>JARQOC010000006.1:381189014-384027468 GCA_033576535.1 Allobates femoralis | reverse complement strand
GCCATACCAGGCCGAAATGTGCGCTCTTTTAAAACTTTAAAAATCTGTAAAAAAAAAATTAACAGATGAAGAAAAAAAATTCAAAAAACTTTATTTTTTATTAACTAAAGTTGTTCTTCATATAGAAACAAAATTTAAAAAATCTAAAGAAGTCAGAGAAAAAAAATATTCATATTTAGATCACTTGATATGGAATGACCCATTGACGCTATAATAGTTAAATATTTTAAAATATGATCCCATCGCGATCCCAACTTGAGTTTTGGTACAGATGTGGCAATGAGCATAGCAGACACATGGGCATTTTTGGGAATTTTTAAATTATACATTTTATTCGGAAATGCGTTTTAAAATTTTGCATTTGCATTCACATGGGTAAATATTAACAAAGATCCGCTTTTGACATATCTGGTGAAAGCCTGTACAGTTCTGAGTAGAATGGTGTTTACTTTGTTTCTCTATCTTATTTCTAGCCCAAGATATGAAAGAAAATGTAAAGCCATACCAGGACAAAATTACCGTATTTTTCGCTTTGTAAGACGCACTTTTAGTCCCCCAACTTTTGGGGGAAAGTGGGGGATGCGTCTTACAAAGCGAAAGTGTGCTTTGGGGGGTGGGAATGGCGGCTCAGGAGCGGTGTCCGGGGGCTGGATGGGGCCAGGAGCAGGCTGCAGCTGCGGGCTCTGGTCACGTGGGGCCGCTCATTATCTCCTGTAATATGCACTGCATCCCGCTGTCAATCACCAGCGGGAGCAGCCCATATTACAGGAGCCGGGTCCGCAGCTGCAGTCTGTCTGTATAGTCAGTACTTTCCACGCTTGCATTGCGTGGAAAGTACTGACTATACCATGGATATGATACTCCCCTAGCTTCACCGCTGCCTGCTGACCGCGCTATCCCCGCTGTCGGTGTTCTGCGGCATCCGGGTGCTGTGAGCGTCGCTGCGAGTGACGTCATCACTGAGCGGCGCTCTCAGGACCCGGATGCCGGCAGAGCACAGACGGCGGGGATATCGCGGTCAGCAGGCAGCGGTGAAGCTAGGCGAGTATCATGTGCGCAAAGATGGGGGGGCTGCACAGTGGGGGATGCACAGTGGGGCAGTGGGGGCTACAGTGCCAGCAGTGGGGGTACAGTGCCAGCAGTGGGGGCTACAGTGCCAGCAGTGGGGGCTACAGTGCCAGCAGTGGGGGCTACAGTGCCAGCAGTGGGGGCTACAGTGCCAGCAGTGGGGGCTACAGTGCCAGCAGTGGGGGCTACAGTGCCAGCAGTGGGGGCTACAGTGCCAGCAGTGGGGGCTACAGTGCCAGCAGTGGGGGCTACAGTGCCAGCAGTGGGGGCTGCACAGTGGGGGCTACAGTGCCAGCAGTGGGGGCTACAGTGCAGCAGTGGGGGCTACAGTGCAAGCAGTGGGGGCTACAGTGCAAGCAGTGGGGGCTACAGTGCAAGCAGTGGGGGCTACAGTGCAAGCAGTGGGGGCTACAGTGCAAGCAGTGGGGGCTACAGTGCAAGCAGTGGGGGCTACAGTGCCAGCAGTGGGGGCTACAGTGCCAGCAGTGGGGGCTGCACAGTGGGGGCTACAGTGCCAGCAGTGGGGGCTACAGTGGAGGCTACTGTGCCAGCAGTGGGGGCTGCAGTGGGGGCTACTCTGCCTGTAATGGGGGGCTACTGTGCCTGCAATGGGGGGCTGCTGTGCCTGCAATGGGGGGCTGCTGTGCCTGCAATGGGGGGATATATATATACACCAGTATTGACATATATATGATTTGTAAGACGGATACTGGCATTATAAGATGGACCCCATTTAGCATAAATTATTTTTTTCTCTTTTCCTTCACCAAATTTGGGGGTGCGTCTTATAATCAGGTGCGTCTTATAAAGCGAAAAATACGGTATGCTTTTTTAAAACTTTAAAAAAATCTGTAAAAAATTAACTGATGAAGAAAAAAATTAAAAACTTTAGTTAATTACAAATAAAAAGTTGTACTTCATATAGAACATTTTTTTTTTTTAAAAGAAAATCTAAAGACGTCAGGAAAAAAAAAATATTTATATTTGGATCACTTGATATGGATTGACCCAATAATGTCCTGATCCTTGTAATGCAGGATTGTAAGCAGGATAGGCCAGAGGAGGCAAGGGGGGGGGGGCGGGGGGGGTCTGCCAATGTTACTGGTCTTGTAGGGCCCTCAGAGCTCTCTCCATTGCCAAAAAACACACCTCTGACAGAATTATCCAGTAGCCTCTTTTGAAAGAAGCCATCCAGGTCATGCCCCCTTGTTTTCTCAGGAAACCCAATTGGTCTAATATTATTGCGCCTCTGTTGCTTTTCCAAGCTGTCAAAATTAGCAATCAATGCTGTGACTGCTTGCATATGACTTTATATACCGAGATCCCTACAGACTGGTGGGAAAGCATCCTCCAACTCAATGACTGCTGTAGTGAGTGCCGCCACTTTCTAAGCATTATGTCAAGGCACTGAAAACCAAATGGAGAAGTTAACCCGAGTGACTACCGAGACTTAGCCTAACCTTTCCATGTGAGGTAGGTACATGCCGATAGGTAGCGGCCAGGTGAAACCCCAGCGGGGGTGGGGGGGTATCTCTGCCCACCAACAGCTGACTCCAGAGGGTCGGGCTCCAACTGACAGGCAGAGTCTCTAGTGTACAGGTGCTGCCAGGCAGCAGATGCTAGCAGACGGTATGGCAGCACAGCTAGTTCAAGCAGATGCAGCAGATGTGGGGCACATCGGGTACAGCATGTACAGGCAGGATACTAGGACAATATATAAATGACATACAAAATATGGATACAGGAACAGGAAACTGGAACAGACCTGAGAACTAGTAACATGTCTCTATGGTATAGATTGCGTTACTCTGGCACTTCCCACAGGTGGAAAGTGCCTTAACCTCAGCCATAGGCTGAAAAGCACCTTCAGGTAGGGCCACTAGACCTTTAAGAAATGGAGGGGGGGGGGGGGAAAGGAGCATGTCCCGCATACACGTAGCTGGAATGTCTGAGATGGAGCCTGGGCAGATGCTGCAGGCCCGCTGAAAAGGCGAGTATGCTGTAGCCACCTTATCGCGGAGACGCTGGGACCGCGGCGATAGGCACCACACTGTCCCGATACAGGCTGCAATAAAATAATTGCGGCTTTGAGCAGATGTGTCCTCCTCCAAAGATTGTGCCATAAATCTGGACCCTTCTCCAGGTGTTTCTCTCAGTCCCTGTGGAGCAGACACTGACCTCTCGTGTGGAGTACTAGAGGAGAAAGGCCCATGGGCAAAATGATTCAGCCATACCACCACATCTCTAGCCATGTCTCTCCATCTCAGTCAACCAGCAATTGGAGTCAACTTAGATTTTGGCCCGCGTTGCATCATCTCTCCCAACTTCTACCGCTGCAGCTCTGAGAACAACTCTCAGGGGTCCAGGCACACTAAGGCAACCGGGAAGTTGACTGCCAGTTCTGTCCTCAGACTCATGCGGCAGCTTGGGGAAGCCATGTCTCACCGCATACACCACTTGGTCACACCCCACAGATAGGCAAGAGATTTACAAGCAAAATAACATTTAGTTTCAGACCATCCCTTTAAAAGAGGACATATCTTCTGGGAAACCTCAAAATTAAAGAGTACAAAATTAATTTTTCAAAAATTAAAATACTTCATTAATTTACTGATAACAGCTCTGACCTTTTAATAGAAAGACTGAAGTTGGGATTTCCACTGTCTCACTATTTTGACAGCTGTTTGAAACTTCCTGCTTCTGAGCTGAGAAATACTTTTTTGCGGGAGCCCGGGACATTCCAGCATAGAAAACATATATATATGGAGCAAAGAATGATGGATCTTTGTAGATTATGGAGCAACATGAGGAAGAGAATAGAAACAACAGTATAGGCAAGTGCTACAGGCTTTTTCTGTGTGGTTTGGCTTATGCTGGCTCTACAGTATATAGCAGAATAGGTTAACCCTTTAGAAGCAGCTATGTCCTCCTTTTATCGGATTACCGTATATACTCGTGTATAAGCCGACCCGTGTATAAGCGCCCACTTTGACCCCAAACCTGGAAAACTATTGACTCGTGTATAACCAGGTGGACCAGCACAGGTATACGAGCTCCCCAGGGTATACGCAGCTCCCCAGGGTATATACCCGCAGCTCCAGGGTATAACCGAGCCTCCCAGCCGAGTCCAGGGTATATACCGCAGCCTCCCCAGGGGTATATACCGCAGCCTCCCCAGGGGTATATACAGCAGCCTCCCCAGGGGTATATACAGCAGCCTCCCCAGGGGTATATACAGCAGCCTCCCCAGGGGTATATACAGCAGCCTCCCCAGGGGTATATACAGCAGCCTCCCCAGGGGTATATACAGCAGCCTCCCCAGGGGTATATACAGCAGCCTCCCCAGGGTATATACAGCAGCCTCCCCAGGGGTATATACAGCAGCCCCAGGGTATATACAGCAGCCCCCAGGGTATACAGCAGCCCCCAAGGTATATACAGCAGCCCCAGTGACTATACATGCAAGGCCCCAGAGGTATACAGCAGGCCCCAAGGTGTATACAGGCAGCCCCCCAGTGGCACTAGCCCCCCCATCATGGAAAGAGCCCCCACACTGTGCAGAGCCCCCCCCTTCCCCCCCCGCTGCATTAACTTACCATCCAGCGTCTTCATCACCGCGGGCTGTCGCGTCCTTCCTCCTGCGCTGTCTTCCCGGTCTCATGTGACCCGGCGGTCGCTGTGGAATGACGTCATCGCGCCGGGTCACGTGAGACCGGGATGACAGCGCGCAGGACCCGCGGCGAACACACTGGATGGTAAAGCAGCGGGGGGGGGGGGGGGGGGGCTCTGCCAAGTGTGGGGGCTCTTTCCATGATGGGGGGGGGGGGGGGCTACTGCCACTGGGGGGCTGCCTGTATACACTGGGGGGCTGTATGCACGGCTCCCCCTGCCGCTGTGATGGGCGGGGGGAGCCGTGCATATCTAATGAGCGGCCCCACGTGACGGGCCGCTCAGTCATCAGCCTCCCCCCGCCTCCTCCAGCCTCCCCAGCACCCGGACACAGCCCCCACCACATATATTACCGTATTGACCCGTGTATAAGCCGAGGGGGTGACTTTTCAGCCCAATTTTTGGGCTGAAAAACTCGGCTTATACACGAGTATATACGGTAACTCTTTTACAAAGAGCTATATCCTCTTCCTTTATCAGATCAGCAGTATATAGAGAAATATCTTATTACTAGTACAAATATACCAATGTTTGTGAATCCATTCAGGCAAGTGTATAATATAAACAGAATATCTGATTCTCACTTTATATGCAATGGGCAAGGAATTTCACAAAACAACAAAAACATGTGAAATTAATGAGCACTAAATCCTGCAAATTAAGAAAAAGCCTCCGTTTATCACTCGGATGCTGTATTGAATTACCTCTCGACCATCACAATTGGTAACTTCTATAGAAATGAATTTCACCAGATTGAGGTCACTTTGGTAATGTGTTTTATTTTCACATGCCTGTTATACTGATGGAAATCATTTCAGCTTTATCCGCAATCACATCTAGAATTTTATTTTACTCAATAATACTGTGCTGTTATTACCATTGAACTTAACAGGAGTCATCATCATCATTATCACCAGTCCCCAATGGGGCTCAAAATCTACATTCCCCATCAGTATGACTTTGCACTGTGGGAGGGGAGGAAACCTGAGTAACCAGGCAAACATGGAGAGAACGTACAAACCCCTTACAGATTTCGTCCTTTGTGCGATATGAATGCAGGACCCCAACATTGAAAGGCTACAGTGCTAACCACTGAACCACCGTGCTGCCAAGGTTAGTACATAAAACGGGGAGAGAGACTCTCTTCATTGTAAGCAGCCTTAGGCCCAGCAGTAGGCCAGAATGAGTATTGGAATGACAGGACATTAATACTGATGACTGACCTGAAGGATAGGTTGTCTATCTCAGATTTATGAGGATCTGACTCCTGGAATATGACTTGATTACCTTACCACATCCTGCCGCCTCCAACTCAAATATATTTCCCAGATCCTTACATTCCTTCACCAAGAAACTGCAAAAACTCTCAAGCATGCCCTCATCATCTCCCTCCTTGCCAATTGCAATCTCCTGCTCTCCAGCCTCTCCTCCAGCACTCTTGCACCCCTCCAATCTATACTAAACTCTGCTGCCCAACTAATCATTTATCTCCCCACTACTCCCCAGCCTCTCCTCTCTGCCAAGCCTTCACTGGCTTCCCATTGCCCAGAGACTCCAGTTCAAAACCCTAACCATGACAAAGCCATCCACAACCTGTCTCCTCCATACATCTGTAACATGGTCTCCAGGTACTTACCTACACACAACCTGCGATCCTCTTCAAGATCTCCTTCTCTACGACCCTCTTATTTCTTCTTCCCACAATTGCATACAAGATTTTTCCTGTGCATCCCACATACTCTGGAACTCTCTGCCCCAACACAACAGACTCTCGCCCACCGTGGAAACCTTCAAAAGTAACCTGAAGACCCACCTCTTTTGACAGCCTACAACCTGCAGTGATCCTCACTCCACTAAACCGTTACACGACCAGCTCTACCCTCACTACTGTATCCTCACCAATCCCTTGTAGACTGTGAGCCCTCGCGGGCAGGGACCTCTCTCCTCACCCATTCCTAGTATGACTGTGAGCCCTTGTGGGCAGGGTCCCCTCTCCTCCTGTACCTGTTTGTGCATTGTATTGTTCATATATATTGTACCTGTCTATGCATACCCCTCTTTTTACATGTAAGGTACCATAGAATAAATTGCACTATAATAATAAATAATTAAAGTGTCGTAGCACGCTGAGACACAGTTTTGTTGGTCCTGTAAGCTGCAATACCAATTGTGGCCTCTAACAATATACACAGTTTCTGGGCACCACAATCACTAGATGATCAGTGCGGGTGTCTGGAGTTGGATTCCCATCAATCCCATACTGATGATCTATCTGAGGAGGTCACTAATAGTTTATATTACCGTGGCTAAGTGAGAACCTGACTAGCAGTGCAGTTCTTAAAGCCATAAAAAAAGAATCTGATTGTAATGGACTCCTATTTGTTCAGGCGTCCATTTCACTGTGTAACTAACATACGCACAACTTAGAAGAAATACAAAACTAGGGCTTACCTGCACGTGCCTACTGGTTTGGGTAGAACGACCCCGGCTGTGTACACCGCCTGGAAGATCCCCTCCATGTGGACCCGACGGGTGATCTCACGGATCAGAACTGGAGCCACTCTCTTAGAACGCAGCTTTTTGTGAACACAAAGGAAATTGATCTCGACCATTTTCTTGGTTCTGGTTTGAAAATGGAAGGAAATGATTAGGAAAATGTAATGATCTTCAGGAGTAAAATAAATGTATGCTGGATATACAATAAAATGTAAAACAATAGAAATTTAACATCCTTAAAATAGGTTACAAATTACTTGGACACTCTTAAATGCCTGAGTACCCCAGATAAATACTAGAAAGAAAAAAAAAAACCTCCAGCACCATTCTAGTGATAGTATCAGCGGTCTACCTGCACTTGTGTATTATTACTACATGGTGCGAGTGCTGCAGTCAGTCTGTGGTCACCGATCAGATAATGCTGATTTTACCCCAGTACAAGCCATTCATACAAGGGGCTCACACTGGACCGAGTGTACCCGAGCACAGAGATGCGCCAGTGGTTTGCATACATAAAGCACCAAACTCTGAACGTTAAGGTTCGGGTACACTCATCTCCAGTTAACAGCCCTTTTAGAGTGATAATCACAAATTATCTACATCTCTTGCAAAAAACAAGTGGTAGCAAGCACAGGAGTAACTTCAGTGGTCAGACACAGCGTCCAATTGTCAAGGTTATTGGTACGACTCCTGATGTCACTCCGGCAATGGCCTACTTTACATCTCCAGTCCTCAGCTGTGCGGAGAAATAATTCTATGGGTTTAGTTCCCTGCACAGCAGGTGACCAGGTGAACTGTTGAAGGGATCTCTATCCCTACAGAGATTAGTGAAGGTCAGATCTCTACTAATCCAAATGTTATAGCATAGCCCAATATAATAATAAATATATCTCTATTATAAATCAAAGAAACTTTATAATCTCAATGCTCATTCTAGAATGAAGTGCGACACAAGCGAGTCATTCAGGTACTTACAGGTCATAGATTTTCATGGTAGCTGGGATGGCACTGATAAATCCCACTAGTTTTTTGCTAGTGATGACTCTCACCCCACAATGCCACTGTGGCAGCCAGCCAGGAGGTCTCAGTGCCCTGCCAGACACAAATCACAAGTCATATTCAATATAAGGAGAGAGGAAAGTGATGAAACACAGGAGAGGACCAACAACAACTCACCACAGCAGGAACTCAGGGGAGTAGTCAAATCGGAACATGTTATCATCATCCTCCACGTAGTTCTCATTAAGCAGAGTGTACAGTTCTTTTAACTGTGGGTGCCAAGTAGTAACCAGTCATAATGGTGCACAGGACAACATTTTAAGCCCCCTACACTGCCCAGACATATAAAGGTAATGTTGGCTGAAACGGCTGACCTTAACATTAAGATCGACTGGCACACCTGTCGGTGGTGCGAGCATGAAAAAAAACATTGCTGTATAAGAATTATCTGCTGCACACTACACAACGGCTGACCATTGTTTGAAGTTTATGGCTGACCAGTCTTTATAAATTGTGATAACCATTGTTAACTCCTTAAAGGAGTTGTCCAGGCTTGGAGATCAAGTATGCAGTCACATGCGAATTCTAAAAGTGCGCACTGTCAGGATTCTCCAGTGCTGAGAGCAGGCGGTCATGTATGCGTTGTGCATACAACTGACCACATTCCGATTATACGTGTCCGGCCTTTTTTAATTCCCATGTATTGAGCAAGGCCACAAATTCTAGTCGGCTTGTGTCCACATGTATGCAAATCCCATCCTGGCAGTAATGCGTTGACCGGCTCACAGTGAATCATGACTAAATGCACCATTTTTTCCCCTCTCAAATATTACTGTAAGGTGCCCTTATATGTTGATAGCTGCACACCAAATAAGAAAATAAACCTACCCGCATATAGTCGAGTATAAGCCGACCGGCATATTAGATGATACCCCTAACTTTACTCCCCAAAACTAGGGAAACTTATTGACTTGAGTATAAGCCTAGGGTGAGAAATGCAGCAGACCCCATTCTGGTATATAGACCCTCATTACAGTATACAGACCTCCTATCATGGTAAATGCCCCAAACTCCCCCCCACCCACCATCACTGTTATATGTCCTCGTGCTGCTGCACACAATAAAATGACGATTGAACTTGCCCTCCATTGCATCCCTACAGGCACCGTGGTGTTCTCCCTCCGGTCCTCCTGCTTGTACCCGGCTTCTATTGATATTGATGTGACTGGAGCATCAGTGACATCTTCACTGCTGTGCCGATCACATGATTAGAAGCCGGGTACAAGCAGGAAGATCGGATGGAGAACACCACGGTGCCTGTAGGGATGCAATGGAGGGCAAGTTCAATCTGTCATTTTATTGTGTGCAGCAGCACGAGGGACATGTAACAGTGATGGGGGGAGGAGTTTGGGGCATTTACCATGATAAGAGGTCTGTATACTGTAATGAGGGGCTATATACCAGAATGGGGGTCTGCTGCATTTCTCACCCTAGGCTTATACTCAAGTCAATAAGTTTCCCTAGTTTTGGGGGGTAAAGTTAGGGGTATCATCTAATATGCCGGTCGGTTTATACTCTAGTATATACGGGCAGGTTTATTTTCTTATTTGGTGTGCAGCTATTATCGGGGGCCATATACTGTGATGGAGGGGAAAGATCACTTAGTGTAATGTAATGTGCGCTGCTCCCCCCGTTGGTGATGGACAAGGGGATGCAGTGCATATTACATGACACTAATGAGCAGGACCATGTGACTTCCCGATCCCTCTGCAGCCTCCTCCCGCCTTCCTCCACTGGCATGACATTGACTTGAGTAAAAGCCGAGGGGAAGGGGGGCACTTTTCAGCACAAAAATTGTGCTGAAAATCTCAGCTTATACTCTAGTATATATAGCATTTTGAAACTGGAAAAGGGGCTTGATTGGAATTTTAACATTTTCTGAATTTGTTTTAGTTCCCCACCTGGGCTTGAACCCTGACTCTCTCATTACTTGTTTACATACTACAATATATATTGAACTACCATATATAGTGTAAATGATGGCCTCATAATCCCGTGGCTTCACAGAACTACCAAGATAGCAGTCATGATGGCCTTCAGCCCACTTTTGCGATAACGCACCGGGTTGATGGGGGCTGTGTGTGTGAACATAGGGGTACGTCTATTTAAGCTAAGTGGTCTGAACTGTCATGTTAGAATTTTTGGCCACTGCTGGTTGATAATACACTTGTATGGCATGATAAGGGGAATGTGGCTGATCTTGTCACTCTGTGTTAGCCAATTCTGTTTTCCTAGTTTAGTGTGGCCTACTGATGGGTGGACCCCTTATAACAGGGCAATTATCTCTGCCGATAATCATCCACGCACATTTCCCGATTATCGGACTGTCTAAACATAGCTGGCAATCATCCGATGATCAAACAAAACGATTGTCTCTTCAGTGAAAGGATTTTTAAGCTTCCTTAAAGATCATCAGTCTTAGCAGCACATTGTCCTATGTAAACAAGACGTGCTATAAAGAACATGATGCTGAATGTGCACAGAACAATCACAGTCTATGAAAATGTAAATGCAATAGGACTATTAAACAGGCATTAAATGATTACAGATCCATAGTCTTGACCACTAAGGTCAGCCACTGAAAATGCAGCCATTTACAACGCAAGATTATTGTTAGTTAATTGTCAGTCTAAATAGACTTGGGTAAAAACTCAATTAAACGACTGTCATCTAGCAGATTTTTACCGATCTGTGTTTGGTTAATGTTGCAGGTTGGGTGGTGCAAGCCACCATTATACAGCTGGAGTGGGAAGGGCAGATAAGTAATATGTAAAAATAGGGAGATATACTTACCACTGCGCTATCACCTAAATCTAGAGCATCCCAGGTGAAACCATGTGGAAGACTGTATGGCTCCTGACGGATGTTGTCTTTGTCCGGCTCAATGGGGCCATGTGAACTCACCACTTCTCCTGTGGAGAAACGTGACCATTACTAAATAGCATAAGGAGAGCTGACCTAATAAAGGGATCATTCATATTCAGTTTTCTTACCTAGTTTAGGTACAGGTTGTGTGTCCCAAAACTGGTAGCTTCTTTTGCTAGCCTCTTCCATGGTTTTGGCTGGCCCTGTCCCACAGAAAATAACTCAATGGCCTTCTGGATCTCCTGGATCTTCTCAGCAGGAAGAGTAGTCACCTTATTATGAAGTTAAAGAGAGAAAAAGAAAGGGGATAGAAAAAAAAAAAAAACAAAGAAAGAAAAAGAAAGCAAAAGAAAAGAAAGAAAAAAAAAATGCACAAAATGATGCCCAATACTAACTTATCTCAGGTAGCTGCTAAAATAAGTGCCGCATTAATGGGCATCAGAGTTCCTGTCCGCTTACTGTTTGAAAAGGCTACTTTCGTATTTAAAGGGGTTGTAAACCATTTGGACAACCTCTTCTCAAATTGTATATTTCCCCGCTTTTAAAAGAAGACTAAAGGCCCCGTTACACGGCACGACATCGTCGACGTTGTTGCATGTGATTCTGGCAAGTTCCTATGATAAATCGTTGAGTTGACGATTTACCAACATGTTGGAAAACCTGACAATCTCAACTCCAGCAACCTGCTGCATCGTTCTGTGTGACACCACAATAATGATGTCGTGGACGACTTCGCCCATTCACAGCAATGAGCAGGGATCGTTTGTGGGGTTTGCGAATGACACCTGCTCACAACATCGTTGGTGAGTTGTCCACGATATCTAGGTGTGACATCTCACCAACGATGTTGAAATGATGTCAGAAACGACTGCGTGCCCCAGAGATCGTTGCCGACATCGTTTCAAAGTTGTGCCGTGTAAGGGTACCTTTATACTCACCTCCGGTGCCGTTCCACCAGTGTCGGCACTGTCTCTTCCAGGATCGAGCAACTGTGTGAAGTCATGCTGTCCCAGCGGCCAATCAGAACCCTCTCCCCACCTTCAGACAAATTGCTGTCAGCCGTGCATCATTTCTAGTCCAGCACGTTGTGGGGGGATTATTGGGTGTACTGGCCAGCTTCAGAAGGTGCACTGTGTATGCTCCAGAGTCAGCCTGTACAGCTAATGACAGCCGCGCATCATTTCTGGTCTGGCGCATTGTGGCGGATTATTGGGTTTACTTGCCGGCTTCAGAAGGCACACTGCGCATGCTCCAGAGGCTGCCTGTACACCAATACACCCCCACACTACGCAGGACTGGAAATGATGCACGGCTATTAGCTGTACAGGCTGGCTCTGGAGCATACACAGTGAGCATACTGAAGCCGGCCAGTACACACAATAATCCCCCACAATGCACCAGACTGGAAATGACACTTAGCCGGTGTGTCATACCTGGAAGGAGGAGCCATGAATTTGAAATTGAGAGCGCGCTCCTGAATGAATTATCACACCACCGGGGCGCGATACCAGCAGTGAGGATGGAGAGAAGGGAGCTGGAGAGATCGCCCACCTGCCACCCACAAAATGGAGGGGAATGTAAGATATAAATTGCTTTTTTTCCACATTTATAGCTCCCATTTATCTCAGACAGTGATGGTTAGGGATGTAGTAGGAAGCTGCAGGGACAGGTAGGGATAGGTGTGGGGGCTCTAAAACAGCCAACAGGCTCCCTTTAAATGGGGGAAGGATACGGATTGACAAGGCACTGTCCAAGTAGCAGAAAACCCTATATAATAAATGTGTGCGCGCATAATTTATTTTACATTAAACATGCACACATTTACGCCATTGATCCCAGCTATATACAACAGACTAAAGTCTTTACATTAGTCTATTATTGGCACTTTACTGTAATGGTTTGCACACTATGAACCGTTCAGAGCCATATTAGCTTTGAGAGTGCCGGTATTATGGGAGACGAGACTTCCTTATACAGTACGGTAATTGTCCCTCTGTAACACGTGCATGTTTGAAAGGCAGAAGAATGAATAATCCCAACATCCTCACCGGAGCGTCAGCGTCCAGCTTATCTCCCCCCTTATCCTTCTTGCGTTTCTGCTTCTTCTTTTTCTTGACTCCAGTGTTATCACCTTCCCTAGAAGACAAAAAAAGGAAATCAAATTAAATATACAGTATTAATCACAAATATTTGATTTTTAATTCACTAAACAGATATACTTAATAGCTAGGCCAGCCAGAGGCAATTTCTCGTGCCCTTCCATCTTAATACATATGCAGTTTCAACGGGCAATGCATGAATTTTCAATAGGGGAGGGGGACAAGTTGGCACCTGCTAATCACCTATAGCTATTGTTTATGTTCAGCACTGAAGGGGTGCTTTAAAGAGAACCTGTCAGCAGTGTTTTACTAAGTAATGTACAGACAGGGCCACAGTGGCGCTAACATAATGATTACAGTGATACCAGTGGGGAAGAAATCAGTTTTGTATATTTTCTTTAACCCCTTCATGACCCTGGAATTTTTCGTTTTCATTTTCGTTTTTTGCTCCCCTGCTTCCAAGAGCCATAACTTTTTTATTTTTCTGTCGACAGACATATGACGGCTTGTTTTTTGCGGGACGAGTTGTACTTTCAGATGCAATCATTTATTTTACCATATAGTGTACAGGGAAATTGCAAAAAAAGTGCAATACACGTTTGTTTTTTGCGTTTTTTAGCTGCCATGTTCACTACATGGAAAACTGACTTGATGGGGTGATGCCTCAGGTCGGTACGAGTTTGTAGATACCAAAAATGTATACCTTTACTGGTATCTATGTGGTGAAAAAAAATTCAGAAGTTTGGGGAAAAAAAAAAAAAGTACACTTTTTGCGCCATATTTTGCGACCCATAGCGTTCTCATTTTGCGGGATCTGGGGCTGTGTGACGGCTTATTTTTTGCGTCTTGAGCTGACCTTTCTAATGATACCTTTTTAGGTGGATGTGCTGTTTTGATCGCCCATTTGGACCATTTTTTCCGTTACGTAGTTTACTGCTCTCATTAATTGATTTTATATGTTGATAGATCGGGCAATTCTGAATGCGGCCATACCAATCGTGTATTTTTTTAATACTTTTATTGTGAATGGGGGAAAAGGGGGGTGATTTGAACTTTTTTTTTTTTTTTACAGGTTTTTAAAAAAACATTTTTTTTTTATTCATTCCTATTTTTACACTGCCCCTGTAAGAGGCACCTTGCTGCACAGTCTGATCGCTTCTGGGAGATACTGATGAGCTGCAGCTCATCAGTATCTCCCAGAATCGCAGACGTGTTGTGGTTGGCAACGCCTGCCAACCACAACCCGGAAGTGCTTCGGACGCCGGGCTGTCACATGACCACCGGAGATCCCGCGATATTATGGCGGGATCTCAGATGCAGGCGGGGAACGGAGCATTCCCCGCCGTGGCCGCCTTGGGCCCAAAGTCAGTGATCGACAGTGGGATCCAAGGGTTAACAGCACAGATTGGATCCCGGATCCGATCGGTGCTGTTGCCCTGACATCTCAGTTGATGAGATCAGCTGAGATGTTGGGGGATTTGATGTGAGCAATGCGCCGAAGCTCACATCAAACACCCGGACACGGCCCATGACGTCCTCCTACGTCATGGGTCGTGAAGGGGTTAAAGGCGCACACACTGCAAGCATTGCACAGAGCGGTCATCTCCTTCACAGAGGGGCGGCTTCGGCACAGTGATGCAGAGAGAAAGAGATGACCGCTCAATGCAATGCAGTTCAATCAGCGTCTACATAGGTAAATAGGGGTGGTCCTATTGGAGACGGATGGGCCTGCTGGGGACTGGGGAGGGCTTGCAGAAGACTAGGTGTAAAATGACCAGTTGTGACATAACAGCCAGCCAGGCTCCAAAACAACACACCTCTAGACAGGGGTGGAGGGGGTGAGCTGATCCTCTCCACACGCTGTGAATTGTGATTATCTAGGTATCCATGCAAAATGCTAACAGGGTGTAAATTACAAATTTAGGATTTTGCAGGCTAGATAAGCCAATTTTAGGAAAAGCCCAAACATCCCGTTTAATCTGTGTTTTAAGTTGAAATTTATATCTTCAAGCATTGGATCAGGCCTGGCAAGGTGGGGAGTTCGGGGGTGGGAGGAGTACTGTGGGAAGGGTCTTCAGTTCGTTCGTGGCACCTCCACTGCCTCTGGGTGCCTTTTCTTCATCCTTATTTAAATTTTGCGCTGGCCACTGGGGGGGGGGGGGGGGGCAGCACTTGCACAGACTGTTCTCATTGTGGACTTCGGTAAAATGACACCACTAGCACTGAGCAATTTACGCAGACTGCCAACAGGTGTAAGTCTGTGCAAGTGCCGCACATCCTTATTTAAATTTCTGACATAATTCTAGCTGCAGGTGGCGATTTGCACAGATTAATCTCTTGGCAGACTTCGGAAAATGGCATCTGGGCTGCCCTTGCGCAGAGCGCACAGTGCCGCCGGCACCATGTTACTGAAGTCCATTATATCAATTTGTACAAATGTGGCGCCCCTGCGACCAGGGTGGCCACAGGTAGAAACTGCAGCCAGGCAGGAGGGTAGACAGTTTGTTTAGCAAACACCTCGAAACACATATCCACTGATATGGGGACCTAACCCGGAGCCTGGGACTCTAGGCAGGCAAGGGGTAGTAGGGCTAGATATGAGTGGATGAGCGTAGTCATGGTAACGGATTAGTATATAAGGGAGAAACAGGAAGCGGTTAGCCAGTATGCCAGAGTAGGCTGAGAGAAAGATGACGGAGAAGGAGTAGGCGGGTGCCGAGCAGCCAAGACCGGAACAGTACCATCAGGTCCAGGGAAGACGCGAGGGCCAACAATTAACTGACAGAAGAGTCTCCCTTAATATACTGGGAAGTTACACGTGAAGAGAAGGACCCGGTGATCCCTTGTGATACAGGGATACTTGAGGTTAGGCTAAAACCAGAGTGTCAGCTCTGAGGGGGACTGAAGATTAAAACCAGCGCTCCAGACAAACTGACGGGGAACACAGACTCCAGATCTGTATTCCCACCAGAGGATTGGGGGCACATCAGCAACAGAGAGGACCCGGCTTACCGCCCATAGATTTAGGGGGAAGCTACTATTGGGGACCGAGCTGCCGCTCCGCAATTCACTTAAACGGGAAAGTTGGAGAATAAGCCTGAAAAGGACACATAGAAGGACCGAGGAGTCCAGGAGAGATAACCTGGCTGCAAGTGGTTCAAGTGTACCAGAGTCAACTGAGTGAAACTGTAAAGAACTGTATTGTACCGTGCACTGTTTGACAGAAGAATAAAGGGATGTCACACGCGTCAATATCGCTGTCAATGTCGCTCGTATGTCACGGATTTTCAGTCGCTCGAGCGACATAAAAGTGACGCAGGAGCGACATTGAAGCGTGTGACCAAGCGATGCAACCAGCGACATGTCGCTGATCGCAGGTTTCACTGCCAGATGTAAAACCTGTCGCTCATCGCTCAGTAGACCTTGTGCATCGCTGCGTGTGACACTAAACTCAGCGACGTATTTTCTATTTTGACAACGTACAAGCGACTAAATAAAATCGCTCGCAAGATGGCGACATCACCGCATCGCTGGGTCATATTGACTTGTGTGACATCTTACCTGCGATAATTCCACATCGCTCAGGCGATTAATAATATGTGACGCATGAGCGATATTGCGGGCGACATTGACACTGTGACAGGCCCTTAAGAGAAGTAAACCCGGGTGAACCCTGCTACGGTGTCTGTGTCTGATTTCAGGTATGAAGAACTGTCAGTCCTCCATTTGACCCTGTCAAGAGCCATCTCCACATCATCCCCTTTCCCTGCAACATCTATAACAACTATTACAGACTTTAATTACTATTGCCCCGGGGATCCGTTCCATCTAAAGCTGCCAAACATCATCCCCAGAGGTTCTGCAGCAGCGGTGGTCACCCTGACCACAACCCGTGGGTGGCGTCACGACAAACCTAATCCCTTGTAAATACACCCCATTTACTTGTGCGAACCTGGGACACGGTCCGGACCAGGACCGTCGTGACATCCCCCAGCAGTACCCCGTCCCCAGTGGGCTCCACACAAGTGCCACGAGCGGCCAGCGCAAAAGTTAAATAAGGAAGAAGAAAAAACACCCAGAGGTAGCAGAGGGCCCAAAACAGAGCTGAAGAGCCTTCCTTCTCGCAATCCCCATCAGATACACAGACTAAAGAGAATATATAAAATGGATTTTTGTTATTTTCCATAGTGTCTCAGCCTCCTGATGGCAACAAGGTCTTCCTGTGTTCCCCAATTAGGCGATTAAGAAATATAAAATGGATTTTTTCACCTCGGGTTTCATTTTATTCAGTATGACATCGTCAATATGGCCCGGTCCGTACTTTTCTTAGTAAAATGTTGCAGAGAGGTTCTCTTAAAATTTAAGTCCCGTTTTATACACCCTCTGGCGGCTTTATCCTCTTTCGGTGCCGCTCATTCCCTGTGGCGACATCTTGTGCCCGCAACTTTTGACTGGACAGAAGTCAGAAGTTACATCACAATCGCTCACTGCATGTCTATGAGAGCCAGAATGATTCTCCGTAGAGATGTATGGATTGGTGACCTTCGGTGTGCTCCATTAAACACTGGAGCTCCTGGCAGGTCACAAATCGCCGTACACTGACCGGAGAAAAGCTGGATGAAGATATTAGAGAGGGGTCAGGGGACGTACATTTAAAGCACCAGTCCAACAGTAAAATAAACACTGACACGGGGCTTTATAGAATCATGCATTTTGAAATGTAACATGCCCAACCCCACACATTAGAAGATCATCCAATCTTGTTAAAATTGTCAATTTTAGCCGATTACCCTCTGTTGTGTATAAGCTACCATAGCGAGGACATATCCATCAATCACTGATCCACACTGGCATATACCGTAGCTGTATATGGCTCCTAATGAGCTCAGCCATTTACAGGCGAGGCCAGGAAACCAGTGCCCCATATCAAGCATGGTAAACATTAACGTACTGTTATTAGTAATCACTAACAAATTTAATGATAGGGTTCAATTCAAAAATCCCTGCCGACAGCATGATTAAAGCTTCCTCCACACACTGAGAATCTAACTAATCGGTAGGGACAGGGTGATACAAAAACACCTCATACTAAGGAACTCACTTTAGGATTAAATCTGAAGGAACACAGAGAATGAGGCACAGATCCACAGGGCACCGTAACAAACTCACCGGTCACTGGGCTGATGCCAATGAGTAATGAAGACATGGCCTTGGGCCATGGCTGACACAGACATACCTGCTAATCCTATTAGGGTCCCTAAACCGGCGATGTGGAGCCCTATTTAAAGTCCCATTTCATGTGACAGATGCACAGCGAGACGCTGCCAGAGACATGGGGCACGGTCAGCTGTTTTGGGTCACGGACATGTGTTTAACAAGTTAGGGGGGAGGTGGGGACTGAAGCCGGCCATTACAGGTGCATTTATAATAGTTTATAAGGTAATTAATATGGCCTTCTACTGTATTATGTTTGACTTTGGGGATGGAGGTACATAATTCACACAAAAAGAGAAGTAAGAAAGGTGGGAACCCCAGATTGTGACAGTCACTAGATGAAAAAAAGAAGTTATGAGAGGAAGCAGTAAAGCGCTGGAAATCGCCTGCTTTGTGGAGAAGACAAAGTATCAGGAAGTGTCATTATCTCCTGAACACGCTGCGGGTCACGAGCACGGCAGGGACAAAAAAATACTACAACCACCAGCGGATTCCACATGAGTGGGGGAGGGGAATCCATGACAGCAACTACTACACAAGAGAGGAACGAAAGATGTGGGGACAATAAAAATGGCACTGAAGAGATGCCAACGGGCTTACTAGAAGCTGGTGTGCCAGCCATGAGTATCCATAACACCACTACCTCATATCAGGAAGGTTCACTGACGAGAGAGCAACTATCAGCAACCAAACTGTAACTTTGACCATCGTCCCTGCTAGGTTATTATAGACAATAGCTCCGTCTTAGGTCTCCTCTGGTAAACGTCATTTTACTCCAATCCCCCTTTTTCTGAGACCTTGGTTACTATGGATAATAGCCCCATCTTATGTCTTCTCTAGTAAATCCTCACTTTACTTTGATCCCCATTTTCCTGAGGCCTTTGTTGCTATGAATAACAGCTCCATCTTGTGACTTCTCTAGTATCTCAGCCCCCCTTTTCTTCAGACCTTGGTTACTACAGATAACGGTGGAATATTAAACCTTCTGTAGTAACCCATTATTTTATTTCAGCCTTGGTTACTATGGATAATAGCGTCATATTAAACCTCTCATAGTAACCCATTATTTTACTCTAGTTACCCATAGCAACAAAGGCCTCAGGAAAAGGGGAACAGCTCCATCTTGTGTCTCCTCTAGTATCTCAGTCCTCCCTTTTCTTGAGACCTTGGGTACTATAGATAATGGCGCCATATTAAACCTCCCATAGTAACCCATTATTTTACTCCAGCCCTCCTTTTCATCAGGCCTTGGGTACTATAGATAATGGCGCCATATTATACCTCCCGTACTAACCCATTAATTTACTCCAGCCCTCCTTTTCCTCAGGCCTTGGTTACTATGCATAATGGCGCCATATTATACCTCCCGTACTAACCCATTAATTTACTCCAGCCCTCCTTTTCCTCAGGCCTTGGTTACTATGGATAATGGCGCCATATTAAACCTCCCGTACTAACCCATTAATTTACTCCAGCCCTCCTTTTCCTCTGGTCTTGGTTACTATGGATAATGGCACCATATTAAACCTCCTATAGTAACCCATTATTTTACTCCAGCCCTCCTTTTCCTCAGGCCTTGGTTACTATGCATAATGGCGCCATATTATACCTCCCGTACTAACCCATTAATTTACTCCAGCCCTCCTTTTCCTCAGGCCTTGGTTACTATGGATAATGGCGCCATATTATACCTCCCGTACTAACCCATTAATTTACTCCAGCCCTCCTTTTCCTCAGGCCTTGGTTACTATGCATAATGGCGCCATATTATACCTCCGTACTAACCCATTATTTTACTCCAGCCCTCCTTTTCCTCAGGTCTTGGTTACTATGGATAATGGCGCCATATTATACCTCCCATAGTAACCCATTATTTTACTCCAGCCCTCCTTTTCCTCAGGCCTTGGTTGATATGGATAACGGCTCCATGTTGTTCCCCTAGTAACCCATCAAGCCTAGGAGCCATTATCCATAGCAGCCATCTTTTCTTTCCCCTAGTAACTTACTATTTAACCATCGTCCCATTTTACATCATGTCATTCATCTGCTACTGGAAAATGTGTGTGACCAGGATCTTTATGAGCCACAGTGATGTGTGTACGTGCATGTAGGGGGCTTGGTGCTTTTATAAATAAGAAAACAATAATCATAAAAATCAAAAACATCAAGTGTTTCCTGCACATTAAACCATCTCCACATCATACTCAATGGTCAGGTCTCCATTATTTTGATAATAAATGGCGGACATGTCCTATGGATACACAATCAACGTCCCAGAAGATAAAAACTCATTCTTGGCAGGGTAATACCATGTGCGAAACCCTCTGTAGTCACACAGCCGCCTGATACTTAAAGGGTACCAGTCAGTCTGATCTGTGGAGAAGCTGGGCAGAATGATATATTGGTTTTTTGGTAAAGATTTGTTATAGATTGTAAGCAGGGCCTCCTGCAATTGTTGAACTGTGTTACTTTGTATTATCTGTACAGGACCCTGCTCAATTGTAAAGTATTGTGCAAAATGCTAGTACTACGGTATATAATAATTTTATTTATACAGCATCATTGAAACTCCTTATATTTGTATGTATGAGTCCAGTGGGCGGACCTACTAGTTATTGACAGCTCTCTGCATGCAAAAAGTCAAAGAAAAGACTGTTAATCACTGAAGAGGACCGCCCACTGGACTCATATGCATAGACAAACAAGGGACTTCAATTGTTAAAATCCATGTTTTATGTAAACTGTCCCAAAAAATGTCCGTCAATCTGATCAGCACCTCCTGCTGTACAATGTCCTGCCTGCAGATCCGACACTATCCTCAACATCACAGGTTCCGTTTAACATGAATAATAAGTGAACGTGGGCAGTGACTGAAATGTTATATGGGATAAGAGACAGGACATAATCACAATAATAAGGCAGGTACATAATCTCATCCTTCTGTGTGAAAAGCTCATTACATCAACAGATGTAGCAGAGCCAAGTGTGACTTGAGCATGTTCATTTCCATAGGACAGTGGATAACTGGAGGTAATATTATTCTAAGTTTAATAGACCAAACTAACAGGTTCCCAGCTCTGCTACATCAGCAATTTGGTTGAATCTGGGAAATATATTGTTCACATCTAAAATAGGCTTCGTGACTTTATTTAAAATTAATATTTCACCACTTCCATATACCAAAATGTGCAATGTCTCTATAGATGCTTGTATCCCAATAAAAATTATACCTATTTTGTAGAGAACTTGATATGCCAGTGATGAGAAATCCAAAGTAGAAACCATATTGCAAATCAGACTAAAGCCCCCGTCAGACATAGTGAGATCACTGATACGTCACAGGTTTTGTGACGCAACAGCAACCTCACCAGCGATCTCGCTATGTTTGACACATAGCAGCGACCGGGCCCCCGCTGTGAGATCGCAGATTGTGTTGGAATGTCCTGGACCATTTTTTGATCGTCGGACTCCCACTGGGCAGCATGCATCGGTGTGTTTGACGGGGACAACGACCTCAATACTACAGGTCTCAGGGTACAGTTACACGTCGCAACATTGCATGCAATTTCACTTGCAATTTGCTGGTTGCAGTGAAATCATGGACACATTGCTCCATTTTGTGGCCGTGTACAAATGTAACAATGTGTCCATGATTTCACTGCAACCAGCAAATTGCAAGTGAAATTGCATGCAATGTTGCGACGTGTAACGGTACCCTGAGAAACAGGGTCCCAACGACCACCGTATCGTTGCTGCGTCGCCGATGAGATCTGACTGTTTGACATCTCATCAGCGACCACATAGCGATGCACCAGCGATCCCTACCAGGTCGTATCGTTGTCGGGATCGCTGGTGCGTCACTATGTGTAACAGGGCCTTAAGAGCACATGGGTGTCATGTTCATTTACAACCCCTGGCAAAAATTATGGAATCACCTGGCCCGGAGGATGTTCATTCAATTGTTTAATGTTGTAGAAAAAAAAAAAAAAAAAAAACAGATCACAGACATGACACAAAACTAAAGTAATTTCAAATGGCAACTCTCTGCCTTGAAGAAACACTAAAAGAAATCTTGAAAAAAAATGTACTAGCCAGTAAGGTTACTTTTGTAGACCAAGCAGGGGGAAAAATTTGGAATCACTCAATTCTGAGGAACAAATAATGGAATCATGACAAAAACAAACAAAACAACGACTCACACGATACATCACCTAGTATTGTGTTTGGCCACCACCATCCTGGCTTATTAATATCACACATCGCTTAGCTCAGTCTCTGAGGCATGGACTTAATGAGTGACAAACAGTACTCTCATAATCTGGCTCCAACTTTCTCTGATTGCTGTTGCCAGATCAGCTTTGCAGGTTGGAGCCTTGTCTGGACCATATTCTTCAACTTCCACCAAAGATTTTCAATTGGATTGAGATCCGGACTATTTGCAGGCCATGACATCAGCCTTATGTGTTTTCAAGGAATTTTCACAGTTTTGCTCTATGGCAGGATACATTATCATCTTGATAAATGGTTCATCATCCCCAAACATCCTTTCAATTGATGGGATAAGAAAAGTGTCCAAGATATCAATGTAAACTTGGGCATTTATTGAAGATAGGCATTTCCTTTAGGTGGTTTCTTACAGTTCGGTCACAGACATGGACTCCAGTTTCCCCCCATTCGTTCCTCATTTGTTTTGTTGTGCATTTCTTGTTTTGGACACATATTGCTTTAAGTTTCCGGTCTAGAGGCTTTGATGTCTTCCTTGGTTACCAGTATGTTTCCCTTTAACAACCTTCCCATGTTGTTTGTATTTGGTCCAGATTTTAGACACAGCTGACTGTGAGCAACCAACATCTTTTGCAACATTGTGTGTTGATTTACCCTCTTTTAAGGGTACCGTTACACGTCGCAACATTGCATGCAACTTCACTTGCAACTTACTGGTTGCAGTGAAATCTGGACACATTGTTAATCTTGTTAGCTGGTAACAAATAGTAACAATGTGTCCAGGATTTCACTGCAACCAGTAAGTTGCTAGTGAAATTGCATGCAATATTGACGCGTGTGACGGTACCTTAAGGGCCACGTCACATGGGTCAATTTTCAGAACGATATTGTTAGCGATCACATGCACGCGCGATCACTAACAATATCGTTCACATCGTTGGTGAGCTGTCACATAGGCAGACTTACCAAAGATGTGGACCAGCGAGAACGCTGGTAACCATGGTACACATTGGGTTACTAAGCGCCGCGCTTAGTAACCCGATGTTTACCATGGAACGAGCTCCCAGCATAGGCTGCGCGGCGCTGGGAGCTCGTTCATCTTGCTCTGCCGGTGTCACACGCAGCGATGCTGGTGTCCACCGGCTGACCAACGATAGATTTGTGAACATGTTCACAAATCTGCAATCAAACAATCAACATTTTTAAAGAAAAATCGTTTGATTACACGCAGCAACGCACAAACAAATCCTCAGCGATCAAAAAAGCAGATCGCTTAAGCGATATCGTTCTGAAAATTGATGCTGTGACGTGGCCTTAAGAGTTTGATAATCCTCTCCTTTGTTTCAATTGACATCTCTCATGTTGGAGCCATGATTCATGTCAGTCCACTTGGTGCAACAACTCTCCAAGGTGTGATCACTCCTTTTTAGATGCAGACTAATGGTGGGTTTACACGTAGCGATTTATCTGTTCAATCTCGGCATAATCAAGCGTACATTGCTCCATTTTGGGCTTTTCACGATAGCTGCATCGCAGTTTCACGCACGAGTATGGGAAAAACGTACTGGTGTGTCGTAAACCCACGTAAGACAGATCTAATTTGAGCAGGGTAGTTAATGGGTGTTAGGTGCGTAGATACGGCATCGGTTGGGCTGTCAACAGCTAGCGATGCTGGTACAACGTCGCTGCGGATATCGGGGGTTGAATTAGCTTGCTATGTGCACTCGCCAATGTATCGTCCAGAAGTCGGGATTTGTCGCTCAAAACAGTCAAGCGCACACGTTAAACGGCCAACTCGCCCACTTTTGTCGGAGTTGGGTCGGAGTGGCGCCGGATAGCAGCGATGTACACCGCCATCCATCAGGAGCGACAGGATTTTATGCGAAAATTCGCTCAGGCTGTTAGTTTTGGGAATGGCAAATTTAAGGCCCTTTACACACACCAATTATCTGTCCAAGCTTCTAACCAACTTGCTGGTTGCAGTGAAATCATGGACACATTGTTCCATTTAGTACACAATGTGTCCATGATTTCACTGCAACCAGCAAGTTGGTCAGAAGTTGGACAGATAAGTTGGTGTGTGTAAAGTGGCCCTTAGAGGTTGATTCCAGAATTTTTTCCCCTGCTTGGTCTACATAAGTAAACCGTTATTGGCTAGCACATTTTTTTTTTCAAGATTTCTTTTAGGGCCGCTTCACACTGCGGCGTGATCCGGGTCTGTCTGGGAGGACCCTGACAGCCGTGGACCGGATCAGCACACAGGACTGGGGGGCTATTATGCCCTCGGTCCGGTGTGCAGCCGCACGCAGTTCCCGCTGCTGATAAGTCAGGACTGCGGGAGCCGCGGTCCTGACCTGTAAATGGCTGCAGCTGCGTGCGCTGCACACAGGACTGGAGGGCATAATAGCCCCCCAGTCCTGTGTGCTGATCCGGTCCGCGGCTGTCAGGGTCCTCCCGGACAGACGGACGGATCATGCCGCAGTGTGAAGCGGCCCTTAGTGTTTCTTCAAGGCAGAGAGTTCCATTTGAAATGACTTTCGTTTTGTGCCATGTCTGTGATTTGCTTTTTTTCTACAAAATTAAACAATTGAATGAACATCCTCTGATCCAGGTGATTCCGTAATTTTTGCCAGGGGTTGTTTTTTATATCAAATCCATTACCGGCCCCAGCGCACCTTCATCCTTATGTGCGTATGGCGTCTACACTGGATTTCTAATGACAGGCATATTGGACCTCTACAAAGAAAGACATCATCTTTATTGGATAACCAGCACCTACACAGCCATACCATTCTCTATATGTAAAGATGCAATGACAGATTCCCTTTATGATTGCTTCTACATGTGCCGAGAGTGAGCAAAAAAAATAAATAAAAAATAAAATAAAATAAATAATGAACATCCATTCTGAATGGCTGACTGTGTAAAGATTGCACAAATTCACAATAATCAAGCAAATGTCCACAGTGACCACGTCCCTGCTGGCATCTAGTAATGAGCACTCATTTATAGTATTGATAGGGTTCTATTGGTCTGATACCACCGATCTTGTTTTTATGTCGCCTGCTAAAAGTAAGCACCCTAAGGCTATGTTCCCACTGAACATTTCTGATCCGTTATATTTTTTAAAAACTGCACCAAAAACCGATCAGTCACTGAGTCATCCAGGAAAGTGAATGGGATTGCAATTTGCTGCGTTTTTTGACTGCTGCTTAGGGTGCAGAAAGACCATCCAGAGCAATAATGAGCGTCAATTAGTGTGACGTTTTTCTGCATCACTAACATCCAATTACTTACCTCCTTGCGATCACAGGGTGATCCCTGGTGATGTCTTCATCCTGGGAGGACGGCAGGACTTGTGTGTGAGATATTCGGTGCTTGAGGACCTGTGCTTCTGACCGAATCACATGAGCAGTGCAAGGTCCTACAAGCACCGAAAAACACACACACAGGTCCTGCGCTCCCCAGGATGAAGACATCACCAGGGATCACGGGGAGGGTAAGAAAGTGTATGTGTGCCTGTCTGTGTCCCCCGAAAATGGTGCAAAAAAGCAGAACAAGGGGATGATGCGTTGGTGATGCCTTTTTTGCAAAGAGAAGATCCATTTTTGGGGCACAAGCCGCACCAGAAATGGATCCATAAAGAAGGAGAACAAATGCTCTGTCTGATCATAGCCTGAATCTATATACAGAGATATGCATGACGGCATCAGAAGAGAAGACATGTCTAAAGGTACCGTCACACGGGGCTGGAGATGTTGGTGGCGACTGGCGGGTGCGCGCAAGTTTTTGGCGCCCCGCCAGCATCGCCGTCCCCCATTTACACGGGGCGACATCTCCAGCCCCGCATCGGCAAGCTGTCAAGACGGCATCGCCGCCGGGGTGTCTGGAAACCCCAGCGGCGATACCGACCATCGCCTGACTGGTCGCCGGCGGCTGGTTAACATGGGCGATGTGTGCACATCACCCCATGATGGTCCCTGTTACAGAGCACTGCCTGAAACCAGGCGACCGCCCGGCACTGCCGCATTGCCTCTTTACATGAGGTGACGTAGGGCGATGGTCGCCTATAGGCACGTCCCTACGTGCTCTGTTATCGGCAGCAATGTGGCCTGATTAAAACGGGACCCTAAGGGGGATATATTACTGAGAAAAAAAAAAACAAAACCTGAGCTTCATGTGTCAGACTTTGATGGAGACCATCTAAACTATTAGGGATGTGCTCATGATCCGGAGGCTGTGTACTGGACAGTGACTCCAGGACTTGAGGGGAGACGCAGGTGGACGCAGCCGCCTGTGCTCATGATCGCCATTGGGTGCAGGGCGGCTTCTTCCCTGCGTTCGTTCACCTGCTGGAGATCACTTCTGACTCCACAGCAACAAATCAACATGCTGCCGAGATGCGTAAGAACCTGCACTGCAGGTGAGAAGACGCTGTGGAGGGGGAAGCACAGTGAGCATGGGTCTTCTGCAAATCCCATCGACTGGGCTTGTACTGTACAACGTGCTCTGGACGCAGCTCCGTCCATAACACTGCAGACCCTGACCGTGAGTACGCCACCTTCTGGAGGGGATGATCTACCCCCTGTGTGTGTACAGGACATATCATGGGGGAGCACAGGCCACAGATCCATTATGATTGTAGCACAGGTCCCCTTTACACTGAGCACTGGTTATAGAATGGTGGATCTAGTATAATGAATGGAAACATGAAGATCTGGCCTCTTCCCTGCAGATCCACTGTGCCTTGGATCACAATGGCTGCAGCTCTGATAATAGGCCAGGTGTCCTGTATGTAATCCAGCCTTACTATCACACATTCTGGAACACACAAGCCTAATTCCTGAGAGACTGGATAATCAGCCAATCACAATAGGGGAACCTCATGAGCTCAGCCAATCAGGATGAGGTAGAGGCGGGACATAACGACCCAGGGCACAGTGCATAGAACCCCTGCAGAGAGAGCTGAGCCCCGGATAACAGGGTGCACGTTACCCCCGGTTGAGGCTGTGCTTCTCCTCATTCTCGCAGTCGCTGCAGTGTCCATGTCCATTCTCGTCATCCCCCAACCGATCGCCTGCTGCTGTCTCACTCTGATCCGCCATCTTTAATCCAAAGCCGGGTAAAGGGGAGGGTGGAAAGCAGCTATTGGTTACCGACCGCAAAGCATGACGGAGCTTGTAGTGCGGACCCCATTGTCTGCTTGAATGAACCTTGAAAAAAACTACAATTCCCGTGAAGCCTTGCGGGAAAGTAAGCTATTCATTTGAGCGATAGAACAGGGGCGATGGCTTACTGGGGGTTGTAGTCTCTCTTTCCTTAGTACACACCTAACGATCTTTACCCCCTAAAGTGTATATAGAGTCAGAGTGGTGTGGATGGTACAATGTGCTCAGGGTGAGGCCTGGTCACACACTCCAGTAAACTCCATTTGTCCTCACCTGTCACCTGTCTGCAGCACACTTTATACAGCAGCAGCTATCAATCATAGACAGGACCAGTGGTGTAACTAGAAGCCAGGGGCCCTGATGGAAAAGCCCCAATTACTGTAAATCTTTAATTGCATTAGTCTGTTTCTATAGGCCATAGGGATTTTTGGGCCCCCCTAGGCTCCGGGGCCCGGGTGTTGTATTTACGCCCCTGATAACTTGTCTGTATGCTACAGCATTGCAGTGCACTGTATAATATGAATGATACCATTGCTCCATGTGTCATCCGATCTTTGTGTGCTCCCATGGCTGAGGCTCATCCATTTATGGAAGAAAGAAGGACACCTGCAATTTTTAATTTTTTTTTTTTAACACACATTCAGTCAGTGAAAAAAAAGACTCATTCATCTTCAGCAATCGCTGATAACATCGTCCTAGCTCTGTCTTTATAATGGACCAAAGCTACTGTGGTGTGACCACCCGGCCTGTACGACATAGTAAATGTGCAGCGTGTCAACAAAGGAAGTGGGGACTGAAGTCATCTTAGGACATAAACAGAATGGCTAGTGAGCATAATGGATGGAGGAACTGGAATATATCTGTATGTGAGTGAGCAAGGGGTATAGATGCAGGGGTTGCAATCACACCCAGGCCTGAGCTAGGGGCCCCAAAAGTCCCTTTGGCTGTAGAAAAAGACTAATGCTATAGAGATTGCAATAATCGGGGGCCCGTTGGAGCTTTCCCATTGGGTCCCATGAGTTTTCAAGCTACGTTACGGTAGAGTGTCTCACCAAAGTGGCATAAATAGGATAGGCCACTGCATATGTATGGAGGAACATGGAATTATCTGGTATGAGGGGGTCTCACCAAAGTGGCATAAATAGGATAGCCACTATGCATAATGTATGGAGGAACTGGAATATATCTGGATATGAGGGGTGTCACCAAAGTGGTCTTCTGGAGACACACAGAATTACAGGAAGAGATGGCATTTTCCTTGTGTGTCGCTGACCACGTCCTGTATGGCAATGAATGCTGCTCTTAGGTTTTCTTTACTGTGCAGTTGAGCCTCAATGCCCAGATAGATATGGGGGTGTGTATGGGAATATGGCCTGATAATCGTGGTCTGCCAATGGGGGGCATATTTATATATGAAAAAATAACTTGGCTCACAATCCCTATAAAAATTTAGAAAAGTTATCATGTGTGGTTTTACTGGATCTGACACAAGGCACAGCATAATTCTACAGTATTTATTAGGCCTCATGCACACGAGCATTAGAGTGAAGCAAAAACATTTGCAGGACAACTAATGTCAGTAGTCCATTGCCACCAGACCAGAGTCCTGTGATCACCCCCTCACCTGCTAGGATCTGACTTATAGTCCCTGCATGATCAGGCCTAGTAATCAGAAGAGGTGCTGGGGATGCCAACAGATACGAGGTTCAGAGGGCCCTGGTTCTGCGGCCATGGACTACTGACTGGCCGGTCCTACAAATCTTTTGCTCAACTGTAATGAGCACATATGACATCTGTATTACTCGGATCTTGGTTACTGCAGGAATATAGGTACCTCATAGAAATTGTTTACATGTAACATTAGGCCAGTGGAAGGCACAGAAGGAAGAGGGACCCTGGGCAAGGACAGAATGTGTGTCCCCTCCTTGTGTCTGTGACAGGAACTGCTTACTAATTTGGAGGTAGAAATGGGCCCCCATACCTTTTGGGCCCCTGTGTGACTGCACAGGTTGCACCAATGATATGTCTACCCCTGCAAAAACCATGCCCAGTTCCTGATGTCCATGTGTGTGGTTGGATGCAGGGGTCACATCTGCACAGGCAGTGTCAGAGGTGTGATTTCAGGCGGTTTCTTGAGTTTTCGGTGCCCCCAGGTGATTTGCCAATCCAGATATCTTTCTAGATGATCTCCCCTTTTTTCCAGGAGCCTCATGTTTATTCCCCGAATAGTTCAGATATGACTTAGTTACTAAAAATAGGGTACTTGGTAACATTATTTTGATCAAAGAAATGTAAAAGCCATTCCATCACGTCAAGGTGACCCCATCAGGATATCTGGTATGGTACCTTTACACGCCGCTACCGAAGGTTAGAAACCACCAGGTGTTGCACTTGCACACGCGCGTTTCAACGGTTCCTAATGGTATCTGATACCGCATTTACACGCCGCTACAAGGTGCTCCACAGTCGTTTTTTTCGATCCCTGGAAGCACCGATGGGTGCCGCAGGTTACCTTCTGTGGAGCACCTTCCCTGATTTACACGCCGCTACCACAAGGCAATATGGGAGGACCTGGGGCAGCAGGGACAACACAAAGGCATGCCAGAGTTGTGGATTACGAGACGCTCGTACGGTGATTGGACAAAGCAATAACATCATGACTGGCCAGCCAGCACAGGGAGGCTGGCTAATACATGACGCTATAGCAAATGTGTAGTGACTGGTCAGCTCGTTAAACATGCCGCCCTGTACAGGGACAGCCAATGGGTACACAGTACTCCCCACCAATGATAACTGATGGGGCGTGGTATACATGACGCTGTAGCACGCCCCAAGTAACTCAAATACCGTACCTGTGCCCCGATTACACGCCGCTACCATAGGGTTTATACCTGCTTGTTTGTGAGCAAGGCTGAAAGACAGGTGTCCACAGAGACAGGACGGTGCTACCTGAATTACACGCCGCTACCTCGCGGTGTTTTGAAGGTGAAAGGTACAATTGTCTCCAACACCCGGTGGTTTCTAACCTTCGGTAGCGGCGTGTAAAGGTACCAGTAAGGTTTTTAAATATTTGATGCTATATTAGGACCATCCCAATGCGGTCACCTTGTCATGGTGGGATGGCTTTTACAATTTCTTTGATCAAAATAATCTTACCAAGTATTCTATTTTTATTTTCATGCACTATTGCAATTTAGTTATTTACTTATTTTAGGGTATCTGCTCATTTTTGTGTCTTTTCTTTGGTTTTGATGCCTTAAATAAGCTAGTTACACACATCCGACCTTCACAGTCCGAGCATGGACCATGATGTCTACACTTGCTTCTGGAATATTTATGACGCTATTGAGGTCAGGAGACCTGTGGCCGGCCTGGGCATCACTGTCAGCGTGAAAGTCGATTGTGTGAAACTGGCTTCCCTCGTTATAATATCTGATCCACCAGGGTGAGAGGAACCAGGTTCGTTTTAAAAAGGGGTTCTCTTTATGTGATTCCCTTGTAATTCACTGTTTCTAGAGGAACATTCATATATCATCTCACAGCCTCAACCTTCACTCATTCGCAATCCTCTAACCCAATCACCAACCCGATCATTATCCTTTTTGGCCACCTGCACACGCTGAGTATTTGATGAGTTTTTTACCTCAGGATTTGTAGCCAAAACCAGCAGTGGGTGATAAATACAGAAGAGGTGCAGGTGTTTCTATTAGGCTACCTTCACATTTGCGTTTCTGTACGCTGCGTACGATGCGCATGCGCGTCCGCATTGCAAAACGCATGCATACGCATGCGAATGCAGCGTTTATCATCCGCATACCTTGATTTTTATGCAGCGTGTACCTGCGTTTGAATGCGGTTTCCTCATGCGCATGCGTTTTACATCCGCATGCGTTCAAGTTTTATACAGGATGTTTGTGGGCTGTGTTATGGGTGGAGATTGGGCGGCAGTAAAGACTTCTCTCTGAGCATGCGCAATGATGCATACGCATGTGTTCCATACGCAGACATGCGTAATTCTGTGCGTACGCTTGCGTTCTCATAGGGGATAATGCGTTGATTATCCGCAGGCGTGCGCATGCGGATGCTGGCGGATTTCTGACGCACCAAAAAATGCAACATGTTGCGTCCCGAGGTGGCCGATTTTTCCCTCCATCGTACGCATGCATACGCAGACGTACGCGATCAAACGCAGCTGCTTGCGGACGATTGCGTACACCATATTAAAGATAGGTGCGCAATCCGCATGCGGATTTTGATATTCATATCCGCAACGTCCGCTGCGGTGCCATACGCAAATGTGAAGGCAGCCTTAGACTTTTCCTCTGATTGTTCCACTCCTGGTTTTGTCTACGAATCCTGAGGTAAAAAACTCATCAAATAATCTGCGTGTGGCCTTTGAGTCTTTAAAGCAGAGGTTCCCAAACTTTTGCTGCTAAATTTCTACCATATTCCCAAAACTCGTCAAAAATTGTGAAGATTACATCTAACGATGGAAAATTGTGTCGCGGCTGAGTTCCAACATTAAATTCGGAGTGGCAGAAATAAGAATAGTATATTTTTCTCTGATTCTTTACCTCCTTTTGCTGTCTCTGTGCTCCCTTGTGTGGTTCGGGCAAAAGGACTTTTGATGATGTCAGAGTCATGTGATCGGTGACTTCGCCCATGACTCTGACATCATGACAGGTCCTCCAGATTCAGATTGTGTATAATCTGCAGTGGCGACGGGTTTGGGGGGCACCGGGGGGGCTGCAGAGTGCGGGGACCTGGCGGTAGTGATCGGGCTGTGGAGATGTGTGCAGCGGAGGTGATGGGTGGGAGTGCAGCCATTGCCATATTCAGAGATCAATGACTTCCGGTCGGCGCTTGGAATTGTGGGATAGCGACATAAGCGCCGGAAGTCTGTGACAGAGCCAATTGGTGATTATGTATTTAGATTATAATATAAAATAAATGTATAACAAATAGGCAGGTACTTATTTTTCCAGCACTGGCAAACACTGACATTGATTCACTTACATTTTTCTTTTCAAAATTCCGGAAACAAGTGAGTAACGTTTGTCCTTGGCATTCTTATTTGCATTGGTGAAGAATCAGACAAGTTCATGTAAGATTGCAAGCACAGCACAAGTCGTATTTCGCCCCTTTGCACGTCTGAACAAGCGTTGCGGGCGGGTGGCGTTTTGCAAATCTCGACATGCGTTGTTTGAATATCGAATATGCAAGCTTTACAACAATTGCTGACCTTCTTCAACTATAATCTGCCTACATTGATAGGTAAAGCCAAGCCAACAACTTTGTTATTTACTATCGAAACCAGATACATTTTTGTGGACCCCCACTTACAACTTGTGAACCCCCATTTTATTTTCACGCCAACGTAGACCCCCGTCGATTCTCCTGTGGATCCCTGGGGGTCCACCTGGACCACTTTGGGAATCACTGCTTTAAAGGGACAGCATCCCAAATCTCCAACACATCACCAATTTTCTTAGCAAATATATTTCAAAAGGTGCTATTGACATGAGATTCTCACCAGATGTTGGAAACAACTCATCCAATCCACACAGGCAAATACAGTAATTCAAACTAAAGATGTCCATAAATTAAGTGATGTGTAATAATGAGAAATCACATAGGGAAAAAGTATTGAAAACACACAGAAACAGAGATGCAAAAAGACATGGAAAGTCATGAGACCAGCTGGAATCTATCAGTAATTAGAAAGCAATCCTGCCACTTAGTGACAAATAATATCAGCTTGTCCAACTGATGGCTTATAAAAAGGTGATGCACCGAGCTGCACCAATTCTCTGGAAAGCTCTACCCCAAGAAATTAGGTCTATCAGCGACTTACATAGTTTCAGGGACTCCCTAAAAACACATCTCTTTAGGGCGGCCTATCATGCCCCCTAGTCAAAGTCATTTAGACATAGCCTATTCACTCCACCAAACTCAAAAGTTTTACAAAGAATGGCTGGTGACCAGTCATTTAGCTGTTATCTATTCACCATTTCCTTAAGTTGGCTGCACCATCATTGTAAATAAGTCCTTGAACTTTGTGTCACCCCCACCTCATTGTTAGATTGTAAGCTTTTAGGGTGCCATTACACACAGTGATGTTCCAGTGATCCCGACAACAACCAGGATCGCTAGAACATCGCTGTGTGGTCCCTGGGGAGCTGTCAAACAGGCAGATCTCCTCAGGGACCAGGGAGCCGACCTCCACATCGCTGGGTAAGCGGGAGAAGGCTGGTAACTAAGGTACATATCGGGTAACTAAGCACAGCGATGTCCTAGTTATTCGCTGTGTACCTTGGTTACCAGCCTTCTCCCTCTAACAGGCTAGTAACCAGGGTACACAGCAGGTAACTAGGACAGCGCTGTGCTTAGTTACCTGAGGTGTACCCTGGCTACACATCAGGCGCACTGTGAACCCAGCCGTGCAGTGTTACATGTCCCAGCGTGCACTGCGCGGCCGGGTGCACGCCACTGTGGCTGCTGCTGGTAGCGGTGCCGCTACCCGCGCCGGCTCCCTGCATTCTCGGGACCGGTGCTCGTTGGTCTCCTGCCCTCAAACACGCCGATGCGTGCTGCACAGCGGGAGACAAACGAGTTAAAAATGGTCCGGATCGTTGTGTAATGATCAGCAACCTCACAGCAGGGACCCCGTCGCTGCTGCGTTTTACAAACAGCGATATCACTGGCGAGGTCCCTGATATTAGCGATATCGCTGTGTGTGACGTACCCCTTAGGAGCAGGGCTGTCATTATTTTACTTTAATTATTGTATTCTTATTGTATTCTTTAAAGGGAACCTCTCAGGTCACGCTACCCCTCTAACCTATCACTACCTGTCCTTGCACCTTCCTATCTGATCCCTAACCTCCCTATCATAGCTAAAGGGGCCCTATAATGAGGGAGAAAAATAACTTATATACTTACAGTCTCCAGTTGGGCTCCATTCTCCCCTCCTCGCTTTGTGTCCGCACGCCCCAGTGGGTGTCCCCATTCCCCTTGGGCTGTGCTACCTCCTATTCGAAATGCCCGCCTCTTGTGATCATGTGATGCCCGGGCCGGAATGTCATATCCGGCCCGGTGCATTGTGGGGCTGATCACGTGGTATTGGCTGGCTTTGATGTGCGCACTGCGCATGTGCCAGTCAGATGAGTCTAAAATGTAGCTGTTTGGATGCCATAATACACACCATGTTTGGAGGCCAAAAGGCACTGCATATCACCCCAAAAACACCACACCAACAGTGAAGTTTGGAGTTGAATCCAATAGAAAATTTAAGGAAGGAACTAAAGCTCATAGTTCATAGAAGGAGCCCACTGGACAGTCAGGATTTGAAGAGTGTTTGTATGGTAGAATGGGCAAAATCACATGTGAGCAATGCATGTGACTAGTGTCTCCATACAGGAGATGTCTTGAAGCTGTCACCATGAATAAAGGCTTTTATACTGACTCACCCGAGAGGTTTGGGAACTCAGGTCTTGGGTGTTGCTGTTGAATGCCGTCACTGGTGGTTGGTGTTCGAGTCCGTGGCCCTGGTGGTCACTGAAAAGTGTAGAAATAAATAATAAACGTGTAATGTTCGTGACGCCACCTGCGGTATCTGGTGATGACACCAGCGCTGCCCGCAGACCTCCGGAGATGATGGATAGGCAGCTGGATGATAGGGCTCCCGCAGGTAGAGCAGGATCCCCGGGGCAGCTCTCTGTAGTCCTGGTTGTTCTCACAGCAGCAGCTCAGCAGGACCAGAGAATGATACAGTCTCTTTGCTGAGACTGGAATGCAGTTTACCAGCTTAATGGAAATGATACACAATAGACCTTCTTGCTCTGCACGGGTATTTACTGGTAACTGGTCAAGGCAGTTCTCATCGGTACACAGTCGCACAGTTACGGGTAGCTATCCTAGGTAGTGACTACTGAATGGGGTGTCCTTCTGCGGCTTTCAATGATGCTCTTTCGGCTTCGCTCTCTATCCCTACTTGTGTTGAAGCCTTGACGCATATAAAACCTGGCCTGGCCTCCTGTGTGTGTCTCTCTCTCTCCTTTGTAATTATGAACTCAGGTTAGAACCTCCTCTGGATTGCCCCTAACTCCTGATGGATTCCTGCGGGTCATGGCTCTTAAGTTAGTTGCTGTTACAGGTGACCTGGAGACTGAAGTCTCCTCGGTACAACCGGTGTTGGCGGCTCAGAGTTGAACTTGCCTGTACCGCACTCGGAACCGGCACTCCGTTCCGTGGATTGGGATCCTCCCAGACCGGTAGGTAGACGGTCTCTCTCCGGGTGTTAGCTTACACCCTCAGGATCCCCCTTCTCGTCTGGGTCACCTCTCCTTTTCGGTGCCCTCTCTCTGCATCCCCTAAAGGGTCCTCCTCAACATCTCACTTCACTACCCTCTCATTTTGCCGCTCCCCACTACCCACTTATATACCCTCTCACTGGTACCGGTTACCCTGGTAATGGGTTTAACCAATTGACCTCCTGGGTTAAGTGTGTGACTGCATAAAAGCCACATACGAACCTCCCCATTCACTGACACTGGGGTACCACAAATGCTGGTCTGGGTGCAGTACCCCTTTGTTGCGCACCAACCAGTGGTTTTAAGCATTAAGTACCGTATATACTCGTGTATAAGCCGAGTTTTTCAGCCCAAAAATTGGGCTGAAAAGTCACCCCCTCGGCTTATACACGGGTCTATACGGTATATGGATTTTTTGCAGGTGCTGGGGAGGCTGGAGGAGGCGGGGGGGGGGGGCTGATGAGTGAGCGGCCCGTCACGTGGGGCCGCTCATTAGATATGCACGGCTCCCCCCGCCCATCACAGCGGCAGGGGGAGCCGTGCATACAGCCCCCCAGTGTACACTGGCAGCCCCGAGTGTATACAGGCAGCCCCCACTGGCAGTCGTCCCCCCCATCATGGAAAGAGCCCCCACACTTTGCAGAGTCCCCCCCCCGGCCCTCGCTGCATTATCTTACCCAGGGTCTTCACCGCGGGTCCCGCAGTCATCATCACGCGCTGTCTTCAGGTGTCACGTGACCCGGCGCGATGACGTCATTCCACTGCGACCGCCGGGTCACATGAGACCGGGAAGACAGCGCGCGAGGAAGGAGGACTGGAGGACCCGCGGTGAAGACCCTGGATGGTAAGATAATGCAGCGGGGGCCGGGGGGGGGGGGGGCTGCTCTGCAAAGTGTGGGGACTCTTTCCTTGATGGGGGGGGTGACTGCCACTGGGGGCTGCCTGTAAACACTGGGGGCTGCCTGTATACACTGGGGGCTGCCTGTATACGCTGGGGGCTGCCTGTATACACTGGGGTCTGCCTGTATACACTGGGGGCTGCCTGTATACGCTGGGGGCTGCCTGTATACACTGGGGTCTGCCTGTATACACTGGGGGCTGCCTGTATACCCTGGGGGCTGCCTGTATACCCTGGGGGCTGCCTGTATACCTCTGGGGCCTGCCTGTATACACTGGGGGCTGCCTGTATACCCTGGGGGCTGCCTGTATACCCTGGGGGCTGCCTGTATACCTCTGGGGCCTGCCTGTATACACTGGGGGCTGCCTGTATACACTGGGGGCTGCCTGTATACACTGGGGTCTGCCTGTATACACTGGGGGCTGCCTGTATACCCTGGGGGCTGCCTGTATACCTCTGGGGCCTGCCTGTATACACTGGGGGCTGCCTGTATACCCTGGGGGCTGCCTGTATACCCTGGGGGCTGCCTGTATACCTCTGGGGCCTGCCTGTATACACTGGGGGCTGCCTGTATACACTGGGGGCTGCCTGTATACACTGGGGGCTGCCTGTATACCCTGGGGGCTGCCTGTATACCTCTGGGGCCTGCCTGTATACACTGGGGGCTGCCTGTATACACTGGGGGCTGCCTGTATACACTGGGGCCTGCCTGTATACACTGGGGCCTGCCTGTATACACTGGGGGCTGCCTGTATACACTGGGGGCTGCCTGTATACACTGGGGGCTGCCTGTATACCCTGGGGGCTGCCTGTATACCTTTGGGGCCTGCCTGTATACACTGGGGGCTGCCTGTATACACTGGGGTCTGCTGTATATACCCCTGGGGTCTGCTGTATATACCCTAAGGCCTGCTGTATATACCCCTGGGGCCTGCTGTATATGCCTCTGGGGCCTGCTGTATATGCCTCTGGGGCCTGCTGTATACCTCTGGGGCCTGCTGTATACCTCTGGGGCCTGCTGTATATACCCTGGGGCCTGCTGTATATACCCTGGGGCCTGCTGTATACCTCTGGGGCCTGCTGTATACCTCTGGGGCCTGCTGTATACCTTTGGGGCCTGCTGTATACCTCTGGGGCCTGCTGTATATACCCTGGGGCCTGCTGTATATACCCTGGGGCCTGCTGTATATTACCTGGGGCCTGCTGTATATTACCTGGGGCCTGCTGTATATACCCCTGGGGCCTGCTGTATATACCCCTGGGGCCTGCTGTATATACCCCTGGGGCCTGCTGTATATACCCCTGGGGCCTGCTGTATATGCCTCTGGGGCCTGCTGTATACCTCTGGGGCCTGCTGTATATACCCTGGGGCCTGCTGTATATACCCCTGGGGCCTGCTGTATATACCCTGGGGCCTGCTGTATATGCCTCTGGGGCCTGCTGTATATGCCTTTAGGGATGCTGTATATACCACTGGGGAGGCTGCTGTATATACCACTGGGGAGGCTGCTGTATACTACCACTGGGGAGGCCTGTATACCACACTGCTGGGGGCTGTATACCTGTGCTGGGGTCCACCCTCGGCTTATACACGAGTCAATAGGTTTTCCCAGGTTTTGGGGGCAAAAGTAGGGGGGTCGGCTTATACACGGGTCGGCTTATACACGAGTATATACGGTAAGTGTGTTCAATACATTTTTCCCATGTCATTTCTCATTATAACTCATAATTTATGGACATCTATGATTTGATTTCTTTGCCTGTGTGAACTGGATGGGTTGTTACAGAAATCTTGTGGGAAATTCAAGTCAATAGCACCTTTAGAAAAATATTTACTTATAAGAAAATGAAGCATTCGTCCACAGCGGGGGGGACTGTGTTCCCTTGTTGTCTATTTTATTTCTATGGAATAACAAATAAAATCATAAGAAAATGAAGCATATGTCCAGGAGCCGGTTTTTCACCATTTAATGCCCTGCTCGTTTCTCTACAGATGGCAGAGGTGCCGACACACTTACTGCCATGGCCATGCATGTGTCTCTTCTGGCTCACTGCCATGACCTCCCTCGTGCTCCAGCTCCATTCTGTGTGTCAGGACCTGGTACATCCATTATGGAGAGCACACATGTGCACCCTGCATTCTAAAGGGCCAGTTCACACTCTTCAATAGTCTTCCCCAGACTATGCTGGAAGCCTCCGTGTATTTAAGGCACCCTACCCTTCAGGGAGGTGTCTGTTCAGTGTTAGTTCCATGTTAACCTTGTGCTTCTACTGATATTGTCAAGTCCCTGTTCCTGTATCTCTACACCTGTTACCCTGCCTGTTCTTAACCTGTACTGCAGTCTTTGTACCCGTAGAAGCACGACTGACGGTGTGAAACGGCCGTAGTATAGGCTGCTCCCCCATCCTCCCTCCCGAACCCTCCTCTTTGTAAGACCCCACAAGAAGAAAAAATAAAGGCTGCAAAAGAATCCTGTGTGCGACTCCTACTTGATATTGGAACTGTACTGCAGTCTGTGTTCTAGTGCCAACCAGCCTTTGTTCCAGTATCTGTCCGTACCAATTGTCCTGTCTGTAGCAGTCATACTGTTGGTGCCAGAACCTGATCCTTTCCTATCAGCGCATGAACCATGTCCTGACTCCTACTGTTTGAGTCAGCTAGTGTGGAACCAGGGACTGCCTTAGAGGCAGGCCCGGTACCAGCACCCGGCATACCCGGGCAGATGCCGGGGCCCTGAAGAAGTGAAAGGACCCACTCGCTGTCTGTGAGGGAAGCAGCGAGGAGACCAGCTCACAGACAGCTGCCCTCCCTCCCTATCTCCTGCTCTGCACTGATCTATGTGATGGTACGCAGCAGGAGAAGAAGCTTACCGGGAGCTACAAGCAGGGCCGCATCATCAATAAGCCAATCTGAGCGCTCTGCTCAGGCGGCGATGAGTCCCTGAAGACAGGGTGTGGCAGAGCGGTCAGATTACATGCTGCTGTGCTCCTGTCAGTGACTGTGTGGAGCAGCTGCGGTCGGGACTGGGGAGGGAGGAGGCCCCTGGCTGCTTTTACTATCAATACAGCAGCAATTGGCTCTGCTTCCTCAGCATCCGCCCCCTCCAGCCAGGAAATGTGATGATTCGTCAATCCAGCAGTCATTCAACCTCTGCATCAAGAGACCCTGTGTTCATCCAGACTCCAGGTGCTGTATATGGGGGGCTCTGCTGTATGTGGGGGTGCTGTATATGGGGCTGGGGTACTGTATACGCGGGGGTCTGCTGTACATGAAGCTGCAGTGCTTTATATGGGGGAGCTCTGCTGTATATGGGGCTCTGCTGTATATGGGGGAGCTCTGCTGTATATGGGGGTTCTGTGGAAGAGCGCGAGGTCTCTACAGTACATCCACCATCTTCGTCATTATGAAGGATGAAGAGGATCCAGTGAATCCTGTGAAGATCTAGTAACCTCCAGGTCCAAGGGAGTTAAGGTCGTGCTGGAAAATAATGGTGGCCACACAAAATATTTTAGCAAAATTTGTCCATTTTCCCTTAGGGGTGTACTCATTTTTATTTCCAGTGGTTTAGACATTAATGGCTGTGTTGGGTTATGTAGGCGACACCACAAGCTGCACACTGACTACTGTACATTGTATCAAAGGGTCAGATCTTCAGAAAAGATAGAATAAAATACTTACAAAAATGTGAGGGGTGTACACACTTTTGTGAGATACTGTATATGTATATATTATGATATAACATATTACTCTGTTACTGGACTTGTAACATAGTATAGATGTGTATGGACACTACAAGTCCCAGCATATCTGTTGGGAGAATTCAGCCTGAATAGAAGTTAGAAAACGCCGCGTCATGAAATCACAGGAACCAAATTTCTGCTGCATTTGTCCATTTATTATCTCCGGCCGCTTAATGATGATTAATGATTATTGTTATTCTGATACATTGATCACAGGTGGATGATTTGTTCGGAGCCATCGCTGGCGGGAGACGTCCCTTCTCACTTCAGATTCTGCCTCTAGATCATTCCTACTCAAAATCTAGAAATATCCCAAAATGATAAATATTCTGTTGGTCCCTGAAAGGAGTGCACCGCAGAGGGCACAGAGTCACCGGGCTGATTTAGGGTAACTTTGTTGCCCATAGCAACCAATCACAGCTCAGCTTTTGCTTCTAATGCAGCTCGGAATGTTGCATTGTTGCTGGTTGCTATGGGCAACAAGACCAGTTCAGCTGCTAAATCTGACAATGAGGTATGGCATGATCATGTCAAAGATAGCCAAAAAGAGAATCCCTGTGTCCTCCTCCGCCCTCCTTAGCATATTTACTAACAGTCACCTTTTGTCAGGACAGATGGAGCAAACCCAAAGTGTGTTTTGGGGGTTAGTCCTTAACGACCAAGATTGTTGGCTTTCAAATATTGCTTATTTTTCATTTAGCGAAAAACCCTGGCTTTGCTTGGACTACTGCATTGGTTGATGTGGGCAACAAGTTTGTTGTTTTGACAAATGAGGCTCTGAGGGGGTGGAGCCATGAGAGAAGCAGTCTATGAACACCTAAACGGTAATGCTAGTGTCATACTCCACCCAATAGGATCATGTACTATCCTAATGTGGATGTTCCACAGTGGTTTTAGCCAAAAATAAGATAACCATCAACATGACTGCCTTTCTAGGTAAAGAGTTCACTTCTAGCTTTCCCCAAAGTTTCCCAAATTAGCAGCTGAGTGGAATGGAGGAGATCGGTGTGTTTATTAGCAGCCATATTGGTTATCCATCAGATCCACTCTGTCTAAACATTTTTCCTCCTATTTTGTGTCTTCGTATTTCTTTACCTATTCTATGGGTCACGTGGTGACGACGGTGACCCCTCCTCCTGATCCTCAGTCGACATCTGGGCGCGCTTCTAAAACTCCTTCTAGACACCATGTTGATATTGTGATGTTGTTTTTCTTAGGGGCCGGAGCTGAATGAGGCTGATGAATGCAGGATTCCAAGTAGAATGTTCAGAAGTGCGATGACATCACGGATTCATGAAAAGTTTACAAATCACTTAGGTCATCCAGCCACGTCCTCTGACTAAAGGGGCCACACGCGCTTGCTCTGTCATTGCCTTATGAGGTCACAACAGTCTGTGGCTATAAAACTCCCTACAGAGCCCAGCAGCCATCATTCATCTTCTGTCTCCTGGTCCAGGAGTGATGGAGATGTCTCCCATTTGTCTCACCTAGCCAGAATCATACTCCACACTGATGAGGGGCAAAACCCCGAAACAGCTGCCTAGCTGAATACCTGGTGTGATGAATATTGGTAAGGAATATTGCCATATCCCCCATATTCCATTCCTCCCAGAAAGCAATTGATAAGGCACATCTCACTCACAAAGAGATAAACCCCCACCCTGGAAGGCAGAAGTCATTTATCTCTGGCAAGCAGTAGAGTAATTAGTATGTAGATGGAAGCCAACTGTCCACACAACAGGACTCTTCCTCAACTTTGATATGGTAATCAGGTAGGTGTATGGAGCTTCCTAAGAAATGGGGTTTTGCCAAAAGGTGACACGTCCCATATCACTGTGAGGCCAGGAGAGAGGAGACTGGACGGAGCCGTGACTATACTATTAATATCTCATAAGCCGTCCACCCTGTGATACTATCGAATATAAAAATGAACTCTACATATCTAGACGGTGACAAGGCTTGTATTCACATGAATGTAGGATGACTGGAAGCCATCTAAACAGGATATTGGCTAGTAGGGTGTTCTCAGAGTAGCCATGTTTCACATCCAGACGAAGATAAAATCATAACTAAAAATATGAAAGTATTATCTTCCGTCTGCGATGCCCATGGACACGACTAGGTCAGCTTATAGAATCTGGGTGTCCATATCTCCCCTCAGAGGGGTGGGAATTGTGAGACATCCCAGAGGTGTGAGATGGGTGGAGACAGGGGTCAGCCCATAATGTATAAAACTCATCTGCCCCATCTCCACCTGGTATTTCTTCTGAATGGGCATTATTCCACCAAAGCCAGAGATTACCCAAGGAACAGATCGGTGCCACGCCGCCCTTGTGGTGCCATCAGCACTAAGGTAACTGATCACATGTGTGTGTAATTCTGTGTATTCCATTTACCCTTTTATTGGCATATCTGACTGTAATATTTGTAACATCTGAATAATAACTGTAAATATTAATATCTAGTATACCATTAGGGTGATTAAATATATAAATTTAATCTTGAGTTGCTCTGTTTATCTTGATCACGATTCCCACGTCCGTGTGCTCATTTAACGCTACCTGGGTTGGTTTCTGACCCAATATAAGCCCGACCACGGACCGGACTTATATTAAACGAGAAGCTGGTGGCAGCATTTGTGCTTGGGGTTATTCAGGGCTGCCCGGTTCGGTGGTCACGATTCACCACACCTGGTTTTGGTATTACGGCTGTCTGTGGATTGATACCTGGTTTTGGTGTTGGTTTTACCTGGCTAGTCCCATGTTTGAGACTCCTAAATGAGGCTCTACAGACTCTATTTGCATATTTCTATTTCCCAGGGGGATTGCCCCCTGGGAAATACAAATATGTAAATAGAGTCTGTGGAGCCTCGTTTAGAAGTCTCAAACACGGATTTCACTGTGTTTGAGCGCTTTAGCCGGCTGCCCGCAGTGTTTCCTTGACTGGTCTCCCTGAGATCAGTGATTGTTTCATGATGTTAATGAAGTCACGTCTAAAGTATTGTACTTTCTCATCAACCCTCATGAATGAACCAAATAAATCTGAGGGGGCAAAACTCAAATCTGTGTCCAGTGATGATTTTATAGTAACTGTATCACTTAATATTGAGCAGAATTAAAGGGAACCTGTCAGGTTTTCTGTTTCCATCGAACCATGAGTAGTCCTATGTACATATCTATATTCCCTGCCTAACTGATGAGATGTCTCCCCTTAATAAAGTCAGATCTCAAGCCCTGAACTTCCTCATCAACCCTCATGAATGTACAATAGACAGAACCGAATAAATCTGAAGGGGGCAAATCTCAAAACTGTGTCCAGTGATGATTTTATATTAATTGTATCACTAAATATTAAGCAAAATTAAAGGGAACCTGTCAGATCCTCTGTTCCCCGAGATCTGTAAGTAGTTCTGTGCACATACTATAATCCCTGCCTAACAGTCCCTCTATGGCGGCCGTCACACGCTGAGATATCGTGCAAGATATCGTAGACGATGTTAAATTTGCATATCGTGCGAACGACGCGCAAAATCGCTCATCACGACGCTACACCCACAGACATCGCTCAGACGATTCCCCGATCCACCCATCCAGCGATCGTCTGAGAGATGCAGTTATCAGCAGTGGACATCGTTCAGCTAAAGTCACACAGAAATCTCCTAAACGATGTGGGAGCAAATGTGGGCGTTATCGGAGCCGATAGGCGTGGTACATGGGCTCCAAGCTGCGCCCCTCACTACACCATTGGTGCTCAGTACTGCGTCCTCATTGGGTCAGATGTCCTTTGAAACATGGCGGCCTCATCCCCACAATGTCCTGTGATATTGATCGTAATGTATATGTGTGCTGTAGCACATAACTAAATTGCAATGGGCAAAACGTACAGCCGCGTTATGTGTGCCGCGCCCGCCAACATTGTGTGGGTATATGACAAGGTGGACACTATATAGCAGGGTCGGGGACCACGCAGAATCGATTATCAAGTTGACGCAATTGGGTGCACAGTTCGGAGATATTGTGCAGCCGACGCCTATGTGTGGTGCTGAAGACAGCGCTTTCAAAATGGCGCCCTGTGAGGGCAGCCAATGGCAACGCATCATCTTCCACCAATGCGAGCTAGTGGTGAAGCAGCCAATCCGAAACCATTTCGTTGCACGAATCACCACTGAGGAGGTCAGGCAATAGGAAACTCCTGACACGCCTACGTGATGGATTTTGCCATCGCTGAAATCACACGTTTCGTGTGATGTCGGGAATTTACACGTGTCGATTGTGCGTAGTTAATTGGGCGATATCGTCAGATCTGAGAACCGAACCTCAGATCACGATTTAGCGATTTGATCAGATATCGCTCGTCGTATCTGGCCGTCACACGCACAGACATCGCTTACGCGATGTTTAATCTGCCGCTTTCAAGCGATATCTTGCACGATATCTCAGCGTGTGACGGCCGCCTATGTAGGAACATACATAACCAGATCTATAGAAAAAGTATTTCTATGGCGGCCGTCACACGCTGAGATATCGTGCAAGATATCGCTTGAAAGCGGCAGATTAAACATCGCGTAAGCGATGTCTGTGCGTGTGACGGCCATATACGACGAGCGATATCTGATCAAATCTCTAAATCGTGATCTGAGGTTCGGTTCTCAGATCTGACGATATCGGCCAATTAAATACGCACAATCGACACGTGTAAATTCCCGACATCACACGAAACGTGTGATTTAAGCGATGGCAAAATCCATCACGTAGGCGTGTCAGGAGTTTCCTATTGCCTGACCTCCTCAGTGGTGATTCGTGCAACGAAATGGTTTCGGATTGGCTGCTTCACCACTAGCTCGCATTGGTGGAAGATGATGCGTTGCCATTGGCTGCCCTCACAGGGCGCCATTTTGAAAGCGCTGTCTTCAGCACCACACATAGGCGTCGGCTGCACAATATCTCCGAACTGTGCACCCAATTGCGTCAACTTGATAATCGATTCTGCGTGGTCCCCGACCCTGCTATATAGTGTCCACCTTGTCATATACCCACACAATGTTGGCGGGCGCGGCACACATAACGCGGCTGTACGTTTTGCCCATTGCAATTTAGTTATGTGCTACAGCACACATATACATTACGATCAATATCACAGGACATTGTGGGGATGAGGCCGCCATGTTTCAAAGGACATCTGACCCAATGAGGACGCAGTACTGAGCACCAATGGTGTAGTGAGGGGCGCAGCTTGGAGCCCATGTACCACGCCTATCGGCTCCAATTACGCCCACATTTGCTCCCACATCGTTTAGGAGATTTCTGTGTGACTTTAGCTGAACGATGTCCACTGCTGATAACTGCATCTCTCAGACGATCGCTGGATGGGTGGATCGGGGAATCGTCTGAGCGATGTCTGTGGGTGTAGCGTCGTGATGAGCGATTTTGCGCGTCGTTCGGACGATATGCAAATTTAACATCGTCTACGATATCTTTAGCGATATCTCAGCGTGTGACGGCCGCCTAAAGACCATTCATGAGATGCAAATTTGGACTATGACTAGTCAAGGGTGAGTTAGTTCCCCGACTAGTCGGCCCAATTAGCAGGTTATCAAACACCTGTTGGCATAATAACATGCTTTAGGAAAGCCGGTGTATTTGCCAGCGCTATGCAAAATTGTGCATGCAAGGTATGATAACTAGAGATGAGAGAATCTTTTGAAGTTCAGGTTCGGTTCGCTGAATGAGCATATGTTCACCTAATTGTTTGACAAACTGTTCATGGAACTTCCAAATCCCATTAAAATCAATGGAAGGCAAAATCAAAGGCCTAGAAAACTCCCTCAAAGTGGCCCAAAAGCTGCAAAAACAGTTCAAATTAGGGATAGACATCAGGAAAAGTGATATTTCTCAGAGTTAAAATTTTCATCATTGTGCATTATGGATGCATAGGACAAGGCCTAGCCCAGCATTTCAAGCTTCCGCATTGATCAGGAACAGGGAGATGAGTGACAGGTGTAGGCATAGTGCTCAGAGAGCCCTGATAAATTCACAAAACTCACAACAAAGACACCACAAGAAGAGTCTCCACATTAGAAAAAGATTAGGCCAGACACTATGAAAGTGGCATCAATTTACTAAGGCTAAAAATTGTAGGACTGTTGGGCTGGGGGACCTCTATACCTTATGAAACCACTCCAATTAATTTTATGCTCTGCTGCACTCAGGTGGCACAAGTATTAGCTTCATGGACTACTACTGAAAGAATGATTCAGATGGGTCAGTAACATGTATAGGCCTAGCAGGCAGGGGCCCTCATACCTCATGCAACCGCTCTGTTACTCGCCCTTACACTCCCAAATCGTCAGGTCAATGCCTCATATCTCATGCAAGTTCAAAAATGGATTTCTAGAACTCAACCGTTTTGTTTCAGTGCTGGTGAATGGATCCTTGGACCCCGTATACTATAGACGATAGAATCAAAGCACACGTATAAGGGTTTCTTTTGCTTCAAAGTGAGAAGTTTATTGAGACACAGTCAGTACTAAGGAAAGTGACTTTGCAGATGTTTGACGTTTTGGCCTATGGGTAGCCTTGATCACAGAGTCGCTGCTATATTCGCCACCCTGGTTGGTGTGTTGGCATCCTTGTGTTCTTCTCCAAATGTAGTTACGTACAGAGTTAGGTACCCTGATCAGGAGATGTCTGTCACATCGCCATTGGACTCGGTGGTTGGTGTTCCTGCCTCGGCTGCTGGCAGGCGCCGGATTCCTTCGGCTGATGGTGTCGGTGATAGGAGGGCCTTGTCCTCATATGGACCTTCTCCTTTGACATCTGCCTCTGTCGCTGAACGCCGCCGTGTTTCTCCTTTGGGTGATGTTGGTCACAGAGGAGCGGGCCCTGCAGAGGTGTCTGATAGGCGCAGCCTTCGTTCTTCTGTCAGAAGTGGGGTGGGGCCAGTCGTGCATCACCATCTGGCCTGGTTCTGAGGGCGGTCCGGATGAGATCATCAGGCTGTGAGCTCCAGCGTATGGGAGGTAACCGCGCCCTTCAAATACATTGGAGCCTGTCTTGCAGGCCGCCAGATATAGTTTTGGTTCCCCAGTGATATAGTGTGTGTTTGGTTTTGACTTTGACCTTTGCCTGGATTTTCGACTCTGCTACAGCCTGATGATTTTGTACCTTCACTGCCCTCTCGGTTTTGACTCGGACTCCTGACTTCGTTTTTCGGGTCTTCATTTTTCCCCTGGCAACCTCCCTGCTCTACTGCTCATAATAGGCAGCTACCCCCTGGGCTCCGCTGTAATTCCAGATCCCTGTATAGGGGTTAAGGGTCTCTGGGTTTCTCGGGGTGCTGCCTTACCAGCAGCTCAGCCTCACAGCGGATGGTCGTCACAATGTCAATGTCAGAAGATGGGCAGCAAGGGCTAATTACAAACTCATATCAAAGGTCATTCATTATAATTGACCCACCCCAGGGCCATGGGGTACACAGTTCCGGGCGTTGTGGTTTCAATGGGGTATATCACGGGTGGCTTGTGCCTACGGTGTCCGGTAATGGTACCGGCGCTCAGGGCCGCATCATCAATGAGCCAATGTGAGCGCTCTGCTCAGGCGGCGATGAGTCCCTGAAGACAGGGGGCGGCAGAGCTGTCAGATTCAATGCTGCCGTGCTCCTGCAATCCTGTGTGTTGTCAGTGACTGTGTGGAGGAGCTGCGGTCGGGACTGGGGAGGAAGGAGGCTCCTGGCTGCTTTTACTTTCAGTACAGCAGCAATTGGCTCTGCCTCCTCAGCGTCCGCCCCCTCCAGCCAGGGAGTGTGATGATTGGTCAATCCAGCAGTCATTCTACCTCTGCATCAAGTGACCCTGTGTTCATCGGGACTCCAGGTGCTGTATATGGGGGGCTCTTCTGTATGTGGGGGTACTGTATATGGGGCTGGGGTACTGTATATGGGGGGGTCTGCTGTATATAGTGGAGCTCTGCTGTATATGGGGGCTCTTCTGTATGTGGGGGTGCTGTATATGGGGCTGGGTTACTGTATATGGGGGGGGCTCTGCTGTATATGGGGCTGGGTTGCTGTTTATGGGGGAGCTCTGCTTTATATGGGGGCTCTGATGTATATGGGGGAGCTGTATATAGGGGAGCTCTGCTGTATATGGGGGGATTCTGCTGTATGTGGAGGTGCTTTATATGGGGCTGGGGTGCTGTTTATGGGGGAGCTCTGCTGTATATGGGGGCTCTGCTGTATATGGGGGAGCTGTATATAGGGGAGCTGTATATAGGGGAGATCTGCTGTATATGGGGGATTCTGCTGTTTGTGGAGCTGCTGTACATGGGGCTGGGGTGCTGTATATGGGGATGCTTTGATGTATATGGGGGTGCTGAGCTGTATATGGGGGTGCTGTGCCATATATGGGGGTGCTGTGCTGTGTTTGAGGGTACTGAGCTGTATATGGGGGTGCTGTGCCGTATATGGGGGGCTGTGCCGTATATGGGGGTGCTGTGCCATATATGGGGTGCTGTGCCCCATATGGGGGTACTGTGCTGTTTAAGAGGGTGCTGTACTGTATATTGGGCTTCTGTGGTGTATATCGGAGTACTGTGCAGTTTATGGGCGGTGCTATATATGGGGTACTATATTGTATATGGGGGTGCTGTATGGTATATGGAGGGCTATGGGGTGCATTATACTATATGGAGGACTATGGGGGATGCATTATAGTATTTGGAGGACTATGCATGGTGCATTATATTATATGGAGGGCTATGGCGGTGCTTTATAATATTTGCAGGTTTTTAGGGTGCATTGTATTATATGGAGGACTATGGGGGTGCATTATAATATATGGAAAATTATGGGGTGCATTGTCTATGGAGGTGCATTATATTATATGGAGGGCTATGGGGATGCATGCATTATAATATATGGAGCCAATTATACTATATGGAAGTCATTACAATATTTGGAGGGCTCTGTGGGGGCAGGATAATACTTGCAGGGCTATGATGGAGCCTTCATACTTTATGGGGGGCTATTTGAGGGCTGTGTTGGGGTCTATTATACAAGTGTAAAGATGTTTAGGGACCATTGTACTATATGGAGGGCTGTGAGGAGGTCACAGTTGGGGATCATACTGTGCCACAGTAGATGGGGGGTACCGTATGGTACGTGTGGAGGGTCCTGTGAAGAAATTCACTGTGGGGGATCATAGTGTTTGGGGGACACTTTTGGTGGCATCATACTTTATGGGCGTAATGAAAGATCAATCCTCCCGCCGGTTGCTCAGCACTTGCCCTCCTTCCTGCTCCCACATTGGAGGATGATGGGTGCTGCAGATGAATGATGTGGGCTGCAGGGGATATTGGGGGATGTTGGGTGCTGCATATAAATGATGGTGTTCATCAATAAATGTGAATTCTTCATGGAGATAAGACGTTCCCTGAAAATAAGACATCGAGCTTCTTTGGGGGCAACAGTTAATAAAAGACAGTGTCTTATTTTCAGTGAAACTTGGTATTAGCTCCGGACAGTCCCGTGTGCGCGCTTGTGATTGGCTAAGCGTTTCAGAGGAGGCGTGGTCTGTTGGGGAAGACGCACCATTTTACCAGCTTAGTGCAGTGGCGGCTTGTTGATGCTCAGACTGCAGGTTGTTGTTGTATGTGTGGACAGTGCCGCATGGTGACAAGGCTGACTAGTCAGTGCCAGGCAGTGATCACATTGGAGCTGCCCAGAGTTTTGTAGGTGTGTGCCATAGATAATAGGTGGCAATCAGTGCTGCCCCCTGTGCTATAAGGCTGCAGCCACCATTGTGTGACTGTAGCTTGTGCCAAGCTGCCACTGCCATTAATGATCCTTATTCTGGATTCTTCTATGTGATTCTTGCATGTGCGTGTGATGGTGCTGACGTCCTTGTGTTTGGAGGGGGCGCCGTTTTAAAGTTTGCCTCAGGCAGCAGAGAGGCAAGGTTCACCCCTGGCTACAGGGAGGATGAAGTACCTTCCAATTTCAGTCATGTGACTGATCCCAGGACTGAAATTAAGGCCCATGAAGATCCTGCTGCTGGTCAAATTTGCAGCCTCCTGCAGATCCCAGTGGCTCCTCTCCTGCTCTGCACTGATGTGGTAATGTATAGAATGTGTGTGTGTATCTGTATGTGCATGCACTGTCCATGTAAAAGAGCTGTTTGTATGTGTGTGTTTCTATGTGCATGTGTTGTCCATGTAGCAGAGCTGTGTGTCTGTATGTGCATGTATTGCACATGTAGCAGAGCTGTATGTGTAGTGTGAATGTAGCAGTGCTGTGCGTGTCTGTATGAGCATGTATTGTACATGTAGGAGAGCTGTAAGTGTGTAGTGTGCAAGTTGCAGAGCTGTGTGTCAAGTGTGCATGTAGTAGAGCTGTATGTGTCTACATGTGTATGTAGCAGAGCCATCTAGGTATATGGGTATATAGCAGAGCTGCATGTGTCTAATATAGTTTGCAGAAAGATACTATAGATGTATTGCCTCCGTATTCTAGCATAGTACATTAAAATTAGCATTAATGATCCCTCCTTTTTACACCACCAGGGAAGCTTTAATCAATAGGAAGAAATTATCTTATTTATCTGTCTAAACCTGGGGTGCCGCTTATGGTGCGAATGTGCAGCAGCGCGGACAGAGTGTTAAAGAGGCCCATGGAGACTCTTTCGCCCAGGGCCCACAAATATCTGGAGCCCGCCCTGGTGTGAATGTAGCAGAGCTGTGCGTGTCTGTATGTGCATGTATTGGGCATGTAGCAGAGCTGTATGTGTGTAGTGTGCAAGTCGCAGAGCTGTGAGTCTGGTGTGCATGTGGCAGAGCTGTGTCAAGTGTGCATGTAGCAGAGCTGTGTGGGTGTAGCGTGCAAGTCGCAGAGCTGTGTGTCAAGTGTGCATGTAGCAGAGCTGTATGTGTCTACATGTACATGTAGCAGAGCCATTTAGGTCTATGGATATATAGCAGAAAGACACTATAGATTTATTGCCTCTGTATTCTACCCTAGTACATTAAAATTAGCGTTAATGACACCTCACTTTTACACCACCAGGGAAGCTTCAATTAATAGGAAGAAATGTTTTCTTATTTTCATCTGTCTAAACCTGGGGTGCGGGTTATGGTGCGGAGCAGCGCGGATAGTGTTAAAGGGGCCCATGGAGACTCTTTCGCCCGGGGACCACAAATATCTGGAGTTACACCCTGGCTCTGATGTGTTGTCCTTGCAGCCTCATGCCGTGTGCACCGTCATATACCGTGGATTTCTCATTTCTCTCAGGCCATTATCATATTTGAACCCTTCATAATCCAATTAACTTCAATTTTTTTTTCTTTTGAAACAACTTTATTAAAACTATAACAAACACCATCCCCCTCCCTGTGTGTCCTCCTCCCAGTCCCCTCACCACAATCCCTAATGATATAATCCCACTTGATCCTCGCCGCGCCCCTCCCCCTCTGTGACTTTTCCCTCTCGCAGCTGATTGGCTGTTTGGGAAGGTCCTTCAGCGGACGAGCAGACGCCTTCTGTAACCTAGCAACAGTGGGGCACGTTCGCCCTCTGTGGGCGGAAGTAGCAGATTACACCCGGAAGTCTCGCGCCTCTTGCCAGTAGTGAGGCGCAGTAAGGCGAGCTCCTATTCGTCCGCTGAATAATTGGAGCCAATGGGAGAGCGCGATGGGAGGAGGTGACTGACGTCACGGCTGGCTGAGGGCAGGTGGTAAGTGGTGCGGGATCCGGGGTAGGATAAATTAGGAGAGGCTGGGGGCTGCCTGCCTATCCCTAATATGTGCTGTATGTGTGTGGGGAGCCAGTACTGGAGGCCGGGTCACTGTGCAGGATCGTCTCCATGATCACTGGACTGTGTATCCTGGGCAGAGCTGTGTGTGATTGGGATACATTATACAGCAGCTGCTTCTATACAGCCTGGATCGTAAACAGCACAGTCCTTCAGGGCAGCGGTCACCATTGTGGTGTCACCCAGCCTCCACAATGACTATTCTGCTTAGTTTTGCAGCAATCACCTAGACTGAGTGTGAAAACATTGGGATAAACTGTAAAGGGATCATCAGATACATTGTATTATTTATAAAATGAGCCCCTATGTTCTAAAAAACAATCTACTGACCCTCCTCCACTGTATAGTGCAGCAGCGCTGGTGGAGAACATCATGCTGATTGGCTGCAGAGTCACATACATCCCTAGGAAGTGGCTGATACAGCAGACTGTGATTGGCTGCAGAGGTCACATGACATCCCCTAGGCTGTGTCCCCATTGGCCTCATATGGTGGAGAACATCATGCTGATTGGCTGCAGAGGTCACATGACATCCCCTAGGAAGTGGCTGATACCAGCAGACTGTGATTGGCTGCAGAGGTCACATGACATCCCCTAGGAAGTGCTGATGCTGCGTTCCTCCAGGTGTCTGATATCAAGAGACTGTGATTGGCTGCAGAGGTCACATGACTTCCCCTAGGAAGTGCTGATGCTGCTGTCTCCAGATACGACCTTGCAGATGATTGGCTCAGAGGTCACATGACATCCCCTAGGAGGTGCTGATGCTGCGGTTCTCCAGTGTCTGATATCAGCAGACTGTGATTGGCTGCAGAGTCACATGACATCCCCTAGGAAGTGCTGATGCTGCGGTTCCTCCAGGTGCCGGACCTCTGCAGACTGTGATTGGCTGCAGAAGTCACATGACATCCCCTAGGAAGTGCTGATGCTGCGGTTCCTCCAGGTGTCCTGATATCAGCAGACTGTGATTGGCTGCAGAGGTCACATGACATCCCCTAGGAAGTGCTGATGCTGCGGTCTCTCCAGGTGCCGGACCTCTGCAGACTGTGATTGGCTGCAGAGGTCACATGACATCCCCTAGGAAGTGCTGATGCTGCGGTTCCTCCAGGTGTCTGATCAGCAGACTGTGATTGGCTGCATTAGTCTGGTGATTTCATCAAGGCATCATCAGAGTCTCTGATGACGTGCTGCTCAACCGCATTAAAATTAACTGTCTAATGTGTATAGGCGTCTCCCAGTTGGTTCCCAAGTCCATTCGGCCTGTTCATTTCAATGGCAGACACTTAGGGTGCATGCAGTAATACTGCTACGTCCAGTATGCTGCATTGTACAGTACAAGCACAGTGATGGATTTCTAGAAATCCCATGCTCTCAGTGCTTCTCCTCACCACAGCGTGTTTTCAGTGGGTTGCCAGACTTCCATATCTCTACAGCATGCTAATTTAACGCTACAGAGTCAGAAGCGATCTCCAGCGGGTGAATACAGGGAAATGCTGCCCTTCATCGAACACAGATCCTGGGCAGAGGGCAACTGTGGTCTCCCTGCCTTCACCCACAGCTTCCCTCAGGCCAGAGGCGCTGCATCAAAAGGCCTGTGATGTTGTTAAAGGTACCATATCACATAAACATCACGGGTTTGAAGTCGTACAAATGACATTGTTTGAACGTCGTTGAGTGTAACACTGCGATAAGACTACGATAAATCGTTGGATCGCAGATTTGAGAACATGTTCTGAAATTACACGATCCTCGATCATCCAACCTGCTGCATCGTTGTGTGTGACACCGCGATAACGATGTAATTCACGACTTCGCCCATTCACATCAATGCACAAGTATCTTTCACTGGGTTGTGAGAACGATACCTGCTCACTACATCGTTGGTGCGTCGTGCACGATATCTACATGTATGACAGCTCACCAACGATCTCTAAACGATGTCCGAACGACTGCGCACCCCCGAGATCGTTAGACATTGTTCCAACAATTAAATCGTGTAATGACCGGTACCTTTAGCCAAATCAACAACCCAACTCTTCAGATTCCCTGAATCCGACATCATGACTCCGACTACCTCATACATGGCTCATGTTTAAGTGATACATTTATTGTAGTACAATATGAATAATATGCTTTAGTCAATATTATGATACATTAATCAAGATATTTAGATAGAACATAATTAATAATAATAATCAGCACATTCTGCATTGAATTACTTTATCCAATTTATTATACACCATGTTCCAAATTATTATGCAAATGTTCTTTTTCTCTGATTTTCATAAATGGTCGGTGCATTTTCTATGTTTGAAAGAACTGAAAATGCTCATTTGTTGAATTTGCAGCATTAGGAGGTCACATTCACTGCAATAAAACGCTATTTAACTCCAAAACATCCTACCAGGCCAAGTTACATGTTAACATAGGAACCCTTCTTTGATATCACCTTCACAATTCTAGTATCCTTTGATATTGTGAGTTTCTGGAGAGTTTCTGCTTGTATTTCTTTGCATGATGTCAGAATAGCCTCCCAGAGCTGCTGTTTTGATGTGAACTGCCTCCCACCCACAGTGATCTTTTGCTTGATTATACTCCTAAGGTTCTCTATAGGGTTGAGGTCGGGGGAAGATGTTGGCCACACCATGAGTTTAGCTCCTTTTATGCCCATAGCAGCCAATGGCACAGAGGTATTCTTTGTAGCATGAGATGGTGCATTGTCATGCATGAGGATGATTTTGCTCCTATAGGCACGTTTTTGCTTTTTGTACCATGGAAGAAAATTCTCAGTCAGAAACTCTATATACTTTGCAGAGGTCATTTTCACACCTTCAGGAACCTGAAAAGGGCCTACCAGCTGTTTTCCCAATGATTGCGGCCCAAAACATGACTCCTCCACCTCCTTGCTGACGTTGCAGCCTTGTTGGGACATGGTCGCCATCCACCAACCATCCACTACTCCATCCATCTGGACCATCCAGGGTTGCTTAGCACTCATCAGTAAACAAGACTGTTTGAAAATTAGTCTTCATGTATGTCTGGGCCCTTTCTGCTTGTGAGCACTGTTTAGGGGTGGCCGAATAGTAGGTTTATGCACCACAGAAATTCTTTGAAGGATCGTACACCTTGAGGTTTGAGACACCAGCAGCTTCAAATATCTGTTTGTTGGTTTGTAAGGCCTTTTTAGCAGCTGCTCTCTTAATCGGATGAACTTTCCTGGCAGAAACCTTCCTCATTCTGCCTTTATCTGCACGAACACGTCTGTGCTCAGAATCAGCCACAAATCTCTTCACAGTACGATGATCTCACTTAAGTTTTCGTACAATATCAAATGTTTTCATCCCTTGTTCAAGGTATTGCACTATTTGTTGCTTTTCGGCAGCAGAGAGATCTTTTTTCTTTCCCATGTTACTTGAAAACTGTGGCCTGCTTAATATTGTGGAACACCCAGTTTTCCTTTTATTGGGCTCAGGCTGGCTTCACACCACAGCAAGGTCCAGTTCGGGGCTGTCCGGTGTAAACCAGACAGCCCCGAACCGGTTTTTGGCCCCATAGTAGTCTATGGGGCCAGATGGAGCCTGATGGCAGCTCTCTGCCATCCGGTTTCATCTCTGCGGTGGAATCAGGGAGAATTCGGATTATTCTCACTGGACACAAAAATATTGCTTGCAATGTTTTTGTGTCCAGGGAGAAAAATCGCCCCAAAAAGCCGGATCCTGGATTTTCCCGGATTCTCCCGATTCCGGGGCAATCCGGTTCTCCCTAACATGGGAGCCTATGGGGCCGGATTGCCCCGGTCCGGGCGAATTCGGGAACCGGATACCGGCGGCTGCACGCTGCTGTTGTTTCAGGACCACAGCTAGCTCCATGTTAGCTGCGATCTTGAAAAATCAGCAGCTACGGCTACAATTACTGCCATCCGGCTGCACACAGGACCGGAGGGCACATTTGGCCCTCCGGTTCTGTGTGCTGATCCGGTCTGGGTCTGTCAGGTTCATGCCTGGCAGGCCCGGACCGGACTGGGCCGTGGTGTGAAGCCAGCCTCACCTGCCAAGCTAATTATCACAGGTATCTGACATTTATTTCAGTGATCCAGAGAACCCTGAGACACAAAACCATCAATGGGTTTCACTAAAAAAACAAACAAACCCTATGACACTTAAAACCAATTTGCATCATAATTTGGAACATGGTGTATATTATAGGAGGCAGAGTCAGTCCATTTTACAGTATACTGACTCCACCAAAATGGGCACCGACTCCACAGCCCCGGCGTTCAGGACACAGTTCATCTGCACATACTCTTATACTCTATTGCATAGATAATCTGCTATTAGAGAGGTCTGGGAGTGGCCGTCTCACAGACAACATGGGGACGCTGAGCCTTCCTCGATTGTAATCTCTGGGATCACTTTACATTTTTGCTGTTTAACAAGTTTTCCCTGTAAATCCAAGCACAAGAGTTGCAATTACAACTGGGACGTTTGTCTGAAAAACGATTGGTTTTCAGCTTCTAAAAGCTAACAATATGACTCTGTGCCTAGGACATGGCCCTCCAAACAACACTGTACTATGGAGGTCTTCTATCCCCAAAAATTCTTCAACCCAAAAACACCACTAGAATAAAGGAATTGATCATTTCATTCAAATTAGAAGCCCCTTTTTGGTGCAGCCAGGGATGAGGAATGGCTAAGTCCGACCATCCAATTTATTATAAATACTGGGATTTTGTACGGCAGAAATGAGACTCCTGTCCCTGACTGAAGTAGCATTTCTGACAATGTGCACACTACTCGGGAGATGCTCAAAATGCATAAAAGGGCATTTGTCAATAGGATCAACCCTCCTAAGCCGTCTATATGGATATGTAAGTCTTAGGAAGCTGAATAAGTGATACCTTCCCATGACCTACATGGCCTTATAGACCGCTTAGGAGGGTTGATCCCACTGCAGATATCCTTTAAGTGGCATGCTCCTGTTAATGACTTCACATGTTGTACTCCAGTGAGATCTTCAATAGGACTGGTATGTACAGCCCCAGTTTTAGTGAATCAGCCCCTATGTTCTCACTTGCCATATCCACTGCTGGCTAAATCTGGAGCACAATTACTGTCCAGATTTTACATACAATAAGTGGGCTGGCGGCTGCTAAAAACTGATCGGCGTGGGTGGCTGGGGTTGGACACCCCTGATTTAATATTGATGATCCTAAAGATTTTGTGATGGATGAAATCCACAGTTCACAGCATGAATTGACATGTATGGAGTCTTTAAAGGGGTTGTCCACTACTTATACCACTCCTTCTCATTCCCCATTTTCACCGCCTATAAAAATAAAACCTATACTCCCCTCTAGTGCCGTCACAATTGCAGCGTCGTCAGAACTCACAATACCGGAACCCATGTAAAAAATTATGACATGTGAGCCCCACGCCAATCACCACCGGCATTCTTCTCCCCACCTTAGGACGCAGGAGCAATTAACAGGATGTGAACGGCAACTATAGTGCTCACTGTCTGTTAATTACCTGAGCAGCTGAAAGTGAGGAGAGCAGAAAGCTGGCGGTTATTGGGTGCAAGGTTAAAAAGTTATCATAAGTCTGGTGAGTTCGACATTGCTGGACGGCCTCATTCACATATCTGTGCAAAAACACATGCGAGAGAGGACGTGTTTTGGGGCCCATGTATCCGTATGTTCCGCATGGTGGGTCATGCATGTACTGTCTGTGTGCTATGCGTACAGCCGTCTTTGTATACTCACCTGTCTCCAGCGCTGCTGTCCCTCTCACTTCCGGGGCCGCTGCAGCTCAAAGTGCAGTGAATATTGATGAGCTTAATGAGCGGCCTCGGAAGTGAGAGGGACAGGAGCATCGCGGGGACTCAGGGGAGTATGAAATTCTTTATTTTTACACTAAAAACGTTTAGCTCGGTTCCATTCTTACGAATGTCACACAGATGACACCCATATGCAGGATGTTTTTTTGCATGGACCCATTGACCTGAATGGATCTGGGCAACTGTTAAAAATGGACTTGTCTCCGTGGAGCGCACATACATGTGTCTGCTCCACACGGAGACGCTGTCTGTTCAGAAACACAAGCATGTGAAAAAGAGCATTGATTAACATGTGTGAACGTATATACGTTCCTCTGGCATGTGGCAGCATGAACAGCACACGTACAGGAGACATAGACATATGAAAGAGGCTGAATTGTGACACCGCCGGAGGTGAGTATAGGATGTTTTATTTTTGTGCACAAAGCAAATTAAAAGGGGGTTGTCCAAGTAGTGGACAACTCCTATAAGAGACAAACATACTTTAAAAGCCATTGAGGACCGTAGAACAGGTGGGTCCACAACTTCTCCCCTCTCGCTGACCTGTTACTATTTGGCAGGGAATAGCCGCCGGGGTCCCACCTGTCCGACTAGTCTCCCGTACAACATGGTTGTTCTTCTTTATCACCCAGATTCACTCTCCCGCTTTTAACTGCAGGTTTATCTGACTATAATGTCTATGACCAGCTTCAACTGTATCTGATATCTTGTGTCTTCTTATTGCAGCCATGTTCCTGGTGGGATTGTCGGGTGGGATTGCATCAGGTAAAAGCACCGTTGTGTCATTCCTCAGGGAACTGGGATGTGCTGTGATTGATGCAGATGTCATTGCCAGACAAGGTAAGGAGCTCTGTACATTGAGTTCAAGCATAAATGTATTGGACATGTGATGCCGGTGCTGATTCTGCACAGTCCTGCAAACCTGTAGATAATAGAGACAAGGAACATAACATTGATGTCATTAAGTTTTATTAGGAATGATTTAACCCCCTAGTAACCAGGCCAAATTTTCAAATCTGACATACAGTACAGACCAAAGTTTGGACACTACTTCTCATTCAAAGAGTTTTCTTTATTTTCATGACTATGAAAATTGTAGATTCGCACTGAAGGCATCAAAACTATGAATTAACACATGTGGAGTTATATACTTAACAAAAAAGTGTGAAACAACTGAAAATATGTCTTCTATTCTACGTTCTTCAAAGTAGCCACCTTTTGCTTTGATTACTGCTTTACACACTCTTGGCATTCTTTTGATGAGCTTCAAGAGGTAGTCACCGGAAATGGTCTTCACTTCACAGGTGTGCCCTGTCAGGTTTAATAAGTGGGATTTCTTGCCTTAAAATGGGGTTGGGACCATAAGTTGTGTTGTGCAGAAGTCTGGTGGATACATAGCTGATAGTCCTACTGAATAGACTATTAGAATTTGTATTATGGCTTGTAAGTTTATATCTAACTAGCTGTGAGCCGATGCAAATGCATCGGGTGTCTAGAATGTGCATAATTTGATTATAGTAGTTATAGCTAGTGTGAGGACTTTTCGGGGGTGTGAATAGTTTTTGGGGGTCCACATACTTTTTTTGGGGTCACATACTTTTTTGGGGGTCACATACTTTTTTGGGGGGTCACATACTTTTTGGGGGGTCACATACTTTATTGGGGGGTCACATACTTTTTTGGGGGTCACATACTTTTGGGGGTCACATACTTTTTGGGGGGAGTCACATACTTTTTGGGATGTCAGATACTTTTTTTGGGGGGTCACATACTTTATTGGGGGGTCCATACTTTTTTGGGGGGTCACATACTTTTTGGGGGGTCACATACTTTTTTTGGGGAATCCAATACTTTGGGGGTCCAATACTTATATTTTAATAAATTAATGTAAATAATATCTTAATGTAATTTTTTTTTTTTTTATTATTATTATTTTTTATTTTATTATTTATTTTTATTTTTTTTTTTTACAATTTTTATTATTATTAAATTATTTATTATTTTTATTTTAAGTGACTTTTTTGTATTAAAATTATGTTATTTTATTAAAAAACCGCATCTGCGGTGCGGTTGCGGTAATCCCATAGAAAGTATAGGGGACTTGCGGCAGGTGCGGCAAAACCGCACTTTGCCGCACCTGCCGCAAGTCCCCTATACTTTCTATGGGATTACCGCAACCGCGCCGCAAGTGCTCGCACTCAGCCAGCGACTCGCAATGCGCGCGGTTGCGGTAATCCTTATGGTTTTACCGCAACCGCGCCGCAAGTGCTCGCACTGAGCCAGCGAGTTAATATGCGGCGCGGTTGCGGTAATCCACAGGGCAATGGGGCACAGGGCACAGAGGCACAGGGCACTGGGCCCCAGGGGCACAGGGGCACAGGGGCAACAGGCTCCGGGGCACTGTGTCACCATGTGCTGACAGCAGCTGCTCGGAGCGGGTGACAGGGGCACAGGGGCACAGGGGCACAGGCTCGGAGCACTGTGTCAGCATGTGCTGACAAACAGCTGCTCCGAGCGGGATCACAGGGGCACACGCTCCGGAGCACTGTGTCAGCATGTGCTGACAGCAGCTGCTTCGGAGCGGGAGGCACAGGGGCACACTGAGCATGAGGCACAGGGGCACAGGGGCACAGGGCGGCTGAGGTAGCGACTCGCAATGGCCCCAGCGGCCATTGCTCGCGCTACCTCAGCGGTACATCGCTAAATTTGTGGCCGAGCCTCTGGTTCTATTTTCGGCCACCGACTCGCAATGGCCGCTTCGCGGCCATTGCTCGTACGTGGTGACGTCAGCGGCTCGCAATGGCCGCTACGCGGCCAATGCTTCGCCGTGATGACGTCACAATAGTGACAAAGCCACGGCACGTTGTCGGGGGCCGACACGAAAATGCCTACGGCAATTATAGAGTAGATTCAATAAAAAAACGTTGAACAAGAATTTGTATTATGGCAAGAAAAAAAGCAGCTAAGTAAAGAAAAACAAGTGGCCGTCATTACTTTAAGAAATGGAGGTCAGTCAGTCCAAAAAATTGGGAAAACTTTGAAAGTGTCCCCAAGTGCAGTTGCAAAAACCATCAAGTGCTACAAAGAAACTGGCTCACATGAGGACCGCCCCAGGAAAGGAAGACCAAGAGTCACCTCTGCTGCGGAGGATAAGTTCATCCGAGTCACCAGCCTCAGAAATCACAGGTTAATAGCAGCTCAGATTAGATACCAGGTCAATGCTACACAGAGTTATAGCAGCAGACACATCTCTAGAACAACTGTTAAGAGGAGACTTTGTGCAGCAGGCCTTCATAGTAAAATAGCTGCTAGGAAACCACTGCTAAGGACAGGCAACAAGCAGAAGAGACTTGTTTGGGTTAAAGAACACAAGGAATGGACAGTGGAAATCTGTGCTTTGGTCTGATGAGTCCAAATTTGAGATCTTTGGTTCCAACCACTGTGTCTTTGTGCGATGCAGAAAAGGTGAACAGATGGACTCTACATGCCTGGTTCCCACTGTGAACCATGGAGGAGGAGGAGTGACGGTGTGGGGGTGCTTTGCTGCTTTGAAGCTTATCAAGAGAATGCCAAGAGTGTGTAAAGCAGTAATCAAAGCAAAAGGTGGACTACTTTGAAGAACCTAGAATAGAAGACATATTTTCAGTTGATTCACACTTTTTTGTTACATATATAATTCCACATGTGTTAATTCATAGTTTTGATGCCTTCAGTGTGAATCTACAATTTTCACAGTCATGAAAATAAAGAAAACTCTTTGAATGAGAAGGTGTGTCCAAACGTTTGGTCTGTACTGTATGCCACTTTATCTAGTAATAACATCCCAGTGATCTTGAGACACTTTCTACTTTATGCTAATGGTAAGCTTAGGTTAATATGTTTTGTGTCTATTTATGAAAATATCAGGAATTTGACCAAAATGTTAGCACTTTTCAAACTTTAAAGGGAACCTGTCACCTCCTCCCTTTCCCCCAGGGCATTTTATACTGTGCCCAGCAAGTTACCCATCATGTAAATGGGGTTCTAGTAACCCCTGTATGTGCCCAGAGTGACCCCACATACCTGTGATAAGAAGTTATATTCAGTGCACAGCTGGCCTCCGATTGAGTCACGGAGGCAGCTACTTGTGTCATGGTGAAGAAATGTCTCGCGCCCTTCTTGCTGCTAATTCCGCCCTACTGAATTCGAATCTCCTGCCACTCTTCTGGTCAGCACTTATTGTCAGAGGGCCATAAAAAATGCTGAAGTCTCTTGAGACTTCACTAATCTCGTGAGACTTTGGCAATATGCACGTGAACCCGCTCCACTGCGCAGGGGTGGATGCTGCTGTCAGTGCCGAAGTCTCGTAAGATTAGTGAAGTCTCGAGAGACATTTTTCTCCATCGCCTCATTGGGGGACACCAGACTGTGGGTGTTATGCTGCTGTCCACTAGGAGGCGACACTAAGCCGAATCTGAAAGATATACAGAAAAGACTCCTCCCCTGCAGTATATACATCCTGGCTGGTACATGCCTAACCAGTTTTTGCTTAGTGTCCTTAGGAGGCACACGTGGTCTTCAGACCACTCCTTTTCTTTTATTACTCCCTAAAATTTGTAACCCACTTTTTCAAAGCTAGAAGACTTTAAACTATTAAGGGCTAAGGTACCTTTGCATACTGATTTCCCGCAGACAACAACAGACGGGAACGCGGGATGTTACCTCCACGTACCCCTCCTGCCATGAGGGATAATGTCCATGGCGACGGTTCCTATGTGCTCCGACCTCCACTATGGACGGCTTGCCACATACAATCAGCTCCAATCTGATGGTGGATGTCTAACTCTGCAGCATATGGCACAGCTTCTGCAAATCTTTAGTCTCCCCAGCCTCTCCCGGCCCCTGGGTTGCAGTACACTGATGGCCACCTCACCTCTGGATCACAGTACGGATCTCCACCACAGGTACAGAGGAATTTAAGGCACCTTTTGCCCTACACTGCAATGCCCATATTGTGGTATTCCTGGCCCCCATCAGCGGTCACAGGAGTCAGGGCACTTTTCCGATGCTGTCCTCCACTTTGTGGGACGTCCGAGCCGGCCCTGTCATATTCCTGGGGACGCAAAGCTAATTGAGGCCCCGGTTTCGGCCTACACATCGCTGCTCTGCTTCCTGCCTGCCTCCTCCCGACGTCACATCGCTGCGTCATCGAGGAGGCAGGCCGGCCTGTTTGGGCGCTTCTCGCGTCTCATGAGACTCCCTTCCCGCTTTTGCCGCGGCCCGCCCCCTTTCTTCTTGCTCCGGAGATCTCCACATTGCCGACAGCCATAATGCTACCTCACAGTGGAAGGCGGTACTTCAGCGCTACCGCAACAGGCAAAGGGGGACACAGGATCTGTCAGCACAGCTGCGGTCTACGGCACTCAGCCCAACAGGTGGTAAGCAGCCCTGCAGTTTCTGCTGTGGCTCCTCTCCGACATATACCCCAGGCTTTTATATACACTTGGCACACTTGACAATATGTACAAAGCCCATAGGCTACTATGAGCTCCTCTAGGGACCATAAAATACTTCCAAGAGGCTCACAACCTATTATGCTTCCTGCACAGTCTGCAAGGCTTCCCTGCCTAGTGGGCATACTACCCCGCACTGTACGGCCTGTGCCCCAACACAGCCCAGGAGGCTCCTACTGACCCTATTATGGCCAACGCCTCCAGTACCCCTGACTGGGCTGTTGTCCTCTCACAATCTATATCTCAATTCATCAAGGAGCTTTCCTCTACCTTGATTCAAGCTCTGCAGAGCTGTCCCACACCTGGCACCTCGGGTCAGTTTGCTCAGCACGATACTACAGAACAGGACTCTGTACTACCCAGGTCCAGTAGCCAGGGTGCTCTGCATATAGGGTCAGAAACTAGACGCAAGAGGACTCATAGGAGTGTATCTCCTACTTAGTCACAAAGCTCTCATGCATCATTTTACAGAGGCAGTAATTACTGCTCTCACTCGGTAGACAGGTTTCATGACCCTGATTCTGACCCCAACTCGGACACTCCTCTGGAGCAAGATGCCTGGGACACGCCGGCCATGATTCAGGATCTCATCACTGCGGTTAATCAATCGCTGGATGTACAGGACCCTCCCTTTGAAACGTCAGACCATGCTATCTTGTTTAAACGGCAAAAACGCCCAAATAAATTTTTTGACGACCACCCAGAATTCCAAGAGATTCTGCAAAAGTATCGAACACACCCGGACAAGAAGTTCGGTAACCGTAAAGCTATGGAAACCCGTTATCCTTTCCCTCAGGCCCTAACACAAGACTGGGCGGAATCCCCACAGGTGGATCCCCCAATCTCCTGCCTTTCTACGAAAACCTTGCTTTCTCTGCCAGATGGTTCTTCCATTAAGGATCCAACCGACCGTCAGATTGAACAACTTGCTCGTTCAGTTTTTGCGGTATCAGGGCATCCTATCCCTTCTTGCATCTGTGGGGTGGCCAAAGCACAATGACCTGGGCATCTTCCCACACGTGCCCTAAGTGAACTGATTCTCCTGAGCTGCTAGATCTAGCAGCCCAATATCCGTCGCTGTGGAATACCTAATAGATGCGTGCCTGACGCAGCCACTGCTCTGCACTTGGCACTAATGCCATTACCGTCCGAGGCACTGCCTGTGAATGGACTCTGCCTCCAGAAGTCGCTCACCACCTCACTACTTAGTGGGCGTTCTTCGGAGAAAGGTGGACAAATTATTTGGATCCACGGGTAATGAGTACCCTCTTCCCCAGCAGAACCAGACGTTTCCCAGCACAGCGCCAGCAAACACGGTCTGTTCCTTTGGAATTTTGTTCCCTGGTCGACATCTCGACGCTCCAGTCTTGCAACTGTCTGCCTGAGAGAGATAAGGGAATGAGTCTTCACAAAAATCAACGCCACCTGGCAGTCCCTATAAGGCAGCCAGACCCAGTGGATCCAGGTCCCGAGTTCCTAACTCACTAATCCTGCAGTAGTTACCACTCACGATGCGGCTGAAATTCCCTTTCAGCACGTCTGGTGCTATTCAGAAGACAACTGGATCAGAGAGTTGGTCATCTTCAGATACAGATAGAATTTACCTACCTCCCTCCAGACTATGTCTTCCCATCACTCCCCCTTCATCCCCGACAAAGGTCCCTGGCCTCTTCGGGTATAGACTCGCTACTTCAAAGGGAGTCATCATCCCAGTTCCAGAACAAGAACTTTAAGGGATTCTAATCGAATCTGTTCTTGGTCCAAAAGGACAGTTCGATGAGACCTATGGCTTAAAAACAGTTGAACAAGTTTGTCCGTATCCGTCACTTCCGCATGGAATCGCTCTGTCTATCATCACTCCATTGAGGAGAGGGAGTACTCGCCTCCCTAGATATCCAGACGCGTACCTGTCACATTCCAGTTGCCCAGGGACACCAAAGATTCCCTGCGTTTTGCCATCAACGACGAACATTTCCAGTTGTCGCTCTACCCTCCGGCTTGCTACAGCTCAGGGTATTCACCAAGGTCAGGCAGCTGTCATGACCATCTTCATCGAGGAATGGTGTTCTCCTGATGGACGATCTCCTGGTCAAGGACCTCTTCTGCACTTGCGAAGAAAGCTTCATACACTGGATACTCTCAGACGACTAGGTTGCTGGTTAACTTACAAGAATCCCGTCCGTTCAGTCAGTCAATACCTTTGGGATGAATTTTAACACCTACCGCGGATTGGTGATTCTCCTCGGGACAATCCGTACTCTGCACAGGGAAATCCCTGCCTCCTTCGCCAGCACTTCACTCCTCTGGTTCGGGATGAGAGTCCTTGGAAGATTGGATCATGGAGGCGGTTCCCTTTGCCAATTATCTCGACCTCTCCAAGAGCTCTACTAGGCCTGGGACAGAGTCCATGTCACTCTAGCGAGTTCGATATCCCTGACGTACCGGTGATCTCTCGATGGTGGTTGAGGCAAAACCTCTCCAGGGGAAGATCCTTTCCTACCAGCATGCTGAGTACTGACCACAGACGCAAGTCCATCGCTGGAGCGTTTACTGTAATACGGCAAGGGCATACAGGTCTCGTCAAGAATCACTCTTTCCATCAACCTCTGGGATTTGGCATATTCCTCATCTACTCGCGGTCGTCACATCAGGACCAGTCCACAATGCACAGTAGTGGCATATCTCTCACAAGGGAGGCATCCGCAGTTTGCACGATGCTCAAACAAGCCCATACTCATGGGCAGAGCGACCGATCGTACTGTCAGCAGTACATATCCCGGGGTCGTACAACTGGGCAGGGACTTTCCTGAGTTGTCAATCCCTTGCGTCAGGAGAGTGGGCCTTACAACCGGACCATTTTCAACAGATCTGCAACCGCTGGGACTCTGACGTGTGACCCAAAGGCCTCACGCCTGAATGCCAAGGTGCCCCAGTTCATGGCCCTATCTAACGACCCACAGTCGATAGGGGCGGACGCCCTGGTCCAACCCTGGACTCAGTTCCGCCTTCCATACATATTTCCTCCATTGCCCCTGATTCCCAGGGTTATACGGAAAATCAAGACAGAGGGCGTTCTGGTTATACTCGTCGCTCCAGATTGGCCCCGACGCTCTTGGTACTCCGACCTGGTTCGGCTCACCGCCGACACCCCATGACGTCGCCCAGATCGGCTGGACCTACTTACTCACAGACCAATATCCCACCAGAACTCATCGGCCCTGAATTTGACGGCGTGGCTGTTGAGACCTGGGTTCTGACTCAAACCGGGTTCTCCCCAGAAGTTGTCTCGACCATAATTAGAGCCAGGAAGCCGGCTTCGGCTCGAATTTACTATCGTACATGTAAGATCTTTTTCGACTGGTGCGCATCGCGGGACTTCCCTCCCCCCCCTTCCCTTTCCCTCACTGTGGTTCTCCCTCCCGTTGATCCTGAGTTTTCTCCAATCAGGGTTAGACAAGGGTCTTTCCCCTGGGTCCCTCAAGGGGCAGATCTCAGCATTGTCGGTGTTATTCCAGCGACGACTTGCAGTCAAGCCTCACATTAAGACTTTGTTCCACAGAATATCCAGCCTAATCCCGCCCTACCAGCGGCCCTTAGACGCATGGGATCTTAATTTGGTTCTGTATGTTTCTAAAACACACTTCTTTTGAGCCCCTCAGAGAGGTTCCCCTCCGGATCCTCTCACAGAAAGTCGTTTTCCTAGTGGCGATTACTTCTATCCGCCGTGTTTCTGAGCTAGCAGCACTCTCCTGCAAAGCACACTTCCTAATTTTTCATCAGGACAAGATAGTGCTCCGCCCTGAACCGTCATTCTTACCCAAGGTAGTTTCCTCCTTTCATTTGAATGAGGAAATGTTTCTTCCATCTTTTTGCCCGGCTCCAGTGCACAGGGTGGAAAAGGCTCTGCACACTCTGGATCTGGTCCGAGCTCTTCAGTACTATGTCTCTAGGACAGCGTCTTTCAGAAAGTTCAGATGCCCTTTTTGTTCTCCTGGAAGGTGAGCGAAAGGGCATGCCAGCTTCCAAGGCCACCTTGGCCAGATGGATTAAGACAACTATTCAGCACGCATATCAAATGCTAGCTTACCAGTTCCTGTGGGCCTAAAAGCTCACTCTACTCGTTAAGTTGGAGCATCCTGGGCCCTTAGACAAGAGGCCTCGGCTGAGCAAGTGTGCAAAGCGGCTACCTGGACCAGTCTTCATACGTTTGTGAAGCACTACAAGGTCCATAATCAATCTTCAGCAGATGCCAGCTTGGGCAGGCGTATCCTGCAGGCAGCGGTAGCCCACATGTAGGGTATGAGTCTCTTACAGACCTTCTCGTATTTCTATACCCACCCAGGGACTGCTTTAGGATGTCCCACGTCCCCAATGAGGTGATGGAAAAAAGGAGATTTTTGTGTACTCACTGTAAAATCCTTTTCTCTGAGCCTCTAATTGGGGGACACAGCACCATCCCTATTGCCCTAACTCGGGCCGTTGTGTTTTTATGGTTCTCGTTAGTTGCCTATATTGAGGCCTATCGGTTTCTATCTCTTACTGCTTGTCACAAAATTGGTTAGGCATGTGTATATACTGCAGGGAAGGAGTCTTTTCTGTATATCTTTCAGATTCGGCTTAGTGTCGTCTCCTAGGGAACAGCAGCGTAACACCCACGGTCCTGTGTCCCCCAATTAGAGGCTCAGAGAAAAGGATTTTACGGTGAGTACCCAAAAATCTCCTTTTCTATGACCCGCTGACAACCGCTCCTCTGCGCCGGCGCAGTGTCGCTGTCCCTCAAATGCTGACCAGAGGAGGGGCGGGAGATTTGAATCCAGCAGGGCGGAATTAGCAGCCGGAGGGGCGGCGAGACATTTCCCCACCGTGACACAAATAGCTGCCTCCGTGACTCAATCGGAGGCCAGCTGTGCACTTAATATAACTTCATATCGCAGGTATGTGGGGGCACATACAGGGGTTACTACTAGGACCCCATTTACATGATGGGTATCCTGCTGGGCACAGTATAAAATGCCCTGGGGGGGGGGGTGACAGGTTCCCTTTAATTATCCCTTTTAATCCAGATCACAATAAAAAGTTAATAAGTAACATTTACCTCGTCTGCTTTACATTAGCACCATTTGTAAAATGTTTGTTAGGATATCTATATCTATAATTTTGCATGTAAGCCCTCTCATGTACAGCGCCATGGAATTAATGGTGCTATATAAATGAATAATAATAATATTAGAAGGTTTAAAAATTAACAGTAATTTTCCATGGATATTTACAAAACCTCTTTTTATGGACCAGTCAGTTTGAAGTGTCCTTGAAAAACCTAGGTGAGTCGGTGTGCGGAAATCCCGGCTGTCATCATTGCACCTGCATGATGTGCAGGCACCAGAGCCTGCCCTGTTCAATGTTATGCACACAGCACCTCACGCAGGAGCAATGATGACATACTCAGCTGTGTGCTCCTGTGTGAATTCAGAGGATTATGCGCAGGTGCCAAAGAGGAGGTGACACATATCAGAAGAGGAGGCGGCAGACACATACAGGGGGCGGGGAGGACAGGCTCCGCGGCGATGGAAGCAAGCAAATATGACCCATCGGACTACTTAAATATCAATTTAATACAGGGCGGGAAACTTTAGAAAGTGTTTCTTTCGGGGTACTGGAGGGGTGGGAGACATTGTACACACCTTCACAGAATGCAGTATACACAATGCTGAAGGTGCTGCTTTCACTTTGAAAAGCACTGGGGGGGGGGGGGGTGACAGGTTCTTTTAACCATTTAGATGCTGTAGTCACTACTGATAGCAGCATCTAAGGGGTTAAATAGCCATGGTTAGTGCCAACACTGATCGTGATGGAAACAGCAGGTAATCCGCTATTTTTGTACAGGTGACAGGATGCTGCATTTGTTATTCACTTATATCTCTGGCCAGTAAATAGATGTATTGTTGGTCACTAGGGGGTTAAGTTACTGGTTTAGATCAGCAGATCATAGTGTTGTGGGTATAGTTTCAAGTATGTGCCGCTGGTCTAAGACGCTGCCTTGAAGGCTGACACATTAAGGCTGGCTTCACAGTACGTTTTTGTTCCTGTTCGTTGGATCCTCTTTTTTGCAGGATCCAACCAGCAGGAACGGACAGCATCGGACTGGCACCTCCAGATGCCATTTCTCTGTCAGTGCTGTGTAATATCACTATAGCAGTGTATCTATATACACTGCTAAAGTGATATTAAATAAAGGGATGGTTAAAAAAATCATAAATTCTCACCTTTCCGGCGACTCCCGAGTGTCCCGCGCTGAATACATCTCCTGGCAGTTTGAGGATCTTGCATGATGTTACAGGGAGGAGCGGGGCAACCCTATCATATGACCACATCAGCACGCAGGGTTTAAATCTTTAAATCGTGTTGATGCGGTCATGTGATCAGGTTGCCCTTCCCGGTGAGAGCATGCAAGGTCCTCAAACTGCTGGGAGATGTATTCAGCACGGGACACTCGGGAGTCGCCGGAAAGGTGAGAATTTATGATTTTTTATTTTTAACCATCCCTTTAGTTAATATCACTTTAGCAGTGTATATAGATACACTGCTAAAGTGATATTAGACAGATTTACTATGGGTACAGAGCAGTGCTCCTGTTCTGCGCATGCTCTGTACCCTGGCACCGGATCTGGGAAACGATTCTGTTGTTTCCCGGATCCGGTGCCATAGTCCCCCATGTTAAGTGTGCCAGACAGGACAGGATTCGTTTCTGTCCTGTTTTGTCACCTGAGCCCAAAAACGCTGCAGGCATCGTTTTTGGGACCGGTGAAAAACAGGACAGAAACTAATCCTGCACTGGATTCACAAAACCAGATGGCCAAATAGGGCCAATCCGGTGCCATAGGGATACATGGGGGCCAAAAACGATCATGTTCTGTTTGTTTCAAAAGCTAACAGAACAGGATGGTAAAAAACGTAGTGTGAAGCCAACCTATGAAACTCTGCTCCATCCTATCCTATGAAATCCAGGCTTTGTAGGTGAAATTCATTGTTAGGTACATAGTCTGGAATGCTGATCCGTTTACTCTGATATCATTACATAAACTCTCAGATTACAGGAGTTATGTAATCACATAGGTTGAAAAAAGACAGGTCCATCAAGTGCAACCTTTTGTAATCATTATACATTGTTTGTTACTAAGTTATCTATAACCCACAATGCCATTTCTGTTGAGGAAATCATGCAGCTCTTGTATAAAATCTGTAATGGTACCTTTACACGCCGCCACGGCAGGCTGGATACATCCCGCTACTTCACGTGCACGAGCACGCTCAAACGGCTACAAACGGTCAACGCACCCTCTTTACACGCCGCCACAAGGTTCGCTACGCCACGCTACATCTATAGCTAGCTACATCGCCGGGTGTCTCAAGTAGCCAGCTGTTGCTCATTTACACACCGCTACAACCAGCTACTATGGGCGGACCTGGTGCAGCAGGGACAGCACATAGGCGTGCCACAATTGTGGAGTACGAGCCGTCCGTACGCTGATAGGACGAAGCAATAACATCCTGATTGGGCAGGCATCGCAGGAGGCTGAGTAATACAGCACGCTCGAGCGATTGTGTAGTGTGACTCGTCAGCTCCTTAAATATGCCTCCCTATGCAGCGACTACCAATCGTCATGCAGCAGCTTCCACCAATGATCGCACATGGGGCGCGGTAACATGGAGCCGAGGTCACGCCTTAGCTACATTGCAGCTACAGCCCCGGGTGTCCAGAGTTCCCTTCCGTTGCTTCTTTACACGCCGATACAGCTCGCTACCATCGGCGATATAGCCATCTGTTTTCGAGCAGAGCCCATAAACAGATGTATCTGTCGCCGGCTGTAGCGTCGCGTCTTCAGACGCCGCTACGACGGGCTACATTGGCGCTACAAGCTACATTTGTAGCCTGTAGCGGGATGTATCCAGCCTGCCGTGGCGGCGTGTAAAGGTACCATTATGGTACCTTTACACGCCGCTACAACAGGGTGGAAACAACCGGGTTTATGACACAAATGTATCTTGCACCGTCAAATCAACCCGAGGTAGCGGCGTGTAAAGGCGTTTGTTGCCACCCGTCACTCGCGGCACCTGTTTCAGAGCAGTGCTCTAAAACAGGTTGATTTCATCCCGATGGTAACGGCGTCTAAATGCAGTAGGTTAAGGTTTATTCGTCACCTAGATAACTCCCAGGGGCGTGACACAGCCTCCGGGAAACCACCCCCTTTCAGCGACCATTGGTGGAAGATCCTGCGTTGTGATTGGTTGTCGATGCGTAGGGCGGCATATTTAATGAGCTGACAAGTCACACTACACAATTGCTCGAGCGTCATGTATTAGTCAGCCTCCTGCGCTGACTGGCCAATCATGATGCTATTGCTTTGTCCTATCAGCGAGGAACTTCTCGTAATCCACAACTCTGGCACACCTATGTGTTGTCCCTGCTGCACTAGGTCCTCCCATATTACCTTCTGTTACGGCGTGTAAATGAGGTAAGGTGCTCTACAGAAGGTAACTTCAGGTACGCAGCGGTGCATCCTGAGGTAGATTAAACCTTCTGTAGAGCACCTTGTAGCGGCGTGTAAAGGCGGTATCGAGTACCGTTTGTAACCGTTGGTGCGTGCTCGTGCACGTGAAGCACCCGGTTGTTTCCACCCTGTTGTAGCGGCGTGTAAAGGTACCCTTATAGTTTCTGCCACCGGAGACGGCCACCAATGAGCGCAGACTATGCAAATAGGCGCGTGAATTCAAAGTTCGAATTTCGCGCCAATCTGCAGCCCGGCGACAGCACCGCTGTCTCCAGGGAAACACGGGTGCCGCGCCCCAAGTCTCCCCTCCACGCTCCCCGGTCTCCCCCCTGTCCTATGCGCCCCGTTCCCGGAGTGGAGTGGACACGGAGCCCAGGGCAGATCTCCCGCAGCTTCGTCCGCCTCCTGCCGCAGACAGTCCCCGGAGCGGGACACCAGGAGCAGCGCTGACCCTGGGGCCACCCGAGCCACCAGCTCCCGGGACACAACCAGCCGGAACCCGCGGGAGGCTCCGGAGATCACACACAAGACCTGCCCGAGACACATCGCCCGAGATCCTAGATGCTCCAGCTCCAATCCGTCCCACCCGGCTCCATCCTCCCCCCTGCCCCACGCCCCCGCACCTCCCCCCCCCCCCGACTCCATCCTGCCCCCTCCCCGGCTCCATCCTGCCCCCTCCTCGCTCCATCCTGCCCCCCACGCCATCCTGCCCCCCCCGCTCCTCCTCCCCGCCACCATGCTGCCACCCCCCCCACCACCCGTCACCATCCTGCCCCCTGCTCAATCCTGCCCCCGTGCTCCCCGGCAGTTGCGTCATGTTATCGGTTTCCCAGGCAACGACAGGTCCTAAAGGCCTGTAGGCCTAGAAGTCGGAGGTGGAGCGAGCTGGCGGACGGGTGAGTATCCTCACTGAGGATTTTTTTATTTTTACTTTTACTGTGGAGGAGCGGGGGTCAGGAGGAGCGGGGAGAGCCTGGGGCCACAGGGAGCGGAGTACCGCCATATACTATAGTGCCGCTATACAGTTGATTGCTAGTATACATGTCTATGCCATATACTATAGTCTGCTGTAATTACACTGTTGCTATGTTTAATGTACCGTCATATACCATAGCGCTGCTATACATGTACTGTAATGTACCGCCATATAATATAGTGCTGCTATACATGTGCTGTAATGTGCTGCACATACAGTGTTGGCCAAAAGTATTGACACCCCTGCAATTCTGTCAGATAATACTCGTTTCTTCCTGAAAATGATTGCAATCACAAATTCTTTGGTATTATTATCTTCATTTAATTTGTCTTCAATGAAAAAACACACAAAGAGAATGAAGCAAAAAGCAAAACATTGATCATTTCACACAAAACTCCAAAAATGGGCAGACAAAAGTATTGGCAACCCTCAGCCTAATACTTGGTTGCACAACCTTTATCCAAAATAACTGCGATCAACCGCTTCCGGTAACCATCAATGAGTTACATATATGTAGTTCACTCATGTTGACTGAACAAGTTCTGTCAGTCACAGTATGTCAACTACTTACATATTCTAGAATACCCGATGCGTTAGAATCGGGCCACCATTTAATAGTACAATATAAATGATATCTCCTCTGAGACGTCTTTTTTTTTTTTTTTTTTTTTTTTTTAAAAGCTAAACAAGCCCAACGTTTCCAGGCTCTCATCCTATGGGAAGCTTTCTATCGCCTGTAATAATCTAGTTGTTGCCATTGAACTGACCTTCTGAATATCCTTTTTAAAATGTGGAGCCAAACTGTATCCCATTCTCTATCTGCTGCTCAGCTTACTTTACCCAGAATACCAAGTCCTTCTCCTGTTCTGTAGTCCTGAGTTTAATTCCATTTAATGTATATGCAGCAACAGGATTACTCTGTCCTGGGTGTATTACTACACATTTATCAACATTAAATCTCATTTGCTAAATGTTTGCCCATTCAGGACATCTTATCCAGATCGTTTTGTAATATTGTACTGTGAGTCAGTTTTTAAAATCTCCTGTGGTGTCGTCAGCAAAGACTGTCAATCCCATTCCCAAAAATCATTAATATCCTACATTGTTTGGTGTCACACATGTAAACTTCTATGGAGTAAATGGTGCTAAAATAAATAATTCAGCAAAGACTGACACATTACTTCTAATCCCATCCACAAGGTCACTAATACACTAATAAAGAGATTAAAAAGAATAGGTCCTAGCACAGATCCCTACTGTACCCCATTGCTTGCTATATCCCATTTGCACAATGTATCAGTTACGACAACCCTTTGTACCCACTTGCATATAGTGTCTAGTCCCGGCTTCTGGAGTTCAGTATAAGGCTGTTCTGTGGTACGGTATCAAATGTCTTTGCAAAGTCCAGATAAATAACATCTGTCACATTACCAATAACCAGATTGCACTTAATTCCTCATAGAAACCCAACATGTTGGTTAGACACATTTATCTTTTGTGAATCCATGCTAGCTGTCAGTTATAGATATAATGCACAGAGAAAAATCTATCCGGGACTACCTTTACATCAGCAGTGTAGCCAACTCCACACTTCCGTGGTGTCTCTAGGGCAAGGAGATGCGGGGCACACTTCAAACACACTTGTTCAATACAATATATGGAAAGAAAGTTAATCCCGATAAAACAGATCCTTTAATCAACCATTGAAAGTCCAGCAGTAGCTATGAGGACGCAGGAGGTTCTTGGACTACAGCCGTTTTGTGTGTTGGGTCTCCCTCTGTAGGTCACATAGCAACATATGGCTTCCTTGATGGCACATACCAACCTATAACTGTAGATGTTCCAAAACAATATAGGTCTTGTGTATTGCTGAGGGATCAGGACACTTGCTTACTATCCTGTGCTTGTCTTGCAGTAGTACAGCCGGGAACCTCCGCTCACAGCCAGATTGTGTTCCATTTTGGAGAGGAAGTGCTGCTAAAGAATGGGGAACTTGATCGAGAGACGATGGGAGCCATTATCTTTTCAAATCCCGAGAAGAGGACTCTGCTCAATGCCATCACTCACCCTCCAATACGCAGAGCCATGCTGAGACAGACGCTGTACTACTTCTTCCTGGGTGAGGGAAATGTCAGCCTCGTGGTATATAGAGATGGTAACCATTATAGACCAGTGTAAAGCTCTGTATTAGTGGGGGGCAGGTTTTTTTTAATACAAAGAGGCGTCTGTATCATTTGTTCACTGCTCATTTTCTCCCAGTAGAGACGCCTGCCATGTTCACACCAGACTGATACGCTGCAGATTGTCCAGACGGATTCTCCCTGGGGCAGCTTTGCAGTGTTTTATGGATTTTCACAAATCCCATTCACACGCTGTGTATAAAATATATGTACTGATGGCTTTTGCATTCTGCAACAAATACTTAAGGCCTCGTTACACCTAGCGACATTTCAACGATCCCGACAACAATACTACATGGCAGGGATCGCTGGAATGTCGCTAAGTGGTCACTGGTGAGATGTCACACAGGCAGATCTACCCACTAATGTGGCAACCCCCAATGGTCATTGGGATCTGTCACTGTCACGGGTGTAGCATGGAGATTGTTGGTCGTTTCCCCTGTCACAGCGATGCAGCATGCCCAGCGGAAGACCGACAATGAAAAAATGGTCCAGGCCATTCATTATCGATCAGTGATCTCACAGCGGAGGGCCGCTCACTGCTACGTGTCACACACAGCGATATCGCTAAATCTGTGATGTTACAGCAATATCGTTAGCGATATCGCTACGTGTAACGGGGCCTTTAGTGCAAAATAGTATGGGCCCTGATGGCACAACAGTGAAACATCATTTTATCCAATGGTACAAAGAGAATTTTGTTTACGTACCGTAAATTCTTTTTTCTTGAATCATCAATGGGAGACCCAGACAATGGGGTTTAGGGCACTGCCCTCCGGAGGCCACACTAGGTACTACAAGTTTGTAGACACCGCCCCCTCCGCTTATAAACCCCTACCGCAGGGAACATCCTCAGTTTGGTCCATAAGCTGCGAGGAGACAAAGAAACCACACCCGAAACATCGGGAAAGAAACCGTACACAGACTGTCCAACAACCCGGAATAAAAAACTGTCCCAACAGGGAACAGAGCAAATGCAACAACATGCAACGGAACAACTGGGTGGGTGCTGGGTCTCCCATTGATGATTCAAGAAAAAAGAATTTACGGTACGTAAACAAAATTCTCTTTTTTCTGATCATCATAATGGGAGACCCAGACAATGGGGATGTCCTAAAGCAAACCCCAGGGCGGGAAGAGTTCCTCAAAGACGTTGAAATACACGGTCCCCTCAAATGTGGGCAACCGCCGCCTGGAGGACCCGCCTGCCCAAACCTGCATCCGCAGAGGCATGGGCATGCACCATATAGTGCTTAGAGAAAGTGTGCAGGCTGGACCATGTGGCCGCCTGACACACCTGCAGAGCTGAAGCGCGATGTCGCAAAGCCCAGGAAGCACCGACTGCTCTGGTCGAGTGCGCCTTCAAGCCCACCGGGAGAGGCATGCCTGAAGAACGGTAAGCCTCTTGAATGGGTGCCTTGATCCATCTGGCCAAGGTCGATTTTGATGCCGCGGACCCCTTACAGCGACCCGCCGTAAGGATGAACAACGAGTCCGAACTCCGGAAGGAGGCAGTCCTGGACACATAAATGCGTACAGCCCTCACGAGATCCAGAGTGTGGAGGTCACGCTCAATCTGATGAACAGGAGCGGGACAAAATGATGGGAGTACAATCTCCTGGTTCAAGTGGAAAGTGGAAACCACTTTTGGCAAAAATTCTGCCCGCGGGCGCAACACCACCTTGTCCTGGTGAACCACCAGAAAGGGTGACTTGCACGACAGTGCAGCCAACTCAGAAACCCTTCTCAGAGATGTAATTGCCACCAGAAAGACTACTTTCTGGGACAGACGAGAAAGGGGGACTTCCCTCAGAGGCTCGAACGGCGGTTTCTGCAGAGTCGTCAGAACCATGTTAAGGTCCCAAGGGTCCAGCGGTCGCCTATATGGCGGAACCACCCGAGACACCCCTTGCAGAAACTGACGGACCTTAGGAAGGAGCGCCAAACGCCTGTCAAACAGCACTGAAAGAGCTGATACTTGACCCTTCAGGGAGCTGAGGGATAAGCCCAATTCCAAACCCGATTGTAGGAAAGCCAACAAGGTCGGGATGGACAAGGGCCACGGAGACCGGCCACCAGAGGCACACCAGGAGAAAAAGATTTTCCACGTCCTGTGGTATATCCTCCGCGAAACAGGCTTCCTAGCCCGATTCATAGTGGCAACCACTGTAGAAGAGAAGCCTCTGGATGTCAGCAGCCAGGCCTCAAGAGCCATGCAGTCAATCTGAGGGCCCTGGAATTGAGATGGAAGAATGGGCCTTGCGCGAGAAGATCTGCGCGTTCTGGAAGAGCCCACCGGTGTCCGCCTGACAGTTGCCACAGGTCCGGATACCAGGACCTCCTGGGCCAATCTGGAGCCACCAGAATGGCTACCCTGCATTCCGACCTGATTTTCCACAGAACCCTGGGAATCAGAGCTAGAGGAGGGAACACATATGGTAGATGGAAGCTGGACCAACTCAGGATCAGGGCGTCTGCCCCCAGAGACTGAGGATCCCATGATCTCGCCATGTATTGCGGCACCTGATGATTCAGCCGCGAGGCCATCAGATCCACGTCCGGAAAGCCCCATCTGCTGCAGATGTCCCGGAAGACGTCTGGATGAAGGGACCACTCTCCGGCGTCCATCCCCTGCCGGCTCAGATAGTCGGCCTCCCAGTTTTCGACCCCTGGGATGTGAACTGCGGAGATGAGGCAGTCGTTGTCCTCCACCCAGGATAGAATGCGGTGGACTTCGGCTAGGGCCTGCGCACTCCTGGTTCCTCCCTGATGGTTTATATAGGCGACGGCCGTCGCGTTGTCGGATTGAACCCGAATGGGGTGTCCTGAGAGGAACGTCTGAAAAGCCAGGAGTGCCAGGTAGATCGCCTTGATCTCCAGCACGTTGATTTGCAACGCTGACTCCGACTGAGTCCAGAGGCCTTGAGCCCTGTGGTGTAGGAACACCGCTCCCAGCCCTTCAGGCTGGCGTCGGTGGTCACCACTAACCATGACGGTTTGAGGAAAGACCGGCCCCGTGACAGGTGACCTGGCCGGAGCCACCACTGCAGGGAGTCCCTGGTCGGTTGGGAAAGGACCACCAACTGATCCAGAGAGGACGTCCTCTTGTCCCATCTGCTGAGGACTTCCAACTGGAGAGGACGGAGGCGAAACTGTGCAAAAGGCACCGCCTCTATTGCAGCCACCATGCGCCCCACCAGCTTCATCAACACCCGCAGAGATGAATGTGGTGACATGAGGAGATCGCGCACCCCCGATTGTATGGCTAGCTGTTTGGCTTGCGGCAGAGACACCAGAGCTGAGTCTGTGTGAAAGTTCATGCCCAGGTAAGTCAATGACTGTGTCGGAACCAGGGTTGACTTCTGAATATTGAGAAGCCATCCAAACTGTTCCAGAGACTGCATGGTCACATCCAGGCTCTTCTGACAAAGGATTTCCGATGGCGCCCTGACCAGCAGGTCGTCTAAATAGGGTATGACGGCATGTCCCTGCACATGTAGGAGGGCCATCATGGAGGCCATCACCTTCGTGAACACCCGCGGTGCCGAGGCCAGTCCGAAAGGCAGCGCCACAAACTGGTAATGTTCGTCCCCCACTGCAAATCTCAACCAGCGCTGGTGAGCCGTGCAATGGGTACGTGAAGGTAAGCGTCTCGGATATCTATGGACGCTAGGAAGTCTCCCTGCGACACAGCCGCGATCACAGAGCGCAGGGATTCCATGCGGAACTTCCGAACCAACACGTGACGGTTGAACAACTTGAGGTCCAGAACCGGGCGGAAAGAGCCATCCTTCTTTGGGACGATAAAGAGGTTGGAGTAAAAACCCCGGAACCTCTCCCCAGAAGGCACTGGGACCACTACTCCGTCTCTGCGGAGTCCCTCCAACACCAGGTAAAAAGCCTGAGCCTTTTCTGGGGATGGGACAGACCGATGGAATCGGTGTGCCGGCTGCGACGTCAGCTCTATCCTGTAGCCTCGCGAGACTACGTCTCTGACCCACTGGTCTTGGACGTGGAGTAGCCATCTGTCCTGAAAATGAGACAGGCGGCCCCCACCTGTGGGGAGGCAGGACGAGAGAGCGAGTCATGCGGAAGCGGGTTTGGGGGTGACAGCGGTTGCCCCTGCCGGCTTCTTTTGGCGACCCTTGGGGCGCCACTGAGTAGAGGGCTTGCCCCTCTGTCCGCGCGAGCAGACGATGCTGATGGCTGCGAGCTGGAACGAAAGGACCACTGTTTAGGGTTCCTTTTTACGGAAAACCGTGGCTTAGGTTTATTCTGTGGGATCTTTGACTCCGCAGAATCCTTTATCAGCTTGTCCAGCTCGGTACCAAAAAGCCTATCACCCGAGAACGGAAGATTTTGCAAAATCTTCTTAGACGTGGCATCTGAGTCCCAAAGACGCAGCCACAACAACCTGCGGATCGCTATAGCGTTGGCCGAAGCCATGGCAGAGCGGGTGGCAGTTTCCAATGTTGCCGTCCTGGCGTAGTCCGCATAGGCCCTTGCCCTATCGGTAAGCGCCAGGACCTCTGGACTGGACCCTGCCAGATCAGTGATACCATCCAAGCAGGTGGTGATCGCCTGCAGAGTCCAGACCGTGGCAAAATTAGGGGCAAATGAGGACCCCACAGCCTCATAAGAAGACTTGGCGAGTTGCTCGACCTGTCTATCAGTCGCATCCTTCAACGAGGAGCTATCAGAGGCAGAGAAAAGGGAGCGTGCAGCAATCCTGGTCATGGAAGCGTCCACCTTCGGGGACTGCGACCACTCCTGAAGCACCTCCTGAGAGAAGGGGAAGCGATTGTCCTTAGATTTGCGGACATAACGCCGCCCAGGATGAACCCTGGGTGCTCTAATCACCCTTCCAAAGTTAGTGTGGTCCATAAAGGAACCACTTGGTCTAGCCTCCGGCCGCAGCCATTGATAGACCTCCTTCGGGTGAACTGTCACCTCTTCAGGGGGTGTCACGAGACGCAAAGTCTCGTTGATGGAGGACACCAGATCCTCCACCCCGTCTGGTGGTTCTGACATAGACCCGAGCATTGAACCCCCATCATCCTCATCACCATCAGAGAGACGCTCCTCCTCAGATAGAGCCTGGAGCTCGGGTGAATCATCACGTCGAGTCTGCTTAAGGGGTCTCACAGTCGAGGAAGGAGACACCCGGGGGTAACTGGAAGGAGTAGCTGGGCTTTCCAGTCTCCTATTAAGTGCCTCCAGGGATTGCGACATGGAGGACAGCTGGGATAACAAAGATTCATTAATCTTATTCTGTGTTTCCCATGGCCCTGGGATCACCTGAACCTCAGGGTACAGCACCGGAGCTACTGTCTCAGCAGTATCAGTCCGGGCCTCTGGGCGTCCGCAGTTATTGCAGGACCCCTCAACCAGTGTCCCGTTGCATGTAGCACAGGCAGCGGTGACAATGGCCGCTTTAGCAGCGCTCTTCCTAGCTGAGGACATACCCACAGCAGGGGAAATAAGCCAATCTAGAACAAAAACCGGAACAACCGGCGGCTTACCGACCGCAGTAACGCGGTGGGAGGAAGCGGTGTGCGTGTGTGGCCTCCGCGAGGGCTTCCGGTCTCCCCTGGAGTGCAACAGTGCACTTCAATCAGATCCCAGCCGGGACGAGAGGGGAAAGATGGCCGCCGGCAGAGAAACTGTGGGCGGCGCCGAAAACACGCGGAAGCCCACACGCACGCCCATCGATGACGTCACCACCTGGGCTGCTTCTCTCCTCCGGCAGCCTCATAATGTAGGCGCCGGAGCCCGCAGCGCGGGAAGTATCGTGACAAACACAACACAATACTAAGGCTGCAGACAAAAGTCTGAAGCCTACAGCCGCAGCCCCTGTGTCACACAGGGCGGTCAGCCAGGGTGATCCCAGCACAGGGTACACTGCCAGAACCGCGGACCCGAGGGTTGCGCGCGGTCTGAGTGTCAGAACACATAAGATGTCAGACACCACCCCCAGGCACACCGGAGACACACAAGGCATCTCAGTGCCGGTCCGGTCTGTAAGCACCATTTAGGGAGGCCTCGGACGGGGGTGCAGCACCAGTCCGGTCTGTAAGCACCATTTAGGGAGGCCTCGGACTGGGCTGGCTCCAGTCCGGTCTGTAAGCACCATTTAGGGAGGCCTCGGACGGAGCGGAGCTGTGCGAGGCTCCAGTCTCCCACTTTCCAGAGCCCCCAAGGAGGGATGGGAAGGAGCGCGACAGCGTACCGGGAGGACACGCAGTGTCCAGGCTCTAGGCCCTCCGGTACCTCAACCTGCGTGTTCCCGAGGGTGAGCAGGGAGACTGCCGGAGGTCCCCGACCGGGACCATTTTACCTTGTCTTCATACGCCATCACGTAAGATGTGAGAATGCAGTGAAGTGCAAGCAAAGCGTGTGATACCTCCGAGCACACTAAGTTAAAAACTGAGGATGTTCCCTGCGGTAGGGGTTTATAAGCGGAGGGGGCGGTGTCTACAAACTTGTAGTACCTAGTGTGGCCTCCGGAGGGCAGTGCCCTAAACCCCATTGTCTGGGTCTCCCATTATGATGATCAGAAAATTAGGTTTACTATAAATAGATAATTGCAAATATATGAATATACACCCCAAGAAACCAAATAGGTACTTTCTAAGAGACAATAGGGTGTGGAGATAGTTTAGCCTATCAATTAGGGTACCTATTCTGTCCCTCAATAGACCCTATGTGCAGATTCCTCTACCTAGCCATGGAGGTTGGCACCCTACAATATCCACAAATGGTGCCCCCGCTCACTGTCCTCTATTCCTGGGGTGACCCTGACTTGGTAAAGATATCCTAGGGAGAATAAATACCAAATCCCGACAATTGTCTCAAAACACACGGAAGGTCTCATAGATCTTCAGCTACAACTCGTAAGGGTGGGCAAATAGAAGAGGTAATTTATTACCAGCCAAACACCCCCCATAGCTGGCTCCAGTGTACTATCATAATCCCGACAATTGAAAATAGGGTAATTTATAGGACTACACAGTTTCCAACTAGCAATTATTTGTAGTTAGTAAAGGGTCATTTCCATTCAAGAAACCAGACACAATATATGAATATGTCTAACCAAAATTATTCCACAAAAATGTGTGTCCAATAATGTGGACATAATCAAGTGTTATTACAGGAAAGAAGGAAACGATAAGTGTAGCTTTACCTGCAATAAAGTCCCGACACCAGATTCAGGAAAGGGGGGCATAGAAGTGATACAAAATAATCATAATGGAAACCAAAAGGTATACTGTCCTGTGTAGTCCAATATGACGGCCCCGACACGTTTCTCCTCCATGGTTGGTTCATCAGGAGACCTAGGGGATGGACTATCAAGACTACATGGTGGAAATGACGTCTGTATCTATCCCTAGGACCTGTAGTAACTCTTGATTATGTATCCCTTCTATGTCCCCCTTTCCTGAATCTGATGTCGGGACTTTATTGTAGGTAAAGCTACACAGTTTCCTTCTTTCCTGTAGTAACTCTTGATTATGTCCACATTATTGGATACACATCTGTGTGGAATCTTACCGGTTTTTGGTTTGACACATTCATATGTTGCTTCTTGTTTATGGAATGGAAATGACCCTTTACTAAGTGGAACTAATTGATAAGTGGGAACAGTGTGGTCCTATAGGTTACCCTATTTTCAATTGTCAGCATTTGTTATTTATACTTGCTAGGGTTTCCCTACCAGGACAGGGTCATCCCAGGGATAGAGGACAATGAAGGGTGACATTTGCACATATTGTATGGTGCCAACCTCCATGGTTAGGTAGGTGAATTTGCACATAGGGTCTATTGAGGGACATAATCTGGACGCCAATTGATGATTTGGTCCTTCTCTATATCCTTTTGTCTGGTTTCTTGGGGTATATAGTCATATATTGTCACGTTATCTTATAGATTTTCAACGCATAACTATTGAATGTTGTATTTGTTTTCATTTTGTTAGTCGCTTTCTATGAATCCTTTATTTTTGTAGTCCGCCTGCATTAGGTTACTAGCCTCAGATATGGAGCATAAAGATTAACTTCATGGCGATTCTTAAATTCCCACAGTGAAAAGCAGACTCCAAATGTAGAGGAAAGGGAATGGCAGTCCCAAATAACAAGGGAGCAGCAGGCAGTGAAGGGTGATTTGTGCTACTTTGTGCCTCTTCTGGTCTGAAGAAGTGCTGAGTAGCTCAAAGCGGCCATTGCTGTCATCCCATTTCCTTCACCTTTTGAACAGATCCTCATTTAACTGAAGCACAGCCTGACGCACACAACACATTTGATTGTGGCAGACTTTCTATGGCCTTGTGTTCAAGGCCTGATGTGAGTCTGTCGGAGGACACCAACACAAGAAGACTATCTCAGACAGACTAGGAACAAACTGATTCATTAGACAGAATACTGATAAATCCTGACACCTTTTAACCACTATACAGGGATCCGGATTTACAGGACAGGAGACTATCTAGGGGAACAAAAAGCTATTTCTGGCAGCTTGCAGTAGAAAGTTGAAGGTATTAATAGCAGGACTGTGGAGTCGGTGCCCATTTTGGGTGGAGTTGAAATCGAATTAAGGTAGAGTCTGAGTCGGATGTGTGGCTTAAGTCAACGATATCGCTAACAATATCGTTGCAACGTCACTGGTTTTGCGACGTTGCAGCGACCTCATAGTCAAGTCGCTGCATGTGACATTTACCAGCTCGCTGGCCAGGACCATTTTTTGGTCGTTGGTCTCCTGCTGGGCGGCCAGCATCGGCGTGTGTGACAGTGGGAGACCAACAATAAACAACCTCCGAGCGCCGCACAGTACATGCTGGGACGCTGGTAACCAGGGTAAATATCGGGTAACTAAGCGCAGTGCTATACTTAGTTACCCGATGTGTACCCTGGTTACCAGCATTCTCACTGGTCACTGATCGCTGGTGAGTCTGCCTGTGTGACAGCTCACAGCGATCAGATAACGATGTTGGTCGGGTAGCTGGGACATCGTTATGTGTAATGGGGCCTTTACAGTCTTCACAGCCATGAGTATGGAGATGGAGTTGTGGAGTCGGAGTTGGTGTCCATTTTGGTGAAGTTGGATTCAGGAAATTGAAGAGTCGGATGTTTGGCTTACTGACTCCACAGCCCTGGCTAGTAGGGTGTGGTGGTTTCCAATAGGCTGAAGCTAAGAGTTGATCACTTTATCTGGGCAGCACACACAGACCCATCCAGTCCCAGCCACTCTAACCTTAGTGGATGAGTGGAGCCTGCGTTCAGAGGTTCTGGTTCTGACGTCTCCATCACCAGCACAACCTACGGAGTGAATATGGCGGTGTCTGGGGACAGAAGCAGATGTTGATGGGGCAGACTCTGGTGGGGATGGGACAATACATTCACACATCCATTTTATTGAGTTGCAAATAAAGAAGTTATTTCAGTAGAGAAAAATAAACCAAGATGGACAGACAAGACGTATGTCACATGGAGGCAATATGATGGCAGAGATAAAGGAAAAAAAAATCTCACAGATGTAAAATTCACACAGATGTGTGCAAGATGGCTAATTGAGCAACTCCTCTAAATGAATGGGGTGTCCCCACCTGACCGCGCTCAGCACCATACGGTCTCAGCCCCAGACAGGGAAGACGGTTTATTGCAGAGTTTTAGCCATAAACTTGTAGGACATGTCAGTCCCTGATTGTCCCCCATTCTCCTTTATGTTGTACCGATCTCTTCTAATCTGGTACATGAGAAACCTAAAACTCCAGAAACCAAACCTAAAATAATCACTTTATTCAAGATGGGTGACAAATGTCACAGCCTGTAGGGACATGAGAGGAAACGTGTCTCCTATTCTGTTCCAGTGTCGATAAAATCAAAGTCTGAAGAAGCCAGGCCGAATATTCCCCTTCTCCCAGGAGCTTCTGTGGCTTATTATATGAACAATACGTCGGCCCTCGCAGATAAGAAGCTCTATTATAACATGGAGAAGGTATTTGTAGGGTGAGAAGAATAGCGGGGTCATAGAGCATGTGCCGGCTACTATAGCTCTGCGGAAGGGGAGACCTTTACAATTGCTGAAAGGCTGCAGTGCTTTATACCCTGTGTAAGAGGATGAAGTGGTCTTCTGGGGATGTTGTGATCTGTACAGATACACTGTCTTTATATGGATTACAAAATGTTTTTGGCCAGTGAACAGCACTTGACTTGTTAAAAAGGGTCTGGCAAGATTAGGCATTCCTAGCACAGAAAGGAATTATTAATAGCAGAAACAGCAAATTCCTAATATACATCACAGAAAGCATCAGCTGTGATCCTGTACAGACTGTAATGTCTGTATTCTCTTACATTCTGTGAACCCCGACTGTAATGTCTGTATACTCTTATATTCTGTGATCCCCAGCTGTAATGTCTGTATACTCTTATATTCTGTGATCCCCTGCTGTAATGTCTGTATACTCTTATATTCTGTGATCCCTAGCTGTAATGTTTGTATACTCTTATATTCTGTGATCCCCAGCTGTAATGTCTGTATACTCTTATATTCTGTGATCCCGGCTGTAATGTTTGTATACTCTTATATTCTGTGATCCCTAGCTGTAATGTTTGTATACTCTTATATTATGTGATCCCTGGCTGTAATGTCTGTATACTCTTATATTCTGTGATCCCTAGCTGTAATGTCTGTATACTCTTATATTCTGTAATCCCCGGCTGTAATATCCGTATACTCTTATATTCTGTGATCCCCGGCTGTAATGTCTGTATACTCTTATATTCTGTGATCCCTAGCTGTAATGTCTGTATACTCTTATATTCTGTAATCCCCGGCTGTAATATCCGTATACTCTTATATTCTGTGATCCCCGGCTGTAATGTCTGTATTCTCTTATATTATGTGATCCCTAGCTGTAATGTCTATATACTCTTATATTCTGTGATCCCCGGCTGTAATGTCTGTATACTCTTGTATTCTGTGATCCCGGCTGTAATGTCTGTATACTCTTATATTCTGTGATCCTCGGCTGTAATGTCTGTATACTCATATTCTGTGATCCCCAGCTGTAATGACTGTATACTCTTATATTCTGTGATCCCCGGCTGTAATGTCTGTATACTCTTATATTCTGTGATCCTCAGCGGATCTATTACTTCCTCCCCTGCCCATTAGCTGTGGAATATCCAACCTGTTCCTGCTTGGTCGGACACATCCATTACACAGGGGCACATTTATAAGAATATCTCGGGACAGGTACATTTTTTTTCACCACATCCAATTGTCTAACTTATTTTTATTCTAAGATCTTGTAATTAAGGCGCTGTTCACACTGCTTTTTCATCTGTTTTTTTTTATCCATTTTTGCAGTGAATGGATCACTCAACTGAAATCCCAGCAGTCAATGGGTTTTCATATTTTGCTGTTCTGACTGGGAATTTAAGACCCTTTGTGTTTTTCCCTTGAAAAGTGATCTTTAAAAGAAGCATGTTAGTTTCTGTGGCGTTTTTCCCCATTGAAACCATTGTATATGGGGGGAAAAAATGCACCAGAAAAAACGGATCAAAAACCGATGATCCGTTTTCTGATGTGTTTTTGTTGAAAAGCAGATCCAGTTTTGCAGCAGAAAACGCCACAGAAAAACGGATCAAAAAAGCAGAGTGTGAATGGGGGCAGAGCAGGACCCATGTATGACCCCCGCCTTTCACCTGTCTGAGGAAAGCTACATAGACTAAATATAAAGCCCAAAAAGGGGCAGTCACACCCCTATATGTACAAAGTGCTAAGAAATGAGCTGGAGCAATGTGTCCTGAATATAGCCTGGACTCCTCTGCAGAGCGTATAAAGACATTTATATGTCAGACTATATCCCGAGTCTATTGATATGCTGCAGGCCGCTGAACATAGGAGCCTTTGCTCTATGGATGGATCTTAATTGTTATTTGCAGCAGACGCTTGCAGTTAAGATTTCCCAATAATAATTGTATAATTGAAGAGGTTTTCTGAGATCAGCTAAAATTAATCTATAGGAAGAGAGTAAATTGAATGACAGAACGACTTCTGACCCAATATACCTCGCGCATTCAGCGTCATTGCCCTTGTCTTTCTGATGGAGGGGCTGGGGGGATTCATCAGTAGTCATTTTTTTTATGTTTTCTTTTTGCATTCTGCTACTTTTATTTTCTTTGAAGGGAACTGTACAGATAAGCGTAAGGAACCATGAAAGCCTCCAGGTATGTTTTACTGTGACATAGAGCAGTGTTTCATAGAACACATACTTAGTAAGTCCAGCTGGACTTTGTCTCAGATGACTAGTCCAAGGCAGGTTCCCAAGTGGCTTCTCCCTGCCATGCTTCTCTACACTGACAGGTCTCTTCCTATGTGTGATTGTGGAGAGACCTGTCAGTCATAGAGACTCTTAGGGTACCGTGTCACGCCACAACCGCGGGAGACATTTTTGGCGGTGATATGTCACCCTGGAATTATTGCCGCCAAATTGTGGCGTGTATTTCAGGAATTTGGCGGCGATATGTTGTCCCTCGCTCCGGTCGCCTGATTATAAAAATCAGGCGACCGGAGCGAGGCAACATATCGCCGCCAAAAATGTCTCCCGCGGTTGTGGCGTGACAAGGTACCCTTAGACACACAGTTCCTGTCGTCTTTAGTATGATTTCTCTCAACGCCATGTTTCAGAGTAAAACTTCAGTGCTGGTGTTCAGGCAGCATGAATTAATTGACCACTTCACTTTAACCCCTTCCCGACCTATGACGATATAGAGACGTCATGAAAGTTTCCTGACCTATGACGTCTCTATAACGTCACAGGTTGTTTGCGCTCCTGCAGCTTCGGTGACCGGGTCAGTGACAAGTCACTTGAGCTGCAGGATCTCAAGAACCCATACTTTAGCCCGGGGGGTGGCTCATTCTTGTATATATGGTCCTCAGGTCTCTACCAAAATGGTGCTGGTGGCAGGCTATGGCATTTGCATCTTAAAGTTTAGTCTAGATAGACCAAGCTTAAAAATGCAACTGTGCATGCGCTGCTGCTGACACCATTTTGGTAGAGGGCTTAGGACTCTACAGACAGTCTTCAATATAATGGCACTGGAGATCAGTCTGCTCATGCGCTGCCCACAGTGCCATTTTATTGAAGACAGTCGGGTCACAGAAGCACACAGCATATTCGCTGCTCCTCATGCCCTTAATCCCGCTCCCTCTCCGCGCCAGCTTTAGTGCTGGAGATTATAAGTGTAGAGACCAGTGAATACGCAATTCCTTAACCCCTTCCCGACCCATGACGTAGGAGGACATCATGGGCCGGTTACCGGGTGTGATGTGAGCTCCGGCAAAGAGCTATTATTTATATGGCGTGGATAATAGTAAACATGATTAAAATGCATGACATCAGTGAGTTTGTCGGGAATAATATCATGAGGTGGCTTCAAGATGCACATTGTATTACTACCTGATGTCTTTATAGGGTGCAAGTTCCTTAAATGCACCATTCCAGCTGTTTTTTTTATAACTGCTGGAGTGGTGTTTTACATGTAAGTGCCCTACCTCCCCATCTCCCCATCTTATATTCACCTGCCGCTCTCTTCATCTTATTTCAGTGTTGATGTCTGGCGATTTATGACCCACTGGTAGCTCTCAGTGTTTCATGGAGCGTGCCAGAGGTCACAACTCAATACAGGTCTATGAAAGCCTCGTGCTGGCCATCATAAAAATGCATTGGGAGCTTGTGATTTAACGTCTTACTTCCGGCCAGTCGGAAGATATAGGCACAAGATGATGTGGTGGGACCAAGAGCAGGTGGTAAAAAAAAATATGAAACACCAGAGAGGGCAGGGGACTTACATTTAAAGCACCACGTCAGCTCAGAAAAAAAATGCTGGAGTGCTGCTTTAAATAGCAGGACCACCTATGATAATGACACCCCAAGAGGAAGGCAGTACCAAAATGAATGGCAGTGCAGACACTATCACACGTTCTGTACGGGTATATACAGTCATATGAAAAAGTTTGGGCACCCCTCTTAATCTTACTCTTCTTTTTTTTTTTTTTTTTTTTAAATATTTTTTTGCAACAGCTATTTCAGTGAAAGTAATAACTGATGGACACAGTAATATTTTAGGATTGAAATGAGGTTTGTTGTACTAACCGAAAATGTGAAATATGCATTATTTCAAAAATTGACAGGTGCAAAAGTATGGGCACCTAACAGAAAAGTGACATTAATATTTAGTAGATCCACCTTTTGCAAAAATAACAGCCTCTAGTCGCTTCCTGTAGCTGTTAATGAGTTCCTGGATCCTGATGAAGGTATTTTTGACCATTCCTTTTACAAAACAATTCCAGTTCAGTTAAGTTTGATGGTCGCCGAGCATGGACAGCCCGCTTCAAAACATCCCACAGATGTTCAATGATATTCAGGTCTGGGGACTGGGATGGCCATTCCAGAACATTGTAATTGTTCCTCTGCATGAATGCCTGAGTAGATTTGGGCGGTGTTTTGGATCATTGTCTTTCTGAAAGATCCATCCCCGGCGTAACTTCAACTTTGACACTGATTCTTGAACCTTATTCTCAAGAATCTGCTGATACTGAGTGGAATCCATGCGACCCTCAACTTTAACAAGATTCCCGGTTCCGTCATTGGCCACACAGCCCCAAAGCATGATGGACCCTCCCCCAAATTTGACATGGGTAGCAAGTGTTTTTCTTGAATGCTGTGTTTTTCTGCGCCATGCATAACGCCTTGTTGTATGACCAAACAACTCAATCTTTGTTTCATCAGTCCACAGGACCTTCTTCCAAAATAAAACTGGCCTGTCCAAATGTGCTTTTGCATACCTCAGGCGACTCTGCTTGTGGCGTGCATGCAGAAACGGCTTCTTTCACATCACTCTCCCATACAACTTCTCCTTGTGCAGTGTGCGCTGTATTGTTGACTGATGCACAGTGACACCATCTGCAGCAAGATGATGCTGCAGGTCTTTGGAGGTGGTCTGTGGATTGTTCTTGACTCTTCTCACCATTTCTTCTCTGCCTTTCTGATATTTTTGTTGCCTGCCACTTCTGCCTTTACAAGAACTGTCCCTGTAGTCTTCCATTTCCTTACTATGTTCCTCACAGTGGAAACTGACAGGTTAAATCTCTGAGACAACCTTTTGTATCCTTCCCCTGAACAAGTATGTTGAACATCTTTTTTTCAGATCATTTGAGAGCTGTTTTGAGGAGCCCATGATGCCACTCCTCAGAGAAGATGCAACTAGGAGAACAACTTGCAAGTGGACACCTGAAATAGCTTTTCTCATGATTGGATACACCGGGCTATGAAGTACAAAGCTCAATGAGGTTACCAAACCAATTTAGTGCTTCAGTAAGTCAGTAAAAAGTAGTTAGGAGTATTCAAATCATGAAAATCAGAAGGGTGCCCATACTTTGGCACCTGTCAAATTTTGAATAATGCATATTTCACTTTTTGGTTAGTGCAATAAACCTCATTTCAATCCTGAAATATTACTGTGTCCATCAAGTTATTCATAGATCACACTGAAATAGCTGTTGCAAAAAAACAATTTTAAACAAAAAAAAAAAAAAAAAAAAGAGTAAGATTAAGAGGGTGCCCAAACTTTTTCATATGACTGTGTATTTCTCCTAAGCTGGACTTGTTTTAGTCTGTGACTTTATCATATAAGTTATCCGTTTCTCCTGGTCTTTGGACTCTGGGATTATAGCACATTATGACATTTATGGACTTTTGTAGCAATTATTTCACGTTTGCGCTGCACTTTTTCTCCTACATACAGGTATCAGGCTTTGATCATGTCATCGATAAGTTCATGAAATTTTTGTTTTCTCTGCAGTTTTCCTGTTCTTTTGTTGATGTCGTCCTATCGTCTATTGTGGTCTTGTTTTTAATCTTCATATGACTTAGTAATAAATATATATTTTTTGCCTTTCTATTACTTTTGAACTCCCAGTTTTTGTAGTCTGGTATTGGTGTTTTTTTATTTTTTTTTATTTTGGCGCTATGTAATACCTGTAAGCTGTCTGTAGGCATTGCTGTGCCCTTTAAGGGAACCTGTCATGTCCTTTTTTTGTTATTAAACCGCCCCCAATGTTATTTAGATCATGTAGTGTAATGGGTGGAGCTAAGTACATTGACCAAGCAAGGCTTACTTAGCTCTGCGCTTTATGGTCACATGGTCGTGACATCACACAGGTCCTTCTACAGAGCATTAGATGAATTTCTGCATGTTGCAGTTGAGTGACAGGTCTACTGAACACCACCCAGATGACTGCTTGACGTTTGCCCAGCTAGCTAATGAAAACCTATAAGTCTAAAGTGTTTTGTTGGGATAAATCAACGCTTAAAAAAAACAACAAAAAAAAACAGGTTACTAATGAACAGTACATGATGTAAATAACATTGGAGGTGGTTTAATAACTGTTTTTTTTGCACCATATTTTTGCAGTGATTTTTGAATGTGTGAACATTTTCTCTGATGTATTCATTGGGCAGAAAGTATGAGTTTCGCTGAATGTCCATTCACAGCAGCAGATAATACTAGAAGTGATTCTATATATATTTTTTTTCCCATAGGGTATAAATACGTGATTCTTGACATCCCGCTTCTGTTTGAATCTGGGACCTTGACACGCTACATGAAACACACTGTGCTTGTTTACTGGTAAGTTGCACCACACTGATGACATGCATGTACTGTGCAAGGCCTTTCACATCACGTTTTTGTCTGGATCGGCCAATCCGACAAAACCATCTGCTGCATGTACCGCCTCATGGCCGCACTTGCGGTACACTTGCGGAACCCCTACATTGTCTATGGGCTTGCGGCAAGTGCTGTATTGCCGCGATTCGGATTGGCCGGATCCGGACAAATACTCTGATGTGAAAGGGGCCTAACATGCACTTTATTGGCCCCAAAGTGGTGGAGGAGCTAAAATCTAACCCTCTCTCCTCTGTGAGATCGTTAGGAGTCTCCATAGATTGTCAGTGAACCTGACACCTTTAATCAGGTGTCCTCGGCCGCCTTTCCTCTATATAGCAATCACTACTTATCTATATTCAGTTCATTGCCCCCAGAGTTGGCGCTGACTGTAAGTAGTGCGTACATACAGTATGGGTATGCTATGTCAGCAGATTATACATTCTAATAAATAAGGGGTTATCCCATATAAAAGATGGGTGATAAGTGTTTATTGATTTATTTTTTCCCCCCAATATTTCCAAAGTCTTACAGCATGTTCATATTAATATCTATGGAAAAATATAAAAAAGAGTACAATTTTGAGGATCTAGGGTAATGCAATGTATTCTAGTTGTGAGCGTAGGTTACATGAATACAGACCGAGGTATAATGAAAGGACAGACGACTACTAACTGAGGGCATTTCATTAGATTTTGTTTTTAATTTTTAATTTTTAATTTCTGATAAATATATGATTGGTGGGGGTCTGACTTCAGGGACTCCCACCAGTTCTGAGAACTCAGGGTCCCAAAACCCTGTGTGAATGGAGTGGTAGGGGGCACGTGTGACCAATGTTGTAGAATTGAGTAGGGCTGTGGCTAGACAGGCCAACCACCGCTCCATTTCCAACTCCTGTTGTTCTAGCAGATAAAATACCAATGTCATTGAAGAGACTGTGATAAATCCTGATTGGAGATCTCATTTATTCTCTATTTAGATGTGCGCACCTCCATTTTACAGGTCTTGTACATAGTGTACGTTGTAGCCCCAGGCATGATACTCTATAATACATGAGACATTTCCATAAGATTCCTAGCATCATCTCTTTGCTTGTAATATAAGCAGAGCGGATGGTTTGGTGCAGTTCACTAACTACTATTAGATACCTTAATTACCTTAATTGATCGCTCCCCTGAGGGAAATACTAACTTTTCATTACAGAGAAATTTATCTATTGGCTTCGCCTCTCAGATCCAATATCCAAGCTGGAGGCAGTGAATGAGCGATCATTACATGGTTCTGTCTGAGCTGAATATAGCTGTAGAGAAGATCTAACCAGTGAGGTCATCATGAAGGTTAATATAGAAAGAATATGTACATTATAGAGTACAGACACAGTGTGGGACATTGTATGCTTCTTCCTAAGGGTTGTTTCGGGACCCCAAGTATTTTGCATTTAACCCATGTTGTAGCTTATGCATCGGGCTATGATAATAGACTAAAGTTGCTGTGTTTCTTAGAGATTAGTTGGCTGTCTGCCGAACCATGCTTTAGTCCCAGTGTTCCCCAACTCTAGTCCTCAAGAGCCACCGACAGGTCATATTTTCAGAATTTCCTTAAGGGCCTGTCACACGTGTCAATGTCGCCCGCAATATCGCTCATGCGTCACAATTATTAATCGCCTGAGCGATGTGGAATTATCGCAGGTAAGATGTCACACGTGTCAATATGACCCAGCGATGCGTGATGTCGCCATCTTGCGAGCGATTTTATTTAGTCGCTTGTACGTTGTCAAAATAGAAAATACGTCGCTGAGTTTAGTGTCACACGCAGCGATGCACAAGGTCTACTGAGCGATGAGCGACAGGTTTTACATCTGGCAGTGAAACCTGCGATCGCGACGACATATCGCTGGTTGCATCACTTGGTCACACGCTTCAATGTCGCTCCTGCGTCACTTTTACGTCGCTTCGAGCGACTGAAAATCCGTGACGTATGAGCGACATTGACAGCGATATCAACCTGTGTGACATCCCCTTTAGTAATGTACAGGGGAACTTAATTATCTGCCTAGGTGATGATTCTATCACCTGAACAATACTAAAGAAATCCTGAAAACATGACCTGTTGGTGGCTCTTGAGGACTGGAGTTGGGGAACACTGTTTTAGCCCATCGTTCCTCTGACACCAATCTCCACTGTTTCACTCATACACAGGAGCACTTGCCCAGCCCAATACTCCTGTGTTCTCTAGCAAAGGACCACCAATAGACTTCTCTGTGATAGGCTTATCTCTGAGAGAACAAAGCGATTAGCAGTCTGAAATCAGAGATGCCCAATCGACACCTCGCCCAACAAATCAGTACACGCACATACATATTACTGAGCCCATCGATATCGGCGGGCTCAGCTGACCCTAGTCTGTTTCAGGGCCTTAAGGAATCCTAGAAAGATACTGGACCATGCAGTTTAATACAAGTTCCTGGATACAATAGTTAGAGGTAGCGGAGCCATTGAAGTTGGGGTTAGGGTGGTGGGGCCAAAACCTGCTCCGATCCTCATTTGAAGTCACCGATTGAGCAGTTCGGCTCTCTGTCCACATACAGCCAGCCATAAACAAACCACTTCTGGGAGGAAGGTGGATTTGTCATTTGTATATTTTACAACTACGCTATGGCCGAAAACTCAGATTTTACCCGCCAGGGCGAGGTGATCAAACACTGCAGCTACTCACACAGGGTCGAGCACCAAGCGTACCCAAACACAGCTATGCTCGCTCCAGTGATTAGGATACGTAAAGCACCCAAACTCCAAACCCGATCACATTAACACATCTCTACTAATGATCCTGAAATAATCCAAACGCATGAAGGAGATAAAGGACCTCACCTAGTGATGGTGGTTCCCTAGTAAAAGGGAAACCCCAGAGAGTTCAGCTTGTTCTGTGGTGCCAGTTTAATTTATGTAGGGTCTCTCGCAAACATTAACTTAACCATTTGTCTTCTTGCTCCCACATTATTCACTGCAAGTTTCTCTCTAATAAAGATGGTGAAAAAGAAAAACTTATCAAAGCAAAATGAGAGGATCAATATATGAGGATGTTTAGCTCATTAGGAGTCTGTGCCTGGAAATGTCTAACACAAGCAGCAGCCAATGATTACTTCTAATGAATTTCTCCTTAGTTGAGGAGAATTTCAAGCAGTCTTGGGAGTTTCTTGTCTCATCCTCTTACTTCTGGCATCTTAATTTAAGAAACCTTCAAAAAACATTCCCTCCAAAATGAAAAAATTATTATTAATAAATGTTTTACCCACCTGTCAGTTGCACCCTGCACCTGACATAAGTTTTGAAGCTCTACCAAGCGTATACTATTAAACAGCTTGTATGTAGCAAAAGTTAGAGTTAATTCGGTTGACAAAAGGCAAATGTCTATCAAGGTCAACCGGATCATCCTGTGTTCAGAAGGTAATAGAAGGGAACAACATGTAGAAACATAAGACGTCCAGCATCCACAGAGTTGTTGGAAATGTAAATTTACTCAATAATGAATAAAATCTATGTGGCTTGTCATGATAGGGAATTGATGTAAGGTCCAAAACACGTCGGCTGGGTCAGCATGGTCTTTATGTGGGTTGTATTGTTCTGTATACTGGACTTTTGTGTAACTACCATGAACACTGAATGGTCACACAAGCATCTCTAGACCATGTTTTGTGCCCACTGTGAACCTTCTAATGAAGCCCCTTTGTCTTTGTTGTAAATTATGTCCCTTATGTTATCCTCATTGTTCTGCAAAGATTGCGCTTGCCCAGTAGATCAGGATACCGGAACACGTACAATTTGCTTTGCCCTGTTCAGGAATCGCTTCTCTCCTTCTGATCAAGATTCTATAAGTTCTTTTTCCTTTTCTATTAGACTGTTTGGCTGTAAACATGCCCACTAGTGATGAGTGACCACTAAAATCCTTGAGTGTTCGATACTTGTATTGAGCAGGTCAGATGCTCAGGCTTGATTCAAATAATGAGTATAAAGGAAGTCAATGGGAAACTTGAGCATTTTGCCTGAAGACCCTTACAGGAGGGCCGAGCGGGGCAGGAAAACGCTGAAATGGAATGGAAACGGTGCTCAAATTGAATGGAAACAGCATGTCGAAGATGCATTGATGCATCTTAGACTCCCAGGTCACTGCTTGGAACTAAATAAATAAAAAATGACGTGGGGTCATACTCATTTTTGATAACCAGCCAAGGTAAAGCAGATAGCTGGGGGCTGATATTATCGTGCTGGGATGATCCATGGTTATTTGACCCTTCCAAGCTTAAAAATAGCAGCCCACAGCCACCCCAGAATTGGAGCATCACATAAGGATAATATTTAAACACTTGGAAGGGCCAAATAACCATGGGCCTTCCCAGCCTCATAATAACAGCCCGAAGCAGTCTACTTTACCATGGCTGGTTATCAAAAATAGGGCGGACCCCAAGCCTTTTTGTTTTTTTTTAAATCATTTATTAGACCAGGCTAAAAACACCCTATAGTGCCACATGAAAGACTCAAAAGGGTGCAAGTGTACAACACTGCCTATATGAACGGCTTCCAGAGGAGAGTGTGACAAGTATTGCTCCCTCCAGTCTCATATAAGACTCGATTGACCTGGCAAATCACAGTAATGCCAGTAGCCAACATGGCTATGGAATTACCGTGTATGGCAGGCAAATCCAGGCATAGTTATTGATGGTCCAACAGCTGTGAAATATGCGGGGTGGGGATTTGAGCATGGTGCTTGAGCACCCCCAATACTCGATCGAGTATTGAGCTGTGGCAAGTACGCTTGCTCATCACTAGTACTGACCACAGCTATTGACTCTGTTTTTTTGAAGGGACAATCTTCCTAGTTACACAGAGATATCACACTCCTTTTGAAAAACAGATGGAGGTAAAACATTTAATGTAGATTCTTCTAATATTTAGTAGGAAATATCCTCTATGGAATAAGTTAGGGCATTGTATTCTTCCTCATTTCAGTAGTCCCATCAGGGCTTACGTCCACAAAATAGAATTCGGACGTATGCATCAACGGGGCCATTGACTATAATGGTGCAGATGGAGTCATCATGTGCTCTGTCGTGCACCGTTTTCTTACGTATGTTCTACTAGAGGCAGACACCCAGACTTAGTAGACTGTTTCTGGGTGTTTGCTTCCAGTAGATTTATACGTCTTAAAATGGTGCACGACAGAGAACAGAGTGACTCTGTCTTCACCTTTATAGTCAATGGCCCCATCGGAGCATACGTCCGAATTCTATTTTGTGTGGGGGGGCGTCGGATGTAAGCCCTGAAGGGACCACTGAACATTGGGAAGAAGAAGTGTGAAATGGACCTTAGAAGAATATCTTGAACTTCCAGGGCAAAACCTGAGACATCGCCTAAGGATTGATGATAATATTCTTTCTATGCTTTGTGTCTGGTGTCGTGATAAGACCTTGTATTTATTCAAGACTCCAGATAGAACAATGTCTACAAAGTACTTGACTATAATACAAGCTTGGTGATCCAGATCCTCAAAATGGTTCCATTCTAAGTTCACCTTTGCATCACGTTGTTCTCTCTGCTGATATAATCGAACGTTCCTCAGTATTAGAGATGAGTGAACCTTTCGAGGTTGCTGAACGAAATCACCCAAACTCCAAACCCGAACAGGTTTGCCTATCTCTACTCTTTATGTAGTGAGTGGACCCAAATCCAAGAGGATAATACATGTAGGGTGAAAATAGAATGAATCACCTCAACTCTGACCTGTCCTGTCGCCGCAGCCACCTTACCGGTCCCCACGAATCCCCATCTTCTTCCCTTCAGCAAGACACTCATTTCCAGCATTTTCACTCTGGGCTTCAGGTGCTGAGAAGTCCTCTGAGGTCATCACACGTGTCATGATGTCACTGACTGACGTGACCTCAAGAGCTTACCCAGCACTGGAATCACTGGAGGAGAAGAGGATGGGACGGGGCTGAGCAGCAGAACAGGTCAGTTGCAGGGGGAGTTTTGTTTTGTTTTTTAGCCCTTTTCCGAGTCATCTACAAATCATCAAAATGGCTGTCAGACTGTTAAAGGCTTGGTAAGTTCACAGAAAACTCAAATTCGGGAGAACCTGTTTTTTTTTGTGATTGTGTAAAAACCAATTGCAAATTCAATCTGATTCTCCGCGTCTCATTCAGGAGACCGAAGTCACAAAGGTTCTTGTTATCACACACTCTCAGTAGTGCAGCCTATATCTTTGGGCCTGGAACTTAAAGGGTGTCAGAGGTCAGCACCCCACGATCAGACATGTCACCTATTTATTTCAGTATAGAAGTCATACATCAAAGGTCCAAAACCTGGGACAATTAACGGCAATACCTGTACATATTGATGTACATTATGTGCCAGAAGTCTCATTGAAGCTCTGGGTAGTGCAGCTCCGGTTTAGCCCTTAAACTTTAAGCAATCATATCTCAGTGTAGATTTTTCTTATTTTCTACCAAATTGCTTTGCCTCTCTTGCAGTGACCCACAAACTCAGGTGGAGAGATTGATTCGGAGAAGTGGTCTTTCTCGGGAGGAGGTCCAGAAACGATTAGCCTGCTCAGCTTCCGATTGACAGCAAATTGCCGCTTGCTGATCACGTCATCGACAACTCCGGTGACCGGGAGAGCACACGGCGGCAGGTCCTGCAGCTCCACCATCGACTGAAGTCTTCTCTAGGATACCTTCCTATCCGCATTGCTGCCGTGACTGTAGCTGCTGGGCTGATGGCGCTGACGTGGAGCCTGTAAGGCGGTTATGGCAGTGAACGCTACCAAGTGCAGAATGATATACTGACTGTGATACATAGATTTTTTACTCTTTTCCTCTTGTAAATGCCTTCAAGTGGATTTTAGCTGATTTTAACAATATATTTCCAGATCAACTCTAATGTGAAAGTCATTAATATGAATACTGTACATCCATTGGCATAACCTCTGCTGGCCGAATTCTGCATCAGAAATTCTATTGCTCCCTCTGCTGGCCGTGTTAAGGAAATGCAGAGAAGGATTTGCTATGTAAGTCACTACACAGAGAATTATATATTTTTATTACATAGCTAATAAGCATTAATGAGATTTAAGGGTGAATGAGATGAGTGGATACCATCCGTTCATCAGCTGTAGCTTTCTAGTCTTCCACTTAATGCAAAAGTAGCTTATTTTTCACTAACACACATTAAGTATTTAATTTTTATGGATTTTTTTTAAATAGAATGGAATTTATTAAAGTCTTATTTTGCTGGGATTATGCTTTTAAAGGCGGGATTGGGGAGAGTGGACTGCCATATTTAATCTGTGGTTTATTGATTAAACTAAATGTGAGACGATGTGTCATTTTTATAATATTGATGTACTGGAGCCACAATAATTTAGGCAAGGACCACAGTAATCCTGGTCACACAAAGATTGCAGCACTGCGTTATGAGATTGCATCCAAGGATGGGGATAGAAAGTGACTTTGGGAGTGAGAAAAGACACGCAGCCAAACAAAGCTCTGTGCCGCTGCCATATTGCAACATGTGTAGATCAGGGTCTCCAACCTTTAGCTTGGAAGCCACATGTGGCTCGCGGACCTGTGAGTTGTGACTTGCAACTCTCTTCCAGCTTAGTGTATTAGCACCAGCTCTAACAAACAGCTATGAGAGCAAGTCTACAGATGGTGACTTCTGTGAGTAGTTCCACGTAGAAGAGCAGATCTGAATGGGGGTAAGGTAGGAAACCCTGGATCTTGGTATACTGCCTCAGTGTGAATTCTGTTGAAAACTTTGGCTGTTAATATACAGTAATGGGGGCTCTGATGTCACTACTGTGAGGGGCAGGAGCTGGATGGGACTCGTACCCTCTTCAGAGCTGAATGTGGCTCGTGCCCCTCTCAGAGCTAAATGTGACTCGTGCCCCTCTACAGAGCTAAATGTGGACTGTACCCCTCTTTCAGAGCTGAATGTGACTCGTACCCCTCTTTCAGAGCTGAATGTGGCTTGCGCCCTCTCAGAGCTGAATAGTCGATGGGGCTTGTGCCCCTCTCAGAGCTGATGGGCTTGTGCCCCTCTCCAGAGCTGAATGTGGACTCTACACCTTCTCATGAGATGAATGTGTGCTGCGCCATCTCTCTGAGTTGGATGAGCTCGTGCCCCTCTCTCAGAGGGGAATGGGCTGTGCCCCTTCTCTCAGAGCTGAATTGTGGCTACACCTTCTCTGAGCTGAATGTGTCTCGTGCCCTCTCTCGAGTTGGATGAGCTCGTGCCCTCTCTCAGAGCTGAATGTGGCTCGTGCCCCTCTCTCAGAGCTAGGAATTGCTTATGCTCCTCTCTCAGAGCTAATGTGGCTCAGCTCCTCAAGCTGGATATTGCTTGTGCCCTCTCTCAGAGCTGGATGTGGCTCGTGCCCCTCTCTCAGAGCTGATATTGCTCCACGTTGCTCTCCTCTCTGAGCTGAATGTGGCTCGTGCCCCTCTCAGAGCTGGATATAGGCTCGTGCTCCCTCGAGCTGGAATGTGGCTCGTGCCCCTCTCTCAGAGCTGGTGAGGCTGTATGCCCCTCCAGAGCTAGATGAGGCTCTGCTCCTCAGCTGGATGTAGCTCGTGCCCCTCTCTCAGAGCTGGATGTGGCTCGTGCCCCTCTCTCAGAGCTGGATGAGGCTCGTGCCTCTCCTCAGGCTGGATGTGGCTCGTGCCCCTCTCTCAGAGCTAGATGAGGCTCGTGCTCCTCAGCTGGATGTGGCTCGTGACCCTCTCTCAGAGCTGGGATGTTGCTCTGCCTCCTCGGGCTGGATGTGCTCGTGTCCCTTCTCTCAGAGCTGGATGTGGTTCGTGCCCTCTCTCAGAGCAGATAGGCTCTGCCCTCTCAAACAGGATTAGGCTTGTGACCCTCTCTCAGAGCTGGATGTGGCTGTGTCCCTCTCTCAGAGCTGGATGTGGCTCGTGCCCCTCTCTCAGAGCTGGATGATTTCTCTGCTCCTCAAGCTGGATGGGTTTCGTGCCCCTCTCTCAGGGCTGGATATTGCTCGTGCCCCTTTCTCTCAGAGCTAGGATTGGCTCTGCCCTCCTCAACTGGATGTGGCTCGTGCCCCTCTCTCAGAGCTGGATGTGGCTCGTGACCCTCTCTCAGAGCTAGGATGTGGCTCGTCCCTCCTCAGCTGGATAGTGCTCGTGCCCTCTCTCAGAGCTGGATATTTCTCGTGCCCTCTCTCAGAGCTGGATGTGGCTCGTGCCCCTCTCTCAGAGCTGGATATTTCTCGTTTCCTTCTCTCAAAGCTGGATGGGGTTCGTGCCCCTCTCTCAGGGCTAGATGAGGCTCATGACTCTCTCTGAGCTGGATGTGGCTAGTAACCCTCTCTCAGAGCTGGATGTGGCTCTCGAGGTCAGAAAGGTTGGGGACCTCTAGTGACTGAGGTCATATTGCGAACAGCAAAGATACTGCAGCAAGCAGCTCTAAAAAATACAACTTTTTGTGATTAAGGTACCTTGCGTGTTGCATTGCTACCCCACTTTACATTATGCGGTGATGTACCAGTGGCATACAGAGCATTTTGGCTGCGTGACCAAAGTTTCCTTGAAGTCCCATCCCAGTCTTTCATTATCTTTTTGCCAGTTACCATGGCTGATGCAAAGCTCTCATAGCTTTTGCCTTTAAGAGAAATTTTCTAGAAAATTAACCTCTTTAAATTAGGACATATTCCGCAATTAGCGGCTACTACCTGTACTATAGAATCCTCCATAGGCCTAGTTGTATGGTCAAATTTCCTACGTTATTGAGGGTTGATATGACAAGTTGATAGGTGCTCATAGAAGGCCTTTTTCCATGGAAACTGTATGAGGATAATCAATTAGTTAATACGATTGTTCTGTCCTCATATACTCTACATATTGTCAGGAGAGCTGTTTACACTGCTGCCGACAATAATAATTCACTAGGTTTGTGTTATATTGTGGCCAATGATCGGGAATGATTGTTCTTAGGAAAGTATCCAATTATCGGCTCCTAGAGATTGCAGTTTATCTGGATTGTCCACAGTATGACGGAAGATGATGGAAACATATAGCGCTTCTGATGGTTAAGTGTAGTATCCCACTGTGGTCAGCGGGTGGCAGCGTGGCATAGTTTGGCTTTTCGGTGCTTGTTAGTGAAGACGAGAGGTGTTTATCGACCTGGGAGAAGGGGCAGGGGGCGGATTTTATCAGATTGTTCTTTTCCTGATCAAACACGGATCAGTGCAAAGGAGGGAGACCACCCAATCTTATGGCCGTCACAGCACATCTCACTGTCGATACGTGACCGGAGTGCAGAACGTGTAACCCAAGAGCTGCCGGACGCCCAAGGAAACCCTGTCACCTCTCACAGATAATGATGAACAATTAGAAGTGCCAAGACCATATCTAGTCCGCGGCCATACACACCAGGCAGAATAATGTTTGGCGTTCATGTCTCCTGTGTTTTACATATGTCTCTCCAGGATCAGAACCATTTTCAGCACAGATAATGTACAGAAGGTCCCAGAGTTTTCAGGAACAGATTTTCTAGCATTTATACAAGAGTTTACTAAGATGTGCAATAAAGCTGCTATACTTCTTATTTGTCAAAAATCTCATGTCTTACTTTTTTTAGTCCCGGGCTGATGCTATATCGATTTCTATTAGGCGGATGTTGATGGAGAAGTTACAACTACTTCCCTCATTCCTGAACTACACGTCCCAGAATCCCTTGTGTTTTCTTACGTACACTGGAGGAAGGTTCTGGTCTGTCTGACACATGACTGATGGCCTAACACAGGGGTGGGGAACCTTTTTCTGCTGAGGGCCATTTGGAAATTTCTACCATCCTTACCGGGCTATATTTGGTTAATCAATCAACTCACCCCTACTTGAGTGGTGGCTGGAGCTGATTCTCTTTGGGGTTGCTGTGATAATAGGCTGTGATAATAGGCGATATTGCTCATGTTGTTTCTCTGCTTTTTCAGGTTTGCTAGGGCTATAGACCTCACAGGAGAGGCGGGAAGCATATATGTCACTAGAGAGACTGAGGCTGGGGAATAGAAATCACTAAGGAGCTTGATTTCACAGGTATTCAGTTGGCAAAACGTGTCTTCCAGCCTGAGCATTCCAGTCCCCAAGAATCTGCCCGAGGGCCGCATGCGGCCCTGGGGCCTGAGGTTCCCCACCCCTAGCCTAACACTACATTGTAATTCACAACCAAGAACAAGAACACAATCGGTGATGAGAGAAGAACTGGAGGGTTATTTCTCCTTGATCACCTGCGGTGGATCCTTGGGTGACCAGGTGACACAGCAACCCCCTAAGAGAGCTAAAATGGTTGAGAATGGAAGCCATCAGACACGTACTGAAAACAACTGTCTACAGAAAAAGTAACCAAGTGACAGACAGAAAATGCTGCGCCATGGTGCTATGAAAGATGTTCAAGCACCTATAGTGCTGGCAAAATGCTGATGACAAAGAAATGCACTCTCAAACAGAGTGGACGGCAAGTTACAGAGCATGAAGATTGAGACAGTATCTGGGCTCATTAGGGGATGAGGGCAGCAAGACTATGCTTTTCTATTGCTAGATCACCCTTTCAGGCAATAGTAACTGTTTATTTAGTAAATGATAATTTAAAGAGGTTCCCCAGGACTACTTTATTTTTTACTCTGGGCCTAAGAAGTAACAGATAGTTGCTATCTACCTGCCTATTCTGCCTGGCACTGAGCAGTCACAGATCGCTCCTGTTGGAAACTGCAGCTTCTCTTCCGCTCTGCTCTGTTAATGGGGGGTGACTCTGATTGCCCGCTGCCTAACGGCGGGGAGTCGGCTGTCAATTCAGTACCTCGTTGCCAGTGAACAGAGCAGCTCGGAAGAGGAAGGGCTGGTTTGTGGATGTGAGCAGCAGAATCGCCGGCAGGAGCGGACCGTGTAGAACAGCTAGTCGGCAACTGGCTGCCTGTTAGTTCTAAAGCTCATAGGTAACAAATAATATTGTCCCGGACAGCTCCTTAAAGGGGTTGTCAATACAGATAATGATGATAGGGTAAGACTTTTACTGCGTCCACTGGGTACAAAAAGTTTGAATGTTTTTTTCCACAATATAGAATATCTTCATATATATGAGTTATTATTTATGCAGTGTCTATGAACAGGTACATGCAGTATAGATGTATTATGTCCATTGTGTCACCATCTTCCTCCACACATCGCATGAAGCCAACATAAATATAAAAGGTTTTATTATTTCTTAAAATGCTGCCATCAGGCTTGTCATCCACATTGCCAGACTTGTCATTAGCTATGCCAGGCTCCCCACGAATGCAGGACAAGAATCCTACATACAGATCCATGCCAGCCTTACACACAAGAAAACTGGCACTCGCTGTATCGTAGCCAGCATTGTGTATCATCTTATTTACTCTGTGCCAAGCTGAATTGTATCTCATGAGACTTGTCAGGCCGCCTCAATACAGATTGTACCTCTGTGCTTCATATAGATAGATTTATCCATAATTAGATATATTTGTGTATATATATATACGCACACACATACTTGTATGTATACACATAGACATACACTGCTCAAAAAAATAAAGAGAATACTTACACAAACACAATGTAACTTCAAGTCAGTCACTCTTCTGTGAAATTAACCTGTCCAGTTATGAAGCTTCACTGATTGTGAATCAACTTCTCCTGCTGTTGTGCAAATGGAATAGAGAACAGGTAGAAATGATCAGCAATTAGCCAGACATCCCCTATAAAGGAGTGATTCTCCAAGAAGTGACCACAGACCATTTCTCTGTTCTCATCCTTTTTGGCTGTTGTTTTGGTCACTTTTGCATTTTGTCATTGCTCTCACACCCAGGCCCGTATTTGGAGTTCCTGCCGCCCTAGGCACTGTCAGCGGTGCCGCCCCCCCCCCCCCCCCGTCACGCCACATCCCCATCGCACCACGCCCCGTCGTGCCACGCCCCCTGCTTCGTACCACGCCCCCCCGTCGTGCCACGCCCCCTGCAGACAGACTGCTTTGAAATAAATACAAAGAATAATAAAATCTTTTAATAATCTTAATTTGTGTGCAAAAGGCAACAATAAGATGATAAATCATCTTTTGGATGGTTAGGGATGAGCTAGCAAGGTGCGGAGCAGTGATAGGAGGGGCTTAAAGGAGCCGAGAGGTTCCCATTATGGTTGGAGTAGTGGATGGTTGCTAGATGACCACCACCATGTCCCAAAAAGGCTGTGACATCAGCAAGGAGGTCATGCAAAAAATAGTAATGGCGGTCTGATTAGGAGCGCTCTAAGGAACAAGCAGACATGTAAGATGTTTTCATAAATGGCAAACCTTTTATTAACTTCTTAGCTCCCCTCACAGCTCCACTACGCGTTTCAACTGCATACAAACAGTCTTCATCAGGTGGTGTCCCTTTTTGAGGGACTGGCGGCTGGAGCAGCTCAGGAACAGCACAAACAATCTGCCTTGAACAGGAGAGAGGAGAGTGGAGAGGCTTTGCATATACCGCCGGCGGCAGAGGCTGTTAAACCGGGTTGTGCAGGAATTGCACAACCCGATAAGGTGAGTGGCCACCTACCTACGCCACATAGACGTTTTTAATAAGGGGATCCTACACATTTGCGCCCCTTTTCCTTCTTGTTTTACATCAGCAAGGAGGTGGCAGTCATGTCTTGGGTCGTAATCATGTGGAGAGAGCTGGTTTGCCCCTATAGGGTCCATGAAGGAGTGAAAAGGACCACGGCAAAGTATATATACTTTTAGACTGACCACTTTTTTTTCGATCTGAGAGGCCTATTTTTCTATCTACTGGCTAACCCTATCCCCTATCCCCTATCCCTGGAACCCCTGTGCCTCATCCCTGCACCCCCTGTGCCTCATCCCTGCACCCCCTGTGCCGCATCCCTGCACCCCCTGTGCCTCATCCCTGCACCCCCTGTGCCTCATCCCTGCACCCCCTGTGCCGCATCCCTGCACCCCCTGAGCCTCATCCCTGCACCCCTGTGCCACATCCCTGGAACCCCTGTGCCTCATCCCTGCACCCCCTGAGCCTCATCCCTGCACCCCATCTTCTGTTCCCAGCTACTGGAGCCCTGCCGCCTGCTCCTCAGACTTACCCGGCGCAGCGCGGCCTGAGCCACCGCCGCCTGTGCTGCCCGGGCGGGATCTTCAAATCCCCATCTCTGCCTCTGCCGCACGTGCCATCTGGTTGACCTTCCCCCCCACGCGATCTCTGCCATGGTCTCCTCCGCAGCGGGCCCCTCCTTCTCCCTTCCGGCGGAACAGGATGCGGCAGGTTGGGGGTGAGGTGGGCAGGCGGCGGGCCTGATGACGAGGGGAGGGGGGGGGGGGAAAGAGGGAGCGGGACTTATCACCCGGCTGCAGGCTGGGTGAGGTGGGCGGGCAGCGGGCCTGTTGACGACGGGGGGGGAGGGGGCGGGGCTTAAAACCCGGCCGACACAGGGCAACAAAAAAAAAAAGAAAACACGCTGAGGCGCCGCCCCCCTGTGAATGGCGCCGCCCTAGGCACGTGCCTACGAGTGCCTAATGGCAAATACGGCCCTGCTCACACCTACCGTAGAGGTAGCATGAGGATGTATCCACAACCCACAGAATTTGCTCAGGTAGTGCAGCTCATCCAGGATGCCACATCAATGTGAGCTGTGGCAAGAAGGGTAGCTGTGTCTGTCAGCACAGTGTCCAGAGCATGGAACAGGTACCAGGAGACAGGCCAGTACACCAGGAGATGTGGAGGGGGATGTAGGAGGGCAACAACCCAGCAGCAGGACCGCTACCTCTTCCTTTGTGCAAGGAGGAGCAGAGCCAGAGCCCTGCAAAATGACCTCCAGCAGGCCACTAATATCGTGTGCCTGCTAAAACGGTCAGAAACAGACTCCATGTGGGTGGTATGAGGGCCCAACGTCCACAAGTAGGTGTTGTGCCAAACACTGAGCAGGGCAATTGCTATTTGCTAGAGAACACCAGGATTAGCAGATTCAAAATTGGTTCCCTGTGCTCTTCACAGATGAGAGCAGGTTCACACTGAGCACATGTGACAGAGTCTGGAGACGCCGTGGAGAACATTCTGCTACCTGCAACACTCTCCAGCACGACCAGTTTGGCAGTGGGTCAGTAATGGTGTGGGGACAGTGGTGTAACTACTGCGGTCGCTGCCTGTGCCCCCAGCCGCCCGCCGCTACCACGATAGCGCCGGAAAAGGAGCTGAGGGAGGACTGGAAGTGACAAGTGATCACTTCCTGTAGCCGTGCAGCGGTGCCTGCCCCTCCAGGCAGAGCAGGTAATCGTGCTGGCACCACTGGCAAATCCCCCCACCCCCACGGTTCTCACCCGGCCAGCACCACTAGCTCCCCCCCCCCCGATTCTCACCCGGCCGACACCACTAGCACCCCCATCCCCCGCTTCTCAACAAGGGGCCCCCAAAATGTGCTTGACAGAGGTACCCTGACTTTTATTAGGTACCATGATGAGATCCTCAAGCCCACTGTGAGACCATATGCAGGTTCAGTGTGCCCAGGGTTCCTTCTGGTGCATGACAATGCTAGGCCTCATATGGCTGAGGTTTGTCATCAGTTCCTGCATGATGAAGGCATTGATGCTATAGACTAGCCTGCCCTTTCGCCAGACTTGTATCCAATCAAGCACATCTGGGACGTCATGTCTCATTCCATCTACAAACGCCACATGCACCACAGGCTGCCCATGAGTTGACTGATGCTTTAATCTAGGTCCAGGAGGAGATCCCTCAGTAGAACATCTGCCCCCTCATCAGGAATATGCACAGGCATTGTGGGGAGGTCATACAGGCATGTGGAGGTCACACACACTACTGAGCCTCATTTCCTTGACTTGAAGCATTTCCACTGAAGTTGGATCAACCTGTAATTTGATTTTCCACTTTGATTTTGAATATCATTCCAAATCCAGACCTCCATGGGATATTAATCTTGATTTACATTGGTCATTTTTATGTTTTATTGTTCTCAACACGTTCCATTATGAATGAATAAAGATTTACAACTGGAATATATAATTCATTGAGAGCTAGGATGTGGTATGTTAGTGTTCCCTTCAATTTTTTGAGCAGCATATACGGTATATATGTATGCATTCAAGAGACTAGTCAGCGGCACTCGCCATAGAAGATACCAGGACCCGTCGAAGTGGTACAGACCGCGAAACGGCAGGCCGTCGTCCGCCGTCCCTCCACTCCCCCTCTCCCATCTGAATTGTCCATGGATTTTGTTGGACTCTGAATAAAAGTACAAAGATCTTCTATGGTGAGTGCCGCTGACTAGTCTCTTGAATGCATGTGATTATTGTTGGATCAGTATGCAACACCTGTAAATGGCAGTGAAAAGGTCATAAATATAGTGGCTACACCTAGTTACACCATAAAGTGTCCAGTAACCTCTAATATTGGACATATATATATGTATAATATACAGCGGGTGAAATAAGTATTGAACACTTCACCAATTTTCTAAGTAAATATATTCCAAAGGTGCTATAGTATTGACATGAATTTCTCACCAGATGTTAAGGTGCCGTCACACTCTTCAATTTGTTGTTAGCGATCACATGCACGCGTGATCGCTAACAACATCATTCACATCGCTGGTGAGCTGACACACAGGCAGACTCACCAGCGATGTGGACAGCGAGATCACTGGTAACCATGGTAAACATCGGGTTACTAAGCGTCGCGTACCAGAAAACAAAAAAAAGCATGTGTGTATTATGTCCAAATACCTTGCAATAAATTCATAAAAACTAGTGTTGTCAAAAACACAGGGTACTTGGTACATATCTTTTTTTTTGCAAAAAAAGTACTTGAGTCATCCCACCAACGACAAGGACATAATACACATACTTTTTTTTTGTTTTCTAGTTGTTTCTAGTTCGGCAATTTAAGTGAACATGCTATACAGGCCTGTTCACACCAGCCCGCTGTGACTCAGTTTTTGTCTGTATATGTTGTACACTGGTGTAATATCTCTTGGCAAGTTCAGGAGTTCCCCACCCTTCCCATACTGAGCAGAAGCGGTTATAATGTATCCCATCTATGATTCATCTTGGAGCCCGGTCACATACAACCTGCTGTTTGAGGTCAGTAGGCACAGTAGCAGGTTATAATATGGTTATGGTTCGTTTAGGGTCCGTCCCAAAATGGGTCACCTTGTCGTTGGTGGGATGGCTTAAGTATTTTTTGTTTGCAATAAATGTATGTACCAAGTATTCTGTGTTTTTAACAACACTAGTTTTTATTTATTTATTGCAAAGTATTTGGACATAATGCACACATACTTTTTTTGTTTTCTAGTTGTTTCATACAATTTGGCTATTTAAGTGAACATGCTATACAGGCCTGTTCACACTAGTTTGCTCTGACTCAGGTTTTGTCTGTATATGTACAATGGTGTAATATCCTCGGCTCCAATACAAAATCTGTAATGTCCCTCAAGCATCTTTAATACTGGAGTCTTTGTTTGTGGCAGAGGGACACTGAAGGTTGGGCGCCATGCCTCTTCTACACCCATAACGTTAGTGCAGTAATAAGAATGCACATGGCACGTCCCGCTCTGTGGATTACTTTCACACTTTGCTGTCTGAATGTCATTTTGTGCATGTCAGTGGTGGATCTGTCTGTATGATCAGCCCGCACGTGTACGTCGTGATTGACGAGTGCCAGTGTGATGTCACTTTCTGTCAGTGTTACTGTGCTGCTCTACCTTTAAGTGCTGTGTGCATGTCATTGTCGCCTGTGGCTGTGTGTGTCGTTGTGGCTAGCCTTGTATATCTATCCATGGATGTGCCCTATATGTGAGCGTTGTGTTCCTGCAGGACAGACAGAATACGTGTTGGTCTGTTCTCCGGTTCAGAGTCCTCTGTATATCTGTCACAGGAATTAGTGTGTTTGTCACTTGCTACGTGCCCATGTGATATTTTTTCGGCAGCGCTGCCTTTTCTCTCTCTAATATTGAGGATTCATGCTCAGTCGCCCTAGCTGGGTAATTACTGTTGGCCCTTTGTAGGGCGGGGGCGGGGGGGAGCGTGGAGGGAGGTGGCACTCAAATTTCCCTGTTCTTATAATCTGAAACTTTCCAACCATCGATCGGAAAACTTAAGGCTGTTTTTCTCCAAGACAACACAGAATAAGATGTGCGATGTGCAATGTTTTATTTTTAGGCATAAAAAATGAACATGTGGACGTCCGTATGTCCAGCCTACACCTTCTCCATCTATAAAGAAGATGATACACATAATAATGAGCAATAAGAAGGGAAATAACATGAATACATTTCAGATGGGCAAGATCAAAGGAAACATGTCTCATGTTTTCTTAGGCTAAGGGCCCTTTCACATCAGCGTTTTTTTCAAATCGCTGCAGATGCGGTGAAAAAAACCGCATCTGCCGCGATTACCGCATACCGGCTGCACTTGCGGCGCGGTTGCGGTAAACGCCATACAAGGTATAGGCGGACTTGCGGCAAGTGCGGTTTTGGCACTTGCGGCAGGTGCGGCCGCGAAAAAAATGCTGTTAGCCGCGTTTTTTTTTCGCGGCCGCACCTGCCGCAAGTGCCAAAACCGCACTTGTCGCACCTGCCGCAAGTCCACCTATACCTTGTATGGCGTTTACCGCAACCGCGCCGCAACCGTGCCGCAAGTGCAGCCGGTATGCGGTAATCGCGGCAGATGCGGTTTTTTCACCGCATCTGCCGCGATTTGAAAAAAACGCTGATGTGAAAAGACCCTAAGTTCACACTATAGCCTCTCCCAGGCATATGAGGTATCACAGTCTGTATAGATGCCGTGGCAGCAGTCCATCATAGGAAATCAGTAGCCCCCCGGATAGGAAAGCGCAATAGAATTAATGGTGGCCTATGAGAAAAGTTTTCATCATGAGCTTCTATGGTGCACACTTACCCTTGAGGCCTCTGTCTTCTGCCCTTTGTGTTAGGAGGAGGTAATAAGTTGGGTCTTAATACCTGTGTATTAGTAAGAGGTCCTGATACCTTTGTGTTTGTGAGAGGTAGAGTTCCTTATATTTGAGTATTAATGTGAGCTAATATTTATTCACTTATATAGTGCTTTTCATATATCATCAGTACTGTCCCCATTGAGGTTCACAATCTAAATTCTCCATCAGTATGGCTTTAGAGTGTGGGAGAAAACAAGAGAACATGGAGGAAACCCACACAAACAAATGGAGAACTTACAACTTCTACAGATGCTGTCCTTAGGATTTGAACCCATGAGCCCACCATTGCAAAGCAATAGTACTAACCGCTGAGCCACCGAGCCACACATAGGAAGGGGTCATGATCCTTGTGTTAGCGAAAGTTAGGGTCCTGATACCTGTGCATTAGAGAGAGTTAGGGCCCCAATACTTGTGTATTTGTGATAGGGATCCAGATACCAGTGTATTAGTGAGACTTAAGGTCCCCTGATACCTGTGTATATGTGAGAAGTAGGAGGCCTGATTCCTGTGTATTAGTGAGAGATAGGCGGCCGTCACACGCACAGATATCTATAGCGATATTGTAAGCGATCACGTGCACGCGCAATCGCTTACAATATCGCTCACATCGCTGGTGAGATGTCACACAGACAGACTCACCAGCGATGCGGAGCCGCGATCTCGCTCGTTACTATGGTACACATCGGGTAACTAGGCGCCGCGCGTCGCTTAGTTACCCGACGTGTACCATAGTTACCATCTCCCAGCATAGGCGCGGTCGCTGGGAGATGGATCATCGTGGTGTCATACACCACGATGATGCAGATCGTTGCATCGTTCATCGCTAGATCTGAGAACCGGAGCTCAGATCAGCGATGTCACGATCAAGCGATTTCACATCGTAAATCGCTTGTTTACATGCAACGATTTCTTGCCCGATATCGCTTAAGCGATCAAAAAGGAGATCGCTTAAACGATATCGGGCAAGAAATCTGTGCGTGTGACGGCCGCCGTAGGGGTATTAGGGTATTAGAGGTATTCCTGTGTATTAGGTGTGTGATTGCCTGTATATTTGGAGGACATGGGCCATATCCTGACTTTTGTGTGAATGGTTTCTGTTCTGATGTGTGAATGGGCACCTAGATATTTCCTCCCAGATGGGGAAGAGTTTGGTGAAACATGTGCCCTTGGTGCCTGAGGAGCTTCCAAATTCGCTTTGTTCGAGAGTCTATATACAACGCTAGAGCAGCTCAGTGAATGGGTGATCCCCCTATCTATGACTGCTGAGTATGAAGAGGTGAGATTTCTATACTATTCTCTGGCAGATGTGTGCGGCAGGGTTGCCAACTTGATTTTCTATTTTTCCTGGACAGCTAATCAAAAGGTCATGGACAAACAATATTTTTTAAGGATACCGGTAGATTGTAAATTCATATGATTTTAAGTGATACATGTCAACAGGCCATAATTCTGATCAGAAGACATCAAGTGCATTCACTGTGAACTGTAAAATGACGAAAATTATCTGTATAAGTATCTTCAGCTTCAGAAAAATCAAGGACGCGTTAACATTTTATACGAATAGGGCAAAAAAGTGCCTCACTTTTACAGACTGTCCTGGAATTTCTGGATGGTTGGCAACCCTGGTGTGCAGTATATGGTGTATACAGTGTAGGAGAATGTATAGGATAAGGCAGACGGTTCCTATATGGTAGTGCTGTCTCCTGGTGTCTGTGCACTGCAGCAGGAACCCCCTTGGGGACACATTCTGTGTCATTCATTCAATTTGATTAATTGGCTCCCACAGAACTCTCTCCCTCATTAGATGGGACACTGCGTGGCCCTCAGCGTGCCCGCATCTTGTCATGTGTGTTGTGCACATGGTTACTCTGCTTGTGTGAGCGGTTTTTCTCTACTTGATTAACCTCTTCTGCTCTATGTGTTACATCCACAGCTGTATAAACTGTTGCCTGCAATTGTGGCCATACCCTTGCATATTATGCACCTTATGGTTTCTTTCAATTTATAGAGCTACGTTCGCCTTTTTACCTGCATTGATGTCTGGTGTAGAAAAAGTAATTTAAGTATTACCGTATATTAGGCAAATCTGAGTGATCAGACTGAAGTCCTTCATCTGGGAGCACCATCAAGTAGGTAAAGCAGAAAGCAGGTACCTAAATCGTTTCTTTCTGGAGGACCCAACTTGTCTATACAATACTTTCCTTCTGGTGGCGCTGCAGGAAAATGAATCACTTCCTATCAGGTTCCTCTGCAGAAAACAGCTGATCGCTAGAGGTTCCCACAGTAGGGTGCATTGTAATAAGATTATTTTCAGGGAAACCTTCTACTAAAAAAGGAATGCCCTAATTGGCCCATTCATTTCAACAACACCTTCCCAAAGATATCTGTAGCAGATCAATCAGTTCCTTAAATGGGTTGTCCAGGCTTTTTTTAAAATAAAATCTGTGTGTGTATCTAGGCTGCAAAATGCTAATGGTACCTTTACACGCCGCAACAGGATGGTGGCAACAACCGGGTGCTTCACGTGCACGAGCACGCACAAACGGTTGCAAACGGTACCCGCACCACCTTTACACGCCGCAACAAGGTGCGCTACGGTAGGTTACATCTATCTCTGGATACACCGCCGGGTGCCACAAGTTACCTTCTGTAGCTTACCTTACCACATTTACACGCCGCAATAACAAGGTAATATGGGCGGTCCTGGTGCAGCATGGACAACACATAGGCGTGCCACAATGGTGGATTACGAGAATTCCGTACGCTGATAGGACAAAGCAATAACATCATGATTGGCCAGGCAGCGCAGGAGGCTGATTAGTACATGACGCCCGAGCAATTGTGTAGTGTGACTGGTCAGCTCCTTAAATATGCCGCCCTATGCAGCGACTACCAATCGTAACGCAAGAGCTTCCTCCAATGATCGCTGAAGGGGGATGGTTTCCCGGAGGCTGTGTCACGCCCCGGGGAGTTATCTAGGTGACGAATAAACCTTACCCTACCATACTTACACGCCGATACAACCCGCAACCATCGCCTAGAAATCCACCTGTTTTAGGGCTCTGCTCTGAAACAGGTGCCTCAAGTGACGGGTGGCAACAACCGTGTTCACACGCCGCAACAGCGGGTTGATTTGGCGGTGCAAGATACATTTCTCTCATGTACCCAGTTGTTGCCACCATCCTGTTGCGGCGTGTAAAGGTACCATAAGAGTTTGTGATTTACACCCTGTCAGCATTTTGCATTGTTACCTAGATATCATGATTCAACGTTTGGAGGAGCAGCTCAGCTCCCGCCTAGAGGCGTGTTTGTTTTGTAGCCTGGTAGTAACGTCACAACTGGTCATTTACATCCAGTCTCTGAAACCCCCCCCCAGTCTACAGCATGCCTGGTCACCCCAGACTCCAACAGGCACATTACCCCACAGCCTCCATAATGATCACCCCCATCCACCTATGTAAACTCTGAACTGCATTGCACTGAATAGGCATCTCCGTCTCTGCAACACTGTGCCAAATCCACAGCTCTGAGAAAGAGATGACTGCTCTTTGCAATGCTGTGGCGTAGGAGCTCACCTCCTCCCCCTGTGCTGGCAGTGATGCAAACCTCACAGCCACCCCACCCCCTCTGTGAAGCAGAATGAACTGCACTGTGCAGTGCTTCACAAAGGGGGCAGAGTGGCTGTGCAGATTGCATCATTGACAACACGTGGAAAGATGGTGAGCTCCTACGCCACAGCATTGCAAAGAGCAGTCATCTCTTACTCAGAGCTGCGGATTCGGCACGGTGTTGCAGAGAAGGAGATGACCGCTCAGTGCAATGTGGTTCAGAGTTTACATAGGTGAATGGGGGTGGGTGGTCATATTGGACACTGGGCGAGGCGGGCTTGTTAGAGTCTGGGGCGGCCGGGCATGCTGAAGACTGAGGTGTAAACGACCAGTTGTGACGTTACATTCAGGCTCCAAAACAAACGCCTCTATTCAGGGTTGAGCTGCTCCTCCACACGCTAAATTGTGATATCTAAGTAACAATACTAAATGCTAACAGGGTGTAAATAGCAAACTGTCAGCATTTTGTGGCCTACATGTACACAGAGATTTTATAAAAAAGCTCGAAAAACCCCTTTAAGCATTTGCCTGCTTATTCCTGCTGGTCATAGTATGTTATGCCACAATCATTTACAAGTGTGGCTAATTTCCTAATTTATCTATACCCCATTTATTAATACCCAAATGTTGAAAGCGTGTCATCAGAACTTTGCTTTATACAAGACACCAAGGAAGAATGGAAAAAAGGGGAGGTAGGGAGAAACAAAAAGGAAGAAAATGGTCTACAGAACAAAAGCAAATTAAAGTGTTATTGCTATCTTTGCAAGAAATCCCCTATTAACAGGAAAGGTAATACCTTGCTAATCACTACAGGTCTGACCTCTGGGACCCCAACCAATTCTGAGAACGGGCGCTGAAATGTATGTCACTGCCAGTGGCGTAACTTGAAGCTCAAGGCCCCAAATTATTCCAAATCTTTAATAGCAATAGTCTTTTCCTATGGCCCCCTAGGCTCAAGGGCCCAAGTGCGATCACAACCCCTGCACCTGTTGTAGTCACGCCCCTGGCCACTGCCATTGTCTGCAGGACTGCGGACTCTAGGTGGATACAGCACTCTGTTCTGACTGGCCATTTCAGACCCCTGTTTTTGGGATTGTAGGGATTCCAGTGACCAGACTCTCAGCCATCAGTATGTTCTAACCTGTCCTATTGATACGTGAATAATTGTTGATTTGGGAATAATTGTGGCGCCCCGCTATGCAGGCGTCACAGAGGGGTACTGCACCCGTAAAAGAGGTGCAGATGCTCCAGCTGCAAGCAGATTCTAGGATGGTGGGTGAAGCCCATAAACCAGCACCCCAAACTAGATCACACGGTGGGAGGTTACCCGGGATGGAATAAAACCACCTCCAGGGGGAACAAGAAGGTCGTTTGGGGGCTTTTGGGTCTTTGCCTCTAAGTCAGTGAGGAGAAGGTCTCTCAGCTGAGGGACCAGGAGAGTGGGAGAAAGAACAGATCCCCGAAGCAGACAGCCAGTTAAGGAAGGAAGGACTTGAGGAGGTCTTTCCTCGACAGCTTATCGGGCACCGGAGCCCGCACCTGTGGGATCTATAGGACCACAGAGAATTCGGAGTCCTAGGGAGTCTACAGGCCACCCCAGGCACCTGAGCAACCGAAAGAGGGTAGCAGGCACCGCTTGATGGTTCAGCGGTCGGCCAGTAGAAGGTGATCCGACGGGAGCGAGGGTGAAAGGAGGAACGGAGGTCCGGCTGATTCCAAGTCACCAGACTCCATAAAAATTACTGGGAAGCAGGAAGGAACAGACGGGAAAGAAGGCACACACCAAAGTTTCCATCATACCACCTGGGATCCGCTTGCAGCCACCCGTTAGCTACCTGTTTTAACATCTGAATGCTGAACTGTGAACTGTAACCAATGCTGCTAAAGTTTCCAATAAAGTACCCGGAGTGAAATGAATTTGACTCTGCTGCATCTTCTTTTGCATGAACTTGTTCTTTCACAGAATCGCTGCCCCGGAGGTCCAGTCCTGCCTGCGGAGGACTTCACCATCTTAGCCGCGATACCACCAACCTCCGGCGGACTATGGTGGCGCTGGTGCTACTCACCAGAAACTGCAGGTGACATCACGACAACAAAGTGTATATAATCCCTTGTAAATACCACTTTTCAAAAGAATAGTCCCCCAGGACACGGGATCAGGTGCGGCCGCCATTCCCCGAGACACAGTTCACCCCTTGCGGCCTGATACCTGAGTACCCCACACCCTGGGGCTCGATATAATCCCTTTAAAAGAAAGGAGAAACAAGTCTGGAAGGGAGGCGCAATAGCAAAAGGATGAAAAGAAAGAAGGGTAGAAAAGAAAACAGAAAGAGAGGAATCCCATAAGAATGGAGGTATGGAAGAAATGAAAGAAAGAAGATGATGTAAAAAAAATGTGAGAAAGAACTTAGTAGACAAACCTTATTACTATGTAGGCAGAGCAAGAAAATTAGGAATATGAGCATGTACGAATACCTTTCTATAAGACCCTGGATCTGTCACATAGGACATTTCTGGCCGCCCCTAAGGAAGTCTGCGACATTTACCTAAACCAGACACCCCCCTCCCCTTCTCCGGCTCAGACACAGCCGTGTGTTCAGGGGAACTGGGACGCTTTGGGTAAAGTTTAAACATTAAATTAGGAATTGATCTCAAGCGAAACGTATCAAGTTCAAGAAGTACACTGTGAATGTTGCATTATAAATTAAAGTCATAACGGGTTACCTAACTCATTCAGTGCCAGGAATAAACTTGTACAAATAACTACAGTGTGTACATGTCTAGCAATAGCATATATGTTATTTATATCGATCCATTGATCCATCTATTTTATATTAGGATATTGTCAGCTGATGATCATTTACATAAATCCCTGTAATTCCATATATCAAATAGACAAAAAAACTCAAAAAAATCAGTTCATCCTAAGCTAAGTTCACGTCTTGTAATCATTCGATAGAATAGATCCTGCAGAGATCCGTTGGCCAAAAAGTTATGTATGTAGACACAACTTTTTTTGTCTGTTTAGCATTGATTTTAGCAGGATCCGTTTGTTTAAAATGAGAGTTGAGAGACAAACGAGATAACTGAATGGTAAATAATCAGTTAATGGATCTGTTTTCTATATTTTTTGTAAAGGATCCGTATTTCGCTTACTGGATCAGGAAGATATATTGCAATCCGTTAACGGATTCGTTTTCCATAGACATAGAAAAATCATCCATTGATCCTGCAGAAATTAATTTTTTGAAAATGGACAAAAAACTTTTTGGCCAACAGATGTCCGCTGGATCCGTACTAATTGATGATTACTGTATGTATGAACTTAGCCTTACGCTTCATTCACACATCTATGTGGTGTGGGCTGAGTATAGACTACAATGCATGGATTGGTTGCATATGTGCTGATCTGAGATTTATGACCTCATCCATGCCTATTGGTGGGTTTACATGCTAGGATATCGTAAACGATATCCTTGGAACGATCACGTGACCGTGATCGTTACGACATTATTACTGCACCGTCACACACAAGGATATCGTTAATGATATCCTATGCGGCAGCACAACTGTTAAATAGGAGAGGAAGGAGTGAGCGATGTAATAAAGCGGCAGGAATAGGAGATTTATGAACGATATCGTGTCACTGAACGATGCTGCTTCCTGAAGCAGCGTTAATTGGATGACGAACGATAGATGTGAGGTCAGCATCTCAAATCTAGGATGAACGATCCAACGATCTTTTCATCCTATATCGTTCGTTTACACGCAACAACGCCTGAACGATATCTTTTCAACGATCACAAATCTGTGACGTTTCAAGGATATCGTTCAGGATATCCTAGTGTGTAAACCCACCCTATCACAGACTGTGACACACAGATGTGTGAATGCAGCTTTAGAGAAATGCAATCCCTTCACTTACTACGGTAGTTATAGTTGCCCCATGGGTGGAGCCTCTCTTCATACCTATCGGGCTGGCATACATCGTAGTGCATTGTTGACCTGAAGGAGTTGTCCCATAAATTATAGGTGATGTATATGTAATACCATTATGACAACTGGTGAGATTCCAACCGATCATGAGAACACGGGTCTTCGAGTCCCCAGAGGACAGTAGTAAACAGCACTGCTCCATTAATTGCCTATAAGAGTGGTGATCACACATTCTTACAGCCACTACATTCACATAGGGGACTTTGAACCCCCATTCTAGTACTGGATACACCTTAAATAGCTGTCCCCCATACATAAACACTGGGCTTCGCCAAGCATTTATACATACTTAATTGGGAGAGTGCAATAAGCAGCTTGCAGATAACTGTGGTAACAGCTTATCTCCCATGCAGGGGCGTAACTTCAACAGGTGCAGGGATTGCAGTTGCGGCACCCGGCATGGCCGTGGGATACTTGGTAACCGGGCTGGTGGTGGCTTGGGAGGTCACGGTGGCTGTGACCCGGCTACGTGGCCCTGGGCGTGCAGAAAAAAGGGATATTTACAAGGGATACATTTGTGACACCACCTGTGGTTAGTCCAGTTTTCTGGCTGAGGCATGCAGCACTTCCCAAAAAAAATAAAAAATTAAACAAAATTTCCCACTTTTCATATCCATTGCTCCTAGCAGGAGGCTGCTGGCTCCTCTGAGAGGTAACTCCTGTGTCTGGACACCGGTGCTCAGTCTCCTGCAACCCAGGCATGGGGGCGATTGTAGCACCTGCGACCATCCATGCTGTCAGGGAGGAGACTGGTGGTGTTTAAAGACACAAGGCTACCGTAGGGTATCAGCCACATAGGTCTATGTGATACACAGTGTCAGAGCAGCCTATTGGTCACGCCCAAGCTATTAGACAAGGTGGGCTGCTCCGCACCATATACATGCATCACAAGTGACGGACGCCCCCCAGAGGGCCTAGCCTCAACTGCAAACAGATAATAAGATGCAACAAAACACTATAGATAAATATGTGACAGGCAAAGTCCGGATGCGAATTGGCGCGGGATTTGAACCACGCATGCCACTGCTACACCGACGGTAGCCACGGGTCATCTCATGACACACAGAAGTCCGTGGCGACGCAGCCGGGAGATGACCGGCGCCAGATGACCAATCAGCGCTCTTGGCGCATGATTTAAATCCTGCATCGCAGAGCTGTGGCGACCAATCAGTGAAACGGCGCAGTATTGGCGGGAGATTAAAAGCTATCTCAGCTCAGTGGTTAGCACTGTATGGTGGCTCAGTGGTTAGCACTGTATGGTGGCTCAGTGGTTAGCACTGTATGGTGGCTCAGTGATTAGCACTGTATGGTGGCTTAGTGATTAGCACTGTATGGTGACTCAGTGATTAGCACTGTATGGTGGCTCAGTGGTTAGCACTGTATGGTGGCTCAGTGATTAGCACTGTATGGTGGCTTAGTGATTAGCACTGTATGGTGACTCGGTGATTAGCACTGTATGGTGGCTCAGTGGTTAGCATTGTACATGGTGGCTCAGTGATTAGCACTGTATGGTGACTCAGTGGTTAGCACTGTATGGTGGCTCAGTGGTTAGCACTATATGGTGACTCAGTGATTAGCACTTTATGGTGGCTCAGTGGTTAGCACTATATGGTGACTCAGTGGTTAGTACTGTATGGTGGCTCAGTGGTTAGCACTGTATGGTGACTCAGTGGTTAGCACTGTATGGTGGCTCAGTGGTTAGCACTGTATGGTGACTCAGTGGTTAGCACTTTATGGTGGCTCAGAGGTTAGCACTATATGGTGACTCAGTGGTTAGTACTGTATGGTGGCTCAGTGGTTAGCACTGTATGGTGGCTCAGTGGTTAGTACTGTATATGGTGGCTCAGTGGTTAGCACTGTATGGTGGCTCAGTGGTTAGCACTGTATGGTGACTCAGTGGTTAGCACTTTATGGTAGCTCAGCGGTTAGCACTATATGGTGACTCAGTGGTTAGTACAGTATGGTGGCTCAGTGGTTAGCACTGTATGGTGGCTCAGTGGTTAGTACTGTATATGGTGGCTCAGTGGTTAGCACTGTATGGTGGCTCAGTGGTTAGCACTGTATGGTGGCTCAGTGGTTAGCACTGTATGGTGGCTCAGTGATTAGCACTATATGGTGGCTCAGTGGTTAGCACTGTATGGTGGCTCAGTGGTTAGCACTGTATATGGTGGCACAGTGATTAGCATTATATGGTAGCTCAGTGGTTAGCACTGTATATGGTGGCTCAGTGGTTAGCATTGTATACGGTGACTTAGTGTTAGCACTGTATATGGTGGCTGAGTGGTTAGCAGTGTATATGGTGGCTCAGTGATTAGCATTGTATGGTGGCTCAGTGGTTAGTATTGCATATGGTGGCTCAGTGGTTAGCATGTATATGGTGGCTCAGTGGTTAGCATTGTATACGGTGACTTAGTGTTAGCACTGTATATGGTGGCTCAGTGGTTAGCACTGTATATGGTGGCTCAGTGGTTAGTGTGGAGCCCACTGGGACGGGGTACTCGGTACCGGACCGGGGTATCACAGGGGTTATCACGGTGGTCTTTGGTCAGGACCGTGTCCCGAGCCCACAAGTAAAAAGGGTTATTTACAGGGATTGTCATGACGCCACCCACGGGTTGTGGTCAGTGAGGGGACCACTGCTGCTGCTGTTCCCGCCAAATAGATAGATGGATGGTGCTGCAGCTAGATGGATGAGCCCGCCGTGGGTCGGGCAGCTCCTGACAGGGTGTAATATGTATATACAGTTCTGTATGCATGGAATCACACACGGGAGACTTTAGCAGGGTTCACCGGGTTTTACTAGCATGTTGTTCCTCAGTACAAACAATTCACAGTACAGTTCTTTTACACAGGTAACTCCGGACAGTCGCTTAACCCTCTGCAGCCAGGTTTCCTTCTGAGACCCTTCTCTCTCTCTGATACCTTCCAGGCTTTCTCTATGCTTCTCTTCCCGTGGGCTGTATGGTGGCAACTCAGTCCCTTGTCTGGCTTCCCCAGGTGTGTGTGGGTGGCAAGCCTGGGTCCTATGTGCTGCTGAAACCTCCAGCCCATGTGTTAGGAACTCTGACCTGGAATCAGAGTCCCCCGTCGGTGTGTTCGGGATCCGGCATATAGCTGCGGTCCCCTCATAGCCGACTCTCTGGTCCCAGCCTAGCCTTGGGTGTCCCTGTGTTATGGGGGGATCACCGGGCCCTTTCCTACCCGTGTGACTACCATGTACTCCAGGGGATCCCTCCTGCCAGTCGTCCTCTGTCGTCGTCCTTGGACCCAGCTGCCCTGCTCTGGTCTCTCTCCTTCCCTTGGGTTACAGGCTGTGGAGCGGGATTTCTCTCCAGGGGACTGTGCCTCGCAGGATTCTGCACCTCCAGGGAGCCCAAAATCTTCAGGGAAGTGTCTCTGTTCTTGGTCTTTTCTGTTCAGCTCACTTTGGCCTACTGACTCACTACTTCCTGTTTTCCCCTTATGTACCCGGTCTGTCACCTTGACTACATCCCACCCACTGTGACTGGCCCTACCACCCCTTGCCCGCCTAATGTCCCGGGCTCTGGGTTGGGTCTTGTGTCGGTGGGTGTGTGTTATGAAGGTGGTTTGTGCAAAACCTGTCTCCACCTGTCTGGCTGCAGTTTCTACCTGTGGCCACCATGGTCGCAGGGGTGTCACATTAGCACTGCACAGTGACTCACTGGTTAGCACTGTATGGTGGCTCAGTGGCTAGCATTGTATATGGTGGCTCAGTGGTTAGCATTGTATATGGTGGCTGAATGGTTAGCACTGTATATGGTGGTTCAGTGATTAGCACTGTATGGTGGCTCAGTGGTTAACACTGTATGGTGGCTCAGTGGTTAGCACTGTATGGTGGCTCAGTGGTTAGCACTGTATGGTGGCTCAGTGGTTAGCACTGTATGGTGGCTCAGTGATTAGCACTATATGGTGGCTCAGTGGTTAGCACTGTATGGTTGCTCAGTGGTTAGCACTGTATGGTGGCTCAGTGGTTAGCACTGTATGGTGGCTCAGTGATTAGCACTATATGGTGGCTCAGTGGTTAGCACTGTATGGTGGCTCAGTGGTTAGCACTGTATATGGTGGCTCAGTGGTTAGCATTGTATATGGTGGCTGAATGGTTAGCACTGTATATGGTGGTTCAGTGATTAGCACTGTATGGTGGCTCAGTGGTTAACACTGTATGGTGGCTCAGTGGTTAGCACTGTATGGTGGCTCAGTGGTTAGCACTGTATGGTGGCTCAGTGGTTAGCACTGTATGGTGGCTCAGTGATTAGCACTATATGGTGGCTCAGTGGTTAGCACTGTATGGTGGCTCAGTGGTTAGCACTGTATATGGTGGCACAGTGATTAGCATTATATGGTAGCTCAGTGGTTAGCACTGTATATGGTGGCTCAGTGGTTAGCATTGTATACGGTGACTTAGTGTTAGCACTGTATATGGTGGCTGAGTGGTTAGCAGTGTATATGGTGGCTCAGTGATTAGCATTGTATGGTGGCTCAGTGGTTAGTATTGCATATGGTGGCTCAGTGGTTAGCATGTATATGGTGGCTCAGTGGTTAGCATTGTATACGGTGACTTAGTGTTAGCACTGTATATGGTGGCTCAGTGGTTAGCACTGTATATGGTGGCTCAGTGGTTAGTGTGGAGCCCACTGGGACGGGGTACTCGGTACCGGACCGGGTATCACAGGGGTTATCACGGTGGTCTTTGGTCAGGACCGTGTCCCGAGCCCACAAGTAAAAGGGGTTATTTACAGGGATTGTCATGACGCCACCCACGGGTTGTGGTCAGTGAGGGGACCACTGCTGCTGCTGTTCCCGCCAAGAAGATAGATGGATGGTGCTGCAGCTAGATGGATGAGCCCGCCGTGGGTCGGGCAGCTCCTGACAGGGTGTAATATGTATATACAGTTCTGTATGCATGGAATCACACACGGGAGACTTTAGCAGGGTTCACCGGGTTTTACTAGCATGTTGTTCCTCAGTACAAACAATTCACAGTACAGTTCTTTTACACAGGTAACTCCGGACAGTCGCTTAACCCTCTGCAGCCAGGTTTCCTTCTGAGACCCTTCTCTCTCTCTGATACCTTCCAGGCTTTCTCTATGCTTCTCTTCCCGTGGGCTGTATGGTGGCAACTCAGTCCCTTGTCTGGCTTCCCCAGGTGTGTGTGGGTGGCAAGCCTGGGTCCTATGTGCTGCTGAACCTCCAGCCCATGTGTTAGGAACTCTGACCTGGAATCAGAGTCCCCCGTCGGTGTGTTCGGGATCCGGCATATAGCTGCGGTCCCCTCAGAGCCGACTCTCTGGTCCCAGCCTAGCCTTGGGTGTCCCTGTGTTATGGGGGGATCACCGGGCCCTTTCCTACCCGTGTGACTACCGTGTACTCCAGGGGATCCCTCCTGCCAGTCGTCCTCTGTCGTCGTCCTTGGACCCAGCTGCACTGCTCTGGTCTCTCTCCTTCCCTTGGGTTACAGGCTGTGGAGCGGGATTTCTCTCCAGGGGACTGTGCCTCGCAGGATTCTGCACCTCCAGGGAGCCCAAAATCTTCAGGGAAGTGTCTCTGTTCTTGGTCTTTTCTGTTCAGCTCACTTTGGCCTACTGACTCACTACTTCCTGTTTTCCCCTTATGTACCCGGTCTGTCACCTTGACTACATCCCACCCACTGTGACTGGCCCTACCACCCCTTGCCCGCCTAATGTCCCGGGCTCTGGGTTGGGTGTTGTGTCGGTGGGTGTGTGTTATGAAGGTGGTTTGTGCAAAACCTGTCTCCACCTGTCTGGCTGCAGTTTCTACCTGTGGCCACCATGGTCGCAGGGGTGTCACATTAGCACTGCACAGTGACTCACTGGTTAGCACTGTATGGTGGCTCAGTGGCTAGCATTGTATATGGTGGCTCAGTGGTTAGCATTGTATATGGTGGCTGAATGGTTAGCACTGTATATGGTGGTTCAGTGATTAGCACTGTATGGTGGCTCAGTGGTTAACACTGTATGGTGGCTCAGTGGTTAGCACTGTATGGTGGCTCAGTGGTTAGCACTGTATGGTGGCTCAGTGGTTAGCACTGTATGGTGGCTCAGTGATTAGCACTATATGGTGGCTCAGTGGTTAGCACTGTATGGTGGCTCAGTGATTAGCACTATATGGTGGCTCAGTGGTTAGCACTGTATGGTGGCTCAGTGGTTAGCACTGTATATGGTGGCACAGTGATTAGCATTATATGGTAGCTCAGTGGTTAGCACTGTATATGGTGGCACAGTGATTAGCATTATATGGTAGCTCAGTGGTTAGCACTGTATATGGTGGCTCAGTGGTTAGCATTGTATACGGTGACTTAGTGTTAGCACTGTATATGGTGGCTGAGTGGTTAGCAGTGTATATGGTGGCTCAGTGATTAGCATTGTATGGTGGCTCAGTGGTTAGTATTGCATATGGTGGCTCAGTGGTTAGCATGTATATGGTGGCTCAGTGGTTAGCATTGTATACGGTGACTTAGTGTTAGCACTGTATATGGTGGCTCAGTGGTTAGCACTGTATATGGTGGCTCAGTGGTTAGTGTGGAGCCCACTGGGACGGGGTACTCGGTACCGGACCGGGGTATCACAGGGGTTATCACGGTGGTCTTTGGTCAGGACCGTGTCCCGAGCCCACAAGTAAAAGGGGTTATTTACAGGGATTGTCATGACGCCACCCACGGGTTGTGGTCAGTGAGGGGACCACTGCTGCTGCTGTTCCCGCCAAGAAGATAGATGGATGGTGCTGCAGCTAGATGGATGAGCCCGCCGTGGGTCGGGCAGCTCCTGACAGGGTGTAATATGTATATACAGTTCTGTATGCATGGAATCACACACGGGAGACTTTAGCAGGGTTCACCGGGTTTTACTAGCATGTTGTTCCTCAGTACAAACAATTCACAGTACAGTTCTTTTACACAGGTAACTCCGGACAGTCGCTTAACCCTCTGCAGCCAGGTTTCCTTCTGAGACCCTTCTCTCTCTCTGATACCTTCCAGGCTTTCTCTATGCTTCTCTTCCCGTGGGCTGTATGGTGGCAACTCAGTCCCTTGTCTGGCTTCCCCAGGTGTGTGTGGGTGGCAAGCCTGGGTCCTATGTGCTGCTGAACCTCCAGCCCATGTGTTAGGAACTCTGACCTGGAATCAGAGTCCCCCGTCGGTGTGTTCGGGATCCGGCATATAGCTGCGGTCCCCTCAGAGCCGACTCTCTGGTCCCAGCCTAGCCTTGGGTGTCCCTGTGTTATGGGGGGATCACCGGGCCCTTTCCTACCCGTGTGACTACCGTGTACTCCAGGGATCCCTCCTGCCAGTCGTCCTCTGTCGTCGTCCTTGGACCCAGCTGCACTGCTCTGGTCTCTCTCCTTCCCTTGGGTTACAGGCTGTGGAGCGGGATTTCTCTCCAGGGGACTGTGCCTCGCAGGATTCTGCACCTCCAGGGAGCCCAAAATCTTCAGGGAAGTGTCTCTGTTCTTGGTCTTTTCTGTTCAGCTCACTTTGGCCTACTGACTCACTACTTCCTGTTTTCCCCTTATGTACCCGGTCTGTCACCTTGACTACATCCCACCCACTGTGACTGGCCCTACCACCCCTTGCCCGCCTAATGTCCCGGGCTCTGGGTTGGGTGTTGTGTCGGTGTGTGTGTGTTATGAAGGTGGTTTGTGCAAAACCTGTCTCCACCTGTCTGGCTGCAGTTTCTACCTGTGGCCACCATGGTCGCAGGGGTGTCACATTAGCACTGCACAGTGACTCACTGGTTAGCACTGTATGGTGGCTCAGTGGCTAGCATTGTATATGGTGGCTCAGTGGTTAGCATTGTATATGGTGGCTGAATGGTTAGCACTGTATATGGTGGTTCAGTGATTAGCACTGTATGGTGGCTCAGTGGTTAACACTGTATGGTGGCTCAGTGGTTAGCACTGTATGGTGGCTCAGTGGTTAGCACTGTATGGTGGCTCAGTGGTGAGCGTTGTATGGTGGCTCAGTGATGGGAGGCAGGCGCCACAGAAGAGGCAATGGCACAGGGGAGGGAGAAGGCACATGGGAAGCAGAGGCACAGGGGGAGGCAGAGTCATAGGGAGAGACATCCGGGATTGGCATCTACACCGTTGCAACTAAAGCCACAACATTTTGCACAGTCACACGTCTGGACCCCGAGAGCGTCTTAGGCTATGTTGTAAGGCGAATTTTAACCTCGCGCGTTCCAATTCACCAAACAATTTTGGCCCTATCTACATAATGGAGAGAAATTGACAGTTACCAGTTGACAGTTGTGAATGAGAGGGGCTTAATGACAGCACCAAAGACTAACAGCATATACCAGCATATAGTCACTAAGGTGGGGCCCTGACATGGAAATTCACCACGCACGTGGACATGTATACACACCACATGCACACAAAGAGTAACAGCTAAGGTGGAGCCCCAGCATTGGATACTCACCACGCACCCGAACACAAACACACACACCACAAAGAAACACACACAACACAGAGACACACACCACACAGACACCCCCCCCCCACAGGGACACACACACACACCCAATAGGGACACATGCACTCACCCCACAGGGACACAAACACCACAGGGACATACACACATACACACCCAAAAGGGACACAGAGACATACACACACACACCCCACAGGAACACACAGACCCCATAGGGATGGGCACACACACAGAGACACCCCTCCCCCCACAAGGGAACACACCACAGGGACATTTCTTCCCCCCAAAAGGACACACACCAAAGGGACACACGCACACCACTGGGACACACACACACCCCAGGGACACACACACCACACAGACAGACACAGATGTGCACAAATTGCCTCACACAACTCGCCTCATACGTCTGGTATCTTTAATTTCCAAAAATAAACATTTGATCAAAAACAGCCAATGTGCAACACATGTGCCATATAGGGAATTAAGGCAGGTGTCAGTCACATGAGCTGTATTTTATGTGTATGTGTGAGGTAATATATACTGCCCGGCCAGGGGGAGGGTTTACTGTTGGCTGGAGATTTATTAGGCTGCCTATAGCAACCAGTCACAGCTCAGCTTCTATTTTCCTACAGGTCATTAATATGACATATTCAAATTCTATTTTGTTATAGCTAACAGCAGTTCTTTATTAACCCAGGCGTAGCCGGGTAGTACAGCTAGTATATATATACTTTTGGGGGGAAGGGGTGTTCCTGTGGTGTGTGTCCTTGTGGGGGGTGGGGTGTCTCTGTGGTGTGTGTCCATCCCTATGTGGTCTGTGTGTTCCCGTGGGGTGTGTCTGTGTGTCTCTGTGTCCCTGTGGGGTGTGTATGTGTCCCTATAGGGTGTGTATGTGTGTGTGTCCCTGTGGGGGGTGTCTGTGTGGTATGTGTTTCTGTGTCTCTTTGTGGTGTGTGTGTTTGTGTTCGGGTGCGTGGTGAGAATCCAATGTTGGGGCTCCACCTTAGCTGTTACTCTTTGTGTACATGTGGTGTGTATACATGTACCCGTGCGTGGTGAATATTCCATGTCAGGGCCCCACCTTAGTGATTATATGCTGGTATATGCTGTTAGTCTTTGGTGCTGTCATTAAGCCCCTCTCATTGACAACTGTCAACTGGTAACTGTCATTTTCTCTCCATTATGTAAATAGGGTCAAACTTGTTTGGTGAACTGGAACGCGCAGGGTTAAAATTTCGCCTCACAACATAGCCTATGACGCTCTCGGGGTCCAGACGTGTGACTGTGCAAAATTTTGTGACTGTAGTTGCGACGGTGTAGATGCCAATCCCAGACATACACACACACATACACACATTTAGCTTTATATATTAGATTTATATTTTTGAAGGATAATACCAGACTTGTGTGTTTCAGGGTGATTATGTGACGAGGTTAGTGTATGTGTGGTGAAATTTGTGCTGAGGGTGGTATATGTTTTCAAGCACGTGGTAGTGTGTGGCGCATTTTGTGTGTGTGTTCATATCCCCGTGTTTGGTGAGTATCCTATGTCGGGGCCCCACCTTAGCAACTGTACGGTATATACTCTTCGGCGCCATCGCTCTCATTCTTTAAGTCCCCCTTGTTCACATCTGGCAGCTGTCAATTTGCCTCCAACACTTTTCCTTTAATTTTTTCCCCAATATGTAGATAGGGGCAAAATTGTTTGGTGAATTGGAATGCGCGGGGTTAAAATTTTGCCTCACAACATAGCCTATGATGCTGTCGGGGTCCAGATGTGTGACTGTGCAAAATTTTGTGGCTGTAGCTGGCAGCTGTCGATTTTCCTTCAACACTTTTCCTTTCACTTTTTCCCCATTATGTAGATAGGGGCAAAATTGTTTGGTGAATTGGAACACGCAGGGTTAAAATTTCGCCTCACAACATAGCCTATGACGCTCTCGGGGTCCAGACATATGACTGTGCAAAGTTTTGTGGCTGTAGTTGCGATGGTGTAGATGTCAATCCCAGATATACACACACACATACACACACACATACACACATTCAGCTTTATATATTATATATATATATATATATATATATATAAACCCTGTATACGGTGTTCAAACGTAATAAATAAAGAGAAAAAACAGGCAGCATGACCAGAAAATCAATAAAAGGGACCATCACAGGTCGAAACATTGCACCACTGAGGGCTCCAATAAAGGGTGTCCCTTTTATTGATTTTCTGGTCGTGCTGCCTGTTTTTTCTCTTTATATATAATATATGTGGAGCCCACTGGGACGGGGTACTCGGTAACGGACCGGGGTACTGCTGGGGATGTCACGGAGGTCCTGGTCCGGACCGTGTCCCGGGTTCCGCAAGTAAATGGGGGAATATTTACAAGGGAGTTTGTTGTGATGCCACCCACGGGTTGTGGTCAGGGTGACAACCGCTGCTCCAGAACCTCCGGGAATGATGTTTGGCAGCTGGAGATGGAACGGCTCTCCGCAGGTAGAGCCTAGTTCCCTGGGGCAGTGATAGTTAAAGTCTATGATGAATGCTTTAGATGCTGCAGGATAGAGATGATAGTGGAGATGACAGCAACAGTTTGTGAGGGATTTGTGAGGGAGAGCAGGGTTGGTCTTGGTGCTGGATGAGGTATTGTAATCGGTGCAATTCACTTACTTTCCTGCTGCTGCAGCCTTGTGGTGAAAGCAGTGTTCGGCTCTGCAGATGGGGATCTCTGCTGTTGATTATAGGGCAAAGGGTACAATTAACACACAGACTCACGATTTTGTAGTTCTCCAGAGCTTTACTGTAGTTGTTGTTCAGCAAATACTGTCTACGGAGTCTGTAATGGGGCTGGGTTGCTCCCACCCTGTCCGGGTCCTTGGCTTCCCACTGCTGCGCTGTGTGTGTGGCCCTGCTGCTGCTTTTAGCTGAGCTGCTGGCACTGTCTCTCCTCACAAGTACCCCCTTTGCTAGGCAACTTGAGTCTTCCGTGTGCTTCTGACCCCGCCGTGTTGCTTTGCTGAGGTACAGTGTAGATCTACAACCTCCACTATCATGGTGTTTACTGTGCTGTTTGTGTCAGTCACAGTTTTCAGATCCGGTATCCGGTCTGTGTACTCCTCCGGGGCGAGTTGTGAAGTCACTCAGTCTCCCAGATGTGTTCCTCTGTTTCTTGTGCTCCTTCCCTCAGACCGTGGCTAGGCCTGGAATCGAGGAGCAGACTATAGAGAAGCCTGAGGCAGGCTCTTTACACTACAGTCTCTCTCTCAGTTCTCCCAGGAACTGAACTGCTCTCTTCACAGTACTGCTACGTACTGAACTAACTACTTCCTCTTGACCCAGAGTATATAAGGGAGCTGCTTTAGCTCCCCCTTCTGGCCCAGAGGTGCTAGTGTAGTGTCCAGTGTTGTGTGGGGAGTGAAACCCGTGTGATGTTACTGTGGCACATTAACCCCTGGGGTGCCACATTCCCCCTTAGTTCCCCCTTAGTTAAAGACAGTACTCCAGGACTGTGGAAAAACAAACTAACAATTAGCATAACAATTAATATTTACAGAGACTTAAAAAGTTCAAAAATCACTGAAATTCAAAAAGAGTCCAAAAGTTCAAAAAGCAGTCTTTCCGGGCGTTTAGTCTATTGCCTCCGGGCTGATGAATATTTACAATAAAGTTTGTACTACTACCAGCCTGTGGTATATATGGTCCATAATAAATGAAGTTCAAGAATTTATAAAGTAGTTTATACAGGACAGTCTCTGTAGGTACTGGGCTTTTTAAACGTTGCACACTTATACAAATAAATAAGGTCCCTACGGGTGACTCTGCTTAGGAGGCCTGGGTTCGCTTATACCACCCCCAGGCACTTTCTTTCCCTAACTTGATGTGCATGGGGGTTAATCCAGTTCCTCCACCCTTCTGTACACTATTTAGTGGGTTCAATTTACATTTACACAAACCTATTTTTCATTTTACAGTTGATTTGACATTTCAGTCTTTGTACCTAGCCGGTAACTGACCTTGGGTACTATGCTCTGATCTGCGTACTGCTGGTGTACTGGGTGTACTTAGCATGATGGTGTGGGAGGACGTGTACCTACTTGGGGTGTCTGGTACTATGGCAGGTGGAGGTCTGACTGTAGGACTGGCAAGCTCACTGGGACCAGGAATTGATTCTTCCTCTACGGGTTCTACTTCCAATTCTTCATGTCTTGGGACTTCTGGTAGTACGGGTTCTGGTGTTGGTTCACCATTGGATGGAAAGCAATCATTGGGACTACAACTGCTCCATAGTAATTGGGCCATGTTTTGGGGAAATCTCATAGAACAGTATGGAAAACTTCTTCTTTCTCCTTGACAGGTTGTACATGCACGGGTAAGATTACTTCAGGAATCTTCAGGGTTTCAGGACACGGTTTGACCTGGTCTCTTGACACAACTGCTGAAGTTCTTCCTTCGTCTTTGCTTATTAGACACATTTTAGCATTGTCTAAATTGGATGGTAAGACTGTATATGGGGTGGTTTCCCACTGATTATCCAATTTGTTGGTGCGTCTCTTTCTCTGGAGAACATGCTCACCAGGTTGTAATGGAGTTGCTTGAGCACGTTGATTAATGGTTCTCTCTTGTCTTGCTCTAGCTTGCTCAAGATTTTTCTCTATGCACTCTTATACTTGGAGATACTGTTGCTGACGTAGGGTATCCCAATTGGATTCTTCCACTTCTTCATCAGGTTTTAGAATTCCCATATCTAAATCAATTAGCAGCTTACCGGGTCTTGATCGCATAAGGTAGGCTGGGGTGCAGTTTGTAGAACTCACCGGAACATGGTTGTACAAGTCTACCAAATCGGGTAATTTCTCGGGCCATTGATTTCTCTCTGACTCTGGTAATGTTTTCAACAGGTCAATTACAATATGATTCATCTTCTCGCATAAGTCATTTGTTTGAGGATGGTACACTGTCGTGCGGATCTTCTTACAGCCGTACATATTGCAGAACTCTTGAAGAATCTCTGATTCAAAAGCTGGCCCTTAATCTGCAAGGACTTGTTCTGGGTAGCCATGAGGTGTACAGAAATGCGTCTGAAATGCTCTTGCAGCCATCTTCGCTGTTAGGTCCTTGACGGGTACCACCACCAAGAAGCATGAGTAATGGTCCACGATGGTTAAGGCATAGACATAGCCTGACCGGCTTGGTGACAACTTGACGTGGTCTAACACAATTAACTCATGTGGCTGCTTGGTTACTGTGGACTGGAGTGGGGCTCTCTGCTATCTTTTCTTCTAAGGTTGCACGGGCCACATTTTCTCTACCAATCTTCAATTGATTTCCTCATGCCAACCCAGTAGAATCTCTCTCGTAGGAGCACTTCCAACTTCTTCCATCCAAAATGACCTGCACCGTCGTGGTAGACTTCTAAGACTATTTTGACGTCTCGCTTGGGTACGATTATCTGCCTGACCAATTCATGTGTTTTAGGGTTGGTATGCCTTCTGCAGAGCATCCCTTGATACAGGAACAACTTGCCTTTCTCTTTCCAGAATTGTTGGGTCTCAGCCGGGGTGTTCTGGTTAGGGTACACACCTTGTTGTGTAAGCAGTTCTTTCACTAGCTTCACAGCCGGGTCGCTATCCTGGGTGTCAGCCCATCCATGGTGTGCTAACGGGTTGAGATTTGCCTGCTGTTCTCTTTGGTAGATGCCGGGTTGATACTTGTCTACCTTTGAACGGTGAAAGGCCGGTAGCTCAATTTCTTCCAACTCTTCCGGTTCCTCTTCCACTTTCTTTCAGGTGTGGCATCCGGGATAAGGCATCTGTGTTCCCGTTCTTGCGGCCTGCTCTATACTTGATGACAAAATTATAGTTAGACACCCGGGCTATCCATCGCTGCTCCAACGCACCTAATTTTGCTGAATCCAGGTGGGTCAACGGATTGTTATCCGTGTAGATGGTGAATTCTGCAGCTGCCAGGTAGTGCTTGAAACATTCAGTTACAGCCCAAACTGCTGCCAGTAGTTCTAACTTGAAGGAGCTGTAATTCTTGGGGTTTCTTTCCGCAGGCCAGAGTTTCCTGCTTGCAAAGGCAATGACTCTTTCTTTGCCTCCTTGCTTCTGTGACAGTACTTCTCCCAGTCCCACGTTGCTGGCATCCGTGTATAGAATGAATGGTTGATGGTAATCCGGGTATACCAAGATCTCTGCTGTCAACGCACACTTCAGCTTGTTGAAAGACTCTTCTTTCTCCTCACTCCACTGGAAAGGAGGATTACGAGTTGAAAACCATTTCGGCTGTCCTACTAGGATGTCTTGCAGGGGAGCTGCTAACTTCATGAATCGTCTGATAAATCTTCTGTAATAGCCTACCAGGCCCAGGAATTGCCTCACTTCTTTCACATTAGTAGGTCTTGCCCAATCCCTTATCACAGTGACTTTATCAGGATCCGGTGCTACTCCCTCTGAACTCACGACGTGTCCCAGTTACTGTACCTTTGGCTTGAGAAGGGTGCACTTGGATGGCTTGATTTTCATGCCGTATCCAGATAAGGCTTCAAACACTTCTGCCAGGTCTTGTAGATGTAGATCTAGACGCAGGAGGACAGTTTCAAAGTTCTTATGTCCTAGGCAGCTCTCCATCAGGCGTTGGAAGGTCCCGGGTGCGTTGCAGAGTCCAATTGGCATGCAATTGAACTCACAGAGGCCCATCTGCGTAGTAAAGACTGTCTTCTCCTTGTCGGTCTCGGCCACAGGAACTTGCTAGTACCCACTAGTCAGATCAAGGGTGGAAAAATAGTTAGCAGATTTTAATGCAGCTAATGACTCCTCAATCCTAGGTAACGGGTATGCGTCCTTATGTGTGATGCGGTTGATCTGCCGGTAATCTACGCACATTCTCATGGTCCCATCCTTCTTTTTAACCAACACTAAAGGTGCTGCCCAGGGGCTATAATTGTCTCTTATTACCCCTGCAGTTTTCATCTCTTTGAGCATGTCTTTGGTAGTTTGGTAGTGAGCGGGTGGTAATGGTCTATACCTCTCTTTTATAGGCTGATGGTTACCTGTGGGTATAGTGTGCTCTACCCCTTTAATTTGCCCAAAGTCTAATGGGTGTTTGCTGAATATGTGCTCATATTCTTTCACTACCTGGTGTACTCCATGCTTTTGATTGGGAGGTGTAGAACTGGTACCCACATATAGCTTTTGGCACCAATCCTCCAGCTTTTCCCCTGAGCCATTGTCCTCCGTCTGACTTGACGGGTCCAAGGGCTCGACGGCTGTGATGGCATTGTTATCAACCGTGTACAATTTAACCATGGTAGCATACTTTGGTAATGTGACCTCATCTTCCCCGCAATTCAAAAGGCTTAGTGGCACTCTTCCCCGGTGTACCTCGACTACCCCTCTGGCTGTTAGTATAGTGGGTTTACTGTCTGAGTACACAGGTTCTACCAGGGCTTGATAGTCTTGCCCTTTAATGCCTATTGCGGCTTACACCAGACCAATATTTCAGTTTTGGGTGGTATTACAATCACCTCTGGATATTTCTACCTGCTGTTTCATCATCAGGACTTTGATTTATTTGTGCAGAAGCCTCTGCTGTCCGGTTCTGGCTGTCTCAGCGACCTGCTGCAAGACAGTAATTATCTCGAAAAAACTCTTTTCAATTACATTCATTCCTAGTAACATCACTGGTTCACGATCTCGCCGGTTAACATCTATAATAGTAATACCCTGGTTCTGCAATTCTACTTTCCCAATCTGAATGGTCATTTCTCTGAACCCAACCTGTGGTATTAGTTGTCCATTACTAGCCCATACGTTCATTATAATGTCAGATGGACCACTATCAATGTCTGAATCAGCCCAGTACCTTTTGTATGGAACATGTGGAATCGATGTTATCTGGGACCCGGTATCCAACATGGCACTAAAGGGAATGCCATCCAACACGATAGGGATGACCGGACGTCCTCCCAAGAGTCTGTCATACCAGGCTGAAGGACCTTAAGAGTTTACTCCTGAGCAGAGTCCAGCCTACCTAGGGAATCCTCGTTTAAAGCACATTCCTGGGCAAAGTAACCTGGTTTCTGACAACGGCGGCAAATAAGCTGTCCATCCGGTTGATAGCGGTCGCTGGGTCATCCTCTCATCGCTTGATACCTCCTGGGCCTCATCCACGGGACATCCTCCTTGCTGGTTGCCAACTCGATCTTGGGTGCAGGCTTGGATCCTCACAGCTTCTTGATGACTTTAGCCATGGAGATAATGGTGTCTGTCCAGGCATCTAGTTTTTGATTGAGGGCCTCATTAAAGATAGGTTCCTGGTTTTCAGCAGTAGCTGCTGACATGGCAGATGTCGCTGATGCTTGTCGGCTGCTGAGGTGCTGCTGCAGAGCCTTGCATACAGTTTAGATCCTGGGGCTCCACTACCTGCTGCAGACGGATGGTTCTATCTTTTAACCCAGCAAATGTCATTTCAGGATTCTGAATAATCATCATACTCAGCTGTCCTCTGTGAGAAGGGGATAGGAGGCCCTCTATAAACTGGTCAATTAGCATTTTATCATCTCCCAGGGCTAAGGCAGGTTCTGCTAGTTTAAGTGCTTTGAGTGCTTCCTGCAAGTTTAAGGCATAGTCTCTGGCACTCTCCTAAGGTTTTTGTTGACATGCGAAGAACCTCATTTTAGCCCGGGTATCAGCACTAGACTCAAATGCTGCTTTTAGTCCAGCTACAAGATGCTCTACTGTGTCCTTGTCTGTGTCCGGCCAGGATGCTACCTCCCGCTACGCATTGCCAGTTAATTGTCCAATAATCATTCCAACACGCTGGGCTTCAGTCAGGGGGTACATCACATAGTAAGCTTTTATCTTTGTAATAAAGTCATTTAGAGTGTTAGGCTCACCGGAGTATTGGAGCAGCCACATTGCCCCCGGAGTATATGGCATCAGGAACGGCATGATGGGTGCTGCTCCTTGCGTCGCTGCACCACCAGGTGCTTCTCTGTTACCCAGCGCTGCAGCTCCGCCGGCTGCTCTGCTGCTGCTCGGCGCCGCTGGGTCTTCCGGTTGCGACATCCTGCGCCCCCTTAGTTAAGGTCAACCCTCCTGTCTTCCGGATGTCTCTTGAAGCTTCCACTGTGCACCAGGGATTCTCTTCCCCGCCGGATGTCGTTAGCACCAGGGAGGAGGCTGGATTCGCGCCTCAGCAGGGTACCGCCCCCTTTCTTCTTGCACGTTGCGTACTTTGCAATGGCGGGTTTTCAAAATTACAGTTCGTATGGTGCAGCTTAAAAACAGTTTTTCACATAAACTACAGCACACACTGCCCGATTTACAGGGCACGGTAGATCCTGTTCGTGACACCAAGTTGTGGAGCCCACTGGGACGGGGTACTCCGTACCGGACCGGGTTACTGCTGGGGATGTCACGGAGGTCCGGGTCCAGACCGTGTCCCGGGTTCCGCAAGTAAATGGGGGAATATTTACTGGGGAGTTTGTCGTTACGCCTCCCACGGGTTGTGGTCAAGGTGACCACTGCTGCTGCAGAACCTCCGGGGATGATGTTTGGCAGCTGGAGATGGAACGGCTCTCCGCAGGTAGAGCTTGGTTCCCCGGGGCAGTGATAGTTAAAGTCTATGATGGATGCTATAGATGCTGCAGGATAGGGATGATAGTGGAGATGATAGGAACAGTTTGTGAGGGAGTTGTGAGGGAGAGCAGGGTTTGCAAGGATTCTAATGGGGGTTGTAGTCGACACAGGCACTTACTTTGCAGTTGCAGCACTGGTTGTCTTGGTGCTGGATGAGGTATTGTAATCGGTGCACTTCACTTACTTTCCTGCTGCTGCAGCCTTGTCCCTCAGCTTGCGGTGAAAGCAGTGTTCGGCTCTGCAGATGGGGATCTCTGCTGTTGAATATAGGGCAAAGGGTGCAATTAACACACAGACTCACGGTTTTGTAGTTCTCCAAAGCTTTACTGTAGTTGTTGTTCAGCAAGTACTGTCCAAGGAGTCTGTAATGGGGCCAGGTTGCTCCCACCCTGTCCGGGTCCTTGGCTTCCCACTGCTGCACTGTGTGTGTGGCCTTGCTGCTGCTTTTAGCTGAGCTGCTGGCATTGTCTCTCCTCACAAGTACTCCCTTTGCTAGGCAACTTGAGTCTTCCGTGTGCTTCTGACCCCGCCGTGTTGCTTTGGTGTTTACTGTGCTGTGTGTGTCAGTCACAGTTTTCGGATCCGGTATCCGGTCTGTGCGCTCCTTCGGGGCGAGTTGTGAAGTCACTCAGTCTCCCAGATGTGTTCCTCTGTTTCTTGTGCTCCTTCCCTCAGACCCTGGCTAGGCCTGGAATCAAGGAGCAGACTGTAGAGAAGCCTCTTTACACTACAGTCTCTCTCTCAGTTCTCCCAGGAACTGAACTGCTCTCTTCACAGTACTGCTACGTACTGAGCTAACTACTTCCTCTTGACCCAGAGTATATAAGGGAGCTGCTTTAGCTCCCCCTTCTGGCCCAGAGGTGCTAGTGTAGTGTCCAGTGTTGTGTGGGGAGTGAACCCGTGTGATGTTACTGTGGCACATTAACCCCTGGGGTGCCATATATATATATATATATATATATATATATATATATATATATATGTATATATATATATACACATACACACAAATGAGAATGGGCTTTCTTGGTTCCATTAAACTATCATTTTCATCATCTATGGTATCCGTGTTTAGGCACGTGAGAACGTCTCGATTGCTGACACCTAAATTGAGATAATAGTTTATGCGGGAGGCAGTCAGACTCCACCGTGGGTTAAATTCCCATAGAAAGCCTCTCTTTAATCATTATTGTGTATTATCTGACACTTTTCCCTTAATGCTCCTGCTGACGCTGCACTTTTCTTTCAAACGCTTTAATTATCTGCTTGAGGATTACAAGGTTATGAGAGGTCTGTACAGTCAAATAAATAAGGAACATTTGCACATAAAATACACTTTAACTACTTCATCTCTAGAAGGGAGAAACCAACAATCAATTGCCATCTCCAATATCTGTTAAGTCACTTTTGATATCTCATTTATATCCTAATATACAGTAGCAGTTATGCCACAAGATCACTTTTGAATGAATGGTTATTAGTGGTTTGAGTTGCTTCGAAATATTATCGAGTTATACTGGGATCCTAATGTGGAAACCAATGCTAACCTTGAGAAATGTAGAGTCTTTGTCCATCTGTCCTTGCTACGGTAGCAGCATGTGAACCCATACATACAATGCGCTTTTGCATACACAATATTCTAGACTGTGAGCCCTCGCGGACAGGATCCCTGGCCCTATTGTACCCGTATGATTGATTTGTCGATTTGTCGTCGTTTTTCGACCACTTGTCTTTGTCTACCCTCTAATTTGTACAGCGCCATGTATCCTAATAGCGCTATATAAATACCTAATAATAATAATAATAATTATAATATACACACATATATGAACAGACACATACATCTCTTGCAGATGCCTACATCCCAGCAGTGTACAAGGTGTTGGGTGAGCAGAGGACAGAGCCTGCTGTTGTCTTCTAGAACTACTTTTAGTACTCACCCACTGGGGTCTAACTACAATAGTAGGTTAGTAGATATTAGGGAAGGCAGGACCCCAGATACTCATATCCTCTGCCCTCCTCCAAACTCCTACCTAACTTCACCCAGGAGCAAGTGACCCATCTACTGCTTTTCCCAAGCAAAATACCTGAAAGAAAGTACCGTATATACTCGTGTATAAGCCGAGTTTTTCAGCCCAAAAATTGGGCTGAAAAGTCACCCCCTCGGCTTATACACGGGTCAATACGGTAATATATGTGGTGGGGGCTGTGTCCGGGTGCTGGGGAGGCTGGAGGAGGCGGGGGGAGGCTGATCACTGAGCGGCCCGTCACGTGGGGCCGCTCATTAGATATGCACGGCTCCCCCCGCCCATCACAGCGGCAGGGGGAGCCGTGCATACAGCCCCCCCAGTGTATACAGGCAGCCCCCCAGTGGCACTAGCCCCCCCCATCATGGAAAGAGCCCCCACACTTGGCAGAGCCCCCCCCCGATGCTTTACCATCCAGTGTGTTCGCCGCGGGTCCTGCGTGCTGTCATCCCGGTCTCACGTGACCCGGCGCGATGACGTCATTCCACAGCGACCGCCGGTTCACATGAGACCGGGAAGACAGCGCGGGAGGAAGGACGCGACAGCCCGCGGTGATGAAGACGCTGGATGGTAAGTTAATGCAGCGGGGGGGGGGGGCTCTGCACAGTGTGGGGGGCTCTTTCCATGATGGGGGGGGCTAGTGCCACTGGGGGGCTGCCTGTATACACCTTGGGGCCAGCTGTATACCCCTGGGGCCAGCTGTATACCCCTGGGGCCAGCTGTATACCCCTGGGGCCTGCTGTATATACCTCTGGGGCCTGCTGTATACCTCTGGGGCCTGCTGTATACCTCTGGGGCCTGCTGTATACCTCTGGGGCCTGCTGTATACCTCTGGGGCCTGCTGTATACCTCTGGGGCCTGCTGTATATACCCTGGGGCCTGCTGTATACCTCTGGGGCCTGCTGTATACCTCTGGGGCCTGCTGTATATACCCTGGGGCCTGCTGTATACCTCTGGGGCCTGCTGTATACCTCTGGGGCCTGCTGTATATACTCTGGGGCCTGCTGTATATACTCTGTGGCCTGCTGTATACCTCTGGGGCCTGCTGTATATACTCTGGGGCCTGCTGTATATACCCTGGGGCCTGCTGTATATGCCTCTGGGGCCTGCTGTATATGCCTCTGGGGCCTGCTGTATATGCCTCTCGGGCCTGCTGTATATGCCTCTGGGGCCTGCTGTTTATACCTTTAGGGATGCTGTATATACCACTGGGGGGGATGCTGTATACTACCACTGGGGAGGCTGCTGTATACTACCACTGGGGGGGATGCTGTATACTACCACTGAGGAGGCCTGTATACCACACTGCTGGGGGCTGTATACCTGTGCTGGGGTCCACCCTCGGCTTATACACGAGTCAATAGGTTTTCCCAGGTTTTGGGGTCAAAAGTAGGGGGGTCGGCTTATACACGGGTCGGCTTATACACGAGTATATACGGTAAATATTGTGTTATATAAAATCTAATTAAGGCCCCTTTCACATCAGCATTTCATGTTATAGCCATTAAGCTTTCTCCCTCCATAAATGTGTTCAGTGTTGCAACATCTTTATTTCCCTGGAGAGATCCACTGCTGAAATTTAAGCACTGCGGCCAGTGTCGAGCCCCAGGCGCTGGGGTACTTGGGTATCAGGCTCGGTGGTTGTTCTCACGGGGATGTCACGGGTGGCAGCGCCTGAGCCTGTGGCTTGGGTGACACTTAAATAAGGGGTGTATGTACAGGGGATAAGAGTTTGTCATGTGATGCCACCTGTAGTACCTGGTGATGGGTCACCAGCGCCGCCACAGTCCGCCGGAGGTCGATGGTAATGCAGCTGAGATGGCAAAGCTCCCTACAGGTGGAGCTGGTCCTCCGGGGCAGCGTTGTGTAAAGGGGCAGCTTGGAGTGAACTTTAAGTCGGTGTAGGGAATGATGGAGCAGTCTATAGTGGCACCGGGAGCAGAGAGGAATGACGCACACACACTGTAGAAAGTCTCTTTTACCTTTTTACTGGTGGTATAGCAGGTAAACACATCCAGGGCACTGTCGGGTGACCAGGTGCACAGTGAGCTTCCACAACAAGTGGGTATAAGGCCTCCTCTGTTTCTCTACGGTTTCTGAAGCCCTGTCTGCTTGCAGCCAGACTGGCCTCCTTGCTTCTCAGGTCCTCTCTCCTCCTGCGCGGTCCACAGGTTACCCTCTCTGACCAAAGCTTTGTGATGCCTCACTGCGGTGTCTGGCTCCCTCTTTTGGGTATGCAGGGGGCAGTGGTGTAGCAACTGTTTGTGGCGCCCGGGGCGGTCAAAAAATTTGCCGCGGCTGCCGCCCCTTTGGTCATTGATGATCCGGAAGCATCCGAAGAGCCCACACTACACTCAAAGATCTAATTTTAATCTGCTACTAACTCTGCTGTTATTATTTCTAAATTTCTAGACTTTCATCTTCTTGCAGTTCTCTATATATATGTATGTATTAGCTTGCACACTCAAACTAACTCCTGCCTCAGCAGCAGTATTTATAGGGGATCTTGCCTAAGGTCAGTAAGCGGGGCTCCCCCTACTTTGCTGGGGTGGAAGGTGTTGCATGTAGTAGGTACCTGCTGTGGAAACCCAGCTGTGCATTAGTGAAGTCTGTGGCTACCTGTGTGAGCAGGGCGCCACACCAGCTCCCCTGCAGCCACGGTGCTGAAATTTCAGCACTGGACAGCGCCAGCAATGAAGACAGCAAAAAGCAGGATCGGAGGGCAGATTTGCCCTCTGGTTTTGCTTGTCCGTGTCTGTTAGGTTCTGTCCGGTGCATCCTGCAAAACACAGAACCTGACAGGGAAAAATCGTGGTGTGAGGCCGGCCTTAGCCTAGATCAGATTTTTCAGCAAAAACCTGATTCTTTCAGGATTCAGGTTTTTGTCCATTCACTTTAATGCTATGTTCACACATTGCGCTTTTGTGCGCTTTTTTCTGCTCGCTTTTCCTGAGCCCATTTTAACATGTGGGCAATGGGAAAACCATGCAGAAAAGCACAAAAACAATTTAAATGTCTATTCTTTTTATGCATGCACTTTTGCAGTGAAAGCGCGTGCCTAAAAAAAACACGCAAAAGCCAACATGTTCAAGCATTTCAGCAAAACCCATAGGTTTTGCTGGACTGCGTTTCCAATATTGTGTTTCAGTGCATTTACGCACGCGTATAAAAGCGCTGTGTAAATGCAGGAAAACGCCGTAAAATGCTGCCAATACAGCGTGTGAACGTAGCCTTATGCTGTCAGGTAGATTACTGTTGCTTCTGTGGCGCCCCTGCGACCAAGTGGCCACAAAGGGAAGTGCCGCCAGGTAAGGCAAGACGGTTGACAAAACACCCACACAGATGCACACACCGACCCTACGCCTAGGACTCTAGGTTGGGCAAGGGATGGCAGGTGTTAAGAGTAGTGAGGGTGAATAGTAGAGTAGCATTGACAAAGTGGGTGAAGAGACCAACTCTAAAAAACACGGGAACACACAGTGGTAGATAGTTTTTCCCAGGAGGAGTGGTTCCCTGGAGGATGCAGAATCCTGAGTGGCACAGACCCTAGGAGAGAAAGCTCGCTCCATAGCAGGAGGCAAGGGAGACTACAGCCGCAAGCAGAGACACCCCACAGCTGAAGGAAGGTGGGAGGACAAGGGCCTGACAGCCGCACACCTCTTAGCTGACCGGAGGAACCCTGATCTGAAGCAGTGACTGACAGCGGGAACCTGGTGATTCCACAGCCATACCTGGGACACAGGAGGCTAGACTGCTACAGCCAGAGAGCCGGCTGTGTAGAAGTGACCGGGGGCACTTTAGGACCCTAATCCCAGGACACACTGGCGTGGAGCAGGTGCTTTATGACCTGCAGCCTAACTTTCCACCACGGTCTAAGAACACAGTCGTCATACTAGGACTGGTGACCCTGACAGAGAGGGAAACATTCACCCAAAAGCCCATGAAGACCAGACTGAACCCGTGGGTGAGGTACTAAAGGAGAGACAAAAAGGGCCTAAACGGACATAGAGGGAGCAACGCGGAGGAGCCACCTGAGCTGCACAGTCTAGTAACCCGGAGCAGTGCTGAAGTGTTTAAGAGTAACCAAAGAGAACTGTAAACTGTTCTTGAAAGACCAATAAAGAACCCAGTAAGCTCACTACTGCCTGAGACTGATTTCTTCTAGTGTTGCAGCAAAGTCCCGTCTGAGGAACCACAGATTGTCGTCCCTGCACACTGGCTGGAGAAGCTACAGCAGCAAAGTAAGTGCACTACACCCAGTACAATCCCTCCTAAGGCTCTTCCAACACTACTACACCTGCCTGGGGACCCTCAGCCCTACCTGAGGAGGGCTTACAATCCATGCTGCCCCAAGTCACCGTCCCCAGCAGGAATACGGCAGCTGTGGTTCTACTGACCACATACGCCAGGTGGCGTCATGACAAATCCCTTATAAATACCCCCTTTTTTGGACTGATCCCAGGCCACGGGACCAGGTCACGACTACTTTGATACCCCAGAGAGACAGCACCGGCCCGATTCCCGAGTACCCCATAGTCTGGGGGTGCATCACTTCAGGTTGCTACGTGACACAATTAATGTGAGTGGGCAAAAACTGGATCCTGAAAGAATCAGGTTTTTGCTGAAAAACCTGATCTTGCCTGATGTAAAAAAATCAGTAGTGCTTAATGCTGCCAATTAAGGGCCTGGTATAGGAGACCCATATGTTCTGGTTACACGTGCTAGATGAAGCTTCAAAACATATGTGCTACCATGTGTCCATAAAATGAACCATCCCTACTTACAGAGTGGTGGAAATCACTACAGATTAAAAGGCTTTTGATTTGTATCTAATCCTAACATGTGATATTGCCCACATATCTAATCCCAGGACATGATACACTCCGTGCATCTAATGCCATAGTGTGACAGACAGGGGCGGACTGGGCCAGGTGGCAGGGGGGCAAGTGCCCCCCAGGCTGGCTATAATGGTCCCACCCAGGGCCGTCCCCCTACTGTGATGGGCTGGTCAGGCCCCCCCGCTCATTTCACCACGCCCGACTTCACTAGCAACCCCCACGGTCCTCACTTAGGACTGACATGAAGTCAATGCCTCCCTGAGCCAGGTGCACCAGCCCGCCCCTGGTGACAGATCACTGCAGCAGTGGTCGCGCTTATTCCCCGACACCATCAGTGACCCTATGACATGATCACGGGATGCTGATGTGTTTCCATCACAGCTAGGGGTCAGATGAAGGCCCCTGTTGCTGTCATGACTCACTTCTTGCCCATTAAGCGCCTGCATCCACAGGAGGTGATCATTTGTGGTGTGTAGAGCTGTGGATCATGATGACTCTGTACTGCACAAGTGATCAGTCTGTGCAGTGTTGAGGCGCCCTAAGGGGACAAGTAAAGTAAAAAAAAAATGTTTTTAAAATTTATGAAAAAATAAAATAAATATAAACTGAAAATTAAACTATTAAAGAAAAACCAAAAATACACACATTTGGTATTGCCGTGTTGAGAAATGCCCGACTATCAAAATATAAAATCTATTATTCAGATCAGTAAACTGCGTCATGGAAAAAAAATTTAAACCGCTCAAATTACCTTTTTTTTGTCCGTTGCAACACTGCAAGAAAATGCAATAATGGATGATCAAAATAATGCATCTACCTAAAAATTGTACAATTAGAAAAATAAGCCATCACACAGCCCCAGATCCTGAAAAATGAGAACGATATGGGTCTCGGAAAATGGCGCAAAAGAGCAATTCTTATCCTTTAAAAACTTCTGCATTTTTTTCACCACTTAGATAACAGTAAAAGTATACATGTTTGGCATCTATGAACTTGTACCGATAGGAAGCATCATACTGACTCAGTTTTAATATATAGTGAACATGATGAATAAAAAAAAACATTCTGGAATTTTACTTTGTTTTGACAATTCACCGCATTTTGAATTTTTACTACCTATATGGTAAAATGAATTATGTCATTCAAGAGTACAACGTGTCCCATTAAGAAGAAGCCCTCATATGTCCATATTGACAGAAAATAAAAAAAGTTAGTGACTCGCCCCAGTGGGGGCAACGGGGCACTCTGAGTTGGGCCTCTCTCGAAATCTTTGAGCGTCTTGGGGCTGTCACAGCGGCGTCACCTGGTTCGTGGCCACCTGGGTGGACGGTCAATAAAAAAGGGGGGGTTAAAAGAGTAAAGAGTATTTGGAGTAAGGAGGTTTGTGGGTGTGGTTGTCGTGACACCACACGTGGATTGCAGCTGTTAGTGGGCGGTGCTGCATGCCGAGACCTCTGGGGATGGTGTAATGGCAGCTAGGATGATGTCGCTCCCCACGGGTGGAGCTGGTTCCCCAGAGCATTCAGAGTAAGGGGTGGTTAGAGTTCTTGGAGAGCCAGCGGGGCTGAGCTGGCTGTGGGGTGAAATTGGGGTATCTCAAAAGCAGGCTCCTGGTGCCTGCACAGCGTTTCAGTCTATCGCTCCTCAAGTAAGAAATGAACAGTCTCACACAATTCTGAGTTCCAAACCTGGTTTACTGAGCTCTTCTTTGCATGCACCACAGGTTACATCTCAAGTACGTTTGGGGTCCAGGTAGTCCTTAGCAACCAAGATGGCTTGTCCATAACACCTCTTTTTGTATGCCTGTCCTCTCGGGCCTATCTTTCCCAGTGCTGCCTGCTCTCTTCCTTCCTGCTCTTGCACAGTGCCCAATCCAGCAGCCACGGACCTTTGTTGGGCGACCTGCTGTGTCCCCTGGCCCTAGTACGGCTGCCTTCTCGGCGGATGTGCTGGGAGTTGGCCACAGCTCCTTAAGATCTTGTGGCCACTGGTTCTGTGGTTGGAGCTTGGAGTCTCCTCGCCACCTTTAGAGCCGGGTCCCTGGTGCTTGCCCTGCCCCTCCGCTTCACTTCAGATTCGGGTGCACGGGTGGATCGCTCACTGCACGTGCCCCTGGGGTTTCCTTTGTCTCCTCATGGTCTCATGCCTCAGGACCCGAGACAAGCCTCATCTCTGCTCAAGTCCTCCAGGTCCTTCCACTCTATTCTCTCTCTCCAACTGAACTCCGCCATCTGACCTCTACTTCATGTGGTGTTTTTACTTTGTTCCTTTCCTTCTCCTGACCACTTCCTGCTCACTTTCCACCCACCACCTTTCTCCCCTGGCCATCCCACGGGCTTCCTGAGCTGTCCCACTACCTGGGCTCACTCGCTATCCCTGGGACTGGGTGTGTTGGGTGTGTTTGTGAGTGACTGGACTTCCCGATCCTGGTTGCCGCAGACGAGAATACAACCCCCTAGTGTGGGTGAAGTACCCCTCAGTGGCGACCAGACCGCTGGGGAGCCACATCAGGGCTCTTGGAAGAAAGTGAGGAAAAAGTGGAAACTCGCCTGGGGCTGAAGGGGTTAAAGTTTTAATTTTTTAAAATTGTTGAATTTTTTATTATGGCAGGTTGGAGATCTGATTGCTGGGACCCTCATAATTTTTTATAACAAGTATGTATAGGGCCCTATCAGAGTGAAGTGGAGGTCGAGCATGAGCACCTCGGCTCAAGTCATTGTACACTGGACTACAGGAGATGTCTGAGAACATCGCTCATCTATCTTGATCACAGAGGTCCCCAAACTTTCTGCCCTAGAGAGCCACATTCAGCTCTGACAGATGGTCGCAAGCCACATCCAACTCCTGCCCCATTCGCAGTAGTGACACCAAGAACCCTAATTACTGGCATAATGATAGACAAAGCTTTCCACAGAAGTGAAAGTATACCAAGATCCAGGGGTTCCTACCTTACCCCCATTCAGATCTACTCTTCTGGGTGGGGCTACTCACAAAGTTACCATCTGTAACCTGCTCTTCATAGCTGTTTGCCAGACCTGGTGCGAATGCACCAAGCTCGAAGACAACCGCGAACCACACATCATTGGTCTGCAAGCCACACACATCATGGGTCTGCGAGCCACACATCATGGGACTAAAATCCTAATCTCCTGTGACCATTACAGTCACCAGACTGGTGTCGCTGTATAAAAGCAAAATGCGCAAGGGCGTTGGCAAGGAACAAGGTAGTGAACATGATGGTGGTGCAGGCAGGGGCCGAGGTCGTGTGCAAGCACTAATTTCGTAACAAGAAAGGGGCACATCTACTCACTCACACGTCCTGTCCCAAATTCTTTGGGCCCGCTGCAGTACACCGCTCTTGAACCAACACCAGTGTCAACAGGTTGTTACTTGGATAGCGGATAATGCTTCAAGTCAGATTGGCACCTCCACAAACACCCTGTCTTCCACACGGTCAAGTGTCAGTAGCCATGATACTGCACCGCACATTTCCCAACCTGATCCTCCTTCCTACCACCAGGCCGAGTACACGTCCACAGACATTACTGATCCCACACTTGGACACTCGGAAGTCCAGAAGTGTGTTCCCATGGGTGAGTGGAGGTAAATGGCAAATTCCCATAACAAAATTTAAATTCAGTTGTCATTTGTTGGTGGTGTGTTGAAGTCTGGCCCAATCCAACCCTTGTTCATCTTGATCAGAGTCAGCCTGTCAGCATTTTCAGTTGACACGCGGGTGCGTTTATCAGTAATGATTCCACCTGCGGCTCTGAAAACACGCGCTGACAAAACGCTAGCGGCAGGGCAGGCCAGGACTTCCAAGCCGTAGAGAGCCAATTCATGCCACGTGTCCAGCTTGGAGTCATAATAATTGTAAGGCAAAGAGGAATCTAGCAGTACAGTTGTTTGATCTGCAAGGTACTTCTTCAGCATCTGGCCATACTTAGCATTTCTTGTGGCACTACCCCGCACCTCAGGGGCTGTGGTACGTGAGGGGCTGAGAAAACTGTCCCACATCGTAAAGACTGTTCCCTTACCTCTGGCGGATTGGACTTGTGCTCCTCTCGGCCGTACGCCTTGGTTGTCCACCGATTCCTGACCTATGCCGGTAGCGTTTTGTGAGGGGAATGATTTGCCTACTTCCGTGACTATGGCCTTCTGGAAATGCTGCATTTTGTCTGACCTCTCCGCCTCAGGAATGAGAGACATAAAGTTCTCCTTGTAGCGTGGGTCTAACAGTGTTGCCAACCAGTACTGATTGTCGGCCAAGATGTTGTGAACGCGAGGGTCATGAGCCAGGCAGCTTACCATAAAGTCAGCCATGTGTGCCAGACTCTCAACAGCCATCACTTCAGTATCCAGACCAACACAATGACTGAACATGCTGTCCTCCTCCTCCTCATCTCCACTGTCCTCTGGCCAGCCACGCTGAATCAAGGGTATGAGTGGTGTGCATGTCATATCCTCAATTTGGCCAGAGAGTTGCTCCATGTCTTCATCCTCCTCCTCCTCGTCATAGTCCTCCTGTCACGTCCTACTGACGGACTCACACGTGGACCCACTGGACCGCGTAAAGCGGATGCTGATACCGGGTGATAGAGAGTCAGACAAGTACCGTAAAGTCAACAGGTTTATTAACAACAACACAAGACCCCACGCCCCTGGAGAGAGCCACAAGGTCGCAGCACTGGAGACCCACCGAAGGAGGCCCCGGAGCGCTTAACCCCTATACAGGGATCCCGCCGGTACCAACCTCGGAGGGGCCAATGAAGCGGACACGAGTGTTAAACTGAGCCCAGGCGACGTGATAACAACACAGCAACCGGGTATAATAAGAAACAGGAACCGGGAACACAGAGGATCCGGAGCAGGGCTGGAGGAAGCTCTTCAGCAGGAAAGAGATCCGGGAAACAGACCGAGACCACTGGAGTCAGCGTCGAGCCGGCACGGAAGGAATCTGCGGGAAGGAACAAGAGTAAGCAGATATCGAGCTGATAAAGAAACAACCTGACCAGACCAGGATTAGCAAGTTCTCTACATAGAAATTGCCCTGGCAATGAGTAAGAGAAAACAGGAAGCTTATATCATAACAGGGTGCTCCTGATTGGTAGAACACAGAGACCTGGTGATTGGCTGAGGGGAGGAGCACACTCCCTGCAGTCCTCCAGCAGATATTAACTTAGAGATGAATTGTCACAGCTCAAGCAGTAGTCCCGGAAGTGAGAGGAGCAGTGTTGCTCAAGCAGAGGGTGCTGGACCCCTGCGGCTGGAAACAGGTGCGCGCACCCGGGGAGCATGCGGTAAGGAAGACGCTACCCGACCGACCCGCGGGCGGCGGCTGCCAGCGCCCCGGAGCCGTCGGCGGATGGTCGACACCTGGGGCCCTTGAGGCCGGACAGGGGCAGTGGGAGCCGAGGGAGTAACGGCAGCATGCTGCGGGGCACGGGCGGCAGACCCCAGGGTGGTAACAGTACCCCCCCTCCACGCCCCCCGGACGGAACCCGGCCAGAAACCTGCGCAGAAGGCGCGGGGCATTGACGTCAGCCTCGGGTACCCAGGACCGTTCCTCGGGACCAAACCCCTTCCAGTCGACCAAATACCACTTAGAACGACCCCTCATCCTCATGTCCAGAATAGCGCTGATCTCGTACACGTCGGAAGCCGTAACCGGTGGTGGACGCGAGTCCGGATCCGGGAAGTAGCGGTTGAGGACCAGAGGCTTGAGGAGAGAACGGTGGAAAGAGTTATGAATACGCAGTGATGGAGGCAAACGTAACTGGTAGCACACCTCATTCAGTCTCCGGACCACAGCAAAAGGACCGATATATTGCGGACCGAGCTTGTAGGATGGCATCTTGAGGCGTACGTACTTGGAGGAGAGCCATACCTTGTCTCCGGGGTTGAACAGGGGGGAGTCCAGGTGACGTTTGTCGGCATGACCCTTCATCCGCTGGGAAGCCTTCTCCAGGGCCGAACGGGTCGTCTCCCAGATCCTGGAAAAGTCTCGAGCCAGCGTGTTTGCAGCTGGGTTCGGAGTCGCGTCCGCTACGGGACGTGGGACCCTGGGATGGTGTCCGTAGACTATAAAGAAAGGACTGTTACTGGAGGACTCACCCACATGGTTGTTATAGGAAAACTCGGCCCAGGGAAGCAGGGAGGACCAGTCGTCATGGTGGGCATTGACGAAATGTCGCAGGTACCCGGACAACACCTGGTTTACCCGTTCCACCTGCCCATTGGACTGTGGATGATAAGCAGAAGAGAAGTTGAGGTTGACATCGAGCTTCTTGCAGAGGGAACGCCAGAACCTGGAGACAAACTGCACACCCCTGTCGGAGACAATGTTGGAGGGAAGACCATGCAGACGGAGAACATGAGAAACGAACAGTTCAGCCAACCTGGAAGCAGATGGAAGACCGGGCAGGGGAATAAAATGAGCCATCTTCGAGAACCGGTCAACCACGACCCATACCACAGTGTTACCGGAGGAGACAGGAAGGTCTGTGACGAAGTCCATGGCGATGTGCCTCCATGGTTCCGAGGGCACCGGTAGGGGTAGAAGGAGTCCGACGGGCCGTTGCTTGGGCGTCTTGTTCCGAGCGCAGGAAGGACAGGCGGAGACATAGTCGGAGATGTCCCGACGCATCTGCTGCCACCAATAGTACCGCTCAATCAGGAGCTGGGTCTTTGTTACCCCCGCATGGCCTGCGAGTCTGGACGAATGACCCCAACGCAGGACGTGCCTGCGATCAGCCTCGGGTACCAGCGTCTTACCTGGAGGCGGAAGGGACAGACGGAGAGGTGCCACCATGCGGATGTTGGATGGATTGATGATGGATCGGGGCTCCTCCTCTTGGTCCTCTACGAGGAAGGACCGGGATAGGGCATCCGCCTTGATATTTTTTCCTGCTGGGCGAAAATGGAGTTGAAAGTCAAAGCGGGCGAAAAACAGTGACCATCGAGCCTGTCGGGGATTGAGTCTCTGAGCCGACTGGACGTATGCCAGATTCTTGTGATCGGTGTAGATGACCACGGGATGTACTGCGCCCTCCAGGAGGTATCGCCATTCCTCCAGCGCCATTTTGACAGCCAGCTGCTCTCGATCCCCTATGGAGTAATTCCGCTCGGCGGAGGAAAAGGCCTTGGAGAAAAAAACCGCATGTCACCATACGCCCTGAGGAGGACTTCTGGGAGAGGACGGCTCCAGCGGAGGATGCGTCCACCTCCAGAAAAAACTGGTTGTCCGCCACCGGCCGGTGGAGAACTGGAGCCGAGGAAAAGGCACTCTTGAGTGTCTTGAAGGCGGTCTCGGCCTCGGGGGTCCAAGCCTTAGCAGGCGTCCCCTTCCGGGTCAGCGCGGTAAGGGGCTTGACCACGTCGGAGAAACGTGGGATAAACTGCCGATAATAGTTGGCAAAACCAAGGAACCTCTGGATGGCCTTGAGTCCCACGGGTCGGGGCCACGAAAGGATTGCGGACAGCTTCTCCGGGTCCATTTCCAGACCGACGTCGGAGATAATGTAGCCCAGAAAGGGCAAAGATGTCCGTTCAAACAAGCATTTTTCGTATTTGGCATACAACTGGTTTTCCCGTAACCGGAGAAGGACCCGTCGGACATCTCGCCTGTGAGTGGGAAGATCAGGGGAAAATACCAGAATGTCATCCAGGTAGACCACGACACACACGTACAGAAGGTCCCGGAAAACATCATTCACGAATTCCTGGAAGACAGCAGGGGCGTTACTGAGACCGAACGGCATTACCTTGTACTCATAGTGCCCGTCCCGGGTGTTGAAGGCAGTCTTCCATTCGTCTCCGGCTCGTATCCGGACCAGGTTATATGCCCCTCGGAGGTCCAGCTTCGTGAAGACCCTGGAACCCCGTAACCGGTCGAACAGCTCTGGTATGAGGGGAAGCGGGTATCTGTTTTTCACGGTGATGGCGTTGAGACCCCGATAGTCAATGCACGGTCGTAAGGAGCCGTCCTTCTTCTTTACGAAGAAGAACCCTGCCCCTGCGGGTGAGGAGGACTTCTGGATGAAACCCCGCGCCAGGCTGTCCCTTACGTAGTCGGACATTGCCTGGGTCTCGGCAGGGTTTAACGGATAGATACGGCCTTTCGGCAGTTGAGCCCCAGGCACCAGGTCTATAGGACAGTCATATGGTCGGTGCGGGGGTAACGTCTCGGCCTCCTTCTTGTCGAAGACGTCGGCATACGACCAATAGGCCGAGGGCAAACCGGGTAACGCTGCCGGGGATGGCGGCAACCGGACGGGGGACACGGGAAGAAGGCAACGACTATGACAAGCCTGCCCCCATCGCAGGACCTCACCTGTACGCCATTCCAGAACCGGTTCATGCATACGGAGCCATGGAAGGCCAAGCATAAACGGAGGAGACAGGGTCGGCAGGACATAGAAAGTGAGGCGTTCCGTGCGCAGAGCTCCGACTTGTATCTCTACCTCTCCGGTGACACCCGTCACGGCGTCCTGTAAGGGTCTCCCATCGACCGAGATGATGACACGGGGTTGCTGCAGGGGGTATATAGGAATACCATAGCGCTGCGCTGCGTCCTGTTGCACAAAATTACTTGCAGAACCGGAATCCAGGTGAGCCACCTCCGAATGGCGTTTGTCCCCGACCTTAAGCAGGATGGCTATAGTAAGAGGGTGAAAGGAATCGTTTTTCGTTAGGTTGGTTTCTCTTACCTCTCCAAGACGAAGGTCCACCGGTCGCTTGGGGCATTGGCGACGAAAGTGGTCAGATCCTCCGCAGTACAGGCATAAGCCCTGGGCGATCCTCTCCTCCCTTATCTGGCTCCGGGAGCGGACGTGATCCACCTGCATGGCCTCCTGGCCTGTCGGAGGCGCTGTGGGCACCGGAAGAAGGGGTCGCTGGAACGTGGGAGCCAAGCGAAGGGGTCTTCTCTCCTGCGTCCTCTCCTGGGTTCTCTCCTGCGACCGCTCCTGAAGACGACGGTCGATTCGGACAGCGAGGGTAATGTATTCCTCCAGGGAGCTGGGCAGGTCCCGAACCGCCAGTTCGTCTTTGATCCGGCTCGATAATCCCCGGCGGAAGACACCAACTAAGGGCTCATCCGCCCAGCGGAGTTTGGAAGCAAGGGTACGGAACCAGATGGCATACTGCCCAACAGACTGGTTACCTTGGTGTAAGTTGAAGAGTGCCTCGGTGGCAGAGGCCACCCGACCCGGTTCATCGAAGGTTCTACGGAAGGTGTCCAAGAACGCCCGGAGGTCGGACACAATGGGATCTTCCCTCTCCAATACCGGGTTGAACCATGCCAGTGCCTCTCCCTCGAGATGCGAAGCCAGAAACGCCACCCTTGCCTCATCCGTCGGGAATTGGTGGGGTAGCAACCGGAAGTGGAGTTGGCACTGGTTAATGAACCCCCGACATGTCTTAGGATCCCCTGCATACCTGGTGGGCTGGCATAAGCGTGGAGAAGATACGGCTCCGGCCGGAACTCCAACAGGTAGCACGGGGACGGAACCCGGACCTCCAGTCGCTCTCTGTAGGCTGGTAAGCCGATCGTCCACGGAGGCCAGATGGGATAGCATCCGAGTCTGTATCCCTCTCAGGTGGTCCAACTCCTGGTGGAGACCCAAGATCTGAGAAGAGAGAGCGGGATCAGAAGCGGAGAGCGCCCCTAGGCGCCCCTCCAAAGACATATAAAAGATAAAACTCACGACCTGGTCGTGACTCTGGCGGAGTCCGGCCAACTCTCTTTGGGCATCAAACCTGGTATCAGCGGGGTCCATGGCCAGGGCAAAATCTGTCACGTCCTACTGACGGACTCACACGTGGACCCACTGGACCGCGTAAAGCGGATGCTGATACCGGGTGATAGAGAGTCAGACAAGTACCGTAAAGTCAACAGGTTTATTAACAACAACACAAGATCCCACGCCCCTGGAGAGAGCCACAAGGTCGCAGCACTGGAGACCCACCGAAGGAGGCCCCGGAGCGCTTAACCCCTATACAGGGATCCCGCCGGTACCAACCTCGGAGGGGCCAATGAAGCGGACACGAGTGTTAAACTGACCCCAGGCGACGTGATAACAACACAGCAACTGGGTATAATAAGAAACGGGAACCGGGAACACAGAGGATCCGGAGCAGGGCTGGAGGAAGCTCTTCAGCAGGAAAGAGATCCGGGAAACAGACCGAGACCACTGGAGTCAGCGTCGAGCCGGCACGGAAGGAATCTGCGGGAAGGAACAAGAGTAAGCAGATATCGAGCTGATAAAGAAACAACCTGACCAGACCAGGATTAGCAAGTTCTCTACATAGAAATTGCCCTGGCAATGAGTAAGAGAAAACAGGAAGCTTATATCATAACAGGGTGCTCCTGATTGGTAGAACACAGAGACCTGGTGATTGGCTGAGGGGAGGAGCACACTCCCTGCAGTCCTCCAGCAGATATTAACTTAGAGATGAATTGTCACAGCTCAAGCAGTGGTCCCGGAAGTGAGAGGAGCAGTGTTGCTCAAGCAGAGGGTGCTGGACCCCTGCGGCTGGAAACAGGTGCGCGCACCCGGGGAGCATGCGGTAAGGAAGACGCTACCCGACCGACCCACGGGCGGCGGCTGCCAGCGCCCCGGAGCCGTCGGCGGATGGTCGACACCTGGGGCCCTTGAGGCCGGACAGGGGCAGTGGGAGCCGAGGGAGTAATGGCAGCATGCCGCGGGGCACGGGCGGCAGACCCCCGGGTGGTAACACCTCCACTGCACGTTGTGATGAGATGAGGCTGGGCCGTGTGTTTTCACCCACACCCACTACTGTTTCTTGCTCCAAGTCATCGCGCTCGGCCTGCAATGCATCATCTTTGTTTTTCAGCAGAGACCGTTTTAGAAGGCAGAGTAGTGGTATGGTGACGCTAATAATGGCGTCATCGCCGCTCACCATCTTGGTGGAGTCCTCAAAGTTTTGGAGGACGGTACATAGGTCCGACATCCATCTCCACTCCTCAGGTGTTATGTGTGGAGTTTGAACCATTTCCCGACGGCTTAGGTGATGGAGGTAGTCCACAACTGCCCTCTTCTGCTCACATATCCTGACCAACATGTGCAGAGTTGAATTCCAACGCGTGGGGACATCACACACCAGTCTGTGGGCCGGAAGACGCAAACGGCGCTGAAAGCCGGCAAGGCCGGCTGAAGCAGCAGGTGACTTGTGAAAATGTGCAGACAGACGGCGAACCTTTACCAGCTGTTCAGACAGCTCTGGGTATGACTTTAGAAACCTCTGAACCACCAGGTTGAGCACATGGCCCACGCATGGAACATGCGTCAGCTGGCCTCGCCTGAAAGCTGCCACCAGGTTCTTGACACACGACCTTTCCTGGCTTTAGGTTCAGAGGTGTGAGCCAGTGATCTGCCTGCTGTTTCAGAGCTGTCCACACCTCTTCTGCATTGTGGGGTTTGTCACCTATGCAGACTAGCTTCAGCACAGCCTGTTGCCGCTTCGCGGAGGCAGTGCTGCAGTGCTTCCAGCTTGGGACTGGTGTGGAGGGTACAGTGGATGAGGATGAGGAGGAGGATGAAGAGCATGACATTCCGGAGCTGTAGAGTGTCGGTGAAACCCTGACAGAGGTAGGGCCTGCTATCCTTGCTGTGGGAAGGACGTGTTCCGTCCCTCGCTCAGACTGTGTCCCAGCCTCCACAATATTAACCCAGTGTTTTGTCAAGGAGATGTAGCCGCCTTGCCCACAAGCACTTGTCCACGTGTCTGTGGTTTGGTGGACTTTGACTGAAACAGCGTTGTTCAGGGCACGTGTGATGCTGTTGGACACGTGGTTATGCAATGCGGGGACGGCACATCTGGAGAAATAGTGGCGGCTGGGGACCGAGTAACGTGGGACAGCAGCCGCCATCAGGTCGCGGAATGCTTCCGTCTCCACCAGCCGGAAAGGCAACATTTCTAGCGCTATGAGTCGCGAAATGTGATAATTCAGGACTGTGGCATGTGGGACGTTGGCAGCGTATTTGCGCCTGCGTTCAAAGTTTGCAGAATGGATAATTGAACGCTGCGCTGGGACAAGGACGTGCTTGATGGTGGGGTTATTTGTGCGTGGGCAACTTCAGGTGCAGGGCCGGAGGCTTGTTCGCGGCCAGCATGTACAGGGGATTGGCTCGCACGCACAACACGCGAAGACGTAGCAGTGACATCAGCAAGCACCGCTCCTCGACTCTGTTGTACTTTCCACAAAGTCGGGTGCTTGGCTGACATGTGCCTCATCATGCTGGTGGTGGTCAGGCTGCTAGTTTTCGTACCCCTGCTGCTGCTGGCATGGCAGGTGTTGCAAATGGCCCTTTTAGAGTCATCTGGAGCCAACTTAAAAAACTGCCAGACTCGGGAACACCTAACATTTGCACAGGCACCTTGTGTCGTGTTGTTGTTCCGGGGAACGGTTTCCTGCCTTCTGCCTGCGGACCCGACCCTGCTTCGTACTGCCTGTTGGGATGCTAAGCCTCCCTCCCCCTGTGCACTGCTGTCCTCACTCTGCATATCCTCCTGCCAGGTTGGGTCAGCTACTGGATCATCCACCACGTCGTCTTCCTCTTCCTTGGCTAATCGCTGGACTGCTCCTCCTTTTCCTCATGTGCCACCATGATGACCGTTACAATAGTTAGGCTGTTGTTTCAGGTATACCCCCAGTGGTAAATTTTTACGCCCATTCTTTTTGAATGGCCATTACAACGACAGGATACCCGCTCCTTTTCAATGGGAAAAATGTTTTGAGGCCCTCATGCACGTCTCTATCCAGGGACAATGTGGAGCCTCCCAATTTTTGGCTGCCCTGGCCAAAGGGCTAGACTACAATACACCCACTTCATGTTTACAGGCCCTCCTGCACGTCTCTATCCAGGGACAATGTGGAGCCTCCCAATTTTTGGTTGCCCTGCCAAAGGGCTATACTACAATACACCCACTTGAGGGTTACAGGCCCTACTACATGTCTGTATGCATGGGTCATTGTTGAACCTCCCAATTTTTGGCTGCCCTGGCCAAAGGGCTAGACTACAATACACCCACTTGAGGTTTACAGGCCCTCCTGCATGTCTGTATCCAGGGGCATTGTTGAACCTTCCAATTTTTGGCTGGCCTGCCAAAGGCCTATACTACAATACACCCACTTGAGGGTTACAGGCCCTACTACATGTCTGTATGCATGGGTCATTGTTGAACCTCCCAATTTTTGGCTGCCCTGCCAAAGGGCTTTACTACAATACACCCACTTGAGGGTTACAGGCCCTACTACATGTCTGTATGCATGGGTCATTGTTGAACCTCCCAATTTTTGGCTGCCCTGGCCAAAGGGCTATACTACAATACACCCACTTGAGGGTTACAGGCCCTACTACATGTCTGTATGCATGGGTCATTGTTGAACCTCCCAATTTTTGGCTGCCCTGCCAAAGGGCTTTACTACAATACACCCACTTGAGGGTTACAGGCCCTACTACATGTCTGTATGCATGGGTCATTGTTGAACCTCCCAATTTTTGGCTGCCCTGGCCAAAGGGCTATACTACAATACACCCACTTGAGGGTTACAGGCCCTACTACATGTCTGTATGCATGGGTCATTGTTGAACCTCCCAATTTTTGGCTGCCCTGCCAAAGGGCTATACTACAATCCACCCACTTGAGGTTTACAGGCCCTCCTGCATGTCTGTATCCAGGGGCATTGTTGAACCTCCCAATTTTTGGCTGCCCTGGCCAAAGGGCTATACTACAATACACCCACTTGAGGGTTACAGGCCCTACTACATGTCTGTATGCATGGGTCATTGTTGAACCTCCCAATTTTTGGCTGCCCTGCCAAAGGGCTATACTACAATACACCCACTTGAGGTTTACAGGCCCTCCTGCATGTCTGTATCCAGGGGCATTGTTGAACCTCCCAATTTTTGGCTGCCCTGGCCAAAGGGCTATACTACAATACACCCACTTGAGGGTTACAGGCCCTACTACATGTCTGTATGCATGGGTCATTGTTGAACCTCCCAATTTTTGGCTGCCCTGCCAAAGGGCTATACTACAATACACCCACTTGAGGGTTACAGGCCCTACTGCATGTCTGTATGCATGAGGCATTGTTGAACCTCCCAATTTTTGGCTGCCCTGGCCAAAGGGCTATACTACAATACACCCACTTGAGGGTTACAGGCCCTACTGCATGTCTGTATGCATGGGTCATTGTTGAACCTCCCAATTTTTGGCTGCCCTGCCAAAGGGCTATACTACAATACACCCACTTGAGGTTTACAGGCCCTCCTGCACGTCTCTATCCTGGGACAATGTGGAGCCTCCCAATTTTTGGCTGCCCTGCCAAAGGGGCTATACTACAATACACCCACTTGAGGGTTACAGGCCCTACTACATGTCTGTATGCATGGGTCATTGTTGAACCTCCCAATTTTTGGCTGCCCTGGCCAAAGGGCTATACTACAATACACCCACTTGAGGTTTACAGGCCCTCCTGCACGTCTCTATCCTGGGACAATGTGGAGCCTCCCAATTTTTGGCTGCCCTGGCCAAAGGGCTAGACTACAATACACCCACTTCAGGTTTACAGGCCCTCATGCACGTCTCTATCCAGGGCATTGGTGAACCTCCAAATTTTGGACTGCCCTGGCAAAGGAAAATACTACAATAGACCCAGTTCCTCAAAATGGGCACATTATTTCAAAACAAGGCTTCATGTACGTCTCTTCTCAGGGACATCGGAGTGCCGCACAATGTTTTCACGTAATATCTTTCATGTAATCACAAAAAGTAACATACACCAGCTATATCTCACTATTGGGTATGTGCCCTTAACATTTTCACCCTAAATATTCATTTTGGTATCATTTTGGAAGGTTTTCTGGTGACTCCATAAAATTGGCGTGAAACACGGACAAGATTGTTCACAGCTGTGAACAATGAGTGAGAAATGCTTTCAGGGGTCTTCCCCATGGTGTTGCCATGTCATTTCAGCACTCTTCTGAGACTTTTGTGACATTTTTAGAGTTTTTCCATGCTGCCGGCAGTCATTTCATAAAAATACTCATGTCTCCCATAGGATAACATTGGGCTCGGTACTCGGGCCGAGTACACGAGTATCTCGGGATGCTCGGCCCGAGCTTCGAGCACCCGAGCATTTTAGTACTCGCTCATCACTAATAATTTACAATCTTGAGAAAACACCTTCAAGATCAAACCTTAAACTAATCTAGCTTAGTTATTGTGATCAAATATATTCAAGTTCAACATACCGTGTTTCCCCGAAAATAAGACACCGTCTTATTTTTTTTTGGTCCCAAAGATGGAACATGTCTTATTTTCGGGGGAGGAGGGGTGTTTTATATACCCTACATCCCACTGCAGCCTCCCATACACACACAACACACACACACCACACACCCATACACACACACAGAGACCCATACACACACACACACACACACACACATAACCACACACACAAACGGGTTTTTACCGGTCCGCGCTCTCCGGTGGTCCCCGCTCTCCGGTGTCTGCGCTCTCCCCGCTCCCAGGTGGCCTCCGCTCTCCGGATTCCCACTGTAGCTGCCGATCTCCACGCAGGTCAGGAGCCCTGCGCCAATTACAGCGCAGGAACCGTGAGCCAATCACAGCACAGGAACCGTGAGCCAATCAGAGGCCATGCACAACGACAGCTGGCCGTGGATTGGCTTGCGGTTCCTGGGCTGTGATTGGCTCATAGTTCCTGCGCTGTAATAGGCGCAGGGCTCCTGACATGGGCGGAGATCAGCAGCTACAGCGGGAATCAGGAGAGCGGGGGCCGCCGGAGAGCGGGGGACCACCGGAGAGTGGGGAGAGCGCGGACACTGGAGAGTGGTGGCCACCGGAGTGCACCGCAAGGTACGCCTTATATTAGGAGGTAGCGCGCCCCCCCCAAGCATGCCTTACTTTCGGGGGGGCGCCCTATTTTCAGGGAAACACGGTAGAGAAATGCAAATTTTCTTAAGAATTGTTCACCGACATTGTATCTCATCCAGTAGTTCAGCATTGAATCAGCATAAAAAGTAGCAAAGAAAAAATAGAATTTGGTCAACACACCATAAATATAAGAGGTAGGACTTGATGGCTGAGGTAATCTTCCCGTTCTCTGATGTAACAACAGTTTATGAAAAGCTCTGTAGTTCTGAGAATAGGACAGTAAGTATTGATCACAGGGACAGGGATTAATCCAAATTTCATATCTGTAATCCAATTAATGGATATATCAACTGTAATGTAGCAATGTTGTATCCTTTACTGTCAATGAGCTGGAAACAAAGTGGTTAACTCCGACCCCATGGTCTGATTTCCCCTGATGATAAATTTTCGAACAGCGTCTAGCAAAGAATTTCATTACACAGAGTACACAGACGGCGGCAGAGGATAGTACAGGTGACAATCAGGCCACACACCTTATTTTCCTTCCTACTGCCTAATAATATGGCCATGGGGCACCAGGGAATCTCTCCGGAGCGACTTCTCCCCCTTCAATAATAAGGATAGTCTTGTGTTCCCACAGCAGAGAATCGTTGAAACGGGACAGATCCGTTCTGTTGTTATTAAATGCGAACAGAGTAATCAATAATTTCTATAATTCTGCATCTACAGGGAATCCATGGCTGATATCTAATATAACACACATCCTAATCACACCAAAAGTCAGGAATCTGAACACACTAGGGTTGATGTTTGTGGTCAATGACGACAATCCAAAGGACTCAACAAGGAAAGGAAAGAGCTGAGGAGGATGAGCTCCTTGGTGCCATCTTAGATCAGTTAGACTTTACCTGTCCTTTTAGCTGGTGCAGAATTTAGAAATTAGGGTTTATTTTTTCCCAGAACACCACCACTCTTGTCCTGGCCATGTCTGGTATTGCAGCTCAGACCCATTCATGCTAATAGTGCTATCTAAGCGCAATTGCACACAATGCCCATGGAAAAGAATGGTGATGTTTGTACATAAAAAGATGATTCGTTTTGTTATTGTGGACAAGAATTTATAAAGTGTTTTTCATTTAAAGGGAATCACAGTCATCAGGATTCCACACACCAAACTATTTATATGTGCACATAACTCTTTCAATGGCAACTCCAGCATACATTTACATGGCCAGTCTATTACTGTGATACTGAGAAATAAGCATTTGAATTGATGTAGAAATTAAGCGGAAGATCTATTGTAGATCTAAAGCCTCTGTCACTCCAGCTCTATTCTCTGCCCAGCACCGCCTCCTCCTCCTTATCCAGCAGTCTCCATGCTGTGTGACTTAAAGCAAAGGAGCCATCAGTCAAGCAGGAGGAGGCAGAGAATAGCGCTGGAGTGACAGAGGCTGCAGAGCTATCATAGTCTGTCAGCCTCATTTACATGTCAATTAACATGCTGATATCTCATGTATGGGCATTGCTGAAAATCATCAGACTGATATATAGGTTTGTTGGAAAAGATTCACTATAAATTGTACATTGAAACCCCTGCTTTTTCTATGCAGATATGTCCAGTGGGCAATCCTAACAGTGATTGACAGCTATCTCTGCATGGATAGTCATGCAGGAAAGGCTATAAACCACTGAATAGGACTGCCAACTGGACTCATATGCATACAGACAAGTGATACCAATTATTAAAATACATGTTATACTAATTGTTTTCCCACAGCAATGTATAACAATCAGATCAGCTAATCTTGCTCTATCATTTCATGTCTACAGACCAGATGCCATTTTCGACATGACAGGTTCCCTTTAAGCTCTATTATTAGATGTAACCATAAGTGTTGGACTGTTTATTAGGAATGTGATACATGGAAATCAGCAATGTTATATATAGGGTTGATATAAGATAGGCTTGATAAATATATGGTTGGCAATTTTAGGATCCACCTGGAAGCAATGTTTGGTATGACGGTTTTATGGCGGGTTTACACGTTGCGATATCGTAGTACGATTTCAATGAAAAGTCACGTGTTTCGATCGTTGGACCCGAGATCGTTCCTGCGTTGTATGGTGTGAACGTCCAATACGATGCAGGAACGATGTCAATGCGATATCGGGGATTGAATGAGCGTGCTATTCAATGCCCCGATATTGAAGGGAGATTGGAGTCGGATCGTGCTGTGTGACAGCCAAACTACGATGCGATGTTCAACGTCACCCATTCACTCCCATGTTAAATGGTCGTTCCTGGGTTGGGGGGCGTAGACATCACACGGACGTTGTATTCCGATATCGCAGCGTGTAAACCTCCGATGCGATGCGGGAGAAACGTGCACTAAATGCGCGCTCCCGCGCCATTGAGTTGCGATAACGCAACGATATTGAAACGTGTAAACCCACCATCACCCAGCAATTCACTGTAGGGCAAGAATTAGTTAAGTGTTGGGGTAAGCCCACAATGGGAGAGGTTAGTTGATAGGGTAAGTGACCATTTCCTCTAAGAACATCAGATGTACTAGACAGGTCAACAAGGAGGCTTGTAGTGGGTGACTAGTCACAACTACAACATTGATACCAGAATGAGATAGCATGATCCTCTGAAGTGACTGTAGTATTGGACAGAACTACCGGTGGGCTACCATCTACCCTTGAATGAATGCTCCTTACTGAAGGAGGCAGAGTACGGACAATCAGCCATTAGGCTACATTCACACACAGTGTTTTTGATGCGTTTTTGTGGATCCATGAGCATCCCAGCAAAGTCAATAGGTTGTCAAGATTCATCATTCAGACACAACGTTTTGTGAGGATCCTTTTCTTGACTCAAAAACGGATCCTCACAAAGAATGAGCATGTCAATGTGTGTGGCCTTTTTCTCATCCACATTTTCCACATTTTAAAGCTGAATCCAGTTTTGCAGCTGAAAAGCGGATCCTCGAAAAAAAAACGCAGCAAAAACCCAGTGTGTGAATGTAGCCTTAATCGTCAAGTTATGAGGTTATCATCATGAGTGACAGTGTTCAGCTTTCTCAGATGGGACCCCCTTCTGTCAGTTTAAGGCTCTCCTCTGTGATATAGCAGCTTCTCACTGTCTATAGAGTTTGTATACAGAGCCTGAGGTTTCTCAGTTCTGCTGCAAGGCTAAAACTAAAAACTTTGATTGTGTCAAAACGGTTGCAGCCAGTAATCTAAGTGATACATCATTGGATTCAGGGCCTCTTTGTCTACATCATACTGCACCCAGATGAGGTAGCAAAAACCAGCTGACAGATTCCCTTTAATAGAGTATCTGCTTTACGGATCTCATAGAAGGGGTTCTTAGTTTCAGAACATTACTGCCAGAACAAAAAGAGCCAGTGTTACATAAGGGCCACTGATAGTATGTGTCCACCCTGCCTCTTTGGCCGGGTTTACCTTTATTCATGTGTATTTCACTTGAATAATGATCCCATAATGAGCTGACATAATCAGGATATACAGCTCAGCTACAAGTGTATATACAAAATATAATGGTAGGAATAAAAAATCTATTTATTGTATAATATCCCACCTATAGTATATATCGTACATTATTAGTACTATATAAAACTATTACATTTATTACATTTAGTATAAGCCAGTGTTTAGGGTGACTATAAGGTGTAGAGATAAAATGTAGACGTAGAAGCGTAACTGATGTTGGGTAGATGAATATGAAGTGACAGGGATATTTTTTGTACCTAATTAACATAACATCTTAGAAAGTGATAATTTCCATATAGTAATGCCGTTACCTATCAGTTCACCGCCACCATCTGTACATTATCTGTCCTCAACCACTGTCAATACTCTTAACACCTTCTTGTGATTCCTGTCATATCTCTCTATAAGAAAAAATTGCACTCCTTTAAATAACTCGGGTTATCATCGTCGTCTTCCAGGCTGTTGCTAGTTTTAGATTTCATGAGGTTACAAAAAAATATATGCTATATTAATGTAGAGTATATGTCATGTATGAAAAGTGAATGTTTCTTGTCCTTGAATCATGTTCTGTGATAATCAGACATGTTGAGCCTACGTTGCATATTTGCCAGATGAAGCTGTAATCGTGCCATAGAGAGCTCGTCTGATCATCTTGCGGGGTGATCCCAGTGTAATTCTTTGCTGACTGTACTATCTTGGGAGACAAATATATGTAGGAGATACAAGGATATGTAGTTGTATGTATTTTGTACCTGAGAATAGGAAAAGATTTGTTGTCCCACCATGTGCTGTTACAGTAAGTGCCAAAGAGGTTATTTTCCCTGAACCTCCATCATGTAGGAGGCCACGCAACTCACAAAACCTGCTCAAAACCACATTTCTTACATCTTGCTTTAGGGAGGAAGTAGACGAACTCTAGTGCCACCTATTGAAAGTAGCAATCCTATAAGCAGGGGTGCACCAAGCCCCTCTGCCGCCTGAGCCACAATCTGATGACCATGGGGTGCTGTCAGCCTCCCGGCCCGCCGCCCCTATAGCCGCGGGTGAGGTCCAGAGGGGGGGATTTGCTATCAGCAGGGTGGTGGGCTGGCAGACTGATGCAGCGCCGCCGGCGCCCTCTTACCGGGTAAGACAGGAAGCCGGTGTCTGGTGCTGGCGCCGCCCCCTTGTCCAATGCCGCTCCCCCTGGCTGCTGCCGCTTGGTACTCAGGGCTCACACTGTCCAATGGACGGTGCGGCCCTGCCTATAAGTCATAATTGACTTTTTAACAAACCTTTTAAAATGACTTAGGAAGTGTGCCAGATCAGAACCCCAATCTGCGTTTCGGGGTTGAGATTGGGATCTGGCTATATGAGAGGCTAAGACGAGGTCTAGGGGGAATAGCTACTCTCCTTATGGGGATCAATCTGCCTGCCAGCAATGAAGAGTCTTTTAGCATCTTAGACATACCTACTGAAATTGTAGTCAACAATATAGAGATATTGAGCTTCCACCTTCACCCCTCAAACAGATTGCCACCAACTATACTTTTGGGCAGGGATTATCTTAACCCGAACCCTGTGGGACAGAATATCATTGACTTTCCTGTTTCAAAAAATTGGGGCAGTCAAATGAAACTCAGGACTTCTAGCTTCTCAATGCTTGTGTCCCATGAATTCAGAAGTGCTCATGCATGTTATCAAATGCATTATTTTCTTAGTCCTTGATAGGTAAAACCACAAATTGTAGGGGCTAGTAGTCATGACACTTCCTGCCCTAACCTTTCTCAGGGGACCCATTGTTTTAGTTACTATGTTAAAGGTAATGGACACCTGTAATATAGAAAAAGGGATATTTTATATTTGTTAGTAGTCTCCTTTAGTTAAAGAAATTGCCTGTTACTTTTACATTGAAAAATATTGATTTTAAATTGAGTACAAAGTCAAAAACCACAACTTCATGCAATTTTTAGTGGTCGTGTGGCGCCCCTGAGGACTGGTCGCCACAGTGATGCTGCACCTACTCAATAGGTGTGGAGTCACCGCTCCCAGATGAGGGAGTTTGTGATCCTACGACACAGAGTTTGCATACAACACCATCCCAAGTCCAGGCTGGGGGATTCAGGCAGACCCTTTGGAGGGAGGACCCCATCTCCTGGCTGGAGGATGGGTAGCAAGAGTTAGAGGGAGAAGGAGTTAGGACGTTGAGCAGGCAGGAGTCTTAGGGTGGCACGGGAGTGGAGTAACCACCCACCCCAAATCCACTGCCAGTTGCTTTTGAGTGGAGGGACTGGGTCGCAGAACGGGACCAGCCCCGAAGAGGTGGAAAGCTGCACGCCTAGGTCTGCAGGAATAGTGGCCACAAACCATGGATACTCGCCAAGAAGGTGGCCAAACCTAAGGCCGGGACACTCTGAGTGTCGCTTGACAAGGCCCGCGGCCACTGGATTGGGACTCTGCTCACAAAGACGCAGGCAGGAGAGGAGGGTAGCCAGCGTGGTGAAATGGCCTGGACAGGCTTTACAGTGGTGTCTTGGAGGAGCAACCGTAATTGCCTGGAGACTAACCTGGCTGCGTATTGGAGGAGCATAGTACCCGGATGGGTAGACTTGAGTGATCGCCAAGTAAATGTAAAAAGAACTGCAACCTTGGTCTCTTACAGTTATTATCCACGCCCTCCGGCCTCACTACACTGACCCCATCACCATTTCAATAGACTTTACTACAAGTCCTGGGTCCCCACTCTACCTGTGAGGAGCAGAACCATCCCGGCTGCATTACCATCTGCCCCAGTGGTCCCACAGCAGCACTGGTCACCCTGACCAGAATAACCACAGGTGGCATCACAAACTTATCCCTTGTACATATTTCCCTTTATTTCATACCCAGGGTTACGGAGCCGGGTCACTGCCACTGTGAACGACCCGCCAAACCGACCTTGCCCGATTACCGAGTACCCCCGGCCCTGGTGGGCGCGCAACTGGCATCAGGAAAAGGATATGGACTCCCACTAACACCAGGTCCCGTGGGTCTAAAGAACTGTGTGTAAAGAGAATATGCTTAAAAGACTTGAGTAATGGCGGCTGTAGCGCTACAACGTCATGTGCTGGCCAGTGGGAGGATCCCAGCAGCTTAACATGGGACAAACTGGCCAGCGGCGGGAAAGTCAATGCCTGCGCCCTGTACTCACTGTGAGCCGAGGGGGCATGCCAGTCAAAGCCAAGACACCACCTCCTGATGTGCGTGTGATAGCGAGACAACAGGACAGATTAGAAGCCGAGACCGAGCTGTGAGAGACATGAGGCAGAACTATGGTGGGAAAGGGAAAAGAAGGTCCTCATGTCTGCTGGGTCTGAGGTCAGTCTACCAGGGCAGCTCTGGATGTCACAAGAGCTGCTGCTGGCGACGGAGGCAAGCCTTATGGAATTGGAGGTCGAGGAGCTGAGCCGACAGCTCAGGGAGGTGTGTGGCACCCCTGAGGCTCCAGTCGCCACAGAGGTACTGCACCTCAGCCAGAAGTGTGGTACCTCCACTTTGGGTAAGAAGGGGACACTACCTTGCACCCAAACACTCACATCCAACACAACACAAACCTGGTTCTGGGGTTTGGGCAGACCCTGTTTAGGGAGGACCCCATCCCAGGCTGGGTGGGGAGTCAGGTGGAGGGTATGGGTGTAGAGAGTAGGACAGGAGCATCAGGAAGTAGGATGCAGACGGGAGAACATACAGGACGGATGGATGTAGAAAGATGTAAAGGCAGTTGGAGAGATGGTGTGGAAATGAGTGAACGTGTGAGAGGGACGTCCTGGGGGACTGGAGCTGGTGGAGCTCATCCCGAGGCAGAGAGAGGACAGAACCGACAGAAGAGCCAGCGAAGGGCTCAGAGAGACAGAAGGAGTCCCAGGGGCATGGTAAGTGAGCAATCCACCCGTGGCGTCCGCATCGGAGCTGAGGGAGTATCTGGGATCAGTTAGAGGGACTGGGCCACAGAAAGGGAACCGACCCCCAGACTAGACAAGCAACTGAACGACTTAACTGGCAAAGCACTCATTCATGGAAAGGTGGCCAAGTAGGGTCAAGGAACCAGAACGGGGTTGCCCAACAGGACCCGGGGCTACCGGCTTGAGATACTGGATGTGAGGTGCTGGAAAGGAGGGTGAGATCCAGTGCAGGGAGCCAGTCAAGAAAGGAACACAGTCCTGATGGGCCTATCAATTTGACGTCACAAACAGGATTTTGTGCCTGATGGGAACAGGTACTGTGCGCCCAATGATTATGCTTAAGACAGTGTAATGGACAGCCAAAAAGAACAGGTGCCATGTGCAGACTAGAGGGAGTGGTGCAGGCTCCCATTGTAGGCCAGGCTGCCAAACGGCGCGATCAGCTGCACTCGCACACAGTAAGGACTTTGATACCAAAGGGACTGCCTATCTGCTCGAAGGATCCGCCTATAGATGTAGCCGACAGCAAAACAGAAAGGATCCACCCATGAAAGGGAGAGAGAGAAGAGAGATCTGACAGAAGTGCAACAGGGTTTGTCGATAGACACATGGAGAGGTACCCGGTTGACACCATGGCAAGTGGAGGTCAGCGAGCTTCGGAGCGTGGGGTGGAAGTGAAGGACTCTCTCAGCCGACTGGAGAGAGACCCAAGCCAGCTGCCCGTGTTGGACTCGAAATTTTCGCTGAACTAAATGAAGGAGCTGAGCTGCTAGCTCATGAAAACGCAGTTAACAGCGTTGGGGAAATGGAGGTAGGCCTTGCTGCAAAAGGCAACTCAGCAGTGGGCCGCCTAGCGCCCAGCTTCCCTGACCTCTGATGGAGGTGAAGAAGAGGAACCTGGCGCTGGGAAGGATAACGGAACAGGTACAGATGTTGCCCCAGTAGCCGGAGAGACCCTGGTAGGTCCTGTTGAACCCCCAAATGCCCCAAAACCTGGTCAGGGGCTAAAAGACCTGGCCTGGGACCAGACTCCAGTCATCGGGGAAGGACTGACAGTCCTGCTAACACCAGAACTCATGTCACAGGAAGTATGCGGGGAGTGGGTGGTGTACAGATGGGAGAATCGTACGGAGAGCTTATGGGGTTCCCTTGTGAGGCATGGGCAGGAGAGGCCAGCGTAGAAAACCTCAGCTAGGAGGAGCACTGCCAGTAGTGGATCACCAGATGAAAGGCTGAGGAGGAAGAGCAGAGGGCTCAGTGGAGGGCCCTGGAGGAGCGGAACAAAGGCCAGACCCGCAAAATCCAGTCTGCATATTGGGGTCTGTGTAGGCAAGGCATCATAGTGACTTTCGACCTAAAAAGAGGATAGGGGTTCATAAAGGAGCTTGGTGTAGAGACAGACCTCTTTGTGACCCGGCGGTATGTGGAGGAGCACCTACCAAAGGGGCATCCTGACAGAGATTTGCACCCGGGAGACAAAGTAACTTTCACTCAGCATGCAAGGGAATGAGGGTGGTACGCCCTCCATGTAAAGTGGATACAAAAGAACTCAGTGCACCCAAGTCAGTAACCATTGCAAGAGATACACCATCTGTGGTTGCGGCAGCAAGTGGTGGATTACCCAAGGTGTGCGAGCAGGCAACACAGAAATCAGCAATAAGTTACATGTGGCCTGTATCACCAGAAGAAACACAGCAGATAAGGTGGCTCAAAGAACTGCCGTAAGAGAAGGAAGGTGGCAGAATGTTTGTAAGTAGTTCTTACTAGATCACTTGGTTTGTAAAGCTAATAGATGAATGTGTATAGGTTTGAATGAATGTTTGCTGAAGCAAGGACAATGGATCATGGACGATGAATGGTCAACATTTTCTCGTGTATATAGTTGACCACAGAACAAAAAACAATTTGCTGTGGCCGAACCGTGGTCCAATGAGGTGACCAGGAATGCCCTGTAGCCTGTCCAGGGCCTACGTTGGGGGTTTTATTAGATGGGTCCCCAATATTGCACTTCGGACAGTGAGAAGGACATCCCGGTCAGGTACCTCACTGTACCCTGCTGACGAGAACTGACAATATTATTTGAATAATGTTATTGCTATAGTATTTTATATGCAACGTTATAGAAAAAAATGACTCCCTTTAAGGGAAGAAAAAGTTAATTGTTGAATGTCTTAAAACCTGTTTGAATGCATTCTAAAAAAAAATTTGCATGTCTTTTCTGTTTCAACCAGGTCCAGCCCGCGGATGTGCTGAGTTTTACGAGAGGTGTATGTGGTGCCCCTGAGGCTCCAGTCGCCACAGAGGTACTGCACCTCGGCCAGAAGTGTGGTACCTCCACTCTGAGTAAGAAAGGGACACTACCTTGCACCCAATCACCCGCATCTAACACAACACCAACCTGGTTCTGGGGTTCGGGCAGACCCTGATTAGGGAGGGCCCCATCTCAGCTGGAGCTGGATGGGGAGTCAGGTGGAGGCTACGGGTGGAGAGTAGGACAGGAGCACCAGGAAGTGGGAAGCAGACAGGAGGACGTACAGGACAGATGCACGTAGAAAGACGTAAAGGGAGTTGGAGAGATGACGCAGAGACAAGTGGACATGTGAGAGGGACGTCCTGGGGAGACTGAAGCCGGTGGAGCTCGTTCCGATGCAGAAAGAGGACGGAACTAACAGAGGAGCCAGAAAAGGGCTCAGAGAGACAGAAGGAGTCCCAGAGTATGGGAAGTGAGCGATCCACCCATAGCGCCAACATCTTTATTGACAGAGAATCAGCAAACAGAGTTAGAGAGGCTGGGCTGCAGGAAGGGGACCTGCCCCAGACTAGAGAAGCAACTGAATGACTTAACTGGCAAACTGGGGACAGAGGTGACTTCAAGTGCCACGGTCCAGTTCCACACTCATTTGTTGAAAAGGTAGCCAAGTAGGGTCAGTGAACCAGAACGGGATTGCCTGACAGGACATGGGGCAACCGGCTTCAGACACTGGATGTAAGGTTCTGGAAAGGAGGGCAAGATCCAGCACAGGGAGACGGCCGAGAAAGGAACATCAAAAGGGGGTCCTGGTAGTTCATCCCTCAATTATCTGAGAGTGGACTGCAGCCCTGACTCGGAGGACACAGCACTCTGTTGATAGCTGGAAATAACCTGGAAGCTGGTACCAACCGTGAGTAAAGACTTTATTGACACAACCAGGGCCATGGTATCAGGTCATGACCCCGTGACCTCCCCAAATAAAGCCCCGATTTGGTTCTGAGTACTCCACGATCCTGGTGGGCATGTCAGGTGCAGCTGGCCACGCTGGGCAAGTGGCGCAAGGGGCTCCGGGAAAAGGCGGAGAAGCAACCAGCTCCCCGGGATAAAGAACCAGAGGTCCTAGAGAGGACTGAAGATGAGGCTGCTAAGACTGGCATGGTGGTAAACCTGTCAGACTCCACTGACCTTGTGGGTGCTGTAGGTGCCTCTCCCCCTAGTACTGTTGTGAATTCATTGGAGCTCCCTCCGGTGGTTGTTGCTGGTGATGCAGCTGACTGTGTGGGCTTCACAGGTGATGGTGATGATTGGCAATCTGGTTCTTGGAGCATATAATGGTTCGAAGTGGATCAATCCTTGCCAGTTGTCTTTGGTTCCTGGAGGAGTTCACATCTCTCTGGTTTCTTCTGCTCTGTGGAATTCTTTGCAAGCTAAGTAGATGTTTTTTTGATATTTTGTGGCACACTTTTGTGTGCTTAAGGTCTGCTTATGTTTTGTCTTATTCTGAGCTGTGGGTTTGCAATTTAGTCTGTATATTTGTTTATCTGCTCTCAGATAGGAAGTTTTCTTCCTAGGAATTTTACCATTCACTATTGTCTGTTATTTCCAGTTCTGCTGGCATTTGATTTATAGAAGTCTGCAGATATAGAGGGCGCCAAGTCTTAGTGACTCAGGGTAATTTTTGTACTATCTGCTGTTGGTGGTTTTTTTATAGTGTTTTATACTGACCGCAATAGTATTCTATCCTGTCTTTCCTATATAGCTAGTTTGGTCTCTTTACTAAACGTTTTAGTCTGCCTGTGTTTGCTTTTCTTTCTCTGGTTTCCCAGTTAATATCTGTGGGGGCTTGCTATTCTTTTGGGGGTTCTGCTCTGAGCAAAGTAGCTTTTCCTACATCCATCTTTAGGAGCAGTTCATTCTCCGTCTGTGCAGAGGTGTCTAGGTCTGGTTAGTTATATCCCATGGCTACTTCTAGTTGCGGTGTGTAGTCAGGGATTGCGGTCAGTATAGTCACCAACGACTTCTGTGGAATCTGAATGTTACTCCTGAGTCATCGGTTCATAACAAGTTCCCCTGGCCGGGATATGTCAATAATTGACAAAGAGAGTGGGGTGGCTGAGACTCCCAGCCCTTCTGCAGCCGGAACTATCCCCCAAGGTGGAGGGAACCGTGGTGGAGATGGTCTATTTCCATTGGATCCGCAGGGGATTCCCCAAGGGCAGCGCCAATGCGCCAGGGGACCTGTTAGAGAATACCTGTGGGCCAGTGGCAGCGGGAAAAGGAGAGGGAGCGAGAGACCCAGGCCCAGCGAGAGAAAGATGGCTTGCCGAGCTAGAGAGGAAAAGCAAAGTTCGCAAAGCTCCAGCCGCGGAACTCAAGGAACGTAAACGAGGGTCCGTGCTGGAGTTCAACATCCACAAGGACTACAGGTTCATCAAGGAGCCCCACCTCGTGAGCCAAGTATTTGGAAACCGACATGGAGAGTCATCTGTGGCGCCCCTGAGGCTGCAGTCGCCACAGGGGTACTGCACCTCAGCCAGAGGTGTGGTACCTCCACTCTGGGTAAGAAGGGGGCACTACCTTGCACCCAAACACCTGCAACCAACACAACACCAACCCAGTTCTGGGGTTCAGGTGGACCCTGTTTAAGGAGGGCCCCATCCCAGGCTGAAAAGAGGAGACAGGTGAAGGTACAGGTGGAGAGAGTGGGACAGGAGCACCAGGAAGTGGGAATCAGACATACAGGACGGCCTGACGTAGAAGGATGCAGAGGAGTTGGAGAGATGGCGTGGAGACGAATGGATGTGTGAGAGAGACGTCCTGGGAAAGGGGGACTGGAGCCAGCGGAGCTTATCCCGAGACAGAGAGAGGAGAACCGAGAGAACCCAGTGAAGGGCTCGGGAGAGACAGAAGGTGTCACAGAGGCACGGGAAGTGAGTGATCCACCCGGAGCACCCGCATCGGAGCTGACTGAGAATCCAGGATCACCTAGAGGGACTGTGCTGCAGAAAGGGGACTGGCCCCAGACTAGTGAAGCAACTGAATGACTTAACTGGCAAACCAGGGACAGAGGTGACTTCAAGTACCACGGTCCAAGTCCACACTTATTCGTTGAAAAGGTGACCAAGTAGGGTCAGGGTACCAGGACAGGGTTGACCGACAGGACCCGAAGCTACCGGCTCAAGACACTGGGTGAGAGGTGCTGGAGAGAAGGGCGAGATCTAGCACAGGGAGACAGCCGAGAAAGGAACACCAAAAGGGGAGGGGGGTTCCTGGTAGTTCGTCCCTGAATTATCCAAGAGTTGTTTGGAGCCCTGACCCGGAGAACACAGCACTCCATTGGTAGCTGGAAATAACCTGGAAGCTAGTACCAATCGGGAGTAAAGACTTTAAAGATTGCAACTTGCTGTGTCGTCTTCCCAGTTATTCACCATGCTGTTGCCCTTACATTCCCAGCATAGACTGTGCAAACTACCCTAGGGTCCGCTGTTCTACCTGTGGAGAGCAGAACCACCTCAGCTGCAGAGGATCTGTACTGCAGTGTCGACCATCCATCCCAATTGCCAAAACCCACGGGGTGGCGTCACAAATTCATTTCCCATATAAACTTTTCCCCATTTAATGACACTGTCAGGGCCATGGAACCGGGTCACGACCCTGTGACATCCCCAAATAATTGCCCGACTTGTTTCTGAGTACCCCACGGTCCTGGTGGGCATGACATATCTACCTCGGGAGTCCCCAGGCCGTGACTTATACTCCAGAGAATGGGTGGAGTATCAGAGTCACTACTATCCCCGAGGGTGGTAAGTGGTCAGGCTAAAAAAAGATAATGGTGGAGTCACAAACCCCAGGCTCGCAATACCTCAAGCTGCAACCCAGGCTGCAGTAGGACCACCACGTATGCCTCCACGCACACCACCCCCGGCTGCCAACACTGACAAGACAGAAAATGACTTATACACAGAGACTGGCTTGTACACCGAGACTCTGCCCCCGACTGCGCCAACGGGTGGACTGATAGGCCAAGCCACTAGGGGAGCTAGTCAGCAGTCATCCCGTTGAAATACCTTTGGCCGAGGCATCCTTTGGAGTGGAGATGAAGGCGGTAAGATGCAAGTGTTATCAGGACAGGGAGGTTGCCAACTCGCTACCCTGTTGCCTGGGAAGCAACCAAAAGATTAAACATAAGTACACTGCTGAAATGTATATAGTTATTTAGAATCCTGAATAATTATACTTGGCTACTAGGTATTGTTTACATTGTTTTATATTGTTGTATAATGGTATAATGTGTAAGTTAGCCGGCAAGGCAATTATGGTTAGGAATGTTTGCATATGGACAATGAGATCATTGGACATAAATATGGTCTGAACTGTGTTGTAAATAGTTAGCACTTCTCATATGTGCTTTTTTGTTGGTTTTTATAACCAGCATCATGGGGTGCATTATGAACGCTATGCACTCTACATCCCTTGACCACTATACGACTGCACTTGGCCCAACAAAAGACCTGCATTCCCTGCAGTCACGCCGAGGGACAACGTTCGGGGGTTGAGGTGGTCCCCCTCCCACATGTACTATCTTGTGGAACAAGAGACACCCTGGCTAGGAACTTGATTAAATCTTGCTTGGACAGGTTAATAACTTTTGCACTTTTCCAACTTTTTCTACTTTTCTACTTTTGTAATATTATGTCTGTTAATATACAACGTTTAAGCCAGAGCCTCCCATTAAGGGAAGAAGTTATTGTTGTTGTTCAGTGTGCACATGAAAAAGTTTTTGCATGTTCTGTTAAACAACTTGTACCTATTTCAGCCCATGCTGTGCTTTGCTAAGGGGGAATGTGGTGCCCCTACAGACTGGTCACCACAGTGATTCTGCACCTTACCATTAGGTGTGTTGTCACCGTTCCCAGATGAGGGGGTTGTGATCCTAAGGCCCACGTCACACACACAGATATTTGTGCAGATATTGTTCACAGATCTCTGGTTGCAGTGAAATCATGGACACATTGTTCCATTTTGTGGCTGTATATAAATGGATTAATGTGTCCATGATTTCACTGCAACCAGAGATCTGTGAACAATATCTGCACAAATATCTGTGTGTGTGACGTGGGCCTAAGACACAGAGTTTACATACAACACCATCCCAAGTCAGGCTGCGGGATTAGGGTGGACCTTTTGAAGGGAGGGCCCCATCTCCTGGCTGGAGGAGGGATAGCAAGACAACTCCTTAGGACGTCGAGCAGTCAGGACACCTGCATGGTGAGACAGCCTGGACAGGCTTTACAGTGGTGTCTTGGAGGAGCAACCCTAATCGCCTGGGGACTAACCTGGCTCGTATTGGAGGAGCAAAGTACCTGGATGGGTAGACTTGAGTGATCGCCAAGTAAATGTAAAAAGAACTGCAACCGTGGTCTCCTCCAGTTATTATCCGCGCCCTCCAGTCTCACTACACAGACTCCATCACCATCTCAATAGACTTTACTACAAGTCCTGGGGCCCTGCTCTACCTGTGGGGAGCAGAAACATTCCGGCTGCTTCACCATCTTCCCCAGTGGTCCACATCAGTGCTGGTCACTCTGACCAGAATAACAACAGGTGGAGTCAAGAACTTGTACATATTTCCATTTATTGCACCCCAGGGTCACGGAGCTGGATCACTGCCACCATGAACGACCCGCTGAACCGACCAGTCCGGTTACCGAGTATCGCAGTCGCTGCTGCCAGGTACTGCAGATCAGCTCCTACTCTCTTCAATGGGAATTGATCTGGCAGAAGCCACTTTATAGTGTATAGAGTTGAGATGTTCTGCTCTGTACACAGTTTACGCTTATCCCTCTCATTGAAGGCACACTCAGACAGCTGTTTTGCAGTGCAGGGACAGGCTGTGGCTCTCCTGACCCGAGTGTAACAGCTTTATGTATTTCTGTGCAGCTGTCTTGCTCGAGTTAGGTGAGCAACCAGCCAGCCCAAGTATTGTGAAGCGATCCTCGTCCAAGTTATACGGCTGTCTGACTGTGCTTTAAAATGTGCCAAGTTCCAGTCTGCAATCTTGAGACTTTCATTCTTTTTCAGACCCCTTGAAATGTAGTTTGCAGTCTGAAGCAAGTTTCACATGTTTCTCCTCTGGGACTGTGTCTATAAATAATATAGTCTGGATTCGAGGTCTGTGTATATCCAAGGTGTTGCTGTCATTATTAGTTCATATCTAACACAATTTCTGTCCTGCACTGTAGCCTTTTTTTCCTGCCCTCTTTAAGACTATAGTTACTTTCTCCCCTTTCCACATTGTGGAAGTCTGTGTACAAGCCCCTGCCCCTGGGAGAGCAGAGTGAGCTGTCAGAACTGAACAGAAGCTCTGAATGATTGAAAACAGTTATTCAATGGCAGGCGTGAGGTAAAGGACTTATAGACATCTGCATAATGAAAAAGGTAGAAAAATTATTAGTATAGTCTACTTTTTCACATGCATCACTTGGCAATAGTATAAGGGTATATGGAAACTAAGCTTCATCCAAAATTGTAAATATAATAAAATAATATTGGTAAACAATAACATTTTATAGATACATGATGCAATAAAGTATTTATCCATTTCTATGATAACATTTTGATGGTATAGGAAAAAGGTGTTTCAATGTAACAAAATGTAAATATAAGGAGATGGACATTATGCCCACATTCCACCTTGAAGACACCCATGGTATTGTTGGGATGCACAGTATAATGTACAATGTGATGTGCTGGTATTGTGTATTATGAATTGTTACATGATTGTATTGCATTTTGCTGACAGTAGGGCAAGAAACAGTTAATGTTTGGGTTAGTGCAAGGAGACAGTGATGGGAAATCAGATAGGGTCCAGCATGTGACAGAGGCAGACCTAAGATCTGGTCAATTGATGAGGCTGCATGATGTGGGTTTCCCTAGAGTGAGAGAACAGGGCAAAGGATACTGAGATGCCGAATATAAGAGAGAGAGAGTGACCGAGTTACAGAGTGATTTCTTGGAGTTGGGTCAGAGGACTGACCGAAGAACTAAGTGACCAGGTGGAGACAGGTCCTTAGACAGGACGCCTAACAGTATAGCCCAGAACGGTGAAGATAACATGAGATGAAGAGAGTGCCTGGGTGGAAGTTCCCTAAGCATCACCAAGCTAGAAGCTAAGTTTGGTCATAGTAGAAATATTATTTCTTTAAGATGGAGAAGACGTAGAACTGCAGGAAGTGAAAATGACTTTCATGACTGGACTGTGATACTGAGCGGTTGTATTGAAAGAAGCAAAACTAGTGGAGTCCAGAACAACTGAGGTGGTGGAGTATTGAGACTGTGTATTGAGAGGCTCTGTAGTAATGTACCTATTGTACATAGTTTTCCTCCACAACCACTTGAAGGTAACTAAGTTTGTTTTTACCTGCTGGTCTCACTAACATCTGGTCCTGGCCAGCTGAAATCATTGGCAACATGTGGCCTGCAAAGGTGTATCGCCTCATTAGCATTAGTGCACACACCCAGCCAGGACTCTCTCTTTCATTTAGCATGCCGGGCGCCACAGATGATTACCTTGCTCAATTACATTGCCCATGACTACCGCCCCGCACCAGGTTACATAATCAGTAGAGTTCCTTGTTTAATTAAAGGGGTTTTCATGGGAATTTCATAGTTTATTTATTAATTCCGTGGTGCTGTACATGAGAAGGGGTTACACACTAAATTCACATATAAACTACAGTAAACCAATTAACAATGTCAGACTGGTACAGAGGGGACAGGGCCTTTCCGACTTACATTCTACAGGAATATAAATAATATTTTACATTTTTCAGATTGTTTAAAAAAACTAAATTGAATGTACACTCTGTGATCCTCAACTTTTCTCAGTACAAAAATCCCCCACTACCCATTGGTCTATGGTTGATGGTCCTGACCTTTACACACTTGAAATAGATTTAAAGGAATCTGTCAGTAAAAATCCACATATAATTGATATCATTTTCTAATTGAACCGGTGAAGCTCTCTCTATCCATGTATTTCTTTTGTTTATACTCCCCTCCAATCCTCTGTAAACTGCAAAAAAAGATATTCATTCCATCTGTCAATAACAGTGAGTGATCACTTAGTTCTCTGCTGCCCACTCCCCAGGGAATGAATATTCATTTAGTGAGTGACATCACTGCACTACACTGACCTCCTCTGGGTCTGTATCTTGTTATGTGGTCAGCTCTCCATGCTCAGGCACAGTCAAGAGCGGGGCTGTGGAGTCAGAGTCGTGGAGTCGGAGTCGCTGCCCATTTTCATGGAGTCGGAGTTGGAGTCGGTAGAAAATGTTCTGACTCCGACTCCTAAAATATATAATAAATTGGGTCCAGTAGTTCAATTCAGAATGTGCTGAATATTATTATTATGAATTATTATTTTGTTCTATCTAAATATCTTGATTATTATGTCATTATAATGATTAAAGCCTAATGTTATCATTGACCTACAATAATTTTATCACTTAAAAACAAGCCATGAATGAAGGAGTCGGAGTCGGAGTCAAAGGAGTCGGAGTTGGAGTCGGAGCCAGCGAAATTCAGGAGTCGGAGTTGGAGTCGGTGGTTTGATTTACCGACTCCACAGCCCTGGTAAAGAGGAGAAAGAAGGGAGGAGGTGTTTGCTCTTAGCAGCTGCACATCTGACATCTTCACTGTGTGTATCTGAGATATATGTGCAGCGTGTATGCTCTGAGATATTTCTGTGTGTTTATAAGATCATTTGTCCATGTGCATTTGCTCAGCAGATACACCCATTACATGTATGCAGGAAAACCAAAGTTTAAATAAATAAGTAGAAATCTCTTACACACAGCACACATTGTAGCACAAAACACATCCCTCCTATCTCTCCCTCCCCCTCCAAAGAGACCTGAGTTTTCATTGACTGACTGCAGCACAAAAGGGAGGGACATAATACCAGCTTGGATAGGCATGGTTATTTAAATAAGATTTACATAGCTGGACTAGGGTATTCACTAGTCCTGTCTATTACTTTTACTGCTGAAGTTTGCTATCTTCTAGGTGTGTAAATGCTTATAGCAAGAGAACTACAAAGGGTACAATAATGATTTTTACATATTCTGACAGGTCTGCCTGTGCACTTTTCATTCAAGGATACTACCGTATTAGTATCATACTGAAAAATGACCTGACAGATTCCCTTTAAATGGCTGCTCAGGCAATCACTGCCCACATTAGTGTCTGCCTCAATATGTGATTATCTGCGTGAATACTTCCGCTATGTCAGGGACAGGGCCGGGGAGTATAGACCAGTGGGGATCAAGTAAGAAACGGAATAGGAGCTGCAGGGGATCGCTAAGTGGGACTATTACTTCTTTAATTTCATTTTGAGACATGAAAAAAATATTTTTAGCAGTCAGAAACCCCTTTAATCACATTTAGTTTATTGGGGAAAGTCTGCATATAAATATGTCGAGTGCAATGTGATAAAACAATTGGATTGCACTCGCACCAATGTTAATCAACGAGGCCCTGCTGATCTGTGGGGATTTTCACAGCTATTTTTGGCCAGAGGAAAAAATGGCAGCATGTTGTGTATTGTTCTACCTTCCTGCACGATATGTGGTGTGCGATCCAACATACAGTTTAAATCTTCACTGTCTTCCATATAAACAGATTGTTTCTTCTGTAGTCTAATGGATTTATTGGTCATCAGTGAGTTAATGAATGATGAAATTGATTAATCCATTCATTGTGGTAAAACTATAAGAATATAAAAGCATAAATGAGCACTTGTATATATCATTTAAATAGCAATGACACTATACAGTACAAAAGGATCATAAGATGGAGGCCAACATGGAACACATGCATTCCTAACAGACATAATACCTATGTAAATGATTGCTATATAATGTAGCAACAGACTTCACAGTATAATATACACAGACAGGACTAAAACTCTTACCAGATATACTTTGGCAAGGATGATGTGGTTTCAAGTCCAAAGTCACCAATTGTGCAAATTCTCCCACTTAAAAAGATGAGAGAGGCCTGTAATTGACATCATAGGTAGACTTCAACTGATCCAGAAGAGTATTGAGAGAATGTCATATGTTCAGATGAAACCAAAGTAGAACTGTTTGGTAGAAGCACAACTCATCGTGTTTGAGGGAGAAAAAATGCCGAGTTGCATCCAAAGAACACCATACCTACTGTGAAGCATGGGGGTGGCAACATCATGCTTTGGGGCTGTATCTCTGCCAAGGGACCAGGACAACTGATCTGTGTACATGAAAGAATGAATGGGGCCATGTATCGTGAGATATTGAGTGCTAACCTCCTTCCATCAGCAAGGGCATTGAAGATGAAACGTGGCTGGGCCTTTCAGCATGACAATGATCCCAAGCACACCATCAGGGCAATGAAGGAGTGGCTTCGTAAGAAGCATTTCAAGGTCCATGAGTGGCCTAGCCAGTCTCCAGATCTAAACCCTAGAGAAAACCTTTGGAGGGAGTTGAAGGTCCGTGTTGCCAAGTGACAGCCCCAAAACATCACTGCTGTAGAGGAGATCTGCATGGAGGAATGGGCCAACATAGCAGCAACATGTGTGCCAACCTTGTGAAGACTTACAGAAAAATTTCACCTCTGTCATTGCCAACAAAGGATATATAACAAAGTATTGAGATGAACTTTTGTTATTGACCAAATACTTATTTTCCACCAAAATTTGAAAAAAAAATTCTTTCCAAATCAGACAATATGATTCTCAGGATTTGTTTTCTCATTTTGTCTCTTATAGTTGAGGTCTACCTATGATGTCAATTACAGGCTGACCTCATCTTTTTAGTGGGAGAACTTGCACAATTCGTGGCTGACTAAATACTTTTTTCCCCCACTGTATGCTTGCGTAACATTCTGTCTTAAAATGGCTGCAGCTTACCCAGAAATGCGGAGGGGCTTACCCACAATGCCCTAGGTTCTTAAAGGAGAGTATGTGTGGCACCCTGTTCTAGGTGGCCACAGGCTTCTCTAGGACACTGAAGGATTTCCCACAGCGAGTACACCACTTTCACCCAATACCTTCCACCCCAGGCCTGTAAGGGGGCCCAACTAGTTGCCTTAAGCCAGTTCCTCCTATAAATACAGGTGCTGGGGGCGGAGTTAGACAGTGTGTGTGCAGACGCTAGAAGAGCTGCAGGAAGCTCAGAGACTAGTGAGCTGAACTGGTACCGGAGCCGTGCTAGGCCCAAACCAGTACACACCAGAGTCAGTGGAGGACCCGCAGAGTAGGGATTGAAGGGCAAAGGCGAGGAACACTTTACCGGGGGCAGAGGAGTCATACCGACTCACCCTACCAAAGTACCGGTCACTGGAGCCCGAGTCTGCAGGGGACAAAAGAGATAGACCCAGCAGAGAATCCAGCACCCCGAGGAGTCTTAGCTTCCTGGACACCTGCAGCACCAACGATTGAGAGCCAGGGACCATGGGGATAGAGACGGCGGTGGCCCATGAGAGAGCCCTCAGTGCAGCAACACGGGTGTGGAGAGAGAAGTAACGGTCCGGTTAGGTTCCATACCTGCCAGACTCAGAACAGGAAAGCAGAATAAGGGTATGTGCCCACAGGAAGGTCTAACGTCGGTTTAGCAGCGAAAACCGCCGGCGGTTTAGCATAGGTTTTATTTAAATTTATGTAAATCCTAAGCAGCGTTAGGACTTACAAGTAACCCTATGTAATTTAGAAACCGCTGTGCACACATAGTGGGTTTATGTGAGCGGATCTGCCCGCGGTTGAGCGGTTTCCCAGCGGTTTAGCAGCATACAGCATGTCAATTCTTCTCAGCGGTTTTTGATCGGTTCCATGAACAAAATCCTCCATAGAAAACCGCCGGAAAAAACGCTGGAAAAACCGACTGAAAACCGCTGTGCACACGCTGAAATAAAACGCCGGAAAACCGCCGGAAAACAGCTGGAGACTTCAGAGCTCAGATCTGATAATTTCCAGCGGTTTACTGACGGTTTGAACGCCACTAAACCTTCCTGTGGGCACAGACCCTAAGGAGGCCTATAACCCTACTCGCTGTGGAGATCCCAAGGTGTTTTCCTTCACTCCAGACGTGTGTATCTGTAACCAGTCATCAGTAAAGGTACCAAAAGACTTTAATGTGTGCCTTTAATGTATCCTGCACCACACTGACGCTCCCCTACTACAACCCTGTGCAGCAATGACTGTGCTGCCGTACTCCACCATCCATCCCTACTTCCAACGCCCCGGGGACTCTGCTCCTCATGTAGGGGGCCACTCCATCTTGCTGCCGCCCATCACCCTGGAGGTCCAAGCAGCGCTGGTGCCCTCACCGGAATCTACAGGTGGCTTCACGAGTGACAGTCTCTATCCCTGTAAATACACCCTTTTTATGGTCACCCAAGGGCACAGGCTCGGGCACGGACCACCCGTGATATCCCCTGCAACTGACTGCCCGAGACCTGAGTATCCCATTCCCTTGTGGCCCCAGACATATGCAGGTAATGCTGGTGGATGGTGCTAGTCAGATTAAACATCACAATAAGATAGCATGCCATATTAAACAGGTTATAACAAGTGGCAATTTTAGTATCACCCTCTTACTAAGTGTAAATGGGCAGAACACGTATGGTTACATAAAACGGATGACACTCACCAATGCAAGTCAATAGGTGCGAGAAAAAAATTGGTTGTATTTTTACAGATACATTACTATTCTGTAGCATTAAACACAGTAAATGGTCCTGTAATGATTGTTGATTATTAGCAGCTGAGAATAAGACGCATGTTATACGGATGTCATAGGGATGGTAGGCGAGAAAAGAATGACACACTCGCATGATATGATGAAAATCAGAGCAAATTATTATACGCAGATGTGCGCAAGACCATAATGCAAGGCCAACAATCTGGATTATAAAAGTATCTTAAAAATGAGGCATATGCGCTGTAATAATGCAGCAGATGAAGAAGGACATGATCCCTCCTCCGAGCTTCTTCTGTGAGAGCGGCAGCAGTCTTATTTCATCTGTCAGTATAGACTGGAGGATAAACACCAGAAAGATGGAACAGAGAACGAGAGCACAAGCCTATAAGCATTAATATTCCAAATACAGCAAAAATCACATATAATTTTATTTTCAGTGGGGGAAAAGATAGATGGTGGAGGAGGGGCAGGGAGACAGATCAATCTAGAAGTTTAATATATGTGCGGGAGAGAGCAGTGTGTGCAGTAGGATTATAAGTAACCTTGCTATATGGTGCTGTCCGTGAGTTAGAGGAGGGCAGGCGGATAACCCAGATTGTCCCCAGGGGGATGAGGTGAGAAATTAGTAGGGCCAATTTCCTGTCTGATTGACACGAAGGTACACACAGCCCAGAACAGATCGATTAGTAGGATTTGTTAGTGGAAAACGGGGATTTTTTTTAGTGGGTCTATGCTAACGATCCAAGGGAGGACTGGAAATCAGAAGCAGATTCTACATACGAAGCGCTGAGGGAGGATTAGCACCGGCTATGGTGGAAAATACCAAGAAGTGGCAAAAAATGACAAGCTAATATGGCATCTCTTGGTTAACTCTTTGCCTGCATTGTCCATTTGCAGTATATTTATCTATGGATGGAAGCTATGCCGGTGCCCTGCTTTACTACATGTCTGATACATTCGATTGTTTCTATAACTGCTATTCATCCATTGAGAGAGACAAGATACATACTGCCATGTGCAGCGTCAGACTGGGGCGGTGGGGGCCCACCAGTAACATTGACTCTTGGGGCCTCTGATTAACTACACGCAAATATTACATTCACAAATGTACCTATGCCTCTATATAATAATATACTGGGTAGTTTTTAAAATGAATTCCTTTGTCTGTACATAGTGCCAACTATTGTTCATGTTTGAGGGCTAAGTGACATACTACTGCAAAGTGGCCCACGGGAGGACTCCCCAGTTCACCTGTGGGCTAACCCGAGTCTGGCCGCATGTATATTTAAGAAGGAAAGATTACATCAGATATCTTAAAATTTGTGGGGGTCAAAACTGCCCTAGAAATCTGACTCAAAGCATAGTATTTCTTTGGAAAACCTCAAACCCTTTTTGGTTAAAGAAAAAAGCAAACTGTGTTATACTCGCCCTCCCTAGGTCCAGTGCTGAGGGTCCACCTCTGCTCCCAGTGTTTGTTATTATCTGGAGAATAGGCATTCCATGGATGGTGCAGCAGCTAATCAGCGAGCTCAGCAGCTTTCAGGCTGAGACACTGAGCTCACTGATAGACTATAGTGTTGTCAATATGATGTCAAACAGTAACAGATAACGGCAGACTCAGTGATGGACCTGGGGTAGGTAAGTAAAGCCCAGTTTACTTTAAAAACAAACTGGAGCCAGGAAACAGGGGTATTCCGAAACCAGAAAACCCTTTTAAGCTCTTTAAGAATATACTGGGAGAACATTTGTCCTGTTCAACCTATATGACGTTCCGGAGGAAGACTCTTTTGGTGACCAGGAAGGAGTCCTATGGTACTGCCTTTATGGTGGATAGTGGAAGCTGTCAGACTGCTGCTTCTTATCTCAGAAACTCAATACAGAATACTGAAGTCTGGCATAGAAGCATCTGAGTTTTTAGGGAAAACTATACTTTGATACTAGTTTCCATACATGATACTTTACATTTGAGTATTGGTCCTTCTGGACTTCTGTTGTGTCAGGAGTCACTGTATTATTTAACAGTTATTCACAAAATTTTAAGTTATCTCTTATCCACAGAATAGGGAATAATTTAAAGATTGCTTAGGATTCATCTGCTAGGACCCCCCACAATCTCAAGAATAGGGGTCTGCATAACTCAGTCTCAGATTCACTCATTGTTTATGGCACTGTTCCCATTTCTGGACCTTAAGGCCCATTACGATTTCAGGATTTCTTTATTGGTGATAATTCCATCATCTATGTAATGCCTGAGTGAGCACATCATCTGTTAGCGGGTCTTGAGGACCGGAGGTGAGGAACACTAGTTTATAGGATTGCCAAGGAATGTGGAGTACATTCAAAGTGGGGAACTCCAGAGCCTGGTTACTGGGATGGATAGCTTCATTCTCAGGATCACTGAGGGCTCAGGAGTCAGACTCCCACTAATCAGTAAGGGTACCTTTACACATGGCTACATTTCTAGGGTGGCTACAGGTAACTTACTGGTTGCAGTGAAATCATGGAGACAAGGTTCTATCTTGTTGCTGTGTACAAATGGAATAATCTCTCCATGATTTCACTGCAATCAGTAAGTTACCTGTAGCCACCCTAGAAATGTAGCCGCGTGTAAAGGTACCCTTAGTTCCAATGTATAGGGGATAACTTATGATCTTTGGAAAAACCCTTTAACATATACAGTACTATGGACAGTGGCGTGCTTTGAAGTCCATGGGTCCCGATGCAAGAGCTCCAATGGGGCTCCAAATTATTGCAAATGTTTAATAGCAATAGTCTTTTTCTATAGGCCAAAGCGACTTTTGGGGCCCCATAGGCTCCAGAGCCTGAGTGCTTTTGCAATTCCCGCACCTGTTGTAGTTACACCCCTGACTATGGATTGAATCTATAGCATGTCAGTCCTTTATGTAGCAGATCTTACCACTGCCTGATGATCATTGTTGACTTATGTTATTTCTGCGGTTGAAAGTGGCAGACACCTTTCCGGAGCCTGCGAGTGGAACACTAAATCCATATGTAATCATAGCTTTGAATACATATACAATACAGACATACAGTACAAAACAATTATCCATGTGAATAAAATGCCCATAATAAATCTGTCTCCATAGATTAAAGCTATTTGATTCCTAATGCAAAGTAAACTTCAGCATGAGCGACATCTGGAGATTTGATGCTTCTTTGATAGCCGTAGTTTGTCATGTCAAGCGAATGACTGTGTGACCAAATGTTTACTTAACAAATGCAATCCTATATGACGTCTTCTCTTTATAAATATGCAGATGTAAAATATAACAGCAACCAATGTAAATCAGCGCTGTGTGATCCCTTATTAGAGACTCAGCAATGGATGATGTCTTTATCTATCCTGTCTCCACTATAATCCCCTTCTTTAATTTCTGGATTATGACATCTCTATCTTCCTGAGTGTAGATTGTATCGCGGTTTCTTCTATATCCTTTCTATTCTCATCACATCGCTGTGTTTTATCTTCATCCCCCTGTGCTGCCTGTCGTCGCTGAGTCCTGAGCCCCCCTGTATACTTGCAGGTCCCCCCCTGCATACTACGTACTACGCTCACCCACAATAGCTCTCCTTTCCCATACTCACTATCTCCCCTCATTAATTCCAGGGAAAGGTTCCTCTGTCAGTTCTCTGCAGACCAGATACACAATTAGAATTTCCAATTCCTCTTAAACCCATCAATTCTCTAACAAGAACAGACCCGTCTGTATACTTACTATGTCTACACGTGTATGTATTGCTCACTAGGCAGTTTGCTGGTCAAAAGAGTCATTGACTAATGTCTGAATCACTTAATGTTAATAAGGCTTAAAGGAAACCGCTCATCCTTAGTGCAAGGTTTATCGTAGGGAATATAATAACCCTACAAAAGAAAACATACCGCATCCTAAAGGACATAGCGGGGTGCAAAAGCATCTCCCAACACCTCTGGAAGATTTCAAACTTCAAGGTCCAGAAGAACATTCAGTAGGCGTGAAATGGGGTAGATAGTGGCCCTTTAAAAGGGGTGTGGGAATATGCAATTTTCAGCCATACATTCTGCATGCCACACTGTGGAGGCTTCTGCAGGAGGACCACTTACGAAAGTTATTGTGACGACCATACGCTGCAACTGTTGTGCTATTAGTAAGGTGCATCCCGAGAGCCCTGAGGTCCATTACCCCTATACAAGGATCTGAACTACAGCGGAGTCCAGGAGGTTACTGCCTATAGGTGAGCAGCAGCCACAGAGGCCGGTGGTCTATAAACAGGAAAAAGCTGGCGGAAAAGGCAAGGGTAAAAACTGGGTAATAAAAGTCGAAGCTGAGTCAAAGCCAGAGAGGACAATGAGGTACAAAAACCAGGAAAGTAGAGTCCAAAAACAGGCTAAAGTCAACCAACAAGACAGAATAATATCTCCAGCAAACAAGGGGAACCAAGAATATTTATGGCAACCTGTGAGACAGGCAGGAGCTCAGCAACCGATGACTCCATTTGGACCACCCACATACCAACACTAACAGGCTGTGAAGCACAACAGGTCCCAGACACTCTAACCCTAGTGGAATGACCGAGACTTGCGCTCTCCGGAATCCACTGCAAGGACTTCTTCCCTAACATCGGCATCACCTGCAGTGTGAACACAGCGATGACTGGTGGCAGAAGACGCAGAAGAAAGTTCCATCAGAGGCAAATCACTAGCACCACCCATTGAAGGAATATGGTAGTGCCTAGTGCTGGGGCAGGAAATCCAAGCGGCAAATACAGATAAGGACACTCCACTAGCACCACCCATTGAAGAATATGGTAGTGCCTAGTGGCCGGGGCAGAATTATAGGAGCATATCCAGGTGAGGATGTGACAGTTATAGGATAGAAAAAAGATAGCGATGCTCCTTTCAGGTAGTAGATTTTGGAAAACGATAATTCAAAAACTAAAATGGGTCCACCTTGATCAGAGATACTGGAAAATGGATAAACTGTGAATGGATATTTGTATCTGACCTGATGAAGAAAGCAGGACGCTATCAAAATACATTATCAGCTTCTCTAAATACAATCATTTCCCAATACTCTGTAGTAGACAAGATATTATTATCATCCATGATCCCTGCTTTTTCACTCAAGCTAGTACACTAACAAAAGTTGGCAAATATGCCATAAAGCTTGTTACTTTTGTCTTTTCTCTCATTATTATTTTTATTGTTATTATTATTTATTTTAAGAACACCATTGATTCCATGGTGCTATACATGTGAAAAAGGGTTTACATACATATTGGCAATTAATAAACTAACATTGACCAAGGGTGTACAGGGAGGAGACACCAGGCTTGGAGGCTACAGCAGCTCCAAAAGTGGTGATTTGGCAGCTTTCATGACGAGATGAGTTGTCAAGTTCCACCTGAAAGTTCCTCATGTGATGGATGATCGGAGGTGTTGGGGTTCAAGTATTCCAGCTTATGGGGGATATTTGGGAGAGCAGCTGACTACCAGTACAGGGGAAAGTGTGATGTCATTTATTGTGATAGATAGATCAGATAGGGGATTTAAGTTGGATAGAGGCAAGGTGATAAGTTCGGTTTTGTCCATGAGAAGAAGGAGGATATGGGTGATAGACACTATGGGAATCAAGACAGCAGGGAGGTGATATCAGGGATAGTGAAGTAGATCTGAGTGTCATTAGTGTATAGATGGTACTGGAAGCCATGTGGCTTTACAAATTGTCTCAGGCCAAAAGGTATAGATGGAGAGTAGTAAAGGTCTCAGGGAGAACCTTGAGGGACTGTGGCGCCCCTATGGCTAGGCGTCCACAGGGAGGTACTGCACCCCAAACAGAAGGTGTAGTGCCTCTGTAGTTATGGGTTTGCGGGTTTCCCCTTATGGAGTCTGTACACACACACAACACTAGGCCACCTTAGAGTAGGGACTAGGTTATTCACTAGGTCCCAAAGGGGGTGGAGCCTAGGTTAGAGCGGGAGACTTAAGAGAGAGTTTAAAACAGCTAGTGCTGGGAAGGCAGCTAGGGATGACGTGCCTGACAGGGCAGCTGACAGGAGGGCGCCTCTCTTGAAGAGGGTGACCCAGGACAGAAGGAGACGACCCAGGACCGGTTGGAGCCGTGAGACGTCTGGGGTCAACAACGGCATAACGGAGCCGAGGCAGTCGGCGGCCTACCCCTGACTGCAAACCGTCCAACTGCGGGACCGGAATAAGGGAGCCGTAGTGCCACAAAGAGGTACCTCCACCTCAGTCCCGAACAGGTCCAGGACACTCTAGATACCGGGCCAAATACCGGTGGCGGGAGGATTTGTTTGTTGTTGCTCCCATCCATACCGGTAAGGAACAAACCGTGTCTACCAGTAACAGACCAGGAGACTGGCGAGGGAGCTCTGCAAAGGTGGTTAAGGAAAGTGTAAGGAAGTACTGAGACTCTGAAAGCTATAAAGGAAGGTACACTGACAGACTCTATAAGGCTACCCGAAACCTGTTGCTACACCTCCGTTCAACCAGACTGTGCCTGAGAACCGACTGTGTACTGTAACATCTGCCCGGTACCAGTATAGAACTTCTTGAGTTGAATTGGTGTCTGTCCTCCTTTCCTGCCGGCACCCCGAAGGCCTCAGCATCATCAGAGGGGTAAGAACAACTACTCCCCTCATCCACCCTGCTGCCCTGAGGTAAAGCTCCACCTGTGGGGAGCTGTAACACCCAAAATACATCACATCACCTCAGTGGCCGGCCTACAGGGCTGGTATCCAAATTACCAGGTACCACAGGTGGCGTCACAACAACATTTCCCCTATCCCCCATCATCACCTTTCAATGAGGGTTAGGGCACGGAACCGGGAAATCGACCACCAGTGATCCCCATTACAGCCACCCACTCATCCCGGTATCCGAGTACCTCACCCTGGCCGACTCAGGACACCAACAAAAAGAGGACAGAATGAGGAGGTAGAATGGCGAAGGGGAGACACTAAATATATGGTTAGAAGAATATAAGGAGATCCAGGAGAGGGTGATGACTTTGAGGGGAAGGAATGAGAGGATTTGTAAAAGGAGGACTGTTTCCTCCTACTCTATCCTACAGTTTATACCCATAAAACCAGGGGTCTCAAACACGCAGTCCATGGGCCACAAGGATCCACTGAAGATGCTTCATGCGGCTACCAGGCACAGCAGATCTCTTGGTTGATGGTGGCCCAGTTCAGGGGGCCGCTAAAGTCCATGCTTTATTTCAGGTGAATATGCGTTTGATGGCGCCACCAGGGATAGCCACTCAGCTATATATATATATGGCAGCCACCGGTTATCAAAGGCCAGCAGCTAACACCAGCATTTGATGTCAGCTGCTGGCCTCTGATTGGCTGGTTTCTGCCATTGGTGTAGCTGAGCAGAGCTTAATCCTAGCGCTCCGACAAACACACATCCATCTGGGGCACGATCGCCTGTGGGTCACATTATCAGAAAAGAGGACGTGGAGGGAACAAAAGGAAGGTGATCAGCATCATGAGTGTGTGTATGTATACAACCCCGGCAGCACACTGCTTCCTATGATACATTTGTATATTTGAAAAATGGCACAAAAGTGCACATTACTACAAGAAGGGAAGCAATATGGGGACATTACAAGAAAGGGACCAGGTTTGGCACATTACTACAAGAAGGGGATCAGGATGGAGACATTTTTACAAGAAGGGGACCAATATGGGTACATTACTACAAAATGGGGACCAGGATGTGCACATTACTACAAGAAGGGGACCTAGATGGACACATTACTACAAAATGGGGACCAAGATGGGGCATTACTACAAGAAAGGGACCAGAATGGGGGACATTACTACAGGGTGGGCCATTTATATGGATGCACATAAATAAAATGGGAATGCTTGGTGATATCAACTTCCTGTTTGTGGCACATTAGTATATGGGAGGGGGAAAACATTTCTAGTTGGGTTGTGACCATGGTGGCCATTTTAAAGTCGGCCATTTTGGATCCAACTTTATTTTTTTCAATGGGAAGCGGGTCATGTGACACATCAAACCTATTAAGAAAACAATTGTGTGCTTGGTTTTAATGCAACTGTATTCTTGCATGAGTTATTTACAAGTTTATGTGTTCTGGGATCAAAGGTGTGTTGCAGTCCGCGCTGCCCGATCGTCCAAAGGATCACAAGGGAAACAATGTTCCAAACGAAATTCTCCTTATTCCCATAAACCGACGCGTTTCGGCGCCCAATCCTGGCACCGTCCTCAGGGTACCCTGAGGACGGTGCCAGGATTGGGCGCCGAAACGCGTCGGTTTATGGGAATAAGGAGAATTTCGTTTGGAACATTGTTTCCCTTGTGATCCTTTGGACGATCGGGCAGCGCGGACTGCAACACACCTTTGATCCCAGAACACTTGAAGTACCCACGGTCCCGTGGAGGTGGAGGTCCAGCAGCAGCCTGCATTACTAAAACCAACGCTCTTATTCCAGTTGTGGGATTCACAACTGGACCAGGTTAGTGCAAACCTGTTTATACCGTTTAGTCCCTAATCTATGCCAAATGATAGGGCACTATTGCGCCTCTGTTGTCTCCCCTTGTATTTTTATATAATTTACAAGTTTATGACCACTTATAAAATGTGTTCAAAGTGCTGCCGATTGTGTTGGATTGTCAATACAACCCTCTTCTCCCACTCTTGACACACTGATAGCAACACCGCAGAAGAAATGCCAACACAGGCTTCCAGTATCCGTTGTTTCAGATGCTGCACATCTCGTATCTTCACAGTACAGACAATTGCCTTAAGATAAGCTACGAGGCAAACTTTTTTGTGAATGGTGAAGATAACAAACAAAACAGCGCTATTGGTCTGACACTAACCCACAGTGGACAGATCCCTCTAAGACTGTTGGAACACAAAAATTGATGGTATGGTGTGGTATATGGGGTACAAAGATAGTGGGGCAATTCTTCATCAATGGAAACCTCAATGCCACTGGATATCTGAAATTGCTACATGATTTGATATGCTGCTAGTCAGTTGTTTTCACTATCCCATTTTGTCTCTGTCCAATCACATCCAGGGTGGGGCTATTTATACCCACCTTGCACCAGCTTTCTCTGCTGACTATAGTTTCTTGGTGGATACTGCTAAGGAGTTCCAGCCCTGCTGCCAAGAGATTTTGCCTGTTATGACCCTGTCACACGTGTCAACCAAGGCTGCGATGTCGGAAGCGATGTGCGGGTGCGCGGTCTTGGTGTCACACGGCAAGATGTCGCCGGTGACGCCGCAGCGATGCAGGCAGAGCCATCGCTCGCTGGGCTGGGATCAACCCAGCGAGCAATCCGCAGCAATGCTGCGGTATAGGCTGGATCGCCGTCAACATCGCTATTGCGGTGTCAGACGGCGTGATCCAGCCTAATCGCTGGTTGCAGATTGACAGGTTTATGAACATGTTCACAAACCTGTCAACCTGCGACCAGCGATAAATCGCAGTTGCGTCGCTCTGTCACACAGCACGACGCACTTGCGATATCGCTAGCGACATCGCTGATGCGTCACTTTTCGGCGATGTCGCTAGCGACATCGCCACGTGTGACATGGCCATTAGGCTGAGACTAGTTGTTGTATTTTGAGTTTTTTCATTTGCCTATTCTACACTTCTATTCTCTGTTAGGTTGATAGGAGGTTTTACATTGCTAGCATTAATTATTCTCATTATCTCCTTGTGCATGTGCTTTATGTTTGCTTACCCTTGGTTCATGTCCACCCCTGCTCACCTTCTTCATCCCAGTTAGGCTGGCTTCACATTAGCGTTCCCCTCCGCAGCGTTCTGCGGAGGGGAATCGCCATGTGTGCGCAGCGGCCGCCCACCCCTATCTTTACAATGGGATCGCACGGTGCTGTGCGTGACAGCGCAGGACCGTGCGCACCCATTCACTCCCATATGTGATCTGTGCGCAGGCGGATGCCTGCGCACAGATCACACAGTCTCGTCCGCACCAGGGACGCGACATGTTGCGTCCCTGGTGCAGGCGGGAGTGTGTGATTTGTGCGCAGGCATCAGATCACATATGGGAGTGAATGGGTGCGCACGGTCCTGCGCTGTCAAGCGCAGCACTGAGCGCTCCCATTATAAAGATAGGAGCGGGCGGCCGCTGCGGTCACATTGCGGACCCCTCCGCAGAACGCTGCGGAGGGGTCCGCAAATGTGAAGGCAGCCTTAGTTGTGTGTAACGACCTCCCTTCTGTTTTCTCAGGAGGAATTAGAAACAGCTTGATGACCTTTTATGGACACAGGTCTGTGCTATTGTTTTCTAGTTGTGTGGCTAGGGACATTCTAGTCTGTACAGGAACCAGTAGGGTGTTGGTGCAGCTGCAGTGATTTAGCTTTATTTCTCCCTCCACCTGGTGTCATTTGATTTATGCATAACACTATGTAACTATTCCTTTCTGCGGCCAAGTGAAAAGCTAAAATAAGGATTCACTTAGAATTCACAAAGCTATAAATTTATAATTTTAAAACTGGACAACCCCTTGAAATAGAAGCTTAAATTTATTGATGAACTAATAGAACTCATTCACTCATCCCTAGTGTTCTGTTTCTAAATGGTTTGAAGGAGTCGTCTAGGTGTTTAAAGTTGATGGCTTGGCTTTACTGTAGGCCATCAATATTCTATCACTGGGAGTCCAGCCGTGCTGCTTTGTGAATGGTCCATGAAGCTGATGTAAGTAGTCTCCTCTTTTTTACATAAGGTTTCACATTGGGAATGTGCCTGCACCCCAAAAGTTTTATAGTAGATGAACTATGTATTTCAGCTCTTTGTCAGCTATGTTCAGTTGGGAGAATCCTTTTGTTATGTGGTTTTATATAACAAGACCCAGGGTGAAAAGGGAGGATCGAGGATTCAGAAGAAAAATATAGGAAACTGATATCCTTTGAAAGCGAAGACTTATTTCAAGTAGATTTTTAATAAAACAAACAATTAAATAAATATAATTAAATAAGTAACTCAATGGGCGCTAATAATTATCACTAATTAGTAACTAATCCAAAATGCTCATTGGAATAAATAGAGTCAATTGAGATTGCCCTTCACCCCAGCACTGGGAAGAGTGCATGATCATACCAGTTAACTGGATCACCCAACTAAGTAACAACAAAAACTATATGTAGCCTATGTAGAACTCTAATGGTACCTTTACACGCAACAACTTTTCTAAGAATTTCACTGGCAACTTACTGGTTGCAGTGAAATCATGGACACATTGTTCTATCTTGTTGCTGTGTACAAATGGAACAATGTCTCCATGATTTCACTGCAGCCAGTAAGTTGCCAGTGAAATTCCTAGAAAAGTTGCCGCGTGTAAAGGTACCTTTAGGGTTAAAATGTCCAAGCAAACAAGCCAAGTGATCGTGTCCTTTTATTAAAAGTACAAAATACAATACATTACTAGACAGACTTGCTCGAAGCATCGATCCTCTACTGCGGAGTCACATGATCACAATCTGGAGGGTTTTAACTCTTTACAGGACATATGGAAGCATCATATTAAAACGGATGCTCACTCTCTTGCTAGATAGTCATGTCTTCCCTCTGGAAATGAGGGAAGGGGTGCTGTCTCTCTATACTATCATCTCTCGACGTCCTCTCTTCTGCACAGCCCCAGGGACTGTCTCACAAAGTCATCAGAGGCAAACTCTGTTTGAAAAGATGTCAGGACTCTGGAGAGGGAGAGGGAAAGAGCAAGCAAGATTGAGATAGATAAACAGGAAAGGTGGGAGACGCTAGAAGAAATGAATGATGATTACCGATCATTCTACTCTATCACCGTCCTGTCGTCCATAGTGGATATGTAGGCAACAATTCAGCTAAAGGGTTATAGATATGTCACAGATACCTACCTGGGCAAGTGATGTAGTCTCAACTTTAATTCATTAAGATAGTGGCTTTCTTTGATATTTGTGTGAATTCGCCCACATACTGACTTATTTTTTTCAGTGGTAAATGCGTGGAGCTGTTGTTTAAAATCATTGCCAATTACACCTGCTTCAATAATTTCCATCCTGAAGAGGTTTCAGCATGGACTCGTAGCAGGTAGCTGTACGCCGGTGAACCCTAATGGTACCTTTACACGCCGCCACAACAGGATGGATACCAACGGCTACTTCACGTGCACGAGCACGGCCGAACAGTTACCAACGGGAAACGCACCCTCTTTACACGCCGCCACAAGGTGCGCTACGCTACGCTACATCTACAGCTAGCTACATCGCCGGGTGTCGCAAGTAGCCGTCTGTAGCTCATTTACACACCGCTATAACCAGCTACTATGGGCGTACCTGGTGCAGCAGGGCCAGCACATAGGCGTGCCACAATTGTGGATTACGAGCCGCCCGTACGCTGATAGGACGAAGCAATAACATCCTGATTGGGCAGGCATCGCAGGAGGCTGAGTAATACAGCACGCTCGAGCGATTGTGTAGTGTGACTCGTCAGCTCCTTAAATATGCCTCCCTATGCAGCGACTACCAATCGTCATGCAGCAGCTTCCACCAATGATCGCACATGGGGCGCGGTAACACGGAGCCAGGGTCACGCCTTAGCTACATTGCAGCTACATCGCAGGCTGTCCCGAGTTCCCTTCCGTTGCTTCTTTACACGCCGATACAGCTCGCTACACTCGGCGATGTAGCCATCTGTTTATGGGCAGTGCACGGATACAGAGGTATCTGTAGCCGGCTGTGTCGTCCCGTCTTCAGACGCCGGTACTACGGGCGATATTGGCGCGACAAGCTACAATCGTAGCCTGTAGCGGGTTGTAGGCATCCTGTTGTAGCGGCGTGTAAAGGTACCATAAAAGATGAGGAAGGGTGGACCGGCAGTGACCCAAACTCCAAATTTGTGGGATAAGTCTGAGGATCAGATTCGGATTTCTGACATTAATTTCACTTCAAAAACTTGGTGAAGTTTTCCACAGAAAAACTTCCACTAAACAAAATTCTCAACCATAAGGATAAATTTAATGAGAGTTAAAGTGGACTTCTCACCAGGTTAAAAGTGACCATTTATTATTTGTATTCTATACACACTGCTCCCCTGAGTATTCCCTCATTTAATCCACTGTCCAGTTCCAGAGATATTTATATTACAAATATCTTTTATTTGTGCCAATTTTTATGTTTTTAACGAGCAGGTGTTGCTTACAGGATCCCCTGTGGGATGTGCCTGTAGACTGTTCTGCATTATTTCCCATTGAGCAACACCTCCTTGCTAAAGAGTAGTGATGAGTAATGAGTAGGTTTTAATAGTAGCGTATGTGGCGCCCCGTATGGTCAGGCTTCACAGAGGGGTATTGTACCCGTAGAAGCCATGTAATTGCCCCGTGGCAAGTGAATGGAAAAGTCGACATGTGGCTTAAACACTTGCATCCACACATACACATATCCTCAGTTCTGGGGGCTAATGGGTTAATCTTTAGGAAGCCCAGCCCTGATGGGTGGAGCAGTACAGGATATGGGGAGTGGGGACAAGAGTGAGGAGAATGGAGGGAGGAGGAGAGGTGTCGGAGTCGGGAGGAAGGCAGGAAGGCGCCTTTCAGGGAAGAGCAGTTCTGGGAGCCGAGAAGCCGGTGATAGGCTTATCCCAAAACGGCTATCTGGGTTCCAGAGCTCGAAGTCTGCTGGAAGCTTCCAGCCCAGTAAGAGAATCCAGTTAACCTGGAAGATTTCAAGTTTTCCTGGACGTCCCCAAAGTCAACCCAGGAGCCAGGCACAGTGCGCAGAGAGTTAGCGGCGGGCCATTAGAGGGTTCCCCAACGACAAAGCAAAAGGTGAGAGAGGCCAGGCCAGATTTCAGGTCTGCCAGGCCTCACCCCACACTAACCTGGAAGAGCGACAGACAGGACACCTACCTAAGCCACACAGAGACTTTCCGTTCGCCTGCCACTACCTAGTACTGTGCATACCTCTTATTTATAACATCTAATGCTGAACTGTATCCGATGCTGCTACAAGTTGACAGTAAAGTAGCCGGGAGAAAGTGACTTTGCCTCTGCGTGTGTTTTCCTACATCAACCTGTTCCCTTCCAGGAACGCTGCCCCGGAGGAACAGCCCTACCTGTAGGGGGCTTTGCCAACTCAGCCGCACTACCATCTACCTCCGGCGGACTGTGGCGGCGCTGGTGACCCATCACCAGGTACTACAGGTGGCGTCACATGACAGAAACTCTAATCCCCCTGTAAATATACCCCTTTTTGAAGTGTCACCCAGGCCACGGGATCAGGCGATGCCACCGGTGACATCCCTGAAACAACCCGCCAAGACTGGTACCCGAGTACCCCAGGGCCTGGGGCTCGACACGTACTCATCCGAATAGTGAGTCCAATGTTAGTCAATTAGTGATAGGCTCCGCCCGCACACATCCGGCTATAAAAATGAGTCTTTCTGGGAAAGGGCAGGAGAGTGGGCTTTTTTGAGTTTTCACTGCATAAAACACCTTGCTGTGCCCCCCAGAGAGACCCCAACATTCAATCCGCTCTCAGCTCTCATTGTTTACTGAATGGAGCATGCAATATGTGTCAGATCAATAATGATGGACACATCACTCACGAGCACCAGCAATACACACCGAGTAACGAGTATCACAAAGACCGTACTATCCGTGCTCATAAAGACCTTGATAAATAGCACCAAAGAAAAAGGCCTATATCTTCAGAACCGTATGGTGCATTAAAAAGCTTAAAAAACAATATGTAATTCTCAGGGGGAGCAGTTAGTATAAAACAAGAGCAAAAACTGGCCACTTTTGACCTGGTGACAAGTCCTCTTTAAATGGTAAAATTATTTGTGCCAGCACTAAAGGGTACACTGATTACTGATTTATTAAGTTCATAGAGTGTATTGATTTATAGAGGTCAGGAGGATCAGAAACAGATAATGAAGGGCCCCTGTGCAGCACGTATGTCTGAGCCCACCTGCCTCTGTCAGGCTCTTTGTATATGCATAGTCACATTAAGTACAAATATATAAAACCTGCACATGCTAAAAAAAATCTATTCATTTAGTTTGAACAAAATATACATTTTACCATTATAATAAAAAAAATTAGATACTCATCTACCGTCACTTAATTAGATCCAGTGGAAGCTGCCCCATGGTTTTTGGTTAATATCGGAAGGAAGAGGTCATCATTTAAGTGGATCCGGGTCAATGCAGCTCAGCCTTAGTACCTTTGGTAGATCGTCATTGATGGAGGCATCCTTCTTGTGTAATTGCAAACCATAAGGTAGCTTATTCATTAACCAGGTAAGTGATAATATGTGAGTATAGCCTAATTTGCTTTTTTTTTTTTTTTTTTTTTTTAAACAGCACCCCTGGTGCTATGCTAACTGAATGCAGCGCTGCATTCAGGGAAGGGGTCCCTCATGTCTCTAGCCACCCTGTAAGTTGTTAAAAAGACTTTATAAAGTGTACAGATAAGGAGTCCGGAGGGACTTACTCAGTAATGAGTCATCGCTGTTGTATGGTATCCTCCCCGCCTCCAGCCCTCTCTGGTCCACCTCCTGTCCTCTCTTGTTCAGCCTCCTGTATGTGTCATCGCTGTTGCTGGTGTCCTCCCCACCTCCAGCCCTCTCTTGTTCAGCCTCTTGTATGTGTCATCGCTGTTGCTGGTGTCCTCCCCACCTCCAGCCCTCTCTTGTTTAGCCTCCTGTATGTGTCATCGCTGTTGCTGGTGTCCTCCCTGCCTCCAGCCCTCTCTTGTTTAGCCTCCTGTATGTGTCATCGCTGTTGCTGGTGTCCTCCCTGCCTCCAACCCTCAGCGATGACACATACAGGAGGCTGAACAAGAGAGGGCTGGAGGCGGGGAGGACACCAGCAGCAGCGATGACTCATTACTAAGTAAGTCCCTCCAGGCTCCTTATCTGTACACTTTATAAAGTCTTTTTAACAGCTTACAGGCGGGTTAGAGGCATGGAGGACCCCTTCCCTGAATTCAGCAGACACGCTGCATTCAGTACTGCATTCAGTTGGCATAGCACCAGGGGAGTGACAGGTCATCTTTAAAATATAATATGTCAGGTGCAGTGACGAGAAAAATGGCCGAAAGAAAAATGCCCACAGGGTTGGGGTTAGGTTTAGGCATTAGGTGTTATGGTGAGGTATAAGGGTTAGTTGCCAGGCTTAGGTATTAGTGAGGCGGTCGACAGGGTAGGGGGTACTCAGGTACCGGGGCTGATGGCGGCTTGGATGGGGATCACGGCTGGTCGGTCCCCGGTCCTGTGCCCTGGACCCTCAATGGAGGGGGATGGTGGGGGAGGATGGTGGTGAAGGGGGATTGATTATGTGACGCCACCTGTGGTACCTGGTAAAGTGTATACCAGAGCTGCGGCCAGCCGCTGAGGTGATGGAGGTGCAGCTCAGTGTAGTACAGCTCCCCACAGGTGGAGCTTTACCTCAGGGCAGCGGGGATGGATGAGGGGCATTGTAGTAGCGTCTCTGCAGTTAATGCTGTGGATGGCGGTGGTTAAACAGGCACACGCACACACAGTAGTCTTTGTTTCGGTACCTTTTACTGGTGACAGGATAACAGGTACAGTCCAGAGAAGTAACCAGGTACCCGATGCAATTTGGGACTTTCACCTTGGAGAGTTGTGAGGCCTCCTCTGACACCATGTACTGTGGGTTGGAGTAAGTCCTGCATGTAACTGAACTCGCCACTCCTTCTCCCTCTCAGGGCTTTACTCTATCACTGACAATGAGGTCCTTCTGCGGGGTCCCTATTCCTCCTTTGGCCCCTGGTCCTTTGGTCAGTTTTGAGTGTCTCTTATTTGTACTCCTCAGGGGGTTTTGGTTCTCCTGGTCCTTCCGTACTTTTACTGCTGCACTGGATGCCTTGCAGTGACGGACTCTGGTGTCCAGGTGTACTACAGGGAAACCTGGTCTGTTCCCTTCTTTAATTCTCCTACTCCGCTGGCCTCCGACCCTCTCCCAAGGGTGCAGCACAGCTGGGTCAGTGTTCCCTGGTCCTGGACCTCTCCCAGCAACCAGCTCCTCACTTCTGCTCTCTTCACTGCCTGACTGGAACTAAATGCTTCTCACTGGACCAACTGACTCCTCACCTCAGGCCTGGATCTTTTAAAGGGGATCTGACTTAAGGTAGCCAGTAGAGCTCCTCCTTCAGGTCTGGGGTGGAAGGTGTTGTGTGCTGTGTGTACCTAGTGCATTATGGACTTGATGACGTGATCAGCCCGACTCCGCGCATGCGCAATGCGCTTATTGAAGCCGGGCCGTTCATGTGACCGGCCCCATAATGCACCGCGCCGGATGTGACGTCGCGGCTGGTGCATATTATGTGACAGAGGGCGGGAGATTCCAAATGGTGGAGGCGGTGAGGAATAAAAAATGATGCCGCCCAGCGGGGCGTGCCCTACACCATTGAGGACGGGCAGAATGGAGCATGGGGCCGCCTTTCCAGTCCCCAACATCAGGGACTTCTGTAAGTTAAAAGTTATTTTTCTGATGTTTAATAGGGCCCCTTTAGATCAGAAAAGGATAGATAGAGTGCAGCTAGGAAGGTGTAGAGACAAGTAGTGATAGTGTAGGGCCTTAAATCTAGGTGACAAGTTCCCTTTAAGCTAAGGTGTCAAGGTGTTGTGTGCTGTGTGTACCAAGGTGTAAATCCCTCCTTGCACCGGTGGATCCTGTGGCAATCCCCTGCAGGGGTGCCACATTCCCTCCTAGTTAAATACAGTCCTCCGGGACTTAAACATTTTTCATGAACACAACATAACTATTTACATTTGAATTTGAACAGTGTCTCAAAATTAAAAATGTACAAAAACCAGGGATAAATAAGAAAATGTGTAACCAGTCCATACAGCGCTAGTCCATCAGCTGCAGGCTGTTTAATGGTGTTTGCCACTACCAGTCCTGTGGCTATGGTCCATTCCTGAAAGTAACAAAGGAAAAATTCCAACAGGAAAAGTCCAACAGGCAAAGTCTCTGTAGGTTTAAACAGGACTTGTCACCGACCACACATGGTGATCTAATTACAGCACTGAATGCAGCATGTCTGCTGCATCCAGGCAAGGGGTACCCCAGCCCTTGACTCCCTCTGTACCCCAAGATAATACACTTTGAAAACTTACATTGGGGAGCCAAATAGGAGGTGGCTTGTGGCTGGAGCCAAAGGGCAGTTTCATGCCCCCTGCATGTTTAATCTGCCCACTGCCACCTCCCTGATGCTAATCATTGTCTCCCTCGCCTGCAGCATAACACAGAGCGAGGGGTGCGGTTCTGGCCGCATTGCCCTGCCTCCTGCGGTGATACCGCTTATACCCGCCCTGCTCCATGGTTAACATGGAGCAGGGCGGGTATAAGCATTGATGTCACTGCAGGAGGCGGGGCAGCCGACCTCCTGCTCTGACATCACCGCCTTTCCCCACCCTGCTCCATGTTAACCATGGAGCAGTGCGGGTATAAGCGGTGACATCACCGCAGGGGGCGGGGCAATGTGAGTTTTCAAAGTGTATTATCTCGGGGTACAGAGGGGGTCAGGGGGTGGGGGACCCCTTGCCTGGATGCAGCAGACATGCTGCATTCAGTGCTGTAATTAGATCACCATGGGTGGTTGGTGACAGGTCCTCTTTAAAGGTTCAAAAACACAACAACAAACACTACGGGTGCCTCGGCGTAGGAGTCCTAGGTACTGCAGGGGCCTCTACCGGGTCATAAGCGCTGTAGGCCTCCTGGCCCTGGGGTCACCTTTTGGCCAAGATTTTGCTCTCCCTAGACAGCTCCTTACGCCAACTCCACTCACCCCTCTTACTGATGTTATGTACCTGGTCTGGGTTGTTTTAGCCTACTCTTCACCCTTTTCTGTACATTAGCATTAATAACATATTTACATTCTGAACATATTTACATTTTCCATATTTTACAGCTTATTCTCTGTACCTGAGTGTTGGGTGTCCTAGATTGACACGTGTTGACCTACGTAATTCTGGTGTAGGATTGGTGAGAGTGGGTCTATGTGTCACAGGTAAACTGGGTAACAGTCTGCGACTACCTGATCTCATAGTAGGAATGGCAGGTACACCGATTGCAGGATTCTCTGGTTCCGGTACAACGGGTGGTTCTTCTACTCTTGGCGTTTCTACTGCTGGTGGGAACATCAAAGTTGGAATTAGATATGTACCTTCTATTTGAGGCCAATCCGCTGGTAATTCTCCAATGAGCGTTTGGACTGTCTTTGGCTTCTCTTTTTCTTCTGGTTCTAGACAAGGTACATCTTCTTCTGGTTGTAGCTGTTGAGCTGTTGTTTTGCCATGGTCTTTGCTGATGAGACAGGTTTTTTGGTTATCAAATTCAGATGGTAATACAGTGTATGGTTCTTTTTCCCATTGATCATCTAGTTTGTGCATTCTTCTTTTTCTTTTCAAAACCAATTCACCTGGTGTTAAGGGCGTTCCTTGCGCACTTTTGTTAAAGTTGGTTTCCTGTTTTTCTCTAGATGTTTCCAGACTTCTTCCAACGCATTCTTGTATTTTCTGGTATTGATCTTTTCTTCTGGTATCCCAATCTGCATCTGTAGTATCTTCTTCAGGAACTACAATGCCCATTTCAAAGTCTATTGGCAATTTTCCTGGTCTTCCTCTCATGAGGTAGGCAGGGATACAATTGGTTGAGCTTACTGGGATGTTGTTGTAGATGTCAACAAAATCTGGTAACTTCTCTGGCCATTGGTTTCGTTCTTCTAAGGGCAGAGTTTTCAGCAATTCAATTACCACGTGATTCATCTTTTCGCACGTTCCATTAGTTTGAGGATGGTAAGGTGTGGTGCGAATTTTCTTGCATCCGTATAGGCGACATAACTCTTTAAATATTTCAGCTTCAAAAGCAGGACCTTGGTCTGTTAATACCTGTTCTGGAAAACCATGTGGTCTGCAGAAATAGGCTTGAAATGTTCTTGCTGCTGTCTGAGCTGTTAAGTCTTTTACTGGAGCTACCACAAGGAATCTGGAATAGTGGTCTACCATGGTAAGAGTATAGGTATAGCCAGATTTACTGGGTGTGAGTTTGACGTGATCTAAGGCTACCAGTTCTAATGTTTGTTTGGTGATGATAGGCTGGAGTGGTGCTTTTCTGGCTGTTACTGTCTCTTCTCCTTAATGAGCATGGTCCACAATTTTTACACCATCTCTCTATGGAGGCTCTCTTGCTCATCCAATAGAATGTCTCACGTAACAATATTTCCAGTTTTCTCCATCCAAAGTGTCCTGCTCCATCATAGTACGCTTCCAATACCATTTGGACATCCCTCTTTGGAACCACAACTTGCCATACCATTTCATGTGTTCTTGGGTTGATATACCGTCTGCACAGTTGACCTTGATAGATGAATAACCTGCTTCTTTCTTGCCACAGGTACTGGGCCTCTGGTGGAGCATTCTTTTCAAGTTGGGAATCCGGTTGGGTTATTAACTTCTTTACAAGGCTTACTGCCGGATCACTTGAGTCTCCTTCCATCCATAGTGTGGCAACGGGTTTAGTGCAACAGTCTGATGGTTATGGTAGATGTGATCTTCAGCCATTTTCTACTTTTATGGAAAGCTGAGAGTTCTATTTCCTCTAAGTCATCTTCCTCTTCTTCAAATCCTTGTAGATGTACTTGAGGGTTTCTGGAGAGGGCATCAGCATTTGCGTTGTTGTAGCCTGCCCGGTATTTGATGGTAAAGTCATAGTTCGATAGTCGGGCTATCCAGCGTTGCTCCAATGCACCAAGCTTTGCGGTATCCAGGTTTGTTAACGGGTTATTATCCGTGAAGACGGTAAATTTCGAAGCTGCCAGGTAATGCTTGAACCTTTCTGTTATAGCCCAGACCAAGGCCAGGGACTCCAACTTAAAGGAACTGTAGCTTTCCGGGTTCCTCTCGGTGGGTCAAAGTTTTCTGCTGGTGTAGGCGATTACTCTCTCTCTACCATCTTGGATCTGTGAAAGGACTTCTCCCAGGCCTACATTGCTTGCGTCAGTATAAAGGACGAATTGTAGGTTATAATCAGGGTAAGCCAGGATTTCCTAACCGGTTAGAGCCTGCTTCATCTGTTGGAAGGAATCTTCTTGTTCTTCTCTCCATTCCAATGGTGGCTCTGAAGATCTTCTCTTCTTAGATTGGCCTACCAGAAGATCTTGTAGGGGTGCTGCCATCTTTGTGTAGCCCTTAATGAATCTTCTGTAGTATTCAACCAAACCTAAGAATTGAAATACCTCGGTGACGGTGGTTGGTCTCTGCCAGTCCTGGATAGTGGTCACTTTTTCTGGGTCTGGTGCTACTCCATCTGCGCTGACCACATGCCCGAGGTATTGGACTTTAGGTTTCAGCAGGTGACATTTAGATGGTTTGAGCTTCATCCTGTACTTTGCTAAAGCTGCAAATACCTCTGCCAGGTGTTCCAGATGTTCTTTGTAGGTTTTGGAATACACGATGACGTCGTCCAGGTATAAGAGTACCGTCTGAAAGTTCCGATGTCCCAGGCAACATTCCATGCGTCTTTGAAATGTTCCTGGTGCATTGCATAACCCGAATGGCATGCTGTTGAATTTGCATAGGCCCATTGGTGTTGTGAATGCAGTCTTCTCTCTGTCTTCTTCTGTAACGGAGACCTGCCAATACCCACTAGTGAGATCTAACTTGGAGAAATAATTAGCAGTCTTTAATGCAACAAGAGACTCCTCTATTCGGGGTAACGGGTAAGCATCTTTGTGAGTAATCTTATTGACCTCCCTGTAATCCACACACATCCTCATCGTGCCATCCTTCTTTCTAACTAGGATTAAGGGGGCTGCCTGGGGACTACAGATACCTCTTATAACCAGGGCTTTTTTTGTACCGGTGTAACAGGCCAGATTAACCCCCCGACCAGAATATACCCGGGGTTAAAGTGGCCTAGCCCAGATTATACCCCGGGTATATTCTGGCCTAGCCCAGTTTATACCCCGGGGTATAGTTTGGGCTAGGCCAGAATATACCCCCCTGGGCCAGAATATACCCCGGGTATATTCTGGCCTAGCCCAAACTATACCCCGGGGTATATACTGGGCTAGGCCAGATTATACCCCTCCATATACCACAGCAGCTGTAGATCAGGGGCCCAAGCCGTGCACAGGGCCCCAAGCAATGCATGGGGGCCCGAGGCTGCACAAAGGGGCCTCAGGCAGTGCTAGGGCCCCAGGCAGTGTTAGGGGCCCTAGGCAGTGCATGGGGGCCCGAGGCAGCATACAGGGGCCCCAGGCTACACACAGGATCCCAGGCTACACACAGGGGCGTGAGCTAGCATACAAGGGCCCCAGGCAGTGCACGGGGCCCCAGGCGGTGCACAAGGCCCCAGGCAGCACAAAGTGGCCCCAGGCAACATACAGGGGCACCAGGCAGTACTAGGGGCCCCAGGCTACACACAGGATCCCAGGCTACACACAGGGGCCCCATGCAGCATACAAGGGCCCCAAGTAGCACAAAGGAGCCCCAGGCAACATACAGGGGCCCCAGGCAGTACTAGGAGCCCCAGGTTACACACAGGATCCCAGGCTACACACAAGGACCAAATGCAGCATACAGGGGCCCCAGGCAGCACAATGTGGTCCCAGGCAGCACAATGTGGCCCCAGGCAACATACAGGGGCCCCAGGCAGTACTAGGGGCCCCAGGCTACACACAGGATCCCAGGCTACACACAGAGGCCCCAGGCAACATACAGGGGCCCCAGGCAGTACTAGGGGCCCCAGTCTACACACAGGATCCCAGGCTACACACAAGGGCCACATGCAGCATACAGGATCCCAGGCTACACACAGGGGCCCCATGCAGTATACAAGGGCCCCAAGTAGCACAAAGGAGCCCCAGGCAACATACAGGGGCCCCAGGCAGTACTAGGGGCCCCAGGTTACACACAGGATCCCAGGCTACACACAAGGGCCAAATGCAGCATACAGGGGCCCCAGGCAGCACAAAGTGGCCCCAGGCAGCACAATGTGGCCCCAGGCAACTTACAGGGGCCCCAGGCAGTATTAGGGGCCCCAGGCTACACACAGGATCCCAGGCTACACACAGGGGCCCCATGCAGCATACAAGAGCCCCAGGCAGCACAAAGGGGCCCCAGGCAACATACAGGGGCCCCAGGCAGTACTAGGGGCCCCAGGCTACACACAGGATCCCAGGCTACACACAGGGGCCCCATGCAGCATACAAGAGCCCCAGGCAGCACAAAGGGGCCCCAGGCAACATACAGGGGCCCCAGGCAGTACTAGGGGCCCCAGGCTACACACAGGATCCCAGGCTACACACAGGGTCCACATGCAGCATGCAGGGGCCCCATGCAGCACAAAGTGGCCCCAGGCTACACACAGGGGCCCCATGCAGCATACAAGAGCCCCAGGCAACACAAAGGGGCCCCAGGCAGCACAATGTGGCCCCAGGCAACATACAGGGGCCCCAGACAGTACTAGGGGCCCTAGGCTACACACAGGATCCCATGCTACACACAGGGGCCCCAGCCAGCATGCAAGGGCCCCAGGCAGCACAAAGTGGCCCCAGGCAACATACAGGGGCCCCAGGCAGTGCTAGGGGCCCAACGTTACACACAAGATCCCAGGCTACACACAGGGGCCCCATGCTGCATACAAGGGCCCCAGGTAGCACAAAGTGGCCCCAGGCAACATACAGGGGCCCCATGCAGTAGTAGGGGCCTCAGGCTACACACAGGATCCCAGGCTACACACAGGGGCCCCATGCAGCATACAAGGGCCCTAGGCAGCACAAAGGGGCCCCAGGCAGCACAAAGTGGACCCAGGCAACATACAGGGGCCCCAGGCAGTACTAGGGGCCCCAGGCTACAAACAGGATCCCAGGCTACACAGAGGGGCCCCAGCCAGCATATAAGGGCCCCAGGCAGTGCACGGGGCCCCAGGCAGCACAAAGTGACTCCACGCAGTACAAAAGGGCTCCATGCAACATACAGGGGCCCCAGGCAGTACTAGGGGCCCCAGGCTACACACAGGATCCCAGGCTACACAGAGGGGCCCCAGCCAGCATATAAGGGCCCCAGGCAGTGGACGGGGCCCCAGGCAGCACAAAGTGACTCCACGCAGTACAAAAGGGCTCCAGGCCACATACAGAGTCCCCAGCCAGTATACAATGACCCCAGGCAGTGTTAGGGGCCCCAGGCAGCACAAATTGGCCTCAGGCAGCACAAATGTGCCCCTGGCAGCACACAGGGGCCCCAAGCTACGCACAGGATCACAGGCAGCACAAAGGGGCCCTGAACGCTGTCTCTTGCCCCCTTGCGCGCTGTCTCTCCCCCACCCTTGTGCTGCCTCTGACCCCGTGTGCTTCCTGGGTCCCCTGTGTGCTGCCTGGGGCCACTTTCTGCTGACTGGGGCCACTTTCTGTTGCCTGGGGACACTTTGTGTTGTCTGGGGCCACTTTGTACTGCCTAGGGCCCTGTGCACTGCCTGGGCCCCTTGTATGATGCCTGGGGCCCCTGTGTGTAGCCTGGGATCCTGTGTGTAGCCTGGGATCCTGTGTGTAGCCTGGGATCCTGTGTGTAACCTGGGATCCTGTGTGTAGCCTGGGGCCCCTGTGTGCTGCCTGGGGTCCCTGTGTGCTGCCTGGGGCCACTTTGTGCTGCCTGTGGCCCCTGTATGCTGCATGTGGCCCCTGTGTGTAGCCTGGGATCCTGTGTGTAGCCTGGGGCCCTAGTACTGCCTGGGGCCCCTGTATGTTGCCTGGGGCCACATTGTGCTGCCTGGGGCCCCTTTGTGCTGCCAGGGGCTCTTGTATGCTGCATGGGGCCCTTGTGTAGCCTGGGATCCTGTGTGTAGCCTGGGGCCAAGAGTACTACCTGGGGCCCCTGTATGTTGTCTGGGGCCACTTTGTGCTGCCTGGGGCCCTTGTATGCTGGCTGGGGCCCCTGTGTGTAGCCTGGGATCCTGTGTGTAGCCTGGGGCCCCTAGTACTGTCTGGGACCCCTGTATGTTGCCTGGGGCCACATTGTGCTGCCTGTGGCCCCTTTGTGCTGCCTGGGGCTCTTGTATGCTGCATGGGGCCCCTGTGTGTAGCCTGGGGCCCCTAGTACTGCCTGGGGCCCCTGTATGTTGCCTGGGGCCACATTGTGCTGCCTGGGGCCACTTTGTGCTGCCTGGGGCCACTTTGTGCTGCCTGGGGCCACTTTGTGCTGCATGTGGACCCTGTGTGTAGCCTGGGATCCTGTGTGTAGCCTGGGGCCCCTAGTTCTGCCTGGGGCCCCTGTATGTTGCCTGGGGCTCCTTTGTGCTACTTGGAGCCCTTGGATGCTGCATGGGGCCCTTGTGTGTAGCCTGGGATCCGGTGTGTAGCCTGGGGCCCCTAGTACTGCCTGGGTCCCCTGTATGTTGCCTGGGGCCCCTAGTGCTGCCTGGGGCCACTTTGTGCTGCCTGGGGCCTTGTGCACCGCCTGGGGCCCCGTGCACTGCTTGTATGCTGGCTGGGGTCCCTGTGTGTAGCCTGGGATCCTGTGTGTAGCCTGGAGCCCCCAGTACTGCCTGGGGCCCCTGTATGTTGTCTGGGGCCACATTGTGCTGCCTGGGGTCACATTGTGCTGTCTGGGGCCCCTGTGTGTAGCCTGGGATCTTGTGTGTAGCCTGGGGCCCTTAGTACTGCCTGGGGCCCCTGTATGTTGCCTGGGGCCCCTTTGTGCTGCCTGGGGCTCTTGTATGCTGCATGGGGCCCCTGTGTGTAGCCTGGGATCCTGTGTGTAGCCTGGGGCCCCTAATACTGCCTGGGGCCCCTATAAGTTGCCTGGGGCCACATTGTGCTGCCTGGGGCCACTTTGTGCTGCCTGGGGCCCCTGTATGCTGCATGTGGCCCTTGTGTGTAGCCTGGGATCCTGTGTGTAGCCTGGGGCCCCTAGTACTGCCTGGGGCCCCTGTATGTTGCCTGGGGCCCCTGTGTGTAGCCTGGGATCCTGTGTGTAGCCTGGGGCCCCTAGTACTGCCTGGGGCCCCTGTATGTTGCCTGGGGCTCCTTTGTGCTACTTGGGGCCCTTGTATGCTGCATGGGGCCCCTGTGTGTAGCCTGGGATCCTGTGTGTAGCCTGGGGCCCCTAGTACTGCCTGGGGCCCCTGTATGTTGCCTGGGGCTCCTTTGTGCTACTTGGGGCCCTTGTATGCTGCATGGGGCCCCTGTGTGTAGCCTGGGATCCTGTGTGTAGCCTGGGGCCCCTAGTACTGCCTGGTGCCCCTGTATGTTGCCTGGGGCCACTTTGTGCTGCCTGGGGCCTTGTGCACCGCCTGGGGCCCCGTGCACTGCCTGGGGCCCTTGTATGCTGGCTCGGGCCCCTGTGTGTAGCCTGGGATCCTGTGTGTAGCCTGGGGCCCCTGTATGCTGCCTCGGGCCCCCATGCACTGCCTAGGGCCCCTAACACTGCCTGGGGCCCTAGCACTGCCTGAGGCCCCTTTGTGCAGCCTCGGGCCCCCATGCATTGCTTGGGGCCCTGTGCACGGCTTGGGCCCCTGATCTACAGCTGCTGTGGTATATGGAGGGGTATAATCTGGCCTAGCCCAGTTTATACCCCGGGGTATAGTTTGGGCTAGGCCAGAATATACCCGGGGTATATTCTGGCCCAGGGGGGTATATTCTGGCCTAGCCCAAACTATACCCCGGGGTATAAACTGGGCTAGGCCAGAATATACCCGGGGTATAATCTGGGCTAGGCCACTTTAACCCCGGGTATATTCTGGTCGGGGGGTTAATCTGGCCTGTTACACCGGTATGGGCCGTTACGCCGTACCGGAAAATCCGGGAAAACCCGGTGCGATCCGGTACGGCGTACCGAAAAATCTGCTGCCTGCCACCGCCGCCCCCCCATCTGTGCAGCCCTGTAATTTCGGCTTCTCCTGTGGGAGAAATGCGCCCCACCGTGGAGCAAGCAGCAGCAGGATCTGGCTGCTGTGGGTCTCCACCGTGGGCATGGCCGGCAGCGCACTTCCGGACGGTGAATACCGCTGATGGCAGCAGTGCGGTTTCTGCCGGCCAGGGCAAGGACTAGCACTGTCTGCCGGCCGGCCGAGTGAGGAGTCAGAGAGCGGACTCCGGAGGAGCGGGCGGGAGTCGGCGGCATGGTGAACAGACGGCAGAGGAGATGAAGAGAGGACAGCAGAAGGTGCAGTGTGCTGTGCAGCCAGGTTGTGTGTGCAGTGTGTGTGCAGTGTGTGTGCAATGTGTGTGCAATGTGTGCAGCTTTGTGTGCAATGTGTGTGGTTTTGTGTGCAGTGTGTGTGCAATGTGTGTGGCTTTGTGTGCAGTGTGTGTGCAATGTGTGTGGCTGTCTGTGCAGAGACAGAGCAGCCAGGAGGATCACAGTGAGTGTAAAATAAATGTAATGTAGATAAAGATATAGTTGGCTGCACTGTGCTTGTGATGGGGGCCTCCAGCCTCTGTCCTCCTGCCCTCACCCCTCCAGCCTCCGTCCTCCTGCCCTCACCCCTCCAGCCTCCGTCCTCCTGCCCTCACCCCTCCAGTCTCCATCCTCCTGCCCTCACCCCTCCAGCCTCTGTCCCCCTGCCCTCACCCCTCCAGCCTCCGTCCTCCTGCCCTCACTCCTCCAGCCTCCGTCCTCCTGCCCTCACCCCTCCAGCCTCCATCCTCCTGCCCTCAACCCTCCAGCCTCCGTCCTCCTGCCCTCACCCCTCCAGCCTCCGTCCTCCTGCCCTCACCCCTCCAGCCTCCGTCCTCCTGCCCTCACCCCTCCAGCCTCCATCCTCCTGCCCTCACCCCTTCAGCCTCCGTCCTCCTGCCCTCACCCCACCAGCCTTTGTCATCCTGCGCTCACCCCACCAGCCTCCATCCTCCTGCCCTCACCCCTCCAGCATCCGTCCTCCTGCCCTCACCCCTCCAGCCTCTGTCCTCCTGCCCTCACCCCTTCAGCCTCTGTCCTCCTGCCCTCACCCCACCAGCCTCCGTCCTCCCGCGCTCACCCCCCCAGCATTCATCCTGGTCTAACCGCCTGCCCACCATATACTGTGCTGCTAACCACTGAGCCATCATACTTTGCTAACCAAAGAGACATCGTGCAGTGCTAACCACTGAGCCACCATATACAGTGCTAACCACTGAGCCACCATATACAGTGCTAACCACTGTGCCACCATATACAGTGCTAACTACTGAGCCACCATATACAGTGCTAACCACCGAGCCACCATATACAGTGCTAACCACTGAGCCACAATACAGTGCTAACCACTGAGCCACCATATACAGTGCTAACCACTGAGCCCCCCCTTCCCCCCCCGCTCCGAGAGGCATACCAGGAAATATTTTTTTACAAAAAAGCACTGCTTATAACCCTGGCTTCCTTCATGTCCCTCAGTATCTCTTTGACATGCTGGTAGTGATTTGGTGGAATGGGTGTGTGTCTCAATTTAATTGGGGGATGATCTCCTGTGGGTATGCGATGGTGTACCCCTTTAATCCTCCCAAAATCTAATGGATGCTTACTGAATATTTGTTCAAACTCTTGTGCTACCCGGTAGACTCCGTGCTTCTGGTGAGAAGAGGTGGCATCAGTTCCTACGTGCAACTGCCGACACCACTCCTCTAGCTGTCCTTTGGAGTTGTTATCCTCCACCTGACTAGACGGGAAAACGGGCTCTACTGCCTGTATGTTTTTGTTACAGACAGTGTACAGCTTTGCTACAGTAGCATACCGGGGTAGTTTTGCTTCCTCTTCCCCACAATTTAATACATGGATTGGTACTCTTGCCTTGCGTACATCCACCACCCCTCTGGCTGTCAGTAGTGTAGGTCTATGCTCTGAATATACCGGCTCTACAACTGCCTGGTATTCTTTTCCTCTGAGACCTATTGCTGCTCGACACCATATCATTATTTCACTTTTTGGTGGTAACACAATGGGAACTGGGTCTGTTACCCGCACACTGACAATCTCTCCCCCAGACAGATTTACCTGTTGCTTGTGGATGAGGGCTCGGATTTCTCTTTGGATGACTCTCATCCGCCCATAACCAGCAGTCACAGCAATCTGTCGGAGTAAAAACAACACTTCTCCAAGGCAGTTTTCAATCACATTAGTACCAATTACCATGTAGGGGTATTTCTCATCAGGATTATCTTCTACCACACATAACCCTTGGCCTTTTAACTCCACCTTCCCCAGCTTTATTGTCACTTCTCTGAACTCCACCTGATTCTGTGGTTGCCCATTAGCTGCAAGAATGACAAAGTTAGGGTCTGGGGGTCTAAGATCAGTGTCAGACCAAAATTGTTTATAAAGGATATGTGGGATGGTGGTAGCCTGCGACCCAGTGTCCAGTAGGGCCGACATGGGAATTCCTTCTAGCGTAATGTTGAGGACGGCCTCCCACGTACCGATTACGCCAGTCATATGGGCCCAGTTGTCCTACTCCTGGGGGCTGGCCCTCGGGCTCAGGAATCTCGTGTTTAAAGGACATCCTCTTGCAAAGTGGCCCGGTTTGTTGTAACGTAGGCAAATGGGTTGTCCTGAAGAATCCGTCTAGTCCCTGGCTCTGCGTTGGAATGGTGCTTTGGTCTCCTGAACGGGCGACTTGTTGGTCCCCTCCACGGGCGACATGGGTCTACGTTGGAATGGTGCGTTGATCCCCTGCACGGGCGACTTGTTCTTCCTCCTCATCCATGGGACATTCTCAGGGCAATCAGCTAGTTGGATTTTGCTTGGAGGTGGTGCTCCAGGCATGGCTTGCAAGAGTTTTAGTACATAGTCCATATTTTTGAACTATAACAAATTGTGGGGTATTGGTTTGTCTTTTGGTCCAAAACACGTAAGCTTGTGAGCCCCTACACGGCTCCCCACGGATCACAAGTCCTATCCACTAAATTCTTATCTCAAGTGAGCAAAGGACAAAATAGAAAATAAAGTCTCTTACCACAGCAGATTCTGGTCAGACGACCATTACACTCAGTGCTGTCTGCAGCTTTGCCCAGGTTATAACTGAAGGCATTATGAATGCAAGACACCAGCCCCAATCACTAGCAACCTCCTTTCACACAGAGGGAGTGACCACTGGTTATCCTGCACACACAATGGGCTCCAAATAGGGCACAGTTCACACAGGCTTGCACAGTGTATGCCCAGCCTCTTACATTAGCCCCAATTTCAGTAGGCAGGCTGTTGTAGCATTCAACACCACTACCTGCGCCGGAACAAACGCACCCATACGGCCCAGCTACACACAGCAACAAAAGAGTGCAAGAAAAAACCACAATGTCAGAAAACTGAAATTGTGGAAATTTAGTTAGTTTTAAACTATAACAAATTGTGGGGTATTGGTTTGTCTTTTGGTCCAAAACACGTAAGCTTGTGAGCCCCTACACGGCTCCCCACGGATCACAAGTCCTATCCACTAAATTCTTATCTCAAGTGAGCAAAGGACAAAATAGAAAATAAATTCTCTTACCACAGCAGATTCTGGTCAGACGACCATTACACTCAGTGCTGTCTGCAGCTTTGCCCAGGTTATAACTGAAGGCATTATGAAGGCAAGACATCAGCCCCAATCACTAGCAACCTCCTTTCACACAGAGGGAGTGACCACTGGTTGTCCTGCACACACAATGGGCTCTAAATAGGGCGCAGTTCACACAGGCCTGCACAGTGTATGCCCAGCCTCTTACATTAACCCCCATTTCAGTAGGCGGGCTGTTGTGGCATTCAACACCGCTACCTGCGCCGGAACAAACGCACCCATACGGCCCAGCTACACACAGCAACAAAAGAGTGCAAGAAAAAACCACAATGACAGAAAACTGAAATTGTGGAAATTTAGTTAGTTTTAAACTATAACAAATTGTGGCAGTACTCGTACGTTCTCGCTGGATAGCTCGGTGAAGTCGGCTCCCCAGTCCCGCGCTCCAGCTGTGGATTGTCCATTCCACTGTCTCCATAAGCCTCACCCGGAGATCTTGCAGTGCTTCTTGCCAGAAGTCGGGGTTGACGTCTATTGTGAGGACGGGACCTGGATGGCCTATGGCTGCTCTGGCCTCCGCCTCGACCTCCTGCATCAACTGGTGGAGCTTCATGCTGGTCATCTTCTTCTTGAAGGAACCGCACCCGTCCAAACCGGTAACCGTTCTTGTTGAAGAGCTGGTGGAAAAGCCTCTGACACTCCCACTTTCTTTGGGGGTTTTTGTAGTCCATAGGTGGGAAAAAGTCTTTGGCCCGCCCCCATGGTTGTTTCCAGCAATCGGGGAGGACAATGATTTTGGCGCCTTTGCCTTGGCCCTCCCACGAAGAGGGGCGGTGGCTCATACCTGGGCCTGCACGTGGTGGTTCACATGGCGGGGACCGCCATCTTGGTCGCCATCTTGGCCCAACGGTGAAAAGGTGGGAAAAGTTCTTTTTGGGACGAACAAAGTCCTTTTTGATAAAAATAAAGTCTTTTTAAGCACATTATACCCGTTAAGGAACGGGCCTGCTCGTATCCTGTTCGTGACGCCAAATTCTGACTCACCGTGGCCGGGACTCCGGGGAACAGGTGTTTCTTCTTCCTCCTTGTCACGGAAACCGCGCCTTGCCGGCGTATAGTGGTGGCAACGGTGGTCCCATGAGAGTTCGTGATCACGCATGTTGGCCTGAACAGAGTGTAAATGGGGTGTTAAGTGTTTCGTGACGCCACCTGTGGGAGTTCGACAGTTGATGTCCATCGGACACTAAAGCTTGCGGTGTACGTTACTGGTAACAGCAGTGATACATCGGTATCACAGATTAGCAGGAGTACGGAGCCGGGGACTGCACAATGAGTGTTTTAGGCAGCTGCGGGTTTCCATTCTACTGTGTGGTGCCAGTTTCTTGAGAATGGTACAGACTGTAAATTCTGTACGGGTATTACTGTAACCGAGAGGTGGACATTGGTCTAAGTTGGATAGGTACTCGCTGGACTAGCAATACCTGTGTTCCGAGCTGGCGGTGTGTCCTCCATCTAGCTAGTGGTTCCTTGTGCGTGGTGTGCTAGATCGGGACAAGTGCTGCTTCAACCATAATGGTTAAGTTGGACCGGGTGTTTGTGGGAGCATTAGAGTCCGGTTTGTGGGCACGCTGGGAATGACAACCGGTAGCGGCCGGCGGGGGGTGACCTGGAGGCTGTCCCCCTCTCCTGGTTGCAGATGCTGACACTGCTATTTTTCGAACCATTATCCGTTAAGATCGGCACGGGGATGTTTGCCCCTATGCTAGAGTCAGTGTGCAGGGTATGGGCTACGAGTATGGGTGGTGCGGGACTGCAGGTCTCTAGTTGCAGATCTTGCACTGCTCTCTTCTCTTCTCTTCTCCACACTCTACTCCTACACTCCGCCCACCAGGACCTTATTGGCCCTCTATGCTGATGTGCATGTAGGGTATGGAGCTCTGAGTTTTAACCATGTCATTGCTTAGTCAGAGAATATTGCTGCTGCTGTCTTGGCTGCAATACACTCCTGTGACGCACTCGTTGCAGGGCGCCACAAGTACATGTCTTTTTTTTTTTTAACAGTAGGACTTTGCAGGGACTTCTTGCTAATAGATCAGCTTCACACAGATGCATTCTAATGGTCACAGTCCTCACAGGTAACATGAGACTGTCTTTGATCATCCTGGAGCTGATCATTGGCTGAGCCTTTGCCATTCTGACTATTCTTCGATCCATTTGAATGGTAGTCTTCTATTTTCTTACATGTCTCTCTGGTTTTACTTTCCATTGTAAAGCATTAGAGATCATTTTAGCTGAAAAGCCTATCATTGCCTGCACTTCTTTATAAGTTTTACATTCTCTAATCAACTTTTTAATCAAAGTACACTGTGATTCTTAATTTCTTGAATGACCCATATTTCTGATGGTGGGTTTACACGTCCCGATATCGGCGTCCAACTCCGACCCAACTCCGACAAAAAGTCACGTGGGTCGCGAGTTGGAGCCGATATCGGGTGCGCGTTGTACTGTTTGACAGTACAACGCGATGCTGGAACGATGCCAAAACGATATCGGAGTTGAATAGCAAAGCTATTCAACTCGCCGATATCGCAAGGTCGTTGTACCAGCATCGCTGCGTGTGACAGCCCAACTCCGATGTCTACGCTCACGTCACCCATTCACTCCCATGTTAACTGGTCGTTCCTGGGTTGGTGGGCGTAGACATCGGAGGGACGTTGCATCCCGATATCGCGGCGTGTAAACTGGCAATGCGATGCAGGGAGAAACGTGCACTAAATGCGCGCTCCCGCGTCGTTGCCTCCGATATCGCCGCGATATCGGGACGTGTAACCCCACCATTATGGTGGGTTTACACACACCAATCATTGTATCCAATATCTGAACCAATCTCTGGTTGCAGTGAAATCATGGACAGATTGCTCCATGTTGTACACAGCCACAAAATGGAACTATGTGTCCATGATTTCACTGCAACCAGAGATCTGTTCAGATATTGGATACAATGATTGGTGTGTGTAAACCCACCATTAGACTTTCAAGGAGCAATGCATGTACAACATGTGCTGGCTTGACCCTTAGGGCCGCTTTACACACCAACTTCTGTGACCAACTTCTGAACAGATCTCTGGTTGCAGTGAAATCATGGACACATTGTTCCATTTGTACACAGCCAGAAAATGGAGCAATGTGTCCATGATTTCACTGCAACCAGAGATCTGTTCAGAAGTTGGTGTGTGTAAAGAGGCCCTTAAATAAGAAACGCCTAATTCACACCTGTTTCTTTACTGAATGATTGACCTCACTAATTGAAGTCCACATTGCTATTATTCAGAACACCCCCCCCTCAATTAATTCAAATACACAGACTCAAAAACATGCAGATCATAAATGCTGAGTCTGTTGGTTTTCTAAGGGCGGCTTCAGACTGCAGACTTCAGACTGCATGCACCGTTTTTGGAATCGGCAGACAAATCTCCACTTCTGCAGGATACATCCGGCGAGCTGGCAGCCGGATAGCAGCTAATTACCACCCGCCGCGATCCAGCTCCGTGCAGCCCGACAGGATTCTATGCAGAAAAACTCCGCTCCAGCCTGTCACTCCTGACAGCCCCGGACCGGACGCTGCCGCAGTCTGAAGCCGCCCTAAGAATCTACTGCAACAACTGGTACCCTGTTTCCCCTAAAATAATATGGGGGGAATATTGCATGGGAATATTAGGGCTTGGAGGGGGATGATGGAAAAATAAGACATCCCCTGAAAATAAGACATTTTTTTTGGAGCAAAAGTTAGATAAGAGAGTGTCTTATTTTAGCAGAAACAGGGTAAATTGACATGTTGTAATATAATTTATACCAAAAACAGTGAAAAATCTGGTTTGTCATATTGGACTGCTGTTATTTTGAACACTACTGTACATATATACATATGGACCTTCATGGGCTGGTGTATAGTAAAACCAACTCAACATGCGGCATATCTAACAGTGAGAGTCATAGAAATCCATGTGTAGGGAACTCCCCAAAATGGATACTGTAGCCAAAGTGTCATCATTTACTAAGATGTCTTCTCCTCAAAGCGTTGACTTGAATGGAAGCAGAAATACAAAATAATATTAAGACTTCGCTATTAACCCAGCCAGATCAACAATTTTAAACTATTATGTATAATAGTTATCTTGTGGACACCACAGCTCAAGTTGGTGCTCATCTCAGTTGTAGGCACCACTGCCCAATTTGGAGTGCCTCCTTTAAAAAGCTTCTCCCTTTTTAGAAAAACTTCACGATTTGTACATATTTGACAGTGAGCCATTGTTCAATGCCGGTCTGGCCCTGGTGATTACTTGTTTGGACTGTGGCCATTTAAAGTTTGGTCTTTCTGTCTGTAATGTGTTCTAACATTTGTCACAAATCCGATTGTAAGACTATTCATCCAGAAATTAACAAATCAATGTATGTGGTCAGATGCCCGGTGTCTGCTGCTGAGTGGGGACTATTGTATTATATAGCCGATAGTTTGTGTTACAATTCTCCAGTAATTCTAATATATACTAGAATAAAAACAGGATATAATATTCACGTCAAGCAATCATCAATGAGTCTATATGGCAAGTTCTCAGATGTATATGTTTTATTAAATTATCAATCTTCCATCAGATTCGACCTGTAGGACACCTGCTAGGGCTCCAAAGGTCCAATAGAAGATTAATCAATTTAGGGCTGAGTTTGCCAGTCACTTCTCTTGTTATTCTTTATCCACAGTGGTGATTATTTATTTTACTATTTTGTAGTCTTTTATGATGACATTATTTCTCCGCCCTGCTCTATGGTTAACATGGAGCAGGGCGGGTATAAGCGGTGATGTCACAGCAAGAGGCGGGGCGGCTTGCCCAGGCTGTGACATCACTGCCTTTCACCGCCCTGCTCCATGTTAACCATGGAGCAAGGGCGGGGAAAGGTGGTGGCGTTACCGCAAGAGGCGGGGCGGCCGACACTGCAATAAGCTCTGTGTACTATGCAGCAGGCGAGGGAAACAATGATTGGCATCAGGGAAGCGGCGGTGGGCTGATTAAACATGCAGGGGGTGTGAAACTGCCCTTTGGCTCCAGCCACAAGCCACCTCCTATTTGGCTCCACTATGTAAGTTTTCAAAGTGTGTTATCTAGAGGAACAGGGGGGCTCAAGGGCTGGGGGACCCCTTGCCTGGATGCAGCAGACATGCTGCATTCAGTGCTGTAATTAGATCACCATGTGTGGTTGGTGACAGGTTCTCTTTAAGTGTGGAAAAAATCTCAAGAGCGAAGCAAAAATCCATGGAAACAAATTGAGAACATACAAACGCCATGTCTGAGGATCTAGGGCTCCAGCAGAGTATGACTGGCCACAGTGCTGCTTGTATTATACTCATTAGCTTTATTAGTAATTTATAGGAAACTCACAATATTACAATGCCTATGTTCTGGATATAGTGTGAAGCATAGATCATAACCATGTTTATACATATACTAAAATCCTATATATGATATAAACTTTCCTATCTTCGCCAGCCAATAAATAGCACATAATAATGTGTATACTGTTTTCCTCTGTTTTGCACTTACACCATTATTTCCCCAAAGCCAACTGTATAGCTGTGGGTGACAAATGCCTCCACACATAGGTTGAAAGATCATTTAGTGCTATGGGGTCTTGAGTAGGACCAGATGATGCAGAAAGCTAGATGCCCTTAATTTATATGTACTGCCCTTGCAATGTCAATAATTTCCATTTTTCCCAAGTTGTATGATTTTTCAATTTAAAGCAAGTGCAGAAATTATACGTATAAATAGGATTTTAAAATAAGCACTCTTGTCCTTAATAATGCAGAAGTGACTGTCTTTTGACATGAGGGGGTGTCCATTTGCACGTAAGGGAATCAGCTGGTATTTATGATTTCGATCACTTTTGACAATACAACATTTTTTGGACCCTCATTTGCATTCAAAGGTTTATTTTCTTCACAAAGAACATTTAGTATTAATATGTAAGATATTGCATTTATATATTCTTGAATAGGGTAGAACTGTGGTTATACAATAGAATTTATGGGAAAGTCTCTGAGATTGAGGTTACTCAATAACAATGCAAATTTTCAGACTGCTAAGAGGCCAAACAAGGCATATACATATATACAGTCAGGGCCGGGACGACAGCTAGGCGACCCTAGGCGATCGCCTAGGGCGCCATCTTGTGGAGGGCGCATTCCCGCCTCTCTCCACTGCTCCTCCATTTGCCGCCGCCCGCCCGCAGAGTGAGCCGCTGGCACCGGGCGGAGCAGAGGATCCGCCGCCCGCCCGCTCACAGAGTGAGCCGCTGACGGCTGACACCGGGCGGAGCAGAGGATCCGCCGCCCGCCCGCAGGGTGAGCCGCTGGCACCGGGCGGAGCAGAGAATCCGCCGCCCGCCCGCTCGCAGAGTGAGCCGCTGACGGCTGACACCGGGCGGAGCAGAGGATCCGCCGCCCGGCCGCCCGCAGAATGAGCCGCTGACACTGGGGAAGAGGAGAGTACAGTAAGAGGAGCTAACTGAGGGAAAGGGGGAGTATGGAGGCAGTTTTAGGAACAAGTATGGGGGGAATTATGGGGACAATATTAAAAAGGGACACACATGGGCATATGGGGGCAGTATGAGGAACAAATCTGGGGGGTATATGGGCGCTGTGGGTGGAGTATGGGGTCAGTAATAGGAACAAACGTGGGGGAGTGTGGGGGCAGTATGAGGAACATAGGGGGAGCATGGGGCAGTATTAGGAACAAACATGTGGGGGCGGGGTAGTATGAGAAACTAACAGGGGGAGAGTATGGGGGCAGTATTAGGAACAAACATGTGGGGCAGTATGAGAAACAGGGGGAGAGTATGGGGGCAGTATGAGGAACAAACGGGGAGAGTATGGGGGCAGTATTAGGAACAAACGGGGAGTATGGGGCAGTATGAGGAACAAACAGGGGGAGAGTATGGGGGCAGTATGAGGAACAAACAGGGGAAGAGTATGGGGGCAGTATGAGGAACAAACAGGGGGAGAGTATGGGGGCAGTATTAGGAACAAACGGGGAGTATGGGGCAGTATGAGGAACAAACAGGGGGAGAGTATGGGGGCAGTATGAGGAACAAACAGGGGGAGAGTATGGGGGCAGTATTAGGAACAAACATGTGGGGCAGTATGAGAAACAAACAGGGGGAGACTATGGGGGCAGTATGAGGAACAAACAGGGGGAGAGTATGGGGCAGTATTAGGAACAAACATGTGGGGCAGTATGAGAAACAAATAGGGGGAGACTATGGGGGCAGTATGAGGAACAAACGGGGAGTATGGGGCAGTATGAGGAACAAACTGGGGGAGTATGGAGGCAATATTAGGAACAAACACGGGGGAGTATTGTGCGGCAGTATTAGGAACAAATGTGGGGGGGGTATGGGGGCAGTATGAGGAACAAACGGGGAGTATGGGGCAGTATGAGGAACAAACGGGGATTCCATAGAGGCAGTATTAGGAACAAACATGGGGGGAGTATGGCGGCAGTATGAGAAACTGCCGCCGTGGGAGTATGGGGGATGTATGAGGAATAAACATGATGGGGAGTATGGGAACAGTTTGAGGAACAAACGTGGGGGGGGTGGATTATGGGGGCTGTATGAGGAACAAACATGGGGGGAGTATGGGGCAGTATAATGGACAAACGTGGAGGGAGGGATGATTGGGGTTATATGAGGAACAAACATTGGGGAGGGAGGATAGGGGCAGTATAAGGAACAAACATGAGGGGGAGTATGGGGGCTGTATGAGGAACAAATGGATTGGCAGTAAGGGGGCTGTATGAGGAGCAAACGTGTGGGGAGGAGGATGGGGGCTGTATGAGGAGAAAACGGGAGGATTAGGGCTGTGTGAGGAGCAAATGAGGGAGAGGGTGGAGGCTATATGAGGAGCAAACGGGAGGGGGGAGGGGCTGTATGAGGAGCAAATGGGGGGAGAGGGTGTGGGCTGTATGAGGACCAAATCGGGAGGGGAGAGAAAGGCTGTATGAGCAGCAAATAAGGGGAAGAGGTTGGGGGGAGTGTATGTAGACGCAGCATGGAGCGCAAGCAGGGGGGAATTGAGAACACAGAAAACGGAGTGAGGGGTTGATAAGTATGGACATAGTATGAGTTGGACAGTATGGGAAACAATGGGGTAAGTTTGAGGATCCAGTATAAATAGTGAGAGGGAGATGGCTGCTGAACAGTATGTGGAGTAAAGGGGGATGGGTGTGGATACAGTATAACGAGTGAGGACGGGATGGCTGCCACACAGTATGTGGAGTGAGGGGGCATGGCTACGACACAGTATGTGGAATGAGGGGGGATGAATGTAGACACAGTATGAGTGGGAGATAGGTGTGAACACAGTATGTGGAGTGAGGGGAGGGAAGTAGTGAAGAAACTTTAGGGCATGAGAAAAATGTAAGGGGGCACAGAATAGAGAGTGAGTAGTGTGGGGCTGTATGGAGAGGGGGCAGCATGCGGGGACAGTGTGAGGCCACAGCCAGGAGAGGGAGTGTGATAAGGGAGGACAGTATAAACAGTGGGCAGTATAGGAGGACACAATGTGAGAGGACAGTATGACCAGGGAGTTCACTATGGAAGGAGAGGGCAGTGTGATGAGGGGCAGTGTGATGAGGGGCAGTGTGGAAGACATGTACAGAAAGAGGGACAGTGTGTAAATCATATTTTGTGCAGGAAACAGTGAGGAAGTACAATTATTATTCCAGGGTCAGTGTAGGGCAGATATTTTTGCTTTGGAGAATTTTTAAGGGTATCGTGTCGGGATGGGCTGAAGACTGGAAAAGATGGACGTCTCCAGAGACGAGCTGTGGATGTGAAGTCATTATGGCATCTGGACAAGATGAAGAAAAGAAAAAGGCGACCCCGATCAGAGACAAGGTCATCTATAAGGTACCTGGATGTAAATGGTTGTGATACTAATTCTCATTAGTGCTGTAGTTCCTGTGTCGTCTGATGATGATTGAACAACTCCCAGCACCTCCTTACCATTGTTAAGGATGTAGTAGGAGTTGTAGGTTCATGCAGCACAAATGTGTATGGGTCTGATCTGACATTATAATTGTTTTACCATGTACTGATGGGGTTCTGATGATGATTTTTTTTTTTTGCTAGATAAGGGTTGTGATGCTGTACTTATGTACTGATAAGGGTTATATGTATGTATGTATTTCTGTACCTCTGGTGGTTCTGGTCATGTATCCCTGTACTGATGAGAGGGCACCAAAATGCCTTGTCCCGGCACTGTATACAGTCATGGCTGAACGTGTTCCACAAATGAAGTATTTCTCCTAGAAAATTATTGCAATTACACGTTTTGTCATACACGTGTTTATTTCCCTTGTGCGTATTGGGATAACACAAAAAATCTGACAAAAAAGGCAAATTGGACATAATTTCACACAAAACTCTAAGAAGTGTTAGCACCTTTCTCAAATTGTGGGTAAACAACTTTGTTTCAAACATGTGATGCTCGTTCAAACTCACCTGTGCAAGTAACAGATGTGGGCAATATGAAAATCACACCTGAAGCCAGATGAAAAGTGGAGAAGTTGACTTAATCTGTACATTATGTGTCTGTGTGTACCACACTATGCATGGAGATCAGATAGAGAACTTTCTAAGGACTTGAGAACCAAAATTGTTTAAAAATATCAACATCCTCAAGATTACAAGTCGATCTCCAGAGATCTTGATGTTCACAGTGTACAACAAAATCAAGAAGTTTACAACCCATGGCAGTGTAGCTAATCTCCTTGGATTTGAATAGCAGAGAAAATTTGATGTAGGGTTGCAACACAGAATAGTCTGGATGGTGGATAAGCTGCTCCACCCAAGATCCAAAGAAATTAAAGCTGTCTGGCAGGCTCAGGGTGCATCAGTGTCAGCGGAAACCCATCCATTGACATTTTTATGAAATAAAACTCTATGGTAGGAAACCCAGGAGGACCCAACTGCTAAAACAGAGACATTAAAAAGCTAGACTGCTGTTTAACAATATGTATGTGAGTAAGCCAAAATCCTTCTGGGAAAGCATCATGTGGACAGAGGAGCCCAAGATAGAGCTTTTCGGCACATCATTCTACCATTTATCAAAAACTGGACGATGTCTACAAAGAAAGGATTACAGTACCTACAGTCAAATATGGTAGAGGTTCAAAGATCTTTTGATGTTGTTCTGCTGCCTATTATACTGGGCACCTTGACTATATACAAGGCATCATGAAATCTAAAGATTACCAAAGGATTTTGGGTCGCAATGTAGTGTCCGGTGTCAGAAAACTGAGTTTGCATTCTTGGTATTGGGTCTTCCAGTAGGACAATGACCTCAAACAAACTTAATGAAGCACCCAGGAATGAATGGAAACAAAGTACTGGAGAGTTCTGAAGTGACAGCAATGAGTCCAGATCTGAATCCCATTAAACGCCTATGAGGAGAACTTAATATTTCTGTTGGGGGAAGACGCCTTCAAATATGAGAGACCTGGAGCAGTCTGCTAATGAAAAGTGGTCCAAAATTCCAGTTGAGAGGTGTAAGAAGCTTGTTGATGGTTATAGAAAGCAGTTGATTGCAGTTATTTTATTGCAAAGTGTGTGCAAATACTAAGGCTAGGGTCACACATCCGTTTTTTTTTTTTTAAAAACTGATCTGGTTTTGAGCTTTTAAAAAGCTCAAAACCGGATCAGGAAACGCTCCCCATAGGAGCCTATGATAAAAACCGGATTGCTTCACAAGCAATCCGGTTTCCGTCTCTGGCTCTGCAGCCTGCGTGAAAATTCATGCAGGCTGCAGTTTTCGGAGCGGTTGCAACATCCGAAATGTGTAATCCTGAGCAATGCGGTTCCCGCATATACTTTGCTTATCCCAGCTGCCGCCGGGATAAGCAAAGTGTTCTGTGTTTTGGTAAACTTTTAATTTGATTAATAAATGTTTCTATAATGCCTCTAGGGGGTGCCCACTCCCCTAGAGACCTTCCACCCACTCAGGTGGGCATATAATGCTGGAATCACTTATGTACAGCAGCTGACTCCTATTGTAGGTATAGTATGTGCGCTGTCCAAGGTCGTGAAGGCTTATACAGTAAGATCTATGAGCAGCACTGCCCATAGATCTACTGTAAATGGCTTCAGAACCTCAGACAGTGCACATACTATAGCAATAGCTATAGTATGCGCGCTGCTCTCAGAGGAGCTCGGCGCTTTCATTGATAAAACTGTACAGCAGCTAACAGGAGTCAGCTGCTGTACATAAGTGATTCCAGCATTATATGCCCACTTGAGTGGGTGGAAGGTCTCTAGGGGGAGTGGGCACCCCCTAGAGACATTATAGCATCATTTATTAATAAAAGTAAAAGTTTAAACAAACACAAAACAGTTTGCTGATCCCTGCGGTAGCAAACTATCCGGTAACCGGATTGCTCAGGATTGCACATCCTGAGCAATCCGGATACCGGATTGCAGCTTCAGCAATCCGGTTCCTGGATTGCTGGATGTCAGAAGCCAATTGCGTTCACCGCATCCGGATCTGGATGCAGTAAACGCAATTTGATTTTTAAGTGTAACCCTAGCCTAAGTTGAGGGTGACAACTATTTTGTCCAGTCTATTTTTGGGGTTTTGTGGGAAGCCCAATCTGCCTTTTTTCATTTTTTTGTTTTCTTTTGTTCCAATACACACAAATAAATAAACATGTATGACAAAATGTGTAATTGCAATGATTTTCTGAAAGAAATAGTTCATTACCTAAAACAATTTCAAGGATGCCAATACTTTTTTCCATGACTGTATTGCTCATCTAAACATGTACTCCAGTCATATACTAATGTGCACATACAATCATATACACACTCACACACATACATACACACACAGTTGGGTCTAGCATTATTTGGTAAGTGACAGAAGTTTTAGCATTTTAGCTATTTAACAAAGCACATTCAAAATACAGTTATACAATCAATATGGGCTTAAAGTGAAAGTTGGGGAAAGAAACATGCATGTGGCTGTTTTTATTGCAAATCCATAAAAAAACATAAAAATAATGAAGAGTGTGCGGCAGTCAGATCAGTCCATCAGGATCATGATTTAGACTTTTTAGCCGAAACGTGTCGCTCTTAACCGTCCTATGGACTGATCTGACTGCCGCACGTTGTGCATTATTTTATATTTTTTATGGATTTGCAATAAAGTGAAGTTTTACATATTTTTCCTCTACGTGTTGCCATTTTTCCCGTTCACTGCGTCAATCTCTGCCTTCTGGTTTCTATTCAGATCAATGAGACGCAAAATCAAGAGCCTAGAAAACACCTTTAAAGGGGCCCAAGAGCTGCCAAACACATCTCAAATCATTTTGAAATGGAGCCCCGCTGTTTTGACACAGATGTTCTTTTCCTACACTTTTACTTAGCAAGCTTCAGCGCCGCTGTCACCATGCTTCCAGACCCGCTCATGAACCTCAGACATTCTCATGACTTCCCTGAGATAGTCTCCCATTACATAGTGGGTATCACGCAGCAGGGAATCCCACTGTGTGACCTGAGATAACCTCAGTAGCATCAGCACTTGTAACACTAGCTGTCTCGTGAGAGCTGTGATATCACATGAGATGTAACAGATACATCTTGCCCGTATTGTGAGACAGAGCGTGTGATGAGCGGTGACATCAGGGAAGGCTTGCGTTCAAACTTGCAAGATAGCCCATGTGACCCCTCGAGTCCAAGCTACAGTAATGTTTGTGATGGCACCACTTGTCACACTCTCATGCATGCCTGCTCTCAACATATGGGGGATGCTTTCTGTAAACATGACTCCACCATATTTTTGTAAGGATACATGCCCATGGTACATTGTCTGATGAGTCTTTTGAAGCAGATTTTTAGACTCTGCACCAAAATGTGCATGTCTATCGTGAAACCAGCAAAGTCTATAAGAGTTCAGAAGCACTGTGCCAACATAATTTTTTTCCTTGCATATTTGGTGCAGATTTTGGGCCAGAAAATAGAAAGCTGAACCACATGTGCAAGAAAAAAAAAAACAATGTGAGCACAGCACTTCTGGTCCGTCATAGACTTTGCTGGCCTCAGGATAGATATGCAGATTTTGATGCAGATTCCCAAAATCTGCGGAAAAGAAAGCATGAAACAACGCATCATGGGACACGGCCTAAGAGGCTCCAGGAAGAGCCGCAGTTGTGATGAAAGGGCTTGAGGATTCCTTCTGCCCCCTGGCTCCTTCCACAGAGACTTCTATACCAGGAGTGGCCCACTACAGTACTCAAGGTCTGAAAACAGGATACGATTTTTATCACCTGCAGATGTGATTATTCCAGCACCTTGTGCAACGCTAAGGAAACCCTAAAGGTATGAATTGTTTGCGGACCTTGAGGACTGCAGTTGGCCAGACATGTTCTACAGGTGTGTGTGTGTAATGTCTTGCTTTTCCATACCTCAGACCATCAGGCCTGCAGCTTGTCCACCAGTTTATGTAGGGAAGTATCAAAGCACCTGTTTGCAGTAACAGTCCAGCACACAAGGAGTGAAGTACAAAAAACTTTTCTGTAACTGGCACTATAAGTCTCAAATGCAGATATATGACTTATACATAGTGTATGTGTGTGTGTATATATGTGGCGCCCTGCAACGAGTGCATCACAGGAAGGTATTGCATCCCTGACAGAAGATGTAATATCTTCCGTCTCAGTGATGACATGGTTAACACTCAGAGCTCCATACTCTGCATGCACCACGAGAATAGAGGGCCAATCAGGTCCTGGTGGGAGGAGTGTAGGAGTAGTGTGTGGGTAACGTAGGAGGAGAGGAGTAGTAGTCGTCAGGAGAAGAGGAACGTAGGAGAAGCAGGGAGCTGCACAGTTCCGTGCAGCCCTGGAGTCCACTTACCGGCTGGCACCATTACACGGTGACCCAGACTGGAACACGGGCAACTACCGAACGGGTCCAACTATACCCGTGCCCAAAACCACTGGATCACCGGTTCCGAGACGAGTAGACGACCATCGCTGCTCAGCAAACCGGGGTGAAGAGTCGCTTCTAGGAGCACCTCACCACTGCCACCATAAATGTTGTCTTGCCAGCAGGGACTCGCCACTGGGACACAGGGCCCTAAGCCTAATCAGCTAGGCTCCAATTAGAAGTCTCCCAAGTACCCTGATCTGGTATTCTAAGGCAACATCGGCAACCCATCTAGAGAAGTTAGAAAAAGGAGGAAAACCAGTCATTGCCGGGACCACCCGGTCCGTTACCCAATACTGTATACCCTGTACCATCCGACCGGTTACAGTAAAGACCCGTTACAGAGGACGCTGGTGTCTGTGATTTCTTCAGAACTGTTTTAACCCTTTGCATGCTAAACACGACTGAGTTCCATCAAGTGCAGCTCCTGGCCCTGGGCACTCCTGCTCATCCTGTGGGGAGCGTCCCATCCAGCTGCCGTACATCCCCCGGAGGCCCAAGCAGCGCCGGTGCATTCACCGGATTCCCGCAAGTGGCGTCACGACAAGTAAGAATTAACCCCATCCGTTCAAATCCCCTTTTTGATCTGATCACCGGGCCCCACAGCCTCAGGCGCGGAACCGTGACGAGAGGAAGCAACGCCTGAGACGTGAAGACCCGGCCACGGTGAGTCATATATATATATATATACATGTATATAATGAAAGACCCGCAGAGATCATCAGCCTCTTAAAATGGTGGAATGTCCATTAAGGGCTTTGAGTTATACCCCAAAAGCTGTATGCATGTCCACTCATCCAGCAGGGGAAGGCGCAATTGGCACAAAATGTGGGAAGGCTAAATACAACATTAACAAACAACAGGCCTTGGTCAAGAAAGAACTAAAAAATAACTCCAAAAAGTTCTTATTATTAAATTTTATAGCTTGATACAAGCCAATAGATCAGATGGGGGGAACACTCTTAACTGTAAAGTAAGGTGTTGTTCCCGGCCAACGGGTCTTTTTGTGAGCATTTTGGCACCAAACAGACAGGGAATGTTTTAGGGCCATTTTAAATTTTGAACTTTATTCCGCATTCAGTGATTTTTTTTTTTTGGTAAGGCTACTTTCACACTACGATTTTTAGGGAGCCGATGCTGTCCGATAAAATCGGACAGCATCGGCTCCCTTCTGATGCCTGGAATCGGATGCCAAATAAGCATCCGATTCCGGCATAAAATCGTAGCCTTCGTGCTATAAAAAAAAAAAAAAAAGAAAAAAAAATATGCTCACCTATCCCCGAGCCCCCGCCGTCTCCCGCCGTCTCCTGCAGGCTCCCGGTGGCTCCCGGTGTCCTCACGCTGTCTGCAGTGGTGTTCTACTGCAGTATAGGACCTGCGGTGATGTCACAGTCACGTGACTGCAGATTACTCCATGGTAACCTGCGGTCACGTGACTGTGACATCACGGCAGGTCCTATACTGCAGTAGAACAACACTGCAGACAGCGCGAGGACACCGGGAGCCACAGGGAGATGGCAGGAGACACCGGGAGCCTGCGGGGGCTCGGGGATAGGTGAGCATAAACGTTTTTTTTTTTTTTTTTAACCCCTTCTCTCCCATTTTGGAGAAGTTTTACTGTACTGAGCATGCTCAGTACAGTAAAATCGGGTCCGAGGAGACATCAGATGTTTCCTCTGACCCTGCTCCATAGGGCCCCATGTTAAAGAGATCAGATCGGATCGGATGTGCACTAAATGCCATCCGATTTGGTCCGATCCGATTTTGTCCGATTTTATTTTTGGTGCAAAAATCGGACCATGCTCCGATTTTTGCACCGATAAAAAAATCGGACAGAATCGGATCGGACCAAATTGGATGGCATTTAGTGCACATCTGACTCGGTCCGATGCCCATAGGGTTACATGGGGGCAAAAATCGTTTTGATGCTGTCCGATTTTTATCGGACAGCATCGGAACTGCCAAAATCGTAGTGTGAAGGCAGCCTAAATAGCTTGGGTTTCCAATTGTGAACCAAATCTGCAATGTTTGTGCCAAACTTGAAATTGGAAATTGGCAAACATGTTCAGAAAAAGTTCGCTCATCTCTGAATATCTTAAGGCAGAAGGACATACAAACAAGCAACAACTGAAGACAGCTGCTGAACGGCCGGAAAAGCACCCCCAAGGAAGAAACCCAGTGTTTGGTGATGTCCATGGCTTCCAGACTACAGGCAGTCATTGCCTGCAAATGAGTCTTTACTAAGTATTAACATTTTATTTAGGTTAAGTGTGGCGCCCCTGCGTCCAGGAGGCCACAAGAGGGTACTGCAGCCAGGCAGGTAGGACAACAGTAAACACTACACCCTCACAGCCCACATACCCACGCATAGAAGGGGTTACATCCAGCCCTGAGGTTAGATACTATATGAGACCAGAGGGGTGGTGGATGAGGAGTGGGTTGGGCACACCAGAGGTCAGGTGACTGACAGTATATAGAGAGGGGGAGGAGAAAAGGAAGACAGTAGGCTGAAGTAGCTGAGAAGTAAAGACAGAAAGAGACACACTGCCTGGAAGAGCCTAAGCCGAGGAGCGCAGACCCGTACTGAGCCAGTGTGAGCCAGATGGGGGGGAAAGCCCGTCCGACGCCGAAACCACTAGGAGTGTGAGAGAACAGAGAGGGACGGTGTACCCGTGCCCTAGACAGCATCTGAAGCAACCTGTTGCAGGTGGAGAAGCCCTCCTAGAATATTGGAAGGAGCATAGAAGAAGGAGCCTGGCAGAGCCTCATGCTAGAGGACTGTTGCAGGCTGGGCTAAAGCAGAGTGTCAGCTCTGAAGGGGACCGACGATTTACCCGGTATCCCCAGATTCACTGACGGGGAGCTTCAGTTTCAGGCTGGAGTTCCTAACCCAAAGGACAGGCAGCTAAGTGATGCATTAGGACTCACAGAAGCCCGAGTCACCGCCATACTGTCCAGCGTTCACACACACCCGTGTAAGACGGAGAGAGTAATAGCCCGGAAAGGACACTAAAAGATTGTGTGAGGGGTCACAAGGAGAGAGGAGCCTGGCTGCAGGAGAGAAGGGAACCCGGAAAGGGAGTAGAGAGTAACTGTATGCTAAGAACTGTATAACAACTGCCAGTAACTTGTAAGCTGACTAAAACAACAAGTAAAGCTTTGGAAACCCTGCATTGCCTCTCTTGCCAGCTTCCATCTGCAGACCATTTCTCCCATACAGGCTTGCACCAGAAAGACCACAACCTGCAAAGCCACAGCTCCAGCTTGTCAGCACCAGCACTGGAGAGAGATCTCGGCAGCCTGCAAAGTAAGTGTGCTCCAACTACACACACACCATAGACTCATTAACCTTTACTGCCCCGGGGGATACAGTTCCCCCCACTGGAACTATACCATCCCCGCTGCCATTCCATCACCCCCGGAGGTTCTGCAGCAGCGGCGGCCCCATCACTGGTCGCACCAAGTGGGTGGCGTCACCCGTGACAAATCCCTTGTAAATATTCCCCTTTTATTGTGAGGGCCCAGGGCCACGGTCCGGACCAGGCCACCCGTGACATCCCCAGCTGCCGACCGGTCCGGTACCGAGTACCCTAGTCCCGCCTGGGGCTCCACATTAAGTTGTCCAATTACTTTTGAGTATCTAAAATGAGGAGGTTTTATAGAAAAATGATTGCAATTCATACATGTTTCCCACGATATTTTTGTTCAACACCCTTAATTACATCTGAAAGTTTACACTTCAATTCCATCCCAATTGTTTTAATTTAAATAAAAAAATTGCAGCATGTAGAGCCCACACACACATATATATTCAAGTGTGTATCAATAAATTAGAATATTATCAAAAAGTTAATTTATTTCAGTAATTCAATACATAACGTGAAACGCATACATTATATAGAGTCATTAGAAACAGAGTGCTCTTTTTCCAGTGTTTATTTATGTTAATGTTGATGATTTTTGCTTACAGCCAATGAAAACCCAAAATTCATTATATCAAAAAATTAGAATAATTTACACAATACACCTACAAACGCTTAAAAAGCATTTAAAATTGTCCTTTAGTCTGTTTCAGTAGGCTACACAATCATGGGGAAGACTTGACAGATGTCCAGAAGGCAGTCATTGACACACTCCACAAAGAGGGTAAGCCACAAAAGGTCATTGCTAAAGAAGCTAGCTGTTCACAGAGTGCTGTATCAAAGCATATTAATGGAAGATTGAGTGGAAGGAAAATGTGTGGTACAAATAGGTGCACAAGCAACTGGGATAACCGCAGCCTTGAAAGGATTGTTAAAAAAAGGCCAGTCAGAAATTTGGGGAAGATTCACAAGGAGCGGACTGCTGCTGGAGTCAGTGCTTCAAGAGCTAGCACACACAGACCTATCCAGGACATGGATTACAACTGTCTCATTCCTTGTATCAAACCACTCATGACCAATAGACAATGGAAGAATCGTCTAACCTGGGCCAAGGAGAAAAAAGAACTGGACTGATGTCAGTGGTCCAAGGAGTTGTTTTCAGATGAAAGTAAATTTTGGATTTCATTTGGCAATCAAGGTCCCAGAGTCTGGAGGAAGAGCGGAAAGGTCACAATCCAAGAGTCTGGAGGAAGAGCGGAGAGGTCACAATCGAAGAGTTTGGAGGAAGAGTGGAGAGGTCACAATCCAAGAGTCTGGAGGGAGAGTGGAGAGGCCATAATCCAAGAGTCTGGAGGGAGAGTGGAGAGGCCACAATCCAAGAGTGTGGAGGGAGAGTGGAGGGGCCACAATCCAAGAGTCTGGAGGGAGAGTGGAGAGGCCACAATCCAAGAGTCTGGAGGAAGAGTGCAGAGGTCACAATCCAAGAGTCTGGAGGGAGAGTGGAGAGGTCACAATCCAGAGTCTGGAGGGAGAGTGGAGAGACCACAATCCAAGAGTCTGGAGGGAGAGTAGAGAGGCCACAATCCAGAGTCTGGAGGGAGAGTGGAGAGACCACAATCCAAGAGTCTGGAAGAAGAGTGGAGAGACCACAATTCCAGAGTCTGGAGGAAGAGCGGAGAGGTCACAATCGAAGAGTTTGGAGGAAGAGTGGAGAGGCCACAATCCAAGAGTCTGGAGGGAGAGTGGAGAGGTCACAATCCAAGAGTCTGGAGGGAGAGTGGAGAGGCCACAATCCAAGAGTCTGGAGGGAGAGTGGAGAGGTCACAATCCAAGAGTCTGGAGGGAGAGTGGAGAGGCCACAATCCAAGAGTCTGGAGGGAGAGTGGAGAGGTCACAATCCAAGAGTCTGGAGGGAGAGTGGAGAGGCCACAATCTAAGAGTCTGGAGAGAGAGTGGAGCGGCCACAATCCAAGAGTCTGGAGGGAGAGTGGAGAGGCCACAATCTAAGAGCCTGGAGAGAGAGTGGAAAGGCCACAATCCAAGAGTCTGGAGGGAGAGTGGAGAGGCCACAATCCAGAGTCTGGAGGGAGAGTGGAGAGGCCACAATCTAAGAGTCTGGAGGAGAGTGGAGCGGCCACAATCCAAGAGTCTGGAGGGAGAGTGGAGAGGCCACAATCTAACAGCTGGAGAGAGAGTGGAAAGGCCACAATCCAAGAGTCTGGAGGGAGAGTGGAGAGGCCACAATCCCAGAGTCTGGAGGGAGAGTGGAGCGGCCACAATCCAAGAGTCTGGAGGGAGAGTGGAGAGGCCACAATCTAAGAGCCTGGAGAGAGAGTGGAAAGGCCACAATCCAAGAGTCTGGAGGGAGAGTGGAGAGGCACAATCCCAGAGTCTGGAGGGAGAGTGGAGAGGTCACAATCCAAGAGTCTGGAGGGAGAGTGGAGAGACCACAATCCAAGAGTCTGGAGGGAGAGTGGAGAGGCCACAATCTAAGAGTCTGGAGAGAGAGTGGAGCGGCCACAATCCAAGAGTCTGGAGGGAGAGTGGAGAGGCCACAATCCAAGAGTCTGGAGGGAGAGTGGAGAGGTCACAATCCAAGAGTCTGGAGGGAGAGTGGAGAGGCCACAATCCCAGAGTCTGGAGGGAGAGTGGAGAGGCCACAATCCCAGAGTCTGGAGGGAGAGTGGAGAGCCACAATCCAAGAGTCTGGAGGGAGAGTGGAGAGGCCACAATCTAAGAGTCTGGAGAGAGAGTGGAGCGGCCACAATCCAAGAGTCTGGAGGGAGAGTGGAGAGGCCACAATCCAAGAGTCTGGAGGGAGAGTGGAGAGGCCACAATCCAAGAGTCTGGAGGGAGAGTGGAGAGGTCACAATCCAAGAGTCTGGAGGGAGAGTGGAGAGGCCACAATCCCAGAGTCTGGAGGGAGAGTGGAGAGGCCACAATCCCAGAGTCTGGAGGGAGAGTGGAGAGACCACAATCCAAGAGTCTGGAGGGAGAGTGGAGAGGCCACAATCTAAGAGCCTGGAGGGAGAGTGGAGAGGTCACAATCCAAGAGTCAGGAGGTGTAGTGTAAAGCTTCCACAATCAGTGATGTTTGGGGAGCCATGTCATCTGCTAGTGTAGGTCCACTGTGTTTTATCAAGACCAAAGTCAGCTGTGTCGTCTGTCAGGAAATTTTAGAGCACTTCATGCTTCCCTCTACTGACAAGCTTTTTAGAGACTGAGATTTCATTTTCCAGCAGGGCTTGACCCCTGTCCGCACTGCCAAAAGTACCAATACTTGGTTTACCAACGACAGTTTCACTGTGCTTGATTGGCCAGTAAACTCGCCTGACCTAAATCCCATTGAGAATCTATGGGGCATTGTCAAAAGGAAGATGAGAGACACCAGACCCAACAATGCAGACGAGCTGAAGGCTGTTATCAAAGCAACCTGGGCTTCCATAACACCTCAGCAGTGCCACAGACTGATCGCCTCCATGCCAAACCACATTGATGCAGTAATTCATGCAAAAGGAGCCCCGACCAAGTATTGAGTGCATTTACTGTACAGACTTTTCATTAGGCCAACATGTATGAGTTAAAATTCATTTTTTCAAGTGGTCTTATATTGTCTAATTTTCTGAGATAATGACTTTTGGGTTTTCATTGGCTGTAAACCATAATCATCAACATTAACAGACATAAACACTTGAAATAGATCCCTGTTTGTAATGACGCTATATAATATTTGCTTCACTTCATGTATTGAATTACTGAAATAAATTCACTTTTTGATGATATTCTAAATCATTGAGATGCACCTGTACATATATCAGCTGTGCCGATTTGAACTGGTCTTATTCACAACCCAAATAAGAGAGTCAATATTAGTGGTGCCACCTTCAGTTGTCTGGGGAAAGCAAGAGAGCTTGCATGAGAGATGATGACTACTTATAATCAATCAGAAGAATTAAATCATAGACTATGGAAAAGAGGTGACACAGAATATATACTGCATAATGCAGAAAATGAAGTGGAAAAAAAAAGGAATTATTATAACAAAAAAATCAAAAGCCTATGATAAAACTTCAAGTCCTTTTTATATTTGTTCCCATTTATGGAATAACCTTGCCCTGAAACAAGTTATCCTTCCATTGGATCCAGTGTAGAATATGTTGGACATGCTGATGTCCTTGTATGTATAAATCTACATTGAAATAAGCCAATCTTAACAATAAGAGACAAACTGAGGAAAGGAAAGGCAGAAAGAGCTCTGCCACGGCCTTAACCCCTCACCTACCAGGACATAGAAAAAGCAGCAAGTAGAATTTGGAACTGTTATTCTTTTTGTTCCCCTCCAATGGAGCGAAGAAGAGCACTGACAGCAGAGAAGGGAAGGAGCAAAGAGCGGGAGGTGGGGGAGGCAACTGTTTGAATAAGGAGATTTTCTCCTCTGTTTAACTATATTTCTAGAGGAAGCGAGAAAGAAAATAAAGGAAAGTGAGAGGGAGAGTGACCGATACAGAAAATAAGATTAGACTTCTCATCCAGGGGCGTTCATAGAAGTCATGGGATTCCATAATAGAAGTTCTAATTCTTACGCACCCCCCATTTAAATACATTAAATGCTGCTTGGTCACATAAGAACATGACTCACAACTTTGCAGTCCTTATAAAGTAATTTTCATCCTATTGGTAACCATAGATTCCTCTTTCATTGAACCAATAAAGTATGCTGCCAACAAAAGAGCCCCCCAAACACTTATGATACCCCACAATGAAATCCTCCACAGTACCCTCTACGCACAGTATGATGACCTGACCATACTGTACCCCAACTCAACTAGCCCGGCAGAGTATGGTGAGTACAACACAGTATGATCCACAACTGTGACCCCCACACAGCCCTGCATGAAGTATAATGGGCCTACATACCGTACAATGGCCCCTACTATCACTGCACATAGAATAATGGCCCAACACAGCCTTCCATGCAGTATAATAGGCCTACATACAGTATAATGGCCCCTACTATCGCTCCAAATAGTATGCTGGCCACCACACAGCCCTCCACACAGCATGATGGAAGCCCACATAAACGTTCACACTGTATAATTACTTGCACTGAGCATAAGGGCCTTCAAGTAGCCTTCCATTAAGTAAAGGCCTTCCACATAGCCCTCCAAACATTATAATGGCCCCCATACAGCCCTCCAGATATCTGCCGCTTAGCCTTCGAAATATTATAATGACCAGCGCGGAACCGAGTCAGGCAGTTCTCTGGGAAGGTCACAAGGCTGTAACCTGGTTCCGTGGCCCTGGCCATGTCATAAAAATAAGGGACATTTTATATGGGATTTAACCTGACGCCACCTGTGGGTTTCGGCAATTGGGTATGTATAGCCGACTCTGCTAGATTGTCTCCTCTCCACGGGTAGAGCGGGAGGCCCCAGGGCATTTCAAACCAGTTTATGTAGGAAATAGGGAACGGTCAGGTGCAGGACTGAGGGCACGACAAATGGCTGGAGGACACAAGAGCTGACATTTCCTGAACCTTTACTTGATGATCGATGGTGCAGACCGGGGTACTAGCCACAGATGGTAGTGGAGATCCGGGCAGCCTGGAAGCAATTAGGGATTCACCGTGCCAGGTGTGTTTGGAGGCCTTTCTCCTGCGCGGTGTAGTTTGGTCCTTGCTGCCTGAAGATATGCTGCGGCCCTCTTCCTGCGTGTCTAACCTTTGCCCGTATGACAGGCAGTTCGAACCTATTACAGGTGTTGCTCCTCAGTGGCGGCTCCGGGCTGTGGTATGCTGCAGTGCTACTGGGTGTTTAGTGGGGCCAGGGGACTTGCAATCCTTTGCCCTCTGGACTTAGCTGCTGGGACTTCAGTACCCGATCACGGACTCCGGTGTCACCTGACAAGGAGACCCCTTCTTGCTTCCAAGCATGACATCACCCCCTGTGAGGAAGACAATGCCACTGTGGCAACCAGACTCTTGGGGTGCCACACCTCCTCATAGCCTTCATAAAGTATAATGAGCCCTACATAGCCCACCCTATAGTATTATAGGCCCCACTTAGCCTTCCATATAGAACAATGCACCCACACAGCCCTCCATATAGCATAATAGGCCGCACTTAGTCCGCTCTATAGTATAATGCACCCCCAATAGTTCTCTATATATAATAATGCACCCCCATAGTTTTCTTTATAGTATAACTAGCTGTAGAGCCTGGCGTTGCCCGGGCATAATGCCCATAAATGGTCGTAGTGCTCATATATGGTAATATCACCCATATATGGCAATATCGCACATATAATGTATGTATGTATCATAGTCCTGCCCCTTCATAGCCTCTCCCATACACACAACCCCACCCCTCATGGTAGCCCTGCCCCTTTCATGGCCTCTCCTCTTCATAGCTCCACCCCTCCACATAGTCCTGGGGACAGGGCTATGTGGAGGATATGGGGATATGTGGAGATGCTGGCTGTGAAGTGGGCATGGCTATTTGGAGAGGGTGGAGCTATGTACATACACTCAGCTTTGTGGAGAAGGCGTGGTTATGTGGGGTAGATGGTGGGTGGGTCTATGCTGAGTGAGGCTATATAGAGTGGGCGGGGCTATGTGGAGTAAGCGGGGATTGATACATACATACACATACATATGAACATACATACAGCTTTATATATTAGATGGGCCCGACACAGTCATCTCATTCTTATAATATCCATATATACTGTGTGCAGAAATATTAGGCAAATGAGTATTTTGATCACATGATACTTTTTATACATGTTGTCCTACTCCAAGCTGTATAGGCTTGAGAGCCAACTACCAATTAATAGTGATGGGCGAGTCCTAAATTACTCGGAATCGCTTGACTCTAGCGAGTCCGAGCCCGGGACTCGCTACTCGTTGCGAGTCTAGCGAGTCCAATGTTAATGAATGGGGAAGCGAGTAATAGCGAGTAATGTGCGATTTACAAATTGCAGATGTGTCTCGGAAGCTTCAGGCTCTATCTGCTAGGACTCGTTACTCTGCGAGTTTCGCAGCGTTTACTCTGACAAAACTAGGATTGCTATTGACTTGCATTGGACTCGCTACTGTGCCAGTGATAGCAGGGAAACTCGCAGAGTAAGAGCTGTCTGCTCTGTGCAGCTCCAGGGTCAAATTTTTTTCTGACAAATCCATAAAACAATGTGAAAAAAAATTACGTGGGCTTCGCCGTATTTCTGGAACCAGCCGGATCCAGCAGGCAGCGACGGGCTGCCCCCAACCCCCAGGTGCCTATTTGTACCTGGCCGGACACAAGAATATAGGCGAGCCCTCTTTTTTTATTATTTCATGAATTTCATGAAATAATAAAAAAAAATGCGTGGGGCTTCGCGCAATTTCTATGTCTAGCCAGGTACAGCTAAGCAGCTGGGGGCTGGAATCCGCAGCGCAGGGAGGCCCAAGCTTTCTGGGCACCCCCCGCTGCAAATTGCAGCCCGCAGCCGCCCCAGAAGATGGTGCGTTCATTGAAGCGCCATCCTCTGGCGCTGAACCCCGCTCTTCCAGCGGCCCTGGTGGCGGTGGCACGCTGGGTAATAAAGGGGTTAATACCAGCTTTGTTATACAAGCTGGTATTAAGCCCGAGATTCTTAATGTCAGACCAGGTTTGACCCGGCCACTAAGAATCTCCAATAAAGGGTTAAAAAAAACACAACACAGAGAAAATTTTTTATTAGAAATAAAAAAAAAAAGCCATTAGGGACTCCACCTTTAATTAAAAAAATCCTCTTCCGTCCGACGTAGTCCAAAACGCGATGTCCTCTCTGCTACATCCCCTGTGCATAGATATAGATGTCTATGCACCGGGAATGAGCAGACTGAGAACAATCTCAGCTCTACTACATCAGGCAGCAGGCGGGCTCTAGGACCCTGGAGCTGCACAGAGCAGACAGCTCTTACTCTGCGAGTTTCCCTGCTATCACTGGCACAGTAGCGAGTCCAATGCAAGACAATGGCAATCCTAGTTTTGTCAGAGTCTCTGACAAAACTAGGATTGCCATTGATTTGCATTGGACTCGTTACTGTGCGAGTAAACGCTGGGAAACTCGCAGAGTACCGAGTCCTGCGAGTCCCTTACTACTCGCCGAGTAACGAGTCCTAGCGAGTAGATTCGCCCATCCCTACCAATTAAGTAAATCAGGTGATGTGCATTTCTGTAATGAGGAAGGTGTGGTGTAATAACATCAACTCCCTATATAAGGTGTGCTTAATTATTATTATTAGGCAACTGCCTTTCCTTAGGCAAAATGGGTCAGAAGAGAAATTTGACGGGCTCTGAAAAGTCCACAATTGTGAGATGCGTTGCAGATGGATGCAGCAGTCTTGAAATTGCCAAACTTTTGAAGTGTGATCACTGAACAATCAAGCGTTTCATGGCAAATAGCCAACAGGGTCGCAAGAAACGTGTTGGGCAAAAAAGGCGCAAAATAACTGCCCATGAATTGAAGAAAATCAAGTGTGAAGCTGCCAAGATGCCATTTGCCACCAGTTTTGCCATATTTCAGAGCTGCAACATTACTGGAATATCAAAAAGCACAAGGTGTGCCATACTCAGGGACATGGGCAAGGTAAGAAAGGCTGAAGACAACCACTTTTGAACAAGAAACATAAGATAAAACGTCAAGACTGGGCCAAGAAATATCTTAAGATTGATTTTTCAAAGGTTTTATGGACTGATGAAATGAGAGTGACTCTTGATAGGCCAGATGGATGGGCCAGAGGCTGGATCAGTAAAGCGCAGAGAGCTCTACTCCGACTCAGATGCCAGCAAAGTGGAGATGGGGTACTCTATGGGCTGGTATCATTAAAGATAAACTTGTGGGACCTTTTCGGGTTGAGGATGGAGTGGAGCTCAACTCCCGGACCTACTGCCAGTTTCTGGAAGACAACTTCTCAAGCAGTGGTACAGGAAGAAGTCGGTATCGTTCAAGAAAAACATGATTTTCATACAGGACAATGCTCCATCACATGCATCCAACTACTCCACAGCGTGACTGGCCAGTAAAGGTCTAAAAGAAGAACAAATAATGACATGGCCCCCTCGTTCACCTGATCTGAACCCCATAGAGAACCTGTGGTCCCTCCTAAAATGTAAGAACTACAGGGAGGGAAAACAGTACACCTCTCGGGACAGTGTCTGGGAGGCTGTGGTGGCTGCTGCACGCAATGTTGATCGTAAACAGATCAAGCAACTGACAGAATCTATGGATGGAAGGCTGTTGAGTGTCATCATAAAGAAAGGTGGCTATATTGGTCACTAATTTTTTTGTGTTTTGTTTTTGCATGTCAGAAATGTTTTTTTTCTAAATTTTGTGGAGTTATATTAGTTTACCTGGTGAAAATAAACAAGTGAGATGGGAAAATATTTGTTTTTTATTAAGTTTCCTAATAATTCTGCAGTGCACAGTAATTGTTACCTGCACAATCAGATATCCTGGGCCCTTTCACATCAGCGGTATTTTCAAATCGCGGCAGATGCGGTGAAAAAAACGCATCTGCCGCGATTACCGCATAACCGCTACACTTGCGGCAAGCCTCATGCAATGTCTATGGGGCTTGCGGTAAAGGTGCGGCAGGTGCGGCAAGTGCGGTTTCGGCACTTGCGGCAGGTGCGGCCGCGAAAAAGAACGCTGCAAGCAGCGTTTTTTTTCGCGGCCGCACTTGCCGCACCTGCCGCACCCTTACCGCAAGCCCCATAGACATTGCATGGGGCTTGCCGCAAGTGTAGCGGTTATGCGGTAATCGCGGCAGATGCGGTTTTTTCACCGCATCTGCCGCGATTTGAAAATACCGCTGATGTGAAAGGGCCCTAAGATAGCCAAATCTAAAAAAAAAACACTCCAACTTCCAAAAATATTAACCTTTTATATTTATGAGTCTTTTGGGTTGATTGAGTACATAGTTGTTGATCAATAATAAAACTAATTCTCTAAAATACAACTTGCCTAATAATTCTGCACACAGTGTAGTGGACCCACATATTCCTCCATATAAAATAATGCATCCCATAGTCCTCTATATAGTGTAATGGGTTCTACATAGTACTCCATATAGTATAATGCACCCCCATAGTCCTCCTAGTAGTGTAATGCACCCCATAGTCCTTCACATATTATAATGCACTACTCACAGTCCTCCAAATATTATAATGTACCCCCATAGTCCTCAATATATAATAGTACAAGCGAATAGCCCTCAAAATAGTATAATGCACCCCCATAGTCCTCCATATATTTAATACACCCTATAATTTTCCATATATTATAATGCACAACATAGTCCTTAGTATATTATAATGCACCCCCCATAGTCTTCCATATATTATAACTAGTAAAAAGGCCCGATGCAATTGCATCGGGAGCAGGGTGAAATGAATTGTGTGTATACAGGCGGGCCAGTGGGTAGCAGAGTATACAGGGGGCTCTGTGGGTAGCAGAGTATACAGGCGGGTCTGTGGGTAGCAGAGTATACAGACGGCTCTGAGGGTAGGAGATTATACAGGTGACTCTGTGGGTAGTAAAGTATACAGGCGGCTCTGTGGGTAGAAGAGTATACAGGTGGGTCTGTGGGTAGTGGAGTATACAGGCGTGTGTGGTGGTGGTGGCAGAGTATACAGGTGTGTGTGGTGGTGGTGGCAGAGTATACAGGCGTGTGTGGTGGTGGCAGAGTATACAGGCGTCTGTGCTGGTGGCGGCAGAGTATACAGGCGTGTGTGGTGGTGGCAGAGTGTACAGGCGTGTGTGTGGTGGCAGAGTGTACAGGTGTGTGTGGTGGTGGCAGAGTGTACAGGCGTGTGTGGTGGTGGGAGAGTATACCGGCGTGTGTGGTGGTGGCGGCAGAGTGTACAGGCGTCTGTGCTGGTGGCGGCAGAGTATACAGGCATGTGTGGTGGTGGCAGAGTATACAGGCGTCTGTGCTGGTGGCGGCAGAGTATACAGGCATGTGTGGTGGTGGCAGAGTATACAGGCGTCTGTGCTGGTGGCGGCAGAGTATACAGGCGTCTGTGCTGGTGGCGGCAGAGTATACAGGCGTCTGTGCTGGTGGCGGCAGAGTATACAGGCGTCTGTGCTGGTGGCGGCAGAGTATACAGGCAGGTGTGGTGGTGGCGGCAGAGTATACAGGCGTCTGTGGTGGTGGCAGAGTGTACAGGTGTGTGTGGTGGTGGGAGAGTATACAGGCGTGTGTGGTGGTGGCAGAGTATACAGGCGTGTGTGGTGGTGGCAGAGTATACAGGCGTGTGTGGTGGTGGCAGAGTATACAGGCGTGTGTGGTGGTGGCAGAGTGTACAGGCGTGTGTGGTGGTGGGAGAGTATACCGGCGTGTGTGGTGGTGGCGGCAGAGTGTACAGGCGTCTGTGCTGGTGGCGGCAGAGTATACAGGCATGTGTGGTGGTGGCAGAGTATACAGGCGTCTGTGCTGGTGGCGGCAGAGTATACAGGCATGTGTGGTGGTGGCAGAGTATACAGGCGTCTGTACTGGTGGCGGCAGAGTATACAGGCGTCTGTGCTGGTGGCGGCAGAGTATACAGGCGTCTGTGCTGGTGGCGGCAGAGTATACAGGCAGGTGTGGTGGTGGCGGCACAGTATACAGGCGTGTGTGGTGGTGGCAGAGTGTACAGGCGTGTGTGGTGGTGGCAGAGTGTACAGGCGTGTGTGGTGGTGGCAGAGTGTACAGGCGTGTGTGGTGGTGGCAGAGTGTACAGGCGTGTGTGGTGGTGGCAGAGTTTACAGGCGTGTGTGGTGGTGGCAGAGTGTACAGGCGTGTGTGGTGGTGGCAGAGTGTACAGGCGTGTGTGGTGGTGGCAGAGTGTACAGGCGTGTGTGGTGGCGGCAGAGTGTACAGGCGTGTGTGGTGGCGGCAGAGTGTACAGGCGTGTGTGGTGGCGGCAGAGTGTACAGGCGTGTGTGGTGGCGGCAGAGTATACAGGCGTGTGTGGTGGTGGCAGAGTGTACAGGCGTGTGTGGTGGTGGCAGAGTGTACAGGCGTCTGTGCTGGTGGCAGAGTGTACAGGCGTGTGTGGTGGTGGCAGAGTATACAGGCGTGTGTGGTGGTGGCGGCAGAGTATACAGGCGTGTGTGGTGGTGGCGGCAGAGTATACAGGCGTGTGTGGTGGTGGCGGCAGAGTATACAGGCGTGTGTGGTGTGGCGGCACAGTATACAGGCGGGTGTGGTGGTGGCGGCACAGTATACAGGCGGGTGTGGTGGTGGCGGCAGAGTATACAGGCGTCTGTGGTGGTGGCAGAGTATACAGGCATGTGTGGTGGTGGCAGAGTATACAGGCGTCTGTGCTGGTGGCGGCAGAGTATACAGGCGTGTGTGGTGGTGGCAGAGTATACAGGCGTGTGTGGTGGTGGCGGCAGAGTATACAGGCGTGTGTGGTGGTGGCGGCAGAGTATACAGGCGTGTGTGGTGGTGGCGGCACAGTATACAGGCGGGTGTGGTGGTGGCGGCAGAGTGTACAGGCGTGTGTGGTGGTGGCGGCAGAGTGTACAGGCGTGTGTGGTGGTGGCGGCAGAGTGTACAGGCGTGTGTGGTGGTGGCAGAGTGTACAGGCGTGTGTGGTGGTGGCAGAGTGTACAGGCGTGTGTGTGGTGGTGGCAGAGTGTACAGGCGTGTGTGGTGGTGGCAGAGTGTACAGGCGTGTGTGGTGGTGGCAGAGTGTACAGGCGTGTGTGGTGGTGGCAGAGTGTACAGGCGTGTGTGGTGGCGGCAGAGTGTACAGGCGTGTGTGGTGGTGGCAGAGTGTACAGGCGTGTGTGGTGGCGGCAGAGTGTACAGGCGTGTGTGGTGGCGGCAGAGTGTACAGGCGTGTGTGGTGGCGGCAGAGTGTACAGGCGTGTGTGGTGGCGGCAGAGTGTACAGGCGTGTGTGGGGCGGCAGAGTGTACAGGCGTGTGTGGTGGCGGCAGAGTGTACAGGCGTGTGTGGTGGTGGCAGAGTGTACAGGCGTGTGTGGTGGTGGCAGAGTGTACAGGCGTGTGTGGTGGTGGCAGAGTGTACAGGCGTGTGTGGTGGCGGCAGAGTGTAAAGATTATGCTCACCTCACCCCGAGCCCCCGCCGTCTTCTGCCGTGTTCCGCCGTCTTCTGCCGTGTTCCGCTAGGCTCCCGGTGGCTGTGCAGGCTCCCGGTGCCTGCAGTGATCTTCTATCTACTGAGAGTGAAGGACCTGTGGTGATGTCAGAGTCACGTGACCCGCGATTTGCCTGGAGTAAGCTGGTGTCACGTGACTCTGACATCACCACAGGTCCTTCACTCTCAGTAGATAGAAGATCACTGCAGGCACCGGGAGCCTGCACAGCCACCGGGAGCCTAGCGGAACACGGCGGGAGACGGCGGGAGACAGCGCGGGCTCGGGTAGAGGTGAGGATTTTTTTTTTTTTTAGAGTAGTGCGGGTCTGCGGCTCGTGATGACGCTGCGCGTCATCACTCGCAGTCCCGCGCAAAGCATGTTGGGATTCGGCTACAACGCCCGAAATCCCAACTGCGGATTATATAAGTAGATGCACCCTCCATAGTCCTTCTTATATTATAATGTAGCCCATAGTCCTCCAAATATTATAATGTTCCCCCTTAGTCATCCACATATTGTAAGCCAACATCCACAGTCCTCCATATATTGTAATGCACCACATAGTCCTCTCTTTATTATAATGCACCCCCATAGTCCTCCATCTAATATTTAAAGCTGAGTGTGTGTATGTATCATAGCCACTCCACATAGTTAGACCCACTCCACATAGCCACACTACAAACTATGTGGAGGGTGGAGCTATGAATGGGGGGAGCTATATGGAGTGTGAGTGGCTATGTGTAAGGGCGGAACTATGAAAGGGTGGACCAGGAGGCCCCACCACAGCCCCACATATATCGCAGGAGGTCACACATTGCCACCAGAATACAGCAGGAGGTCCCACACAGCCTCAAATATATTGCCTCCTATATCTCCTCCTATTACCCCATATAACCTCCCTATATCTAATCCTATTACTTCATATAACATCCCTATATCTCCTCCTATTACTCCATGTAATATCACTATGCCTCCTCCTATTACTCCATATAACCTCCCTATATCTCGTCCTATCTAATATATAAAGCTGAGTGTGTAGGTTTATGTATCATAGCCACTACCACTCCACATTGCCAGACTACTCCATATGCAGTGGGTGTTGCTATGTCGAAGAGTGGAGCTATGAAGGGCAGAGCACATATGTAGTGAGTGTTGCTATGTGGAAGAGTGGAGCTTTGAAGTGCAGAGCAGGAGGTCGCACACAGCCCCCAGTATACCGCAAGAGGCCGCATAAAGCACCCAGAGTACAGCATGAGGTCGCACACATCCCCAAGTATAGGGCAGGAAGCTGCACACATCCCCAAGTATACAGCAGGAGGCTGCACACAGCCCCAAGTATACAGCAGGAGGCCACACACAGCCCACAGTATACATCAGCAGGCCACACACAGCCCCCAGTATACATCAGGAGGCCACACACAGCCCCCAGTATACAGCAGGATGCTGCACAGAGCACCCAGCAAACAGCAGGAGGCAGCACACAGCCCCCCCCCCCTTATACAGTAGGAGGCCTATTTACTTTGTGACTTTTATGTGCAAAATAATTTTTTGTTAAACCATTATATTTTCTTATAGCTAATAACACTTAGTTACTCTCCCAGGCACCTCATTAGACTTAGGGAATGTCCTAGACTATGTTTTGAGGGGAAATTTTAACCCAGCACTTCACAGTCATTTGCCAAAAAAAAGGCTTATTCACTGTATGTGTGATGTTATAGATACTCTTTTGACAGCCTGCATATTTATCAGGTGAACTATAACTTACCATATATGGAAGAGAACAAAATAGTGGGATTCAATAGAATGGATCAAATGCAAATCCACAAGTATAACTCAGGAGACACAAATGCTGCACAAATATAGTGATATGACTTGGAATGTTCTATTGTGTTCTATTTTATTGTGACACTACTGTTTTGTTCTCTTCCATGTATGGAAAGTTATAGGTCACCTGATAAATCTGGAGGCTAACTGTCAAAATAGTATTTATAACATCATACACCCTATATCTCCTCCTATTACTCCATATAACCTCCGTATATCTCCTCCTATTACTCCATATAACCTCCGTATATCTCCTCCTACTACTCCATATAACCTCCCTATATCTCTTCCTATTACTCCATTTAAGCTCCCTATATCTCCTCCTATTACTCTATATAACATCCCGCTATATCTCCTCCTACTACTCCATATAACCTTCCTATATCTCTTCCTAATACGCCATATAACCTCTCTTATATCTCCTATTACTCCATATAACCTCCCTATATCTCTTCCTATTACTCCATTTAAGCTCCCTATATCTCCTCCTATTACTCTATTTAACCTCCCTATATCTCCTCTTACTACTCCATATAACCTCCCTATATCTCCTTCTATTACTCCATATAACCTCTCTTATATCTCCTATTACTCCATATAACCTCCCTATATCTCTTCCTATTACTCCATTTAAGCTCCCTATATCTCCTCCTATTACTCTATATAACGTCCCCTTATATCTCCTCCTATTACTCCATATATCTATCTATCTATCTATCTATCTATCTATCTATCTATCTATCTATCTATCTATCTATCTATCTATCATTATTATTATTATTATTAATTTATATAGCGCCATTATATTCCATGGTGCTTTACATGTTAAAAAGGGCAGACTAGGACAAGTAACATAGTAGCAATACAAGTAACAATAAATGTTGACAATTCAGTTGTACAGAAACAAGAGGGGAGAAATCCTGTCCACAAAGGCTCACAGTCTACGAGGGGCGGGTGGGGATACAGTAGGAGGGGGAAATTCCAGTCATGAGGCGGTGTGGTGGACCGGGTCTTATCTATCTATCTATCTATCTATCTATCTATCTATCTATCTATCTATCTATCTATCTATCTATCATCTTTTATCTATCTGAATCCTTTCCATCGTTTGTCTCATGTTTACATCATTTTATTGCTCTTGCAGATAATTGTATGTGATTCCGCTTATTGAGCCCATTCCTATATTCCCTCTTGCGCCTTTCAGATGTCCTTATATTGGATTGCTGAGCCGTGCCATGTCTCTGTTTAACCTTTTCCTTCCTTTCATTCTTGATCAAGGAAATCACCGAACATTAGTTCTACTTGCATTAATTATTTCCCCTCTCTTTTTTTCTGCACATCATAACTTCATCATTAAATTAATAGCTAAAAGTGACATGTCTATGTTAAATGTTACTGATAATTCTATATAGAGATAGAGCATTTATTTATCAGGTTCTCATCCAAATAGCCATATTAAGTTTGGGAAATATCCGCCTGCCCTGGAAGCCTCAAGTCTGGACCCCCGACCAATCAATGTGTAATATCTCATAGGCAAACATTGGTTTTTCTGAATATACCGGTGTTCACCTTTAAGCCTTATTCTTGGGCAATCAAAAGTCATGAAATTCTACCATTTTTTTCTTCAAGTCAACACTTGCAAGGAGACTGTCCTTGTTTAATGGAGCAATTTATTGACTCTCTTCTGTGCAAATTACATTTATTAGCTGAATATGTCTTGTAATATGCTGGGAGAAGAGCCAATTATTTTATGTAACAAATTAAATCACTGCGCTAAGTCACCGCACCGGGTTCAAAGGTTCCATTGTAAATGCACCATCTTAGACGTTGAGGAGGAGGAGGATGAGGATGTGGAGATGGCCTGTTACCAATGCACTAATTGAGTTTATGCCTACACTAGGTGTACCGCAGGGGGTGCCGAGCAACGTGCACCAATCAATCCGCCAGCCATTTTTCTTATATCTGACAAATAATAAAATCAGAGCTTTTCCCAATTGCAGTAATTCGCATCAGGATTTTGAAAGACGTCTTGGATGGATAGGGTTAAGACATTGTGGAAGGATTGGAAGCGTTGTGATAAGGGGATGCCCGGGTGCACTGTGATAATATGACAGATATTTAAATAGCAGAAGACACATCTCAGTTTGTGAAGCTGAAATACGGTAATACAATAAGGAGACGGGTCATGGATCAAGGAGAAAAATAATACTGAGGAATTGGGGAGGCGAGTGAAGGGTCCCGTGAAATGGAAGAAGGGGGGAGAGAAGCTGGAAGGAATAAAAAGGGAGGGATAACAAGGAGGCAAGAGGGGAGAGGGATGCTGGAAAGCTCAAGGGAACATGGCTCATAATACAGAGAAGGATGTGTCAGCAGTGGATTTCTGTATGGAACAATCTACATGATTCTATCTATATATCTATTTCTAAAGAAATATCTAATTAAGGAGAATAAACATCCCCTAAATACTTTCTTTAAATTGAATCCTGATTCCAGGCCAAGTGGCTTATTCAAGATAAGGAAAATCCCCTCTTCATGTATTTCTGTTAGGGAAAATGGAAGTGACATCTTTCCTTGGGCACACAAAATGGCCTTAAAGGGGTTGGCATATTTTAGCCTCTGGGAGCATTACTCATAGTGCAGATATATGATTCATGATCCTGGATGAATATCTTCGAAACAGAAATTTCACAAGGAAAAGTCAGAGCAAAGCTAGTACACTGTTTTCATGGCTAATGAGCTCAAGGGGCGCTCCAAGGGGGTAGTAGGGCCTGAAGGGGGCAGTGCAGCCTGAAGGGGGGAGTGTGGCCTGAAGGTGGCGTGCAGCCTGAAGGGGGGTAGGTGTGGGCCTGAAGAGGGGTGGTGCGGGCTGAATTGGGGCACTGTCACCTGAAGGGAGGTTATCAGGCCCACAAGGGTCTGGGTGCTCAGGTCTCGGGCGGCCGGGTGCAGGGATGTCTCGGTGCCTGAGCCTGTGCCCTTGCGGTGACAATAAAAAGAAAGAAAAGAAAAAAAATAAAATAAAGTTTGTGAAGTTCGTGACACCATCTGTAGGTCCAGTGATGGCACCGGCACTGCTGGGACCTCCGTAGTGATGGGCAGCAGCAAGATATTGCGGCTCTCTACAGGAAGAGCACAGTCCCCGGGGTTATATGGGTTTGATGGTGGAATATGGTAGCACGGCTGGAATGGGACTGCGCGGTCTCTGTGGTGCGGTGCACGTAAATTACAGTTCATCAGCAAAGAACACAAACACATTGCTCACACTGCACGGGTACTTTACTCCGGTAATCTCAGTCTTACAGGGTATGCAGTTGTTTCAGCCAGGGTAGTGGACCGTGTGGTCCTGGCAGTAGGCAGTGTCCCTCTGAAGCTCCGGTGATGTTCATTCTCTATACTCGCTCTGTCCTACCTCTGCGCACTGCTTTCTTTATACGCTACCCTGCACGAAGCTCGCTTCTTGAACCAGGCCGGTTGGGTGATATGGGAACCCTCTTTCTCTCTATAGGGAACCCAACCCAGTCTAGTGCTTCTGATGGAGTCGGTGCTTGATTTGGGTGGTTGGATCATGCTCCTATAAAGACATCGACCACGCCGGTAATTTGCGGTTCAGGGATGGACCTCTGATCCACGTCGGAGCCTGTACCCCACTTCAGACTGGGCCAGAGCATTTTGTCCCCTCTACTTTGCCACTCTCTGTCTGGGTCACCAGATTGAGGTGCCCTCCCCTTTACTTCTCCTCTTTTACACTCTCTTTCACTTCCACTCCTCTCCTCACCGTTCCTTTTGTACTTCTCCGCCTTTTTGTCTCTACTACTGATCTGTTTTGTCTCTCTTTCCCCACTCACTATATAACCTTGCTTCTCCTCCCACCGGGACCAGTTACCCTGGTAACAGGCGTCTGATTGGTCCCCTATCACTGGGTGTGTGTGTGGTGATGGAGCTTCAGGCTTCTACTACCCCCTGCTAGGACAAAGCATACTGCACCTTCTGTTAGGGGTGCAGTACCCTTTTGTAGTGCACTAACTAGCGGGGTGCTACAGGACACAGGATGTTAAAGAACATTAAAAGAGAGTCTGTGTGTCATGCTCCACACCTCATATTCTGCATTAATTATAAACAATAAGTTTTGACAGGAGTGTTACTTTAAGGGTTCACTCACATCTGCATCTAAAATAATTAAAATAATAATAATCCTGAAAAGTTGGATGAGTGATATCCATTTGGTATGCATGTTATGAGAGTGTTATTTTTTCTCACCTAGCATACATATACAATGTGGTTTTTTTCCTCAGCAACCTTTACTCTATTTAGGACTATTTAGTGTTCTCTGCTACAGAATGGTAATGTATCTGTAAACAAATGGATGGCATATGGATGGTCCATGTGCTGTCCGTGTTTTTTCTCACATCCATAGACTTGCACCGGTGAGTCTCATCTGATATATAGTTGGAGAAATAATTATTTGATCTCTTGCTGATTTTATAAGTTTGCCCACTATCAAAGACATGAACAATCTATAATTTTAAGGGTAGGTTAATTATAACAGAGAGTGATAAAATATCAAAAATAAAATCACAAATATAAATGTATTTGCAGTTTGCAGAGAGAAGTACCGTAAGGGCTCGGACACACTTACATGCGAGTCTCTCGGACGAGACTCGGAAGAGGCTGGAGCAGTGACCCTGAACGGCCTCTCCCTGTCTGGATAGGAATGACAGCTGCTTGTGTTTTTGTGCAGCTCCACACTCCCCATCCAGAGAGGGAAAGGCCATTCAAGGTCACTGCTCCAGCCTCTTCCGCGTCTCGTCCAAGAGACTCGCATGTAAGTAACAGAGTGTGTCCGAGCCCTAAGTATTTGATCTCCTACCAACGATTAGGAGTTCTGGCTCCTACAGGCCAGTTAGACGCTTCTAATCAACTCATTCCCTGCATTAAAGACAGCTATCTTAAACTGTCACCTGTATAAAAGACTCCTGCCCACACACTCAATTAATTAATCAGACTCTAACCTCTATAACATGTTCAAGACCAAAGAGCTTTCTAAGGATGTGAGGGAAAAGATCCTAGACCTGCACAAGGCTGGAATGGGCTACAACACCATAAGTGAGAAGGAGAAAACTGTTGGTGCAATAGAAAGAAAATGGAAAAAATACAAAATGAGTGTCAGTCAACATCAATCTGGGGCTCCATGCAAAATCTCACCTCGTTGGGTATCCAGGATCATGAGGAAGGTGAGAGGTCAGCTTAAACTACACGGGGGGAACTTGTTAATGATCTGAAGGGAGCTGGGACCACTGCCACCAAGTAACCATTGGTAACACATTACGCCATAATGGATTAAAATCTTGCAGTGCCCGAAAAGTCCCACTGCTCAAGAAGACACATGAGCAGGCTCGTCTGAAGTTTGCCAAAGAACACCTTGGTGATTGTGTGAGTGATTGGGTGAAGGTGTTGTGGTCAAATGAGACAAAAATTGAGATCTTTGGCATTAAGTCAACTCACTATGACCCAAAGAACATCATTCCCACAGTTAAGCATGGTGGTGGAAACATTATGTTTTGGGGGTGTTTCTCTGCTAAGGGCACAGGACTACTTCACCACATCAACAGGACAATGGCTGGAGCCATGTACCGTAAATCCTGAGTCACAACCTCCTTCCCTCTGCCAGGACACTAAAAATGGGATGTGGCTGGGTCTTCCAGCACAACAATGACCCAAAACATACAGCCAAGGCAACAAAGGAGTGGCTCAAAAAGAAGCATATTAAGATCATGGAGTAGCCTAGCCAGTCTCCAGACCTTAATCCCATAGGAAACCTATGGAGGGAGCTGAAACTTTTAGTTGCTAAGCAATAGCCTCAAAATCTTAATGAGTTAGAGATGATCTGAAAGAGGAGTGGACCAAAATTCCTCCTGACATGTGCACAAACCTCATCATCAACTACAAGAAATGTCTGACTGCTGTGCTTGCCAACAAAGGGTTTTCCCACCAAGTATTAAGTCTTGTTTGCCAGAGAGATCAAATACTTATTTCTCTCAGCAAAATGCAAATAACTTTGTATAATTCAAACAATGTGATTTTCTGGATTTTATTTCTGATATTCTATCTCTCACTGTTAAAATGAATCCTTAAAATTATAGATTGTTTATGTCTCTGTCAGTGTGCAGATCTACGAAATCAGCAATGGATCAATTATTTCCCCCACTTTATATGGTCATACGCAGCCTGCTGCAATTTGTTTCCTCCTGCTGAAAACAGCTGAGGAAAAAAAATCACAGATCAGCACTGCCTATTGTTTCACATTGGTGCAATCCACATTTTTATTGGCTTGCACTGAGCGTATTTATACTGTGTATCTATACTCAGATGTTAGCAAACTCTAAGGCGCGTTTTGTTTTTTGTTGATCTGTTTTGGGTGCCATTTAATGCACCAAAATCAGATCCTCTTTTTGCAAAAAAGCATAACAAACATATCATCCATTTGTGCTGCTATTTTGATCCATTTTCAGGGGACACAGACAGACACACAGAGACATGCAACGGCTGCAAGGGCAGGGGGGGTACTCGGTAGCCGGGCCAGTTGACTTTCTTGGGGAGGTCATGGTGGCTGTGGCCCAGCTCCATGTCCCTGGCAGTGCAGTGATGGTGGGTTATTTACAGGGATTTAGAAGTCTATTTTGTGATGCCACCTGTGGTTCTCAGCCAGGGATGACTGATGCTGCTGGTTTAGGCTTCTGGGGCAGATGGTGCGGCAGCCGGGATGATATAGCTCCCCACAAGTGGAGCGGGGCACAAGAGCTGATGTTAGAGTCAATAGCAGGGATGGGGCTGTAGCGGTGTAGAAGGCAGCAGGACACCGAAGGAGCAGACAGACATAGTTCATGCAGCTCCTTTACCTCTTTACTCGCTGATCAAGCAAGGGCAACCCAGCTGTGCTCTTCCAGGGCGTGGCCAGGTCAGCTCCCAGGCAGTCCGTATCATTCCACTGAAACACCCTTCGTAAGCCTTCCCAGATTGCTTTTTCTCTGCGCTGGATTACTCTCCTCTCCTGCCCTGCGCCTTCGTGTACAGGGTCCCAAGCTGATGGTTGCGTGCCTTGTCGGTGGATAGGCAATACGTCCCCAGACCCTAGTTTTAGCCACCATCCTGTGGATTGTCCACCGAAGGTAGCCACTGCTCATGCAGATGCAGCGACCTCCTGTTTCCTGGTAGAACTGTGAAGCCCACTGGGACGGGGTACTCGGTACCAGAACAGGGTATCACGGGGAATCACGGTGGTCTTGACCATGTCCCGGCCCACAATAATGGGGGGTATTTACAGAGGAGAAAGTCATGACGCCACCTGGGATGTGGTCAGGGTGACCACCGCTGCTGAAGAACCTCCGGGGATGATGTTTGGCAGCCGGTGATGTAACATCTCTCCATGGGCAGAGCCTGGTTCCTGGGGCAGTGGTGATGATAGACTATGGATGATGCAGGGCAGGGGTAGTGAGAGAGATGATAGTTTGTGAGGGTGAGTAGGGCTCAAGCGCAAGGATTACACAGACTCACAGTTTTGTAGTTTTCCAAGTCTTTACTGTTGATGGTAGTTCAGTAAAATATTGAGTACTGTCCATGGAGTCTGTGCAGGGGATAGGTTGCTCCCACCCTGGCCAGGTCCTTGGCTCCCTGTCTGCGCTGTGTCTGGCCCCGCTGCTGCATAAGCTAGGCTGCTGGCCCGTGTCTCCTCCCGGGTACCAATCTGAGAGGCAACTCGAGTCCTTTCTGCCTACCCTCTGCCGGGTGTACTGCTGAACTCTGGTGTGTTGCTATGTATTTGGCCCTAATTAAGATGGTTGAATTTTCACTTGTCCGGTTTTACTGTGCAGTGTGAAACCTGCGTAATCACGGATCCGGTATCCGGTCTGTGCGCTCCTCTAGGGTGAGTGGAGCACTACTCTGCCTCCCAGGTATATTCCTTGCTTCTCTGCCTCCTTTCTTCAGACCCTCGGCTTCAGGCCTGAAAGTAGTCAGTGGTCCCTGTCAGGAGCTCAGCACTGCTCCATTTACAGGTCCTCCTCCTAGTGCTCCCTGCACTAAACTGAACTGTCAACTGTCAACTATCAACTAACTACTTCCTCCTCAGACCAGAATATATGAAGGGGAGCAGCTTTGTCTCCCCCTTCTGGCCTGGAGGTGCTAGTGTAGTGAGTTGTGTGGGGAGTTAACCCTTGATGGTGTTGTTACTGTGCACATTAACCCCTGGGGTGCCACATTCCCCCTTAGTAAAGAACAGTACTCCGGGACTGTAGAAAAACAAACAAACAACATATCAATACAATTAATATATACAAAGTCTCAAAAGTAAAAATATACAAAAACCACTGAAATGCAAAAAGAGTCCAAAAAGTTCAAAAGCAGTCTTTCCAGGGGTTTAGTCTATTGCCTCCGGGCTGATATATATATACAATAAAGTCTATACCACAACCAGTTCCGTGGTAAGTATGGTCCGTAGTTAATAAAAAGGAAGAAAAGTTTAAAGTTCAAGAATATGCAAATAGTTCATACAGGATAGTCCTCTGTAGGTACTGGGATTTTTTAACGTTGCGAACAGTATAAACACGTACGGGTGTCTCTGGATTAAGTGCAGTAGGCTCCTAAGCCCTCGGGTCACCGCATAAGAGGCCAAGTTCTTACTCTCCGTGGCTGCCACCTAACACCATGCTACTCTCACCCTTTCCGTACACCTTCACTTTAACGGGTTCTATTTAACTTTACAACAAACATATATACATTTCACATTTGATTCCACATTTTAATCTTTGTACCTAGCCGGTAACTGACCTTGGTACTACTCTGTGATCTGCGTAAGACTGGTATACTGGATGTACTTAGCATATTGGTGTGGGTGGACGTGTACCTATTTGGAGTATTTGCTACTACTGAGGATGAAGATCTGACAGTAGGACTGGCAAGCCCACTGGGACCAGGAATTGGTTCTTCCTCTTCAGGCTCAACTTCCAGTTCTTCATGTCTTGGGACTTCTTGTGGTACGGGTTCTGGTGTTGGTTCTACCATTGGAGGGAAAGCAATCATGGGGACTACAACTGCTCCGTAGTAATTAGGCAATGTTCTGGGGAAATCTCCTAAAACGGTATGGAATACTTCCTCTTTTTTCTTGACAGGTTGGACCTGTATGGGTACAGTTACTTCTGGTGTCTTCAGGGTTTCAGGACAAGGTTTGAGATGGTCTCTTGACACAACTGCTGACGTTCTTCCTTCGTCTTTGCTGATTAGCATTGTCTAAATTTGATGGTAAGACTGTATATGGGGTGGTTTCCCACTGATTATCCAATTTGTTGGAGCGTCTCTTTCTCTTGAGAACTTGCTCATCAGGTTGTAATGAGGTTGCTAGAGCATGTTGGTTAAAGGTTCTCTCTTGTCTTTCTCTAGCTTGCTGGTGACTTTTCTCTACGCACTCTTGTACTTGGCGATACTGCTGTTGACATAGGGTATCCCAATTGAATTCTTCAACTTCTGCATCTTGTTTCAGAATTCCCATATCTAAATCAATTGGCAGCTTACAGGTCTTGCTCGCATAAGGTAGGCTGGGATGCAGTTTGTAGAACTCACCGGGACATGGTTGTACAAGTCTACCAAGTCGGGTAATTTCTCTGGACATTGATTTCTTTCTGACTCTGGTAAGGTTTTCAACAGGTCAATTACAATATGGTTCATCTTTTCGCATAAGCCATTGGTTTGGGGATAATAGGCTGTCGTGTAGATCTTCTTACAGCCGTACATGTTGCAGAATTCCTGGAAAATCTCTGACTCGAAAGCAGGACCTTGATCTGCAAGGACTTGTTCCGGGTAGCCATGAGGTCTACAGAAATGTGTCTGAAATGCTCTTGAGCTGTCTTCGTTGTCAGGTCCTTGACGGGTAGCCACCACTAAGAAGCGGGAGTAATGGTCCACGATGGTTAAAGCATAGACATAGCCTGACCAGCTTGGTGACAACTTGATATAGTTTAACGCAACTAACTCAAGTGGTTGCTTGGTTACTATGGACTGGAGTGGGGCTCTCTGACTCTGTTGATCCTTTCTTCTGAGGTTGTAGCGGCCACATTTTCACATCACCAATCTTCAATTGATTTTCTCATGCCAACCCAGTAGAATCTCTCTCTTAAGAGCACTTCAACTTTTTCCATCCAAAATGACATGCACCGTCTATGTAGGCGTTCTAGGACTATTTTGACGTCTCTCTTGGGTACGATAATTGCCAGACTAACTCATGTGTTTTAGGGTTGGTGGGCCTTCTGAAGAGCTTCCCTTGATATAGGAACAACTTGCTTCTTTATTTCCAGAGTTGTTGGGTCTCAGCTGGAGCATTCTGATTAGGGTACGCACCTTGTTGTGTAAGCAGTTCTTTTACTAGCGTCACAGCTGGGTCGCTATCCTGGATGTCAGCCCATCCATGGTCGCTAACGGGTTGAGATTTGCCTCCTGTTGTTTTTGGTAGATGCCGGGTTGATACTGTTCTACCTTAGAAAGGTGAAAGGCCGGTAGTTCAATTTCTTCCAACTCCTCCGGTTCCTCTTCCACGTCTTTCAAGTGTGGCATCCGGGATAAAGCATCTGCATTCCCATTCTTGCGGCCTGCCCTATATTTGATGACAAAATTGTAGTTAGACAGCGGGTTATCCATCGCTGCCCAACGCACCTAATTTTGCTGAATCCAGGTGGGTCAATGGGTTGTTATCAGTGTAGATGGTCAATTCTGCAGCTGCCAGGTAGTGCTTGAAACACTCGGTTACAGCCCAAACTACTGCCAGTAGTTCTAACTTGAAAGAACTGTAATTCTCAGGGTTTCTTTCCGTAGGCCGGAGTTTCCTGCTTGCAAAGGCAATAACCCTCCCTTTGCTCCTTGCTTCTGTGACAGTACTGCTCCCAGTCCCACGTTGCTGGCATCCGTGTACAGAATGAAAGTTTGATGGTAATCCGGATACGCCAGGATCTCCTCTCCTGTCAGTGCCCACTTTAGCTTTTTGAAGGACTCTTCCCTCTCGTCACTCCACTGGAAAGGGGGATTATGGGTTGAAGATCTTTTTGACTGTCCTACCAGGATGTCTTGTAGGGGAGCTGCTAACTTTGCGAACCCTCTGATAAATCTTCTATAATAGCCCACCAGTCCCAGGAATTGCCTCACTTTTTCACATTAGTGGGTCTTGGCCAATCCCGTATCACTGTGACTTTATCAGGATCTGGTGCTACTCCTTTTAACTCACGACATGTCCTACAGTAGGTACTGCACCTTTGGCTTGAGAAGGTGGCACTTGGATGGTTTGATCTTCATGCCGTATCCGGACAAGGCTTCAAACACTTCTGCCAGGTCTTGTAGATGTTGTTCATATGTCTTGGAGTTGACTATGACATCATCCAGGTACAGGAAGACAGTTTCAAAGTTCTTATGTCCTAGGCAGTCATTGGAAGGTACCGGGTGCGTTGCAGAGTCCAAACGGCATACAATTGAACTCACAGAAGCCCATCGGTGTAGTAAACGCTGTCTTCTACTTGTCAGCCTCTGCCACAGGAACTTGCCTGTACCGACTGTCAGATCTAGGGTAGTAAAGTAGTTAGCAGATTTTAATGCGCTAATGACTCTTAATCCTAGGTAACGGGTATGCATCCTTGTGTGTAATGCGGTTGATTTGCCAGTAGTCTACGCACATTCTCATAGTCCCGTCCTTCTTTTTAACCAACATAAAGGGCTGCCCAGGGGCTACAACTGTCTCTTATTACCCCTGCAGTTTTCATCTCTTTGAGATGTCTTTGGTGGTTTGATAGTGAGCGGGTGGTAATGGTCTATACCTCTCTTTTATAGGCTGATGGTTACAAGTGGGTAGCGTGTGCTCTACCCCTTTAATTAACGGGTGTTTGCTTGAATATCTGCTCATATTCTTTTACTACCCGGTATACTCCATGCCTTTGATGGGAAGGTGTAGAACTGGTACCCACTAGTGATGAGCAAGCATGCTCGGTGCTACTCGTTACTCGCACAAGTATCCCGGTACTCGGGATGCTCGACGAACACCGAGTACCGCCGAGATGCTTGGACTCTTCACTAATAATTATCGCTCTGACACAAATACACAGCTCCTTTCAGTGCACACAGTGAGCTGGCACCTCACAGAGAGCAGATTGATTGTTAGGGTCCCTCTGGGGGGCACAGCAAGGTGTTGTATGCTGCGACGATTTGAGAAAGCCCCCCCTCCGCCCTTTCCCAGAAAGACTCGTTTTATAGCTGAAGGCCGTGGGCGGAGCCTGTCACTAATTGACTTACATTGGGCTCGGTGCATCTAGAGATGCTGACCCAAGCATCGAGCACCCGAGAATTTTAGTGCTCGCTCATCTCTAGTACCCACTAGGGATGAGCGAGTATGCTCAGCGCTACTCGTTACTCGCACGAGTATCCCGGTACTTGGGATGCTCGGCGAGCACTGAGTACCGCCGAGATGCTCGGACTCCTCGCTAATAATTAGCAATCTGACACAAATACACAGCTCCATTCTAGTGAGCTGGCACCTCACAGAGAGCAGATTGATTGTTAGGGATCCCTCTGAGGGCCACAGCAAGGTGTTGTGTGCTGCGGCGATTTGAAAAAGCCCACCCTCCCTCCCTTTTCCAGACATACTCGTTTTATAATCGGAAGTCTGTGGGCGGAGCCTGTCACTAATTGACTTACATTGGGCTCGGTGCTCTGGCCGAGTACACAAGTATCTTGGGATGCTTGGCCAGAGCATGGAGCACCCAAGCATTTTAGTGCTCGCTCATCTCTAGTACCACGTGTAGTTTTTGGCACCAATCCTGCAGCTTTTCCCCTGAGCCATTGTCATCCGCCTGACTTGACGGGTTCAAGGGCTCGACAGCTGTGATGACATTGTTATCAACCGTAAATAATTTAGCCATGGTAGCATACTTCGGTACGGTGACCTCATCTTCCCCGCAATTTAGAAGGTGTAATGGCACTCTCCCCCAGTGTACCTCAACTACTCCTCTGGCCGTCAGTATAGTGGGCCTACTGTCTGAGTACACGGGTTCTACCAGTGCTTGATAGTCTCGCCCTTTAATGCCTATTGCGGCTCTACACCACTCCAACATTTCAGTTTTGGGAGGTATTACAATGGATATCGGGTCACTTACCCTTACACTGCCAATTTCACCTCATGATATTTCTACCTGTTGTTTCAGCATCAAGGCTTTTATTTCTTTTTGCAGGAGTCTCTGTTGCCCGTTTCTGGCAGTCTCGGCGATCTGCTGCAAGACAGTAATTACCTCGGAAAAACAATTTTCAATTACATTCATTCCTAGTAACATTACTGGTTCACGTTCTCGCCGCTCAACAACTACAATAATAATACCCTGGTTCTTCAATTCTAACTTCTCAATATGAATGTTCATTTCTCTGAACCCAACTTGTGGTATTAGTTCACCATTGCTAGCCCATAAGTTCAATGCAAGGTTAGATGGACCACTACTAATGTCTGAATCAGCCCAGCACCTTTTGTAGAGAACATATGGAATTGATGTTATCTGGGACCCGGTATCCAACAAGGCGCTGAAGGGAATGCCATCCAACACGATAGGGATGACTGGACGTCCACCTACGAACTTGTCATATCAGGCTGAAGGACCTTGAGAATTCATTCCTGAGGAGCGGCCCGCCTTCCCAGGGGATCCTTGTTTAATGCACATTCCTGGGCAAAGTGACCTGGCTCCTTGCAAAGGAGGCAAATGGGCTGTCCATCCAGCTGGTAGCGGTCGTTGGATCGTCCTCTTGTCGCTTGGTACTTCCTGGGCCTCATCCATGAGACATCCTCCTTACTTGTCGCCAACTCGATCTTTGGTGCAGGCTTGGATCCACGCAGCTCCTTGATGACTTTAAACATGGAAACAACAGTGTCCGTCAGGGCATCTAACTTTTGGTTGAGGGCCTCATTGGAGATAGGCTCTCTGTGTTCAGCAGCAGTTGCTAACATGGCAGATGTCACTGATGTTCCTGGCCACTGAGGTGCTGCTGTAGGGCCTTGCATAAAGTTCTATATCCCGAGGCTCCTCTATCTGCTGGAGGCGGATGGCTCTATGTTTTAACTCAGTAAAAGTCATTCCGGGATTCTGGATGATCATCATACTCAACTGTCCTCTGTGAGAAGGGGATAGGAGGCCTTCTATGAACTGATCTATCAGCATTTTGTCAGATCCCGGGGCTAAGGCAGGTTTTGCTAATTTAGGTGCATTGAGCGCTTCCTGCAAGTTTAAAGGGATCCTGTCACCCCCAAAACGCCTCATAAGCTATTAAAAGATGTCCCTAGAGCATATTATCACTTATCCTACACTCCTTTTTGCTCCTAAATGCATCTAGTGAAAATGTAGATAAACGTTATTAAACTCACTCATTAGCGATGTTAATGAGTGGCTACTGTAGTCATAGTCACCCAGGCAGGCTCTCCCTCTTCATAATACGTATGTACACCGTGCCGCTCTGTTAGCTTCAAGCCCGCACTGCGCATGCGTGCTGGAGGTATAACAGAGCGGGCGGGTGTACATACGTCACCCGAAGCGGAAATGACGCGATTTGCGTCATACAGCCGCACTACCAGCCCCGCCGACACAGAGGAGAGCGGGGAGGCGCGCATGTGAATCAGCGTTGAAGATCACGCCTATTAAGGCGTGATATTATGAAGAGGGAAGCCTGCCTGGGTGACTATGAATACATCGCTAATGAGTGAGTTTAATAACGTTTATCTACATTTTCACTAGATGCATTTAGGAGCAAAGAGGAGTGTAGGATAAGTCATAATATGCTCTAGGGACATCTTTTAATAGCTTATGAGGCGTTTTGGGGGTGACAGGATCCCTTTAAGGCATAGTTTTCTTGTGCTCTCTTTAGGCTTTTGTTGACATCCAAAGAACCTCATTTTAGCCCGTGTATCAGCACTGGACTCAAATGCTGCTTTCAGTCCAGCCACAAGATGCTCTACAGTATCTTTGTCTGTGTCCGGCCAGGACGTAACTTCCCGCTGTGCATTGCCGGTTAACTGTCCCATAATCATACCGACACGCTGGGCTTCGGTTAGGGGGTACATAACGTAGTACGCTTTGATTTTCATAACAAAGTCATTAAGAGTATTGGGCTCACCTGAGTATTGGGTAGCCACATTGGTCCTGGAGTGTATGGCATCAGGAGCAGCATGATGAGTGCTGCTCCTTGCGCCGCAGGACCGCCGGGTGCTCCACTGCTGCTTGGTGCCGCAGCATCTCCTAGTTGTGACATCCTGTGCTCCCTTAGTTAAGGTCGACCCTCCTGTCTTCCATTTCGGTCCGGATGTCTACTAAAGGTTTGTGTGCCGTGATTCCGGAGGGGAAGAGAATCCCTGTCGCACAAATATGCCCTCCGGTCCTGTCTATAGTCGGATGCTGCAGAGCGCAGCTGTCCCCTGCAAAATGTGCTGAACTGCTTTACAGACAGCTCCCTGGTGCTGAAGTTCAGTGTAGCTGACCCGGTGTCCGGTTCCCGGATCGGGACAATCCGGCCCCATAGACTCCCATGTTAGGGAGCACCGGATTGCCCCGGATCCTGGAGGATCCGAGAGTATCCAATTTGGGCAGATTTTCGCCCCGGATGCACTTGCAGCATTTTTGTGTCCGGGAGAAAAGTCTGAATTGTCCCGAATCCTCCTGGACAGATGGAAACCGAATGGCAGATAGCTGCCATCCGGCTCCATCTGGACCCATAGGGCTGCATTATGGCAAAATTGGGTCCGGGGCTGTCAGGTTCACCCGGGACAGCCCCGGACCTGATGGTGCCATGGTGTGAAGCCAGCCTTAGCTGGGTTTTAAAAAGAATAAGCATGTCAATTCTTTCTGAAGCTTTGCTAAAGTGGAAACACCTGTGGTATTCCCATTTCTGCAGAGAAATAAAACCAGTTTGTGTGTGAAAGCTATTCCCTGATCACATAGGTTTTGCTGGAAACCAAAAACTCAGGATCAGATTAGCATACATTTACATAAAACCAAGGCAAGGGACGCACATCCATGTAAAGCAGGTGCAGGGGTCGGCAGGTACTGTGCCCCTGTACTTTCCTCGCCCGGTCGAACTTGCGACCCCTGCGACCGCGGTTGTTACGCCACTGACATCACACTCTCCTAATGCAGAAGAAATGTCATTATGTCACTTTAGAAACGTTAATTTGTCTTGTAATGTTTTTGTCTTGTATACATGCTGTGAGGATAAGTCACAAAATGCTGATGTAAGTAACTGCATTGTTATACTGAAATGCTGGGCCTCAACTCTAGTAGGAGGATATAGTCTAGTATGAGAGGGAATCTATTTAAGGGCATTGTTTGGTGCCAGAGGGAAGAGTGTGTTGGGGTGTTGGGACCACAAAAGGTATCTGAGGAACCTGCATTAGGCCTGTGTAAAAAGTATACTTCCGAGGCTACTAAAGTGGGGAACTTAAAGGGTTTGTCTCATGTTAGCTGAACAGTGGATCATTGCTCCTCAACTTCCAAGCTCCCTGCATGCCAGAGAAATGGTGTTCTCCTTGTTGTATGTCAGTTTGGACCAGTGGATTCATCTAGCCGCCAGCCTGAACTGTGCTCTCTCCGCTGTTGCAAGCAGAGGCAGCTTTGTCTTCACAGTAGTGAAGGAGTGCATTGACATTGAAACTTCAGAGCAGCAATTGCAAGCTCTATAGAAAAGATCTTGAAAGTGCTGTGTTCCTTACATAGGAGACCAGCCACCAGTGATGGACTGCAGCAGTGGCTGGTAACTTTGGATATATATATATATATACACACACAACACATAGTGGTGTGAAAGTGTTTGCCCCTTCCTGATTTCTTATTGTTTTTCATTTTTGTCAGATTTAAGTGTTTCAAATCACAATATAAATGTAAATTTTAGACAGAGATAACACAATTAAGAACAAAATACAGTTAATAAATGAAGGTCTTATTATATAGGCAAAAAGTGATCCAAACCAACAGAGCCCTGTGTGAAAAAGTGATTGCTCCCTTAACTGAATAACTAGTTGGGCCACCCATAGTAGAACAACTGCAATCAAGCGTTTGCGATAACTGGTAATGAGCCTTTTAGAATGCTCTTGCAGAATTTTTGCCCACACATCTATTTAAAATTGCTGTAATTCAGCCACATTGGAGGGTTTCTGAACATGAACTTCCTTTTAACATGATACCACATCATCTCAATCTGACTAAGGTCATGACTTTGGCTAGGCCACTCCAATGTCTTAATTTTGTTTTTCTTAAATTATTCAGAGCTTTTCTTCCAGCTTCTGTTTTTCACTGAACATTGAGAGAATTAGGAAGAGCAGCTCATCAGCATGTGACTGTATGTAAGAAAATCACACATGAATGAGTGGTCACATGACGACTACTCAAACAGCTTGGGGGGGCACCAAACTAACTCCTTACCCCAGGTGCCAGAAAACCTAGATACACCTCTGAATGGCACTGTAGCTAACTTCCCTGGACTGCATGACAAGGAAAATTAATGACAGGTTGAAATGCAAGATAGTCTAGATGGTGGATAAGCAGCCCCAATCAGGTTCCAAAAAAATTCAAGCTGTCTTGTAGGCTCAGGTACACCAATGTCAGGGCGAACTGTCTGTCAACATTTGAATTGAATGAAATGCTATTGCAGGAGGCCCAGGAGAGCCTCACTGCTGACATATAAAAAATATAGACTTCAGTTTTCCAAAATGAATGTCACCAAGCAAAAATTCTTCTGGGTAAGTGTCTTCTGGACAGATGAGACTAGGATAGAGCTTTTTGGTAAAGCACATTCTACTGTTTACTGAAAAAGGAGTGAGGCCTACAAAGAAAATAACACAGTACCTACAGTCAAATATGGTGGAGGCTCAAAGATGTTTTGGGGTTGTCTTGCTACCTCTGGCACTGGATGCCTTGACTATGTTCAAGGCATTATGAAATCTAAGGATAACCAAAGGATTTTGGGTCAAAATATTGGGCCCAGTGTCAGAAAGCTGATTTTGCATCCTAGGTCATGGGTCTTCAGCAGGAAGCTGAACCCAAACATACTTCCAGAACCCCCAAAAATAGATGGAAACAAAGCGCTGGAGAGTTCTGAAGTGACAACAATGAGTCTAGATCCAAATCCAACTGAATCATTGGAGAGATTTTAAAATTGCTGCTGGGAGAAGACACCCTTACATATGATAGACCTAGAGTAGTTTACAAAAAAGTAGTGGTCACGTTGAGAGGTGTTAGAAGCTTGTTGATGGTTATAGGAAGCAATTTATTGCACACACCCACACTTAATATATATGAATTTGATATGTTGTTGCCTAAATTAATAATTAAAGAGCTAACATAGGTCTGGATAAAAATATATTGTATTATTGGATAATGTGTTGCCATTGATTCTTATGTTTATATGCAACTAAATGTGGGAAAGGTTACTGGGTGACTGACAGTCCAACATCATATCCTTAAATGCCAAAGTCTTCTTTTGGGAGCTTGCAGTAACAGCCTGCATCAATAATAATCTATCCACAATGTGACCATGGAAAATCCTTTAAACATATTCTTTCCCTTTCAATAATTTGGCATTGCTCCTCGATCGTCCCTGTTTCTATTACAATTACCCGTGAAATTATAAAATGACGCAAACACGACATTTATAGTGTAGCTGTGAAAAAGTAAAATTAGGTGCGAAAACAAGTGACTTTAGCATTAGAAAAAAAACTCATTATCAGCTACAAATGTCGGTCTGATAAACCGTTTCACAACCTATAGAATTCTGTGATTTTCCCATTAGATAGTGTGATGGTGCATAAGAAAACACATATTGATACATCTATTTGTCTATGGTTTATAAAGTAATATGTCATTAGGAACCAAAGATTTCTTGAAGAGAATCTTGTGATGCAGTGAGTGGTATGGTGATAGATGGGAGACATATTCCTCCCAGCAAGTGCCTCTTGCACTGGTGAGCAGCAGGGTGAGGTCAGTAGAGATTAGCAAATTTTCCCCAAACATGTTCAACAATTTCAAATTTGGCAAGAACATTGCAGATTCTGGTAGGGATCTGAAACCCAAGCAATTTACCAAAAATGTGATGAATGTGGCTTTGTTTGGGAAAAAAGTTTAAAATTTAAAATGGTCCTAAAACTATCACTGATTGTATGGTGCCAAAACACTTGCTGGAGGACCCTCTGGCTGGGAACAACTCCTAACCTTACAGTTAGGAGTGCTCCCGGCAGGGGCGGGCTGGCCCAGGTGGCAGGGGGGCAGGTGCCCCCTGGGCTGGTGGTATAGTCCACATTTCGGGCCGCCCCCTACAGAAACGGGCCGCGGGAGTCGGGAGTCGGCCGGCGCGGCGATAGCACATGACGCTGGAGGTCCGGGATGAGGTAAAGGCTGACAGCAACCCCCCCCCCCCGGGTCCTCAAGTCAGGCTGACAGCACCCCCCCAACCCCCCTCCCCCCCCCCGGTCCTCAAGTCAGGCTGACAGCAACCCCCCCCCCCCCCGGTCCTCAAGTCAGGCTGACAGCACCCCCAGCTCCTCAAGACGGGGCCGGCAATGGAAATCTGCCACCCAGGTATAGAGGCTCCAGCCAGCCCCTGGCTCCCGGCCATTGGATCTACCAGCTTGTGTCAAGCTGTGTCATTTTTTGCACCTTTAAAATATTTTTTTTAACCTTCCTGGAGTTGGCAGGTATTTTTGACACCTGCAGGGAGTGAATTTTGGAAATAGTGCCACATGTGGCAGCAGCTGTGAAGTCCAGGAAGCTTATAATGTCCTTAAAACATCCGTTTAAGAGAGCTTAATATTTTTTTTAATTTTGGGGTAATTTTTTAATTTTATTATTATTTTTTATTATTATTACAATTATTTTTATTATTATTATAATTTTTTGGAGGAGAGCAACCTTTAATTATTGCAGAGGGTCAGTAGCATGCAAGGCCATCTCTTCTACAGTTATGTGATAACAATTTATATAAAATTGCATATGGGCATTGTATGCTTAACATACATGGTGCTATAAGTCTATTCATACTCCTGAAACACCATACTATGGATATTGTTTCTTAAAAATGTGCAATCACTTTATTTCATTTCATTACATACGTTAAGAATACAGATTTTTGGCATGTGCACAAATGTGTTATATATTTATTGTTGATATGTATATGTTGATAGATCTATAATATCAGGGAGGATAGCATAGACAAATCATCATTGGTGATTGTTCATAAATTTAAAGTGTACTTCAACAAAGTATAAATTTATGGGTGTGCATATTTATGCAACCAAATTATTTTAGCTAATTTCTCAACACAAAAAGATATCAGATTATTTGATTATAGGTGACATTAACATTAAAGGGATCCTGTCACCTCCAGAACGCCTCCTAAGCTACCAAAACACGTCCCTGCAGCATCCATTCACCATTCTCACACTTCTTTTGTCTCTTAAAAGCATCCTGTGAAAGTGCATAAAAACGTTTTAATACTTACTCATTAGTGATTATAATTAGCAGGGGCTATATTCTTTAGTCACCAAGGCTGGCTGTTTTGCAGGCTCCAGGATCCACCCTCTCTCTGTCTGTGTTCCTCTGCTTGAGCAGGCTTTACCCTCCCCCCTCTCTATCACTCACAGAATGCAAATCATTAGTCCTGCCTTCAGCTGCACATCACAGCAGCACAGACAGAGAGAGGGTGGATCCTCGAGGCTGCAAAACAACATGCCCTGTTGACTAAAGAATATAGCCACTGCTAATTATAATCACTAATGAGTACGGGCCGTTTTACACACACCAACTTCTGTGTCCAACTTCTGAACAGATCTCTGGTTGCCGTGAAATTATGGACACATTGCTCCATTTGTACACAGCCACAAAATGGAACAATATGTCCATGATTTCACTACAACCAGAGATCTGTTCAGAAGTTGGACACAGAAGTTGGTGTGTGTAAAGCGGCCCTAAGTAAGATTGTATGTATAACTATGTGTGTAAATTATTGTATGTGTTTATAAATGATTGGTGTATTTGATTGTGTGTATATATGAGTGATTGCATATGTATGTATATGATTGTGTGTGTATGATTGTATGTGTGCATATGATTTGTGTTTATAATTGTGTGACTCACCGTAGCCGGGTCTTCACGTCTCGGGCGTTGCTTCTCCCATCACGGTTCTGCGCCCGAGGCTGTGGGGCCCGGTGGACCAGATCAAAAGGGGGTTGGCTGAATGGGTAAGGGTTAATTCTTCTTGTCATGACGCCACCTGCGGGAATTCCGGTGATTTCTCCGGCGCTGCTTGGGCCTCCGGGGGATGTACGGCAGCAAGATGGGATGCTCCCCACAGGATGAGCGGGATCCCCGGGGCCAGGAGCTGCACTTGGTGGTGTATGGCAGCTCCGTGGTTCTTATTATGCAGAGTTAAACAGTTCTGAAGAAACACAGACACCAAATTCTTCTATAACGGGTGTTTACTGTAACCGGGAGGATGGTACAAGGTATACAGTCAACAGGTAACGGACCAGGTGGTCCCAGCAATGACCGGTGTGGTTTCAGAGCTCTGCGGTGTTCCTCCTCTCTTTACCTTTTTCTATTTGCCGATGTCGCCTTAATGCGCCAGTTCGGGTGCAAGGGGGGCTACTTGAATTTCCCTGCCGGTATATATAGCCCGGTGTGAGGGGAGCCTAATTCTCTATAGTGGGTACTCCGCTGGCAAGACGGCTTAATTGCGCCTGCAGTGAGGTGCTCCTAGGAAGCGGATTCCTTCACTTCTGGTTTGCTGAGCGGCAGTGGCGTCTGCTCGCCTCGGAACCAGTGATCCGGTGGTTAGTGGGCACATGTGTATTTTGACCCGTTAGGTAGTCGTCCAGGTTCCGGTCTAGGGCACCGATTAATGGCGCCAACCGGTAGGTGGTCTTCAGGGCTGCACGGCCCTGTGCAGAGCCCACTTCTCCTACGTTCCCTTCCCTCACGACTACTACTACTCCTCCTCTCCTATTTTACTCCTACACACTACTGCTACACTCCGCCCACCAGGTCCTAATTGGCCCTCTATTGCAGTGGTGCATGTAGAGTATGGAGCTCTGAGTATTAACCATGTCATTGCTGAGACGGAGAATATTGCATCTTCAGTCAGGGATGCAATACCCTCCTGTAACGCACTCGTTGCGGGGTGCCACATGTGCATGTACACAGAAAGAAAATAAAAGATGGCAGCCGGTAGCAGGCCAGCGGACTCCGCCGCAGCCTCACATCACTAACCCCCGCCACGAGCCACCACTGACATCGGGACCGGTGGCTGCCGGGGTCGGGGCTCCCAGGGTGCAGGGAGCAATGGGAGCGCGCATTGTGCGGCTCCTCCTTCCTATGGCCGCACAGTCTTTCACAGACTGTGCGGCCATAGGATGATCCGGGTGTTAGCCGCCTCCTGTACACCACCGCCTCTCCTCCACACCTCTCTGCTGATACCGCGCTCAGCACCAGGGACATGAGGGCCAGCACTGGACTGCCAGGGACGGAGATGTGAGAGCCCATGCATGTGTGTTTGTGAGTGTGAGTCTATGTGTGTGTGTCTGGTGTGTTGTTGGTGTGGTGTGACTCTGTGTGTGTATGTGTGTGGGTGTGAGTCTGTGTGTGTATGTGTGTGGGTGTGAGTCTGTGTCTAGGTGTGACTGTGTGTGGATGTGAGTCTGTGTGTGTATGTGTGTGGGTGTGAGTCTGTGTCTAGGTGTGACTCTGTAGATGTGAGTCTGTGTGTGATGTGTGTGGGTGTGAGTCTGTGTCTAGGTGTGACTCTGTGTGTGGGTGTGAGTCTGTGTGTGAGGGTTCTCCCCCTGCCTGAGCCACTTCGTCCTCCCGTCGTCCTCCCCCCGCCGCTTTGTCGTCCCCCACCACCCGCCGCATCGTCCTCTGTCCTCCCCCACCCTCGTTGCTCCGTCCTCCTCCACCTGCCGCTCTGTCCTCCCTCTACCTGTGCCAATCTGTCTTCCCCCTGCCTGTGCCACTCCATCCTCCGTCCTCCCCCACCCTGCTGCTTTGTCCTCCATCCTCCTCCCCCCACCGCTCTGTGCTCCGTCCTCCCCCTGCCTGTGCTGATGCGGCCTCCCCCACCCCGCCGCTTCGTCCTCCTTCTTTTGTCCTCCTCCCCTCAATCCTCCATCCTCCCCCTGCCTGTGCCGCTCTGTCCTCCCCCACCCCGCTGCTTCGTCCTCCGTCCTCCTCCCCCCCGCCGCTCTGTGCTCAGTCCTCCCCTGCCTGTGCCTCTCCATCCCCCCCACCCACCGCTTCCTCCTCCTTCCTTTGTCCTCCTCCCCTCAGCAACTCTATCCTCCATTCTTCCCCTGCCTGTGCTACTCTGTCCTCCCCCACCCCGCCGCTTTGTCCTCTGTCTTCCTTCCCCCGCCGCTCTGTGATCTGTCCTCCCCCTGCCGCTCCATCCTCCCCCTGCCTGTGCTGCTCCTTCCTCCCCCACACACCGCTTCATCCTCCATCCTCCTTTCCCCCGCCGCCCTGTGCTCCGTCCTCCCCCTGCCTGTGCTGCTCCGTCCTCCCCCAACCCGCTGCTTCGTCCTCCGTCCTCCTCCCCCGCCGCTCTGTGCTCCATTCTCCCCCACCCCACTGCTTCCTCCTCCTTCCTTTGTCCTCCGCCACTCCATCCTCCATCCTCCCCCTCCCTGTGCTGCTCTGGCCTCCCCCACCCCGCCGCTTTGTACTCCATTCTCCTCTGCCCCGCCGCTCTGTGATCCATCCTCCCCCTGCCGGTCCATCCTCCCCTTGCCTGTGCCACTCCATCCTCCCCCACCCTGCCGCTACCTCCTTCATCATTCTCCTCCCCCCGCCACTCCGTCGGTCTGTCCTCAAAGTCCCTCCCTATTCAGCCCTCACTGCCTTCCCCATGCAATCCCTATATCTATATTCTAGAATACCCGATGTGTTAGAATCGGACCACCATCTAGTATAATAATAATTGTGTGTACAATTTTGTGAGTATATGATTTGTGTATGAGTATATTTATGTTTCTGAATGTCTTCATATATGTATATAATGTATGTAAATATAATATATATTCTATAAATCTGTGTGCATGTGTGTGTGTGTTGCTTTGTGCCGATGGGCAAAAAATGTGATGCAGAATTTTCTGCATCAAATTTGAATCTGCCACCGTATTAGCAGAAATTACGTAGCAAAAACATTGTGCTTTTTCTACATAATATCAGCTTTTTTGATGCAGAAAATTTTGCATCCCCCTGCTGTCCTCGGCCTGTTGTATGCCACTTACCTTGCGTACTGGTAGGCACTTCCAGGTTTCGGCCGTGTCACACCACGTAGGTCACACAACTCCTACCAACGTTGATGTGTGATGCGTTTGAATCAAAGAAGTGCCTGCCAGTACGCAAGGTAAGTGGCGTAATTTAATTGAAATTGACACGTTGCAGATTTTTTTAGATCAAAGATGCAGCCGTCTACATTGTGCATTTGTCCTGCAGCTGTCTCCATTGTGCATTTACCCAGCAGCCATCTCCATTGTGTATACAGGCTGTAGCAGTCTATTGTGTATTCTCTATTATGTGTATAGCCCGCAGCCATCTGCATTTTATATACGGCCAGCAGCCATCTGTATTGTGTATATAGCTAGCAGCCGTCTCTATTGTGTATTCTCTATTATGTATACAGCTATTGTGTATTAGCCCACAGCAGTCTCAAGTGTGTATGTGTGTAATATATAATAGAGTGAGTGTAAAAAAAAAAAGGAAAAAAACGCACAAAAATATAGAAAAAAGCTTTGCACATAAATTGAGGTAATTTTTGGTGCTGTTCCAATTTTTCTTTATAAATATAATGTATGTTTGGGTGGAGGTAGAGCATGGGTGGAAGCGGGGCACGGATGGAGGCGGAGCTGGGTGGGGCTAGGCGGAGTCTCAGGGGGGCCCCAAAATTTTGGCAGTAAGGGACCCCAAACTACCTAGTGGCAGCCCTGCTTATGGATGCCTCCAGATGATCCATAGATATGTTGTATTCAGGATTTATCAATTTGTTTGTTTTCCAACACTGTAATATTATTGGTGTAGACCAAAAAACAAATATACGTTAAACTAAGGGCAATTACTGATATAGTTGGGTTCAGATGACACTCTAATGTGTATTTCGGTGCCGGCTAACTGATTGTCAGGGGAGATATCAGTGAAGTACGTTTGATTTCTGACTGCTGATTGCTTTGTTCACCTGGAGATAAGCTGCTGGAATAGAGTCTGTCGACAGCTTTCTCATAGACATTAAAAGGGGCTCATCCCAATAAGACCTCCTATGTAAGGGAGGATGGTTGCGATGGCTTTCAGGTGCACGATCATCCGAAGTATTGTTTGACTGACAGCCATCTATCTTATGTGGGTGAGGGCTTTAAGGATACACCATCAATATCTACATTTTTCAGCGGCAGACGTCCAACACCACTGGCTATCAGTTGAACAAAAAGTTTAAAGAAATTACTTTTTTGTTTACAAGGCACAGTACTGTACAGTTGTTTGTGGCTTTGCCTGGTATTGCATGGAGATGAGCAAACCTTTCAAGGTTCGGTTTAGGTCCAGGTCTTCCCAGTGTTAAGCAAACCTGTTCGGGTTCAAAGTTCATGTGCTTTACATTTGCAAAGTACTGGAGTGAGCATTGCTGTGATTGGGTACTGTTCTTGCTTGGCCCAGCGCGGGCTGCATGCAGTGCTTGATCGGCTCGTACTAGTCTTAAAAGAAGAGTATTTGGGTGTAGTGTGTATCCAAAATTAATTATGAAAAATAAAAAAAACTTTACTTATGGCTGAGTGAATGTTGTCTAAGAGCTGGACAGCTAATCAGTGACATCCATTGAGGTTTGTGGTCACGAACAGTGTGCCAAAACATTTGCCTGCACCACCCGAACTTCAAAATGTTCACTCATATCTAGTACTGCAGCCCAAAGAAGCTCAGTTGCATTCGAGTGAATAATATAATATATTATATTGGCGTGGGCGGCATGGCGGTGTGGAGCCCACTGGGAGGGGTACTTGGTACTGGACCGGGGTATCACTGGGGTTATCATGGTGGTCTTGGTCCAGACCGTGTCCCGAGCCCACAAGTAAAGGTTGGGGGTTATTTACAGGGGAGAAAGTCGTGACGCCACCCGTGGTATGTGGTCATGGTGACCACCGCTGCTGCAGAACCTCCGGGGATGATGAATGGCAGCTTGTGATGTGACGGCTCTCCACGGGCAGAGCCTGGTTCCCCGGGTCAGTGGTGATGATAGTCTATGGATGATGCAGGGCAGGGGTAGTGATAGAGATGATAACAGTTTGCGAGGGAGAGTAGGGCTCGAGCGCAAGAATCACACAGACTCACAGTTTTGTAGTTTTCCAAGTCTTTACTGTAGATGGTATTCAGTAAGTATTGTCCACGGAGTCTGTACCGGGGCCGGGTTGCTCCCACCCTGGCCGGGTCCTTGGCTTCCTACTCCTGCGCTGTGTGTGTGTGTGTAGCCCTGCTGCTGCTTTAGCTAGGCTGCCGACCCTGTCTCCCCTCACGGGTACCAAACTTGCTAGGTAACTTGAGTCTTATCTTTGTGTTTCTGACCCCTCCGGTTGCTTCGCTGTGGTACAGTGAAGATATATTATCTTCACTAATCCGGTGTTTTCTGTGCTGCTTAAGTCAGGCACAATTGCGGATCCGGTATCCGGTCTTTGCGCTTCTCCGGGGTGAGTTTAGGGTAACTCCGTGTCCCGGGTGTGTTCCTCTGCTTCTCCTATTCCTCAGACCCTGGCTGGCCTGAAACTGGACAGTGGACCGTGGGGTGAGCCTAACGCAGCCCTTTTACACCCAGGTCCTTTCCCTCAGTCCTCTCAGGAACTGAACTAACTGTCACTTCCTCTCCACACCAGAATATATAGGAAAGCAGCTTTAGCTCCCCCTTCTGGCCTAAAGGCGCTAGTGTAGTGTTGTGTGGGAATTAACTCTTGGTGTTGTTACTGTGGCACATTAACCCTTGGGGTGCCAAAGTGGCTCACGTGGTTAGCACTGCAGCCCTTGCAGCACTGAGGCCCCGAGGTCCTGGGCTCAATTCCCACCAAGGACAACGTCTGCAAGGAGTTGGTATGTTCTCCCTTTGTTTGCTTGGGTTTCCTCCCACATTGCAAAGAGATACTGATAGGATGTTTAGATTGTGAGCCTCAATAGGGACAGCATTACTGATGTATGTAAAGTGCTATGGCATTAATAGCACTATATAAATACATATTATATTAATATCCTGAAGTTTTTCTACAGTTCTACATTAAATGCTATATATACAAGAAGTCTGACACCTCCAACTTGCACCCAGTTGACATGAACAAACATAGTTTCAATCTTGGTGATTAAAGCAACACCTACACAACCTCTGACCACATTGATTGACCATGTTATTTGGCCTGAGAAGTGAACACCAGAATTTCGAACATTTTATCCATCCATATTTCCACCAGATGAGCAATGATCCTGCCGCTCAGCTGTGTTTCCTACATCTTCTTCATTGAAAGTATAGCGTGACGGATGACTACTGTCATGACCATCACCTCGGGTCATCTTTCTGGACACTATCTAAACTAGCAACTCTCCCAGACCTTGTTTCAGGTCTGTTTTTCTGCAGATTTAGAAATGACCTCTATTAACCTCAGCAGTGACAGCAGACATATTTTCTTTGCACTAATTAAGTTTGTACAGAAAGATTTCAGAAAGACTTCCTAATAGTTATCCGTTGTCATGATGAACAGATGTCCACTTATGTAAAAGATTCGTCCTCTATTCAGCACCTTGTGAGATTGCAATTGTCAAACGACTGCCTACATAATCTAATATCACAATCTTTTCAGCCCCTTACAAATCCAGAACTGTTTTATAGAAAATGGGGCCTTAGGGTTTCACATAGAACCCTTTATTTTTGGTGCAACAAAGTCACACACTTAATACAAGATCCATATACAGCATACTACCAATTTTTAACCCTAGGTGAACGACCCACCAGTACAGGTTTTTTTTGCATACTCACTTAGGCTGCCTTCACATTAGCGTTTGTGTCTGCATGCTGATGGCATGCTGATGTTAAACATAGGAACGCAGTGCGCATGCGTTTGACTGCGTATGGGAACGCAGCATAAGCTGCGTTCACATACGCTAATGTGAAGGCAGCCTTAGGCTGCCTTCACACTAGCATTTCTTTCTGCATGTGGAGGGCATGCAGGCGCAAAGGCTGCCATACTGATGTGAACACAGCGGAGAATCTCTGCATGTGTTCACATCAGTATGGTGCCCGGCCAGCCAATCAGAGATCTCGGCGGCAGCCAGAAGGTGGAGATCAGCGGCGGAGATCTCCTCCTCCTCCTGGCCGGCGATCTCCTGATGGTGTCGGCGTGGGAGAAACAGCTGATCTGACAGTGAGGAAGCATGAGCAATCTCAAGGCTACAAGTCCATCTCCAAAGACCTGAATGTTCCTGTGTCTACCGTGCGCAGTGTCATCAAGAAGTTTAAAGCCCATGCCACTGTGGCTAACCTCCCTAGATGTGGATAGAAAAGAAAAATTGATGAGAGATTTCAACGCAAGATTGTGCGGATGGTGGATAAAGAACCTCGACTAACATCCAAACAAGTTCAAGCTGCCCTGCAGTCCGAGGGTACAACAGTGTCAACCCGTACTATCCGTCGGCGTCTGAATGAAAAAGGACTGTATGGTAGGATACCCAGGAAGACCCCACTTCTTACCCCGAGACATAAAAAAGCCAGGCTGGCGTTTGCCAAAACTTACCTGAGAAAGCCTAAAACATTTTGGAAGAATGTTCTCTCTTTTTAGGCAAAGGCATCAACATAGAGTTTACAGGAGAAAAAAAGAGGCATTCAAAGAAAAAAACACGGTCCCTACAGTCAAACATGGCGGAGGTTCCCTGATGTTTTGGGGTTGCTTTGCTGCCTCTGGCACTGGACTGCTTGACTGTGTGCATGGCATTATGAAGTCTGAAGACAACCAACAAATTTTGCAGCATAATGTAGGGCCCAGTGTGAGAAAGCTGGGTCTCCCTCAGAGGTCATGGGTCTTCCAGCAGGACAATGACCCAAAACACACTTCAAAAAGCACTAAAAAATGGTTTGAGAGAAAGCACTGGAGACTTCTAAGGTGGCCAGCAATGAGTCCAGACCTGAATCCCATAGAACACCTGTGGAGAGATCTAAAAATGGCAGTTTGGAGAAGGCACCCTTCAAATATCAGGGACCTGGAGCAGTTTGCCAAAGAAGAATGGTCTAAAATTCCAGCAGAGCATTGTAAGAAACTCATTGATGGTTACCGGAAGCGGTTGATCGCAGTTATTTTGGCTAAAGGTTGTGCAACCAAGTATTAGGCTGAGGGTGCCAATACTTTTGTCCGGCCCATTTTTGGAGTTTTGTGTGAAATTATCAATATTTTGCTTTTTGCGTCATTTTCTTTTGTGTTTTTTCATTGAAGACAAATTAAATGAAGATAATGATACCAAAGAATTTGTGATTGCAATCATTTTCAGGAAGAAAAGGAGTATTATCTGACAGAATCTCAGGGGTGTCAATACTTTTGGCCAACACTGTATGCGCGCTGCTCTCAGAGGAGCCGGCGCCTTCATTCACAAAAAGGTACAGCAGCTGACAGGAGTCGGCTGCTGTACATAAGAGATTAAATCATTATATGCCCACCTGAGTGGGTGCCAGGTCTCAAGGGAAGGAGGGCATCCCCTAGAGACAGTATACATACATTTATTAATAAAATTACAAGTTTAAAAACACAGAGAACACTTTGCTTATCCCGGCGGCAGGCGGGATAAGCAAAGTATATGCGGTAACCGCATTGCTCAGGATTACACATTGCGGATGTTACAACCGCTCCGAAAACTGCAGCCTGCATGATTTTTCACGCAGGCTGCAGAGCCGGAGGCGTTAACCGGATTGCTTGTGAAGCAATCTGGTTTTTATCATACGCTCCTATGAGGAGCGTTTCCTGATCCGGTTTTGAGCTTTTTAAAAGCTCAAAAAGAATCAGGTTTTTTTTTAAAAAAAAGCAAATGTGACCCTAGCCTCACACTTTTTCATAGAATTGCGTTCACCGCATCCAGATCTGGATGCGGTGAACGCAATTGTGGTCCCACACATTTTTTAACAAAAATGCGTAGAGGGAACCGCAATGCAGTAACCGGATTGCTCCGGATGTGTAATCCGGAGCAATCCGGTTACCGTACAGTTTGCTCATCCCTGCTGCCGCAGGGATGAGCAAACTGTTATCACTGTTTATAAATAATAAATATTATTAAAAATTGTGGCCATAATGTCTCTAAGGGGGGCCCAACCCCCCTAGAGACGTACCACCCACTCAGCTGCGCATATAATATTAATTGCTGATGTACAGTAAGCCAACTCCTGTCGGCTCTGTACATTTTTATGAATGAAGCCGCCTGCTCCCCTGTGAGCAGAGCTCATACTATACCTAATGTACGTATAGTATGTGCGCTGTCCAGGGTCCTGAAGGCATTTACAGTAGATCTATGGGCTGCGCAGCGCAATAGATCTACTGTAAATGCGTACAGGACCTCATACAGCGCACATACTATACGTACATTATGTATAGTATGCGCGCTGCTCACAGGGGATCAGGCGGCTTTAGTCATAAAAATGTACAGGAGGCGGCTTACTGTACATCAGCAATTAACTCATTATATGCGCAGCTGAGTGGGTGGTATGTCTCTAGGGGGGGTGGGCACCCCGAAGAGACATTATGGCCACAATTTTTAATAATAATAATTATTCTTTAACAGTGATAACACTTCGGTTATCCCGGCGGCAGCCGGGATAAGTATATACGGTTACCGCAAAGTATATACGGTTACCGCATTGCTCAGGATTACACATCCTGAGCAACCCGGTTACCGCATTGCGGGTCACAGAACCGCTCCGAAAACTGCAGCCTACATGATTTTTCACTCAGGCTGCAGAGCCGGAGGCGGTTTTTATAATGGGCACCTATGAGGAGTGTTTCCTGCTCCGGTTTTGAGCTTTTTAAAAGCTGTAAACCGGATCAGGTTTTAAAAAAAAACAACGCAAGTGTGACCCTAGCCTAATACTGTCTTGTGGTGGGAATTCCGTGATAGAAACTGGTGTATGTAGGATATATGTTTATGTTGATATATGTTTATGTTGTTATATCTTGTATCTATATTATATCATATATATAGATATATATTGTATATCTATCTTATATATCTATGTTGATATGTCTTGATATATGTTTATTTATGTTCCAAATTCCACAAATTGGTATGGGTTGGAAGGGTAGATATGTATTTAATCTCCCATATCAATTATACATGTATGGTATAATGGATACCTAGTTTTTATGACATATGGTAAATGATAACTGCATATATTGTTAAATGAACTTTATTTCCCCACCATTGCTGGATATGTATCTGTTGTCATTGACACTCATGTACAGTATTATTCCTGTGATTCTCTATTTTATGGGGGAAGCTTCCCTGTCTGTTCTAAATCTTGTCACATGTTTTTGATATGACATATTAAAATCATCTTTTAAGTGCAAAAATACTCAATGTGTTCTCCTATTTGAAGGTTGTTACAGCTCTCGGGTGAGAGGGGTTGCAATACCAAGACACACACACTTGCACCCAACAGTCATCAGAGACCCCAAACAAGACCAGGTCATGTCCTGATGTGAAACATGGCAACAAGGCTAAAAAAGAATGAGAGGAAGATTCAGATGTATTAAAGATTGGGGAGATGGAAGATAGTGAGCCCAGTCAAAAAGCTATTAAACAAGCAACCCTTATGGTTAATACTCAACCTTTATGCAAAGATTCAAATGGACATGCAATAGACCAGGGTAGTTATAGAAAGGTTGTAAAGGTTATGAATAACTCAAAAAAATACTGTCAGTAAAAATTGTTCTAAATTGATCTTCACTAAAGAAGCTCCGCCTAGAAATGAGCAACACTAACTGGCTGTAGAGTCCTCTTCGATCCCATTGTCATCTCTATTATTTCCAACCAAGAAGAAATGGTATTTTGCTATGGACTCTGAACAGGAGGGAGTTTTTCATAACCACCTGACAACCTTCTATTTGGACGCCTGGTAATCCCCAATGCTGAAATAATATTAGACCTACAGTTTTCTACACATAATCTTTTTTTCGGAGACATCAAGTTGATAAATATGCTGGCTGGCCATTCTGACCACAAATGTTGCAAATTTTGGCAAAGCCCACAAAAATAAACAGAATATTTCAAGGTTATGCTAGGTTCTCTGGTTACATTGAATTAGAACTTATTACAGAAATTGTGTTGCTGGCTGATATTTTTGTTGGTGCTGTAAAACATCCAGCTTACAGAAGGACTAACCAGATCTGGGAGTAAGATCTCTGCCCTTCCTCAGTATGAACTTAACAGCAATACTACTATCTGAAGACTGAAGGAGAAGATTGGGAGCTAATGGCTTTATAAGATCACATCACTTTTTTAAGGATATTGATTTAGGTAAGCTATCAATCAAACTGTATAAGCTGTATAAATATTTCTTTGTTTCTTATTATATAATGCAATAAATTCACACAGCCATTTTGGCATTCCCTTTAAAGAAATAATGTGGTGTGCAGCTGATCTATCTATTGGTAAGTATCAATCAAACTGTAACATAAAATCTCCATTTACACCAGAAAAAACAGCAATATATGGCCATGGTCCGACTCGGCTATATATCAATATACTGTAGATTGACAAACAAAGGCACTGCCCCACCAACTGTGCCAATGCAATTCATTGAGAATTCCAATTGGCAACAAGTAAAACGTTATTAATTTCCAGAATAGACAGCAATATAAAGAGAGCATCTTAGGCTAGCGTCACACTTGCATGCGGTTTTTAAGGTGCTTTTTGTCAGTCTGCGTTTTTGCTGTTAGGTATGGGGCAGCCTTAAAAAAACACATGCAAAAACGTAAGCATTTCCCATAGGGGCCCATGTTAAAAAAGCACACGTGTTTTTGGAAAAGCACCAAAAAACGCAGCATGCAGTATTTTTTGGTGCTGAGCCAAAAACGCATCCAAAAAACGCATGGCCCTTTAGAAATGCGGCATTGGGGCATGTATTTTTGGTATGGGGGTCTATGGTTGCGTTTTTCCATGCATTTTTCACAAATGACATGTGTGGAAAATGCATGGAAAATCTGCAAGTGTGACCCTAGCCTAAGAATTCTTTGGTCAATGGGAGGCCTGTAGCTTGGGAGGGGGCATAGGATAGCGTTGTACCCTCCCGCATTGTTTCACCTTTTAGTTATCTCAATTTTGGAAGCCATTTCTCATGAATTAGCAGCTGGAGATGCATTTGCATTATACATCAGCCTACTTAATGATCCCAATTTTTTTTGTCACTTTTAGTGGCTAAAGTCAGCCTTGTGCCAGAGGATTATGGGGGGAGGAGGGGAGGAGGAGTGCATTATACTCTATGGAGAGTTATGAGGCTGCATATATGAGGCTGCATTACCCTATAATAGAACACTACGAGTCTGCATTATGTGTCGTCCCTGTGACCAGGGCAGCCACAGGATGAACTGCAGCTAGACGAGGTAGGTCAACTCGCAAAACACCCACACACAGCCACACTCCGACCCTAAGCCAATCACTCTATGTTGGGCAAGGGGTGGTGGGAGTTTAGGGCAGTGTGGGTGGAGAAAACAGAGACACCACGGACAAGTGGGTGGAGGAACAGTAGTAAAACACTGGAACACTAAGTTGAGTGGGTCGAACGATCGAGAAGCACTGGAGGCGGCATGCCCAGGAGGCAGATCAGCAGTAAGTCTCCTGGATAGCATGGAGGTAATTGCCCAGGAGGCAGCCTTCCCCGGAGAAGGAAAGGGACCGATCCCCAAGCCAATACACCCAAAGAGTGAAGTAACTGTGGTAGACAGAAGGAGCCTGGTGAGCCCAAATTAAACCTGGGTCACTGGAAGGCTAGGCCAGGGCAACCTGAGAGCTGGCTCTGTAGAAGTGACTGGGGAGACTTCACGACCCTATTCACGAGACATCCCGGTGTGGAATGGGGACTCTACGACCCGTGAACTAACTACCGCAGCGGAGTAGGACAAAGCCATCGTACTAGGGCTAGTGACCCAAGAGAGTGGGAGACATCACTACAGAGCCCGTATGGTTGTACAGAACCAGTGTGCGAGGACAGAGACTAAGTGGAAAGGCCTGAGAGGTACTTTGAGGGGAGTGATGCAGAGGAACCGTCTGAGCTGCAGTTAAACCCGGCTCCCCGGTAAAGTGTAAGAACTGTGACTGGAAACTGTGCTGTAACCTGCTTTTACGAACCGTGAACAGTAAAGTACTCGGTCAGCTCAAACATGTGTGAGACTGTTAACATTGCACTGCAGTAGATCCTCCACCTGCGGAGGCACATCGGAGCTGTCCCTGCGTACTAACTAGAGAAGCTGCTAAGGAGAGTGCAGCATCTGGAGCGCGCCATTCACCATCATTCCTGCCCTGGGGACATCCAGCCCTACCCGTGGAGGGCGTTCCATCCAGGCTGCCCCTCACCATCGTCCCCAGCAGAAATCCGACAGCAGTGGTCCTCACTGACCACTCACCACGGGTGGCGTTGCGAAATACACTATCACCTCTATGGTAAATGATCCCTAATACTTTTTTTGTTTGCCAGACCAGGACCACGGGGCAGGGCCACGGCACCCTGACACCCCAGAGACAGTACGGTCCAGTCCCGAGTACCTAGTGGATGCGACACATTACCCGATAATGGAGGACTGTGAGGGTGCATTACCCTATAATGGAGAACTATGAGGCTGCATTACACTATAATGGAACACTATGAGGCTGCATTACCCTATAATGGAGGAGTATGAGGCTGCATTACCCTATAATGGAGGATTATGAGGCTGTGAGGCGCCCCGGGGTCTGTAATCACATTACAAGCTTGGAGGCAAGGCAACCATCAGGTCAAGCACACATATAACATATCCCAACCTGAGCCTGTAGGGGGAGCTCTAACAGGTGACTTTCACTAGTGCTGCTACAGACCGCCGGTGGTGATGGATGGGCAGCCAGTTGGAGTTGCTCCCCACAGGTGGAGCAAAGTCCCCGTAGCAGTGTAGAAGAATAAGACAGGACAGTTTCTGCAGTGAGACTGGAATGCAGGATCACAGTCTGTTAGGAAAAAGACACAGGAGGCTGCTTGATCTGCACAGTGGTTTACTGAAAACTTGCCAGCACTGATCACAGGTTCACAGTTCGGGTGGATGATCAGGCAGTCATAAAAGGAGGCAATGTCTGTCCGAAGGTCCCAAGTGTTCTCTTCTTTTACGCTCTCTCTGTCCTGTTTCTGCGCTCTCCTACTCCCATGCGCTGCCCTGCATGGAACTCTCTTACTACCAGGTCCGTTGAGTTATATGGGTCACCCTCCTTCTCTCTGAGCGTCACAACCCAGTTTGGTTAGCCTGGTGGAGACATGCGTATTGCAGGCCAGGTCGTGCTCCTTTTAAGCTGGCGACCTCACTGGGTTTAGCGGCTCAGTGATTACTGTCCTGCACCACTTCGGAGCCGGTACTCCGATCTGGACTGGGTTCCCCTCAGGCCTGCTGGTAGGTCGTCCTGAGACGGGGTCCTCACTGACCCCCTGGGTTCCCCCTTTTCTGTCTGGGTCGCCGGTTCTGCAGGCGCCCTCCCTCTTACCTGTTCTCACTTCGACTCTCACTCTTCTTCTTCTTTCCACTCCTTCCCCACTCACTTATCTCCCTCACACTCCTCCCGCTGGGACCGATTACCCTGGGGACAGGTTGTCTAATTGGCCCCCTGTTTCTAGATGTGTGTGTGTGGTGGTCGGGAGCTTCAGATTTACAATACCTCCCCCTATAACAGGAATACCACACTCTCTCTTATGGGTGCAGTACCCCCTTTGTAGCACGCTGACTAGCGGGGCGCTACAATAGCCCCAACATATTTTGCAGCGCTTCACAATTCAGAGGGTATACGATACAATAATATATAGTAAAATAAAGTACAATATGAGACAATACAAATATAAAACAATACAGACCATATGAGATAAAGAATAGATAAATATATCACTGAGCCTATTAGGAGTGAGGTCCCTGCTAGCAAGCTTAAAATCTATGAGGAAATAGGGGAAACACAAAAGGTAATAGTAACAAATGCTGTCATATATGGTCAAGCTATCAAAATAATAAATAAGGAATCCACATAATGCTGCATGAACCGTTCACCAGCCAGGATCTGTACAAATACAGATAAAGTGTTATAAAATGCATGGGGGTGTAGAAAGATGATACAAGAGGCTAGATTTGGAGAAGGACAGAATGAGAATACAAGACAATGATGGGAGTGCTAGTGTGTCACGGTCCGCGCTGCTGTGGTATGAAAAAACTCACCAAAGAGTCAGCAGTTATTCCATCCTTTATTTCCTCCTCTCTCCTACGCGTTTCAGCGCCACACCCGGCGCCTTCCTCAGGGACATTACGCGTAGGAGAGAGGAGGAAATAAAGGATGGAATAACTGCTGACTCTTTGGTGAGTTTTTTCATACCACAGCAGCGCGGACCGTGACACACCAGCACTCCCATCATTGTCTTGGATTTAAACCACTATCCAGTGGTCGGTGGAGGTCCTGAGCAGCTGGAACACTGATTCCAAAACGCCTTCAAACCAGTTGTGGGGATCACAACTGGACCAGGTGAGCAGCTTCATAGCACCACCACCTTACACAAAGTGTCACTAGTGATAGGGCACTATTGCGCCTCTTGTCCCCCTCCCTATTTTTCTTTTCACAGAATGAGAATACAAACATAGATGAGGTTAGGTGGCAGGCTAGTCTAAAGAGATGTGTTTTTAACTCTCGCTTAAAGCTATAGATATTTGGAATTAATTGAATTGTTCTTGGTAATCCGTTCCAGAGAATTGGCGCAGCTCGTGAGAAGTCCTGGAGACCAGAGTGGGAGGTTCGGGTTGTAGATTATGTCAGTCTTAGGTCACTTGCGGAACGGAGGGCATGTGTAGGGCGATAGACAGAGATTAGGGAGGAGATGTAAGGTGGTTGAGAACTGTGTTTTTGACTTTGTGGCTCAGAGTGATAATTTTATATTGTATTCTGTAGCAGATTGGTTACCAATGCAATGACTGGCACAGGATAGAATGCAATGACTGGCACAGGATAGAGGCATCGGTGAAGCGCTTGGAGAGGAAAATAATCCTGGCTGCTGAATTCAGGATGGATTGGAGAGGAGAGTTTAGTAAGAGGGAGACCAATTAGTAGAGACTATCCAAGCTGAGAGTTGAGTATTTATAGCAGAGGGAAGTGGAAAAATAACCCAGGACGGAAGGCCTTAGGAGGCCAAAAGAACTGCTTAACCATTGCAGCGCTGGACTAAGGAAAATCTGGACAGCTATCTGGAAAGCAAAGCAGATCCTACCCATTGAACTGTGTGTGTAGCATTGCACTGCAATTGTATGACACCTGAAATAGAGGAGACCACTCTCTGTCGAGGTAACTGACCCGCCCATGGGTCTATGGGAACTCTGTACCCGGGCGTTGATACAGGGGTGCTGTCTCGGTGGTTGGTGCCTGGGTCTGTAGCCCTGGGGGTCAGCTGAAAAAAAGGGAATAAAATAATAAAAGTCTCGTGCTGCCTCCTACAGTTTCTGGTGATCTCACCAGCGCCACTGTCAGACCGCCGGGGATGGTGGTATTGCAGCCAGTTGACAACGCTCCCTGCCGGCGGAGCAGAATCCCCGGGGCAGTGCTGCTGCTGAGCTGGTCGATGTGGCAACAGCTGCTTCTTAACTTAAGAGAATAAGACACCGGAGGCTTGCTGACTCTGTACGGGTAATTTACTGGCAACAGTTCTTCTGCAGTTCAGGTACACAGTTACACAGTCTTTAGCGGGTAGCTGGCCGGGTAGTCACTGGGGAGAATAAAGTCTCTTTGAGGCTCCCAGAGTATTCCTTCAAGTACTTTCACTGTCCCTTGCATCTCTTGTGCCTCCTCACTATCCTTGCGCTGTCCTGCACAACCCACTTGTCTACAAGGCCCGTCGGGTGCTATGAGGTTACCCTTCTTCTATAAGGGTCTGAACCCGGTTTAGTGCTTCTGGTGGGGCTGTGCGTTCTGGATCCGGTCGGGGCTGCTCTGGGAACATCTGCGACCCACTGGTATTGACAGCTCAGACTTAGACTCGCCTGCACCGTGACTCAGAGCCTGCATCCCGCTGTGGACCAGGATTCCCCTGAACTGTGGTAAGGTCCGGCACTGGGTTTCCTCCTTACGTCTGGGTCGCCGTTCCTTTCCTTTCAGGCGCCCTCTCTGTTCCTCTAGGACTGCTTGACCAACCGACTGACTCACTCACTCACTCCCTCCTGCTTCTGTCTGTAGTTCCTTTTATCCTAACACTCCTCCCACCGGGACAGGTTACCCTGGTAACGGGTGGCCAATTGGTCCCCTCTCCTAGGTGTAGGGATGTTGGGGTAAGAGCCTTTAGGTTGACTTTACACTCCCCAATGACAGGAATACTGCACATTCAGTTATGGGTGCAGTACCCCTACTGTGGCGCACTGACCAGTGGGGCGCCACATAACCACATAATGATTAAACTGTTCAACATTTAGTATTGCTGTGTTCGCAGTTTAAAATTTTAAATGAATATATATCGGATGTGACACAAGAAAGTGTTGTTTAAACATTTCTTTTGATACATTGATTATTTTTAAATAATTTTTTCATATAACAACTGGGGATATTTTCTTGATTCTTACTTCTTGTCCTTTTAGCAGCCTCATTATTATCAAGTGATCTCATAGCTTCCACTGCACCCTCCTTCATAATGATCTATGCAAACACTCATTAGATGCTTCAATACAAAAGTTATGGGCAAAGTCTGTCTATTACAGCAAATGTACATGTAACTTTCTTGAAACAACAGGAAGTATTAGCGTCGACTAGTCCCAATCGCTAGGATGAAAATTGCCACATTTATAATTTGCATTTTTAAAACAGATTGTGAGATGGTCAAAAAAACACTGAAAAAAATGGAAACTTTTTTTTATTTTTTTTTCATAAAATCCCATTTTTAACAAAAGGTAATTTTTATGACCAATTCTTTTCATCACAAGGCTTTTAAGTTGTGATAATAGCTGATTCTCTTTCATTTTGTCAGCTGGACAGGTTCAGAATATTAGTCCCATCAGTGGACATAGAAGGAATAGAGTGTCTGCAACATCTGTGGAGTCTAATATGGGACCAGCTGCTAATTATGTAAGAAGACCAGTATCAGAGTAGACCTGGAACAGTTACCGGCTGCATGGAAGAACTGGTACTTTGTAATGAGGTTGATGGTAGTTATTGTGATTATATCAGTTTAGCCTTCCCTATTGTTTGTCATTTGTTAGATTAAAAGTATTTTTTTTAGCTCTGACTCGAGTTATATTCATAAAGTAGTCAGTAGCATTTTACTTTATAAAAGTGGTTCAATATTAGCCCTGTCAATAGCCTATTTTAGGGCATGCTGATTTTAATATCACCACTGGATTGGTGCTTGAAATGTACCTCCCCTGACCCCTGTCTTATACTCATCTGCCACCAGGGGCGTAATCATAGGGGTCACAGGAGTCTTGACTGCGACAGGACCCAGAGCTACAGGGGACTGAGCCCCTGAGGACACACATCGATGTCACTGCGCGGCACACCACACAGCCGCTATGGGGTCTGTGTGTCATGGACCCTCCTGCGTCCTAGGGGCAGGCCCATCCTTATGCTGCCCCCGCCCATCGCTTCCTCTTACCATGGCCAGCTTTCTATGGGCGTTCAACTGTGGAACACATATATCAGGGTGATGCCACCTCCTCCACACTAGGAGTAGGTTGCACTTCCTGCTTTATGCATTCCACAGTTGAACACACGCTAGCCCAGCCTCCTCCTCCTGCGTTTTCAGTTTTCGCAGGGAGACTGGAGCAGCTGAGGAACTGGGAGAGGTAAGTACAGATTTATTTTTTTAATAAGTGGGCACATGGTGACCAGAGGATTATGGGAAGAGGAGAGGAGGGGGGGTGCATTATACTATATGGGGAGTTATGAGGCTGCATATATGAGGCTGCATTATACTATAATGGAGGACAATGAGACTGCATTACCCTATAATGGACGACTATGAGGCTGCATTACCCTATAATGTAGGACTATGAGGCTGCATTACACTATAACGGAACACTATGAGGCTGCATTACCCTATAATGGAGGATTATGAGGCTGTAGTACACTATTTTGGTGCAATTTTGGCCTAAAACTGCATATATTGTGTTCAAATGCATCTCCTGGCCCAAAAAAGCATAAAAATTGTGATGTTTTTGCAGCGATTTTTGCTGCGGATTTCATGCTTTCTAGTGCAATTTTGGCCTAAAATGTAGACATTGTATTCAATGTGCTCATATGCATCTCTTGGCCCAAAAAACACCAAAACCATGAGTCACTTCAGCCCTTTTTATAAAATTATTCCTTGAAATAATTTTAAAAAAATTATGTAGGGCTTTGCCATATTTTTGGTTTCAAGCCAGGTATAACTAGGCAGCTGGGAGCAGGATCCTAAGCGCAGGGTGGCCCCAAGCTTTCTAGGCACCCGCTGTAAATTTCAGCCCACAGCTGACCCAGAACATGCCTCATTCGTAGAAGCACCATTTTCTGGTGCTGTACCCCGACTGTTCCAGCGACCCTGGTGGAAGTGGCTGGTTAATAATGGGGTTAATACCAGCTTTGAATTGTCAGCTGGCACTAAGCCCGATATTCATGGTGTCAGGACACTATTAGACCCAGCCACCATGAATTTCTAGTAAACATTAAAAAGAACAACACAGAGACATTTTCTTTTATTAGAAATAAAACACAGCACATTTTGGGACTCTATCTTTATTACCAAAAATTAATAACCATCCCTCCAATGTATCCAATGTAATCCAAATATGAACATCTTCAGCTCTGTTTCATCTCTGCGAGAAGACACACACACATCTGCTCGCAGAGGGAACAGGCACAAACTGTTAGCCAAGTGCTGTGTGAAAGGTTATCTGACTTCATGCATGAACATAAACTCAGACAACATTTCACAAGGCACCTGGAGCACAGCTGTAAAATGAGCTCTTCTCTGGCTCACTTATTGCTGGGCTGTGGGCGCCATCATGCTGGGGGCATCTGAGTTTACACTCATGCATAACTCAGAAAACGTTTCACACTGCACTTGGCTGTTAGTCTGTGCCTGCTCTCTAAGCGAGCAGACGTGTGTGTCTTCTCGCAGGGATGAAGCAGAGCTGAAGATGTTTATATTTGGATTATGTCGGAGGGAGGGGTTTTTTTTGGTAATAAAGATGGAGTGCCTAAATGTGTTGTTTTATTTCTACAAAAAACATTTTTCTCTGTGTTGAGTTTTTTTTTTAATGTTTACTAAAAATTCATAGTGGCTGGGTCAAATATTGGCCTGACATGAATTTCAGGCTTAGTAACAGCTGACAATACAAAGCAGTTATTAACCCCTATTACCCAGTGTGCCACCCCCACCAGGGATGCTGGAAAAGCCAGGTAAAGCATGTGAAAATGGCACTACAATGAATGCACCATTTTCAGGGGTGACTGCAGTTTTCAGCAAAGATGACCAAGAACGCTAGGACCTTATCATGGTGAGAATCCTAGCCCCCAGCTGTCTGGGTTTTATCTTGGCTGGCAATCAAAATACGGCGGGGGCCCACAAATTTTTTTAAAATTATTTATTTATCAAAAAAAAATAATGGGCTTCCCTGTATTTTGATTGCCAGCCGAAGCAAAGCCAGGCAGCTGGGTATGGCAGCCTGTAGCTGTCTATTTTATTTGAGAATCAAAAATACTGCGCAGCGCTGTTATATTTTTAAAATTATTTATTTTTACACTACAGTATGTGTGAGGGGCCCAACAGCCAATCACAGACGCTATCACAGAATGGGTGTCAGTGATTGGCTGCTGGGGTAACCTGAAACCAGCACATACAGTCTAGCATCTAGAATGTATGGACTGAATCCAGACGCCCAGTCTTCATGACAGCATCTGTGATTGGCTGTTCCGCCCTCTGCAGTGAATATCTCCGAAGTTAATGAGCGGCCCCGGAAGTAGAAGCGGTGAGACGGCAGGATGCGGGACAGCGGTAAGTATAATGATAATGTTTAATAATGATTTTCTTTATTTTTCAGCCTTCCACTCCTGATTCCAAACTAGAACTGTAACATGGACTTCCCAGGGAAGTCCATATTCGGGATCTGTGCCTGAACACTGGGTGTTCGTTACGGACCCCGAACTTTACAGTTCGGGTTAGCCCATCACTAGTCATGAGCCATGTCAGATAACTAATGCCATGTACTGTATATGCAAAGTAGAAGTTTTCAGGTAGAGTTTGTTCAGTTTTATAGCATTTGTCAAACATACACGTTACTCTGTTTACCTTTCATCAACTTTACATTGCTTTGATAAACTAACACAGTGGCCTTTACAATCCATATACCACGTGCCTGCTGCTATTTAATTAGGGTAAAATGGTTGGAGGGTGGTTAAAAAGATTCAACACCTGAAAAAGTATTTTTCTTTTCTTGTGTGTATCTTCAAAAAGGGCAACTTGTCCTTTAGGTTTTTCTACCGCTCAGATGGGGATATCAAACAGTTGATGTCACCGTGATACTTACGAATACATATTTTAGCAGCATGATGAACACTACTGAATGGAGAGGCCTTCATGCAAAATTCTTTAGGCTTGATTGTCATCTGCAAGCCTGATACTGAGCCATGGGAATAGGGAACGTAAAAGCCTTATGTCCTGATGACATATGATGTTAGAGTACAAAAAAAGAAAAAACTCACTCTTGCTGCTCTGAGGCTGCTATGCGCTGTCTGGCCTGGGCATGGTGCCAAGCAGACAGGAAAAAGCACAGGCAAGTTAACTAAATTGGTTGAGGACTGTAGGTGTAAATGAGTGTTCTTTCTTGTTTTTGTGCATTTTAGTCATCATAGTTTCCTTTTACTTAAGAAGGTTATTTTATGGGTTGTATTTCATAAATCAAAGTTTTTACAATCTATGCCATCTTAGTCATTCAAGAGTGGTCTAGTTTTTTTTTTACGCTATGTAGTGGATAGACAACAACTCTAACTACCATAGACTATAATGGAGAATGGGGGTCATCCATACTTCCCAACCCTCCTTGAGCTCACAAGTTACTCCTGAGAAAAAGAAGAAAGCCTCCCAAATGACTTGGAAATTCTCCTGATACCTAAGAAGCTTCCTGGAAAGTAGAGGTCGATTGCCCTATTTCATTGTCGCAACACTGAGCCCTGGCATCCAGAGAGCAGTAGGATTGAAGCCTGCCAAATGGGGCTTTATTCCCCGAGAAGTTGTCAAGTATGCTACCATATCTCCACTGCAATCCAGTCCACATGACACAGTGTGCATACTTATGGACATAGCTGTTGACAGAATAGGTCTCGCCCCGAAGACTAAACATGTAAATCCTACTAAACTGAGTGAGAACAACCTCTTTGTCACAAGGTTTACATTAACTTTGTCACTTTTGAGCCTGTGACAATCCAAAATTTATTGGAATGTATGCTTGAAATTTATGATAATCTTGGAAAATTTAGAACTGTTGGCAACTGTATGTGACATGTGTACTGCACAGACTGATTTCTGCTGGGCACTTAAGGGATTAGTCCCATCTCCATAGATGTGTATAGTTTGATAGTGTTTGCAATAAAAAACTTTTACAATTTGCTGTTTATTAAAATTTTTATATATCCATAAGTAAAAATAGGGTTAATAACAGCACTGCTGATATCCACAAAACATCAAAAGTAGGGGCTCGGACACACTCAACAGAGTTTGACTGAGGAGACTCTGAAAGGGCTGGAGCAGTGACCCTGAACGGCTTCTCCCTGTCTGGATGGGGCTGTCAGCTGATTGTGTTTTTGTGCAGCTCCAGAGGTCCAGAGAGGGAGAGGCCGTTCAGGGTCACTGCTCCAGCCCTTTCAGAGTCTCCTCAGTCAAACTCGGATGTTAGTAGGAAACTGTGTCCAAGCCCTTAAAGTTATGATACAGGTTTATTGTAGATGTGTTTCAACGCCCTCTGGCCTCTTCCTCAGGACAAACCAATGTCAATGTCAATGACATTGCTTTGTCCTGAGGAAAGAGCCAGAGGTTTATTGTCAACGTATTTCAAGACCCTATGTTATAACTTTAACGCTTGATGTTTCGTGAACATCGGCAGAGCTGTCATTAACCCATCTTTTACTTCTCCTACGCATTAACCACTGGGAACTGCCGCAGCCGTTTGACACTATTACAGTGGTTGTGACTTCCCACAACCACACAAGGTGAGCCTCTCCAATAAATCTTATGACATACTAACTCTCAGATAAGAATCTATTTGCAATTTTTTACTCCTTCTAAGCAGTTTTTCTATTAAAATTTTTAGCCGTTGTTGAGATATTAATACTTTTCTTTTCTATACACCCCATTGCCTAAGAGAATAATCACTACTGCTGTTCAATGATGGTCAAACATGCACATTGCTTACAAGTTCTTTTCTAAGGATCTTGCGACCATTGCTTTGAAACTGGCCAGGATCGCTGGCATACACTGTTATTTCCTAAACCCGGCCAACTTCAGTGCAGTGCTTACAAGCTGGACAGCAATGGTGGTCGGTCTCCAAGGCAACAAGCTGTAAGCAAAAGAAATGTTAATTTCTTAACAAAGAGTAAAAAGTCTAAGGAAAAAAAAATCAAAAGTACATGTTTTTAAAAAACTGATCAAAAAACAATCATCTATGAACATGGAAATAACACTTTAATGGAAGCAATGAGCTTTCTCTACTAGAGTGACAATGGCCATAGCTATGAGAGCTGTGACTGCCTTGCATTTGTAATCTTTAACCCCTTAGTGACTGAGCCAATTTCCACCTTAATGACCAGACCGTTTTTTGTAATTCTGACCATTGTCCCTTTATGAGGTAATATCTCTGGAACTCTTCAACGGATCCTAGCGATTCTGAGATTGTTTTTTTCGTGACATATTGGGCTTCATGTTAGTGGTAAATTTAGGTTAATAATTTTTGCGTTTATTTGTGAAAAAATAAAAAATTTGGCGAAAAGTTTGAAAATTTAGCAATTTTCACATTTTGAATTTTTATTCTGGTAAACCAGAGAGTTATATGACACAAAATAGTTAATAAATAATATTTCCCACATGTCTACTTTACATCAGCACAATTTTTGAAAAAAAAAAAAAATTTGTTAGGACGTTATAAGGGGTCAAAGTTCATCAGCAATTTTTCATTTTTCCAGCAAAATTTACAAAACCATTTTCTTTGTGACCACATCACATTTGAAGTCCCTTTGAGGGGTGTACATGACAGAAAACACCCAAAAGTGACACCATTCCAAAAACTGCACCCCTCAAGCTACTCAAAACTACATTCAAGAAGATTATTAACCCTTCAGGTGCTTCACAGCAGCTAAAGCAAAGTGGAAATAAAAAATGGACATTTTAATTTTTCCAACAAAAATGTCCTTTTAGCCTAAATTTTTTCATTTTCACATGGGCAACAGGATAAAATGGATCCTAAAATTTGTTGGGCAATTTCTCCTGAGTACACAGATACATCATATGTGGTCATAAACCACTGTTTGGGCGCACGGCAGGGCTCAGAAGGGAAGGAGCGCAGTTTGACTTTTGGAGCTAATTTACCATTCAAAAAGTCAAATGGCGCTCCTTCACTTCTGAGCCCTGCCGTGCGCCCAAGCAGTGGTTTATAACTGCATATGAGGTATCGGTGTACTCAGGAGAAATTGCCCAACAAATTTTAGGATGCATTTTATCCGTTTGTTCATGTGAAAATGAAAAAATTGAGGACAAAAGAAAATTTTTGTGGAATAGAAAGTACGTTTTAAATTTTACGGATCAATTTGTAAAGCACCAGAGGGTTCAACGTGCTCACTATGCATCTAGATACGTTCCTTGGGGGGTCTAGTTTCCAAAATGGGGTCACTTGTGGGGGAACTCCAATGTTTAGGCACACAGGGGCTCTCCAAACGCGACATGGTGTCCGCTAACAATTTGAATGGAAAATTAGCTCCAATTGTTAGCGGACACCAAGTCACGTATAGAGAGCCCCTGTGTGCCTAAACATTGGAGCTCCCCCACAAGTGACCCCATTTTGGAGACTAGACCCCCCAAGGAACTTATCTAGATGGATGGTGAGCACTTTGAACCCAAAGGTGCTTCACAAATGAATCCGTAAAAATGAAAAAAGAACATTTTTGTGGAATAGAAAGTACTTTTTAAATTTTACGGATCAATTTATAAAGCACAAGAGGGTTCAACGTGCTCACTATGCATCTAGATACGTTCCTTGGGGGGTCTAGTTTCCAAAATGGGGTCACTTGTGGGGGAGCTCCAATGTTTAGGCACACAGGGCTCTCCAAACGCGACATGGTGTCCGCTAACAATTTGAATGGAAAATTAGCTCCAATTGTTAGCGGACACCAAGTCACGTATGGAGAGCCCCTGTGTGCCTAAACATTGGAGCTCCCCCACAAGTGACCCCATTTTGGAGACTAGACCCCCCAAGGAACTTATCTAGATGGATGGTGAGCACTTTGAACCCAAAGGTGCTTCACAAATGAATCCGTAAAAATGAAAAAAAACATTTTTGTGGAATAGAAAGTACTTTTTAAATTTTACAGATCAATTTGTAAAGCACCAGAGGGTTCAACGTGCTCACTATGCATCTAGATACGTTCCTTGGGGAGTCTAGTTTCCAAAATGGGGTCACTTGTGGGGGAGCTCCACATGGGCTCTCCATACGCGACATGGTGTCCACTAACAATTTAAATGGAAAATTAGCTCCAATAGTTAGCGGACACCATGTTGCATATGGGGAGCCCCTGTGTGCCTAAACATTGGAGCTCCCCCACAAGTGACCCCATTTTGGAAACTAGACCCCCCAAGGAACATATCTAGATGCACAGTGAGCACTTTCAACCCCCTGGTGTTTCACAAATTAGTCCGTAAAAAGGAAAAAAAGATTTTTGTGAAAAAAAAAAAGTACTTTTTCATTTTTACGGATCAATTTGTGGAGCACCTGGGGTTTCAAAGCGCTCACTATGCATCTAAATAAGTTCCTTGGGGGGTCTAGTTTCCAAAATGGGGTCACTTGTGGGGGAGCTCCAATGTTTAGGCACACAGGGGCTCTCCATACATGACATGGTATGCGCTTACAATTCCAATTGTTAGTTGACACCATGTCACGTATGAAGAGACTCTATGTGCCTAAACATTGGGGCTCCCCAACAAGTGACCCCATTTTGTAAACTAGACGCCCCAAGGAATTTATCTAGATGCATAGTGAGCATTTTGAACCCCCAGGTGCTTCACAAACTGATCCGTAAAAATGAAAAAGTACTTTTTTTTCCACAAAATCTTCTTTTTTTCCTTTTTACGGACTAATTTGTGAGGCACCTGGGGTTTAAAGTGCTCACTATGCATCTAGATACGTTCCTTGGGGGGTCTAGTTTCCAAAATGGGGTCACTTGTGGGGGAGCTCCAATGTTTAGGCACACAGGGGCTCTCCATATGCGGCATGGTGTCTGCTAACAATTTGTATGGAAAATTAGCTCCAATAGTTAGCGGACACCATGTCGCATATGAGGAGCTCCTATGTGCCTAAACATTGGAGCTCCCGCACAAGTCACCCCATTTTGTAAACTAGACGCCTCAAGGATTATATCTAGGAGTATAGTGAGCATTTTGAACCTACAGCTACTTCACAAAATTTGATAAAGTCATATTGAACATTTTCTTTTTTTCACACAATTTCTCACTTTTAGAGCATGTGCACAAGATACGGAGACACCGTGTCCTGGTTGTCTCCTCTCCTGCTTTTTTTTTTAGTATTTCTTTATTAAATTTTTAAAAAAAAAACGACGTGGGGCTTCGCCATATTTTTGGTCCAGCCAGGTACAGCAGGCAGCTACGGGCTGCCACCAACCCCTTCTGCCTAGTTTTACCTGGCTGGAAACCAAAAATATAGGGAAGCCCTATTGTTTTTTTAATTATTTCTTGAAATAATTAAAAAAAAAATGGCGTGGGCTTCGCCACATTTTTGGGCCAGCCAGGTACAACTAGGCAGCTGGGGGCTGGAATCCTCAGCGTTGGGAGGCCCAAGCTTTCTGGGCCCCCCCGCTGCGAATTGCAGTCCGCAGCCGCCCCAGAAAATGGCGCATTCATAGAAGCGCCATTTTCTGGCGCTGTATCCAGCTCTTCCAGCTGCCGTGTAGCGGTGGCAGACTGGGTAATAAGGGGTTAATGCCAGCTTTTTTTGCAGCTGGTACTAAGCCCGAGATTCTTAATGTCTGGCCAATATTAGACCGGGCCATTAAGAATCCCTAGTAAATTGTAAAGAAGACACAAGACAGAAAAAAATATTTTTATTAGAAAAAACACACAGACACTATTTAGACCCCATCTTTATTATTCTTTGGCATCCGACGTAGTCCAGTAGGAAGGTCCGACGTAGTCCAGCAGGAAGGTCCGACGTAGTCCAGTGGGAGGTCCCTCGATGATTTTCAGTCTTTTACAGCATATGGGGGCGTCCCCCATATGCTATAAAATCTGGCATTCTTCCAGGAGAATGACAGGTCATGACCTCAGTAGGATGATATCAGGTCAGGATCCTTGGTTCACAAAGCGTCAATTGTAATCCCATCATGGATCACAATTGACCCTTTGTGGACCAAGGATCCTGACCTGACATGACCTCACTGAGATCATGAGCTGTCAGTCTATGCAGAGACTGCTCTGTCTGCTAACAGACTGACAGTTCATGACCTCAGTGAGGTCATGGCAGGTCAGGATCTTTGGTTCACACAGGGGTCAATTGTGATCCCATCATGGGATCACAATTGACCCTTTGTGAAATAAGGATTCTGACCTGACATGACCTCACTGCGATCATGAGCTGTCAGTCTAATGACAGACAGTGCAGTCTCTGCATAGACTGACAGCTCATGATTGCAGTGAGGTCATGTCAGGTCAGGATCCTTATTTCACAAAGGGTCAATTGTGATCCCATCATGAAATCACAATTGACCCTTTGTGAACAAAGGATCCTGACCTGACATGACCTCACTGTGATCATGAGCTGTCAGTCTAATGACAGACAGTGCAGTCTCTGCATAGACTGACAGCTCATGATTGCAGTGAGGTCATGTCAGGTCAGGATCCTTATTTCACAAAGGGTCAATTGTGATCCCATCATGAAATCACAATTGACCCTTTGTGAACAAAGGATCCTAACCTGACATGACCTCACTGTGATCATGAGCTGTCAGTCTGTGCAGAGACTGCACTGTCTGTCATTAGACTGACAGCTCATGATCACAGTGAGGTCATGTCAGGTCAGGATCCTTGGTTCACAAAGGGTCAATTGTGATCCCATGATGGGATCAAAATTGACCCTTTGTGAACAAAGGATCCTGACCTAACATGACCTCATTGAGATCATGAGCTGTCAGTCTATGCAGAGACTGCACTGTCTGTCATTAGACTGACAGCTCATGATCACATTGAGGTCATGTCAGGTCAGGATCCTTGGTTCACAAAGGGTCAATTGTGATCCATGATGGGATCACAATTGACCCTTTGTGAACAAAGGATCCTGACCAGCCATGACCTCACTGAGGTCATGAACTGTCTATTAGCAGACAGAGCAGTCTCTGCTATGTCTGCGCATGAAGCCGGCAGACAGCACAGGGAGCCAGGAGAAGAAGGAGCCGCTCCAGGGAGATGAAGACAGGTGAGATCGGGGGATGACCGGGGGGGCTGTTGGAAGCAGGGGGCCAGGGTGCATTAGATCCCTCCCCGATGTGACATGTGTGACATGTCACATCGGGGAGGATTGTGCAGGAGGGGGCAGCCGGTTGTTCCTGAGCGCTGCGGCGCTGTTTTAGAGAGGGGGAGGAGGAGGAGGGAGGACGAAGGAGCTGGGGAGCTGGGCAGGAACGTGGGGGGAACCGGAGGGGGCTGTTGAGGCTGATGGGCACAGAATGAGGCTGATGGACACAGGAGGAGGCTGTTGGGCACCAGCACTGACATTTCCATGCGATCTGACATGTATGACATGTCAGATCGCATGGAGATGCAGCAGCGGTGGCGGGTTTTAGCGCCCGCCGCCGCCATTTTCAGACAGATCGGGGGAGGGGTGGGGGTGGGAGGAAGATCCCCGGTACCGGGGTCTTAGGACACTTAGGGGTTAATGCTTCACTGTCATCCGACGTGTGTTTTCACGTCGGATGAAAGTGAAAGCATTTTTTACCGGCAGTCTCATTTTTTGTAATGTGATGACCGGTAAACGGTGCTTACCGGTCATCACATTACCGGTGATGGTAAAAAAGTCCCCGTTCCATAATCTTGGGGGTCTCAGCTACCCCCGGTAGCTGAAACCCCGGAGATTTTTGACCACTGGGGGGCGCTAGAGCACTTTCCCTGGCTGACGTCTACAGACGTCAGCCAGGCATAAGTACCCATTTTTTCCGACGTCTCTGGGCGTTAGGCCGTCGTTATGGGGTTAATCCCTCCATGACTTTGATCAAGTAGATTGTGATTCTGATGTTTAGTAATGTGTCATATATATTTTTGTCAATGGTGTAGCTTTATGGCATAGTTTGTCAATCCTGGCCTTCTATTAGTTGTTTTCCTTTGCTTTTATGGCTTTATGTAGTTTTGTAGTTAATGTTATATTTGTATCCTTATGACATTTTGTGTAGACGTTTGAGCCTTTGTGGTGATTATTATCCAGGCTGAATTTTTATTTTACCTCTCCAGTGGGGTCTTATTTTTTTGGTCCTCCTCATATAGGTCAGATAAGGTATCCTGCATTTGGAAATAACTCTTTGGAAAACAGCTCCTGGTGTCTCTAGGTTACTATATAACATTAAGGTTTTACTTTCCTTGCCGTTCCCCTTGCAAAACCCCAGCAACTCTTTATTAGAGCAGAGGCCAAAATCTGGAAGAGCGAATTGTCTGAAGCATCTAGATTTATGTTCTGTGTTTTTGAGACTTTTGGGACTTGTCTATAGCTCAAATTTAGGAGATCTCTGTAGCTCTTGATTTGTGCCTATACTTGTTGAAAATTGCTACAGATAGGAAGTAGAACTACCTGAAGGGGATCAATTATGAATGCAGAGCTGTCACACAGATCTATATGTTCAAGAGAACATACTGACCAATGATGTAGATGCCTACAGCAGTAAAGATTCAGAGGAACACTAAAAGCTTAGCAAATGTTCAGCAAGCTTACCTACTATTAATATTGTTAAAACTTTGCAGTTGGTTTGAGAAAGAAAATAAAGCTGCTCGAGTGGCCCAGACAATCACCAAATCACCAGACCTGAGACAAATAGAAAATTGATGGAATGAACTAAAGCTCACAGTTGATAGAAGAAGCCCACGGGACCTTCAGGATTTGAAGAGTATTTGTGCGGAAGAATGGGCCAAAATCCACCAAAACAATGTATGTGACTAGTTTACATACTGGAGGAGTTTTGAAGCTGTCATCACCAACAAAGGCTTTTGTAAAATGTATTAATTAAATTTCAGTCATCGTTTTCAATATTTTTTTTCTGTGTCATTTCTCATTATTACACATCACTTTATTTATTGACAACAATGGTTTGATTTCTGGACCCTTGTGCATTGGATGGGTTGTTACAGACTCCTGGTCAGAAATTCACATCAATAGCACCTTTAGAAATGAACACAACTCAAAAAAAAATAAAAGAAGCACTTAACATAATGTAACTCCAAGTCAATCACACTTCTCTGTAATCATTCTGTGTAGTTATGAAGCAACACTGATTGTGAATGAATCTCTCCTGCTGCTGTGCAAATGTAACAGACATTTTTGGTTGTTGTTTTGGTCAATTTTGCATTTTGTCATTGGTCTCAACCCTAGAGGTAGCATGACGTGGTGTCTACAGCCGTTACACGTCGCAATATTGCATGCAATTTGCTGGTTGCAGTGAAATCATGGACACATTGTTCTATTTTCTTGCTGTGTACAAATGGAACAATGTGTCCATGATTTCACTGCAACCAGCAAATTGCCTGTGAAATTGCATGCAGTGTTGCGACGTGTAACGGTACCTTTAGTCCTACAAGCAATGCGGCCCCCCGATATCAATTTTTTTCTACGTGCGACCCACCAACCCAACCGAGTTTGAGACCCCTGGTCTATAGTATACGGGGTCCAAGGATCCATTCACCAGCACTGAAACAATACGGTTGAGTTCTAGCCATCCATTTTTGAACTTGCATAAGATATGAGGCGTTGACCTGACGATTTGGGAGAGTAAGGGCGAGTAACAGAGCGGTGGCATGAGGGATGAGGGGCCCCTGCCTGCTAGGCCTATACATGTTACTGACCCATCTGAATCATTCTTTCGGCAGTAGTCCATGAAGCTAATACTTGCGCCATCTGAGTGTGGTGGAATGAAAAATGTATTGGAGCGGTTTGCATGAGGGATGAGGGCTCACTGCCCACTAAGCCTATATATGTTACTGACCCACCTGACTAATTATTTCGGTAGTAGTCCTTGAAGCTAATACTTGTGCCACCTGAGTGCAGCAGAGCATAAAACTAATTGGGGTGGTTTCATGAGGTATGAGATCCCCCAGCCCAACAGTCCTACAATTTTTAGCCTAGTAAATTGATGCCACTTTCATAGTGTCTGGCCTAATCTTTTTCTAATGCGGAGACTCTTCTTGTGGTGTCTTTGTTGTGAGTTTGTGAATTCATCAGGGCTCTCTGAGCACTATGCCTACACCTGTCACTCATATCACTGTTCCTGATCAATGCTTGAAATACTGGGCTAGGCCTTGTCCTATGCATCCATTATGCACAATGATGAATATTTTAACTGTGAGAAATATCACTTTTCCTGATGTCTGTCCCTAATTTGAGCTGTTTTTGCAACTTTTGGGCCACTTTGAGGGAGTTTTTGATTTTGCCTTCCATTGATTTTAATGGGATTTGGAAGTTCTATGAACAGTTTGTTAAACAATTCGGTGATCATATGCTCATTCAGAGAACCGAACCTGAACTTCAAAAGATTCGCTCATCTCTAGTTATCATACCTTGCATGCGCAACTTTGCATAGCGCTGGCAAATACACTGGCTTTCCTAAAGCATGTTATTATGCCCACAGGTGTGTGATAACCTGCTAATTGGGCCGACTAGTCGGGGAACGAACGCACCCTTGACTAGTCAAAGTCCAAATTTGCATCTCATGAGTGGTCTTTAGAAATACTTTTTCTATAGATCTGGTATATGTTCCTACATAAAGGGACTGTTAGGCAGGGATTATAGTATGTGCACAGAACTACTTACAGATCTCGGGGAACAGAGGATCTGACAGGTTCCCTTTAATTCTGCTTAATATTTAGTGATACAATTAATATAAAATCATCACTGGACACAGTTTTGAGATTTGCCCCCTTCAGATTTATTCGGTTCTGTCTATTGTACATTCATGAGGGATGATGAGGAAGTTCAGGGCTTGAGATCTGACTTTATTAAGGGGAGACATCTCCATCAGTTAGGCAGGGAATATAGTTATGTGCATAGGACTACTCATGGTTCAATGGAAACAGAAAACCTGACAGGTTCCCTTTAATTCTGCTCAATATTAAGTGATAGAGTTAATATAAAGTCATCACTGGACACAGAGATTTGAGTTTTGCCCCCTCAGATTTTTTCAGTTCATTCATGAGGGTTGATGAGAAAGTACAATACTTGAGACGTGACTTCATTAACATCATGAAACAATCACTGATCTCAGGGAGACCAGTCAAGGAAACACTGCGGGCAGCCGGCTAAAGCGCTCAAACACAGTGAAATCCGTGTTTGAGACGCCTAAACGAGGCTCCACGAACTCTATTTACATATATGTATTTCCCAGGGGACAATCCCCCTGGGAAATACAAATATGCAGATAGAGTCTGTAGAGCCTCATTTAGGAGTCTCAATTATGGGACCAACCAACACCAAAACCAGGTATCAATCCACAGACAGCTGGAATACCAAAATCAGGTATTCAGCTCGGTAGCTGTTTCGGGGTTTTGCCCCTCATCAGTGTGGAGTATGATTCTGGCTAGGTGGGGCTTAGCCTTGGGGTGCTTTTTTTTTTTTTTTTTTTTTTTCTTTTTTCTTTTTTCTTTTTTCTTTTTCTTTTTTTTCTCAATATTAACATATTCACTGTGGGGGCTTCTTTTTTTTTTTTCTTTTTTCTTTTTTTCTCAATATTCACATATTCACTGTGGGGGCTTTTTTTTTTTCTTTTTTCTTTTTTTCTCAATATTCACATATTCACTGTGGGGGCTTCTTTTTTTTTTTCTTTTTTCTTTTTTTCTCAATATTCACATATTCACTGTGGGGGCTTCTTTTTTTTTTTCTTTTTTCTTTTTTTCTCAATATTCACATATTCACTGTAGGGGCTTTTTTTTTTTTCTTTTTCTTTTTTCTCAATATTCACTGTGGGGAGACCTCTCTTCATGCCGTCCGTTGTTCATCTCTATTGTCTGACGTGGCAGCGTCTGTGTCTATGAACTGCAATGAGAAAACATGAGTTAATATTCTGCCAACAAACTATACATAGAGATGCTAGATGTGGCATATATATTTGCCTGTTCTACGGGCACGGCATTTTTGGGGGCTCCTCCAGGTTCTGCATCGTTTCCTGGGTCCGCTATGTTCTTCCCTCATTCTTGAAGGCACAGTTGTTTCTTTTCTTGACAGACCAGGAGACAGATGATGAATGATGGCTGCTGGGCTCTGGAGGGTGTTTTATAGCCACAGACTGTTGTGACCTCATAAAGCAATGACAGAGCAAGCGGGTGTGGCTGGATGACCTAAGTGATTTGTAAACTTTTCATGAAGCTGTGATGTCATCGCACTTCTGAACATTCTATTTGGAATCCTGCATTCATCGGCCTCATTCAGCTCCGGCTCCTAAGAAAAACAACATTACAATATCAACATGGCGTCTAGAAGGAGTTATAGAAGCGCGACTGAGGATCAGGAGGAGGGGTCACCGTCGTCACCACGTGACCCATAGAATAGGTAAAGAAATAAAACGACACAAAATAGGAGGAAAAATGTTTAGACAGAATGGATCTGAGGGATAACCAATATGGCTGCTGATAAACACCGATCCTCTCCATTCCACTCAGCTGCTAACTTGGGAGACTTTGGGGAAGGCTAGAAGTGAGCTCTTTATCTAGAAAGGCAGTCCTGTTGATGGTTATCTTATTTTTGGCTAAAACCACTGTGGAACATCCATATTAGGATAGTATATGATCCTATTGGGTGGAGTATGACACTAGCATTACCGTTTAGGTGTTCATTGGCTGCTTCTCTCATGGCTCCACGCCCTCGGAGCCTCATTTGTCAAAACAACAAACTTGTTGCTCACATCAACCAAAGCAGTAGTCCAAGCAAAGCCAGGGGTTTATTGCCAAATGAAAAATAAGCAATATTTTAAAGCCAACAATCTTGATGGTTAAGGACTAACCCCCAAAACACACTTTGGGTTTGCTCCATCTGTCCTGACAAAAGGTGACTGTTAGTAAATAGGCTAAGGAGGGCGGAGGAGGACACAGGGATTCTCTTTTGGCTATCTTTGACATGATCATGCCATACCTCATTGTCAGATATAGCAGCAGAACTGGTCTTGTTGCCCATAGCAACCATCAACAATGTAACATTCCGAGCTGCATTAGGAGCAAAAGCTGAGCTGTGATTGGTTGCTACAGGCAACAAAGTTATCCTAAATCAGCCCGGTGACTGACTGTGTCCTCTGCGGTGCGCTCCTTTCAGGGAACAACAGAATATTTATCATTTTGGGATATTTCTAGATTTTAAGTAGGAATGATCTAGAGGCAGAATCTGACGTATTTTTCTGTTTGCCGTTCACAGACGCAGGAATCACCGGCTGAGAAGTGAGAAGGGGACATCTCCCGCCAGCGATGGCTCCGAACAAATCATCCACCTGTGATCAATGTATCAGAATAAAAATAATCATTAATCATCGTTAAGTGGCCGGAAATAATAAATGACAAATGCAGCAGAACTTGGTTCCCGTGATTTCATGACGCGGCTGAATTCCCCCAACAGATATGCTGGGACTTGTAGTGTCTATACACATCTATACTATGTTACAAGTCCAGTAACAGAGTAATATGTTATATCATAATATATACATATACAGTATCTCACAAAAGTGAGTACACCCCTCACATTTTTGTAAATAATTTATTCTATCTTTTCTGAAGATCTGACCCTTTGATACAATGTACAGTAGTCAGTGTGAAGCTTGTGGTGTCGCCTACATAACTCAACACAGCCATTAATGTCTAAACCACTGGAAATAAAAATGAGTACACCCCTAAGGGTACCTTTACATACCGCCACAGCGGCTAGCAACAGGTATCCACCGCACGTGCACGCGCACGTTTTTAACGGTGGATACCGATGGCCGATGCCGCATATACACGCAGCCACAACTTGCTCCACTGAAGGCATCTTTGTTCCCCGGAAATGCCGACGGGTGCCGCGGCTTATTCCCTGTAGAATACCTTCGCTACTTCACACGCCGCTACCACAAAGGAATATGGGCGTACATATTTCGCGTCGTAAGTACATAGGCGTAACAGAGTTGTGTATTCCGTGATGCACAAGCATTGATTGGACAATGCAATAGTGTCATGATTGGCCAGCCTGCGCAGGAAGGCTGCCTAATACATGACGCCATTGCAATTGTGGACTGTGAATGGATAGCTCTTTAAATATGGCGTCCTGTGAAGGGACAGCCAATCGTAACGCAGGAGCCTCCACCAATTATCGCTGATGGCACACCCCTGGGAATTCGCTAGGCCACGCAAATACCTTGCCTGTGCCCCGATTACACGCCACCACCATAGGTATTGTGCCTTCCTGTTTTTGAGCACGGCTCAGACACAGGTATTCGAAGGAACTGTAGGACACCGGGATGAATTTCCCTATTTACATGCCGCCATTTCGTAGTAATTTCATGGCAACAGGCACAATTGTCCCCAGTGCCTGGCAGTTTCTGCCTTCCTGTGGGGCGTGTAAAGGTACCCTAAGGGAAAAAGGCCAAATTTTGCTAAAATATTTTGTGTGGCCACCATTATTTACCAGCACGACCTTAACTCTCTTGGACCTGGAGGTCACTAGATCTTCACAGGATTCGCTGGATCCTCTTCATCCTTCATAATGACGAAGATGGTGGATGTACTGTAGAGACCTCGCGCTCTTCCACCTTCTTTTTGAGAAGGCAGCATAGATGCTCCATAGGGTTCAGGTCTGAAGATGCTCGGCCAGTGCAGCACCTTCACCCTCAGTGTCTTTCGCAGTGACCTCCACCATTAACCCCCTCCATCCTGCGCTGACCACCGAGCCTCCATGCTGCGCTGACCACCTCATTCCCGGTTCAAGCTTCCATCAACGATGGTGAGACCGGGGGAGACCGAAGGGGGTGTGTAGGTGTGTGTCTTTGTGTGTAGATCTGTGTGTGTAGGTGTGTGTGTGTCCAATTAGCTGCCCCCCCGCATCCCGCCCGCCGCACCGATCCTCGCCCTCCGATGTGATAGCATCAGGCACTCATCTAGTATATATATATCCTCCTTGAGGCTGTCTTGGGCTAATTATGTTATACGAGGCTATGCTGTAAACAGCACCCCCATAAACAGCACAGTACCCCCATATACAGAACAGCACCCCCATAAACTGCACAGTACTCCCATATACAGCACAGAAGCCCAATATACAGTACAGCACCTCGATATACAGCAGAGCCCCCCCACATACAGCACCCCAGCCCAATATTCAGCACCCCCACATACAGCAGACCCCCGCCAGATACAGCAGAGCTCTCCCATATACAGCAGAGCCCTATATATAGCATAGTTCCCCTATATACAGCACTGCAGCTCCATGTACAGCAGACCCCCCCATATACAGTACCCCAGACCTACATACAGCAGAGTCCCCCACATACAGCAGAGCTTTCCTTAGTACTGACTGTGTCTCAATAAATTTCTCACTTTGAAGCAAAAGAAACCCTTATACGTGTGCTTTGATTCTATCGTCTATAGCAGGGGTCTCAAACGCCACGCTCCTTACTGCGGCCCGGGGCACCATGAAAGAAAAATGCATGCCCCGGGCCATTATATATGCAGCCGCCGCGTTACCGCTTTACTGTGACAGATACCGCCGGCTCAGCTCACACAAGCGCCCTCGCGCCTGTACATTCACGGAAGCAGGCGGCCGGCGGACCAAGCCGCCTGTGACGTCACAGGAGGGTTCTGATTGGTCCGCCGGCCGCCTGCTTCCGTGAATGTACAGGTGCGAAGGCGCTTGTGTGAGCTGAGCCGGCGGTACCTGTCACAGTAGTCACAGTAAAGCGGTACCGCGGCGGCTGCATATATAATGGCCCGGGGCATCAGGTGTGTATGAGTGAGTGTTAGAGAGAGAGTGTGAGTATGTATGAGTGTATATGTGAGTGAGTGTGTATGTGTATAATAGTGAGTGTATTTTTGTGTTAAAATGTGATGTATAATAGTGAGTGTATTTGTGTGTATATGTGAGTGAGTGTGTATGTGTGTATATGTTGAGTGTATTGTGTTGTGTATATGTGTAGGTATTTGTGTGTATATGTGTGAGTAGTTTGTGTATAATAGTGAGTGTATTGTGTATAATAGTGTGTATTGTGTGTATAATAGTGAGTGTATTTGGTGTGTGTATAATAGTGTGTATGTGTATAATAGTGAGTGTATTTGTGTGTATATATGAGTGAGTGTATAATAGTGAATGTATTTGTGTGTATATGTGTGAGTATTTGTGTGTATATGTGAGTGAGTGTGTATGTGTATAATAGTGAGTGTATTTGTGTGTATGATAGTGTGTATGTGTATAATAGTGAGTGTATTTGTGTGTATAATAGTGTGTATGTGTATAATAGTGAGTGTATTTGTGTGTGTATAATAGTGTGTATGTGTATAATAGTGAGTGTATTTGTGTGTATAATAGTGTGTATGTGTATAATAGTGAGTGTATTTGTGTGTATAATAGTGTGTATGTGTATAATAGTGAGTGTATTTGTGTGTATAATAGTGTGTATGTGTATAATAGTAAGTGTATTTGTGTGTATATGTGTGAGTATTTGTGTGTATATGTGAGTGAGTGTGTGTGTATAATAGTGAGTGTATTTGTGTGTATATGTGAGTGAGTGTGTATGTGTATAATAGTGAGTGTATTTGTGTGTATATGTGTGAGTATTTGTGTGTATATGTGAGTGAGTGTGTATGTGTATAATAGTGAGTGTATTTGTGTGTATAATAGTGTGTATGTGTATAATAGTGAGTGTATTTGTGTGTATAATAGTGTGTATGTGTATAATAGTGAGTGTATTTGTGTGTATAATAGTGTGTATGTGTATAATAGTGAGTGTATTTGTGTGTATAATAGTGTGTATGTGTATAATAGTGAGTGTATTTGTGTGTATATGTGAGTGTGTATGTGTATAATAGTGAGTGTATTTGTGTGTATATGTGAGTGTGTATGTGTATAATAGTGAGTGTATTTGTGTGTATATGTGAGTGTGTATATGTATAATAGTGAGTGTATTTGTGTGTATATGTGAGTGTGTATGTGTATAATAGTGAGTGTATTTGTGTGTATATGTGAGTGAGTGTGTATGTGTATATGTGTGAGTGTATTTGTGTGTATATGTGTGAGTATTTGTGTGTATATGTGAGTGAGTGTGTATGTGTGAGTGTGTATACGTGTGTGCGTGTATATTTGTATGTGAGTGTGTATATGTGTGTGAGTGTATGTATATTGTGAGTGTATTCCTGCGCCGCCTGAGCGGCACATCGCCGGCAGCTGGTGCCGGGTGCAGGCTGGTGCCGGCTGCCGGGTGCAGGCTGGTGCCATGTGCTGGCTGGTGCCGGCTGCCGGGTGCAGGCTGGTGCCATGTGCTGGCTGGTGCCGGCTGCCGGGTGCAGGCTGGTGCAACGTGCTGGCTGGTGCCGGCTGCCGGGTGCAGGCTGGTGCCGGCTGCTGCCAGCAAGCAAAAGACTGGGAGCCACAGAGGAAGAACCTGCCGGAATGAGAAGAGTGGAGTCAGGTAAGGCGCTGTTACAGCCGAAGATAGCAGCCTGGGGGGGGGGAGGGGAACGTGACCGCTGAAAGTGCCTAGGGCGGCAGGAACTCTATATATGGCCCTATGTAAGTGTGTCAATGTGTGAGTGTGTATGTGTTTGTGTGAATATGTCTGAGGATGTATGTGTGGATGTATGTGAGTGTGGTGAATGTGCGGGTGTGTATATATGGGCTTGTCCACACACCTGTGCTCTCAGTATTTAGCGCTTCTGCGCTAAATACTTAGGCTTTGACAGAGAAGCAGAGGTGCGTGTATGCGGCCGCTTTCAGCAGATGCTTTCCCTGGTTACCCGATGTGTATCGTGGTAACCAGTTTATACAGCAGGCTGCATAGTGTGCGCTTATCCCGGGCGCACAGGGAAACGCTGCTTGCAGATGCAGATGCGCTAAATACTGAAAGCGCAGGTGTGTGGACAAGCCCTATGTGTGTGTGTGTGTGAGCGAGAGAACAAAAAGAACAGAGACCAGGACATTACTACAAGATGACAAGGGAGGGAACATTACTAAAAGATGGGGACATTACTACAAGAGGAGGACCAGGATGGGGGACATTAATATAGGATGGGGACCAGGATGGGGACATTACTACAAGATGGAGACCAGGGTGGGGACATTACTACAAGAGGACCAGGATGGGGACATTACTACATGATGAGGATCAGTTTGGGGGACATTAATATACAATGGGGACCAGTATGGGGACATTACTACAAGATGGAGACCAGGTTGGGGACACTACTACAAGAAGATCATAATTTGTACTTTACTAGATTGAGCAAAAAATTCTGGTATTGCTAAAATGTCACTTAGGGTACCGTCAGGGCCGGCGTTAGGGGGGGGCAGACTGGGCAGTTGCCTAGGGCCCCCACTCTCTTAGGGGCCCCCAAAGGAGCTGAACTGAAAATAGCAATAAAACAGTGAAAAAAATGTAAAAATACACATATTTGGTATCGCTGCGTTCGTAAGAATCTAAGCTATCAATATGTGAAGTAAATTAATCCAATTGGTAAATGGCGTAATGGGAAAAAAATAAAAAACGCCAGAATTATGTTTTTTAGGCCACCACGTTGTTACAATAAAATGCAATAAAAGGCGATCAAAATGTTGTATCTGACTCAAAATGGTATCAGTAAAAATGTCAGCTCAGGGCACATAAAGTAACCCCTCACATAGCCCTGTATCTTCAAAAATTAAAACATCATGGGTCTCGGAAAATTTAAAAAAAAATTTTTTTTTTTTACAAATTTCAGTTTTTTTTTCTATGATTGAAATAAAAATGACGTTCAGTATGTTCTTATTCTGACCTAGATAATCAACTTATGAAGTCACTCTTACCATATAACTACGGCCTGTTCCACATCTAAGGTTGGTGTGCGTTTTGCTAAATTTGCCTTTCTAGCCGTTTTTACCGCTAAAAACGCATTAAAAACGCTAGCGTTTTTTCCCCCATTGATTTCAATGGGAACGAATGCATTTTTGCGAACGCAGCACAAAACGTCTTCCCCGATGTTTTGGGCAGCGTTTTTGCATGTGTTTCCATTAAAATCAATGGAAACAAAAACGCATGCGTTTTGATGCATTTTTGCGGTAAAAACGCATGGAAATGCAAATTGAGCAAAATGCAGCAAAGCGTTAGATGTGAAAGGGGCCTGAGCATTTAGGGCCCACTTTAACCTTTTGCCTAGGGCCCCACTTTGCCTAAAACCGGCCCTGTCTACAGGAGGAGCAGTGCCAGAGCCCTACAAAATGACCTCCAGCAGGTCACTAATAACCATGTGTCTGCTCAAACTGTCAAACAGACTCCAAGAAGGTGGTATGAGGGCCTGATATCCAAAAGTGGGTGTGGTACTTACAGCCCAACACCGTGCAGGGCGATTGATATTTGCCAGAGAACACCAAGATTGGCAGGTTCAAAATTGGTGCCCTGTGCTTTTCACAAATGAGAGCAGGTTCACACTGAGAACATGTGACATATGTGACAAAGTCAGGAGACGCCGGGGAGAACATTCTGCTACCTGCAACACCCTCCAGCATGACCAGCTTGGCAGTAGGTCAGTAATGGTGTAGGGAGGCATTTCTTTGGAGAGCCACACAGCCCTCCATGTGCTGGTCAGAGGTACCCTGAATTTTATTAGGTACAGCGATGAGATCCTCAGACCCATTGTGAGATCATATGCAGGTTCTTTCTGATGTACGACAATACATGCCTCATGTGGCTGAAGTGTGTCAGCAGTTCCTGAATAATAAAAGCATTGATGCTATAGACTGACCTGTCTGTTCCCGAGACCTGAATCCAAATTGAGCACATCTGGGATATCATATATTGTACATCTACCAAGTCTTCATTGTATCACAGAATGTCCAGAAGTTGACTTATGCTTTAATCCAGGTATGGGAGAAAATTCCTAAAGAGAACATCTGGCGCCTCATCAGGAGCATGCCCAGGCATTGTGGGGAGGTCATATGTGGCGCCCCGCAACGAGTGCGTCACAGGAGGGTATTGCAGCCATTAATGCAGCAGCAATATTCTCTGACCCAGTGGTTATGTGGTTAACTCAGAGATCCATACCCTGCATGCCTCACTTAGCATAGAGGGCCAATCAAGGTCCTGGTGGGCGAAGTGCAAGGGTAGTGTGTAGTGGAAGTTTAGTCCAGCTTAGAGAGTTCTAGTCTCGGTCTGGAGAAGTAACAGCAACTTAGAAGACCTCTGCAGATTTCCAGCTCTGCAACCAAGGAGAGGGGGTTGCACAGTCGGTGCAGCCCCCTGGCCACCTTCTACCGGCCATCTCCTCAACCTTACCACGGTTGAGCACCATTACTCCCGGTGCATTACCAACCGAACTTGGGCATCAACATGCGGGTCCAAAACCACACCGCGCCCTTATACAGCCGGTTTGCTGGTACCGAAGCTAGCAGCAGTTCAGCTCTGCTATGCGAACCAGAAGAGTGGAGGAGCAGCTCTACAGGAGCACCCCACCATCGCCAAATCCAGTCGTCTAACCAGCGGTGTACCCACCAAGGGACCCAAGGCTCCCCAAAACATCCATCACGTATACTTTGGATAGGGCATTCAAGCAGCCTCCCTGTACCCGACCTGGTATTCCTGGGCGACAACGGCAACCTACTTAGTTAGAATGGAGGAACACCGCGGATCTCTGAGGGACACCTACCACTGCTGAGTCCACCCGGTCTGCTACCTACAACTGTATGCCATGTATTGCCTGCTGGTTACAGTAAAGCACCCGTTACAGAGACTTTCAGTGTCCGTGCTTCCTTATGACTACGTCCGTCTGCACACAAGGTAACCGCAGCTGCCGCACAACATCTTAAGCAGCTCCAGTCTCCGGGGATCACCGCTCAGCCTGTGTGGAGTGTTCCATCTTGCTGCTATCCATCCCCCGGAGGCCTCGCAGCGTCGGTAAGACTTACCAAACTACTCATAGGTGGCGTCACGAAACAATTAACCCCTTAATCTGTTCCCACAAGACGTCTCTTCTTTTTGAATCTGCACTCAACCGGGCCCCACTACCGGCAGGCGCGGTCCACCCGTGACAAAGAGGAAGAAGCTACTGCCTGTCTAAACTGGAGTCCCGGCCACAGTGAGTCACATACAAGCACGTGGAGGCCACACAAACTACTGGGCCTCACTTTTTATGCCTTGAGACATTTCCACTGAAGTTGGATCAGCCTGTTATTTGATTTTCCACTTTGATTTTGAATATCATTCCAAATTCAGACCTCCATGGTATATAAATTTGGATTTACATTGATCATTTTTGTGTTTTATTGTTCTCGACACATTCCATTATGTAACAAATAAAGATTTACAACTGGAATATTTCATTCATTGAGAACTAGGATGTGGTATTTTAGTATTCCCTTTATTGAGCAGTGTATTTACTAAGAAAATTGGTGACGGTACTTATTTCACCCACTGTATCTACTGCATGTATAAACTTTTTATATTCCTGTTTTCCTCCTTACATAGTTTATCCAAAAATATTAAGGCAAGGCCTCAATAAATACAGAATATGTAGAAATTCAGGACAATAACTATAATTCTGTAAAAAAAAATCATAATAGAGAGCATGCACCTATTAACTTAGCCCTGGCGGTTGCGCTATGTAGCCCTTTGATTTATTTCAGGGGGAGTTTTGGTCCACCATAATATCTCAGGTTAATCACCACTGATATCAATCTTGTATGTTTTTTGCAGGGTTGGTGTTAGAGCAGGCAAAGTAGGCAGCTGATCTAGCCCTCTTGGGTCCCCCCCGCATTTTAAACAGAAACTGCAGTGATAATACATGTTCTGTATTATCGTTGCAGTTTCCATGGATAATACTGCAAAAAGACCTTTGGTGACATCATGGTCTCACAGAGGCCTGAACATCACAAATTTATGGCTTGATGACAGCTGTCCATTGTCAGCTGTCATCAACACCTTCTATTATCCCACTTTCCACCAAACCAGCGGGAAGAGCCGGGGCGATTTGGTGCATCTGTTGAAGGCCCTCCACCCTGAGAATACCAGACCCAAACTGTCGACTTTACTTTTGCTTATTTTTCAAAATTGGGGGAGGAGTTGTTTTTTTTTAAAATTATTTATTTATATATGAATAATCAGCAAAAACAGCACGGGGTGACCTGTGTTTTGGATTAACAGCCAAGGAAAAGCTGCCAGCTGCGGTCTGCAGGCTGCAGCTGTCTGCTTTACCCTAACAAAACAAAAATATGGGGGACCCCACGTCATTGTTTTATTGAATAATTACAATTTTTTTTCTAAATACAAGGTTAAAAATCCTTAATGCCATATGAAAGGCACTAACGGGTGCATGTTTATTATAAATATATAGGGGGTGGGACATTATATACGCATTTCACATCTATCTATCTATCTATCTATCTATCTATCTATCTATCTATCTATCTCTGTTCCAGCATCTGTCCATATCTTTTTATGCTCGCTTTCTTCTAGGAATAAAAATGGACATAGAGTAATGTTGCATGTGAAAGATAATGTTACAAACGCATTGCATACGGATTACAAACAGACACTAGATGAGAATAAATATTGGACTAGCACAGCACTCGCGTGACACTCAGAGTCGTTTCCAGGAGCAACATCATATCAATTTTTCACACACCATTAAGAGAGCAATGTTTTGGGACTTAGGCCGGCTTCACATCACAATTTTTGTGTTCTGGGTCTGTCCAGTTTGAATGGACAGAATTGGATCCGATTTTACTACCATCTATCCCTATGGTGCTGGATAGCTGCTATTTGGCATCCGGTTTGTTACATTCTGTCCAGGATTCGTTTCTGTCCGGTTTTGAAACTGGGCACAAAATCAGAACCTGCAGCATTTCTTGGCTCCGGCGCCAAAGTCGGACAAAACCGGAGAGAAGCAAATAACATGGGAGTCTATGGGTGCCGGATCGCCCCGGATCCGGCAAACAATCGGATCGTTTCCCGGAGGCCATTTACAGAACAGCGTCGGCTCTGAAATGCTGCCACACTCATTCAGCACCATGGACAGCAGCAGCATTTCAGAGCAACCGCTGAATGTTCAGCACCATGGACAGCTCCACTGCACAGAACGCTGAAATTTCAGCACTGCGGGCAGCTCCCCTGCACACGCAGGCTGAAATTTCAGCACTGCGGACAGCAGCAGCAACAAGCAGAAATGAATCCTGCAAAAAACAGGATCTGAGGGCATATTTGCCCTCAGTTTCTGCTCATCCGCTGCTGTCAGGTTCTGTCCTGTACATCCTGCAAAACATCGGACAGAACCTGACAGCAGAAAACCGTGGTGTGAAGCTGGCCTTACTGTTCAGTTCAATAGCTGAGCAATTAATCCAATAGGGCACATCTGGAAAACCCAGAACTCCTCAGTCTCAGATTGGACGGCTGAACTGTCACTGAACACAACATCAGCTTGGCACGCCCTTGCACTTGATTGGACAAATTAACTGTCAATCAGCATACCGACAGCTCAGCACACTTGGAATCTATAGTGCAGCAAACAATATAAGTGCCTTTTAATGAATTGGGTGAAATACCATGTGTCGCATTTTTGGTCCAGATTTGGCCAAACATTTTTATTAATGAAGTCAATGGCTGGAAGAGCTGAAAAATGTAGGCAAATCTGCACCAATAATTCACATGCAAGCGAACCTGCAAGGAGAAAGTATGCAACGTGTGCACAACACTTGAGAATTCTCATTGGTTTTGCTGGCATAAGGATAGGCATGCAGATTTGTGAGAAATCTGCCCCAAAAACTGCATTAAAAATGCAGTGTGTGCACATGGCCTAAACATTTGTGTGTGATGGTGCAATATGTTAGCAGATAGGGCCCCACTTTGTCTAAAACCAGCCCTGGTTTTATGATATATTTTTGTTCCATGGACCCATATTGCAAAGACAAAAATGTTGAAAGGTCAGACATGCAAGAATGCAATCTATTATTCCCTGTTGTCATCCATTTGATGAGAAGGACAGGATGGTTTTTTCAATAGGATGATTGACAGCATGTTCAGAAATCTAACTCATGATCGCTTTTTTATCTCACATCTCTCCAGACCTGAAAACCTTCTCAATCATTTACATACAAATGTGCGAATGATATTAGCAGCTTGTCTTGTAAAGGTGCACTTTCATAAGCTGACAGATTTAGGTTTAGTGGTCCTTTAATTTATGAATATCCTGATCTGTCCTACATGTCAGAAATAAAGCTTGAAGCTCCTGCGGCCTGGGAAAAATCCCTTTGGGGTCCTATGAACCGCCACATATCGTTATGTGCAATGGTTTCACAAGATGTACATACATTATTATTCACAAGTCATTAAAGGGGTTATGTGATATAGAAAAAGGGTGTTTTTATTATCTAGAAACTACGGCAATTCTGTCAGTGTTCTGACTGGCATTTCAGATTAGCCCCACTCACATGACCCTGTTTCAATCATGGGCAAGCTTCTTTAATGGTTTTCTGGCCGCTCACCCTCAGTTACAGTTGCCAGTTATATATCCATCACAGTATGTGCATTTGAGAGTAACACTGACATAATGCTAATTTTCTCAAAATTGTTAAAATTATTTTGTTTGCTTTCAATAAATGTTTCCTATACACCATGTTCCAAATTATTATGCAAATTGGTTTTAAGTGTCATAGGGCTTTTATTTATTTTATTTTTTATTTTTTTTCAATGAAACATATTGATGGTATTGTGTGGCACCCCTGCAGGGGATTGCCACAGGATCCACCGGTGCAAGGAGGGATTTACACCTTGGTACACACAGCACACAACACCTTCCACCTCAGACCTGAAGAGGGAGCTCTACTGGCTACCTTAAGCCAGATCCCCTTTAAAAGATCCAGGCCTGAGGGGAGGAGTCAGTTAGTCCCAGTCAGTTAGAGAGCAGGAGTGAGGAGCTGGTTGCTGGGAGAGATCCAGGACCAGGGAACACTGACCCAGCTGTGCTGCTCCCTTGGGAGAGGGTCAGAAGTCAGTGGAGAAATAGGAGAATTAAAGAAGGGAACAATTCAAGCTTCCCTGTAGCTCACCCGGACACCGGTGTTTCGTCACTGCAAAGCATCCAGTGCAGCAGTAAAAGCCCGGAAGGACCAGGAGGACCAAATCCCCCCTGAGGTAACTAAAAAGAGACACTCAAAACTGACTAAACACAGAACCACTGGCCAAAGGAGGAATAGGGACCCCGCAGAAGGACCTCATTGTCAGTGATAGAGTAAAGCCCTGAGAGGGAGAAGGAGCGGTGAGTTCAGTTACAGGCAGGACTTACCCCAAACCACCGTACACAGTGACAGAGGAGGCCTCACAACACTCCAAGGTGAAAGTCCCAAATTGCACTTAGGACCTGGTTACTTCTCTGGACTGTACCTGTTACCCGTCATCAGTAAAAGTTACCTAAACAAAGACTACTGTGTGTGTGTGTGCCTGTTTACCCGCCACAACCCATAGCATTGACTGCAGAGACGCTACTACGACTCCCCTCATCCAACCCCGCTGCCCTGAGGTAAAGCTCCACCTGTGGGGAGCTGCACTACATTGAGCTGCACCTCCATCACCTCAGCGGCCGGCCGCAGCGCTGGTATACACGTTACCAGGTACCACAGGTGGCGTCACGTAACCAATCATCTTCACACCATCATTCCCCCACCATTCCCGCCATTGAGGGTCCAGGGCACGGGACCAGGGACCGACCAGCCATGATCCCCCATCCAAGTCGCCATCAGCCCCGGTATCCGAGTACCCCCTACCCTGTCGACCGTCTCAACCGTGTCTCAGGGTTCCTTGGATCACTGAAATCAATCTCAGATACCTGTGATAATTAGTGTTGGCAGGTGAGCCCAATAAAAGGAAATTTGGATGTTCCACAATATTAAGCAGGCCACAGTTTTCAAGTAACATGGGAAAGAAAAAGGATCTCTCTGCTGCGGAAAAGCAACAAATAGTGCAATACCTTGGACAAGGGATGAAAACATTAGATATTGCACGAAAACGTAAGTGTGATCATCATACTGTGAAGAGATTTGTGGCTGATTCAGAGCGCAGATGTGTTCATGTTCATGTAGATAAAGGCAGAATGAGAAAGGTTTCTGCCAGATAAATTAATCAGATAAAGAGAGCAGCTGCTTAAAAGGCCTTACAAACCAGCAAACAGATATTTGAAGATTCTGGTGCCTCTGGAGTCCCTCAAACCTCATGGTGTAGGATCTTTCAAAGGCTTGCTGTGGTGCATAAATCTACTATTCAGCCACCCCTAAACAGTGCTCACAAGCATAAACGGTTGCAGTGGGCTCAGATATACATGAAGACTAATTTTCAAACAGTCTTGTTTAATGATGAGTGCCGAGCAACCCTGGATGGTCCAGATGGATGGAGTAGTGGATGGTTGGTGGATAGCGACCATGTCGCAACAAGGCTGCGACGTCAGCAAGGAGGTGGAGGAGTCATGTTTTGGGCCGAAATCATTGGGAAACAGCTGGTAGGCCCCTTTAAGGTTCCTGAAGGTGTGAAAATAACCTCTGCAAAGTATATAGAGTTTCTGACTGAGAACTTTCTTCCATGGTACAAAAAGCAAAAACGTGCCTTCAGGAACAAAATCATCTTCATGCATGACAATGCACCATCTCATGCTGCAAAGAATACCTCTGTGTCATTGGCTGCTATGGGCAGAAAAGGAGAAAACCTCTTGGTGTGGCCACCATCTTCCCCTGACCTCAACCCTATAGAGAACCTTTGGAGTTTAATCAAGCAAAAGATCTATGAGGGTGGGAGGCAGTTCACATCAAAACAGCAGCTCTGGGAGGCTATTCTGACATCATGCAAAGAAATACAAGCAGAAACTCTCCAGAAACTCACAAGCTCAATGGATGCTAGAATTGTGAAGGTGATATAAAAGAGGGGTTCCTATATTAACATGTAACTTGGCCTGTTAGGATGTTTTGGAGTTAAATAGCTTTTTATTTCAGTGAATGTGACCTCCTAATGCTGCAAATTCAACAAATGAGCATTTTCAGTTCTTTCAAACATATCAAATGTTTAGAAACTCTACTGTGCCTAATAATTTGGAACAGGGCTTTTAGAGTTTTTTTTTTTTAGTTTTGAAGATTATACTGTTATTATTGGGAGGTTTCTTCAATAAAATTCAATGTATACTCTAATGGGTGATGACTTTTATTACACTGACTGTCGTTTGCACCAACCATTTAGGAAAATCAGAGAAAAAGAACATTTGCATAATAATTTGGAACATGGTGTACAGTGGCATAACTAGAGTCCAAAGAACCCCGATGCAAAATTTGGACCTGTGTCACCCCCTTGTATGTTGGTAAGGTGTAGGGCCTCTGTAGTATTCTAAATCCTATTAAGACTTACGTACTATCCCCACCTCATTTTTATGTAATAATATCCCTCTATCCTGTACTAATGTCCCCCATCATGGGTCCCCTTCCATGTCCACCATCCTGGTATATATGTCCCTCACATCCTGAACTCCTTCAAGGTATACATGTCCACCATCCTGGTATATACAGTGCCTACAAGTAGTATTCAACCCCCTGCAGATTTAGCTGGTTGACACATGCAGAATTAACTTGGCATTGTGACATTTGGACTGTAGATCAGCCTGGAAGTGGGAAATGCAGTGCCACAAAAAAATTTTTTTTTTTTTTTTTTTTTTTTTTTAAGGCGTTAAAAGTTAATTCAGAGGGTCATTTATTATTCAACCCCTCAAACCACCAGCATTCTGTTTGGTCCCCCTAAAGTATTAAGAAGTAGTTCAGGCACAAATAACAATGAGCTTCACATGTGTGGATTAATTATCTCTTTTGCCAGCCTTTTCTGACTATTTAAGACCCTCCCCAAACTTGTGAACAGCACTCATACATGGTCAACATGGGAAAGACAAAGGAGCATTCCAAGGCCATCAGAGACAAGATCGTGGAGGGTCACAAGGCTGGCAAGGGGTTCAAAACCCTTTCCAAGGAGTTGGGCCTACCTGTCTCCACTGTTGGGAGCATCATCTGGAAGTGGTAGGCTTATGAAACTACTGTTAGCCTTCCACGACCTGGGCAGCCTTTGAAAGTTTCCTCCCGTGCCGAGGCCAGGCTTGTCCGAAGAGTCAAGGCTAACCCAAGGACAACAAGGAAGGAGCTACGGGAAGATCTCATGGCAGTGGGGACATTGGTTTCAGTCTATACCATAAGTAACGTACTCCACCGCAATGGTCTCCGTTCCAGACGAGCCCGTAAGGTTCCTTTACTTTCAAAGCGTCATGTCAAGGCTCGTCTACAGTTTGCTCATGATCACTTGGAGAACTCTGAGACAGACTGGTTCAAGGTTCTATGGTCTGATGAGACCAAGATCGAGATCTTTGGTGCCAACCACACACGTGACGTTTGGAGACTGGATGGCACTGCATACGACCCCAAGAATACCATCCCTACAGTCAAGCATGGTGGTGACAGCATCATGCTGTGGGGCTGTTTCTCAGCCAAGGGGCCTGGCCATCTGGTCCGCATCCATGGGAAGATGGATAGCACGGCCTACCTGGAGATTTTGGCCAAGAACCTCCGCTCCTCCATCAAGGATCTTAAGATGGGTCGTAATTTCATCTTCCAACAAGACAACGACCCAAAGCACACAGCCAAGAAAACCAAGGCCTGGTTCAAGAGGGAAAAAATCAAGGTGTTAGAGTGGCCTAGTCAGTCTCCTGACCTTAACCCAATTGAAAACTTGTGGAAGGAGCTCAAGATTAAAGTTCACATGAGACACCCAAAGAACCTAGATAACTTGGAGAAGATCTGCATGGAGGAGTGGGCCAAGATAACTCCAGAGACCTGTGCCGGCCTGATCAGATCTTATAAAAGACGATTATTAGCTGTAATTGCAAACAAGGGTTATTCCACAAAATATTAAACATAGGGGTTGAATAATAATTGACCCACACTTTTATGTTTAAAATTTATTAAAATTCAACTGAGCAACATAACTTTTTGGTTTGTAAGATTTATGCTTCTGTTAATTAATCCTACTCTCGTTTGCAGTTTGAAGGCTCTAACTTATTGGCATCTTATCAAGCCAGCTAAATCTGCAGGGGTTGAATACTACTTGTAGGCACTGTATGTCCTCCACACCCTGGGCCCTTTGCATATATGTTCACCATCCTTGTATATATGTCTCCCACATCCTGGACTCCTTCCTGGTATATATTGCCACCATCCTGGTTATATACATCATCCATCCAGGGCCCCTTCCTGGTATATATGCACCCTGTTCTGTCGCTGTTCTCTAGTGCATAAAAACACCCCAATCTTTTCACTTTTCACTGCTACGGTGTCTTCATTTGTAGCCAGTGCAAAGGCCAGCAGCTGACATTAGCATAGCTGGTATGGTTGACAAATGATGGCCCAGGGACTCCTCTGGCCAAATCATCTCTCACCCCAAAAGATATTGTCAATGTTTTCGCTAAATATTATACCTCACTTTATAATTTAAAGGATGATCCAAATTTATGCGTGCCTTCCAATCAGGATATTGTAGACTTCCTTGATCCACTAAATCTTCCTTCTCTCAGTGTTTCTGATTTAGAAGAATTAAACTCTCCCTATACGACTTTGGAGGCGTCCCTTTTATTTAACTCTCTGAAAAATGACAAATCCCCTGGTCCTGATGGCCTCCAATATGAACTTTACAAATCCTTTCCAGATCTCCTGGCCCCTTAAATCGCTAAATTAGCAAACCACTCAGCTTCCCATGGCAAACTCCCGTCTGAAATGTTAGAGGTTTTAATCACGGTCATCCCCAAGGATCAAGGTAGTTTAAACGATCCGAAAAACTATAGACCAATATCTTTGCTAAACACCGATACAAAAATCCTTGCAAAGCTGGCAGCCAACAGACTGCAAAAACATATTAATAAATTAATCTGTAATGACTAAGTGGGATTTATACCATCTAGATTAACATCTGATGCCACAAGGAAAGCGATTGATCTTCTTATTTCTAGTGAATCCTCACGAGCTCCCACAGTCTTTTTGGCCCTTGACGCTGAAAAGGTTGTTGATAGGGTTTGCTGGAGTTACCTATTTCTTACGCTTGAAAAATTTGGCATAAAGGGTGGAATCTTTAATCTAGTTAAGGCTATGTATACCGACCCTTCGGCAAGGGTGTACTTCAATAGTGCCCTATCTCAAAAATTTGTACTATCTAATGGGACTCGTCAGGGATGCCCTTTGTCTCCACTACTCTTTGCATTCTTTATCGAACCTATGGTGAAGTCGATCCGCAGAAATATCAACATAAAGGGTATCCCATTAGATCATCGCCAGTTTAAAATCACGCTTTATGCGGATGATATTCTTCTGACTTTAACAAACCCTCTTAAATTCCGGAGACATCTCTTTTCCACCATTGATACATTCTCTTCCCTCTCTCATTATAAGATATACATTATCAAATCTCAAATTTTAGACTTTCATATTGATAATACTTTTCGGAAATACCTAAAGGGCCCGTCACACTGGGACATATCGCCGGCGATGTTGCCGGCAACCGAGGGGCGTGGCCAGGTTGCGGCGACATCGCCGGCGAATTGCCGCGTGTGACAGGGCGATAATCAGGCGATGAATCGCCTGAGTCACATCGCCAGGTTTCCCAACAATGTTGGGAAACCTGGCGATGTGGCTCAGGCGATCCTGCCTGATCGCCCTGTGTAACGCGGCAACCCGCAATGTTACGGGCGATTCCGCCTATCTACAACATTGCGGGTTATCGCTCGCTGGGTTGCTGGGCAACCCAGCGAGCGATAGCCGCGGCAACTAGCCGGCGACATTGCCGGTAAGTTGCACAGTGTGACATCTCCCCGGCGATGTTGTCAGGGATGCGCGCTCCCGCGATCCCCGGCAACATCGCCGGCGATATGTCCAAGTGTGACGGTACCTTTAAAGAGCAGTTCAAATTCTTATGGCATAAGGATAAAATAACTTATTTGGGAATTCAACTAGTCAACCCTTCAATAAATATGACCCAGGTAAATTTGTCTAACCTTTATCATCCTTTCCAATCATCTTACCGTACTCTATCAAAGTTCAAATTATTTTGGTCCGCTAGAGTTATAGCATTTAAAATGAAACTCTTACCCAAATTCCTTTACGTTATTAGGGCAATTCCACTTTTTATATCTACGTCTTGGTTCAATAAGTTCCAAACTCAATCGAGAAAATGTATCTGGAATAAGAAAAAGCCCAGAATTCTCAAAACAACTATAGAAAAACATAAAAAAAGAGGAGGTTTGGGTGTTTCTAGCCTTTATAATTATTATTTGGCCTCAGTTGTCAAACTTTCCCAAAGATGGTTCCAGGAGCAAGATAACGCCTCTTGGCTCACCATAAAGAAATCCTGAATCAAACCCAGAATCTTTCGTCAGTTATAATAGCCCATCTGGAGAACCCGTCCAAAGCCTGTCCCACTATACGCAATACAGTCCTGGATGGAGGCATCTCATGCATGAAGCGCCTAAATCAGCTGGCTTTTCTACACTGAGAAAAATCCCTCTAGAGACGTTGAAACACCTTATCGTAGGTTTAGAGGTCTCCACGTGGTTGCACAAAGGAGTCAAATTTGTTAACGATCTCTTTAATAGTAACTCCCTTACTCAATTCCACTTCCTGCAAGATAGGTTTAATCTCTCATTCAATGATAGATCTGTGTGGAGGCCTATTGCTCATTTCTTCTCTGATCAGAAAATTAAATTCTGTTTCCCTAAAGTACTGACAAGCCTATTGGATGAGTCAGTGAGGGCCTCTTTATGGTCAACTAACTCCTTTTACAATACCCTTAATAATGATACTGATCTAGAACGCCTTCCCTATATCTCAGCTTGGGAGTCAGAGCTCAACATAGTCATAGATTTAGACAAATTAGCCAAGGCAATAAATATAATGTATTCTAATACTGTTTGTGTCTCTATTCAGGAATCCTACTTTAAACTATTGTCCAGATGGTACTGGTCCCCAGTTAAACTTCAACACATCAGCCCACAGTTTTCTCCCTATTGCTGGAGAGATTGGTCCCAAAAAGGGACTCTCTCATATATTCTTGAAATGCCCGAAATTGGTTGGATTCTGGTTGGGAGTGGCTGATCTGATTTTGAACGTCATGAGCCTTAAGGTTTCTCTTATCCCTCGACTGGCCTTGTTGTCTTTGGGCGTCGAGGACCTGCCGAGGAATATTAGATTTATTATTTTACACATCATTCTTACCTCAAAAATCTTAATTGCAGCTAATTGAATGTCATCAGCTCTCCCTACAATACCGCAACTTATAGAGAGGGTCTCCTTGCACAGTGTTTATGAGTACAATCACGCTATTGGGAGTAATTCTTTTGATTGTTATCTGAATAGGTGGGAACCTTGGGTCTCAATCTATTCCCCCAATCTCATGATTAGAGGCCGTTTGACATAAAATATTTTGTATGTTCTAAGGCGGCCGTCACACGCCACGATATAGATAACGATGTTCGAAACGATGTCCGATTTGCGCATCGTCCGTACGATGTGTGTAATCAATCGTCGTTATGTTACACGCATAGACATCGCTCAGTTGACTCCCCAATGCAGCGATCCAGCGGTCGTATGAACGATCAACTTATCATCTGTGCACATCGTTAGCAAACAGTCACACAGAAGCCTCGTAAACGATTTAGGGGTAAATGTGGGCGTATTTGTAGGTCAATTGGAGCACATAGGCGTGCTACATGTTTTACAATCCGCGCCCCTCACTCCATCATTGGTGGCCAGTACTGCGTCCTCATTGGTCAGACGTCCTTGCAAACATGGCGGACTCATTTTCCGGATGTCCTGTGATGTGCATCTCAATCCATATGTGTAACCACAGTGTGCTATCCAAAAAACCTTACATGCCACTACCGAAAGTTTGAAAGCGCCATCCCCCTTGTGCGCCGTGCACAATCGGAACACTTCTGCGGCACCTACGGGACAAGAACCCGGGGGCGTGGCGTAACGCCACGTTGTGTGCTGCGTAACTCAAGATCGTTTTGGGGTATGAGAGTGTGCAGACTATATTGGGCCCATACCAATACTTGACTAATTTGAGCTTGGCGCCCTTGTGTGGGCCCGTAAATTCAAAGCAAAAATGCCTGATCAGACAAACGGCGCCTATGTGTAGTAGTGCTGAAGTGACAGCTCATACAAAATGGCGCCCTGTGAAGAAAGAACCAATCGTAACGCAGGAGCTTCCACCAATAATAGCTGATGTGGCGCCAGCCAATAGGAACGCATGAGGGTTAACAAATCACAACTGAGGAGGCGAGACCACAGATGAATACCCGGCACGCCTACGTGCAGGATTTTAACATCGCTCACTTCACAGTTTTCGAACGATATAGTTCGTTTACACACATCAATTGTGATTATCCAGTGAGCCGACATTGTCTGATATGAGGTCCGGATCTGATATCTGGATCTAACGATCTGATCATTTCTCGTTGGTCGTGTTGTGCCGTCACACGCACAGACATCGTTCGAGCGATGTAATCGGGCACGTGCAAGCGATATCTAACCATATATCGTTGCGTGTGACGGCCGCCTAACACTAATCTTTGTTGTAAGTGACTATTTCTCGGAATATTATATGGTTGTTTATTATATACCGCTTACATTTTCTTTTTCTATCATCTTTCTTGTTACTTAATCTACTCCTCCTAATCCTATTTTATCTTCCCTTCTTTCTTAATTTCAGGTTAACACACTGGTTGCTCCCTATAGTTTATAAGAATCATTTTCATTTGGAATACTACTTTGTATCCCGTGTTCTTTATATGTATCCCAATATTTTTGTGGTGGTATGTCTATTCAGGTTTTTTTGTTTTGTTTTTTATTGCCTTAATTTAAATTAATTGTCTATCTCCCCTTCATTGTAAAATTCCCCTTAATAATGATAATCATAATAATAAAAATATCTTTGAAAACAAATTATGTCCCTGCCTTGTGACGCCAATGATTGTCACACCTCAGTTACAATATATTTGCGCTAAATGTGTGTCCTTGAATGCACATCCAGCTAAAATAGGTGTCAACGGGCCCCTCTCCCACATGGATTTGGTCACAATTGCACCCTCTGTGACAGCGATAATTATGCCCCTGTTTCTATAGTATTTACCTTGAATAAGTATGTCAACACTTTGGAATTACTTGGATTTCTACATTGATTCTAAATTGTGGCCTGATTGTTATCAAAGTGACAATTAATTGACAAAAACAATCTAGTTTTATAAAACAAATAGGTGTACCTTTCAAATCTATTATGGAGCACATTTGCGTAAACAACTACAATGAAAAACCAAGTGAACATGTATAGTAATGATTTCTCCAAATATCAATTGGCAAAAGGTATTACAAGTAAGGAAATGAGATCGGAAGTGGACATTGACGCAAATCTGGTCCGGGGTCTTGCAGGCCGCAAACTGAAAGTGGGTCTCAGGGCGGGAATGCCCACTTTAGGCCTGCTGTCGTTCCGGCGAGGATTCCTCCCAGAGGATGGAGAAGACCATGCAGGTCAGATCATTCCTCTTCTTACGCCCTCAATGGAGTAGCACTCTGTCAGACAGGACCAATGAGTGCGCATTGCAGGGCTGGAAGCACTCATAGCTTCCTGGAGGAGAGCGCAGGCTGCTCTCAGATGCTCCTCGACTGCTTAAACTCCATGCAGCTCCTTCGTGCTGCGCACTGTTTCCAGCAAGGCTGTGAGGTCTGCCATCTCCCTGGATCCTGGATGTTTGTGCTGCTGCTGCTCAGAACGATTTTGGATGTTAGAAGAGGATGTACCCTTCCCCTCACAACCCTTATAACCCTTCAGCTAACCCATCCCACTAATTCTCCACCAATCCTCCAGATTGTCATGTGTTTGCGTGACGGTCGCAAGGGCCAGGTTAGGTTACTCAGGTAGCTTGGCCAGGATTCTAATGTTCATGGTGGCAATGCTCAGCAGCTATGACTCTAACCACACATGATAAAGGAGTATTTACAGGCGATGAAAGTTTATAAAGTTTGCGACGCTAGCTGAGGTGTCAAGCCAGAGATAGTCAGGGCTGCATATAAGTACTCCTAGGGGATAGGTGTTGTAGCAGCTAGGTGTTATACCCTGCTCAACCAGGACAGGTCCCTGGGGTGCAGTATGATGAAGGTCATGATGATGAGGGGTTGTAGTGGACATGTTGGTGGTAGTGAGAAGTGCAGAGGTGCAGCAGAAAGAAGCAAGGAGGCAGTTGAATGCAGTCTTTTACTTTTACTTGCAAAGTATTAGTCAGGGAATGAGGTGTTAAAAGTATCCTACAGTTCCTATTCTGTACTGGAAGAACTGCTGGCATTTGGCAACTGTAGCTCCCATTACAGCAGTCTCTGCTGTCTCTTCCCCACCTAGTTCTTCCTGGGCATCAGTTAGTTCAGCCCAGATTGGGTCATATGGCATGGGTTCTTGGCTTAACGGGCTCTTCACGTGGATTCTGGGCTTTGGTTCCTTGATGCGGCGAGGCGATGATTCAGTGGATTGTGGATCCTCACCATTCTCTGGTGCCTGTGTGGCGCCCCACTGGTCAGTGCACCATAGTAGGGGTACTGCACCCAAGCCAGTGAGTGTGGTATCCCAGTTATTGGAGGATTTAATGTTAAACTGAGGCTCCCATCCCAGCATCTCTACACCTAGAACGAGGGGACCAATTGGCCAACCCGTTACCAGGGTAACCTGTCTGGTGGGAGGAGTTTTAGGGTAGCAGATATCGGGAAAAACAGTTGAGTCAGAGAAGAGAGAGCGAGTCCCAGAGGGAAGTTGCAGTGAGGGCACCTAAAAAGGAACGGCAACCCAGACAGAAGGAGGGAGCCCGAGGGTGTCGGTAGACACTCAGCGCCAGATCATACTTTTATGTGGTCTGGGGGTATCCTAGTCCCCAACCGGGGAACCGGCTCCGAGCGCGGTACAGTTGAGTCCAACCCTGAGCCGCAAACACCGGTGGGTCGCAGGTCTGTCAAGCAGCCCCGACCTCTTTCACGAAGCACAGCCCCACCAGGAGCTCCAAACTGGGTTGAGCCCCTTAGAGAGAAGAATATCCTCATTACACCCAACGGGCCTGGTAGGAAGAGTGTTCGTGCAGGGCAGTTCACGGATAGAAAGGAGGATGCAAGGAAAGACACAGAGGGACTGAAAGTAAAGTGGAAAGAACATCTAAGAGAGCCTTAGAGAGACATTGCATCCTTTGATGACTACCCGGCCAGCTACCCGAATCTGTGTGACTTTGTACCTGAGAACTGCCGTGACAAATTACCAGTAAACACCCGTACAGTGCCAGCAAGTCTCCAATGTTTCATTTCTATTAAGGTGCGGAACAGCTACTGAATACGTTAAACACTGTGACAGCAAGTGTTACTAGACCCTGCTCTGGGGACCCCGCTCCACCAGCGGGGAGTGACAACATCTGGCCACCTATCCATCATCCCCAGAGGTCTGCCGGCAGCGCTGGTGCCATCACCAGGTATTGCAGGTGACGTCATGAGACTTTACTCTTTTTCTTTTCTTTTTATTTTACCAAAATTTCCCCAATTTTTTAGCGACCACCAGGGCCACGGCCCCGGGCAGGCCACCAGTGACATCCCCTTACAGCAACCCCCCGGGTACCAAGTCCCCACGGCCTTGGGGTGGGTCACCTGCGGTCTCAAGGCCACATTGTTCTCTGCTGAGTCTGGGGACTCAGGTGCAGGCAATGTGGGACCCTCTACTTCAGGCAGCTCCTCAGCAGTGTGCGGCTCTGCAGGTAGGATAGTGATGAAAGGTTCTTCCATGGTGCATGCAGGCAGACAGACTGGCAAGCTGGTGGAGTTTTCTCAAAGTCACAAGCCTGTGACCTGTGACCACCTTCTCCTGCTCAGGGAGGACAGCAGAAGCTGCTCTGGGTCCAGGATGACCTCTGCTATGAACAGGTCAATCTCTGTTTTCCCTCTCTGTTCCCAACACACACAGTGAGATCAGATCATCCCTTTCTCTCATTGTCTGCACAGCCTAAGCTCTTTGCAGCTGTCCCTGCCACTGGATGCAGGCACGCAACACAGTACAGTTCTTAGTGGACAGGGGCTAGGGATGAGCGAGTCTACTCGCTAATATTCGGCTACTCGGCGAATAGTAGCGGTATTCGGGTACTCGTCGAGTAAATTAGGATTACTCAGGAGTAGCAAGTACCGAGTACTTTTGCAGTGTATCAACAGATACACTGCAAAAGTAATGTAAAAGAGAAGAAAAGTGGTTACAAAATAAAAAAAATCAGATACTCACCTTAACCGACAGCTGCACTGGGACCGGCCGATGGACATCTATGCATGGAAAAGGACCTTTCATTCTCCTAGCCAATCAGATGGCTGGGAGAGATCTGGCCAATCAGATGCCGCCACGTCACAATCATGTGATCGCTAGTGGCCACCTGATTGGCCAGATTGCAAGGTCCTCTCCAGCCATCTGATTGGCTGGGAGAGTGAAAGCTCCTTTTCCATGCATAGATGTCTATCGGCCGGTCGCGGTGCAGCCGTCAGTTAAGGTGAGTATCCAATTTTTTTATTTTGTAACCACTTCTCTTTTATAGGACTTTTGCAGTAGTACTCAAAATCGCTATACTCGCAACGAGTACCGAGTACCGGGACCTACTGGTTGCGGGTATAGCGATTCTGAATACTACGGTACTCGCTCATCCCTAAAGGTACCGTCACACAGGGAGATATCGCCGGCGATGTTGCCGGCGATCGCGGGAGCGCGCATCCCTGACAACATCGCGGGCGAGATGTCAGACTGAGCAACTTACCGGCGATGTCGCCGGCTAGTTGCCGCGGCTATCGCTCGCTGGGTTGCCCAGCAACCCAGCGAGCGATAACTCGCAATGTTGTAGATAGGCGGAATCGCCCGCAACATTGCAGGTTGCCGCGTTACACAGGGTGATCAGGCATGATCGCCTGACCAACATAGCCAGGTTTCCCAACATTGTTGGGAAACCTGGCGATGTGACTCAGGCGATTTTCCCCCTGATTATCGCCCTGTCACACGAGGCAACTCTCCGGCGATGTCGCCGCAACCTGGCCACGCCCCTCAGTTGTTGGCAACATCGCCGGCGACATCTCCCTGTGTGACGGTACCTTAAGGCTACTTTCACACTACGATTTTTGTAAAATCCGATGCTGTCCGATATAAATCGGACAGCATCGGATTCTTCTAATGCCTGGAATCGGGTGCCAAATAGGCATCCGATTCCGACAGAAAATAGGATGCCCGCCCTCCTGTCAGATCGCTCCCTGAGAGCTGTCAGTCTCTCCCCCGGTCCTCTTCTTTATCCCCTGTGTCTCCCCTCTTGGCCCCCTGTCCTCTCCTCTTATCGCCCGGTCCTCCCCTCTTGGCCCCCGGTCCTTTCCTCTTATCCCCTGTGTCTCCCCTCTTGGCCCCCGGTCCTGTGTCTCCCCTCTTGGCCCCCAGTCCTGTGTCTCCCCTCTTGGCCCCCGGTCCTGTGTCTCCCCTCTTGGCCCCCGGTGCTGTGTCTCCCCTCTTGGCCCCCGGTCCTGTGTCTCCCCTCTTGGCCCCCGGTCCTCTCATCCCCTGTGTCTCCCCTCTTGGCCCCCGGTCCTCTCATCCCCTGTGTCTCCCCTCTTGGCCCCCGGTCCTCCTATGCGTCCTCCTCCTCTTGTCCTCCTCCTCTTGTCCTCCTCCTCTCCTTCTCTCCTTTCTCACCTGTCCACGACTCCTGCACGGTCCCGCGCGTCTCCGGTGCCTTGCTGTTCTGTCTCAGTGCAGCCAGGACCTCTCGTGATGTCACAATCACATGACTGCCGGCTATTGGTTCCTGGCAGTCATGTGATTGTGACATCACGGCAGGTCTTATCAGCACAGACGGCAAGATACCTGGAGACACCGGAGACGCCGGGAGACGACGTGGGCCTCGTGGACAGGTGAGCATAGTTTTGTTTTTTTTTATTAACCCCTTAATTTACTTTTAGGAGCTATTTTAGTGTACTGAGCATGCTCAGTACACTAAAATCGGTCCGAGGAGACATCACATGTTTTCTCGGACCCTGCTCCATAGGGCCCCATGCTAAATTGATCGGGTCGGATCGGATGTGCACTAAATGCCATCCGATCTGGTCCGATCCGAATCTGTCAGATTTTATTTTCGGTGCAAAAATCGGAGCAAGCTCCGATTTTTGCACCGATAAAAAAATCGGACAGATTCGGATCGGACCAAATCGGATGGCATTTAGTGCACATCCGATCTGACCCGATCCCCATAGGGCTGCATGGGGTCCGAAAATCGGTCCGATGCTGTCCGATTTTTATCGGACAGCATCGGAACTGAAAAAATCGTTATGTGAAAGCAGCCTAACAGGGGCGGGTCAGTCTTTTACAAGAGTAGGCAATCACAAGTAACCCAGTTTATGGGAAGCGGCTAGCACCTCTTTGTAGGTGATTGACACAGCCCTTCAGAACACAGTGTATGCAAGTGCGAGGGGCCTTCCTTGGCACCGTTACCAAGGTTCTGCCCACGATGGGACAGCTTTGCATATAATTTGAGCAAATAAAGGAGGAGGGAGGAGAAGGAACGGACAACGAGTCATTTCAGGCCAAGTTGACACTTCCACCAAACAAGTGGAAGCGCCAACTCGGTGAGAAACGACTTGTTGTCTGTTCCTTCTCCCTCCCTGCACCATGTAACAGCTCTGTACCGCAATAAAGGTTTTTAAGTGCAAGTCCTTTATTTGCTCATATGATGTATCTTTTTTGGTAGCACCCCGTGACACCAAGTACTTTTAATAGTGTCATTTGTGTTCAGTGACATGGCAATTTTAAGGCTTGTATAACTGTGGTGCCCGGCTTCCTCATTACATGGTCTCTTTGCATATAATTAGCTGCAAACATATGTGTCTCTCACAGCGTTCGCCATCTTTCCAATGCAAAAACACCATAGACAGCCTTTACACAGTTCAAAAGTACATTTCAGCATGCCATTTTCCAGTTATAAGTTCAAGTTATAAGGCACACAGGACCTTTTTTAACAAGCTTCTGGATCCTGTTCATGATGCCAATTCTGATGGTTACCAGGGCTGGGATTCTCAGCCAGCTGGGCCAGGAGTCTAATGTTCATGGTAGCAATGCCCAGCAGCTGTAACCCTAACCACACATGAAAAATGAGTATTTACAGGGGATGAAAGTTTATATGTTTGTGACGCCAGCTGAGTTGTCCAACCAGAGATGGCCGGTTCTACATATAAGTACTCCCAGGGCATAGGTGTTGTAGCAGCTAGGTGATGTACCCTCCTCAGCTAGGGAAGGAGATGAAGGTGGCAGTGAGATGTGCAGACATGCAGCAGAAAGAAGCAAGGAGAGAGTTGAATGCAGTCTTTTACGTTTACTTGCAAAGTATTAGTCACAGGTCCAGCGCATTGTTCATCAGATGCCAGAGTCTGGCCAGTCCAGGCAAAATTAGGTGCTCCTCTGCTGGGGAAGTCATAGGGCCTTCCTGCTGCTTGTTCCCAGTTTACTAGTCCTCTGCAACTCCTGAGTCTCTGTGTGTTCCTTCGAGCCAGGCAGATAGCGCAGGCTCTATGAGTGACTTTACCCACCAGTCCTCCCGCACTTCATTGCCATTAAGCCCCGGACAGGTCCACAACAGTGCAGCTACTGTACATGAAGTCTCCAGGTTCACTGCTAGTCATAAAGACATGGCAGCTTGGGTTCCTTTTATCCCTCCTGCAGCTGAACTGCTGCTCAGATTGGAAACTGACGACAAACTAACTCACTAACACCACTTGCCTAACCCCTCACTATCCTAACTCTTCCCTCCAACCACAGTCTGTCTTTCACAGCCCCAAACAGGCCTTTTGTGCCCAACCCTCTGGCTAGAGTTCAGATGTGTTGGATGTGTGGAGTTCTTGCAGAGCAGCAGAGGGCACCCCAATTCTCCCCAGACATTGCATTATCTCATGAGGTCCCTTGAGAAAATGAATTCCCCACCACTGTTGTAGAAATGCTGTGGCAGTAGACTGCGTTTGGGTGTCCGCCTGCAGTAAACATATACTCCCGAAAATGGTGCACTATAGAGTACATGTTTCTCTGTCTGCACTATTAAAGTCAATGGCCCCATCGGAACATTCGTCTGAATCCTGTTTTGCGGGTGGTTCTGCTGTAAGCCCCCATGGGACCACTGAATGGGTGCTAGAATGCAATGTGAAAGCACCCTAAGGGACATGTTTAATTAAGCTAATTGCTGCTAAAGATCAAACTACAAGTTATTACATTCCAGGGCCCACTTAGATTTTCTCTATATACTGTCGGTGTTTTCTCAAAGGGCTCAAACAAGACGTAAACCGTCCAAGCGTTTTTATTTTATTTGTTTAGTTTGATCGTGTACCTCTATAGTCATGATTGGGTAAGAATCAGAGCACATATTTTACTAACCATTCTGAAATATACCGTATATACTCGTGTATAAGCCGACCCGTGTATAAGCCGACCCCCCTACTTTTGCCCCCAAAACCTGGGAAAATCTATTGACTCGCGTATAAGCCGAGGGTGGACCCCAGCACAGGTATACAGCCCCCAGCAGTGGTATACAGGCCCCAGCAGTATGATATACAGCAGGCCCCAGTGGTATATACAGCCCCTATATACAGCAGCCCCAGTGGTGTATACAGCAGCCCCAATATACAGCAGCCCCAGTGGTATTGCAGCCCCAGTAATGCAGGGCCCCTATATACAGCAGCCCCAGTGGTATTGCAGCCCCAGTGGTATTGCAGCCCCTATACACAGCAGCCCCAGTGGTATTGCAGCCCCTATATACAGCAGCCCCAGTGGTATTGCAGCCCCAGTAATGCAGGGCCCCTATATACAGCAGCCCCAGTGGTATTGCAGCCCCAGTGGTATTGCAGCCCCTATATACAGCAGCCCCAGTGGTATTGCAGCCCCAGTAATGCAGGGCCCCTATATACAGCAGCCCCAGTGGTATTGCAGCCCCAGTGGTATTGCAGCCCCTATATACAGTAGCCCCAGTGGTATTGCAGCCCCAGTAATGCAGGGCCCCTATATACAGCAGCCCCAGTGGTATTGCAGCCCCAGTGGTATTGCAGCCCCTATATACAGCAGCCCCAGTAATGCAGGGCCCCTATATACAGCAGCCCCAGTGGTATTGCAGCCCCAGTAATGCAGGGCCCCTATATACAGCAGCCCCAGTGGTAGTATACAGGCAGCCCCAGTAATGCAGTGTCACGGGTGGCACGGATGACAGGGTAGAGGCCACGCGCAGACGGTCCCAGCGTTTGGCCAATCAGCCATAAGGTTTGAGGACGGTCCGTCTTTCAGGGGCATTTACCTTCTGTGTAGATAAAGAGAAGGTATGATAAGATCTCCCTATCATGGGGAGACGGCTGGGAAGGTCTTGTGCTCGGTCTGGTTTCTACACCAGTATTGTGGGTCTCTAGGACCCAGCAGGTTCTTCCCACCTTTATAAGGAGTTTCATTGCCCTCCCTCGGTGCAGGTGATATTTCCTTGTGGACTCATTATCCTTGCTCCAGCAGAAGCTGAGGTTGTGGAAGTTGCTGTGCTCTGCTGCAAGATAAGTGTTTTCTTTCCCCATTGTCTGTTTTTTCCTTGTGTTTGTCTTTAGTTGTTAGTGGAGGGGTCTAGTGAACCTCTCCATCTGATCCTTAGATAAGGTAGTGCAAGGATCAGAGAGGGACGAGGTTCGTGGTCGGCGACAGTTGAGGAAACTGTATAGGGACGTTAGGGCAGACAGGGGCAGCCCTAGTAAGACTAGGGGTCACCCTCTCCCTCTTGTGCCCATAGCTTTAGGGACTCCTTATTTCCCCCCCCCCCCCGTCGTGGTCCTACGCTGAGTGCCTCTCCCGCTCTCAGCGTGACATGCAGGGCCCCCCCCTCATGCTCCGGTCACCTGTAAAGCAAGTTATACTTATCAGTGCCCGCTGCCGTCCGCGCCCGCATCTGCCGACATCCCGATCCTCCGTCTTCATGCGACTTCTTCCTGTTTCCTGTGCGCGTCGCCGGTAATGACGTCATTGCCTGAGACGCGCACAGAAGCAGGAAGAAGATGCATGAAGATGGAGGATCGCGATGTCGGCAGATGCGGGCGCGGACGGCAGCGGGCACTGATAAGTATAACTTGCTTTACAGGTGACCGGAGCATGAGGGGGGGCCCTGCATTACTGGGGATGCGGGGGCTGCTTTATACCGCTGTATACAGCAGCCCCCGCACTGACTCGCGTATAAGCCGAGGGGGGTACTTTTCAGCCCAATTTTTGGGCTGAAAAACTCGGCTTATACGTGAGTATATACGGTAAGTAATTCCAAAGGCTATACCTTCTTTTTCTATGTACTGGTTCATTATAGTGTAAGGGTGCGTTCACACACTGTGTATTTGCTGCCTATTTTTACAATAGTGCTCTTGCAGTTTTTGTAGCCAAATCCAGGAGTGGCTGATTAAAACCAGCAGTGGGTGATTAAATACAGAAGTGGAGCACTTGTTTCTATAAGTGAACAAAGCTTATGGTGGGTTTACACACACCAATCATTGTGTCCAATATCTGAACCAATCTCTGGTTGCAGTGAAATCATGGATACATTGCTCCATTTTGTGGCTGTGTACAACATGGAGCAATCTATCCATGATTTCACTGCAACCAGAGATTGGTTCAGAGATTGGACACAATGATTGGTGTGTGTAAACCCACCATTAGATGTTTGCACCTATTGTCGAATATGCTACACCTGTGTATTCCCCTTCACAGAGCTGCATACTCTCTTTCATCCTTTAGGGGGCACTGCTCTGTTTCATATATAACAGTCAGGATGCATAGACCAACCTCTCACAAGTTAGATTCCCTGCTGCCTTTCTGCCTTGCCTCAGCAGCTTTCACCCTTTCTCGTAATCTTCTTCTTTCCAGCTCTCTCTCTCTTCTGTCCCTGTCCGACACTGCAGCTGCTTCTTTCTCTTCTTCCTACTTTAATCCTCTTCTCTTTAAGTATTCACATTTACCTGCTCCCCCTCCTCCTCTCTGTCCTACCCCTCTTCTTATCTCTTTCATACAATTCCCTTTCCACTCTATTCTTAATCATTGCTTTCTCCACTCTTCTGTCACATAATATCCATTCACTTTTTTGTGTCACACATTTCTTCCATGTCTTGCAGTTTCTTCTATTCCTACTAGAAATCCATTCTCCTTTTTTTTCTTTTTTGCATATTATTTCCTGCAAGTTTTATCAAGTTCTCACCTGTCTTTATATTTGATCGTTTTCTTCTCACTTTTGTCTCCTTTTAGCCTTCCTAGTTTTGCTTACCCGTCTGCTTTTATTTTGTTCTTGCTCTCCTAGTCTGCAATTTTCTTTTACCACATTTCTTGTGGTGACTTCTACAAGGCTACCTACACCCCTTCTTTTTTGGAGGGGCCACCTTGCCTCTCCACCACTACATTCGGCACCATAGCTCCCCCCAGCCGTGCAGCCCCCCGTCCCTTGGCCCCGTTTGGCCTTGGGAGGAAGACTTTGGTGGCAGTGGCTATTGGCGTGGTGATGGTTCTAATATTGGTCATCCTAATTCCTGTGTTGGTCAATTCAGTTGGCTCTGATGGACACTATGAAATGTTGGGCACCTGCCGGATGGTGTGTGACCCCTACCTCAGCAAAGCAGGGGCAACCACCACTAGTACCAGCATCAGAGCCGGGACTGGAGCTGAACCCTTGAGTGACAGAGGACAACAAGCTCCATCAACTTTAGTTCAAGGTCCTCAGGGAAAAGCGGGACGTCCTGGTAAACCAGGTCCACCAGGAGAGCCTGGGCTACCAGGTCCACCTGGTCCACAAGGACCCCCAGGAGAACGAGGAGAACCAGGAAAACCTGGACCACCAGGTTTGACAGGAGGAGGTGTGAATGGTGCCATAAGTACAGCCACATATACTACAATTCCCCGTGTGGCCTTCTATGCTGGTCTGAAGAACCCTCATGAGGGTTATGAGGTCCTCAAATTTGATGACGTGGTCACCAACCTTGGGAACAACTACGATGCGGCAAGTGGGAGGTTTAGCTGTACAGTACCGGGCACTTACTTCTTTACCTACCATGTCCTAATGAGAGGTGGAGACGGCACCAGTATGTGGGCGGACCTGTGCAAAAATGGCCAGGTGAGTGAGCAGCAATGGAATATTTTATTTTTTATTTTATCTTTTGTATTATGAATTTTTATTTGAAGTTGTATTTGTCTTCAGATAAATAGATATAAAAAATGTAAACCTGACAGAATGAAATGAATTTCCCGAAGTTTTTAAAAAATTGAGATTGCGATATATTTTCTGTGAAACCATATATTGTATTTTTTTATATCATTTGCAAAGTCACTATTTTTAAATGACTTGTAAAAAAATGGTGAAATATTAATAATATAGAAATTACAAATTTTCAGTCTTCATAAAATGGCAAAACAAATTTCCATCCTTTAGAGCGTACATCATAAGGCAATCATTTCTGAATAAGCACCATAGAAAATGAGCAGCGCGCTGTGTATTTGTCACACTAGAAGCTTTTTCTCTTCACTTTCCTTCCACTGGGAACTAGGTAAAAACTGAAAATGTTCATATGAAATCTGCACTGAGCTGTGGATGTTCGGAAGGGTTATATGAGGTTTTCTGTATTAAACTTCCAAAGTAAATTAAGTGATGGATATTGTAAATAATTTTTGTAAGAGGAAGACAAGAAAACATTGAAAGATTTTTAAAGACTTCTAATGGACTATTTTAACTAGAATTTCCACCTATTCTAGAAGTTCGGCACAGTCTTCACTTGAGAAGTTTCCTGATTGGCACTATCAGAATTAATTAGCACAAAAAAGCAAGCTAGCCTAGAGGGAAAATGGGTAATGTAGATTAACTAAGTCGGCCATGAACTACATGGGCAGCTACATTGTGGCCGTCATACTGTATTAAAGGTTCTTGTTACTCTAATAGTACATAATGCGCTGAGGTCCCCGTAAGCTTACATTTTCTTATTATCCTATTCCTATTACAATCCAAACATTGACTGATGCAGATTTTTTAGGAGAAGAAACCATAGTCACAATGGGTGACTTATTAAATAGAACGCCTAAGGGACAGCGCTTATCCCTTCTCCAAAGTTTAAACGTTAAATCACCCGCAGACAAGGGTGAGATAGCTCAGTGGAGCAGGGAAAATGAGTTTACCCAGAGGAAGTGAAAAACTAGCTGCCTAATGAAAGGTAGACAGTTAGCACATGGTTGGAAATTCATGGTAGGAAAGAAATCTCGCCTAGAGAGGTAAATTATCCAGAAGATATGTGGTCAAGAACTCTTGAGGAGTAGTCAAGAACATCTTAGATTTTCTGCAGCTTAATCATGAGATATTTTGAGTATGACAAGGATGAAGATAGGACTACTTAGTCCGATCTTCTTCCTTGTCATACTCAAATAAGTCTAGTTAATAAGTATATAATGATGTAGCTGTCAAAGAATTCGTATTGGAAGGCAAGAAGAAGAAAATACTCCAAATTGGGCTAGGTTAAGAAAAGTTTTTGTACGTTGACAGCTAGTCATCAAACATAGGACATGTTGGAGATCAAACTATAGTTTGAGAAGATGTCCACCAGTTCCAGTGGACGGTTCTAAGTCTTCAAGACAGGAGAACAAGATCTTTGAGGTTAGAAAGAGTCTTGAAGACGATTCTCAGTTCCACACATTTCAAATTTTTTCATGTAACCGTCTATCAATATAACTTGTAACGTTTATTCATTCATTCATTCATTCATTCACTTTTTGGATAGTCATTTATTCAGCAATTACTTTGGTTGTCACATTCCGGAATTTAAAAAAATGATGACATCTGTGTAATACAATCATGAAAAATGAAACTGAGTGGCCCCACCACCAAAGTAAAGGGGATTAAAGAATTTCAGAGACAGAGATATTAAAAATTAAGCATTAAAATAACAGTGTATTAAGAAAAGATCCTAAATATATGAATGTACGATAGAATATAATGACACCGGAGGAACAAAATAAATGTAAAATTCATGAAAAACAGAGAACACAATAGTCTAATCTTATATCTTATATCCCCTAATACAATGTTCACAATGATATAAAAAGCCACATCCCAAAGGAGAAGGACCGATATTCTATTATGGTTTGGACATTGTTGTGTTTACAATGAGGTGAATAAATTCCCATTTGCACTTCTTCTCCCCATCAGTACTTTGTTACAAAGAAAACAAAAAAATGCAAATGATGCTAGTTCAAAGAACACAAAAATACAAGGACAGAACTAGTACATGAAAGGAACAGAGTGGTAGTAGAGACATCTAACACAGGAATACAAAGAGATCCATTCCTAAGACATGGTCTAGTCAAAAGTAGGGCAAAAATATTTAATGCGGATGAGTAGAAGGATTTAGTACTGAAGTTATAAAGCATCAACAAAGAACAATATTGTCTAAGAAAATGACTAAATGGTAACACTGCCTATACTGAAAAGTTATAAGAAGCAAATGACTAATTAAAATGGTGTGCAAGAAAAACTAAAAATAATGGTGGAATGAGCCCCTCGTGGGAGGGGAATGGAGGAGATGAAAAGTTTGGATTATAATAAAGGTCAAAGGGAAAGAAAAATAGCTCACAAAAAGCCAGAGAAATTAGCAAAGAACATGGAGCAATAATATACTATAGTAATATCAGGCCAAAATAACTTGATGAATGACCCAACATTGAAGAAAAGATCCTGGTGGGGTGGCTGAATGGTTGTATTATAAATGGAATGCACTAACTTCCAAGAGGAATATGAAGCAAGGATAGGTAGATATCATCTATTGGAGGGATTGGAGAGGCAACCTAGCAAGGAACCAGTAGGGTTAAGAATAAAATGAGCCAATATGGGTTGAATAAAGAACTATGATGAATCCAATCAGCGATAACATTAGGTTTAGAGATACTTTGGAAGACATTTAGTCAAGATAGAGCACTTCAACCTAGTTTGTACTTCCGTAGTATGTACTAAGATAAGGAGAGATAGCCAGTGGTATATGCAGAGAGGACTAGTCCACTTATCCATTGAATAAAGCAAATATTGATAGTAAATTAGGAAGATTTCAGATGTATCAATGCTGGAATCAGTCAGATGACTGTGATAATAAATCATGAATTAGATAATACTCACTTACATACAGGTATATTAAGTAACTACGTAACATTAGAAACAACAACAACATAGATGGGACTATAGCGGTTCAGTTCTTTATTGGAACCAATGGAACTGACCATTTTGACTATTTGGACCCATTGATAGTCAACAAAAAAAAATTGCTATTGGGACTAGGACAGAGCTAAGACTAAAGGGATTCATAGAGGGAGTATCAAGATAATGTGACGTTCAACAAGGTCAAGGAACGTGAGGCAGGGAGGGCTTCAATGGTGATGGTTAGATAGGCTAGATCTCTCAGTGGAATAAGGTGACAAGCAGAGGCAAAAAAGGTGGTGTACACAATATATTTGAGAACTGGCTAGCCACAGAAAACCTCTGACCACAGATGGTATATCCTATAGACCACACATTGATAACCCACAGTCTCTATTACTTAAATGATACTGAATATACAATAGATCTCTGCTCTTACACTCAGGCTTCACTGGAATGAAGCGCCAGTGACAGTGTACTACTAAAACTGTGCTCATCCTATATTATGGAAGAGCTATAGAGACCTATAGTTTCTATAGGTAACCAAATACAAAAAGAAAAGACAATTTATGAAGTAATCAACTAGTGCAGGTAATATTTAAGACAGATAGATAATAACTCATATGTCACATAATGTAGACAAAAAGGTTACATATACAGATATGAGATAGACAGATAGACATGAGACATGTAGAGATAGATGATAAATGAAAAGATAGATAACATTCCAAAAAAGAGAAAGAAGCACCAAACAAATAAAGTTTGGATGTAAGCACTATTAATTCCAAAAAGTTATAAAAAAGTATATGTTCTAAGTCCACTTACCGTACATAGGCTCGGACTAAATATAATTTTTGTCTCGTTATTAAATTTGAGTACTGACATTTTTATTGTATAGGCTGACTAGATAGATAGATACAGAGATAGATAGATAGATAGATAGATACAGAGATAGATAGATAGATAGATAGATAGATAGATAGATAGATAGATAGATGGATGGATGGATGGATGGATGGGTGGGTGAGTGGGTGGGTTCGTGGATGGATGGATGGGAAGATAAATGGATGGATGGATGGATGGATGGGTAGATAGATGGATGGGTATAGATATATAGATGAATGGATGGGTATAGATATATAGATGGATGGATGGGAAGATAGATTGATGGATGGGTAGATAGATGGATGGGTAGATACATAGATGGATGGAAGATAGATGGATAGACAGATTAGAAAGGCCAGATTAATTTAGACTATGGCTCCATAGTGTCATAGGTTTATCCACAAAACATGGTAAAATTGCAGCACAAACCCCAACTTGTGTACTTGAATCACCAATATGGTCATAATTCACAATGATCCCTATTGATATCATTTTCACATGTTGGAAAATATTTAAGCAGTTGTAGTTATCGTGATTTTACTCTCATTCGATAAAAAAAAGTTTCATGAAAAATTCTGAAAATTGAATATTCCTATATTTACAAATGTATAAATTACTTCTCCAAGTCTACTCTTCAGTAACTTTCTAAATGAATTCTATTGTTCTTGTAATGCCAATATTATCAAGCTATATCCTAGATAAGATTCATGTATATGCAGGGCACTGGTCAGTTTGGGATGAAATCCATAATAACCCAGACAAGACAAGTTTATATTGCCCTGCTTGAACCCTGCTAGACAATAATGCCAACCTCTGAGCCAAAGTGCCAGCTAGAATCTGTTTTAATGACAGAAGATATAAGATGTACTGCAGTAAAGAAAGGTCTGAAGTAATAGGCTTCTGTCTGCTAATAGAATTGTGATCTCTAAACCCCTGTAAATTCGGCTTCCCACCAATAATTCTCAATTTATCCTGGTTGTTCCCTGGAGAATGGCAGCAAAAATCCATAAGCAGCAGCATAACAATTATTCCAGCAAGAATGGAAAACAAAAAGAAAAGTCCCGGAACTAAAGAGAAGTGAGAAAATCCAGGAAATACATCTATAGGTTTCAACATTCACAAAGCAAAATAATAAAATCCTAAAATCCAGCAACAAGGCATCCTTAGAGGAAATGGAAGTAGGAGACGCCCCAAAGCAGCTTCTGTTTTGGGGATAATTAAGAATCTATTTAACTGGAACAACTTCTCCAAAGATAAAATGAAATCATGAGGACATGCAATTAATCAAAAATGGCGGTGTATATAGCAGCGGATATATCTATAGAAAATCGTGACTGGCTGAAATTTCATAAGAGTAGTCCAGAAAATAAACATTTTCATTATTAGTCATTTTATTATTCTTTAACATTTACAAAAAGTGAAAATTATGCTCATATAAGAAATCCTTTTTCCTGGAAAATCTAATACAGAACTGTATGATAATAAGAATATTTATTCACTTATATAGCACCATTAATTACACGGCGCTTTACATACATCAGAAATACTGTCCCCATTGGAGCTCACAAGCTAAACACCCTATCAGTTATCGCTATGTCTTTGGAGTGTGGGAGGAAACTGGAGAACCTGGAGGAAACCCACACAAGCACGGGGAGAACATACAAACTCCTTGCAGATATTGTCCTTGTGGGGATTTGAACCCAGGACCACAAAGCTGCAAAACAACAGTGCTAACCACTGAGCCAGCGTGTACAATGCTAAACACTGAGCCACCGTATACAGTGCTAACCACTGAGCCACCGTATACAGTGCTAACCACTGAGCCACCGTATACAGTGCTAACCACTGAGCCAACATACAGTGCTAACCACTGAGCCACCATATACAGTGCTAACCACTGAGCCATCATATACAGTGCTAACCACTGAGCCATCATATACAATGCTAACCACTGAGCCACCATATACTGTGCTATCCACTGAGCCACCATACAGTGCTAACCACTGAGCCACCGTATACAGTGCTAACCACTGAGCCACCATATACAGTGCTAACCACTGAGCCACCATATACAGTGCTAACCACTGAGCCAACATACAGTGCTAACCACTGAGCCACCGTATACAGTGCTAACCACTGAGCCACTGTGTCGTCCTCTTAAAATAGTTTATCATATGCTAACAATATATGTTGGGACTGTCTTTTTGGAGGTTTACTACCCCTATCCATCCATCCAGAAAAAAACAGAGCAGCACAGTCACTTCCATAGGGTGCAAAATTAGTAAGGGCAATGCTTCAATTTTTCAAGTTATATGAACCAAAAAATACTGCAGCACTCCTTCTTTGAGGTGTATGTTGCCTTTATTAGGCCTTCAGGATGAGATGGTAATGTTTTGGTTGCAATGAACCTTCCTCGGTGGAGGAAGGAGTGCTGCAGTATTTTTTGGTTTGTATCCATCCATCTACCCATCCATCTGTCTTCCCATCCATCTATGTATCTTCCCATCCATCTATTTACCCATCCATCAATCTATCTTCCCATCCATCCATCTATATATCTATACCCATCCATCTATCTACCCATCCATTCTCCATCCATCTATCTTCCCATCTATCTATCTATCTATCTATCTATCTATCTATCTATCTATCTATCTATCTATCTATCTATCTATACTACCCATCCATCTATCTACCCATCCATCTATCTACCCATCCATCTATCTACCCATCCATCTATCCATCCATCCATCTATCCATCCATCCATCCATCTATCCATCCATCTATTTTGTATTTCCTATTCCATATTTATATGATAATATAGAAATTCTGATAATTTGCCATTTGTCTCAGTAAAAAACTTCACAATCATCTTGAAGTCTAAATGCAGACATAGAGTTATTAGAGGGTTCATTTAGCTATGTAATAAATAGTGACAGATTTTGTGTTGACATTTTATTTCTGTCTTGATTAACTATTACAAGTTATTTTTATATGCTTATCTATAAAAGTATAATTAGCCCGAATATTTGATAATCTGACAATCATTAGCTCTAAATTGATATTTTTTATCACAATTTGTTATGACTATCCATGTAAACGTAAGTTATTGCTATATTCATGTTCACCATTAGATGGCAGTATAACCAGCAGTGCACTTAGAACATCTCGCTTTACAGCCTGCAGTGAAGTTGAAAATTTCCAAATTACTTCTGATAGGTAGTTGTACGTTGGTGATTATGGAGACCTAACAGTCTATAGATGTATTCTACTAGGAATGTAACTTCTTCTGTATTGAAATGAGTCTCATTTCATGTTAAGCTTTTACATTGGAAGACACATGGTGCTTATATATTCTATTTCACAGCTCCCACAACCTCCTTCAACTGTCTTTTCTCACCATTCACAAAAAACTCAAACCACTGAAGTAGTGTTGATGGTTTCCAGCAGCTGTCAAGCAGTCTTGAGTATTATCTTCCATGGTGATAAACACTTTCACTTATTTAAGTTGGAAGGAATCGCTGTCACTGAAGAAATGGCAAGAACTAGAAAATGTATCTACATTTACATCTATTATTTCAGCTTGTCTTGCAGGCATTTACCTTTTAAGTTCAAGGAATCAGAAGGCCAAATACTTAATAGATACTGTTCTTATAAAGAGTTGATATGCTATGTCCACCTGAATAAAAAGAGAAGCATACAGTAGTTGTTTGGTAATATAGAAAAAGCTACTGATCAATTCCAAGTTTAGTGGGCTACATATACCTAACATGGCTGGCCACGGTGGGGCAAGGGTTATGTAAAGCATTGTATAGAGTGGGCTCAATCGGTCCTGTAGACAGACATTGAAAGGAACAGCTGTATGTATGTTCTGCCATCCCATTAAAGTCTCCTTTTTGGGCCATATGATTGGGAAGGTTGACCAATCATGCTAGCAATCAGGAGTGGTCTTAGCAGTTAACCCCCTGACAATCAACTATCCAATGGATAGGTATACGTACCATTTTAGGGTACCTTTACACGCCGCAACTATTACCGGCGATCAGAGGCAACCGAACGTGCCCGTTTGACGGTTGACTCCGATCGCCGATGCCGCGTGGACATGCCGCAATTGCGCCCTCAACCTAAGGTGATGTGTCGTTCCGGAAGTTCCCACATCAACATTGGGAAACATCCGGTTGACTCCTGACGCCACTTCACACACCGCAATCCCCAAAGGAATGTGGGCGTACATGTTCAGCACCGCCAAAACATAGGCGTGACAGACTTGTGTATTCCGCAACCCAAACACGCTGATTAGACAACGCATTAGCGTCATGATTGGCCAGCCTGCGCAGGAAGGCTGGCTAATACATGACGCCATTGCAATTGTGTAGTGTGAATGGACAGCTCTTCAAATATGTCGCCCTGTTGAGGGACAGCCAATGGAAACACAGTAGCTCCCACCAATCATTGCTGGGGGGGGCCGTATCCAGCATGCTGTGGCACGCCTCTTGGAAATCACTAGGTGACACAGATTCCATCCCTATCGTCCATTCACACGCCAAAACCAGGGCAATTCACCTTCAGGGTTGCCTCTGGTTTTTGAACAATGCTCTGAAACCGCAACCGTCAGCAACTTTAAAAATCACCATCGCGTTCCACAATTACACGCCGCAATTTCGTAGCAGTTTCAGGGCAACAGTGATGGAACTCCGGATTGCCTCTCAGTTGCTACACCGTAGTTGTGGCGTGTAAAGGTAGAGTGTTTCTCCAGGAATAGAAAAAAACTAAAGAAAATGTCAATATAAATAAATTCGTAAATACGTAATTACCATATCAGGTTCATTTTGTCTAATGAGGTAATCACTTTAGTAAAATGGATGCCATTTTCTTACAGTGACAGAATCCTGTCCTAGACTTTTAATTGGATAAGGGCCTGTGAATATGTTCAGTACAGTAGCGTAGCTAGCGGGGGGGCAGGGGGGGCGAGCGCCCCGGGCCCCCCCGACATCAGGGGCCCATTGTCCGCCCCCTGGGGGGCCACCGTGCCCCGTGCTGCCAGCCGGCTGCCGTGCCGGCCGGAGAGGAGGGAGGACGCAGACGGGACTTCCTGTCTTGCAGTCTGCCCGCCCCTCCTCACCTCCTCCTTACAGCAGACGCACACGGCAGCCGCGGTAAGTCTGCAACGCCCCCCCAAGAGGTGTGTGAGAGAGGGGTGCTGAGGGTGTCAGGCTGTGCAAGGGTGATGAAGGATACAGGGAGGCTGGAGGATGGGATCTGCAGGGGGACAGAGGATGGGATCTGCAGGGGGACAGAGGATGGGATCTGCAGGGGGACAGAGGATGGGATCTGCAGGGGGACAGAGGATGGGATCTGCAGGGGGACAGAGGATGGGATCTGCAGGGGGACAGAGGATGGGATCTGCAGGGGGACAGAGGATGGGATCTGGAGGGGACAGAGGATGGATCTGCAGGGGACAGAGGATGGGATCTGCAGGGGGACAGAGGATGGGATCTGCAGGGGGACAGAGGATGGGATCTGCAGGGGGACAGAGGATGGGATCTGCAGGGGGACAGAGGATGGGATCTGCAGGGGGACAGAGGATGGGATCTGCAGGGGGACAGAGGATGGGATCTGCAGGGGAACAGAGGATGGGATCTGCAGTGGGACAGAGGATGGGATCTGCAGGGGGACAGAGGATGGGATCTGCAGGGGGACAGAGGATGGGATCTGGAGGGGGACAGAGGATGGGATCTGCAGGGGACAGAGGATGGGATCTGCAGGGGGACAGAGGATGGGATCTGCAGGGGGACAGAGGATGGGATCTGCAGGGGGACAGAGGATGGGATCTGCAGGGGGACAGAGGATGGGATCTGCAGGGGGACAGAGGATGGGATCTGCAGGGGGACAGAGGATGGGATCTGCAGGGGGACAGAGGATGGGATCTGCAGGGGGACAGAGGATGGGATCTGCAGGGGGACAGAGGATGGGATCTGGAGGGGGACAGAGGATGGGATCTGCAGGGGACAGAGGATGGGATCTGCAGGGGGACAGAGGATGGGATCTGCAGGGGGACAGAGGATGGGATCTGCAGGGGGACAGAGGATGGGATCTGCAGGGGGACAGAGGATGGGATCTGCAGGGGGACAGAGGATGGGATCTGCAGGGGATAGAGGATGGAAACTGCAGGGGATAGAGGATGGACACTGCAGGGAATAGAGGATGGAGAGCGCAGGAGGATGAAGAGCGCAGGAGGATGGAGGATAGAGAGCGTAGGAGGATGGAGAGCGCTGAAGGATGGAGAGTGCTGAAGGATGGAGGGTGCTGGAGGATGGAGGGTTCAGGAGGATGGAGGGTGCAGGAAGATAGAGCATGGGGAGTGCAGAAGGATGGAGAGTTCAGGAGGAGAGTGGCCATTTGGCCCAATTCTTAGGGGCGGCAGCTGCGGCAAATTTTTCCACCGCCCAGGGCGCCACAAACACTTGCTACGCCACTTGGGGTGGCACGAGAATTCTCTGACAGCACCCCCCCCCCCGCTCTTCACATGGGGGCCCTGGGTGCAGATCTCGCCCCCGGGCCCAGAGCAGGCTAGCTACGCCACTGGTTCAGTAGGAAGTTCCTTCTCTGACTTTAGTTGTAGGAAAATGTGTTCCCAATGAAGAATTTCCTGATCTAATATTGGAGATACCAGGGATGTTGCGGTAAGAAGAGGCTGCTCACACTGCTGTCTAACCTGTCATTCAGATCTAATACTGGAGATACAAGTGGTGCTGAGTTAATAAGAGGCTGCTCACACTGCTGTACACCCTATCAATCTAATCTAATACTGGAGATATCAGGAGTTCTGAGGTCAAAGTGGGCTTCACACACTGCTCTCCACGCTGTCTTTGTGACTTACTACTCAAGTTACCAGTGGCACTGAGGTATGACGATCTTGCTCATATATCTGTAAATGCAAGATATCTGATCTAATACTGGGTATATTAGGGGTGCTGAGGTAAGAAGAGGTTGATCAAACTGCTGCCCACCATTTTGCATCATGTAATACTGGAGATACCAGGTGTTAAGGTAAGCAGAGGCTGTTCACACTGCTGTCCAACCTATCTTTATGATCTAGTAATAGAGGTACAACAAGTGCTGAGGTAAGAAGACACTGTTCAAACTGTTGTCCACCCTGTTGTGTTGACCCAATACTAGGGATCCAAAGCATGCTGGTAAGAAGAGGCTACTTACACTGCTGTCCACTCTGTCTTTTTGATCTAATACTATAGATCAATATCACAGAAAAAGTATAAAAAACGTCTAAAGTTACTCTACTATATAAGTAAAAGTAAAAAGCAAGTGCAAAACAGTGTCAATAACAGGGTACTTAGTTAATACGTTTTTTGCAAAAAATGTACGGAAGCCATTCTACCACGTCTCGGAGACCCTTAACAGAACGGTCCCTAAAATTAACGTACATAAAACCTGATCTCATGTGAACCCTCCCAGTCTAAAGGGAAGGATAAGTCTGGTTGCTGGGCATTCCAGAAAGGGGCCAAGACCCGTAATATCTTGCTCCCCCAGCACCGGCATCACCAGCCGCCCCCTAAACAATGCCGCCTTCCCATTGCGGGGCAGATCCTATGGTTTCTGCCACAGTGGCAAGCAATCTCCTCGTGCCCTTGGATCCTCTTGACCATTTGGGAGGGTCTGCACTTGGAATTCGAGAGCCAGCCCCTCCGTGTCGGGTCTGCGAGACCTGTTGGATTCGGGTGTGGGGTCCCCGGTTCCTCCTGGAGAAGAGGGCCAGGGGAGTTACTCAAGGTTGTTGGTGGACCTCCAGAACGCGTATTATCATGTCCCCATTCGCCCGTCCCACAGGCGCTTTCTGCGATTCGCGATCTCCGGGGCAGGCGGGACGGTCCATTATCGGTTTAATGTGCTGCCCTTCGGGTTTTCGTAGGCCCCAGAGTTTACCAAACTCATGGGGAAGTGATTGCATTCACCCAGACCCAGGGGATATGTGTGCTTCCCTATTTAGACGACATGTTGGTAGTTGCTCCTTCGGCAGTGGTTCTGTGCACCCTGGTCTCCAAAACGTTGGAGATTCCTCAGTCCCTGGGGTTGGTGCCCAATCTTTGGGAATCGGAACGGGTGCCGGCAACCCGTTGTCAATTTTTGGGAGTCTTGCTGGCCTCCTCCAGACAGGCCTCGTTCCTTCCTGCGGCACATCAGCTTCTGCGCTGCGTGCATCTGACCTGCTTCCGGGCAAGGAGGTCGCCCTCCTTGCGGGAAGCAATATCCCTGTTAGAGGCCATGTCGGCCTGCATTCAGTCGGTAGCATGGGCTCAGGCTCCTTCCAGTCTGCTTCGGGAACACATACTGAGTTCCTGGGTCAGACGTCAGGATTCCTTAAACTCCTGTGTCCGGATCCCGGGGCGGATGATCACCTCGCTTTTCTGGATGAATCCTGGACACCTTCAGATGAGGGTGGCCTGGCTGCAGGCTCCTGTGACCTCCGTTCCCACTGCTGCCAGCAGTTCCGGTTGGGGCGCAAAGGTGGATCGCACACCGTTCCAGTGGATTTGGAGTTGCTCGGTCAGTCACCAGTCTTCATACTTCCGGGAACTTCTGGCAGTGGAAGACGCGCTTTATGCGCAGCTCATGTTCTCCGGGGTCATCATGTCAAGATCCTGTCGGACAACGTGACTACGGTTGCCTTCTTGCGGCACCAAGACGGTACTCGAGGCTTAATCTTGCAGGGGCTGGCAAGACTGATCTTTTCGTGAGCAGTACGCCATCTTCTCTCCTCCTCGGCAGTTCATCTGAAGGGAATGGCCAATGTACAGGCAGATTTCTTGAGCCGCACGGAGGTCCACCTAGGAGAATGGTGCCTCCATCTGGATGTATTTCGCTCTCTTACGGAAAGGTGGGGTGTCCCTTCAATCGACCTGTTTGCTTCGGGCTCGAATACAAAGGTGCCGCCCTTTTTTCTCCCTGATGGGGGGGCTGGACGCCTTTGCCCATCCCTGGGCCTTCCGTTTGGTGTATGCATTTCCTCCAATCCCGCTACTTCCCAAGGCGTTGCAAAAGATTCGGGCGGAGGGGGTGTAGACTATCCTCGTGGCTCCCCTGTTGCCCAAACGGGCGTGGTACGACGCCATCTGAGATCAGGGCGGACTGATTAGGTTGCCCCACTGTCTCAACCTTCTGTCCCAGGGTCCTCTTTCACCCGGGCTTTCAGTGGCTCTATCTGGCGGCCTGGCTGTTGCGGCTGGGATCCTGAGGACCAAGGGTCTCTCCCAGGCAGTGATCCGCACGCTTCGGCAGGGCAGGCTGCCTGTGTCGCACGCTATTTACGGGAGGGCTGGAATCGGTTCCTGTCCTGGTTTGCTCCTTCCATCCCGGCCATGCATCATCCTAATGTGGCCCAACTCTTGGGTTTTTGCAGCGTGGCTTTGATTTGGGGCTTCGGCCGAGTACTCTTTAAGTCCAGGTGTCGGCACTTGGGGCAGTTTTGCCCAGGATCTTGCTTCCCATTGATGGCTCAAGTGTTTTTTTACTTCTGCTTGGGAGTGGCGTCCCCGGTTCAGCCTTCTGTCCCTCCCTGGGATTTGAAGATTGTTCTCCACGGGATTTCTCGAAGTCACTTTGCACCCTTGTCGGCTGCATCCCTTACGTCTCTCTCACAAGGTGGCGTTTTTGGTGGCCATCACTTCTGCTCCAGAGTTGGAGAACTGCGGGCACTCTCTGTCCGGGCTCCGTGCCTCGTGGTGTCCGTTGTTCGCATTACGCTTCGGTTGCATTCATCTATTCTTCCGAAAGTTGTGTCGGATTTCCATTGGTCCCAGGATGTGGTTCTGCCTTCGTTTTGTCAATCTCCTGCTAATGTGGCTGAGGCCATGTTTCACTCCTTCGATGTTCGTCGGACTGTCCTCCACTACCTCCAAGAGACCGCTTTCTGGAGGTTAGATCAGAACCTGTTTTGTTCAGCATTTTTGGGAAATATACAGGGAAGAAGACTTCCTAGGCTACCATCGCTTCCTGGATCACGAAGGTGATCTGTGAGGCCTACGTCGCTCCGGTCCTTGCTCCTCCGGTGGGGTTGAAGGCTCCTTCAACTCGGGCTGCTTCTACGTCCTGAGTGGAGCAGGCTGGAGCTTCATCGGAGCTGATTTGCAGAGCGGCTATGTGGTAGTCTCTCCTCACTTTTTCTCGCCACTATAGGTTAGATCTGTCCTTCAGTCGGGATCTGTCCTTTGGTAGGAAAGTCCTACAGGCAATAGTCCCACCCTGAGGAGTATCGGTGGTATTCCTCCAATGCTGTCGTGGAAGGCGAATGGAGAAAACTGAATTAGTCCTTACCGGTAATTCCTTTTCTTGGAGCCTTCCACGACAGCATCAGTTCCCCCCCTTGTTGGTGTTTGATTCCGGATTGTATCAGGTAATCCATGGCTAAAGGTGATCTTGGTAAGCACTGGAGTACTGAGGAAGGGGAGGGGCTTTTAACCTCTCTGTGTTCCTGTCCCCTAATAGGGCGTGGACGACATCCTCCAATGCTGTCGTGGAAGGCTCCAAGAAAAGAAATTACCGGTAAGGACTAATTCAGTTTTCTCCAGTTACCTTCAGCTTGTGCACAGTTCACAGGTGTTACGGCTTGGGTAGTGAACCAGGTGTCATAGGAGGAAGCAATGTCTCTCTGAGGCTCCAGTGATGTTCCTCCTCTATATTCGCTCTGTCCTAACTCTGCGCTGCCCTGCACGAATCCCACTTATTGAACCAGGCCCATCGGGTGATATGGGACCCTCTTTCTCTCCAAAGGGAACCCAACACAGTCTAGAGCTTCTGGTGGAGACCATGCTTGATTTGGGCATTTGGATCGTGCTCCTATGAAGACATCGACTACGCCGGTAATTTGCAGTTCAGGGATGGACTTCTGATCCACGTCGGAGCCGGTACCCCGCTTTAGACTGGGCCAGAGGGTTTGGTTGCCCTCTGCATGCCCCTCTCTGTCTGGGTCGCTGCTCCTTATGGGCGCCCTCCCTGTGGTGTCCCCTGACGGGTCCTTCTCTGTCTCTCTACACAGACGTTCTGACTTCTCACTGCTCTAGCCTGAAACTCCTCCCACCGAGACTGGGTCTTCACAAACATCAGGTTAACCCTTTAGTCCCCTGCTCTAAGTTTGTGAATGCAGATTGATAGCCTCAGACTTACATTACCTCCCCCTATAACAGAAATACTGCATTCTCTGTCTTTGGTGCAGTACCCCTCTGTAGCGCTCTGACTAGTGGGGCGCTACACTCCCCCTTGGTGAATCACACTTGTCCCCAAGTGTCACTACCCTACCCGATACAGAGCCTTTTTAATATGCAGTATAACAATAAATACTTTTAATAATAAAATTAAGTATACTTGGTTTCTTCCAGTCCGGGAGGCGCATTTCTTGTAACGTTGCAAACAGAAAGTCTATGAAGTTATGGCAAAAAGCAGCATATGCACACATTTTCAACTATTTACAAAACCAGGGTATCGCAAATTAATCATCACATTTATGTACCCGCAGGGCGTACCATCCACGGTGCTCTGCGTGTCTCTCATAGCTCACACAGTCATTGTAATGCAAGTCCCGATCTGAATGCTCCAGAGCTGGTGCACGGTTCTGCTCACCTGTGATTGCGGCTACACCGACCTGTCTAGCCGGATCGTGCGGTTGAAGCTCCTTCTGCACCGTGCGGGGCCCGGATGCCCCGACTTCCTCGATGTCACCTTTCCGGTCATTCTCCTCGGAGCTTGGCTGGCTGGACGGCTCCTCATCTTCTTCGGAGCCCACTCCGGTCTCGCTGCCGCTGTTATCAGGTAGGGCCTCAGGGTCATCTCGCTCTGCCCCGACTTCTGCACTAGTGATGATGGGCTGCATGTCGGCTGGCGGGTTCTCACTGGTTACTGGGTGCTCAACCGTGGACCGATCTCTTACTCCCGGTTCCAGCTCCTGGTTGCTGGACCTCCATTGCGTTGATCAGTACTGCCGCCATTTTTAGTTTCCGGCAGTGGTAGTTTAGTCTTTGGCCCGCCCCCTTGGTTGCTTGGTGGCAATCGGGGCGGACAAACAGTTTTGCGCCTCTGGTATGGCCGAGGCATGCCAGCACATTGTCCTTTACATTGTTGGACCCGCCATTTTGGGCCCAGTAGAAAATGGCGGGAAAAGTTCTTTTAGGCTGAATGGTAAAGTCTATAAGGCGCAAAATACTTGTAGTTCATGGGTGGGTTCGATCCTGTTTGTAGACGCCGAGGTTGTCTGGCCCACAAGGGTCTGGGTACTCAGGCCTCGGGCGGTCGGGTGCAGGGATGTCACAGGTGGTCGGTGCCCAAGCCTGTGCCCTTGTGGTGACAATAAAAAGAAGGAAAAGAAAAATAATAAAGTCTATGAAGTTTGTGACGCCTCCTCTGGAACCTCCGGGGTGATAGGCGGCAGCAAGATGTTTTAGCTCTCTACAAGAAGAGCGGAATCCCTGGGGCTGTAAGGTAACAAAGGTGGAATGGACCTCGTCGGAGGTGGTACCCCACTTCGGACTGGGCCAGAGCGTTTGGTCGCCTTCTGCGTGCCCCTCTCTGTCTGGGTCGCCGCTCCTTCTGGGCGCCCTCCCTGTGGTGTCCCCTGAAGGGTCCTTCTCTGTCTCTCTCCACAGACATTCTGACTTCTCACTCAGCTCTCACACTGCTCTAGCCTGAAACTCCTCCCACCGGCACTGGGTCTTCACAAACATCAGGTTAATCCTTTAGTCCCCTGCTCTAAGTGTGTGAATAAAGATTGAGAGCCTCAGACTTACATTACCTCCCCCTATAACAGGAATACTGCACTCTCTGTCTTGGGTGCAGTACCCCTCTGTAGCGCACTGACTGGTGGGGGCACTACAATTGCTTAGCCTGAAAGGTATTACCCAGTACTTGTAGTAGCCGTCACGGGTGTTAAAGGCAGTCTTCCATTCATCTCCGTAGCGAGTCTGAACCAGATGGTAGGTACCACAGAGATCAATCTTGGTGAAGATTCTGGAACCTTGGAGACAGTCAAACAGCTGTGGTATGAGTGACAGCGGGTACTTGTTCTTTGCCGTGATTTAGTTGAGACCCCTGTAGTCAATGCATTGTCAAAGTAAAGCATTCTTTTTCTCTGGCCAGAGAGCAGAATTGTTGAATAAATCCTTTAGCCAGATTCTCCTTAATGTATTCAGACATAGTTGGTTGGGATCTCTGCCAGGGACAGAGGGTAGATACACGGGAAGGAGAGGCTTATGTCACACGCTTAGTTTGCACTGACATTGCTGGATGCTGCGGTATGTGTTGTGTTTTCCTTCAGATTAGGCTCTCCTGACCCCCTTTGCCCATCACACAATCAAGTTACCTGATTCCCTCACCTCCCAAGCGTGACAGGAGGAGATCAATAGGGCAGTCATGAGGCCTATGAAGTGGCAGAGTCTCACCATCTTTCTTTTCAAAGATGTCTGCCCTAGGAACAGTAGGTGGATGTAAGGCCTGGGAATTGGATGGCATCACAGATAGTGGGTAGAATGGTCAGGAATGAGACACTTCTCAATGAGTTTTTTTAATTTTCAATTATAAAAGCACGACCATCAGGATACAACTGGAGTACATATGCAGAGCGAATTACAGGATAAGAATTTTAAATGCATCAGGCAACGCGTTTCTGGCCTACAGAGCTCTTAGTCTAAGGAGTCCAGAAATGCGTTGCCTGATGCGTTTAAAATTCTTGTCCTGTAATATGCTCTGAATATGTACTCAAGTGTATCCTGATGGTCGTGCTTTTAAATGAAAATTAATAAAACTAATTTTACATGAAAACGGATTAAGGGCTGGTCAAGAAATTTCCTTTCTTTTTCTAAGGAGTGGGGACCGTGCACCAAAGCACAGGTGAGCTGACTTCATTTGCAAATTATGGATGGAAAATCTCTTTAAATGAAAATTAATAAAACTAATTTTACATGAAAACAGAGTAAGGAGCTTTTCCATCTACAGACAAGATCATAATAATCACCTGAAGTCGCGGGACAAGAATCCGGTACCATTCCACTACTGCCTATTGTACGATGTTCATGGCTGAACCTGATTCAAGAAAAGCCGACTCGGAGAATCGGACCAACCCACAGGGGATAGACATGGAGACAGACAGGGATGAAGAGGGTTTGTGTTTACCTAGGGCGGCCTCTCCGACAGACCCTAGGCTTGGTAGTTTACGGACATCAAAGGGCATTCTTGAATACAGTGTTTTGAACTACCACAAAAAAGCATCCTCCTTTGGTACTTTGTATCTCCTGCCGATGCTTGGCAATTTCCACGCGGTCCACCTCCACCTGTTCGTGGGTAGCAACTGGTTTAGTGGACTGGGGTAGGATGGGCCTCTGGAAGGAGGGAGCCAGACGCCTAGATCTCCTCTCATGGCTTACCTCTCTGGTCTGTTCCTGGAACTGGCGGTAAATGCAGGTCGCCAAAGTGACCAGATCATCCAGGTCAGAAGGACAGGGTGTGGAAACGGATGGCATGCTGACCCATGGTGAGGTCTCCCAGGTGTATCCTCATGAGAGCAGAGCAGAGGGTCTCCATGTGACAGCAGCTGACTCCAGGGTTCAGCTCTTACAGAGTCTCTGGGTAAAAAGGTGATGCTGGAAGGTAGCAGGACTCAGCAGTAGCAGGTGGGTGCAGACAAATGCAAGCAGGTGTATGGCACAGTAGGTGCAAGCAGGTGCAGACTGTTAAACAGCACAGCAGGTGCAGGGAGATGCAGATTGGTATACAAGATAGCGGGTGCAGGCAGGTACAGACTGGTATATGACCCAGCAAGTGCAGACAGGTGCAGACTCTAAGATGAGACACAGGTTAGCAGGTGTACGGATACTAGTATATAGATACAAGAGCAGTGCACATTACGAGGACCTGAGAACTAGCAACTAAAGATTAGACAATGTTGCTCAGGCATCTACCAGTGGGTGGAGGTGCCTTAAATACATTGTACTTCTAGCCATAGGTTGAGAAGCACTTCCCAGTTAGGGCACACTGTCATTTTAGGAGACACTGGGATGCGGTACATGCCACCTAAGCGCACTCCCAGGAGACCTGTGCTGAGAGAGCACTAAGTCACTGACGGTGACCAAGTGGATGCCACAGGACCGCTGGCAGGGTGAGCATGCTACAGATGTCATCTTCCAGCTGTGGAGATGCTGACACTGAGGACATACAGTAGGTGTAAGGCTGGCTTCACACCACGATTTCGGAGTTGACACGGATACACTCGGATCCTATTTTGCCTCCCATGTATTGCTATGGGGCACGGATTGTGCTCAGATGTGTCCTTTTTATGCACAATCCGAGCCCCATAGGGATACATGGGAGGCAAAATCGCATCCGAGTGCATCCGATTTAACACGCATACACTCGGATGCCTCGAAATGGAAGCCGGCCTAACACTTCCTTCCTTCCCCACATCCACATGGTGTCTACACTTGAGTTGTACAAATAACCCTACCATACAAAGCTTAAATATAACCAACAATAACCAACAGGGTGCGCAAATAGCAATGTCATATATTCTGCCAACAAATATTAGTTCCAGTTTAGTAGCCTAAATAAAAATGTTATACAGTCTCTCCATCACGGTACAGTGCAAAACTTATATACTGTACATAAAATATTTAATATCAGTACTATAAAAATTCATGGGGGCGCAAACTTCTGCTGCCAGGCTATCTCCAGCAGAGGCATGTGATGTGCCCTATGTGAGTCAATAGGTCGCACACTCCCTTGGCCAGGGCTGGATATAATACTCTAGCCTTATTTATCTTCATGTGCTTAGGGATGCCGTTTGCTGCTTTACAGTTAAAGATGAGATCCTTGAATACTAATTAACTTACTAACCTTGCACAAATGTGTGATAACCTACAGCAGCAATTACCTGCCATAAACCCGGCGGTTTATATTAGGGGTCTTCAGCGTATTCATAATTACCCGTTACATCCTCCTTATTTTAGCGGGAGGGCTGGATCATGTATTTCAGGATGCTCTCAGACAATGTCACTCACACATGATTTGCTGGCAGTTAAAGGGTTAATTAATCAAAAGGATTTCTGTCAGAAGGCAATGATCCGGCTATTTTATTAAAAAATCCTAATAGAGGAATGATAGCTGGGGTGGAGATGGCCTCGTGCACATTGGGAGTGATTGTGTGCTGCACACCACTTAGGAGGGTGATGTATAATTCTGTCACTGTCATCTGGACATGGCGGTAGTTTTTGTGAAAATTATATATTTTTTTTTTTGCATAATTGTTTTTCCCATATAGCTATGGTGAGTTCACACGCAGCAGAATTTTACACCATTCCTAAGTCCGTCAGAAAATGGACACGTCAATCATGTGAATTTAATGTGGATTCTGAAATGGAGGATAAATTACCAACATGAGGAGGATTTTACAAGCTGTAAAGGTCCACGACTTTCCACATGACATGCACATTTTGTGGCAGATTTGACTATAAAGGCCACGTTACACACACAGTTATATTGGTGACTGATCTCTGGTTGCAGTGAAATCATGGACACATTTGTACACAGCCACAAAATGGAACAATGTGTCCATGATTTCACTGCAACCAGAGATCTGTGACCAATATCTGAACAGATATCTGTGTGTGTAACGTGGCCTTAACAGTGTTCTCCAACTCCAGTCCTCAAGAGCTTAAAAACCGCGCTGCCGTATTCCTCTGGACAAAGGGAGAATATATTATAGATTTATTAGTCAACGCGTTTCAGGACTCCCTGAAATGCCCTGAAACATGGCAATAATTACTCAGTATATAGCAGGGACACATATATAAGTTGATATCAGCACAGGAGATGTGGTATGATCAGACCATGTCCCTGTACGGTCAGACACATCCATTACACAGTACATAGCAGGAACACATATATAAGATTATCTCTGCACAGGAGATGTGGTATGATCAGACTGTGTCCCTGTATGGTCAGACACATCCATTACACAGTACATAGCAGCGACACGTATATAAGATTATCACGCACTGGAGATGTGCTATGATCAGACATTGTGCCTCCACGGTCAGACATCCATTACACAGTAGATAGCAGGAACACATATATAAGATTATCTCTGCACAGGAGATGTGGTATGATCAGACTGTGTCCCTGTATGGTCAGACACATCCATTACACAGTACATAGCAGGAACACATATATAAGATTATCTCTGCACAGGAGATGTGGTATGATCAGACTGTGTCCCTGTATGGTCAGACACATCCATTACACAGTACATAGCAGCGACACGTATATAAGATTATCACGCACTGGAGATGTGCTATGATCAGACATTGTGCCTCCACGGTCAGACATCCATTACACAGTAGATAGCAGGGGCACATATATAAGATTATCTCAGCACAGGAGATGTGGCATAATCAGACCATGTCCCTGTACAGTCAGACACATCCATTACACAGTACGGACACATATATAAGATTGTATCAGCACAGAAGATGTGGTATGATCAGACCGTATCCCTGTATGGTCAGACACATCCATTACACAGTACATAGCAGCGACACATATATAAGATTATCTCAGCACAGAAGATGTGGTATGATCAGACCGTGTCCCTGTATGGTCAGACACATCCATTACACAGTAAATAGCAGGAACACATATATAAGATTATCTCATCACAGATGTGGCATAATCAGACCATGTCCCTGTACAGTCAGACACATCTATTACACAGTACATAGCAGGGACACACATATAAGATTACCTCAGTACAGGATATGTGGTATGATCAGACCATGCCCCTGTATGGTCAGACACATCCATTAGACAGTACATTGCAGGGACACATAAAAAAGATTATCTCAGCACAGGAGATGTGGTATGATCAGACCATGTCCCTATATGGTCAGACACATCAATTACATAATACACAGCATGGACACATATAAGATTATCTTAGCAGAGGAACATTTTTTTTAAAAACATCCAATTGTTAAGTTATTATTATTGTAAGAATCAGAAATAGAAAGGCTTCAGTGGCACACACTGGTTAAAACTTCTTCTTTATCAAATTTCCATTAAGATAGCGATTAGCAACAATGTGACAATTGGGGGAGAGGGTCGAGGGGATACCAGCGGGACTGGTTGTGGACCTGTTGAAGCGTCGTTACGCAAAACGAACGTAGTCCCGCTGGTATCTTCTCTGGCCTTTCGCCCAATTGTCACACTGTTGCTAACCGCTATTTTAATGGAAATTTAATAAAGAAGAAGTTTCACACCAATGAGTGTTGCTGAAGAATTTCTATTTCTGATATCCAGACTGCCCGACTCTGGTCATATCGGCTGAGCACCAACGGTCCTTCTATATATGGCCCAGCAAAGGATCCATCCTGACGGTATGTCCTTCTGAATATGTGTCAGTTTTGGTAGTGCCAATTTAATGCCTGTCTTCTGGTTTTCGTTATTATTGTGAGAAAAAACCCTTTAAGAGAATGGGGCAGATATAACAAAACTGTAAAACAGTTGTCCACTTTTGTGGACGGGTTTTTTCTTACTTAAATGCATTCAATTGGGGTTACAAATTATTTTTGCAGTTTTGTTTCATTAAAAATTTTGCACCGATTTCCCACTATAGCTTCTGTATTACATTGTCTAGTGCTGGCTACAGAATGAGTTACCGGGGTCCGCAACAATATATTTATTTTATCAGATGTGTTGGGGCTATGTATTGTGGCATTAACTATTAAATAAGCAAGGCAGGCTATTCTCCTGCTCTTGTTAGTGCAGTTTCCACACAGACTGCACAGTTCTCCAGTTCATACAATGTCTACTGGTGGAGGGACATATGACCAGACCGGTCTATCAGCCTTGCCACATTAAAAATCTCATATGATAAAATGGCTTTTATATTGGAGGAGGCTGATGGACAGGTCTAGTCACTTGGCGCTCCACCAGCACACATTTTATGGGCTGGAGAGATGAGCAGTCTGTGAGGAAAGCTCAGTGGCATATCTAGGGAGGACAGCTGGGGTGTTTACCCTGAGTTGCAGCCTGAAGTGGTGGTCTGAGGTGTCTGCCCTGCAGCTGCATTTTGCAGGCCCCTGTATTTGGAGCCAGCAGACATTGTAGGGTTACTACATGGATTTTATTATTAGGGCACGGACACACTGGGGTGAAACTCGGATGAGTGCAATGTGTGATTTTATCGCAGTGCAGTCAGTTAATCAACGTCTGAAACACATTGGCGAGTGTCGGACGCTTTTTTCTCATTCAGATTCTGGATGGGAAAAAAGTCACAACATGCTGCGACAGTCTGCGATTCATGTGCGAGACTCGCCAATGCAAGTCTATGGGTCTGACAAAATCATGGACCGCACACGGACCATCCGAGAGGCATCAGTTTTTTTCACTGATACATTATCATTCTTCAGCTGAGACAACTGTAAAATGCTCCTGTAAATGATTCTACACTAATAGCTGCTGAGAAAAGAACAGATTGCACATGGATGTGATCTAAGAAAACTGTCGGACACTCGCACAGCATTTGGATGTCCCAGTGGCCAGCTACATAGACAGCCCGCCACAGCCACACACAGAGCCACAACCACACAAAAACAGTCAGCCACATAGACAGCCAGCCACATAGACAGCTACACACATAGCCACAGCCAGCCACACACAGAGCCACAGCCAGCAACATAGACAGCCATAGCCAGCCACACACAAGCAGACACAGCCAGCCAAACACAGACACAGCCAGCTACACACACACAATCAGCCACACACATACAGCCACACACTGCCAAAGCCAGCCAGCTACACATACAGCCACACACATACAGCCAGCCACATAGACAGCCACACACACAGCCAAAGCCAGCCACACACAGGCGCAGCTACCCACACACACACACACAGCCAGCCACACACACAGCGAGCAATATAGAGAGCCATAGCCAGCCACACACAGACATACAGCCAACCACACAGCCAGCCACACACACACACACAGTCAGCCACACACAGCCAAGCAGCCCCAGCCACACACACACAGTCAGCCACACACAGCCAAGCAGCCCCAGTCACACACACACAGTCAGCCACACACAGCCAAACAGCCCCAACCACACACAGCCAGCCACGCAGCCTCAGCCACAGCCATGCAGCCACAGCCACGCAGCCCCAGCCACACACAGACATAGTTAAGCACACAGCCAGCCACATAAAGACACAGACACACAAAACACATGCAGCCACGCAGCCTTAGCCACACAGTCAGCCACACAGACACATTTTGCCACACACAGCCAGCCACGCAGCCTCAGCCACACAGACACAGTCAGCCACAGACAGCCCCAGCAACACAGACACATAATCAGCCACAGCCACGCAGCCCAAGCCACACAAAGCCCCAGCCACAAAGCCCCAGCCACAAAACCCCAGCCACAAATCCCCAGCCACATACGGACAAATAGTCAGCCACACAGACACAGCCCCACACACAATCAATCATACACACAATCAATCCTATACACACAATCATACACACACCTAATCCCATACACAATCCTATACATGCATACACAATCATATACACATTCAGACATACACATATTAAAGTGCTGTACAAATCATGTGAAAAGGATGACAGAAAAGACAGTGTAATCTCAGCTAATCCAATCTGCATACAGTGCCCTGCTGCTGAAATAGATATGGCACAGAGAAATCAGCCTGTCCAATATGCTAAAATTGCACCACTACCACTATTAAAGACAGATACAGCTACATCCAGATGAAGATGATAGTTACAGCCCAATTATATTGACAATGCAAATCTCCTGTAATAAATCCCTTCCCATGTATGGGGGGTTTGATGCTCAGGGACACTGGCCGCACATCTCCCACCTTTCTTGTTGCCCAATGTGAACAGTAGATTGCGGTTTCCTTCTTGGCGGGAAGCACGATGTGGACGGAGCCTCGTCAGTATTGGCTATGGCCGGCAGCCACACACAGCCCTCACTGCTGAGATGCCGGCACTGCACAGGTAGCCGCCGGCCGCATCCCAGTACAGAGAGGCAGAGGGGCCGCCAGCAATCATGCTGCCCCGGCCCGTATAGCTGTCCAGACCGCCCCTGGGTACGAGGACTACTTTGCCCCAGGAGGCAGTGTTCCAGCCCTTGCAGTTAAGTGCGGTGGGGGGGAGTGCTGATGGATGAGGTGAGGAGCGGCGGGCGGGGAGGGGGGGCTGTGGCTGCTATCACACAGCCCGCACTCACCATGCTTCCTGCCGGGCATGTCCACTGTCGGCTGCTGTGCAAGCAGCTGCGGACGCAAAGCAGAGCCGCCGGGCCGTTTCAATATGGGGGCGGCCCTAGATAAGGGCAATTCCACCAGCCTGGGGGGCACTTGCCCCCCAGCCACCTGGGCCAGTCCGCCCCTGGTCAGGGTGATGTCAGCAGCATGATCAGGTCATCTAATCACACTGCTGATATCACTCCTCGGCACGAGATAAGCGGCAGACTTTTGGTGTGGTAAGCAGTGGGAGGGAATGTATATGGACCAGCATGGAGAAAGGGGGAGGAAGTGCATGTGGACACAGTATGGAGAGCAAGCGGAGGTGGAGAACGTTGAGGACACAGTATGGGCAGTGAGTAGAGGAGATTCTAAGGACACAATATCGGGAGTGAGGAGGTAAATTTGAGGACACAGTATGGGGAGCAAGGAGGGTAAATTTGAAGACACCGTATAGAGAGTGAGGGGGATGCATGCAGATGACACACCCACTGCAGGGTCAGAGGTACTCGGTGACCGGACAGTCGTTGTTGTTAACTTCTCGGTTCTTTTCACGGGCACAGACAGGGCCTAGACCCGGTTACATGACCCTGGCGGTGTCATTATAAAATAAACAGGGGATAGATGACAGGGGATGACTAGGGAATAAGGTATTCATGACGCCACCTGAGGTATGCGGCCAGGCAGCTGCCGCTGCTTCAGAGTCTCTGGGATGGTGGCCGGCAACTTGGATGGTTCTGTTCCCCGCAGGTGGAGCGCTGTCCCCAGGGCAAGAGGAGTCAGTTTGTACCTTGGCAGATGTTCATTAGGTCATCAGCACCCAGGTGTCTTATACGGCCTATGCAGCTGGTGGTCGCCACTAAAGAAAGTCTCACACACCACAGCTGGAGTTCTGTTACGTTTACTCAGTTGTTTCAGCATAGCCGCACTTCCTTTGCCAACCTCTGGTTCAGCGTTTTCTCCAGAACCGGGTCAGTGAAGTCAGTGAAGTCAGTGAAGTCAAGACTCTGTTGGTGCCCCTTTCCCTCTCACTAGGTGTCTCTGTCTCTGGTGGTCTCTCTCTCCCAGCGCTATAAGGAGTAGTTCTCTTCTGGGGTGAGTGTGACATTGCTCTGCCCCCCAGGCTCTCAGCGCCTCCGCTGCACACAGCTCAGGTACCAACAGCCACAAGTTTTTCTCTTTGACCCCCTCTCAGGGCACTGCTCTCTAGTTTGGCTGCCTTCTCCGAGTTGTGTCGGGTGTTCGGCCACAGCTCCCATTAGAAGCTTGGGGCCTCCAGTTCAACAGTTCGAGCATGAAGCGCCCACGCCGTGTTCAGGGCCAGGTCCCTGTGACACCCACCAGCCCCTCTGTCTCGCAAGATACGGGCTTACAGGGATCTACGTCTCGTTCTGTACCCTGAGGGCTCCTTTCTTCTTCCACACTTGACGGTCTTTCGCTCCAGCCCATGGGAGTCTGCACCACACCTTCCCTACACTTCCGACTTCCACTCCACTCCTCCAATGTTCTCTCTTTCTCCTCCTCTGTCGACTAACTCCACACTTCCTACACTTCACTTTTCCCTCCTGGCTATGCTTGGGTCTTCCCTCTGAATCCACCCACCATCCTGGGGTCCCTAGTGTTGTGGGTGTGGCTCAACAGCACCTGGAGAGCAGAGGCACTACTCTCCCTCTAATGGAGGAGTGCAGTACCTCTGGTGGCGGCCTACCCGGTGGGGCAACATATTCCCCCTTGGCAAAGGTCAGCTCGTCCAGACACAATTTTTTTTCTTTATATAACAACAATAACAATACTCAGCGTTTTTCTTCCCTTTTGGGAGGCACTGATACTTGAACGTTGCAATATCAAAACACAGTCCAGTCCTTCAAGGTAAAAATAAAGTTTCCGTAGAACAAAGTCAGAAAAAAGTGCTCATTAAAACAAAACACAGAGTCCACAGTCTCGTGAGCAGCATCGCCTACCAGGGCTCAAAAACAGTTCTTTGTCACAAGTCCTCCGCCCGACTACACGGTGATCATGGCGGGTTAACTATTTACACATTTACATTTTTACGGTTTCACTGTTCCCGGTACCTAACTAACTAACCACATATATACAACATTTACATGTTTCAACAGTCTAACTAACTATTTACATTGGCTTTCTAGGTCTTACTTTAGGGTAAGGGCTGCTTGGCTGCAAACCGACCTCCCTACTTAAAAGTCTAGCTGGCTCTGCGTACGGGGCTCGAGGCTGTAGGATTTTGTACACCCGCAATGCATACCATTCTCGCCGTCCCTCCCATACATCGGGTGTAATCAACCTCCTCACCGCGGCAGAGGTCCCGACTGGGGTGTCCCTTCATCAAATACGACTCGACATCTCTTCTGCTGATGAACACCTCCTGCTCCAAGCTGTACTCCTTTATGAACCCCCATCTGTCTCGAAGGTGGAAATCCATGACTCCTCCTCGGCGCCGCTCCGCCGGGTTGGGTACCAAAGTCTTACTCATGTATGCCTTCTTCTCCACGTTAGCCTCTTCCTGCTGCTGCCAGCGGTCTCGACGCTGCCGTCAGTCCTCTTCCTCAGTGGCTTGTCTTTGCGCCCAATAGTCACCATCGTGCCTGCCCTCGACTCTGCTCTCCACCTGGGCCTCAATCGGACACCCCTCTGTTAGGCTTTCTTAGGATGCCAAATGTGCCCTCCCACTCTTGGCCTCCAGGATCTCTGCCGAGCTCTCACTGCTCTCCTGCTCTGCGGCTTCACCCTCTGGCTCTGGCTGCGGTACTGTTTCAGGCGGGTCTGATGTGGCAGCCGGTGGTTCCTATGTTGGCTCTGGTGTTACTGGCCGGCTCTGGCTTGGTAGCTCTTCCACACCTGTACTCGCTGGGCCGCTTTTTGTAGCTGGGACCGCTTCCAGGTGTTTACGGCAGACAACTGTGCACTGTTTAGCAATTGGCTCAGTTCTTTTATAGCCTCTTTAAAGTTGTCCTAACCAGTAAATTGTACCCAGTCTGTAGCCTCACCGGTGGCATTGGGAGCTTTCTCGCCATCTTGTCCGCCTGTCAGAGTGTCCAAACCGCCACTCACCATGATGCTTCCTTGCTCCTCACACCATGCGACTCTCTTTTGTTTAGGTTTTCGGGGCCTCACCCTTCTGGACATTTCTCACTCCTCTAGGTGGGGTCAGCAACTCTCGATAGCAGGCACCCTTGGCTTTTCTTTAGTACTCGGGGCGGGCCTGCTAATTTGCGCCATTTCCAAGGTCCTTCCCACGATGAGGGCCTAGACACGCCCCCAGGGAAAAACGTTCAGATCTTGGGAAAATGGTGTTACACGGTACGCGCTGCTGCCTCAATGGAATCACAAGTAATGTAAGGTTCCAAGAAGTCACAAGGAATGCAAGGTTCCAAAAAGTACCACTCTCCTTTATTTCACCAACGCATTTCGGCACCTCTCCTGGCACCTGGTACCCTGATGAAGGTGCCAGGAGAGGCGCCGAAACGCATTGGTGAAATAAAGGAGAGTGGTACTTTTGGAACCTTGCATTCCTTGTGACTTCTTGGAACCTTACATTCCTTGTGATTCCATTGAGGCAGCATCGCGGACCGTGGTACACCATCTTCCCAAGATCTGAACGTTTTTCCACGTGCGAGTGGCTGGTGGAGGTCCTGCAGCAGCTAAAAAAAAACAAATGCTCATAAACCAGTTGTGGGGCACACAACTGGACCAGGTAAGTGCACACCTATAGATAAACTTACACAGACAGTGTCACTAGTGATAGGGCACTATTGTGCCTCTTGTCTCCCCCCTTTTTGTATTTTTATAGACACGCCCCCAGACTTTCACATGGTGCTTGTTCTTTTCTCACTACCATTTTTGCGAGTTAGTTCTTACACAGTCTTTTAACAGTTCTTTAAGGCGCACAAGATCCGATGTTTCTGGGCCGCCCGCATCCTGTTCGTGACGTTAGGTTGGCATGCCCACTCCAGGGACGGGGGTACTCGATGACCGGGCAGTCGTTGTTCTTCACTTCTTGGTTCTTTTCACGGGGACAGACGAGGGCCGAGACCTGGTCCCGTGACCCTGGCGGTGTCATTTTAAATAAACAGGGGGAATAGATGACGGGGAATGACTAGGAAAAGGGGTATTTGTGATGCCACCTGTGGTATGCGGCCAGGGTGGCCGCCGCTGCTTCAGAACCTCTGTGGACGTTGGCCAGCAACTTGGATGGTTCCATTCCCCGCAGGTGGAGTGCGGTCCCCAGGGTACTAGGATGGAGGAGTCAATTCGTACCTTGGCAGATGTTCATTAGGTCATCAGTACCCAGGTGTCTCATGCGGCCTCTGCGACCGGTGGTCGCAGCTAAAGAAAGTCTCACACACCACAGCTGGAGTTCGCGTTATCTCCAGAACCGGGTCAGTGCAGTCAAGCCTCGGTTGGTGCCTTTTCTGAGTTATGTTGGGTGTTTGGCCACAGCTCCCGTTAGAAGCTTGGGGCCTCAGGTTCAACGGTTTGGGCATGAAGTGTCCGCGCCATGTTCAGGGCCGGGTCCCTGTGTCTCTGTCTCACCAGATACGGGTGTACGGGAATCTACGTCTCATTCTGTACCCTGAGGGCTCCTTCCTTCTTCCACACTTTACGGTCTTTCCCTCCCGGGGTGAGCACGGTCGTGCTCCAGCGAACGGGATTCAGCACCACACTGACCCTACACTCCCGACTTCCACTCCACTCCTCCGATGTTCTGTCTTTCTCCTCCTCTGTCAACTAACTCTACACTTCCTACACTTCACTTTTCCCTCCCAGCTATGATTGGGTCTTCCCTCTGGATCCACCCACCATCCCAGGGTCCCTAGTTTTGTGTGTGTGTGGCTCAACTGCACCAACCCAGCACCTGGAGAGCAGAGGCAATACTCTCCCTCTAATGGAGGAGTGCAGTACCTCTGGTGGCGGCCTACCCAGTGGGGCACCACACAGAGGTAGTGAGGAGACATTATGGGATGAGTAAAGTGTGAAGGGCACAGAATAGAGACTTGATAGTATAGGGCCAGTATGAGGAGAGTGCAGCATGGGACAATGTGAGGCCACAGGAAGAAGGGAACTATGCCGAGAAAGGGGAGTGTGGTAAGGTGGCACAGTATAGAGACTGGGCAGTATAGAGGGAACACAGTGTGGAAGGACAGTGGGAAGATGTATGCACAGTATGGAAAAGAGAGGGCGGTGTGCAGGGCATGTACTCTAATAGGGATGGTGTGTGCATCATATTTTGTGCTGGAACAGAATTATTTATTCAGGCACAGTGTGTTGGGTAGATATTATTTTATTCAGGAGCATTACAATGACACTGCTATTTTTAAGGGTATTGTTTAGACATGTACAAAACCAGAGACGATGGAAGTCTGCAGATGTGAGCTCTGAATAGGAAAACCTATCATGATTTCTGGACAAGAAAAGAAAGATCAATCATAGATGTCATCTATGTTACCTGGATGTAAGGGACACCTGAGGATGGAGCTGGGAAATAGCTCCGAAACGCGTTGGATTAAAGAACTACTTCAACCAGATGATCCATTGTCCTGGTCTTCCTTTGGTAGCAGCGCGGATCGTACGACACTTCGTCCTTATATGCTGACAAATGTATATGGGTCTCCTGACATTACAATTGATGTATCATGTACTGAGGGTTGTTTTAATCGTGTATTCCTGTGCTGATGTTGGTTCTTATGATGAATTTCTGTATTGATGGTGGTTCTCATGATGAATTTTTGTACTGATATTGGTTATGATGATGAATTCTTGTAATATTGGTGGTTCTTATGATGAATTTCTGTACTGCTGGTGGTTTTGGCGAGGTATTTCTGAACTGATGAGTGTTGTGATGTTCTGTTTCTGTACAGATAGAGGTTCTAGTGAAGTATTCTCAACTGCTTGTGGTGCTGGTAATCTACTTCTGTGGTATGAGGTTTATAATGCTGTGGTGACTGCTGGGCCACTCTATGTGACTGCAAACTTCTGAATTCTCACAGCACGCAAACTGCATGCTGTCTGGATTCTCTGGTGCCAGCGGTGAGAGTGGGAGATCACTAAACCTCAAGTATGTGATTTGCATATATGCAGTCACATGCTGACTAGACATGTGGCCTCACCCAATGAAAAGTAATTGTGCCGGACACTTCTAGCCTGAATGTGGCCAGAAGTATACAAACTGCATACTTGTGCTCACGTCATTGCTCACTCTCGCCATTGGCACGGGGGAATCCTTAAAGTGTGCACTGGGTGCTGTTAGAATTCAGAATCCTGCAGTCATTTAGATTGACTGTAGACTTTTTTCAAACTTGGACAATCCCTTTAATTATAAAATGAAGCACTGTAGAATGTCCAATCCTCACGGTGTGTAACATACTTCCTGTCAGGATTCAGCTTTTGCTGGCTCCAGCAGTTTTCAGATCACCACTTCACTCATGCAATTTTCATCCTTATGGTCATGTAACAATTAGCTTTTCTTTCTGCTTCTCTAAGTTTTTCACTGAACATTGAGGGGAATTAGAAAGAGCAGCTTGTTCGCATGTGACTGATTGGTCGCATGTTTACTACTAAAACCACATAAGGGGGCACCAAAGTGAATTCTTGCCCCAGGTGCTGGAAAACCTATATACACCTATGGGAAAGCTGCGCTAACAAGATCAGAATAAAAACCTGTCATGCCTATATAACAGAAAGTGCCGCAATATCATGTCCCCAACGCATCTGTTACAATAAAAACAATGTGGCCGACCCCATCAACTGATTCTGTACCCAGCAGCAGGCAGTGTAATGCAGAGCTTGTAGGAGGCAAACAGTGAAAATATTTTAGAGAAACTCAATTACAAAAATAATTTTTTGCCCCAATAGCCTGCATTTAATTAAAGGAATTGGAATGACCCCTTTAAAAAAAATAATAATTTGTTGCCTAAAGCAACTAACCACAGTGCAGCTCTCATTTCACCAGAGCTGTTTAAAAAATAAAAGCTGAGCTCTAATTGGTTGCTTTTGGCAACAAAGACAGTATTTTTTTTTAGAAAAGTTCGATAAATGAATTCCACAAGTGTATTGAAACAGTTACATTCTTCTACTTAATGTTTTTAGTTATAAAGTGGTAATATATGGGTGTTGCATTAGCTGGTAAAAGTTAAAAAGAAAATAATGATAAAGGGCACATGTCACGTGTAAACTACTCCGCAGTAGTTAGATGGAGTTGATTTCCTTTTGTACCTTTATGGTTAATTTCTGTGGCAGTACCAGTTGCTGTTGCTGTGTTTATCAGGTGATAAGGTTTGACCACTCCCCAGCCTCTAAGTAGTCCCATGACCCATCAACATGATGTCGCTGAAAGAGTTCATTCTCTGCAATCCCATGAGCTGTATGGATACTGTTTGCAGTACCTGCTGAAGCAGTCCTGTAGCTTTATTTGCATTTGCTATTATGTATGGGAGTTCATGTGCTTGTCCCTGTCCCTGGGTGGTGGTGAGGGGGTGTTAGCCTAGGGCTGGTCTGGAGCAGGGCAAGGGTGTTGGCACAGGCATCCTCACCTTTGGAAGTACCCATACCCCCAGTCTAAGAGTCAGACTAGTTCCCCTGATCACCTTTTGCCCATCACTGCCATCTTGCTACCATACCCATTGTCTGGTATAACCACCTGTGACAGCATACATGAGCATACACGGTATTAGGCTGCACTGCTGTTAATGAAGAATAGATTTCATTTTCACAACACATTTCAACTCTGGACCAGCATACTTCTCAAGTGAAAAAATGCTAATCCAGTGTTGAAACAAGTTGTGGACATAAAATCTATTCATCTCATCTGGTCCTACTACGTCTTCATGACAACAGCACAGCCTAATATCATGTTCTAATCCAATCCAAATTCACATTGAATAATTCTTAATAGATCGTGCAGTGCTCATAGGCTACCATTATTTCTTGCACTACCGGGCCTATTTACACAGGACAATGCACTGTCGAGAATGCTGAAACTTTTGTGCAGCACAAAAGATCACTTCACCCAAAGAACAAGCATTTTGTATGTTCATTGGGTAATCAACAGGCTGTTTAGTCTACATGACTGCTATGAAATGAGTGTTCCTTGGAACACTTTTACAGTAACTGGACCCTGACTCATTGCTCAGGAAAAAACCGCTTGGACCCCCAACCATCTCGAGAACAAAGCAATGGACCTCTGCAGGGGCGGACCTACCGTGGTGCAGCTGGTTCAGCTGCACCAGGGCCCCGTCCGGGTAGGGGGCCCCTCAAGCACCTGTAGGGGGCCCCCTGTGACCCTATGTCAGAGGAGAGGAGGATAACTGAGGGTAGCTTCCTGCTTCCCTTGGCTGTTCCCACCCCTCCTCTCCTCTCCAGCCCCGGCTGCCGGACCTACAATGTGCTGCTCGGCGGAGGTAAGAGCCGCACGCAATTCCCCCCTGCTAGCACCCCCCCCAACCCCGCTCCTCACCTAAAGCTGCTAGCACCCCCATCCTCTCCCCCCAGCTCCTCACCTAAAGCTGCTAGCACCCCACAGTCCTTACCTAAAGCTGCAGCGGGGCCCGCCAGTCTGAAGGTCCGCCACTGGACCTCTGCTGGTTTGCATACTGGAAGAGATTACCAAAAATGACATCAGAAAAATAGATCTGCTTCCTTTCAGAAATGGCATTTTCTGCCGATGGATTGTATCCGGTATTACTGCAGAGTGTCGTGCAAGTGAATTAAACTGAGCTTCAAGACTAGACACAGTCAATGGACAAGAGTAGTGCTGTTTTTGAAAAAAAAAAAGATAAAGAAACATAACGGTAAACGAAAGCCTCTTTCAATATAATTAAATATTGGTATTGATACATGGCATTCATTCCTTTTATTCTCCAATCACAATGAAAACTGCTTTCTTTGGATATAACAGGAGAATGGGACTTGGCTGAATTTATAGACTCAGTAAACGATGCTGTTTTGTCTTACCACCGACAATTTATACAGTCAGCTGAACTATAAATTGCTGCTGTCCATGGTCCTGATCTGCTTCTCCATAATGCCACAGTATTATCTATAGTTAAGTGTAACAGCCTCTATTCACTTTTAAGGTGATCATTTACTACAGGATAGATGTGTCTTGGTGAGAACGCTGCAGATTTTCGATGTAGTTTTGCTCAGACTCAATGGCTTGTCACTTATCACTGCGCAGCAAAGCGATAGGTAACTATATAACCGCTAATTAGCCCATAATACTGACTAGCTCCGACAGCTTATGGCAGACTGCTTGAGAAAATAGCAACAGATATGAAAAGGTAAGACTTGACAATGGAGCAAGGTTGCTGCATCCCAGTCAGCCTACGTGCACCTGATTGTGGGTACCCAGGTGTGGTGCATGCTTTTTTATTGGGGTATGCCCTTAGGGGATATGGAAATGAGCTGAATAAAATTTGGTATATTTTTGCAAATTTTTCACGCATCCAAAAGCAATCATTTGCAGAGTTGTGTGTGGTTTAAAATGCCAATAAATAATACCATCCATTAATAACATATAATAATATCAATCATAGTGCATAATAAATGAAACAGCAAGCAGGGTTGTAACCGCCAGGATAGATGTCATGGTAAATTATGTAAGCAACCCAATACTTAAGGAATTTAAAGGAGATATCCAGGATAATGCAAAAGAAAAAAATTGTGCCTAAGCACTGACAGGCAGGTAGTTGAGACCTACCTGCGTGTTGTGCTCGGCACCACTCACCTCTGACCGGAGTGGTCTTAGACCGCACCGTTCGGCAATTTTGGTGATTTCAGTGACGTCATGACTACAGTAGAGAGCATTCTCTCCCCTTGGTAAACGGGCACAAAGTCGACGCCACGCTGATTGACAGCTGGCTTCCCCAATCAGGCAGCAAGGAGCCAGCTGTGAATCAGTGTGACGTCAGCTATGTGCCCACTTCCACGAAGCAGACCGGAAAAGCCTCTCTGCCCTTTTTAACCTGCCATGTTGTCCCCAGCAGGAGCGGTCTGTAACTGCTCAGGGCCGGGGGTGAACAGCGAGGAATGGTGTCGGCAACAACAGGTAAGTGCAGCTACCTGGGAATAAGCATGCTAGAAATAGGAGGAAACCACTATGGCTAAATAAAGCGGTAAGAAGTGCAATATGTGACAAAAAGAAAGCATTTAGGGAATTAAAGCAAGTAGGTAGTGATGAAGCATTATTAAATAAATACAGAAAATTAAATAACATTTGTAAAAAGCAAATCAAGGCAGCAAAGATTGAGACACAGAGACTCATTGCCAGAGAAAGTAAAAAGAATCCCCAAAATATTTGTTAACTACATAAATAGTAAGAAACTAAAAAATGATGGTGTTGGCCCCTTTAAAAATAGTCTGGGTGAAATGGTGGATGAGGATGAGGAAAAAGCCAATATGCTAAATGACTTTTTTTCAACAGTATTTACACAAGAAAATCCCATGACAGACAATATGATCAGTGATAACAAAAAGTCTCAATTAAATGTCACCTGCTTAACCCAAGAGGAAGTACGGCATCGTCTAAAAATCACTAAAATTGACAAATCCCCGGGCCCGGATGGGATACACCCCAGAGTGCTACAGGAATTAAGTACTGTCATAGATAGACCATTATTTTTAATATTTAAAGATTCCATAATAACAGGGTCTGTACCACAGGACTGGCGTATAGCAAATGTGGTGCCAATATTCAAAAAGGGGACAAAAACTGAACTTGGAAATTATAGCCCAGTAAGCTTAACCTCTACTGTGGGTAAAATCCTAGAGGGTTTTCTAAGAGATGCTATACTGGAGTATCTGAAGAAAAATAACCTCATGACCCATTATCAACATGGTTTTACGAGGGACCGTTCCTGTCAAACTAATCTGATAAGCTTCTATGAAGAAGTAAGTTCTGGACTGGACCAAGGAAATGCAGTGGATGTGGTGTATATGGACTTTTCAAAAGCTTTTGATACGGTGCCACACAAAAGGTTGATACATAAAATGAGGGCAATGGGGATAGGGGAAAATATGTGTAAGTGGGTTAAGAACTGGCTTAGTGATAGGAAACAAAGGGTAACGGTTATTAATGGAACACACTCAGAATGGGTCACAGTTAACAGTGGGGTACCACAGGGGTCAGTGTTGGGCCCGCTTCTATTTAATATATTTATTAATGACCTTGTAGGGGGCATACGGAGTAGAATCTCAATATTTGCAGATGACACTAAACTCTGCAGGGTAATCAATACAGAGGAGGACAATTTTATATTACAGGAGGATTTATGTAAACTAGAAGCTTGGGCTGCTAAATGGCAAATGCGCTTTAATGGGGATAAATGTAAAGTCATGCACTTGGGCAGAGGAAACAAAAGGTATAATTATGTGCTTAATTGTAAAACACTGGGCAAAACTGTCACTGAAAAAGACCTGGGTGTATGGGTAGATGACAAACTCACATTTAGTGGCCAGTGTCAGGCAGCTGCTGCAAAGGCAAATAAAATAATGGGATGCATTAAAAGAGGCATAGATGCTCATGAGGAGAACATAATTTTACCTCTATACAAGTCACTAGTGCGACCACACTTAGAATACTGTGTACAATTCTGGTCTCCGGTGTATAAGAAAGACATAGCTGAACTAGAGCGGGTCCAGAGAAGAGCGACAAAAGTCATTAGAGGACTAAGGGGTCTGCAATACCAAGACAGGTTATTAAACTTGGGGTTATTTAGCTTGGAAAAACGAAGGCTTAGGGGTGATCTTATAATAATGTATAAATATATGAGGGGACAGTACAGAGACCTTTCTAATGATCTCTTTACTCTTAGGCCTGAGACTGGGACAAGGGGGCATCCTCTACGTGTGGAGGAAAGAAGGTTTAATCATAATCACAGACGCGGATTCTTTACTGTAAGAGCAGTGAGACTATGGAACTCTCTGCGACATGCTGTTGTAATGAGTGAGTCACTACTAACATTTAAGAAGGGCCTGGATGCCTTTCTTGAAAACTATAATATTATCAGTTATACATACTAGATTCTTTGATAGGGCGTTGATCCAGGGAATTAGTCTGATTGCCGTATCTGGAGTCAGGAAGGAATTTTTTCCCCAATGTGGAGCTTAGTGTTGCCACATGGGTTTTTTTTTTGCCTTCCTCCGGATCAACATGTTAGGCTATGGGTTGAACTAGATGGACTTAAAGTCTTCCTTCAACCTTAACAACTATGTTACTATGTTACTATGTTACTATGTTACCTGCCTGTTAGTGTTTGGGCACTGTTTTTGTTTCAAAATATCCCAGATAGCTCCCTTAAAAGAATGTCTAAGCCTTTAAATTGGAACTGATAGGCTGATCACCATGAGCGTTGCTTTCTGGCTACCGAGCCAAAGCTGTGGCTAGCCAAGCAATTCCTTTCTGGGGATATTGGTAAGTTTCTATACTTACCAATCCTCCCAGAACATCCAGGAGATCTCTGGAAAAAAGGAAATCTATTGGACTCCCATAAGAATTGGCAAATTTACAAGGCGCCACAAAAGGGCGCCACACAAGCTTTAGATAAAGCAACAGTTTTTGTGCTTGACACCTTGATGAGTGATCTAACACTTAGCCCTGTTGTCCAGATATACAATCAGGAGGTAGGAAAGAGGTTGTGGAAAGGGGAGTAGCCTGCAAAATGGTTCATAGAAACAAATGGCTTTACCAATTGTCTTTTCTAGAAGTATTAAATGGTGGTCCCTCAGATCAACCATGTAATGGACAGATGATGCCAAAGTGGGAGCTGATCTTACCAATTGCTTCTATGTTGGCACAAAGAAGGGGGTCCCAAGCTTAAGGATTATATGAATTTATAGGACATATGAACTAAGGATTGTTCTCATAAGACACTACCTTCAATACATCTATTGATATTAGTGATGAAAATGGACTAGCAGAAGGCAAAGGAGGGAATGACTGAAAGACCAAAGTGTCCTCATAGTCTATGATTGATATAGCTACGTCTCCTTTGCCTGCTATCAAGAATAAACATAATATGCTATAATCTTTCTGTATGTCAACCTCGGCTTTTTTATTCTGAAGCAAACATTTTGCAAAGATCAACAAACTGGGTTAGAATCTGCTGGATCAGCAAAGCGTAGAACGGGCGCACAAATAAACAGGACGACAATTAGGTTTACATGCAGTTTGTTTCCTCTTAAACTAAATGTTATTGGTAGATGTCTCATGGGAAGAAAATTGCTCCTACGTGGAGAACAATAGACTTACAGATCCCTTTTATGGTGGTCGTATGTAATGTGATGGATAGCACTTGGAGAATAGATAACTCACCAGGGTTGCTTCAATTTGGATATAAAAAAGCTAGATGTATTGTTTTGGGCACATCTAACATGTGGGGAACAAATCAATCTATATCTTCATGATTGAAAAGTATCTCATTATATATTTTTTGGAATTGTATTATTATGCTTGGTTATATAGCACCAACACACTGGTGGACAAAGACAGAAGAGGGCCCATGTGCAAAAAGAATATATGGGTCCCGTGCAGCCCAATTATTTATCAAAATGCACAATTCCACCTGCTTTAAAAGTGGATATGGGCTCCTTTGCCTCTTTGGCCTGTGTGCGCTTGCACTGGTTGCAGCAATGATCCGTGCTATAACTTGAAGCTCATGGGCCCCTATGCAAAAGCTCCAATGGGGCCCCCAATTATTGCAAATCTTTAACAATATTAGCCTTTTTCTATAGGCCAAAGGAATTTTTGGGGACCCTTTAGCTCCAGGGCCCAGGTGTGATTGCAACCCCTGCACCTGTTGTAGTTACGCCCCTGCCAATGATATGTCCTCCCCTGCACCAACATATTCCACAGTAATTTACAGAAATCAACATCACTCACTGTCCCTATTGGGGCTCACAATCTAAATTCACTATCGTTAAGTGTTTGGACTTTTATTGTTTATACAGAGATATAAATTACTGGAAAAGGAAGAGAGTTAAATGGAGTCTGTCACTTGATTCATGCTGCCCAAGCCACGGTCACAGCCTGGCTGCATGATTGTAGGTAGGTATGTTTTTTATAAAACGCTTTTATGTCTCAGAGAAAATTTAGCTTGAAGGGTCTTTTCAAGCACCACTCCAGATGATTGACAGGTCTCATGGTTAGTACACACGTAGAAACATGTCAAATAGAGTGCTATGGGGAGAATCCGGCTAGGGATGCGCCGGACTAGTATAACATATTTCTATAATCCTCGGCATGCTGTTCAAACTATATTTTCTCCCAATCCGTGTCGAATTCCCATTTAAGTATCTTAAAAAAAACTAAAACGTCATCATCTGTCTTTAGCAAACCCTCTTTACTTGGATGAGTGCTTCTGCCCTTTTGTTTCAGCAATTGGTAGGGGTCTGGGTGTTGAGATGCTATGATGTGTCAAACATTTTTTGAATGTAGTTACCGTAGTCTTTAAATGAAATCTGTCAGCAGTTTTTTGCTATGTAATCTGAAGACAGACTGCTGTAAGGGCTAAAACATAGAATTCCGCCATGCCTCTCTTGTCTAGGTTGGTGTTGTTGTTTTCCAAAAATGTTTGTTTAAGCCACAGGACTTATCATTGCTCAGACTACATTGCCTCATGCACAGCAGTCTGACACACCCCCTCCTCTGATTGGCAGCTCACTGTCAATGTACAAGGTCTATACAGAGCCTAGTGTGGGTGGAGGCAGCTCTCTCAGCTCTATTACATTGAAAAATCTAAAAAATTTGATTGGGACAGAACTGCTACACGCAGTAACCTAACATACACATGCTCTCACATGAGATAGCAAATACCAGTGGACAGATTCTCTTTAAATAAAGGAATCCTGGAAGCTAAATCCACCACGTCGGGGATCTTATGAGCTCTTTGCATACTGGTAATATGTCTAGTAATCAAACTAGTTAGCATGCTTACGATCTCTCCATTCTAATGTTAGCAGGTGGGTGAATTTCATCACTTAACGCAATGCATAGTCAAGGAATTTGGAGCCCTTTATTAGAGATAAAGTTTTTTCTGACCTGGACAAAATAAAACGTTAATCACTGATAAATGTGGTAAAGTGTTCACATTCACTGCAATACTCTTGTGAAATAATCACTGTGACCCAGACTTTCCTTCATAATATTTGGGTGTCTTGAGGCTATTATTTGGTCCAGTAGCATATAAGGGCCATGAGGATGAGCTATGTGCTGCACTAAGATCTGGAGGAGTTAATGATTTTTGTGTCCATTTCCTCTACTTTGCTTCACAGTTGGCTGTCTCCTTGTATAATTCTGCTTATCTCATCTCTTTCCCTCTGTCAGTTGTTATCTTTCTGTGTTTCCCTCTCTCTCTGTTTTCTCTTTTTCTATCTGTCCGTTTCCGTCTGCCTGCTCACATCTGTCACTTTTCCCTTCTCCCTGCAGCTTCTTCTCTGTCTCACCCACCCTCTTTTCTCCCTTACTCTAGCCTTTCCCATCTCACCATCTATTGCGCTTAATTTCTTACTCCCTTCCCCTGCCTGATTTGCATTATTAAAGCATTCCATTTAAAATATTTCATGAGCTTATATATATATAACTATACAGATGTAAACACTAGTAACAATAAAGTAATGGGGACACTCCACCAACGTCTCGTGGGTCCATCAAGTGTTCCAGTAACTAATGGTTCTCCAAGAATAATGTCTATATAATTGGGAACAGAGATTGAGTTTAAGCATTTGAGTATAGAGAAAAGTGGCACAATGAGAGCACGAAAGAAAGCAATTGGTATAAAGAATTTAGGAAAGGAAGGAGATATTGTCACAAGATGGTTACAGAAGCTTGAAGCATAGCTATGCAATAAAAAATGATAAAAAGGGACTTAACCCCTTCACCGCCCCCCCTTCCCCCCAATCCTGTTTTGACCTTCCTTGTATACCCACTTTTTGCAATTCTGATCAGTATCACTTTATGTCTCTGGAACGCTTCAATGGATCCCAGAGATTCCGAGACTGTTTTTTCATGACACATTGGACTTTATGTTAGTGGTAAAATTAGGTTCATCATTTTTGCATTTCTTTTTGAAAAAAAATAAATAGAAAATTTGGCAAAAATTTAGAAAATTTAGCAATTTTTAACCTTTGAATTTTTATACCGTTAAACTAGAGAGTAATGTCACACAAAATAGTTAATAAATAATATTTCCCACTACTAATTTCTACTTTATATTAGTACAATTTTGGAAATCATTTTTTTTGTTAAGAAGTTAGAAGGGTTCAATGTTCATTGGCAATTTCTCATTGTTCCAACAAAATTTACAAAACCACTTTTTTTTTCGTGACCACATCACATTGAAATGACTTTGAGGGGTCTATATGACAGAAAACACCCACAAGTGACATCATTCTAAAAACTGCACACCCCAAGATACTTAAAAGTGTATTCAAGATTATTAAGCTTTCAGGTTCTTAAAAGGAACTAAAGCAATGTAAAAGGAAAAAAAATAATATTTTACTTTTTCCAACAAAAAATGTTACTTTAGCCTAAAATATTGCAAAAAATGTACGCTAAAATTTGTTATGCAATTTCTCCTCCATACACCAATACCTTATATGTGGTGGAAAACTACTGTTTGAATTAAGGGCAGGGCTCGAAAGCGAAGGAGTGACATTTCATGTTTCAAGCGGAAAATTATCTGCAATCGTTAGCTGATACCAAGTTATGTTTGGAGAGACCCTGTGTGCCAAAACAGTGGAAACCCCCCATAAGTGACTCCATTTTGGAAACTAACCCCTCAAGGAATTTATCTAGATGAGTTGTGAGGATTTTGAACCCTCTGGTGCTTCATACATTGAGCCGTAAAAATGAAAAAGTACTTTATTTTTTCCCCAAAAATGTTCTTTTAGCCTCAATTTTTTTATTTTAACAGGAACAAGATGATAAAATGGATCCTAAAATTTGTTCGGCAATTCTTTACTGAGTACATCGACAACTCATATGTGTCAGAAAACCCCTGTTTGGGCGCCTTCTTTTCTAATTCTTGACAACTTCTTCACAATTTGGTTCCACCTATATTGGTCATTAATAAAAAGAAACATGACCGTATCCAAACACAGATGATGACAGACACAACTGAAATAATGTCAGGATTAGAGGGCAAAATTAATAGCCATATGTCACGGGGTCCTTCTTCAGTATCCCACAATCAACAGAGCGATAGATGTGTGAACAGCCCAAGAACTTTTATTGCTTGAAAAACATAAAAATCCATAAAAACAATCCAGCAGTATATTGTATATCCAGATAATCCAGGTTTCTTTAAGTCTTCTCAGGGAGCTGGCCTTAGCTTTAGCATCCCACACAAAGAATGAAATCGCACTGCCTGTCCTCCCACAACCAACTTCCAATATCCAAACTAGGGGCCAGCAGGCAGGTCTATTGACACACACTAGGGGGTGAGTACACACATTTGCAAGCAGAGGAGCTGGAATGACCAAGTAAGGATATGTCCACAAGAATTCAATTGCCAGACCCTGTAATGAGTAAACAGGAAGGGGTGAATACACAGTATAGCAGCAACACACTTGTAAAATCCAGTAAAATATAACCCACCATATCCCACCATCACAACCTCTTCCCCCTTTCAATAAGTAAGCATACCTTGAGGTCTACACAAACCTTTGGCCATCTCACTTTAGACCACATTGCTTAATTGTTTTTAAGTCCTTGCACAATGGCAGGGTAGGTCGGCCTGAAGGAGTCTATGGTTCTTCTTGTCAGGTGTCTGCTCCCACAAAATGGTATTGTAACTCCCCAAGGTCATTTCTAAGAAGGATATCTGTGGGAAGTTCTTCCATAACTCCAATGCAGCACAGTTTTTCCCCATAACTATAATGCAAACACACCAATGCTCACTGTATATATTTGCAAGTACCCCCCATCAGAACAATGGGGATTCCTGGGTCTGGGTGAATTGCCTCAGGTCAAACCACAGGTCAAACCACACGGGGTCAGCAATAGTGAAGAAAACTCCTGTGTCTCTAAACCCTGACACTTTGTATCTCTCACTTGAGACATTCTACAGGTGACATTGACATTGCTCTTGGTAGCTTGGGGACAAAGGCCAGAGGCCATTCACTCCATAAGGGGTATCTGTGGTGCAGGGGTCAGCGGTCCTTTCTGGTCAGGTTGGTGGTGGTAACTACTCAGGTGGGATGTAGCGGCTCATGATGTACTGATTGAGGTAGGGATTTCCTTGGCTTCCTCTGAGTCCTTGAGGTACAACCAGATTGCAGGTGCCTAGGTTGCCCACACTCATAACATTTCCTCTCTGTGATTCCCCGTGGTTGTGGTTAGAACTGTTGGGGCTCGGGATTGTAAGGTGTGGTTGTCATCGACCTGTGGCTGGGTCATGGGCCACATATAACTGGAGGGGGCAGGGGTGCGAGGGCAGGCTCTAGTTTATAGTGCACAAGATTCATTGGATGAGGTGGGGGTGCTTGAGGGACAATTAGCTTGCAGGTGGCCAGGTTACCCGCACCCATAACATCTCCTCTCTGTGTTAAAGCCTCTTTAGTCAGTCCTTGGTAGTTCAGGCCCAAGCCTTGACTCTCTCCTGTAGACTAGATACAGTCCAGTGTGTGTACTCACTCTGTGCGTGGTTTTCCATTGGACTGCTCTCTGTTGATCCCACTGCTGCTACTAGTTGTCACAGGGTCCTTCTCTGGTATCCCACAATCAACAGAGTGAGAGATGTGTGAACAGCTCAAGAACCTTTATTGCTTGAAAAACATAAAAATCCATAAAAACAATCCAGCAGTATATTGTACATTCAGATAATCAAGGTTTCTCTAAGTCCTTTCGGGGAGCTGGCCTCAGCTTCAGCATCCCACACATAGAATGAAATCGCACTGCCTATCCTCCCCCAACCATCACACCATAACAAATATGGGGCACCCTTTGTGTAATTAGTTGTGCGAGGATAATTGTAGATTCTGGTTGATGGGTTACATCTAGGGTTAGCCAGCTAAAAAGCAACATATGCCAGGTAGCCAGGATGCCACTTTTATATAAAGCCAGTTGTTTCTGCCCTTCATAAACCAATGTTAGATCTACATCAGTACTGGTCAGAGAAGTCTTGTGCCTGAAGAGCCCTGCAGCCGCTGTACAAAAAAAATATTATCAATTTTAGTTTTCTGTATGCAACGCCAGCGTTTTGGAAAATTAAGAGGCAAGAAAAGGATGGCCTGCAGGAGCTTGTGTCTGTTTGATAAAGACATGGAGCCCCTCTCGTGTTAGGCAGATGTGACAGGCAGAGCAGATACATGCTGATCTCTGCTGAAACTCACAAGGGGGCCTTATTTCATCGAGGTGAAGGAGGAAAGAGAAAGAGGGAAAAGAAACAGACGTTCACGTAATAGTTTTCCGCATTTCATTCTGTGTATTTTTTTGTGTTTTTTTACAAAACTGCACAGTTGAATTAACGGTGCTGTATAAGCAAGTAAAATAAATAAAAATAAACTGCAGTGGAACATGAATCCATTAGTATGGGCAGCAAGGCCACAATGAGGCACATGCTGCACCTTCTTTTATATTTAGTGTTTGTAGTTCTGCTATGAAATATGAATTTTAGTGAACTTTGATGTTTGCACTTTCATGGTTGATGATGGCGTTTTCTTTTGTTTCCTATATGGTTTTCATCCATCCCATTCAGTACTGAACAACCCTGCTTATTGGAATAAGAGTAAATTGGATAAAAGCTAAACTGATACAGCACTTGACACATCTACACAGATATTTTATAGACATCATTTATTTATTTATACGTCAAATAGTCAAACTCACTCGGTTTTATTCTAAAAGGTGTCTCCAGCCAAGAGCAGGGAATGGGGTTTTGGATAATGGTCAAGAATAAAATTGAGGATATTTCTAACTTCCATTCTACCATGATACATTGTGATGGCAAGGGTTAATGCTTGAAGTAAATGTCTCTTTTAATACCTTGCCGCCTTTAGATTCTACGTTCTGTCCTGAATAATTTTTAATAAACTTTAGAGTGGAGAGAGCTTTGTTCTCCTAATATGCCCGGTGATACAATTGTCTTCTTAAAGGAAACCTATCAAAAGCATTATAGTGAACCTGACGCTTTGCCATGTACCCCAAAACTGCCCCCATGTCTTAATCCCACTATTTTATATAGATTTAAACAAGACTCCTTTGTAGGATTTCTAGGGGGGTGGCCCATGCTCCTGCCCCTAAAGACACTAATCATGTTATTATGTCATAGTGTAAATTGTGTTCTGCGTCTATGTACATAATGAGATGTTTCTATGTATACAGTGTAGTGTGTCATAGGATGTAGTAGTGTTAGTAATTTTAGTGCAAGTTAATATGTGACAATGCATTTATGATAGGAATAATATATACATATATATACACACACACTACCGTTCAAAAGTTTGGGTCATACTTTTATTTATCAAATGAGTTGCAAAATGAATAGAAAATATAGTCCAGACATAGACAAGGTAAGAAATAATGATTTTTATTTGAAATAATAATTTTCTCCTTCAAACTTTTCTGTCGTCAAAGAATGCTCCCTTTGCAGCAATTACATCATTGCAGACCTACGTCGGTACTATTTAATGAAGCAGCCAGATGAGGAGCTATGAGGCATCAATTTCTCAAACTAGAGACTCTAATGTTCTTGTCTTGTTGCTCAGTTGTGCAGCAGGGCCTCACACTTCTCTTTCTACTCTGGTTAGAGCCTGTTTGTGCTCTCCTCTGAACGGAGTAGTACACACCATTGTAGGAAATCTTCAGTTTCTTGGCAATTTCTCGCATGGAATAGCCTTCATTTCTAACAACAAGTCTAGACTGTCGAGTTTCACATGAAAGTTCTCTTTTTCTGGCCATTTTGATTGTTTCATAGAACAAACAAATGTAATGCTCCATCTTCTCAACTACTGTAGCTCAACGGAAGGTCAATTTTATAGCTTCTCTAATCAGCCAAAGCGTTTTCAGCTGTGCTAACATACTTGCACAAGGGTTTCCTACGGTTTTCTAAACATTAGCCTTCTTACACAGTTAGCAAACATAATACCATTAAAACACTGGAGTGATGTTTTTTGGAAATGGGCCTCTATACACCTATGTACTGTAGATATAGCATTAAAAACCAGACTTCTACAGCTAGAATAGTCATTTACCACATTAACAATGTATAGAGTGTATTTCTGATTCATTTGTTAGCTTCATTGAAAAAAAATGTGCTTTTCTTTAAAAAATAAGGACATTTCTAAATGACCCCAAACATTTGAACGGTAGTGTAATGTAATATATATATATATATATATGTATATATACAGTACAGACCAAAAGTTTAGACACACCTTAACACATGTGGAATTAAATACTTAATAAAAAAAGTGTGAAACAACTGAAAATGTCTTATATTCTAGGTTCTTCAAAGTAGCCACCTTTTGCTTTGATTACTGCTTTGCACACTCTTGGCATTCTCTTGATGAGCTTTAAGAGGTAGTCACCGGAAATGTTTTTCCAACAGTCTTGAAGGAGTTCCCAGAGATGCTTAGTACTTGTTGGCCCTTTTGCCTTCACTCTGTGGTCCAGCTCACCCCAAACCATCTTGATTGGGTTCAGGTCTGGTGACTGTGGAGGCAAGGTCATCTGGCGTAGCACCCCATCACGCTCCTTCTTGGTCAAATAGCCCTTGCACAGCCTGGAGGTGTGTTTTGGGGTCATTGTCCCTTTGAAAAATAAATGATGGTCCAACTAAACGCAAACCGGATGGAATAGCATGCCACTGCAAGATGCTGTGGTAGTCATGCTGGTTCAGTATGCCTTCAATTTTGAATAATTCCCCAACAGTGACACCAGCAAAGCACCCCCACACCATCACTCCTCCTCCTCCTCCATGCTTCACAGTGGGAACCAGGCATGTAGAGTCCATCTGTTCACCTTTTCTGCGTTCACAAACACACGGTGGTTGGAACCAAAGATCTCAAATTTGGACTCATCAGACCAAAGCACAGATTCCACTGGTCTAGTGTCCATTCCTTGTGTTCTTTAGCCCAAACAAGTCTCTTCTGCTTGTTGTCTGTCCTTAGCAGTGGTTTCCTAGCAGTTATTTTACTATGAAGGCCTGCTGCACAAAGTCTCCTCTTTACAGTTGTTGTAGAGATGTGTTTGCTGCTTGAACTCTGTGTGGCATTGACCTGATCTCTAATCTGAGCTGCTATTAACCTGTGATTTCTGAGACTGGTGACTCAGATGAACTGAGAGGTGACTCTTGGTCTTCCTTTCCTGGGGCGGTCCTCATGTGAGCCAGTTTCTTTGTAGCACTTGATGGTTTTTGCAACTTCACTTGGGGACACTTTCAAAGTTTTCCCAATTTTTCAGACTGACGGACCTTCATTTCTTAAAGTAATGATGGACACTCATTTTTCTATACTTAGAATTTGTATTATGGCAAGAAAAAAGCAGCTAACAGTCTATTCAGTAGGACTATCAGCTGTGTATCCACCAGACTTCTGCACAACACAACTGATGGGCCCAACCCCATTTATAGGGCAAGAAATCCCACTTATTAAACCTGACAAGGTTTTCTGTCTTTGGCATGGATGGTAAGTTTTTCTGATGCTGCTTTTTTTTTTCTAGTAGTTTTAAACCTGACAAGGCACACCTGTGAAGTAAAGACCATTTCCGGTGACTACCTCTTGAAGCTTATCAAGAGAATGCCAAGAGTGTGCAAAGCAGTAATCAAAGCAAAAGGTGGCTACTTTGAAGAACCTAGAATATAAGACATTTTCAGTTGTTTCACACTTTTTTATTAAGTATTTAATTCCACGTGTTAGTTTACTGTATATATGTATATATATGTATATATAGTATAGGAATGTTATGTAGGGCATAGCAATGTATAAAACAGGTATGGTGAATACCAGTTGTGAGGTAGCGATCCGGGGAACTCGCTTGAACTCCGGGGAACTCGCTATAAACACATCACATACTACATACATTACACTACATAGAATAGCACATCACATAATACATTACATTACATTACACATAACATAGAACACCTACATTTATCCTAACTATCTATCACCTGGACCTTATTGACCTAACCGTCAGTCCCAATGGTAGATGCGACCGCCTATTACCTCGTGGATACCTCATGCATGGCCCTTTCATCATTAGCCATCATGAGTCACCCACGATACACATCCTTTCCTTTGATCACCCAGGGTACTTTTACATAAGCTTGTTGATCCATCACCCAGGGTAATTTTACATACGCCCTGATGATACCCAACACATAACATCCACATAATAAATAGTTATCCACACTTATCAACGGGCTCTATGGATCCCAGTGGCAGTACCAGCCGCCTGGCTTTATTTACCCAACACAACACTTTAATACTAAATAAAAAAGCCAAGAAGCCAGCGCTGCCTATGGTTAGCACGCAATACAAAATGTGCATGTGCACATATTAATTTCTAACTGTACTTTAAACTGAGACATTTGGCAAACAATTGATCAATTCTTTGAGCTACCCGGCCACGTCACGGCATTCTCAGGTGGGGCAGTCCTACTCTACATTTTTTAATACGCTGTGCCATTACGGCCTCCTGAATGCATTAAAAGCAGAACCATATCAAATGCACATGTACCTGAAGCATTACTGAACTACTCCCATGGCGCCAGAAAAGCAGCGCAGATAAAGGCAGACCAGGTCCGGACATGACACCCCAACATTATCAGATCTGACCCCCACACTGCCCAACCAGCAATCATGGATGAGGGTATTGCCGGCTTTTGTCGGCGTTTACTATTTTGTCAATGACAGCCGGCGGCTCCTCGCTGTAAGGAGGAGTTACAGTACGTAATGTGTGTAAGCAGTGGCGGGACAAGGCATTTTGGTGCCCTAGGCAGGTAAGGCAAACGGCGCCCCCCGTGGCCACGCATTGGGCAATAAAGTCCACTTTTTTCTATTTTTTGTGCTGTTTTTCCTTTTTTTACACTCTCTATTATATATTACACACACACACACACTTGAGACTGCTGTGGGCTGAATACACAATAGCTGTATCAGTCACAGTTCTGACGATTCTTGGTGCCAGCACCAATCTGTCCACGGTGTTTCTGGAGAGCTGCAGCTTGCAGATCGCTTCAGGGTGCCCCTTTCCTGATCACCAGCGCTCCGGCATTCAGCCTGCTGAGCACTCAAACAACCCAGTCCACACTTCCAGTTAGCGGTTCATCACTTCCGGTTAGCGTTATAGAAATGAAGTTGCAACATCGTAGGATCAACGGTGTTTATTCCCTCTTCGTGTGGTCTTACATGGTGCGGGTGGGAGGACGGGGGGGTTCTCAAAGGCGATGGCCGTTTCACACCGCAAGTGGCGCTTCAACAGGCATATAGTCCACCATATGCCTGTTGACTATATGCCTGTTGAAGCGCCACCCCACAAAGAGTGAATAAACACCGCTGATTGTGTGTTGCAACTTCTTTTCTATAAATCTAAACACAATAGCTGTATATACAATAGAGAATACAGAATAGAGACAGCTGCTACCTGTATACACAATAGAGATGGCTGCGGACCGTATACACAATGGAGAATGCTGCTGGCTATACATACAATAGAGAATACACAATAGAAACTGCTGCTGGCCATACACAATAGAGAATACACAATAGAGACTACTGCTGGCCGTACGCAATAGAGAATACACGATAGAGACTACTGCTGGCCGTACGCAATAGAGATGGCTGCCAGCCATATAGACAACATCCCAACAGCTTCCCTTTATTCCGACAGCCTCCCTCCATCCCGACAGCCTCACTTCATCCTTCCTCCATCCCAACAGCCTCACTTCATCGCGATAGCCTCTCTCCATCCCAACAATGTCCCTCCATCCTGACCGCCTCCCTCCATACTTCCTCCATCCCAACAGCGTTCCTCCATCCCGACAGCCTCCCTCCATCCTGACGGCCTCCCTCCTTCCATCCCGACAGCCTCCCTCCATACTTCCTCCATCCCAACAGCGGTCCTCCATCCTGACAGCCTCCCTCTATCCAATAGCCTATTCCATCCTGACAGCCTCTCTCCATCCTTCCTCCATACCAACAGCCTCCCTCCATCCTGACTGCATCCCTCCATCCTGACTCCATACCAACAGCCTCCCTCCATCCTGACTGCATCCCTCCATCCTGACTGCATCCCTGTCTCCCCCACAGCCCCCGTCTCCCCCACAGCCCCCCGTCTCCCCCACAGCCCCCCTGTCTCCCCCACAGCCCCCCTGTCTCCCCCACAGCCCCGTCTCCCCCACAGCCCCCCGTCTCCCCCACAGCCCCCCTGTCTCCCTCATAGCCCCCCTGTCTCCCCACAGCCCCCTGTCTCCCCCACAGCCTCCCTGTCTCCCCCACAGCCTCCCTGTCTCCCCCACAGCCCCCCTGTCTCCCCCACAGTCTCCCCCACAGCCTCCCTGTCTCCCCCACAGTCCCCCTGTCTCCCCCACAGCCCCCTGTCTCCCCCACAGCCTCCCTGTCTCCCCCACAGCCTCCCTGTCTCCCCCACAGCCCCCCTGTCTCCCCCACAGCCCCCCTGTCTCCCCACAGTCTCCCCCACAGCCCCCCTGTCTCACCCACAGCCCCCCTGTCTCCCCACAGTCTCCCCCACAGCCCCACTGTCTCACCCACAGCCTCACTGTCTCACCCACAGCCTCACTGTCTCCCCCACAGCCCCCTGTCTCCCCCACAGCCCCCTGTCTCCCCCACAGCCCCCCTGTCTCCCCCACAGCCCCCCTGTCTCCCCCACAGCCTCCAGCATACCTTACCATTGGGGGAAGCTGTGGATGCGGAGCAGGGGTGCCGGAGCCCGGAGGGCGCACATCAGCAGGACGCTGCCTGCGAGCCGAGGAATAGCTGCGGGCCTGCGGCAGCTAGCGGTGGGCGCCGCCATGTTCTTTGTGGCCGGCGCCCACTAACAGTACAGCCGGTCGGTGGAAGCTGAGACTTCAACAAAATGGCCGCGGCTAATTGGAGACCGCGGCCATTGTGTAGAGGTCTCAACCTCTATTGACCGGCTGTACTGTTAGTGGGCGTCAGCTACAAAGAACATGGCGGCGCCCACCGCTCCCTGCCGCAGCTTCTCCCCGCAACTCCAGGGCCGGGCGGCGGTGACCGGACTCCGGTCAGGCGGGAATGCGCCCTGCCCAAGATGGCGCCCTAGGCGACCGCCTAGGTTCGCCTAGTGGTCGTCCCGGCCCTGTGTGTAAGCACAGTGCAGGACAGCATCCTCAATAAGGAGCTGACCCTGCTGCTTACGCAAATTGCGTACTGTATCCATGGTGCTGAAAGCTTTAACATTAGTTCTATGGGCAGCGCACCGCCATCAGCAGCATGTACAGTACGCAATTTGTGTAAGCAGCAGGGTCAGCTCCTTATTGAGGATGTAACTCCTCCTTACAGCGAGGAGCCGCCGGCTGTCATTGACAAAATAGTAAAAGCCGACAAAAGCCGGCAATACTGTAATAAAGCAATTTAACCCCAAACTTGCCACACTATGTGGACAACATGTCTCTAGGGAGGGTGGACACTCCCTGGAGACTTGTTGCCCACATATAATATTAACAGTAACCCTTTATTCATCCACGCAGCCGCAGGGATGAACAAAAAATCCGGCAACTGGATTGCACATTATGAGCAATCCGGTTACCGGATCCGGGTTTAGGGACACATTTTGAAGGAAAAATGTGTCTGAAGGCACATGAGATTACCGCATCCAGATCTGGATGCGGTAATCGCAATGTGCCATCTAAATGTGACCCTAGCCATAATCACTTCTGCATTTTTCATCCACTCCTAGTTTTGGCTACAAAAACTGATGTGAAAAACTGACCAAAAACTGCACATGTGAACGTAACCTTAATGTGTATTGTTAGGAAGACAGAGATTTGCAAAGAGCAAGTGGTGATGCTGCTCTTGCAAATCATGGTACTCATGCCCACCGCATGGTGATAACATGATTAGTGGGACGATTAGTCTGGGGAAGCACAACGGTCCCATGACTAGTCACCCACGAATGGTCAAATGATAAAAACAATTTTATGGAAATCTAAGCAAAAAGCCTTTTGGAGGAGCTTGTTTAAAGCTATATAAATAGTGGACGACATGGGGCAGTTTGCTCCATCAAAGGTGCCATCAGTGTGGAAAAAGCTTTCTAAACATGGTCCTTTATGTACAAATTGTACTTCTATAAGTCATGGAAAGGGTGGGTATGAAACTAAAGACTAAGGCTGCTTTCACATCAGCGTTTTGCGCTGATCACGGCAGTTTCGGTGACAAAAACGCAACTGCCGTGATTATCGCATAACAGCCGCACTTGTGGTTCACCTGCGGCAAGCCCCATGCAATGTCTATGGGGCTTGCGGTAAGTGTGCGGCAGCTGCTGCAAGTGCGGTTTCGGCACTTGCGGCAGGTGCGGCATACCGCGAAGTGCCGAAGCCGCACCTGCCGCACTTACCGCAAGCCCCATAAACATTGTATGGCCGTTATGTGGTAATCGCGGCAGTTGCGTTTTTTTTCACCGCAACTGCTGCGATCAGTGCAAAACGCTGATGTGAAAGGGGCCAAAGGACCACATCACACGCATCAATTTGATTAAAGATATCGCTTAAGCGACCTGCTTTTTTGATCGTTTAAGCGATATCGTTTGTGCATCGCTGCGTGTAACCAAGCGATATTTCTTTGAAAATCGCTTGATTGATTGATCGCAGATTTCTGAACCTGTTCACAAATCTATCGTTGGTCAGCCGGTGGACACGCAGCATCGCTGCATGTGACACCGGCAGAGCAACAATGAACGAGCCTATGCTGGGAGCTCGTATCCATGGTAAACATCGGGTTACTAAGCGCCGAGCGGCGCCTAGTAACCCGATGTGTACCTTGGTTACCAGCGTTCTCGCTGGTCCACATCGCTGGTGAGTCTGCCTGTGTGACAGCTCACCAGTGATATGATGATATTGTTAGTGATCGCGCGTGCATGTGATCGCTAACAATATCGTTCATCAAATTGATGCGTGTGATGTGGCCCATAGTTGTAGTCAAATAAAACACATTTTCTGTCTGTCTCAGCTCTATTGTCTGTTTCAATTCTAATTCAAGCAGCCATGCGGACAGTGACCAGTGTAAGCCTAATGCACACAGTGGCCAGAGTAATCAATAGCACTCTGCAGACTCAGACAGAGAAACATCCCCATCCATAATATTTAATCCCCTACTCGCATTCATAGGTTTGCTTAACATCCATCGACTTCAGCTGGAAGATAGTTGTGGGGTTTAAGCACCCGAATCCTCATAATTGTGGAGCTCTTATGATTGTTATCGTAGAGATATCAAAAGATACCAAAAAGAAAAATTCAAAGTGTTTCTATGGTACAATTATGAAATCAGAAATATGTAGTAATATATCTTCCAAACAGTGAATTAAAAATTGTTGTTGAAGGGTCATGTGTGTCTTTTTTGCTATTATTTTGTTTGATACATGTCACATTGCTTTACAGCTTAGGTTATTCCCACAAGTCCAGTAATCATTGTTAGGCTACCTTCACACTTGCGTTTCTGTGCGCCGCGTATGCGGCGCATGCGCATGCGCTGGTAAAAACGCATGTATAAGCAAGCATGCGGAGGATTTTTCATCAGCATGCGCATACGCATGCGTTCAATGTACGCTGCGTATACCTGCGCTCGTATGCGTTTATGACCATGCGCATGCGTTTTTCATGCGCATGCGTTTAATAAATTGGGCAAGATTTCACTTGTCCCTCCTACTGGCACGCCCATGGGAAGTGACTTGAGGCCCGTATGCATGCGCATCGTACACACCATACGCAAATCCTCGCGCACGCTTGTGCTCTCATAGGGCTTTATGCATTTTTTATCAGCGAGCGTGCGCAAGCGTGCGCATGCGGACGCGGGGAAATTTTATGCGCGGCAAAAAATGTAACATGTTGCGTTTCCAGGCGCAACTAGTTTTCCTAAAGCGTATGCATGCGGACAGATACGCAGCCGTGAGCGAGCAAAAGCAGTGTCTTGCGTACGATGCGTATACAATGATAAAGATAGGTGCGCAGTCCGCATGCACATTTGAATATTGTTATCCGCAGTGTGTGCTGCGGATACATACGCAAATGTGAAGCCAGCCTTAGAACACAATCGTTTGCAAGGACGTTGCACAGACACAACTTTTTTGTTCGTTTTTAAATTTACTGATTTCAGCTGAATCCGTTTTTTTTAACATTAGGGTCTATGGAAGGCGGATCGATTAACCAATTGCTATTTATTTATTAGTTTTTTTTCATTTGTAACAGATCCATTTTTTGCTTACTGGATCAGTTTCAAGTAGAAGATAAATAGGAATCTGCGAATACATCTGTTTTCAATAGACTCCAACGTTTAAAAAAAAGGATCCAACTGAAATCAATTATTTTAGTTGTTTGCACAAATTTTTTGCAAATGGATTGCTGCTGGATCATTTCTAATGGATGGACATGTGAAGATAGCATAGGTACGAATTGCATACATTACACTTAAAGCACCACGCCAGCGTTTCTTTTTCAGCCCTGGAATAGGACTTGTCAGCTGGTTTATGCCTCCCCAGCTATCACTGTCTGCACCTGCAGCTTCATAATACTATTCTAATCATCCCTGCCTGAGCTCAGAGTGTAATGTGAAAGGGGAAAAAAGAATTTATACACTTAAGTAAATGAGGCACAGTCTACATCTTGGAGACTGTAGTCTATCTGGCAGATTAATAGTTAACATTTCAGTCATATCAGAACATGCTGGGAGACCTGATGTGAAGCCACAATCATGTGACTATAATAGGCGGAGCCAAGTCCCCATTGCACAATATGAGTTTGCTCCCTTAGCTCCACCCACTATGGTCACATGAGCGTTACATCACATGTCCTTTACACAGAGAAGTTTTCAGTGAGTTAACTATTAACCTGCCAAAGAGACTACATGTTTGAAGGTGTAGTCACTGCCTCATTCACATAAGAAAATGTGTGTATAAATGCTTTTTTTTCACCTTTCACATTACACCATGAGCTCAGACAGGGATGATTAGACTAGTATTTTAAAGCTACAGGTACAGACAGTGATAGCTGGGGGAACATAAACTAGCTACCAGGCTGGCTTCACACTGCGGTCAGGTCAGGTCAGATCAGGTCAGGTCAGATCAGGTCAGGTTTTGTGTGCCAAAACCAGGAGTGTCTCAAAAAACCTAGAACAGGTGTCAATCTTTCTATTATACTTTTTCTCTGCAAGTTCCTCCTCTGGTTTTGAAACACAAAACCTGACATGACCTGACCGCAGTGTAAAGCCAGCCTTAGTCATCTGTTCCTGGTATTATATTCCTGTTTAAAAGCTTTTTCAGTGTCGTTCCAGTCCCACAGAACCATCTTGTGGCCGTAACTTCTGGCTAGCCGGAAGTCTGATGTTACTCCACAAGCTCATTGAGTTATATTGATTTTTTATCTCCGGTGCGCTCCATGGAGCAGCTACCATGTCACCAATCGCCAAAGGCTGACAGGAGTGGCAGTGATAGGCTGAAGGCACACTTCTATTGCCCTCACGCACGTGAAAGCCGCATGCAGTCGCAGCATGCTGCTATTGCACTCGCTTTCAACTTGTAATGCGAGATTAGTGCGTGGGACTCGCACCAGTGTGCCCTGCCTGATAGGGCAACACTGGTCCGAGTGCAATGCGAGTTATTCTAGCATTGCACTCGCGTGAGTCTCATTCCAGTGTGTTTCCAGCCACAGAAGGTGAAGTCCCCAGAGGATGAGTATAAGCCAGGTCAGAGGAGAAGGATTTAAAGGGATCCTGTCACCCCCAAATCACCTCTAAACCTATTAAAACCTGTCCCTAGAGCATATTAACACTGTCCCTACACTCCTTTTAGCTCCTAAATGGCATTAGTCAAAGTGAATATAAACGTTTTATAAGTACCTGATTAGTCATGATAATGAGTGACTATGCTATTCATAGTCACTCATCAAGGCAGCCCCTCTTCTTCATATCACGCCTATTCAGGCGTGCTCGTCAGTCTATGTTCAAAATCGCGCCTCCCTGCGCGCCTCCCCTCTCTCTCATAGCGTCTGGGCTTCACTGTAAGCTGTATGACGCGATTCGCGTCATTCCCGGCGCCGGATGACGTATTTGCAGCCGCGCCGCGCTGTCAGCTTCAAGTCCCACACTGCGCATGCGCATGGGCATGCGCAGTGCGTATTTTGAAGCTGACAGCGCGGCGCGGCTGCAAATACGTCATCCGGCGCCGGGAATGACGCGAATCGCGTCATACAGCTTACAGTGAAGCCCGGACGCTATGAGAGAGAGGGGAGGCGCGCAGGGAGGCGCGATTTTGAACATAGACTGACGAGCACGCCTGAATAGGCGTGATATGAAGAAGAGGGGCTGCCTTGATGAGTGACTATGAATAGCATAGTCACTCATTATCATGACTAATCAGGTACTTATAAAACGTTTATATTCACTTTGACTAATGCCATTTAGGAGCTAAAAGGAGTGTAGGGACAGTGTTAATATGCTCTAGGGACAGGTTTTAATAGGTTTAGAGGTGATTTGGGGGTGACAGGATCCCTTTAAAGCACCACTCCAGCAGTGCAATACAAAAAATGCTGGAGTAGTGCTTTAAATAATTTGATACATCAGATAATAGATTAAGATCACTCAAAAGATTAAGAATGTAAAATTCAGCAATAAAGAAAAAGTTGGGCACCACTAATAATCAGCTACGGACACACTAAGATAGTGTGTACACACTGCCAATCTGCTGTCACAAGGACCACACCAGCTCCGGAGTTGCAATGCTTCCAATGTAGTAATAATGCATCAAAATACGAAGAGAAAGAAAAAGCAGCACTCACTGGATCGAAGCACGGGTCACATTTATTGATTGCTGCTGGTTACAGCATGTGCAGGAAGGGGGACTGGGACCAGGGGATGATGGCTTGCCATTTTGTGCCTGTCTGATCAAGGGGTTATCTGCGGGTGCCAGCTGGTGGCCATGTTGTCTTCTGGGGAGCTGACGGTGTACATCATTTTGCAAGTATCCGGAAGCCCCTGGCACTACACACCTCCCACGTGGCTGCCAAAACCAGGCCTAACATCAAACCTGGTAACTGACTTATGTATATATGCTTATGCCTCTTGTATTACCACCTGTATTTGCTATTTGACCATTGTATATGTATTGTATATCCATTGTGTATATAGAGTTTGTCTAGTGTGCCCTTAAGGCGATTAGATACGTAATTTATTCCTGGGTTGCTCTTTTATGTCAATCCATGTATCCTCACGTCCATGTTCTTGGTTTAACATTACATACTGGGGCTGGTTTCTGACCCAATATAATCCCATGAACAGAATGGACCTACCGGGCAGGCAGGACACTTAGGCTAGTAAAAGGGTTCTCCCAGCATATCAAAGTTCTGAGTGTGTGTGATGCCAAGCTGAAGGTTGCATGGATCTCACTCTCTGTGCCCATGTGGACAGAAGGTGTCTGTGTAAAACTGTGCAAAGCTGACCTTAACTGTGGGGGCAAAGAACATCATGTTTTGACAGAAGTGCCGGGATTGTATTGCATGACCTCAACATATTACAGACGTGGGGTTGGGGCTGCGAGGTGCTGTTCGTCACACATGCAAACTCTATCAATGGAGTGCTGGTGCTATGGGAGGAGTCAAATATAGCACTTGGTTGTCTTTCTCAGTACCATAGCTTTTCAATGGAGCAGCTCTGTGTATGTGCCTCTATGGCTATACACAATAGGAGATACAGAATTCCAATTCTTGTGACCCACCAAATGTGAAACCCGCTGGGCAGACATTTATTTGCCTGTTCTGTAAATTCTAGTAGCACCAGAGGGGAACCAGAATCAGAACCTGAGTTTAAACAAGTGGGCACCAAGTAACTTCATAGCAGAATTTTGAAGCAAAGTGTTAGTGGAGGAAGAAGTGTTGCTGAGTGACATGACATTCAAATATGTCATTAGAAAATACTAGTATACAGTAAATGTGTTCAGGAGTAGTGATGAGCGAACTTTGCTTGAACATGTTCGCCAATTTCAAATTCGGATCGGGATCGGGAACCCGAAAGCTTTTCCCAAAAGTCAGCGAACGTGGCTTTGTTTGGGAAAAAGTTTGAAAGTTAAAATGGCCCAAAAACTTTACCTGCTAATTTGGGGCCAAAGCACTCATCAGAAGTCCCACTGGCTGGGGACGGCACCTCACCAAAGGTTAGGAGTGTCCCAGGCCATCGGGTCTACTTACTTGTATCAAGGTGCAGAAATTTTTGGAACTTTAAATACATTTTTAAGGCCCTGGAATTTGAGGTGTTTTGACACCTGTTAATTTTGGAAACAGAGCCAGATGTGGTGGCAACAGCTGGGAAGTCCAGAAAGCTTACAATGTCCTTAAAACATCCGTTTAAGAGAGCTTATTATTTTTTAGGGATTTTTTTCAATACCGTTTATTTATTTTATGTTATTTTTATTATCATTTTTTGGAGAGCAAACCTTTATTATTGCAGAGGGTCAGCACTGCAGCATAAGAGGCTATCTGTTCTACACTTATGTGATAGCATTTCATAAAAATATAAATCTATGATATTATAGGTCTGTTCACACTGATGGAACACCATAATAATAATATTGCTTTTAAAAATGTGCAATCACTATTTCATGTCATAATACTAATACTAGTAATAATAATATTTATTCATTTATATAATGCTGTTAATTCTATAGCACTTCACATACATTTGGAACACTGTCCTCATTGGGACTCACATTATTGCGCCATGGCGCTTTACATATGAAGAGGGGAGAACACAGACAAATACAGTAAATATGGACAATCAAGCCATTACAGGTACAGGAGGGGATCCTGTCCACGAAGGCTCACAGTCTACGGGGACGGGCAAGGAGACAGTAGGACGGGCACCGATCGTATGACGGTGGGGCGATCGGGTGTCATTGGAGGCCGTAGTCTTGTCGGAAGAGGTGAGTCTTCAGGTTTCTTTTGAAGGTTCCCAGGATAGGCGAGTGTCTGATGTGTTGTGGAAGAGATGAGATAAGGGGGCAGTAGAGAAGGAGCTCCTGGGAGGTTCGTAGGTTGTGTGCGGGCAGGTAGCAGGAGACCATGCTGGAGATGTATGGGGGGTGATGGATGGGTTTATATGTCATGGTTAGGGTTTTAAATCGGGATATCTGAGAGATGGGGAGCCAGTGAAGGGCTTGGCTGAGGGGGAAGACAGGGGAGTAGTGGGGAGACAGGTGGTTTAGTCGAGCAGCGGAGTTTAGGATGGATTGGAGAGGTACAAGGGACGTTTTGAGTTCACTTCTTGTGCGATGGACTATTTCTGCAAAGAGGTGCTTTGATATGCCTTTCAGAGACTGTTGAACAAGCCGCAGGCTTCTGGCCTGATGTTCTGAGGTATGGAAATGCAAGACACTACACATACCGGTAGAACAGGGCTGTGCAAGTGCAGTTCTCAAGCGCCGCAAAGAGTGCATGTTTTCAGGATTTCCTTAGATTTGCACAAGGTGCTTGAATCATGACCTTTGCAGGTGATGAAGAAATTAGCACCTGTGAAATGCTAAGGAAATCCTGAAAACTTGCACTGCAGCTTTCCTTAGACCCTCTTTGGCCCTGTGCCCACGGTGCGTTGTTTGATGTTTTTTTCATGCAGATTTGGAGAATCTGCATCAAAATCTGCATATCTTTCTCGAGGCTAGCAAAGTCTATGACAGGTCACAAGTCCTCTCTGTGCCACGTTGTCTCTTTGTTTCCTTGTATATGTGGTTCAGATTTCTTTTTTCTGCCCCAAAATCTGCACCAAATCTGCAAGAAAAAAACACATTGGCACAGCACTTCTGAGCTTTCATAGGCTTTGCTGGCTTCAGGGCAGAGAGGCAGATTCTCAAAATCTGCTTAAAAAAAGCATCAAACAACATGCCGATGTCAAAGCAGGATTACTTGCTGCATGATACCAACTGTGTAACCTGACACAGCCTCAGAGAAGTCATGATGAGGATGACTGAGGTTCATGAGCGGGCGGGCCTGTAAGCATGGTGAGTGTGACAGTGGCGCTGAAGCTTGCTAAGTAATAGTGTAGGAAGCTGATGTCTGTGCCAAAACAACGGGGCTCCTCTGTAAAATAGTTTGAGCTGTGTTTGGCAGCTTTTGAGCCCCTTTGAAGGGGTTTTCTAGGCCCTTGATTTTGCCTCTCATTGATTTCAATGGATTTCAGAAGTTTGACGAACTGTTCGACTGTTTATTGAATGTTTCAAATGAGACGAACCGAAACGAATTCAAACTTCCAAAGGTTCACTGGTCTCTATTCAGGAGAAGCCAAAGATTGAGGAGAAAGGATTCACACCAAAACATTTCATAGACATTTTATATAAGTATTCCCTGTATATACCTATTTCCTGTATACACGTATTACATAGCAGTGTATGAACTATTGCTATTTCACGCAGCATAATAATACCAGGGGCGTAACTACAATAGGTGCCGGGGTTGCGATCGCACCCGGGCCCTGCAGCCTAGGGGGGCCCCAAACGTCCCTTTGGCCCATAGAAAAAGACTAATACTACTAAAGATTTGCAATAATTGGGGGCCCCGTTGGAGCTTTCGCATCGGGGCCCCGAGGCCTGAAGTTACGCCACTGAATAATACCATGCGTCCCTGTTCTGAAATATTTGAGATAATAAGGCTATTATTGTGTGATGATCAAAGGCAAAAACAGGATGAAGAACTGAAAAAGTTTAATATAAGAATAATAGGAAAAAGAAGGACTCATGCCGTAAGGACTTAAAACCATCCAAATATTGAAAACACCTCCCAGTAGTTAAGAACAAGTAATTAGCTAATTAAGCCAAAGACAGGCGTCTGTTTCCAGCAACGGGGGAGTGGGATTTAAAACATGCCATCCCTGGAGAATTTCGACGGTTCTATGCCTAAAAAAATGCAGGAACATTTCCAAAGAGCAGATGTCTTGGAAGAAACAAGATGGGAGATTAGAGATTTTGTTGTATGGAGGTGGTGAAGCGAGGGAGATGCTTGAAGTGACAGACTTGGATGGCGGGGAACGTCATTAATGGTCCATTAGGACAGAAAATATAGGACCATATAGAAGGTGACCCCTTCATTGGGTTATCTACAGCCATAGGAATGGAATATGTTTATTTATAGAACTCCAGAGACAAGGTATGGAGGGTTCAAGAGGGTTAAATAAATACAGACAGTTCTGGGTAATTAAAAGGATATTAAGAAAGGGTTCATGGCCTGCCAGCGCCATGCAATCCAAGTGACCGATGGAAGAAATAATAAGGATGAATATAGGAATATAGTGTAAGTATACAGTGAGACAAAGCTCCTGCAAGGCATCACATAACATATATATATATATACGGTATATATATATATATATATATATATACATGTATATATATATATATATATATATATATATACACACATATCCACTTCAAAATCACCCAGAATTCCCTATCAAGGGCTCTCAGATGAAAAATGAGTACAATTTCTATTTTTAAGTGATCACTTTATTAGTCATTGATTTATAATTATTCCATAAAAAACATTAAAAATAATTTTTATTACATAGGAGTATCCTGATAACATAAATGATTTATATCTGGGTCCAGGACTGAGACCGCATTACATCAATATTTCTACAATATAATTTATACAGTAACCGGTGATACCAGATATATAAGGGAATACTACTTATTTATTCATTTTATCACTTCAGGCAGCCATACACTCAAGTGTGTGTCTTGACACTGTCTCTTACAATTCCAGAGCACCTGTGCACTGGCCCCTATCCTTGATACAAGCCACAATTATATATGCACGCCTGTGCACTAATGGTGCCCCTTCTAATCAGTGTTACACTGTGTGCTGCTGCCCTCGTGCCTTCCTAGTTTCCCCTTTAGTATCTCATACCTGGTTAAGTGTTGTTTATGACCGCAGTCCTGGCACCCCCACCGCCACTACACATATGTATATATATTTGACAGGATGTACCTAACAGATTTGAAATATTTTGTATTTAATTTCAGCAATAAGTAAAAAAGCTATAAAAATGTTTATACTTATTCAACAGGTAGTGTCCATTGGTGTTCCAATAAAAGAGATATGTGATCTGACTAATAGATTATGGAACTTGAGTCTATTGTGGCGCCCCACTGGTCGGGACAACACGTAGGGGTACTGCACCCATATAAGAGGGTGTAGTATCCCTGTGACTAGGGAATTGGGATGTCGCATAAGGGACCCTCACAACACTCATTCACACTAGAGTAGGGGACCGTGGGTGGACCTGCTGCAGGAAAGACCCAGTCCCATGGGAGGAGTTTAGAAGGGTAGAAAAGTGTGTGGGTGGGAAGAGCGTTAGAACAGTGAGACAGTGAGGGAGTGGAGAGCTCCATTGGGGAGTAAGAAGTGCAGGAAGCAGGGGAAGCCGTTGGGATTGAGGGAGATGCTAGGGGCACCAGGTAGTGTGGTGCACCCGAATCTGGACCCAGAACGACTGCCGACCGGAGGGATCTGGTCCCGGAACAGAGGACCGGCTCTGAACATGGTGCGGGCATTTATTCCTGAGCCGTTAAACTGGAGGCCCGAGCTTCTATAGCAAGTCGCGGCCGAACACCTGGCGTATCCCTAAAAAGGCATACCGAATAGGGTCAGGGTGACCCAGAGAAGAGTCCTCCACAGAGGGCCCGTGGGAGCAGGCTCGAGGCTCTGCGCGTGGGAGCACTTTAAGGGAGAGAAGAAAGGGCGCAGTGAGGGACGGCAAGGAATGGCAGGCACACCACCAAGGGTCCTAAGTGAGTCATCACAGTTCCCTGGTGACTACCTAGGCCAAAAAGACCTGAAACACTGTACCATCTGTGACCTGTCTGAAGTGCTGCCAGTAAACTCATGCAGAGTTAAAGACTGTGTGTCGTACTTTATTTGCTTGCGCCTGGAGAGCCACACACTTTCTGCATTGAGAAGACTGGTAACAAGGCTGTGTGGTAAGCTGCCTCCCTGTGTAAAAACTATCCACAACTGCCCCGGAAAACCCGCTCCACCTACGGGGAGCATAACTATCTTGCTGCTCCACCATCACCCAGGAGGACTGTCCTGCATCACATGGTAACATTACCAGAATCGTAGGTGGCATCATGAAACACTTTTATTTTATTTTTATTGACTGTTTCCCTCTTTTTAAGCGAACACCAGGGCCACAGGACTGGGCATCAGCGCCGTGACATCTCCCGTGAACTAAACGCCTGGGACCGGGTACCCCATGGCCCTGGGGCGGGTCACTATCATGTTCAGCTCAAATGCTGATCCCAACATTCAATATTGGCACCAACCTTCTCTTAGACTAATCATATGTTTGACTGTGCAAGGAGCTGTGAATAAGTAGTTTAGATCTTTCTTCCGATGGACATCTAGATTTTGATGGACATCTAGATTTTTATCCTATGAATTTCAGAGGCATTCCCACCTGGAATAACTTTACAGCAATTATGTACAATTAATCATTTTATAACTTGATTTGCAGAATAAATGAGAACATGATATTATGTCTCACTATTACCACACTGTTCCATTGCACTATTTCCGATTTACGCCCTATGTGGATTTCCCACTAGTGTACATAGCACTTTCACAGACCCATACCCCATTGGGACCCGTTCAGGTAGTGTATGGCTTTGGGAATTATAAAGCAAGAGGGAAAAAAGCTATTAAATTTTATGTATTTAACCCAAATTAGTAGGCGGTGTTTATAAAAAAATATATACATAAGCTATTACGAAAGGGACAACACAATATAGTTTATACAGTTACATAAAATAAAATAAAAAAACAAAAAAAGTTACTAAACCTGGAAATGGCTTAAAAGTTTAGAGGCGAGAGATAGAAAACATGGACAGAACCCACAACAAGCTATACCTTCCAAGAACTTAATTAGGACCAAACCCAATTTCTCCTTTTTATTAGATCAGAGTTATGCCCACATACTCCCCTTTGATGAATTCACGTGGGGGCTGTTTGTGGGATGTGTCCTCGTCTCTTCAGAATTTTAGGAGATCCCCAACTTACAGGATATCTTTGCCCCTGTAGGTCCCAGGCTAAAGATTTTACCTTCACATTTCCTATCACGATTTTACCTTTCCATAGTATGACATAGATAGAGATATATGTATTGTAATCCATATGAACGATATTAATTTGGCGCTCATAGGCAGGCCTCTCAATTATGAAAAAATGCACGTGTTCTTCCTCTTGTGATTGTGTCTAGCCCCAGGCCCTGGGGTACTCGGGTATCAGGCTCTGAGGGGTTCGCGGCGATGTCACGGGTGGCGGTGCCTGAGCCCGTGGCCTGTGTGACACTTCAATAGAGGGGCTACGTAGAAGGAAAAGAGTTATTGTCACGTGACGTCACCTGTAGTACCTGGTGATGGGACAACAGCGCCGCCAGTCCTTCGGAGGGTGATGGTATAGCGGCAAGGATGGCAAAGCTCCCTACAGGTGAAGCTGGGCCTCCGGGGCAGCGTTGCTGTAAGCAAAGAGGTCGATGATATTTGGCACAAAGACACGGAGGCAAAGTAACTCTCCCGGGTACTTTACTGCAAACAGTCATCAGCATACAAGTCCACAGTTCAGCAAAAGTTGTTAAAGAAAGAGGTAGCTCTACGGGTGGCTGCAAGTGGATGCCAGATGGATATGGTGTTACCCGTGTTATGCCTTAGTTGACGAACCCTTGTCGTTTCTTCCCCACCTAGGATGAGTCTATACCCAATTACTTCATTATGGTAGTCTTGGGGCTCCCCTCCCTCGAAGTGAAGAAGCAGGCAGACCGCTCCGTCTGGCAGGGAGCCACAGCCTGTGAACAGACCGCAGCAGCCGGTTGATGACTTCAGAGGTGGACTCTGGCCGTATCCTTGGGTCAGGCGTTCCAGTGGTGGACTGGGGAAGCTCCCTGGAGTATGGTTGCTCCACCTGGGGTTTCCCCTTTCTCTCTCGGGCCCAGATTCACGCGTCAGGTACCCTCTCTCAGGATCCCCTCAGAATCCCCTTTCATCTGTCCTGAGGATCAGACTGGAGCTGTCCTTTTAGACCTCCCGACTTGCTCCACACTCCTCCTCGACTCTTTACTAGCTCTACTCTCCGACTGACTTCTACTCCCCCTAGAGGTGACTGTATCTCCCTCCCAGGAGTAACCTCCCACCACTACTCTAGTGTGGGAGTGCAGGAATGGGTCCCACCCACCAGCCCAGCATCCACTTGCAGTTGGGGAAGATTACACCACTTTTATGAGTGCAATACCCCGGTGTGACGCCTGACCATGTGGGGCGCCACAATTGCGTTGCTGAAAATGTACTACCATAATTATTGCATCAATGCAAACCCCAATATTCATAACTGTATGCTGGCTCCGAAAAACCTATGATTCTGCTTTGAATCAGAAAAGGCTTGGGTTAGGAAGTGTAATTGCCCTCCTCTGCATAAACGAATCTCAGTCTTGCTGTCTGTTTTCAAAGCATTCCTCTGTGTGGATTTTATATTTCTCTATGATATATGGAATGCCCTGTCACAGTATAGCTACCACAGGCAGTGAGCAGGACATCAGAGGCAAGCTGTACCAAGAGAACATTAATACATTTTCTAACTACTGCCTGAAAAAAACACTAAAGAGAAATGTAGTCCTCTGTCAACATCCCATATCATAATTAAGTTTTAAGACTCATATGTGCATGATTTAGATGGCTTCTAGGACTTGTTGAGGGCCTTAGAGAACTGGTGTTCAGAAATCCTAATGTCCCAATTGAAAAGTAAATTACAGCCACAATCATTCTATAATTGGGAATACACATAAAAAGTGAGGACTTTAAATTTCATTCTGTGGATCCATCTTGTAAACAAGTATCTCCAGATGTTGTGGTCCCACCATGGCCTTCCATCTTCTGCTTTTGGGATATGTAGCTTTACTATATGTCAAAGTTTTCTCTGTTTGTCACACTACACAATATATGTACACACAATGTATTGCATATTTCCCTCAAATATAAAATGACTACAAGTCATCTTCTTCTTAGCCTCTCTTTACATTCTTCACATTGCTTCGCTCTAGCTGTTCCAAGGCCTCTCCACCTTTCATTCACACTTTATCCCAGTAGTGACTTTCTGTCCTTTTGTGTAAAAGCTTTGATTATTTCAGAATTAATTCTTTCCTCCAACAAGCTGCTTTTCTGCTGACCCCCACATACACTGATGATGAGGGATGGGGGTCCTTGGCTCTGCCAGGCAGGTTCTTTTTACCCCCCCTTCCCTCCTTCTCCGTTGCATAAAATGAATACATCTGCTCCACATAAACATGTTGGCAGCTGCTGGGACAAATCCACCTCTTCAAATGTCGCTTCTGATTAGCTTGTCTTGGCAAAGCTTCGTCATTCTCTTGTGTGACAGAATATTGCTCCTTGTCTGCGGCTCCCCCGCCTCCTTCTTTTTCTTGCTCCCCATCTCCATCCCTCCTTTCAGCAGTTCCTCTGGGTGTTTGCATTCTTCAGCAAACACCTTCACCTCTTTGAATCTTCTGCTCATTTCTTTTTATTACTTCTTTCTCAAAATTTGATTTTGGATTATCCATATTTCTACTGGGTGTAGGTAGACATCGGAAGACCATTATGGTCATTGTCTTATTGTTCTGTTCCACCAGCTGCCCAGTAACTCTGGAACTGGTTCACGCCACACATAATTCTAAGTATTCATATATAGTTGTGTCCATATATCTTTAAGGGTCCAGACTGAAGAGCATATTTATAGACATGCTCCTCAACATAGTAATTACAACATCACAAGGAAAAGTAACGGGATTATGAAAATCACAGGATCAATAGACTGTTACACTAGCAGGATCTACTGTGTCACTGATCAGGCTGACCCTGTAGGGGCATGACTAAGTGCCTATTGGGTTTTCACCAGAGCCTCTGATGGTGAAGATGGACTGGGCTGCCAGTAGACACCAGGTACCACTCCAGGGCAGTCCCCGGTGACTGCAGCAGCTGACCCAAAGAAGGTCAGGTAGACAGGGGCTGGGTAGCAGAGCGACTGGCGGCGTACTGGAGACAGGCAGGACAGGTTTGGGTACATGGACAGGCAGGATGGGTTCAGTAAAGGAGCAGGACAGGTACAGGTAATAGAGATGGACGGTTCTGGTTCAGAAAACAGACAAGACAGGTTTGGGTACGCAGACAGGCAAGACGGATTCAAGAACTAAGGCAATGGGCAGATGATGTGGCCTGAGCTAGGGATACTCGACACGGGGACTGATGGCGGCTGGGATGGGATATCACGGGTGGTTGGGATCCCGGTTCCGTGCCTGGTGTTCATTTGAGTAGATGGTGGGGGAGAAGGGAGTATTTACAGGGGACGTAAGCCACTGTAGTTCCCGGTAATATGGTACCGGCGCTGTAAGCCGGACCGCTGAGGTGATGGTGGATGCAGCAGAATGTGGTACAGCTCCCCACAGGTGGAGCTTTACCTCAGGGCAGCATGATGGATAAGGATGTAGTGGAGTAGTTGTAGGTGCTGGTGTTGCAGTTCTTCCCTCTGCAGAGCTGCTGATGGTGCTGAACCCTCCGGGCACCGCAATAAGGATAACTGAGTCCAATTCAACTTTAACTCCATTTTAATGGATACCGGCAGATGGTGATGATATATGGTACAGTCTGGTTTATCGGGGTCAGTCACCAGTTCCAGGTTCCCCGTTATGGAGTCTCTAGATGTTCTTCCCTCTGTGGCTTTCAGGGTCTAAGTTACTCTTCTTAACTCTACCACCCTCGCAGAGCTCTCCCGCCAGTCCCCTGATCTCCCACGGTGGGGCACGGGTTTCCTTTACCGGTTCTGACGAGGCCGATTACTTCCCCCACCACCGGAACTCGGGCCATGCTCCTGTGATCTTGGATCTAGTTTTTGGTACTGAGGGGCGAGATACCTTGTGGTGCTGTCAGCTACCCTTTGGTGATGGGTCCGCAGCTCGTTGGTCTGTGGCCAGAGATAAACGTCTGACCGCTATGGCTACCCGCACTGCCCATGCTTCCCCAACATGACCAGCCAGCTCCAACCAGTCCTAGCCAGTTGCCCACTGTCCTGGTTCCCCCCCTTTGAGGTTACTCCTGGCAGCGTTGCTCTCAGGCTCGTCCCTACTGACTGCTTCCCAGCACTAACTGTCTTTCTAAACTCTCTCTCCTGCTACTCTATCCTAGGCTCCACACCCCCTTTCTGGGACCTACTAAATTACCGGTTCCCTATTCTAAGTAGTGTGGTCCTAGGTGGGTGTAAGAATAGGGCTCCATAAGGTGAACCTTGAACTAAAAACTTTACAGGGTTACCACATTTGCTGTTAAAGTGCAATACTACCCTGTGGCACCTAGCCAGAGGGGCGCCACACACCCCCTTGATGAAACACACCCGTCCGCGGGTGTTAAACCAAACCGGGTATAAGTTGACATTTTTATTTGCAATTAAATGGGTAAACTTCAAACATATATAACAGTAAACTTGTACTCTTGCTCATAATCTTCCCTTGCGGGAGGCTCGTTTCTTATAACGTTGCATTAACATTTATTGTACTCTAGTCCACCTCGGCCCAACAGGGACCAGGTTCCAAGTCTCTGATTCACTGTTCATCAGGCTCAATAGGAAACACACATCGTACATTTACGTTCATGTACTGTAAAGGAAACATAAAAGAAAGTACTGCACACGTTACTGGTTACCATTTCTTCTTTACCCGTAGTATCGGCTCACCCGAATGGCGAACCACCCTCTAGGTCCTGCGTTGCGCTCATAGGAAATTATGTCCCCACTATACAGATCCCTGTCCGGGTGGCCCTGGGGAAAGCAAGCCTCTACGTCCCTTCACCAAACAAAAACCTCTGCAAGCAGGCTCTCCTCCCGGGCGAACCCATACCCGGTGTTAAGATTAAAGATGGTAACCACTCCCTTTTTCCGTTGACTGAGTGATTGCGGGGGTTGATTGCGAGCAATCGTGCGGGCCTGGCAGGTCTCCATCTCATTAACCCACCAGGCTTCACGGCGCCTCTGTCTTTCAGCCTCGTCGGCCGGGTTCGATGGTATGAACCAGGAACGGCTCACTTGTTGCCAAGGCAGCGACGGCTTGCTCGCAGACTGCACCGCTATCCTCCACGCAGCAACGACTTGAGTTGCTGGTACCGGAGCCCTCCATAACTCGCGTGGCCCAGCCTACTCTGCATCACCGACGGCTCCTTCCTCCTCCGATCCCTCCTCCTCTCCGACACTGACCTCATCATCTCCATCGTCAGCCGGCTCCCCGGGGAAGAGGATGAGGTCTCCCGTGGTGGTCTCCTCCTGTACCAGCCTTGTTGGTAGAGGCGTCTCCGGTCACCGGGTGCTCGGTTTGGGTAGCCACCGTGACCCCCGATTCCGGGTTTTGCCGCTGGGCATTTCACTGCTCCGCCCGCTGGTCCACTGTTAGGACCATTTCAGCACTCCAGTACTGGATGGTCCAGTCTGCGGTCTCCTGCAGGCGGGCTCATAGGTCTCGCAGCGCTGTTCCCCAGAAAATCAGATCATCACCGACAGTCTCCAGGTTTGGGATGCCTGGGGCGCTTGGTCAGCTCTTATTTGTTCCTCCACCTCACGGATAACATCTGTTATTCTCGGTACCGCCATCATCATCAGGTCACTTGTGGGTAACGGGTTTGGAGTCTGGCACTGGTTCTCGTTCTGCCCTCCGGCCGCGCCCTGTTTGATTTTTATAGTCCTGACCTGGCGTGGGCGTATTCTCAACCTGCCCTCTTGGTTGTTTGATGGTAAGGGGGCGGGGAGACACTTTGGCGCCTCTTTCTTGGCCCATTTATGCTGAGGGGCCGAGGCGCGCCCCTGGGCCAGCACATAGTTCTTTTACATTTGTAAACTCGCCCACTGCGAAAGTCCTATCGGCGAGTCCTTCGGGCTTTTCCGGAGCCCGCCACTACTTTCGTCACTCCTCGGCAGAGAAGAGGGGCGGGGCTTATCTTCCCCCTCTTTTCCTTCGCTGTGGTGCAGTTCAATTTCCGTAATGGCGGACTGGTTGCACAATTCAGAAAACACTTAATAAAGTCTTTTGGGCGCACTTTACATGGTTCCACCAGGCTGGTTCTATCCTGTTCGTAGACGCCAGAAAATGATGTGGCCAGGGCTATGGGTACTCGGACACCGGGACTGATGGCGGCTGGGATGGGATATCATGGGTGGTTGGGATACCGCTTCCGTGCCCTGGTAATCATTTGAGTAGATGATGGGGGAGAAGGGAGTGTTTACAGGGGATCATGACGCCACCTGTAGTTCCCAGTAATATGGTACCGGCGCTGCAAACCGGCCACTGAGGTGATGGTGGGTGCAGCAGAGTGTTGTACAGCTCCCCACAGGTGGAACTATACCTCAGGGCAGCAGTGATGGATAAGGATGTAGTGTAGTAGTTGTAGGTGCTGGTGTTGCAGTTCTTCCCTGTGGTGCCTAGCCAGAGGGGTGGCACACAGACATTAGACTAAAGAATCAGACAGACCAGGAACCTAATTGTTCAGGCACCTCACTACAGGGGGAGGTGGTTTAAATACCCTAAAATGCCTTAATTACCCAGAGACCCCAGTCATACGTTGGGGAACACTTTCTGTTTGTGCGTGCTGCCCCTTTAAGAGGCAGGGAGCAGTGTACTCGCACTCTAAGTACATGTCACGCATGGAACAGATGAGAGGGGTTCTGGTACAGCCAGAACGTGAGCCTTGGCTAAAAACCCAAGAACTTCCTGAAGCTGATGCACCACCTGGTAATGTATGGTAGAAACCTCCTCAGAGACTTCCTCCACCAGACATGCAAAAGCTTGTGTTAAAGTCATAGCGGCTTTGGGGAATATAGTAGGTCTTAGATTATGTCACATGTGGAACGGATGAGGGGAATGAAGCAGGAAGAGATAAGGGCAAGAGCAACTGGGAGGCTAGTCTGGCCCTGGACTATGGGTCCCTGACTAGCCCTGTTCCCGAAGGTACCTCTGAAGGTGAGGAGGCTCGGGTCACAATCCTTTCCCTCAATTCCTCAACCTGCTCTCTGCTAAGAGCCCCTACCTCAACCTGCAGACCAGGAAAACGACACCATTCCAATGAAAGGGGACAGCAGCTGCTCCAGCAGCACGTCTGCACAGCACGGGTCCTAGATGAGAATAAACTCAATCTGTGACACCTAGTGGAGGAAAGTGGAGCTATTTCAATACTAGAAGAGTGGAGATCTGAATGCTATGACACACCCCTCCACCTCCACCTCTAATGTGTGACTCACTCCTCCACTTGCAGAGCCGCAAACAGCCAAATAAGGAAAAAAACTCAATTAAACAGCACAGCAGTAACAATGTAGGACTGCAAAGGCAGTCAATATGTCACAGTACATTGCCAGGAGACCTGCGTGATATGCACAATTTCTGGAGCATGAGGACTGCAGAAAGAGCAGGAGAGTGAGCAGGCCGGCTGTGGTGGTGAGCACATCAGCATCCCTGCAGAGTGGAGGAATCAGGACAGAGCAGGGACATCGGCGTACACTACTCTACAAGCTACCTCCTCACAAGATCAGAAAAGAATTTCTTCATGAGAAGAGGGGCATAAATGTTCTCCTTGGTCCTTGGGATCCCATAGCATCTCTTCAGGACAAAATATTTTCCAGTCAATCAGGAAAAGGGTTTCTCCTTTACCCTTCTTCATGGCCAGGATGTTCTTCACTTCAAAGATATCTGTGGCGCCCCTGCGTCCAGGAGGCCACAAAGGGAACTGCAGCCAGGCAGGTAGGACAATGTTAAACACTAACACCCTCACAGCCCACACAACCCACGTGTCAGAGAGGTTACATCCAGCCCTGAGGTTAGACACTATATGAGACCAGAGGGGTGGTGGATGAGGGGAGTGGGTTGGGCACACCAGAGGTCAGGTGACTGACAGTATATAGAGAGGGGGAGGAGTGAAGGAGTTGAGTAGGCTCAAGGTGCCGAACAGCAAAGACCAAGAGTAGGCCACAGTAGGCTGAGCAGTAAAGGCCAGAGGACAGCAGGAAGTTGAGCTGAAGCTGAGCAGGAGAGAGCCACACTGCCTGGAAGAGTGAAGACTGATGGAGCGCAGAATCTGTACTGAGCCAGTGCGAGCCAGAGGAGAGAGAAAGCCCATCCAGAGAGTCAGATCCCCAGGAGTGTGAGAGAGCCGAGAGGGACGGTGTAACCCGGGGCCCTAGACACACAGCTAAAGCAACTAACTGCAGGCGGAGTAGCCCTCCTATATACAGAAAGGAACATAGAGAAAGGAGCCTGGTATCCTAGTGCTAAGGATTACTGGAGGCTGGGCTGAGTAGAGTGTCGGCTCTAAAGGGGACCGTAGTTCACCCGGTATCCCCAGATAACACGACGAGGGGTCTGAGTTCCAGACTGAGATTCCTAACCCAAAAGGACAGGCAGCTAAGTGACGTACTAGGACTCACAGAAGCCCGAGTCACCGCCATACTGTCCAGTGTCGCACAACGCAGAGAAAGAGAAGCAATAGCCCGGAAAGGGACATACACAGACTGTGTGAGGGGTCACCGGAGGGAGAGGCCTGGCTGCAGGAGCAGAGAGAGAACCCGTGTACTTGAACTGTGTAACAACTGCAAATAACTTGTAAGCTGACTGAAAGAACTTGAGTAAAGCTTTGGAAAACCCTGCATCGCCTCTCTTGTCAGTCTCTAGCTGCAGACCATTCCTCCCTACAGATCCAGCCTGTCCGCAGCAGCCAGGAGGAGAGGTCCCTGCAGCCTGCAAAGTAAGTGTGCTCAAACTACACACACAATTGACTTTAAACCCTTACTGCCCCGGGGGATACAGTTCTCCCCACTGGAACTATACCATCCCCGCTGCCATTCCATCACCCCCCGGAGGTTCTGCAGCAGCGGCGGCCTCATCACTGGCCGCACCAAGTGGGTGGCGTCACCCGTGACATCTCCCTTGTAAATAATTCCCCCCTTTTTATTGTGAGGGCCCAGGGACACGGTCCGGACCAAGCCACCCGTGACATCCCCAGTACCGACCGGTCCGGCACCGAGTACCCTAGTCCCACCTGGGGCTCCACATATCTTCAGAGCTGACAGGCATAGGCATGGAACAAGGATCTTCGGAGAGGTGCCTCATGACGACTACTTGAGAAAGAATACATGGAAGGAGTCGGGTATGCATAAAGAAGCTGGAAGCTTCAACTTCTTAAACAAGTATTGATCTGACCATTGACCTCAAAGGGACCGATGTAGTGTAAAGAAGTGGTTAGATTCCTGCCCCTGAAGACACTGGTATAATAATGTACAGTTGTGGCCAAAAGTATTGACACCCCTGCAATTCTGTCAGATAATACTCAGTTTCTTCCAGAAAATGATTGCAATCACAAATTCTTTGGTATTATTATCTTCATTTAATTTGTCTTCAATGAAAAAAACACAAAAAGAATTGTCCTAAAGCCAAATTGGAAATAATTCCACACCAAACATAAAAAAGGGAGTGGACAAATAACACTGTCCACTGTCAATAACAACTCCATCAAGGCAGTAGAACCCTTGAACTTGTCTGACGAGGAGGAGGACAATGGCTTTGAGGGAAAGCTAGAGGCTTGGTACCAAAAGTTACATGTAGGCACTCCACTCCTTCACACCAAAAGCATGGAGTTTACTGGGTAGTGCGGGAATATGAGCAAGTCTTTAGTAAACATCCTTTAGACTTTGGGCATGTAAAAGGGGTCCAACATCATATCCCCACAGGTGATCATCGGCATTAAAGAAAGATACAGGCCTGTACCGCCAGCTCACTATCAATGTGCCAAAGAAATGTTATGGGAGATGAAGGAGGCTGGGGTGATCAGAGATAGCTGTAGCCCCTTGGCAGCTCCTCTAGTCCTAGTAAGAAAGAAGGATGGTACAATGAGAATGTGTGTAGATTACAGGCAGATTAACTGCATTACACATTAGGATGCATACCCATTACCCAGGATTGAAGAGTTATTACGCTGCATTGAGAACTGCTAATTACTTTTCCACCTTAGATCTTACCAGTGGGTATTGGCAGGTTCCTGTAGCAGAGGTGGACCGAGAGAAGACAGCGTTTGTCACGCCAATGGGCCTCTGTGAGTTCAGCTGCATGCCATTTGGACTCTGTAATGCTTCGGGAACATTCCAAAGATTGATGGAGTGCTGCCTAGGGCACAAAAACTTTGAAACTGTCTTACTGTACCTGGATGATGTCAAGTCTACTCCAAGACATATGAAGACCATCTGGAGCACTTGGCTGAAGTGTTTGAAGCGTTGTCCAGCTATGGCATGAAAGTGAAGCCATCCAAGTGTCACCTGTTGAAGCCAAAGGTGCAGTACCTCGGTCATGTTGTCAATGATGAAGGTGTAGCTCCAGATCCAGAGAAAGTCACTGTCATAAGGGACTGGCCAAGACCCACCAGTGTCAAAGAGGGGAGGCAGTTCCTGGGGCTGATGGGATACTACCAGAGGTTCATCAAGGGGTTTACGAAGATGGCAGCTTCCCTGCAAGACCTCCTGGTCGGCCAGTAAAAGAAGGCTAAGAACCCAAGTCCTCCATTTGAGTGGGGCAGTAAAGAAGAAGACTCCTTCAATCAGTTGAAGTGGGTCCTGACGGGGAATGAGATCCTAGCCTATCCTGATTACAGTCAGCCATTTTTGTTGTATACTGATGCCAGCAAATGTGCGATTAGGAGCAGTATTGTCCGAAGTGCAGAGAGGCAGAGAAAGAGTGATTGCCTATGCCAGCAGGAAGCTCCGTCCTACAGAAAGGAACTTAGAGAACTACAGCTTGTTCAAGTTCCTAGCCATAGTCTGGGCGTTCACAAAACATTTCAAGAATTACCGGGCTGCAGCAATGTTTACCATCTTCACAGACAACAATCCATTAACTCACTTGCAGACAGTGAAGCTAGGTGTGCTGGAGCAGCGGTGGATGGCCCGACTGTCCAATGGAGCAGTGGTTGGAATGGCCCGATCGGACCAGCAGAAGGCCATTCAGGGCACAAAATGGGCCGTTGTCCGGCATCCCTCCACGTCCCCCCTCCATTGTACTGTATGGAATACTGTACGGAACCCTGAAAAGGGAATACATTCCTAAGAAGCACCAAATGGGTGAGTGCCCTCTATTTTCTGGACTGTTTAATTTATAAAAACAGTGTGGGGTTCCCGTATTTGAAACTCAGACAATATAAAGTACACAGCTGGGGGCTGCTGGCCACAGCTGGCCACTTTACCTACACTGTAGATCAAAAATATGGGGAGTCCTTACACAATTTTTTACAATAATTTTTTTCTACACACATATGATGGTAGGTTCGTTGCCATAGACAAATGTCAATGGTAACCAATTGCAGACACGGTACAGATTGTGGGGGACGAAGTCTGCTGCAACAGCCAATCACAAATTCTGTCACAGAGAGTGGGCATCTGTGATTGGTTGTTGCAGTCAGTGCAGTGAATATTCATGAGGCTTAATAAGTTGACCAGGAAGCAAGTGTGCCTGCAGCGACAGACTGATAAATATAATTCTCCTGCTTTAATCACCATTTTGCAGTCCCCTAGCCCTTACTGCTACCATTTTATAGTACTAAAGTTCTTTCCCCAAAGACTTTTATGGGGTTCAGGATCTAGTTCGGGTTAAGTCTGGTCCCGAACCCAGAGTTTTTTAAAAAGTCCGTCTGGATCTCCCAAACCCGAACATCTGAGGGTTTGCCCATCTCTAGTTGAAAATTGTCTCCTGGGACAGTTTATAGAAATAGTTGAACTGCTGGTTCAACAACCAAATAAATGTAATGCTGAGTTGTTTGTGTTCCTAGAATGAACTCAAGAGTCCATACATTATGTCACTCCATACTATAATCTTGGAGTAAGACTGATGTGAAGTTCATTTTTAAAGACCATTTCATTGACCTCTTGTTAGCCTTTCTGGTGAAGGCCAAGACATCTATTCTCTCACAGTGATGAGTCACCTTTAATCTAGGACAAAATGATAGCTGAAGGTTGGTCTGGAGACCACTTTGTCATGATGATGCCTTCACAAGGAAACATCACACCGGTCCTACCTTTGGGATTATGGTGTGGAGTGGCATAATGTATGGTATCGAACCCCTCTAATTTTCATTTCAAGTACAATAATACTTGGTGTTACATTACTTTGCTCATTGAAGATAGAAGTATGGCTATTTCTCCAAACTGTTCCAGAAGACATTTCTCAACAGGACAACACCAGGCACATGTTACTCATGCTAATATGAGCTGTTCACATGGCTGAAAATGTGCTACCATGACCTACAGCTTATCTTGAACTATCATCCATTGAGCAGATCTGGAATCTCATTGGTCATTGGTCACGTGACAGAACATTCCTCACCAAGTTGTCACACACGGACTAGCGTGTGTCTGAGTATACAGCGTGACAGTGACGCACGAACCAACGGTGTCAGGTGCACTACACACACACACGGCAACACCAGGGACACAATAATGATGGGCCCTGTCGGTAGGGAACAGGGGAAGGGACACTTCCTGCACTCACCTGAGGATGTACCCTGATCTTTCTAAAGTCCCTAAACAGCTTCTTTCACCCCATCATCAAGTTGGATACCTAGTCACTTGCTAGCCCTGCTCTTAACCCTAACTAGGGAGTTGGCCGGCGAGAACGCCAGTCCCACCGCTGAACTAACTAAAGGGAGTGAAAGACAGACAGGGGAAAACACCAAAGAATAAAAGCAACTTCACAGCTGCAGTCACACTCCTAGGCAGCAGACGGCTTGGCACTGGTCACTCCACCAATGGTTCCTTCCACCCAGGTGGCTTTCATGAATGAGATTCAGGTCCAAAATCTATTTAAAAGTCCCAGAAGTACGAGACACCATCGTGACATCAGTAATAACCTAATTGATAGCAATTGTGGTGTGTAAGTGCTTATATTTCTGCATGTGGCGATCATACTCAATACTGAATAAATTGAGTATTATGAAAAGTTTGTTTCCATTTTTTAAATATTGCCACATCATTATCATATCTATTGACACTATGATTTCATAATTCCATGAGTTTTCCTTCTTTCTTTTTTTATAATTTCAATATGTATATTAGGCTAGGGTCACACATAAGCCCTTGGTCCATTTTTGCATCAGTTTTTGCATTTTTTTTTCCAAGTCCAAAAACTGATGGAAAAACGGATTAGATGTAATAAACACCCTATCCGGTTTTTTTCTGCGCCTAAAAACATTGCTAGGAACGTTTTTTACCCAAAAACGTTGCTTCCAAATTTTTGGGGTCCGTTTAAAAATGGTTCCATTTTTTTAACATGGGGCCCTATGAAAATTGATCCGTTTTTTTGTGCCTAAAAAAACGAATCTGTTTTTTCTAGCATTGTTTTGGCAAAAAATGACTAAGTCCAAAAATGTTCAGGGGCACAGGAAGGCTCAAAAAGCCCCAAAACGGATTGGTCATGGAAAACACTTTTAAAAACGGATTGCTATGTGTGACCCTAGTCTCACGTTATTACAATTAGTTTCTGGGGAGTGTCTACTGTCTAAATATATAATGGGTAAATATATAGCTTCACAAGAAGAGATATGCAGGAGATGTGCATCACTAGCAGACATTAGATAGTTTCCCCAGGTCCTGCTTTCTTTTCTGATATAGTAGACAGTCCTGCTTCATTTCTAATAGTAGACAGTCCTGCTTCATTTCTGATAGTAGACAGTCCTGCTTCAATTTCTTATAGTAGTAACAGTCCTGCTTCATTTCTGATAGCTCCTTTCCTGTATTTATTATCATATGAAAGCCAATTGAAAAAGACTCAGTGTACCAATCGCATTGTTGTCATGTAATGTAATGTGAATTGTGTCTTGTATTGTTGTGAAGCGATGTGCCATGTGGATTTTCATGTAATCTGTAATATATAGCAACATCATGGATGGTTTGCCAGACTGTAGGGAAGCACTAGTTAAATGTTGGGACTAGTCCACAATAGTAGGGGTTTTCATCTAGGGAAAATTACAGTTTCCTGGGTTCTTCAGATGGGACCCCACTTGTTACTAAGGAAGACCTATGGTCTGAAACATTGTCAAGGCTGCATGTAGTGGGTGACCTGTGCCATCAACAGAAAGGAGACCACAATGCGATTCAGAGAGGAAACAACACACAGAGTGAGGAACTCCAACAGGACCTGTTGCCATACTCCAGATGGGAGTGACAGGGTCCAGAAAGACAGGGGGCTGGCGGTCAAGCCCCAACAAGCTTATAGCAAGTTCTGGTAGTGGGCTGAGAGAATTTGAGAGAATGTGTAAACTAAGTGAGTTTCCCAGTGGGTGATTCCCTGATCAACTGAGAGCATAAGGCTTTGGTCTGGCTGTTGTGGCGAGACAAGGGATTGGTACAGGAAATTACAATGTCTTTGACGCACGGGTTTGGTTCTAGACTAGGTTGTGCTAAAACAAGTGTCGCCTGTGCGAACAGGGACAATCCAGATAGAGACGAATAAGGTATACCTAGGAATGCTCTGCATTACCAAACTGTTTGAGAAGATCTATCCTATGTACAAAGTAATTAAATGAACAATTGTTCACCCAGCCAGGACCTCCATCATCATGTAGCGTGCTGGGGTACGGCAGATGATTACCTTTCCCATAACTACCAAACTACTTGGTCTCCTTATGACAGCGTCCCACATGATATAAATTTACGTTCTGGAATTGGCCACAAATCGCTTAAAAAAATCAGTTAAAAAAGCGTGTGAAATTCATTGGCCAAAGTTGCTATAACTAAGAGCCATGAATCACATCAATTGTGGCATTGTCTTTAATGTCAGATTATAACTGTATTAATTTTAAGGAGACCGAAATGAAGCTTTGATGATTTCATCTTGATACAGAGGCCGGCTTCTTCCTATACCAGTTCATTGTGAGTTTGTTTCTGAATTTTGATGTGAACGTCACTCACTGCATTGAAAAGGATAATATCTTCAGTTAAATTCTGTGTCAGCTCCACAATGGATAGGGCATGCTGATTGATCTGGATGAGTACTGGACTGCTATCTTTACTTGTGGCGAGTCAACAGAAGGTAGTTCATGTTGTGTGTTGATATTTCTGAACAAATGGACACATAAAGAAAGGCACCAGTAACATCACCGCCACTTTGGCAACAGAGTTAAAGCAGTACATTTTAATCAATTGATCTTGGAATAGTAATAATTTCCAAGAATGGATGTGTTAAATTTTTTCCTGTCCTGAGATAATCCTATATATGTATCCCTGTTATATACTGTGTACATGGATGTGTCTGACTGTACAGAGACATGTCTGATCATTACCGCATCTCCTGTGTGAGATAATCTTATATATGTGTCGCTGCATGAACTGTGTAATGGATGTGTCTGACTGTACAGGGAGATGGTCTGATCATAACCACATCTTTTGTGCTGAGATAATCTTATATATGTGTCCCTGCTATGAACTGTGTAATGGATGTTCTGACTGTACAGGATATGGTTGATCATACACATTCCTGTGCTGAGATAATCTATATATGTGTCGCTGCTATGTACTGTGTAATGGATGTGTCTGACTGTACAGGGACATGGTCTAATCATACCACAGCTCCTATGCTGAGATAATCTTATATATGTGTCCCTGCTATATACTGTGTAATGGATGTGTCTGACTGTACAGGACATGGTCTGATCATACCACATCTCCTGTGCTGAGATAATCTTATATATGTGTCCCTGCTGTGTATTGTGTAATGGATGTGTCTGACCATGTGTCATACCACATCTCCTGGGCCAGGGGAGGACACCGAACATATACAGATATTACAGCATGGGATTGCAGTAGATTCTTTCTATTCATTGAAACATTACCTGCCTGTTTTAAACAATATTTTATGTTACAGAGAGCAGCATCTGTGATACCATTCTGTCCTGTCTGTATACTGGTGTCCTCTCCTGTCCAGATATGGTATGTGCTGACCATGTTCCTTCATGGTCACACAAATCCATTACACAGTGCATAGCAGGAGCATATTTCTAAGATTATATCAGCTCAGGAACATTTTTTTTAATACATCCAAATGTGGAAATTGATATTATGCAAGATCTATAGATTAAAATGGGGTTTTCCTACAAAGTTAATTTTAAAATACACCCCCCTCTGTACAATGACCAAGGAAATAATATGAACGTACACTGTAGGATTACTGGAAATGTATTTGGCATGTGAGGGCAGGAGAGTCTACATCCCCCTGCCAGAGGTTCTTTGATGAGGTACTTTTTTAAGGCCGTTGGGCAGACTGGTATTTGGTTCTCCTAATGACTACAGTGAAAACTTTTTTTTATTATTCCAAGATCTATTGATTAAAATGTACTTTGCTCATGGGACAACGCCTTTAAGAATAATTACCGACTAATTCTTTGGGGTCAGAACAGAATGTGGCACCTTAGTTCCATATCTTACTGGGAGGAGTCATAGAAGCAGTGCTAATGTGGCACCCCTGCTGGGAATTGCCACAGGACCCACCAGTGCAGGTACAGTACAACAGAGCAGTACAAGAAAATACAGGAATGTGTTAAGAGAAGTCTGGCAAAATCCAGAGAAAAACAAGAGACCAACTTTAACAAAAGTGCACAAGGAACACCATTAACACCAGGTGAATTGGTTTTGAAAAGGAAAAGGAAACTCCACAAATTAGATAATCAATGGGAAGCAGAACCATACACTGTATTACCATCAAACTTTGACAACCAGAAGACCTGTCTGATCAGCAAAGAAAATGGAGAAACAACAGCAACAGTGTTCAGAGATCATTTAAAGAAGTGCCCTCAACCACCACAACCAAAGGAATGTGTACCTTGTCCAGAACCCGGAGTAGAGGAGCCAAAGACAGTCCAGACACTCATAGGAGAATTTCCTGCAGATTGGCCCCAAATAAAAGGTGCATACCTAATACCCATGTTGACCTTCCCACAACCAGTAGAAGAACCCGCCAAAGTACCAGAAGTATAGCCTGTTGTATCGGAACCAGAGAATCCTGCAATCGGTGCACCTGCCATTTCTGCTGTGAAATCAAGTGGTCGCAGACTGTTAGCCAGTTTACCTGTGACACATAGACCCACTCACACTAGTCATACACCAGAAACACATAATCAACTGTGTCAATTTGGGACATCCACCACTCAGTACAGAGAATAAGGGTAAAATGTGGGAATGTGGGAAATGTAAATACGTTTAAAATGTAAATATGTAACCAATGTTAGTGTACAGAAGGGTGAAGATAGGTAGGCTAGAGAGGGTGAGTGGAGTTGGCGTAAGGAGCTGTATAGGGAGAGCAAAATCTTAGCCAATAGGTGATCCCAGGGCCAGGAGGCCTACAGCGCTTATGACCCGTTAGAGGCCCCTCAGTACCAAGGACTCCTACACCGAGGCACCTGTAGTAAGTGTTTATTGTGTAACTTTGAACTTTTAAGCCTACAGAAACTTTACCTGTTTGGACTTTTGAATTAGCTTTTTCTAATTTCAAAAATGGACCATAGCCACAGGACTGGTGGTGGCAAAAATTCTTTAAACAGCCTGCAACAGATGGAGTAGCGCTGTATGGACTGGTTACCTGTTTTTCCCATTTCCCCTGGTTTTTGTAAATTTTATTTGAGACTCTGTTCAACTTTCAAATGTAAATAGTTATGTTTGTTGAAAAATGTTTCAGTCCTGGAGGACTGAAGTTAACTAGGCGGGAATGTGGCACCCCTGCAGGGGATTGCCACAGGACCCACCGGTGCAGGGAGGGATGTACACCTTGGCAGACACAGCATACAACACCTTCCATCCCAGACCTGGAGGGGGAGCCCCACTGGCTGTCCTTAAAGAGGACCTGTCACCAAACCAGGCATGGTGATCTAATTACAGCACTGGATACAGCATGTCTGCAGCATGCAGGCAAGGGGTCCCCCAGCACTTGAGCAGCCCTGTACCCCAAGATAATACACTTAGAAAACTTACATGCTACAGCCACTAAGGAGGTGGCTAGGGGCTTCAGCCAAGGGCAGATTCACACCCCCTGCCTGTGTAATCTGCCCACCGCTGCCAATCATTCTCTCCCTGTCTGCAGCATTTAAACTGAGTTTTTTTTTCTCTCCTCGGGGGGCGGGGCTACACGGGAGAGAAAAAAAAACTCAGTTTAAATGCTGCAGACAGGGAGAGAATGATTGGCAGCGGTGGGCAGATTACACAGGCAGGGGGTGTGAATCTGCCCTTGGCTGCAGCCCCTAGCCACCTCCTTAGTGGCTGTAGCATGTAAGTTTTCTAACTGTATTATCTCGGGGTACAGGGCTGCTCAAGTGCTGGGAGACCCCTTGCCTGCATGCTGCAGACATGCTGTATCCAGTGCTGTAATTAGATCACCATGCCTGGTTTGGTGACAGGTCCTCTTTAAGCCAGATCCCCTATAAAGATCCAGGCCTGAGGGGAGGAGTCAGTTAGTACTGAATTTAGTTCCAGCCGGACATTACAGTGCAAGGACTGGAAGGAGCTGGTTGCTGGGACCAAACCAGGCCCAGAACCAGGAAACCTGACCCAGCTGTGCTGCACCCTAGGGAGAGGGACGGAGGTCAGTGGGAGAAGTAAGAAGTAAGAAGTAGGAAGAAGGGAATGGATCTGGGAACCCTTTTGATACCCGGACACCGGAGTCCAAAACTGCTAATAATCTATTATAGCAGGGAACGCCCGGACAGACCAGGAGGATCTAGTCCCCCTGAAGTAAGGAACAGAAGACACCAAACTGACCAAGCATAGGACCAGGGACATAAGCAGAGAATAGGGATCCCACAGAAAGGTCCTCTTATCGGTTGTGGAACAGCACCTGAGAGGGAGAAAGAGCGGCAGGTTCAGCTACAGGCAGAGCTTACCCCAATCACTGCACATGCTAATAGAGGAGGCCTCCTAACTCTCCAAGGTGAATGTTCCAAGCAGCACCGAAACCTAGTTACCCTCTTGGACCGTACCTGTTACCGGACATCAGTAATAAAGGTACCGAAAAAAAGACAATTGTGTGTGTGTGCCTGCTTCCCCGCCGCCACCTGCAGCGTTCACAGTAGAACCGCTACTACTACTCCCCTCATCCGCCCCGCTGCCCTGAGGTAAAGCTCCACCTGTGGGGAGCTGTACTAGCAAAGCTGCATTCCCATCACCTCAGCAGCCGGCTGCAGCGCTTGTAACCCTATTACCAGTTACCACAGGTGGCGTCACGATACCATTTCCCCCATCATCACCCCACCCCCGCCACTGAAGGTCTAGGCACGGAATCGGGAACCGACCAGCTGTGATCCCCCACCGAAGTAACCACCTGTCCCGGTATCCGAGTACCCTCTACCCTGTTCACCGGATCACTAACTCTTGGAACCCGTCAATCTTGCTGGTTCTCCATTGATCTCTTGAGTCACAGATCTAGCCTTGCAGGAAGAGAGGCTAGATTGTAAAAGGATATCAGCAGATAATTTCTGCTTAACTCATTTTTTATCCGGCTGGAATACCCAGCCTGGAATGTTCTCAATAGGACCTTATTGTTACAAATCAGCTTAGATGCCAGGGTGCCTAAAAGGAATGCATATTGAGTTAAAGCCTTGTCTCAAGCAAATGAGGGCATGAACAGCAGAATGAACCCAATCTGGCTCTTTAAACACTGGACAGCTGAGAGGGAGGACAAGAGTGATTACATATGAGGGTCATATAGTTCTCATAAGGATACTTCAGTGCTCGTTGCGGTGATCAAAACTTTAGTGGCCAGTGTCAGGCAGCTGCTGTCAAGGCTAATAAAATAATGGGATGCATTGAAAGAGGCATAGATGATTATGACAAGTATTGTCTCTATACAAGTAATTAGTACTACACACTTAGAAAACTATGGACAATCTTGGTCTCCGATGTGTAGGAAGGACATAGCTGAACTACAGCGGTGCAGAGAAGAGCATCCAAGGTTATTAGAGGACTGAGGGGGAAAGCCTGCAATAGCAATACAGGTTATTAAACTTGGGGTTATTTAGTTTGGACAAATGAAGGCCTAGGGGCGATCTTATTACAATGTATGCATGAGGGGACAGTACAAAGACCTTTTTAATGATCTCTTTACTCTTAGGCCTGAGACGGGGACAAGGGGGCATCCTCTACGTCTGGAGGAAAGAAGGTTTAATCATAATCACAGACGCGGATTCTTTACTGTAAGAGCAATGAGACTATGGAACTCTCTGCCACATGATGTTGTAATGAGTGATTTACTATTAACATTTAAGAATGACCTGGCCTTTCTTGACTAATATAAGATTACAGGCTATGGGTAGTAGATTCTGTGATGTGGCAGTGATCCAAGAAACTAGTTTGAATGCTGTATATTGAGCCAGGAAGAAATATTTCCACTAATATGGCGCCATTAAGCTGTGTGCACAGTGCACACATTGCATTTTTAGCATATTTTTATTGCATTTTTGAGTGCAGCTTTTTCACAAAACAGGAAGCAAATCCTGGTGCCAGTAAAGTCAATGAGAATCCTGGTGCAGTGCATATGTTGAGTATTTTCACCTTGAAGATTTGGTGTAGAAAATAATTTGCAGCATGACAATTTTTTCAGCATTTTGCCTGCATTGTTCATCAATTGATTTCAGTTTGAAGAGATGTAGAAATGGCGTCGAATGTTATGCAACCAAGTACTCAACGTGTGCACATACCCTAAGGGTACCGTTACACATCGCAATATCACAATGCAACATCGACAAAAAGTCACGTGGTGTGGTAGTTGCGGTTGATATCGTTGGTGCGTTGTGTCATGTAACAGGGCAATGCGACTGCAATAAATCACAGGGACGATATTGCAAGAAGATTGTGCATGCTCTTCAACCGTGCAATGTTGCATATGCGATCTGGCATGATCGTGCAGTGTGACAGCACAACTACGATGTAGAACTTCCCCTATTCACTGCAATGTAATGCTCGATCCCTGGGTTGCTCATACCCAGCGCACAAAAGTTGCGTACAACATCCTAGTTGCGTTGCCTGCCGATATCTCCCTGTGTGACATCTCCTATGCAATCTCGAACAAGTGCCAAAAATGTGCGCGCTCACGTGAAATTGCATGCGATATCGGAACGATATTGCGACGTGTAAAGGTACCCTTAGTGTTGCACACGGTTTTTTTCCTTCCTCTGGATCAACATGTTAGGTTATAGGTTGAACTTGATGGACTTAAGTCTACCTCCAACCTTAATAACTATAATGGTAAGAGAACCAAATGGGTCATGCTGAGTTGCAGAGGAGCCGAAGAGGTGAGCGGTTAGGTGAGACATAAGGATGTCTTAATTATTTTTAACACCATTTGATGGCCCTTTCTGGTTCATAAAAAAACCCATCAATTTTAATGGATCTATGCAGAATGAAATACAACAAAATCCACATTTGGTGAATTCACATTTTTTGAAAAATTCAAGTAGATCTCAATTCCACTTAAATTTATTCACTCATCTCTAGGACTAATAAACTAAATTAGCAGCACACCTCCTTCAAAGGCTACGTTCATATGTTCAGTTTTTACTTCAGTATTTATAAGCCAAAACCAGCAGTGGGTGATAAATCCAGAAGTGGTGACGTCTTACTGTTACACTTTTCCTCTGATTCTTCCACTCCTGGGTTTGGCTTGTAAATACTGATGTAAAATACTGACCTAATACTCAACGTGTGAATGTGGCCCAATAGAAAGATGTCACCACTTCTGTATTTTTTATCCACTCCTGTTTTGGCTTAGGCCAGTTTCACATTGCGATTTTGTGGCAGTCCGTGGGATTTGAGTTTTTGCAGGATCCCCAGGACAGCCACGGATTCACACGGATCCATACAATCGGATGGCAAATAGCCATCCGATCCAATTCTATGCAGGATCCGTGTGGATCCTGTGGTCCCCTGTCTCTCCCTGCTCCTGCCTCCTCCATCTTCTTCCCCCCGCTATTCTATTCTGTCCCCCCACTCCTCTATCCTGATCTAATCCCTATCCTGTCCCCTGTTCTCTTCCCTGTGTGTTTAGAGCCGGTCAGCTGACGTGTCATGTGATCGGCTCTCTGACATCACCAGAGGTCCTTCTGCCCCGATGGTGTCGCATCCTGGGAGCCGGTGACAAGGTGATGTGACCTCCTCCGGGAGGAGTTTTTCTTTTTTTAAACACACAGGGAAGAGAACAGGGTACAGGATAGGGATTAAGTCAGGATAGAGGAGCGGGGGACAGAATAGAATAGCGGGGGGGTAGAGCAGATGGGGTAAGGAAGATGCAGGGAGAGACAGGGAGAGGCAGGGACCACAGAGCCGACATCGTATCTGAGGTGAACTCAGATCCGATGTCCATAGCCTCACATTTTGTGTGCACTCGGATCAGCACTGATCCAATGCTGTCCGATTTGAGTCACGGACACAAAATCGCATCAGGCTGCGATTTTGTGCCTGTGATTAAATCGGACAGCATCAGATGGTGCCAAAATCGGATGCCAACAGTGGCACATCAAATCCGATTCCCATAGGGGGACATGGAATCGGACTTCGGATCCGAGTGTATCGGTTTTGAATCGGATACAATCGGATGACCAAAAATCGCAATGTGAAACCGGCCTTACAAAAACTGATGCAAAAAACTGACCAAAAACTGAACATGTGAACGTAGCCTAACTCTGTATTCACATATTCATGATTCACAGGTTGACTGAGGATTTCCAAATTCAAACGTAGCAGTCTCAAAAGTATAAATGAGGTTATCAAGTTTGGGTCAGGAGACCCATGGCTAGTCCATGCATCGTGGTCTGTCCATGAACTGCAAACACAGATGAGTGAATCCAGGCCAGTGGCCATACGTGAAGGCCAGTTCCAAGCAACAGAATATTCAGAGTCAACAGAAACAAAAATTAGAAAAAAATGAAAACGTTGCAGCACTTCCATTCACTTCAAGGAATAGCTAAATTTTCCATTTCTGCCCAGAGCAAGGGTGGGCAATAAATTTTCCAAGAGGCCGCATAAGAGACTGTGACTATTGTGCAGTGCCCAACCAATAGACTGAAATTAATTTGGCCTTGGTCTTGCCTAGAGTATCATTTTTGAAAAGCAATGACCCTATGAACAGCAAATAATAGAAAAAGTAGAAAATCTTCTTACCTAATAACATGTTCAATACTGGTGTCCCAATATTGCACCATATAAACCTAGCTTTATGCCAAAAGATGGCAATGCAACTTTAAGAGGCAAGTGGCTATACCAGGATCTAATTGTAAGAAGATCTCTAAATATTTCATTGAGGCCAGAAGAATTTTTGCCATTGTTTTTTTATCTATTTTATTTGAATTAAGCTCAAATACCAAAAAGCAATTTCATGCTCCATGCTCCACCTGCTTAGGAGCTTTACGTGGTCACTACACATTTGTTTGATGGGAATCAAGCACAGACATATTTTAAAAGTGGAATTCATCTCCAAGATATGAAATTTATGATAGCATAATACTAAGTGTAATACATCAATAATGAGTATAGTATTCACTCAGTAAGCCAGATGTGCCACAATACATCAAGCATTTAATATTTACACAGTAGTGAGATATATTATAGTACTAACCCTTTTTTGAATTGTTAACACCCACTATTCATGCACAATAGTATATAATATGGGGCTACCACAATATCAGTGCTATATACTTTTCATTTTCTGTAGTGGTCATAAGGTCATAATATATATATAACACTTCAGGCTTTATTCACACCCAGCAAATACACTGCAGATTTTATGTCTGGATTTGCAGTTGGATAATCCATGACAGAAGTATCAAAGTGGATAAAAATTTAATGAGAACCTGACATCTGATACATGCTGCCTAATCTACAGGCAGCATCTAAGGCCCCTTTCACATCAGCGTTTTTTTTCGCGGCCACATCTGCCGCAAGTGCCGAAACCGCACTTGCCACACCTGCAGCACACTTACCGCAAGCCCCATAGACATTTTATGGGGCTTGCCGCCAGTGAACCGCAAGTGCGGCCGTTATGCGGTAATCGCGGCAGTTGCGTTTTGTTTACCGCAACTGCCGCGATCAGCGATTACCGCTGATGTGAAAAAGGCCTAATAGACACTGGTTGTATGGGTAGGGGTGTCACTTCTACGAATTGGTTTACCCATGCTATGACTTTAAGAGACAGTGCATGCTGAGGGTTGTGGACTAGTTGCATCCTCCCCCTTGTGTAGTTGGACTGATCCAGGTTAGAAAGTGCAAGAAACAGAGAAGATGAAAGTGAAAGTAAAGACCTGAGGGAGAAAGACAGGTGAAGGCTGCTAACCTGTGTGTGTGATAGAGGATACATTGCCTACAAGTGTCCAGGTACTTAGGCTTTGGGAAAGGAACAGTGCGACTGTCAGAGTGACTGCAAGCCGGACAACAAGAAAGCCGTGATGACTGAGATGTTCCAAAGGTTGTTGATTCAGAAAAGGACTCAGAGACCTAATTTAGAGGACCCAGAGACATGATGCAGAGGACCTAGAGATGTGATCCAGAAGACCCAGATATGTGATACAGAGGACCTAAAGATGTGGTCCAGAGAACCCAATGGACTCCAAAACCTTGAAGGAAAAAGAAGAGTTTCTCCTCTGCTCTGCAAGGAAAGAAGCGCACACCGACAATCAGGCAACTACATTCATTTTCACGGCATTATCATGAGTCTTTACTGTGTGCGCACACGTTTGGGTGTAGTATAAGCCTCCGTAGCCAGAGCATGGTAACCGTGTAGCGGAGGCCAGTAAGGTTGCAGGTGTAGTTTAATTTTGCATATTTCTTGCTTTGTAAATCTGTTTAATATCCGTTTGTAATAGTTGGGGCGACGTGTGTCCCAGCTAGGAACTGCAGTCATTGTTAATTGTGTTTTTGCCATAGCATACCCCACCTGTGAATATGCTTTAGCTCTACCTGTTCCTGTCCCTTAATAAACCTTTTCTCTTCTTTCTGCAACCTCGTTTAGTGTGCCGTAAATGAATTCTGCATAGTGGTGATGATACTCTGGCTATCACCTCATATGAACTGAAACTCTGCTGTATATCAGAGAAAAACCTACTTTTAACAAGCATCGGGACAAAACTGCACAGTGGACTAGTCGACAGGCAGGTCTCTGGCGTGTTCTTCCTGCCCAATGCCCTGGATTCAGAGACCACTGCCTATTTACACATGTGGAAAAAATTGTAGGGGGAATGAAAGTACAAGACTTGGGTGATAGACTTTCTGGGTATAGAGAAGTAAAAGGAAAGTGCTTACCTGAAGGAGTTGTGTACAGGCACAAGTCCTATGAATTCTGTCTGGTGGCTGGGGGTTGTCTCCAGGAGAATTGATCGGTAAGTACAGTAACACAATATTAGGCTTGAACTGCTGTAAAGAAGAATTTTTAGGACCAAGATAGATTGAATGACTTTTATTTCCACAAAGGCTTTCAATGCTGGACTGGTCTTTTTCAAGTGAAAAAACCAATTGCCTACCCACATGTATGCAGATAACCAATTGATCCAGGGCAAAGGGCAGGGAGATACTGCTGGGGATCAGCATGTCTGAATGCTCTACAGCTTGGCTTGGTCCTCGGTGGCTATAACCCCTTCACGACCTTGAATATACTGGTATGTCCAAGGTCATGTCCCTGCCTTTGATGCGGACTCAGACAGTGAGCCCGCATCTTTCCCTGTATATCGGCTGATCTGATCAGCCGAGATGTGCGTTTAATGGCTGTGGGTGATCCATCCACGGCTGTTAACCAGTTAAATCCTGCTGTCAATCTCAGACAGTAGCATTTAAAATATACTGGGAGGGAGCGCATAATTTCCCACTCCCATCAGCAGCCCTGTGACTTGATTGCAGTGCACTGATGGGTTGTCATGACAGCCAGGAGTCAGCTGATGATCCCTGTGTCTGTCATGACAAACTGCTGTGGATGGCAGTGGTAAACCAGCGTTCATAAGGTATGATGATTTCTACTGTACACAGCAATGCTGATGCACTGCTCTGTACAGCACAAGTAGTCGGATGTTCCTTACTTACAGTAATTGGAAGCTTACCCTCTATACTACATGATTACAGTTGCACTTTTTATTTGGAAGATGCCAAATATGCATTGGTGTGGGTACATTACCAAAACAAATGAAATTGGCTCATCACAGGCAAAACATTTTAGGACCCCCAAAAAAGTATTATTTGCAGAGAAATATTCAGCTGCCAATGCATTTTTGCCCAAGTCTGCCAGAATGAGAATTTCTACTTATCAGTTGCTCTATGCCGGAACTCAGAAAGGCAATCTTGGTCCATATGTCATAATATAGCACATGGTTGTCCTGTTGAGGTAACTCCCGTATTCACTTGGCATTCTACATGTGTCACAGATGGAAAACACTGCAATTATGTAGACACATAGCAATGATGTAGCTATGCCATTGTCACAGATGGAAAACAACTAAAACAAGGTAGCAACAAGCAAGCAAATTCTAATCTCTGGAGAGGCCCAATGACAAAGAATGGCTGAGGGCTTTTCAGGTCTATCACAGATACATGGCGATGCCTTATTACGCACCAAATGTGACACAAAACTACTGATTGCCTGTTTAATCAGAACCTCACCAAGTTAGAAATATGTAAATCATGAGCTATATAGCTTGATTTAACAATAACAACAATATAAATAGTCCAAGTATCATTTTTTAACAAACCTAAACTGTCAGAATGGCAAAAGTAGTTGGGTACGGGTTCTTGATAATTTATCATACATCATAGGCTTAGATACAGATCATCAACAAACATATTCCTGGAAATTATTTTAAACCGTTGGCAGCTACGATATGACACCTGCTTGGATGGAAATGTAACGGCAAATACTTCATGCACTAATTCCGTGCAGTCATTAGCAGAGACAGTAACTGGAGGAATTGAAAGATCCATATTCAGTGATCCAGACACTCAGCAGATTGACATCTGTCGCTTTGAAAATATTTTAGTTCAATGAAGCAAACATATCCTAAATATTTTGGTCATCAGCCCCCAAGTAATGTGGGTGGTCATTCATTTATTAGTCCGAAGGGGAATGATGACCCTATGCGGTATCCATAATTACTGTATTATTGTGATGAAAAGCTCACAGAGAGCAATCAACCTGGGTAAATGCCCCCCAAAAGTATCATTCTTGGCATCCATTTATAAAGGGCAATTCACACAAGTGGGACCTCTAGAAACATGATGCACCCAAGTTAGGTTCTTAGCTCGAGCTGATGCAGGTGCAAAATGGAGCACATTGTTGGTGGTTTAACCCCTTCATGACCCCGCCTATTTTGACCCTAAAGACCTTGCCATTTTTTGCAATTCTGACCAGTGTCCCTTTACGAGGTAATAACTCTGGAACGCTTCAACGGATCCTAGCGATTCTGAAATAGTTTTTTAGTGACATATTGGACTTCATGTTAGTGGTAAATTTAGGTCGATAATTTTTGCGTTTATTTGTGAAAAAATTAAAAATTTGGTGAAAATTTTGAAAATTTTGCAATTTTCAAATCTTGAATTTTTATTTTGTTAAACCGGAGAGTTATGTGACACTAAACAGTTAATAAATAACATTTCCCACATGTCTACTTTACATCAGAACAATCTTGGAAAAAAAAAAATTTTTTGTTATGAAGTTATAAGGGTTCAAAATTCATCAGCAATTTCTAATTTTTTTCAGCAAAATTTACAACACCAATTTTTTAGTGCCCATATCACATTTGAAGTCCCTTTGAGGGGCGTACATGACAGAAAACACCCAAAAGTGACACCATTCCAAAAACTGCACCCCTCAAGCTACTCAAAACTACATTCAAGAAGATTATTAACCCTTTAGGTGCTTCACAGCAACTAAAGCGACGTTGAAGGAAAAAATGGACATTTTAATTTTTCTTACAAAAATGTTCTTTTAGCCTCAATTTTTTCATTTTCACATGGGCAACAGGGTAAAATGGATCGTAAAATTTGTTGGGCAATTTCTCTTGAGTACAGCGATACCTCATATATGGTTATAAACCACTGTTTGGGCGCACGGCAGGGCTCAGAAGGGAAGGAGCGCATTTGACTTTTGGAGCTAATTTTCCATTCAAAAAATGAAATGTCGCTCCTTCCCTTCTGAGCCCTGCGGTTGCCGTGCGCCCAAACAGTGGTTTATGACCACATATGATATATTGGTGTACTCGGGAGAAATTGCCCAACAAATTTTAGGATCCATTTTATCCTGTTGCCCATGTGAAAATGAAAAAAATGGCAGAACATTTTTGTGAAAAAAAAAACATTTTCATTTTTACACATCACTTTGTGACCTGGGGGTTCAAAGTGCTCACTATGCATCTAAATAAGTTCCTTGGGGGGTCTAGTTTCCAAAATGGGGTCATTTGTGGGTGAGCTCCAATGTTTAGGCACAAAGGGGCTCTCCAAATGCAAAATGGTGTCTGCTAACAATTTGAGCTAATTCTCCATTCAAATTGTTAGCGGACACCATATCACGTATGGAGAGCTCCTGTGTGCCTAAACATTGGAGCTCCCCCACAAGTGACCCCATTTTGGAAACTAAATACCCCAAGGAACGTATCTAGATGCATAGTGAGCACTTTGAACCCCAAGGTGCTTCACAAATTGATTCGTAAAAATTAAAAAGTACTTTTTTTTTCCACAAAAAACAATATTTTTTCATTTTTACGGATCAATTTGTGAAGCACCTAGGGGTTCAAAGTGTTCACTATGCACCTAGATACGTTCCTTGGGGGGTCCAAGGGGAGCGCCAATGTTCAGGCACACAGGGTCTCTCCATACGCGTCATGGTATTCGCTAACAATTACAATTGTTAGCAGACACCATGTTGTGTATAGAGAGTATGTCAGGTTCGTATGTGTAGTTTAGTATACGTCAGATTGGTGTGTGTGGTGTTTACTACACCACACTACACACCAACCTAACATACACAACATCAGGTTGGCATGTGTGGTGTAGTGTACATCAGGTTGGTGTGTGGTGTAGTGTACATCAGGTTGGTGTGTGGTGTAGTATACGTCAAGTTGGTGTGTGTGATGTACACTACAGCACACACACACCAACCTGATGCACACTACACCACACCAACCTGATAAACACTATGTCAGGTTGGGGTGTGTGAGGTGTAGTGTACGCAGGGCCGCATCAACCATGAGCCAACATGAAGTGTTTGCTCAGGCGGCGCTATACAGGGGGCGGCAAGGTGGTAGGCTCCCTGCAGATAGTTACTGGCATGGGAGCCGCGGCCCCTGCCGCCGCCGCCCGCGATATGTACTAAGGCAGTGCAGCACGCCGACCGCTGCCTGCTTTCAAATCTCCCGCCCCCTGCAGCTCTGCTCTGCACGGAGAGGGCGGTGACGTCATCAGTCAGCGTCCCGCAGGGCAGAGCGCGGGACAAATGCTGGAAGAGGCCGGAGCTGCGAGGGGAGTGGAGGAGCGAGTTGCTGGAAGTTCAGAGGGGATGTGAAAAGAAGGAGGTGAGAGGAGAGCGGAGGAGCGAGGAGCTAGGAGCTGGCAGGAGAGAGAGGGTGCGATTAGGAGCTGCGAGGAGGGGAGAGGGATGCAATTAGAGGAGTCTGAGAAGAGAGGGGGTGCCAGGAGAGAGAGGGGGTGAGAGGAGCTGGAAGGGGAGAGTGGGTGCGATTAGGAGCTGCAAGGAAAGAGGAGGGGAGAGGAGCTGGAAGGGGAGAGGGGGTGCAGGGAGCAAGGAGGAGAGAGGAGCTGGCAGGAGACAGGGGATGCGACAAGGAGGAGAGAGGAGCTGGAAGGAGAGAGGGGGTGAGAGGAGCTGGAAGGGGAGAGTGGGTGTGATTAGGAGCTGCAAGGAAAGAGGAGGGGAGAGGAGCTGGAAGGGGAGAGGGGGTGCGGGGAGCAAGGAGGAGAGAGGAGCTGGCAGGAGACAGGGGATGCGACAAGGAGGAGAGAGGAGCTGGAAGGAGAGAGGGGGTGAGAGGAGCTGGAAGGGGAGAGGGGGTGCGGGGAGCAAGGAGGAGAGAGGAGCTGGCAGGAGACAGGGGATGCGACGAGGAGAGAGGAGCTGGAAGGAGAGAGGGGGTGAGAGAAGCTGGAAGGGGAGAGGGGGTGCGGGGAGCAAGGAGGAGAGAGGAGCTGGCAGGAGACAGGGGATGCGACAAGGAGGAGAGAGGAGCTGGAAGGAGAGAGGGGGTGCGGGGAGCAAGGAAGGAAGAGAGAGGAGCTGCAAGGAGAGAGGGGGTGCGATTAGGAGCTGCAAGGGGAGAGGAGCTGGAAGGAGAGAGGGGGAGAGGAGCTGAAGGAGAGAGGGGGTGCAAGGAGCTGGAAGGAGAGGGGGTGCGAGGAGAGAGGAGCTGCAAGGAGAGAGGGGGTGCGAGTAAAGAGGAGGTGCGAGGAGAGGGGAGCTGTGAAGAGAGAGGAGCTGCGAATGGAGGGGGGTGTGAGGAGACAGGATGTGAAGGGAGCTGCGAATAGAGGGGGGTGCGAGGAGAGAGAAGGTGCAAGGGGTTGCAAGGAGAGAGGAGATGAAGAGTATCCTTTCATTATTTTAAACAGTGACAATCTGCATTATAATATAGGAGGATTATGGGGTGCTGTCATGTATATGGGGGTGTTGTCATGTATGTGGGGGTGCTGTCATGTATATTGGCAGTGCTTTATGGTGTATGAAGGTCTATGGAGTTCATTATACTATACGGAGGGCTATGAATGGTGCATTATAACATATGGGGGCTATAGGGAAGCATTATAATATATGAAGGACTTTGGGGGGAGGGGCATTATACCATGGGGTCCTGTAGAGGAATTCGCTGTGGGGGGGGTGAATCCTACAGTGTTTGTGGGGTACTTTTGTTGGTATTATACTTTATGGGGGTAATGAAAGAGGAACCAAGGGGCTTCAATAAGAGAAAAATTACTTTGTAAGGGCTGCAGAGTTGTGAAATTTTTACATATGTGACCCAGACAAATATTCTGTTCTTTTTTTTTGGGGGGGGGAACCTCTGCTATGGGGCCCCATGATTTTAATGTATGCACCTGGTGCAGGATGCATTGTCCCTCTGCTGCAGGACAGATTGGCCATATCTTACACACCATGACCAGTGCCGCCCTCGGTACATACAGGCATCCAGCCATGTTTCTCCCGAGCGGCGGTTGGTCGGTGCTGCTCGTCCACCTTCCCACTCCCACATCCCTTCCTTAACCCACTTGTTCGGCACCTGCTGTTAACTCTGGACAGCCCCATGTGCAGCACTTGTGATTGGCTAAGTATTCAGAGAAGAGGCATGGTCTGTTGGGAAATTTTACCAGCTTAGTGCAGTGGCGGCTTGTTGATGCTTAGACTGCAGGTCGTTACCTGTGGTGTGTTGACGGTGCAGTATGATGGACATGTCTGACTAGTCAGTGCCAGGCAGCGCTACATTGGAGCTGCCCAGAGTTTTGTAGGCATGTGCCAGAGATAATAGATTGTCAACCAGTGCTGCCCCCTGTGCTATAAGGATGTCAGCTACAGGAGCACCGCTCTGCCGCCATCATTGTGTGTCTGTAGCTTGTGCCAAGCCGCCATTGCCATTAATGACCCTTGTTCTGGATTCTTCTGTGTGGTTCTTCTATGTGCGTGTGATGGCGCTGACATCCTCGAGTTGGGGGGGGGGCGCCATTTTGTAGTTCGCCTCAGGCAGCAGAGAGGCTAGGTTCACCCCTGAGTGTACGTGTGCTTTATTATACACCACACACACACACCAGCCTGATGAATACTATACCACACATGCTAACCTGACGTACACTACACCACATACACACCAACCTGACGTACACTACACCACACCAACCTAACATACACTATGTCAGGTTGGTGTGTATGTGATGTAGTGTATGTCAGGTTGGTGTGGTGTAGTGTACATCAGGTTGGTGTGTGTGTAGTGTATGTCAGGTTAGTGTGTGTGTAGCATAGTGCGCATCAGGTTGGCATGTGTGTGGTGTTGTGTATGTCAGGCTGGTGTGGGTGAGTTCTGTAGGGAGGGTCAGGATGAGTTTACTCCATGGACATGTGATGAATTCTGGTTTCACATCAGAAACGGGTGTCCTTTTTTATCCCCTTTTTATAGCAGACCCAGCGCCATTTTTGTGATCTGCTCTCACCGGGAAAATGCTGCCCTGGTACCAAACGGGAAACTTCAGTTCCAGGGATGCTGGGCCCTGCTTATTCTTTGCCTCCAAACATCAGGGCCTTTATCACCGCCTCCTTGAAGTGAAGGAAGGTGTGTTTGGTCTGGCCTGCACATTGTGATAGCATGTATGTGTTATACAGTGCCATTTGAACTATATGCACGGACAGTTTTTTCTACCACACCTTCACCTTCCACATGGCACTGTAGGGCTGGAGGACTTGATCAGAAAGATCAACTCCCCAAATGTATTGTATGTTGTACCCCAGAGCAAAGTCTGGTTTGTCGACCTGTGCTGGGGAACCTCTAATGGCGGTGGCCGTGTTGCCGGGACCATGGATTGTGGTCAGGAAAAATACGTCCCTTTGTCCTTGAACCTGACTACAACCAAATTGGGCTCGGCTCTCACCCTTTGGGAGAGGGTGCCCGATTAGCGACAAAGGGAGATCCTTCTTGCGTCTGCGCACAGTACCACAAGAGGTGGTAGTTCTGGCAGAAAGTGATTAAAAGAGTGGGATGCTTGTGTAAAAGTTATCAACGTACAGATGATAGCCTTTATCAAGCAGTGGGTGTATCAAATCCCACACTATTTTCTCACTCACCCCCAGAGCAGGTGTGCATTCTGGGGGCTGGATCCTGGTATCCTTCCCTTCATAAACTCTAAAGCTGTAAGTGTACTCTGAGGTACGCTCACACAGCTTGCAGAGTTTGATCTCGTACCTCGCCCTCTTACTGGGCAGGTACTGATGGAATTGAAGCCTCCCTTTGAAGTGGATGAGGGATTCATCCACACAAATTTCCCTTTGGGGAATGTACACTTCAGAAAACTTGTTGCTGAAGTTTTCAATGACCGGCCAAATTTTGAACAGCCTATCAAAATTCGGGTCATCGCGGAGAAGGCTGTCCGCATTGTCCCTAAAATGCAGAAGCTTGTGAATGACCTCAAATCGTTTGCGGGTCATCACCTTGCCAAATACTGGAGTTTGATATAAAATATCAGTACTCTAGTATTGGCGGATTTCTGGTTTCTTCACTATCCCCATGTGAAGGACCAGTCCCCAATATTTCAAGATTTCTACTGAGTCAACGGGGCTCCACATAGAAAATGTTGAATTTGGGTTTTCAGCCGAAAACTGCTGGGCGTAGACGTTAGTCTGCTCCACATGAGACTGACAATTGCCTCAGAGAAATAGACTTTGAAAAAGTCTATTTCCCTGAGGTTTGCCGTCTCGAACTGGATTCCTGATTGTGGAAGGAAATCAGGAATCCGTGGAGTAAAATCTTCAGGGACGGGGGTCCAGATGGGGGCTCTAGTGCTAGGTTGGGCTTGACTAGCACTAGGTTAAGGGTTACTCACAGTTGGCTGTGGGTCTTTCTCCATGGCCTCTGGCTCCTCTTCCCTAGGCTCCGGCTCTTCTTCCACGGCCTCCGGCTCTTCTTCCCCGCGCTCTGGACGATCTCTTGTCCTGCAATGTCTTTGTCGTGGTGGTGAGTCAGTATCACTGGAGGATGAAGAGTGGGAGGAATAGAGAAAAGTGGGGTCCTCTCCCTCACTATCAGCTTTGGAGGCAATAATGGCATATGCCTCCTCAGCTGAGTACGCCCTTTGAGACTGGGATGAGCCGGCTGACCAGGACATTTTGTGTGTGCTGTGTGTGTGAGTAAAAGAAAACAAAAAACTTTATTCTAGTGTGTGTGTACGTGTGTATGTGGAAGTGATTGATTAAACTTTCAGGTGGGGTCTGTCAGGTGCGGGAAGTGCAGATGGGGCTGTCAGATGTTGGGAGGGCAGACGGGGGCTGTCAGGTGCGGGGAGGGTAGACAGAGACTGTCAGGTGCGGGGAGGGCAGGCGGGGCTGACAGGTGTCGGGAGGGCAGGTAGGGCTGTCGGGTGCGGGAGGGGCAGGCAGGGGCTGTCAGGTGCGGAGAGGGCAGGCAGGGGATGTCAGGTGCGGAGTGGGCAGGAGGGGGCTGAGGTATATGCAGGAGCCGGTGGTGGCAGCAGCAGCAGGTCACAGGGCAGGGGGGTGATCACTGGGCAGGGGGGTGATCACCGGGCAGAAGAGGTGATCACTGGGCAGGGGGGGTGATCACTGGGCAGGGGGGGTGATCACTTGGCAGGAGGAGGGGCAGTGTAGGGCAGGAGGGGTGAAATACTGGGCAAGAGGGGTTCAGCGGAAGGCAGGAGGGGTGATTACTAGGCAGGAGGGGGCAGCAGAGGGCAGGAGAGGTGGTCACTGGGCAGTGGGGGGGCAGGGGGGTGATCACTGGGCAGCAAGGGGGGCAGTAGAGGGCAGGGGTGTGATCACTGGGCAGGAGGGGTAATCACTGGGCAGTGGGGGGCAGCGGAGGGCAGGGGAGGTGATCACCAGCAGCAGCAGGGGGGTACTCACACCAGGAGTGGTGAGCAGCGGCGGTACAGCAGAGATCACCGGAATCACCGGTGATTAAGTGGGAGCAGAGATCGAAGGATAGGGGGGAATCAGAGGGCAGGTGGTAAGTTTGGAGGGCAGGGTGGTGATCACAGTGTGGTGGGTAGCGAGGGAGGGTGCAGTGGTGGGTGAGAGGAAGTGGAGATTGTGGGGGGGATCGGTGGGCAGGGGAGTGAGCAGAGGGCAGGGGGACCGGCGGCAGCAGCGGGGCAGCAGAGGAGAGTGGAGCAGCTACTTTACCGGCTGCGGTGTTGGCGGCGGCAGGCGATCGGTCGGTGGCGCGTGGCAAGTCGGTGGCAGTGTCAGGGCAGCAGGGGTCCTCACTCTTCAGCCTCCATGAACAGGATGAGGCTGAGGAGGGAGGACACACACAGGTCACACCGCCCCTCCAGATCTGATTGGAGGGATAGCGTCACATGGATGCTAGCTCCAATCAGATCTGGGGGGGTGACACAGAAGTCACCCTGCTCCAGCCAATGACTGATGCTGCTGCAGCATCAGCCATGGCTATTTGTCAATATTTGACCAAATGCCATTGGTCAATATATTGAAATCACTGTGATTGGCAGTTTCACTCTCAACTGCCAATCACAGTGATCGGAGGCACAGGAAGGCAAAGCCACCTTCCCTGGGATCAACCAGAGGTCCCCTCCTACGTGCAGCTCCGGTGACTTTTTACTGGTGCTGTACGACCGCAAACCTGCCATGATGTTGCACAACGTCATGTGTTCGGGAACGCACCGAAACCAATGACGTTTGTGTAACGTCAATGGTTGAGAAGGGGTTAATAAAGTGGGCTTATTTAGTAAAGTAATAACAAAAATTATAATAATAACAACTTCCAATAACTCAGGTCTTTACTAGATTTTATCAGATTATATTACATTTGTACTAGGTTCATTTCTTTGTGAATTTGATGCTGCCTATTAGGCATGTTGGTAGATTAGTTATTTCACATCCAGATGAATTAAAAATTTGGAGTTTTTTTATTCCATATTTTTAAAAGAGTAGCATAGTGGTCAAGAAGATGTTAAACACAGCTCTCTGACGTTAACAGCGTCCTTAGTCATAGAATGTTAGCGTCAGAAATGCGTCAGAGAGCGTCATGGAATTGAGTACTCCGGAGAAAGATGCACCAGGTGCTGCTTGCAGAGGGCAGTGCAATATTGGGAATTTCAAGCATGGTGAGCTCTTAAATGTTTCTTTTATTCTTAATATAAAGAAGTCAAATGGTCTATAAAGTGATCTTTCCATGATAAACTGATATCTCGATAATCATGTAAGAATTATGGAATTGGTCCATATTACATACAAAGACTACATCCGTGTCAATGATAGCTATATTATTGTAGTGTATTAGAGACAACCCACCCCTTCTGTTTTTTATGGGCAGTTTTAAAGGGGTTCCTCAACTGAGACAACCTCTTTTCAATAAGAGTGTTTCCCCTGTTACATAGTAACATAACATAGTAATATCGTTTTTAAGGTTGAAGGAAGACTTTAAGTCCATCTAGTTCAACCCATAGCCTAACATAAAACACTTAAAAATAATAATAATCTTTATTTATATAACACCAACATATTCCCCAGCGCTTTACAATTCAGAGGTTCATATACAAACAGTCATAAGTAACAGTTATATAAAAATACAATAATTAAAGCAAATAATGACAGCCCTGCTCATAAGAGCTTACAATCTACAATGAGGTGGGGGTGACACAAAGTACAGGGGCTTATTTACAATGATGGTCCAGCTGTGTTGAGGAAAGGGAGTAGAGATAAGAGCTGCATTAGTGGCCACCAGCCAATCATTTTAGTGTATTTGGGTGTGGTGGAGTTTGATGGAGAATTACGTTCTGAGAAAGAGTGAATAGGCTACGTCTATATGACTTCGACTAGCGAGCATGATAGGATGATCTAGAAAGATGTGTTTTTAAGGAGTGTCTAAATATTTAAGTTGTGGATAGTCCTAATTCCTTGGGATAGAGCATTTCAGAGAATTGGTGCAGCTTGGGAGAAGTCTTGGTCCTATACTCACATCTGGTGTCAGCGCCAATCCAATCATTGTTATGTAATGCGAGCTTTGTGCCCAATCAGAGCTTGGATGAATAGAACATCAAAAGTAAAGTAGAGCTGTGGCTGGCCGCTTACTTGCTCTTGATGTTTGATACATCTTAACGTGGGAAGACAGCACTGATTGGGCACAGGACTCACATGACATAACAATGTCAAGTGAGCCCTAGGAGAGCAAGTACCAACACTACTGAATGACACTGCCACATGAGATGAATTTGTGTTTTTATTTTAACGGGGGCAAACATGGGAAATGAGAAGGAGTGTGCCGAGTGGTGGACAACCCCTTTATGATGCCAAGGTTGAAACTGGACGTTTCTCATGGCAAGGTCAAGGAATAACAAGGTCATTGACATAAATATAAACACATAATAAATGTTAAAGCACACAAAAGAGGTATTATTTCATTTTCACAAGCTGTTAGACTTTAGTTTTTGTGTAACCAGCTGTGTATGACCTTGATTTCTCCAGACACTGCTTTGCTGTCGTCTTGAAGATTTCTACAACTGAACAGGTGCAAAAGTACAAAAGACAAATTATGAATACTGAACAAAAGACTGAAATTCTGAAAGCGGATTGTGTAGTAGGGTTCGTATGTTACTAATAACACAAGCATAAAAAACAATCCTAAACCTGGTCCCACACATTGGGAGGACAAGGGAATAATGGTAAAGAATAAAGGATAGGGTGGCACCAAAAAGATCTTACATCAATGAAGTCGACTACAGTGCTGTGATACACTCCAGGGGAAGACATACCATTGATGCAACCTGTGAAGCTGCACAGGGGCCCCTGAGGCAAGGGGGCTAATTTCCATCTCCAAAGCGGGTCGAATTGTGCATTATGATGAGCTATTGGACTGAAAAGGGCCCATGTATTGTCTTTGCGCAGGAGCCTCCTCTGTCTGTGTCCAGCAGTGGTATACTCATTCATTCAAAAAGAAGAAAAAAACATAATAAATACCGACAATTGAATGTTCACTTAAAAATACTTATTTTAATTAAACATAATTGTTATTTCATAAGGAAAAGATATCACTCACATGTAAAGTCACACAATCAAAATGTAAATAAGTAGAAAGAAATAGAAATAGAAAGAAGAAAAAAATCCTCTCATACCATCAACCTGATCCAGAGGATATAAATTCCACAGGGCCTTATGAAAAATGATTAGAAACATTACCTAGGGTGCCTTCACACTTGCGTTTGGCACGCAGCGTACCAAACGCAGCCAAACGCTTGCGCACATGCGTTCCTATATTTAACATGGGAACGCATGTGCCTGCGTATGGCTGCGTTTGGCCGCATTTGCGTACAGATGCGCATAATTTATGCGCCCTCCAACCGCACTTCAATCGCATCATGTTGCATTTTTTGTGCGTTCGCGGGCGCTCGTTTTATCCGCAAGCGCCCAAAAAATTCATGGATCTCAATGGTTCCGCAGTGTCCTTCGCATGACAGTGCAGGAGAACACTGCGGATCACATTGAAATCTCTCCCGGTGGCCGCCGGTGATCAGCAGCAGCCACCGTGAGATCAGCCAAAGCCACAGCTGATCTCTGGTGTCAGCGGGGAGAAACAGCTGGTCTGACAGCTGTTTAAATCTCCCGCGCTGACACCGAACAGGTGAGGTCAGCGCAGGAGATTTGAAGCTGCAATCAGCTGTTTCTTGTCTCCTGCACTGGTATCACCCTATTCGGTGTCAGCGCGGGAGATTTAAACAGCTGTCAGGTCAGCTGTATCTTCAAATCTCCCACGCTGACACCGGCGGGAGATCAGCTGTGGCCGGGAGGAGGAGATCTCTGCCGCTGATCTCCTCCTCCCGGCCGCCCCCGAGACAGCTGATTGGCTGCCCGGGCACCATACTAATGTGAACGCATGCGGAGATTCTCCGCTGCGTTCACATAAGTATGTGCTGCATTGCACTGCGTTTGCGTCTGCATGTCCTGCGCATGCAGACACAAACGCAAGTGTGAAGCCAGCCTTAAAGGGGATGACCACTTGCTCTTGTTGGTGTAGTTTTCCTTACGAACTTACCAAGACCATAGAAGTATGTGGCAAGACCTCCCATAAGCCTCTTCGTTTCCTATTTTTGCACAAATTTATGACAATTAAGAAGAACATGAGACCTTGTTATACTAAAAAGATGAAAAACAGGTTAAAGAAAACAATAAAGAGTATTTTTATATTTTGTGCAAACTCAATCTCTTGCAAAGCAAGAGGCAACTTAATTAGAAACAAATGAGTCCTGCACACAGAGAACAAGTCTGTAAGAACATGTTCACACCCCAACATATTTGGAGACCAAAAAGCTAAATGCGACCAAAAACAACAGTACACTGCAGTAAAAGTATTAAATGCAAGTGCAGTATAAAAAATAGTATAACAAATACAGGGTACTTAGTCTATCCGTTTTTTTGCGCAAAAAAAGTTATATCAAGCCACGTCACTAACTTCAAAGTGTACCCATCTCTGACGCGGTCCTAACTGTTGTATTAAAAAACCTGACTAGTGTGTATACTTACCAGTGAGCAGGAGCCAGCAAGACCTGTGTCTGAGATGGACTGAAGGCGACGGGGCTCTATGTGTGCAGGGCCCAGAGAGGGGCGGGAACTCAATCTCTTGCAAAGCAAGAGGCAACTTAATTAGAAACAAATGAGTCCTGCACACAGAGAACAAGTCTGTAAGAACATGTTCACACCACCAACATATTTGGAGACCAAAAAGCTAAATGCGACCAAAAACAACAGTACACTGCAGTAAAAGTATTAAATGCAAGTGCAGTATAAAAAATAGTATAACAAATACAGGGTACTTAGTCTATCCGTTTTTTTGCGCAAAAAAAGTTGGTCTCCAAATATGTTGGCGGTGTGAACATGTTCTTACAGACTTGTTCTCTGTGTGCAGGACTCATTTGTTTCTAATTAGGTTGCCTCTTGCTTTGCAAGAGATTGAGTTCCCGCCCCTCTCTGGGCCCTGCACACATAGAGCCCCGTCACCTTCAGTCCATCTCAGACACAGGTCTTGCTGGCTCCTGCTCACTGGTAAGTATACACACTAGTCAGGTTTTTTAATACAACAGTTAGGACCGCGTCAGAGATGGGTACACTTTGAAGTTAGTGACGTGGCTTGATATAACTTTTTTTGCGCAAAAAAACGGATAGACTAAGTACCCTGTATTTGTTATACTATTTTTTATACTGCACTTGCATTTAATACTTTTACTGCAGTGTACTGTTGTTTTTGGTCGCATACTTATATAATGTTACATATTGTTTTATAATTATTGGGATTTAACAAGTTGGAGTGCCATTTTGTTGCCCAAAATGCTTATTGTTTTTTTATAAAATTTGCCATCTTTTCTTGCACACAAAGGTTTTCTACATAAAGTTATTTATAAGCTTTGGTCCAGATTCATCAATACCAGCAATTTTCACACCAGCCCTAATGAGGGGGCGTGTTGGAGTCAGACATTCCTGAATTATTTAGAGGCAACACACCTCTTATTGAATTAGGACGATCCACCAAATGATGTCCGTCTCACTACCAATCTTACTCCAGTCAGAGAGTAAAGTAAGATTTCTGCTGTAAGGAACGCTATAGTTCATCATGCATTAGATGAGATGTGGTATCATGTCCTATACTGTCCATTTTGGCAGAGCTTGGCAAAATTGGTGTGAGAATACCAGAAGTCACACACATTTTGTGATTTGAATCGCTTTGATGAATCCAGGCCAAACTGTACAAAAATGCTGCTGATATCTAAAGGGCAAATTTCATAGCTATATAGATGACTCTGATATACAGTGACAAGCAAAAGTTAACAATGCTGCCATGATGCAGTTTCATCGGGGGTCATCTGAGTTCACAGCTGACGAGTCAGCTCTGAACTCGGATGACTCTGACTTTGACATCACCGTGAGTACATCCGAAGTCATTTCCTAGGCGTTGTGCGCTGTGACTAGATGTTGTGTTTTGCTTTTTTAATGTTTCTTAGAGATTGATAATGGGAGGGTCTAACATTGGCCCGACATTATGTATCTCAGGTTAGTGTCGGATGCCTATACAGAGCTGGCATTAACTTCTTTATTACCGAGCGTGCCAACACCATAAGGGCCGCTGAAAGGGTCGGGTAAAGCACCTGAAATTGGTGCTACAAAAGAATGTGCTATTTTCAGGGGAAGCTGCGGGCTGCAATTTTCAGCCTGGGGGGCCCAGAACGCCTGGGCCTTACATTGAGAATCCCAGCCCCCATCTGCCTGGGTTTTACCATGACCGGCAATCAAAATTAGGTGAAGCCCACACATTTTTTTAAATCATTTATTTAAATTATATCAAATTAATAATGGGCTTCCATGTATTTTGATTGCCAGTCAAGATAAAGCCAGGCAGCTGAGGATGGCAGCCCGTAGCTGTTCTCTTTATCTGTGTTGACAATCTAAAATACAATGGGTGAGGAGCACAACAGCCAATCACAGATGCTGTCACAGAGAATGGACATCTGTGATTGGCTGTTGGAGTAACTTGAAAACAGCCTGTACATGCTAGCATCTATCCTGCATAAGATATGCTAAAATGTATAGGCTGTTTTCGGGTTACTCCAACAGCCAATCACAGATGCCCATTCTCTGTGATAGCATTGGATTGGCTGTTTTGCCCTTCAGCAGTGAATACCCATGAAGTTAATGAGCGGCCCTGGAAGTACAAGGGGGGGATGCGAGGCGCCGATAAGCATAATGCTGAGGGGCGACTTCAGCACCCGGCATACCTGGGCAAATGCTGGGGCACTAAGCCACTGTGGGGGCCGACTGGCCCCCTGACAATGAGGGACCCCTCAGGGACACTCAGCCAGCAGCTGAGTGCTGCTATAGTGCTGCCTATGCACATGGCTAATTTGCATGTGAGGCAAATTAGCCATGTGCTGACTCCCAGGGCTGTGGAGCTTCCTTCCTGAAAAAAATTCCATGTGCAGTGAAAGTGCATAAAAAAGTGCAATTACATGTTTGTTTTTTGGGTTTTTTATTCACCATGTTTTCTCTATGGTAAAACTGAGTGTCGGTATGATGCCTCAAGATGGTACAACGTTTATAGATCCCAAACATGTATACTTTTACTGTTATCTAAGTGGTGTGAAATTTAAAAAAAAAATGTTTTCAAAGAAAAAAAATCACACTTGTGCTCCATTTTCTGAGACCCATAGCGTTCTCATTTTTTTAGGATCTGAGGCTATGTGATGGCTTATTTTTGCGGTTTCTAATGATACCATTTTTGGGTAGATGTGATGTTTTGATCACTTGTTATTGCATTTTATTGTTTATTTATTGTTTTGGCGACCAAAAAAAACATAATTTTGGCATTTAGCCATTTTTTTCAGTTACGCAGTTTACAGATCTGATTAATTGATTTTATATTTTGATATATCGGGCGATTCTGAATGCGACGATACCGAATGTGTATTTTTAATTTTTTAATACTTTTATTTTCAATGCGGCAAAAGGCGGGTGATTTGACTTTTGTGGGGGGTTTTATATTTTTAAAAACGTTTTTTCATTTTTTTCTTTATTTTACTTGGCCCACTAGAGGACCTCAGCATTCCACTGTCTGATCGCGCTTCCCCTGTGTGCCCATGGGCAATAGTGATCACTTCCTGATGGTGACCTTACTGGGAGATCACCAGCAGGAATTGATTCAGGACAGCTTCCGGAGTCATCAGAGAACCTCGGTCTGTCCAGGTAACAGATGGATGTCCCGTGATTGCATCAATGGACCTCCGTTACCGGTGAAGAATGGTGCAATCCCAGCCGCGGGGCTTCAGATCACGCTGTCACAATCCAAAGGGTTACCACCAATCGGCGTTAGTGTTAGCTACACATCTCAGTTGATGAGATCAGATGAGATGTGTGTCCCAGGATGCAAGCTCAGCGCGTGAGCTCGCATCAGGGAGCGGGACATGGTAGTGAAAGAGTTAATAATATAGTTGAACTAATATATAATCTCACACGTTCTAGAATCTCATGATGCGATGGAGTTGGGCCCCCATCTAGTATATTGTAGTAGGACAAGCTATGTGGTATATGTATTTGCATATAATGCACTATCTTTCTTAGTTTGGGCAATAATGTGGGTGTGAATAGAGCCTTGCCATAATACAATCTATAACATCAGCTTTCCACATAAATGATGATCCATTCTGACATTCCCAAGTGAGACGATCGGCACATCTGCAGAGAACACAACTTTTCTTGCACCATGTGATGTTGTACTTGGAATATTTATCCATATGTTCCAAAGCGTTCAAGTAGGATGTGTGAAGTGTGCAGGAATAAAACAGATACTGCTGAAAAAGCACACACATCACAAGTATTTAAAGCAACCTGTCGCCAGCAACAGCCCCCCAAATAGCAGACAGTACAATACTCCATGCATACAGATTAATCACTGGTTATTCCAGGCACAAAAATCTGCACCTCATCTTCAAACTAGAAATGTGGAAGAAGCTGTCTTCATATTATGCACTTAGTCCTTCCCGCTGCTTCAGTGATTGACATCCTCACTGTTCTGGAGTCATCAGCAAAAATCTCAGGAACAGACTTTAGGTTTGCAAAATTAGCTTTACTTTTTGAGTGAAAAAAATTGGCTCTCTAGTACCACCTATTGGAAATAATTAACATAGAAGTCAATGCCTGACCCTAAAGGGAACCTGTCAGGTCCCCTAAAGGTACCGTCACACGGGGCAATGTTGCATGCAACATCGCCGAAAAGTCCCGGGTTCACCAATGTTGCAGCGACATCGCAAGTGCGTTGTGCCGTGTAACAGCACGATGCAACTGCGATAAATCGCTGGATGCAATTGACAGGTTTACCAACATATTGGTAAACCTGGTGATGTTGATCCAGCGATCTGCTAACATCGCCCCGTGTGACACGGCGATAACAATGTTGTAAGCGGTCTGCCTATTCACAACATTGATGCGTATCGCTCGCTGGGTTGTGCACAACACAGCGAGCGATAGTGCTGCAACATCGCGGCTGCTCGCTTCCAACATCTCTCCATGTGACATCTAAGAAGCGATGTCGAAAGCGAGCACACACCCGCGGAATCACTGCCGACATCGCTTCAAAGTTGTACGTGTGACGGTACCTTAAGGCTTCTAACCTAGCAGCTGATGCATATACGGGCCAAAATTCCTTACCTAACCAGAATCCAATGTGAAAAAAAAAGGATTTATAACTCATATTTTACCTATACTAATTAGGGCTTTAACTAGTCAGGGAGCGTTTTTCCTACAACTAGTCTGCCCTCTTTCCATGTTATCATGCCCCTATTGGCGTGATTAAATTATTTCCAGTTGCTGACATCACCGCCAGCTCATGGAAATCTTGCGTTTCATGCCCGAAGTATTACTGCGCCTCTGTAGCCAGGTGTACACGTCCTGGCTTCAGAGGCGCAATGCGCATAGTCAGAAGGGCAGAAGACCTCGGATCATGCGCAGTGTGTGTACACCTGGCTACAGAGGCACAGCGATGCTGAGGGCATGAAACGCAAGATTTTCATGAGCTGGCGGTGACGTTGGCAACTGGAAATTATATTGCATGCCCACGGGGGCTTAATAAGATGAAAAGAGGGCAGACTAGTTGGAGAAACAATACCCCCTCGAATAGTTAAAGCCCTAATTAGCACAGGTAAAACAAGCATTTTAAATGCTTTTTTGTCACATTGGATTCTGACAATAACATCAGACAGGATGGTTAAGCAGGGAATTTTGGCCCACACATGAACCTGCTGCTAGGTTAGAAGGCTTAGACCTTTATCAAGCTTTACAACATGACTCAGTCACCCAGTACTCTACTCTGCACTGTCAAGGTACAAGAACTCTGAAACAACTGTCTATGATGGGTATATTTTAATTTTTCAGAAGACTCTGATTTAGTTGAATGTCCTTAGTTAGGCTACTAGTCTTGTTAAAGGGGTTCTAACCTCTTAAATGTTTACATGTACAAAGTGCTTGTAAAAACAAGCAACTGTGCTATTTATATATTTCTAAATGTCCTCTACTTTTGCAAGTGACACGCCCCACTCCAGGGTTGGGGGTACTCGGTGACCGGGCAGCTGTTGTTCTTCACTCTAGGTTCTTTTCACGGGACGGACGGGGGCCGAGACCCGGTCCCGTGACCCTGGCGGTGTCTTTTTAATAAACGGAGGGGGGGTAGATGACGTGGGAATGACTAGGGAAAAGGAGTATTCATGACACCATCTTGGTATGCGGCCAGGACGGCTGCCGCTACTTCAAAACCTCTGGGGGCGATGACCGTCAGTGTCTCATGCGGCCTCTGCGGCCGCGGTGGTCGCCGCTAAAGAAAGTCTCACAAACCACAGCTGGAGTTCTGTTACTTTTATTCAATTCTTTCAGCATGGCTGCCGGTTACTTCCCTTGCAAACCTCCGATTCAGTGTTGTCTCCAGAACAGGGTCAGTGCAGTCGAGCCTCAGTTGATGTCCCTTCCTCTCTAACTAGGTGTTTCTTTCTCTGGTGGTCCCTTCGCGCTATAAGCTCGTCTCGCCGCTCCTCACTTAGTGCCTCTGCATCACAGAGCTCAGGTACCGACAGCCACGAGTGCTTACTTGTACCCCATCCCGGGGCACTGCTCTCTAGATCAGTCGCCTTCCCCAAGTTGAGTCAGGTGTTCGGCCACAGCTCCCTTTAGAAGCTTGAGGCTTCCAGTTCAACAGTTTGGGTATGAAGCATCCGTGCCATGTTCAGGGCCGGGTTCCTGTGTCGTTCACCAGCCCCTCTGTCTCCCCAGATACGGGTGTACGGGGATCTACATCTCGTTACGTACCCGAAGGGCTTATTTCTTCCCCTACACATGTCTTTCCCTCCCAGGGTGAGCGTGGTCGTGCTCCAGCCCACAGGAGTCGGCACCACACGCCCCTACACTCCTGACTTTCACTCCACTCCTCTCCGATGTTCTCTTTTTTCTCCTTCTCTACTAAGTCTACACTTTTCCTCCCAGCTATGCTTGGGTCCTCCCTTTGGGTCCATCCACCATCCCGAGGTCCTAAGTATTGTGTGTGTGTGTGGTGAAGCTCAAGTGCACCATCCCAGTACCTGGAGGCCAGCGGCACATCCCTTCCTCTAATGGAGGAGTGCAGTACCTCTGGTGGCAGCCTACCTGGTGGGTCTCCACACAAGATCAGAGGGATTTTTGCTTCTATACTCTAGTATAAATTCATTAAAAGCTCTGTGATTGTAAGTTCTTTGCTAAATAGCTTGCAGGTGCTGCTCTGAAGCTGGCCAGGTTGGTAAACAAGGGCAGCCTCAGTGGACCTACAATTCTCCGATGCTGCAGAAGCAAAGCTGCCTCTACTTTCAGCATCGGAAAGTACACAGTTTGAGCCAGCAGCGCAACCATGCTGTCCAAATTGTCAAGTCGTCAGGAGTGTTTTGCTGCCCAATCCCTACCAAGCATAATGTTAACAAACAGGTGAGTGGTGCACTCCAGAATAGATAAGAAGAGGTAACCCATTTATTAATGGTTTGGATATTGACACAGGATGACTAATTCCAAGGTGTGGCTTATAAAGCTGGGCTTATACCAGTTGACTGGAGACGTGAGGCAATCGTTAATGTTTGCTGGTTGGCACTCCATAACAGACATGTTTAGACAGTCAGACTAATCTTCAGTTGACCCATAAAATCAGAAATAGTTTGTTTTCTGCAAAGTAGATCTATTCAAGTGATAAATAAATAAGGAAACCTAAAAAATACCTTTAAATGTAATATTAAAATATATCCCATATTAAAAAGTCAAAATAGACTAGATAAAGTATAAAAAAAGCACACAGGTTATGAGACATCACATAATCTGCCACTACAATAAAACGGACAGAGACTGAATATCTCAAGAAGACTATTACGTTCCCAAGTAATAAACTATATCTACAGGTGCATCTCAATGAATGAGAATATCATCAAAAATTAATTGTTTCATTGATTCAATACAAAAAAGTCAAACACATATATAGAGTCATTACAAACAGAGGGATCTATTTCAAGTTATTATTTATGTTAATGTTGATGATGATGGCTTACAGTCAGTGAAAACCCAAAGGTTATTATTAGGTCAAAATTAAAGTAAGGAGGGTGAAGGGTTAAAAGTGCGCTGCCGTATTCTACGAGACCTCAAAGGGTGAATATAATATTGATTTATTAGTCAACGAGTTTCAGGACTCACTAAAATGCCCTGAAAAATGGTAATATGATATTGATTTGTCCTGAGGAAGGTGCCAGGGAGCCCTGAAATGCATTGACTAATAAATCAAAATATATTCACCCTTTGATGCCTTATGGAATAAGGCAGCATGGTTTTTAACCCTTCATCCTCCCTACTCTATATGCATCACACTGGGGACTGCAGCAGCTGTGATCTGCTTTTATAGTGGTTGTGACTCTCACAACCACACAAGGTGAAGCCTCTGATACCTATTAAAGTAATATTTTATCTCTCAGACTTTTCATCCTCTCTACCTTAATTTTCTGAGATAATGACCTTTGGGTTTTCATTGGCTATAAACAATAATCATCAACATTTACAGAAATAGATCACTCTGTGTGTAATGACTACATATAATATATGTGTTTCACTTTTTGTATTGAAATACTGAAACAAATTAACTTTTTGTTCATATTCTAATTCATTGAGCTGCACCTTTATTATGTAACACACAAACAGTGTATAAGCAATTCTCACTATTAAGGTACCTTTACACGCGGCACTTTTCTAGGAATTTCACTGGCAACTTACTGGTTGCAGTGAAATCATGGAGACATTGTTCCATTTGTACACAGCAACAAGATAGAACAATGTGTCCATGATTTCACTGCAACCAGTAAGTTGCCAGTAAAATTCCTAGAAACGTTGCCATGTGTAAAGGTAACTTTAAAGTTAAAGGGAACCTGACCCCTAAAAATCAGTCCCCAGACCATTTATACCTGTCCCTGTACCTTCAGTAATGCATTGTAGGCATCCCTTTGTGTAAAAAAAGGGTATTTGTAAAGTATCTAAAAGTGCTTTTATTACCTTGCTTTCTGCAGCTTCTCAGTGCTTGAGAAGTTGCACTGGGCATTCCCTGTGGCGTCTCAGCGCCGCATGCAGATCAATTATTCACGCCCAAATGGGCGTGCTAAGGCAGTGTTGGCTCCCTCCCCCCCTCCATGGGCGGTATAGCCTGTATGACGCAAATCGCGTCATATTCATATCATAGGACTTCGCGCTGCGCATTGCGCTGCGCGAGTTTGCTTTGCGGCAGCTAATCCCAGATTAGCACCGTAAGCAAACTTGCGCATGTGCATGGCAGCGCATAGTCCTATGATATGGATATGACGCGATTTGCGTCATACAGGCTATACCGCCCATGGTAAAGGGCGAGGGAGCTCACACTGCTTTAGCACGCCCATCTGGGCGTGAATAATTGATCTGAATGCGGCACTGAGAAGCCACAGGGAATGCCCAGTGCAACTTCTCAAGCACTGAGAAGCCACAGAAAGCAAGGTAATAAAAGCACTTTTAGATACTTTACAAATACCCTTATTTTACACAAAGGGATGCCTACAATGCATTCCTGGAGGTGCAGGGACAGGTATAAATTGTGTGGGGGCTGATTTTTAGGGTTCAGGTTCCCTTTAAGGTGAATAGATATATATATACACTACCGTTCAAACGTTTGGGGTCATTTACAAATTTCCTTATTCTTGAAAGAAAAGCAAATTTTTTTTCAATGAAGTTAACATTAAATGAATCAGAAATACACTGTATACATTGTTAATGTGGTAAATGACTATTCTAGCTGCAAACATTTGTTTTTTAATACAATATCTACATAGGTGTACAGAGGCCCATTTCCAACAACCACCATTCCAGAGTTTTAATGGTACATTGTGTTTGCTAACTGTGTAGAGGCTAATGGATGTTTAGAAAACCCTAGCAAACCCTTGTACAAGTATGCTAGCACAGCTGAAAATGGTTTGGCTGATTAGATAAGATATAAAATTGGCCTTCCTTTGAGCTAGTTGAGAATCTGGAGCATTACATTTGTTTGTTCTATAGAAAAAGAGAACTTTCATGTGAAACTTGACAGTCTATTCTTGTTCTTAGAAATGAAGGCTATTCCATCGGAGAATTTTGCCAAGAAACTAAAGATTTCCTACAATGCTGTTTACTCCCTTCAAAGGAGAGCACAAACAGGCTCTAACCAGAGTAGAAAGAGAATTGGAGGCCCTGCTGCACAACTGAGCAACAAGTACATTAGAGTCTCTAGTTTGAGAAATCGACGCCTCACAGCTCCTCAATTGGCAGCTTCATTAAATAGTACCCACAAAACGCCAGTGTCAATGTCTACAGTGAAGAGGCGACTCCGGGATGCTGGCCTTCAGGGGCAGAGTGAGCAAAGAAAAAGCCATTTCTGAGACTGGCTAATAAAAGGAAAAGATCAATATGGGCAAAAGAACACAGACATTGGACAGAGGAAGATCGGAACAAAGTTTTATGGACAGAAGAAACAAAGTTTGAGGTGTTTGGATCACACAGAAGAAAAGATGCTGGAAGAGGCCTGACGCCATCTGTCAAGCATGGTGGAGGTAATGTGATGGTCTGGGGTTGCTTTGGTGCTGGAAAAGTGTGGAGATTTGTACAAGATAAAAGGGATTTTGAATAAGGAAGGTTATCACTCCATTTTGCAACACCATGCCATACTCTGTGGACAGCGCTTGATTGGAGCAACTTTCATCCTACAACTGGACAATGACCCAAAGCACAGCTCCAAATTATGCATGAACTATTTCAGGAAGAAGAAGGCAGCTTAAATTCTATCTGCAATGGAGTGGCCATTCAGTCAGCAGCTCTCAACCCCATTGAGCTTTTGTGGGAGCAGCTTGACCGTATCGAACACAAAAAGTGCCATCAAGCCAATCCAACTTTTTGGAGGGGCTTCAGGAAGCATGGGTCACATTTCTCAAGATTACCTCAACAAATTAACAGCTAGAATGCCAAAGGCCTGCAATGCTGGTATTGCTGCATAGGGAGCATGCTTTGACGAAAGCAAAGTTTGAAGGAGAAATTATTATTTCAAATAAAAAATCATTATTTCTGAACCTTGTCAATGTCTGTACTATATTTTCTATTCATTTGCAATAATATAAAAACATGAGTTTTAAAGGAAAACACAAAATTGTCTGGGTGACCCCAAACTTTTGAACGGTAGTGTAGATAAATATAAAAATCCGTATAAGGAACTTAGTTTAGCCTATACAATAGTTAGAACTATTATGAGATGCGCTAGTAAATTGGACTATCTCACCCATTTAATGGACATCCGAGCAGTCCTCACCATGATAGAAACCAAATTATTACATGGCAAAGTGGTGCTTTCATTCATAGCAACAACACCCATCAGTTCAGACAGCAGGAATAAATAAATGCAGTCTTCCAATGCGTTTCGTTGGAGTCATCAACCCATCAGGGGAGTAGGCCATTAGGATTCATGGCAGACAGATAATGATGCTCTTAATCAACGAGTGTGCATGACAACAGCTAGTGAACTCTCTGCTGTGCCTATTCACCAATGTGAAGTGCTTTGCTTCTTCATCAAGGTAATCGGTGGCCTGTTTATACAGCACAATTACCGACAGTAACCATTACTAGGAATGCTTGTTCCCAATAATCATGCATATAAAATGCACCTCTAGGCCTAATTCAGATGTGCATGTCTTTAGTCACTGTCTTAGGCTACTTTCACATCAGCATTTTTTCAAATCCGGCAGAATTCCGCCTTTTTTGAAAAATTGGATCTGACTACAATGTGTTCTGTACAATGCATTTTTAATGGAGCTCCAGAAATGTGGTTTGAACTCCATGCGTTTAATCCAGATCCAGCAAATCCGGCACTTCAGGTTTGTTTTAAAACCAGAGTCAGGCCCCTTTCACATCAGCGCTTTTCGCTGATGTGCAGCAGATCCGGCAGATTTACCGCACTTGCGCACCGAATCCAGCAAACCCCATGCATTGTCTATGGGGCTTCCAATCCGGTGCGGCAAGTGTGGTTACGCCGGATCGGCCGGATTCGGCACTTGCAGTCACAAAAAAAAGCTGCAAGCAGGGGTTTTTTTTCGTGCCCGCAAATACTGGATCTGCTGCATCAGGCAGAACCGCACTTTCCTCACCGGACTGCAAACCCCATAAACAATACATGAGGCTTACCAGATACAGGCTGCAAGTGTGGCTGTTAGGCAGCCGATCTGGCCACCTGCCGGATCAGGCCGCACATCAGCGTAAACGTTGATGTGAAAAGCCCCTTAGAACTGTTTTTTGTCCTAAGCCTGAAGTGCTGGATTTGACTGATCTGGATGAATCTGCATATCCAAACACATTTCTGGTACTCCATTAAAAATGCATTGGTCAGAATGCAATGTTGTCAGGTCCGATTTTTCAAAAAAGGCAGAATTGTTCCGGATTTGAAAAAATGCTGATGTGAAAGTACAAAACCTGAAGTAGAAAAGATCTGGTTTTGACTGAACATCAACTGAAAATACTGCAGAAGTGAAAGCAGCTTTAGACTGGCAACAGAGATGTGACAAGCAAGTGAGATTCATGTGTGGGAGTATCACATAGTGTGGGAGATCTTTGGAGGTCATCATACAGTGTGTGGTTGGATTGTAGTGGCCATTATACTGTGTGTGGGGTCATACCTTGTGTGGGGAGATGTGGTGGCATCATACTATGTTGAGGCGCTCTATGCTACTGTATCGCCCTCAGGGCTATGGGTTACTCAGCATTGGTCCTTATTCTCTGCTTACAGGGGAATGTCACGGTGGTAGCCGTGGACCAGTTCCGTAGCCCTGGAGGGACCGCAATTAAAAAGGGAAAAAATAAAAATAAAATAAAAGTTTGTCAGTGACGCCCCCTGTGTGATACGGCCGGATATGACCACTGCTGCTTATCTCAGCTTCAGGGGATGATGTTGGGATGCAGCCGCATGATAAACCCTCGACAGGTAGGGCTAGGATGATAACTGAGCTGGTGATAATAATTGTTATTGGTGTTGATGGTGATGCAGGAATTAGCTCAATGATGTGGAAAAACAAGAGTAACAGTCTTTTTTTTACCTCTAATGGTGGAACTCAGGTAGTACCGGATACTGCTTTCTACAGTTCACTGGGCCCGGAGCTTGGAGGTAATTTTAGGCTTTCCACGCCAGGCAAGTCCTGAGGCTTTCCTTTTAGATTGTGTCTGTTGGGCCCTGGTTGCATAAAGCAATGCTGTGACCCACTCTGCTCTGTACTAGCTGTAGGACAAGCAGCGTGAACCCTTCTCTTGGCTGTATTTCTACTTAGCTCTCCTGGGCTCTGTAGTGTGGCTGTGTCTCTTGAGCTTTACAGTGAACGGGGCGGTATATAACTATCCATTCTCCAGATTTGGCCGCTGGGTGTATAATCCCTTACGATCTCGGTCTCCGGTGACCGTACTATACTTCATTCTGGGCTTGCTGGCACTACTACCTCTCCCAGATCTTCCTTCTCTCCTCCTCAGGCCCTCGCTATGGGCTCCAAACACTGTCAGTTTCCTTGGACCGGCCTAACACGGCTCCTGTCCCCAAGGTCACTTTTCTCTCCTCCTGCTCTGCTCAACTGTCACCTCAGCTCTCCTGACAGGAACGGACTAGCTCCGCCCCCTGCACCTGCCTATCTAGGGGACCTCTACTGACGTCAGCAACTAACCTGACCTCAGCTGTTAGAGCTCCCCCTACAGGCCCAGGTTGGGATATGTTATATGTGTGCTTCACCTGGTGGATGCCTTGCCTCCAAGCTTGTAATGTGATTACCGGACCCGGGGCCACACTAGCTTCAGGTTGCGTGTGGTGAATTGTGGGGGCATCATACTGCATGTGAGGGTAAGTTTGGCCCTCATATTTCATGTAGAGGGCATTATAGTGTGTAGTGTACAGTCATGGCCAAAAGTTTTGAGAGTGACACCAAAATGATATTTTCACATGATCTGCTGCCCTCTGGTTTTTATTTGTGTTTATCTGATGTTTATATCACATACAGAAATATAATTGCAATCATATTATGTACCAAAAGGTTATATTGACAGAATGAGTTAATGCAGCAAGTCAATATTTGCAGTGTTGACCCTTCTTCTTCAGGACCTCTGCAATTCTCCCTGGCATGCTCTCAATCAACTTCTGGACCAAATCCTGACTGATAGCAGTCCATTCTTGCATAATCAATGCTTGCATTTTGCCAGAATTTGTTGGTTTTTGTTTGTCCACCCGTCTCTTGATGATTGACCACAAGTTCTCAATGGGATTAAGAAATGGGGAGTTTCCAGGCCATGAACCCAAAATCTCTATGTTTTGTTCCCTGAGCCATTTAGTTATCACCTTTGCTTTATGGCAAGGTGCTCCATCATGCTGGAAAAGGCATTGTTGGGCGCCAAACTGCTCTTGGATGGTTAGGAGAAGTTGCTCTTGGAGGACATTCTGGTACCATTCTTTATTCATGGCTGTGTTTTTAGGCAAGACTGTGAGTGAGCCGATTCCCTTGGCTGAGAAGCAACCCCACACATGAATGGTTTCAGGATGCTTTACAGTTGGCATGAGACAAGACTGGTGGTAGCACTCACCTCTTCTTCTCCGAATAAGCTGTTTTCCAGATGTCCCAAACAATCGAAAAGGGGATTCATCAGAGAAAATGACTTTACCCCAGTCCTCAGAAGTCCACTGCCTGTACCTTTTGCAGAATATCAGTCGGTCCCTGATGTTTTTTCTGGAGAGAAGTTGCTTCTTTGCTGCCCTCCTTGAAACCAGGCCTTGCTCAAAGAGTCTCCGCCTCACAGTGTGTGCAGAAGCACTCACACCAGCCTGCTGCCATTCCTGAGCAAACTCGGCACTGCTGGTAGTCCGATCCCGCAGCTGAAACAGTTTTTAAGATACGGTCCTGGCGCTTGCTGGTCTTTCTTGGGCGCCCTGGAGCCTTTTTGACAACAATGGAAGCTCTCTCCTTGAAGTTCTTGATGATGCGATAGATAGTTGACTGAGGTGCAATCTTTCTAGCTGCGATACTCTTCCCTGTTAGGCCATTTTTGTGCAGTGCAATGATGGCTGCACGTGTTTCTTTAGAGATAACCATGGTTAACTGAAGAGAAACAATGATACCAAGCACCAGCCTCCTTTTAAAGTGTCCAGTGGGGGGCGTGTCCAGCAGCCGATGGCGCCGGACGCATTCTAAGGAGGCTCCGCTGCACGGACCGAATAAACGGCAATCCCGCGGCCCTCCTGACTCCGCTCTGAGCCGAGTGACAGCCTACCGCCTCGCCGACTCCCTGGCCATGCCCAGAACGGGTTCCCGGCGGCGGGAGACGACAAGCAAGCTCACGGACTTCTTCAACCCGGAGCCCCTCAGAGGATCCAAGATGGCGCCGGCCGTGAACAACCCGGCGTCTCCCTCCAGCACCTCCACCCGTGCATCCCGGTCTCCCAGGCGCCTGGAAGATCATAGTGGAAATGTGAGTAGAGAGGAGTCCCCTCTCACAAAACGAAACATGAGGGAAATGCTGGGCTCAATGAGGGACGCCATGCTGGGGGAGATGCGCTCCATGATGGCGGTCATAAAAGCCGAAATAGCGGCGCTTGGGGAAAGGACTTGTAAAGTAGAATCTAAAATGGCTGAATATGCCTCGGCCCATAATAACTTAGCAGACAGCTATGACATGATGGATAGGGAGATGGGATCAGTAAGAGCAATGATGTGTCACCTAGAGGATGGACTCCGTAAGAACAATGTAAAACTAAGAGGGGTTGCAGAGGCTCAAGATGGAGAGGATCTCCCTGAGACTGTCTCAGCCTTCTTATCAGCAGCTCTCCTGGGTGCAACACCTGAGACACTGGAGGTACTGAAAGCATATAGACTGCCTAAACCTATGAAACTCCCCAAAGAGATCCCGAGGGATATCCTAATCTCCTTTCTACATCCTAAAACGAGAGACATTCTTCTACAGGCTATGAGATCTAATCCCACTCTCCCTGCACAGTTTGCTAAAGCAGCAGTGTATCCTGATCTCTCACCAGGGACATTAGCCAGAAGACGTGAATTTGCACGCAGCTGTCTCCTACTGAGGGAAAAAGGGATTCAATACGCCTGGGGCACCCCTGTATCTGTGAACTTCCGCTACAAGGGTAACAGACACTCTTTTTCTTCTCCTACTCTGCTGCGCAGAGCTCTACGCTCCTGGAACATGGCAACTTCAGATGCAAACTCCCCACGCTCGCCGACCGGGGGAGCTCCTGGGCCACATCCCCGTGATCTCAACTGAGGCCAGAGAGGACTTGGAGGATTCCATTTCGGTCTGTGCGGGTTACTTTTCTCCTCCGTTGGAACCCTTACAGACCTCCCACGCCAGACCCCATACCATCAAAGGGTTCAGTATTAGCGGTTCTCCCCACTGACAGAACAAGTGACCAAGACGTTCTTCGGTCACGCTGTGGGGAGATCCTTCCGTGCGTGGTTTTCTGCCTAACCCCCCTAGTCTAGGCTCTCCTAGCCTGACTCTGTACAGGTTTACATAAGTGTTCCCCCAACCCCCCTACCCTCATCCCCATCCCTTTGCCCTACTTCTCCCACCTTCCCCAACCCATTCCTCCTAACCTCGTTCCTAGTGTAAACCCTCGTTCCTTCTTCTCCCCCTCTTAATTGTTACTTAGCTCCCCTCAGTCCTCTTTCTTTCTCTACTCCGTAACTCCTATTTTACTCTCTACCCTTTACCCTCGTCTCGGTGACCTCTCCCCCTAGCTACTGGAAGTAAGCAAGAATGGGTGAGAACCGTTTGGTGACACCGGCTACCGCCCCTTCACTAAATCTGGTCTCTCTCAATGTTAAAGGTCTGAACTCTCCGGTAAAACGCTCCTTCCTTTGGAAGGAGGCCAGGAGACTTCGTGCTGATGTGATGTGCATCCAGGAGACTCACCTTTTAGCCGAAGACAATTTCCGTGTAAGGAACTCCTCCTTCCCTCACATCTACTTTGCAAATCATACCGTGAAAAAAGCCGGAGTATGCGTAATGGTGAGTAACAGAGTCCAGTTTCAACTGATTTCAGCTGAGGCGGACCCGTTGGGGAGATACCTAATCCTGAAGTGCTGCATGTCGGGGGAACTGTACACTTTGGTCACGGTATACGCCCCAAACACAGGACAACTGGGGTTCTTGAGATCCCTGTTCAAAAAAGCTCAGCCAAACAAAAGAAGGAGCCCTGGTGGTCTGTGGGGACTTCAATCAGGTCATGGAGGTGAGACTGGACTCTTCGGCCCCTCACGCTAGAAGAGGAAGGGAATTAGCGGGTCTATGCCGTGAGTTCAGACTCCACGATGTCTGGCGTTACCACCACACAGAGGAAAGAGATTTCTCCTTCCTGTCTAACCCCCATAACTCCTACTCCAGGATTGACTATTTCTTGGTCGGAGAGGAGACTTTGCCCTACTGTACCTCTTCTACGATTGGTCTGATCACATGGTCAGACCATGCCCCAGTATCCCTGGGGATCAGACAGGGGCAAAAGGGAGTTTCGCCACGTCGTTGGAGGATGAATGTCGGTCTGCTTTCAAACCAACAGATACTTGAGTCCCTGGGTGGGAGTTTAGAGGAGTTTTTTCACTTCAACGACAATGGTGAGACCTCAGATGGCACCCTATGGGCCGCGCATAAAAGGGTCCTACGTGGTTTACTTATCCAGAAGGCCTCACAACAAAAAGAGAGAGAGAGAGACACGTTGGAGAGAGCTGACCGAACAAATAGGGACCCTGGAAAAATTAAATAAAACTAAACCATCCCCCCAACTGAACAACCAGATCCTTGATTTGAGAACCAAACTTAGAGCACAGCTACTCTTTCAACATGAACTTGGGTTACGGAAGCTTAACACCCAGTTTTACGCAGCAGGTGATAGAGCGGGTAAGCTTTTAGCTAAAAGACTGAAGAAAAGAGTGGCCCTCTCAATGGTGACCTCCATGATATCCACTGACGGTAAGAAAGTTAGAGACCCAACTGAGATAGTGGAGGTTATGGCTGACTTTTATTCTAAACTCTACAACTTAGCTGAGGACCCTCTGACCCCACAACCCTCACTGCAGGAAATCCGAACATATCTAGCAAAAGTGGAGCTCCCGACTGTCCCCCCTTACGTGCTCCTTACCTGAACCAGCCATTTACCCTCTCGGAAGTTTCAGATGACATAAAGACACTCAAATGTAACTCCGCCCCAGGTCCGGATGGCTTTGCCAACGAGTACTACAGGGCGTTTTCCCTCCAGCTGGCCCCCTATCTCCTTAGACTGTTCCACCAATGGCAGACTGAGGGGAGGCTCAAGGCTGATGCCTTGGAGGCCACGATATCTACCATCTTGAAGCCTAGTAAACCCCCAGACAGCCCAGGCAGCTATCGTCCCATTTCGTTACTAAACACGGATGTGAAGATATATGCCAGAATGCTGGCCTCTAGGCTATCGAAGGTGATTCCCCTTCTAGTGGACTCAGACCAGGTGGGCTTTGTGGGGGGGAGACAGGCCAGAGATGGTACCAGACGTATGCTGGACCTGGTGGAGATAGTGGAGACGCGAGGGGCCCCCAGTGTATTCCTGTCCCTTGACGCAGAAAAAGCGTTCGACAGGGTACACTGGGGATACTTGCGTGAGGTCCTTGGGAGGTTTGGCTTTTCCGGACCAATTCTGTCGGCCATTCTGGGACTTTACTCTGCCCCCGGAGCTCAGGTTTCAACTTCAGGCTATGTATCTCGACACTTTAACATTACAAACGGGACGAGACAGGGGTGCCCCTTGTCGCCCCTGATCTTCGCCCTGATCATGGAACCCCTAGCAGCCTCAATTAGAGCCAACCCGGGGATAGCGGGCATCCATGTAGGAAAAAAGCATCACGTCATAGGGCTCTATGCGGATGACGTAATCATCACATGCACAGATCCAGATAGATCCATCCCAGTTATACTTGGGGAGTTGGATGGCTTCTCAAGAATTTCATACTATAAATTGAACATGGGGAAAACGACGGCACTACCTATCAACCTATCAGGGACGGAGTTGACAACACTCTCCTCTAAATACACCTTTGCTTGGGCCCCAGAGGGCATATCATATTTAGGAATAACGTTGTGTGCCTCGAGACGTGGCACGTGTTAATTTAAACAAGCTAATGGAAACATTGAGGGATGCTATGGAATCTAGCCCGCTCCCTTTGCTATCATGGATAGCTCGTATCCAAGCCTTCAGAATGTTATGGCTGCCAAAACTGCTCTACCTGTTCCGGTGTGTCCCTCTGGGATACCCAAGCAAACTCCTAACTCTACTACAACGTCGAATTAACACATTCATATGGGCGGGAGGCAGACCTAGAGTTCAGAGACGCACGATGTATCTGAACTCTACCACAGGGCCACGATCCTGGAAGCTTCCAGAGCTCTGTGGAGGCAACAGACGACATTAGGTTGGGCACAATTGGAGACTGAGGTGGCACCGGGGGTTGCGCCTGGGAGGCTCCTGGCGGGGGCGGCCTTGGGGTTGGTCAGACTGGCTCACCCCTTGGCCACGGTCTGGGCTATCCAGGCTGCGTGGAAAAAAGTCCCAGTCCACTGGTCTAAATTCCCTCCGGAGAGGATTCCGCTGGAGGCCTTCCGGGTGCACATCCCCTCCCTAAACCTCGCTCCATGGCTGGCTTCAGGACTCCACGCGTTAGGAGACTTACTGAAAAATGGTAGGCTCCCTTCATTTGATAGCTTCTGTGGGGAGAGACAGGACCTGAGACGTACCTTCCTGCAATACTCCCAAATCCGCCACTTCCTTACTTCAGAAGAATGCTCTCATGACCTGGGGCAACCCATTCCCTCTCCACTCCAACATTTGCTATTCACAGACACCGGGGCTCCGAGGGGTCTATCCTCCTTATATGATGGACTATTAACACAAAACTCCCCCTCTAGGCTGGCATATATGGAGTCATGGGAGTCAAACCTGAATTTCCAAGCAGACTTGGACGACTGGGAGGGAGCAGTCAGATGTGTATCCCAGGTATCTAGATGCATTAATCATCTAGAGTCCCTCAAAAAGGTACACCTTCGCTGGTACACTCCCCCAGTTAGACTGGCCAGATTCGCCCGGGGAGTATCTCCTTTATGCTGGAGACAGTGTGGACAGAGAGGAGATTTGGCGCATATGTGGTGGTGGTGCCCCAGGATTACCCAATTCTGGGCTCTGGTGGCCAGCCTGATGGGGACCGTGACAGACACAAGCATCCCCTTATCTCCCCAACTGGCAGTTTTAAACATAGGAGCTGAAACCTACCCACCTGTTACACGTCATACGATTACCTATATACTAATTGCAGCAAGATTATGCATAGCAGCGTCATGGAAGAATGTATCCCCCCCTTCCATCGGGGACCTTGTCAACAAGCTGAACATAATTTTCAGTCACGAATATCATTTGGCAATGGATGCACCGAGGCGGAGATATGTCTCCGAGGCATGGTCTCTATGGGCAACGCATCCATCGGCACTACAACCACCTTCCTGAGAATACCGGGGTCCTGAGGTCACCCCCCCTCCCCCCCTCTAGGCCTTTATCTCTTTTTCACCCAATCTTTCTTTCCGTGTCTGCTCCTAGTTACTTCTTCCCTCTTGCCTCACTTCCTCCCCATTTTCACCCCCCCACCCCAAAACATAGTCGATTACCCTAACCCCCCCCTCCTTCCCTCTACCTACCCCTTCATCCCTCCCCTCCTAATTCCCAAATCGCCCTTGTAATTGACTTTTACTAGAATACTCAGAGTCATATCGCCGCAGTTACCTGATACGACCTACGAACAAAGACGATGGAACTTCTAAACGAGGGAGTCTCAGATCTGCGTAAACACTTGTAAGATTTGTTTTCATTGATGCTAACTCTCCTCCACACACTATGGTTCTCCAAACCTTTCAATTTAACTTTCCCCCAAAGAAAATGCTTAGTGTGTCTGTGGTTTATTATACTTACTATTACATTGATTCTCAACCCCCCCCCCTCCCCCACCACCTCACCTGCTCGTTGAGTTCCCCCTCTCCGAGATCCCTCCGTTCTCTACCCTCCCCTACCCACCCCCCTCACTCGTCCACCCTTATTTTGAGATTACTTGTGTTGTTATTTGATTATTTTTACAAATGTTTGAAATGGAAGCTGTAATTTTCTATGTCAATAATAAAAAATATATTGAAGACTAAAGTGTCCAGTGGTGTCATTCTTACTTAATCATGACTGATTGTTCGCCAGCCCTGTCCTCATCAACACCCACACCTGTGTTAATGGAAGAATCACTAAAACGATGTTAACTGCTCCTTTTAAGGCAGGACTGCAACGATGTTGAAATGTGTTTTGGGGGTTAAAGTTCATTTTCTAGGCAAATATTGACTTAGCAAGTAATTGCTGTTAAGCTGATCACTCTTTATGACATTCTGGAGTATATGCAAATTGCCATTAGAAAAACTGAAGCAGTAGACTTTGTTAAAATTAATATTTGTATCATTCTCAAAACCTTTGGCCATGACTGTATATGAGAAGTTCTATGGGATATCATAATGTGTGATGGAATACACTGTGAGACATCATACTGTATTTCAAGCAATCATAATGTGTGAAGGTGAGCTATAGGGGTATAATGCTGTGTGAGAGGAACTCAGGGGCATCATACTTTGTTATGGCACTGTGGGGGCATCATACTGTATCTGTGTGTGGGCACTGTGGTGGACATCCTACTGGGTGTGGGGGCTGTCATAGCATCATATTGTGTGGGGGGCTGTAGTGGGAATAATAACGTGTGAGGGTGTTTCATTATTCTGTTTTGGGGACTGCGGGGGCAGCATACTTTGCAAGGAGAGCTGTTGGGGCATCATATTTTCTGAGAGACATTGAAAGCATCATACTGCGTGTAGTAGGAGGCCATCAATCTGTATAGGGTGGGCATCATTATGTGTGTCAGAATGTACTGTTGGAGCATCATACTGTATGTGTGGGCATTATATTGTAAGTGTGGGAATGTACTGTGAGGGTATTATGCTAAGTTTGCATCACATGGTGTGTAGGGTAATGTAGTGTGCGGCGGGCATTATACAGTGTTTAAGAGAATGTACTCATTGGGGGTGGATGGGTCAGGAGCATACTGTGTATGTGGGGCATTGAAAAATCAATACTGCACTGTGTTGTAAAACTTTTGGGCCTCACTAGAAGCAATATTTCCATATTTTTGCATAAAAGGACTGGGGGACATTAGGTATGTCGCCTAATGTGAATTAAAAATTGCAGCAGTGCCCTGCGGGCCATAGTGAATTTCCATCTTTTGTGTTTCAAAGTTGGAAGGTATGATATAACTAAGCCCTTATTATGTTACTGGTCTTACCACTTAAAATACAAGAGCCTCATGATTACTATCCCTAGCAAACACTTTTCACACATTTGGGCCAATTCCCTGTCTTATTTCTTACTAGCATGGTCATTCCTATGGCGAGGTTATTCTTGTCTAACGTCTCACCTCCAAATAGCAAATACGTCCAACCAGATCCCACACAGTGAGCAGCCTTTAGAGGCAGTTTCTGCTTATATTGTACTCACGTTCATGCAGGATCTTACGGCTCATTCTGATTGATTACACTAATACAGAGAAGGATGACAATCAGTCTTGAATGGAAAAATAAGAAATGCTTATCCTGTAATCTAAGCCTATAGGAGAGTTCTGCAGTGTTATGAAGGACTGTGCCAATCTTATACATGAACTGCATCTAGAATTGCAAGCAAGAAAATACATAATGTTAAACGGTTCAAGATATGAATATTGAGCTTAATTATGGATCCAAAATTCCTATGTGATCCAGAGAAAACACTTTATAAGAGCAGGGAACATCATAGTTTTGGCTTAACACATTTTAGTGTATATAGAACACTACATTTTGGCAAATTTATATGGGAATTAAAAAACAGTGCTTTGCTTTTGTAATATTTTTGTATTTTAAATTTCTGCTATTCATCATAAATTCCTTGTTTTTTTCATTCTTTGGGTCATTACATTAAATGATAATATTAAATATACAGTATATGGTTTTTATGTATAACTATGAGAGATGAGCGGTGTTCGATTCGAAATGTTCGCTAATCTCAAATTCGAGCTGTTTTGGGCGGTGTTCGAGTCATTCGATGAATGCGAACAATTAGTTTCAAATTCAGCAGTTCGAGGTTATGTTCGATAAGGCTTCGATCACCAAAAGCTTAACCCTACCCCTTAAACTGTTAATAATTAGGGATGAGCGAGTATGCTCGGCGCTACTCGTTACTCACACGAGTATCCCAGTACTCGGGATGCTCGGCGAGCACCGAGTACCGCCGAGATGCTCGGACTCCTCGCTAATAATTATCGATCTGACACAAATACACGGCTCCCTTCAGTGCACACAGTGAGCAGGCACCTCACAGAGAGCAGATTGATTGTTAGGATCCCTCTGGGGGGCACAGCAAGGTGTTGTATGCTGCGGCGATTTGAAATTAGAGACCTTATGTCCGTCGCAGTGCCCCAGTACCAGATGCCCAGTCGCCACTACTTCTCCAAGAAAGGTGAAAGGCTTTTTGTTTTTGATGTTTTATTGTCTATGAATAAGAGCACAGTGACGCTCGAAACGCGTCTGGTCGAGAGTCTGCATACCCCTTTTCATATTTTTTGGAACTTATGAGAAAAGAATAAAAATCTAAATGCAGGAGAAACTGTGGTGCCGGATCTTCATTTCATCTAATCATATTCAGGTGCTACCGGCTGCAAGTTCCTGGCTCACACTCTAAGGAGCAGCACACTGGAAAGGCACTATTCCTCCCCCTTTTCCCTTTACTTATATTGAAGAAAGGTGTGCCTGCACTACAGCAGCATGTCGCAGACAACATCACAGCTTCCTTGAGAAACTCTGTGTGCGACAGGGTGCATTTCATCACAGACACTTGAACCAGTAAGCATGGACAGGGGGTTACATTTTGTTGACTGGACACTGGGTAACTTTTGTCTCCACTCAACCTGCAGCCAGAGAAGGCCATGTGCGACAATGCTGCAAACCTGGTTGCGACCCTTCGCCGGGGCAATGTGACACATGTGCCTTGCATGACTCACATGTTGAACCTGGTTGTCCAGCAATTTTTAACACACTATCCTGGCCTAGATGGGCTTCTGCAGAGGGCACGGTCGCTGTGTGCTCACGTCCGGCGTTTGCATCCCACAGCTCAACGACTTGCATCGCTCCAGAAGTCTTTTGGCCTGCCGATTCACTGGCTGAAATGCAATGTGCCGACAGGTTGGAATTTCACTCTGCACATGTTGCAGCGACTGTGGCAGCACCGCCGAGCGCTGGTGCAATACATTATGACGTATAGCCTTGGCCCAACGAGATCCAGAGGTGGAGCAGATCACGCTGCTGGAGTGGTCTCAGATCAAGAGCCTATGCACCCTTCTGCAAAGTTTTGAAATGGCGACGAAGATGTTTAGCACTGACGATGCCATTATCAGCATGACTATTCCGGTCATCTACATGCTGGAGCACACTCTAAACAGTATTTGGAGTTGACTCACCGTAGCCGGGGGTACACGTAGCGGGCGTTGTTTCTCCTCCTGTCACGGAACCGCGCCTGCGGTGGTGTAGGCCCGGTGGTCCAGATCAATAGGGGAATGGCGGAACAGTGGGGGTGATTTGTCTTCGTGACGCCATCTGCGGGTGTTCTGGTAACTGTACCAGCGCTGTTCAGGTCTCCGGGGATGTTATACAGCGAGATGGAACGCTCCCCACAGGATGAGCGGGAGTCCCCGGAGCCGGGAGCTGCGCAAGATGTTGTGAGGCAGCTGCGGGATGCTGCGCGCTGAACCCAGGAGTAATGGACAACCACACAAAGTCTCTTTTAGGTACCTTTACTGGTGGGTAGTCAGGTACACTCGGACCAGGATAGTGAAGTTGGCACTTATGGAGTTTCACAGCAAGCAGTGTTAGGCTTCCTTTCTCTACTTCTGGTGCTAAGGTCGGGTGGATATGGAATCCTTCCGGACCGGGCAGTTTGTTCAATGGAACGGATTTCACCTGGTTGTCAGCACTGAGGGCACTGTAAAAGGGCGATGATAATTCTACCTTCTTCCCTGGGCTCTCGCTGGTAGGTGCGACAGGTGAACAGGGGGCTAGACTCCCTGTGAAGTATGCTGGTTCTCTGTGAGGGCTTTGTAGCTTCCACAGCTTCGGTTCCAGTAACCGGATGATTTGGAAAGAGTTGGATTAACTCTGTATTCCTGAGAGGTGATCTCCTTCTTCCTATTATCCAATTGCAGGGATCTCCACTGGCTAACAGGCTGGATGGGCCTAGTGTTTCCTCATAGGGTGGAGGTTTCACACAGGCAGGCAGCTCTTGTAGCGTCTACCACACTCTGAAGTTTCTCCCTCCAAGACTCTTTTTATAGGGGAACTGGCTCAAGTGACCAGTGGTAGCTCCCCCTAGAGGCTCGGGGTGAAACCAGGTGTTCTAAGTGTTGTTTGTGTTGTGGTTTTGCTGTGCTGTTACTTACTCCATTGTACCTAAGGATTTCTGTGGTGCCCAACAGGTGCCAGGGTGCCACAGAGTCAGGTGGTGGGACAAGAGGAGGTGAAGGAAGTACAGGAGGAGTCCTATGCGGAAGGGATAACAAGATCACCAAGGTCCTCACAGTCGGCAGCACCAAGACAGTATGCATGGGAGGGTGGGGAGAGGGATTAACGAGGGCACATGGTAGCAGCCAAACTGTTGAGGAAGGTGCAGGAGCCCAGGAAGAAATGGAGGACGAACTGGCGATGGGCATGGAAGACTCAGCAGATCAGGGAGACCTTGAACACATTTCTGTTGTGCGGTTGGGGGAAGAGGCAAAGGAAGGAAGCATGAGTCTCACCTCACCGCCACCAACATAACAAGGACTTGGTCCTCCTGGATGCGCAAGACACATGAGCACTTTCTTGCTGCACTACCTGAAACATGACCCTCGGATTGTCCAAATTAGAAGTAATGCCGACTACTGGGTTGCTACACTCTTAGATCCTCGGTACAAGACAAAATTTGGCGAAATAATTCTTGCCATAGAAAGGGATGCATGCATGCGGGAGTATCAGCAGAAACTGTTACGCAATCTTAGATCGGCTTTTCCACAAAACACCACTGGTACAAATCCTGAGCCCACTGTTTTTACAATTTTTTTTTAGTTTTGTTTTTTTTTGGGGGGGGGGGGGGGAAGGTGTTACACGCTATAAACTGACTTGTGGTGCATTTTTTAAATTTGCTATATGTTGATTGCCCTTTGCGACTGCAGTGAATTTTATGTGCAGATTTTCCCCATAGAACTGCATATGTGTAAAATCCGCACGTAGAAAAACACTTGACTGTATTAGTAAAGTGTTAGCAAAGTCAAATACCAGGAAGTATTAAAACAGCACAGATTAAAGTGTAACTGACATTTAAATTTATATTTAATAGTAACATAGAGCAAGTGATTATAATAAACTTTTAAATGTACTTCATTTGAAAATTCTGGTTGAAAACCAGTCATAAACCTTACACAAGGTGTCCCCACTAGACTGTGTGTGAAGCAGCAATATGTTCATTATCAGTCAGATCCATCTTCACACTGAATACGGGCATGTAACCATATAAGGGAGGGGGCGGGGTCTACACTGCTGACTGCAGCTGGTGAGGAAACAATGTATCAAATTACTTCAGGCTACAGCACAGTTGCTGAGCAATATCAGAATGCCAGGATTAGTGCAAACTCCTCTTCCTTGGCACAAGCGTCTGATCTATCATCTGGTTCCACACAGCTCAGTCAATATCTCTGTTAACCTCTTCTCTGCAATCAAATTGCACTGCTTCCTATCAGCTGTTGGCCATGCCCACACAGCCATAAATTGCAGTTTCGAAAAGAGCACAGAAAAATGTGAGAAAATAAGTCATATCGCACAAAAAAGCATCATCTTAGCTGCTATGTGACCCACTATTAACCAGTGCAGTATTGTCTTTTATTCAATGAAATGACATTTACACTTTAATTTTAAACATTAACATACCAAAAAGAGACAAAAGCCACATTATCAAAAATTCAATAAAACAGATTGTAAAAAAAAACGCACTATTGAAAACATTAAAGTAATCTAATGAGTGACTTTTCATATTTTTGCACATGAGATAAGAAAAAAATAATTTTCTTTTAAAAATGTTTTTAATGTCTTTTACAGTGCTGTTTAAGAAATGTGATGGCTTTATTGCACAGATTTTTATAAATATGTTGCTACCCAATATGTGTGCATTTTATTTTTGCAATTTTTTAATTAATATTAATTAAAATATTACTATACTATTTACTTACACTATTAACACCACTAAGGGCCTTCACAATGTGAACATTTGATCTCTTGTATTATGCTAAATGCTTTATCAGCTTGTCATGCTCTTCAACAATTTGCCCACCAATATAACTGCAGCAATAATGTGAGAAGTTATGTTTAATCCCTAAGGGCCACGTCACACGGATCAATCTTGTGAACGATATCGGCTGAAAAGTCACGTGATCGATATCGTTAGAACAATTATTGATATCGTTTGTGCGTTGTCACAAGCATAGATCTCTTTAACAATGTTAAATTTGGCAACGCGCCAGCGATCGTGCGCACGACTCAACAATCGACACCATGTAGCGTCAGGAATAGGCAAAATCGAGAATGAGATCGTTTGAGAGGTGTCACACAGCACGATGCAGCAGGTTCAATGCAGGTTAATTGAACGATGAACGACGGATTTGAGGTCCTTCTCAAAAAATCTTACACCAAACAATCAAGCGATTTTTCACTGAAAGATCGCTTGTTTACATGCAACCATGCACAAACGATATCACTCAAGCAATCAAAATTCCGGATCGCTCAAGCGATATCGTTCACAAGATTGATACGTCTGACGTGGCTTTAAGACCTAATAAATAGTATGTCTAATGTCGGGCCCCGTGTATGGAGCAGGCTGAAAAGCTAAGGCTGGCTTCACATCACAATTTTTCCCTGTCAGGTTCTGTCCGGTGTTTTGCAGGATGCACCGGACAGAACCTGACAGCCCCGAACAAACAGAACAGGAGGGCAAATATGCCCTCCGATCCTGTTTTGTGCCGGAATCATTCCTGCGCACGGCTGCTCTGTCCAGTGCTGAAATTTCAGCATACCGGCTGGAGGGGAGCTCGCTGCAGTGCTGACATTTCAGCTGCGGCTCTTTTTGCTGCGCTTTCCAGGTGCTAAATGAGCACAACTTGAATTTCAGAGCCGTCGCTCTTTCAGCACCCAGCGTCCAGAAACCGGATCGTTTTTCTGCCGTATATGGCACGATCTGGCGCCCATAAACTCCAATGTTATGGGCACCGGATCGCCCCACATCTGCTTTTGTTCGATTTTTGCCCTGGACACAAAAAATGCTACAAACTCTGATTTTGTGTTCGGGGCAAAAAGCAAAAACAGCCTGATCCTGCCAAACAGACACCAAACCGGATGGCAAATAACTTCCATCGGCCCCATCCAGCACCATAGGGATACAATAGGGGCAAAATCGGATCCAGAGCTGTCCGGTTCACGCCAGACAGCCCCGAACCCCGAAAAATCGTGATGTGAAGCTAGCCTAAGCCATACCAAACAGACCATGGCTGTAATACACAGCCTGCTTCTGCTTGTAATAACAGCTGCCGGACCATGTAGTTTAAAAGCTTAAATGTTGCTGTCAATCTCTGACAGCAGCATATAAATGTGTCAGTTCCGCTGCAATCACAGGGAACTGGTGGGCCTACTGAATTCCCCTGTTACCATCTTCTTGGTCCTCCTATGAAGCCCAGCCTGGAGAACAGTTTTTTCACTGTACTGTATTATTTCAGTATGTAGTGTAAGCAATTGTGCAATCACAGGTTCAAGTCCCCTAAGGAGACTAAAAAAAAAACTTTAAGAAAACAAAAACTTTTTTTAAACACCCCATTTTTGTCCATTAATAAATGTCTGATTTATTAAAACATACAATTAATTAATCTGATCAGTAAACACCATACAGAGAAAAAAAATATTGAAATTCCAGATTTGATGGGTTTTTTGGACACCGCAACACTGGAAAAAATGCAGTAAGGCAAAATCAAATTATCTCCCTCAAAATGGTAACACTAAAAAAGTCAACTCAAGGCCCAGAACACAAGCCCTCACACAATTCCTCAACAAAAACATGAAAATGTTACAAATCTCCAAAATTAGGGGTGCAAGAAAAAAAAAAATGTTCATGAATTTCTGAATTTTTTTTAACATTCAAATAAAAATAATCCGGTAATTGTACTGACCTGAAGACTCATATTGCTATGTCATTTTACAGTACAATGAATGCAAAAAAAAAATCCCCAGAAATAATTATGGAATTGCATGATTTTCTTGCACATTTTATTGCAATTGCAATTTAAAAAAAAAAAAAAACAACATGAATTGTGTAATTTAAAGCTACAACACATCCCACATAAGTCTAAATGCAATGAAAAATTTTACAATTACGACTCTTGAAGTAAGGAAATGAAATAAGGAAGCGTTAAATCATAAAGTTGTTTTCTCGGGAAGGGTTAAGCCAGTGATTATAATGCAGGTCATTACGATTGTAATTATAATTTTACAGTTCACAGTAAATGCTGATAATTAGTTCACATCAGTAGTCAAAGCTATAAAATCAAATCAATTAGGCTGGCTTCACACCACATATTATTGCTGTAAGACTGTGTCCGGTGTTTTGCTGGACGCACCGGACACAGCCTGACAGATCCGGACAGAACAGAATATTCATATTTGCCCTCCGATCCTGTTTTCTGCCGGAATCGGTACTGCCACTGTCCAGTCCTGAAATTTTAGGATGGCGGCTAGCGGGGAGCTAGCTGCGGTTCTGAAATTTCACTGGGAGCTCTCGAGATGCTGAAGGTTAGCACCGCCTGCCGCTTCAGCATCTGGCGTCTGACAGCCAGATCCGATTTCCTATAGGATCCGGTGCGATCCGGCGCCCATAGCCTCCCATGTGAAGGGGCGCCGGATCGCACCGGATCCGGGAGGATCTGGCAGGATCTGATTTTGTCAGATTTTTGCCCCGGACATAAAAATGCTGCAAGCTGCGATTTTGTGTCCGGAGAAAAAAAAAAGAATTCTGCTGGATCCTCCCTGACAGCAGAAAACTGGATAGCAACTCATTGCCATCCGGCCCCATAGAAATACTATTGGGACAAAATCGGATCCAAGGCTGGCCGGTTCACACCGGACAGCCCCGGATCCCCAAAGACATGGTGTGAAGCCAGCCTTACCAGAAGTCAAATTTACAAATCAGTTTTTATCTCGTACATAGAAAACGTACCAATTTCAGTGTGCTAAATCCAATTTTCATTTATTATTGGTTCATGGTGTCCATTTTTTACCATCCATGTGTCATCCATTTTTATTTTATGCAAAAAGAAATTAAAGGAGATTTCCCAAGCTTCTCCTAGCAAACAGTGAATAATAGACAGCACTAGGATGTTCCTTGAGTGCTATCCAATTTTCTTTATACAGACCATGTGATGAGCCCCAAAGAAACACAGGCTGCACACATACAACAAAAAAAATGTCTTAGGCTAGGGCCACACTTGGGAGGCTGCATCCAGTAACTGGATGCATTACTGGATCCAGTTTTTCCCCTTGTCTGTTTTGAAGCATTTTTACGGATCAGGTACTGGATCAGGTACCATATATTGTACCATCCGGTACCAGATCAGGTTCCCATAGGGTCCCGTGATAAAAAAAACTGATCAGTTTTGCTAAAAGGCCAAAAAAATGTTGCAGACCCTATTAAAACCTGACTTCTCAAAAACTGGATCCAGTAGACAGATTGCACTTGGCAAACCAAATTGTTAACATTGGAGTCTATGGGTCAGGTACCTGATCAGGTTTTCAGGATGAAGAACTGGATCCAGTAACTGGATTGCAAACTGAAGTGTGGCCCTAGCCTTACTGAGGAGTTATAGCAAATATTTCATTTTTCCAGTAGAAAAAAAATATCAATCCAGGTTGGTGATCATGATAACAAAAAATCAGAGGGCCTCTCAAAAATATGAATTGAATTCTCATCGTCTGCTATAAGCATCTTCTCCACTTTAAAAAAAGAAAAAACACTACAAGGACATACATTCAGAAAACTCACCATAAACAGCCAAAAGGTCTGTGATACTGAATGCACTTAGCAGGACATAGCAGGCCCCAGTGATAAGGCAACACAGGTGCATGATACTGTTGCAACAATCACTGTCAACCTGCCATGACATGGGGGAGATGATTGGTGGTATTTTATATGCACACAGATGAGGTTTCCATAGGCATCAGTCACACACATATGATGCATAGTGTCTGTCTGCAGCTTATTAGATCAGTCGGGCTGCCCAGCACTATACAGTGTTGGCCAAAAGTATTGACACCCCTGCAATTCTGTCAGATAATACTCAGTTTCTTCCTGAAAATGATTGCAATCACAAATTCTTTGGTATTATTATTTCATTTAATTTGTCTTCAATGAAAAAAAACACAAAAAGAATTGTCCTAAGGCCAAATTGGATATAATTCCACACCAAACATAAAAAAGGGGGTGGACAAAAGTATTGGCACTGTTAGAAAAATCATGTGATGCTTCTCTAATTTGTGTAATTAACAGCACCTGTAACTTACCTGTGGCACCTAACAGGTGTTGTCAATAACTAAATCACACTTGCAGCCAGTTGAAATGGATTAAAGTTGACTCTCCCTCTGTTCTGTGTCCTTGTGTGACCACATTGAGCATGGAGAAAAGAAAGAAGACCAAAGAACTGTCTGAGGACTTGAGAAACCAAATTGTGAGGAAGCATGACAATCTCAAGGGTACAAGTTCATCTCCAAACACCTGAATGTTTCTGTATCTACTGTGCGCAGTGTCATCAAGAAGTTTAAAGCCCATGGCACTGTGGCTAACCTCCCTAGATGTGGACGGAAAAGAAAAATTGATGAGAGATTTCAACACAACATTGTGCGGATGGTGGATAAAGAACCTTGACTAACATCCAAACAAGTTCAAGCTGCCCTGCAGTCCGAGGGTACAACAGTGTCAACCCATACTATCCGTCGGTGTCTGAATGAAAAGGGACTGTATGGTAGGAGACTCAGGAAGACCCCACTTCTTACCCCGAGACATAAAAAAGCCAGGCTGGAGTTTGCCAAAACTTACCTGAGAAAGCCTAAAACATTTTGGAAGAATGTTCTCTCTTTTTGGGCAAAGGCATCAACATAGAGTTTACAGGAGAAAAAAAGAGACATTCAAAGAAAAGAACACGGTCCCTACAGTCAAACATGGCGGAGTTCCCTGATGTTTTGGGGTCGCTTTGCTGCCTCTGGCACTGGACTGCTTGACTGTGTGCATTATGAAGTCTGAAGACTACCAACAAATTTTGCAGCATAATGTAGGGCCCAGTGTGAGAAAGCTGGGTCTCCTTAGAGGTCATGGGTCTTCCAGCAGGACAATGACCCAAAAACACTTCAAAAAGCACTAGAAAATGGTTTGAGAGAAAGCCTGGAGAGTTCTAAGGTGGCCAGCAATGAGTCCAGACCTGAATCCATAGAACACCTGTGGAGAGATCTAAAAATGGCAGTTTGGAGAAGGCACCCTTCAAATTCAGGGACCTGGAGCAGTTTGCCAAAGAAGAATGGTCTAAAATTCCAGCAGAGCATTGTAAGAAACTCATTGATGGTTACCGGAAGCGGTTGATCGCAGTTATTTTGGCTAAAGGTTGTAACCAAGTATTAGGCTGAGGGTGCCAATACTTTTGTCTGGCCCATTTTTGGAAGTTTTGTGTGAAATGATCAATGTTTTGCTTTTTGCTTCATTCTCTTTTGTGCTTTTTTCATTTAAGACAAATTAAATGAAGATAATAATACCAAAGAATTTGTGATTGCAATCATTTTCAGGAAGAAACTGAGTATTATCTGACAGAATTGCAGGGGTGTCAATACTTTTGGCCAACACTGTATACATGCAACACACAGGACAGATACCCCTAAGGGCTTGGCTGCATCCTGCATAAAGATAAAAAAGTGCAAAAATATAAGAATGATAATGTGAGGTATTGGTGGAGATTTTGGCCAAAACACGCAAGCTCTTAACGCACGTCAAAAGTCCTCCCGCTTGCAAAGTCCCGAACACTATATTCAGAAAAAAATCTTTTTATGTTACTGAGGAGATATACCTAATATTTTATTTTCCAAAAGAAAGTATAATCCAGGTTGGTAATGGTGATAGCAAAAAATCAGAGGGCCTCTCAAAAATAAGAACTGAATTCTCATCATTTGCTATAGGCATCTTCTCCACTTTAGCCTACAACTATGATTCAATTTGTCTGATCAACTCATGGCCAGATATGTGTGTTACCCTCGGTAGTGGTCATTTGTATAGAGATTTCACCTGACAGTTGTCCGAAACTGTCTCAATCGCCTGTTACGGCAGACTTTAGTTGTCTAGCGGAAAAAAAAAAGAAGAATTATTTTCCAGCAGGGGGGACTGCCACTTTTAATGAGTCACATACTCCTCTTCCTTCTCGCTGCCTCTCTCTTTCTCGTTCTTTAGTTCTTGGCAGGCGAGCCTGTGACTGGAGACATTAATTACTAGCACAGTGAGCTGTTTATTCTCCTTATTAACACACCTGTGCTGCTGCTTGTGTGTTAGGAGTTGGTGTCTCGCCTCACGTGTGCCTCCGTCCTGTCACAAAGGCGCCGCGCTTCCACTGGAAATAGAGAGATTCGTGATTAACCCCTCGAGGGCAATATACTCAATGCACGGACATTGATTTCCAATACGTATATCTGTGTGAATCAGAGACTGAGGAGTCAAGGGTCCATCTGCCTACGAGACGGTGCGCAAAAAAATATTGACTTTCTGATGTATAAAGTGGAATCAGATTTCTCTGTCTCGCTGCAATTTTAAGGTTATTTTGATGGATTTTTGTAAGATTAAAGGACGTGGTAATTGCATCTTCTGATTTCATTTAATTAGTTTATTATTTTCAGATTTTATTTTTCTCTTAACCAAACCTTGGATTTCCTTTTACGCTTGTCGACAAACAAGACACACTAATTGTTGCATTCTCTAACTCATTACTCAGAGCAAGTTTGTCAGTGCAACCAAAGAAAAATAGATATTCATGAAGGCTACAGGAATTATCTAATTAGTTTAGATCCATGTATTTAGGCTGCACCCAAATATTTGGTTTCTGAAATAATTTAAAAGAATTTCCGGGACCCATATCCTTAAGGGCCCCTTTACACGCCACCACTGCAAGGTAGCAACTGTCTGGCATTGGGGATATTTGTGCCTGTTGCCATGAAATTGCTACGAAATGGCGGCGTGTAAATAGGGAAATTGCCTCCGGTGTCCTGCAGTTGACTCAGATACCTGTTGCTGAGCCGTACTCAAAAACCGAAGGCAACACAAAGGCACAATTGCCATGGTAGTGGCGTCTAAACGGGGCACAGGCATGGATGTTGCGTCGCCTAGTGATTTCACAGGGGCGTGCCACAGCGTCATGGATACCACGCCCCATCAGCGATCATTGGTGGGGGCTACTGTGTTACGATTGGCTGTCCCTTCACAGGACGCCATATTTAAATAGCTGTCCATTCACACTGCACAATTGCAATGGTGTCATGTATTAGCCAGCCTTCCTGCACAGGCTGGCCAATCATGACGCTATTGCGTTATCCAATCGGCGTATTAGCGATGTACTTGAGGCGCGAAACATGTACACCCATATTCCTTTGTGGTAGCGGCGTGTGATGCAGCGAAGGTATTCAACAGGAAGTTATCCACAGGATCTGTCGGAACTTCCGGGGAACAAAGATACCTTCAGTTGACAACGCAATGGCGGCGTGTATATGCGGCATCGGCGATCGGTATCCACTGTCAAAAACGTGCGCGTGCACGTACGGTTGATACCTGTTGCTAGGCACAGTGGCGGCGTGTAAAGGTACCTTAAAGCGGTTTTCCATATATCTTCATTCAGACGTCTATATTTCAATCCATATGTTTTTCATAGATCACTTAAACATCATAGTTTATGAAGCTGACCACATGTCCATTGTTTGAAGGATTTATAGTCTGCAAATAAAAAACAGGGATATATCTGTTTTTGATCTGATTTGCGACTTAACTATTCAAGGGAAACAGTTTGCGAAAAAAATAGCCATTCATGAATGCCATTCATCTACCATCCAAGTGAATGACCATTTATTATTGTTTAGTGGGTAGAAGAAACTTGGAAATAACGTTTTTTTGGGCATATTCAAAGGGTTTGTGCCAAGGTTTGAGGATACTACCTCTCCACAGCAGTGTATGGAATAACTTCCTTATTGCTTAGGATCCAACCACTTGGACCCTCACTGATGGTGAAAATGGGGCTCTAAAGAGGCTTTGAGGTTTTTTCAGCAGGCATATATAGACTGAAAGGAGCAGAGATGCACATGCTCAACTTCTGCTCCAGTCAGACCTGACTATTCAGAGGCTTGGTCTCAGGGTATGTGAGTCCCCACAGTCGGACACCAAGCAATCACAATCGAGAAGGTATCACTTATCGTATTTATAGGGAATTCAAAACTTTGCACTTTGTAGATTTACAATTTCTCTAATAACACGGCCTTCTCCTGGATTTTTACTGGGGACTTTACTTTTTGTAAGGCAAGAGCTAAAGGTAACATAAACAAATTTTACTTTGAAAATGTGGCTTACATATGTAGTGAAAATGTGTTAAAAATACCATAATACTATGGCTTGGAGTTCCTTGGCGTAAAGCCTAGGTTCACCTGTACCCTCGCGCCCTCATAACATAGCTTAGATCTTTTACACACTGCCAAAAGTAAAACAATTAAATGATGTATCTGCATTTTTATATAGCTATATTTCATTCTCTCATTATTCTCCTCCAGGTTCGAGCTAGTGCCATTGCTCAAGATGCAGACCAGAATTACGACTATGCCAGTAATAGTGTCATCCTTCATTTGGATGCTGGAGATGAAGTATACATCAAGTTGGATGGTGGAAAAGCTCATGGAGGCAATAACAACAAATACAGTACCTTCTCTGGCTTCATCATTTATTCAGACTGAGGAAAATGTTCTCTAAATTACCCCTACCTACAATGCCAGGGAGCAAAAGACCCCGAGAGAAGAATGGGACGGCTGCATGGAACACTCAAATCCCCTCCATTGCACATGGCGTGCTTGGGATTGTGTAGCTGCTCCCATTGCTTATCCAACACCTCTCTTGTGTCCTTGACGCCTCATGTGCCATCTCCCATGCTTCACTGTGTAGCTGTTCAATAAAGCCTCACTACTGTACTCCTGGCCTATCTTCACTTTTGCCTCTAGTCCCCATTTGAGGCCACATTCCCATTCAAAGTTCAATCTATACATTTTATGATCTATCCATTTTTGATACCCTCTATACCAGTATGCTTCTATCAGTATTGGATTTATCATTTAACTGGGTTGGTGTTTACTGGCAGATTTAATTTCCTAATCCAGACACAACGTCTGTGCCAAATCATCATTACTTGTTAGGAATTGGAATTATTTCATGGTTTTGTGTTATAAATGCAGGGTAACACTCTTGTCTGATACTAGTCTACATAGCACATGATCCACCTCATTTTGCCTTTAAAATGGACATATACCTCCATCTAATCAGATGCCAATATAACTCCAGCAAGCTTCATGCCGTTCCCACTTCCATTCCAATAACCCTCCTTTAAGTATAATTTCATACTCTGGTGGATACAGACAGAAAAGGGCCCCTGTGCAAGAACAATATATGGGCCCTTTGGAGTCCAAGAGCTCATTAAAATACACAATTCCACCTGCTTTGGAGATAGAAATGGGCCCCTTAGCCACTTGGGCCCCTGTGTGGCTTCACAGGTTGCACCAATGATATATCCGCCCCTATTCTTGTATTCCTGTCCCATGTCTTTCCATTATGACCCTGCAAACATTCCTTTGGCGAGCATTGTATATCAACAATATACCGTATCTTTCCTCTGCTACCTCCTCCTCAAGAACCATACTTTTTCCTCAAACTAAAGTCCATTGCTACTTTCTCCATCAAGCCTTATCCATATATCATTGCACTAAATGTTGTCTATGTAGAAAGTTACCAAGAGCTCTGTATGCATCACTACTAAGACTCATTGTCCGTCAGTTTGAATTATGCTTAATAACGGTAAAGCCTTTTTTTCTTTACCCCTTATACAGTAACCATACATATTCCTACAATTCCTATTGAGCCTAAGTCCATCCTTCTATTCTCCTATTAGACGTTTGTATTTTCTTCCAGCATTTCTCCATTCATGCCATCTCCACCACTCACATTGACTCATACCTGGCAACATTTTTAGGTCGCCATCCCCACATTTAGAAAGGATCTGTCACCAGATTTCACAATACATACAGCATATGTGATCAAATAGATCTCTTAGATCTGATGAGGATGGTGTAATGACTTTAAAAGTCCATGTTAGAATGACTGAATCATCGTTTTTGGAATCTTACAAAATGAACTTAAGCTAAAATGACATTTTTAATAACAGGTAGGAAAACATTGAAAAGGATTGAACAGCAATTTTATCATAGTATTCAAAGTAAGTCCACCATCCTGATCAGATCTAAAAAGATGTATTTATTAATGTGTGTACTTTATATTGTGAATTGTGGTAACAGATTTTTATTAAATATATATCCACCATTAAAAGCCTCTATTAAGCTAGCATTAGACTTCATACTGTTACCTAACCCATTATAAATATATCTTAGTTGGAAAAGTTAACTACGGAATTGATTTACAACCTTTTCTCCCACTTTTCTTTCATCAGCCCAACATTTGCTTCTTGTGCCTAAATTAAATCCTAATAACCCCCAGTATTATTTTTCCCTTCTACCTCAATCTGTGTATTTCTAGAACTCCCAAATAAATCTTGTAATTATATAGCGAGAGAGTGTTAAAAAAAAGTGAATGAGTCACAAGATATCATCACCCACAGACTGGAAAGAATATATATATTGTGTACAGGACGATCTATCCTTGAGCTCTGTGTTCTTCGCCTTAGGCCTGTCGTATTGTGACTTTTTACATTTGAAGACAGGATCAATCAGATTTAGCAGCTGCATCCTAAATCCGTTCACTGAGACTTGCTAATTAAAAAAACTAACACTTTAATGGTAAAATAATGTTTTTTTTCTCTGCACTTTATATCCACGTTTTGCAGACCTCAATTAGTTTAGATCTATGAAGTTTGATGTGTCTGTACTTAAAGATGCCACCCTGCCGGGCATCAGATTGACCTGCACAAAATGATTTACTAGCAGATACTGCCCTCAAATAATCTGTATTAGGAGCTCACAGTGGCTCTCCATCACCCTAGTGGGATTATCAGCCCCGGCTGCCCTATAATCAGGTTATTTTAAAGGTTTCACACTTTGGTTGATCATGTCAATGAAGTATGGATTGCATGTTTTAGATTATATCTACAGTAGAGGAGGAATGGAAGTATACCTAATCTTACATTAAGATAAGACTTATGTGCCCTGTTTATTGACATCCTACAAGTTATCCCTGCTTGGTATTTCATAGGGGCTACCTATGTCAAAAGCTTTGTCCTTCTTTGTCCTGTAATGTTTCTGTGGGATATCTAAAAAAATCTTGTAAATATAAAATCCTTCTAGGAATTGTAAAAAAACAAACAAATGTCTTTTTTGTGCCATTTCAATGAAAAAGTCTGATGGGAAGGTTATGTCCATGCACGCACTAAAATAAATGTATGAGAGATGGTGCAAGGGAAATTTGGAAAATTGTTTATAGAAGCCATTTAGATTTTGTCTCAAATTGCTTGGTCCCTCCGCAATTGTAAACCCTTTTGCAACTGGATGCACCCACACCAGTATTATCACTGATCCATCTCATGGATCAGCGATAATACGGATGCATGAGCACCCAGTTGCAACAGATTGTGTTTTTTAAATGGATCCTAGTGGGTGTGTCATTTAAAACTGGGTTCTGGACTTGCTCTGTAACAAAACCTGGATCCGTAGAGCACCATTATAATTTAGCTCGAATTGCCCCAGATCCCGGTGTCCACGGTTTTTAAACAGTCACCAGAAACATTACATATAGAGTCTGTGGAGCCTCGGTTAGGAGTCTAAAACACAGGACTAGCCAGATATCCCTCCAGGGAAGGAGCCAGCCAAGGAGTGGCTCCTTGCGGAAAACACCATAACCACCATGTTAAGTGGCCCTTTTAGTCAATATCAAGCTCTTTTACAAGCTTAGAGATATGACAAGGGAATACCAAGGCCAGGTATCTATCCACAGACAGCTGTTTCGGGGTGTTGCCCCTCATCAGTGTGGAGTAGGATTCTGGCTAGGTGGAAGCAAGGCCTAGTAGACCAACATCACAAAGCAACCGTAAACAACCGGATGCACCCACAAGTTCCTGTGGCTACATTGAAAGTCAATGCGCCATTAAATGGATGCGGGTGCATCCCATTTCAGCTGGATTTACATGGATTCTGACAACCAGTAAAGTGAAACCAGCCTTATTCTATACGTTGGCAGTCACTCTATGTCAACTTTCATTTTACCAAAGCAATTTAATTAATCAAAGCTGAGCTAAGATTGGTTGCAATGAGAAGAAAATACAGATTTTAAGATAGATTAAATGGTAACAAAATTCCAAAAATTAAAGCCATGTAGTGTTTCTTTATTGTTTCACATATAGTCCTGAACACGTACAGTGCATAACCATATTATTCTGTGAGACAATCTAGTAGGTAGAATTGAACAAAAAGATTTGTGCTACCATGGTCTGACATCCAGTCTGGTGTTCCATAGCAGCTGGACCATGACAGTCTTCTCATCTGTATCCAACATCTTTGGTCCAGCATCCTGCACATTTCTCTCATTTACTAAGCCCTAGGTTCTTATGCAACATCATGACTCACATCACTCCAGGAAGTCATGGGGCCTAGTAAGCACAACAGGTTCCCAAAATACTGGGCCCAGGATGGGGGGGCAAAAAAGCTCAAGACTGCACTTGTCCAGATGTCATGGAGGACTAAACAGGACATGTCTTTTGCAAGTCAGTTCGTTAAATTTCTTCCATCCTAAATATTCCATGAATAATTGTGAGTGGTGTTAATGAAAAGCGAAACTGCAGCAACTTATCTACAAAGTCACCTACCAAGTACAGTTAGAAAGCATGGTCACTAAGTGCTGAGGAACAGAGAACATACAAGTTACCAACACTCTGCTGTCTCAATAATTGAAGTCTAAATCTCCTCTGGCATTAACATCAACACAAAATCTGGGCATAGGGAGCTTCATGGTCAAACAGCAGCATGCAAACCTTACATCACCAAGCACAATGGCAAGCGTCAGATGGAGTGGTATAAAGCCACCACCATTGGACTCTAGGAAATGTGTTCTGTGGAGTGATGGATCATGTTTCTCTATATGATAGTCTGATGGACGAGTCCAAGTTTGGCGAATTACATGAGAATGTTGGGGAAGGCCCTTTTCTATTCCATGATTACTATAACCCAGTGCACAAAGCACAGTCCACTAAGGCATAGATGAGCGAGTTTGATGGGGAAGAAGTTAACTGACCTGCACAGAACCTAGACCTTAACTCCACTTAACACCTCTGGAGTCTGGAAGTAGAACTGAGAGTGTGAGCTCCCTTGTCCAATATCAGTGTTTAACCTCATAAATACTCTTCTGGATGAATGGGCAAAAGACCAACAGACACCTCTACAATCTAGCAGAAAGTCTTCTTGGATAAGTGGAAAATATAGCTGCCAAGGATCAACTTCATATTAATTAATCAAGGCTGTCAATCATTGATAGAACTGCCCAATGAACTCTTAAGGTGTGTGATAACATGGTGAGTGGGAAAAAAACACCCCGTCAATTAGCCAAAAAGTTATTTGCATACTTAAAATGGACTTTAAGGGTCCATGTCCACGATCAGGGTAATGTAGCGTTCTAGATGCAGTGTATGTTTGATGCATCCGCTCGTTTTCCCACGTAGGCGCCTCAAGCATCTACATGTGATAAACTGATATGCTGCGAATAGGAAACCCGCATCACAAGTAATTTACGCAGCTTAAAAAGAAGCACAGTAGGCATGGGATTTCTATAAATCCACCGTGCTTGTACTGTGCAATGAAGCATTTTGTATGTTGTGAAAATACACTGAATCCAAAACACTACTAATCCCGATCGTGGGCACGTACCCTAAAAATACATTTCTTACCCATCTGTTTATGTGTCAAGCAGTATAAAGGGTTTGTTAGGCAGGGTGTTTATTAAGGAATAGACAAATGCTGGTGGTTTGAAGGACATATGCACTTTAGTATCATCATAATTATACTGACCTGGAGACTCATATTTTTAGGTCATTTTTACTGTAGACTGAATGCTAAGAAAACAAAACCCAAAAACAATTATAGAATTGCATTTTTTTTAACAATTTTATTTCACTTGGAATTTTTTTTCCACAGTTTCCAGTAAACCGTATGATAAAATGGATGGCGTCATTCAAAAGTAAAACTAGCACCAAAAAAAAAAACAAAGCATCACATGGCTTCCTATTGATTACTCATTCATCCGAAGGCGGGGAGAGAGAAGCCAGGGCTGATTGGGTGCAGGGACGTTACAACCTCAAGAGCACCTTCACTGCTGGAATGGCACCGGCACATGAGCTTTTTTAATATAATGGAGTAAAACACGGGGAATGAGAAGAGGTGTCCTAATAGTGAACAACCCCTTTAAGCTTTACAACATGCAGCTTTAGTGCTCATAGCGCAGGTTTCCTTTCAGTCAACTCTTCCCAGCCCGAAATGATTGAGAAGATGGAACAATAGTTTGCAGACAACAAATTGCCATCAGCTGCAAAACAAATTTCTTTATAGGTATCATGTAATACTTATTACATAAAGTCTAATGTCCTTTTCTCTTGTTGTACTAGGTCGTGAGCAGGGCAGACACTTATGTACTGACTGAATGTTAGGCAGTCACAACCAGCTAATTGTCTGCCTGTGACTATAAGAAGGGAATGTTTGATGTGAAAAGAATGAGAGGGTTGTGTGTTGGTCTCAGAACCAAAGGCAGAGGTCTAGGGCTCAGCTGTTTCCAAGATGTACGGACACTGGCGACTGAATGCAGACACTCGGAGAGGGCACTCCAGGCTCTGAAGAAAGGACAGGACAAGACTGATCTCTCTGACAATAATTGTTGTTTTCCTCCAGTGTTATCTGGTTTTAACTCATCAATGGCTAGTATGTATTTGCACTAAGCCTTTATTGCCCTCTGAATTTAAAAGTGCGTTCTTGCGTTTATGCAGTAATAGCATAATAGCATCAAAGATACTAGTGCATCTCATTGAATTAGAATATGATCAAAACGTTCATTTATTTCAGTAATTCAATATATAAAGTGAAATGTATATATTATAGAGAGTCATTACAGAGTGATCTATTTCAAGTGTTTATTTCTGTAAACGTTGATGATTACAGCTTACGGCCAATGACAACCCAAACGTCATTATCTCATAAAATTAAAGTAGGGAAGATGAAGGATTAAAATCCGCGCTTCCGAATTCCATGAGACATCAAAGGGTGAAAATAATATTGATTTATTAGTCAACATGTTTCAGGTCTCCCTGAAACGTCCTGAATCGGGGCAATATGATATTGATATTTTATGAAATTCTAATTCATTGAGATGCGCTAGTACAATTGATCTTCATCAGTGCGCTGGATCCAAACTTTCATCCATTTTTGGCCGGTGTGTCTGATTTACCATCAGTGTGACATACATTTTTCTCGTATGCATAAAGCCTTGCTACTAAACAATAAAGCACAGTGATCGAATGAGACACAAATTTGATCCAAAAATATACTACAAAAAAAAGGCCTGAGCAACTCTAGTATTAAATTAATGTACAGGTGCACAAATACGTGCCTAATATACATATACATACACAATGCATAAGTACACTGCAACTGATGAATACATAACATTCTCTATAGTTGTAAACATTGGAAAAATAAGGTACCATACTTAGCATTGCTTTGGGCCCCTGGTTAAAAGTGTTGTCCACTACTTGGACAACCCCTTCTCAATGCGTATATTTACCACCATTTAAAATAATAACACTTATACTCACCTCCGATGCCGGCGCCATTCCACTGTCTCTCCTGGGATTGCGTAATAGCTTTATAACAAGTGATCCCTGTGGCCGGTCAGCAGCTCTCCCCGCTTTCGGACATATCACATACATCTGAAGGAAGTGAGAGAGCAGCCGTGCTCGCTTCCTCCAAATGTAGGCGATTTTTCTGAAGGCAGAGAGAGCAAAGCAACCACTGATTGAAAGACCGCCGACAAAGGAGGTGAGTATAAGGGCCACGTCACACCAGGTGACGTCGCCGGAGATGTCGGCAGCGATGGGCGGGAGCGCGCACGTTTTTTGGTGCCCCGCAAGCATTGCCGTCGCATGTTTACATGCGGCGACACCTCTGGCGACGCACCGGAGACCTTACAGGCGTCGTCGCCGCTAGGGTTTCTAAAAACCACTCCGTAACATGGGAGCCTATAGCTCCCATTGCCTGTGAGATCACCATCCCCCGTTTACATGGGGCGATGTGTACACATTGCCCCAGAGTGATTGCCTGGTTTCAGAGCACTGCTGTGAAACCAGGCGACCACTCAAATGCGTTGCCCTCGCCTATTCACATTAGGCGACGCATCGGCGATAGGCCAAGCCCCAGCGTCGCCTATAAAATCGCCGCCGATATCGCCAGGTGTGACGGTACCCTAAGTGTTATTGTAAATGGGGGAAATACACAGACTGAGAGGAGCTTGTCCAAGTAGCGGAAAACCCCTTTGAGATTTCCCATTTGGACCTAGAAGCCTTTGAGTAGAAAACTGAGGAAACTATTTTTCCATTCACATACCAGCAATAATTAAAATCCAAGGCAGCAGTACACATTATACGCACTAAGAAAATAATACAGCAATTACTCAACGTTTCTAGAGGTGAGAGAAATTTGCAAATGTTCCCCCTGTCGGAAGTACCATATGCCTATGTTTCTTTTCAATTAAGAACAAATTCTACTAATCTTGCACAGTTACATCCGCATCTCCCTATTCCCTTTAATTATTTTGTGACTTTTTTAATTTTGATGCTGGAACTTAAATCATAAGTGCTGTATATGAATAGAAATCTCTGGAAGACTGTCGGGTTCTGGCTGCCAAACAAGTGAAGTGTAGGAAGCCGGTCCGAAAAGCAGATGTTCCTTACTTCTGATAACCACATTATTCTCACACCTATGTCAAATCTCACGGAACACCGAGGATTGCACCAACAACATATATTCATGATTACCTCCTGCACAGAAATATCACAAATCACATCCACCACTAAAATAGGTGCAGCATGAGAGAAAACACAGATGCAACCTCCAGACACGGACAGACTACAAAACCTGTCTCCTGTCAGCTATTTGAGACAAATAGATATCTGCGTTATATACAGAAGTGAAGATTACCCACAGACGAAGAGTCCAAGATTTGGAACATTATACAATAACACCATATGCGCTAAGATGTTTTGCTACTATTGGAATTGCTTGTATCATAGCAACAACTATAAGGATTTCATTCTTACAATGACCCGAATGGGAGACCTTTAATAATTCGATGCCAAACTACAGTCAAAGAGGCATTTTTAAACCAGCCCAATTTTTTTTAATTTAAGTTAATGAGTATTGAGAAAATGACCTATTGTTTAAATCAGAATTTTATGTAAAATTGTTTTTTTTCCATATAAATCTATATTTAAAAAAAAATTGTAAAAAAAATATTGTACAATCTTGTAATCTTCAGTGTCGCTAGTAGGCCTAATTCTAGGCTCATACTTCTTTAAAAATGATTGGGCAAAAGAAGGAGAGCTGTTACCATCACCTATTCTGAACCACGGATACAGTGCCATCTACCGTCTACATAGATGTTACCTTTCATTATAATCCTGACTGTGATGATAATGAGTATTCTGAAAAATCTTCTGCAAACAACAGAAAGTGTGAGTTGAAATTAGGATTAATTACTAGAATTCAGATTTTTTTTTAACCACTCCATCCCTGGGCGATTTTCCGTTCTTCGTTTTCATTTTTTCCTCCCCTTCTTCCAAGAGCCATAACATTTCTATTTTTCTCATCAATACAGACACACAAGGTCTTGTTTTCTGCAGGATCACTTGTACTTTTGAATGACATTATTTATTTTACTATATAGTGTACTGGAAAATAGAACAAATATTCCATGTGTGGTGAAACTGCAAAAAAAAAAAAAGCAAAATTCCACAATTGTTTATGTTTTGTGGTTTTTATCATCATGATCACTATATGGTAAAACAGACATGTCGGTATGATGCCTCGGGTCGGTACGATTTCGTAGATACCAAACATGTATACTTTTACGGTTATCTAAGTGGTGAAAAAAAATTCAGGTTTTTAAAAATAAAGAATTGAGTTTTTGACGCCATTTTTAGTGAGCTCTAGCATTCTCATTTTTCGGGATCTGGGGCTGTGTGATGGCTTAAGTTTTGTGTCTTGAGTTGTCGTTTCTAATGATACCATTATAGTGGGTAGATACACTGCTTTCATCGCCAGTTATTGCATTTTATTGGAATGTTGCTGCTGCAACAAAAAAAAATGTAATTTTGGCATCCGGACTTCAAGAAAATGGCGGCGGTGGCGACACATGTGCAGACTGCGGATTTTCTTGAAGTCCAAGCGCTAAATCATGTTTTGCAGCTCGGCAATGCATCCGGGGACATAATAATGGCAGCGCTGCCACAACCACCCCGCAGCTCCTAGCTTTGCCCCGTGGACCCGTGAAAACCGGTTGATGCACCCCCGAAATACCCCCTCAGTAAGCCATGGTTAGCTATGTACAAGGATGGGAGATATTTGTCCCAGGATGGGGAACATACAGATCAGAAGGGGTCATGGATACCAGTGTAGGGGACATGGATACCAGGATGGGGATCACATATAACAGGAGGGGGCACACACACCAGGATGGAGGACATGGATACTAGGATGAGGAACAAATATATACAGTGGGGAAAAAGTATTTAGGCAGCCACCAATTGTACAAGTTCTCCCACTTTAAAAGATGAGTTCGGCCTGTAATTGACATCATAGGTAGACTTCAACTATGAGAGACGAAATGAGAAAACAAATCCTGAAAACCACATTGTCTGATTTGAAAAGAAATTTTGGTGGAAAATAAGTATTTGTTCCCGTACAAACAAGCAAGATTTCTGGCTCTCACAGAACTGCAACTTCTTCTTTAAGAGGCACCTCTGTCCTCCACTTATTACCTGTAGTACTTGCACTTGTTTAATCTTGTTATCAATATAAAAGACACATGTCCTCAACCTCTAATAGTCACACTTCAAACTCCACTATGGTGAAAACCAAAGAGCTGTTGAAGGACACCAGAAACATAATTGTAACCCTGCACCAGGCTGGGTAGACTTAATCTGCAATAGGCAAGCAGCTTGGTGTGAATAAATCTGTGGGAGCAATAATTAGAAAATGGAAGTCATACAAGACCACTGATAATCTCCATCGATAAGGGTCTCCACGCAAGATCTCACCCTGTAGGGTCAAAATAATCTCAAAAACAGTGGGAAAAAATCCCAGAACCACATGGGGGACCTGGCGAATGACCTGCAGAGAGTTGGGACCAACGTTACACAGGCTACCATCAATGACACACTACACTGCCAGGGTCTCAGCTCCTGCAGTACCAGACGTGTCCCCCTATTTAAGCCATTATATGTTCGGGCCCATATGAAGTTTGCAAGAGAGCATTTGGATGATCCAGAAGAGTATTGGGAGAATGTCATATGGGAAGAGGAAACCAAAGTAGAACTGTTTGGTAGAAACACAATTTGTTGTGTTTGGAGGAAAAAGAATGGGAGCCAGCGTATTGTAAGTCAATGTTAGTAGTATGAATTGGATACGCTGGGGAATTGGGAGCCAGTGGAGGGATTTTGCAGTGGGGAAAAGTGGAGGAGCAGCTAGGAGAGAAGTGGATTAGTCAAGCAGCAGAGTTAAGGACAGATTGGAGAGGTGCAAGAGTGTTAGCAGGGAGGCCACAGAGGAGGAGGTTGCAGTAGTCGATACAGGAGATGATGAGGGCATGTACTAGTAGTTTAGTAGATTGAGGGTTGAGAAAGGGAAGGATTCTGAAAACATTTTTGAGTTGGAGGTGGCAGGAGGAGGCGAGAGCTTGAATGTGTGGTCTGAAGGATAAGGCAGAGTCAAGAATCACTCCGAGGCAGCGGACTTCAGGTACAGGGCAAAGTGTGATATCATTTATTGTCATCAGGTAAGGGAGGTGCGCGAGATGGGTGAAAGATGATAAATTCAGTTTTGTCTACATTTAGTTTAAGGAAGCGAGAGGAGAAGAAGGAGGATATGGCTGATAGACACTCTGGGATTCTGGACAGCAGATAGGTGACGTCTGGGACAGAGAGGTAGATCTGAGTGTCATCAGCGTAAGGGTCGTACTGGAATCCATGGGACTTTATGAGTTGTCCTAGGCCAAGGGTATAGATGGAAAAAAGAAGGGATCCCAGGACAGAACCTTGAGGGACCCCAACAGAGAGGGGATGGGGTGAGGAGGTAGTGTTGGAGTGGGAGACACTAAATGTGCAGTTGGAAAGGTAGGAAGAGATTGAGGAGAGGAGTCAGTGATTCCAATGGAAGAGAGGATCTGTAATAGAAGGCAGTGGTCGACTGTGTCGAATGCAGAGGACAGGTCAAAAAGGAGGAGGATGGAGGTGTCCGTTAGCTTTAGCGGTAAGTAGGTCGTTAGTAATTTTGATTAAGGCGGTTTCAGTGGAGTGGTGGGGGCGGACGTCAGATTGAAGGTTGTCAAAGAGAGAGTTGGATGAGAGGTGGGACGAGAGTACAGTGTGGATATGCTTTTCAAGATGTTTGGCGGTGAATAAGGGCAGCGATATGGGGTGGTAGCTAGATGTAGAGGTCGGGTCGAGAGATGGCTTCTTCAAGACAGGTGTAATTGTTGCATGTTTGAAAGCTGAAGGAACGGTAACGGAGGCTAGTGATAGATTGAAGAGGTGGGTTAGGACTGGGATAAGCGTGGTGGTGAGGTTGGGGAGGAAGTGGGATGGGGTTCAATGCACAAGTGGTGAGGTGCGATTTGGAGAGGAGATGTGCAAGTTCTCCTTCAGTGATGGAGGAGAGGGGGGTGAGTGGGGAAGGAGAATGGTCTGATATACATAGGGGCTGTGATGGTTGGATAGCAAAGACTTGTCTGAGCTGATCGATCTTGTTGGCAAAGTGTGTTGCCAAAGTCTTTGTTTTTTACATGCCCCCTAGAGGGCCTCAGCACTGCACAGTCCAATCGCTTGTGCTGTGAAGAGCCATGATGATCCAGGCCTCTGTACAGCACAAATGATCACTTTCTGTTGATGCAGACACTCACCGGACACTCACAGGTAGAGAGTCATCACAACATCAGGTGTCCTCATCTGACGCCTTGCTGTTATGGCAACACATTAAGGCACACATAATGAGATTTTTTGATTTAGAACCCTCAAAATATCCCATATCTATTCAAAAAAACCTTTGCATCTGAAAATAATTTTTTTTACACACCTGTGTTTAGTTGAACAAATTTATCTACAAATTCAAAGACCCGCTAGGGATTCAGACATGTAGAAGACTCCATATTGCAGCCATGGACTACTGATCTGGTCACTATACCAGGGTCCTGTGAATACATTAGTGCATCTCCAGGAAAGAGTCAATCTTTAAGATTCTTCTCTATGTGGGAACTGTTGGCTTAAAGGAAATCTATCAGAAGGTTTTTTCTATGGCTTCTGGTAGCAGCATAATATAGTGACATACAGTAGAGCCTGATTCAATGATGTGTCACTTACTAGACTGCTTGGTGCAGCTTTTCTAAAATCCCTGTTTTCTCTGGTGAAGATTTAGCAGCGCTAAACCTCCTGGGCTGTATATAATCCCACCAACACTACTGACTGACAGCTTCCTATGTGCAATGTGCATTTTGATCAAGTAGCCAACCATGGTGGGGGCGGTGTTAGGCTAGGGTCACACATGAGCCCTTGGTCCGTTATTGGTATCAGTTTTTACATTTTTTTTAGTCCAAAAACTAATGCAAAAACGGATTACAATTGTAATAAATACCCTATCTGTATTTTCTGCACCCAGAAACGTTCCTAGGAGGTTTTTTAAACCCAAAAATGTTGGTAGGAATGTTTTTGGGTGCAGTAAAAAAAACTGATCCGTTTTTTTAACATGGAGCTCTATGGAAAAACTGATCCATTTTTTTTAACATGGAGCTCTATGGAAAAACGGATCCGTTTTTTAGAGCATTGTTTATGTAAAAAATGGCAAAGTCCCAAAAACGTTCAGGGGCACAGGAGCTACAAAAAGCAGCCTAGAAAAAAACGGATTGGTCAAGAAAAACACTTACAAAAATGGATTGCTATGTGTGACCCTAGGCTTACACAGTTTAGCCTGGCTGCTCTGCATGTGAGATCTAGTCTTGTAGTGGTAATCTGCTGATAAAACACTGATTGTACTGAAACTACAGAACACAGACTAATAAGTGACACATCCCTGGAATCAAAGCCTCAACGCCTAGATAATGGTATGCAAAATATTTCTCACAGACACCATATAACACCTTCCAATATACACAGAAAATTGAAAACACTTAAAGCGTAATTGCCGTTTACATTTTTATTTAATAATAATGTACAGCAATTTATTTTAATAAACTTTCAAATGTACTTTATCAAAGAAATCTGGTGGAAAACCATTCATAAACCTTCCACAAGGTGTCCCCATTAGACTGTGTGTGAGTCAAAAATATGTTCATTATCAGTCAGATCCTTCTCTGTAATGAATATGGGCATGTAACCATATAAGGGTGGAGGGGACGGGGCCTACACAGTGTTAGAGCTTCTGGCTGCAGCTGGTGAGGAAAGAATATATCAGATTATCTCAGTCTACAGCACAGTTGCTAAGCAATGTCAGAATGTCAGTATCACTGCAAACTCTTCTTTCCTTTGCACAAGTTTCTGATCTGTCATCTGGCTCCACATAGCTCAGTCACGATCTCTGTTAATCCCTTCTCTGCTGGCACATCACACTACTCCCTATCAGCCTGCTCTCAGAAGCTGTGCAAATACACACGCTGTGCTGGCAGACACTGAAAGACGCAGGACATGCCCACACTGTCATAACATGCAGTTTTTAAAGGAGCACATAAAATAAGAAAATAAGTCATACAGCACAAAAAAGCATTATCTTAGCTGCTATGTGACCCATCATTAACAACTAGTGCAGCATTGTTTTTTTAAATAAAATGACATTTACACTTTAAGGCCCTTTTACACAGGTCAATATTAATTGCCAGAATTGGTCATAAGAATGCTTGTCCCCAATCATAGTGCCAACTATCAGCTGACAAACAAACAAAATGCTAAGTTGTTCATGGTTTATGGGAGCTTATATATAATTGTTGTAACAAGCGAAGAGCTGCCAACAATGTACAAACTGAATGGGGACAGAATGATCAAATTAATGATCATAATGTCGCCGTACGGCTTGTATCCACCTGTGTATAAAGGCCTTCTAGTGAGCGCGGAACGACTTGGGATTTCACTGATTGGTTTTCATTGAGCACAAATCTGCCTCTGTAAACTCTCCTTAAATGTATATACAGAGAATTCAACCTACAGAATTTTGACATTGGGAGGCAGATTTCTTTGACAAATAAAAACTAATTTAATTTATTTTAATGTTATTGGTACTACAAGAAAAAAGAGATTATAGAATTGGTTTGATGTTTTGATTTCAACAACAAAAGCAATACTAATTAGCAAATATTTCATTACTTTTGGAGTTCCCAGAGTTTATTATAAGATGAATGGAGCGGATTTCATGGGTCAGATTGCAAACAGGGAAGGTAGGGACAAATGTGATGCTAACTAGCAAAATAACTGGGATACTAGTTCTCAGAACAAGTGGAGATCAATAAGCGCAGATTGCTGTGTGCTCTTAGGTTGCCATGCTCGGGTGAAATGCTCTGCGCGGTAGCCATGAAAGAGTTAAAACACAACAACTCAATTATAGATGGTTTTAATGCAGCAAATGCAGCTCCCCTCCCCCGGCTTGGGTCAGTTACTCAGATAAAATCACTGAATCTACAGATCTAGAGTCCCAATTAAGAGGATAGGTAGAAATCAGATGGGGGGAGATACGAGCACCGGTGAGATGAGATGTCAGCCGGAAAATCCGATGGGAAGACAGCAATTACAGACTCAAATCAAGCGTCCTCCATACACCCTGAACCTGCCCGAAGTGTGCAGAGTCAGACTGTGCGTTCTGCAGGATGGGAAGGGTGCAGGGTACGGGCAATATGAACATTCAAATATGGAATGTATATAACAGACAGCATATGATCATTTACTATAAGAGGCTATTTAATATCATCATAGAGTAATAGAAATACAAGTGTTCTTTTATACAGGGACTATTAATATAAATATTTCTCTTTGTATTTTTGCAAAACAGTAGACTAACAAAGGCCACTTTTGATAGAGATTGATTCCAATATTGAACATTTTGGCTTTATATGTGTAGAAGAAACATATCTTGCAAGTGTAGAATTATGTATAGCTATGTTCACATTAGAACTGGAAGCTCAGTTAGGAGGCTCCATACTAAAGCAGAGGTCCTGGTCACATCTGTATCAGAACCTCAGTCACATAGGACAGTAAGAATATTGCAACATTGGATACCACAACCAAACCCATTATAAGAAGTGAGGGGCTGTAAACTGTAACTGTAGATCAACTTAAACTTCAAGGTCCATACCGAACACCATTCATGTAGCTGGCTGTCAATCTGAGAGCGCTACTCACGGTGAATGGACACTAGTGTCTCGGTTCACTGCAATGTATCAGAGACCGAGAGGTTCGCTGGACATCGTGCAGTGGATTAATATCGGAGGGTATGAGTGGGGTTAATAAATTGGTAGAAGTAGGTTGTCTTTGTGTTTTATTTAAATTAACGGATTTTACTGCTTTTCAACTATTTACTTACAGTATAGGATTTGTAATTTGCAGGTCTCATAGAAGCCTGAATATTAAGGGCCACTTTACACACACAGGTATCTGTGACCAACTTCTGAACCGATCTCTGGTTGCAGTGAAATCATGGACACATTGTTCCATTTTGTGGCTGTGTACAAATGTACAATGTGTCTATGATTTCACTGCAACCAGAGATCTGTTCAGAAGTTGGACACAGAAGTTGGTGTGTGTAAAGCGGCCCTAACAATCTAGAACTTAAGGACAGCTGTCAATACTCAGCTGTCCTTAACGCTTCCATTACCCTGCTTGCCACCGCACCAGGGCATTGGGAAGAGCAAGACAAATAGACAGGAATTGGCTATTTCAATGAATGCTCCAATTTCTGCAGTGGCTACGGACTGCTATTCTGTAGCCTCGGGGGCCTAAAAACTATGGGTCTCACTATGTTGAGAATACTAGCCCCCAGCTACCTGCTTTTATCAGGGCTAGCAATCAAAAATAGGGTGGAACCCATGCATTTTTTTTAATCATTCATTAAAATAATTTTAAAAAATATGTAATGGGCTCTGCTGTAATTTTGATTGCCAACCAAGGTAAAACCAGGCAGCTGGACTGCTTTATCTATGCTGAGAATCAAAATTCTGGGGGACCCCCTATGCAATTTTTTCAGTTAGGCCCCTCTCACATCAGCGTTTTTTACTAATTGCAGCAGATTTACCACATCTGCCTACGGGCTGCTTTACACACACCAACTTCTGTGTCCAACTTCTGAACAGATCTCTGGTTGCTGTGAAATCATGGACACATTGTTCCATTTTGTGGCTGTGTACAATGGAGCAATGTGTCCATGATTTCACTGCAATCAGAGATCTGTTGAGAAGTTGGACACAGATATCTGTGTGTGTAAAGTGGCCTTACCAGCTGCACTTGTGGCAAGCCCAATGCATTGTCTATGGGGCTTGCGGCAAGTGTGGTAAGTGTGGTACTGCTGCGATCCGGCACTTGCGACTGCAAAAAAAAAACAAGTCAGCTGTCGTTGTTTTGCGCGGTCGCAACTGCCGCTAGTGGCGAATCGCAGAAATACTGCACTTGCCGCAAGCCCAACAGACAATGGATGGGGCTTGCCGCAAGTGTGCTTCAAGTGTGGCTGTTAGGCGGCAGATGCGGTAAATCTGCCGGATCTGCCACAATCAGCGAAAAACGCTGATGTGAAAGGGGCCTTATTTATTTTTACACACCTATGATGACAGTACAATACACTAATATATAGGACAACCAATCACAGACGCAAGCACAATGGGTGGGGGCGCAACTGCCAATCACAAATGCAGTCACAGAGAGTGTGCATCTGTGATTGGCTAATGGAGTCAGTGCAGTGAATAAACATAAGATTAATGAGCGGACCCGAAAGCATGTGTGATTGCAACGCCGGAGACTGGTAAGTATAATGCTCCTGCTTTAATCCCCATTTTGCTTCCATTTGCAGCACCCAGCCATAGCTGCCACCATTTTATAACTGCAAAGAGTTCAGGTCCCCATAAACTTATATGGGATTTGGAGTCAAGTTCAGGCTCAAACCAAGACCTTAAAAAAAGTCTGGCCGGATCCACCAAACCTCAAAATCTGCAGACTCGCACATCTATATTTATAAGTGAAAGGGGACGAGCAAGAGCCAAGAGTGTCAGTCGTGCGATGGATCCCCAAACACAGCAAAAAGAAAAAAAAACTTCTAAATGGAAGATACAATTCTATAAAATAGGAAACATGAATGGCAAACAATGTAAAACAAGTACAGAAACTTAAACATCTGACATTACATACCAGACTACAAAACCTCAATGGGAATCTTCAAGGAGATAAAAAAAATCTACTGTCTCTTAAACGATGAAGCAGAGCTGTACACTACAATTCTAGGATTCTATGACAGTGCACCATCACTGTGGCAAACCCAAGTCTCAGGGTACCTTTACACACGGCTACATTTGTAGCTTGTCACCAGGTAACTTACTGGTTGCAGTGAAATCATGGATACATGATTCCATTTGTACACAGCAACAAGATAGAACCATGTATCCATGATTTCACTGCAACCAGTAAGTTACCTGGTGACAAGCTACAAATGTAGCCGTGTGTAAAGGGGCCCTCAGAGATCACATGATCTCGGTGGCTTGGGCCAGGTGACTGGATGTTGTCATGGCAGCATTGGGTCACCATAGTGATCGGCTCATCATAATTACATCAGATCACCGTGGTGAGAGGTAAGACACTGTGTGCTCCCTCTCCCTGGACCCTAAGTGCTGTGATCAGTAAGATTGCAGCACTTAGGGAGTGACACAGAGCTGGCACAAAGCAATTACAGACACTCCACTGCAACCTGATCGCCATGCAGGGAGTTAAAGCTGTGATGGAACAGCGGGCACAGGTGGTGGGCACACGTGGCCTGCACTGCCGCCAGCTGTCACATCACTCCACCACAGCCTGATTGCCATGCAAGGAGACCATGCTGTGGTGGAACAGCGGGCACCGCCGCCATGCTGATGGGAGTGATCATTCCCATCAGATCACTCCCATCAGTGATACCAGCCCTCTCCAGCACTATATCCTGTGGAAGGGGCTATGACAGCCCCTTCGCTGTAGTGACAATTGCTGGGATTGGCTGTTCAACAGAATACCGGGGCTCAATGGAGGTTATCGCAGCATCGCTGCTACGATCCCGCCGTGACGTTGTGCAACATTGTGGCACCCCAGGGTCCTATTGCCACAGTGTCGTTATCACCTACGAGTGATGGTGTCATGCTTGAGAGCAACAGAAGGGTGTTCACACCAGGCAGGTAACCGCACACAACACCTTCAGCCTCCAGGCCAGAAGGGGGAGACCAAAACCCAGGTTCAGGGTGAGCTCCCCTATAAATTCTGGTCTGGGGCAGAGTCCAAGAGGACTGTGAAGAGTACCTGGAGGATAGAGCAGTGCTAAGCTCATCCTAGGTACATCAGTTCAGTTCCTAGAAGGACTGAGGAAGACATCATGGTGGACTGGTAGCTGCCTTAAAATCGTCCCAGAGGAACCGCGCAGAGAACAGACACCAGAGTCGGAGACTGTGCAGGACCTAACGTCCCGGCAGCCAATACCAGAAGGTGGGGAATTCCAAGTTCCCAAGCCACACTGTGCCCAAAGGCAAAGCAACATAGAGAGTTCAGGAGCCGTCACATTAGACGAGGGCTAATAAAGGACTCGAGTTGCCTGCCGTACCGGCACCTCACAGGAGAGAGGGAGGGCCAGCAGCATAGCTAAAGCAGCAGGAGCCTACAGTAGCGCAGCAAGGAGGCCTCAGAACTTGCCTGGTGAGAAGAACCCAGAGTTGCTCTCAGACAAGGACTCAGCTAACAACAACCCGAATTACAGATGCACCAGTAAAGGACTGAGGAACTACAAAACCTTGAGTCTGTCTGTTGCTTTGCGCCCATCATCCTGCACCCTACATCTTTACTACATCCACTGCCCCGGGATCTGCTCCGCCCATGAGGAGTCTCTCCTTCCCAGCTGCCAGTCCATCATCCCCGGAGGTTCTGCAGCAGCAGTGGCTACTTATAGCCACATACCACAGGTGGCGTCATGAATACCTCCCTTTTCTATCACCCCTTTCCCTACCAAGCAAGAATTCCCCTTTCAGCTGAACCTAGGGTCACGGAAGTCGGGTCTCGACCCCTGTGACTCCCCAGAGACATGATAATCCGATTCAGAGTACCCCACAGCCCTGGGGGTGCATCAGTGTCTGGCATCATGAATAGGATCCCGTACCCCGGTACCACTGGGTTCTGTGTGCCTTGAACTGTGTAAATATGTGTTTTTGACTGCCCCCATTACTAACACGCGAGGTGCGTGGGAAGCCGAGGGGACGTGTCATTGTGGGCGGTACACTCCCAAGAGCGTGAGGTGAGGCCGAACCTGCACTCTGATGACATCTGGTGGGGATGAGAAAACCTGTCCCACCGGCGGAACTAAAGTTGTACATCCCTACGAAAGTGAAAGACCAGAAGAGTTGAGATTCACTAAGGGGAAGGAAAATGTCAGAGCGAGGAAGAGAGGAGCCCGCGCGGGGGGCGGTCGCAGCCGAGCCCGCAGTACCAAAAGCAGCTCCAGTAGTAGATGGAGCACCCGCCGCCGCGGGAGCGCAAGCCATGTCACCGGTAATGCCAATCTTAATGCCATACACGCCTGGAGCAACGTGGTTGCGGCAGTACTCAGGGGAACCCAATACCCTGACCGACTTCAGGGAGAGACTGGACAGTTACTATAGAGTCTACCCCCTGACGGAAGGCCTGCGAGTCAGCATATTAATGGGACAATTGACTGGTACTGCACAGTGGGAGGTGAAGTCCTGGCCGGACACTGATAAAGACAACATTGAACATGTACTTGCCAGGCTGAAAGCTAGTTTTGATATTTGTACCACGACACAAGTAAAAATGAGATTCTTTGGGTGCAGGCAGAAGCAGCAGGAAAGTGCACGGGACTTTGCATTAAACTTACAGGAAGTGCTCAGAGCATTGAAACAGACAGACCCTACTCTGGTGCAGGAAGATAACAAATTGCTTATTGATCAATTTATTGATGAACTCTTGATCCCTGCTCATAGGGCGCAATTGCAAATGTTCGATATACAAAACCCTGATCTGGACTTTGTGCAGTTTAAGGACAGTGCTATCCGCATTTTACAGGAGTAAGCACCTCGTGCTACAGAACCTGCACAATGCCTAGCTTCCACCTTCCAACAGCCGGGGTTACAGGATTTGCAGGCTACAGCAGGGGCTAATGCACAGACTATGGGGTCTATCACCAATGAGGCTCTAAACTCCAAAATTGAAGCCCTGGCTAAAAGTGTAGCTGAAATGGCTAAGGCCCGATTCACATCACGATTTTGTGCCTGTCCGTGGGATCCGAGTTGAAAGGAGGATCCCACGGACAGGCACGGATCCACACGGATCCCTGCACTCGGATGGCAAATAGCCATCCGATCCGTGTCTGTGCAGGATCCTTGTGGATCCTGTTCTCCCTGCCTGTCCCTGTCTGTCCCTGTCACTCCCTGTCTGTCCCTATCTGTCCCTCCTCTATCTCTGCTCTCCCTCTTCATTATGCTCCCCCTGTCCTTTCCCCTCGTCCTCCCCCCTGTGCTCTCCCCTCCGGAATGTAAATAAAATAAATAAATCCTCTCTGAGGATACTTTACATTCCGGCGACTGCAGGGCTGTGACACAGTGTCTTCTGCTGGGTGAAGATCCTGTGGTGATGTCACAGAGCCGGTCACCTGATGTGTCAGGTGACTGACTCTGACATCAGGAGAGGTCCTTCACCCAGCATAAGACACTGTGTCACAGCCCTGCAGTCGCCGGAATGTAAAGTATCCTCAGAGAGGATTTTTTTATTTTATTTACATTCCGGAGGGGAGAGTACAGGGGGGAGGACGAGGGGGGAGGACAGGGGGAGCATAATGAAGAGGGAGAGCAGAGATAGAGGAGGGACAGATAGGGACAGACAGGGAGTGACAGGGACAGATAGGGTTAATTATATGTACTGAGCACTGCCTCTGGGCATGCTCAGTACATAAAACACGGAGCTGACATCGGATCCGAGTTCAGCTCGGATCCGATGTCCATAGGCTCCTATACTATCGGGGCTCGGATCAGCTCTGATCCGAGGCTGTCCGATTTCATTCTCGGACACTCACGGACACAAACACAAAGCAGGCTGCGTTTTTGTGTCCGTGATGAAATCGGACAGGATCGGATGGTGCCAAAATCGGATGTCAAAAGGCACACATCCGATCCGATCCGAGCCCCATAGGGATACATGGGAGCCGATTTTGCATCCGAGTGTATCCGTTTTGAAACGGATACACTCGGAATCTCCAAAATCGTGATGTGAACCGGGCCTAAGGCTATGCAAAAGCTGCAAGGATCCAAGCTGGTGGAGAAGATCGAATTGGCTTCCAGCAGAGATGAAGTCCCATGGATGCGACCAAGAAGATACCCAGCGACCAGAGGACGACGCAGCGATCGCTACAACCCTGATGGACAACCCATCTGCCGCCGCTGTGAAGAGCCAGGTCACTTTGCCATTGAATGTTCTTTAAAGCAGGGGTCCCCAACCACCGGTCCGCGGAATAGGACCGGGCCGTGGGGGTCTTTGTGCCGGTCAGCGGTGTGCTGTCGGCTTCCCTGCCCCCCTGTCACTTCCCCGCCCACCGCGCCCTTCACCTGCAGCACTACACCGCTGAGCTGAGGTCTCTGCCTCAGCTGCGTGTGTAGATGTACGAGGGGAGCTGTCAGTCAATCAATGCAGCAGCCATGCCCTGATTGGCCAACTGCTTCGCTTGTATAACTAAGCAGCTGAGGCAGAGATGTGGCAGGAATTTCATATTTCGAGCTATTTCCAAACGCATCATGTGACGCGCTTGGAAATAGCGCGAGATATGAAAAAACTCCGGCCACGTCTCTGCCACATCTGCTTGTACTGCCAGCAGGAGAGGTGAGCGTCAACTGAAGAGCCGCTCTCTCTTTCTGTGTGTGGGCAAGTGTGGGCAATGACTGAGTGTGGAGGGTATTCAGGGGTCAATGTGTTTGTGAGCAATGACTTTGTGTGTGGGGGGGTTATACAAGGGGCAATGACTGAGTGAGGGGGGTATTCAGGGGTCAATGTGTGTGTGGGCAATGACTGTGTGGGGGGGGTTATATAAGGGGCAATGACTGAGTGTGGAGGATATTCAGGGGTCAATGTGTCTGTGGGCAATGACTTTGTGTGTGGGGGGGTTATACAAGGGGCAATGACTGAGTGTGGGGGGTATTCAGGGGTCAATGTGTGCGTGTGTGGGGCAATGACTGTGTGTGTGGGGGGGGGGGCTTATGTGGCGCCCCGTAACGAGTGCGTCACAGGAAGGTATTGCATCCCTGACTGAAGATGTAATATCTTCCGTCTCAGTGATGAAATAGTTAAATCCAGAGCTCCATACGCCACATGCACCACTCAGAGGTAGAGGGCCAATCAGGTCCTGGTGGGAGGAGTGTAAGTTGTAGTGTGGGGGGGAAGTTAGGAAGAGAAGGGAGAACATGGAAAGGAGAGTTGAAGAACGGAGGGAAGGAGAGAAGGAGAAGGGATCTTCACAGTGCCGTGCAGCCCTGAAAAAGGCAACCCAGTCTGGAGGGCACCATCAAGCGGTGACCCAGAACGGAACATGGGCAACAAAGCAACTAATCAACGGGTTAAAAGACACCCATGCCCAATCTCACCGGACTCCGGGTCCGAGGCAGTCATCCACCGCTGTCTGCAAAACCGGAGTGACGGAGCAGCTTCTTAGGAGCGCCTCACTGCAGCCGCTAACCTAGCAGTCTTACCAGCAGGGTACCCTACCCACCATTGGGACTCTGGACCCTTCACAGCCTAAATACGTGTCCTGGCTGGGGTGATCCAATATAGAGATTCCCAGTGCCTTGAACTGGTGCACTAAGGCAGCAACAGCAACAAAAATCAGACGTTAGTAAAGGAGGAACACCGTGGAGCTCTGGACAGCAACTGTTGATCACTGGGACCACCCGGTCTGTTACCTGACAAACTGTATACCGTGTACCGCACCAAACTTACAATAAAGACCCGTTACAGAGGAGCATTGTGTCAGCGCATTTCTTCCTGAACTGTTATTAACCTTGCTCATCAAACTACCCGAGCTGCCATATTCCATCAGTACAGCTCCTGGCCCCGGGGATTACTGCTCATCCTGTGGGGAGCAGTCCATCTAGCTGCTGCACATCCCCCAGAGGCCCAAACAGCGCCGGTGCCATCACCGGACTCCCACAGGTGGCGTCACGACAATCAAGACTTTATTCAAATCCCTTATCCCCTTTTTGTTTGACCACCAGGCCCCACAGCCTCAGGTGCGGAACCGTGACAAGGGAAGCATCGCCTGAGACGTGAGAACTCGGCAACGGTGAGTCACTTATATAAGGGGCAATGACTGTGTGTGGGGTATTCAAGGGTCAGTGTGTGGGGGGTTGTACAAGGGGCAACGTCTGTGTGTAGGGAGTATTCAGGGGTCAGTGTGTGTGTGGGGGATTGTACAGGGGGCAGTATGTCTGTGTGGGGATTATACAAGAGCAATGTGTGTGTGTATGGGGGGGTTATGCATGGGGCAGTGTGTGTGTGTGGGGGGAAAATGTATGCTATATGGAGGGATATGAGGCTGCATTATATTATGTGGATGGATATGAGGCTGTATTATACTTTATGGAGGGCTGTGATACTGCATTATACTATATGGAGGGCTGTGAGGCTGCATTATATTATATGGAGGGATGTTAGGGGATATTGTGGGCTGCATGGGGTTGATAGGGATATTGCGGGCTGCAAGGGGATGATGGGGATATTGTGGACTGCAAGGGGATGATAGGGATACCATATTGGGGTATAGAAAAATAAGACATTCCCTGAAAATAAGATGTAACGCATCTTTTGGGGAAACAAGGTACTAAACCCCACCCCTTCTTCATAGCCCCGCCCCATAAGTTCAAAGCCCCGCCCTGCCAGGCTCCGGAAAAATGGTCTTGCATGAAGCCAGTCCCCAGTGCAAAAAAGGTTGGGGACCCCTGCTTTAAAGGGATCGTGTCACCTCCAAGAAGCCACCTAAGCTGCAAAATCAGGTCCCTGCAGCATCCTATCACTAATCTCACACTCCTTTTGTCTCCTAAAAGCATCCTGTCAAAGTAGATAAAAACAATTTTATACTCACTCACTAGGCATTATAATTAGTAGGGGCTATATTCTTTAGCCCTTGGGGCGTGTTTGTTTTGCAGGCTCCAGGATCCACCCTCTCTCTCTGTGCTGCTTTGCTTGTGCAGGCTTTGCTCTCCCCTCTCTGTCACTCACAGAATTCAAATCATTAGTCCTGCGTTCAGCTCCACATCACAGCAGCACAGAGAGAGAGAGGGTGGATCCTGGAACCTGCAAAACAACACGCCCTAATGGTACCTTCACACGCCGCCACTGCAGGATGCATACAACCCGCTACAGGCTACAAATGTAGCTTGTCGCGCCAATATCGCCCGTAGTAGCGGCGTCTGAAGACGGGACGACACAGCCGGCTACAGATACATCTGTATCCGTGCACTGCCCATAAACAGATGGCTACATCGCCGATTGTAGCGAGCTGTATCGGCGTGTAAAGAAGGAACAGAAGGGTTGTTTCTACACCATGCTATGTAGCTGGGGCGTGACACAGGCTCCGGGTTTCCGCGCCCCCTTCAGCGATCATTGGAGGAAGCTCCTGCGTTGCGATTGGTTGTCGCCGCACAGGGCGGCATATTTAAGGAGCTGACGAGTCACACTACACAATTGCTCGAGCGTCAAGTATTAATCAGCCTCCTGCGATGCCTGGCCAATCATGGTATTATTGCTTTGTCCTATCAGCGTACGGACGTCTCGTAATCCACAATTGGAGCACGCCTATGTGCTGTCCCTGCTGCACCAGGTCCGCCCATATTAGCTGGTTGTAGCGGTGTGTAAATGACGTACGATGGGCTACAGATGGCTACTTGAGACACCCGGTGATGTAGCTAGCTGTAGATGTAGCGTAGCGTAGCGCACCTTGTGGCGGCGTGTAAAGAGGGTGCGTTTCCCGTTGGTAACCGTTTGGGCGTGCTCGTGCACGTGAAGTAGCCGTTGGTATCCATCCTGCAGTGGCGGCGTGTAAAGGTACCATAAGGGCTAAAGAATATAGCTCCTACTAATTATAATTCCTAATGAGTGAGTACAAAACCATTTTTATCTACTTTGACAAGATGCTTTTAGGAGACAAAAGGAGTGTGAGAAGTTAGTTGATAGGATGCTGCAGGGACGTGTTTTTGTAGTTTAGGTGGCTTTTTGGAGGTGACAGGATCCCTTTAAATGAGAATCCCCTGGGGAAGTGTGCCGTCCCTCAGGAATAAGAGCACCAGGCCAATCAAACTGGCGTGACAGGTACGTGGGAGCACGCCCGATCCTACCTGTCGTGCTGGATGGCATCCCCATGAACACATTGCTGGACACTGGTTCACAGGTGACAACAATACCGTATATCCTTTATAAAAGATACTGGGCAGACTCAGACATTTCGCGTGGCTCAGCTGATGACTTTAATATATTGGCTAGTAACGGTAAAACTGTGCCACGGATTGGGTTCAAAAAGTGACCATCAAGGTGGGGCAGGTGAATTTGAAAGACCAAGGGTTGGTTATTGTTGATGTTGACCGGCATGAATGTAATCCAATGATTATTTTGGGCACTAACGTAATAGAAAATTGTCTTGCAGAAATTATTGTTGTGTTACAGGAGATTGCTGAAGCTGCCAACAGCGGACTGCAGCGAGTCCTGCGGAGAGAAATAAAAGCACTGATGCTGAGACAGCAAGTAGAGGTGTCCAGAGGTGAAATTGGCAGCGCAAGAGTAAGTAACCCGGTACCAATTGTAATACCCCTGAAAAGTGAAATGTTGGCAGCAATAGGCCTTAGAGAGCGAAATTACCAAGCCTGATAGAACCCATATATTCAGATAGTAGGCCCACTGTCCTAACAGCCAGAGGGGTAGTGGAGGAACACAGAGGAAGGGTACGAGTACGCATTATAAATTGTGGGGAGGAAGAAGTCACCCTGCCAAATTATGCTACCATTGCTAAATTGTATACTGTCGATAACAACTCCACCAAGACAGTAGAACCCTTGAACCCGTCTGAACCGGCAGTGGGCAATGGCTCTAAGGGAAAGCTGCAGGATTGGTGCCAGAAGTTATATGTAGGTACCGATTCTACACCCTCCCACCGAAAGCATGGGGTATACCAGGTAGTGAGAGAGTATGAACAAGTCTTCAGCAAACACCCGTTAGACTTTGGGCAGATAAATGGGGTAGAACATCACATACCCACAGGTGACCATCCACCCATAAAAGAAAGGTATAGGCCTGTACCGCCAGCTCACTATCAATGTGCCAAAGACATGCTGAAGGAGATGAAGGAGGCTGCTGTGATAAAAGATAGTTGTAGCCCCTGAGCAGCTCCTCTAGCTTTAGTCAGAAAGAAGGATGGTTCAATGAGGATGTGTGTAGATTACAGGCAGATCAATCGCATCACACACAAGGATGCATACCCACTACCTAGAATTGAGGAATCACTAGCTGCATTAGGATCTGCTAACTACTTTTCCACCCTAGATCTTACTAGTGGGTATTGGCAAGTTCCTGTGGCAGAGGTGGACCGAGAGAAGACAGTGTTCACCACGCCGATGGGCCTCAGCGATTTCAACTGTATGCAATTCGGACTCTGTAACGCACCTTTTATGCTGGGCAGGGTCGGGGTAGCCAGGAGCTGGATGAAGGGGATCAGGGGAGCCTACTCTGGCAGTGTTACTGGGATCCCTGGCTCGCCCTGATCTCGAAGGTACCTCTAAAAGTGAGGAGGTTCGAGCTTTCAGTCTAAGTCCCTAAAGCTCCTGAGAAGCCCTAGGTCTAAGCTCCTACCTCCACCCATGGACCACGGAGCCCAGCAACTTCCAACGGGAAAAAACACAGCAGCTTTAGATCAGCGTCTTCTCACACCAGGTCACAGTCCAGATGTGAACTGAAATCAGCAACAACAGGTGGATGTGATCTGACTCATTTATGGCTAAGGGGTTCGGAGCAGCCAGCCCAGACACACCCCTCAGCTCAACCAAGCATGAATCATATTCACCACACACACCTGCATTCTCAGCTCCCACTCATGAGCTTCCTCTCTCCACACTGAGCAGGGGAAAAAAAGGCTTCAGTTATATCACAGCAACAGCACTTCCATACTACAAGGCAGTCATTACGTAACAGCAATGGGAACATTCCAGAGACTGATGGAGTGCTGCCTGGGGCACAAAAACTTCGAAGCTGTCTTATTGTACCTGGATGATGTAATAGTCTACTCCAAGATGTATGAAGAGCATCTGGAGCACTTGGCAGAAGTATTTGAAGCCTTGTCCGGCTATGGCATGAAAGTGAAGCCATCCAAGTGTCACCTGCTGAAACCAAAGGTACAGTACCTTGGTCATGTTGTGAGCTCTGAAGGTCTAGCACCAGATCCTGAGAAGGTAACGGTCATTAGGGAATGGCCAAGACCCACCAGTGTCAAAGAGGTGAGGTAGTTCCTGGGGCTGGTAGGATGCTACAGAAGGTTCATCAGGGGGTTAACGAAGATGGCAGCGCCCTTACAAGACCTCTTGGTAGGGCAATCCAAGAAGGCTAAGAGCCTGAGTCCTCCATTTGAATGGGGCAGTCAGATGGAAGAATCCTTTAAAGTTGAAGTGGGCTTTGACGGGGAAGATATCTTAGCCTACCCTGATTACAGCTAGATATTCATCTTGTATACTGATGCTAGTAATGTGGGATTGGGAGCCGTGTTATCTCAAGTGCAAGAAGGTAAATAAAAAGTGATAGCTCATTCAAGTTAGAATTCCTGGCTGTAGTCTGGGACGTCACAGAACACTTCAAACACTACCTGGCTGCCGTGAAGTTTACCATCTTTATGGATAACAACCCGCTTACTCACTTGGACTCCGCGAAACTAGGTGCACTGGAGCAGTGCTGGATGGCCCAGCTGTCCAACTACAACTTTACCATCAAGTACAGGCCGCAAGAATGCCAACGCTGACGCCTTGTCCAGGATGCCACACTTGCAGGATGTGGAAGAGGAACCGGAGGAGCTGTAAAAGATAGAGCTACCGGCCTTCCATCACCCTAATGTGACCCAATATAGGAGCTGTGTGTACAACAAATGGCAAGAAGGAATCTTAACCCATTACCTCACCATGGATGGGCTGAAACACAAAACAGTGATCCAGCTGTAAAGTTAGTCAAGGAGCTACTGACGCAGGAGGGTTTGTACTCTGGTCCAGATGCCCCATTTAAAGCTCAACAGCTGTGGAAGAGCAGAGTAAGCTATTCCTGTATGAAGGTAAATTGTGCAGAAGGCATACAAACCTTAAAACTCACGTTCGGGTCTAGCAAATTGTCGTGCCGAAAAGGCATGTGAAGATGGTCTTAGAAGCCTACCATAATGGCGCAGGGCATTTTGGTTGGAAGAAATTGGAGGTTCTGCTGAGAGAGACATTCTACTGGGTTGGCTTTTGTGAATTCATTGGAGCTCCCTCCGGCGGTGGTTGCTGATGCTGCAGCTGACTGTGTGGGTTTCACAGGTGATGGGGATTAGCAATTTGGTTCTTGGAGCATATAATGGTTGGAAGTGGATCATCCTTACCAGTTGTCTTTTGTTCCTGGAGGAGCACACATATCTCTTGTTTCTTCTGCTCTGTGGAGATCTTTGAATATGCAAATAGAGTCTGTGGAGCCTCGGTTAGGAGTCTCAAACACAGAACTAGCCAGATATCCCTCCAGGGAAGGACCCAGCCAAGGGGTGGCAGCTTGCGGAGAACACCATAACCACCATATTAAGTGGCCTTTTTAGTCAATATCCAGCTCTTTTACAAGCTTAGAGATATGACAAGGGAATACCAAGGCCAGGTATCCATCCACAGACAGCTGTTTCAGGGTGTTGCCCCTCATCAGTGTGGAGTAGGATTCTGGCTAGGTGGAAGCAAGGCCTAGTAGACCAACATCTCCCTGAGATCAGTGAATGCTTTGTGATGTTGGAAAGACAGGATAGAATACTATTGCGGTCAGTATAAAATACTATGAAAAAACACCAACAGCAGATATTACAAAAATTACCCTGAGTTACTGCGAAATCTAAATTTAACAAAGCCAAATGTATGAAAAATAAAAAAAGAATGAAATACTTACCTGTCCAACGCATTTTCCCGGTGTCCGGTGGTGAGGCCAGGCGATGTGTATCCTGCAAGAGCCTGCCGTGATGTCAGAGGGGCATTCCCGGCGCTGATTGGCCGCTCGTGGTCATGTGATACACGGCCAATCAGCGCTGGGAACGCCCCTCTGACATCACGGAAGGTCCTGGCAGAACACACATCAACTGGCCTCACCACCGGACACCGGGAAAAGGCATCGGACAGGTAAGTTTTTCATTCTGTTTTATTTTTCAAACATTTGCCTTTGTTTAATTTAGATTTTGCAGTGTATAAATATAACTAATGGGGCTGTCACAGCTGTCACAGAGGGGAGAAGGAAGCAGGATTCTTCCTCCCCTCTGTGACATCAGAGGGAGAAAACGCAGGAGCTCCTGCGTAAAGAATTGACATCTCAATTCTTTACGCAACTGCGTTTTTTCACAGAAAAAGCACTGTGTATTTTTATGCACTGTCTGCACGGCAAAGTGAATTTTCCATTCACATTGCCAGCAGACACAAAACGCATTGCATATTTTGAAAAGTGCGCGTAAAAAAGTGCCAAAATACACAATGTGTGAACATAGCCTTAATTTGTTTTTTGACACATTAGTTAGTTAGTTAGTTACCGTATATACTCGCGTATAAGCCGAGTTTTTCAGCCCAAAAATTGGGCTGAAAAGTACCCCCCTCGGCTTATACGCGAGTCAGTGCGGGGGCTGCTGTATACAGCGGTATACAGCAGTCCCCGCATCCCCAGTAATGCAGGGCCCCCCCAGCCTGACTCCGGTCACCTGTAAAGCAAATTATACTTATCATTGTCCCGCTGCCGTCCGCGCCCGCATCTGCCGACATCGCGATCCTCCATCTTAATGCGTCTTCTTCCTGTTTCCTGTGTTCGTCGCAGCCAATGATGTCATTACCGGTGCCGAACACAGGAAACAGGAAGAAGACGCATGAAGATGGAGGATCGCGATGTCGGCAGATGCGGGTGCGGACGGCAGCGGGACAATGATAAGTATAATTTGCTTTACAGGTGACCGGAGTCAGGCTGGGGGGGCCCTGCATTACTGGGGCTGCCTGTATACTACCACTGGGGCTGCTGTATATAGGGGCTGCTGTATACACCACTGGGGCTGCAATACCACTGGGGCTACTGTATATAGGGGCTGCAATACCACTGGGGCTGCGATACCACTGGGGCTGCTGTATATAGGGGCTGCTGTATACACCACTGGGGCTGCAATACCACTGGGGCTGCTGTATATAGGGGCTGCAATACCACTGGGGCTGCAATACCACTGGGGCTGCTGTATATAGGGGCTGCAATACCACTGGGGCTGCAATACCACTGGGGCTGCTGTATATAAGGGCTGCAATACCACTGGGGCTGCAATACCACTGGGGCTGCTGTATATAGGGGCTGCAATACCACTGGGGCTGCAATACCACTGGGGCTGCTGTATATAGGGGCTGCTGTATACACCACTGGGGCTGCAATACCACTGGGGCTGCTGTATATAGGGGCTGCAATACCACTGGGGCTGCTGTATATACCACTGGGGCTGCTGTATATCATACTGCTGGTGCCTGTATACCACTGCTGGGGGCTGTATACCTGTGCTGGGGTCCACCCTCGGCTTATACGCGAGTCAATAGATTTTCCCAGGTTTTAGGGGCAAAAGTAGGGGGGTCGGCTTATACACGGGTCGGCTTATACACGAGTATATACGGTAGTTGGCGAAATTTCGGAGTGTAATACCGCCATCTGCGATCTGAGGCGACCATGAAAAACGTGCACACGTACGTTAGATCGCCTCATATCACCAGCCGATATTGCGGCGTGTGAAGGTACCATTACAGTCTCTCATTTATGTGATATTGAGTCCTAGTTTATTCTTACTGTAGATATGTGATGTTAACTTTAGATCAAATACATATCTATTGGAAGACTAAAGAAAAGCATTTCCCTTACTGCTGAGAAAAAGGTTAAGGGGGACCTCAACTTTGCCAATGGTTGCCATGACAGCTGTGCCCTATTAGTATTGTATTTTATATAGTGTGGCCCTAGTCTACAAATCCAGGACACATGCATAGAAAATTGTGAAGTCATACCTCCAATTCATATAGATGATTTATACACAAAGTCCCTGGCAACCTCCTAGTAAGTGCAATTACCAGGAATGGAGCATAGGCATATAAAAACACCTTAAGGTACCGTCACACGCAGCGATATGGCTTCCATATTGCCGTAAATTTGTGTATTTTGGCGATGTGGAAGCAACATCGCCTGTGCGTAGTGGCGTAAGACAGGGCGATTTTACGGCGACAAATCGCCGATGGAGGGTCGCCTGATTGCCCTGCACTGCAATGAAATCAGGCGATAACCACTAGGTGATTTCTGCGCATCTTGGCGTGTGAGAGGGCAATCAAATCCAGAGGCGTGCCTGAACGTTCTATTTGGATCGCCCTGTCTGCCGCGATTGATGGCCGATCCTGTGTTCCCATTTGCTGCCCATGGCTAAGGCGCCATATTTGAATAGCGATACAGTAGAAAGGGCACATGCGTCATGTAGTGTGCAGACATCCTGACAAGGCTGACCAATGGTGACGCAGTTGTGTCGACCAATCGGAGTGGTAGGGGCGCAGTGAAAAACACTCTGGCACGCCTGTCTCCTCGCCGTACTCACACTCTACGCCCACATCGCTGATGAGATGGTGGCGTGTGACGCGGCGATGTGGAAAAGGGAAATTGAATCCGGTCTTCTGCAGGAGATTTCCGGAATGCAGGATCACCATAGAACGCAGGCGAGATCTCTATGTGTGACAGGGCGACGGCAATGTGCAAAAAAGTTCCCGAAACGTGCGTGATCACGTCAAATTGACAGCGATATGGAAGCCATATCGCTGCGTGTGACAGTACCTTTAGATCATACTTTAGAACAGAGGTCCGGAACCTTTTTGGCTAGGAGAGTCATGATCGCCACTTATTTTAAAATGTAATTCTGTGAGAGCCATACTATATTTTTAAAACTAAATACAAGTAAATGTGTGCATTTTAGGTAAGACCAACACTTTTAAAGTACAATAAGTCTCTAAATTCTTTTTAATAACGTTGTTATGTTGTTGCTAACCAATGATCAATAAAGTACTTCTTACCATTGGGCTCCTAGTAACTCTTCTGCTTGTCCATGCTTCTCCATGCAGCTACCCTGTTTCCCCAAAAATAAGACAGTGTCTTATATTAATTTTTGCTCCCAAAGATGCACCATGTCTTATGTTCAGGGGGTGTCTTATTGTTTCATGAAGAATAATTCATATTTATTTTTGAACAAACAAATTCACATTTATTATATACTGTAGAGTACTGTAGTTGTCATCACAAACCAGCATACCCAGACAAACTGTGAATCCTATCAAAAATTTGCAGCCCTTTACAGACCCCAATATGGTACCCCCATCATCCCCTTGCAGCCCCCAATATGATACCCCCATCATACCCTTGCATCCCCCAGTATGATACCCCCATCATCCCCTTGCGCAGCCCATTGCAGCCCCCACCATGGTGTCGGTTCCTGCAAAAACACATATTCACACATACTAATCGATCCTATGCGGTCCGCGCTGTACAGTGTTCCAGGTGCCGCTCTGTCCCTGCTGTCGTACCTATCAGAAGCCAGTACCCATGATCCAATTCGAGGCCAGCAGCGGCTGCCCAATCAGATTCCTGCTGCGACGTCATGCACCACGGATTGCCCTGCGGCTGATGGCTTATTGGGCAGCAGCTGCTGGCCTCTGATAGGACGCGCAGTTGTTGGCTTCCTGGCTTAACCCGCACGACAGCTGGGACAAAGTACACCCTGTACACCGTACAGCAGTGGCGGTCACCCGACAAAGGCGGGATGCAACTGTGTGGCAGGTAAAACTGTATTATATAGATTTGACTGCGAGCTAGATGCATCCATCAAAATAGCCACATCTGGTTTGCGAGCGATAGGTTCCTGAGTCCTTCTTTGTATTTCACTACCTAAATATTAAAAGGTTTGTTTGAGACTAGCAAGAATGGTCTGTAATCCCCCCTTAAACATCATCACCCATCTTTGGTCTGTATCCGATTCTACAGAAGAGCCATGTTAGTTTCAGTGAGGCTGAGCTGCAGTACCAATAACAGACAGTGGCCAAGAGCGGCATTGTTCATTGGAGAAAAAGAACAGATCCTTGTTCAGTCAACTCGTTTAACAGGCATCTGTTACTAGGTTTTAGCTTCATCATCTGAGAGTACAATGATGTAGAAAAAGAGAAGTTTAAAGGGAACCAACCACCCCAAATGACCGCCCCAGACTGTTAATATGTGTCCCTACACCCAGCACACACATTTGGGGCAATCGTTTTTGCTAAAAAAACTGTTTAGTAGAAGCTAAGATATAGCTTTATGAAGTTTAAAAAATGTTGCCGACTGGGTGTTACCTAGCTTGTCCTCCTGCAGTGTTCATGTGCCTGTCAGCCTCCTCTCCCCCCCTCCCTTCAGTAAAGCCCTGCCCTTTCAGCCTCGTCACAGGCTGCTGCACGGAGTCTCATTGTTTATGATAACAGAAGGCAAACCTGAAAGGCTGAAACCTGAGAGGCTGAAAGGGCAGGGCTTTACTGAAGGGAGGGGGGAAGAGGAGGCTGACAGGCACATGAACACTGCAGGAGGACAAGCTAGGTAACACCCAGTCGGCAACATTTTTTAAACTTTATAAAGCTATATCTTAGCTTCTACTAAACAGTTTTGTTTAGCAAAAACGATTGCCCCAAATGTGTGTGCTGGGTGTAGGGACACATATTAACAGTCCGGGGGGGTCATTTGGGGTGGTTGGTTCCCTTTAAAGAGTGCACATTTGTGACACAGAGTTTTAGATGTTGAAGAGCTCAGAAAACTAACACTGTGTGCACCACAGCTTCCTGTGTACATTGTCTGTTGACAGTGAACTGCTTATTAGAGAAGGGAATCGTGGTCCAAGAACTACTTACAGCCCTGCACTCCAGGCAGTGATAATATATTGGTGATAAAATACTCATTGTCAGTAAACAACAGAACACAGCCTCAAAAGTGACACATCCCTGAAATCTGTGACTTTATCTCCTACTGTCTTCAGAATACATGGTGAAAACCCCCTGACAGATTCCACCTAATAGACAAAAGATTTACATAGACTTGTGTCCCTTTAAATTTGTTTAGCTCCTCATATATCATTGTTCTGTTTTTGCTGCTGGAGTTACTGTTTTTCTGCTAAGAACTAATTCAGTAAAACTTGGTGCCCTGTCACTTGTACTTGTTCTATGCGTTCTTGCTTGAGAAAAAAAAAATCTGTCACAGTGATGGAAACTCAGGGACACTTGTCATTTATATTAGTATATGTAGAGCAGACATCTGCAAATTTTAGCCCAATTACAAGCAAAAGCAGTCAGTCACATCTAAGGCAACACATATAGTCATATAGGTGTAGAAGCTAATAACCACATAAACATTTCATGTACATGTCACTTTAATGACAGACACAACTATGGCACCGGAATTAAGTAGGTTTTACCATGTATCACCCGGGCCAAACATTGTGTTCATAATACTTTGTTTCTGGGAAGGGAATTGAGGGAGAATAGGTTAATAAAATGATCAAGAGATGAAAACTGGTCTACAAAGATAATTGTAAAAGATTATTAATAGCAGTTTTATGACAACAGTACACACATAGCAAACTACTATATAGTGCTCATACAGTCCTTCTCATCGTTATTGACACCCATGAGCTTTAAGTACATAATGTGGAATATCTCCTGAAAAAAATGAATCAAGTGAAACAGCTTTTTTGTTTAGAGTACTCGTGTTAAATACAAAAGAGCAAATGATAAACAATAATTTAAGGTGTAACCGCCATTTAAATTCTTATTTAATAATAATGTAGAGCAAGTCATTTTAATAAACTTCCAAATATACTTCATAAGAAAACTCTAATTGAAGACAATTCATAAACCTTTCTCAAGGTGTCCCCACTACACTTTGTGTGAAGCAGACATTTGGTCATTATCAGTCAGATCCATCTTCACATTGAATATGGGCATGTAACCATAAAAGGGAAATGGGGTGTGGCCTACAGTGTGAACCTGCAGCTGGTGAAGAGACAGTGTATCAGATTACAGCACAGTTGCTAAGCAATGTCAGAATGTCAGGATCATTGCAAACTCCTCTGTCCTTGGCACAAGCTTCTCTGATCTGTCATCTGGCTTCACACAGCTCAGTCAGGATCTCTGTTAACCCTTTCTCTGCTGTCACATTGCACTGCTTCCTATCAGCTGCTGTCCATACCCACACAGCCATAAAATGCAGCCTTTAAAAGAGCACAGAATGATGTGAGAAAATAAGTCATATGGCACAACAAATCATTATTTTAGCTGCTATGTGATCATCATTAACAACCAGTGCAGTATTGTTTTTTTTTCAATGAAATTACATTTACACTTTAAAACAAAAAACAATGGAACGGGTATTGGCACCCTTTGCATTAAATCAGTATGGAAACACATTTTGACTGGCCTGTGGTAAATCATAAATGAGAATCACCTGTCATAAATTGTCAGTGTTTTAAAAAGTCACATGTTACGTCTTGTTTCTTTGTCACAATGTCTGAGGACATCGGAACTACTAATATTAGCAACCTCAAGCCTTTCAAAGGTTATAGGGCTATCTCCAAAGACCTTGGTATCCCAGTTTCAACAGTGCGCAATGTTATTAAAAAGTGCTAAGCATAGAATCGTCAAGAACCTCTCTGGATGAGAGGGAAAGAGCACAATTGACAAAAGATGTCTTCGAAGGTTGGTGCGAATGGTGGAAAAAACACCACATCAAACATCCAAAGACCTGAAGGCCAACCTGGAAGTCTGGGGTCATGGTTTCAACAAGTACTATATGCCACACACTAAACCAAGCAGCTTTATGGGTGAAGGCCAAGAAAGAACCCATTGCTGAAGTAAAGATCTAAAAGGTAATGACCGATCTTTGTAAAAGAATACTTTGACAAACCATAATCTTTCTGGGAAAATATTCTGTGGACAGATCAAACAAAAATAGACCTTTCTGGCAATGCAAAGCAACAGTTTGTTTACAGATGGCACAATGAAGCTTATAAGGAGAAGAACACCCTACCAACAGTTAAGCATGGTGGAGAGGTGTGGCATGCCACTGGTCAGTGCAGCACAGTACGGGTACTGCACCCAAAACAGTGTGCGGTATCCCCGTCATTGGAGGGGATAATGTCAAACTGAGGCTCTCATCCCAGCATCCCTACACCTAGAATAGGGGTACTAAAGGGTTAACCTGTTTGCCTGGGAGACCCAGCCCCAGTGGGAGGAGTATTAGGGTAGAAGGAGCGGGAAACACACAGACAGAGTCTAGTCTGAGGAGGGAAGCAAGGAACAAGTCCTAGAGGGACACCACAGAGAGGGCGCCCGAAAAGGAGTGGCGACCCAGACAGAAAGGAGAGACCCAGTGCCAGACTGTCCAAGTAAATGGTCTGGGGGAATCTCAGTCCACAATGGGGTACCAGCTCCGAGTCATGGTGCAGGCGAGTCCAACCCTGAGCCACCAAAATTGGTGGGTAGCAGGTCTGCTGAGCAGTCCCCGACCTCGTCAAGAACGTGCAGCCCCACCAGGTACCCTCAAACTGGGTTGAGCCCCTTAGAGAAGTAGGGTAATCTCATCACACCCGACGGGCCTGGTAGGAAGTGGGTTTGTACAGGGAAGCAATAGAAGGAATACCTGGAGAGCCTTAGAAAGACTTTGTTCCCTCCAGTGACTACCCGGCCAGCTACCCGGCAATGACTGTGTAACTGTGTACCTGAACTGCTGTGAACTGTTGCCAGTAAAGTACCCGTACAGAGTCAGCAAGCCTCTGGTGTTTTATTCTGTTAAGTTAAGAAGTAGCTGCTACCACATCGACGAGCTCAGCAGCACCACTGCCCCAGGGACCCCGCCTGCAGGGAGCGTTATAAACTAGCTGCAATACTACCATCCCCGGCAGTCTGATAACGGCACTGGTGAGGTCACCAGAAACTGCAGGTGGCGTAACGAGACTTCTTTACTTTATTATTATTTTTTTCCCCTATTTACCCAGTGACCCCCAGGTTTACGGGCCCGGGCACCAGCCACAGAGACATCACCCCCAGCACTAACACCCAGGTACCGAGTTCCCAAAGACCCCTGGGCGGGTCAGAGGATACATAATGCTGTGGGGTTGCTTTGCTGTGTCTGGTACAGGAGGCCTTGACCGTATCACAGGAATCATGAAATAAGAGAATTATCAAGAGGTTTTAGAGCAAAATGTCCTACCCAGTGTAAGAAAACTTACCGTATATACTCGTGTATAAGCCGAGTTTTTCAGCCCAAAATTTGGGCTGAAAAGTCTCCCCCTCGGCTTATACACGAGTCAATACGGGGGGGGCTGTGTCCGGGGCTGTGGAGGCTTCAGGAGGCGGGGGGGGGAGGGCTGCTGTATGAGCGGCCCCGTCACGTGGGGCCGCTCATTAAATATGCACTGCTTTCCCCTGTCAATCAGCGGCAGGGGGAAGCAGTGCATAACTAAATAAATCCCCCCCAAGTGCTGGCACCTGCCACCCCTTGTAAGGCCCCCCCCCCACCGATGGTTATATTACCATTCCGGACTTCTGATCCGCGCCGCTCCTCGCTGCTCCTCGCTGCTCCCTCCGTCCGTCTTCTACATCCCGGATCTCCGGCCGTCGCAGGCATGTGACGTCATCGCGCGGCCGGGGATCCCGGATGTAGAAGACGGACGGACGGAGCAGCGAGGAGCAGCGAGGAGCGGCCCAGATCAGAAGTCCGGAATGGTAAGAGAAGCGGGGGGGGGCCCTTGCAAGGGGGGGCGAGTGACAGCATTTGGGGGCTGCTGGGGACCCCCAGGGGGCTGCTCAGGACCCCCTGGGGGCCGCTGTGTACCCCCTGGGGGCTGCTGGGGTACCCCCTGGGGGCTGCTGGGGTACCCCCTGAGGGCTGCTGGGGACCCCCTGGGGGCTGTTGGTACCCCCAGGGGGCTGTTGGTACCCCCTGGGGGCTATTGGTACCCCCAGGGGGCTGTTGGTACCCCCTGGGGGCTGTTGGTACCCCCAGGGGGCTGCTGGTACCCCCTGGGGGCTGTTGGTACCCCCTGGGGGCTGTTGGTACCCCCTGGGGGCTGTTGGTACCCCCAGGGGGCTGTTGGTACCCCCTGGGGGCTGTTGGTACCCCCGGGGGCTGTTGGTACCCCCAGGGGGCTGCTGGTACCCCCAGGGGGCTGCTGGTACCCCCAGGGGGCTGCTGGTACCCCCAGGGGGCTGTTGGTACCCCCAGGGGGCTGCTGGGTACCCCCAGGGCGCTGCTGGGTACCCCCTGGGGGCTGCTATATGTACCCCTGGGGGCCTGCTGTATACCACTGGGGCTGCTGTATACTACCACTGGGGCTGCTGGGGCTCCTGTATACTACCACTGGGGCTGCTGGGGCTCCTGTATACTACCACTGGGGCTGCTGGGGCTCCTGTATACTACCACTGGGGCTGCTGGGGCTCCTGTATACTACCACTGGGGCTGCTGGGGCTCCTGTATACTACCACTGGGGCTGCTGGGGAATCTGTATACTACCACTGCGGCTGCTGGGGAATCTGTATACTACCACTGGGGCTGCTGTATACTACCACTGGGGAGGCCTGTATACCACACTGCTGGGGTCTGTATACCTGTGCTGGGGTCCACCCTCGGCTTATACACGAGTCAATAGGTTTTTCCAGATTTTTGGGGCAAAAGTAGGGGGGTCGGCTTATACACGGGTCGGCTTATACACGAGTATATACGGTAGTTTGAGTGGAAGAACATGGGTCCTCCAGCAAAGAGAATGACCCAAATCATGACCTGAAATTTGCCATTGGTAAAAAGAACGCAGCATTCAAGAGCTTGAACAAACTGCAAAGGAAGAGTGGTAGAAAATAGCTGGGAAGAGCAAGAAGCTTATAGAAGCTACAAGAAACGTTTGGAGGCATCATCAATAACAAAGTGTGTGCAACCAAAATTAGGGGCCTCTATTGCTGCACATGTTGTTCAGTGAACAGATTGACAGCTGGTGACCAAACACACAACAGCAGATCGGTCAAGCACACCAAAGCAAAGCAAAAAGCAAAACAAAAAGGAAGAGAAAATTAAACAAAAGCTGAACCATAGCAGTAACCGCAAGAGATAGCTGTCACCGCAGCAAACCACAGAGCACCGTCCTAACCACCCAACACAACTGAAATAATCAGCAGCTAAGCACAGGACATAGCAGGTTTAAAACTCCCCACCTTCTGCTCACAGAACCACAGGAGGAGAGTGAAGTGCAGGGAACCTCCCACCATCTAGCAGTCACATCAGATACAATATCCCATAGCAACAGCTAACACCAGGGAACCCGTGGCCCTTGAGTGGCACCATCACCCGGAGCAGTGGTGTCCTGCTTCCCAGTGACACCTGGAGTATATCTAGCATGACATACCCAGTCAGGAAGGGCACCCACACAAGCACCGCCCCCAAAGGCATTGCCCCTCATGAGTTTGACAAATGAGGTTCACTGTGCCCCATGAGGTCCCCATCTCATCCAGCTCCGCCTACTTCGTTGGAACGTGGCCAAATTTGGGTGAACACTCCAAAAGTCAATACATTTACGCATTACCTCACTTTAGGCAAATCGGAGACTATGTTTTGTCAATATAAGTCACTTGGATACGTCACTTCACTGCTAGCGTTCTGTCATCCGGCACTGCATTGTGGTTTCCATTTTTAACAGAAACAAAGAAGTCAACGTGAATAACAGCAATACTTAGTATTAGCATTGACTAAAAGGTAAAATGAGTAAAAGTACTATGCCATCAATGAATAGCTTATTGTATAAGGCTAAGGGTACCGTCACACTAGGTGACATCGCTGGTGATTTCGGCGGCGATGCAGGGGCGTGGCCTATTGCCACCGACATTGCCAGTGTGTCGCCTAGTGCGATAATGAGGTAAAATATCGCCTCAGAATGATCGCCAGGTTTCACAGCAGTGTTGTGAAACCTGGCGATCTGAACAGGGCAATCAGGCATGATCGCCCTGTGGAACGCAGCAAACCGCAATGTTTAACATTGCAGGTTACCAGTCGTTGAGTTCCTGGGCAACCCAGCGAGCGGTCGCCGACGCTACTTGCCGGCGAGTACGCCGGCGAGTTGCTACGTGTGACCTCTCACCGGCGATGTCGGCGGGGATGCGCGCACCCGTGATTCCCTGACAATATCGGTGGCGATGTTGCACCGTGTAACGGGCCCCTAAGGGTCATGTGTTATAGGTAAACATATTTTGTTAAAACAAGTTTGAGATTTCCATCTATCTATATTTGTCCTTCTTTAGGCTATGTTCACATGTTAAGTATTTGGTCAGTATTTTACCTCAGTATTTGTAGCCAAAACCAGGAGTGGATGCAAAATACAGGAATTGTGACGTTTTTCTATTAGGCCACATTCACACGATCAGTATTTGGTCAGTATTTTACATCAGTATTTGTAAACCCAAAACCAGGAGTGGAGCAATCAGAGGAAACGTATAATAGAAACACGTCACCACTTCTGGATTTATCACCCTCTCCTGGTTTTGGCTTACAAAAATTGATGTGAAAAACTGACTAAACACTGATCATGTGAACGTAGGCTAAGTCATCTCAATATCATCACAGGCAGGATTAACACCTCCATTATAAAATTGAACACAGACAACAATCTCCCTCATCCACCTCCCTGCGCAGGGACCTCTTCATATGTCATAGAGCATACCTAAAACATTTTCCTATAAAATTCCATTACTCGTTCTCTCACATTAGTCACTCTGTGAATATGGCTGCCCCTGTAAGGGAAAAAAAATGATCTTTTAAAAAAAATACAGAAAATCGTTAAAGGGATTTTGTGAGCCCAAACTGACAGTATAAAATAAGCACATATTGAAGAGTCTCTTTAACAAAGTCACCATTAGTGTTATATTTGTTTCCTTTTTTCTGTAGAGACTGAAGGTTTATCGTATATGCTAATCAGGCTGCTTGGTGAACCCTTGGTGTGGCCAAGAGTCTCAGTGCATTGTTCCACCCAGTGGTTCTGCATGCCACTTCCGTCACTGGTGATTAACACCGCTGACTTATCTGAGCTTTTTCTGCAGACTATACTTGGTTCAAGCAAACCAGCATTGTCAATCTCCAGTTAAGGAGGTGAGGGTATGCAAAACCAGCTGTCATAACGGTGCACTGAGCCCACTGGCCACACTAAGGGTGCACCAAGCCCTCTAATTAGCATATATGATTAAACTTCAGTTTGTGCAGAATAGAAACAGTGATTAGGTCACAAGAGGTGCGATTTGTATAGGGGCTATATACTCTACAAGGCTATATGCTTACTTTATACTGTCTGTTTAGGCTGACAGACCCCTTTAACTCCAAAAGACAAAAAAAATCAAACAAGTTCATTTTCCCTTTCTCACAGTCAGTCTGAGATTTCTAAATTAGGAACTATCTGAATAGAAAACAATAGCTCGGGTTTGACAGTTAACCCTCGACTATGTACATGTCCTGTGTATAACATCACTGTACACCATCGTCTCCTGACAGACAATAGATCCCTTGTGACTGGGAAAACAGGTTTATTTTAAGGTGACTTCCGAGTCGGTTGCTTTGGGGTTTGAAAGACAGGAGGTGACATGCTCCCTAGGGAGCAACGTGTTTCCCAAATAGGGCGTTAATTGGAGCAGTTAAAAATGCAATATTTGGTGAGAGCTTTGATGCAAACACTGTTGGAGGTGAGGAGGTACACAGCTGTTGTGTAGCCTGCTATGTATCACATCTCTGGGATCCGGGAGAAAGTGAGGTCAGGACACTAAACACAATGAGGCATGAGACTAAAGGATATCTGATATAAGAGTGATGTGGAATAAGACACTTCTTTATTGAAAACACAGGTTGTATTTCATTTTTTAAGTATTTTTATTAAATGAATTGTCCAGTTTGCAAAATTGCAGTTTAAATAACCTATAAGGAAATTTAGATTTAGTAGAGAAAGGTCCTCCTGTCTTGCCAAAGTAAAAATCAATTATAAAGATTGTTTCTCGCTTTGGAGGACTTGTCCTGCCATCCATTACACAAACTACCCATTGATTTTTATGACTGAGGTGTAATTTTCAGTTTTCCCCGTGGAGGCACTGTTGGTAAATTCAACACTCACTTCCAGCTATACCCACAGACACGGCCGGCATCAGCACCTGGGCATGTACCGGGGCCCTGGGAGCTGTGTAGGTGCCTGTGACAGTGGGCCCCCAGGAGCCCCCTATGTCTGCGTCCCCTCCTCATTCTAACCCGTGTGGCAGACGTGATATCACAATACCCATCTGCACTGAGCAGGGAGCAGAACTCTATGATCTCCTGCATTCTCCAGCACTTTCTGCAGGAGACCATAGCGTTCTGCTCGTGGTTCAGTGCAGATGGCATTGATATCGCATCTACCACACAAATTAGGAGGTGGGGTGCAGCACACAGGGGGCCTACATGGCAGGAAAAAATACACAGCGCCAGGGGCCCACAGCAGAGGGGACACCAGTGCTCTGCTGTGTGTCCAGTGCTCTGCTGTGTGTCCATGCTCTGCTGTGTCCAGTGCTGTGCTGTGTTTAGTGCTCTGCATGGTGTCCAGTGCTCTGCTGTGTCCAGTGCGCTGCTGTGTCCAAAGTTCTGCTGTATGTCTAGTGCTATGCAGTGTGTCCAGTGCTCTGCTGCGTCCAGTGATCTGCAGTGTGTCCAGTGCTCTGCTGTGTCCAGTGCTTGTTCTACTGTGTGTCTAGTGCTCTGCAGTGTGCCCAGTGCTCTGCAGTGTGTCCAGTGGTCTGCACAGTAGTGTCCAGTGCTCAGCTGTGTGTCCAGTGCTCTGCAGTGTGCTCAGTGCCTCTGCACAGTATGTCAGTGCTCTGCTGTGTCCAGTGCTCTATGTGTCCAGTGCTTTTCAGTGTGTCCAGTGCTTCTGCACAGTATCTCCAGTGCTCTGCTGTAGTGTCCAGTGCTCTGCAGTGTGTCCAGTGCGCTGCACAGTATGTCCAACGCCTGCACATTTATTCCAGGCGCTTCGGGTGTGTACAGTGATCTCAGGTTGTACGCGCTATGCAGTGTGTCAGTGCTCTGCAGTATGTCAGCGCTTTGCGTGTGTCCAGTGCTCTGCACAGTATATCCAGTGCTTGCTGTGTGTCCAGTGCGCTACTGTGTCAGTGCTCTCTGTGTTCATGTTGCTGTGTCCAGTCCCTGCACTGTGTCCAGTGCTCTGCAGTGTGATCAGTGCTCTGCACAGTATGTCCAGTGCTCTGCTGTGTGTCCAATGCTCTGCACAGTATGTCCAGTGCCTCCAGTGCTCTGCTGTGTGTCCAATGCTCTGCACAGTATATCCAGTGCTCTGCTGTGTGTTCAGTGCTCTGCACAGTATGTCCAGTGCTCTACTGTGTCCACTGCTCTGCTGTGTCCAGTGCTCTGCAGTATGTTCAGTGCTCTGCAATGTGTCCAGTGCTCTGCACAGTATGTCCAGTGCTCTGTTGTGTATTAGTGCTCTGCTGTGTGTCCAGTGCTCTGAACAGTATGTCCAGTGCTCTGCGCAGTATGTCCAGTGCTCTGCAGTATGTCCGGTGCTCTGCAGAATGTGTCCGATCAGTGCTCTACAGAGTGTGTCCCAGTGTGCTTCTGTAGTGTGTCTGGTACTCTGCAGATTGTGTCCGGTGCTCTGAGTAGTATGTCCGATGCTCTGCAGAGTATGTCCAGTGCTCTGCAGTGTGTCCAGTGCTCCGCAAATTATTCCCAGTGCCCTGCAGAGTATGTCCAGTGCCCTGCAGAGAATGTCCAGTGCTCTGCAGACTATGTCCAAGTGCTCTGCAGATTATGTCCAGTGTTTTGCAGAGTGTGTCCAGTGCTCTGCAGTGTTTCCAGTGCTCTGCAGATTATGTCCAGTGTTTTCCAGATTATGTCTAATGCCCACTGCTCTGGAGATTGTCTGCCCACTGCTCTGTAGATCATGTAATGTGTCCAGTGCTCAGCTATTCTGCTGCAGTTGTGTGCATGTGATGGGCAGGGCTGCAGAGTACTGCATCCCACCCCACCAGCCCTGCTCTGTGCATTGGCTGCTGCATTGTGCTGAGCACAAGTGTAGACTGGAGGACTCTGCTGCTGTCGGTGGGCTCTGTTGTCTGTCCTCTACCATCCAGTGTTCTTTGCTGTCACTGTGTTCTGCTGTCAGTGGGCTCTGTTGTCTGTGCTCTGCCATCCGGTGTGCTTTGTTGTCACTGCAACAGAAAAATGGCTGTGCCAATGGTTGTGGGTTTTTTTCACTGCGGATAAGGTTTTTTTGTTTTAATTTTTGTTCCAGACTCTACCAAATTAATGTTTCTGGGGGAGAGGGAGATAGAAAAAGAGAAAAAGAGAGCAAGCGAGTGCACAGAAAGGAAGGAGATGGGGGAGAGAGACAGTGTACCAGGGGGAGACAGACACAGAGAGGGAAAACAGCGCACATGGGTGGGGAGAGACAGCGCACAGTTTGGCGACAGGCACAGGAAGGGAGACACAGCGGACAGAGGAGACAGACACAGAGAGGTGAGACAGCATACAAGGGGAAAGACATCATGCAGGGGAGAGACACAGCGCACAGGGGGAGACAGGCACAGGGCGGCGAGACACAGCGCACAGGGGAAGACAAGCTCAGAGAGGAATTATATTTGTGGGGATTATATATATATGTATTATGGTTAACAGTATATATATTATATTTATATATATATATATACAGTATTGACCAAAAGTATTGACACCCCTGCAATTCTGTCAGATAATACTCAGTTTCTTCCTGAAAATGATGCAATCACAAATTCTTTGGTATTATTATCTTCATTTAATTTGTCTTCAATGAAAAAAACAAAAGAGAATGAAGCAAAAAGCAAAACATTGATCATTTCACACAAAACTCCAAAAATGGGCTGGACAAAAGTATTGGCACCCTCAGCCTAATACTTGGTTGCACAACCTTTAGCCAATATAACTGCGATCAACCGCTTCCGGTAACCATCAATGAGTTTCTTACAATGCTCTGCTGGAATTTTAGACCATTCTTCTTTGGCAAACTGCTCCAGGTCCGTGATATTTGAAGGGTGCCTTCTCCAAACTGCCATTTTTAGATCTCTCCACAGGTGTTCTATGGGATTCAGGTCTGGACTCATTGCTGGCCACCTTACAAGTCTCCAGTGCTTTCTCTCAAACCATTTTCTAGTGGTTTTTGAAGTGTGTTTTGGGTCATTGTCCTGCTGGAAGACCCATGACCTCTGAGGGAGACCCAGCTTTCTCACACTGGGCCCTACATTATGCTGCAAAATTTGTTGGTAGTCTTCAGACTTCATAATACCATGCACACGGTCAAGCAGTCCAGTGCCAGAGGCAGCAAAGCAACCCCAAAACATCAGGGAACCTCCGCCATGTTTGACTGTAGGGAACATGTTCTTTTCTTTGAATGCCTCTTTTTCTCTCCTGTAAACTCTATGTTGATGCCTTTGCCCAAAAAGAGAGAACATTCTTCCAAAACGTTTTAGGCTTTTTCAGGTAAGTTTTGGCAAACTCCAGCCTGGCTTTTTTATGTCTCGGGGTAAGAAGTGGGGTCTTCCTGGGTCTCCTACTATACAGTCCCTTTTCATTCAGACACCGACGGATAGTACGGGTTGACACTGTTGTACCCTCAGACTGCAGGGCAGCTTGAACTTGTTTGGATGTTAGTCGAGGTTCTTTATTCACCATCCGCACAATCTTGCGTTGAAATCTCTCGTCAATTTTTCTTTTCAGTCCACATCTAGGGAAGTTAGCCACAGTGCCATGGGCTTTAAACTTCTTGATGACACTGCGCACGGTAGACACAGGAACATTCAGGTCTTTGGAGATGGACTTGTAGCCTTGAGATTGGTCATGCTTCCTCACAATTTGGTTTCTCAAGTCCTCAGACAGTTCTTTGGTCTTCTTTCTTTTCTCCATGCTCAATGTGGTACACACAAAGACACAGGAGAGAGGTTGAGTCAACTTTAATCCATGTCAACTGGCGGCAAGTGTGATTTAGTTATTGCCAACACCTGTTAGGTGCCACAGGTAAGCTACAGGTGCTGTTAATTACACAGATTAGAGAAGCATCACATGATTTTTCTAAGGTGCCAATACTTTTGTCCACCCCCTTTTTTATGTTTGGTGTGGAATTATATCCAATTTGGCTTTAGGACAATTCTTTTTGTGCTTTTTTCATTGAAGACAAATGAAATGAAGATAATACCAAAGAATTTGTGATTGCAATCATTTTCAGGAAGAAACTGAGTATTATCTGTCAGAATTGCAGGGGTGTCAATACTTTTGGCCATGACTGTATATGTGTGTGTGTATAAGCAGAACACAGACATGGCACAAAACTAAAGTCATTTCAAATGGCAACTTTATGGCTTTAAGAAACAGTAAAAGAAATCAAGATAAAAAATGTGGTAGTCAGCAAGGGTACCATTTTTCAGACCAAGCAGAGGGAAAAAATTATGGAATAACTCAATTCTGAGGAAAAGATTATGGAATCACCCTGTAAACTTTCATTCCCAAAACTAACAACTACATCAAATTAGATCTGCTTGTTAGTCTGCATCTAAAAAGGAGTGATCACACCTTGGAGAGCTGTTGCACCAAGTGGACTGACATGGATCATGGCTCCAACATGAGAGATGTCCATTGAAACAAAGGAGAGGATTATCAAACTCTTAAAAGAGGGCAAATCATCATGCAATGTTGCAAAAGATGTTGGTTGTTCACAGTCAGCTGTGTCTAAAATCTGGACCAAATACAAACAACATGGGAAGGTTGTTAAAGGGAAACATACTGGTAGACCAAGGAAAACATCAAAGCATCAAGACCGGAAACTTAAAGCAATATGTCTCCAAAACAAGAAATGCACAACAAAACAAATGAGGAACGAATGGGAGGAAACTGGAGTCAATGTCTGTGACCGAACTGTAAAAAACCGCCTACAGGAAATGGGATTTACATACAGAAAAGCTAAACAAAGGCCATCATTAACACCTGAACAGAAAAAAACAAGGTTACAATGAGCTAAGGAAAAGCAATCATGAACTTTGGATGACTGGATGAAAGTCATATTCAGTGATGAATCGCGAATCTGCATTGGGCAAAGTGATGATGCTGGAACTTTTGTTTGGTGCCGCTCCAATAACATTTATAAAGATGACTGCATGAAGAGGACATTCAAATTTCCACATTCATTGATGATATGAGGCTGCATGTCAGGTAAAGGCACTGGGGAGATGGCTGTTATTACATCTTCAATAAATGCCCAAGTTTACATTGATATTTTGGACAGTTTTCTTATCCTGTCAATTGAAAGGATGTTTGGGGATGATGAAATCATTTTTCAAGATGATAATGCATCCTATCAATAGAGCAAAAACTGTAAAAACACTCCTTGAAAGAAGACACATAAGGTCAATGTCAAGGCCTGCAAATAGTCCTGATCTCAATCCACTTGAAAATCTTTGGTGGAAGTTGAAGAAAATGGTCCATGACAAGGCTCCAACATGCAAAGTTGATCTGGCAACAGCAATCAGAGAAAGGTGGAGCCAGATTGATGAAGAGTACTGTTTGTCACTCATTATTAAGTCCATGCCTCAGAGACTGCAAGCTGTTATTAAAGCCAGCGGTGTTGCAACAAAATACTAGTGATGTATTGGACTGTTCTTTTGTATGTTTGTTTTTCATGACTCCATACTTTTTTCCTCAGAATTGAGTGATTCCACAATTTTTTCCCTCTGCTTGGTCTGAAAAAAATTACCGTTACAGACTACCACATTTTTTATCTTGATTTCTTTTAGTGTTTCTTGAAGTCATAAAGTTACCATTAGAGAGTACAGGGGGGGCGTGCCCAGCAGCTCATGGCGCCGGTCGCAGTCTAGGAGAGCTCCGCTGGCAGATCCACTCACACGGCAATTGAACGACCTTTCCCACTAATAACTTTAACCAACGGTTACCGGGACCTCCCGCGATACAGAGGAGATGCCTAAACCGAATCCAGCTAAGCGCAGGACTGAACACAGGCTCACGGAATACTTTGGCGCGGAGCAGCAGCGGGACTCCCCAAGAAAGATGGCGCCTGATGAGGTACAGCATGTACAGCATGACCGGCCACAACATGATCTGAGATCTCGCCGTCCTTCAGAGAGAAGGGACCCGGCCGCGAGCGGCGATTCCCCAGTTACACAGGCGGTCCTGCAAGACTGCCTAGAGACTTTCAAAGCCTCCCTTATGACAGATATGGCGGCCCTGATCGGCACAATGAGAGAGGACATAGGAGAGCTTACCGCCAAAACATCACATCTAGAGGCTAAGATGGGTGAAATAGCAAAAGCCCACAATGCTCTGGCAGACAACCATGAGGGATTAGACCGTGAAATGGGATCAGTCTCTAGCGCTCTGAATCACATAGAAGATCAACTCCGGCGCAACAACTTTAAAATCAGGGGGATGTCAGAGGAGGGCAATGCACCGGACGCGAGAGCGGCGGCTGTCGCTTTTCTAACTGCTGCTCTTCCTGAGCTACCTGTGGCAGAACTGACTATGGACAAAGCATTTCGAATCCCAAAGCCGCAGAATCTCCCCCAGTCGGTACCTAGAGATGTGCTGGTACATATGAGATACCCGGGGATTGCGGAGCTATTACTTAAACGGATGAGACAAGGGCCCCCTCTGCCTAATCCTTATGAGAACATCACTGTCTACCAGGACCTCTCGCCAGGGACATTGATGAGACGCAGAAAATTCACTTCTAGCTGCAAAGTGCTGAGAGACAGAAAGATCCCATATGCCTGGGGGTCCCCTGCCTCAGTCAACTTTAGATTTGATGGTAGGAGACACTCCTTTACCTCGCCGACCTTGCTGAGAAAAGCTATCCGGGCTTGGCGTTTACTAAACACCTCCGCATCGCAACATCCAGACCCGACTTGGGAAAGCCCTGCGAAGAACGACAGGGAAGAGGAGGTCGCGCCGGAATAGAAATGTCCACTTATATTCTTCTGGGACTGTTAACTTCTCTCAGAGTGGTCTGCCGATGGAAAGCTCTGATGGGTTATTACCCACAAGGTACTGTTCTTTTTCAAGTGAGTTTCTTGCAGTGTTCCTGCCTTTCCCTAGAGAAGTGCGGAGTGGGATGGATTGGGACACTGTGTGAGACCCTTACCCCCCAAGAACTTGATTCTGAAATAAGAATCCCTTTGTGAGTTTATAAGTACGCTTATTGTGTGTCCTTTGTACATGTCCCTTAGTTTCTTATCGGTATAATGTCTAGTGATTTATCTTACCCATTGTGAGAGATCTCCTGTTCGTTGGAGACAGTCTCTCCTGTTTACCCTCCCTGTCCTTTCCCACTACACCACCCCCTCTCTTTCCCCCTTCTCCCTCTCTCACCATTTCACTTCTACTTCTAACCTACCTGTTTCTTATCTTGCCGGTCTCCCTTGGGCTCTGAGATGCCGTTGAAAATACTATCGCTAAACGTAAATGGCCTAAATTCCCCAAATAAAAGAACAAGCCTCTGGAGGGAAGCTAAGTCCTCCAGAGCAGATATCTTGTGTTTTCAAGAAACCCACTTGTTAGAGAAGGATAATGGGCGACTCCGCCATGCGGATTACCCACATAGTTTTTTCGCTAATGCATCTCAGAAAAAGGCGGGAGTATGTATGTTTATCAGCCATAGGCTACAGTTCTCCCTAGTGTCTTCCTTCAGTGATGAACTGGGAAGATATGTGGGTGTGAAATGCGAAATTGGGGGAATACGTTATACAATTGTTACAGTTTACAGCCCGAATGTAGGTCAAATAAAGTTTCTGAGACATTTGTTTAACCGTATCCAAAAAGAGATAGAAGGACGCCTTATCATTTGCGGCGACTTGAATGCAGTGATGGAGCCACGCATTGACTCCTCAACCCGTATGTTTAGGGGTAGGGGTGCACTTGGAGACCTCTGCCGGGAGTTCCACCTTCATGACGTCTGGAGATACCAGCACGCGGAGGAGAGAGATTATTCCTTCTTCTCCCCGGCGCACAAATCCTACTCCAGAATAGACTTGTTTCTGCTTAATGACTTAGCGCTGGATAGGTGCATTTCATCGGGGATTGGTCTGATCACGTGGTCGGACCACGCCCCGATTGAATTGGAAATGGCTCTTGATGTCGGAGGTGGGGCTTCTAGGTCATGGAGGCTACACGCGGGTCTTTTAACTGACTTGAAGATCGCCGATGATATTGGCGTGGCATTGCGGGAATACTTTGCTATAAATGATGCGCATCAGACCCCAGACGATGTGCTGTGGTATGCGCACAAGGCGGTGATACGTGGTATATGTATTCAAAAAGCCGCGATGGTGAAACGTCGCAGGGAGCAGCTCCTAAAAGACTGGACAAAGGAATTGTCACATTTGGAGACGGTTAATAAGACTTCGCCGTCTTGTGCGTGTACATCACAGATAATGCAGATCCGCAATAATCTTCGTGCCTTATTTCTCAAACAACACGAAACCAGTCTTAGGAAACTACGCACGAGATACTACGAAGCGGGGGACCGGGCTGGCAGATTCCTGGCACGTAGACTTAAAAAGAAATCAATCAAGGGGACGGTGACGGCTATTAGAAACGAGGAAGGGAAACTAACTAGGAACCCAACAGACATAGTGGAGGTTTTCGCCTCCTACTATGAGAGGTTATATAACTTCACCTAGATCCTCAGACGCCCCAACCTACCGCCGAAAATATACGTGAGTTTTTGGGACTTTAAATATTCCCACTGTCTCACCTGACGCACTGGCCTCCCTGAACACCCCTTTCACTGAATGGAAATTCATAAAGTACTAAAGAGCTTAAAAAACAACAAGGCTCCAGGCCCTGATGGGTTGATTAATGAATATTATGAGCACTACGGGCAGATCCTCGCGCCTTATCTTCTCCGACTATTTAACGTATGGCAAGCGCAGGGTAGTGTCCCTGAAACAGCGCTGGAAGCCACAATTTCAACGATTCCTAAGTCGGGGAGGGCGCAGGACTGCCCGGAGAACTTTAGACCTATCTCACTTTTAAATGCGGATCTCAAACTCTATGCTAAACTCTTAGCCACACGCCTGAGTGAGGTGATTCCTGGGTTAGTGCATCATGACCAAGTGGGGTTCGTGCGGGGCAGACAAGCAAATGATGGGACGAGGAGGATGCTGGACTTAATAGAGGTAGCTGAGAGGAGGGGTGCCACCAGTGTGTTCCTGTCGTTAGACGCTGAGAAAGCGTTCGAAGGGTCACTGGGGATACCTTAGGGAGGTCCTCTTAGCTTTCGGTATTACGGGCCCTGTTTCGACAGCAATTCTCGCTCTTTACTCCAACCCATGTGCGAGAGTTTTGTCCTCTGGATATAAATCTAGGCTCTTCCGTATCACCAATGGCACTCGGCAGGGGTGTCCCCTATCTCCACTAATTTTTGCTCTGGTCATGGAGCCGCTCGCAATATCTTTGAGAGCGGACCCAATGATTCCCGGAATTGTGTGGGACCTCATAAACATGTTGTCGGTTTGTACGCCGATGATGTCATTGTGGTTACGGAAGACCCTTTCTCCTCCCTCCCAAGGATTGTAGAGACGCTTGACTGTTTTGCAAGGATTTCATACTATAAGCTCAAAGCAACTAAATCAGTGCTGCTCCCCATTGGACTATCAGAAAGAGACGCATCCATCCTCACGGCCTCTTTCTCATTCAAATGTGCACCGGCGGGTATACCGTACCTGGGGATCACTTTGTGCCCCACCAGAAATATGGCGGCAAAAAATATGGAACATCTCACGGCTGAACTTGGGACAGCCCTGGCGGATCTTCCAGTCGACTCAATGTCATGGATTGCAAGAGTGCAGGCTGTCAGGATGTTGTGGCTCCCCAAAATTCTGTACCTTTTTAGATGTGTTCCAATTCACTTCCCCAGGATGCTCCTACGGCGTCTTCAACGCATAATCTCCAGATGTGTGTGGGGATCAGCTCCGACCAGAGTTAAAGGGTCCTTACTATATCGACACCTAACGAAAGGTGGAATGGGTGTGCCGGACGTGGAGAAATATTGGAAGGCGGTGGTGTTGGAGGCGGCGGGAAAATGGTGGCATGGGGGGACTCTCAGGGATGGAAGCTGATAGAGGAGGGTACGCTCCGGGGGGATCTTTAAGATCTCTTCTCGCGGCGAACTCGGTGAGTCATGTGACAGACACTGACTTTCTTGAAACAATTTCTACATTACTGACAGTCCATGACTCTCTTCGGGGAGAGTGGACTAAGATTCCTCCTGGAAATTTCCCGATAGAAGCATTTTCGTGGTTGATCCCCACGTTTTTCGGTCGCACTGTGGAAATGCAGGGGCCCTAAAACCCTTGCAGATCTTCTCGGGGGACAGACCGATCAATCTGGAGGAATTTTGGACAAATTTCCAGAACTAGAACCTTCCTTTCTGCATTTTCACCAACTTGTACACCTTGTGCGGTCCCCGCTTTCTCACATGACTTGTGTCCTCCACGGACTCCCTCGGCACTACGACGCTCTCTGACAACGGTGCCTAGACCTCCAAAGTCCCTCTCAGCACTGTACACAGATCTGATCGAAAAAGATGCTCCCCGAGACTCTCCTACAATATCAAATGGGAACAAGATCTTTCTTTTGGGGCGACAGAGGAGGATTGGGAGGATGCTGTACATTGTGTAAAGGAAGCATCTAGATGCATAAATCATATCGAATTACTAAAAAAAATTCACTTACGCTGGTACCTTACACCTAAGAAACTGGCGAACTTTGGCAGAGGCGCATCGCCGCTATGCTGGAAACAATGTGGTATGGAGGGGGACCTACCACACGTTTGGTGGAGCTGTCCAAAGGTGGCACAATTCTGGCAACTGGTTTCTGGGTTGTTGGACTCAGTCACAGAAATGAAAATCCCGTTGGAACCGCAGATTGCGGTTCTCCATGTGGGAGTCATGACGTTTCCACCTGTGATTCGTCGAATAATGACGTATATATTGACAGCGGCCAGAGCTTGTATCGCCTCCAAGTGGAAGCAACCCTTACCCCCGTCGATGAAAGACCTTACTGATAAGATAAACTCCATATTCTGTCACGAGTATTATCTGGCATTAGATTATGGTGCCCGCCGCTACGTGACTGAAGCATGGGAGCTATGGGAAGCACATCCACTTGCTCAACGACTGCCAGGATAGAAAGAGTGGATCTGTCTCTCACACTATAACTTGTGATATGTACAGGCTGAGCTCAGGGGAAGACCGGTCCCCTCCCCCCTCCCTCTAGAGTTGTCCCTTCTGCGTTGGACCTGATGAGACAATGGAAATCGACTGACGCAGATATTTCGATATCCTCTTTTTTTTTTCTTTTCACTTTTCTTTTTCCTCTCTGTTCCTCCTTCTCTCTTCCCTTTCTTTCTCCACTACCCCCCTTTTTGTCACGTCCTTTAGAGGTAGTTTCGTTTTCCCCATCCTCTCTCACTCTCATATACCAAAGCCTTTACGGACTTTATATTTCAAGTTGCTGCACTATAGCTCTCCCATCTGAATGCCGGGGAGAGCAACCCCTATTGAAACGACCTTTCTTTTGTAACGCTTTGTCAAGAAGACAGCCCTGGAAACTCGGATCGCAGGGTCTGTACTGGGATAAAGCGTAGGGATGACGAGAGAACTGTTGAGTATCTATGCAAGCAGACCTTTCTCGGAGGAGACCACATTTATCTCTACTGCACGATTCTTAGCTGCTGCTGATTAGACTGATCTATGTGGAGCAATGATACTCCCCTGAAATGGGACTAAAGGAACATCATAGTTCAAATATTTGCTGAAGTAACTATTTTTCCCTCTCCCCCTATTTCCCTACCCATTTTTATATGTGTTGTTCTACAGATGTTGTACTGTCAGCTTGTTTATATGTGAAATTGATTAATAAAAATTACATATGAAAAAAAAAAAAAAAGTTACCATTAGAAATGACTTTAGTTTTGTGCCATGTCTGTGATCTGCTTTTTTTCTACAACATTAAACAACTGAATGGACATCCTCCGAGCCAGGAGATTCCATAATTTTTGCCAGGGGTTGTATATGCAAAAAGTATGTGTTAAAGGGGTCCACTGAGACTTCTTTGACCCGGGGCCCACAGAAACCTGGAGCCGGCCCTGCCCACACATGACAGATGATGCTGGAGGTTCAGGTGAACTATTAGTTATTACTAAGGCTGCTTTCACATTACGAATTTGTTAAATCCGATGCTGTCCGATAAAAATCGGACAGCATCAGATCCGACTTAGCCCCCATGTTCTCCAATGGGGATCGGATCGATGTGCACTTAATGGCACCCGATTTGCATCCGATCCGATTCTGTCCAATTTATTTCAGGAGCCAAAATCGTAGACTGCTGTGATTTTGGTATCCGATTCAAACATCGGATTGCATCGGATCCGATGCGATCCAATTAAAATAATTCCCTTTCAATGGAAACTTCAATTATAAAAAAAAGTTTCAGTAGATGCTGCTTCACACTAGTATAGACTCTGGAAATATGGGAGTTCGTTTCATAGCAAGACCTTAAATATGGTCTAGAGCAGCGGTTCAAATCTGTGAATTTTCAATCAGCTGTAAAGGCAAAGGATGTCGACCATAATATATAATCACAGCCAGGTATGTTTCACACTGAAACACTGCGGCGTTACAGAGAAAAACATACCATAGATATAATAGATGCACGAGTAGTACAGGCGGGTCCCCAGCAGCTTCTTCCCACCTACTGACAGTGACAGACCCTCTGCCTATATGTGCAAAAAAATATAATAAGACTATGTACTCCATAAGGGCACTAGAGTACAAATGCACAAAGATTTAACAATGTTTCCAAACGTCACAAATTATTAATTAGGCTACAACATAAAGCGCACAAACATTGTCGAGCTAAAAGAAAAAAAGTTGAAACCAAGTAAAGTTAACTTAAAAAAAAAGGTACAAATTAAATAATGAATAAGGTACAAACAATAAAGTCACTAACAGAGCCATTTTTACCCCAGAACTAAATTCGCACACACAATGGTGTATACTTGTAAGCAGCTCAATGACCAGGTCATCAAAATGGCCAAATACATGACAAAGTGACTAACTACAGTAAAACCTCCTACATATGGGGATAAGAAAACATTGTCATAATGTACTGAGATATGGAACATGGCTTCATCATAAATTGGAAGGAAACAAGAGCTAGCACTCTAAACTAACAACTGTCTCCTCGCCTGTTCAACTATGTCCCTGGTTTGAACCAGTTAATTCAGGGCAGGCTCCAGGTTTCTGTGGGCCCCGGGTGAAGAAGTTTCAGTGGGCAACTTTAACACATACTGGTTGCATATATATACCGTATACAGTATGTTATATAAATATTTATCCACAATTTACATAGTTTCAGGTGATCCCTAAAAACACATCTTTTTAGGGCAGCCTATCATGTCACCTAGATATAGCCTATCTGCTCCACCAGTCTCAAGTGGATCACAAATAAGGGTTGTGGCCTTTCATGCTGCTCCTATCTGTTCCCCGTCTCCTTAAGCTGACTATACCATCACTGTAAATAAGCACCTGTACTTTGTCACCCCCACCTCATTGTTAGATTGTAAACTCTTATGAGCAGGGCTGTCATTATTTTGCTCTAATTATTGTATTATGCTTTGTATTGTATTGTTTTTGTACTGTATTGTATCGTATTTTCTCATAACTGTTTCTTATGATAGTTGATCCTCTATATAGTAAAGTGCAGAGCACATAGCAGAGCACTGGACACAGCAGAGCACTGGACACACAGCAGAGCACTGGTCACACTGCAGATCACACGACACTGCAGAGCACTGGACACGCTACAGAGTACTGGACACTGCAGAGCATTGGACATACAGCAGAGCACTGGACACACCAGAGCACTGGACACAGCAGAGCACTGGACACACAGAAGCACACTGGACACACTGCAGAGCACTGGACACAGCAGAGCACTGGACACAGCAGAGCACTGGACACACTGCAGCACACTGGACACACTGCAGAGCACTGGACACAGCAGAGTACTGGACACATAGCAGAGTACTGGACACTGCAGAGCATTGGACATACAGCAGAGCACTGGACACACCAAAGCACTGGACACAGCAGAGCACTGGACACACAGCAGCACACTGGACACACTGCAGAGCACTGGACACAGCTGAGCACTGGACACAGCAGAGTACTGGACACATAGCAGAGTACTGGACACATAGCAGAGCATTGGACATACAGCAGAACCCTGGACACACAGCAGAGCACTGGTGTCCCCTCTGCTTCGGGCCCCTGGGCACGGTGTATTTGTTCCTGACATGGGTGCCCCCTGTGTGCTGCACCCCTCGATCTCCCTCCTAAACTGTGTGGCTGATGCAATCTCACAATGCCCATCTGCACTGAGCCGGGAGCAGAACTCTATGGTCTCCTGCAGAAAGTGCTGGAGGTGCAGGAGATCATAAGAGTTCTGCTCCCTGCTCAGTGCAGATAGGCATTGTGATATCTGCCACACAGGTTAGGAGAGAGAGGGTAGCTGCAGCACACGGGGGGCTCCCGGGGGCCCACTGTCAGGGGCACATACACAGCGCCCAGACGCCCACAGCCATCAGAGGGTACAGGGCAGGGTACGCTGTCATGCGGCAGACGGCGTGGGCCCCCCAGGCACTTCAGGGACCCGGCACTTGCCCGGGTGCATTGGGTGCTGATGCCGGACCTGAACTAATTGAACTGGTATATCTGCTGGAAGGTACATGTAGTCTAGGATCTGCATATAACACAGGGTAAAACTGACAAATCACCTCTGGAGTGAGCTCTGTTTGACTTCAAAGGACTCCAACCAGACACTTCAGAGCCAACAAACAGTTATGAATATTTGGGTTTGTGGTGCCCCACTGGTCTGGCTGCCACCGGGGGTACTGCAGTCCTCCATTAGCAGGAGAGTAGTGCCACTGTTCTCCAGATAATGGGATGGTAAAATCGAGACCCGCACCCGCATACACACACGTAGGACCCTGGAATGGGACGGTGGGTGGACCCAGGAGGGAGAGCCCAGTCTTAGAAAGGGGAACAGGGAAGTGTAGAGGGAGTCGGGAGGAAGTTGGAGTGTGAGTCGAGAGATGGTTAGCTCCCACGGGCTGGAGCACGGTCACGCTCACCCCAGGAGGGAAAGACCGAAAGGTGTAGAAGAAGAAAGGAGTCCTTGGGGTGCAGAAAAAGATCTAGATCACCTGTACACCTATATCTGGCAGAGGAACAGAGGGGCTGGTGGACGAAACAGGGGGACGGCCATGAACACGGCACAGCAGCTGTAAGCCCAAAACCGGAGGCCATGAGGTCATAAAGGGAACTGTGGCCACAAACACGGCACAACTTCGTGAAGGCAGCCATACTAAGGCGCGATACTAGGAAGCGGTACCAATCAATGCCTGTGGCTGTCGGTACCCAAGCTCTGTGTGCGGAGACGCTTAGAGGAGCGGTGAGATGAGCTAGAGGTGCTGAGAGTACCGCCAGTAAATGAAACACCATGAGAGAGTAAGGAACACCTAGGGGTCTTGACAACACTGTCCCGGTTCTGGAGAAACAGCTGGACAGGAGGTTAGCAAGGGGAAGCACCTGGTGGCCTGGTTGGAATGTTGAAGTAAAGGTACAGAACTCCAACAGATGTGTGTGAGTCTTTTCTTTGCGGCGAACACCGGCTGCAGAGGACGCATGACACACTGAGGTGCTGATGACGTGATGAACACCGGCCATAGAACGAACTGACTCACTGCCCTGGGGAACCACTCCACCCTTGGGGAGTGAAACCATCCAAGCTGCCGGTCATCATCCCCAGAGGTTCTGCAGCAGCGGCGGCCACATATAGCCGCATATCGCAGGTGGCATCGCGAAGACCCCTTTCCCTTTATTCCCCGTCATCTAGTCTGAACTTTTAATTGACACCACCAGGGCCACAGAGTAGAGTTGCCACCATGATGTCCCCCAGAAAAATAACTGAAAGATCTGGCCTGGTTCCAAGTATCCCCATTGCCCTGGAGTGGGCATGTCAGGTTTTTCTAGCATCAAAAGGGACGAAGTGCCACTCGCCTGCACTGCTGCTGAAGAATGCCAGACAGTCAGAATATCTGGGTTAAAATGTTCTGCTTTATTTCCTACGCGTTTCAGATCTGCTACCGGGCTCCTTCCTCAGGGCAATCAGGGACGGATTGTCCCTGAGGAAGGAGCCCGGTAGCAGCTCCGAAACGCATTGGAAATAAAGCAGAACATTTTAACCCATATATTCCGACTGTCTGGCATTCTTCAGCAGCAGCGCAGGCGAGTGTCACTCCGTCCCCTTTTGGAGTTAACTTCACCGCGGTTGTCCGTGGAGGTGTGGGTCCTGCAGCAGCTGTCCAAGCGGTCATACTTGGTTGTGGGTTACACAACCACATCAGGTGAGCAGTTTTCATTAAGAATTCCTGTCATCCTGTCCGAGGAATAAGACCCTATTGCGCATCATCTCATTCACAGGTTTTTCTAGCAGGCATATTTATGGTAGTTATATTTTCAGCATTGAGATGAACTGGAAACGTAATGCATATACTTAAATCACTGTGAGGCTGGCCTGTGACCTCCAAATTTAAATCAGTCAAGATGGATGACAATATCTATTATATTTCCTATCTATGGAAAGGTAAAATTATGATAGGAAATCTGGCATTAAAATCTTCCACTGGGACCACCACGGACAAAGATATCCTAAAAGTTGGGGATCTCATAATTTTTTTAGAGATCGGAGCCACATACCATGACCAGTCCCATCTGAGGTCACCAAGGGAGGTATGTGGGAGTGACTGTCCATTAATATATACAAGTTGACTCCTTGATCGATGCTGGAACATATTTCCATATTTCATTGGAGCTCCTTCCTTGGTAGATCTGTGCCATATTTGTGACATTAGATCTAGTACTTTTCTTTAGTTTATCCTTTTTCTTTTATGTAACCGTATATACTGTATTGTTTTGTCCCCTTTGGAACATCTTTTGTATATATTTATAATCACTGCCTTCCTACTTTTAAGATTAAATATATAAAATTAAATAGCTTTATTGCTCTTTCTCTATAAACTGAATCCCTGAGCCCTCGTAAGCCCAAACTCTACCAGTAACAGGTGGCGAATCGGCCTGTATAAATGATTATGGTGGTAGCTAGATTTCTGGGGTTATTGCAGAGCTTGGCAGTGACCATACCAAAGTACATACAGGTGCATCTCAATAAATTAGAATATCATCAAAAAGATAATTTATTTCAGTAATTCAATACATAAAGTGAAATGTATATAATTTATAGTCATTGCAAACAGAGTGATCTATTTCAAGTGTTCTTTTCTGTTAATGTTGATGATTATGGCTTACAGGCAATGAAAACATCTCAGAAAATTTGAATAATTATCACAAAACACCTTCAAAGGCTTGCTCAGCATTTAAAATGGTACCTTAAGGCCACTTTACACACACCAGCTTGTCTGTCCAACTTCTGAACAACTTACTGGTTGCAGTGAAATCATGGACACATTGCTCCATTTTGTGGCTGTGTACAAATGGAACTATGTGTCCATGATTTCACTGCAACCAGTAAGTTGTTCAGAAGTTGGACAGATAAGTTGGTGTGTGTAAAGTGGCCTTAAGTCTGGTTCAGTAGGCTACACAATCATGGGCATTTAAAATGGTACCTTAGTCTGGTTCAGTAGGCTACACAATCATGGGGAAGACTGCTGACTTGACAGATGTCCAGAAGGCAGTCATTGACACACTCCACAAGGAGGGTAAGCCACAAAAGGTAATTGGAAATCAAGGTCCCAGAGTCTGGAGGAAGAGTGGAGAGGTCACAATTAGGGATGGGCGAATCTACTCGCTAGGAGTCGTTACTCGGCGAGTAGTAAGGGACTCGCAGGACTCGGTACTCTGCGAGTTTCCCAGCGTTTACTCGCACGAGTCAAATGCAAATCAATAGCAAACGCTGACAAAACTAGGATTGCCATTGTTTGCATTAGACTCGGCTACTGCGCCAGTGATAGCAGGGAAACTCGCTACTGTGCCAGTGATAGCAGGGAAACTCGCAAATAACTGCTGTTACATTGCGAGCCGAGTCCAGCTGTCTTCTCTGTGCAGCTCCAGGGTCCTAGAGCCTGCCTGCTCACAGAGATGATGTAGCAGTGCTGAGATTGTTCTCAGTCTGCTCATTCCCTGTGCATAGACATCTATATCTATGCACAGGGGATGTAGCAGAGAGGACATCGCGTTTTGGACTACGTCGGACGGAAGAGGATTTTTTTAATTAAAGATGGAGTCCCTAATGGCTTTTTTTTTAATTTCAAATAAAAAATTTTCTCTGTGTTTTTTTAACCCTTTATTGGAGATTCTTAGTGGCTGGTCAAACGTGGCCTGACATTAAGAATCTCGGGCTTAATACCAGCTTGTATAACAAAGCTGGTATTAACCCCTTTATTACCCAGCGTGCCACCGCCACCAGGGCCGCTGGAAGAGCGGGGTTCAGCGCCAGAGGATGGCGCTTCAATGAACGCGCCATCTTCTGGGGCGGCTGCGGACTGCAATTTGCAGCGGGGGGTGTCCAGAAAGCTTGGGCATCCCTGCGCTGCGGATTCTAGCCCCCAGCTGCTTAGCTGTACCTGGCTAGACATAGAAATTGCGCGGAGCCCCACGCATTTTTTTTTTATTATTTCATGAATTTCAGAGTCAGAGTCTCAGAGTCAGAGTCTCAGAGTCTCAGAGTCAGAGTCTCAGAGTCAGAGTCTCAGATTCAGAGTCTCAGATTCAGAGTCTCACCCTCAGAGCCAGAGGTCGAAGTCTCAGAGTCAGAGTCTCAGAGTCAGAGTCTCAGAGTCAGAGTCTCAGAGTCAAGTCAGAGTCTCAGAGTCAGAGTTCCATATTCAGAGTCTCACCTCAGAGCCAGAGTCAAGTCCTCAGAGTCAGAGTCTCAGAGTCAGAGTCTCACCCTCAAGCCAGAGTCAGAGTCTCAGAGTCAGAGTCTCAGAGTCAGAGTCTCAGAGTCAGAGTCTCCAGAGTCAGAATCTCAGAATTCATGAAATAATTAAAAAAAGAATGCGTGGGGTTTCGCGCAATTTCTATGCTAGCCAGGTACAGCTAAGCATCTCTGGGGCTGGAATCCGACAGCGCAAGGATGCCCAAGCTTTCTGGGCACCCCCCGCTGACAAATTGCAGCCCGCAGCCGCCCCAGAAGATGGCATGTTCATTGAAGCGCCATCCTCTGGCGCTGAACCCCGCTCTTCCAGCGGCCTGGTGGCCGTGGCACGCTGGGTAATAAAGAGGTTAGGGCCAGCTTTGTATTATCAGCTGGCCCTAAGCCCGAAATTTAATGGCATTCACGCCAATATTAACATGACGCCATGAATTTCTATTAAATTGTTTAAAAAAAAACACAACACAAGAAAAATTTTTTATTAGAAATAAAAAAAAAAGCCATTAGAGACTCATCTTTAGTTAAAAAATCCTCTTCCGTCCGACGCAGCCAAAACACGATGTCTCTTGCTACATCCCCTGTGCATAGATATAGATGTCTATGCACAGGGAATGAAGCATACTGAGAACATCTCAGCTCTTGCTACATCAGGCAGCAGGAAAGGTCTAGAGGACCCTGGAGCTGTGGCAGTCAGCACACTAGAGCAGACAGGACTCTTATCTGTGCGAGTTTCCCAGCGATTTACAGTTGCAAAGTAAACGAGTCCAATGCAAATAAATGACAAAACTAGATTGCTTCAGGCTGAAGCTTCCGAGACACATCTGCGATTTGTAAATCTCACTACTCGCTATAATTACTCGCTTACTCCTTCATTAACATTGGACTCGCTAGGATCTCGCAACGAGTAGCGAGTCCTGTCGTCGGACTCGCTAGAGTCAAGCGATTCGAGTAATTTAGGATTCGCCCATCACTAGTCACAATCCAAGCTGCTTGAGGTCTAGTGTGAAGTTTCCACAATCAGTGATAGTGTGGGGAGCCATTTCATCTGCTGGTGTAGGTCCACTGTGTTTTATGAAGACCAAAGTCAGCACTGCTCGTCTACCAGGACATTTTAGAGCAGTTCATGGTTCCCTCTGCTGACAACCTTTTTGGCGATGAGATTTAATTTTCAGCAGGACTTGTGCCCTGTCCACACTGCCAAAAGTACCAATAGCTGGTTTAATAACCACAGTATCACTGTGCTTGATTAGCCAGCAAACTCGCCTGACCTAAACCCTATGGGGAATTGTCAAGAGGATGATGAGAGACACCAGACTCAACAATGCAGACGAGTTGAAGGCTGCTATCAAAGCAACCTGGGCTTCCATAACACCTGAGCAATGCCACAGACTGATTGCCTCCATGCCACGCCACATTGATGCAGTAATTCATGCAAAAGGAGTGCATTAACTGTACATACTTTTCAGTAGGCCAACATTTATGAGTTAAAAATCATTTTTTTCAGTTGGTCTTATATAATATTCTAATTTTCTGGGTTTTCATTTGCTATAAGCCATAATCATCAACATTTACAGAAATAAATACTTGAAATAGATCACTCTGTTTGTAATGACTATAAATGTGTTTCACTTTTTGCATTGAATTACTGAATAATTATCTTTTTGAAATATTCTAATTTATTGAGATGCATTTGTATATATTCCATGTATTGGAACTGGAAGTGTGTATACTATATGTTCACTGCGACAGCACCCAATAATCGGCACAGTGGCGAAAGCAGCCGTTGCCCCATTCATCAATAATCAGTGAATTACGTATTAGTCCTGACAATTAGAGGCAGTGGAGTTCTGTTCATGGCAAACAGGTATAAAAAATCCTCTTATTAGCTGCAATAACACATCTTATAGGGTTAACACTGAAAAGTAAATATTTCATTTTTGTTGGTCTTTAGATATATATGTGTGACTGTTTAAAGGGCAAGTCTTACTCATCAAGTGATGGTATTTGAAACTGATGAATATCACATAAATGAGGTGCTAATTACTGTATCCATTAAATAGTTCATATGCAGCATGTAATATGTATATACCACAAGGTGGTAATATGAGAAAATTAGGAGCCTAGAGATTAACATTGGAACATACATGAAAAATAAAATAAAGATTCTGGCAAAATCTAACATTTTAACTATGGTCATCACTTACATATAATTACTTTTAAATACATAATAGAAAGGAAACCTGCCAGGTGAGTCATGATGCCCAAAATGCGGGCAACATGACATGAAGCTTGACTGCAGGATTACAGCCATGTATATAGTTCTCTGAAATCCTCCAGCATCATACATTTATACTTTAAAGATACAGTCAAAGACCATAGTTGGAGATCAGATTAGTCCGGGTCCACCCCAGGCTGGTTCTTCATAGCGCCATTGCAGGTGATTGATATGCCTATTGTCTAAGGCTAGCTATATGCGAGGGAGAGACCTGTTAGTGAACTGTTGGGCCATTATTAAGAGCTGGCCAGGGATGGCACTGTACTAATCTGGTCTCCGAGCATGGTACACAGCTGGATCCTCAAAGGATATTATCTCTGCAATACCAGAACATTTCAGGATATACTATACCTGGTTGCAATTATTATTATTATTATTAAGTATTTATATAGCGCCATTAGGTTACATGGCGCTTTACAAGTGAGAGGGTAGACAAAGACAAGTGGTAAAAACGACGACGAATCGACAAATCGGTCATACGGGTACAATAGGGCCGAGGATCCTGTCCGCGAGGACTCACAGTCTAGAGGGGTGGGGAGGGAGACTGTAGGGAGGGTGAAAGGTGAGACGGTGCAGTGGAGTGGGTCTCAGTGTGTGTTGTACACTTGTAGGAAGAGGTGGGTCTTCAGGTTTTTCTTGAAGGTTCCCAGGGTAGGGGAGTGTCTGATGTGGTGTGGGAGGGAGTTCCAGAGTATAGCAGAAGCACGAGAGAAGTCTTGTATGTGGTTGTGGAAGGTGGAAATGCGGGGGGTTGAGAGAAGTAGTTCTTGAGAGGAGCGCAAGTTGGGCGAGGGAGAGTAGCGGGACACCATGTCGGAGATGTAGGGAGGGGGCAGGTTGTGTATGGCCTTATATGTCAGGGTAAGGGTTTTGAAGCGGGATCGCTGGGGGGTGGGGAGCCAGTGGAGGGCTCGGCGGAGCGGGGAGGCGGGGGAGTAACGGGGAGAGAGGTGGATGAGTTGGGCAGCATAGTTGAGAATGGTGCGGAGAGGTGCAAGGGAGGAGGCAGGGAGGCCAGGGAACAGGAGGTTGCAGTAGTCCAGGCGGGAGATGATGAGGGCATGGACAAGTGTCTTGGCCGTGTTGTGGTCAAAGAAAGAGCGGATACGGGCAATGTTTTTTAGTTGGAGTCGACAGGCAGTGGCGAGGGCTTGGATGTGGGGCTTGAAGGAGAGGGAGGAGTCGAGGATTACCCCGAGGCACTTGGCGTGGGGGAGGGGTGAGAGTGTGCAGTCACTGACGGTAATGGATAGGTCAGGAAGAGGGGCAGGGTTGTGCGGGGGAAAGACAATGAATTCGGTCTTGTCCATGTTGAGTTTGAGGAAGCGGGTAGAAAAGAAGGATGCAATGGCGGATAGGCAGGGAGGAATTTTGGATAAAAGGGAGGAGATATCAGGGCCAGACAGATAGACCTGGGTGTCGTCAGTGTAGAGGTGGTATTGGAGGCCGTGTGACTCGATGAGGTTGCCTAGGCCGAGGGTGTAAATGGAGAAGAGTAGTGGTCCCAGGACCAAGCCTTGGGGAACATCTACAGAAAGGGGGTGGGGCGAGGAGGAGGTGTGGGAGTGGGTGACGCTGAAGGTCTTGTCTGTTAGGTAGGAGGAGATCCAGGAGAGGGCAAGGTCAGTAATGGCAAGAGATTCAAGGATTTAAATGTAAGAGGGAGTGGTCAACAGTGTCAAAGGCAGCAGAGAGGTCGAGAAGGATGTGGAGGGAGTAGAGGCGTTTGCTCTTGGCGATCAGAAGGTCGTTGGTGACTTTGGTTAGGGCTGTTTCAGTGGAGTGGTCGGGTCGGAAGCCAGATTGCAGGCGATCAAAGAGAGCACAGGAAGAGAGGTGGGAGGATAGTTCGGAATAGACGTGTTGTTCAAGAAGTTTTGAGGCGAACGGGAGGAGAGATATGGGGCGATAGTTTGTGACTGTTGTAGGGTCAAGGGATGTTTTTTTTAGGGTGGGCGTGATTAGGACATGTTTGAAGGGTGAGGGGAATGTGCCGGATTTGAGTGATATGTTGAAGAGGTGGGTTAGGGCAGGGATGAGGACTGTGGTGAGGTTGGGGATGAGGTGAGACGGGAGTGGATCGAGGGCACAGGTGGTGAGGTGTGATCGTGGTAGAAGGGAGGAGAGGTGGTCCTCTGTCATGGGGGTGAAACTGCATTTGGGTGAGGGGGGATGGGCTGGAGGTGGGATGGGGCGAGGGGCGTGTGGGTCGAAGCTTTGTCTGAGTTTGTCAATTTTGTCTTTGAAGAAGGTGGCGAAGTCGTCGGTGGAGATGAGGGGTGTGGGGGGAGGTGCAGGGGGACGAAGTAAAGAGTTGGTTTTGAAGAGTTGTTTGGGGTTGTGAGATTGGGCGGTAATTAGGGAGGAGAAGTAGACTTGTTTTGCGGAGTCAAGGGCAGTCTTGAAGGTATTGAGGGAATGCTTGTATAGGGCGAAGTGCTCTGCGGAGTGGGATTTCTTCCATTTCCACTCGGCTGCCCCAGTCGTCCGTCAGAGTTTTTTGGTGAGGGTCATGAGCCAGGGTTGACGTTGTACTCGTGTTGTGTTAAATGTGAGTGGAGCAGCCTGGTCGAGGGCTGTGGTTAGAGTGGAGTTGTAGAGGGAGGCGCCTGAGTCAGCGTCTTGATAAGAGGCCAAGTCTGAGAGGGGGAGGAGGAATTCTGAGAGTGAGTGGAAGTCTATGAGCTTAAGGTTTCTGCGGGGGTGGGGGAGTGTCCGGAGTGGGGGGAGCGTGGTAGGGGGGGGAGAGGGATGAGAATGTCAGAAGGTTGTAGTCAGAGTGGTTGAGTATGTGAGGTCGGTGAGGGAGCAGAGATGGGTGAAGACTAGGTCAAGTGTGTAGGCAATGGAATAAAACGATGTTTGGGTGAGCGCTGGGATATGAAGACAGCTACACTTCAACAAGTATTTTACCTGTAATTTTATTGTTCAAATCACACTAGGTCCTCTCCCACAACATGTTTTGACGCTCAGGGCGTCTTCCTCAAGTGGATATCCACTTGAGGAAGACGCCCTGAGCGTCGAAACATGTTGTGGGAGAGGACCTAGTGTGATTTGAACAATAAACTTACAAGTAAAATACTTGTTGAAGTGTAGCTGTCTTCATATCCCAGCGCTCACCCAAACATCGTTTTATTCCATTGCCTGCATATCCATCTCCCTATGGGGAGAGCAGTGGAGCAGCTCCGGAGGAGAAGACAAATCTAACAGAGGAGAGGAAAACACGTGACGGATCACGTGCAATTACACAGGCGGACACCGAGGAAAAAGGGAAAGAAATCCACACCGTCCAGAGAGAGACCCCGTGCACTCACTACGTGAGTACCCCTGTTGTGCGGACAGCACAACAGGTAAAGGTGAGTGTAACGGTGAATTAACAGAGGGTGGACATAAAACACAAAGCAGCGTGGCGCAACCAATTTCTATATCTCATTATAGGTCAAGTGTGTAGCCACCAGTGTGCGTGGCGGAGGAGATCCATTGGGAGAGGCCGAAAGAGGAGGTGAGGGATAGGAGTCTGCAGGCAGCAGCTTTGGGGGTGTCGGTGGGGATGTTGATGTCACCCATGCCGATGGTAGGGATGTCAGAGGAGAGGAGGTGGAGGAGCCAGGTTGTGAAGTGGTCAAAGAAGGTAGAGAGCGATCCAGGGGGGCGGTAGACAACGGGCAGGTGGAGGTTGCAGGGGGAGTAGATGCGAACAGCGTGTGCCTTGAAGGAGGGGAGGGGGGGTGGAGTAAGTGGGGAGAAGGAGCAGTCGTTGGCCAGAAGTAGGCCAACACCTCTGCCGCGGGTGTTGGTGGGGCGGGGAGTGTGGGAGAGCGTGAATCCAACATAGGAGTTGGCAGCCGGGGAGGTTGTGTCAGAGGGGGTAAGCCAGGTCTCCGTGATGCCTAGGAAGGAGAATTTTTTGGAGATGAAGAGGTCGTGGATAAGTGTGAGTTTGTTGCAGACCGAGCGGGCGTTCCCGAGTGCGCCGGGTAGGGGAACAGGGGAAGCCGGGGTGAGGGGAATGGGTCGGAGGTTGAGGGGGTTACGAGGGTTGGTGATGGGTCGTCGGAGTGGGATGGAGGAGAGTGAGGTGGTGTGGGCCAGGATTGGGGGAAATTTCACCGGAGAGTAGGAGGAGCAGGGACAGGGTTAAGAGGTGGGAGCAGGGGAGCTTGCGTGGTGGGCGTGTACATCTAGAGCTGGTGGGTTGAAAGTGGGTGAAAAGTTTGGAGGATAGGGTGAGGTGGGAGGGAAGGATGGAAGATGAGAGCAGAATTCCTTTGCTCAGTGAGGGGATGAGTGGGGGTAGTAGGAAGTGGAGAAGGATTGGAGTGAAGGTGAGAAGCAGGAACATGGAGGGGTGAGTAGGGGAGGAGAGGTGGCTGGGGTCAGAGGTAGCCGAGGATCTGGTGTGGCAAGGGTGAGTTCAAAATGATGGGTGGTTAGCCGCGTTAGAGGTGCAGACAGGAGATGAGATGCAGTCCGGAGGAGGAGATGTAGTTCAGGGGTGAGGTGCAGTTCGGTGAAGAGGTGTTGTAGCCGAAGACGTCGTGGCCAGGACGAGTTGGCGCAGGTGATGCAGCCGAGGATGAGGTGATACAGCAGAGGATGGGGTGATGCAGCCGAGGATGAGGTGATGCAGCAGGGTGAGGTGATGCAGCCGAGGATGAGGTGATGCAGCCGAGGAGGAGGTGATGCAGCCCAGGATAAGGTGTTGCAGCTGAGGATGGGATAAGGCAGCAGAGGATGAGGTGATGCAGCCGATGATGGGGTGAGGCAGCTGAGGATGAGGTGAGGCAGCCGAAGATGAGGTGAGGCAGCCGGGAGGAGGTGAAGCAGCCGGGATGAGGTGAAGCAGCCGGGGTGAGGTGATGTAGCCCAGGAGGAGATGATGCTGCCAGGGGGTGAAGCAGCCAGGGGATGAGATGAAGCAGTCAGGGGATGAGATGAAGCAGGCGGGGGATGAGATGAAGCAGGCAGGGGATGAGATGAAGCAGCCAGGGGGTGAGATGAAGCAGCTAGGGGGTGGGATGAGGCAGCCAGGGGGTGAGATGAGACAGCCAGGGGATGAGATGATGCAGCCAGAGGACGTGATGATGCAGCCAGAGGACGAGTTGATGCAGCCAGAGGATGAGCTGATGCAGACAGAGGATGAGATGATGCAGCCAGAGGATGAGATGATGCAGCCAGACGATGAGACGATGCAGCCAGAGGATGAGCTGATGCAGCTAGAGGATGAGATGAAGCAGCCGGAGGATGAGCTGATGGAGCCAGAGGATGAGATGAAGCAGTCGGAGGATAACACACAGCAGAGAGAGTGATCTGGGTGATAAGCTGTGGTGGTTAAGGTGATATAGTGTCACTGGATTCAAACACCTCTCCAGGCCTCCAGAGCTTAGCAGCTAGGGCTTATGGTCAGGGAGTCTGGGTTTATATGGCCAGTGTGGAAATAACTGGGTCCCCTGTTATGGTGTAGTGGGATCCAGTGCACTGAGGGGAGAAAAGGGTGCGCAGTGCTTATAGTGCAGCTGCTGTTCTCTCTCCCTACTCTCCGGGGTGATCTGCTGTTCAAGTCCATGTAGGTGGATGCAAGTCCGGGGCTGCCAATAAAGCGGAGGTCCAGATCGGCGCCTGACAATTCTACAGCTTGCAATTATGGTATCCCCATCATGCCCACTGCTACCCCCACCATGCCCGCTTCTGCTCAGGCCATATCCAGTGCGGCTTTTCAGGCCATGTTACTGCTCTCTATGTGTAAGGGGCACCGCCATTTCTCCAGACATGTCCCTAATCCTGCTCCATCACTGGCTGCCAGCTCCTGAAGTTTGCGCATGCTCCCTGGCGTTTTGGGAGTGTGCTTAGGATGCGGCCCCGCTCTTCTGTTAAAATTTAAAGGGCAAGTGTGCCTTGACCTACAAATGTCTCTTGGCCAATGGTTGGGAGGCACATTGTATGTCTGGCAGCACCCCTATTGGAAGATGCCTGATAATCAGGTTTAGTTAGCATTTTGCTTTCTTAGCTAGAGGCCAGGTCCTCTGTGCACTGTTCTCCATTACTGTGCTCGTACCTTCCTCCTGCCTGTCTATCCTTGTTCTCTAGTGCCACCAACCACCTTTATCAGCTGTGCCATCCGTGCCTGCCATCATAGGCTAACCCACCATCAGCTGTGCCATCTGTTCCTGTCTTCACTCCCAAGTGCCTAGATCTGTTGTGCCATGTACAGACCTGTGCCCCTCTGTCACTAGTGAATCTTGCGACAGTCCAACTTCCACCATCCTGCAGACCTGTGTAACCCATAAATTCTTAGCCTGTACGAGCCTCCCCATGGTACCAGCAGTCGTGGCATTTAGACCCCCTAAAGTTATCCCTGACAATCCCTGTATAGAGGTCCTCTCACTGGCCAGGTCCTCCAGGGGAGTTTGGCCTCACTGCCCAGTGGGTACACTTTTGGACGCTTGCCTCCTTAAAGGGGTTTTCCCACAAATGCAATATACTTTTATATAATTACAATTGTCATAACTTTACATTTTGTAATTTGGTTTATTTTAAAATAAAAGTCCAGCTTTTCATCAATCCCCCCATGTATGTGGTGCTGCAGAGCTGCCTCTGAGTCACGTGACAGCTCTGTCCGACCTGTCTGTGCCTCCTAGTAACGGTCGCGCATGCAATGTGCTGAGCTCAGCCTACAATCATGGCCGCTCCTCACATGAACGTGCATTGCTGCTCATGCGCACTGACAGTTTGTGACGATGTTTTACACCATCAGTCACTCATTTAAATGATTTAGGATTTTTGGAAGGGAAAATTGAAAGGAGCTCACCATATACTCTCCAGTTCCACGGATCTGTGGTTGGCATATAAATACTATGCCAAAGAAAGATCCAACACCTGCTCTTCTTTAGATGAGGTCTTTATTGAAGCATGTTAAAAATCAGTTAAAAACATCAGATGGGGAAACGCAGCCCCTAGCACCCTGTTTGAAATGGCCAATGTAATGCATGACTAACCCTTCAGTATACAGGGATCAGACCAGCTGATTATTGTGAGGGCTATCACTAGTGAAGGGGTTGTCTTCATGAGACAACTGCACCCGACAAATCCCATTGGCTGTTCAGTCCATTGTTTTGCCCTGCAATGTTGGACGTTCGTAAATGGAACCATACCATACAGAATATGAATGTATGCATTACAAAAATAATATATCTTGCTTCTTAACAAGACCCAAGTTTACCCATAATTTCTGCAAAGAAAAAGTAGACTGTAAACACAAGGCCCAATCATCACATCCCTTCTCGATTGAAAGGGTTAAAGTCGTTCTCCCCCTAGCTGAGAGTGACCCATTTACTGTAGCGGAGTGTGGATATAACCCTGAGCTGAGCCGGACCTGCAGAGTGTGAGATCCTGAGATTAGGGCAAATCTCTCAGTCTCGTTACAGAGCGAAGCTGGATCTCCGCAATGAGATGTGTATACTGCCAGAAAGAGAAGAGGGGGCTGCCGCTGTCACAAGTGACACGCTATAGATATGTGTGCATGGATACTTAACCCACACAAACATATTCATCTGTCTGCGCACCTCACATACATGTCTATGAATAATATCACATTTTGAATGGTAGAAAAAAAATGTTGTCAAATGAAAGCCCAAAAAGTTAGAATTAACTGTGAGCAAGAAGACATTTAAAGGGAAAAGATTTAAGGTCCAGATAGGATATGGATATATATATATATATAATATCCAGAAGATGATGTCATCGAGGTTCTGGGTCATTGGACATTGGTAATATAATGTATGCAATAGAACTCCATTTATTTCACTGGCTAGGTTTGTTGCAGATTTTTGGTGATATCCTTAAAGGGAACCTGTCACCTGATTTTAAGCCCCTACACTATCTCTAGCTGTCCCTACACCATCCTAGCAGCTCCCTATCTATCCCTTTCTTATCTAAAGTGTCACTAGTAAACATGTGTAAAATAAGTATAAACTTACTGCAGTCCCCGTGGTTGGGGGACTGGGTAGGCGTGCCCATGCTTTGCTTCCATTAGCACACACTTGTGTTGTAATGCACGCTCCTCTGGGCGGCATTATTCTGTGTCCTCTCTGCTCCCAGTATTTGGAATCTCCCGCCCTCTTTGTAGTTCTATGCACGGCCGGACGTCACATTCGTGATTGGCCCTAGTGCATTATGGGCCGATCACGTGATCGGCCCCAGTGCATTATGGGCTTGATCACGTGATCGCCCCGACTCCGCGCATGCGCAATGCGCTTATTGAAGCCGGGCCGATCACGTGATCAAGCCCATAATGCACTAGGGCCGATCACATGACCGGCCCCATAATGCACCGAGCCGGATGTGACGCCCGGCCGGTGCTTAGAACTACAAAGAGGGCGGGAGATTCCAAATAATGGGGCAGAGAGGACACAGAATAATGCCGCCCAGCGGGGCATGCATTACACCACATAGGTGTGCTAATGGAAGCATGGGCACGCCTACCCAGTCCCCTAACCACGGGGACTGCAGTAAGTTTATACTTATTTTACACATGTTTACTAGTGACACTTTAGATAAGAAAGGGATAGATAGGGAGCTGCTAGGAAGGTGTAGAGACAGCTAGAGATAGTATAGGGGCTTAAAATCAGGTGACAGGTTCCCTTTAAGGTACCGTCACACGCGGCAATATGGCTTCCATATCGCCGGAAATTTGACGTGAGCGCGCACGTTTCGGGAACTTTTTTGCACATCGCCGTCGCCCTGTCACACATAGAGATCTCACCTGCGTTCTACGGCGATCCTGCGTTCCGGAAATCACCTGCAGAAGACCGGAAGCAATTTCCCTTTTCCACATTGCCGCATCACACGCCACCATCTCATAAGCGATGTGGGCATAGAGTGTGAGTACGGCAGGTGTGCCAGAGTGTTTCTCACCGTGCCCCTACCACTCTGATTGCCCACCACAACTGCATTACCATTGGTCAGCCAATGGGAACGCAGTTGCTGCCACCAATCGCGGCACACGGGGCGCACCAAACAGAACGCTAAGGCACACCTCTGGAATTGCTTCCAGATGTTCTGAGCTCGCTTTATGCATCGCTATTGCCCTGTCACATGCCATAATGCGCAGAAATCACCTGGTGGAAATCGCCTGATTTCACTGCAGTGCAGGGCGATCAGGCGACGCTCCACCGGCGATTTCTCGCCGTAAAATCGCCCTGTCTCACGCCACTGCTCACAAGCGATGTGGTTTCCATATCGCCGAATTATGGAATTGCCAACGAAATAGCCGGCGATATTGCCGCGTGTGACGGTACCTTTACAGTTTAGAAATCAGTGGATATCTAAAATCACAGATCTACACCAATGAGATTTTAAGTTAATATTAAAGTGGTTGTCTGTTGAAGACCCATATCTCCTCCCTCATCTCTGTCCACCTCCTTATCAATGATCATCATTCTACTAATGATCATATTCCAACCATGTCCCTCCTGTTTCCAAGATCTTGACAGGGTATGGTCCAACTCTTTCAGTATTTGTTCTCCCCAACCCGACCGTTCCCCTTTTTTCCATTCCCCCAAATAACCACACAAGGCTTTTGTCAGTTGGATAAATATGGCCTCAGTGGCCATTTATTTAAACAAACATATACCATAATTATTAACTTAATTCACTCAATAGGGAGGGAGGTCCTTTAAGTTAAGAGCTATGGCACTTCAATTCCTTTTAAACAAAATCAATTTACCCCCTAGCCGTCCTACCCAGCTTCAAGGGCACCAAGCTACTTCTAGTGGCAACCACCAGTCTCCAGGGGTCCATCCCTGTCCAGAGCCAGACTGCCAGATCACTCTATTACTTACATCAAGGGGGAAACGTACACTGGATTCCACCCCCCCAAAACCAATTCCACCACCTCCAAGGAACCCCTTCCTTCCACCAAAGTGAACGCATCCTGACTCCTCAGATGTGTGCACCCCCCATCAACTCCCAGGACCCTTTCTATACCCTCCTGTATGGCCAATAACCACAAATCAATGCCAATAACATTCAATGAATTCCATTATTTATGATAATGGTGGCTTAACTATACCTGACACACACTTTAACTCTCTACTCAGTAATATCTGTGCATGTCAGCAAGAAGAAAGAAACGGCAACACTCACAGACAGTGTGATCTTCAGTTTAATTCAAATAAAGTGATTCATCAAACAGGTAGGAGCCAATAGTGAGGGAGGGACAGGACATCAGGGACGGACAACAATCGTTTCGATCAAATGAACTTCAATGGGTACAGTTCATTTGAACAAAACAATCGTCGTCCATCCCCTTGGCGCCCTGCCATCGTGTTCCTCCCCTCATTGCTGGCCCCAAGGCCACCATCGGTGAGTGCAGCAGTTATTTTTCTTATTGCTGATTTGTTTTGCCCCTTTGCTGAGATCTTGGATTGTGCACCAGTGACTGCTTTAGTTCAGTTTCGTGGGATACCCATAATGGATGTACTGCACAACACATAACGAGGTTGGTGTCAAATTTTTTTTGTCCTATCTCTATTTTATATAATATCTGTACATGTCCTCTCTGAATTTTGAAGAGCTGTGGAATATGTTGGTGATATATAAATGTAACAAAAGGGTTGTCCACTACTTGGACAACTCCTTCTCAATCCCTATGTTTCCCCACAATAAAGCAAGACTTATACTCACCTCCTTGCAGGCACTGTTCCAGCAATGTTGGCACTGGCTCTGCCGGGGATCGTGTGACATTATTAGTCACGCGATCCATGTGGCCAATCAGCGCTCGTCTCATTATTCCTTCCTTCTAACAAATCAGACATCTGGAGGAAGATAGAGCTATGTCTATTTTCTCAACTCATAATAATATGAATTACATTCAAAGGTAGGGACAATGACACCAGCTGCAGGGTTTGCATGACTAAAAATGTCACATGATCCCCAGGAGAGCCAGTCTAGTGCTGATACCACTAGAATGGGGCTGACAAAAATCCTTTTATTACACTTCCACAAAGTGTAATCCAATCTGATAGGCATTGCTGGTCTTGCTTCAGTGGCTTCTCCCTTGAATTAATCCCCACCTTCTTGCTTACTTCATGTAGATGATGCATCCTACACCATGCACTCAGTGTCCCCAAACTGTGCTCCTGTGCAGACATACTTCATTCTGCTCTGCTGAGGGAAGAACAAAGTACTGTAATGCAGATGCAACAGCATTACTTCCGTTTCATCGGTGCTCTTAGGCCTTTCCTAGCACATGTGCATTACAGTACCAAACCAAGACATCAATGTCCATTGGGTCAGACTGCTCCGAATGGGAGTATAATAAAAGGTATTTTTTGTGCTATGGATAAGGGGATTGGGGACTTACATACAGCTTACTAGAAGACTCCAAAAAAGAAATTTAAAAGAGGTGGCTGTATTTTACAATGGGAAAACCTGGTGACAGGTTCCCTTTAAGATATTGCCTTCCTCTACAATAGCTAAAAAGCAGTTATAGGGCCGCCCAGGTTTGTGGACACACTTGATAGGAAAATGTTTTCCCATTATAATTGCAACCGAAGAGGGTTTAGTAAATGATTATCTAATTACAGTTTTAATAGTAAAAGTTAAATGACAATGATCATTTTCAGAGCAAAAAAATTAACATTAAACTTATACAATAAATTGTCTGAACTCTACAAGAAATTTCAATTAGCAGAAAATTATATTTTGTTTAAAATAAAACTTGTAATCACTTTTTTTCAAAGACCTAAGATATTTGTTTGTCTTGATAAGTGTCCACTTGTTACACATGTATGTCAAACAATAACATACACTGGGTTCTTTCAGGTTTTGACCCCCCACTGAAAATAATGAAAACCCGTTGTCCGCCCTGCATTCCTCCCCTCCCTGCACTGTCTGTAAAATATGTTCCTGTAAAATGGAATAAAAAGACTTTGCACAAAAACTGACAACTCGGTGAGTGCCATCCTTATCTCCTATTTGTTTAAATAATGGAACCCCCAAAATAAACAGGTGCTGGACTGTAACTACGAATAATTGTAAACAGGCAGTGACCCCCAATTGATATTAATCAAAATCCTAAAATGAGTTGTGAAGTGCTTTGAACCCCCCAAAACCAAAGAAACCATAACGTGAAGTCTAGCAGGCTGTGGGCTCCATGTCAATTCATGGAAAGTCTAAAATAAACTGTAAACATCTCTTCACCAACATTTTTGGAAGTCTTAAAGTGTAGTGAAATGGCCCCATAAAATCTAGAGAAACTAAAATGAGGGTTACTGGCCTGTGACCCCCACTGAAATCAATGGAAACCATTAAACAATGGATTCTGAACTATAAAACTAAATCAATTGAAACTCAAAAATGTGAATTACTGGCCTATCACCCAACTGAAACCAGTGGAAACACCATAATGAAAACCCTGAAAATAACAGACTGTGACAACCATCACCAATGAAAACCCTAAAATAAGGTGGTTCTATACTTTGATCCATTGAAATAGAGTGAAACCCTAAAGTGGGGTCTACTGAACTGTGACACACTGTCATGAGCATGTTGCATCTGTTGTCACTTCTGAGGAACTTGAGGTCAGAAGGTCTCAGCGTTTAATCAATTGCAGGCTTTCTGTGGAGCTACTTGATATGGGTTTTATGTGCTTGCTTTTCTATGCTGAAGGGGTTAAGGACCTTTTCACCACCTGTTCAAGTCTCCTACTTAGAATCTCAGCTGTAGCTTGTGATCACCTTCCGTTTTGCTATTATACCCACCTCTGAGCTCAATCCATGCTGGATATAGCATTTGTATTCAGCCCATGGTGTCTGAACTCCTTCTGTGTCACAGATGTGTCATCGCATTTTGCAGAAACAAAGCTATTGTCTGGAGAAATCTCTGGACTCCTATCATACCAGTTGTCCTGCCTGTGTTCTCTGGTGTTTCCTTGCTTCCTGCTCCTTCACTACCTTGGAAGGCGGGGCATCTAGGTGAGTTTTATCCAAGAGTCTAGTAAGGTACGAGACCCAGGGTTGCCCACTATCATGGGTAATTTTGGGACAGGTATCATCTTAGGGTTTTAGGGTTTCCTAGCTGGGGAACAGCTCAGTTCAGGGGCGTAACTACCGGCATAGCAGATGTAGCGGTCGCTTTGGGGCCCGGCGCTTGTGGGGGGCCGGACCCAGCGCCGCTACGCGTACTATCCGGTCAGCTGCGATTACTTATCCCTGCCGGTTGCCGCGTCGCCGCTCTGCACCGCGCTCCGGGTCTTCATGCTCTTCTTGTGACCGGCAGGCAGGCAATGACATCATTGCCTGTGGCCGCAGAGAGGAAAGCATGAAGACCCGGAGGAGGCGGTGTCAGAGCGGCGACAGCGACAGCAGCCCGGGATAAGTAAGTAAATGATGTATTCCTTTACAGGTGTGCAGCAGCAAGGGGGGGGCCCTGTATACCACACTGGGGCTTGTAATATACCACCACTGGGGCCTGTATACCACCACTGGGCTGTATATACCACCACTGGGGCTGTATATACACCACTGGGGCCTTTATATACACCACTGGGGCCTGTATATACCACCACTGGGGCCTGTATATACCACCACTGGGCCTGTGTATACACCACTGGGGCTGTGTAACCACACTGGGGCCTGTATATACAACTGGGGCTGTATTTATACTCTGATGGAGCCTGTATATACAACTGGGGAGGCTGCTGTATACCACTGGGCTGCTGTATATACTGCTGGGTCCTGTATTACCACTGAGGGGCTGCTGTAATACTGCTGGGGCTGTATATACCACTGGGGAGGCTGCTGTATACCACTGGGGCTGCTTATATACCACTGGGGAGGCTGCTGTATACCATGGGGCTGCTGTATATACCACTGGGGAAGCTGCTGTATACCACTGGGTGCTGTATATTATAGCTTGGGGCCTGTATTATACCACTGGGGAGGCTGCTGTATACTACCATAGGGAGGCTGCTGTATATACCACTGGGGAGGCTGCTGTATACCACTGGGGCTGCTGTATATACTGCTGGGGCCTGTATATACCACTGGGGAGGCTGCTGTATACTACCACTGGGGAGGCTTCTGTATACTACCACTGGGGAGGCCTGTATACCACTGGGGGGGCCTGTATACCACACTGCTGGGGGCTGTATACCTGTGCTGGGGTCCACCCTCGGCTTATACACGAGTCAATAGGTTTTCCCAGGTTTTGGGGGCAAAAGTAGGGGGGTCGGCTTATACACGGTTCGGCTTATACACGAGTATATACGGTAAACTGGGTGGCGTCAGACTGCTAACACCGATTCGGTAAGGGGGTGTGTCTTGAAGGGGGTGTGTCATTGGGGGGCATGTCTTGGAGGGGGCCCCGTTCAAAAGTTTGCTATGGGGCCCTGCCAGTTCTAGTTACGCCCTTGACTCAGTTATACGCTATCCCTGCTACTGCACTGTCATATTTGGATTGTCTGTGTCTGTATGCAGTTTTTGCAGTTAATAACTTCCCCCCTTGTTCCTTAGGAGGTGTGGGACACTCTTGATGGACTATCAGGAAACGAGGCCCAAACAGTCATCTACTAGCCCTGCTGTTAGGAATAACTCTATCTATGCAGGTGCCTTTTGGGGCTGCAGAGTTGGAGTATAAGCCTGTACAGGAACCTGCTAGGTGGTTCTATGGCTACAGAAAGACTGTGTTATCCTACCCTATGTGTGTATGACAACCTGCTACCTAATCGTCACTGGCGTGACACATTAACTGTAGTAGAAAACACCCAATAAGGTGTAATGTGTTGTGACCCATACTAAAATCATGGAAGCCTTCACTTATCATGGCATAGAGAAGGCAGGAGGCACATAGGCAGAACTACTGGAGTAATGTACATAAAATGACCAAAATAAGAATACAGTACATGCATGTAAGTGTCTTCAAGCACCTAGATGGAGGTCAGTGACCTACTTACCAAAAGGATCATCTTTATATTAAAAAAAAAATGGTTTCTAGTTTTTGTCTTTAGCAGCTCTGGAGCACAAATTGACAAAAATATGGTAAAACAACCTGTGGGTTGAAAGTCTGGCAAGTTCACCATTTTTGACAGGGTTGGCAATTTTTTATAAATGATGGTGAGGATGAAAAGAATTAGGGTATTGAGATGTAAACGCCTAAGTCTTATGTTTTCAGTGGAAATAAGCTGCTGCCAGAGGTGTCTCCTGCTAAATACAATGATATTAGTAAGCGGCCAAATTCGGTGAGTTTTTTTTTCTAACTTTAGACTTCCATTAATTGGTAAGAAATTGCTCAAGCAAAGTTATTTAGCAACGACTAACAGGTAGTGGGACACCCTCATCCTTGAGGAGATAGACTTGGTTGATCGTTTTCCAAAAACGCTTTTCTGATATATTCAATTGACAGGCCATAATCAAAAACCCCTTTAAATCCTCAGGTATGTATATAGCAATAGTTCTTATCATTCTCCCATCCATCAGGCCCCTCTCTCTATGTTACAGAGTCTGCACATCGACCTTATTTACATTTTCCGTCTTTGCTCAAAACCTTTCTCTTTCACTGAGGCGGGAGCGTTGTTTGCAGTATGAGATTGTACCGAGCTCAGTAAACCTCCCGGATTTTCTCCTGTTCTCTCCTAAACAGCCCCACAATCCACAGTAATCTGTGTTTGTATAGAAACAACATCTCTTTGAAATTGAGAGACATGCAATGAACTGTTTAGCCTCCACAGTAAAGCATCGGATATTGTGTGAAACATTGGTGTAAGGACATTACATGCACAAAACATATTGGGTAGACAGTCACTAAATAATTCTTATTAAAGAGATATTCTGGGTAGAAGACATAATTATCTATCCAAAGGATAGGTGATAACTTCTAGATTGGTGGAGGTCTGAGGGTTGGGACTGGCACTGATGGTTGGAGCAGGACACTTGCATTCTCTTTAGAATGAAGTGGCAGTACACATGCTCTACCATCGCTCTATTCAATATTTATGAGACTGTTAAGTGGCGATCCGGTAGAAAATCAATAGAGCGGCGGTCAAATACACCATGTTCTAAATTATGTTGACCAGACAACAATGAGTCGTGCACACTGATGAATGCGATTAATAACTGCATCCATCCACCACCAGAAAAACTGCAAAAACTCAGTGCAAAAAATCCGCACAGGAATCACACAAAAAGCTGTGTGGGTTATTAATTGCATTCATCAGTGTGCACGACTCTGCAGCAAAACACAGAGCGAGGGGTGCGGTTCTGGCTGTATTGCCCCGCCCCCTGTGGTGATGTCACCACCTTTCCCCCCTGCTCCATGGTTAACATGGAGCAGGGCGGGGAAAGGCGGTGATGTCACAGCAGGAGGCTGGTTGTCCCGCCTCCTGCTGTGACATCACCGCTTATACCCGCCCTGCTCCATGTTAACCATGGAGCAGGGCGGGAAAAAATGGTGACATCACCGCAGGAGGCGGGGCAAAGCAGCCAACACTGCAATAAGCTCTGTGTACTGTGCAGCAGGTGAGAGAGACAATGATTGGCATCAGGGAGGGGCGGTGGGTGGATTAAACATACAGGGGGTGTGAAACTGCCCTTTGGCTCCAGCTCCAGCGACAAGCCACCTCCTATTTGGCTCCACAATGTATGTTTTCAAAGTGTATTATCTCGGGGTACAGAGGGGCTCAAGGGCCGGGGGACCCCTTGCCTGAATTCAGCAGACATGCTGCATTCAGTGCTGTAATTAGATCACCATGTATGGTTGGTGACAGGTCCTCTTTAAAGTCACCCAATTGTAATGAACTGGCCATGTGGATCCCAAATAATCATCCTGAAGGAAGCTGCAGACTGACACATAACGTCAATGCATCAAATAAATATGTGACCATGTAATGCATAGTTTTAGGCAGAATCTGCTCATGTAGCCATTCACTGTTAATACAGACGAATCTGGAGTGAACATTCCCCTCTTAATATTCATAGGGTATATGAAGAAGTTGTCCTGATGGGGCAAGCACTATGATTCAGAACAGTGTTAGTATTAGATTCAAAGCTCTAGGCAGGGGCGGGAACCATTTTTCCGCCGAGGGCCATTGGAAATTCTACAACCCTTTGGGCCGTACAAAATTATCAACTTGAAATGACCCGCTATATTTGGTTAAACAATCAACTCACCCTATGTGAATGGGCTGCTTCTCTTTGGTGTCGTGATATTGATCATGTTGCTCTGAACTGCTTTCCAGGTTTGCTAGAGCTCTAAATCACAGGAAAGCTGGAGCATATACCTCACGAGGCTGGGGCATAGAGATCACTGAGAGCTGAATTAAAGTGCAGCCAGTTGATAAACGCATCTGCAGCTTGAGCTCTGCGATTCCAGAATCTGTCCGGGGCGCATAAAAGTCAACAAGGGCCGCATTCGCCCTGGGCCTGAGGTTTCCCACCCTGCTCTAGGCTTAGAATCTAATTCTGCAATGTTACGTCAGGGTAGAATTTTTTCTTAAAATTTGCGATATTGCACCTAGTTGAAATGGAAGGTCGTATTCAAAGTAGTCAAAGTAAAGCCAACCACAAAATCTTTGGTGTCATTAATAAGAACGTATCAGATGATTGCAGTATCCATTGAAGTCACACTATGACACTATTTTTTTTCTGAAAAGTAGAGACAGTACTTATACTCGGGTTCTTAAAAGGTTGTTTGTCATCACCTGACAACATGAAGAAAGACACAGTAGCAGACATATGGCCAAAAGGTCCAAGCTCACTAATCCTATTCTAACCGACCATTGCTATGGCACTGTGGCATAAATATTTTAGGACTCTCCTGTATCAGTATCGCCCAGGGCCCACAATTCTTCCTATCAAATAACCATTCACAAAGTACAGAATCTGAGTCAATTCTAGGCCAGTTTCATTATTTCACATTTCAAAACAAAAGATAGAAAACCAAGCTACGGTGAAACATAAAATATGCATTATGTATGGAACAGCCAAAACCTACAAAATCCACATGCATTAAATATTATGTAAATGAGAACGAGCAGCAGGATACGAGTCAGGTCTCAGGAGAACCTTGACATCTCACTAAACACCTACTGTTCGATATTCAACAGGAGACAGCGTCCAAGATTTACCCAGTGTCTTGTCTCCTGACATTCACATGTCATAAAGCTTCACCTTGATGCTAGTTCCCCTCTTGTATTTACTGTGACTCCAAAGACTAGAGTTCCAATACATGTACATGTCAACTATTGTAGGATTTCAGCTAAAAAGATCATTCATTGGGTGAAATTTAGACAACCAAGGTCAGACTGTCATCATCTGGAATGAAGTTAACTACGTTCAAAATTGTCGCTAGTTCCCAAACTATCATTCCGGGAAAGAACAATTCCAGAAAGATGTTTTTTTTTGTCCTTTACCCTGTGTCAATGAACATATATGGCTATTTAGCATGGTTGTAGCGTCCATTATAGACCAAACAGTCACCACTGGTGTAAGGAACCTTCACCAGATTACCATTCATTCAACTATTCCCTAATGTGTATGGACAAGATAAAGATTCTCAGCATAGATCAGGACTACAAGATCCCTGGTAACTTCAGTTGCACCACAAGCAATGTGGTGTATTTAATTACATGTACCAAATGTCCAACAGGCGGTATGTATGTAGGGAAGACAGGACAAAAATTTACAACAAGAATGAATTCTCATCGTCACACAATAAAAAAAAGACGTACGGATCTTCCTGTAGCCAAGCATTTTTGCAGCTCTGACCACAGTATAACAGATATGAATATGCTCGTTTTAAAAAGTAACTTCAAATCTTAGAGAGAGAGAAGAATTTGGGAATACAAATTGATAACGACCTTTGACACATTCAAAGCAGGAATGAACGTTTCACAAGGATTCATGTCTTTTTACTCAACTGAAAGGGCATTTGGGGGTATCATATCTTTGAATAGACCCCAGTTAGAGGACAATAAAACTTTGACACTTCTTACGTGAACTGTTACCACAGCCGGTTCACCCCGTCTCATTCCTGTTCTTGGACCAACCACTAATCAAAGGACCATAAAACTGTCTGAGCCTCTTATCTCTGAACTCTGATTTTACTGACCCAGCTGCTCCTTCCCCCCCTTCCAACTGACCACTATATGCTTCACATCATATGTGTTATGTATTGCATTATCCCACCCAGCATATTTATATATGTGTGTTTCTCCAGAATTTGTATCATTAAGCCTGATGAAGAGGCCATAGAGTCTCGAAAGCTTGTTTTGCTTTTTCTTACCATCTTTTCAGTTAGCCATTAAAAGGTATCAAACACTGAGGACTCTCAGATTCTACTATTTTTCTATCTACTGGCTAACACGGGAAAAACATTTTTTACCTTATGGTCTCCTTTAGAATCCAGTAAATGGAAAGTGTTAAGTTGACCACAGCTTCCCTAGAAAAGAAAATTGATGGATTTGAAGGTTTCCTACATGCTACTAAAATTAGGACCGCATATGATGGAGGACGGAGGTGCTCGATCTTCTAAAATCATAGAAAAACTATACAATCCTTGAGTCCAAAGAACAGCTCAGAATATTTGGACATTTCAAGATCTGTTACAGTAGAGTCGGCCTGTAATAGGTGCTACCAACATTCATTAAACATACACTGAGGACCATCATGAGACTTGTTAGTACCGTTAATGGATATTGTTTTGTCCAATTGTGGCACACACCCTAATTGAAGAATTTGGTTAATATAGAGTCCATCACCCCAAAACACACTCACAATTGTCTCTACTGTGTTGAAGAGCACTGCGCCTATAACCTGAATATCCCTGATGAAGGTGCCAGGCGCCGAAACGCGTAGGAGAAGGAGAATAAAGGATGGAAATCTGACTGACTCTTTGGTGAGTTTTTTAAGCCCTGGAGCAGCGCGGACCGTGATACACCTATACTCCCATCATCTTTCTGGATTATAACCTGTACCGGTTACTGGGACACTGCCTTTGAAAATAACTTTAATTCATATACAAAGGAGGAGGCGCTGATTCTCAATGTGATTGTTAAAAAATGAGTGTAAAATGATTGTCAATTACAGATTTTGATACACGCAGAGCTAAGATCGGACAATACTTTTAACTGTATCTCTGTTTTCAAAACAGGGAACCAATATATAAAGTACCAGTACAACTTATGTCGTCGGTAAGGGGTTAAAAAGGTGTCCTGAGAAAAGAAAAAAATATATTAATGAAATATTATTATAAATAAATACTTTTAATTAACAAATCACAATTTTGTGTTTGAATGTAATATTTGCTTTACATTAATGAGGCCGCTGTCTTGCAGGGACAGAAACTCGTCTTAGGACTCGCTCCCGCTTGCATTTAAAACGAGTGAGTGAAATTCGATTAAAACAAAATTGGATTTTACTCAAACCAACGTTATTCACTGTGGCAGTGTTCATCTGTGAGTTTTTCTTTAGCTGGAATCGGGCTAAGGAAAAAAAATCGCAGCATGCTGTGAATGGCTGCATAAACCGTCCGAGACTCACCAATGCCAGTGAAAGGGTGCGAGAAAGAAAACAAAATCGCACATACATGGTCCATGTGTTGTGCAATTTTTTTTCTTGTGCATCTCTAATGAGGGGGGTGTGGTCTAATTACATCAACACCCTATATAAGTTGTGCTTAATTATTAGGCAAATGCCTTTCCTTAGGCAAAATGGGTCAGAAGAGAGATTTGACGGGCTCTGAAAAGTCCAAAACTGTGAGATGTCTTGCAGAGGGATTCAGCAGTCTTGAAATTGCCAAACGTTTGAAACGTGATCACCAAACACACATGCTCTTGGGCAAAAAAAGGGCACAAAATAACTGCCCATGAATTTAGGAAACTCAAATGTGAAGCTGCCAAGATGCCATTTGCCACCAGTTTTGCCATGTTTCACAGCTGTAACGTTACTGGAGTATCAAAAAGCACAAGGTGTGCTATACTCAGGGACATGACCAAGGTAAGAAAGGCTGAAAAACGACCACCTTTGAACAAGAAACATAAGAAACGTCAAGACTGGGCCAAGAAATATTCTAAGACTGATTTTTCAAATGTTTTATGGACTGATGTTATGAAAGTGACTCTTGATGGGCCAGATGGATGGGCCAGAGGCTGGATCAGTAAAGGGCAGAGAGCCCCACTCCGACGCCAGCAAGGTGGAGGTGGGGAACTGGTATGGGCTGGTATCATCAAAGATGAACTTGTGGGACATTTTTGGGTTGAGGATGGAGTGAAGCTCAACTCCTGGACCTACTGCCAGGTTCTGGGAGACAACTTCTTCAAGTAGTGGTACAGGGAGAAGTCGGTATCGTTCAAGAAAAACATGATTTTCATGCAGGACAATGCTCCATCACATCCATCCAACTACTCCACAGCGTGGCTGGCCAGTAAAGGTCTAAAAGAAGAAAAAATAATGACATGGCCCCCTTGTTCACCTGATCTGAACCCCATAGAGAACCTGTGGTCCCTCCTAAAATGTGAAATCTACAGGGAGGAAAAACAGTACACCTCTCGGAACAGTGTCTGGGAGGCTGTGGTGGCTGCTGCACACAATGTTGATCATAAACAGATCAAGCAACTGACCTAATCTATGGATGGAAGGCTGTTGAGTGTCATCATAAAGAAAGGTGGCTATATTGGTCACTAATTTTTTTTGTGTTTTGTTTTTGCATGTCAGAAATGTTTATTTCTAAATTTTGTGCAGTTATATTAGTTTACCTGGTGAAAATAAACAGATGAAATGGGAATATATTTGGTTGTTATTAAGTTGCCTAATAATTCTGCACAGTAATGCTACCTTTACACGCCGCTACCGAAAGGCAGAAACCGGCAGGTGTCGACGACAATTGTACCTTTTACCTTCAAAACACTGCGAAGTGGCGGCGTGTAATTCAGGTTGTTGCCCCCTGTCTCTTTGGATACCTGTTTTTCAGCCGTGCTGAAAAACAAGCAGGTATAAACCCTATGGTAGCGGCGTGTAATCGGGGCACAGGTACGGTATTTGAGTTACCTGGGGTGTGCTACAGCGTCATGTATACCACGCCCCATCAGCTATCATTGGTGGGGACTACTGTGTACCCATTGGCTGTCCCTGAACAGGGCGGCATATTTAACGAGATGACCAGTCACTACACATTTGCTATAGCGTCATGTATTAGCCAACCTCCCTGCACTGGCTGACCAATCATGATGTTTTTGCATTGTCCAATCACCATACGAGCGCCGCGTAATACACAACTCTGTCACGCCTATGTAGTTACGGCGCACAATATGTACGCCCAGATTCCCTTGTGGTGGTGGCGTGTAAATCAGGGAAGGTGCTCCACACAAGGTAACCTGCGGCACCCGTCGGCACTTCCAGGGAACGAAAATACCTTCTGTGGAGCACCTTGTGGCGGCGTGTATTTGCGGTATCAGGTACCGTTAGCAACCGTTGAGAACGCGCGTGTACACGTGCGGTGCCTACCTGTTGCTACCTTCGATAGTGGCGTGTAAAGGTACCATAATAGTTACCTGCACAAACAGATATCCTCCTAAGATAGCCAAATCTATTAAAAAAAAACTCCAACTTCCAAAAATATTAAGCTTTGATATTTAAGTCTTTTGGGTTGATTGAGAACATAGTTGTTGATCAATAATAAAAATAATCCTCTACAATACAACTTGCCTAATAATTCTGCACACAGTGTATAGATAGAATATAAAAATAAAATAGCCTGCAATTACATCATGACCAAACCCCCCCCTAGATATTATAAGCTGACACCATTTGGTGCCTTTCAAGTGGCACTAAGACTGTGCTCCCACTAGGTGCTCTTGATCCACTTTCGGGTGACTTTTTTTTAATAATAATAATATTAACATTTAATTATTTATATGGCGCTTTACATACATTTGCAACACACTGTCCTCATTGGGGCTCACAATCTAAACACCATATCAGTATGTCTTTAAAGTGTGGGAGGAAACCGGAGAACCCAGAGGAAACCCACACAAACACAGGGTGAACAAACAAACTTCTTAAGATGGGATTTGAACCCAGGACCCCAGTGCTGCAAAGCTGCAGTGCTAACCACTGAGCCACAGTTTTTTTTCTTAATCTGCACCAAACATGGAGCAGTCACTGCGCCTATGTCAGCATTTTTGACTGCTCCGTAAGTGGTGCAGAAAGCGCATCCAGAAATAATGAGCGTCAATTAGTGCTCTGTTTTTCTACTGTGCTTTCTCTGTTGACTCCAGTCTACTGGAAAAAAAAGCATCACAAATGGATTGGTGTTACAAAGTTCACTTGTGATGCATTTTTAATGCGCTTTCCACCACACAAAAGCTGGTTCTTACCCTCCCTGGTGATCCCACTGAGTGCTCCAGGGATGTGTTCCTTCCAGGCACTAACAGGTCCTGCAAGAGGTGAAAAGGACCTGGCCATGTGACCTGTCAGGGGACCTGTCACCGTGTAATACCCAGAGGTAACCCATTGCTGGACACAACAGACCTTTGGGAAGGTAATAAAGAGTGTGTGTTTCTGTCTGTGTGTCTGTCAGTCTTCCCCCTGCCCATGCTTATTGAATAGTACTGCGTATTCGCTTTAAAAAAGCAAAAGCGCAGCTATAAAAAAAAAAATGGAGCAAAAAGACAACAAACAGATGATGCATTCGTGATTCTTTCTTGCAAAAAAAAGAGGATTTTCTGCAGCCAAAACGGATCTCCTAAAACTTAGCACAAACGCCTGTGGGCACATAGCCTTAACCCCTTCACCCCCAGGCGATTTCTCGTTTTCCATTTTTTTCCCTCCCCTTCTTCCAAGAGCCATAACTTTTTTATTTTTCTGTCAATATAGACATATGATGGCTTGTTTTTTGGCGGGACGAGTTGTACTTTCAGATGCAATCATTTATTTTACCATATAGTGTACAGGAAAATGGGAAACAAATTCCAAGTGCAGTGAAATTGCAAAAAAAAGTGCAATTACATATTTGTTTTTTGGGATTTTTATTCACCATATTCACTATATGGTACAACTGATGTGTCGGTATGATGCCTCGGGTCGGTATGAGTTCGTAGATACCAAACATGTATACTTTTACTATTATCTAAGTGGTGAAAAAAAATCTGAAGTTTAAAAAAAAAAAAAAAGAATTGCACTTGTGTCGCCATTTTCCGTGACCCGTAGCGTTCTCATTGTTCAGGAACTGGGGTTGTGTGATGGCTTATTTTTTGCGGCTTGAGCTGATGTTATTAATGATACACATTTTAGATACGTTGTTTTGATCGCCCGTTATTGCGTTTTATTGTAATGGTGCTGCAACCAAAAAAACAATTTTGGCATTTGGATTTTTTTTTCCGTAATCAGTTTACCAATATGGTTAATTAATTCGGGCATTTCTGAACATGGCGATACTAAATATGTGTATTTATTTATTTTTTTAATAGTTTTATTTTGAATGTAACAAAAAGGGGGTGATATGAATTTTGTGGGTTTTTTTTCTCATATTTCTAAATACATTTTTTTATTTTTTCTTTGTTACCCTGGCTGCAGCTCTTCTCTACATAGCACAAATGATCTCTGTCTGTAGATGCTGGCTAGGACCCCCAGCTCTCCAGGTAATAGATCGAGATCCCATGATCGCTTTGCGGGATCTCTAATCATGGCAGAGAACAGAACGATCCATGCCATGGGGCTTTGGATGGCGCTTTCAATGAATGACAGCGCAATCTAAAGGGTTAACACCATCAATCGCATCTCTGATCCAATCGGCAGTGTTAGCTACACGTCAGCTGATGATATCGGATAAGATATGGAGGATATGATGCAAGCTCAGCGCGGGAGCTCACATCAAAGGGCGGGAGCCGACACATGACGTATCCAGTACTTCATGTGTAGTAAAGAGGTTAAGGTTGCTTAGCCTGGTTTAACCTACAGTCATATGAAAAAGTTTGGGCACCCCTCTTAATCTTACTCATTTATTTTTTGTTTAAAATTGTTTTTTTGCAACAACTATTTCAGTGTGATATATGTAATAACTGATGGACATATTAATATTTCAGGTTTGAAATGAGGTTTATTGTACTAACCAAAAATGTGAAATATGCATTATTTCAAAATTTGACAGGTGCCAAAGTATGGGCACCCTTCTGATTTTCATGATTTGAATACTCCTAACTACTTTTTACTGACTTACTGAAGCACTAAATTGGTTTGGTAACCTCATTGAGCCTTGTACTTCATAGCCCGATGTATCCAATCATGAGAAAAGCTATTTCAGGTGTCCACTTGCAAGTTGTTCTCCTAGTTGCATCTTCTCTGAGGAGTGGCATCATGGGCTCCTCAAACACAGCTCTCAAATGATCTAAAAAGAAAGATTGTTCAAGACAATGATCCAAAACACCGCTCCAAATCTACTCAGGCATTCACGGAGAGGAACCATTACAATGTTCTGGAATGGCCATCCCAGTCCCCAGACCTGAATATCATTGAACATCTGTGGGATGTTTTGAAGCGGGCTGTCCATGCTCGGCGACCATCAAACTTAACTGAACTGGAATTGTTTTGTAAAGAGGAATGGTCAAAAATACCTTCATCCAGGATCCAGGAACTCATTAACAGCTATAGGAAGCGACTAGAGGCTGTTATTTTTGCAAAAGGTGGATCTACTAAATATTAATGTCACTTTTTTCTTGAGGTGCCCATACTTTGGCACCTGTCAAATTTTGAAATAATGCATATTTCACATTTTTGGTTAGTACAATAAACCTCATTTCAATTCTGAAATATTACTGTGTCCATCAGTTATTACATATATCACACTGAAATAGCTGTTGGAAAAACCAAAATTTACCCAAAAAAAATGAGTAAGATTAAGAGGGGTGCCCAAACTTTTTCATATGACTGTAAATAATATAACAACATTGTATACTCCTATTTTTGATAACCAGCAAAGGTAAAGCAGACAGTAGTGGGGTGATATTATCAGGCTGGGAAGGTGTATGGTCATTAGGCTCTTCCCAATCTAAAGGTACCAGCCCACAGCTGGCATAGAAGTGGCACATCACATTATATGTGCTAATTCTAAAACTTCACCTTGGTTCTTCCTGATTGTCCTGCTCCATTGGCAATTGAGGTAATGGTTTTTGGGGTTGATGTCAGCCTCAGAATGAGGCTCCATAGCTTTTGAGGATCAGCCTCTCCAGACCCATGCTGTACTTTTCGTGACCTGGCGATTCTGATGAGCTGTGACATTACTGATGTCACCACTCAACATAATTGCTGGTTCTTGCGCAGTGTTGTTTAAAATAAAATATTTTTTGTGGTTTTTTTTTTGTTTTTTAATTACAGGGTTAGTAATGGGGTGTCTACTAGACGCCTCTCCATTACTTAAACCAGGGCTTGATACTAGCTGACACTACAAAGCTGACATCAACCCTAAAAGCCATTACCCCAATTGCCAATGCACCAGGGAAACGATAAGAGATGAGATGAAGCGCTAATGTAGCTAAGTTGTGCTTAGGTGATACACTATTTCTGGGGCGGCGTTGGCCTACTATGTTTACGCTGGCAGGAGCTAAATAAGCCTGATAACAGAAGCCTACAGCTGCCTGATTTAACTTTGCTGGTTATAAAAAATAAAGGCTGCCCCACATAGTTTTTTTTATTTATTCATCTGGTTAAACCAGGCGAAACACCGTTAAGTTCCACATGAAAGGCACTAAAGGGTGCAAGCTTAGAATATGTTGGGGGGTGGATTATTATATATCTGCAGGATTTCTATCTAATCTATGTTTTAATCTATCCATCAATCTACCTACCTATTATATCTATTTATTCTATCTATCTAGATGTTTATTTTATGGTTATATGCGTCAACTTGCTAAAAATTTTACATATAGTATTCTATTTTAACAAAAATGTATTAGCATTTTTCACAAATATTAAGAATAAAGATATACATAAAGTCTTCTTAATATATGTCATAGGTAAATTACCTAAAAAAATGGATTTAAAATAAAGAATAAAATCAATTTTCTAGCACAATGCATATACGGTATCTCCTTACAATACACTATAATATATTGTCTTAAAAATCCATAACAATTTAGTACAATACAATCCTAATAACATCAAATTAAGATAATCAGATATAGTTTAAATACCTACATAACATCTGGCTCTAAACTCAAACCAGGTGAATAATTAGAAGCCCAATAAAACCACTTGTTACGATACTTCCTATGAGAAATATTCCTTTATGCATGAATAAATTCATACAAATTATGACTTGCCACTCTCTCCATAAGCCCTTCAACAGTAGGAATCCTATCAGATTTCCATAAAGATGCTATTAAATTTTTAGCTGCCATCAAACTATGTAACACTAGTACTCGTCTATCTTTCGGCAAATCTCGTATTCAAATAAAAACAGAGCCAAGTTCATATCTATCAATAAATCCATACCAATTGTTACATTTATTAATGCTTGAACATTAAGCCAATAAGATGTCAACTTCGGACACGACCAAAATATATGTCTCAATGTTCCTGTAGAGCCACATCCTCTCCAACATAACTTTGAATTGCGTGGATCTATCACATAAAGTTTAATAGGAGTATAATACCATTTGGTAATGATCTTGTACTGCGTTTCTATCAAAGCAGTACATGGTATATTAGAAGTAACTAGCTGTACTACCCAGCTACGCCCAGGTTAATAAATAACTGATGTTAGCTATAACAAAATAGAATTTGAATATGTCATATTAATGACCTGTAAGAAAATAGAAGCTGAGCTGTGATTGGTTGCTATAGGCAGCCTAATAAATCTCCAGCCAACAGTAAACCCTCCCCCCGGCCGGGCAGTGTATATTACCTCACACATACACATAATAGACAGCTCATGTGACTGACATCTGCCTTAATTCCCTATATGGCACATGTGTTGCACATTGGCTGTTTTTAATCAGATGTTTATTTTTGGAAATTAAAGATAGCACACGTATGAGGCGAGTTGTGTGAGGCGATTTGTGCACATCTGTGTCTGTCTGCGTAGTGTGTGTGTCCCTGGGGTGTGTGTGTGTGTCCCAGTGGGGAGAGTGCATGTGTCCCTATAGGGTGTGTATGTGTGTGTGTCCCTGTGGGGGGTCTGTGTCGTGTCTGTGTCTCTTTGTGGTGTGTGTGTGTGTCCCTGTGGGGTGAGTGCATGTGTCGCTATAGGGTGTGTGTGTGTATCCGTGTGGGGAGTGTGGTGTGTATACATGTCCCCGTGCGTGGTGAATATCCCATGTTGGGGCCCCTCCTTAGTGACTATATGCTGGTATATGCGGTTAGTCTTTGGCGCTGTCATTAAGCCCCTCTCATTCAGAATTGTCAACTGGTAACTGTCACTTTTTCCCCATTATGTAGATAGGGGCAAAATTGTTTGGTGAACTGGCACGCGCAGGGTCAAGATTTCGCATCACAACATAGCCTATGACGCTCTCGGGGTCCAGACGTGTGACTGTGCAAAATTTTGTGGCTGTAGTTGTGATGGTGTAGATGCCAATCCCGGACATACACACGCACACATACACACGCACATTCAGCTTTATATATTAGATTAGTTTAAAGATTTCCGAAAACTCAGTACAAAGTATTTCAGTCTCAAATCCTAAGATTGTTTCCCAATTAGTTCAAAATTTTAAATCATTTATCATAGTATCAGAATTTAGGATGTGATATAACTTATGTCTTCCAAAATGTAACATTCGTGAATTGTTTTACCATCTCAACAATGTTATGCGCAAAACTAAAATAATTTTTTTTTTCTGTAACATAGCCTCAATTCTAGTATGTAAAAGGTGAAAAACGCATTGCATACAGAAGGCATATACAATATATACGGATGCTAATGAGAGAAAAATCCCATACACTCGCATTTCATTTGCATGTCATACAGATGTAATGCAAAAAACACAAACTCACTGTCACGCTTAGGAGGTGAGGGAATCAGGTAACTGGATGGTGTGATGGGCGAAGGGATTCAGGGGGATCTAAACTGACCCTTACACTGGGGGTCCCTGGCTTGCCCTGATCTCAGAGTACCTCTGAAGGTGAGGAGTCTGATTCTCCACCTATTTTCCTGAGTTCCTGATTAGCCCTAGGCTGAGAGCCCCTACTCCACCCAGATCTGGAATCACAGCTACTCCCAAGGCAAAGACTTCAGCCCAGCAGCAAGCATCTGCACAGCACAATGACCAAGAGTAAACTAACTCTACAGCGGCGTCTCACAGATGAGGGGGAAAGCTATTTAAAGCCAGGGAGGGGATTCCAGGTGAGTCACACCCAAGCCTCACATCAACCCCTCAACCAGCAGCTGAGTACAAGACCTTCACATCCATACCTCATACAGCTCTTGAAGAAATGCAAACACAACACACACAGCAGCGTCCAGCAAAGTCAGTATCCCCTTTAGAGATCAATAGAGTCTTGAGCCTCGTTAGGATCTCAACACAGGACGTAGACTCCACGAGGCACAGTTATCATTCAAATCCCAGAGCAAGGCCTAAATTCACTGTGTGACGCAGCAGCTGCCTGCATTTCTGATGTCTCCTGAGACAGTATCTTCATGTTCTTTTAGAGAGGCTCCGGACTGACAACAGACCCTCCGAAGTAAGTTCACACCTCCTGAGTGATGAATATGAAAGATGTTACAGGTTGCCAAAACTGGGGGTAGGTCAAGTCGATACAGCACAGGGTTGCAAATAGGCTGATATCCAAAACGATCCTACAACCTCAGAACTAGGAGCTGCAGCAGCAGCCTCCACCTGATGTGTTTGGACAACACCACACATACTCATTTACACTCAGGTCTGGACCTGTACGTTTATTTCCACAAAATGCGAGCACAGTCAGAGGGTACAGTCTTAGGTAGGCAAGAAAAAAGGCATCTCTCTGGACTCCAGGACTCCCTCCTTTGGGATGCACAGTAGAAACAACCACCTTCCCTGCTCCTCTTCAGAGGACGATGCCAGAGGCACCAGGAGTCTGGAGCGTGGTGTGCACTCCCGAAACCCCACCCCCTGGCAAACTCCTAACCTCTGTGAGCGAAGAAGTTGGTGTAATCACAGCACAACAGAGACAGAAGTACCCCGGCAATTACCTCATAGGCAGTACCCCAGTGAACTACCTCATGGGTCTGCCAGTCAATTACCGGGTTGTGTTTTCTCAGCCAAGGTACGCCTTGACAATGGTGTTGTAAATTCTCCAAGATGTAACAAGAGAGGAACTCCTGGTAGATGAGTTCTATGCTCAAGTTCACATTATGCACAACTTGGGATAATACCTTCTGGCTGAGTAGTAGTAGTCACACCCAAGCCTCACATCAACCCCTCAACCAGCAGCTAAGCACAAGACTTCCACATCTGTACCTCATGCAGCTCTTGAAGAAATGCAAACGCAACACACACAGCAGCATCCAGCAAAGTCAGCAAATCTAAGCCATGACACTCACATGATATACAGCATGACATACGCAGGACACCTCCATTGTCGTAAAATATTAATCTTAACAAAACTTAATTAAGAACTGGCTGGAATAAGAAGTAAGCGGGACAGAGGAACTATACATTACTGTAAGCACCACATATAGAAAATCATAGCACCCACTCGACCTTGAATCTCACTTACATCAGATAGACAGGGTCAAGAGCAGTGTGAGCAGCTTGTCCTTACCTCAGCACATTGGTATCCCCCATATTAGACCACATATAAATGTTGACAACAGTGTGAGCAGCTTCTTTTTACCTCAACACACCTGATATCTCTTATTAGATCAGACAGACAAAGTCCATATCTGTGTGAGAAACCTCTTCTTGCTTCAGCACCCACAGTATCTCCATATTACATCAAACTATACAGGGTGGACAGCATTGACAGCCTTTACCTAACACACCTGGTATCTCCAGTATTACATCAGCCATACAGGTTGGATAGCAATGTGAGCAGCCTTTTACCTTAACACACCTTGTATCTTCAGTATTACATCAAACAGATAAGGTGGACAGCAGTGTGAGCAGCCTCTTCTTACCTCAGCACCCAAGTACCTCCAGTATTAGATTAGTATATCCAGTTGGAGCACATCTTACTACACATGAAGCTTCCTTACTGTACATGTTCACAAAACACCAGTCCTATTAACCTTTTTTCAAGGGTTCTGTCACTATAAAAAGACAGAGTGCTTTAGTGTTCTATAGTGATTATCTTCCTAGGCCAAACGAATGCGCTTTGCTAAGTGTTTTGAAATGTATTTGCAATGACAATTTTTTAGTTCACAAAGATCCCCTTTCAAAGGGTTGATCACTTATTAACAATCACTATTGGTGGCAGGGTACATGTGGGTGTTGTGTAATTGGGACCTCCAATAGACATCTGAGCATTGTTGTGGACCCCACAGCAGGTGTTTACCTTGCAGCGCCCCTACAGGGAAAATGAAGCATTACGTCATTTTTTGAGAAATCTCCTTGCAGTAATGCATTGATGTGCTAGATCCTCAATAGTGGAAAATACTCTTTGTAGTCAGTCATTTGTATGCCAAGGCGGCTCAGAACATGTTGAATGAATTACGGAGATCTCCAGCCAAACAATATATGCTCAGCTTTAGAAAGTGAACTGGTGGAATACCCATGTAGGTCATATGTGCCATTGATGGCTCACCTACTACTCATATTGGTCCAGTAAGGGGAATGCAAGTTATATCCCTTCCCTGTGAGCGACTTGAAGGTGCCGAGGGATCAACTCTGCTGAATTTTTCTGTTTCTTAATCACTACCGAATCTGCACACAGCATGAAGATGATTTAGAACAAATGTAATATTACTTAATAATGACCAGACTATAGCAACTAATGGAAATCGGGACAGACAGTTATACTTAGGGTTAAGTAAATGATAATGAAAGGTTTGGAATACACAGGATATAGGATTGTATTTGCCTCTGAATTGTAGCTCATTGCTGCCCCTGCTGGCAGATGAAACTTTAAACAAGTTTTGATCAGATACAGGTTTTAAACCAAGTATTAAATACATTTCCTCAAGATAATGAAGGTAATTGGATACTTAGTCAAAAACAACAAGGTCATATAGCATGTATGGATTAATTTATTGATATCAACATGCAAAGACCCATTGAAAATAACTGGATCATCCAGGATGGAGCTCTCTGACACCAAAATAGATATTTCTGGCAGATCAACTTTGTAAGGAGTGTGCAAGCGACAAGGAGTATAGCAAAAGCTTTACCAGTTCATGGAAGGGATTTCCCTAACCTTATGGATCTGTACAGAATTGACAGCACCTTATCTTCACGTTGCGGAAGCAACATTTCACATAATAAATCAAGATGAAAATAAGAGTAAACAAAAAGAAACTCATCCCAATGGTCTTCATGGCAAAGACAGATTCCGGGTCTACCGAGGCGACGTCTCCTGGCAGGATCTCTCTGCACGGACAACCTAAAGCCGGCTTTCATCTTGCCCTGAAACCAGCAATAGTAGATTCCTTTGTCGTCGAATTGAACAGCTCGAAAGTTCAGATGGTTTCCATGATCGATAAAGACTCTCATAGACTTATTCATCCCGATTAGATACTCTGAGCGGTAAAGTTTATCATCATCTTTGTCCCAGGCCACGGCGTGCTCTGGTTTGGCCCCTGGACAAGCAATGGTCAGCCTGTTGCCTAATTCATGAGTGTGTATCTGGGTGGGGCGCCTTGGGGACAAAAGGGATATAATCTTTAAGTTTCATTATATTATGCATTAAAGAGGAAATTTTACCCAGGAATCCCTTCTTTTTCTTGTGGCATGGAGTGGTGCAGCTCCGGATTATAATCTCAGGTCTTCTAGCGGAGGCATACATTTTGAGTTTGGCGGGAACAGCCTCTGAGCCACAAGAAGTCACATTTCTCAGAGTTGTACGAAATCTGGCATTAAGGTAGTTAGTTTTGATATAGCACAAGCCAACTCTCCTCTGTTCCCCTCTCACGTCACATCGATCACACACTGTCCAATCCCAAAAAGTGGTAAAGGTCATAAAGTATTCACTTATCATATCCGGTTGTGGGTGACCTTGGTGGTCTGTAAAGGCTATATAGGCATTATTGGATTCTTGTATATCAACATTATATCCATAATAGAAGTGTCCATCTCTTGAGCCACACATATAATTTCCAGAATCTTCTAACTGTGCCTTAAATACAATTAGGCTGAATATCCGGATGGTAAACCTGAAGACAATTTCAAAACTACCTTGTATGCTTCCAGAGTCAAACTGGACTGTGCCATTGAAGTCTGTGAGCACCCAGGTCTTCTTAGTACCGGTTTTCTTCTGATAGTACCACACTACAGATTTTGTCTCCTCGGGTTTGCAATGGCAAGGAAGCTCAAAGGTCATGTCTTTAAGGTAGGCAGCTGTGTCGAATATTAGGAATGCCGGGCAGAGGACAGATCTGTAGATGTCATCTTTTTCGACAATCTCAAAACCAGTCGCTGGTATAAGACAGAGCAGGAGTGTAGCAAGGAGGAGAAGGCAATAGTAAAACATGGTCCACTGGAAGGCAAATACTTGGCTCATGCAGTCTGAAAACCACGTCAAATCAGATATTCTACTGACTGCTGCGTCATCGCATGTCACCCGAGAATTCATCATTATGAGCACACATTCCATTGTAGGCAACTACAAAGGTTCTAAGTTCTAATGCACTTCTCCTATAAGAGCCACTTAGGATACATTTCTTTTTTTTAAGGCTTATTTGCCACCTTCATTGTTGTTTTTGTTTACAATGAATACAATGTGTGTCATATTAGGCTTATGATGGATTCCACCGAATTACAATGGAATTTTTGGGTCATTTACAAAAATACATAGTATTGCATGAAGTGCTATTTCTTCAGTGTGATGCGACACAACCTGCAATGATGGTTCCACTGATGTGAACATAAGGGTACTTCAATTAGAAGCATGGGTGTCCGCTTCTAAGACCCACCCTGAGTGTTCAATTCCCCTCCTGCAGCTTCTGCTAAAAAAGGAATTACAGGGAACCGACCAGCAGGTGTCAGGGCTATAAAGTGAAGCCAGTGCCTTACAGGTGCTAGAATACTGAATGCAATTGACCTGCCCCAGGGCCATGGGGTACCCGATTCAGGGTGTTGATTCACGGGGGATGTCACTGGGGCCTTTGCCCGGTCCCGTGGCCCTGGTGGTCACTGAAGAGTCAATAAAAATAATTTAAATAGTTTGTGATGCAACCTGCGGTTCTGGTATGGTTACCGGTGCTGCAGGTCAGACCTCCGGGGTAATGTTTGGGTAGCAAGATGGTTACGCTCCCCGTGGGTGGAGCGGAACCCCCGGGGCAGTTGTAGTAGTTGTTTTTACACAGGGAGGCATCATACCACATGGCACAGTCACTTCTCCTTTTTCCTGCAGCAAGTGTGTGGATCATCAGGCGAGGGAAATAAAGTACGTCACACAGTCTTTAACTCTGGACGGGTTTACTTGCTATGCTTTAGGCAAATTAACAGGTTTTGCAGTCACTCGGGTCTTTCTCTGGCCTGGGAAGTCACCAGGGAACCGGGATGTTTTGCTTAGGATCCTCGGTGGTGTGCCTGCAGTTCCCTGCTGGTCCCTCACTGCACTCCCTTCTCCTTCTACCATCAGCACCCCCGCGCGCAAAGCCTCGATCCAGCTCCCACGGGTCTTCAGTGGAGGACTCCCCTTTAGGTCCCCCTGACCCTAGTTTGGTGTGCATTTTCAAGGGATGCACCGGGTCTTTGGCCGTGACTTCCTACAGAAGCTTGGGGCATCCGGTTCAACGGCTCGGGGATGAATACCAGTACCGTGTCCAGAGCCAGTCCTTTGCCTGGGACCAGAACCCTCTGTTCGGTAGTCGAACCGGGTCCAGATTTGGGCGCAGCACAACGCCTGGTGCCCCTAGGGCAGTGATGGCGAACCTATGGCACGCGTGCCAGGGAGGGCACGCAGAGCCATTTTCCCTGGCACGCGGCGTTGCCTCTCACTGCAGCTTTGAACTGCCGGCATGATGGCGCCGGCAGTTCAAAGCCGTGTCAGATGGGAGGATTCTCCTTCCTCCGCATCTCCGACACTCTCTCCAAGCTCCGCCCGGCCAGCGTCACATGACCGCGGTCATGTGACGCTGGGACTGAAGGAGAAGAGGAGCGGTGAAGGCGGGAGTACTACTAGGTATCATTTTTTTATTTTCAGCTACGGTATAATGAGGGGGCATGATGGTGACAAGATGGGCAGGATGGTGACAAGAGGGGCAGGATGGTGACAAATAAGAGGGGCAGGATGGTGACAGGAGGGGCAGGATGGTGGCAAGAGGGGCAGGATGGTGGCAAGAGGGGCAGGATGGTGACAAATAAGGGGCATGATGTTGACATTTAGAAGGGGCATGATGGTCACATTATTACAAGAAGGGGGATGATGGTGGTTTTATTACACGAGGGGGCATATTACTGCAGGATAGGGCATTACTGCAGGATGGGGCATTACTACATGATGGGGGCAGGATGGGGACATTACCACAAGGGAACAGGGATCGAGCATACTACAAGGGGATAAGACTGGAGACATTACTACAAGAAGGGGTCAGGATAGGGACATTACTGCCAGGAGAGGGTCAGGATGGAGCACATTACTGCCAGGAGAGGGTCAGGATGGAGCACATTACTGCCAGGAGAGGGTCAGGATGGAGCACATTACTACAAGGAGAGGGTCAGGATGGAGCACATAGCTACAAGGAGAGGGTCAGGATGGAGCACATAGCTAGAAGGAGAGGGTCAGGATGGAGACATTACTACATGGAGAGGGTCAGGATGGAGATACTACTACAAGATAGGGACCAGGATTTCAGTATGAAATTTGCTTGCTCTGGCTAATATTCTGCATTTTTCCATACAGATCAATCCACCTGCTGTTTCTAGAAAAGGCAGTGGCAGCGGCTCAGCTTCAATGTGCAGTACACATGAGCTGTCTGACCCTGCTGAAGAGAACAGAAGACTGCAAAGGTAAGTTTAAAATCAATTAATTGTTAAAATAATTGAATTGATCATCAATGTTTCAGGACTACAAGCAGTGCACAGGGAAGAGAGTTAGCTTCTGCTAGCTCTCCCCCCTGTGCAGCGCTTGTGATGGATAACCACTGTTGTAATTTAGGTTAAATTACAGTGTTGGCACTTCGCCATAAGTAATTTGGTTTTGGGTTGCAGTTTGGGCAATCGGCCTCAGAAAGGTTCGCCATCACTGCCCTAGGGTCTCTCTCTCCTGCTACAGTCTCTGTCTGTCTTACACTGAACTCACTCTCCTCCCATATTATGAAAATATGTCTGCTCACCCCTTCCTGATTGAGGTGCCCAGAAAAAAAAAAAGGTCAATGTGAAGAACAATTCTGGCACACTCAAGTTGAAAAATTACAAAGGCAAAACTTGTGTGAAGCAAAAATTGGTTTTTATTTGGTTCCGTTCTCAAAATGAAAAGCTGTATATCCACAACGTTTCGGTTTCATGCCTTGATCATGTTACAGCTAATGCAAATATCATAAAAACCTTAAAACTAATATTTGCATTAGCTGTAACGTGATCAAGGCATGACTCCGAAACGTTGTGGATATACAGCTTTTAATATTGAGAACAGAACCAAATGAAAAACAATTTTTGCCTTTGTAATTTTCAACTTGAGTGTGCCAGAATCGTTCTTCACACTCACTCTCCTCCCACCCATACACTTTTCTACCCATCTAACTCCTCCTCCCAGGACTGGGTCCTCCCTACAGCGGGTCCACCCACGGTCCCCTACTCTAGGGTGTGTATGAATGGGTGTTGTGAGGGTCCTTTATTCACCATCCCAGTTCCCTAGTCACAGGAATACCACACACTCTTATCTGGGTGCAGTAGCCCTATGTGGAGTCCTGACCAGTGGGGCACCACACAATCATACCTTTAATGGAATGATTCTATGTTTGATTGCAGAGAAAAGTGTAATAAAACTCCTAAAATTCAAGGCAGCAGATGATTGATGTGTGCAGCACTGCATCACTATTTGGGGTTGGTTTTTGTTCCTCCATGTGGGCATGCCTTTCAGCTGTACGCCAACCCCCCCCCCCATCTGTACTTTCAGATGAGAGGGAGGGAGGTGGGTTTGGCTTACAGCTGAAAGGCATGCCCACAGGGAGTGAAAGGGGAAAAAAAACCAACCCTAAATAGTGACGCAATGCAGCATACATCAATCATCTGCTGCCCTGTTTTCCAGAAATGTTATGACACATTTCTCTGTAATCAAACATGGAGTAATTCAAGTAAAGGTATGATTGCATTCAGTATCCCAGAGCATGTAACTTTATAACTCTAAATCCTGTTGGTTGGTTCCCTTTAACTACACAAATCTACCTTGTACTTTGATAATCTGTTACCATATCGCAGTGTAAAGTCAATCCCCGCTCACCTGTCCCTTTGTGCATGGCAGAAAATCCAAAGTATAATCTACAAGTTAAGGAGAGGTCCCGGCACCAGCTGATTGATTCCAAAATCTTTATTCCACAATTTTAAATCACAAGGAAACGAGGCAAAACAATTCAGGCATATGGTGGAGTGACCGGGCACTGGTTTATGCATTTCGAGGTGTAAATTACCTCTTAATCATAACCTAGTGTGGTGACCAGTGTTCAAGGCTTTTAAATCTCCCCGGGGGTTGGGTGAACCCACCAACTGTGAGTCACATGATTAGCCAGCTGTACACATATCAATCTCACATAGGTACACATAAAATACAAAAGTGCTAATGTTACAAATACTTAAAACCATTCAAGAACATTGTCCAAAGTTATAGGGGTGAAAATTCAATAAAATAGGATTAAAACAGTCCGCTTATTCAGACCCATAGGGTGGGAGGTTTCTAGCATAAGGATCCAAGCATCTAAACCTGTCACTATTAGACAGTTTATTAACTGTAACAGTACATATGTGATATATGTCATTAGATGTAACATCTGTAACCTTTTGTATGTAGGATGTACTACCAGAATACTACGGCAACGCATCAATGAGCATCTCGGAGATTCTATTAATCCGAATGCTCCAAATCCATCTAATGTGTCACGTCACTTCATGCAGATCCATGGAGGGGACTTGAGCGGCTTTGAATTCCACGGCATTGAAAGAGTTCACAGACCAAAAAGAGGCGGTGCTTGAGGCAAAGTCTTCTGAATCGGGAGGCTCATTGGATCCTTAAGCTAGAAACCTCCCACCCTATGGATCTGAATAAGAGGACTCATTTAATCCTATTTTATTGACTTTGGACGGTGTTCTTTACTGGTTTTAAGTATTTGTAACATTTGCACTTTTGTATTTTATGTGTATCTCTGTTAGATTGAAATGTGTACAGCTGGCTAATCATGGGACCGGCAGGGGGTGGGTTCACCCAATCCCAGGGAGATTTAAAACACTGAACACTGGTCATCACTACTAGGCTATGATTAAGAGGTAATTTACACCTCGAAACGCGTAAACCACTGCCCGGTCACCCCACCATATGCCTGAATTGTTTTGCCTCGTTTCCCTGTGATTTTAAAATTGTGGAATAAAGATTTTGGAATCAATCAGATGGTGCCGGGACCTCTCCTTAACTTGTGGACCATACCACAGTGTAGGTCTAGACAAGTGTAGCAAAACCACAGCTGTGTGAAGTAATAGGGTATAACCACATAACACATATATCCAGATTCTCTTCTGGCAATTTGGGTACTGAAAATCTGCTGCGTAGCGCTTTATGTTATGAACATAGAGGCTAGACTTTTGCACTACCCTTCTTGACTCACTCCATGTTATAAAATGAATGATGGCATTCTAAACTACAACTTGCCCTGCAATAACAAAAAGTCATGTGGCTACATCAACGGAAAAGTAAAAGTTATGGCTCTTGGAAGGCAAAACGTAAAATTCAAAAAATGAAAACGGACCATGTCTTAGGGCCGCTTCACACTGCGGCGTGATCTGGTCCGGTTCTGTCTGGGAGGACCCTCACAGCCATGGACCGGATCAGCACACAGGACTGGGGGGCTATTATGCCCTCCGGTCCGGTGTGCAGCTCATGCAGCTGCAGCCGCTGACAGGTCAGGACCGCGGCGCCCGCGGTCCTGACTTATCAGCAGTGGTAACTGCATGCGCAGCACACCGGACTGGAGGGCATAATCCACGGCTGTATGAGGGTCCTCCCGGACAGAACCGGACCAGATCATGCCGAAGTGTGAAGTGGCCCTTATAGGGGTTACGGTGTTGAAATCTGAACATTTCCGCAACTAAATCCGTAGCGATACGTCAACAGTGTATTAGTCGCATGTAGATGTTCAGAACAAGACAACAAGCATGCATCTAGAAAATGGTACAAAAATGAAACACAAAGTATTATAGAAAGATGCTTTATTTACATACAATAAGAAAATACATTCAGTTTTCACACTGTTCTTGTTGAAGCTTTTACAGAATAGGCCAGGGTAGTACTATAATAAGTGAAGACATTTGGGATCAAGGAATGGTAATTGCAGGTTATTACTCATCCAAATAACGATGACAGTAATTCGCAAGTTACTTTCTTGACTCATTGACCTTATACTGAGTTATTAATTTCTTTAATGCTGATTTCAATTTACCATCTGTTTCATTTTCATCATTTACTAAAGTCTGCAGCTTCATAAACAGCCTCTGGCAGTGGTCCATCTCGTTCTTGCTAAGGAAGACCAAGTTGAGGTTGAAGCGTTGAGTCTCTGCCAAACACTGCAAGATTTCCATCACGTCACCCACCTGTCTGTCTTGGAGATGTTCCTCAAGCACATGGAGGAGCTCTCCCAGGAGACCTGAGCACACTTCTGCATAGAAGATATGGGATAACTTCTCAGGTCCAATCTGCAGAAGGAGGTCATATTTCTTCTTCATATCTATCCTGCGCCAATCACGGGAAAACTCAAAAGCATTTCTGGGCTCTGACATTGGCTTCCTACAATAAAGAGTAAAAGACAAGGACAAATACAAGACCTGTGGATTCTGACTTTTCTTTCCCCCCCAAATAACAAAACCGTTGACCGATTTCACTGTAAATTACCATTCAGGATAATTTTTCATTTATTATTTCATGATTCATCATTATTTTGATGGAGGCACTTACAGTAGATCAGAGTAGCAGTGGCACTGATAGTAAATCTCAGTACTGCCTCAGGCTAGTGATACCTAAAGCCGTGACGAGGAGCCAAAAGAATGGTCCAACCCCATAATGATGGAAGGATCATTTATCCAGATTCCCAAAGCCAGTATTAACAACACCACCTATTCTTCTTTGTTGTTACATCACATAACCGCAAAGCAATTAATGTAGGAAAGGAAAATGTCAATGCAGCTGTCGTGAGTATCTCCCGTCATTAGTAGAATTGTGACAGTTCTGAGCTCTGAACGTCACATCAATTTGCGAGACTCTAAATTTAGTGCATATGCCGGCTTTCCCACAGCTCAGGGACTGGGTATGTGATGGCGGGGGGAAGGCCCCGCTTAGGGATGTTAGGGGTGATCAGGGGCCAGACACAGGTTAGTGTCAGTAGGTGTCCCATTACCCGCTCCCTACTGTAAGTGTCTTCCTCTCCCTTAACTTCTCATTGTGTAGCGCCGTGCACCAGACATCGCCTAGTCCTTGCGTGACAGCAGCTTCTAGCTACAAAGTATCATAGGTCCAAATATAAAGAATTTAGGGGATGATATTACTCCTAATTAAGTTAGACTCCTTTAGACCAGCATGTGATAATCCTGAAAATCTGATAAATCAGTCCTTGTTCCCACCATTAAGTTGCCATATACAGTGGGTACGGAAAGTATTCAGATCCCTTTACATTTTTAACTCTTTGTTTCATTGCAGCCATTTGGTAAATTCAAAAAAAGTTCATTTTTTCTCATTACTGTACACTCTACGCCCTATATTGACTGAAAAAAGCAGAAATGTCGAAATTTTGCAAACTTATTAAAAAAGAAAAACTGAAATATCACATGGTCATAAGTATTCAGACCCTTTGCTTAATATTGACTAGGAGTACCATTTTGAGATAGTACAGCCATGAGTCTTCTTGGGATAGATGCGAAAAGTTTTTGACCCTTGGATTTGGGGGTCCTCTGCCATTCATCATTGCAGATCCTCTCCATTTCCATCAGGTTGGATGGTGGTCGTTGATGGACAGCCATTTTCAGGTCTCTCCAGAAATGCTCAAATGAATTTAGGTCAGGACACTGGTTGGGCCAGTCAAAAATGGTCACAGAGTTGTTTTGAAGCCACTTCTATGTTATTTTTGTTGTGTGCTTAAGGTCAATGTCTTGTTGGAAAGTGATTCTTCGGCCAGGTCTGAGGTCCAGAGCATTCTGGAAGAGGTTTTCATCCAGGTTATCTCTGTACTTGGCCACATTCATGTTTCCTTCAATTGCAACCGGTCGTCCTGTCCCTGCAGCTGAAGAACACCCCCATAGCATGATGCTGCCACCACCATGTTTCACTGTTGGGATTGTATTGGGCAGGTGATGAGCAGTGCCTGCTTTCCTCCACACATACCACTTAGAATTATCACCATAAAATTCTATATTCGTCTCATCAGACCAGAGAATCTTATTTCTCATAGTATGGAAGTCTTTCATGTGTTTTTTAGCAAACTCTATGAAGGCTTTCATATGTCTTGCACTGAGGAGAAGCTTCCATCAGGCCACTATGCCATAAAGGCCCAACTGGTGGAGGGCTGCAGTGATAGTTGATTTTGTGGAGCTTTCTTCCAGCTGCCTACTGCATCTCTCAGCTCAGCCTCAGTGAGGTTATTCTTTACCTCTCTCACCAAGGCTCATCTCCCACGATGGCTCAGTTTGGCTGGATGGCCAGGTCTAGGAAGACTTTTGATGGTGCCAAGCTTCTTACATTTAAGGATTATGGAGGACACGGTGTTCTTAGGATCCTTGAGTACTGCAGAAATTCTTTTGTAACCTTGGCCAGATCTGTGCTTTGCCACAATTCTGTCTCTGAGCTCTTTGGGCAGTTCCTTTGACCCAATGATTCTCATTTGGTCTGACATGCACTGTGAACTGTGAGGTCTTATATAGAGAGGTGTGTGCCTTTCCAAATTAAGTCATGTTAGTTTAATTAAACACAGCTGGACTCCAATGAAGGAATAGAACCATCTCAAGGAGGATCACAAGGAAATGGACAGCATGTGACTTAAATATCAGTGTCTGAGGAAAGGGTCTGAATACTTATAACCATGTAATATTTCAGTTTTTCCTTTTTTAATAAATTTGCAAAAATGTATACATTTCTGTTTTTTTCAGTCAAGATGGGGTGCAGGGTGTACATTAATGAGAAAAAAAATGAACTTTTTTGAATTTAGAAAATGACTGCAATGAAACAGAGTGAAAAATGTAAAGGGGTGTGAATACTTTCCGTACCCACTGTAATACAGAATTTAACAGGTCCAGGAACAGATGACAACATGGATTAAGCCAGGTTACTATGAAGGATGTTTTGATTTGTATGATTCCCTATGGTACAAAATATTTGACAATATGACACCAATTTGATCCAACAGATGGAATTAAAGGAATTTTACTATAAACTACTTTTGCTTTCATCCTAGCATTCATTTTGTCAGTTTAGTCATGCAAGTTAATGATCTTAATGTATTTGGAATATTAATGAGGTGGATCAATCAGTTTTCGTTTGGGGCTACAGTACTGCGGTCCCAGCTACCTGCTGTGCAGGGAACTTCAGCCTGGCTGTATTCACTTTAGGAAGTGCTGCAGATCTTAGCATAGCTGGTGATAGGGAAAAACAGAAAAGGGAAAAACAGCGCAGCAGCAGCCCTTTCATTCTTAAAATCAATGGGGTCCTTGAAATTGAACCCCCACAAATCCTAATGTGTATATGAAATCACATTATAAAATAGGAATAACCTTTTAAAGTGACATTCTCATTTCATCATGGGAAGTAAATACATTGCCTTGTATCCGTCATGCCTCTTATTATGTCCTTGACTGGTTATTGAACTTATACAGCAAGTGAAATAAGCATTGAACATGTCACCAATTTCCTAAGTAAATAATTTTCTAAAATGTTCTGTGCTAATGCATTGAATTTCTCACAAAATGTCAGTAGCAACATATCCAATCTACACATGCAAGGAAATCAAACCATAAATGGCCATAAATTTAGTGATGTGTAATAGTGAGAAATGGCACAGGGAAACAGTATTGACCACACGCAGAAGGAGGAGAAGGTACAAAAAGCCATTGAAAGTCATGAAACTACTGAAGGTTCCAGTGAGCATTGTTAGGGTCATAATCCTGAAGTGGAAAGAACATCATTTCACCATAACCTGACCATGACCAGGTGCTTACCACAAGATATCAGACACAAAAGTGAAAAGAATTATCAGAAGAGTTGTCCAAGAGCCAAGATCAACCTGTGGAGAGCTACAGAAAGACCTGGAATAAGCAGGTACATTGGTTTAAAGGGATCCTGTCACCTCCAAAACGCCTCCTAAGCTATCAAAACATGTCCCTGCAGCATCCTATCACTAATCTCACACTCCTTTTGTCTCCTAAAAGCATCCTGTGAAAGTGCATTAAAACGTTTTAATACTCACTCATTAGTGATTATAATTAGCAGTGACTATATTCTTTAGTCACCAGGGGGTGTTCTTTTGCAGCTCCAGGATCCACCCTCTCTCTGTCTGTGCTGCTGTGAAACTGAAACTGAAGGCAGGACAAATGATTTGCATTCTGTGTGTGATAGAGAGGGGGGAGGGTAATGCCTGCACAAGCAGAGCACACAGACAGAGACAGGGTGGATCCTGGAGCTACACAACAGCCCGCCCTGGTGACTAAAGAATATAGCCCCTGCTAATTTGCTAATTATAATCCCTAATGAGTGAGTATTAAGGGTAAGTTCACACAGGAAGGTTTAGTGGCGTTCAAACCGTCAGAAAACCGCTGGAAATTATCAGTTCTGAGCTCTGAAGTCTCCAGCTGTGTTCCGGCGTTTTTTTACAGCGTGTGAACAGCGGTTTATAGTCGTTTTTTCCCAGCGGTTTTTCCAGCGGTTTTCTATGAAGGATTTTGTTCATGGAACCGATCCAAAACCGCTGGGAAGAATTGACATGTTGTATGCTGCTAAACCGCTCGGAAACCACTCAACCGCTGGCGGATCCGCTCACATAAACCCACTATGTGTGCACAGCGTTTTCTAAATTACATAGGGTTACTTGTAAGTCCTAAAGCTGCTAAGGATTTACATAAATTTAAATAAAACCTATGCTAAACCGCCGGCGGTTTTCGCTGCTAAACCGAGGTTAAAACTGTATGTGTGAACTTACCCTAAAACGTTTTTATGCACTTTCGCAGGATGCTTTTAGGAGACAAAAGAAGTGTGAGATTAGTGATGGGATGCTGCAGGGACATGTTTTGATAGCTTAGGAGGCGTTTTGGAGTTGACAGGATCCCTTTAAAAGAAAACAATAAGTAATGCACTCAATGGCTGGTATGTACGCTCCCTACGCAAGACTCCATTGCTGAATAAAAGACACATGCAAGTGTGTTTAAATTTTGCTCAGTAACATTTAGATAAGCCTGTGATATACTGGGAGAATATAGTCTGTTCAGATGAGATAAAAATGTAATGGTTTGGATGCCATAATACATATAATGTTTGGAGGCCAAAAGGCCCTGCATATCACCCCAAAACACCATACCAACAGTGAAGTTTGGAGGTGGGAACATCATGGTGTGGGGCAGATTTTCAGGATACGGCAAGGGCAATCTTAATATCATTGAAGGAAGGATGACTGGACATATGTACCAAGACTGCAGTAAATCAATACCACTGGTACTAACTGAAAATACCTTACAGGTCTCCTGCCGCAAATAGAATTCCCTAACCACCACATGGTAATATATAATAGGAAATAAAGTAGGCTATTGCGCAAGGTGACATGGTAGAATTTGGCAGTTGCCAAAAAAATTATTCACAATCATCTTAAGGAGTGTTGAAGTACTAAAACCAGATATCAATAAAAGAGAGTAAAAAGTCCACATTCAAAACGTGCATTTCCACAGGGCTTTGCCTTTGTGAAATTAACTCTGCCCGAACTTCTGACATAGTGCCCGGCCAGAAGCTACTATCCCAATATCTGAGATACACACAAGGAACTCTGGATGCAAATAGTAACATCACCTCAATTAGATATAAAGTCCTGCTAGATCCAGCACACACTGTATCCTAAGGCTACGTTCTCATGTAGCGTAAATACCGTGCTTTTTTACTCTGCGCTTTTCCCCAAAAGCGCATCTGCGTCTGCGTTTCCCAGCAAAGTTCACTTTCACCGTTCACACGATGCTGTATTCCAGCACCTATAAGTGTGAGTGTGATGTCACACGGGGGAGGTAGAATCATGTGTTCCTCTCGCATTGTGACATGTCAGGGCTGTAGCTTCGCTTTCGCAGTGTATCTACATACACTGCAAAAGCAAAACAAAAGTGAACAAAAGGTTTTAAAAATAAATAAAACACTCACCTCTCCGCCGAGTATCCTGGGACCTGAGCAGAAGATGTCCGATCGCTGCAAGGACCTGAATCCTTGAGCACGTGATTGGCCCAGCTCCGCGCATGCGCAATGCGCATATTGACGCCAGGCCGATCATGTGATCAAGGCCATAATGCACCGGGTCGAATGTAACGTCCCAGCCGGTGTATCATACCATGAAAAGAGGGCGGGAGATTCAAACCATAGGAGGAGATGAGGAAAGAATTATGCCGCCCAGCGGGGCGTGCTGGAGAGCTGCAAGGAGGGGACAATGGAGCCTGGGGCCGCCTTTCCCATCGCCTGAGAGAGTGACGTGCTGTAAGTATAAAGTCTCTTTTCTAACTCTTTACAAGACGCATTTAGAGCAGAGAGGGATAGTTAGGGAGCACCTAGGAATGTGTAGGGACAGCTAGTGATGGGTCATGGCCTTAATTCCAGAAGACAGGTTCCCTTTAAGATGAAATTAAGGTGGACATTTTATCAAGACAAGGATCCCAAACACACAGCCAAGGAAACTTTCAATTGGTTTTAGAGAAAGACAATAAAGCTGCAAGAATGGCCGAGCCGATCACCTCACCTGAATCCAGTAGAAAATTTATGGAGCGAACTAAAGCTCAGCTTTGTGTGGAAGAATGGCTCCAAAATCAAATCTGAGCAATGCATGTGACATAAAGGAGGTGTCTTGAAGCTTCATCACCAATAAAGGCTTTTGTACGGAGTATTAAATACATTTCAGTAAGCGAGTTCAATACTTTTTCCTTATGTCATTTCTCATAATTAGACATCAGTAAATTTATGAACATCTATGGTGTGATAACTTTGCCTCGGTGGATTGGATGGTTTGTTAATGACATCTGGTGAGAAATTCATGTCAATAGTCCCTTTACAAATTAACTTAGAAAATTGGTGATATGTTCAATACTTATTTCACCAACTGTATCAGTGCCATTTTTATGCAGAGAGCACCTAAGCAGTCTGCCAGGAGTATACTGTACATGGTACCCACCCAGCAACAACCAATAATTCTAGCCCAGAAAACAGACATATCATTGGTGCAGCCTGTGCTGCCACACTGGGGCCCAAGAGGTTAGGGGGCCAATTTCTATATCCAAAGCAGGTGAAATTGTGGATTTAGATGAGCTCTTTAGCTGTAGAGGGCCTGTATATTGTTCTTGCACAGGGACCCCGTTCTGTCTGTGTTGGCCAGTATTCTAGCCCATAACTGACAACTCTCCTTTTCTGTATTCTTTTATGAACTGTAATAAGTAACAGCTGGAGATTACAAATAGCAAAACAGTGAAATCAATACAGTCCCTGACAGAAGTTATGTCGCTTATCCATGTTATGTAAATAAAAGCTTATAATCTGATGTTAAATTCATCCATTGGTTTTATAAATTACTCTTTTGAAAGCTGAAACCCTCCGAAATGTGGTTTACATTAAGAAAATAAATTGGCATCAATGCTGAAATATTGACCATTTAATGAACACAGAAATGGTCAGATTTTGGCAAGACAAAAGTTTTGACACCCACAGAAAGTAATGTGATATTCAACAAAAAATTAACTTAAAATACAAATATATGTTGCATAACATTGATGAATGAAGTTGTGGTGTTATTAGAGTCATATTTAATCTTTTGTGTGACTTTTATGAGCTTGAAGGACTGCATCCATGCGGTTCAACAATGATTCATGCAATTTATTAATGAAGTCATCAGGAATAGCAAAGAATGCAGTCTTACATGTCTCCCAGAATTCATCTAGATTCTTTGGTTTTGTCTTCCAAGCTTCCTCTTTCATCCTACCCCAAACATGCTCAATGATGTTCATGTCTGGTGACTGGGCTGGCCAGTCCTTGAGCACCTTGATCTTTTTTGCCTGGAGGAACTTTGTTGTAGAGATGGATGTATGAGATAGAGCACCATCCTGCTGCAGAATTTGACCCCTTTTATGATTTGGAATGTAAGAGGTAGCTATCATTAAATGATCAATATTTCAGCATTGATGCCAATTTATTTTCTTAACCTAAACCACATTTGGGAGGGTTTCAGCTTTCAAAAGAGTAATTTATACAAACCAATGGATGAATTTAACATCAGGTTATAAGCTTTTATTTATATATCATGGATAAGCGACACAACTTTTGTCAGGGACTGTAGAGATCGAGGCAAAAGCAGCACAGTAAAAGCAAGAAAAGAGATCGAGGTGATCGCAGCAAAGTGAGTACCAGAGCGGAGATCAAGCTGACAGTAACATAGTTAAACAAAGAGGAGATTGAATTACAGAAATATAGCAAATACCAGAGAGTAGACTGAGGTGACAGCAGCACAATGAAGGAGGTTTAGTGGAGAGACAGTAGCATGAATAGTTGTGGTTACCCTCCTGTGTCTGATAAAATCAATAAATCCATATTCTTCTGTATATTAAATAAAGGTGCAAAGGAAGTGACATTTTTGTTGAGTTGCTAGTTAAAGTAGCTTACGCTGCATAGGGTAATGGAAGAGTTGATCATGATGGTGCAGCAGATCTGGAGGGCAGAAATGTTTAGGTTGTGGCCAGTGCAGAGATAATACTTAGGCTGGAAACACAATGTTCGAGTGACATGCAAGTAAGGCTGCTTTCAAATCTGCGGAAAAGTGTAATTCCCGGCAGATGTCACCTCATCTGCCGGATCTGCCGTGTAACGGCTGACTTGCGGCACTGATCTGGCAAGCCCCATTCATTCTCTATGCGGTCAGGTGCGTCATGTGCGGCACTTGCAGCGCTTGCGGCACTGCAAAAAACGCTGCTAGCAGCACTTTATTTGCGCGGCCGCAAGTGCTGGATCTGCCGGATTCAGCAATACCACACTTGCCGCACCAGACCACGAGCCCCTTAGAGAATGAATGGAGCTTGCCAGATTGGTAACACAAGTCAGCCGTTACGTGGCAGATCTGCCGTGAATTACACCTTACCGCAGATGTAAAAGCAGCCTTTCACGCAGGAGTCTCAGATCATTCACCGGGCACGACCTCTGCCTCTTTGGACAGGATACTGTCAGTGGTATTTAGTTCTATGTAGCCCCACTGCTCCTGTCCAGAGACGGGGAGGCCATCCCAGGTAAATGATCCAAGACATATGCAAGTAACACACACGTCACTCGGACAGTGTGTTACCTGCCTTACTGTGTGTGGAGTAAAGGTTGTGGACAGTGCGGAGATTGAGGACAAGAGGGTCTGAAGACTGACTGCGCATAAGCAGGAGAGGGAGATCATCGCTCAATTTACAGCACTTCAGAGGTAGCAGAAGGCCTACCCCACTTACTGTTGTCTCTACTTCTCTGTTACTAGAGACAGATCTGACCTAACAACAGGCAGTGGACAGTGGTAGACACTAGTGAAAGGCATTTTAGGGCATTTTTACAACAGCAAGACAAAATGTACAATTTTGCTACCTAGTACACTGGTTATTAAATGGACACATGCATATTAAAAGGACAGTGACCATCTAATACAAGGTGGAATGTGCATAAAGTTGCATACACATGGCCTTTCATTGCTATGGATCCTATTAAAAAAACAAAACTACACACTATACATTACAAAGTCAGCTATTGGTAAAGGAATTGCCTAATACCAGACTCAACCCTTACCCATACACTGGGATCATTTCCACTTTGTACAGACAATGATGCCACATTCAGATATGGGGAATCCAAAGAAGCAAGCCAACCCTAGAGTCTCCTCCTATGTGTACAATACTAGTTCACTGGTTTGTAGTAATGTCTTCCCTTGACATATGCCCTGCACAATATGGCTGCCTGTGCATTATAGAGAAGCCCTTTAAATATATAATAGCCCATTCTTTTCTTAAAAGGAGCGAGTGTTCACTGTGACAATTTGCTAATCAAGCAAAGGTAAACCACCGTGCGGGAGCTGAGAATTGCTGGAGGTAATCAAATGGATACATCTGGATTACAAGAGAAGATGGAGTTTCAAATAGTGTCATAAAGAAAGGAGCCGCGTGGCTGGGACAAGCAGATGTAATCAATTTCTGTTTCCGCCTCACCTGTAACAGGGCACAAGCTGGCTCTTTGGTCGAGCGGCTTGTTGTGGCAGCCGGGTTCCATGGCTGCTTCCTATCGCCTCCAATCTTGTCCTTCCGCTCCAAGGGTTTCAGGTTAGAAGCCGCTACAATGTCTCTGCACAGAACAAATGAGAGAGAATCTATTGTAGAAATGACAAAGTTTAATCTACCAAAAAGGACATCAAACTTTTCTGGAATTTCCATAGAAAAAAAAAAGAAATGATAGTTATAATACAATTGGCGCACTTGCTCATGGGTTTTGCCCACAAGGTAGCAAAACCTATTTTAGGGCAGATTCTATACTCTGGAAAATTAATATCAGCTGTGTTTTGTATCTACAGCTCCTATGCAGACTAATGTGTGATCCTGGTGGTCTGAGGGTAGGGGTGTATGATTTTAATACTCCTCTACAGCACTGAATAGACCTTTACAGTGGGGCTCTAATGTTACTCTGTGGCCAAATCTGATAATGGTGGTGACTATGTGCTGTGTGGTACCAATACCCAGACAACATATGATGTCCAGATTGTATTAGTTGGAATAGGACCTGAGCAGAATACTGGCAGGTCCTCATATGCTGGCCTTATGCCCCCGTCACACATACCGAGATCACCAGCGAGATCGCTGTTGCGTCACAGGTTTTGTGATGCAACAGCGACCTCGCCAGCGATCTCGCTATGTTTGACACGCAGCAGCAAACGGGCCCCCGCTGTGAGATCGCCAATCGTGTCGATATGGCCTGGACCATTTTTTGATCGTCGGGCTCCCGCTGGCCAGCATGCATCGGTGTGTTTGACACCTTAACAACGACCTTTTGGCGACTCAGAACTCAGCCACGTAGGTCTGGGTAGTCAGACTAACTGATGTGTGACAGGGTCCCAACTACCGCCAAGGTCGTTATACGGGTCGCCGTATCGTTGCTGCGTCGTTGAGTAGATCTCACTGTTTGACATCTCACCAGCGACCACGTAGCGACGTTCCATCGATCTTTACCAGGTCGTATCGTTGTCGGGATTACTGGAATGTCGCCAAGTGTGACAGGACCCTTAAGCTCCCGTCACACACAACGACGCACCAGCGATCCCGACAACAATAACGATCCTGTAGGGATCGTTTGTGCATCGTTACCTGGTCGCTGGGGAGCTGTCAAATAGACAGATCTCCTCAGTGACCAGGGACCAGGGAGCCACCTCCACATCGCTGGTAACTGTGATAAACAGTTACCAGCATACTCCCTATTTAGCACAGCCTGTAAGCAGGGAGGACGCTGGTAACTATAATAAACACCGGGTATCTAGGCAGCGTGCGCTGCCTGGATACCCGGTGTTCATCATAGTTACCAGCGTCCTCCCTGCTTAGCGCTGGTAACCATGATGAACACCAGGTATCTAGGCAGAGCGCGCTGCCTAGATACCCGGTGTTTACCGTGGTTACCAGCCTGTGAGATTGCTGATCGCTGGTCTCTCGCTGTCACACGCAGCGATGCAGGTTATTAAACTTGGGGTTATTTAGCTTGGAAAAACGAAGGCTTAGGGGTAATCTTATAATAATGTATAATTATATGCGGGGACAGTACAGAGACCTTTTTAATGATCTCTTTACTCTTAGGCCTGAGACGGGGACAAGGGGGCATCCTCTATGTCTGGAGGAAAGAAGGTTTAATCATAATCACAGACGTGGATTTTATTTTATTTATTTATTTATTATTATTTATTTATATAGCGCCATTAGGTTCCATGGCGCTTTACATGAGGTTGAGGGAGACAAGAACAAGTACACTAAATCTAGGCGATCAGGACGTACAGGTACAGGAGGGGCAGGGATTCTTTACTGTAAGAGCAGTGAGACTATGGAACTCTCTGCCACATGATGTTGTAATGAGTGACTCACTACTAACATTTAAGAAGGGCCTGGATGCCTTTCTTGAAAACTATAATATTACCAGTTATATAATATACTTTGATAGGGCGTTGATCCAGGGAATTAGTCTGATTGCCGTATCTGGAGTCAGGAAGGAATTTTTTCCCCCAATGTGGAGCTTAGTGTTGCCACATGGGGTTTTTTTGCCTTCCTCTGGATCAACATGTTAGGCTATAGGTTGAACTACAAGGACTCAAAGTCTTCCTTCAACCTTAAAAACTATGTTACTATGATGTGTGCTGACCAGCAGGAGACCAACGATCAAAAAATGACCCAGAGCACTTTGTAACGATCAGCGATCTCACAGCAGGGGCCTGATCTCTGCTAAGTGTCACACTTAGCGAGATCGTTAGTGAGATCGCTGTTATGTCACAAAACCTGTGACGTTACAACGATCTCGCTAACGATCTCGTTATGTGTGGCAGGGGCTTTAGCCACACTAAGGCTGGTTTCACATAACGTTTTTGTGCCTGTCCGTGGGATCCGACTTTGAAGGGGGATCCCACGGACAGGCACGGATCCATACGGATCCCTGCAATCGGATGGCAAATAGCCATCCGATCTGCAGGATCCGTGTGGATCCTGCGGTCCCCTGCCTCTCCCTACTCCTGCCTCCTCCATCTTCTGCTCTCTCCTACTCTATATGATGTGCCCCCGCTATTCTATCTGTGTCCCCCGCTCTTCTATCCTCATCTATCCCTATCCTGTCCCCTGTCCTCTCCCTGGGTGTAAAAAAATAAAAAAACTCCTCCGGGAGTATACATTACCTGTCACCGCTCCCACGCTGCCGCACGATCAGGGCTAAAGGACCTGTGATGATGTCAGAGTCATATGACCCGGTCAGCTGACGAGTCATGTGACCGGGCTCTTACATCATCACAGGTCCTTTAGCCCCTGATCGTGCGGCAGCGTGGGAGCGGTGACAGGTAATGTATACTCCCGGAGGAGTTTTTTTTATTTTTTTACACCCAGGGAGAGGACAGGGGACAGGATAGGGATAGATGAGGATAGAAGAGCGGGGGACACAGATAGAATAGCGGGGGCACATCATATAGAGTAGGAGAGGGCAGAAGATGGAGGAGGCAGGAGTAGGGAAAGACAGGGAGATACGGAGCCGACATCGGATCTGAGGTGAACTCAGATCCGATGTCCATAGGCTCCCATGCTGTGGGCACATCGGACAGCCTCGGATCAGCAGTGATCCGATGCTGTCCGATGTGAGTCACGGACACAAAATCGTAGCAGGCTACGATTTTGTGCCCGTGATTACATCGGATGGGATCGGATGGTGCCAAAATCGGATGCCAATAGTGGCACATCCGTTCCCATCCGATTCCCATAGGGGAACATGGGTCCGATTTCGGATCCGATTGTATCCGTTTTGAAACGGATACAATCGGATGACCGAAAATCGTTATGTAAAAGCAGCCTTAGACATATCGATTAAGCTATCTTAAAGGGATTGTCAATTACACAGATAATTCTGATAGGCTGACACTTCCTTAAAAAAAAACTTGGACAATCAGAAGAAGAATGAGAACAGCAGCCCATTAGTGGCCGATGATTGCCTGCACTGTTCACACTAGAGCTGTGGAGTCGGTATAAAATGGGCTGACTCAAATTCCTAAAATATATAATACATTGGGTCCAGTAGTTCAATGCAGAATGTGCTGAACATTATTATTATTATGGATTATTAATATGTTCTATCTAAATATCTTGAATATTGTATCATAATAATGATTAAAGCCTGTTGTTACCATTGTACTACAGTAAATGTATCGTTTGGCTCCGCTACACACGTCATAACAATGTCACACAAGTCTTGGAAGACATCGATGGAGCTGTGCCAGAGGCGAATTTTGGGTACCGTATTTTTATTTTACATTGAGAAATATAGCATTTTACAAGGGGACGGATGAGTAATAGATAACCCCTTCATTAAAGTCCACATTATAAACGATGCAGTATTTTTGTTTCTTGTGATCAGGGCCCTCAGGTCTCTTGGTATCTGTTGATTTGTGTTACTCTGTATTGTCTCACATTGTCTGTACATGTCCCCACTGAATTGTAAGGTGCAGAATATGTTGGTGCTATAGAAAATGCTAATTATTATTATTGCTTATATTGTACAGTGACTCTAGGTTGTAACCAATGAGGGCCTGAACAGGCACAAGACAATCTATATATACCTCATTGTACTGTATAGAATAGATAACTATATCACACGGAATTCATGTGAACAGCTGAGAAACGTTGTAGATGCAATGTATCATTTTCCAGGTACTGATCCGTATGGCTTGTATTATGCCTCACTATGAAGGTTCGTGCAGTGAAAGTATTTTCAGTCCGAGTGTAAGCCGTCAAAATAACCAAATCCCACTCGTAACAATGTTATTCAATGCACATATCTCCTTTTTCTTTTGACCGAATGGTCCGAGAAAAAAAAAAACACAGCATGCACAATTTACCTCCGAGAATTGGATGGCACTTGGATTTTCATGCACTGACAGAATGAAAATGATGGAGAAACGGCTTTTTGTTTTTTAATTCTCCACCCCCGAGAAACATGGACCCCATTCTGATCAAGCTCTGATATAACTCTGATCAGTCTGATTAGCATCATCAGGCAGTTTCTCTCAGATGGGGAAAATACAGTCATGTGAATCCAGTATAAAATAAAGAAGGAACCATAAAATGTCTGTGATGGTCTCTAGGATTAAAGGGGTTGTCCACTAATTTTATATTGATGACCTATTCTAAGGCATCAGTATGAGATTGTTGGAGTCCAACACCCCCACCTCCATTAATCAGTTCTCACCTCCGTCAGCACCCAAGTGTAAACATTTAGCAGAACTGATTATCTGCAGATTCCTACACTGTGACCCCTGCTGGGTATTGCAGATCAGCTGTGATAGAAGAGCATACTAAAGTGTATGGAGCGGTGCCGGCTTTGCTCTGTACACATTTGTTTTTAGCCACCGATGGAGATGGTAAGAGTTGAACATGGGAGTGCTGGTATCAGAGCTCCACCGATCTAATATTGATGTCTCATTAATATAAAAATAGTGGACAATCCTTTAAAGAGGGTTATTCATATATTACAGGTCAAAGATAAAATAAAGACAAACCAGAGGAGCATTGCCACTAGTACGGTTTGGTTAGTGTTATTTAATAACATTTCCTGTCACTGCTTTAATGTCAGAGTTTATATAGAGGAATGTCGTTTTCACGGGTATATCAGGAGACACGGATGAGGCTGTTGGGGCCACTCGCAGAAGGTCACAGCATCAGGCCAAAATCCTGAATTGTAGTGGTGCCCCTTTTAAGAATTATTTCTTTGTTTGTGACAGCTGGAGGTCACTAGGACCCTGCTGGTCTCCTTCCTCCCTACCTTCAGCTGTCTCTATATATGCCTCTTGGCTCCCATGATGTACTTCAGGTGATAGCTTGTTTTGGAGTTGGTTGTGCTTTCTGGTTCAGCAGTGCATGGTGGATTTCCTGTGTTGTTTGCTGTCTTGCACTTCTTTTCAGCTAAGTGTTTCCCCTTTTCCCTTTGTTTGTTTCCCTGTTGTTTTTCCTTTAGCTGTTAGCTGGGTTGACCAGTGTCCAACCGTTCTGATCCCTAAGTAGTCTTTGCTGAAGGACAACCAGGGACGAGGTATGCTGATCGCCGACAGTTGTGGGAACTGTATAGGGCTGTTAGGGGAGCCAGTTGTCAGTGCTGGTTTGCCGAGGGGACTCCCTTTTCCTCCCTTGTCATTCTGCGCTGGGTGTCTCCCTACGCCCAGCATGACATGTGCCTGGAGTGGCTGAACATGCACGAGACTGGGGGAGGGAGCTGGCATGTTTGGGACTAGGAGGCGGCTTGTTGCAGTGAGGGGAGGGCATGTTGAAGTCTGGGGTGTGCTCATGGGGGACTGAGTGTAGACGACCAGTTGTGACGTTATGTCCAAGCGCCAAATCAAAAACACATCTCTGGTCGGTGGCCTCCACACATGCAGATTGGTGATATCTAGGTAACCCTGCAAAATGCTGACATGGTGTAAATTATAAACTGGTAGCATTTTGCAGCCTATATATACACTTAGATTTTATAAAAAGCCTGGACAACCCCTTTAAAGGAATTTTCTGAGAATTGTAATAAAACAAATAATACATATTTAATTACCGTCTAAACTCATGTATAAGCCGAGTTTTTCAGCACAAAAAATGTGCTGAAAAGTCCCCCCCTCGGCTTATACACGAGTCATAGGCCGGCCGCCTGCCCCCCCCCATCAGTATACAGGCGCCCCCCACCCCCATCAGTGGTATACAGGGCCCCCCCTTGCTGCTGCACACCTGTAAAGTAATACATCATTATACTTATCCCTGTCGCTGTCGCCGCTCTGACACCGCGCTCCTCCGGGTCTTCATGCTTCTTCCTCCGGCGCACAGACAATGACGCCATTGCCTGTACCCGCCAGTCACAAGCAGGAAGAAGCATGAAGACCCGGAGGAGCACGGTGTTAGAGTGGCGACAGCAACAGGGATAAGTATAATGATGTATTACTTTACAGGTGTGCGGCAGCAAGAGGGAGCCCTGTATACCACTGATGGGGGGGCGCCTGTATACCACTTCTGAGGGGGCCTGTATACCGCTGGGGCCTGTATACCACTGGGGCTGCTGTATATACTGCTGGGGCCTGTATATACCACTGGGGAGGTTGCTGTAATACTGCTGGGGCCTGTATATACCACTGGGGAGGCTGCTGTATGCCACTGGGGCTGCTGTATATACTGCTGGGGCCTGTATATACCACTGGGGAGGCTGCTGTAATACTGCTGGGGCCTGTATATACCACTGGGGAGGCTGCTGTAATACTGCTGGGGCCTGTATATACCACTGGGGAGGCTGCTGTAATACTGCTGGGGCCTGTATATACACTGGGGAGGCTGCTGTATACCACTGGGGCTGCTGTATATACTGCTGGGCCTGTATATACCACTGGGGAGGCTGCTGTATACTACCACTGGGGAGGCTGCTGTATACTACCACTGGGGAGGCTGCTGTATACTACCACTGGGGAGGCCTGTATACCACTGGGGGGGCCTGTATACCTGTGCTGGGGTCCACCCTCGGCTTATACACGAGTCAATAGGTTTTCCCAGGTTTTGGGGGCAAAAGTAGGGGGGCGGCTTATACACGGGTCGGCTTATACACAAGTATATACGGTATTTTAAAAAATATGTAAAAACCTTCATTTGGTAAAAAAGTACAGTTTATCTAGTGCACTCTATCAATTTTAAAGATGGCAGCTGCCATGCCTCAGTAGGCACCTGTCTTAGATTTCAGAGGACATGGATTTGGCGAGGATCGAACCAAGTGCCTCATACATGCAAAGGATGCTTTGTATGTATGAGGCTCTCTGTTCAATCCCGGCAGCTCCATGTTGTATCTCAGTGGTACAGCGCATGCTTTGCATGTATGAGGCTCTCTGTTCAATCCCCAGTATCTCCGTGTTTGTATCTAAGTACTGTAGATTTTGGATAACAACAGAAGGAAGACATGTGAAGACTCAGACTTCAAGGTTGGATTTCAGAAAGGCAAATTTTAAGGGACTCAAATAGAGGATAGGAAAGATCCAATAGCCGGATGTCCTTAAGGACAGAAATGTCCAGGAAGGATGGCAAATTCTGAAAAATGAGATTCTCAAAGCACAATCATACAATCCCTAAAAAAGGGAAGAGTAGGAAACATTTAAGGAAAACAAAATGGATGAACACATGCTAAAAAGGAAGAAGTAAATATCAAATAGAAAGAGGGTGGCAAATCTAAAAAAGACTACAGGGCACACATCAGGTTAGCTAAAGCTGATAATGCATGAAAAGGGAACCTGTCAGGTGGTTTATGCCCCCCCACCTATCACTGTCTGTAGCTTTATAATACCAGTCTAATCATCCCTATCTCAGCTCATAGTGTAATGTAAAAGGTGAAAAAAAGCATTAATACACTTACATTTCAGTCTACACCTTGAAGGAGGGGGACTGTCTGGCAGGATAATAGTTAACTCACTATTACCTTGCATGGCTAAAGGACCTGTGTGATGTAACAATCATGTGACTATAGTGGGCGGAGCTAAGCGAACAAACTCATTATGTTATAGGGACTTGGCTCCGCCTATTGTAGTCACATGGTTATGACATCACATTAGGTTTCCAAACATGTTCTAACATAAGGCTGAAATGTTAACTATTAACCTGCCAAACAGTCTCCATCCTCCAAATTGGAGAGGAGACTGACTCCCGCATTACATAAGGAAATGTAAGTGTATAAATGCTTTTTTTCGCCTTTCACATTACACTATGAGCTCAGACAGGGATGTTTAGACTGGTATTATAAAGCTGCATCTACAGAGAGTGATAGCTAGGGAGGCATAAACCAGCTGACAGGTTCCCTTTAATGCTTGCAAGAGATGTCAAAAGCAATAAAAAAGGATTTGGGGTAGGATTTTTACAGAAAGAAAATTGTGCAGTGGTAAAAAATGATGTTTAGAAGACCAATTTTTTTAATTCCTATTTTGCATCTGTTTTTACTCAGAAAGTAAATGTAACATCAACTGATCTTCACTGTACTATTGAAGGAATGAAGGAATCCTGGCTGTCTATAAACAGGGAGATAGTTAGTAAGGAAATACTTAGCCAACATAACTGAATTCAAGTCTCCAGGTCCAGATGAATTACACCCCAGGGTACTGAAGGAGATAGTAGAAGACATTTTTGAACCACGCTCTATAATCTTTGAAAATTGTTGGAGAAAAGAAGTCCCAGATGACTGGAGAAGTGCAAATGTTGTCCCTATCTTTAAAAAAGGGAAGAATTCCCAGGGAACTATAGGCCTTTGAGCCTGACTTTTATACCAGGAAAGATCTTTGAACAAATTATTAAATAACATGTCTTCAAGTACCTGGATGAGAATGAAGTGATTAATCAGAGCCAGCATGGGTTTGTAACTAATAAGTCATGTCGGACTAACTTAATTTTTTTCTAAGACAGAATCACTGAAAGGGTAGATCAGGGAAACGCAGTAGATATATGGTAGTATATCTTGACAAAGTATCTCATATTATCCTTTTTGAAAAAACTGCTATGTGTGGAATGAATGACATGCCCCTCCAGGGCCTTAGAATACTAGGAACCGGGCTGTTTTGAGGCTTCATCACGGGGATCACAGGGACCGAGACCCAGCTCCATGACCCTGGCAGTGTCATTAAAAGTTTGGTGTGGGTGGCTCTCTCTCTTGGTGAAGGGCATCTGGCATGGAGGGTTCATTCTGGAAGGGATAACTGGACCTGGAGATACTTATTAATTTTACTCGATGCCACCTGTAGGTTGCAGCTATAGATGACCGCCGCTGCTCGACAGTTCTCCTAGGGGCCAATGGTTGGGAGGCAGCAATGTTCTTAAGCCCTCTACTGGTAGGACTGACCCCCATGGTAGCTTGAAGTACCTGAGTGAGTTATTAGTTTTGTTTCTGGTGCTTTTGATGTGTTAAGAAAGTTCACAGACACAGCGAGTTGCAGTCTTCAGTTCTTTTACTCACAGTCTTTGTGTAATAGCCCGCTGAGCACTGGGTTCTTGGAGGCAGGGATCCAGCTACTCTCGGGTAGGAAAATGACACAAAACAGGCACCCCTTCTCTGTCCTTTCTCAGCCTCTTTACACGGCACTTGCGTCATCCTCCTGGCTTAAACCTAGCCACAAAGAGCTCTGAGCCAGTGACTGTGGGCTTTTCCTAGGGGTAAACCTGCAGTATCTCCCCTTAGCCCTGTGGTTGCCACATTTTCAGCAGATGTGCGTGGTTGTCGACCGTGTCACCGTAGAAGTGCCACACAGCTCAGGGTCGCTAGTTGAGCCTGGTCTGGATTCTCCACTAGTCTTCCCAGTGGTTCCCGGTGCCCCTGTTCTTCGGCCTAGTCCCTCAACTGCCTTGGCATTGCAATGAATACGAGTATCACATGTGGAATGGTCACTGCCCGTGTCTCTGGGACTCTCTCTTCCTCCTGAACCACTTAGCTGTAGTTTCTGATTCTCTGCCTGGCCTTAGAACAAGCTCCCACTTGCTCCAGTCCTCTGGACACTTAATTTCTTTCTTTTTGTGACAGGCTTTCTTGCTCTAGCTTCCCTCCAGCTCAACTCTAGCTGCTTCACTCTCCTTTTCTCTCTCTGCAGCAACTGTCTCTTCTCCTCAGCTCTTCATCTGTCGTCTCCTGCGCTTTAGATTTTTCCCACTCTTCTTATACCCTCTGTCATGTGTCCCATGTCATCTACGTGTGTTCTTCCTGGCCTGACTCCTTCCCAAGTGCTCCCTCTAACTACTTCCTTCACCACCCAACCCCACTACAATGGTTCCCAGCATCATCCGTGTGTCCCGGCACCGGTCTGTGCCCCTCTTAACCGTGAGTGGGATACTACACCCAAATAGGGGTGCAGAATCTCTGTGGTGAGTGGATCCGCAGGGGCACCACATGAACAAGGCAACTTTTAGGTGGATTCATAACTGGCTTAGTGATCGGTCCCAAAGAGTGGTCACAAATTGCTGCACATCCAGATGGAAGAATATCTGAAGTGGGGTACCGCAGGGCTCTGTCCTGGCAAGGGTGTTTTTCAACATCTTTAGCAATGATTTGGATGAAGTAATAGAGGGTAAACTGAATAAATTTGCTGATGACACAAAGCAAGGAGAGATAGCTATTACTAGAGAAGAGAGAAGACACAGGTTACATATTAGAATAAACTTTTTGACAGTGAGGGTGATCAACGAGTGGAACAGGCTGCCATGAGAGGTGGTAAGTTTCCCTTCAATGACAATCTTCAAACAAAGGCAGGACAGACGTCTGTCTGGGATGATTTAGTTAATCCTGCCTTGACCAGGGGTTGGACCAGATGACACAAGAGGTCCCTTCCAACTATATCATTCTATGATTGTTTTATTTTAGAGGATGTGCAATAGAATGGGATGCGTAAACAAATGTCTGCTCGAAACATAGGTCAGGTCAGAGCAGTGTCCTGTCAGGCATCATGAATGGACATCGCTCTGTTTAGTCAACCTGACAGGACACTGATGGAAGAAAACTAATGGAGAAGATAAACACCTTTCTTCAACTGAGAATGAACATCCCTTTCAGTCAGCCTGACAGTTTTAGTGAAGGGCAGGGAGGACGTCTGTCTAACTTTCCATGCAGCCTGTCCTAAGATGGTTGCACACTGCCGGATAGAAGTTGCCATTTTTAAAATCCTGACAGACACTAAATAGAGGTATTTTGAAAAAAATTTAAATATTCAAAAGTGTTTTTTTTTTTGTTATTAATCACATTTCTCAAAGAACCCTTTTAAGCCCAAAGAAGACAAAAAACTGAAGACAGCAGTGTTCATATCCACCAGTATTGAGGGCCTTGCCACACAGTGCTGGTATCTTTAAAGTCATGTACTAGTGGTCACGTACTAGTGGTTGTACTAGTGGTTGTATTATCAGCAGCACATGCTGCACCTTCTGTTATTTAAGGCTACCAATGACATGCCCAGAAGAGGACTTTAATTATGTGACATACCTGAACTCCTCGTAAGATGCCACTTTTTGATGAATGGCACGAAATTTTGCAGAATTTTCCCTCTGGTACTTCTCATCTGCAGCTACAGCATTGGCCAACTCCCGCTCCAACTCCCGAAAATCAAGCACTTCAGCATCATCCATTGCTAAGTAAGCACAAAATATAAATGTCATGGCTCTTCACTAATCTTATGACAGACAAATAAGATGAAGCAAGTTAGGCTGCTTTCACATCTGCGATTCTGCCCGTTCGCGGCAGATCCTGCAGCTTTGCCGCATAACAGCTGACTTGCGGCAAGCCCCATTCATTCTCTATGAGACTTGCCGTCAGGTGCAGCAGTTACGGCTTTGCCAGATCCGGTAAAGGAAAAAATAGGCTGCTAGCGCGGCTGCAAGTGCTGTATTTGCAGGATTCGGCAGAGCCACACCTGATGGCAAGTCTCATAGAAAATGAATGGGGTTTGCCGCAAGTCAGCCGTTACGCGGCAGATCTGCTGTGAATGGGCAGAGTTGCAGATGTGAAAGCAGCCTTATTGGGAAAAAAGACAATCTCCTGTATATACATGCCTTATCAGGGTAAACATTTGCAATATTGTAGGGGGGAGTCAAGTGCTTGAGACCTCCTACAATGTGTTCACTTGAAGGGCAATCACATATTTCTCCATAGAGAGAGAAAGTTGAGGCCGTGACTGTGGCTAAAGAGGTGGAGTGAGAGTAACCAGACCGTCTGAGATCAGCACCAGCTTTATGTTGAAGAGTCAAAACCACAATAAATATTTGGTTTGTTTTAGTACATTATTAAAGCCTCAATGGGGTCACATGAAAAATTTAAATAGCTAAAGTACAAAATTTAAAATAGAAGGAAAGTCAAAATCATTTGTACACTAAGTTCATATGAACACATTAAAAAATCGTCCAATTTTTCTCCATTAAAAATCCATGTTTTATACCTGCAATGTCATCCGTAAGACATCCGTTTTTATACATCAGCAGTTATTAAAATTTACAACAACAAATACACTTTAATATGGTAATAATGGCAACATATGTATAAAACTCGGATGCTGTAAGGTCAATCTGTATGGGATCCAATTCTTTTTGCATACATATAGGCTAGAATGAGAGAGTATTCTCTTCCGGAATACAGAACAGACTAGTGGACTGGTGCAGACTAAGTAACGCTTGAGTGAGATCAGAGTTTTACATATAAAGAACTCAATAATGGTCAGCATAGCCATAGAATAAGAATCATTTTTATTTTTATAGGGCCAACATAATCCGTAGCACTTTACAATTCAGAGGTTAATTGCATAAACAAGATAAGACTTTACAATACTATAAGGAGTGAGGGCCCTGCTCACAAGCTTACAATCTATCAGGAAATAGGGATAACGCAAAAGGTAAAAGGAAAAAATAAAGTGCTAGTCTGTGCATAATCCGGCCATAAGAATAAAAAATAGGGCATTCAAATAACGCTGTATGAACCAGTCACCAGCCAGGATCTGTACAAGGACGGGTACAAAGAGCTACTGAGTCAGTGGAAGAGAGAACAGGGACTTGTAAGTTAGGTAAGTGAGGTGATGTGATTGGCCAGTCTAGAGGAATGTGCTTTCAGGGCACACTTGAAGATGTTGATACTGGGAATTAACTGTCTTGTCTGGGGTAGCATATTCCAGAAAACTGGTGCAGCACGAGAGAAGTCCTGGAGAAAGGAGTGGGAGGTTCAGACTATAAGAACATGAAAAAAAATCAGGGCTTAACACGTTTGTAATCCTGTTGCCTGCTGATTTTAAAAGAAAGTGGCCTCAGGATGTGGCATTGCCGTTAAAGTTGCAGACCGTCAACTGGGATCATGAAAAAGGTAGAGAAACCTGCACGTCCAAATTACTTGTATAAGATGGGATCTAAGATGCTTTCTATGGTGTAAATGCAATAACTCAATGTTTTTTTTTCAAGAGAGAATAAATTTGGAATGTTTTTACACAAGGAATTGGGACGTGCAGTTTTATCTACATTTTTCATTAGGTTGGGATTATAGAGTATAGGCCCCATTACACGCAAAGATATCGGTTTTGTGACGTTGCAGCGATGTAGAAACGACATTGTTGCATGTGACATTTACCAACGACCAACAATGAGGTCGTTCATCATTGATCGTTGGTAAATGACCAGGACCATTCTTTGATCGTTGGTCTCCCGCTGGCGGCCAGCATCAGCGTATGTGACAGCGGGAGACCAACAATCATCGACCTCCCAGCCCCGCAGAGTACATGCTGGGAGGCTGGTAACCAGGGTAAACATCGGGTAACTAAGCGCAGCACAGGAAGGTCGTCGTGACAGAAGGGAGACCCTAGGGGCAACAGGTGATGCAGTGCACCCGAATCTGGATGTACCAGACGCCTCTGGTATGACTACCGACCAGAGGGGTCTGGTCCCGGGAAGAGGACCGGCTCTGAACACGGTCCGGGAGTTCAACCCCGAGCCGTTAAACTAGATGCTCAGTCTGTAGGAAGTCGCAGCCAAAGACCCGGCGCATCCTTTGAAAAGGCATACCGAACTAGGGTCAGGGGGACCTAAAGGGGAGTCCTCCACTGAATATCCATGGGAGCTGGCTCGAGGCTCTGCTAGCGGAGGCACTGCACGGTAGAAGGAGAAGAGAGCGCAGTGAGGGACCGGCAGGGAACAGCATGCACACAGGCACACCACCGAGGAGCCTAAATTAAACATCCCGGTTCCCTGGTGACCACACAGGCCATTAAGATCCAAGTGACTGTAACATCTGCTAATTTGCCTGAAGTACTGCAAGTAAACCCGTTCAGAGTAAAAAAGGTTTGATGTACTTTATTTCCCTCGCCTGAGGAGCCACACACTTGCTGCAGTGAAAAGGACAAGTGACAGTGCCGTGTGGTAAGCTGCCTCCCTGAGTAAAAACTACTACAACTGCCCCGGGGATCCCACTCCACCTACGGGGAGCGTAACCATCTGGCTGCCCTACCATCACTCCAGAGGTTTGGCCCACAGCACTGGTAACCATATCGGCTTCACACTGCGGCACGATCCAGTCCAGGGCTGTCCGGGATGACCCAGACAGCCGCAGACTGGATCAGCACACAGAACTGGAGGGCTAATATGCCGCGGTTCTGACCTGTCAGCGGCTGCAGCTGGGTGCGGCTGCACACCGGACCGGAGGGCATATTAGCCCTCCGGTTCTGTGTGCTGATCCAGTCTGCGGCTGTCTGGATCATCCCGGACAGCCCCGGACCGTGCCGCAGTGTGAAGCCGCCCTTAACAGATTCCCCAGGTTCAGGGCAGACGCAAGTATGACCCTAGCCTAAAGGCCCTATTACACTGTACAAGTTTGTGAACGAAATCGCTGAAACGTCACGGGTTTGAAGTCGTTTAAACGACATCGTTACAACTTCGTTGCGTGTGACACCGAGTTACGACTACGATAAATTGTTGGATTGTTGGTCGCAGATTTGAAAACATGTTCCTCGATCAGCCAACCTGCTGCATTGTTGTGTGTGACAGCACGATAACGATATCGTTAACAACTTCTCCTATTCACAACAGTGAACAAGTATCGTTCGCTGAGTTGTGCGAATGATAGCTGCTCGCTGGATCATTGGTGCGTCGTCCATGATATCTAGACGTGTGACATCTCAACAACGATGTAAAAAAAAAAGATGTCCTAACGACCGCGCTCCCGTGAGATCGCTAGTGACAGCGTTACAACATTGAAGCGTGTAACAGTACCTTAAGGCATTTGATGTTATATGCTAATGACCCTTGGCTCAGGCTCTCCTGCGAGTGTGACCCGAGTGTCATTGTACTATGATCCAATCCTGTGATGGGTGACAGCTGCGAAGGAGGGAGAGATTAAACCTGGACAGGAGTGTGTCAACTGCCTAGAAACACATGCAGCTGCTCACTCTACTCCGGAGAGGCAGCGGACGTGCCCAGTGACTCATGCGAGACTCTGGCGAGTATCTTGCATGCATCTTACATAGTGTGTCTCTGGCCTAAATCAGAACCTTCACAGAAATCTCCCCTATGCAAGTCAAAATGTAAAGTTAAGGCCACGTTACACACACAGATATCTGTGACCAACTTCTGAACAGATCTCTGGTTGCAGTGAAATCATGGACACATTGTTACATTTGTACACAGCCACAAAATGGAGCAATGTGTCCATGATTTCACTGCAACCAGAGATCTGTTCAGAAGTTGGTCACAGATATCTGTGTGTGTAACGTGGCCTTAAGTCTACTGCCATGCATGCCTACATTAATGGCGGGTTTACACGTTGCGATATCGGCGTTCAATTTCAATGAAAAGTCACGTGCTTCTATCTTTGGACCCGATATCGTTCCTGCGTTGTATGGTGTGAACATCCAATACGATGCAGGAACGATGTCAATGCGATATCGGGGATTGAATGAGCGTGCTATTCAATGCCCCGATATTGAAGGGAGGTTGGAGCCGGATCGTGCAGTGTAAACGCCCAACTACGATGCGATTTGAAACGTCACCCATTCACTCCCATGTTAAAGGATCGTTCCTGGGTTGGGGGGCGTAGACATCGCACGGACGTTGTATTCCGATATCGCAGCGTGTAAACATCCAATGCGATGCGGGAGAAACGTGCACTAAATGCGCACTCCCGTGCCATTGAGTTGCGATATCGCAACGATATTGAAGCGTGTAAACCCACCATAAAAGTAGGAGTTCAATATTAGGCCCATTGGTAAGTGTGAAGAGTGCAAGACAGGCTACTTTCACACCAGCGGTTTTTGACAGCAGGCACAGATCTAGGATCTTGACAGGACCCCATTTTTGACCATTCACTTTAAGGGTGTGTGCTCACGGTCCGGAGGAGCTGCGTGTTGGACGCAGCTCCTCCGGACCTGAGGGAAGCCGCGGGTGGCCGCAGAGAGACCGCAGCCGCCCCGTACTCACCATGTGCGGCGGGTGCGGGGCGGCTTCTCCATGCAGTCTCTCTGTGGCAGCCGCTTCCGACTCCGCAGCATGAAATGAACATGCTGCGGAGGAGTGGACTCCCGGCAACCCGCACCGCAGTTTCAAAGACGCTGCGGGCAGGTTATGCATAGTGAGGATGGGATTTCTTGAAATCCCATCCACTATGCTGATACTGTACTACGCAGAGTTTTGGACGCAGCGCAAAGACGCTGCGTCCAAAACGCTGTGTATCCTGATCGTGTGCACGCACCCTAATGGTGTCCGGTAGCATCAGTTTGCTACCAGATCCTCTTTTCTCATGAGCACAAAAAACACTGCATGCAACGTTTTTCGGACCATTTAAAAAATCGTATTCAACTAGATCTGGTATAATCCGGCATCAATTATAATGAAAGTCAATAGGTGCCAGATGTGATATGTGCATGTGGGCCTCACTAGAAGGAAGGTAGATACAGTTGTGCTCAAAAGTTTACAGTATACAGATTTTTAGCATATTTTGCGTATTCTCTTTTCAGAGAACATGAATGATAAAACAAAAACTTTTGTCCCATGAAGCACACTCAGCTCTCTTGCATTGGAGGTCACGTTGAAGGAGGAAGCGTCCTATTAGTGTGACCTCTCAGCACACGAGTGTCCGAAGAGCTGCGGCCGACCTCCGGGCACACACTGAGAGCTTCAGCCGTGCCAGCAGGGCAGTGAGTGAGGTCACCTGAGGACACAGCTGATGCGGTCACCATGGTAACTGAGTCAGCTGACTGCTGGCACGGCCACAGCTTTTGGCGCACTCATTGTGTGGTCAGAGCATCTCAGCTCTGCTACATCTGAGGTCGCGCAATGACGGCACCAAGAGCTGCTGCATTTGTGCCAGCGGTGTAGTGTCTGAGGTCACCTGAGGACACAGCTGATGCTGTCACCATGGTAACTGAGTCAGCTGACTGCTGGCATGGCCGCAGCTCTTGGCGCTCTCATTGTGTGCTCGGAGCATCTCAGCTCTGCTACATCTGAGGTCGCGCAATGACGGCACCAAGACCTGCTGCATCCGTGCCAGCGGTGCAGTGAGTGAGGTCACCTGAGGACACAGCTGATGCGGTCACCATGGTAACTGAGTCAGCTGACTGCTCGCACGGCTGCAGCTCTTGGCGCACTCATTGTGTGCTCGGAGCATCTCAGCTCTGCTCCATCTGAGGTCGCGCAATGACGGCACCAAGAGCTGCTGCATCCGTGCCAGCGGTTCAGTGAGTGAGGTCACCTGAGGACACAGCTGATGCCGTCACCATGGTAACTGAGTCGGCTGACTGCTCGCACGGCTGCAGCTCTTGGCGCACTCATTGTGTGCTCGGAGCATCTCAGCTCTGCTCCATCTGAGGTCGCGCAATGACGACACCAGAGGCTGCTGCATCCGTGCCAGCGGTGCAGTGAGTGAGGTCACCTGAGGACACAGCTGATGCGGTCACCATGGTAACTGAGTCAGCTGACTGCTGGCACGGCCGCAGCTCTTGGCGCGCTCATTGTGTGCTCGGAGCATCTCAGCTCTGCTCCATCTGAGGTCGCGCAATGAAGGCACCAAGACCTGCTGCATCCGTGCCAGCGGTGTAGTGAGTGTTTTGATCATGATACCAATATAGCAAAGCTAAATCTATTGTTCCACAAATGGAACAATTTCATTCTTACACATTAATGCATTCATCTGAGCATTTAGCAATAAAGCTGTGTAAGAAATCAGGGGGGAAATGTAGTGACACAACTTTCCTACCTTGCTTTCTTCCTTCAGCTCAGCAGAAACGCTGTCACCATGGTAACAAACTTCTCTCGTTCAATTCGGCCAATTCTACCCAATCAGAAGCCAGAACGTCACGGCAGCGGCCTCCTGCCCTTCCGTATATTTATAGGTGTCTAAATCTATGCCTTAACATTTTTATTGCTATTTTATCCATATTATTTATATTGCTTTATCTTAGAAGACACTGAAAAGAGGTTAATACACATCATGTATGAGCACAGGGCGTTTTTTATTCTGTTTGTGCAGGCAGCGGAGGGCGCCCGCAGTGAAGTGCTCGGCGCTCGGGGGCCTGCTCTGCCGGTGTCGCAGGAAGTGAGAGAGTCGCGTGAGCGGAGAGACGTACAAGGAACGTGCGGTACCGGCTGTGTGTGAGCGGAGGCTGCAGGTAGTGTGTGCGGCTCATGTCACTCCTTACCGTCCACCATTGCACTCAGGCAGCTCCCAGTCATTCATTACATGGCATTTCCACATGTGCTTCCTACTAACAGGGTTCGCTGGGACTTTCAGGTCTACACTTGCTGTTGTATCCCCCCTAGGTCCCCCTGCTCCCACTATTACTTTATGTCCTTTTATTTATATTGAGTATCACCATCCTCCATTAGCACAGCACACAGCGGAGCCATATACCTTTCATCAAGGCTATGTGCCCATGAGGCGGGGTTTGCATCCATTTTTCCAGTGCTCTAAGCGGATCACTCAGATGAAATCCCGGCCAAGTCTATGGGTTTTCATTTTTTGCCATTCAGACAGGGCATTTGTAAAGTGATCCGTTTTTTTCACCTTTAGAGTGCTCTGTTTTATGAATGCGCATGTTTCTGTGGCGGGTTTCCCATAGAAGCCATTGTTAATGGGGAAAAACATGGATCAGAAATAGATGATCCAGTTTTTGGTGCGGTTTTTATAAAGACAGATCCTGTTTTGCAGCAGAAGCGGTGCGTCTTAATGTAGCCTAAGACTTAAAGGGTTTTCCCACAAACAAAGTTGATTTTAATCAATAGATCTTGGAATAATAATAATTTCCACAATTGGATGTTTACAAAAATCTTCCTGTGCTGAGATAATCTTATACATGTGTCCCTGCTATGTGCTGTGTAATGGATGTGTCTGACCATACAGGGACATAGTCTGATCATACCACATCTCCTGTGCTGAGATAATCTTATACATGTGTCCCTGCTATGTGCTGTGTAATGGATGTGTCTGACCATACAGGGACATAGTCTGATCATACCACATCTCCTGTGCTGAGATAATCTTATATATATGTCCCTACTATGTACTGTGTAATGGATGTGTCTGACCGTACAGGGACTTAAGCTCACGACACAACAGCGATCCCGACAGCAATAACAATCCTGTAGGGATCGTTGGTGCGTCGTTACCTAGTCACTGGGGAGCTGTCAAACAGGCAGATCTCCTCAGCAACCAGGGAGCCACCTCCTTGGAAGCGGGAGGACACTGGTAACTATGATAAACAGCGCGTATATAGGCAGCACGCACTGCCTAGATACCCGCTGTTTATCATAGTTACCAGAGTTCTTCCTGCTTAGTGCTGGTAACCATGATAAACACCAGGTGTCTAGGCAGCGTGCGCTGCCTAGATACCTGCTGTTTACCATGGTTACCAGCCTGTGAGGTCGCTGATCGTTGGTCTCTCGCTGTCACATGCAGCGATGCGTGCTGACCAACAGGAGCGCAACAAACAAAAAATGAACCAGAACACTTTGTGACGATCAGCGACCTCACAGCAGGAGCCTGATCGCTGCTAAGTGTCACACGTAGCGAGATCGCTGTTACGTCTCAAAACCTGTGCCGTTATAACGATCTCACTAACTATCTCGTTATGTGTGAGGGGGGCTATAGTATGATCATACCACATCTCCTGTGCTGAGATAATCATATATGTGTCCTGCTATGTACTGTGTAATGGCTGTGTCTGACTGTACAGGGACATGGTCTGATTTTACCACATCTCCTGTGCTGAGATAATCTTATATATGTGTCCCTGCTATGTACTGTGTAATGGATGTATCTGACCGTGGAGGCACATGGTCTGATCATACCACATCTCCTGTGCTGAGATCATCTTATATATGGGTCCCTGCTATGTACTGTGTAATGGTCGTGTCTGACCAGGCAGGGACGTAGTCTGATCATACCACATCTCCTGTGCTGAGATCATCTTATATATGGGTCCCTGCTATGTACTGTGTAATGGTCGTGTCTGACCAGGCAGGGACGTAGTCTGATCATACCACATATCCTTTGCTGAGATGCGTATTTTTACATGCGCTTTACCCCCAAAAGTGCGTCTGCATTTCTCGGCAATGTGAATGGAAATTCACTTTTGCCGTTCAGGCTCTGCTCCTTTTTCCTCCATAGGCCCCACTATAAGGAGCTGGAATTACGTATCGCCGTTCGGACAATGCGCAATTCCAGCGCCTATAAGCGTGGCCGCATGAGGAAAAGCAGGATGTGATGTCACACGGGGGAGGAACAATCCTGTGTTTCTCCCCACGTGTGACATGTCAGGCCAGGAGTTTTGCTTTTTCAGTGTATCTACATACACTGTGAAAGCAAAATGAAAGTGAAAAAAAATGTATAAAAAATAAATGCTCACCTCTCCGCCGGCTGTCCGGGACCCAAGAAGACCTCCGATCGCTGCCAGGACCTTAAAATGTGTTTGGCCGGTAGCGATCAGGTGATATGCATCAGCGGAGAGGTGAGCATTTTTTTTTATTTTTTATACTTTTATTTTGCTTTCTGGGAAAGCAAAACTTCAGCCCCGACATGTCACACGGGGGAGGAACATAGGATTCTTCCTCCCCTGTGTGAAATCACATTCTCCTGCGCCTCCTGGGGGAAAAAATGCGGCCATGAAAAAAACTTGGTGTGTGAGCGCTAAAAAGCGCAGACTCAAAACGTGGGAAAAAACACGGCGTGTGAACGCAGCCTAAAGACAGGACCGCATGTAACCGTAACCAAGGATATTTACAGTCACTGACAGCAAGTGGAGGACTAAAAATGTGGCGAAACTGCTTAACCAAATTAAACAAAATATCCAGGATAACTCCAAAAAATAAAATTGCACCTAAGCCCTAACAGGCAGGTAGTTGGCACCCACCTGCCTGTTGTACCTGACATCATTCACCGCCGACTGGAGCTGTCACAGGACCTTCCTGTAGGCAATTTTGGAGCTTCCGGTGACATCACGACTACCCAGGGGAGGATTCCTTCCCCTCGGTAGACGGACGCATATCAGACGTCACGGTGATTGACAGCTGGCTCCCCCAATCAGGTAGCAAGGAGCCAGCTATCAAACAGCGTGAAGTCGGCCATGTGCTCACCTGTGCATAGCAGAAAAGCCGCTCTGCTCAGTGTTTACCCCACCATGCTTTCCCCGGCAAGAGCGGTCTGTGACTGCTCTGGGCCGGGGGTGAACAGCGAGGACTGGTGTTGGCAACAACAGGCAAATAGGTGACAGCTACCTGCCTGTTAGTGTTTGGGCACTTTTTGTTTTTTAGTAAATAACCTGGCTATCTTTGTGCCCATGATCATTGCTAGCAATGTGTTTTTGCTGAGTCCAAAATTCTGCATTGTACAGTGGATGGGATTCCTAGAAATCTGCTGTCCTCTGTGCTTTGTTTTTATACCGCAACTCTGGAAGCTGCGCCGCATATGTCAATCTATGCTTGTGGAGACAAGCGCATTCTCATCCGGAAAAGACAGTGAAAATCCACTGTGTCCAGAGGCCTGACAGTGGGAATGTAGCCTAAGAGTTGGGGAACGTTTTTTACAATAATGTATTTTACTTCATTAAATTGGAGCCCCACCTTTAGCCTCTATACCTGAATTCTCCTCCCTTGCCATCATATTGGAGCCCTTTCAGAAGGTTTTTCTCCTTTCAGATATGGGAACACCTGCTCTTTGCCGCTCTCCCGATGTGGAGTTAGAAAAATAGTTGCGCGCCTATGTGCCACACTCTGGGTAGCAGCTGGTGCCTGATATTCCTGTCTTGGCTATTAAAGTCTGAGATGGGAATAACCCTATAATCCCTCCCTGTTACCGTTTCACACTGGATACAAATATTGCTGTTTGAATTTGGCCATTTCTAGAACACCAGGTTATCAGATTGCTCATACATTTAGAAGAACTAATTTTTTTAGCATTGAATTAATTGAGGTTGTTGTATTTCTTTGCACTTTCAGGATCTGCAGACATGGACGCTGATCCGTATGATGAGTTTGGTAATTATATTGGCCCGGAACTTGACTCTGATGATGACGATGATGATGATGACATGGGAAGAGATGACAGGGACATAGATGTGGTAAGATACAGATATCCTGCACAATTGATCCAATGTTTGCAACCATTCACCTGTGTTTGGTAACTTGAAGGTCACCTGTTCATTCCTGAAGATGCACTGTTATAAATGGGTGGAATGTAATGTAGTTATACTATAAATGTATCAGTTATATTAATTTGTGTGGGATTTTAAATGCATTATGAGTTTACAAAGAGAGGAAAAAGAAGAGATGGACACTTTGCGCAGCAGATCTAACAATGAAACATGCACCTAGATCTATACATTTAACAAGCCGATAACTAGGAATAAAATGCTAAGTACCCAAATCTTATACGCTGAACCATAGACGAATATTCAAAAATAACTCACCATGGCCAATCCAATAGTAAAAATGCACAAGCTGGCTGCAAAGACCCTCTCAGAGTAGAGATGGGGGCAGCACTGCAGATGGAACAACCACTCAGTCTCTTTATGGAGAGGAGAAGCTGCTTGCATAACACTCTCTAATGGAGCTGCAAAGGGATTCTGTCATATAGATAGGTAATATACACATGTAGTATCTGAACAGCAGCCTATTATTGGCACCAGGTGCAGCGTGCTAGTTAACGCTGCATGACAATATTCACCGTGTCTGAACAATAGCCTATTAGTAACTCTCAGTATGGCGGGATAGTTAACTCCATATGAGTGTATCTCACAAGACGGACTCACCACTTTACCATCTAAACTCAGGAGGCCCCACTACACCCTGCAAAAGTGTATAAAATGTGTATAAAAAATGTGAGGTGTTAGTTGGTATTTTGACCAAAACACAGACGCTTGTAACCCATACGTCAAGGGTCCTCACACTTGCAAGTCTCTAACTTAATCGCTGAACCATAGAAAAATATTCAAAAATAACTTGCCATCACCAATCTAATACTAAGAATGCACAAGCTGGGTGCAGAGATCCTCCCAGAGTAGAGATGTCGGTGCATCGTGCAAATGGAACAACCACTCACAGCCTTTTAATGGAGGGGCTTCTTTTCAGACACTGTGTGTATCTCGCTCATCTATATGATATACTCCCTAAGCAGCATTATTAGTGTGCTTTATGCAAGCAGCTGCTTCCCTCCATTAAAAGGCTGTGAGTGGTTGTTCCATCTGCATGATGCACCAGCGTTGCCCCCATTTCTACTTTGGGAAGTTCTCTGCACCCAGCTTGTGCATTTTTAGTATTGGATTGGCCATGGTGAGTTATCACCCAAATATTATACCATGGTGTAAACCACATAATAAGAGCCCGAAAACAATGAGGACAAGTAAAATATCCTTTGCATAGCATGAAATTGCTCCAGACACAAATGTATGTGCACGTAATAACATGAGGAAAAACCCTTAAACTACAGTTCTCGACTTCGAACTATTACTGCTATGGTGCTACTGACTAGGAGAGTAACCCCAGCAGAGGAACAAAATCCTGGCTTTCACCACAACAGTTTTCTATTCCATATTTAAATCACCACCGAGCTGTCAGATGACAGTTTCCCTTATAAAATGATGGCATTATTGAGAACTCAAACTGAAACGCTACTGTAAATGGGTTCTGGTCCGTAAGCACAAAAAGGATTTCCAAAACAAGCACCTTTGGCATCCCCGGGCAGTTAAATGCACCATTCTGCCTACTTGTTGTCCATCTGTTCTCCCCTCCTTTATCTCTTAAAATGCCAGAGATGTCAATAAAGGAATAGGGTGGAGAGGGATGCAACATAAGTAGGTGGGAAGGTGCGCTGACCTGTTTGGCGATGCAAAAGGTGTACCGAGCTCCTATGCTTGGTTTGAACAGTCATTTTGTGTTGTCAGTTTTCTTGTAAGCTGCTCCCAAAGTCCTTTTACAGTGTGTGAAGCATAGTGCAGTCTTTAAAGGGAATCGGTCATGTAAAAAAAAAAAAGCTATTAACCTGCAAATATTGGGTTAATCTGCATGTTAATAGCATTCTGACATCATGCGGCCACTGTACTGAGAGCCCCACTGCCGGGAGGAAATGATCTTTATTCCTCCCAGCAGCCTTGAACTATCAGTCGTAGGGGCGCAGCTGGCACAGTGTCAGTTCTCCGCTCAGTACATAGTGAGTGCCAGCTGTAACAACGCTCCAGCTTTGCACTGATCAATGGTTATAGCTGCGATTCATCATCTACTGAGCGGCCACTGAAATGGCGCCAGCTGTGTCTCTACGACTGAAAGCTGGAGACTGCTGGATGGAATAAAGATAAGTGATGAGCGAGCACCAGCATACTCAGGTACTCGTAACAAGCAGTTTGATGCTCGGATAAGCGTGATTTGAGTACCCGAGTGTAATGGAAGTCAAAGGGGACCTTGAGTATTTTTCCAGAAGATCTGCTGGATAAATGCCATTCCCATTGACCTCCATTATACGACTCGTACTCGGGTACTCAAGTTGTGCCTATCTGAGTATTCATCTGCTCAGTATGAGTACCTGAGCATGCTGGTGCTCACTCATCACTTAAGGCCGAGTTATAAGCAGCGACATCGCTACCAATGTCGCTGCAATGTCACAGGTTTTGTGACATTGCAGCGACGTCGCTGCGTGTGACATGCCGCAGCGATCAGCTCGATGATCGTTGCGGAATGGCCAGAACCATTTTTCAATCGTTGTTCTGCCGCTATCATGCATGCATCGGCATGTGTGACAGGTGCAACGACCAGAGACACCTAGTGTGTGCCGACACCCTTACCGATGGACATGTGGACATTATAATAGTGCTTCCATTCACTGACTACAAACAGGTACCTTCAAAAGGGGGTAAACCAAAGGCAAGTGTTCAAAAGTAGCAGACATTTTCCTTATACAATGAACAATTCACATAAATCAGAAAAGCTTTTTAACAGATCATGTAATCACCCTTCATGGGGCAGATGGGCGATCACGTGATGGGGTTATTTATTGCTTACAATAGCTGAGCTACAATGCAATGATAAAGTCACAGAAGAGTAAAAGTATTGTAATTCTGGTTGTGTAACAGACTTTCCCCCACTGTGAAGATTCATCAACATTTGTAAAATGCAGTTCTGCCGTATATATGTTAGACAACATTTGTCATTTCCTGTCCTTTCTGTTACAGGCAGAAGATGATGACGATGATGAATATATGGGCGATGCCGATGAAGATCGTACGGGGATGGAAGTTGTGCTACATGAGGACAAGAAGTATTACCCCACTGCCGAGGAAGTCTATGGTCCAGAGGTAGAGACTATTGTGCAGGAGGAGGATACGCAGCCGCTGACAGGTGAGAGGAGCCTCTTATGTGATGAGTGATCATCTGTGAGGCTAACCTGTGTCTTTGTAAACTATAGACTGTGTTCTCTATCTTTACAGAACCTATTATTAAACCAGTGAAAGCAAAAAAATTCTCAATGATGGAACAAGGACTTCCCACCACAGTGTATGCAATGGAGTGAGTATGTTTCACATCAGCCTCTTTCCTATATTAAAGGACGATTTGATTCCAATCATTTACTATTCCATTTCTTACAGTTTTTTGGCCGATCTCATGGATAATCCAGAGCTCATTCGCAATGTGACACTTTGTGGGCACCTTCATCATGGAAAGGTAAAAGTCCTACTAAGAGTCCTTTCACATCAGTGTTTTCGCTAATGTGCGGCAGATCCAGCAGATTTACCGCATCTGCCGCCTAACGGTCACACTTGCGGCCCGGATCCGGCAAGCCCCATGCATTGTCTATAGGGCTTGCGGTCCAGTGCGGCAAGTGCGGGTACACTGGATCGGCTGGATCCAGCACTTGCGGCCGCTAAAAAAAAGGTGCAAGCAGTGGGGGGTTTCCCATAGAGAATGCATGGGCTTGCCGCAAGTGCAGCAGATGCGGTTTTCTGTCCGGATCTGCTGGATCCGGAAAGAAATGCTAAGTTTGGACCTAATATAGGTATAATTCATAGTATTTATAGATGGATATAAATATATTTATATTTTCCCCTTTACAATAGAGATGTGACAGTTCTTGCAGGTCATCATCTGCACCCTGCTTTTTATGTCATACATGTTATATTGGCAATGTGGATGACTAGCACTCAACGAAGGATGTTCATGGTGCTAGTGAATGGAGCAGATGATCCCGTAGTTAATGGTTCATATAATCACTGCACACGTATACGTTGTATCTGCTTCAAGTGAATGTTTATTTATATAATGGTGAGTTGAGCGAGAGGCAAATGACGATTTGGCCAGTATATGGCCTTGATCACAAAGTCACCATTTTTAGAGATGCATCATAGGTGCAACAATTAAATCCCGGAGGTGTGGTCTGGATGTGATAAATATCTCCAATATCAGTAGTGGTGAATGGGCTTATTGCAGTAATGTTTTCCGGTAATAAGGTCAGGACCACAAAGATAAATAGATCCTGTATGGAATGAAGTGGCCTGTGTTCTGAATCCTTCACTGGAGTTAAAGGGTGGTCACACTGTAGTGATGAAAGCAGGGATCTGTTGCCTAAGGATGCCTGGTGGTGGTCGCACAAGTTGTACAACTGCCCATTTAATTTGGAGTTTTCGGGATTGGTGGTGGCACTGCGGTGGATGCTGACACTTCAGTGTCTTAGCTGGTTTATAGAAAGATATAAATATAATTATATTGTACCATTTACAACAGAGATGTGACAGTGCTTCCAGGTCATCATCTGCACCCTGCTTATTATGTCATGCATGTTACATTGATCATTCTCTTTCCATGTTTATCCCCAGACCTGTTTTGTGGACTGTCTGATTGAACAAACACATCCAGAGATCCGGAAACGTCACGACCAGGATGTAAGGAGATATATTTGTCTGTGTCTTTCACATCTGCAGTGCAGCTACATCAATACACACAGCTCACTGCACTGTATCCAACACAAGTATTGGAAATGTGTTATTGTATTGGGTCCAAAAACAAGAGTATGCCCACCCTAATCCTTCAGTGGCCTAGATAATTTGCTTCTATGTGATCTTTTCTGTCATCCTCATTATAGGGAATCTGTCACCTCGTTTTACCCCTCTAACCTACCACTACCTGTCCCTGCACCTTCCTAGCAGATCCCTAGCCACCCCTGTCTCACCTAAAAGGGCTTTATAAAGATTAAGTAAATGACTTATATACTTACCTATAGTCTGGATCCATAGTTTGCGGTGGGCGGGCTCCATTCTGCCTCCTTGCTTGCTTGCAGCATGCCCTGCTGGGCGTCATCGTTCCTTCTTCTGTTCATGCCTCCATTTGAAAATTACTGCCTCTTCTGATGTATATGCTCCGGCTCTAACGTCATATCAGGCCCGGTGCATTGTGGGGGCTGATCACGTGGTACGGGCCGGCTTCAATATGCGCACTGCACATGCACTGAAGCCAGGCTGTACCAATGCATCGGGCCGGATATGACGTTACAGCCAGAGCATATACAGCAGAAGAGACAGTAATTTTCAAATGGAGGCATGAACAGAAGAGGGAACGATAACGCCCAGCAGGGCGTGCTGCAAGCAAGAATGGAGCGTAATGGAGTCCACCCACATCAGACTATGGTAGACTATAGATAAGTATAAAGTCTTTTGCACTTATAGTGCAGGTGAGTCAGGTGTTAGGGATCTGCTAGGAAGGTGCAGGGGCAGCTAGTGATAGGTTAGAGGGGTAGAATGAGGTGACAGGTTCCCTTTAATCTTGCTAGTCTTTTATATAATGTCACTTTGTCCTAGTGTCCAATTTACTTATTTTTTATGTTCCTTTTCAGCTTTGCTACACTGACATCCTCTTTACTGAACAGGAGGTAAGTGTGGCTCATATGAAGTCACATTACATGCAGAATTACTAGGAGTGAAAAAAGTAAACAAAAACTTTTTGTTGGTCATGTCATTGGGTGACATACGAACCATGGGTTAGTCTGCGGCAACCTGGAGACTGATACTATTACATTTTCTTAACAAAAAAGATGTCTCCTCCACAGGAGACTATACCTTGCCTGCTAGAACCAGGTCTCCGCTGTTTAGCTTAGTGCCATTGTAAAGGTACCGTTAAACGGCACGACGTTGAAACGATGTCAGCAACGATTTTGCGGGAGCGCGGTCGTTCCCGACACTGTTGGTGAGATGTCACACGTCTAGATATCGTGGACGACGCACCAACAATGTAGTGAGCAGGTATCATTCACAAAGCAATCGAACGATACCTGCTCATTGCTGTGAGTGGGCGAAGTCGTAAACGACATCGTTATCGCGGTGTCACACACAACAATATAGCAGGTTGCTGGAGTTGATCGTGTGATTTGAGAACATGTTCTCAAATCTGCGATCAACGATCCAACGATTTATTGTTGTTGTATCGTGCTGTTACACGCAACGACGGTCTTACGATGTCGTTTCAACGTCGCTCAAACCGTGACGTTAAAGCGATATCGTTAATGATTTCGTGCCGTGTAACGGTGTCTTTAGGCAGACATGGGTGCTAGTCTGAGACAGATTTAGCTTTGGTTAGGTTAGAGGCTAACAACCTCCATCTTATTTTTTTTGTTTGTTTATCTTTCTATCCCAGGAACAGCATTAGGATACCCCATGGTTCCTATAGCGGCCGTCACACGCTACGATATCTTGAAAGATATCGCTTGAACGCGCCAGATCAAACATCGCTTGAACGATGTCTGTGTGTGTGACGGCAAGATACGACGAGCGAGAATTGATAAAATCGCAAATCGTGATCTGAGCTCCGGAGCTCAGATCTTGCGATTAACGATTTCACGATCTGTCTCATCGTGGTGTATAACACCACGATGAACGATCTCCCAGCGGCAGAGCCTATGCTGGGAGATGGTAACTATGGTACACGTCGGGTTACTAAGCGACGCGCGGCGCCTAGTAACCCGATGTGTACCTTAGTAACCAGCGATCTCGCTGCTCCACATACTCATTCAAAAATCTCTCGTAGTCTTTATTAGGGGACACAGCACCCACCTCTTCTTTTTTGGTTGGGTGTTTTTTTCTTTCAGGGTGGTTATACTTTTTAATTTTTTCATGCTTTAAAAGCACTAACCGGCAAGTTGCTGCACCTACCTGCCTATTGTGCCCGGCACCAGTCACCGCTGTTCATCCCCAGCACAGAGCGGTCACAGACTACTCCTGCCAAGGGCGCATGCGTAAACACAGAGCTTAAGAGCGGTGGCTTCTTTACTGCTCTACAGAAGTGGGCGCATGGATGACGTCACGCTGATGGACAGCCGCCTCCTCACTACCTGATTGGGGGAGCCAGCTGTCAATTATTGTGATGTCAGTTATGCGCCTGTATACAGAGGGGAGAAGCCGCCCATCTGTAGTCATGACATTACTGGAAGCGGCAAAGTTGCCGACAGGAGCCATCTGTGACCGCTCCGTGTCAGCGGTGAATGGCGCAAAGCACAACAGGCAGGTGGGTGCCAGCTACCTGCCTGTTAGTGCTTGGGCACAATTATTTCTTTATTTTTATCCCAAATACCCTCTTTAATTCTTTTGCTCTCTCAGACACTCAGGAGGCCTGGTGCTGGCAGTTGAGGTATAGACTGCTGGGGAGGAGAGAACTTTTTTAAGATGTATTGTTAATGTCCAGATGACGGCATACCAGCTCATCGTTCCAGTGTCTTCTGGTGAAGACTTCAAGAAAGAGGTTTTATGTGTATCACAAATCTTTATTTCTTATCCTTTCTTAAATTTGTATTCTTTTCTGCTTTCAGAGAGGTGTTGGTATGAAAAGTACACCTGTGACCATTGTACTTCCCGACACCAAGGAGAAATCCTATCTGTTTAATATAATGGATACTCCAGGTATGGAAGGTCCTGTGAAGGAGGTTGTATTGATTAGTTGGGTTAGTGGTGGTGGGAGCTGGAGCTATTTCATGGATTGGCTCTGATATTTCTCGTATTAGTGCAGACTGTATAATTGATCTTATTAAAGGTGTCTGTATAGAGGTTGATGTATGATGCTCCATGCTCTTATACATTGACACATTGATGCTATACATTTTTGTCTTCTCTTCATTGTAACTCATCTGATCATTTTTCAGGTCACGTGAATTTCTCTGATGAGGTCACAGCTGGGTTTCGGATATCTGATGGCATTGTGTTATTCATCGATGCAGCGGAGGGGGTAAGATTTTGGGTTTATGCGATTAACTGTGCTAAAATATATTCCTACTGCGTGCCAGGTGGTGGAAATGGCCACATAGAGCCTTGTTTATATGGTAGAGCCATTGCCTGTGTCTGCCTTCTTGTCATCTAACTTAAATATCACTTTAATTCTCTTTTTGGATCCCTATTCTTATCGTCTTCTATATTTCTTTTCCTACTAGGTAATGCTGAACACAGAGCGACTGATCAAACACGCCGTGCAGGAACGTTTAGCCGTCACTGTTTGCATTAACAAAATCGATCGGTTAATTCTGGAGCTGAAGTTGCCCCCCACAGATGCGTATTACAAACTGAGACACATTGTGGATGAGGTTAATGGATTACTCAGGTACAGGGGGGGTTTGTTTAGCTGTAAAGCGATGTAGGATGCAGCTTCTAGTAGTGCGGTAATGATCCTATGTCTCTCTGCAGCATTTATTCTACAGATGAGAACCTGGTTTTGTCTCCCCTCCTGGGTAACGTCTGCTTTGCTAGTTCACAGTACAGCATCTGCTTCACGCTGGGCTCATTTGCCAAGATCTACGCAGACACCTATGGTACGTTGATGGTTTGGTATTATGGGATCGATAGCTGGATTATTTGAAGGTTTTATAATTCCAGAAGTTGTGACTATTAGCTATACCCCTCCCCTATGTCCCCTTGTATTGCCCGAGCACTTGATAGCATGCTATCAGAATAGTATCTCTCATGTATTTAATGAAATGAGGGTTATGATTTAATGGAGTTATCCAGGACAAATGTATATTTTTACTGTGGGCCTAAGAACTTAGAGGCAAGTAGTTACCTGCATGGTTCTTTCTGGTATCTAGATTTCCGACGTCTAAAGTAAAATTGAATTTAGTTTCTGCTCGACCAATCATATTTCTCTTACCATCAGACACCATATTGTGTTTCCAGGCTTTTTGCAGGGCGCTCAGTGCTCCATTTCCTACTAGGAGTGGTGATGACATTTCTGAAATGTTCTTCTATGTATTTTCTTTTGTAACTGGAGACCTCTACTGGAGAGCTGCGGAAGTACAGTAGAAAAACTGCACTGATTGCATATAAAGTCATCTTCTGCCTGCTCCTCAAGGGGCAATTCTAGAAGATGATATATTAGTATTGTGTAGCTTTGGTAAAGATAGACAGCAATGTTTTACAGTGAAATAATCTTTGATCTGCAGGTGATATCAACTATCAGGAGTTTGCTAAGCGGCTGTGGGGCGACATCTACTTCAATCCAAAAACGTAAGTTTTCTCTATGTGGATTGAATGTTGGAAATAGGAGCAGGAACATTATAGTCAGTATAGAGTTAACTCCGTGCAGTTCTTTAGCATTCACGTCTTAAACTGAAAAATTGCAAACTTCTGTTCCTTCTTCCAGACGTAAATTTACCAAGAAAGCACCAACAAGCAGCTCCCAGCGAAGCTTTGTGGAGTTCGTCTTGGAGCCCCTGTATAAGATCTTGGCTCAGGTTAGCGCTGGTTTTCAGGTCTGACATGTGTTATTTTTGCTGAAACGTTGTCTCATTAGTTATTATTGTCCTTTTCTTTTAGGTTGTGGGAGATGTGGATACATCCCTGCCCCAGACACTGGAAGAATTAGGAATTCATCTGACAAAGGAGGAACTAAAGCTTAATATCCGGCCACTGCTGAGGCTCGTGTGCAATCGCTTCTTTGGGGAATTCACAGGTAATGCATTTGCTGTGTGTGGATTTCACGTCTAAACATTGTACATAAATGCTGTGTATGAGAACCCAATCTAAAAACTGCTATAGTGTTGTAACATATTAAACAATGAAGCTGATTGGCGTGTAATGTTCCTGACATGTTGTTGTGGTACAAAATAATGTGAAACCCATTTCTTGTGCTCACATTTTGCAGGTTTTGTAGATATGTGTGTTCAGCATATTCCATCTCCAAAGGCCGGTGCGAGAAGCAAAATTGAACACGCGTATACCGGAGGTGTCGACTCTGAACTAGGAGAGGAAATGAGCCAGTGTGATCCTGAAGTGCGTACATTGTCACTATTGTATTTCATTTAGTGAATAATCATAGAAACGTGTGTGTGTGTGTATATATACTGTGTACATACATATATTAGTGTGTGTGCAAGTGAATATATCTGTATTTTCAAAAGTGGAATTGAAATGCTAAGGCTACGTTCACACATTGCACATTTTTTAGCGCTTTTTTACGAGCCCTTTTCACAACATCGTTCAAGCGATGTTTGATCTGGCGCGTTCAAAATGTGCCTTTTGTCTGTCTGCAAAGTGAATGGGAAATTCACTTTGCCGTACAGACACTGCAAATTTTTACTGGGGGCTGGCAGACATGTCACAGAGAGGAGGAGGATACAGGATTCTTCCTCCCTCTCTGTGACATCACTTCTCCCCCCGGCCGTAAAAAAAGCGTGCTGTGTAAAAACCACTGCTTCTTTTTTTGTGCGGGTGCAAAACGCTGGTAAAAGCGTCCGTGCAAAAAAAGCGCTGTGTGAACATAGTCTAACAGGAAAAGTCATGTTATGAAAATAACATAGTACATGTTAATGATACACAAATGATTAAAAACTGTACACAGAATTTCAAAATATCAATATATTCAGTATTGAATAAGATACACAGAAATCCCATACTTACACAACTTGACTGCTAACACTAAGGTTATTCATGGTTGTCTGAGGAATGTTCTGCCATGATGAATGCTCTTGAGCAAATCATCAAGATCCACTGCTGATAGCTTCCTTTGCAATTACCAACCACTAATATCCAAGTTATGCTCGATGAAAGACAGGTAAGGAGATGCTGCAGGCCATGGAAGCCATAGACTGATCACAAATACACAAGCAACATGTGTGTTAAAAAAAACAAAATGGCTCCTGGGACCCTTTCATGTTCATTTGTGAAGGCCTCTTCTTAAAGTTACCCACTTGGTCTCTATACCGATCTCCAGCTATTATTGCATCCAAAATAAAAGCAGGACTGATCACTGTAGAGGACATACCTCTATTCCAACATCTATTGTCGTCTTTGTTATGTGACATGACAACCTTTGAGTCCGGTGGCGTGAGCTCTATGGAGCATCTGTAGTGGGATATCTGACTTAAGGTAGCATTACACGGTACGAGATCGTGAACGATATCACTGAAAATCACGGGTTTAGAGTAATTCAAACAACATTGTTAGTACGTCATTGCACATGACACTGAGATACGACTACGATAAATCGGATCGCTGATCACAGATTTGAGAACATGTTCTCAAATCAGACGATCCACGATCAGCCAACCTGCTGCATCGTTCTGTGTGACACCGCGATAACGATGTCGTTAACGATTTCCTCTATTGACAACAGTGAACAAGTATCGTTCACTGGGTGGTGCGTCGTTCATGATATCTATAGGTGTGACATCTCGCCAATGATCACTAAACGATGTCCTAACAGCAGCGCTCCCGTGAGATCATTGGTGAGATCGTTACGACATTGAAGCATGTAACGGTACCTTTACAGTCAATGTCATACAAACAACTTGCATAGTGTGTGGTGCCTTAATGTATGGAAGCTAAACTTTTGTAAACTTCACTTCAGCTACACTAACATTACAGTTGACATTACATTAATTTAGTCGTTGGACTAGTGGTACGGCCATTTCTCGAAGTGTCCCAGGAATCATTTTTCAACACGACGACGTCAGACCACCATGCCTGGTTTGGTGACAGGTCCTCTTTAATAACCTCATTAATCACATGGGTAAATACATGTATTTCTCCTTCGCCTCATTGGGGGACACAGGACCGTGGGTGTTATGCTGCTGTCCACTAGGAGGTGACACTAAGTATACTTCTAAAAAACAAGAAAACAGTGTGGCTCCTCCCCTGCAGTATATACACCCTGGCTGACTCCAGCCTCACCAGTTTTTGCTTAGTGTCTCAATAGGAGGTAGATGCGGTCCATGGACCACAATACTAGTACATAATTAGGTTTTTTTCCTTAGATTTTTAGATCCTTTTTTCCTTTTACAAGACTACTAGAGGGCGACGGTATCTCTGCATACCGATCTCCCAAAACCAACAACAGACGGGAACGCGGAGTGTTACCTCCACGTACCCCCTTCTGCTTCGATGGACTGGAAGCAAGGCGACGGTTCCTCAGCGTTCCGATTTCCTTGTGTTCCGTTTTTTCGCCGGCGTTATCCCTACTTCTTCCCCCTGCGGGACCCAGGCACAGCAACCTTCCAGGATCTCTGGAGCAGATCCTGCCGGACAGGGACGCCAGGCTGACTCTCTCCTCATACTCCTAGGATTATGAGTCGAGCATTCAAGATGCCCTCCCCATTCCCTGCCAGGGGTTTTGGGTTGAGGTGCCTCCATAAGGTAAGCAGGGCTCCTGAGGGACCCTGCATGCATGTGTTGTCTTCCCTGTGAGCTGCAGGCTGGGCTTCAGCTTTCCCTAGCTCCCATAGCTCTGGCCTGTGGACCTTATTATAGCCCCTGGAGGGCTACAACCTTTACCTTTGGCTCCCCTGCCCTGGGGACCCGGGCTGAGTCTTCCTCTGCAGGGATTCAGGGGGCCGAGGGCACTCGCGGCGCGTCTTTCCCGCACTTCCGCGCCGATGCGCGCTCGTTTTCGGCCTCAGGGGCCTAATCGAGCCCCCGGCTTGCAGCCTACTCCTAAGCCCGCCCCTGTTGCCGCCCCTCGTCGCCGCCCCCGGGTGACGTCATGCGGCCGGGAATTAGAGATCCTGGCCGTGTCACTGGAGGCGGATCTCTTCTCCCTGGCGCGTCTCGCTCATCGCGAGACCTCCTGCACGCCTTTTCTCTGGGAGAGGACGCCCTGGCCGCCATCTTCTGTGCCCAGCACCACGAGGGACGCCTTTTCTCAGGGGGACACCGGACCTGGCCTGCAGTCCACTGGAAGCGGTAAGGGGCACAGCATTCGCTGGTGCCCTCAGTCTGTTTGCATTTTAGCTGTGCTCTCCTCCCTTCAGTGTACTGCACCTGCTGCTTCTTTTCCCAGCAGCATACATAGTGTCTCCTAGGCTGCAGCTCTCCATAACTATGCAGAACTCCAAGAGCAACAAAAAGGGCTCTAAGATGGCTACATTCTTTGCCTCTTGCACAACCTGCAAGAACCATCTGCCCAGCGGTCAGACGACCCCTTTCTGCCAGGCCTGTGACCCATCTAATACAGAGCCGGTCAGTACAGCTGCCCCTGCTCCTGAGGTTTCCTCGGAGCCCAGCGCCTCTGCCGCCACTGATAGTCCCCGCGCTATCCCTGATTGGGTGGTCTTCTTGTCTCAGTCCTTAACTCAATCCATGTCTCAATCCATGGACAGACTGACTTCGACTCTGATACAGGCTTTGCATGCCCAGCCCACGACAGATACCCCTGAGCCCCCTGAGCCCGAACAGGATACCGCTCAGAGACACGATTCTGACCCCAGGGAGCAGAGACAGGAATCTTCCTCCCATCGGGCCCCTCTTAAGAGAAGGGACCCCCCTCCCTCTCCTTCAGGGAGCTCCCAGGGTTCCCCGTCCCATGACCGGGGTCCAGGGTCCCCTTCGTCTCGGGGTCCATACGATTCTGACCCGGAGCAGGAAATGTCGCTTGACTTGGACAACCCTGACACTCAGTCTATGATTCAGGACCTGATTACGGCCGTCAATCAGACCTGTAAGGTTGATAGCCCCACTTTAGAAGCTCCAGGGTCCTCAATATCATTTAAACGAACAAAGCGGCCACACAAGTTTTTCACGGACCACCATGAGTTCCAGGAACTCATGACCAAGTACAGAAATCACCCGGATAAACGTTTTGGTAACCGGAAAGCCATGGAATCTCGCTATCCTTTCCCCCCTACTGTAAGCCAGAATTGGGCTGAGTCCCCACAGGTTGACCCGCCAATCTCCCGTCTGGCCACACGCACACTCCTCTCCCTTCCAGACGGATCATCTATCAAGGATCCTACCGACCGTCAGGTTGAGCAATTAGCTCGGTCTATTTTTGAGGCTTCTGGCTCGGCATTGTCCCCTATTTTTGCCTCAGTCTGGGTGGCCAAGGCGGTTACCACCTGGGCATCCTCTCCCGTGATAATTCTCAATCCCTGGAAGACTCAGAGATGGCTGCCCAGATCTCCGTCGCGGCTGAATATATCCTTCAGGCTTCTCTGGATGCCGCTGCCTGCTCAGCTATTGCAGCAGCTAACGCTATCACCATCCGCAGAGCGCTCTGGCTGCGTGAATGGAAGGCAGACTCAGCCTCCAAGAAATCCCTGACCAGCCTGCCGTATCTCAGCGGACGACTGTTTGGGGAAGAGCTTGACAAGCTGATTTCGGATGCCACCGGAGGGAAGAGCACTTCCCTCCCGCAACACAAGCCGAAACGTCCCCTTTTCAGACGTCAACAGACTCGGTTTAGGTCCTTTCGCAACTCATTTGGATGGTCGACCTCCCGCCCCTCACAGGCTAATACCAGATTCCCACGGAGAGATAGAATCTCGCAGGCTCCGCAGAGAACCTCGTCTTCCTGGCAGGCACGCTCCAGACAGTCAAAGTCCAAGGGAGCACGGTCCCAACCATTCTCTTCTTCCTGACTCCTTTCCCCTCCCGGACGATCCCTCCCGAGTAGGCGGCCGCCTCTCTTTTTTTCGGGACATCTGGCTCGCAGTCGTAGACGACAAGTGGGTCAGGGAGGTGATTTCGTCCGGATATTCCATAGAATTTCACACCCGCCCGACCAAACGTTTCTTCCTGTCTTCCCCCCCGAGGTCTCCAAAAAAGGCTCGCGCTTTCTTCAAGGCAGTCAACTCTCTACGGCAGGCAGGAGTCATTGTGCCAGTACCTCCAAACGAAAGGTACACAGGGTTCTACTCGAACCTCTTTGTGGTACCCAAAAAAGACGGGTCGGTGCGGCCGATTCTCGACCTCAAGTTTCTCAACAAATTTATCAGACTGCGTCACTTCCGCATGGAGTCGTTGCGATCCATCATCACTTCAATGGACGAAGGGGAATTTCTCGCGTCGATAGACATCAGGGATGCGTATCTCCACATACCAATCTCTCATGCCCATCAGCGATTCCTACGCTTCGCAGTGGGTCAGGACCATTTCCAGTTCGTAGCTTTGCCGTTCGGCCTCGCCACTGCCCCAAGGGTTTTTACGAAGGTCATGGCCACGGTCATGAAGCTTCTTCATTCCAGGGGAATCATGGTCTTGCCCTATCTGGACGACCTTCTTATCAAGGCACCATCCTTCCCAGACTGCGACGAAAGTGTAAAGATCACCATGGACACACTCGTCCGTCTAGGCTGGTTGTTAAACCTTTCCAAGTCCTCTCCAATCCCGAGCCAGACCATCACTTTTTTGGGAATGGACTTCGACACTCATCGAGGGCTCGTTCTGCTTCCGCGCGAGAAGGCAGTCGCCTTACGGCAAGGCGTTCGTACTCTTCTACTTCCAAGACCTCATTCCCTTCTCTCAGGAATGAGAGTCCTGGGAAAGATGGTAGCGGCTATGGAGGCGGTGCCGTTCGCTCAGTTGCATCTCAGACCACTCCAACTCGCTCTCCTGTCTCGCTGGAACAGGAATCCGGCTACTCTAGACAGGACCCTGCGACTGACCGCAGCAGTGAAACAGTCTCTTCTTTGGTGGCTCCGTCCTGCCTCTCTCCAGGTGGGAAAGTCCTTCCTGCCGGCACATTGGAACGTTCTGACCACCGATGCCAGCCTAACGGGCTGGGGAGCGGTTCTCAGTCACCACACGGCTCAGGGCAGGTGGTCCCGTCAAGAGACCACTCTTCCCATCAACTTACTGGAGATTCGGGCCATCTTCCTAGCCCTGCGGGACTTCCATCATCTGCTAGCAGGGCGTCACGTGCCAGTCAGACAACGCCACGGCGGTGGCATATGTAAACCACCAGGGCGGCACGCGCAGTGCAACAGCAATGCGCGAGGTCCGCCCGATACTGGAATGGGCAGAATCCACGAGATCGGTGATTTCAGCCGTCCACATTCCCGGGGTGGACAATTGGGCGGCAGACTTCCTCAGTCGCCAGGGCATCGCCTCGGGAGAATGGAGCCTGCACCCCGATGTCTTCCAACAAATATGCATCAAGTGGGGGACTCCGGACGTGGACCTGATGGCCTCACGGCTGAACCGCAAGGTGTCCAGGTTTATGGCCCGATGCCACGATCCTCAAGCTCTGGGAGCAGACGCTCTGGTCCAGCCCTGGACTCAATTTCGTCTTTGTTACATCTTCCCTCCGCTTCCCCTCATACCCAGGGTGGTGAAGAAGATCAAAGCGGAGGGTGTGCCAGTCATTCTCGTCGCTCCAGATTGGCCACGTCGCGCATGGTACGCCGATCTGGTCCGTCTTCTCGGCGACTCCCCCTGGCGTCTCCCAGATCGGCCAGATCTACTCTCACAGGGTCCTCTCCTCCACCAGAAATCCTCGGCCCTGAGTTTGACGGCGTGGCCGTTGAGACCTGGGTGCTAACCCAGGCAGGTTTGTCTCCGGATGTCATCACAACCATGCTTAATGCAAGGAAGCCTTCTTCGGTTCGCATTTACCATCGCACTTGGAAGGCCTTCTTTTCCTGGTGTAACTCTCAGAACCGTCCGCCCCTGCAATTCTCATTGCCAGTCATTTTAGGGTTTCTTCAGTCTGGTCTTGACTCCGGTCTTTCCCTAGGTTCTTTGAAGGGACAAGTTTCTGCCTTGTCTGTTCTTTTTCAGCGCAAATTGGCTGACAGATCACAGGTCAGGACCTTTTTACAGGGGTCTCCCGTCTGGTTCCACCCTACAAGAGGCCTTTGGAAACATGGGATCTGAATCTCGTTCTGGACGCTTTACAGAGGCCTCCTTTTGAACCCCTCAGAGAGGTCCCTCTTCGCATTTTGTCTCAGAAAGTAGTTTTTCTTGTGGCAATTACATCTATTCGGCGCGTGTCGGAACTGGCAGCTCTTTCCTGCAAGTCTCCTTTTCTCTCTTTCCATCAGGACAGGGTTGTGTTACGCCCTGTTCCGTCTTTCCTTCCCAAGGTAGTGTCCTCGTTTCATTTGAATCAGGACATAACTCTGCCGTCTTTCTGTCCAGCGCCGGTTCATTGTGTGGAGAGGGCCTTGCATTCGCTGGATTTGGTTCGGGCTCTTCGCCTCTACATTTCAAGGACGGCGGTTTTTCGGAAGTCTGATTCTCTGTTTATTCTTCCGGAAGGAGCCCGTAAAGGAATGCCTGCATCCAAGGCTACCCTGGCCAGATGGATCAGGGCAACGATCTCAGAAGCTTACCAACTCAAAGGTCAGCCCGTCCCATCGGGGCTGCGCGCGCACTCTACCCGTGCGGTAGGGGCCTCCTGGGCTATTCGACATCAGGCTTCTGCCGAACAAGTGTGCAGGGCTGCCACCTGGTCCAGCCTGCACACTTTTGCTAAACATTACAATGTGCATGTTCAGTCCTCGGCTGAGGCTAGTCTGGGCAGACGTGTCCTGCAGGCGGCAGTTGCCCACCTGTAGAGGTTCAAGATACGTCTATATATTCCCACCCAGGGACTGCTTTTGGACGTCCCACGGTCCTGTGTCCCCCAATGAGGCGAAGGAGAAAAGGAGAATTTTGTGTACTCACCGTAAATTCCTTTTCTCTTAGCCTCTCATTGGGGGACACAGCACCCTCCCTGTTGCCTATCGGCTCCTATCTTGTTACTTCAGTTCTGCGTTATCAGTTATGGTTAACTGTTTTTTTCAGATATAGATAATTTGTGTAGATGGGCTGATGGCTCTCCTACTGCTTTAGTCACAAAACTGGTGAGGCTGGAGCCAGCCAGGGTGTATATACTGCAGGGGAGGAGCCACACTGTTTTCTTGTTTTTTAGAAGTATACTTAGTGTCACCTCCTAGTGGACAGCAGCATAACACCCACGGTCCTGTGTCCCCCAATGAGAGGCTAAGAGAAAAGGAATTTACGGTGAGTACACAAAATTCTCCTTTTCTCTACTTCATTGGGTAACACAGAAGACCACGGGTGCATGCTGCTTCCATAGGACGGCTGACACTAAAATAAAAAAAATAAATAAATTTAGCACCCCCTTAGCAGGTTTCACAATCCTTCTGGAACCAAGCTACTCAGATTTGGCTTAGTGTCAGTAGGAGGCATAAAAAGGTAACGCTGAATCCTCTCTGGTTTAGTTGGCAGGACCCTAATCCCTAATGCAGTCATGTTCAGGTGAACTGTCTTTTTTTCAGTCTCCTCATTGGGGGACACAGGACCATGGATGTTATGTTGCAGTTCACTAGGAGGCAACACTAAGCGGAATCTGAAAAACACAGAGTAGCTCCTCCCCTGCAGTATACACCCCCTGGCTGGCACCAGCCGAACCAGTTTTTGCTTATTGTCATTGGGGGCAGATGCGGTCCATAGACCACATCTTTATTTCATTCTTTTTTTAGCTTTATTTTTATTTTGCTTTTTATTCTTTACACATCGATGAAGATAGACGGGCGACGGTGCCTTCGCGTACCGCTCTCCCACAACCAACAGATGGGAACGCGGGTTGTTACCTCCATGTACCCCCTTCTGCACTGAGGGACAAGATTTTTATTGTTGCCACTGGTGACGGTTCCCTTGCATTCCGATCTCCATTAGGCTCCACAGAGACGCGTGGAGTGTTACCTCCCTGTATACCCTCTGCACCAGCCACTATCCAGCTCCGGCTGCCAACAGTAGTCCTCCCCAGACCCCACAGTTGGGAATCTGGGTTGTAGTTGACAGATACCTCGCCCTTTGGATCCTCAGCCTCCCCATTCTCCCTCCCGAGGGATTTTTGGGTCGTAGGGAAAATGCCGATCTACTGCCCTCCACATCCTCCTCTCACAGGGACTTTGGGTTGAGGAGCCTACACCAGGTAATCCTCCAGGCTCCCTTAATCCCAGGGTCCCTGAGGCTCCCCAGGCTCCCCTCATTCCCAGGGTTCCTGATGACACACTTTGCCTCCACGGCCCCTGGATACCACAGAATTTCAGACCTCCCCAAGGCTCCCCGGGTCCCCTTTATTCCCAGGGTTCTCGATGGCACCCTTGCCTCCATGGCCCCTGGATACCGGATCTCCATATTTGGGGCTAAAGCTGGAAGTGTCTACAATGGTGAAGGAGCTAATCGCTCTTTTTTCACCACCTTCGTGCCACCCCCCGCTCCTTCCCGGGGCCGCAATCTACTTAAGTCCCTGGCTCCGGCCTAGTCCATGCAGTCCCCCCCCTCTCCGCCTGCCTCCTGGTGACGTCTTTCGCGACCGGAACGCTCCCGGCCACGTCACAGGAGGGGGTGGTTCAACTGGCTTCGGCGCTTCTCGCTGCCCGCGAAAATTCACTGCGCACCTTTTTTCCGGCCCGCCCTCCTCCTCCTCTTCACATGTGCAGCCGCCATTACCGCACCATCGCTTCATCAGCACCGGCAACTTCTCCATTACCGCACCATCACTTCATCAGTGCCAGCAACTTCTCCAGCAGGGGACACAGGATCACTGTGCACAGCACTGCACAGGAGACCAGACCTAGCTTGGGGTAAGGAGCTCAGCAGATTCTCTCTGCTGCAGCTCTTCTCTGCTTACTCCTTCTCCATACCCTCAGTATACTTTGTGTGCCATACATATATTTGAACATACACTCTGTAACCACAGTGTGGCTGCTGGATATCATTGTACTGATCATGCAGAGCTCAAATGGCCCTAAGAGAACCCCTAAAACACTCACGGCTTATTATGCCTCTTGCATTACTTGCCGGGCTCACCTGCCTAGCGGACAGACTACTCCGCACTGCCAGACTTAGGACCCTAATAAGGTACAGGAGCCTCCCACCGACGCCGAACCTTCCAGTGCCTCTAACCTTCCTGACTTAGCGGTGTTCTTGACACAATCCATGTCACAATCCATGGATAAGCTCTCCACTACCCTAATCCAGGCCCTGTAGAGCCGACCCCTCCTGCACATCGGCCCAGTCTAATACACAGGAGGATACTTCGGCACAAAAGGGCACGACGCATGGAAACACACCACGAGATACGCTACCATCTGTGGCTGAGGCAAGGCAAAAAAGACCTTAAAGGAGCCCTTCCCCTACATCTTCACAGGGCTCACACGCCTCTCCTGCCAGGGAGTTAGTCCCAGACTCACCCTTGTCTCATACACTCCATGATCCCGACTCGGATCTCAATTCGGAGGCTTCCTTTGATTTAGACACTCCCGACACTCTGGCCATGGTCGAGGATTTGATCCTGGCCATCAACCAGACACTCAACGTTAACGACCCTCCATGTGAGGCCCCAAACCATGCCATTTCTTTCAAAAGGACCAAGCGTCCACACACATTTTTCTCTGATCATCCTTAGTTCCAGGAGATCCTAAAGAAACAGGTCCCGTCCAGATAAAAGGTTCAGGAACCGAAAGGCAATCGAAGCCCGCTACCCCTTCTCTCCTGTGCTAGGCCAGGATTGGGCGGACTCCCCACAGATCGATCCCCTGATTTCCCGTTTAGCCGAACAAACCTTGCTATCTCTACCTGACTGTTCCTCCATTAAGGATCCAATTGACTGTCAGATTGAACAACTGGCTCGCTCGGTTTTCGAGGCGACCAGTTTGTCCCTATAACCTTCCTTCGTCTCTGTATGAGTAGCGAAAGCAATCCTGACATGGTCTGACACCCTGCATTCCTCTCTTCGTGACAGTGGTTTTTCTTCCGAGTTGACGGACCTAGCGGACCAGATCTCGGTAGCCGGGAAATATCTTGTTCACGCTTCTCTCGATGCGGCTAACTGTACGGCCATTGCAGCGTCAAATGCCATTACCATCCGTAGGGTGCTCTGGCTCCGAGAGTGGAGAGCTGACTCTGCCTCTAAAAAAAATATTTAACTGGCCTTCCTTAACTTAGAGGTTGTCTCTTTGGAGAACGGCTAGATAAACTGATTTCTCACGCCATTGGAGGGAAGAGTACGTCGCTTCCCCAACATAAACTGAGATGCCCCCTTGCCCGCTGCCACCAGACGCGTTTCCGTTCCTTTCGGAATTCGTTCGGCTGGACGGCCTCCTGCCCATCGCAAACTAATAACCGGTCCCTACACAGGGACAGGGGCCCCCAGCACACACAAAAAACTAACTCGGCCTGGCGCTCTCTCTCCCGACCATCCAAACCTAAGGGATCCAGATCCCATATGTGCTCCTCTTCCTGACTCGCCCTTGTTCATGGAAGACACCACCTAGGTAGGCGGACAACTTTCCCTCTTTTGGCACGTCTGGCTCGCCGTTACAGAAGACAGATGGGTCAGAGAACTGGTGTCTTCCGGCTGCAACATAGAGTTTGTGGCTCGACCACCCAGCCGTTTTTTCCCCTCCATCCCCCCTCGGCCCCGCTAAAGGCTCACGCCTTTTTCCAAGCTGTCGACTCCCTCTTTCAGGCGGGAGTCATCATTCCAGTCCCGGTACACCAACGTTTCAAGGGTTCTACTCAAACCTTTTTGTGGTTCCCAAAAAGGACGGTTCGGTCCATCCCATCCTGGACCTGAAGCACTGGAACAAGTTAATTCGCCATCATGACGATCCTTCATTCACAAGGCGTAGTCGTCCTACCCTATCTGGATGACCTCCTCCATCAAGGCTCCTTCCTTCAACGACTGCGAGGAGAGTGTTCACATTACAGAGGACAATCATTCGCCTGGGATGGTTGGTCAATCTGTCCAAATCCTCTCCAGTTCTGAGTCAGTCGATCACTCTCCTGGGGATGGTCTTCAACACCTCCCGCGGGTTGGTGCTTCTCCCCCAGGACAAGGCTCGTGCTCTACGTCAGGGCGTCCGGGCCCTCCTTCGTCCTTCATCTCACTCCCTCCGGCTCGGGATGAGAGTCCTAGGCAGGATGGTGGCGGCAATGGAGGTGGTCCCCTTTGCCCAGCTACACCTCAGGCCTCTCCAGATGGCGCTTCTCATGGCCTGGGACAGGAGTCCGTTCACCGTGGACAGGACATTTCGGTTATCCTTCACAATCAAGCACTCCCAGCTCACTGGGGAGTACTCACCACCAACACCAGCCTCATAGGCTGAGGAGCTGTTTACCGTCACCAAACGGCACAGGGCAGGTGGTCTTCACTAGAATCCACACTGCCCATCAATCTCCTGGAAATTCGAGCTATCTTTCTAGCTCTACAATCCTTTCACCATCTGCTAGCGGATCACCACATCCGGGTCCAGTCGGACAATGCCACAGCGGTGGCATATGTCAATCACCAGGGAAGGACCCGCAGCCGGCAGGCCATGCGTGAAGTGGAAACCATTTTCCGCTGGGCCGAATCAACCCGGTCAGTGCTCTCTGCAGTGCACATTCCGGGCGTGGACAACTGGGCGGCGGATTTTCTCAGGCATTGCATCGGGGGGAGTGGGCCCTACATCCGGAGGTGTTCCAACAGATATGTTATCGCTTTGGAACCCCGTATGTGGATCTCATGGCTTCGCGTCTGAACGCCAAGGTGCCCAGGTTCATGACTTGGTCTCACGACCCGCAGTCGAGGGGTGGACATACTAGTCTAATACTGGACTCTGTTTCGCCTCCCCTACATTTTTCCCCCACTGAGAAAGTTCAAGTCGGAGGGCGTTCCAGTCATCCTTGTGGCGCCAGATTGGTCCAGGCGCACCTGGTACGCCGACCTAGTTCGGCTCGTAGCTGACACCCCTTGGCGTCTCCCAGACCGCCCGGACCTTCTCACTCGGGGTCCAATATCCCACCAGAACTCAACAGCCCTGAATTTGACGGCGTGGCCGTTGAGACCTGGGTCTTAACCCAGGCCAGCTTCTCCTTGGATGTGATCAAGATCAGAGCAAGACAGCAAGAAAGCCAGTCTCCGTTCGAGTTTACTACCACACCTGGAAGACTTTCTTCGCCTGGTGCAAATCCCAAAATCTATCACCTCTTCTATTTTCTCTCCCCGCTATTCTAGGCTTCCATCAGTCTGGACTAGACGCCAGTCTTTCCCCCGGCTCCCTCCAGAGTCAAATTTCTGCACTATCAGTGCTGTTTCAGCGCCACCTTGAGGTTAAACTTCAGGTTAGGACCTTTATTCAAGGAGTCTCCTGTCTAGTCCCCTTTAAAGTAGGCCTGTAGAAGCATGGGACCTCAACCTGGTCCTAGACGTTCTTCAGTACCCCCCCCCCCCACTGCTCCCCCTCCCCTATGAGCCCCTCAAGGAGGTCTCCCTTCGTCTTCTGACCCGGAAGATTGTGTTTCTCGTAGTGATCGCCTCTATCCATTGTGTCTTTGAGCTCACAGCGTTTTCCTGACTTTTCACCAGGTGGTTCTCCGGCCAGTACCGTCGTTTCTCCCAAAGGTGGTTTCCTCATTCCACCTGAATGAGGACATTTCTCTCCCATCATTTTGCCTGGTGCCGGTGCACCGTGTTGAGAAGGCTCTGCACACACTGGATCTGGTTCGAGCCCTTCATTACTACATTTCTCCTTCGCCTCATTGGGGGACACAGACCGGTGGGTGTTATGCTGCTGTCCACTAGGAGGCGACACTAGGCAAATCTGCAAAAGAGTTCAGAAACTCCTCCTCTGTAGCATATACACCCTGGAGCAGGAAGTGATTCTCCAGTTTTTGCTTAGTGTCGATAGGAGGTAGACATGGTCCATAGGACCACTCCAAATTACATAGTTAGATATTTTTTACTTAGATTTTTTATTCTTTTTTTACCAAGGATATGAGAGGGCGACGGTATCTCCGCATACCGATCTCCCAAAACCAGCAACAGGCGGGAACGCGGGGTGTTACCTCCACGTATCCCCTCCTGCCACGATGGATAGGGAGCAAGGTGACGGTTCCATTGCGTTCCGATCTCCTTGTCTTTCTCCCATGGCCGGCGCTTCCACATTTTCCCCTGTCCCCACTGGGAACCTCAGGGTGACTTCTGCAGGCTTGCAGAGAATTCACAGCAGAAAAGAGCTGATCCTGCGGGGCACATCAGGACGCCAGGCCAGGCACAGACTTCCCCATCTCCCTTCTGGGTTATGGGTCGAGCAAGCCCAAGATGCCCTCCCCATTCCCTGTTAGGGTCTGGGTTGAGGAGCCTACACAGGTAATCAGGGCTCCCCTGGGACCCTGCATGTTCTCCTTATTTTTCCCCCCTGAGCCGACCAGCTGCAGCGTCTGTAAGCTGCAGAACTACAAGCCCTACTGTGAGGGTCTCTGAGAGCAGGCTCTCCCACCTCGGGTCCCCCCTCCTCCATACTATTCATGCTGTGCCCGCTGTGGAGACCCGGGGGTCAGTGGGCGCTCTCGTCCGCAGGCCCAGCCGCCTTTACAAAGACAGCGTGGACCAGGGCTCATCCCCAACTGAACGCCCGAGCTCCTTAACCGTGGGCGGAACACTACTCAGACAACACAGGGTCAGGGAATCACAATATCAAGGCTTTATTGGATCCCCAAACAGTTAACAGCATATAACGCATAACCAAGCAAAACACAACATGTAACAGGCAACAGAGTCTCACCCTTCCGCTGGCTCACCAGGGATTAGAATGTAGCACGGCAAAGTCTGTAGCCAGGTGACTGTATCGTCCCAACCTGGGTTGCTTCCTTATCCTTATGTATCTTGTGCAGTCTTTATCACAGTCGAATCCGATAATCCAATACTGAAGTCCTTGTGGTTCTTTTAGTCCGTGTTCTGGTCCCCTTGGTCGGCACCGAAATGCCTAGGCCTGGGGTTATGGCTCGCTAACCGGATCCGAAGACCCTAGATTAGCTGCCTGTATCCAATCCAGTGACCTCTAGCCGGGACCGAAAATCCCTAGACTGAGGCCACTAGACAGAACCTAACTCCAATCTTCAATCTCCAATCTTCTGGCCAAAGTGAACAGTCCTCCTTATATACCCTCAGCCCTCATTGTAGGATATTGGGGACGTCATGATTGGTGCAATAACATAGTCTTTTCATTGGCTGAACTCCAATCCTCATTTAACATATTTTAGTCCTATCTCAATCCAAATGCTAGAAGTGATACAATGGAATGTTAGTCTGAGACATTGAGTCTGCAATCAATGACACTTAAACAATCGTGGCTGGGACCCCTGGACATGGAATCAACATTCACAGGGTAATAGACAATGGACGATTAGCATAATTAAGTTCTCTGGCCTTCAATGACAAACAGGTTAGATAATTACATTACCAAGCTAAACTTTAACCACAGAAATCTATGACAATACTGTAAGAAATTCTCTTTGACCAATACAAGTTTACAAACCAAAATGCAATATGATATGTCTGGATGAATAAGAAATCCTCCTACATTATATATTAAAGGGTCCATTTCGTCACACCCGCTACCCTGGAAGGGAGCACAGCAGCGGCGGCTCATAGCGGGCCCTGGGTGCCGATGGGGCGCTGCCCCACCGTGGTCGCAGCCTCCGGTGCCAGGCGCTGTGCTCCCAGTTCCGGCCCCGGACCTCCGCGCCAGCCCCCCGCCATTCCCGGGCCCGCGTTTTACGCGAGGCCCCGGCTTCGGCCTAGCCGCATGTCACCGTCCCGCCCACCGGCTCGCCCCATTGGACGGGAGCCTTTTCAGCGTCAGCACGGGGGCGGGACAGGTCTGAAAAGGGCGCCATTCAGCCTCTCTGCGCGCTCTCGCGCTGGCTCCGCCCCCTTCTTCCTGGCACCGCCGCCATTGCAGCCCGGCGCTGTCACCGGTGTATAACAGCGGCGAACAGCGCTTGGGGCATCAGGGGACTCAGGCTGACCAGGCCATCTGTGGCTGGAGGTCAGATGGTCGGATAACACAACCACTGGGGTTGCACATAGGTCTCTGCTCTGGGCAGAGACCTTGCAGGGGCACCCACTAATGGGACAGATGGCAGCAGGCTCAGGCTGACCAGGCCATCTGTGGCTGGAGGTCAGATGTTTTCAATAAGCCACTACAACCACTGGGGTTGCACCTAGGACTCTGCTCTGGGCAGAATCCCTGCAGGGGCACCCACTAATGGGGCAGATGGCAGCAGGCTCATGCTTGCCTCTGCTGAGGCATCCCTTGGTCCCTATCCTCCCAGGTGGAGATAATAGGGATACACAGATCAGCTCCGACTCTGGTGCCACATTACAGCAAGTCTCACAGCATCCCCTGTACGGGGTATGCAGGGACCCAACAACAACTAACACGGCTTCGCGGTGCGCCAGTCTCTGATAGTTACTGACGGGCAGTCAGCAGTGGCGTGCCTGCACCGGGTGCAGGGGTTGCGGTCGCGCCCAGGCCCTGCAGACTAGGGGGCCCCAAAAAAGGTGCTTTGTCCTATAGAAAAAGACATACTGTTAAACATTTGCAATAATTGGGGGCCCATTGGAGCCTTCGCATCGGGGTCCCGGGGCCTGATGTTACGCCACTGGCAGCCAGCTTGGTACAGCCTGCCTCAACTTGTACTACCCCCCCCCCCCCCCCCCCTCCCTGTACACCAAGCGTGTGACAGTAATGCTACCCCTGTACTCTGTGACACAGTAACATCACGTTACTAGGAATACTGCTAATTCACAGAGCAGTACAGCCAGAGTCCCTCTGTCCAGCACACGGACCAATTATAATTGTTCCTACCACCGTGCCAGAAACAGGTTCCTGTGGTACACCTTCCCGATCTGATAGCCCTACCCGGGGAGGGTAGCTACGTTTAAGTGATATACCGACATGCCCTCCTCCTCGGTTCCCCTCAACGTTGGGAACCCTGTTGATATTCAGACATAAAATACTCATTCATCCCTTCCCAGGCCCCTACACAGTTGAGAGAACTAGGTTGCGGTGGAATTACGGCGAGTCGAACTCACAGGTTTCTTCCTGGGTCCTCCATTGTCGGAGAGTCCAGTTGAAGTTGACGTAACCTACAATTATCTGACAACTGCAAGGGTCCTAGGACTGTTACCAATTTTTTCCAATCCCACAGCTAGAGTTCCGGTTTGCAGGGATGACGGTCAAGTCCTTCAAAACACAGGATGAACTCCATGATCAGCCCTGCTCGAGTGGTTTAGCTCGGGTCTCTGGAACAGAAGACCCATAACATACTTCCTCCTCAGCTCCCCACTGTCGGAGGCGCTGGGTTGTAGCCGATATTGTTATATGCCAAGCTTCTTCCTCGACTCTCCACTGGGGATTCGGGTTGAAGCTGCGAAGGCATGAGGCCTGGCCGGCCTTCGTCACCTGACTACAAAGACGTAACTCGAGGTAGCACAACGTGGAATACGAATTCTGTTGCCAATCTCATCACTAGACCTATATGGGTATCTGGCTTAAGATGACACGTGCGAGTACTCTGCACAGCCTGCCTCGAGACGGGACCTTACGGCCCCCTGACCGCATTGATCCAATGAATGGGCCCTTCTTGCCCCCGTAAGACCATGGCCCGAGCCTTCTTCCACGCACTCTGTCCCTTCTCGATTCAGGAGTCTCCAGTGGGATAGTGCTCGCGGTGTGCAGCACAGGACACCAGCGACCGAACGGTCGTGATCACAGCCTCCGGTTCTTTTTCTGCCAGCACTGCACTTGTCTTCCGGTTTTCTCCGGACCTCCGCAACGGGGCTCTGCGGTTCCCAAGCCCCGCGTCTTTTAGCAGGGCCCGGCTTCGGCCTAGCCGTGACATCTCTGGCTTTCCCGCCCGTTCTCAGCCCGCCTTCTGCCCGCCCTCCACCTGCCGTCGGAGCTCCCGAACCTTCAGCTCAGGGGGTGGGGCGACGCTGAAGGGACTGAAGCGAAAAGATTACATAGTTTGTTTTTTTCCCCCGCCTGAAAATGGCAACGTATATACTGCTTTTCAGCAGTCTTCCATCTCCGGATGGCTCTTTTATCAATCCATGACTTTCAGAGACTGCGAACACAGTGACATTTGCACCGTGCTCGTTAAACAGACTCATTGGGATCGACCTTCTCCAGGTCTACCCAAACTCCAAGGCGCGTGCTGCAACACAGCACATATATCCAGGAGCCCCAGCTCCGCTGCGTGCCCTTGACGCCCCATGCTGCAGCGTCACGTATAGAGTCTCAGCCATATGGGACGCACAGCATCGCATGATCATGGCTGCCGTTAGTTGCAACGCATTTACAGCTCTAGTCAGTTTCCCAGACAAAGCACAGATTCTTCATCTTGGACTCCGCAGCTTCTGGCAGGGATTTCCTCCATCCTTCACAGCGGCTATAAGAGTCCTGGTCAGCATAGTAGCCAGTTCCATGGCCTCAGCGGAATCGCCGGCCTTTGCAATTATCCATGCTCAGGCGTTGCACGAATACTGCATGGGGGGCGATGTACCCCCCTCACAATGCTCAGGGCAGTGGTCTTGCCCTGTCTCGAACATACCCCTAAATCTACGCTTATTCAGTAGTATCTCTAGGACTGTAATCGTTCAGTCACCTTCTGGCATTCAGACAAGTCAGAATGCAGTCAGACAATGCCACAGCCGTGGCATAGGTCAACCACCAGTGTGGAACCCGCAGTCTCTAAGCGATGACAAGTTCGCCACATTCTTCACTAGGTGGAATCCTACAACACGGTACTGCCAGCTGTTCTCATACCAGGTGTATTCTTCTGGGTGGCGTTTTCTTTTTTCCTAATTCGCCAAGGCATGGACTCAGGGTGACCAGCCCCTTCCCCTACACGTCCTCCGTCGAAACGCCGACGCCAGGTACCCACAGATATGGAGCTGGCGGAGTCACACCTCAATGCCTCGGTCCCGGCCTTCCTGGCCTGGTCTCAGGATCCGCAGTCAGTGGGACAGACTCACTAGTCCAAGCCTGGACCGGTACCCGCCTCTCCTACATTTCTTCCCCACTAATAGTCGGGATTATCACAACGAGAATGTCGCCGGGGCTTCTTTCTGGTCTCAGACTGATCCACTCGCCCTTGGCGCGCACGCTTGTCCAATTTATAGCGCAATACCAGGACCTCTAACGGACAGTTCAGACCTGTTCGCTCACGGCCAGTTCTTCCTCAGAACTCTTCTCATCTGAGGTTGATACCGTAGCCGTTCAGACCTAGAATTTAACCCAAGAGGTTTTTTTTCCCAGGATATTGTAATGAGCGTAGTCACAGAGGAGGACACCAGCTTTATCAGCGATATCCCATCACACACGTGTACTCATTTTGTTTTTTTTGCTGGGACTCCTTTAGCAGTTATTCCCCTTGGCCCTACTTCGTCCTAGGGACTCTCCGTCTTCCACCCAGACCTAGACTCAGGGCTATCCTTTGGGTCTCTCACACAGCAGGTTTTTCACCCTCTTACAAACACGTCTTGCCACCAGACTTCTATGAATTTGAAACCTTTCCTCGAAGGGTCTGCTATTTCTGGTCCCCATACAACAAGACTAGATCCGTGGGGAACTGACCTTGATACTCGCGGCCGCCAAGAATCCCGTTTTCAGCCATGATGGAATACTACCTATAGCATCCTCATTCACATAGCGTCTTTCATCGGAACAAGACTTTCCTATGGCTGTTTCCTTTTTTCTTTCAGGATAGGTTTACTCTTTCCACCTACATGACGACGTCTCTCTGCCATCGCTACGCCCGACTTCAGTCCGTCCGGTCGCGAGGGACTTACATGTGCGGGACCTGGTCTGGGCCCTACGCATCTAGATGTCAGTGCCCTCCTGAGAGGTCGGATTCTCTTTTCTCATTCTTCCAATGGGCAGAACTAAGAACACGTCAGCCTCTAAGGCTCCTCTAACCATCCAGGACGCTTATTCCATCGATGAATCATCCCTTCCAGAGGGTCATGGTACATTCTACTCGGCCAGGAAGGCCTCCTGGACAGTTCGGTAACAGTCATTGGCGCAACAAGTGTATAGGCAGCCAATAGGCCAGCCTACACCCATACCCAAGCCGCTATAGCGCTTGCACTCAGTCTGCAACGAACGCAGGTCTGGGTACACGTGTCCTCCAGGCGGCAACTCGCCTGTTGGCTCATTCTTCTTCACTGATCATGCTCAGTGTCACTAGTTCCTGGGGCATGGTTCTTCTCTGACCTTGCTCAGTATATCTAGTTCCTTTGTTCTTTCCCGCCCAGGGACTGCTTTGGGACGTCCCACGGTCTGTGTCCCCCAATGAGGCGAAGGAGAAAAGGAGATTTTTGTGTACTCACCGTAAAATCCTTTTCTCTTAGCCTCTAATTGGGGGACACAGCATCCACCCTATGGCTCTTATGGGCCTTTTCTTCAGTTCTCACATTTCATGGTTAACACGTTTACCGTGTTTGCCTATTATCACTCTGTTAGTTGTTGGCTGTTTAAACTTGTGCCTGTTTAGCTCAGGCATTGTAGTACTATGAGCCTGTTTAATTTCAGGTCTTGTTATACGATCATATGCTTCGTTAACTCTTCACTATTTTCCACATGCGCCTGCTTAGCTACAGGCCCTGTGGTACTAATATACTCTGCTAATTATTCACTGTTTACACACGTGCCTGTTCGGTTTCAAGCCGTGTTCCACTATTATTACCTTGTTAACTATATTGTTTACACGGGTTGACTGTGTGTACTTCCTGTGTCACTGTTATTTGTTGACTCTCCTACTGCTTTAGCACAAAACTGGAGAATCACTTCCTGCTCCAGGGTGTATATGCTACAGAGGAGGAGTTTCTGAACTCTTTTGCAGATTTGCCTAGTGTCGCCTCCTAGTGGACAGCAGCATAACACCCACGTTCTGTGTCCCCCAATTAGAGGCTAAGAGAAAAGGATTTTACGGTGAGTACACAAAAATCTCCTTTTCTACAACGGCGGCCTTCAGGAAATCGGATGCTCTATTCATCCTTCCGGAGGGCTACCGAAAGGGCATGGCAGCCTCCAAGGCTACCTAGGTCAGATAGATTAGGTCAACTATTCAAGAAGCTTATCAATTGTGAAACCTGCTGGTTTAAGAGCGCACTCTACTCGTGCGGTAGGGGCATCCTCGGCCTTTCGACACCAGGCCTCTGCAGAGCAGGTGTGTAAAGCTGCCACATGGTTGTCTTCACACATTTGTGAAGCACTACAACGTCCAGATTCAATCATGGGCAGATGCGAGTTTGGGTAGACGTATCTTGCAGGTGGCGGCAGCCCATCTGTAGGGTGCATGTATTCAAGAGACTATCAGTTAATTCTGTTCTCACCCAGGGACTGCTTTAGGACCTCCCATGGTCCTGTGTCCCCCAATGAGGCGATCGAGAAAAGAAGAATTTTGTGTGTACTCGCCTCAAAATCCTTTTCTCTGAGCCTCTAATTGGGGGACACAGCACCTTCCCTGTTGCCCGTTCCGGGCTGTTTGATATTATTTTTAGTACTTTTTAGCTCTTTGAGTTCTCTTATGGTTGCCTTGTTTCAGGCCTATGTTTTATCTCTCCTAACGGTTTGGTCACTAATCTGGTTTGGCTGGTGCCAGCCAAGGGGGTGTGTACTGCACGGGAGGAGCTAATCTGTGTTTTTCAGATTGCACAGTGAACTGCAGCAATAACACCCATGGTCCTGTGTCCCCCAATTAGAGGCTCAGAGAAAAGGATTTTACGGTGAGTACACACAAAAATCTCCTTTTCTCTGTTACCTGCCCATCACAGCGAGTCACTTAAATCTCAGTCCCTTCTAGGTATTGCAATTTCAATGGTGAGGTGGATGTTTGTATTCAATTATTACATGTGCATGTTCTTCTTTTCACTATATATGGTTTACTAATATGTTCCCAGTGGTACTCCTTGTAAGTAGCATAGACTCTTTGATTTATAGACTCAATGATTTATATCCATGGTGTCAGCAGAGCAGCGCAGTCATCAGATATTAGTATTGTTGGTGGTTCTCTCTTTAGGGCCCGCTGATGTGTCACACAACCAAGATGTACAGCACAGACGATGGCGTACAGTTCCACGCTTTTGGCCGGGTGCTGAGTGGGACCATTCATGCAGGGCAGCCTGTTAAGGTCCTTGGTGAAAATTATACTTTAGAAGACGAAGAAGATTCCCAGATCTGTACTGTAGGAAGACTGTGGGTTTCGGTGGCCAGGTAATTCATGATCTTAAGAGGTTACTGATTTCAAGCTATTGAAAATGTTTTCTTTCCTTATTAAGTTAGTTTCCGGTTCCTTGCAGGTATCATATTGAAGTGAACAGAGTGCCAGCCGGCAACTGGGTTCTAATAGAGGGCGTGGATCAGCCTATAGTGAAGACGGCCACAATCACAGAGCCAAGAGGCAATGAGGAGGTAAACGATTGCAAATAATATGTTTATTACCTTATACCAGTTTAACAGAAACTGATCTGGTTAGGGAGTCCATAAACCTAATGGTTAGTGCTGCTTATTAAGAATGCATTATAAATTGCAATTTGATCTTATAGGCTCAGATCTTCCGGCCATTGAAGTTCAACACAACGTCTGTCATCAAGATTGCGGTTGAACCTGTTAACCCTTCAGAACTGCCAAAGATGTTAGATGGATTAAGGAAAGTCAATAAGAGCTATCCATCGCTCACCACCAAGGTATCTGCTCTTTTATACATAATGTACATAAGCCCAGCTGGTCAATATATAGTTTCTCAGTATGAAGGTTTTTGATTCTTTGTTTTTCTTTATAAGGCCCCTTTCACATCAGCGTTTTACGCTGATCACGGCAGATGCGGCGGATTAAGCGCATCTGCCGCTAACCGTCACACTTGTGTTCACTGCGGCAAGCCTATGCAATGTCTATGGGCTTGCGTATAGTTGCGTTATGGCACTGCGCAGCTGCGCCGCGAACAAAACATGCTACCGCTGTTATTTTGCGGGCCGCAAGTGCCGAAACTGCAACTATACGCACTTGCCGCACCTGCTGCAAGCCCCATAGACATTGCATGGGTTTGCGCAGGTGAACCGCAAGTGTGACGTTAAGCGGCAGATGCGGCGTGAAAACGCTGATGTGAAAGAGGCCTAAGCCTAGTAATGTTGAATGATGAGATTTGGGCAGTTGCTCTTTGGTGATACCATACATTGTCTATATCCATTTCTTGTGTAGTAATCGTCTGTATTTATGTAGGTTGAGGAGTCCGGGGAACACGTCATCCTCGGCACGGGAGAGCTCTATCTTGACTGCGTAATGCACGACCTCCGCAAAATGTATTCAGAGATTGATATTAAGGTAGGTTTTTGCCCTTGTTATGCTGGCGGATGTATTTGAGCATTTTAGGTATCTTTTGCCTTACTGATATGTAACCCGAAAGCCTTATTGTTTTTTCCTTTTTTAACTCCTCCAATAGGTGGCAGATCCGTGGTGACATTTTGTGAGACTGTAGTGGAAACGTCGTCACTGAAATGTTTTGCTGAGACCCCAAACAAGAAGTAAGTTTCTCTCTCAAACAATCTTTTCTTTATTATATTGTAGTTTTTGTTTCTGGTTGCACGGGTGAAGCCTCGCTTATACCATTCTTACCCTGAACTTCTTATCTGTAGAAATAAAATCACCATGATTGCCGAGCCTTTGGAGAAAGGTCTGGCCGAAGACATAGAAAATGAAGTGGTGCAGATTTCATGGAACAGGTGAGAATGTGAAGCTTATATTGGTATTGCAGAGCTTCTACGTAGAATGGCTCTGTATACGCTATATATTCTTGTAGAGGTGTATAGTGTTAAGGGTTTTACATTTATCATGATGTATTTTTTTAATAGACGCTCCTAATGTTTCACTGTTTTCAGGATTATTTTTACATTTTCCTTTGTATTCTTAATTCACAGGAAGAAACTAGGAGAATTTTTCCAGACTAAATATGACTGGGATCTTTTGGCTGCCCGTTCTATCTGGGCTTTTGGGCCAGACACTACTGGTCCCAACATTTTGGTAGATGACACATTGCCTTCTGAGGTAAATACCTGGTCTGTGCCTGTGCTGACACATAGCGGACACTTACTAAAACCTTCACAGATTGTGTGTGTTCTTCTAGGATTATTATTATATATTTATATAGCGCCATTAGGTTCTATGGGCATTACATGTGTACGGGCAGACACGGACAAGAACGTAAAATGACGACAATTAAATCATAAAGTTACTGTAGGCAGAGGATCCTGTCCACGAGGGCTCACAGTCTGTGGGGGCCGGGTGGGAGACAGTCGGAGGGGGAGAGGTGAGGGTGAGGTGGTGCAGCGGATTAGGTCTCAGTGTGGGTTGTAGGTTTGAAGGAAGAGGTGGGTCTTCAGGTTTATCTCTAATGTTCCCAGGGTAGGGGAGTGTCTGATGGGTGGGAGAGAGAGTTCCAAAGTATGGCGGATGCACTAGAGAAGTCTGGTATGCGGTTGTGTGAGAAGGAAAATGCGAGGGGAGAAGAGAAGGAGTTCTTGAGAGGAGTGCAGAATGCGTGAGGGGAGGTATCGGGAGACCAGGTCGTAGATGTATGTAGGGGACAGGTTATGTATGGCCTTGTATGTCAGGGTTAGGGTTTAGAATCGGGATCTCTGGTTAGTGGGGAGCCAGTGGAGGGCTCGCAGAGGGGAGAGACAGGTGGATGAAGTTACTCTTTGCAAGAAAATCTTGAGCTTAACTTATATGGTAGGATATACTAGTGTCTCACAAGGATTGTAGCAGTGTGTCTGTTACCTGTGCCCTTGGTGTCATTTTTGGAAGATTCTCACTTTTTCTTCAAGTTTCAATAAGCCAACCGTCCAGTTAAAGGGCATATCCAGGATAAATGAAACGTTGCTGCATTCTTTCAAAAACAGCGCCCCCCCCTGTCTACAGGTTTCATGTGGTATTACTGCATTGGCCCCCTCATTTACATGGAGCTGATCTGCAGTATCATACAAAACCTGTAGACAGGGGTGGCGCTCTTTATGGCACGAAATCAGTCATTTTATGAAATTCTGAACAACCTCTTTAATTGTATGCATGAGTTTAGGAGTCGGTCCTTATTATCCATGACCTACTGCTGTATCACGATCTGATGGCTCTTGTAACAGATTGACAGCGTTCTCCTATATACAATAATAATAAAGATGCTGTCTAATGGGTGATCCATTTGCTCATCAATATCAAGGCCCCTACCTCACAACTTGATGTGATTGCTGCAATAAATAAAGTGTAAATAACACAAGAAAAAACGCAATAGTACAAAAGGATATTCAGATAAATCTGCTGCGCTGCTGGTCAAGAAGATAGCCTATGGGGATGATGGTGTTGAAGAAAAGAGCAGCTTTATTAATCTCTGCTTTTTAGAGTTGATCAAACTCTTTCATCAGTATAAAACTACAATATTGTTAACTCTGAAAAATTAATAAAACTGCTCTTTCTTTTTCGCTCCATTGGGAGACCCAGACATTGGGGTGTATAGCTTCCGCCTCCGAAGGACACACAAAGCACTACACTTAAAACAAAAAGTGTAGCCCCTCCCCTACTGCCTATACACCCCCTCTAGGAGAAATCCCATCAGTTCTTAGCTTTGTGTTGAAGGAGGCACACTCTGCACTCATCCACTCTCACTTTAGTCATACCCACTCTCCCTGGAGAGTGAAGGATGGAAGCAAAGTGGATCCTTATGGATCCCGGGCATGTCTCCTTCCCCACCCTCGGGCAGGGGCGGTTGAGGTACCTATTGTTGGTACAACGGACTGGAGCCCTCATGCTGTATTCCTTCTCCACCCCTCAGGGGCTCTGGAGAAGTGGGATCGTCACGGGCTTCCATACAGTTTGGAGCTTTAACTCCATCCACAGCCCCTCATGGAACTGCTGGCCGGAGTTGTGTTACCCCCAGGGACCGGACCCTGCACCAATAAGGTACTCTGTGTGGGGTTACGCTGCTGCTGCAGTCCGGTCTCCGGTTCCGTATCATCTGGGGGTATTCGCTGTGCGGGGCATCCTGGGCACCTCAGTCTACCGGGTCCCAGCCATGCTGCGGAATATCCGGTTTTACCTCCGGCTCTCCGCTGTCTCCCGCTCCAAGGCGCCGGGTGACCGCAAAGATTTAGGCCCCGGCTTGGCCGCGGCCTACTTTCGGCCCTGTGTTCGGGCTCTGGGGTAGCCGGGATTTCCCACCTTCTCAGGCTGACGGTACCATGGGCTAGAAGCCCCCCTACGCTCCCTGCACTCGGGCAAGGAGGTAGCCTGGTCCCCGGCGCAAGGACGAGGAGGCATCCTTCACTCAGGATGCAGCTCCTCCAGCTTCTTGCTGCCAGTCACCTGGGGCTCCGGGGGCAGCAGACACATATCTGCACGAGAAGCAGGAGTTCCAGATTTCTGGACCTCCCGCGGGACACAGCGCGGCAGGGCCCAGGCGTTTCGGCAGGGTCCAGGTGTTTTTTGACACTCTCCCGGACCTCCGCGCCGGCCCGGAGCCATTTGCGGCATGGGGTTTCTAATTTAGGCCGTGGCTTCGGCCTATTGGGAAGCCGCCGCCTATTGCCCGCTCCCAGGCCCGCCTTTCCGGATGACGCGGATTGCGTCATAGCAGAGGCGGACAGGACAGCAACATCATCATAACGGGGGCGGGACAGCTGTTCCTGGTGCCTCTCGCTCTCTACGAGAGCTGCTGCGCTGCTCTTTCAGGGCTGGACCGCCCTCCCCATAGGCAGTGGCGGCCATTTTCAGGAGGGCACTGAGGGCACTGTTGAATGCAGTGCACATTCCTCCATAACAGGAGACCTTACAGACCAGTCACCGGGAAGCGCCCCCGGTCCCCCGGGCTCTCGCCGCTGGCGTTACAGCGAGTCATCCCCTCCAAGGGCATAAACTCCAGAGATAGTACTGGGGTATCTTATCCAGCTCTCTCCCCACGGTCCCCCAAACGGCCACGCAGAGAGCCCTCTCCTGCCTCCTCTCATCTCACCGAGACCCATACTGAGGGATCTCTGTTTGTTGGGGATGAGGATCGGCTAAATTCTGTGAGGCCTCTAGACGAGACCTCTGAGGAAGATCCCTTAGTGGATTGATTTGGTATCTTCCAGTAATACCGTGCTGGACCTGACTGCACCCCCCTCCCCTGCGGAGGCTTCGCTCTCGTAGGAACTGTCTGTTTCTTCCTCCGTCCAGGTCACACGGCTTGCTTTTTGATCACTCTAACTTCAGATCAACTATGCAGACGCCCAGGGCTTGCCCTGATAAGCGTTTCACTAGGAAACAGAGGGTGTCTCATTATCCTTTCCCTCCAGACGTTGTAAAGGGTTGGTCGGCCTCACCTAGGGTGGACCCACCTGTCTCTAGACTGTCTGCCAATACTGTCATGTCAGTTGCAGATGGCTCCTCCTTAAAGGACCACTGACCACCAAATTGAGCTTCTGCAAAGGTCAATTTATGAAGCTACAGGAGCCTCGTTTGCCCCTGCTTTCGCGGCAGTGTGGGCTCTGCAGGCAGTTTCTGCCTGCTTGGTGGAGCTCAACGTAGTAGCTCAGGATATTCCTGAGGTGACTACCTTAACATCTCAGGCCTCCGCATTCACAGATTATGCCAGGACGGCGGTCATGGGGTCTGCCAGCCGTATCGCAGTGGCATCGGCTAATTTGCTCGCAGCCCGCAGAATGCTGTGGCTGCGGGATTGGAAAGCTGACGCCACTTCCAAGAGGTTCCTCCAGGGACTCCCGTTCTCGGGGAACAGGCTTTTCGGGGATAAAGGAATCTATAGGTGGAAAGTCCACCTCCTTGCCTCACTCAAAGGTGCAGAAGTCTGGACAGCGTCAAGTGCATGCCAAATTTCGGGCCTTTCGTCCCTCTTCAAAGCCCTCCTCCTCTTCGTCCGCCCGTTCAGACTAGTATCAGAAGTCAAACGGACATGGCGGACTAAGTCAGCCGGAGCCTCGGCCTCCAAGGCAGCCTCCACATGACTCACCGCCACTCCCAGCAGCATTCTCAGTCGGTGGCAGGCTCTCCCGATTTTGAGTCATCTGGCGCAGCCATATCCAAGACCGTGGGTGGTAAATGTCATTCCCCACGGCTACAGGATAGAGCCAACCTCGCGCCCTCCGACTCGCTTCTGTCTCTCCTCGTCCCCACCGGCAAGGGCTTTTCATCTCTGGACGCCCTGTAACAGGACGGGGTCGTGATTCAGGTCCCCGACGTGGAACGCTTCCAGGGGTTCTATTTGAACCTCTTCATGGTTCCTAAGAAGGACGGTTTGGTAGGGCCGGTTTTGGATCTCAAGCTGCTCAACCGGCTCGTGAGAGTCAGGACTTTCAGGATGGAATCACTTCGGCCCATGATTGCCTCACTATCGCAGGGGGACTTCCTAGACTCGGGATGTCAAGGATGCCTATCTGCACGTCCCCATTGCTCCTGCACATCAGCGTCGGCTGAGGTTCGCGGTGGGGGAGGAGCGCTTTCAGTTGGTGGCTCTGCCCTTCGGCCTAGCCTCAGCTCTGAGAGTCTTCACCAAGATGATGGCAGCCATGGTGGCCGTACTGCATTCCCAGGGCCACGCAGTAACCCCATACTTGGACGACCTGCTGGTCAGAGCTCTCTCCGGAGCAGTGTCATCTGAGTCTTTCGATAACTCCCGACACTCTGCAGCGTTTCGGGTGGCTGATCAACGTGCCAAAGTCCTTTCTCCTTCCTGCGCAGACACTAACGTATCTGGGCATGGACTTTCACACTGCCCCGGCTCTGGTCATGCTGCCTTTAAGCAAGCAGATGTCGATTCAAGAGGAAGTCCAATTCCTTCTTCAATCGGGTTCAGTCTCCATCAGACGTCTGATGCACATTCTGGGAAAGATGGTGGCTGCCATAGAAGCAGTACTTTTTGCGCAATTTCACCTGCGTCCATTGCAATTGCAGATCCTCCGCGGTTGGGACAAGACTCCTTCATCTCTCGACAGGCACATCTTGCTGTCGCCGTCAACGAAGGAATCGCTCCACTGGTGGCTGCTTACCATGTCGCTGTCACGAGGGAGATGCTTTCTGCCCCCCTTTTGGTTAGTAGTGCCACGGACGCCAGCCTCCTCGGTTGGGGCGCTGTGTTTCTCCACCACAGGGATCAATGCACCTGGACGGAGCAGGAATCCATTCTACAGATCAACGTCCTGCAGATTCGGGCCATTTACTTGGCTTCAATGGCTTTTCGGAGATTCCTGGTGGGGAATCGTATTCGGATACAGTCCGACAACGCAACCGCGGTTGCTTATATCAACCACCAGGGAGGCATTCGAAGTTCTCAGGCATTGTCTGAGGTCCAACGAATCCTTCAGTGGGTCGAGGACAACGATTCGTCCATCTCGGCGGTCAACATCCCCGGGGTGGACAATTGGGAGGCCGACTACCTAAGTCGACAAGGTAAGGACGCGGGCGACTGGGCCCTCCACCCAGACGTCTTTCGGATCATCTGCGACCGATGGTGAACTCTGGACGTGGACTTGATGGCCTCTCGGTTGAACCACAAGGTTCCGGTCTCCATATCTCGCTCTCGGGATCGCCAGGCGTTAGATGTGAATGCTCTGGTTCAAGACTGGTTCCAGCTTTGCCTTCCCTATGTGTTCCTTCCCTTGCCTTTGTTGCCCAGGGTCCTACGTAAACTCAGGGCACAATGTCGGCAAGCCCTGCTCATCGCCCCAGACTGGCCCAGGAGGGCCCGGTATCCGGATACAGCTCACGGCGGGAGACTCATGGAATCTCCGGCCCGGCCAGACTCTTGTCGCAGGGTCCGTTCTTCCACACAATTCCGCGCCCTCAGCCTGAGTTTGTGACCCTTGAAGACTGGTTGCTGACGTCTTGCGGCTTTTCTTCTGAAGTAGCCGCCACAATGAGACAAGCCAGGAATCCTGCGTCAGCGAAGGTTTACCCCAGGGTTTGGAAGATCTTCTTTTCCTGGTGCCATCTCAAGGGAAGTTCTCCTTGGCCTTTCTCTCTTCCGACCCTTCTTGCCTTCCTGCAATCAGGATTAGATATGGGTTTGGCCCTCAGCTCCCTCAAAGGGCAAATTTCCACACTTTCTGTGCTGTTCAACAAACGTCTGGCTAACCTCCCTCAGGTGAAGACGTTTGTGCAAGGGGCAAGTTACATCGTTCCTCCCTACAGACGTCCTTTGGACCCCTGGGACCTTATCCTGGTCCTGGTGGCGTTACAGAAGCCGCCTTTCGAACCTCTAAGGGAAGTGTCCCTCTCCAGACTTTCCCAGAAAGTTGCATTTCTGGTGGCCATTACCTCTCTTCGGAGAGTTTCAGAGCTGGCTGACCTGTCGTGCAAATCTCCGTTCCTGGTGATTCACCAGGATAAAACGGTGCTCCGACCTGTGGCCGAGTTCTTACCCAAGGTGCTTTCTCCGTTTCACCTTAATCAAGACATTGTCCTACCGTCTTTTTGTCCTGACCCTGTTCACCAGTATGAGAAGTCTCTGCATACTTTGGACCTGGTCAGGGCTGTCAGGATTTATGTCTCCAGCACGGCTTCCTTTCGCCGAGCGGACGCCTTGTTCGTTCTCACGACAGGCCAGAGAAAAGGATCGCCGGCCTCTGTCTTCTTTGGCTCGGTGGATCAAGGCTCCTATCCAGGAGGCCTACCTTTCCTCTGGAACGCCCTTACCTGCCGGGATTAAGGCGCATTCGACAGGAGCTGTGGGTGCCTCGTGGGCTCTGCGTCACCGGGCTACAGCACAGCAGGTGTCAGGCGGCCGCTTGTCCAGCCTACACACCTTCACGAAACATTATCAAATTCATGCGTATGCCTCGGCAGACGCTAATGTGGACAGACGGATCCTTCAGGTGGCGGTCGCTCACCTATGATTAATACTGCCACGCTTTGGGTCTTCTCCCACCCAGGGATCGCTTTTGGACATCCCAATGTCTGGGTCTCCCAATGGAGCGAAAAAGAAAAAGAGAATTTTGTTTACTTACCTTAAAATCTTTTTCTACTAGCTCCTAATTGGGAGACCCAGCACCCACCCTGTTGCCCTTTGGGCTGTGTTTTCTGTTAAGTGGCTGGTGTTATACATGTCGCTTTTATGGCCTTGTTGGCCAATACTTCATAGCTGGACCTTCCGGTTTTAGTGTGGGTTTTATCCTCCTTCCTGCTTGTGCACCGAACTGATGGGATTTCTCCTAGAGGGGGTGTATAGGCAGTAGGGGAGGGGCTACACTTTTTGTTTTAAGTGTAGTACTTTGTGTGTCCTCCGGAGGTGGAAGCTATACACCCCAATGTCTGGGTCTCCCAATTAGGAGCTAGAAGAAAAAGAATTTACGGTAAGTAAACAAAATTCTCTTTTTTTGTTCAACACCATATATATCTTTTTGACCAGAAGTGCAGAAGATTTATCCATATATCCTTTGCCACTATTGCATTTACTGCTGTTTTTTTCTCCAGCATAGGGAGCAGCAGCAGCAGGTATCTACACATATATATAGGAGTTGTGCCTGACACAACCCAGCCAGACGAGCAGTACCATACTATCTATAACATGTATTACCTGGGTGATGCCCTATTGTGCACATTTTATCACTTTCAGCTATTACACAAAAAAAATGACACTGCAGAACGATGCAAAGGATACAACGCTGGAATGACATTTTCTCACTATTAGGGCTCGAGCACACTCATCCGAGTTTGACGGACGAGACTCGGAAGAGGCTGGAGCCGTGACCCAGAACGGCCTCTCCCTGTTTTTACGGGGAATGCGATCCTGCACAGAAACCCAAGCATCCGAGAGACTCTCATGTAACTCTGAGAGTGTGTCCGAGCCTCTATGCTGCTCTCTTCTTTTTTTGGGAGTCTATGTGCACAGAAGGATGGTTGGATCCAAGTGCAGGCACTTGGCGAGGCCAGACATACTAGTCCACATTTCCCCCTACTTATTTTCCCCTTATCTCTGCTTGTCATGGCTCTAAAAAGGCAAAGTTGTAAATCAAAGGCGGGGGGGGGGGGGGGAGTAGAGGGGAAACAAGTAGACGGGAAGCTGCACTTGTGTTTGACCCCACCATGGGTGCACGGAGCACCTGTGCTTGGTTTGAAGTGTTATTCTCTCTGTACTCAAAGACTCCCTTTAAATCCCAGCCTCATACACAGTGCTCTCAGGCCCTGGACTAAATGTTACATAGTTTATCCATTGACATATTGCTGTTTAAGAAATCTCTGTGATGCTAGTTTGTTCTTTTTCTTTTTTTTTTTTTTAATTATCACATCTATTTCTTTATTTCATTTTCTTGTTCATTACTGGACCTAATAACGGGTCAACCATTCCCAGCAGACGTTTCATAGCCTTTTCTTTGTGTTACTACAGGTGGACAAAGCTTTGCTGAGCTCTGTGAAGGACAGCATTGTACAGGGATTCCAGTGGGGGACCAGGGAGGGCCCTCTGTGCGATGAATGTAAGCATTTTACAATGGCGTAGTGCCAGGAGCAATCATCATCTTGTTTGTAATGCTTTTCGATGTCTCATATTCATTACTTTTCCATTTAGTGATCAGAAATGTGAAGTTTAAAATCTTGGATGCTGTGATTGCTCAGGAGCCATTGCATCGGGGAGGAGGGCAGATCATTCCCACAGCCCGCAGAGTAGTATATTCTGCTTTCCTCATGGTAAGGTTATTAGTACAGGTATTAGTATTGTTAATGTCACATTTTAGATTTTAAAGTAACACTTTTGATTGATAATGTTTGCAAACTTTCTCTAACAATCCTGTGCAGCATGTTGTGTATTGGAAAAGCTGAACAGGGTTCTCATTTGTCATGAAGAAAGGAGCTAAACTCATTCAGCTGGAAATGAGCCAAAATTGAGTGAATTAATGAGGTTCTTCTCCACATTCTCACCAAACAAATGACAATTAACAAGTAATGATGTCATGCTAGCTCAGATTCTGCTGATGGACAGCTCCTTGTAACATGGGCCATTAATTGATTGTCTGACCTGCCCGTATTGTGCCTTAGGTTATCCCATAAACAACATATATCCGCAGGATAAGTGAAAAATTACAATCACTAGTGGTCCGAACTTGGGAACCCTCAACAAAAATGACGTTCCCAGAGCTCCTTTGTGAGTGGATGTGGCAATTAGTGCATGATAGTGTTTGCACATACCCTTAACATGTGCATGTGATAGTATGTGCACACAGGTAAGGTTTTGCTGTGTTTTTGGTTTCCAGCAAAACCTATGTGAACCTATATTTCTCACTTATCTTATGCATATATGTTATTTATAGGATAATCTAAGGCACAATGTGAGCAGGTCAGACGATCAATTACAAGGAGCTGTCGATCAGCAGAATCTGTGCTAGCGTTATATCAATGTGTGCACATGCCCTTAGACTGGTGGTCCCATATGCTGGCTTACCACTAAATGGGCCCCTTGCTCTTAAGATGAGTGAGGATCTCAGCAGCCGGGCTCTGAGCATTCATACATTTATCATCTATTGTATGGGACAACCCCTTTAAGAAAATATGCTGTTTGGCGCACATATAATACATGTTACTGTCTTTTGTTTCAATGTTTCATGATCTGTTAACATTTCTGCTTTATGACCTCTAGGCCACTCCACGTCTCATGGAACCATATTACTTTGTAGAAGTGCAAGCTCCTGCAGACTGTGTATCTGCTGTGTATACTGTTCTGGCCAGAAGAAGGTTAGTGATCACTAGCGACTCTTTATACATGGCTGGTATACCATTTTCTTTTTTGATGACCGTCAGTAACACGTTATCCTCCGTCCTGCAGAGGCCATGTCACGCAAGATGCTCCTATTCCCGGCTCACCGCTCTACACCATTAAAGCATTCATCCCAGCAATTGACTCATTTGGTTTTGAGACAGATCTGCGAACTCACACACAAGGACAGGCTTTCTCCTTATCTGTCTTTCATCACTGGCAGGTAAATGAGAACTGAATGGCCTGAAGTATTGTTGGTAGATAAGTGTTATCTTTCCTGACTACCAATCATTGCATTGGACTTTGTCAAATTCTTTACAGATTGTGCCAGGAGATCCTTTGGATAAAAGCATCATTATAAGACCACTGGAGCCTCAACCAGCTCCTCACCTCGCCAGAGAATTTATGATCAAAACGAGACGTAGGAAGGTATGTTACAGTCACTTTTGGATAATGTTATTTAAATTTTTGTGCACCTTACCTTTGCTATGATATAAGTCATGGTGCTCTACAAAGCACGACTGCTGCCATTATTTTATAATTACTGTAGAATCCCAAGGATGACTTTAGGCTAGATTACTCTTTCATAATTTTTTTTTTTTTTTTTTTTTTACTCTGATGATATTCTATTGTAGATTACTTTAATGCCAATGTCTATAACAGTCTTTATTTAAGATAAATTAAGAGCGTACTTTCAAGAAAAAAAAACCAATCCTGAACTATAGGTAGACATTTGGTATGTATGGGGAGTTTTCAGCCAAGAAGAAAACAGCTTATCACATAGATAAAAAACTGACCTTTGACTCATTCAGAACAGGAATGAATGTGTCACATGGATTTGTCTTCTACATCAATTGAGTACATGTCGAAGTATCCATCATATCCTGGTCCAGACCAGAATTTAAAAGTCAATTAGAAGATAATAAAACGTTCACCCTCCTCATCTATGAACTGCTCCAATACTGCCACTGCTGTTTGTTGTTATTATTTTTCCTCCCTTCCCGTACTGATCATTCGGTGTTCTGCTTCACATCACTTGTCTTGTAAACTGCACCATTCTTTATCCTGTTGTGTATAAATTTGTGACTCTTCAGATCTTTGTATTATACCAGCCAGATGAAGAGACCTGAGTAGTCTGGAAAGCTTGCTGTTTATCACCATCTTTTCAGTTAACCATTAAAGCTATCAACCATTCTCACATCTTAATATTCTAGTGATACATGTGTTCACTTTACCAATACCCCTCGAATCCAGTTCAGACACTTCCAGTTTCCTTCACGATCTCTTTATTTTCTGTGCTAAATATATGATGACACAGCTGTGCATCTGCTGCAGCTGGGATCTGCTTCAATTCAGCTACAGATTGACTGCTGCAGGTACATGTTCATGTTCCTGAGATCATCACCGGACACAGAGACTGGTGGGAATGGGAAGCACCAAAATGGGACTTCTTTATTATTACTTTTACGTGCTATGCAGTTATAACCCTAAAGGCCCCCGTCACACGGGGCGACATCGCCGCCAATTACATATGCGACGCCTAGGGGCGTGCCATCGGCGGCATCATCATTTACATGATGCGACGTAGGGGCGATGTCTGCGCCGCCGGGAGGTCGTCTGGTTTCAGAGCTGTGCTCTGAAACCAGGCGACCGATCTGGGGCGATGTGTACACACCGCCCCATGTAACCGGCCGCCGGTGACCTGACAGGCGATGGGAGCCATAGGCTCCCATTGTCCTGCATCGCCGCTGCGGTTTTGAGACACCCCAGCGGCGATGCCGCCTGTCAGATCACCGGCGCGGTGCTGGAGATGTCGCCCCGTGTATATGGGGGACGGCAACGCTGGCGGGGCGCCAAAAACGTGCGCGCGCCTGCCACTCGCCGCCAGGTGCGACGGGTCCTTTAAAGGTGTCCTGGCTTTTCAGTACTAAAATTATATCAGTGGCTTTACATATTCCCTAAAGTAGCTCTTATTCTGGGTTTATAGAAAAGCATGACCTTGACATCATGGTGCTGCTGTTATGGAACACTTGGATATATGGGAATGGTGCACAGTAACTGCCCACAGCCACTCGGAATGTAAAAAATGTATTTTCCAATGTTATAATAACTTTTTTCTTTGTTACAGGGTCTGAGTGAAGATGTAAGCATCAGCAAGTTTTTCGACGACCCTATGTTGTTAGAATTGGCCAAACAGGATGTGGTACTGAACTACCCAATGTGAACTCAATAGGACGCCATGCCCCTAAGGTGTATCATTTGGCTACAATTACTATCTTGCCACCTGTTTAGTTGCAGGATGGCTCTGTGCATTTTTGCATAGTGTGCCATTAGCTTTGACCCGAAGTGAATCTGTTTTTATCGCAGTGAATATTCTCTACTTCCTGAGCTCTTGTGATGTGGGAAACCCAGTAAGAGTTCATCTCATCATGTGTACATAATGTTTATTTTTTTAATAAACTTTTTCATCTGTCTACTGTATACTCTGTTTTTTTTTTTTTAACCTTTTAAGGACCAGGCTGCATTTTGAAATTCTGACCAGTGTCGCTTTATGAGATAATAACTCTAGAACGCTTCAACGGATCCCAGCAGATCCGTAATCATGTTAATACTGTTATGTTAATCATGTTATACTGGGACATCTCACTATTAAGTCTATTGTACTCACTGTTTCTCAGTCCAGTAAATTGTGATCTAATCGTTGAAGCTAATAGAAAAGTATGTGAATAGTTATTTTATATACCTGTACGAAAATAACTATTAAACACATGACCAATTTTCTAAGTATCTGTATTTCTAAAGGTGCCATTGACATGAAGTTCTTACCAGATGTCTGTAGCAACCCACCCAATCCACACAGAAAAAATAATCAATCCATAGATGTCCCTAAATTATATGTAATAATGAGAAATGATACAGGAAAAAAGTATTGAAAACATGAAGAAAGACATCTGCTGAAATCTATCAGTAATTAGAAAGCAATCTGCCACTTTGTGAAAAATATCTGGTTCAACCGATAGTCTATTAACAGGTGTCTCATTACAAAGGTGCCACATAAAAAACATCTCATAATGGGTAAAACCTATGAGCTGTCTCAAGACTTTTGCAACCTTATTGTTGCAAAACATACTAATAGCATTGGATACAGGAGAATTTCTAAACTACTGAAGGTCCAATGAGCAATATTGGGGCCATAGTCTGGAAGCAGAAAGAACATAATCTCACCAAAAACAGGCCCTGACCAGGTGCCCCGCACAATTTCATACAAAGGCGTGAAAAGAATAATCAGAAGAGTTGTCCAAGAGCCAAGAACCACCTGTGGAGAGCTACAGAAAGACTTGGAAGAAAACCATAAGTAATGCACTCAACCGCCATTGCCTGTATGCACACTCATTGAACAAAAAGCATGTTCAAGCATGTTTAAAGTTTGCTCGACTACATTTTTATAAGCCGGTGAAATACTTGAAGAATATAGTCTGGTCAGATGAGACTAAAATTCACGGTAACTCTAGATGCCAAAGAGTTCCACACAACATGCACCATACTAACAGTGATATTTGGAGGTGGGAACATCATGGTGTGGGGCTTTTTTTGGCATATGGCACTGGCAAACCTCATACAAATGAAGACAGGATGAATGCACAATGTACAAAGACATTCTTGATAAAAAAAATATGCTTCCATCTACCAGGATGATTAAGATGAAAATAGGGTGAATATTTCAGCAAGACAATGATCCCAAACACGCAGCCACGGAAACTCAATTTGTTTCAGAGAACGAACATACAATGGCCAAGCTAAACTAAAGCTCAGAGTTCATAGGAGTCTGCGGGACCTTCAGAATGTGAAGTTTGTGTAGAAGTAATGGAACAAAATCACCCCTGAGCAATGCATGTTACTAGATTCTCCATACAGGTGGTGCTTGAAACTTCGTTACCAACAAAGCCTTTATTATGAAGCACTACATACATTTCAGTAAGCATGTTCAATACTTTTTACCTGTGTCATTTCTCCTGATTACACACAATTTTGAACATCTATAGCAGGGGTCAGGAACCTTTTTGGCTGAGAGCCATAATCGCGACATATTTGAAAATGTAATTCTGTGAGAGCCGTACAATAGGTTTAATATTAAATGCAAGTAAATATGCGCATTTTATGTAAGACCAACACTTTTAAAGTACAATAAGTCTCTGAATTATATTCAATAACGTTCTGCTGCTGCTATCCAATGATGAATCCCTTTGCAGCCCCAATATGATACCGCATCATCCCCTTTCCAGCCACCAATATGGTACCCCCATCATCCCCTTGCAATACCCCCATCTCCCTGCAGTACCGCCATTATCCCCTTGCAGTACCCCCATTATCTAATTGCAGTATCCCTTGCAGCCCCCACCACGGTGCCAGTTCCTACAAAACAAAAAAAATACCCGCGGATCCCCTGCGGTCTGCGCTGTTTCGGGTGCCGCTTTGTCCCTGCTGCCAAACGTTAAACCAATCAAAAGCCATCAGGCGCGATCCAATTAAAGGCCGGCAGTGGCTGGCCAATCAGATTCCTGCTGTGACATCAGGCGGCACTGATTGGGCCGCTGCCGGCCCTCTGATTGGCTGCAGACAGCAAAGACAGAGCGGCGGCACCCAAAACATGGTACAATGGCAGCAGGCACCAGATTTGGCTGCGAGACAGATACGACCATCAAAAGAGCAACATCTGGCTCGCAACCATAGGTTGCCAACCCCTGATCTATAGTTTGTTTTCTATGCCTGTGTGGATTGGATGGGTTATTACCAACATCTGATGAGAAATGAATGTCAATAGCACCATTTAGAAATGCATTTACTTTGAAAATTGGTAACATGTTCAGTACTTATTTCACCAGCTCTATGCATGTATATATTTATGTTCCTATTTATTGTGTACAGGCGAATAGAACATCTATATACATAATTACCCAATCCTGTGTGTCATCCATTTCCAGCCCGATGTCCACGAATCCCACAATGCACCACCCCGACCGGAAGTGGCACCATATTACCATACCCAAGTGATGGGTATGGTAATGTGGCGACGGTACTGACATCCAATGCTGCGCTCCACACGCCTCTCACCTCCTTCCGCACACCCCTCCTCAGCCCCCAAACCCCGCCGCCCACTGCTCCACTGATAACATATCACTTACCCCAGGCTACAGGACCTGTGGTGATGTCACAGTCATGTGAAGAGTCACATGACTGGACATCACAGCTCGAATACTACGTACTGTACTAAGGTAATTCACTCACTGTAGTGACACAGACTACAGCCAAGCAGAGTGCAAGGGTAGGGGGGCAGGCAGGAAGATGGGGAAGAAAGGGGACAGACAGAGCGGGCAGAAAGAGAGCAAAGGGGCAGAGTACGTGGGGGCAGAAAGATCACAGGGGGCAGAGAGCACGGGGGTCGGAAAGAACATAGGAGGGCAGAGAGCACAAGGCCAGAAAGAACTTTGAGGGGCAGAGAGCATAGGAGGGCAGAAAGAGAGCATAGGGGACAGAGAGCACGGGGGGCAAAAAGGTAGCACGGGGGCAACAAGAGCACGGGGGGGGCAGAGAACGAGCACAGAGAGTGAGGGAAGACAGCACACGGGGCAGAGTGCACACAGTGGGGGTAGAGAGGTGACAACAGAGTGCGCACAGCGGGACAAAGAGGTGCAGCAGAAAGAGAGGTGCGGCAGAGAATGCACAGTGGTGCAGAAAGAGCACGGGGCAGAGAGCGCACAGAAAAAGAGAGGGCATGGGGGCAGAGAGAGTGCACAAGAGGTACGTAGAGAATGCACGGAGAAAGAGAGCCCACATGGAGACAGCACAAAGAGAGAAGAAGAGGGGAGAAAACAGCAGACGGGGAGATCGCACAGGAGGAAGACCGCTCAAAGGAGAGCACGCGTGAGATAAGACACCACACGGGAGGGAGAGACAGACGCTTCTTCCAGCACCACAAAGCCCACCCTAATCATAACATCACTGCCCTCTCGATGCGCTAGTATCGGGCCTTCATCTAGTATGCAATAATCTCACAATTTTACTGTTTGGTTCAGAAATTCTATTTTTCTTTTTATTATTTATTTTGGTACAATCATATTCTATGAAAGCATTACCGCAGACCTGGACTGAATACTCTGTTTTTCTGTTTGGTCAGCAGTTTCTTTCTGATGCAGGAACTATAAGCCTTGAAGTTATATTGTACCGTATATGGAATTACAAGTGTTGGAGGACAATATACATCATAATGTAAATGTTAAGCTATAAGGCAAAATATAGGTAGCTGTATGTCAGCCTGGTTGGTCTCGAGACAGATTATGTTGCTCCTTGGTAGACGACCTTTCATTTTGCCTTTTCAGCTTCTTTTTCGGTTGCCTTTTTCTCCCTGTATTCCTTGTACATGGCATATGTAGTTCCTGCAGAAATAAAGAAAAAAGTAAGTGAAAAAGTAGCACTTATTACAGTGTGATGTGTTTTCACCACTGAGTATGATGACAAACCATAAGGGTGTCCCAATAGAATGGTCTTTTATAAATTTACTATGTCACTAAGATGCTATAATGCCATCACCCTTGTATTGTGCTAAACTTAACTTAGAATTCCATGTGGCTCTACATCTGTCTTAGGGCCACGTCACACACACAGATAATTGTGCAGATATTGTTGGCAGATCTCTGGTTGCAGTGAAATCATGGACACATTGTTCTATTTTATGGCTGTGTACAAATGGAACAATGTGTCCATGATTTCACTGCAACCAGAGATCTGCGAACAATCTCTGCACAGATATCTGTGTGTGTGACGTGGCCCTTAGAGGAATTACAGAGGTCTAAATGTGCAAACCTAGTGTATTGGTGTGATGCCATAATAGAGATATACTAGTTATAGTATTTGAAGCCATTTAAACAGGCCAAACAGAGGCTGCATAGTCCATCCTGTCAGTGTTGAGTTTTGGAAAGGATTGTGCAATTAAAAAGGTGCTTGTTTTTGTGGGGGGTTTTTTCAGCTAATTTGAGGTATAATTATAAACTCTGTGAAATCTCTATTAGGATAGTTGTGATACCCTATTTTAATAGGTCATAGCAGCTGGTGCACTTAAATGGGTTGTCCGACCTATCGGTATTCTGAGACAGGGTTAGGGTTCCTTTGTACAGGATACTCATTTTATACCAGGATGCAGACAAATAGTCTCTCAGTCTGGAGTTTCTGTCCTTTCCTTCTTTACACAGGTAAGAATTGATTTAATCCGGCATTGTGTAATGCTTAAAGGGGTGGCTCATTTTTTATCTTCAGGAGCGCACCACCTCCCTGCCTCGCCACTTTCTGGTGGTGATGCATTCATGATGCTTGATATTTCGAACCAGCAGTATGGCTGAGCAGTTGGTCCAAACTATGCCCTCTCAAATGCTACAAATAAAGACGGTTTAGTCTGCTGCAGCAAAGGAGCACAAGAGTACTGAAGCAGGTCAAGTCTAGTGATCAACTCAATTCAGTGCAGTGCTTGCAAATATTGTGCTCCTTGCCTGCGAGATCTGCCACCTCTGATACACTACAGTAGTCTCCTATAATCTAGGCAACATGCCGTAAACTATACAACTTGAAAATCACTTCATTCTTAAGTGTGAGAAGATTTTTAATAAGAGTTTTTAAGAAGCACTTTGCAGTTTTCCCAATTCAACAAAATGAGATACCCCCTTTAATTCCTCCATTTCTGACACCGCCACTTTGTGATCAGCTCATTGTCAAGATACATATTGTTAGGATTGGCCAAAGTGTAGAACTTTCTTGAATGGGTTGTCCACTAGTTGGACAACCCAGTCTCAATTGATATATTCCCTCATGTAAAATATACTACTCTTGCTGCCGATACTGTTCCGAAAGCTGGACTCTTGGGCTCACATGACAGTTTTGTAGCATGTGAACTCTGGAGCCAATCACCCGAAATAAACTGGAAGCTTCTGCTGCTCTCTTGACTTTTCCAATGTCAGTTATGTTCAAAGGAAGTGAGAGTGAAGCAGCTGCTAATTTGCTGCAGGGCTCACAAGGCATAACAGTGTCACCCGAACCATGAGAGACGAGGCAGCAACGTCACTGGAATGGCACCAGTGCCAGAGGATAGTATAGGTTATTATTTTTCACGGGGGAATATAACAATTGAGAAGTTATACAAGTAGTTGGAAACTCCATTATGTGGGTCACTTCAAAACTTGTGTGTACGGTAGTATTCAAATAATAGCAGTCCAATATGACTAACCAGAGTATTAACTGTTTTTGGTATAAATTATATTACCACATGTCAAACAATTTAGCAGTTGTTGCAGTAGATTCTTAGAAAACCAACAGACTCAGCATTTATGATCTGCATGTTTTTGAGTCTGTGTATTTGAAAAATGTATTGAAAGAGGCTGTGTTCAAAAGTAATAGCAGTGTGGAGTTCAATTAGTGAGGTCAATCATTCTGTGAAGAATCAGGTGGGAATCGGGTGGCCCTTATATAAAAGTGAAAGCTGCACATTTACATGCATTTCTCCTTGATAACCTAACAAATATGGGTTTTTTGAAACATTGTTCAGAAAAACAGCATGCTTTGACTAAAAAATTGATTGGAGAGGGTAAAACGTATAAGGAAGTTAAAACAATGATAGGCGGTTCAGTTAAAATCATTTCCAAAGCTTTGAAATGGAAAGTAAAACCAGAAAAAGACTACCATTCAAATGGATGGAAGAATAACCAGAATGGCAAAGGCTCAGCCAATGATCAACTCCAGGATCATGAAAAACAGTCTCAAGCTACCTGTGAGCACTGTGACAGAAGACACCAGAGTGAAGCTGATCTATTAGCAAGAAGGTCCTACAAAGTCCCACTGTTAGATAAAAGACATGTACTGAACACATCAACTGGCCTAAAGAAAATTGGAGAAACATTTTGTGGACTGATGAAAGTAAAATTTGTCTTTCTCCTTCGCCTCATTGGGGGACACAGACCGTGGGTGTTATGCTGCTGTCCACTAGGAGGCGACACTAGGCAGAATCTGCAAAAGAGTTTAGAAACTCCTCCTCTGCAGCATATACACCCTGGAGCAGGAAATGCTTCTCCAGTTTTTGCTTAGTGTCTAGGAGGCACACACAGATTTTTTAGTGCTCCTAAAAAACTTTCTTTTTGGATTTTTTCTTCAAGAAGAAGAAAAGTGGGTCTCTGACGAGACTCCCGGCATGGTCCCTCCTCGGCCCCCCACTGTTGGGGGCGCCTGGTTGAGGTCGACATTTTTCCCCCACATGCCGCTCCCTCCTCGGCCCACCACTGTTGGGGGTGCCCGGTTGAGGTCGAGAAGATGGCCCCCCCCTTCCCCAGCTCCCCACTGTTGGAGACCCTGGGTTGAAGTTGAGGATCCACAGGAGCTCCCTGACGGTGGACAGCAGCATCCCTCCCTAATCACCCCTCCGGGGCTTTTTAGGTTGAGACACCGCAGGTAGGGCACAACCATACTGCATGGTCACTGCAGCCTGATCCAGAAAACTCAGCTCTGCTGAGTGTTTCTGAGGGCCACGGGCCCCAGCAAAGCCTCAACCTGCCAAATGCTAATTGGCACACACTCCAGGACACCCAGCTTGCTGTGTGCTCCTCATGGGGCTGGGGGACCACATCTTGAGGCATCTGTAGCCATTGCCAGGGCCACAGATCATGTGCTCCTGCAAGCATCGGGCACATTCACAGGCGCAGCACACTCCTGAAGCCCCGGGCCTCAGCTGCACACATTCCCAGGCTGTGACCCCGCATGCAGGCTATAAGTCAGCCACATTGCCTGCAGGCCGAAGGCAGGAAGCCAACAGTCACTCCCCACTCTTGGTACCTGGGTTGTGGCTGCTTCCCTGCCGGTCACGGAGCCCCACTATGTCTTTAGGAAGCGGGCACCCCCTTACTGCCCGTGCTGCGCCCGTTCCCTTGGAAGGGAGCACAGCTGCGGCGGCTCAGTCAGCGGGCTCTGGGTGCCGTCGGGGCGTCTGCCCTATGGTGGGCGCAGCCTCCGGTGCCCGCCAGCGTTGTCTCGAGTTCCGGCCGCGGACCTCCACGCCAGACCTCCGCTGTTCCCGGGCCCGCGATTCACGCGAGGCCCCGGCTTTGGCCTAGCTAGGCGTCGCCGCCCCTTTCCCCGCCTACCCGCCCACCCCCCGCCTGACGTCAGAACCTCCCTGCATCAGCACGGGAGGCGGGACAGGGCTGAAAAAGGCGCCTTCAGACTCTCTGCGCGCCCTCGCGCTGGCTCCGCCCCCTTCTTCATGGCACCGCCGCCATTGCAGCCCCGGCGCTGACACCGCTGTATAACAGTGGTGAGCAGCGCTTAAGCATTAGGGGGCATAGGCCTACAAGCCACATCATTAGGGTCAGGCATGGAATGAAGTCTGATGTATGGGCAAACCCTAGAGGCACTAGGGTTGCACCTAGGACTCAGTACTGGGCGGACTTGTCTGCAGGGGCACCCACTAAGGGGCAGATGACAGCAGGCTCATGCTTGCCACCACTGCGACATCCCTTTGTCCCTATCCTGCCTGCAGGAGATAATAGGGATTCATCTCAGGATCCTTGTATAACATACAGCAAATATCACAGCATCTGCTGTGCAGATACACGGGGTCCCAACACAGTACAATTAGCAAAACGCTGTGCTGCAGTCTCTGATAGTTACTGAAGGGCAGCTAGCATGATACAGCCTGCTGCAACCCGTCATGTAATGCTCCCCTCTGTACACAGCGTATGGAGCGATATCGTACTATGAGGAATACTGATAATTCCCAGAGCAATACAGGCAGAGTCCCTCTGCCCAGCGCACAGACCAATTGTGGTTGTTCCTACCTCCGTGCCTGATACAGGCACCTGTTGGTACACCTATCCAACCTGATACCCTAGCTACCCCCCGGGGAAAGCTAAGGGATGTATCGACAGGCCTTTTTTCCTCGGTCCCACAAGTTGGTGGAGCCCTGTTGATATTTAAACCTCGCCTTCCCAGACCCCACAGAGTTGAAAGAAATAGGTTGTGGTGGAATTACTACGAGTTTGACTCACAGGTTTCTTTCTCGGATCTCCATTGTTGGCGAGCCCAGTTGAAGTTGGTGTAATCTACAATTACCTGACAACTGCAAGGGTCCCAGGACTGTTCGCCAAAATCCTCTCCAAAATCCACAGCTGGAGCTCTGGTTGGCGGTGATGACAGTCAAGTCTCACAAGATGCAGGCTGAAACACCGTAATCCGCAACTGCACGAGTATTCTCGCTTCAGGTCTCTGAAACCTAAGACTCACAGCACACTCCCTCCTCAGCTCCCCACCGTTGGAGGTGCTGGGTCGTAGCCGAGATTGCTATTTACCATACTCCTTCCTCGACTCCCCACTGTTGGGGACTCGGGTTGAAGCTGCAACGGCACAAGGCCTGGCCGTCCTCTGCCCCCAACCTACAAACACGACAATCTGGGTCGCGGAACTTGGAATATGAGCCCTGTTGCCAATCTCCTCACTATACCTATATTAGGTACTTGGGTTGAGATGACACGTGCGAGAACTCTACACAGCCGCTTCAAAGCAGGACCTCGCAGACCCCCGTCTGCATTAACCTAATGGATGGGCCCTTCTGGACCCCGTATGACCGTGGCCCGAACCTTCTCCCACGCAATCTGTCACTTCTCGACTCAGGAGTCAAAAAGGGAATAATCACGGTGGGATAGCGCTCGCTGTGTGCAGCGCAGGACTCCGGCGAGGAACTATTGTGGGCGCAGCCTCCGGTTTCGGCCAGCGCTGCTCCTGACTTCCGACTCCCTCTGGATCTCCGCGCCGGCCCTCTGCCGTTCCCGGGCCTTGCGATTCCCGCTAAGCCCCGGCTTCAGCCTGGCAGTGACATCACTGGCTTGCCCGCCCTCCGACTGAAGTCGGAGCCTCCGAAGCGTCAGCACAGGTAGTGGGGCAAGGCCAAAAAAAAAAAAAAAAAAAAAAAAAAAAGGACTGAAGTGCAAAGTATACAAGGATTTTTCCAGCCTGAAGTTGGCAATGTCTATACTACAATTCAGCAGTCTTCCATATCTGGATGACTTTTTATCAATGCATGACTTTCAAGGTCTGCGAACAGTGGCATTTACACCGTGCTCGCTAAGAAGCCTCGGTAGGATCGACCTCCACAGGTCTACGCAATTCCAAGGCACATGCTGCAACACAGCACACACGTTCCAGGAATCCCAGCTCCGCTGCGTACTCCTGACGGCCACATGCCACAGCATCACGTATGGAGTCTCAGCCATATTGGACGCACAGCATCGTATGAAAACGGCGGCCGTTAAGTTGCACATCCACAGCTCCAGTCAAATTTCCCCAGACAAGGCACGGCTCCTTAGTCTGGGAATCCGCAGCCTCCGTCAGAGGTCTCCTCAATCCTTCACAACTGCTATAAGAGTCCCTGACAGCATAGTAGCAGCTTGGAAGTCAGTTCCATTGGCTCAGCTGAATCGCCGGCCTTTGCAATTATCCATGCTCAAGCGTTGCATGAGAACAGGATGGGGTGCGATGCCTCCCCCCCCATCACAATGCTCATGGCAGTAGTCTTGCCCTGTCACGAAAATGCCCCTCAATCTACGATCATTCGTGCAGTATGTCTTGTACTGTAATTTTTCAGTCACTTTCTGGCATTCGAACATGTCAGGTTACAGTCAGACGATGCCACAACTGTGGCATATGTCAACCACCAGGGTGGAACCCGCAGTCTCTAAGCGATGACAGGTTCGCCACATCCTTCACTAGGTGGAATCCTTTGAACACCGTACTGACAGCTGTTCTCATACCAGGTGTACACATCTGGGAGGTGGTTTTCCTAATCCACCAAGCGATGGACTCGGGGGACTAGCCCCTTCATCTAGAAGTCCTCTGTCGAAACGCCAATGCCGTGAAACCACAGATATGGACCTGACTGAGTCACGCCTCAATGCCATGGTCCTGGCCTTCCTGGCCTGGTCTCAGGATCCACAGTCAGTGGGACAGACGCACTAGTCCAAGCCTGGACCAGTATCCGTCTCTCCGATATCCTTTCCCCACTAACAGTCTGGAATATCAAACGAGACTGACGCTGTATCATCTTCGTGGTCTCAGACTGACCGACATGCGCGTGGTGCGCAGACTCGTTCACTTTATAGTAGCAGTACCAGGACGTCTCATAGACAGTCCAGACCTGCTCGATCACGGACAGTCCTCCCTCAGAATTCCTCACATCTGAGATTAAAGGCGCAGCCTTTGAGACCTGGAACTTAACCCAAGAGGTTTTTTTCCCAGGATATTGTAACGACCGTAGTCACAGAGAGAACACCAGCTTTATCAGCGATATCCCATTACACATGTGTAATCGTTTTGTTTTTTTGCTTGGTGCACCTCTAGAGGTCATTCCCCTTGGCCCTACTTCATACCAGAGACTCTCACTTTCTTCCACTCAGACCTAGACTCAGGTCTGTCCTTAGGGTCTCTTGCACAGCAGGTTTTCAGCCGTTTTTCACCCTATTACAAACACGTCTTGCCACCAGACGTCTATAAAGTCCTTCCTTCAAAGGGTCTGCTATTTCAGGTCTCCATACAACAAGACTACACCCGTGGGGACCTGAACTTGGTCCTCACGGCACTACAAGAACCATCTTTTCAGCCTCAATGGGATGTTACCTTACCATACTCATCCACATAGTAGTATGGTTCGGCGGCATTTATTTGTCTCTGCAGAAGTATCGGTACTTGCAGCAGTTTACTGTAATCCATCCTTTTCTAGTCTTCCATCTGGACAAGATTGTCCTATGGCTGGTTCCATTCTTCTTCTACGGTAGGTTTACTCCTTCCACCTACATGAAGAAATCTCTCTGCCATCGCCGTGCCCGACTCCAATCTGTCCGGTCACGAAGGACCTACGTATGCGGGACCTTGTCGGGGCCCTACGCGTCTAGGTATCCAGGACAGTGCCCTTCTAAGAGGTCGGATTCTCCTTATCCTTCTTCTAATGGGCAGACATAATGACACATCAGCCTCTGAGGCTCCCCTAACGAGGTGGATTCCTCTAACCATCCAATACGCTTATACCTTCGAAACCTCATTCCTTCCGGCAGGTCACGGCACATTCTACTACGGCCGTGAAAGCCTCCTGGACAGTTCGGTAAGGGGTATCGGCGCAACAAGTGTATAGGCAGCCAAGGGGTCAGCCTACACCCATACCCAAGCCACTATAGTGCTTGCACTCAGTCCTCGACAAACGCAGGTCTGGGTACACGTGCCCTCCAGGCGGCAGCAGCCCGCCTGTCGGTGCATAGTTCTTCACTGACCATGCTCAGTGTCACTAGTTCCATTGTTCTTTCCCACCCAGGGACTGCTTTGGGACGTCCCACGGTCTGTGTCCCCCAATGAGGCGAAGGAGAAAAGGAGATTTTTGTGTACTCACCGTAAAATCCTTTTCTCTTAGCCTCTAATTGGGGGACACAGCACCCACCCTATTGACCTTGTGGGTCTTTTTCTACAGTTCTCACATAGCTTCTAAGCTGTTACATGGTTAACATGTTTACACATGTTTGCCTATTCTCACTCTGTTAACTGTTGACTGTTTAAACTTGTGCCTGTTTAGTTCCAGGCCTTATAGTACTGAGAGCCTGTTTAGTTACAGGCCTTGTTATACGATTATTACTTCGTTAACTCTTCACTGTTTTCCACATACGCCTGATTAATTTCAGGACTTGTGGTACTAGCATTACTCTGCTAACTTTTAACTGTTTACACACGTGCCTGTTTGGTTTCAGGCCATGTTACACTGTTATTACCTTGTTAACTATATTTGTTTACACAGGTCGCCTGCGTAGACTTCCTGTGTCACCGTTATTATCTGTTAACTCTCCTACTGCTTTAGCACAAAACTGGAGAAGCATTTCCTGCTCCAGGGTGTATATGCTGCAGAGGAGGAGTTTCTAAACTCTTTTGCAGATTCTGCCTAGTGTCGCCTCCTAGTGGACAGCAGCATAACACCCACGGTCTGTGTCCCCCAATTAGAGGCTAAGAGAAAAGGATTTTACGGTGAGTACACAAAAATCTCCTTTTTCGGGTCCAAGGACCGCAGAAAGTTCATCAAACGACCCCCAAACTGTGAATTCAAGCCACAGCACACTCTGAAGACACTAAAGCATGGTGGTGCAATCATCATCATATGGGCAGGGTTCTCTTATTATGGTGCCGAGCCTATTTCCCACATACCGGGGATCATGGGCCAGTTTCAAAATACTTGATGAGGTCATGATGCCTTAGGGTCCCGTCACACTTGGAGACGTTCCAGCGATCAGGACAACGATACGACCTGGAACGTCACTGGTGAGATGTCAAACAGTCAGATCTACTCAGCGATGCAGCAACGATATGGTGACCCGTGTAACGACCTCAGCGGTCGTTGGGACCGTGGCACACAGCAGGTAGACTCAGACCTACGTGGCTGAGTTCTGAGTCGCCAACGAGGTTGTTGCTAAGGCGTCAAACAACACCGATGCATGCTGCCCAGCAGGAACCCAAGGATCAAAAAATGATCCAGGCCATTCTGAGACGATCGGCGATCTCACAGTGGGGGTCCCGTCGCTGCTACGTGTCAAACATAGTGAGATTGCTGGCGAGGTCGCTGTTATGTCACAAAACCTGTGACGTAACAGCGATCTCGCTATTTGTGACGGGGGCTTTACACTGCAGAGAAAACGACCTTGAAATGGGTTTCAACAAGACAACGAACCTAAACACAAGTGAACGAGCAACATTTTAGTTCCAGTACAACAAAATTGAGGTTATGGAATGCCCAGCCCAATCTCCGAACCTTAATCCGATAGAACACTTGTGGGGTGACATCAAACATGCAGTTTTTGAGGCAAAGCCAAAAAATGTAAATAAATTGTGGGATGTAGTCAAAGCATCCTGGGCTGGAATAACAGTCACAGGTGCCAGAAGCTGGTTGACTCTATGTAACATAGATGTGAAGCAGTTCTAAAAAAACTGTGATTATACTGTAATGACCCCAGAGGTCTGTACTATATCCAGCGAGTCACAGAAGCAGAGATGGAGACAGAAGCAACACAAAATACTTGTTTTACTTGGAGAAACAAAGGGAAAATTTAGAGCCAGATACACAGAGAAGCTATTTCCCCAGAACTACTACCTATATTATTTACATACACCAGCATCAAGCTAGGGGTCGGTGCATTACCTCAGTGTTCCTCCTTAGTGTGAGGAGACAATGCCAGAAATAAGTTAACCTAAAATCTATACGAAAAATAAATGATAATTATGTTGAGGATCACTGAAATAACCGATTTACAATCCTATCAATTCTATACACAATACAAAAAAAACCAGTGTACATATTTGTACATATATACTTATATATTTCAGCTGATGGATACCCAGGTATCTTATCTAATGGTACATTTAGTCCAGTTGTCTATACCGCTATACCAGGCCTAGGAAGTACGGACTGTATAAAAACGCAAAAAAAATAAAACACAACCAGAGTAAACAGGGATACTCGTTGTCTTGTCTGAAGGGGTCCTAGTCTCTGTAGCTTTTGGGGAGGCGAAGTGTGTTCACCTGGATACATCACACCAAGCCTGCAGTCTCACAGCAGGGATTCAGCCTTTTCCTCTCACAGTATGGCTGACCCGTCTCTACCAATGCACTCCTCACCTGGCAGTAGTATACTTGCTTCCTATTGGGGAATAAGTCTTTGGTCCCTTCCAGGGACCTGGCTGTTGAGTTAATCAGTGTCCCGCGTCAGCTTTATCTCACACAGACTTCACAGCCACTCTCCTCTCACAGCACCCGGGACACACTCTCATAAAATCTCTCCCTGTCTCCATGATACCCCCCTCAGCTAACGGCCCTCACCTTTTTTATTCAGGAAGTACATTTCTACATACTCTTACAGTACAACTAAATATATTAGGTTAGTGATTCACAGGAATGCTAAATCCGAAAAAAAAATAAGATTACCTATTTTGAGTTTATGAAGACATTCAAATTGTCATTTCATTCAGAAAGTGAATGAACTCTAGTGCCACCTTTAGGTGACAATATGCATACTTCCTAGAGGAGGGTTGTGGCTTTAAATCTCCTTAACTGTTTCCTTATGGTTGCAGGCAAACTCCTCTCCATAAGGTAGATAGCAAGTTCCCCAGACTAAAGACATGCAGACACTGCTATTTTTTGAACAGCCCAATGTTCTTATTTGTTAATTTCTGTAAAGTAGTTAAAAATGATAATATTTCTTTTCATGTTTTGATTTAGAAAACTGTGTGGAATGTTCCCAATGCATGGAAATAAAAACTATTATAAAGATTTTGAGCTTATCTCATGTTTTTGAACACCCTGCTATTATTTTGGACACAACTGAACTGTATATTATAGTTTTATACCATGAAGGACCCAAGGATGGTCATATAGCCAGCAGGACCATGCTATTTCCTAAGCAATTCCAAGATGTTGATATCTGGATAGTGGTGAAATTGATATGTAACTTTGATTGAGTTGGAGGAAAATCCCATTTAAAAACCTAAAAATCCACATTAATACTTCAGTACAGCGTAGTATAATTATTTTCTATTTCTGAGCTCTACATGATGACTTGTGATGATCATGTTTCCACTGACTGTGTGCTGACACATGCTCCTTCTATGCCCTTGCTCCAGGCTCCGTAATCCCTCAATGCATATTCTGGAATTTACCCTCTTCCTGGGATCTTGCTTTTTGCATTTCCGGAGTATTAACTCTTGATCTGTCAATATTGAAGCGTGCAGAATAGTCACATGCACAGAGAAATGTACGTGCACATTCAGCTGTGACTGCTGCGGACACATGGGTATCCTACAAAGCTTTAATATTATTGAGAACATTATCAGACTGGATATGCAGCTCTCTAGCTTGCTGTGCTGTTATTCACATAACAGGGTAGAAGCATCACCTCCAGTGTTCAGCATGAGAAGACAGTAGAAACAAGGGAATATTCAATGCGGGAGGGAATAGAGGTCATGACCATGATAATCATCTTCCCACGTCCCACATCGGATGGGGTTCATAGAATTGTGACCATGTTCAAAGTTTTGCAAGGTTTCTTGTGATACTGTTTACATAGGTCTATTGCTGTCCTAGCAGCTCATTGCTCGAGCCAATGCAATAACTCAGTTGGTGGCCCTTCTAAGATGTCATTAAGGCCTCTGACATAGCTTAGCCAGAATACAATCTAAAAAAATATGTACATGGCCAATTATATTCAAAAGTATTACATGATGCCCAAAGCTGTTAGTGGAGCCCTAATATACCTTTTTTCTTCCATCTGGGACCCCCACTGATCCCAAGATGGGGGTGCCATCATTCCAAGACACCACCTGTTTTTCCTTACAGTACAACCAAACAGTATGAATGGAGCATTTATAGGTAAAATATAATAACTTGCAGGGTTCAATATATTTTGATACTTAGGTAGATGATCATTGTGGCATAAACTTACCCAAGGCAGTGGCTCCCACCACACAGGCCTGTGCAGCTACCCGGGTATGAATTAGGTGAACAGACATTTTTACATTGCCACGTTGCTTTAGCCTGTAAAGTCCATAAATGACAATGACGGCAAATCCAGCCAGACCTGTGGAGATCAAGCACCCATTCTTTCATTTTCAAAAAGAGGCCTCTACAATAATCAGATCTGGAATATGATGGCTTGCTAGTTTTATACATTTTTCTCAGGGTATTAGTTCTGTTGGGGGTGATCCTTGTAATGACACAACCCTGAGTTTATCTCATCTGTCTATTTGGTATTCACAAACTGCTAGGACTTGGTCTACATTTGTACATCAATAGTAACAAATCAGTATATTTTCTCCTCGTCAGATGTTTTCTAACTCTAATCCTTTCCCATATAAATCTGATGGCCACTTTACACGCGGCAACAGGAAGATGAAAACGGCAGGTGTCGGAGACAATTGTACCTTTTAGCTTCAAAACACCTTGAAGTGGCTGCGTGTAATTCAGGTATCTGCAAGGTGTTTTGAAGGTAAAAGGTACAATTGTCTCCGACACCTACCGTTTTCTATCTTCCTGTTGCCGCGTGTAAAGTGGCCATGATAGATATAAATTCTAACTCCCAACAGTATGGCTGGAATAGAGACAAGGGTCTTACCAGGGTGGTTATTGAGTACAATAGAACAGTGTGTTCACATGAATTGGCTGCTGTCGGCCCTTAGTGTACAGACCAGTACAACAGGAAGAAAAGGGTTAAATCCGCACTGTCAATGGAGGAGATTGGGATGGATGAATAAAGTAGTTTATTAAGTCTAATCATTTCAAAGCACAAGGCGTCTTCTTCAGGACCTAAAACCACACGTAGTTGTATGACCCGAACAAGAAGCCTTGTGCTTTGAAACACGTAGACTTAATAAACTACTTTATTCATCCATCCCAATCTCCTCCATTGACAACACAGATTTAACCCTTTTCTTCCTGTTATATCTATAAATTATAGTAGGGTCAGGGTGAGGGGAATAGCTGCTCAACCACAATTACGGCTCCTTGGCTTCCAGGTGAAGTGGATTGGCTGCCACTGGTCAACATGAATAGAAGATTTTTCCTGGAGCCAGACTCAAGTTATTCAGATCCTTCTTTATTCGGTGTAAATTTTTATAAAAACATCACACAATCCCACATGGGGGAGCAGGAAACACCAGACACGTTTCGGGGGAAACCCCTTAATTGATTGTGTGATGTTTTTATAAAATTTACACCAAATAAAGAAGGATCTGAATAACTTGAGTCTGGCTCCAGGAAAAATCTTCTGTTCATCTATAAATTATAAAAAGTTGTAGTTAGGCTATATTCACACGTGTGTAACACGCCCTAGAGCTGTCTGACAGCACACAGGCAAATCAGTTTTAAAAATGGCTCCATGTCTCCGGTCTGAGACTCAGAACACGTCCTATTCTCATCCGTTTTGCAGATGAGGCTGAGACATTAATATCTATGGGGATCTATTATACATTATATATTACTATAAACACAGAAGACAGACCTTGTTCTTCAGTTTTCCACCAAGTTTAATTGGATGAATTGTTACGTCAAATCAATGAAAAAAAAGTTCAGTTTACCTGATTCAGAGAAAATAATGGATGAGAAAAAAACATAAAGCAACTAGGATGATGCCTGAAAAAAAATGGGTCCGTTCTTTCGGATTGTAACATACAGATATGTGAATGTAGGCTAAATCTCTCTGACTTGGGCCCCTAAAAATGTGTAATAAATCCTAAGTACGTTTGGATGTATTTGTGTTGTAACTCACCCACTGGAACAAGAGGAGACTGCTTCATCTTCCGCTGTAATTTGCTGGGAACAGATTCCTGCTCCTCAGGGACCCACTCGTCCCAGCTGCGGACATCTTGCCACCTTCACAGAGTTGCAGCACTGGCTTACATTGTGGATAATACGGGGCTGTGAGCAGTGAAAGAAACAAATAGATATAAGAACTAAATCAGATCACTAGTGTATAGCTATATACAAGTCTACATAGTAGGCTTGGTACAGGTGCACAAGACAAGTATTAGGCATGCCAACATCGATTGTGCCCAGGAATAATTTCTATATATCCATTTGTAGATTAAATTACGTAACCAGGGAGAATAGAAGCTGTTCTTTCAATACGCACCTACTAGCCGTACATGTGAAGAGCATCCAGCCTTGTTCTCTTTCTGGGTCACTCACTAGGACTGAATACTGTTCTCACAGAGGTGCTTTATGTACAAGGGAGACTGGGCTTCTTTCCATGAAGAGCCTGGGAAGGGTAGTCAGGGTCGCAGGCTGCGCCTCTATCACACACATGAAAGCAACAATAATGAATGTTGAATTTGGCAAACACCTCTTGTCTTAACCCACTGGCATTTACTGGACCTGCCACAATGGGGATAAAGAAGTGTTGCTTATTCGATCCTAACAATTTACATATAGTACGTGCTCTCTGCCTCATGAAATATTTTTTGACTAATGCAATTGGTAAGATCGGAGAGTGCAAAAAAATAATAAATCACCTATAAAAGTCTGTGGGCAGGGATGTATAACTATAATAGGTGCAAAGCTTGCAATCGCACCCGAGACCTGGAGCCTTGGGGGCCCCAAAAGTTCCTTTGTCCTATAGAAAAAGACTAATGCTTTTAAAGATTTGCATTAAGTGAGGGCCCGTTGGAGCTTTTGCATTGGGGCCCATGAGCTTCAAGTTACACCACTGTCTTTGGGCCAACTTTATACGCTGTGTTTTTTATTTCTAAATTGGATAAGTAGGATAACAATTGTGACATGTTCTATCACATGCTAAACTAAGGTACACCCACAAAATCTTAATGGAAAAGTGCTAAATGCCGATTTGCTGTATGTTGTTGCATATTTCGTCTCATGCATTGCAAAGGGTGAGATCCACTGTAACAGTTTGCAGCATAAAGACCCAATGCAGATTTTAAAAGCCAAAGATTAATTTCCATATACCGTATATACTCGAGTATAAGCTGAGTTTTTCAGCACAGTTTTTATTGCTGAAAAGTGCCCCCTCTCGGCTTATACTTAAGTCAGTGTCAGTGGCGGGGGGGCTGGAGGAGGTGGGAGGGGGCTGCAGAGTGAGTGGGAGATCACATGGTCCCAGTCATTAGTGTAATGTAATATGCACTGCATACCCCTCTCCATCACCAGCGGGGGAGAGCAGCACATTTTACATTAGGCAGTGTATACCCCCCATCACAGGTATATGGGCCCCATGCTGGCACTCACAATAAAATAATAATCATTTTAACTCATTCCTTTGACTCTTCTCCGCAGATTCCGTGGCGTCCTCAGGTCTTCCTGCTTGTCCCCGGCTTATAATCATTTGACCGGCGCATCAGTGACATCATCGCTGCTGCACCGGTCACATGATTAGAAGCAGGCAGACTGGAGGGAGGACACCACAGAGCCAGTAGAGAAGCGTCGGAGGGGTGAATTAAAATTATTATTTTATTGTGAGCGCCAGCTTGGGGCACATATACCTGTGATGGGAGCCCATATACCTGTGATGGGGGGCTATTTAAAGTAATGAGGACTATATACCAGTGATGGGGGCCCATATACCAGTGATGGGGGCTATATACAGTAATGAGGAGCTATATACCAGTGATGGGGGCGCTATATACCAGTGATGGGGCGCTATATACCAGTGATGGGGGTGCTATATACCAGTGATGGAGGGTGCTATATACCAGTGATGAGAGGCTATATACCTGTGATGAGGGGCTATATACCAGGATAGGGGGCTGCTGCATTTCCCAACCTAAGCTTATGCTCGAATCAATAACTTTCCCCAGTTTTTGGGGGTAAAATTAGGGGCCTCGGCTTATTCTCGAGTTTATATGGTAGATTCGACACCAATCCTCTACACAGTGTGTAAATGAGATTTATAAAGATCCTTTCGCTACCACTATAGGAGTATGTGCACACAACTTTATTAAGTTGCTGGCAGATCCGCTAATGGTGGGTTTACACACACCAATTTATCTGTTCAATATCTGAACCAATCTCTGGTTGCAGTGAAATCATGGATACATTGCTCCATGTTGTACACAGCCACAAAATGGAGCAATGTATCCATGATTTCACTGCAACCAGAGATTGGTTCAGATATTGAACAGATAAATTGGTGTGTGTAAAACCCACCATAAGGTTCTCCTAGGTCAGGGGTCTCAAACTTGGCTGGGTTGGTGGGCCGCACGTAGAAAAACATTTATAGTGGGGGGCCACATCCCTTGTAGGACTAAGTGATATTTTTAGTAATACCAGAATTTTTTGCTCAATGTAGTAAAGTACAAATCGTGGTCTCCTTTTCTACTGATGTCCCCCATCCTGATCCTCTTTTCTACTGATGTCCCCCATCCTGATCCCCTTTTCCAGTGATGTTCCCCATCCTGATCGCCTTTTCTAGTGATGTCCCCCATCCTGATCCCATTTTTTTTTTGTGATGTCCCCCATTCTGATCACCTTTTGTAGTGATGTCCCCATCCATCCAGGTCCCCTTTTGTAGTGATGTCCCCATACTGATCTCCTTTTGTAGTGATGTCTCCCATCCTGATCCCCTTTTGTAGTCATGTCCCCTTCCTGATCTCCTTTTCTAGTGATGTCCCCCATACTGATCCCCTTTTCTAGTGATGTCCCCATCCCGATCCCCTTTAGTAGTGATGTCCCTCGTCCCAGTTCCCTTTTGTAGTGATGTCCCCATCGCGATACCCTATTCTAGTGGTATCACCCATCCTGATCCCCTTTTCTAGTAATGTCCCCCATCCTGATCACCCTTAGTAGTGATGTCCCCATCCCCTTTAGTAGTGATGTCCCCCATCCTAGACCCATTTTGTAGTGATGTCCCCCATCGTGGATCCCTTTTGAAGTGATGTCCCCATCATGATCCCCTTTTCTAGTGATATCCCGCATCCTGATCTACTTTTATAGTGATGCCCCCATCCTGTTTTACCTTCTTTTTACACACTCACATACACATTCACACTCACACACACACAAACCCACACACACACACCACATACTCTCTCTCACACATCCTCACACACACTCTCATACACACTTTCTTATACACATATCCTCACTCACATATGCACACCCTCACACACTCACCCTCTCACACTCACCCTCTCACACACACTCACACTTTTCTCACTTTAATGATGCATCGCTCCAGTGCAGGGGGTCGCCGTGGTCCCCGCTGTGCTGCCTTCTGGCCTCCGCTGTGCTATGACTTCCTCCAGCCGCTGCTCAGACAAGCTCTGTTGCCCAGCAAGATCAATGCAGTCTTCCAGCCAGAGGCCCGCATATAATGTCATATTCCACCAACAGCTGCGGACCTCTCATTGGCTGGCAGCTTGCATTGATCTTGCTGAGTGGTTAGTGCCATGGATGGCAGTCATCACACAGCAGGGACTGCAGCAATCCCCTGCACTGGGGCGATGCATCATTAAGCTGTCCAAGGTGCCGCGGGCCGCATAGTGAAGCCCCAGGGGCCGCATGCGGCCCTCGGGCCGCGAGTTTGAGACCCCTGTCCTAGGTGCAGCTTCTACAGGAAAGAGCCAATGATCTTTTTCCTGAAGAGGCTTTGCTGGCTGTTTGTGGCATTGTTTTTGTAGCGTCTCTGTCACTGATGTCTTTTTCCCATACTTTTAAATATAAAAAACAGGCTACTTCAAAGCAAAGCTGCCTGAAGAATGAACATGTTAATTCTTTTAGCTGCTTCACAATTGCCAATCATGAAGTGGTTTAACCCCTTCACCACTTTTCTTCCAAGAGCCCTAACACTTTTTATTTTTCCATCAATATAGACATATGAGGGCTTGTTTTTTGCGGGACGAGTTGTACTTTCATATGCAGTCATTTATTTTACCATATAGTGTACAGGAAAATGGGAAAAAAATTCCAAATGCGATGAAATTCCAAAAAAAGTGCAATTACACGTCTATTTTTTGAGTTTTTTAATCGCCATGATCACTATATGGTAAAACTGACATGACGATGTGATGCCTCGGGTCGGTATGAGTTCGTAGATACCAAACATGTATACCTTTACTGGTATATAAGTGGTGAAAAAAAAAAAGAATCACACTTTTTGCGCTATGTTCTGCGCCCGTAGCGTTCTCATTTTTCGGGATCTGGGGCTGTGTGACAGCTTATTTTTTGCGTCTTGAACTGATGTTTTATAATGATACCAATTTTGGGTGGATGTGCTATTTTGATCACCGGTTATTGCATTTCATAGCAATGCTGTAGTGACCAAAAAAAACTTAATTTTGGCGTTTGGACTTTTTTTTCCATTACCCAGTTTATGGCTCTCGTTAATTGATTTTATATATTGATAGAGCGAGCATTTCTGAACGTGGCGATACTAAATATGTGTATTTTTTTAATACTTTTATTTTGAATGGGATGAAAGGGGGTGATTTGAACTTTGTTTTTTTTTTCTCATATTTTTAAAAACTTTATTTCACAATTAATTCTTGATTTTACAAAGCCCCATAGGGCGCCACAGTGCTGCAAAATCTGATCGCTTCTGCCATGTCCCGATGAGCTGCAGCACATCGGAACATGGCAGTTGCTTTTACTTTCAGTGGTTGACAGCGCTCGCCAACCACTGAGATGAAGTGCTACGTGACAGCTTCCGGTGTCAAGCCAGGACCCCAGGCTGTCACATGAGTGCCAGAGATCCCACGATATTATCGCGGGATCTCCGGTGCAGGCGGGAAACAGAGCGTTCCCCACCACGGCACCTTTGGATCCCGCTGTCAGTGAGTGACAACAGGATCCAAAGGGTTAACAGCATCGGTCATATCCCGGATCCGACCGGTGCTGGAAGCCCGACATCTCAGCTGATGAGACCAGCTGAGATGTCGGGTGTTTGATGTGAGCTCCGCGCCGGAGGTCACATCAAACTCCAGTAACCAGCCGATGACGTCCTCCTACGTCATGGGTCGGTAAGCAGTTAAAGTAGTAACAAAGCATTATGGTAATTTTTTGCTGCACTATTTCAGGCGGGTTCCAGGCAAATTCCACTTGAAAAAGACGTCATGTGCACATACCCTAATACTCTGTGTGAACATAACCTCATGCATGGTGCCATATGACGAGATCATACAAGCCATATCCATTTTGTGTACCTCAATATAGGCTCAGTGCATGAGACGTAAAATATGTTGGAAAGAGAAAGCTGATATCTGGTTAGATGTTCTGATTTACTGTAGAGCCCAGTACACTGTCAGTATACAAGCCCTTTAAATGTTGAGCTTTAGACAAGTTGCGTCACTGGTCAGCATGACTGTACATGACTATTATTGCTATAGAAGGACCCCGGATGGAGCACAGTTTATTTCCTGGAGCATGGGAAATGTATGATCTAATTTTACTATGACAAATAACATTGTCAAACTGCACAAGTTGCGTAAACACATGATATATTTGTTGCTATAATGACTTGTCATAAGTTTTCTGAGCTTGGATTATATATAAACACACTATATCCTCTGGGATCATATCTGGTAGTTCGGGAAGTCTCTTACATCTCCACCAATTATCATACACTACTATATAGACAGAATTTCCAATTTAAATTGCATTTAAAAAATCTGTTCTTATCATTGTTGCACATACAGTTCCAATCAAAGAATATAACCACCACTGTAAGGCCCCTTTCACATCAGCGTTATTAGAAAAATGCAGCAGTTGCGGTGAAAAAAAACACATCTGTCATCTAACCGTCACACTTGCGGCACATTTGCGGCAAGCCCACATCTAACCATCACACTTGCGGCACATTTGCGGCAAGCCCCATGCATTGTCTATGGGGCTTGCGGTAAGTGTGCGGCAGGTGCGACAAGTGCAGTTTCGGCACTTGCGGCAGATGCGGCCGCGAAAAAAATGCAAGCCCCATAGACATTGCATATGGCTTGCCGCAGGTGAACTGCAAGTGTGACGGTTAGGCGGCAGATGTGTTTTTTTTCACCGCAACTGCTGCATTTTTCTAATAAAGCTGATGTGAAAGGGGCCTTAATTAGGTTTATTAGGAAAATGTACAAACTTTCTGTTGTTTGCAACAAACAAATCAACAAAAACAATTTAAATAGCTCAACCGAACTAATATAACAAGTGGTTTCTTCAAATGCAAGGGAATGTGCAAGTGACGCAAGTGTTCTTCGCAGGAGAACGCAGCGCACGTGCCTATGATCAGGATTCTGCGCTCAGTGTATTTTCGCTGTGTTTTCTCGCTGAGAACACACGTCTTCATGCATAAATTGACATGCTGAGGCTCAAAAAGCCGCACCGCATGTCAGTTTATGCTAAGGAGAAAAGAAGTGTAGTGTTCATGGGGTTTCTATAAATCCACTGTGCTTGTACTGTACAATGAAGTGTTTTGGTGCAGCGAATGTGAGGCATGAGGCAGGAAGGTGTAAGCCAGCGCAGAGAGACGATCCGGGAAGCAACACCAGATTGGGGTCCTGGTCGACTGTCCCTCAAATTATCCGAGAGTTGGCTGGAGCCCCTGACCCAGAGGGTGCAGGACCCCGTAAGTTGCTGGGAACACCTGGATACTTGTCGAAACAGTGAGCAGCCAGCTGTGTCCTCCAAGTTATTTACCGCCTCACTGCCCCAACAAAGACTATATAACTGCCCTGGGGTCCTCCGCTCTATCCGTGAAGAGCCACAACATCTCACTGCAATACCAACAGCCCCAGAGGATCTGCCCTGCAGCGTCGGCCATCCATCCCTCATTGCCAAAACCACAGGTGGCGTCATGTTAAATACCATACACACATCCCTTTTCCCCCATTTATTGACATGGCCAGGGCCATGGAGCCGGATCACGTCACTGTGACATCCCCAAGTAACTGCCCAACCAGGTTCCAAGTACCCCATAGCCCTAGTGGGCGACGTCAATAGCATGACAAATTGGATCCTAAAATTTGTGATTAGAAACCACTGTTTGACAAATGGAGGGTTCAGAAGGGAAGGAGCGCTATTTGAAATTTGGAGCACAGATTTGGCTGAAATAGATTGCAGGCACCATCTTGCATTTCAAGAATGCCTAAAGAACCTAAACAGCAGAAACTCCCCACAAGTCACCCCATTTTGGAAACTAGAACCCACAAGGATTTTATCTATGGGTATTGTGAGCATTTTGAACCACAGGTACTTCACAGAATTTGATAACAATAGAAAATGTTGAAAATCTTTTTTTCACAAAAGTGTTGCATTAGCAACAAAATTTTCACTTTTACAAGACTTAAAACCAAAAACTGGACCCCATAGTTTGTTACCCACTTTTTAGGAGCCCGCAATACCCTGCATGTAGTCAAAAGGTTCTGTTTGGACAAATGGCAGGGCTCAGAACAGACAGAGCAATATTTGAATTTTGGAAAGCAAATTTGTCTGAAATAGATTGTGGATCCCATGCTAGCAATTTAAGGGTCCCTAAAGTACTTAAATATTGGAAACCCCCCACAAGTGACCCCATTTTGGAAACTAGACCACATAGATTGGGTAATCACACTTGTTCTCAACCAAAAATGCCTATGTCCGGATGGAGCCTCTTGCCCTCTATTCTAACTAAAAAGCGGTCAAGTAGGATCTTTTAGTGTAGCATGCATGGAGCAGGATGAAGCAGCAGCACTGTCCTTAGCAGTAACACTCTGAAAATGGTGATGACGGCAAATCATCACTTCTTATATCCTGAGGGACATGTGACTTAGTCAGCCAATTATACAAGCCAATCAATGACACAAGCCTTTGTGTCTACAACTTGTGGATGTGTTATGTGCCCTGATTGTCTGCAGGTTCAAAACAACCACACCAAAAGTGTTGGGGAAAAAATGGAATTTGACGCTCCTCTGACCTCTCCCTACCCCCTCTTCTCATCAAAACACATCCTGCACGCTATCCTACACAGTCTGAAGGTTGTAGAAAAGCATCACTTTAACGCAGTAATGCCTTTTTTCATCCATTCAGATACAAAAAAAAGCCGAATTCGCTGACTTTTTAGAAAAATGTTCTGGATCCCAATCTCGAAATTGAATGTGCAATGTCCATGCAGAATTTGAAATTGGAAAACTTGTTGGCAAAAAAGTTCATTCATCTCTATTTATGACCAGCTCTTAGTGAGCAAACAACTTTTCAAAGTCTATGGTGACTTGGTTCATGCTGATTCGAGCTGCTGTCCTGTTGTATGGTGCATCATCTTGCCTGTTAGATCCCTCTGACTTAGGGTAGTCTCTACAATACAGTTTTGATGCAAAAGGTGTCCCATTAAGGCGGAATGGAGGTTGTACCATTTGTTATGTGGAATGGTAGCTGTGGCAAATGCAATTTTTTTGTATACTTTCATGCAGTAATGAAGCTCAAGTTGTGATCATTGGCAATCTGAGTAGGCTGGTTGATGTAGTGTATGAGGGTTGTCATCTATTCTTCTATTCTATGTGTTTAAGACAATCCTATATCCTTCCTGTAGAGAAGACTGGCAGCTTCACGCCCCACCCTTGTCATATGTGTCCCAATCCCTAGGGTGTTCGTCTGAGGACCCTCCCCCCCATCAGATCGGTACCTCCCTCCCTTCCTTGCCATTTGAAATCTTTGTGCCTCCCTCTCCTCTCCGCTATGCAGGATTCTCGCTCCCTTTCCCCGCCATCCAGGCTCTCACACCTCCCTCCCTGGGGTACATGCAGGAGCATAACAGGTGCAGGGATTGCGATTGCACCTGTGCCCTGAAACCTAGGAGGCCCCAAAAGTCCATTTGGCCTAATAAAAAGACCAATGCAAAAAAAACTGGCAATAATTGGGGGCCCCGCGAATGCTTTTGCACGGGGGCCCATGAGCTTGAAGTTACACCACTGGATCCAGGTATGGTCGTTTCACCTACACACCAAACCATCTGTTGCTGGATCCATGAATGGTCATTTCACCTACGCACCAAATCATTGTAGCTGGATCCAGGTATGTTGTTTCAGCTGCACACCAAACCATCTGTTCCTGGATCTATTTTTTCACCTTTCCAATCCTTGGTGAAGCGATTATTGTGGTGTGAAGATCAATGCTGCAGCTTCTTGTAATAGTCTGATCTAGCCGTACATGAGCTAACTTTGTGCTGTCCCCACCTCCATCTCCAAACTGGAGTGGTAACGACCACTCCTCACATCAATCTCACATTTGCTCTTTTTTGAAGGGACTCCAAATCACACACAAATAAAAAATTGCATTATTGGTGTCAGTTGTATAAAATGAATGTGTCAATGGGATCATCCCTCCTGAGCCGTCTATAGGGGCAGCTCCTTATAGGAAGATGAAGATGCCGCCTTGGTATCTGCGATCACTGATGGGGTCGTCCGGTGCTTTAATGTTGATCCCTCAGGACGGCCGTCAGTACAGATCACTGATTTGTGACTCCCGGACCGCTCAGCCGGAGGTTTATCTTAAGGACGGGCTGTGATATAAGAATATTATTAAATTTTATATAGTTGTTACTTATGACTGTATATGAACCTCTGATTTGTGAGGCGCTGCGGAATAGGTTGGCGCTATATAAATAAAGATTATTATTATCTATTCTGAGACGCTAGTGGACTTACTCTGGGACGCAATGTGCGGGATCTTACTGGTCTAGAACTGGTCCAAGTACGTTACTGCATTTCTCATATTCAGGGTGCTCCACAACTTCCAAGCACTCTGCCTTGGCTATTGTGAGCAAATCTCTCAAAAGATGTGCTGTTTCTGCTTCTTGGTCTACTTATCTTAGTTTTAGTTGCATCTTTTGTGCAGCAAGGAAGGACATCACTTTTGCCGCCTCAGCTTCTGTATGAGGGAGAGCCGCAAACACTTTTATGGAAGACTTGTTAGAGCAGGCTGCTCAAAATCTTATCTTAACTGAAGATGCCCAGTTTGTAGACATTGCATGTCTGTCTGCAGACTAATGGATGCTTCTCTGCGGACAGGAGTTTATGTAGTGACAAACTTCAGCATGGCAGGAACTGTGTTGCACTTGCCGGAAGGCTGCAGTCTTGTTACTTGTGACTGTATGGCCAGCTGCTGTATACCCATACGCAGTGTTGTGTGGGTGGTAGCAACTCCAATACAATATCGCTTGCAACTAGCATCTAATTTACTGTTCTGCCTTTCGACACATTATATGCTGTGTGGAATTTCAGCATACAGCTTAAACCTTCTCTGTAGCCCAAGTAAACAGACTGTTCATTCTGTAGTCATCGGTTTATTGTTTAAGCGTGAATCATGTGTGGTAAAACTAGGAGAAAAGAAATTTAAATCAGCACTGAGCATATCACATATCACAGTAAAAACAACAGTGATAATGCAGCACAAAGATCACAAATGATCACTGGATACATACCGGTACATTATATGAACAGCTATGACAGTGTACAGTACAGAGGATCCTACACAAAAATGGAGGCTTGAATGTGAACACATACATCCCTAAGGGTACCTTTACACGCGGCTACATTTGTAGCTTGTCACCAGGTAACTTACTGGTTGCAGTGAAATCATGGATACATGATTCCATTTGTACACAGCAACAAGATAGAACCATGTATCCATGATTTCACTGCAACCAGTAAGTTACCTGGTGACAAGCTACAAATGTAGCCGCGTGTAAAGGTACCCTAACAGATATAATCCCTATTTAAAAACGATTGCTATATAATCTAACAACAGACCTTACAGTATAAAATACACACATACAGGAGTTTAGCTCTCACCAGATATAGTTGACAAGCATAATGGATTTCACAAGGAAGAAGTATACAAGAGCAAGAGAACATGTGTGTGCCTGCCTGAAATCTTTGAATATATTTGAATATATATGTATATATATATTGTTTTCAACTAAATGATACCCTGTTTTGTTTTTTTAACCCCCCCCTTTTTTAGTATTTGAAATGTCCGGTTTTTTAATAGTTCCTTCTTAATCATTTATTCTTCTACTATGTAATAATTCACACCCATTTTTATAGATAAATTCATTTTATTTGATGAGTTTTTAAACAAAGTAATAAAATCATTTTTATTCTTTAAAACATATGTTTCTATATACAGATATATATATATTTTTTCATAATAATTTTTCATACTATTTTTATCTGTATATATTTATATTCCCCCTTTTTTATTTTTGACGTGGGAACTCCCTCTTTTATTTTTCTTCATTGTTCCATTTGTCCATAAGTGGATACCTGTATATGAATAAAAGAAATAGACAAATATCACCATTAACTTTTTATCAGACACTTTTGACCTTTTTGAGACACTTTTTAATCACAGACAATTTAGCACAACGCATATACCATTGATGTTTGCACAGATTGATTTATCACCTTGATTTTCCTAGATCGAGTCCTATTATCTGTTCTTCATTTTTCCTTCTGCTCTGTATATATATATTTAAATGATACTAAGATAGTTATTCTTTTTATTTAGGATCACTATTTGAGCACATCTTAGACACTCTTCCCTTCCTTTTATATACACTTTTAAGATGTATTTTATACAATTGATAATTTTTTTGAGGATTTAGAGTCCAATAACACTTTGATTTAATATGCCCTGACATATAGCACACCTGGCAGAGAGACTACAAATATTAGACACACATCATGTTTTCATTTTTTGTGGGTTTGATTCCACACAAGAACCTTTCCGTCTTTTTTATTTTTTTATTTTCTTATATGGCTGTGAGTTTTGTTCTGTTTTCTCATTTATATTATATGTGATTTATGCACTTGGTTAATACACACATTATGGTTATTTTGATATCTCTCTCATCGGCTGTCACGGCAATTTGTTTTGTAAACATTGTGACGTCATGGGTAGATCCTCCCTTCTTGCTGATGTAATTTCCATCATGTGTTTGGCGCCTTTTTTTCTTATAAAAGAGTAACTGTTCAGTGTAATGGTGATGTTCCCTGAGGAAGGAGCTCGGGAGGAGGCTCCGAAACGCGTCGGAAAATAAAGGCTGTAGCTGTACCAGACATTCCTGTGTCTGTGTTTCTTTGATCCCGGAGCAGCAGCGCGGACACCGAAGCACTTTGTCCAAGAATCTGCATGAAATCTTGTCTCATTTTGATTTAAGATAGGTGATGTTCACCCAGAGATGCAGAGGGAATGACCCACAATGCACTGGATTCTTAAAGGAGCAGATGCTGAAATGTGCAGGTAATTACACAAGATGATGCTACACACATTAAACCTTATAACAGGATTACATGTCACATCTCACAGATTATAACAACTGTCACACTTGAATTGATTTCTGAGTCTAAATGGGTAAAACAACTGGTATGTAACAAGGTGACTGCACCCAGCATCACTTAACACTAGCATATCACCGATGTGGCCACACCCTCTTTTCTGCCTTCATTCATGTTGTATGCGGTGCGAGTTCCAGCATACAGCTAAACCTTCTCTGTATCCCAAATAAACCGACTGTTGGTTCTGTAGTTGATTGTTTATTGTTCAACGGAGAGTAATGATGCATGGTAAAACTATAAGAATACAAGTAAAACAACTGAGTGCTAAGCATATCACATAAACAACAATATTGATAATACACAGCAGAGAGAATACATGAGCAGTGTATACACATATCCTCACATAGCTATGACAGTGTATAGCAAGCATAAATAAGCACTGGGTGAACCTCTCAAACAGCCCTGACAGTGTATAGTAAAGTGGATCAGTACACTAAAATGGATGATCATAGAACACAAGCATTTCTATTAGATATAACTGTATGTAAAAACAATTGCAGTACAGTCCTAACAACAGTCTCTAATGCAAAAAACATAAAGACAGGTGTATAACTCTCACCAGATTAGCTTGGCAAAGATGAGGGGAGTTCACAATAGGTGAGCAGGATGCAAGAACACAACTTCCCTGTCTGAAATACAGTCTGGTACTGATCTAAAAATGGAAATGGCTACTTCTTCCCCATACATGCAGAGGGCAACCCTACAAAGCACTGTTTTCTTAAAGGGGAAGGGACTTAGATATGCAGGAATACTGCCAGATTGTGCTACACATATTTAAACATCATAACAAGATAACATATAATATCTCACAGGTTGTGCAAGTGTCAAACTAGAGTTGCTTTCTTTTTCTCACAGATTACAGTTTATTGCTGGCAGTCTTAATTGCAGGGAATGCTCAGTAATTAGATGAATGTGGACCAAACCTGCTAATTTTGGTCGGACTGTCAAACCTTCTGATGTGTATGGGGGGCATACCGACGCTTCTCTGATGTCACTGGAGAAAAGAATCACCTGGGTTGAATTTTACTTTTGTTCTGAGTGTAGTCTGGCAGTGATTTTCTCCTCTCTTCTCGTTAAAAACACATGAGCATTTGACAAGTGATCATGTGAAGGGCCGGAACTACAACAGGGGCAGGGGTTGTGATCGCACTTGGGCCCTGGAGCCTAAGGGGACCCCAAAAGTCCCTTTGACCTATAGGAAAAGACTAATGCTATTAAAGATTTGCAATAGCTGGGGACACTGTTGGAGCTTTCACATTGGGAGCCATCAGCTTCAAGTTACACCACTGCCCATATGTATGGGTGAGTCTAAAAAGATAGCTGTCTTTTTAGGTGATAGCTACGGTATCTAATGTGCCTCAGCAGCTTAAGGTCTTGGAATTAAAAGTTGACAAACTCTTTAAACATAATGAGAAGTGCTTTAGGTATGCCTGGTAAAATGACAGTACTGTCTAGATGAAGAATAGCAATGCATAACTGCATTTTCTGGGACAGGTTTTAGTCTGTAGATCTATATATAGTAATACAATTTACATGATGATGAAATTATGCTGCACATTCATTATGTGATGAATACAGCGTATACATAGGACACATCCAATGATTGTGGTTAGGAGAGGGAGGAGACACACAACTTCCAAGCCATCTCCAGCTGCGATGATCCACAGGTTCCCATCGGATGTGACCACATGTCTCTTTCCCATGATCTTCTGTTTTTGCACAGGGTATTCCACAGTTGTCCACCACTTTCCTGTAGTCTCTGAGGGTGTGGGGACAGTATTGGGGAGGGAGAGAGACAGGGACGGATGAGATAAGGGCGGCACATCCCTAATTGTTATTTTCTCTGCTTCCCTGGAGAAAAATATATGCATAAAGCATAACTCATTTTAAAGAAAGTATTTCCATGAAATGGAACAATAGCCATTGTTCAAGTTGTGTAGATACTGAACATAGCACACTAAAGCCCCAGTCACACATAACGATATCGTTAGAGAGATCGTTGTAACTGTGACGTTACAACGATCTCTCCAGCGATGTCGTTCTGTGTGACACTTTGCAGCGATCAGGCCCCTGCTGTGAGGTCGCTGATCGTTGCAAAGTGCTGCGGGTCATTTTTTGATCGTTGGTTTCCCGCTGGTCAGCACACATCACTGCGTGTGACCGCGAGAAACCAGCGATCAGTGACCTCACAGGGCTGGTTGCTATGGTAAACACCGGGTATCCAGGCAGAGCGCGCTGCCTAGATACCTGGCGTTTACCATGGTTACCAGTGTCCTCCCTGCTTAGCACTGCCTGTAAGCAGGGAGGACGCTGGTAACTATGATAAACAACGGATATCTAGGCAGCGCGCGCTGCCTGGATACCCGGTGTTTATCATAGTTAACAGCGTTCTCCCTGCTTACAGGCAGCTCTAAGTAGGGAGAACGCTGGTAACTATGATAAACACCGGGTATCCAGGCAGCGGGAACTGCATGGATACCCGCTGTTTATCATAGTTACCAGTGTTCTCCCTGCTCAACGCTGCCTACAAGGCAGCGCTAAGCAGGGAAGACGCTGACATCGCCTTCAGCGATGTGGGAGGTGGCTCCCTGGTCCCTGATCGCTGGGGAGATCTGCCTGTTTGACAGCTCCCCAGCGATCAAGTAACAACACTCCAGCGATCCCGGCAGGTTGTTATCGCTGTCGGGATCGTTGGAGCGATCGTTATGTGAGACAGGGCCTTTAGGCCAAGTGCACACATCGAGTATTTGGTGAGTTTTTAATCTCAGTATTTGTAAGCCGAAAAAGTATAATAGAAACATGCCACCCACTCCTGGTTTTGGATACTGATGTAAAATACTGACAAAATCCTGAATGTGTGCACATGGCCTTAGTATTTCAGGTATTGGAGGACATTAACTAGTGCTAAAAATATTGATTACAGGTGTAGGAATAGAATTTTTGTACATAAATATTAAACAGCAATATACTGTACTGTGCAAAGATTTTAGGTACGGTAGTTTTGGGAAAAACATTGGAAAGTAAGAATCCTTTAAAAACTAGCATTGTTAATAGTTTATTTTATCAATTAGAATACAAAACAAATGCACAAAAGAGAAATCTAAATCAAAACAATAATAAGTGTTGTTACAAACATTTTGGGGAAATAACTACAGGTCTTCTGTGGTTGTAGGTTTGCATAAAAACTACTATCTCTTTGTGTAATCCTACACAGGCTTGATGATATTGAGATCAGGGCCCTGTAGGGACTAAATCGTCACTTCCAGGATTCTTAGTTCTTTCTTAGGCTACAATCACACCTACAGTTTTTGATCCCTTTTTTTTGCATCCATTTTTTGGAGTGCACTGCACAAAATGGATTACTCAAATGGAATCCCAGCAAAGTCAATGGGTTTTCACTTTTTTCCATTCAAACAGGGAATTTGTTGAGTGATCCATTTTTTCCTGGAAAAGTGATCCATCAAAGAAAAGGACATGTTAGTTTATGTGGCGTTTTTCTCATCCACTTTTTCCATAGGGAACCATTGTAAATGGAGAAAAATGCAGCACCCAAAATGCAGAAAAAACGGATCAAAAACACTGCGTGTGAATAGATTATGCGTTTTTTGAAAGTGGATCAGTTTTGCAGCTGAAAACCAAATCCAAAAAAAGCAGTGCAAAAACAGTGTGTGTGAATGTAGCCTTAGGCTGAGGTTCCACTTGTGTTTTAAATGAGCAAGTGCAATCCGATAAAACATCAGATTGAACTCACATAGTTGTAAATCAATCAGGCAGTGTCTATCTGCTCTTTTATTCATCAGCCAAAATCGTGCCGAGGAAAAAAATCCCAGCATGCTGTGTTTGGCAGCGAGTCACGGATCACATGCATCCATACGAGTGTATGGGTGTGTGTGAAACATCGCAATGCAGTCGGATGTCACCTAACTGCCTTGCAATATGCGCTGAGGCTGGCAATGAAAGAGATGGGGAAATTAATCTCTTCTCCCTCTCCTCCACAGCTGTGATCCAATCACAGGATCAGAACACAGTATAATGATGCTCGGCTCACGCTCGCAGCATAACAGGAGACAAGAGTCATTAGCATATCGAATCCGATGCTCATGCATCAGATGCCATACACAGATGTAGCCCTGACCTTAAGATGAAAATAGTTATTAATGACACTGGATGTATGATTGGGGTTACCCAGCTACAGAATAAATTTGAAGCCAAACAGATGCCTCCCTAATGGTATTGCATGATGGATAAGTATCTGCTTGTATTTCTCAGCATCAAGGACACCAAGCAATGAGCAATGTTAAGGACCAAAAAACTGTGTTTGGCCAAGGAAACATTGCAGCAGATGAAAAACACATCATACTTACTTCTCTTTGAAATCGGAAGATGTCCAGCATTCAGTGGCATACTGCCAATGGTGGCAGACCACGCAACCGCTATGGGGCCCATGAAAGGGGCCCAGTACCCACGGGTCTCCCCTGCCCATCATTACACAAAGCAATGATGAAAGAGGCAGATCTGCGCTCTCTTCATAATTCTCTCGCTATGCCTGTGCTCTGACATCTCAGTGCAGTGGAGCGTGGTAATGTCACGACTGCGTGCCTTCTGTGCTGAGATGTGCAGAGATGCAGGATGATTGCACAGAGACCGAAGCAGCAGAGGACCCAGGAGAGGTGAGTACACGGTGGACAGAGGTCTATGGGGATACATTAAACAATATGGGTTGCATTATAACATATAGAGGACTGTGGAGCTGCATTATAATACATACAGAACTATGAGGGCTGCATTATATCACATAGATACAGTTGTGGCCAAAAGTATTGACACCCCTGCAATTCTGTCAGATAATACTCAGTTTCTTCCTGAAAATGATCAATCACAAATTCTTTGGTATTATCTTCATTTAATTTGTCTTTAATGAAAAAAACACAAAAAGAATTGTCCTAAAGCCAAATTGGATATAATTCCACACCAAACATAAAAAAGGGGGTGGACAAAAGTATTGGCACCCTTAGTAAAATCATGTGATGCTTCTCTAATTTGTGTAATTAACAGCACCTGTAATTTATCTGTGGCACCTAACAGGTGTTGGCAATAACTAAATCACACTTGCAGCCAGTTGACATGGATTAAAGTTGACTCAACCTCGGTCCTGTGTCCTTGTGTGTACCACATTGAGCATGGAGAAAAGAAAGAAGACCAAAGTACTGTCTGAGGACTTGAGAAACCAAATTATGAGGAAGCATGAGCAATCTCAAGGCTACAAGTCCATTCCCAAAGACCTGAATGTTCCTGTGTCTACCATGTGCAGTGTCATCATGAAGTTTAAAGCCCATGGCACTGTGGCTAACCTCCCTAGATGTGGACGGAAAAGAAAAATTGACAAGAGATTTCAAGGCAAGATTGTGCGGATGGTGGATAAAGAACCTTGACTAACATGCAAACAAGTTCAAGCTGCCCTGCAGTCCGAGGGTACAACAGTGTCAACCCGTACTATCCATCGGCGTCTGAATGAAAAGGGACTGTATGGTAGGAGATCCAGGAAGACCCCACTTCTTACCCAGAGACATAAAAAAGCCAGGCTGCAGTTTGCCAAAACTTACCTGAGAAAGCCTAAAATGTTTTTGAAGAATGTTCTCTGGCCAGATGAGACAAAAGTAGAGCTTTTTGGGCAAAGGCATCAACATAAAGTTTACAGGAGAAAAAAGGAAGCATTCATAGAAAAGAACACGGTCCCTACAGTCAAACATGGTTCCCTGATGTTTTGGGGTTGCTTTGCTGCCTCTGGCACTGGACTGCTTGACCGTGTGCATGGCATTATGAAGTCTGAAGACTACCAACAAATTTTGCAGCATAATGTAGGGTCCACTGTGAAAAAGCTGGGTCTCCCTCAGAGGTCTTGGGTCTTCCAGCAGGACAATGACCCATGTGAGGCACCGCCGGCATGGTCCCCATGGCCGGGGCACATCACATGCAGGATCAGGGTATGATCCTGTTCACACTAGCCGGTTTTATAGTGGATGACACTGTGTGAACCTGTCCAGAACACAAGGAGTTAAATGTGAGTGTGTGCTGTAAAGCTGAAACATTCATGAGCCTAATGAGTGTCTGTGAGTAGCTCATGAGATCGATGAAGGCCCTGAGGAATGTAATGGGTGCTGATTGCTGACAGACCAGGTGGGTGTGTCAGGTGGGTGTGTCCTGAGTAGTAGCAGCTCAGGTGGATGTGTCAGTGTGGGAATGGCAGGCACGATAAGAGCCTGCCAGCTGAGTGATTGAGAGAACTCAGAACTCAGAGACCAGAGATCAGCCAGAGAGCATTGAGATCCTGATGACCAGCCAGAGTGCAGAGCAGTCCAGGGCTCTCTGTGTGTATGATGGGAGCATGCTAGCTCCATGCCGAGGCCTAGGACCGAGGTTGTGACAGCTCCTGGAGTGGGGAAGCCGTGGCTGAACCCAGTGGATACTAGTCCGGGCGTGGGGTGAAACACGTCCGGGAAAGGAGCCCTTGGAGGACGCTTGGTGGACCCGGGACCCAGGTAGCGAGACCCGGATCCGTGCCCGGTAAGACAGCAGTTCCCGTGTGACGGAGTGAGCTGTGTGTAAATCATGCCAGGCGAGCGTAGCCGCCATTAGGTCCGACTAGTTAGTCAGTGAAGGACCTGTTGAACCATATAAGTATTGTATGGCTTTTTAAAAAGACCCAGCGAGTGAATGTAGGCCTATAGGGGCAAATGTATGAAGTGTGCCAGGCGGGCATAGACCGCCCTTGGGACCGACTTAGTGTAGTCATTTAAAGGTCCTGATGAACCGGAATCTATGTAGCCCTTCGGGAGGCGATTTTATGAAGTGTGCCAGGCTGGCATAGACCACATTTGGGTCCGATTCAGAGTAGTCAGTTAAAGGACCTGATGAACCGGAATGTATGTATGTACCAGAGGTCAGATGCAGGGGTTAATAGGGCTCCTATAGTAGTGTAACGGATGGTTGTCCCGGATACTAAGGTTTGCCAATCTCTGTTCTGAACCCAGATGTGCCACAGTCCATGGATGTCTATATGATGGGCTGTGAGCGTGTGAATGGACGCGTGTGGTCCATGGTGGCTTATAGGATGGATCACATAATGTGCGTAAGAACCCGGTCAGGCTGGAGTCCTGATTCCGGGGTAGTATGGAGCTCGGGAAATAAAGCCAGGCGGCTGGTTCCGCCATTGGGACCCATAGGGCCCGTTGATATGGTAACTGATGTATTGTTAAATGTATGTGAAATGTAGATAGGCTGGAGGCTGTAGCCACCACGGGAGCGGTTGTTACAGCTCCAATGGGAACAGAGAGGTGGTTAAAGGTCTCGGGTAAGTATAAAATGTTATGTGCAATATAAGTGTTATGTAATGTTATATGTAAATGTATGGTGTATTTTTGTATGGTGTTTATAATCAATGTGATATGTGTCAAATATGCTACCCGGGTTATGTTATTATATGTGAAAAATAAACGGGTAGACATTGGTTAAATTATAAACACGTGTTTTTGTCGTTATGCAAGCGGGTTCCCCGGGTGCTACCTCACACCCCAAACACACTTCAAAAAGCACTAGAAAATGGTTTGAGAGAAAGCACTGGAGACTTCTAAGGTGGCCAGCAATGAGTCCAGACCTGAATCCCATAGAACACCTGTGGAGAGATCTAAAAATGGCAGTTTGGAGAAGGCACCCTTCAAATATCAGGGACCTGGAGCAGTTTGCCAAAGAAGAATGGTCTAAAATTCCAGCAGAGCATTGTAAGAAACTCATTGATGGTTACCGGAAGCGGTTGATCGCAGTTATTTTGGCTAAAGGTTGTGCAACCAAGTATTAGGCTGAGGGTGCCAATACTTTTGTCTGGCCCATTTTTGGAGTTTTGAGTGAAATTATCAATGTTTTGCTTTTTGCTTCACTCTCTTTTGTGTTTTATCATAGAAGACAAATTAAAGGGATCCTGTCACCCCCAAAACACCTCTAAAGCTATTAAAAGCTGTCCCTAGAGCATAGTAACACTTATCCTACACTCCTTTTAGCTCCTAAAAGCACCAAGTGAAATTGAAGATAAATGTTATTACAGTACCTCATTAGGGATGATAATGAGTGACTATGCTATTCATAGTCACCCTGGCAGGCGCTCCCTCTTCATGTTATCACGCCTCAATAGGCGTGATCTTCTAATCAGATTAAAATGCGCGCCTCCCCGCCGCTCTGTGCATTCTCGGCCGTCCTGTACTGGGGCTGGGTGACGCGAATCGCGTCATTTCCGGCGCCGGGTGACGTAGTACACCCGCGCCGCTGTTAGCTTCAAGACCCGCACTGCGCATGCGCAGTGCGCGTTTTGAAGCTAACAAAGCAGCGCGGGTGTACTACGTCACCCGGCGCCGGAAATGACGCGATTCGCGTCACCCAGCCCCAGTACAGGACGGCCGAGAATGCACAGAGCGGCGAGGAGGCGCGCATTTTAATCTGATTAGAAGATCACGCCTATTGAGGCGTGATAACATGAAGAGGGAGCGCCTGCCAGGGTGACTATGAATAGCATAGTCACTCATTATCATCCCTAATGAGGTACTGTAATAACATTTATCTTCAATTTCACTTGGTGCATTTAGGAGCTAAAAGGAGTGTAGGATAAGTGTTACTATACTCTAGGTACAGCTTTTAATAGCTTTAGAGGTGTTTTGGGGTGACAGGATCCCTTTAAATGAAGATAATAATACCAAAGAATTTGTGATTGCAATCATTTTCAGGAACAAACTGAGTATTATCTGACAGAATTGCAGGGGTGTCAATACTTTTGGCCACAACTGTATATATCCCCTAGTATCGTGTATGCGCTCTCATAATGTGTATGTGTGGCGCCCCGCCAAGCAGGCGTCACAGAGGGGTACTGCACCCGTAAAAGAGGTGCAGATACTCTAGCTGCAAGCAGATTCTAGGATGGTGGGTGGGACCCATTCACCAGCACCCCACACTAGACCACACAGTGGGAGGTTACCCAGGAGGGAATAAAACCACCTCTAGGGGGACCAAGAAAAGGAGAAGGGCTCAGTGAGTTTTTCTTTGGCCTCTAAGTGAGGGAGGCTAGAGTCCCTCGGCTGAGGGACACGAGGAGGAAGGAAGTTTCCCAGGCGCAGAAAGTCACCGGGTACCGGAGCCCGCACCTGTGGGATCCTCCAAGAACCACAGAAAATCTGGAGACCTGGGGAGTATACACTGCTCCCAGGCCCTTAAGCAACCAGAAGAGGGTACCAGGCAGTCAGCCAGCAGAGGGTATCCCAACGGGAGCAAATGAGAGAGGAAACAGGAGGTCAGGTTAGCTTTATGAAACCCGACTTCACTACCACTGGGAAACAGAAAAGGACCATATGGGAAGAGAGAGAATGAAGGCACACACCGAGGGTTCCATCAAACCACCTGGGATCCGCTTGCAGCCACCCGTCAGCTACCTGTTATAACATCTGAATGCTGAACTGAGAACTGTAATCTATGCTGCTAAAGTTTCCAGTAAAGTACCTGGAGTGAAGTGAATTCAACTCTGCTGCATCTTCTTTTTCATGAATTTGTTCTTTCACAGAATTGGTGCCCCGGAGGTTCAGTCCTGCCTGTGGAGGACTCCACCATCTTAGCCGCAATCCCATCCACCTCCGGCGGACTGTGGCGGCGCTGGTGCAATTCACCATAAACTGCAGGTGGCGTCACGATGACAATAAACTATATTATCCCCTGTAAATACATCCCTTTTTAAAAGAATAGTCCCCCAGGACACGGGATCAGATGCGGCCACCATTCCCCGTGACACAGTTAACCCTTCACCGCCTGATACCCGAGTACCCCAAAGCCTGGGGCTCGACATATGCCCCCCCAGTAATGTATATGCCCTCAGCCTTCCCTGTGATGTATGTACTGCAGCCCCCATGTCTTCTATAATGTATACACAGCAGTCTCGGTGTGCAATGTGGGCAGCCATGTCTCGTAATGTGACTGTCATCAAAATGTACAGGCACCTGCCTGTGAGATGATGTGTTGGACCGGAGACAAGCGGGGAGGTGTGCAAGGTTTGCTGCCAGCTTCCTCATATTAAATACATCTCTAATGTGTCTGATTGTATGTGCATGTTTGATATGTATATGTCAGTATGTCAGTGTTTGTGACTGTGTATATATATATATATGTCTAATTATATGCATCTTTGTGAATTTATCTTTAAATATGTATATGTACATACATCTATATGTATACGTAACTATGTCTAAGTATGTGTTTGTGAATGTGCGTGTGCATAGGGTCTGATGTGCCCCAGGGCCATGGGGCACTCGGAGCTGGGCTTTGGGGTGCTGCAGAGGAGTCACGGGGGTCGAGGCTTGGCTCTGTGGCCCAGGGGATCGGCTAACAAAAGTTCAGAGGTTTGTGCACCAGGTCTCAATGGTTTTTCCTCATGCCCACCCAATAGAATCTCTCCCAAAGCAGCACCTCCAGCTTTTTCCATCCAAAATTACCTGACCCATCATGGTAGGCGTCTATGACCATCTGGGCGTCTCTCTTTGGGACTATTATCTGCCCCACCAGCTCGTGGGTCCTTGAATTGATGTGCCGCCTGCACAGCTTGCCCACGTAGATGAACAGCCTGCCTTTCTCTTTCTACAGCTATTGCGTCTCTGGCAGGGCATCTTGGCCAGGGCGAGTGTCCACTTCTTGAAGTAGCTCCTTGACCAGGCTGATGGCAGGGTCACTGTCTTGCATCTCTGCCCAGTTATGGTGGGGTAAAGGGTCAAAGGTTGCTTCCTGCTTCCCAGGTCACTTGTCTCTCACCTCATAGGAACACTGGGACACTTTTCTGCGGTGGAAGGCTGGTAACTCTATCTCTTCCAGCTCCTCGAAGTCTTCTCCCACATCTGACAAGTGAGGCATTCTGGATAGTGCATCAGCATTGGCGTTCTTGTGCCTGGCCCGGTATTTGATGGTGAAGTTGTAGTTGGAAAGCTGGGCCATCCAGCGCTGTTCCAGGGCGCCTAACTTTGCAGTCTCCATATGGGTTAGTGGATTGTTATCTGTGTAGATGGTGAATTTTGCTGCAGCCAGGTAGTGCTTGAAGCATTCTGTCACGGCCCAAACCACAGTCAGGAACTCCAGCTTGAACAAGCTATAGTTGTAAGGGTTCCTCTCTGTAGGATAGAGTTTCCTAGGCAATCACTCTCTCTTTGCCTCTCTGCACCTGGGACATGGCTCCCACTCCCACATTTCTTGCATCTGCATACAGCACAAACGTCTGGGTATAGTCGGGGTAGGCCAGGATCTCTTCCCCTGTCGGGGCCCACTTCAGCTGTTTGAATGAGTCTTCTTCTTTGTCACCCTTTTTCAACGGGGAACTAGGACCTTCTTGGACTGGCCTACCAGGAGGTTTTGCAGGGGCACGGTCATCTTGGTGAAGCCTTTGATAAACCTCCAGTAGTAGCCTACCAATCCCAGGAACTGCCGCATCTCTTTGATGGTGTTGGGCCTTGGCCAATCTTTGATTGCAGTGACCTTGTCAGGGTCTGGGGCCACACCTTCCGAGCTGACCACATGTCCTAGGTACTGTACCTTGGGTTTCAGTAAGTGGCACTTGGACAGCTTCACTTTCATGCCAAACTTGGACAGTGCCTCAAATACTTCTGCCAAGTGTTTCAGGTGGTCTTCGTACGTCCTTGAGTAGATTATGACGTCATCTAGGTACAGCAGCACGGTCTCAAAGTTCTTGTGCCCCAGGCAGCACTCCGTCAGCCTTTGGAATGTTCATGTTGCGTTGCAGAGTCTAAAAGGCATGCAGTTAAGCTCACAGAGTCCCATTGGGGTTGTTAAGCCAGTCTTCTCTTTGTCAGCCTATGCTACGGGAACCTGCCAATACCCACTTGTGAGATCTAAGGTGGAAAAATAGTTAGCAGTTCTCAATGCAGCTAATGACTGTTCAATCCTGTGACAGGGATAAGCATCTTTATGTGTAAGGTGATTAAACTGCCTGTAGTCAACACACATCCTCATTGTACCATCTTTCTTCTTTACCAGGACTATTGGAGCTGCCCAGGGGCTACAACTATCTCTGATCACCCCAGCCTCCTTCATCTCCCATAACATCTCCTGGGCACATTGATAGTGAGCTGGCGGTACAGGCCTGTATTTTTCTTTAATGAGCGGATGATCACCTGTGGGTATATGATGTTGTACCCCCTATGCTTGCCAAATGTCTAAAGGGTGTTTGCTAAAGACTTGTTCATACTCTTGGACTACCTGGTAAACTCCATGCTTCTGGGGGGAAGGGGTGAAGCTAGTGCCTACATGCAGCTCTTGGCAGCAGCCCTCCATCTCCCCTGCGGGGCCATTGTTTTCCGCCTGTTTTGGCGGGTCCAAGAGCTCCGCGGCGGTAATGGTGTTGTTGTTACTGCTTAGCAATAGTAGCATACCATGGCAGTCTGGCCTCCTCCTCCCCACAATTCAGGATACGTACAGGTACCCTCCCCTTGCGGACATCCACTACCCCTCTGGTTGTCAGGACAGTGTGTCTACTATCTGAATATAAGGGCTCTACCAGCGATTGGTAAGCCTGCCCTCTGAGGGCTTTTGCCGCTCTTCACCAGATTAACATTTCACTCCGCTGGGGTATCACAATGGGGGTTGAGTCACTTACTCTTAGTGTATGTGCACACTGGGAGGATTAGTGTCGGTTTTTTCAGCGAAATTCGCCGGCGGATTAGCAGCATTTTTATGCAAATTTATGTAAATCGTAAGCAGCATATGAGCTTTCATGTAAACCTATGGGATTTTGAAAACGCTGTGCACACAGTGTCGGTTTTGACTGTCGGTTTCGCCGGCGGATGAGCGGATTTATGGCGGAATAGCGGCATCCAACATGATCCTTTTACCGCCAGGTTTAGCAGCGTTCAGTGGCAGAAAAGTCATGCAGCATAAGCAATGGGGCTGTGCACAGCCGCCTGTAAACCGCCGCTAAACGCCCATCCGCCTGTACAAGCAGAAAAGTGGGAGGTCCAGAGACAGGAAGAAGGAAGAAAAACAGAAGCAAGCAACATGGAGTGGTATCGCCGGATGGAGATCCCAGTGCCCCGTCTTCTGCTTCTGGTAATGGTGGTGGGCTGCAATGTATCCATGGGGAGAGATGGAGTGTATAATATGCTGGTGGGCTGCAATGTATCCATGGGGAGAGATGGAGTGTATTAGCTGGTGGGCTGCAATGTATCCATGGGAGAGATGAGTGTATATATGCTGGTGGCTGCAATGTATCCATGGAGAGATGGAGTGTATTAGCTGTGGGCTGCAATGTATCCATGGGGAGAGATGGAGTGTATAATATGCTGGTGGGCTGCAATGTATCCATGGGGAGAGATGGAGTGTATAATATGCTGGTGGGCTGCAATGTATCCATGGGGAGAGATGGAGTGTATAATATGCTGGTGGGCTGCAATGTATCCATGGGGAGAGATGGAGTGTATAATATGCTGGTGGGCTGCAATGTATCCATGGGGAGAGATGGAGTGTATAATATGCTGGTGGGCTGCAATGTATCCAGGGGGAGAGATGGAGTGTATAATATGCTGGTGGGCTGCAATGTATCCATGGGGAGAGATGGAGTGTATAATATGCTGGTGGGCTGCAATGTTCCAGTGAGACGATGGAGTGTTAATATGGTGGCTGCAAGTATCCATGGGAGAGTGATGTATAATATGCTGGTGGGCTGCAATGTATCCAGGGGAGAGATGGAGTGTATAATATGCTGGTGGGCTGCAATGTATCCATGGGGAGAGATGGAGTGTATAATATGCTGGTGGGCTGCAATGTATCCAGGGGAGAGATGGAGTGTATAATATGCTGGTGGGCTGCAATGTATCCATGGGGAGAGATGGAGTGTATAATATGCTGGTGGGCTGCAATGTATCCAGTGGGAGAGATGGAGTGTATAATATGCTGGTGGCTGCAATGTATCCAGGGGGAGAGATGGAGTGTATAATATGCTGGTGGGCTGCAATGTATCCATGGGGAGAGATGGAGTGTATAATATGCTGGTGGGCTGCAATGTATCCAGGGGGAGAGATGGAGTGTATAATATGCTGGTGGGCTGCAATGTATCCATGGGAGAGATGGAGTGTATAATATGCTGGTGGGCTGCAATGTATCCAGGGGGAGAGATGGAGTGTATAATATGCTGGTGGGCTGCAATGTATCCATGGGGAGAGATGGAGTGTATAATATGCTGGTGGGCTGCAATGTATCCAGGGGGAGAGATGGAGTGTATAATATGCTGGTGGGCTGCAATGTATCCATGGGGAGAGATGGAGTGTATAATATGCTGGTGGGCTGCAATGTATCCATGGGAGAGATGGAGTGTATAATATGCTGGTGGGCTGCAATGTATCCATGGGGAGAGATGGAGTGTATAATATGCTGGTGGGCTGCAATGTATCCATGGGGAGAGATGGAGTGTATAATATGCTGGTGGGCTGCAATGTATCCATGGGGAGAGATGGAGTGTATAATATGCTGGTGGGCTGCAATGTATCCATGGGGAGAGATGGAGTGTATAATATGCTGGTGGGCTGCAATGTATCCATGGGGAGAGATGGAGTGTATTAGCTGGTGGGCTGCAATGTATCCATGGGGAGAGATGGAGTGTATAATATGCTGGTGGGCTGCAATGTATCCATGGGGACGCATATTGAAGTAATCATCTTTGTTGTGGACTTTTAGATCGAAGCCCGGCCAGAGATATGGGACCAGGGATGTGAATCCTACAGTGACAGGATCCTGAAGGCGCAGTCGTGGAACTCCCTGTGCCGTGAACTTTACCCACTATTCCCAGAGGCTGATCGTGATCTTCAAACTAAAATAGGTAAATGACCTATTTCACATAATCATGTAAATGAACAATTGTTTTTCAATACAGAACTAAATTTTTTGGTTTATTTTTTGGTGCTAGAAAAAGACCTAAAAAGCCGATGGAAATCGGTCAGAGATGCTTTCCAAAAATTCAACACAAAATGTGAGAAAAGTGGGTCTGCACCGCCTGCCAGGAAATGCCCTTACTACCATGAGCTACAATTTACTCTCACCGGTAGAAATTTGCGTCCGTAAGTATTTTTGGCATAAATTCAGAAAAAATACCATATATAGTTGGGTAAAACACTATTGAATCGTTCGTCCACAAATGTGGACAGAAAAGTACCATACTCGGCTTACAAGCCGTTGTGGTCATGGAAATGTGTCTTTGTGTGTTTGCATGGGCCTGGACGAGGATGGTGGAGATAGGTATGGGTGGGGGTTGCAGATTCAGCGCCACGTCACATGGTGCGGCTACTGGCATATGCACGCCTCACTCTGCCCATCACAGCGCCACAGTGAGACGTTCACTATGCGATAATGGCAGCCCCCTCATTGACCGGCAGAGCCACCGTGTATGCAGGCACCCCTTGATCATTGAACTTACCCTGAAGTGACTGTCAGCACGCTCAACATAGCATTCCTCCCTTCGTACTCAGGCTGTTTTGTGGTAAAGAGCATTTTATAACACTATTCAAGCGCTGTTACAACACCTTAGACAGTAGTCTATATTTTTAAAGAGTTTGGTAAAATTGAGGTTTGTATTTTTCACAAGGTAAACTATGTCATCTTAATATTTGTGTAACTATTTTTTTAAATGTGTAGAACTCAAGGGAACATTCCTCCTCCTCCTACGCCTCGTTCATCTGAAGAACATGGAGCCGAGAGTGGGCAGATTGCTACGGAACCTGGGACCCCCTCAATCCATGATGTTAGCATAGGCGTTTCCTCCTCGGGAACATCCACTCCGGATGTTGAAGGTCAAGAATTGGGAGCAACTGCCACATTCAGTGATAATTCTGCCTCAAGTGCAACTCGCACTTCTTATTTTCAGACGGGCTCTCCAACACCCAGATTACCAACGAGTGGCAGACGTGTACCCCGAAGCAATGCTGGGCGCGGCAATGTCCCATCCTTTGCGAATGAGGCACTCACATTTTTGCAGAAGGCCGGCAATGATGATGAGTTTGATCACGTTGGAGCACATGTTGCGTGCTGCTTAAGAAAGATGCCACCTGAGCGTTACGACGCATTAATGCCAGTTCTTTATGGACTTCTAAACATCTACCAGGGTAAAGACCCCGTTCCACATGTACCAACCGTTATGCTTGGTCTCTACCAATTATTTAATGGACAGAACCCCAGACCAGTTGTGTCTGACGGCCAGGACAGACAATGTCCAACGGCACCTCTGCAAAGTGAGGCCAATACATTTCGTCCCACACAAGGTCAACACTTGCAGAACTACACATCATTCACCTCTCAGTTGTCTGATGATAGTTCTGCAAGTATTGAAATGGCAAGTCAAAGTTTATTTGGTGGTGATTATGGTAGTCGTTCTTTCACAAATTTGGAATAAAAGGGTGACTAGATGTAAGTTTTTTCTAAGTTTCTGTATGTTTTACTGAAAAAAAAAACCATAAAGGGTCACATGTTTTTTGCGATTAAAATAAAGCGATTCTATTGTTAAACCTTGCCTTTGTAAATGTACATGCACCCACATTTACGCAACACACATATTAATTTTGTATGCGCCTTAAAATTAAGAATAGAGATTTCTGATAAAACATCGTGCACGTGCACAATCAGCATTGTTGCTACATAGCGTGTAAAGTACCTAACAACAGTATTGTGAAGACGATCTGTATTTGCTAACATAATGCATGCCTACACACTTTGGAATTTGTATGTTCACATATACGCTTAGCTTTATTATGTTCAATCATTCACACATACCATAGTATGAGAAACCAAACTTTTATTAAGGTACATATTTTTTTATGTTTTTTGGTTAATTTTGATTTTCCATTTCTCCTTTTTTGGAGAAATGGACTTTATCAATTTTTGTAAAGAAAATATTACAATACAGCAATATAAAGGAAAACTGGCAATGATTCAAGACAAGAGTGGTTACATATAGTTGAAAGGAAAGACGATACAAAGGCGCAGGTGATATTTGAACTGTGGGTAAGCTCTGAAAGAAGAGAAAAGGTCCTTAATACTTGCAAAGTTTGCAAACTATATTCCGGATGGGTGGGCAACATGGCTGGAAGAGTATTGCCAGGGCACGGCACCTTCAGGGGTCATGAAATAGTCAGCAAAGGTGTCTCTCACAGCCAAAGCCAAATTTTCAGGCCGTCCAGTAACAAAATTGATTGTGTTAAGGGATGCTACGCGCTGCAAAGTTTCCACGTGTTCATTTGAGTGATCACGCAGAAAGTTGTGCAACACGCAGCATGCCTTAACAACAACATTAACTGTGCTTGGATTCAGTTGAAGAGCTGAATGCATGACCCTCCACTGACTAGTCATGATCCCGAAGGTGCATTCCACGACTCGTCGTGCCCGGCTTAGCCGATAATTAAAAATCCTGCGCCGATCATCCAGTCCCCTACGTGGGTATGGTCGCAGCAGGTTAGGCATCAGGGGAAAAGCTTCATCCGCTACCATTACGTAGGGGACTGGATGCGTGGAACCGGGCAAAGGGTTATCGGCAGGTAACGTGTTGCGATGTTGAAGCACTTGGATACCAATTTGGGAGTTTTCTCAACACACGAGAATCCCCGGATACTGCCATAGGCACCCACATCAATGGCAACAAATCGGTAGTGAGCATCGGCCACCGCCATCAGGACCACGGAAAAATATTTCTTATAATTAAAGAAACGTGATCCTGATCGCGGAGGCTTTCTCACACGGATATGTTTGCCATCAACGGCACCTATGCAGTTCGGGAAGTTGGCCACAGACTGAAAGCCTGCTGCGACCTGCAACCAAGTCTCCTCGTTTGGAGAAGGCATCACAATGGGCTGCAAGTGCTCCCAGATCACAGCGCACGTCACCTTAACAATTTGGGAAATGGTGCTTTTGCCCACCCGGAACTGTAGATGTAGCGAGGAAAAACTTTCCCCCGTGGCCAGAAATCTGAAAAAAAAGAGAAAAAAACAATTAAAAAACATGCCAAATGTACCTAGGCCATTATGCATCGGGAGGGAGAAGACCGGCGGGCTGAAGCAAGAGGACGCCTGGGCCAAACAGAGGAGTGCACCTGGACCGAACAAATGCCTTGGAAGATAGGTAAGTGATCGACTGGAGGGGGGGAGGAGGAGATCTGGGGGTGAGGTGCGGGGATACTGAGATGGCGGGCCGGACAGGGGGAGGTGGGGGTTGTGTCTGGCGGCAGACGTGTGCGGGGAGTGTGGTGGGGGGGCTGCAGGTTGCGGGTGTGGGACCTTGAGGAGCGTTGCAGTGAAGCGGCGCGGGTTAGTGGATGGGGCTGGCCGCGGGTGGATGTGGGTCGGGGATGGGGAGAACAGCGACAGTGTAGGGGGATAGTGGGGTCAGGGTGGCGAGTCGGTGGAGGGCATTGTCCGGGGGGTGCGCATGCGCCGTGTTGTGTGGATACTGAGGCAAAATCGTATCCACATGAGGACGGATGCAGCGCCGCCCTGGACGGAAAATAGTATCCCTCGCGATTATGTAGTAGATGTTTATATGCAACACTGACCTCAACGTAATAAGCAGACGTTGTTCGGCATGGATCGCAGGACGCATCCTGGTGTTTTGGTAGGTTAGTTTTCCACGCAACATCTCCAGCAGATTATCAAATGCATTGATGCTCAGTCTGCAGAATCCCACAAATTTTTCAGGGTATCTAAACAAAATGGAAAAAAACAGAAAATAAGTATAAGTTTTTTGACAACTATGTTGGGGTCTTTCAAAATAATTTGCTTAACATTAATATAATTTTGACTTACCTTCTCAAGTCTTGGTACAATTGTGTAAAGTGTCCCTTCTGACCCCGCTCCGTCAGGAGGGGATGTACCCACATTCGTGGGGTTTCCTCCACCTGTTTAGAATCGAAGAAATTATAAACTGTTAGCACGTACAAAACATATGCTCATAAAAAGTGCTAAGTTTACATGGTTTTCATTTTATGGACAGATAAACATATTGCTTACCTCATTTTCCTCCTCTTCATGATCGATGAGCTGCTGCAAAATGAGCAAAAGCAGCACTTGTTTGTGGACCCGCCGCCAAGTTCGTACTCTGGTGAGTGCCATGATTCTCTGCCTTGGACAAAGGATGCACACAAAGCGTCTGCTAATCCTTTTTTGTGGAAAGAGATCGTGTAGATCATGTGACAGGAAATATGTTTTTTTTTTCCCAAGGTGTTGTTCAAATGACACGTACTTTATTTACAATCTCTATCCTTCACATGAACAAATCCTCCATAGAAAACCGCTCAAAAAAACGCTATGAAAACCGCCAGTAAAACCGACTGTAAACGCTGTTCATCCGATGCTAAAAACGCTCAAAAAACCGCTGCAAAACACAGGAAAACCGCCGGAGAGTCCAGGGCTCTGGACTCTAGTCTCCAGCTAAATAAACAGCGGTTTACTGGCGTGGTTGAAGCTGCTAAACCTCCCAGTGTGCACATACACTTACACTGCCGACTTCTCTGCCAGACAGCTCCACCTGCTGCCTCTGCATCAGGGCCCTAATCTCTTTTTGCAGGACCTTCTGCTGCCAGAGGTTGCCAGTCTCAGCAACCTGTTGCAATAAAACAATAATCTCGCATAGACAATTTTCAATGACATTTGTACCTATGGTTAGCATTGCTTTACTCGCGCATTGGTCTACATCAACAACCACCATACCCTGGGTACTTAGTTCCACCTGCCCCACCTTAATAGTCACTTCTTTGAACCCCACTTGTGGTAAGGGTTGATCATTACTGGCAAATATCGTAAAACTGTCATCTGGGCAGCAGAATCAACTCAATAGCGCTTATAAAGGATATATGGTTTCATCGTCACTGGCAAACCAGTGTCCAAGTAGAGCGTTTATGGGGAAGCCATCCAGCACGACAGGTAGGACCGGTCATCCTCCCACATAACTTTTGCGCCAGTGCTGCGGGCCGGATAGACTCACTCCTGGGGGTTGGCCCTCGGCCTCAGGAGTTTCTCGTTTAAAGTGCAGGCTCTTGCCAGGTGGCCTGCCTTGTTGCAGCAGCGGCAGATGGGTTGTCCTGCAGCGTCGTAATGATCGCTGGGTCGTCCTCCCCGGCGGCTGTTGGGGAGTGCAGAACCGAGGGCATGGAATGAACGACAGACACAAGGGTTGAAGTCTCCATTACCTTTACTGGTAGAAGTAGCAGGTTCGTCCAGGTTACCGCCCACAAGAGGTGTTAGGAGTCCGGGTGACCTGGATTCTCCTCACCCGGTGAGTTCTGAGGCCTCCCTACTCTTGGCGGGCCTGGCTGCCTGTAGCTAAGCTGTGACCCTCTCCTCCTGCGTTCAGTCTCTTGCCCCATATGGCAGGCAGCTCGAGCCCTCTCTGGGTTACACTTCTCTGGCCGCTCTCCCTGAGCTCTCTAGTGCTGCTGTGCCTCCTAGGCTTTGTGGTGGAAGAGAGACTTGGAATCTCCCGCCCTCCGGTGTTGGCTGCTGGGCCTAGAGTCCCTCACAACCTCGGACTCCGGTGTCAGCTCCTGGCGCTCTGCACTGGGGTGAGCCTGGCTACTGGCTCCACTTCCCAGGCTTACTTCTCCACTTCATCAAACCCTCTCCTACGGGTCCCTCACGCTGGCTAGTCTCTGTCCCGAGACAAGCTTTACGCTGCTCCAGTTCACGGGACCTCTTCACATTCACATTCCTCATAGGAACTGAACTGCCTAACCCCGCCTCCGGACCAGAATTTATAGCAGGGGACGTCCCTTTGGACTTGGGTTTCAGAGATCCCCCTTCTGGCTTGGAGTTGGGAAGGTGTTGTGTGTAGTGGCTTACCTGTTGTGGGGACCCTTCCCTTGCTCTCAGGCACGGCATGGTCCTCCGAGGGAGACGATGCCATCGTGGCAACTGGACTCTAGGGTGCCACAGGCCACTAAGACTCTTTTGCCCGGGGCCCATGAAAACCTGGAGCAGGCCCAGAATATATGTATTCTTTTAGCGTTTCTATCTAAAGGGCACATTATTTACCGTATGTGCCATTTTGGCTGCTAGAAGGCCATACCTGTAACAGTAATATTAAGACAGATCTGTTTTTAAAACTATTGGACACTGAACCGTAGTACTATGACATCGATGGTGTCAGTTGTGCACTGAAGAATCTGCAGCTGCTTAGACCTAGTGGTCCCCTCCATATCCTGTCTGCTCCTTGTTGTCTACTTTTGCCATATGCAGTCACTTGAGACTACACCCAGTGTCACAATAACATCTGCAGCACGACACAGACACAAGGCTTAAGGTTAAAGGTTAGTTCCTCTCCATGGGAATCTTGAAAACTTTCATAACACGAAATAGTATTTCCTGCCATGTAAAGTTGCATGCATACAGTAACAGATAGGAGAGGTTTTCTTTCACTCAAAGAACTCAGTTTGCCACCCTTGCCCAAAATATAAGTGGATTTAATGTTCGCCCCCCCGCAAATGAGATATTAAAAAAAAAAAACAGAGCAACTTCAACCACCAGGGCTTACACTACCGAGCTTCTCTGAGGTGTTTGCTTTTTCTCCTCTGATGACGGCCCATCAAAACAGAGCTGCACCCACAGAGGGGTTTGCGGTACACGCCCAGGTAGTTAACTCCTTCATGATCCAGCCTGTTTTGACCTTATTGACCTTGCCATTTTTGGCAATTCTGACCAGTGTCCCTTTATGAGGTAATAACTCTGGAGCACTTGAACGGATCCTAGCGATTCTGATAATTTTTTGCGTATATTTATGAAAAAATCGGAAATTTGGTGAAAATTTAGAAAATTTTGCAATCTTCAAATTTTTAATTTTTATTCTGTTAAACCAGAGAGTTATGTGACACAAAATAGTTAATAAATAACATCTCCCACATGTCTACTTTACATCAGCACAATTTTGGAAAAAAAAAAATTTGGGGGTTGGAAGTTATAGGGGCTCAAAGTTCATCAGAAATTTCTCTTTTTTACTGCAAAATTTTCGAAACCATTTCTTTTAGTGACCACATCACACCTGGCGACGGGGCTGGGGATGTCGGTGGCGACTGGCGTGTGCGCGCACGTTTTTGGCGCCCCGCCAACGTCACCGTCCCCCATTTACTCGGGGCGACATCTCCAGCCCCGCGCCGGCGAGCTGTCAGGCGGCATCGTCGCTGGGGTGTCTCAAAACCCCAGCGGCGATGCAGGACAATGGGAGCCTATGGTTCCCATCGCCTGACAGGTCGCCAGCGGTCGGTTACATGGGGCGATGTGTGCACATTGCCCCATGATGGTCGCCTGGTTTCAGAACACTGCTCTGCAACCAGGCGACTGTCCGGCGGCGCCGACATCGCCCCTTTACATGAGGCGACGTAGGGGCGATGTCGCCGCCGATAGGCCACGCCCCTACGTCGCCTCTGTTATCGGCGGCGATGTGGCCCCGTGTGACGGGGGCTTAAGGGTTTAAAGTTCATCAGCAATTTCTAATTTTTCAAGCAAAATTTACAAAACCATTTTTTTTAGTGCCCACATCACATTTGAAGTCCCTTTGAGGGGCGTACATGACAGAAAACACCCAACAGTGACACCATTCCAAAAACTGCACCCCTCAAGCTACTCAAAACTACATTCAAGAAAATTATTAACCCTTCTGGCCCCTTTACACGCAGCTACAGGTGACAGGTTTTCCACAGGTAACTTACTGGTTGCAGTGAAATCATGGAGACATAGTTCCATTTGTACACAGCACCAAGATAGAACCATGTCTCCATGATTTCACTGCAACCAGTAAGTTACCTGTGGAAAACCTGTCACCTGTAGCTGCGTGTAAAGGGGCCATTCAGGTGCTTCACAGGAACTAAAGCAAAGTGGAAGGAAAATATTGACATATTGACATTTTAATTTTTCCAACTAAAATGTTCTTTTAGCCTCACCATGGAGATCCCCTGTGTGCCTAAACATTGGAGCTCCCCCACAAGTGACCCCATTTTGGAAACTAGACACCCGAAGAAACTTATCTAGATGCACAGTGAGCACTTTAAACCCCCAGGTGCTTCACACTTTGATCCGTAGAAATCAAAAACTAGAAATGTTCTTTTAGCCTCAATTTTTTAATTTTCACATGGGCAATAGGATAAAATGGATCCTAAAATTTGTTGGGCAATTTCTTCTGAGTACACTGATACCTCACATGTGGTCATAAACCACTGTTTGGGCACATGGCAGGGCCTGGAAGGGAAGGAGCGTCATTTGACATTTTGAATGGAAAATTAGCTGCAATTGTTAGCGGACAACATGCAGTCCCCATCATCCCCACATGCAGCCCCCATCATCCAGCCCCATCACACACACACTCACTCACACACTCACTCACAAACTCACACACTCACTCATACATACTCACATACACACTCACTCACATACATACTCACACACTCACACACACACATACTCACTCACATATACACTCACACACACTCACATACACTCTCACTCATACTCACTCACACACACACTAACATAAACTCTCACTCACATACTCACTCTCACATACACACTCACATACACACAAACTCACATACACACACACTCACTCACATACACAAACTTACTCACATACACACTCACACTCACTCACATACACACTCACTCACACACACTCACACACAAACACACATACACACTCACACTCACTCACATACACACTCACTCACACACACTCACACACAAACACACATACACACTCACACACACTCACATACACACTCACATACACACAAACTCACATACACACTCTCTCACATACACACACACACACACTCACATACACTCTCACTCACATACTCACTCATATACACTCGCTCACACACACACATAAACTCTCACTCACACTCACTCACAGACACACTCACATACACACTCACATACACACTCACTCACATACACACTCGCACACTCTCACTCACATACACACTCACTCACACACACACTTACTCACACACATAAACACACATACACACTCACACACACACTCACTCACATACACACACACTCACTCACATACACACTGACTCACATACACACTCACTCACACACACACTTACACTCACACACATAAACACATAAACACACATACACACTCACACACACACTCACTCACATACAGACACACTCACATACACACTCACTCACATACATACTCACTCACATACACACACACACACACTCACTCATACTCTCTCACTCATATACTCACACTCACTCACTTACACACTCACATACACACTCACTCACATACACACTCACTCATACACTCTCACTCACATACTCACACTCACTCACATACACACTCACATACACACTCACACACATACACACACACAGTCACTCACTCACATACTCACTCATATACACACACTCACACTCACTCACACACTCACACTCACATACTCATATACACACACACTCACATACATACGTACACACTCACACACTTACACATACACACTCATTCATATACACACACTCACATACACACACTCATACTCACACACACACTCACACTCACACACATACACATACTCACACATACAGTATACACACACTCACAAACACACACACTCATTCACATACACTCTCACTCACCCACACAGTTACATACACACACTCATACTCACTCACATACACACTCACACACACTTACACATACTTACATACACAAACACACACAGTCACTTACATATACTCACTCAAACACATACACACTTACTCACACACTCACATACACACACTCATTCACATACACTCACTCACATACACACTCACATACACACTCACTCACACTCACATACACACACACATACACACAGACTCACTCACACTCACATACACACACTTACATACACACACATACATACACACATATACACTCACTCACACACTCATACTCACACACACTCACTCACACTCACATACACTCACTCATATACACACACTCACATACATACGTACACACTTACACATACACACTCATTCACATACACACACTCACATACACAAAGTCATACTCACTCACATACACACTCACACACACACATACTCACATACACAAACACACACACAGTCACTTACATATACTCACTCACACACATACACACTCATTCACACACTCACATCACACTCACATACACACACTCATTCACATACACTCACTCACATACACACATACACACTCACATACACACTCACTCACTCACACTCACATACATACACACAGACTCACTCACACTCACATACACACACTTACATACACACACATACATACACACATATACACTCACTCACTCACATACTCACACTCACACACACTCACTCACATACACACAAACTCACATACATACACACTCACTTACACACATGCATACACTTACACTCGCTTACATACAAACACTCACACACAGATTCACATACACACGATCACATATAGACACTCACTCACATTCACACACACTCACATACACACACACACACACACTCACACTCACAGCTGCTGCGAGCGGGAAGTGATCAGTGGGCATTTATGCCAGCACCGTACTGAAGTCTCTCAGCAGCAGTACATATACGACAAGCAGCAGCCTATCAGACCCCAGCGTCTGCTCACATCTGATTGGCCGCTGTTTGGCGTACATGTACTGCTGCTGAGAGACCTCAGTACAGCGCCGGCATAAATGCCCCGATCGCTCCCTGCGATTCTGCGCCGGCGGCTCCTGCAGCATCCCCCTGTCACCCAATCACCCCCTGTCACCCGATGCCTGCCACTTGTGTAGCGGAGGACAGGGGATGATTGGATGCCATGTGGGATGCTGCAGAAGTCAGCGGCAGCGCAATCACAGGGTACGGGGGAGCAATCACAGTCATTTCTGCCGCCGCCATACTGAGGTGCCTAAGCCGCAGTACATGTGCGCGGGCAGGGGGCGATGGCAGAGGGCGATGACGGGGGGGGGGGCAGCGGCAGGGGGCGATCACAGGGGGGGGGGGCGGTAGGGCTGCTGTACTTTTGGCACCTCCCTCTTCAGCCTTCGGTCCATAGATGGGATGACGCTGAGGAGGGAGGACTCAGGGCAGCAGCACGTCAAATCGCCTCTCCACATCTGATTGGAAGGATAGTGTCACATGGATGCCAGCTCCAATCAGATCTGGGGGGAATGACACGGTGATCACCCTGCTCCAGCCAAAGACCGGGGGATACTGTAGCGCCGGCCATGACTGGATTGTAATATTTTGCCAAATTTTAACTGACAATCACCACAACTGTGGCCAAGAGGGGGGCAAAGCCACCCTCTGGAGTAAATTACAGGTCCCCGTGTGCCTGCAGCACCGATGATATTCCACCGATCCTGGTCATCGGTGCTGCAGGAACAGGATCCCGCCTTGACGTTGCACAGTGTCATAGGTCGGAAGGCACCGAAACCCATGATGTTTGTGTAACGTCATGGGTCAGAAAGAGGTTAATAGCTGTCTAAAAACATCTCAAGGTCTCTCAAACTGTAGAGGGATCAGTTTTTTAGACAAGGAAAGACTAGAAGCACAGGATTAAACTGAATGGGAGGAGACACAGAATAGATATTAGAAAAAACTTTTCAATAGTGAGGGTGATCAATGAGTCGAACTGTCAGGATTCCAGCTTTTTCAGGATACCTTCTATGTCTCCTTGCCCTTATCCAAGATGGTGTCTGCTACCTCGTCCTGCCCATGTGTTCCTGCTCTCCTGCTTATTTAAGCTCCAGTCCAACTTCCAGGTCTTTCTTGAGTATTTTGTTTAATCTCTGGCTTCCCCTGTGCATCTCCAGTTTGTGCTCCATCTCCAGCTATTCCGGGTTGGTTCTTCCATCTTCTTTGCAGTCTGACAGCTGAACTTCACCTGCTTCCAGTTTGTCTCCCTGCATCAAGCTGCACAGCCAAGGGTTTCTTTCTGTGTCAGTTACTGCCAGCATGCTCTGCTTCACGTAAACTCTATTTGTCCTAAGCTCAGTTGCTGCTATTCTGTTAGTTTATTTAATTGCAGTTGCTGTGTTCTGGACTGTATGGGACTTTGCACTTAGCTACTCTGCACTGCATCCAGTTCTACACTTTGTTTCTCATAGGCTATACTGTTATTAGCCACTTCCAGTGTGAATTGTTACTTAGAGACTATTCCATTTGGCATCACTGTGAATGAACTATTACTAGATTGATTTATTAACTCTGCTCTTGTTTGCTGCACCTGCATGTTTGAACTTGTTTGCCACGTGTGTAAATGCAGACTTTCATCTTTACACCTTGTCTCTATCATGTCTTACCCTACGCCATTAGATTCCTGAGATATGCAAACTAGCTGTTATAGGATCATGCTGCCATGAGAGGTGGTGAGTTCTCCTTCAATGGAAACAAAGGCTGGACAGGCATCTGTCTGGGATGATTTAGTGAATACTGCTTTGAGCAGAGAGTCGCACCAAATGACCCTGGACGGCCCTTCCAAATTTAACATTCTATGATTACACATTGGGCAAGAAATGCTGCAACACAAGTGAGGGAGAACAAACAAAAGCTAAAGTAGAGACACATAAGGGGGAAAAATAAATGTAAAAGGCAGGGGCGTAACTACCGGCATAGCAGACGTAGCAGTCGCTTTGGGGCCCGGCCCTTGTGGGGGGCCCGGACCCAGCGCCGCTACGCTGCTATCCGGTCAGCTACAGGCCCCCAGTGTGTATATACAGGTCCCCCACTCCTCCTCTGCTGCACACGTCACCTGTAAAGGAATACATCATACTTACTTATCTCTGCCGGCTGCCGCCGCTCTGCACCGCGCTCCGTCTTCATCCAGCTTCTTCCTGGTTGTGATGTCATTTCCTGCGCCCGGCGGTCACAACCAGGAAGAAGCTGGATGAAGACGGAGCGCGGTGCAGAGCGGCGGCAGCCGGCAGAGATAAGTAAGTATGATGTATTCCTTTACAGGTGACGTGTGCAGCAGAGGAGGAGTGGGGGGCCTGTATATACCCACCAGGGGCCTGTATACTACCACCAGGGGCTCTGTATACTACCACCACCAGGGGCCTGTATACTACCACCAGGGGCTCTGTATATACCACCAGGGGCTCTGTATACTACCACCACCAGGGGCTCTGTATACTACCACCACCAGGGGCTCTGTATACTACCACCACCAGGGGCTCTGTATACTACCACCACCAGGGGCCTGTATACTACCACCAGGGGCCTGTATACTACCACCAGGGGCTCTGTATACTACCACCACCAGGGGCTCTGTATATACCACCAGGGGCCTGTATACTACCACCAGGGGCTCTGTATACTACCACCACCAGGGGCTCTGTATACTACCACCACCAGGGGCTCTATATACTACCACCACCAGGGGCCTGTATACTACCACCAGGGGCCTGTATACTACCACCAGGGGCTCTGTATACTACTACCACCAGGGGCTCTGTATACTACCACCACCAGGGGCTCTGTATACTACCACCACCAGGGGCTCTGTATACTACCACCACCAGGGGCTCTGTATACTACCACACCAGGGGCCTGTATATACCACCACCAGGGGCTCTGTATAATACCACCAGTGGCCTGTATATACCACCACCAGGGGCTCTGTATACTACCACCAGGGGCTCTGTATATACCACCACCAGGGGCCTGTATATACCACCACCAGGGGCCTGTATATACCACCACCAGGGGCCCTGTATACCACCACCAGGGGCCTGTATATACCACCACCAGGGGCCCTGTATACCACCACTGGGGCCTGTATATACCACCACTGCGGAGGCTGCTGTAATACTGCTGGGGCCTGTATATACCACTGGAGAGGCTGCGGTATACCACTGGGGCTGCTGTATATACTGCTGGGGCCTGTAAGGGGGTGTGTCTTGAAGGGGCGTGTCATTTGGGGGGGGGCGTGTCTTGGAGGGGCGTGTCATTGGGGCGTGTCTTGGAGGGGGCCCCGTTCAAAAGTTTGCTATGGGGCCCTGCCAGTTCTAGTTACGCCCCTGGTAAAAGGGAACACAAAAATACCTTAAAGGTTACGCACTTACATGTTATGGCGGCACTAAAGCTGCAATGTGTCATAATTGCAAGTATAAATAAAATGTGGTTGAGCTTGTGGAACAGCAGGTTTATTGGTGAGTACTCTGACTATAATAAATCTTAGCAACTAAACTAGATTTTCATTGTTATAGATGAGCGTACTCTGGCCTTGATATTTTTTGTTGTGCAGTCATTCTAAGTAAGCGGTTGAGAGGGTGGTGACTATCTGTCGCACCTCATTAAGCTAATTGCATCTCTGGGTCCCAGGCCACCCGCTGTGCACCCATGTTTTATCTCTGATTTCCTCTGGGGCATTAACTTTTTCACAACTAGTGAAGCTTAAATATCAAGAGTATATTGAAAATCATTACCGTAATACATTCATTGAACATCACATGAAATGCAGTCTGAATTACTTCCAGTATTTTCCTATAATAACTATAACAAAGAGCTGCAACAAGTAATGATAGGACACTTTATCCTAAGCCAACTAAATCTTCAGAGTATTCACATGCCCCGCCTTATCATAGTATCACAGTAAGCATTTTATATATACTTTATATTATTTTTATTAATATTTTTTTAAAACCTATATTGGCCATTTAGTCTCTGCAGGAAAAAAATTATTCCCATTGACCTACATAGCTAATTTACTAAAAGTGTGCTTTACCTAAGGGTGGCTGCAGGCTTTTGGAATTTAGATGAAAACATTGGGTAGAAAACTAGGTGGGGTGCAGTTGGGCGGGGTAGGGGGAAATTTGGCATGTTGCAATGTACAAAGCAACCCGATTGGCTTTAATTTGTCAAAATCACTGGCAAATCATCCAGATGCTGTAGAAGTCTAAAGAAAGCAGCACTTTCCCAAGCTTTTGTATTGCAGTGATTCCAAGCCACAGCATCCAGGAATGTTTTTAACACCCTTCACCACCCAGCCTGTTTATACCTTCGTGACCAGGCTGATTTTTTTCAATTCAGACCAGTGTCACTTTATAAAGTGATAACCCTGGAACGATTCAACAGATCCCAGTGATAAATTTAGGATTTTATGTTTTGCGTTTGTGAAAATATCGGAAGTTTAGCAAAAAATTTGGCAATTTTCAAACTTTAAGTTTTTATGTCCTTAAACCAGAAAGTTTTGTCATACAAAATAGTTAATAAATAACATTTTCCTCATGTCTACTTTACATCAGCACAATTTTTGAAACATTTTTTTTGTTAGTAAATTAGAAGGATTACATATTTATCAGCAAAACCATTTTTTTTAGGGACCACATTGAATTTGAAGTAACTTTGAGCTAATTTTTCATTCAAATTGTTGGCGACACCATGTTGCGTTTGGAGCGCACCTGTGTGCCTAAACATTGGAGCTCCCGCACAAGTGACCCCATTTTGTAAACTAGACCCCCAGGGAACTTATCTAGGTGGGTGGTGATCATTTTGAACCCCCAGGTGCTTCACAAATTCATCTGTAAAAATGAAAAAAGAAAAGTTTAGTGGAAAAAAAAAGTACTTTTTCATTATTACGGATCAATTTGTGCAGCAAATGGGGGTTCAAAGTGCTCTCTATGCATCTAGATAAGTTCCTTGTGGGTCTAGTTTCCAAAATGGGGTCACTTGTGGGGAAGCTCCAATGTTTGGGCACACAGGGGCTCTCCATACGCGACATGGTGTCCGCTAACAATTGGAGCTAATTTTTCCATTCAAATTGTTAGCGGACACCATGTCGTGTATGGAGAACCCGTGTGCCACCAGTCAAAGGGCAACTGGTAGAGTTGGTGTACAGCACCAGAAAAAGGCACCTCTAATGAATGCGCTATTTTCTGGGGTGGCTGTGGGTTGCAATTTGCAGCGTGGGGGCCCACGTTTGGGTCTCTCCTCGATCAGGATTCCAGCCCCTCAGCTGCCATATTTTTGATCCAGCTAGGTACAACTTGGCAGCTACGGACTGCCAGCAACCCCCAGCTGCCTCGTTGTACGTGGCTGGCAACCAAAAATACAGCGAAGACCATTTTCTTTTATTTCTAGAACTATTTCTAGAAAAAAAATGACGTGGGGCTCCGCCATATTTTTGGTCCAGCCAGGTACAACTTGACAGCTACGGACTTCCAGCAACCCCCAGCTGCCTCGTTGTACCTGGTTGGCAACCAAAAATACAGCGAAGCCCATTTTTTTTATTTCTAGAACTAATTCTAGAAAAAAAAATGACGTGGGGCTCCGCCATATTTTTGGCCCAGCCAGGTACAACTAGGCAGCTGGGGGCTGGAATCTCCAATTGTTCTGGGCCCCCCATGGTGCGAATTGCAGCCCGCAGCTGCCCCAGAAAATGATGCATTTATTGAAGCGCTATTTTCTGGCACTGTACCCAGGCTCTTCCAGTTGCCCTGGTGCCGATGGGTAACTGGGTAATAAAGGGGTTAATGCCAGCTTTTTGTTGACAGCTGGCACTAAACACGAGATTCATAATGTCGGGACAATGTTAGACACGGCCATTAGAAATCTCTAGTAAATAGTCAAAAAATACACCACACAGAGAAAAATCTTTTTATTTGAAAAAAACACAAAAAAAAAATTGGACTCCATCTTTATTATAAAGATCCGACGTAGTCCACAACGAAGGTCCCACGACGCTCGATCGCCTCCGACGTAGTCCACAACGAAGGTCCTATGACGCTCGATCGACTCTGCTCAATCCAGAGACTACAGCAAGGGATCAAGTGTCCTCTTCCTACAGTCTCCACCCATGCACTCATCATCCACGCATGCACACACATCTATCCATGCACACATCCATCCATGCACACATCCATCCAAGCACGCATCCACACACGCATCCACACATCCACGCACGCACACATCCACGCACGCACACATCCATCCACACATCCATCCATGTATACATCCATGCATGCACACATCCATGCATGCACACATCCATCCATGCAACATCCGTCCATGCACGCACGCATCCACACATGCATGCACGCACACATCCACGCATGTACACACATCCACACATCCACGCACGCATCCATGCACACACGCATCCACACATCCACACACGCATCCATGTACACACACATCCACGCACACACACATCCATGCATGCACACATCCCTCCATGCACGCACACATCCACGCACGCACACATCCATGCATGCGCCCATCCACACATGCACACATCCACGCATGCACACACACATCCATCCATGCACACATCCAACCATGCGCACATCCATCCTTGCACTCACACGTCCACACATCCATGCATACACACATCCATGCATGCAACCACGCACGCACACATCCATACATGCAACATCCATCCTTGCATACATGCATTCATGCACGCACAGACCATGCACGCACACATCTATCCATGCACACATCCATCCATGCACGCACACATCCATCCACCCATGCATGCACCCATCCATCCACCCATGTATGCACCCATCCTTCCACCCATGCACCCATGCATGCATGCACCCACTCACTCATCCATCCATCCATCCATCCACGCATGCACAATTCATTAATTCATTCATACTTACCTCATCCAGGAGGAGGAGCCCAGGAGAGGAGGGGCCCACACCGGAGCTGGCCGGCTGGTGCACCAGCGGGTGCAGCCCGCCTGGAGGTGAAATGGAGGGGGGTGGGAAAGGGGCACGAGGGGGTGTCAGCTTCCTCAGCCCCCTCCGTGATCGCACCAGGAGGTGGCTAAGGAAGCTGACAGGCGGGTGCAGCCCACCGGTGGTAACAGTCGTTTACCGCCGGCGGGCATACCGCCGGCAGATGACTGTAACCGCCGGGTGTGGGGGGGTGTAGAAAGGGATAGGGGGGGGCCCTGGAGCCGTAGGGGGCTAAGAGGAGGAGGGCACCTGCCATCCCACCCCTCCAGATCTGATTGGAGAGCTCCAATCAGATATGGAGGGGGTTACTCGCTCTGATTAGCAGTCTCAATTTCAACTGCCAATCAGAGCAAGTTTAGCCACGTGGGGGCTAAGCCACCCCCCCGGGCTAAAGTATAGGTGCTTGCAATCCTGCAGCTCCGGTGACTTGTCATTGACACTGTCACCGGAGCTGCAGGAGCGCAAACAACCCATGACGTTAGAGACGTCATGGGTTGGGAACTCACCAACTTTCATGACATCTCTATAACGTCATAGTTCGGGAAGGGGTTAATAAGATGTGTAGTAGAGGGGCTACAAGGACACTAAACTTCAGGAAGGCAAATTTCCAACGGATGAGAGATGATCTTAGTGCAATAAACTGGGACAATGTCTGAGACATAAAAGTACAAAAAGCAAATGGGAGATGTTTATTAGCATCCCGAATAGGACCTGTGCACAATATGTACCCTATGGGAATAAACATGCTAGAAATAGGAGGAAACTATTATGGCTAAATAAGGCTGTAAGGGGCGCAATACGTGACAAAAAGAAAGTGTGGTGCTCCACTACGTAAGTGCCATAAAAGGGGTACTGCACCCAGAAAAGCGGTGTAGTACTCCACTGCAATTTGGACAATGGTCACTAGATGGAACCCTAGAGCTGACACCCACACACTAGGATAGTAGGTGGGAGGGACCCCGGGAGGAAATATAGAGGCCTTTAGGGGGAACTAGTTAGGCTAGTCGGTGAGAGTCGGAGGTGGAGGGAGTGTGGAAGGAGCCAGGCAGCCAGTCTGAAGGAGTAAAGATGGCCACCTCGGCTGAGGGGCCCCAGGAAGCAAAGATCCCAAGAAATAGAGAAAGAAAGAGAGGGAAAGAAACTCAGAAGCAGAGTTCACTCTAAGAAGGGGATTGAGTAACAGTAGAGTTTGCCCCTGAAGGAAGGAAACCGGGTACCGGAGCCCGCACCTGTGAGTTCTTTAAGTCTCACAGAAAATCCGTTAAACAGGGATATTGTAAATACGGCCCTGACTCCCACAGATCCCACAAGAGGGAAGCCAGAACCGCAGTAGGTGACTGCGGCATTCAAGGAGAAGGTTGACCCGAGGGTACAAGGGAGGCGAAGAGAGTAGAGGCAGCAGGAGGCCAGGTTATTACAAGAGACCAGCTTCACAAAACTGGGAACAGAAAAAGAAGGAAAAGAGAGGGATATAAAGAGGGTTCCATTGATGGCTAGAAATCCCAATTGCAGCCTGGAGCATTTGCCAAAATTCCATCTAACTAACTGTTGAACTGTAAAGCTGAATGAAGGTGTTCCAGTAAAAGTTATCCGGTGAAGTGAAATCCGACTCTGCTGCATCATTTCTATATAAACTGTTTGCTTTATTTCAGCATCACTGCCCCGGTGGTTCAGTCCCCTGCCTATTCCATCTAAGCCGCAATACCACCGACCACCGGAGGACTGTGGCGGCGCTGATGAACATCACCAGAACCAGCAGGTGGCGTCACGAAGACAAAAACCCTGTAAATAATAACCCCCCTTATTTAGCTGACCCCCAGGGCCACGGCTTTGGGATGGCCACCCGTGACTTCCCTGACTGAAACAGCCCGAGAGCCGAGTACCCCGAGCCCTGGGTGCGCATCAAAAGCATTTAGGGAATTAAAGCAAGTAGGTAGTGATGAGGCATTAAATAAATACAGAAAATTAAATAACATCTGTAAAAAGCAAATCAAGGTAGCAAAGATTGAGACAGAGAGACTCATTGCCAGAGAAAGTAAAAAAAATCCCAAAATATTCTTTAACTACATAAATAGTAAGAAAAAAATTATTTTGTTGGCCCCCTTAAAAATAGTTTGGGTGAAATGGTGGATGAAGATGAGGAAAAAGCCAATATGCTAAATGACTTTTTTGCAACTGAAGAATTCCCATGACAGACAACATGATCAGTAATAACAAAAACTCTCCATTAAATGTAACCTGCTTAACCCAACAGGGAATACGGCACCATCTAAAAATCACTAAAGTTGACAAATCCCCAGGCCCGGATGGGATACACTCCAGAGTACTGCAGGAATTAAGTACCACGATAGATGAACCATTATTTTTATCTTTAAAGATTTCATAATAACAGGGTCTGTACCACAGGACTGGCGTATAGCAAATGTGGTGTCAATATTCAAAAAGGGGACAAAAACTGAACTTGGAAATTATAGGCCAGTAAGCCTAAACTCTATAGTGGGTAAAATCATAGAGGGTTTTCTAAGAGATGCTATACTGGAGTATCTGAATGAAAATAACTTCATGACCCAATATCAACATGGGTTTCCTGTCAAACTAATCTAATAAGCTTCTATGAAGAGGTAAGTTCTGGACTGGACCAAAGAAATGCAGTGGACGTGATGTATATGGACTTTTCAAAAGCTTTTGATAAGGTGCCACACAAAAGGTTGATACATAAAATGAGAGCAATGGGGATAGGGAAAAATATTTGTAAGTGGGTTAAGAACTGGCTCAGTGATAGGAAACAAAGGGTGGTTATTAATGGAACACACTCAAAATGAGTCACAGTTAACAGTGGGGTACCACAGGGGTCAGTATTGGGCCCGCTTCTTTTTAACATATTTATTAATGCTCTTGTAGGGGGCATACAGAGTAGAATCTCAATATTTGCAGATGACACTAAACTGCAGGGTTATCAATACAGACGAGGACAATTTTATATTACAGGAGGATTTATGTAAACTAGAATCTTGGGCTGATAAATGGTAAATGAGCTATAATGGGGATAAATGTAAGGTGATGCACTTGGGTAGAGGAAATGATATGTATAATTATGTTCTTAATTGTAAAAGACTGGGCAAAACTACCACTGAAAATGACCTGGGTATATGGGTAGATGATAAACTCACATTTAGTGCCCAGTGTCAGGCAGCTGCTGCAAAGGAAAATAAAATAATGGGATGCATTAAAAGAGGTATAGATGCTCATGAGGAGAACATAATTTTACCTCTAGTCTTAGAAAAAAGGGAGTGAAAAACCGGGCACTGGTTCCAGGTGTGGGCTAATCAGCTCTTCAATGAGGACTGCACCAATTAGATTTCGTTGTTGCTCTGCTCTAGCACCTGCACCTCTTGAAGTGCTGATCGCGTGAAACAGCCGACTGTTGTCCGACCCTGGACCCCTTCCCTCCCTGCACCTGTAACCCTGTGAAGGATTAAAAATCACATACAGCAATGCAATGCGCAGGCAATGACGTCATTGTCTGCACGCCAGAGGAGGAAGCCGGAAGACGCTGGATGAAGCCGGAGGAGCGCGATGGCGGCGGCGGGACAGCGGCAGCGGGATAAGTATACTAATGTATTCTTTTACAGGATTGCGGCAGTAAGGGGGGGGGGCCTGTATACTGATGGGGGGCCTGTATATACCATTGGGGCTGCTGCTGCATACTACCAATGGGCTGCTGTATACTACCACTGGGGCTACCACTGGGGGTGCTGTATATACCTCTGGGGCTGCTGTATACTACCACTGGGGCTGCTGTATATACCTCTGGGGCTGCTGTATACTACCTCTGGGGCTGCTGTATACTACCACTGGGGCTGCTGTATATACCTCTGGGGCTTCTGTATACTACCACTGGGGCTGCTGTATATACCTCTGGGGCTTCTGTATACTACCACTGGGGCTGCTGTATATACCTCTGGGGCTTCTGTATACTACCACTGGGGCTGCTGTATATACCTCTGGGGCTCCTGTATACTACCACTGGGGCTGCTGCTGTATATACCACTGGGGCTGCTGTATATACCTCTGGGGCTGCTGTATACTACCACTGGGGCTGCTGCTGTATATACCACTGGGGCTGCTGCTGTATACTACCATTGGGCTACTGTATATACCTCTGGGGCTGCTGTATACTACCACTGGGGCTGCTGCTGTATATATCACTGGGGCTGCTGCTGTATACTACCACTGGGGAGGCTGCTGTATACCACACTGCTGGGGGCTGTATACTTGTGCTGGGGTCCACCCTCGGCTTATACACGAGTCAATAGGTTTTCCCAGGTTTTGGGGGAAAAAGTAGGGGGGGTCGGCTTATACACGGGTAGGCTTATACACGAGTATATACGGTAACTGTCTTAATTGTAATAGTAACCAACATATCCAAAAGTCCTTCAGTTCAATGCCTGTTTATCTTGTGCATTAGTCATCCACTTTTACCGCCCCATTCCTTTTCCATCACTCTGTCTCCACATCAGCCCCTCTCTACTCCCCTTTACTAAGCCTTCAAGACTGCATAAGTAGCCCCGACCAGTCGACCCCACACAAGGCTAGGACCTGCACCACAGACATTACTGTTCCTCCACATGACCAACCCCAATGGGGAAAAACCCAACCAAATACCCCCCAAGCCCCAAAATAATGCGTACAAAGCGAACCACAATAAGAGAAACTAAGCCAAAGCCAATATCGCAGTTATTCCCACAACGCAAAAAACCCACAGCCCACGAAATGCCACCCACCCAACCAAGCAACCCCATCAAGGCAGGGAGACCCCACCAAAAGCCCCCAACAAACTGGAAGCAGCCCCCAACAGAATGCACCCCCGATGGGAATGGAGGAACTCCTGACATCCATCAAAAAGACCTTCAGGACCGAGCTCTCCACCACGGTCAACAATTTCACACGCCAACTTCAAGACATCACTCAACGCACAGAGGATCTAGAAAGACGAATGAACAACACAGCTGATGCTATAGAGACTGACAGGAAACTACTCCAAGAACAATACGCCGGAATTGAATACCTGGAGCTGAAAAGCGAGGACATGGAAAATCGATCAAGGAGAGGAAACATTAGAATTAAAGGCCTCCCCGAAAATGATACAAACCTAAAAGCAACAGTCTCCAAACTCTTCCAATCTCTACTTCCTCAAGCAGACCCCATCTCTTCCAGATAACCAGAATACACAGAGCTCTAGGAAAACCCAGATCAGATGCATCACCAAGAGATGTGGTTCTTAAACTACACCATGAAGAACCAAGAGACCTGATCCTCACAGCCGCACGCAACAGACCTACTCTGCCAGGACTACCAGACACAGTCGCTCTATTCCTGGACATCTGCCCAGCGACCCTAATCAGAAGGAGAGCAATGAAAGGCACCACAACGACGCTACTAAAAGCACACATCAAATACAAGTGGGGCTTTCCACACACCCTGATCTTTCACTACAACAACAAAACCTACTCACTGAGAATGGAAGAAGAAGGCCTACAAGCCCTTGAAAGAGCAGGTATCCCTCCAAATGACACCAACGCACTACCACAATGACCAAGACCCAATAGGGAGTGGACAGAGGTTCATCTCTTGAAAAACTCTAACCCCCAATCCCCCCAGAAACCATGTCCAAAACAATTAAAAATCTTAGAACTCCAAATAAAACAACACAACACTCCCCCCCGCACACCGAACGCCCAATCCTACCTACTACTAGACGACTTCAAAACAAAGCAGCAAACCTCCAACCCCTACCCCACAAAAACCACCCTACAGAGAACACAACACCTCTACATCAAATGTGCTACCCCAAATTGGACTGACGCTACCCATGGTCATAACCTCAAGAGACCTGAACACTCGGGTCCCAAAAACCAGCGAATATCGCCCCTGTTGTACCTGCTGTATCCACCTGCCCATCCGCAACCCCACCCCCCCAGAACTCCAAGGTTACCTCTCCCCAAATTAATACCCAAACTGACCATCACCACACAGCACGGAGACAGACCCCACACGACAGCTAACATGTCCCCCCATATTGCGAATGTGTAAGGTACTATCACACAATGTCAGAGGACTCAAATCACCATTTAAGAGAAAATGCGCATTCATAGACTACTCAAAACATACACCGGACATCATACTACTACAGGAAACACACTTTACTGACCACTCCTTCCCGAAATTCTTCCATAAGTCATACACTAGATCCCACCTAGCATCCCATAATAAAAAAACTAGAGAAGTGGCCATCCTATTCCACAACTCCTTCCCATTCGTACAGGAACAAGTGACTGCAGACAAAGAAGGTAGTTACCTCATAATACACGGGACTGTCCAATCAAAACGAATATGTATCATAAATAGCTATGCCCCCGTCGATGCAAATGAAAACGATCCGTACCATAACGAAGCTGATAGGGGATGCAACCTATGACCTCCTACTCTGGGGAGGAGACTTCAACATAACCATAGATGCCACATTGGATAGCTCCATCCAAAAACGATCCGATATCACTAACACTGAGAGAAAAACTCTATAAAACCTACTTAAGGCTACGTTCACACATTTGCGTATTTTGCTGCGCTTTTTTGCGCGCGCTTTTTGCCGCGTTTTTTCGGGCCGCGCAAAAAAGCGCGGCAAAATACGCAGGGGCTTTCACACACTGCGCTTTCTTTACTCCAGAAAGCGCAGTGATGTCACAGAGGGGAGGAAGAATCCTGCTTCCTCCTCCCCTCTGTGACATGTGTGACCGCCCCATTAGACTTCACAGTGTATTAATAGACACTGTGAAATCTAAATTAAACAAAATCAAGTGTCTGAAAAATAAAAAAGAATGTATACTTCACCTGTCCGACGCCTTCTCCCACTGTGCGATCTCCGATTCCAAGTGAGATCTCTTCTGACAGGACCTGTGATGACGTCAGAGGGGGGGGGCGTTCCCGGGGCGGTCCCATCGCTGATTGGCTGCTCGCGGTCATGTGATGTATCACATGACCGCGAGTGCCCGGGAACGCCCCCCCTCTGACGTCACCACAGGTCTTGTCAGAAGAGATCTGACTTAGAACCGGGGATCGCACAGCGGGAGAAAGCGTCGGAAGGTAAGTATTCATTCTTTTTTATTTTTCACACACTTGCTTTTGTTTAATTTAGATTTCACAGTGTATATTAATACACTGTGAAGTCTAATGGGGCGGTCACACATGTCACAGAGGGGAGGAGGAAGCAGGATTCTTCCTCCCCTCTGTGATAATACGCAGAAGTAGCTGCGTAAACAATTGACATATCAATTGTTTACGGAGCTGCGTTTTCTCCCGGAAAACGCACTGCGTATTTTTACACAATGTCTGCACTGCAAAGTGAATTTCCCATTCACTTTGCAGGCAGACAAAAGGCACATTGCGTATTTTGAAAAGCGCGCGTAAAAAAACGCGGCAAAATACGCAATGTGTGAACACAGCCTTAATCCCACTGACTAGTAGACACATGGAGAGAAATCCACATGCGAGGGGCTACACCTACTTCTCCAAGGCCCACCACTCATACTCCAGAATAGACTGGATACCAACGAACTCCGGCAACCTAACCTCCCTTCTCTACTCTAGACACATCCCGTCCTCCTGGTCAGACCACCACTGCGTACTATTAGTATTTAAAACTGATACTGAGACATCATCTCTTTACAGATGGCGACTAAACGAAACCCCCACACTAGAACGCAGATAGAACAAGAACTCAAAACTTACTTCGCCACAAACAAATCGTCAGAAGTCTCAGAAGGCAACATTTGGATGGCACATAAAAAATACATGACAGGCGTACTTATACGACTGGCCTCCAAAAAAAAGAGAGACAGACTAGAGACACAGGCGGACCTTGAAGACAAGCTCAGTAAACTGGAATTTGCCAACCAATCCCACCTCTCCAAATATCTCAACACAATACTGACAACCCGCACTGAAAGAGCCATTAGGTGGACACAAGCGACGTTTTATAAATACTCCAATAAGATGGACAGAATGCTCGCACGCAAACTCAGAGACAAAGAACGCCTAAACACAATCTTCTCAATTAAAGATGAACAATCACATACCACCCACATACCAAATAAAATCTATGCTGCATTCCACAAATTCTACCAGAATTTATATAATGACAACCCACACTCCACCAAACCCAAAATTGACGAATTCCTAGCCACTACACCACTACCATCCCTTACCCCGAACTGTGTGGCAAAACTACACTCACCAATAACAGAAGAAGAGACACTGACCACCATTAAACAACTAAAAGCAGGTAAAGCACCAGGCCCGGACAGACTGACCGCATTATACTACAAAAAATTCGAGGACACACTAACGAACCACATACTCGCATATTGCAACAACTTACTCTCAGGACAAACCATGCCCCAAGAATTTTACACCGCACATATTTCTGTCATCCCAAAACCAAAAAAAGACCCACTACTCATCAACAACTACAGACCCATCTCCCTATTAAATATAGACCTTAAAATCTTCACGGCCATATTAACCAACAGAATAAATACCTGCCTCCCTAACCTTATACACAAAGACCAAGTGGGTTTCATACCTTCAAGACAAGCACCAGACAACATACGTAGGAACCTCAATATAATACACAATGCCAACAAATTCAACTCACCCCTCCTGGCTCTAGACATAGAAAAAACCTTTGACTCAGTTGCATGGCCATACCTATTCCAAGTTCTGAACAGATTGGGGCTACCTCAACAATTGATAACCGCCGTTAAACTCCTCTTCAACAACCCGATCGCATACATAAAACTCCCATCCATCACCCTGAAACCAATACTCATAAAAAGAGGCACGAGGCAGGGATGCCCCCTATCACCGGCCTTATTCGCTACGATCATGGAACCCCTAGCCCAAAAGATACGATCCCATCCAGATATCACAGGCCCAAAAATAGGGAAACACACCTATAAAGTAAGCCTCTTCGCAGACTACCTACTACCCTAACGAACCCCCACATATCGCTTCCAAACTTGATAGCCATCCTCAAACAATTCGAGGAGATTTCAGGACTGAAAGTAAACGTGGATAAATCGGAAATAATGTTTATTAACACCCCAGCCAATGACCGAAACCAAATTCTAGCCAACTTTAAATTTACACACAAAGGGCACTACATTCCCTATCTCGGAACCAACCTAACATCACATAAAACACCCTATACAAATATAACTACAGCCCCATATTGCAAAAACTAGAACAGAATCTAAATAAATGGTCAACTCCAACGCTCTCCTTTTTAGGGAGAGTTCACACGATAAAGATGGTCACACTACCCCAATTCCTATATCTCTTCCGCTCACTACCAATACCAAAGTCTGTATTCAAAACGATCCACTCCCAAATCAACTGATTCATATGGAATCGTAAGAGACCACGCATATCCACGCAGACTTTACATAAACACAAAGCAAAAGGAGGTGTATCGCTGCCGAACTTCATACACTACTACAAGGCAGCACAAATGGCACAAATGGCAACAATATATGCAGAGCAGAACACTCCCCTATGAATCCACATAGAGAACTCACAACTAGCCCCATACACCTTGAGAGGTCTCCTCTGGGCCATGAGGACTCTACCAAAAAACATACACGTACTCACCAACACCCTCCACACCCTACAACTATGAAGATCCATAAGATTCCAATACTCCCTCCAATCCCACCCGTCACCACTATTGGAGCTCTTTAACAACCCAATGTTTCAACCCGGGGTCTCCTCCAAAAACCACACATGGTGGGAACAAAACAATGTGCGCAGACTACATCATCTCCTTAACCACCGACACTTATGCCCAAGCACGCACTCATTACAAGATATAAAATCCACCCACAGAAACCTTCAGACAAGAGCAAATATACCACTTCATACATTACATACTCAAAACTATAACACACCAAAAAGTGACAGCATTTGAACTCAAATGCATGTGACGAGCCCAGGGCTAGGGGTACTCGGACACCGGATTGATGGTTTCTTGGAGGGGGGGGGGTAATCATGGGTGGTCGGGTTCCCGTTTCCGTCTCCTGGTTATCATTTGTTTGGGTAGTGGGGGAGAGGGAATATTTACAAAGGAACGTGCGCCTCCTGTAGTTCCCGGTAATATGGTACCGGCGCTGAAAGCCGGCCGCTGAGACGATGGTGGGTGCAGCAGAGTGTGGTACAGCTCCCCACAGGTGAAGCTATTACCTCAAGGCAGCGGTGATGGATGATGATGGAGGTGGAGGGATGAGGGGAGTAGTTATTGCAGTTCTTACCCCTTGGTGAAATGCTGCTGATGGCGATGAAGCCCTCTGGGCACCGGCGTAAGGGATAACAGAGACCAGTTCAACTTTAACTCCACTTTACTGGGTACCGGCAGATGATGATAAAACATGGTACAGTTTGGTTTACCAGGGGTCTGTCGCAGTTCAAGGTTCCCTGTTATGGGTCTCTAGATGTTCTTCCCTCTTTGGCTTCCGGAGTCTAATCTGTCCTTCTCTGTCTTTTCCACCCTCGCAGAGCTCTCCCGCCAGTCCTACGGTCGACACTAGCCTGTCAAGTTGGTGTTTCACCGGTACGGACGGGAGCAGCAGGAACGCACAATATCTCCCGCCACCGGAATTCTTTCCACAACCACCAGTCTCCTCAACGGTTTCCATCCTGAGGGGTGAGATGCCCTTGTGGTGCCGTCGGCTACCCGGTTTCTATGGGCCCGCAGCTCGTCGGTCTGCAGCCAGAGATGAACCTCTGACCGCTTCGGCTACCCGCACTGCCGATGCTTCCCCCAACATGACCAGCCAGCTCCAACCAGTCCTGGCTCATTGCCTTCTGTCCTGGGCCACAAACTTGAAGATGGGGATCCCTCCTGTCATCGATGCTGTCAGGCCCGTCCTCTCTGACTGCCTTCCCAGCACTGTTTGAGGTAACTTCTCTCACTAACTTCCTGCTTCTACAGCTCTAACCTAGGCTCCACACCCCTTTTGGGACCAACTAAATAACCAGTCCCCCTATGCTAAGGTGTCCCAGTCCTGCGTGTGTGTGTAACTTGAGACTCCACAGGTTAAACCCTGAACCATAACTTACAGAGATACCACACATTTACTAGATGCAATATCTCTCCGTGGCGCCTAGCCAGAGGGGCGCCACATACCCCCTTGGTGAAATACACCCTCCGCGGGTGTTAAAACCAAACTGAGTGTGAGTTGACATTTTTTATATGCAAAACAAACAATAACATTTTCAATAACAACAGGTATGCTTGGATTCTTCCCGTCCGGGAGGTGCATTTCTTATAACGTTGCAAGCAGTCCAGCAAGTAAAGTCTCTGTGGGTTGCTAAAGTTCACAATACACATAAACATTAACCATTGGTGCTACGGCGTAGGAGTCCTTGGTACTGCAGGGGTCTCTTTCGGCTATAAGTACTGTAGGCCTCCTGGCCCTGGGGTCACTGGGTTGGCAAAGATTTTACTCTCCCTGCACAGCTCCTTAAGCCCATTCCACCCTCTTTACTATTGTGTACCGGATTTTACTTGCTCTATACCCGTTTCATATATTAGCACACAATAAGACAATATACACTATAGTAGTGCTGCAAAAAAAAGGCATTTAATTATTTACATTGATATACGGTATTAGGACTGTTCATCACTCCTTTCCTCTACTTACCATGACCGTATACCACCCCCGGGGTCCTGCATGGCGTTTGTAGATGATGACGTTGCCTTTCATGTCATCCTGGAACTGGGGCCTCCCGACTGGTTGCCAGGAGTGCGGGATCGGGGCTGGAGACTGGTATTCACATTACTTCATCTCCATACCAACCCGGTCTTGTTGTTGTTCCAGGTGATTGGCCCATCATAGCTCGCGGGGCCCGGACACCTCTGCGCCGCCGGCTGTTCTTTCCTCTCGGTCCTCCTCCCAGTCAGGTCGGGCTCTTCGGAGAACCGTATCAGGCTTTCCGGTTCGGCAGTCTCCTCTCTTCCGGGCTCTACGCTCTCAGGGTCCTCTGGTACGTGCTCGACCCGCCCCCTTGGTTGTTTGATAGCAAGGGGGGCGGGGAGACATTTTGGTGCCTCTTGCCTGGCCCTTCCCAGTTGAGGGGCCGAGCTCCGAGCTCCAAGCTCCAACCACGGTACCAATGGCCACGAGTTCCAGAGGAGCTATGGCCAACTCCCGGCACATCCGCAAGAAGGCAGCCATACTAGGACCAGTGGACACAGACGGTCGCCCAACGAAGGCCTGTGGCTGCTGGACTGCGACTCTGTGTGCAGAGGCGCTTGCAGGAAGGAGAACAGGCAGGCTGTGGATGAGAGGCCCGAGAGAACAGGCACATGAGAGGGGTTGACTGGACAAGCCATCCTGGTTGCTAAGGACTACCCGGACCGCTACTGAACTCCACTACTGAACTTGAGCTGCAACCTGTGTTGGGTGCAAAGTAGAGCTCAGTAAACCGGTTTGGAACTCAGCATTGCGTGAGACTGTTTATTTTCCACCTGAGGAGCGGTAGACTGCAACGCCGCACAGGCAGCAGGAGTCTGCTTGTGAGATGCCACAATCTTGCTCTAGAGCCAGCTCAGCCTCGCTGGCTCTCCACGAACTCTAATAAGCCCTCTACTCCGGATGACTTAGGGATCCCGCTCCACCCGTGGGGAGCGACACCATCCTAGCTGCCATTCCACGTCCCCAGAGGTCCCGGCCTGCAGCCGTGGCTACTAACAGCCGCTTACCACGGGTGGAGTCATGACAACCAGCCCCAAATTCCCTAATTCCAAAAATTCTCTTAAACTCCCCATGCCTTTTTATTGACCGCCCATCCAGGTGGCCATGGACCGGGTCATGCAACCGTGACAGCCCCCGATGCCGAGGACATAGAGAGAGAGAGGCCCGGCTCCGAGTACCCCACCGCCCCCACTGGGGCGAGTCATAACTGATACAATATTTGTACCAGTTTACTGTAAGTGAAAGGATTAAGTCATGACTCATGACTTCATGTTTCTCACAATAAACGTCGAGAACACCACAGGGGCGACACACAGCTAGAAGCCGCATTCTGATTGGTGGAGAGAAGAATGGGCGGGAAATCTCTGCAGGAGGCCGTGAGGGCGGTAACGCTGGGAGGGGGCGTGCCGAAGAGGAACGGGCGTGTGCGAGGAGAAGTGGGCGTGTCCGAGGAGGAGCGGTCCGGTGACGGGAGGTGGCGGCCACAATGTTTTCCGCGGCTGGAGCTGGAGAAATGATCCCGGGAGAGCTCCGGCGCTGGGCTCTGACATTCTCCGGGACGCAAGGTCCTATGGACGTCGCCGGTGACTGGAGCCAAACCTGAGTGAGTAGCGGGACGTTACTGGGTCACTTTCCCGAGTTGTTACATCCGTCTCTGAGCAACGAGCACTGTCCCGCAGCGCAGAGACTCCCACAGCGGGGGCTCCCAATACAGGGGCTCTCAATACAGGGTCACCTAGTGCACTGCAGGGACTCCCACAGCGGGGGCTCTCCATACAGGGGCTATCCATACAGGGGCTTCCCATACACGGGCTCCCCATACAGGGGCTCCCAATATAGGGGCTCTTCAATTACAGGTGCTTTCCAATATAGGGCTCTCAATACAGGTCACCGTCACTGCAGAGACTCCCATACACGGGCTCCCAATACAGGGTGCTCCCACACAGGGGCTCACCACACACGGCTCTCAATACAGGGGCTCCCATATAGGGGCTCTCAAAACAGGGTCACCTAGTGCACTGCAGAGACTCCCACAGCAGGGCTCTCCATACAGGGGCTCTCCATACACGGGCCTCACCATACAGGGGCTCTCCATACAGGGGCTCTCCATACAGGGGCTCTCCATACACGGCTTCATACAGACTCTCCATACAGGGGCTCCCATACGGGCTCCCATACAGGGGCTTCCCATTACACGGGCTCTCATCAGGCTCCATATAGGGGCTCTCATACATGGGATCTACCTATGCAGAGGCTCATACACGGGCTCTCAATACAGGGGGTCCCCATAAGGGCTCTCCTGCAGGGAGGGTCACCTATGCAGAGACTCCAGAGGGGCTCCCAATATAGGGGCTCTCCATACAGGGTCACCTAGTGCAGACACTCTCCATAGCAGGGGCTCTCCATACAGGGCTCCCCATAAGGGCCCCATACAGGGCTCTCATACACGGGCCTCCATACACGCTCTCATACACGGGCTCTCAACAGGCTCCCATACGAGACTCTCATACATGGGCCCTAGTCAGGGTTCATCAGGCTCCATATGGCTCTCATACATGACCATGCAGAGACTCCCAGAGCGGGGCTCCAATACAAGGGCCCACAGGCAGGGCTAGAATAGGCCTGATGCAGGGCCAAAGAGAGACTCTCAGAGCAGGGGCTCCAATCAGGGGCCCCCAGTGCAGAGACTCTCAGAGCAGGGGCTCCCAATGCAGGGGCCCCCAGTGCAGAGACTCTCATAGCAGGGGCTTTCAATACAGGAACTCCCAGTGCAGGGGGTTTTTGTGCCCCAAACTGAGGACCCTCATAGCTCCGGACTGCAGACAATGCTTCTGTGTCCTCTATACATACAGATCATATGAGGACGTGTCTCACACCCGGCTCCTGGGTGACCTAAGGGCCCCCCCACACAAACATATTGTAATATCCCACCAAAAAGTATCTCTATTGCGATAGTCTAGTAGCTTTTATATTTTGTTATAATTCACATAGTATCAAATATATAGTCATATTGCTGTATTATCCTATATTTTTATTTCAACATCTTACACTTTATACAGCGTCCTATGATTATTTTCTATGGTGTCTTGTATATGTGATTATTTTTTTCATACTTTTCCAATATATCTTGTATATACTTTTATTAACTATTACGGTATTTTTGTTGTATAGTTTCTTATAACACCCGTACATACCACGTTCCATACAGTCTGCTTCCAATTGTGATTCCTTTGGAATATATAAATCTAGATATACACATACGGTATATGTAGATTTTGCTATATCAGATAAATGTATAGTATTTTATATAGTGCAGTATTGTACTTTTATATAGAATATATTGTGATATTTCACGTTGTATATACGACAGTATCATGATGTTTCATATAACACTGTATTTGATGTCTTGTATAATGTTTTTTGTTTTGTGCGTATGTATATAGTATAATGTATACTGTATATGTAGTATTGCATTATAGGATATAATATACCTATTATAATATGTCAGACCTGATACTATTTTGATGAGTATCTTTCATACTTGGTATTTTATATAGTCTCACATTGTAATATTTTAGTTTCACACACCCCGTCTTCATTGACCTTCTCAATTATATTTTAGGATAAAAATGCTGTGTGTCACAGATAGGTGATTATTAGGTACATATTATTAATCATACAACCATCTAGATAGCATTATATTGTTTGGCTTTATTGGGTTGTGATGTTATTTTCAGAATACTTTTGGCATAGTATTCATTTTACTGTGTATTTCCCATCAATACATTTTGCTTTTAAAATGAGGCTTAATTATCTTATGGCGTTTTTCAAAGCATTTAAAGCCAATAGAAAAAGGAGTATCTATGATTTTTTTTTTCGGAAACCATCATCAGTACAAAATAAGAAACTTACATTTTTCTGATACGGCTTCAGACATCTTTGTAGCATGTAACGTGTTTTATCAATTTTTTTCACGGAGTCCACACATAATAATTGGTATTCACATGTCCGTGTTTTTTGCTGAACTGTGTGTCCCTTGCAAAACTCACTGACACATGTCCAATTTTTCACAGTATCATGGATGACAAGACCAAATACAAGTCTGTGGGTCTGTGAAAAATGGGTGGTATCTCCATGTCTTTCGTGTGCTGTACGTGTTTAAAATTGAAAAGTATAGACGAAGATTAAAGGGAACCAACCACCTCAGATCACCCTAATACACAGTTAGTACATGTCCCTGCACCTAAGGATACCTTTCCAGCACTGTTTTTGTGTAAAATCTTGCATTAGTATAACTGATATAAAGAGTTTATAAAGTTACCAGCCTGGTGACTTCTGGGCGTATCTCTCCTTCTGTTATACTTCAGGGCTGTGCATTCATAGCATGGCTGTGCTCCCCCTCCCTCTGTGCAGAGGAGACAACGATCACTCCCATCAGGGCAGGGCAGCAGACACGGAGGGAGGGGGAGCACAGTCATGCAATGCACAGCCCTGAAGTATAACAGAAGGAGGGATACGCCCAGAAGTCACCAGGCTAGTAACTTTATAAACTCTTTATATGAGTTATACTAATGCAAGATTTTACACAAAAACAGTGCTGGAAAGGTATCCTTAGGGTGCAGGGACATGTACTAACTGTGTATTAGGGTGATCTGAGGTGGTTGGTTCCCTTTAAGGATGAACTAACCCGAACGGTAAAGTTTGGGGTTCGTACCATACACCCAGTGTCCGGTGCCGATCTCTGAACACATACATGTACCTAGGAGTTCATTTTCTTGTTCATGTTCTGGCAGCCAAGTAAAGCTTGTTGAAAGGCTGCATTGCATCACGTGCTGAGTATTGGCATAGGTGTGATTGGCCAGCCACATCGTGTCATCAGGTCTATATAGGACCTGGTGACACAATGCTCGGCACACACTATTATCTGGAAGTTGAGAAAAGCAAAGTCCCCACTACATATTGTACACTTTCACCCTCTAGTGCCTCTCACGGGGCACTAAAGGCTGTTTTAGCCTTGTTTAAATAATAAATCATTTAAAAAAAACTGCCATCAGCTTCCCTTCATTTTTGATAACTAGCCAAAGTAAGGTAGACAGCCAGGGGTTGGTATTATCAGGCTGGGAAGACCCATGGATTTATGGTTTGTGGGCCCTTCCCAGCCTAAGTATACTAGCCAGCAGCAGCCCCAGAAGCTGTGTGTCGAACCAATTGGGACGAGGGTACTCGGTACCGGACCGGGTCTGCTACTGGGGATGTCACGGGTGGTCCTGGTCCGGACCGTGTCCCTGACCTGGCAGTGAAAAGGGAATATTTACAGGGGATAATGTCAGTCGTGACGCCACCCACGGTTTGTATTCAGTAGTGGGACCACCGCTGCTGCAGAACCTCCGGGGATGATGTAATGGCAGCTAAGATGGAATAGTTCTCCGCGGGTAGAACTGAGTTCCCCAGGGCAGTGATGATAGAGTTTGTAGTGTAGGGTATGATGCTGGCTGCTGCTGGATGCGGTGCACTTACTGTCCTGATGCTGCAGAAATCCTCCCTCAGCGTTCAGAGCTGGCAGGCTGTGGCACTCCAGTTGCAGGCTGTGTTCTTCTGCAGACCTGTTTAGAGGGAATCATGTGCAGGCAGAATCATACGAGGGAGTCAGAGTCAGGGTTCCCCGTGTTTACTTGTTAACCTTCTCTCAGTTACAGTTCACAGTCACAGTTCACAGTCTTTACTCTCCCCTCCGGGTTCCTTTACTCCCTGTAGCCAGGTTGTTCCTTCTATGACCCCTCACTCGTCCTGTGACCATTCCAGGCTTTGATTCTCTCTCCCTCGCTTGTTGTGCGTGTCTCCGGACAGTATGGCAGTGGCTCGGACCCCTGTGGGCCCTCGTGGTCGCCACTGAGCTACCCGTCCTTTGGGGTGGGAACCCTACCGTGAAACTAGAGTTCCCCGTCGGTTGTTTGGGGATACCGGGTGGATCAACGGTCCCCGTCAGAGCCGACACTCTGCTGCTAGCCTAGCCTCCAATAGTCCTCCTGGGTGAGGCTCTACCAGGCTCCTTCTAACCGTGTCTTTAGGTTCAATAGGAAGGCGCTACTCCGCCTGCAGTCTGCCGTCTCAGCCGTGTTTCTAGGATCCAGTATCACTGGTCCTTTCGTCCCTCACACGCCTGGGGTGCTGGCTCCGGATACGCTTTCTCTCTGCACCTCGCACTGGCTCTCCAGATTCTGCGTTCATTCCAACCCACTCTTCCAGGACGTGTGTTTCTGCTGTTCTGCTCGGCTCACTCTGGCCTACTGACTCCTTTCTCCTCCCCCTGCTCTATATCTATCCTCTGTCACCTAACCTACTTGTTGGCCCACCCACTGTCTCTAAACCCACCACCCCTTGCCTGCCTAGAGTTCCCGGGCTCCGGGTTGGGTGCTGCCCTCTACTGGTATGTGGGTTGTGTGGGCTGTGAGGGTGTTGGGGTGCAACTGTCGTTCCTACCTTCCTGGCTGCAGTTCCCTTTGTGGCCTCCTGATCGCAACGGCGCCACATGTGTACTACATTAAATGTGCCAATTCTGGCACTGCTCCCCAGCTTTTTCTGATTACCCTGGTGAGGCTGCAAATTGTTTATTTACATAAAGACTTCCTCACACTCCCTCATTCACCAGTTTATACACTTAGGCTGAGGGCACACTGTCATGCATAAAATACGAAGCGTGTTTGATGCACCAAACACGAAGCGTGTTTGATGCATGACAGTCATGCGAGTGTAGAGCATTTTTTTTGTAAGTGTGGGTGAGTGTGCATGGCTGCATGCATGTAAGTGTGCTGCGTGAGTGCGTGCTTGGTGCGTGTGATGCTGTCCATGGTCCTGAAGCAAACTTCAAGTCTGCGGAGAGCATTTACCGGTGAGTTTAAACTTTTCGGCTGTCAAAGCCGCAGAGTTTGAATTTGCCAGTTTCCCGTACAGTAACCAATCATCTTGCACCGCTGTGACAACAGGTTAACCCTGCAGACACCAGATTATTAGCCGCATCTGCAGCCTCTGTGCTGACATGCTGCACAGAGGCTGCAGATGGGGTTAATATGCAGCAAAACCCTGGGATTTTTAACATTTTCACATCTGCTGAGTTTTTACTAATCATCTTGCACCGCTACTTTGACAGCCACAGAGTTTGAAACGATTTTTAATGTACACACCTGCGACTATCGCACCCGTGTGCTGTATGGGTGCGAGATTTTCTTGCACCCATTGACTATTGTCCACGTGCGCTGGGAAATCACTTTTCCCTTGCAATGCGAGTGTAATGCGAGGAACTTGCACTAATGGGACCATTATCATTTAATAAACGGATAGTGTGTCTTCGGCCTTAAAAAAATCCTCGAAGTTCCATGTAATCCAATGGTGTAATGTCCCCCACCACGCCCAGCAAATCCTTTGGACAAGGCTTCATGGGTCATTCACGGTCAGCTACAGGAATGACATTTTTCACAAGCGTTGAGGATTTTTGAGGCTAGTTATTAAAAATAGAGGTGACTCCTCACCATTTTTTTTAAAATACATAAATAAAAAATGGCATGATGTCCCCTCTATTTTTGATAACCAGCCAAGGTAAAGCAGATAGTTGAGAGCTGGAGCCCCCAACTGTCTGTTTTACCTTGGCTGCTTATCAAAAATAGGGGGACCGCGAAATGCGCGGACATGACCTGGACATCTTGAATACCGCCCCCACTTATCCCTCCTCCTCCTCCTTTGTTCTCCTACTACTCCCTCCTGCCCCTCTTGGTCCTTTCTCTTTTCTACATCTCTACTTAACACTATCTTGATTACTCTGCCTGCCGAAGTACTAGGAGGCTCACGGGATTACGTTACCACCGGCCCCGGCTTGCTCTGATGTCTGCCCTTTCTTTAGCCTCAAAGGGGCGGGTCGCTCGTCATCTCTATTGTGTGCCTCCATGTATTATTTTTGCTCTATCATTGCAGGATATATTCATGTGTTATTTTTATTTCCTTTTTATTCTATTATATCTTACTCTTCATTATTGTTTGATATTTGTTATGATAAACTTAAATAAACAATATTTTCAGAAAAAAAAAAAATAAGGGGACCCTACGTCATTATGTTTTTTAATTTATTTCCTATTAACATTTGTATGCAGGGTAGTTGTCCTGCTCTTACCTCAGTTTCGCTTCCTTTTGCAGCCCACTAGCCATTACTATAACCATTTTACAGTACCAAACTTGTGTCCCCATTGACTGATGTGTGGTCCAGGGTTAAGTTCGGTCAAGTCCGGGTACCAAACTTTAAACTAAAGTCTGTTCGAACCCGAACATCCATGGGTCCGCTCATCCTTAGAGAAGATTTGTAATTTATTTATTTGTTGATCTATCCACGAAAAATATTGATAACACGCAGCTGGTAAAAATGTATACACGGATGATATACTGATGACACACTGATCTAAATTACTGGTGATATTTTCACATATGTGCTTAAACATGGACATGTGAATGAGGCCTAAGATATATTTCCACTTTCTCTGATGATATATTATAAAGTTGTTTATATTTATCTGTACTTTTCATTTATGATATAAAAATTAAAATTATGTTTACTCATTAAGCTAAATATGTCAAAAAACATTCTTTCTCCATTCGCCTTCCACGACAGCATTGGAGGATGTCGTCCACGCCCTATTGGGGGACAGGAACACAGAGAGGTTAAAAGCCCCTCCCCTTCCTCAGTACTCCAGTGTCTTCCTGTCCCCCTTGGGGCATGGAGAGGTTCCAGTGCTGTCAGGCCGGCAGAGGCAGCATTGGGGTGTACTTACAGCCGGGCCAGGGATGGACGTCGGGGGCGGCCTCCTCCTCCTTCTCAGGGCTCCCGTGGTGGGACCATCCGGCCTTCCTGCGTCCTACGGGGCAAAGCAGGCCGTGTATTGCAACGCCGGAGGCCTGTTCAGCTCTCCGGCGTCTCCCTCCTCCAGCTGCGGTCCCTGGGGCATGCATCAGAGGTGCCGCGGAGGTACTTCCGGTTTCGGGTGTGGCACTTCCGGTTCCGGGATGGCACTTCCGGTTTCGGGCGGCGGCTCCTGTAAGGGCTGTGGCAGGCTGGGCGCAGCTCCAGGGAACCCAGCAGGACTTTCGCGCGCTACTGCCCGCGGCCGGTGACCAGGAGGAGGGAGGGAACAGGTGTTCCTCGTTGGGGGCACGGTACTTCTGGATAAGTACCCGCCGGAAGCTACACCCAGGTAAGGCTGATCCCTGAAACATGGAGGGTGATAGGCTTCCATCTCTGCTTCTGCAGAGCCCAGCGTTCCCCCAGCTCATGTAAGTGTTTCTGGGGGTGGTCACAAGGGGTCGAGTTATTTAGGCCCTGCACTCACACTGGGACCCCCTTCTCTTCCCTTTTTGTCTATAGGGAGACAAGGGCCGTCTGTGAAAGGGAGCAATAATGTGGCTGCGGCACAAAATTTCCCTCTTCCTACAACAAGGTGTCGGCCATGACTGACAGGGTTGTCAGGATGGACTCCCCATCCTTGCTTGAGGAGCTCCAATCCGTTAGGGAAGAGGTGCAGGCTTCTATCTCGGCACTGCGGGGGTTTGCTGCAGCGTCCGGGCCTTCCCCTCCGTAAGAGAGGAAGCTCCAGGATTGTGACTCTGTGGATCTCATGGAGGCTGGCCAGAGCTCAGCGTGAGAGGACGGCGAGGATATTGCCGCTGTTGCCTCTGTCCAGACACGAGAATCTGGACACTACTATTTTTCCACGGAGTCCATGGGTGCATTGGTGGACACTGTCCATTGTACCATGGGAGTAGAGGTGGTGGAATCCCCTTCTTCTGTGCAGGACTAAATGTTCAGAGGCCTGACTGCTAAGCGGCTCACCCCATCCGAGTGGATTGGAGGGTGGTGACTTTGTCTGGGAGGTCCCGAAGGTGGACATCCAGGTGGCCAGGGTAGTAGCAATCAGCTGCTATTGTTGTAAACCCATTGTGCATGCCCTTGACACACTGTTGAAGCTAAGCAGCAGGAGCCTCAGTCACAGGCTGGATGGGAGACGTCATGAGAGACCCAATGGGAATCTCTATGGAAGTCTCTATAAAGTCAATGGGACTTCTAACATGAAGGTCTATGGCAGTATTCCATTTGGGAAGCTTAGCCTATAAGACCGCGTTGCCTTTTGAAGATTCCTCCCGGTTGAAGGACCCCCTCGTTCGTAAAATGGAGAGTGTCCTCAAAAAATCCTGGGAGGCGGCAGCTATGTCTTTAACGGTGTACATTTCCTCTACATGTGAGCAGGTCTCTCTTTAAGTGGCTCACCCAGCTGGGAGAATTCATCCTGCAGGGTACTCCCAGGGAGGAGCTTTGGACTCCATTCCACTTCTGAGACGTGCTACGGGCTTCCTGGCCGATGCCTCTGCTGAGTCGTTCCGCGTTGGCGCCAGGTGCGCAGTGTTGGCTAACACAGCTCACAGGGCAGTGTGGCTTACAAGGTGGAATGGGGAGGTCACGTCTAAGCTCCAGCTGTGTGGCCTCCCCTTGCAAAGGACATTGGATGACATCCTGGAAAAGGTGTCAGACCGGAAAAGGTGTCTCCCGGAACAGGAGCCCTTTCGGAGGCAGTCCTTTTGGCCTGAGCGCAGCCAACCCTCCCAGTCTAAAGGGAAGGGTAAGTCTGGTCGCTGGGCATTCCAGTACGGGAACAAGACCCGTAATATCTTGCTCCTCCAGCAGCGGCATCACCAGCCGCCCCTAAACAAGGTCGCCTTCCCCATTGCGGGGTGGCTCCTGCGGGTTCTGCCACAGTGGCAAGCAATCTCCTTGTGCCCTTGGATCCTCTCGACCAATTGGGAGGGTCTCCGCTTGGCATTCGAGAGCCAGCCCCTCCGTGTCTTCGAGTCCTCTCCCTTCCTCAGGGGGACTCTCGCACGGTTTTTCTTGTTGGGTCTGCGACACCTGTTGGATTCGGGTGTGGGGTCCCCGGTTCCTCCTGGAGAGGAGGGCCAGGGGCGCTACTCCAGGTTGTTGTGGACCTCCAGAACGCGTATTCTCATGTCCCCATTCACCCGTCCCACAAGTGCTTTCTGCGATTCACGATCTCCGGGGCAGGTGGGACGGTCCATTCACGGCTTAATGTGCGGCCCTTTGGGATTTCGTCGGCCCCAGAGGTTACCAAACTCATGGGGAAGCGATCACATTCATCCAGACCCAGGGGATATGTATGCTTCCCTATTTAGACGACATGTTGGTGGTGGCTCCTTCGGCAGTGCTTCTGCGCACAAAGGACTCCCAACACATTGGAGATTCTTCAGTTCCTGGGATGGGTACCCAATCTTCGGGAATCGGAACGGGTGCTTGCAACCCGACGTCAATTTTTGGGAGTCTTGCTGGCCTCCTCCAGACAGACCTCGTTCCTTCCTGCGGCATATCAGCTTTTGCGCCGCGTGAATCTGACCTGCTTCCGGGCAGGGAGGTCGCCCTCCTTGCGGGAAGCAATGTCCCTGTTAGGGGCCATGATGGCCTGCATTCAGTCAGTAACATGGGCTCAGGCTCCTTCCCGACTGCTCCAGGAACACATACTGAGTTCCTGGGACAGACGTCAGGATTCCTTAAACTTGCGGGTCCGGACCCCGGGGCGGGTGGTAACCTCGCTTTCCTGGGGATGAATCCCAGACACCTTCCTGTGACCTCCGTTCCCACTGATGCCAGCGGTTTCGGTTGGGGCACGATGGTAGTTCGCACACCGTTCCAGGGGATTTGGAGTCGCTCGGTCAGTCACCAGTCTTCAAACTTCTGGCAGTGGAGGAAGCGCTTCTTGCTGCAGCTCACGTTCTCCGGGGTCATCATGTCAAGGTACTGTCAGACAATGTGACTACGGTTGCTTTCTTGCGGTACCAAGGCGGTACTCGTGGCTTACACTTGCAGGGGCTGGCAAGACTGTTCTTTTTGTGGGCAGTACGCCATCTTCTCTCCTCCTCGGCAGTACATCTGAAGAGAATGGCCAATGTACAGGCAGATTCTTGAGCCGCACGGAGGTCCACCCAGGAGAATGGTGCTTCCATCCGGAAGTATTTCGCTCTCTTACGGACAGGTGGGGTGTCCTTTCGATCGACCTGTTCGCTTCGGGCTCGAATACAAAGGTGCCAACCTTTTTCTCCTGACGCGGTTGGACCATCCTCGGGGGCTGGACGCTTTTGCCCATCCCTGGGACTTCCGGTTGGTGTATGCATTTCCTCCAATCCCGCCACTTCCCAAGACGTTGCAACGGATTCGGGCGGAGGGGGTGACACTATCCTGGTGGCTCCCCTGGGGCCCAAACTGGCGTGGTACGACGCCATCCGAGACCTGGTCCTGGAGGGACCGATTATGTTAGCCCAGTCTCAACCTACTGTCCCAGGGTCCTCTGTTTCACCCGGGCCCTCAGTGGCTCATTCGGGCGGCCTGGCTGTTGCGGCCGGGATCCTGAGGACCAAGGGTCTCTCCCAGGCTGTGATCCGCACGCTTCAGCAGAGCAGGAAGCCTGTGACAAACGCTATTTACGGGAGGGCTGGAATCGGTTCCTGTCCTGGTGTGCTCCTTCCATCCCGACCATGCATCATCCTAATGTGGCCCAACTCTTGGATTTTTGCAGCGTAGCTTGGATTTGGGGCTTCGGCCGAGCACTCTTTATGTCCAGAGGTCGGCACTTGGGGCGGTTTTTGCCCAGGATCTTGCTTCCCATCCATGGCTCAAGCAGTTTTTTACTTCTGCTTGGGGGTGGCGTCCCCGGATTCGGCCTTCTGTCCCTCCCTGGGATTTGATGCTTGTTCTCCAAGGGCTTGCTCGAAGTCCCTTTGCACCCTTGTCTGCTGCATCCCTTACGTCTCTCTCTCACAAGGTGGCGTTTTTGGTGGCCATCACTTCTGCTCCCAGAGTTGGAGAACTGCAGGCACTCTCTTTCCAGGCTCCGTGCCTCGTGGTGTCCGTTGTTCGCATTACGCTTCGGTTGCATTCATCTTTTTTTCTGAAAGTTGTCGGCTTTCCATCGGTCCCAGGATGTGGTTCTGCCTTCAATTTGTCAATCTCCTGCTAATGCGGCTGAGGCCGTGTTTCACTCCTTGGATGTTCGTCGGACTGTCCTCCTCTATCTCCGAGAGTCTGCTTCCTGGAGGTTAGATCAGAACCTGTTTGTTCGGCTTTTGGGAATTATACAGGGAAGAAGACCTCCCAGGCTACCATCATTTCCTGGATCAAGGAGGCGATCTGTGAGGTCTACGTCGCTCCGGTCCTTGCTCCTCCGGTGGGGTTGAAGGCTCCTTCAACTCGGGCTGCTGCTACTCCCTGGACGGAGCAGGCTGGAGCTTCATCGGAGCTGATTTGCAGTGCGGCTACGTGGTAGTCTCTCCTCACTTTTTCTCGCCTCTATAGGTTAGATCTGTCCTTCAGTCGGGATCTGTCCTTTGGTAGGAAAGTCCTACAGGCAATAGTCCCACCCTGAGGAGTATCGGTGGTATTCCTCCAATGCTGTCGTGGAAGGCGAATGGAGAAAACTGAATTAGTCCTTACCGGTAATTCCTTTTCTTGGAGCCTTCCACGACAGCATCAGTTCCCCCCCTTGTTGGTGTTTGGTTCCGGTTTGTATCAGATAATCCATGGCTAAGGGTGATCTTGGTAAACACTGGAGTACTGAGGAAGGGGAGGGGCTTTTAACCTCTCTGTGTTCCTGTCCCCCAATAGGGCGTGGACGACATCCTCCAATGCTGTCGTGGAAGGCTCCAAGAAAAGGAATTACCGGTAAGGACTAATTCAGTTTTCATGTCATGTCTTTAAAAGGAAACAGTCAACACAGGATGACTGAGCAAACCAAGTACAGACACTCAGTTCTCCCTTGGTGTGGCCAAACGTTAAGTACTCCCTCCGTTTGATTAACTGCTGTGGCTTCATAGAGACAATGAAGGGGTGAGATATATGGATTACAATCAGGTTGGAAGGTGAACTTAAAAGTTTGGTCTTGCCATGATGCACTGAGAGCCTGTACTTGCTTTGAACAGTCATTATGTGCTGACAAAGGCTACCTTTACATTAGCGTTTGTGTCTGCATGCTGATGGCATGCAGACACAAACGCAGTCAAAAGCAGGGTCTAATGATGTGTCCGCAGCGGAGAATGTCCGCCTGTGGACACATCACTGTGCAGGCTGGCAGTCAATCAGCGGTGTCCGGGGGCGGAGATCAGCGCCGGAGATCTCCGCCTCCCGGCCGCCGGTAAGCTCCGGGACATGTCGGCGGGGAGAAACAGCTGATTTGACAGCTGTTTGAATCTCCCGCTCCGACACCGAGAGGAGATGTCGGCGCGGGAAGATTCAAACAGCTGTCAAATCAGCTGTTTCTCCCCGCCGACATCGCTAGCAGATTACCGGCGGCGGGGAAGAAGAGATCAGCAGAGGCTGAGCTGATCTCCCGGTGGCTGTCGGTGAGCTCCTGTGACATCACCGGCGGCCACCGGGAGAGATTTTAATGGGTCCGCATCGTTCTCCTGCACTGTCAAGCGCAGAACACTGCGGACCCATTGAAGACAATGCACGTTTTGTGCGCTTGGGGACGCTTGCTGATTTTCCAAGGTCCCGAGCGCACAAAAAATGCAACATGCTGCGTCCCGGGTGCGGACGCTGGACACCGGAAGGAGCAGATATCGTCCGCATCCGCACCCGAACGCAGCAAACGCACGCACTATGCGTTCCTATGTTAAACATAGGAACGTAGTGCGCATGCGTTTGACTGCGTATGGGAACGCAGCATAAGCTGCGTTCACATACGCAAATGTGAAGGCAGCCAAACACTCTCTTTAAAACCATTGAAAACAATTATGGGGATTTATTAATTTTTTTGAAAAAGCATTTTAAAGGGAACCTGTCACCCCCTTTGGGCATTTTAAACTGTGTCCACCAGCTTAAACATGATGTAAATAGGTTTTTTGTAACCCCTCTATGTGCCCAGACATACCCCTCATACCTGAGATATGAACTTGAATTCTGTCCAGCGCTGCCTTCTAAAAGGTCCGGGAGGCATGCTATATGGTCCAAATGTATAACGTCCTCGCCGCCTCCCTAGCTGTAAAACCCGCCCTGGAATTTGAAAATTCCTGCTCCTCCTCTGGTCGGCATGGTGAGAGACAGAAGCACTCGCGCCTGCGCAGTGGAGCCGCTGGAGCAGGTGACCGTGACATCACCAAGCATCTACAAGAGTCTAGGAACAATGAGTTGCTTATCACAAGGTAGGGAATAAACTACAATACCAAGAGGCAAGATAATTACATTACCCACCTTTTAATACTAGCAGGCTCCTAGAAATCTTGTGTAACCCATGAGTTATACAATATTGTCTGGACAAATAAGAAATCATCATATGTTATCCATTAAAGGGGTCCATTTCGTCACATACCTCCCCCTTCTTATTTAGCCAGACAGGGCAGTCAGCTGTGATAAGTCTCGCATCATCCTCCTCTTGGCAGCATTGACTTTTTTAATGGTGAAGTCAGCAATCGAGGCTTCTATCTATACACCTCGACCAGATTACCTCCCCCAGGATGGGCAGACATATTGTGAACAAGCGCTAAAATAGGATTCAGGAGTTGGGCTCCCATAAACCTCTTGCTATCAATGCCCCCCCCAGTCAATGGCCACAGTCTGTGTAGGTTTACTCACTGTTGATGGCTTAGAGGAGAATGACACTGCTGCCCACCGACACTGCTGCCCACCGACACTGCTGCCCACCGACACTGCTGCACATCGACACTGCTGTACACCGACTGCGGCCGCTACCAATCAGCAATATTGTCGCGGGATTTATACCCAGCTTTGCATTGCGTTATTCTTACATCTTTATAAACTACTGTACATACATATTCTAGACTGCCCGATGCGTTAGAATCGGGCCACCATCTAGTAACACATAACCAGCAAAACACACATGTAACAGGCAACAGAGTCTCACCCTTCCGCTGGCTCACCAGGGATCAGAATATAGCACAGCAAAGTCTGTAGCCAGGTGACTGGATCGTCCCAACCTGGGTTGCGTCCTTATGCAGTCTTTGTTATCCCAGCCGAATCCAAACATTCGATGCTGAAGACCTTGTAGAATTATAATCCAGGTTCTGATCCCCTCGGTCGGCACCGAAATGCCTAGGCCTGGAGTTATGGTGTGCTAATCGGGTCCGTAGATCCTAGATTAGCTGCATGCAACAAGTCCGTATATCTCTAGTCGGGGCCGAAATCCCTAGACTGAGGTCACTAGACAGAATCTCCAACACACTGGTTAAAGAACAGGTCTGCTTATATCCCCGCCATCACCCATTGAAGGATATTGGGGACATCACGATTGGCGAAATAAGACTGTCTTCTCATTGGCTCGATCTCAAGCCTCATATAAAACATCTCTAATAGAATTGCAGTCCTGGCAAGGGAGACGCACATACTGATTGACATAGCAATACAATGGAATTAATGGAATAAGATTAAGTTCTCTGACAAGGGTTGAGATAATTACATTACACACAGTAAACATCACCAAGCATCTACAAGACTCTAGGAACAATGAGTTGCTTATCACAAGGTAGGGAATAAAATACAATACAAAGAGGCAAGATTACCCACTTTAAATACTAGCAGGTTCCTAGAAATCTTGTGTAACCTATGAGTGGCATATTACAAGTTTGCAAACAAAATACAATATTGTCTGGATAAATAAGAAATCATCATATGTTATCCATTAAAGGGGTCCATTTTGTCATATACATTAAGTCAGCCTTTAAAGGAATTTAATTACTTTCCACTCCATAGAACAGGTGTAAGGCTAGGTTCACACACAGTTTAATTGCTGTGTTTTGTGAGGATCCATTTTTGGTGCAAAACTGCACCAAGAACGGATCCTCACTGAACACAGCGTTCTGTGTGTGAATGCCTTTGCGCTTTACTTACCTCGCCGTACTTCCCAGTTGACTGCCGGTGATCACTCCTCATCCCCACTGGCCTCTAGGACCCCGCAGCATCATGTGGGCGGGTGATATCCGTTCACATGGTAAAGTCTCGGGCCTTCCAAAGGTCCTGTGCCATGGCAATGAAGAGCGATCACTGGGGGAACGAGGTGCGTAAAAGTGCAGGTGAAAAGTGCAAAAAGAATGGACATGTTCATTCTTTTTACGCATCTGCTTTTCAGCCCAAAAGTAGATGCGTAAAAAGCACAGCGGGTGAATGGAAAACATTGAATTTAATTGATTTGGTTGGACAGCCGACGTCAATGCATTTCACTGCATTTACGCATACACAAAATAGCGGTGCATAAATGCAAAACATGCACGGTGTGTGAATGTAGCATTTGTTTACATTTTTATTTTAAACAGATATTTATTATGCATTATTATACTAAATTGTTGAAACTTGCAATAATAACTGGACACAAAGCTTGACAGAGACTTAGGTGACATTCACATGTGGTGTATTTCTGCATTTACGCAGCACTGTTTAGCACTGCGTAAATGCAGTAAAATGTAGTGCCAGAATGCATCCCAGCAAAAGCTATGGCTTTTGCTGAAATCTTTTCCCATGGTCTGTAATTTTGCAGATGCGCAAAAAAAATGACCATCTCAATTCTTTTTGCACTTTCTTTCTGTGCTTTTTACTCACCTTGCGTCGTTGCCACGTTGATCGCTCCTCATACCGACACCGTAGGACCTTGTGCAGGACCTTAAACAGCATCATGTGACTGGGCGACATCACTGGTCACATGGTGCTGCAGGTTCCTAGCCGGGGGTCACCGAGGGAGCTCGGCGAGGTAAGTAAAGCGCAGGAAAAAAGCGCAGGCTGTTCACACACAGAACGCTGCGTTCTGTGAAGATCCGTTCTTAATGCAGTTTTGTACCAAAAATGGATCCTCACAAAAAACGCTGTGTGTGAATGTAGCTTTATAGTGCCCAAGGCTGATAACATACAAGACTGATGGTGGGTTTACACACACCAATCATTGTATCCAATATCTGAACCAATCTCTGGTTGCAGTGAAATCATGGACAGATTGCTCCATGTTGTACACAGCCACAAAATGGAACTATGTGTCCATGATTCACTGCAACCAGAGATCTGTTCAGATATTGGATACAATGATTGGTGTGTGTAAACCCACCATTAGTGGACTGATGCATTGCATGTCTCTGAACCAAGGTGATTGTCTGGTAGAAGGAATTCCTACACAAGATTGGCTTTAAAGGTGCGGTAATGGGAAAAAAGCATTCACTAACTTGTTTAACTCCTTACTGCTGAATTAAAATCTACATATGTATAAAAATGAATTGAACTTGTATGATGTGAATATGCAACAGTAGGCATTAAAGGGTTAAATGAAAATTGGTGTCTTAGAATCCTCATGCCAGTGCCATCATCATCAGCATCACATATTTTATAGTCATTCTATACCATTCATTATAGGCAGATGCATAAAACACGGGCTTCTTATTTGTCTTTTTTATGACAATTGAGTTTCAGTTCTTTAAAGACAATTGAGAATTAAAATCTTTGGGAGGGGTTTTGCCATTCCAGTAAAGTCGATTGCAGCCATTAAGCTTACCATCATTTTTTTATTTGCTGTTTTTGTTGTACAGTTGTCTCTTTTGCTAATGTGATATAGCATTAGAAAGGGCATTTATTTAATTAGTGATATTTCCTGGCTGTTAGAATACCGTCAGAATGTCTGGTTATATACCGTAAGTTACCGTATGTTTCACTACATTGAGCAATGAAAAGCAAATAGGTTATTTAATTTATTTAGTAGCCTTTGAATTGAAGAAAATTTTATTTAGTTAGCATTTTGTGAACAAAATTAGTAGACAACATTTGTAGTAATCCTATACTTTCATATGAAAATGAGGTACTTTTTGTACTTTGGCTACAGTCTGGAGCATTTTTTCCCCAAGAGTTTTGCCGATTCTCTCTAGCCTCCGCTTCATAGATCCACAGAGATGATTTTAGTACAAGATTCCCTACAAAAGATGTGTGCGTACTTTGAAATTAACTTCTGAGCTGACAGACTCCCTTTAATGTCAGACAGCAGTGTAAAACTGTGTCCCTATTTTCATCAAGAAAAGTGAGACAATTTTCTTCTTCACTTGCCATCTGTATGTAATCCGTTTTTTTTTAGCAGCTATTACACGACAATTTTATAGTTTCATATGCTACAAAATTGTAATGTATCTGTAAAAATAAGATACCGTACTGTGGCTTTGTATGGCATCTGATTTTCTTTTTCTCTTTTTCAAATGTTGCTGAGCACGCTAAAGAGCGGTTGACTAACCATAGTCCTGTGATTCATCACCCTCTCATTTGTGGGCCACTTCAGAGTTGTTTTTACCATACAGCGAGATTTGTTAGGCTACCCTAACAGCCGTTGTGTACATTAAAAGGCACACCATGACCCCAACAATTCTGAGTCTATATTGAAATGTCAACTTGGACTACCACTCTTTAGCTGTACCTACTTTTTTTGTGTTTGTTTATGGGTGTACCTTGTGTCCATAGCCAACCAATAAAGGCATAGTCTGTACGTTTGATGTACGGTAATAAAAAAATAAATAGTTGTTAATTAATTTTTAGTAATGAACCCTTGTTTAATATTTCATAAAAATTCTTAATAGCAAAAGTGAGTGAACACCTTAAATAGAACCAAAACCAGACTATTAAAGTTTATGTAAAATCAGTAATAAAAAAACCCTTGCAACTGTATAAATACATTACATTTAACATACCATATGCTACAAGACTTATAAATACCCTACTATGTATAGAGGCAAGAAATAAACCAAAAATTTTATTGACACAATCATGCATTGTAAGCAAACTTTTCAAATTACATGAAAAAATGTTTTATTATAAACCCGTCAACATATTTTACAATGGTGTAAGTCTTTGTGCTCACGCTCCTCGTGTTGCTGTTGGTTCTGGTGTTGGGTACATGTTGATGTTCGTGAACAACGGTTTGTGAAATAGTGGGATGAGGACTTTGAGCATGAACACCAAAAGTAGAAACAGAGTGACTCATATTTAGAGTCCAGTTGTGCGAGTGGACTGAACGTAGGAGACCCAACATTTTCCAATCTCAAAGCAGTACATACAATAGGAGTTGAGGTAAGACTACACGATAGACCAAGATTATCAAGAAACCAGAAGGGACATTCGAAGATAAAGATACATTGGATAGGAGATATTGGAAGGGACAGAGCTGAAGGTGTAGAGCCATGAAGTAACGAGACATTAGCTAGTGAAGTTGAAGGTGGTAATAGTGGTGCAGGTTTCTTTATTTTTTTTGGGCAACCAACTTTTTTGGCAGATACTGCAGGAGGAACTGGCTGTACTGAGGGGTCTTGATTTGTTTGTGAAAAAACATTCGTATCTGACGCACTGTTTTTGACAGTTCGCTTGCGCTTAACTTTTAAGGGCCTCATTGGCGTACTGGTTTCTGGTCCTTGTGTTTCCTGTGTCCGAGCTTGAATTTTGGTGTTCTTTGCAACCGTACTACTGCCATGAGTCACAGAAGGGACAGCTGTTGATGCTGGATTACATGTTGCCGTTGCCAATATGTGGGTGGATTGGTCAAAGATACCATGCAGTACAGAGGAAGCTGAAGTGAACGCTGCACGTGATTCTTGTAGAGAAGTTTTTGAAGTGCTAGTACCCTGAGGCAGCTGCGATGACTAAGTGTGCAGCGCTGTGTAGCTGGTACCTCAGGTACAATATCCATTGGAGGTGGTGGCAGCAAGTTGGTGTGTGTTGGAAATATGGCCCTTATCATGGTATATATGTCCCCCATTCTGGTTTATATGGTCCGTCTCCTCCTGTCACCATAGTCGTCTAATTATTATATGATCCCCATATTCCTCCATATATTACAATGTATCCCCATAGTCCTCTATGTATTATAATGGATCCCATAGTCCTCCATTCATAAGGTAGCCCCCATAGTCATTAAATTATTATAATGAACCCTCATTATCCTCCATATAATATAATGGAGCCTCACATCCCTCCATATATCAGAATGCAGCTGCATAGCCCTCCTTATAGCATAATGCAGCCTCATATCCTCTCCATATAGTGTAATACAACCTCATAGCCTCTCCATATAGTATAATACAGCCTTATAGCTCTCCACATATGGCAGTCTCAAAACCTTCCATATAGTGCAGCCTCAATACTCTCCATATAATAATACAGACTTAAAACTCTCTATAACGCAGCTTCTAAACTCTCCATATGATGCAGCCTCAAAACCTACCATATAGTGCAGGCTCAGAACTTTCCATATAGTGCAGCCTTATATATGCAGCCTTATATCTCTCCATATAGTGCAGTATTACATGCAGCCTCAAATACTATATATTAGTGCAGGCTCAACTTTCCATATAGTGCAGCTTATAATGCAGCCTTATATCTCTCCATATAGTGCGTATTACATGTCAGCCTTATATCTCCCATATAGTGTGTATTATGTGCAGCCTTATATCTCCCATATAGGCAGTATTAATGTGCAGCCTTATATCTCCATATAGGGCTGTGCAGCCTTCTATCCTTCCATATAGTGCAGTATTATATGCAGCCTTATATCCCCATATAGGGCAGTATTATGTGCAGCGTTATAGCTCCCATATAGTGCAGTATTATGTGCAGCCTTGTATATGACCCTTCCCAATCCACTGGCCATACTGCACTCATTTATTAAAAAAAAAATCTGTACTTCCCTCTCCTGATTCCTTCGCTGCTCCGGCAGTCTCCTATTGCAGAAACTGATGATTCAAGCCTCAGGAGATGGAGAAAGAGGTGCCGCCGCCTGCGTTCCACTGTGCACTAAAGCACGAAGTGGGAGGAGGCAGCAGCACAGTGGAACGCAGGGCAGGAAGCCGGCAAGTCAGAGGAGGGGAGGGGCGGGAGCAGCAGCAGGAAGTAGGAGGCTTCCCTCCTCTCCTCTGTCTGACACACGGAGTCTGTGCTGCCACGCTGTCACATGGATGTGTGTCCTCTGGGGCGCACATCCATGAGAAGTTGCGAACGGCGGCCACAGGGGGCCTCTGGTGGCGCAGGCCCCTTATAGGTCCGGGCCTCGTCACCACCACAACCCCTGCGACCGCGATCGTTGAACCACTGGTATTGGGGGGTGTTGAAGAACTTACATTAGGGGCTGTAGGGATATTACACTATTTAGAGGGCTGTGATGACCATATTGTATAGGGGGCTGTGGTAAACATCATGCTGTCTTTTGGGGGGGGTGGATGTCATACTATGTGGGGTTCTGTGGGTGACACTATACCGTATATAAGGGGCTATAGGCGTCATTACACTGTATAGTTGACTGGTGGACCATAGTATTTAATGGAGTGCTGAGGAGGACCTTCATCTACTATATAATTGTCTAATTCTGTCTGTTTGTCTGTAACGCAAATCCTGCGTTGGTGATTGGTCAGGCCAGCAGCCCGCGACCAATCAGCAACAGGGACAGTCCGCCTGCAAATTGGCGCGATATTTCAACCACGCTTCGCTGATTGGTTGCCAGCAATCAGCGATATTTGTGCAGGATTTAAAACCAGCTTCTCTTTGCATTATTCTTAAATCTTCATAAATAAACTACATACATACTCTAGAATACCTGATGCTGTTAGAATCGGGCCACCATCTAGTACTATATTATGTGGGGCTGTGATGGTGGCTATACTATATAATGAGGGGCCGTGGTGAACATCATACTGCATAGGGGGCTGTTGTGAACATCATAGTGTATATTGGGTGGTGTTTGTGGATATCATACTGTATGGGCGGCTGTGGTGACAATCATACTGTGTAGTGGGAGAGTGTGAGGATGGGTTACAGTCTGGAGTGGGCAGTATGAAGGCATGATGTGAAGAGGGGACAAAGAATTAATATGGATACAGGGCAGACTGAAATGGGGACATAGTATGGAAAGAGGTTAGCATGACTGGGGACAGTGTGCAGGTATAGAAAGTGAAAGGGAAAACAGTAGACAGGGGAAAGCCATGGTATACTGTAGACTGTGGTTCATAATGGCAGATGGTTTGGCGGTCATAGCTGTTGTTGGTAATGGCTGACAGTGTGGTGGTTATAGATCATTTAGGTGGACAGTGTGGAGGCCATGAACCTGAGGCTTATTTAGGTCATAGTACTGACAAATATTGTTTTTCAGGAGCCTTATAGTAACACTCTTATTTCTCCACTGCCTCATTGGGGGACACAGGATTGTGGGTGTTATGTTGCTGTCCACTAGGAGGCGACACTAAGCCGAATCTGAAAGATGTACAGAAAAAGCTGCTCCCCTGCAGTATATACACCCTGGCTAGTGGATACCTAACCAGTTTTTGCTTATTGTCTTTAGGAGGCTCTTTTTCTGATTTTTATTATCTCCCAACTTCGGAATTTTTTCCTAGAAGACTTAACAACAACAAGGGCAACAGTACCCTAGGGTACTGATTTCCCACAAACTACAACAGGCGGGAACGCGGGGTGTTACCTCCACGTACCCCCTCCTGCCATGAGGGATAATGTCCATGGCTACGGTTCCTATGGGTTCCGATCTCCTCTACGAACCGCTTGCAAGCCACTCTCCTCAGCTCCCACAGCGGGTGCCTGAGTTGCAGTAGATGGCACAACTTATGGAAATTCTCAGTCTCCCAGCCGCCTCCGGCCCCTGGGTTGTAGCACACCTGGCCGCTGGATCCCAGCACGGACACCACCGCATCTAGGATCTCAAGGTAGATTACAGCATGGCAAAACAGCAGTTAATTGAGGGACGGTCTAACTAGGTCCTCAGTGGTGGCCAAACAAGTCCTGCCACCTTTCTTGGCCCAGCGCGTCCCATTCGGGACCTCCGTGCCGACCCCGTCACTTTTACGGGGGCCGCAAGCTAATTGAGGCCCGGCTTCAGCCTACTCAGTGCCGCTCTGCCCACCTCCTCCTGACATCACATCACTGCATCATCGAGGAGGCGGGCCGGCCTGCTTGGGCGCGCCTCGCGAGACTTAATACCCGCTCTGTTGCGGCCCGTCCCTAGCCTCCTTGCTCCAGGAGATCTCCACACCGCCGGCGGCCATGTATCTTCACCAGCGCCACCGGACTGAGCGGCAGGGGGACGCAGGACCTGGATCTGCAGCCACTGTTCACGGCACTCCGCTCAACTGGCTATAAGGAGCCCAGCAGATTCTGCTGTGGCTCTTCTATATACTCCCCCAAGTATATACAGTCATTTGGCAGTACTACAACAGGCCCATAGGCTACCATGAGCAGCTCAAGGAACCATAAAAAGTCTACCAAGACGCTCACTACTTATGCCTCTTGCACAGTCTGCAAGGCTCCCCTACCTAGTGGGCACACCAAACTACACAATCTGTGGCCCCAATGTAGCCCAGGAGGCTCCCACTGACCATACTATGGCCAGCACCTCTAATACCCCTGACTGGGCTGTTGCCCTCTCGCAATCTATGTCTCAATCCATCAAGGAGCCTTCCCCTACTTTAATTCAGGCTCTGCAGAACTGCCCCACACCCTGCACCTCAGCCCAGTCTGCTCAGGACGATACCACAGAACAGGACTCTGTACTACCCAGGTCCAGTAATCAGGGTGCTCTGCAGTTAGTCTCAGAATCAGGACGTAAGAGAATTCATAGGAGTGTATCTCCCACTTCGTCACAAAGCTCTCATGCATCAACTTTGAGACAATAAGTGCCGTTCTCACTCAGGAGAAAGGTTTTACGACCTTGACTCTGACCCTGACACAGACACCTCTCTAGACCAAGACACCTGGGACATTCTGGCCATGGTTCAGGATCTCATCACAGCGGTTAATCAATCGCTTGATGTACAAAATCCCCCCTCTGAAACTCCAGACCATGCCATCTCGTTTATGGAACTAAGACGCCCAAACAAGTTTTTTGTTGACCACCCAGAATTCCAGGAAATTCTACAAAAGTATAGAACACATCCGGATAAAAAATTCGGTAACCGCAAACCTATGGAAACCCGTTACCCTTTTCCTCAGGCTCTGACACAGGACTGGGCGGAATCCCCATAGGTGGATCCCCCAATCTCCTGGGCAGGCACCCTATATGCTGCTCTGCGCACTGCTGATTCTTCCCCTGAACTATTAGATCTAGCAGCCCAAGTATCCATTACTGGGGAATACCTTATGCATGCATGCCTTGACGCGGCCAACTGCTCCACACTTGCCGCATGCAATGCATCACCATCCGCAGGGCACTCTGACTCCGTGAATGGAAGGTGGATTCTGCCTCTAAGAAGTCGCTCACCCGTCTCCCATATCTTAGCGGCCGTCTCTTTGGAGAGAAATTGGACAAACTAATTTCGGATGCCACAGGGGGTAAGAATACCTCTCCTCCCCAGCATAAACCAAGACGTTTCCCTGCACAGCGCCAGCAAACGTGTTTCCGCTCCTTTCGGAATTCTGGCTGGTCGATGTCTCTTCTGTCTCAGGCTGGCAACCGCTCACCGCGAAGTGCTAATGGCCCACAATCCTCACAAAAGCCCTACACCACCTGGCAGTCCAGATCACGGCAGCCCAAGACCAGGGGATCCAGGTCACATAGGTCCTGACTCCCTGTTCCCCGCGGAAGACACCTCACAGGTAGGCGGCAGGCTTTCCCTTTTTCAGCATGTCTGGCTCGCTACTACAGAAGAGAAATGGATCACAGAGTTAGTGTTTTCTGGCTACAAAATAGAGTTCACCTCCCTCCCAGACGTTTCTTCCCATCACTTCCCCACAATCCCCGTCAAGGGCCCGGGCCTTTTTCAAGGCTATAGACTCGTTACTTCAGAGGGGAGTCATCATCCCAGTCTCTTAGCAGGTCATCACATCAGGATCCATCTGGACAATGCTACAATGGTAGCAAATCTCAATCACCAGGGAGGTACCCGCATTTGGGGAGCAATGCTCGAGACGGAACCCATACTCCACTGGGCAGAGTCCACCAACTCAGTACTGTCGGCAGTACATATCCCAGGAGTAGACAACTGGGCAGTGGACTTCCTCAGTTGTCAAGGCATTGCGTCAGGAGAGTGGGCCTTCCACCCAGAAGTTTTTCAAAAAATTTGCAATCGCTGGGGGACTCCGGACATGGACCTCATGGCCTCACGCCTGAATGCCAAGGTGCCCCAGTTCATGGCCTGATCTCACGATGGACAATCAATAGGAGTAGACTCCCTAGTCCAGCCCTGGACTCAGTTCCGCCTTCCCTACATATTTCCTCCATTATCCCTAATTCCCAGGGTCATACGGAAGATCAAGACGGAGGGCGTTCCTGTCATACTCGTCGCTCCAGATTGGCCCAGATGTCCTTGGTACGCCGAAATAGTTCAGCTCGTCGCCGACACTCCTTGGCGTCTCCTGGATCGTCCGGACCTACTCACTCAGGGACCGCTCTCCCACCAGAACTCGTCAGCCCTGAATTTAACGACGTGGCCGTTGAGACCTGGGTTCTAACTCAGGCCTGGTTTTCCCCAGAAGTAATTTCTACCATGATTAGAGCAAGGAAGCCTGCTTCAGCTCGCATTTACCATCGAACATGGAAGATTTTCTTTGACTTGTGCATTTCTCAGAAATATCCACTGCTACGGTTTTCCCTTCCAGTCATCTTGAGTTTTCTTCAATCTGGATTAGACGCGGGTCTTTCTCTCGGGTCCCTCAAGGGACAGATTTCAGCATTGTCGGTGCTGTTCCAAAGACAACTCGCGGTCAAGCCTCAGATTAAGACTTTTTTCCAAGGAGTCTCCTGCCTAGTTCTGCCTTATCGGCAACCCTTAGAAGCGTGTGATCTTAATCTAGTTCTGGACGCTCTTCCGCAACCTCCCTTTGAGCCCCTCAAGGAGGTCCCCCTTTGGCTCCTCTCACAGAAAATCATTTTCCTAGTGGCGATTACTTCTATCCGCCGTGTTTCTGAACTAGCAGCGCTATCCTGCAAGGCACCCTTCATAATTTTTCTTCAGGACAAGGTAGTGCTCTGCCCTGAACCATCATTCCTTCCTAAGTTAGTTTCCTCATTTCACCTGAATGAGGGAATCTCACTCCCGGCTCCTGTGCACCGTGTGGAAAAAGCTCTGCACACTCTGGACCTAGTCCGAGCTCTTCGGTACTATGTTTCTAGGACAGCGTCCTTCACAAAGTCTGACACCCTGTTTGTTCTCCCAGAGGGTAAACGAAAGGGCATGTCAGCTTCTAAGGCCACCTTGGCCAGATGGATTAAGACAACGATTCAGCACGCATACCAATTGCATGGTTTACCTGTTCCTGCTGGCATTGAAGCTCACTCTACTCATTCAGTCGCGGCATCCTGGGCTCTCAGACACCAGGCCTCGGCTGAGCAAGTCTGTAAAGCAGCTACCTGGACCAGTTTTCATACGTTTGTGAAGCACTACACGGTCCATACTCAATCTTCAACAAATGCCAGCCTAGGCAGGCGTATCCTACAGGCGGCGGTAACCCACATGTAGGAAGTGTGTCTTTGACAGCCCTTCTTGTGTTTCTGTACCCACCCAGGGACTGCTTTAGGACATCCCACAGTCTTGTGTCCCCCAATGAGCCGATGGAGAAAAGGAGATTTTTGTGTACTAACTGTAAAATTCTTTTCTGTGAGCCTCTAATTGGGGGACACAGCACCCTCCCTGTTGCCCTGTCTCAGGCTGTTGTTTTCATGTTTTTTATAGTTCATGGAGTTTCTCACTGGTTGCCTTTTTCAGGCTTATATATGTATCTCCGAAGGTACCTTTACCCGCCGCTACAAGAGGATGGATACAACCCGCTACTTCACGTGCACGAGCACGGCCAAACGGTTACAAACGGGAAACGCACCACCTTTACACGCCGCCACAAGGTGCGCTATGCTACGTTACATCTACAGCTAGATACATCGCCGGGTGTCTCAAGTAGCCACCTGTAGCTTACCTTACCTCATTTACACACCGCTACAACCAGCTAATATGGGAGGACCTGGTGCAGCAGGGACAGCACATAGGCGTGCCACAATTGTGGATTACGAGACGTCCGTACGCTGATAGGACAAAGCAAGAACATCATGATTGGCCAGGCATTGCAGGAGGCTGATTAATACATGACGCCCGAGCAATTGTGTAGTGTGACTGGGCAGCTCCTTAAATATGCCGCCCTGTGCAGCAACAACCAATCGCAACGCAGGAGCTTCCTCCAATGATCGCTGAAGGGGGCGCGTTAACCCGGAGCCTGGGTCACGCCCCAGCTACATAGCATGGTGTAGAAACAACCCTTCTGTTCCTTCTTTACACGCCGATACAGCTCGCTGCAATCGGCTTTGTAGCCACCTGTTTCAGAGCAGTGCTCGGAAACAGATGTATCTGTTGCCGGTTGCCTCCTACCGTCTTCACACGCCGCTACTACGGGCTATATTGACGACGCAAGCTACAATCGTAGCCTGTAGCGGGTTGTATCCATCCTCTTGTAGCGGCGTGTAAAGGTACCTCTACTGATTGTCACAAAACTGGTTAGGTATGCACTAGCCAGGGTTTATATACTGCAGTGGAGGAGCTTTTTCTGTATATCTTTCAGATTCGGCTTAGTGTCGCCTTCTAGTGGACAGCAGCATAACACCCACGGTCCTGTGTCCCCCAATTAGAGGCTCAGAGAAAAGGATTTTACAGTAAGTACACAAAAATCTCCTTTTTAAAAGGCACAATGTCGGACATAAAAAATATCCATATCCCTATAATAGTCTCTTTAGTTTCCATTAGGCTATCCACCAAATGCCAACACCTTAAATAAATCCAAATGCCCCCCATTATAGTAAATCTATATTCGTTTCCATGACTGTGTGTCTAACATTTAAATTATGGGATGTCGGGGATGAAAATTGCTATTTATCTGAGGTATTGTGTCCATAATCAGTGAATGATTATATATCTAACTTTGAAATTGCACTCCCTGTTGAGCCTCAGGGTACCGTTACACGTCGCAACATTGCATGTAATTTCACTTGCAATTTGCTGGTTGCAGTGAAATTCAGTAAATTGCAAGTGAAATTGCATGCAATGTTGCGACATGCAACGGTACCCTCACCCCTAAAGTACACAAGTTTTTTTTTTTTTTATTTTGCTGGAATTTTTTGGTGAAAAAACTGACAATTCTCGTGGAATTGCACATCAGAGCTTGGTACCTGAGCCATTGGAGGAGCGAGGAGGAGGGTGTGTGTGTTAAGGGGTTTAGGGGTCTTGCTAATTTAATTTCCTACCCCTTGCTTGGATGCGGAGAATTTATCAGAGGGGGGCACCACTGACTACATTAATGTGAAAATTGGATGTGAAAAGGAACCAATAAAATCACTTAAGCAGCTTTATGCCTATTAGTACATGGCTTCTCTAAATAACTTTACAATATAGATAAATAAAGGAGCATAGTGGTCCATTCCAGAGGAACCAGCACCCTTTTGAATATTCATTGTTGGCTAGGGTGTGTGTTATTAGAATTTACCTCAAGTTGTAGGGAAAAAATGGTGTATCACAATCCGCGCTGCCAGAATCATCCGCTCCGAAAATAATGCACATGAAGATGGAACTTCAACATAACTCCTTTATTGCCTCCTAAGCGTTTCGGTGCCCTCCTGGCACCTTCCTCAGGGATCCCTGAGGAAGGTGCCAGGAGGGCACCGAAACGCGTAGGAGGCAATAAAGGAGTTATGTTGAAGTTCCATCTTCATGTGCATTATTTTCGGAGCGGATGATTCTGGCAGCGCGGATTGTGATACACCATTTTTTCCCTACAACTTGATGTGTCTCCACACTTGAGTGGACGGTGGAAATCCTGCAGCAGCCATCTGGTAATAAACATTGAATACGCCTTCAAGCCAGTTGTGGGTGACACAACTGCCTCAGGTGAGTGAACCCCCTTTTTCACCACTTTGTACTCAGTGCCATAGTGATAGGGCACTATTGCGCCTCTTGTTCCCCCTCCTTCTTTTATTTGATTAGAATTTACCTGGGAATCGTGATAGCTTTTACACTGCACCATTTACGGTAACTTATATCCTACTCCTGGATAATCCCTTTAAGTAAAGAACAAAAAATTAATATAAAAAAAGAGACTCCTCTGCCTAACATAATATATTTATAGAGTTAAATTTGATATATTTTTTGCTAATCTTTATTAATTTTTAAATGTGATGATTTTTAAGTCTCCCCAGTTTTTACTATGTTTGATGTCAGATTATATTTATTGTTTACATTAAAAAAGCAAATGGAAAATATGAGTCAGATGAACAATAATTTAGGCATTTCCTGTACTATCCTCTCTGACTTACAAGCATTGCATAAGCATGGAAATTTTGAATATGGAATTATTTCTATTGGGCTATCATATGTTGGCCTTTCACCTCTTCAAGTAGTTGTTGAACACTGTTTCCCACACTACATTTTTGGCCACATGCCAGCAAATTAATGTTCCATGGGATTTTTGGAGAGTTAGAGGGTCGTTTCATATTGCATTTATTAACATCATAGAAGATTCCTCTAGGTAGGAGCATAAAGAGTTGCTCTGTCAGACCTTACCCATCCATCCAAAATGTTTAGCTAAGGGGGTTGGCTCATGACCCAGCGTAACCTAAATAAGTAAAAATACAGCATATTTTATTAGCAATCCCATGCCATCTCTTTAGTGGTGCCTAGGTCCCCCTCCAGTCTACTTGCATTTTGCCGATGTTTGGATGCTGTGGTCACATGTCTGCGTGACCAGATTATAAAATTATTCCAGTCATATGGACATATATATGACGTCTGTAACTAAAGCCCACATCACACATAGCAAGATCGCTGATACGTCACAGGTTTTGTGACATAACAGCAATCTCCCCAGCGATCTTGCTATGTATGACATGTAGCAGCGATCAGGCCCCTGCTGTGAGGTCGCTGATTGCTGCACATGGTTCAGAACCATTTTTTGGTCCTTGGTCTCCCGCTGGTCAGCACGCATCGCTGCGTGTGACAGCGAGAGACCAGCGACCTCACAGGCTGGTAACCATGCTAAACACCGGGTACCTAGGCAGCGAGCACTGGTGTTTATCATGGTTACCAGCGCTAAGCAGGGAGGACGCTGGTAACTATGATAAACAGCGGGTATCTAGGCAGCGCGCGCTGCCTGGATACCTGGTGTTTATCATAGTTACCAGTGTCCTCCCTGCCTAGCGCTGCCTGAAAGCAGGGAGGACGCTGGTAACTATGATAAACAGCGGGTATCTAGACAGTGAGCGCTGCCTAGATACCCGCTGTTTATCATAGTTACCAGCATCCTCCCGCTTCCAGCGATGTGGAGGTGGCTCCCTGGTCACTGAGGAGATCTGCCTGTTTGACAGCTCCCCAGTGAGCAGGTAACGACACTCCAGCGATCCCGGCCAGGTCGTTATCGCTGTTGGGATCGCTGGAGCGTCGCTCAGTGTGGCGGGGCCTTAACTATTCTCCCAGATACTAAAAAGAATTTATTATCCTTAATTTATGTGCACACAATGGCTTTTTCAGGTGACAGAGCTGCCAAGTTTTGTAGGGAAATCAGAAAAACGTCAGCAGTGTTTTTACTAAAGAGGCTTCACTGGCTGCTTACTTATTGTAGCATCTTTTATAACGGAGAATGAACATGCTATTTCTTTAACTCAGGGGTGGGGAACTCCAGTCTTCGAGGGCCGCAATCAGTGCAGGTTTTCACGATTTCCTTAGTATTGCACAGGGATTGGAATCATCACCAGTGCAAGTGATTATGTTATCACCTGTGCAAAACACACAGGGACATATCGCCGGCGATGTTGCCGGCAACTGAGGGGCGTGGCCAGGTTGCGGCGACATCGCCGGCAAGTTGCCTCGTGTGACAGGGCGATAATCAGGCGATGAATCGCCTGAGCAACATCGCCAGGTTTCCCAACAATGTTGGGAAACCTGGCGATGTTGGTCAGGCGATCCTGCCTGATCGCCCTGTGTAACGCGGCAACCTGCAATGTTGCGGGCGATTCCGCCTATATCCAATATTGCGAGTTATCGCTCGCTGGGTTGCTGGGCAACCCAGCGAACGACAGCCGTGGCAACTAGCCGGCGACATCGCCGGTAAGTTGCTCCGTCTGACATCTCCCCGGCGATGTTGTCAGGGATGCGCGCTCCCGCGATCCCCGGCAACTTCGCCGGCTATATGTCCCTGTGTGACGGTACCTTAGGGAAATCCTGAAAACCTGCACTGATTGCGGCCCTCGAGGACTGGAGTTCCCCACCCCTGCTTTAACTGTTTCACAGTTTATAAAGCCTGACGTGGATAAAAGAGGTAGCAAAAGACTGATCGTGTGCACATTGCTGTGTAATATGTTCAATTTTTGTGATGATTTTTGATGTGCATTCTAAGCTGAATCCTCCAGGAAAAGTGTGTGTGCACATACCCTTAGGCTGCCTTCACATTAGCGTTCCCCTCCGCAGCGTTCTGCGGAGGGGTCCGCAATGTGTGTGCGCAGCGGCCGCCAGCTCCTATCTTTATAATGGGAGCGCACGGTGCTGCGCTTGACAGCGCAGGACCGTGCGCACCCATTCACTCCCATATGTGATCTGTGCGCAGTCCCTGGTGCGGACGAGACTGTGTGATCTGTGCGCAGGCATCTGCCTGCGCACAGATCACATTTGGGAGTGCATGGGTGCGCACGGTCCTGCGCTGTCAAGCGCAGCACCGTGCGCTCCCATTATAAAGATAGGAGCTGCGCACACATTGCGGACCCCTCCGCAGAACGCTGCGGAGGGGAACGCTAATGTGAAGCCAGCCTTAGAGCAGGGATCCCCAACTTCAGGCCTTGAGGGCCACTAACAGTGCATGTTTTCAGGATTTCGTTAGTATTTCACAGGGGTTGGAATGATTACCTGTGCATTTGATCACATTAATACCTGTGCAATACTAAGGAAATCCTGAAATCCTGCAATGTTGGTGGCCCTCGAGGCCTGGAGTTGGGGACCTCTGCCTTAGAGGTATTGTCCGGGTTTCCTCTGGCTGCAGTTAGTTTAAGGCAGCGGTGGGGAACCTCAGGCCCTAGAGCCGAATGCGGCCCTCGATTACTTTTTTTTGCGGCCCCCTGAGTCCTGGGAACCTCAGTGCACAGGCTGGCAGATGCATTTTGGCGACTGTCTGCCCTTTAAATCCAGCTCTTCACTGATCTCTATGCCCCAGCCTCGGGCCTCCCCAGTGAGGTATATGCTCCAAGCCTCTCTGGTGATTTCTAGGGCTCTAGCAAAGGCTGAGGTCACACTTGGCATGAGTTTTTAGTGCCTTAAAAAAAGCATGTGTTTCTGTATGCGTTTTTTCATTTCAGCATGCGTTTTTTAAGGTGTCTGATGGCACCCTGCGTTTTTGCATGCGTTTTTAAATCAGCACCCAAAAATAGTGCATGCACTATTTTTTTGGTGCTGTTTTAAAACGCATGCGTTTTTTTAGAAAACGCATGCATTTTTTTAACATGGGCCCCTATGGAAAACGCATGCGTTTTTGGATGGTACTAAATAGTACTAATGTACCATGCGTTTTATGCATGCATTATTGATGTCAGCTAATCACATAAGTGCAAAAACGCACACAAAAACGCATGGTACTGTCACACATGAGTTTTTGCTATTAGGGCATGCGTTTTTTAACATGGGTGCGTTTTTACATGCTTTTTTAAAAACGCAGGTCTCCAAAAACGTATAAAAAAAACGCAAGTGTGACCCCAGCCAAACCTGGAAAAACAGTTGAGAAGCAACATTACCAATATCACTCACGCCAAAGAGAAGCAGCTCCAGCCACCACAGTAGAGGTGAGTTGATTGTTTAACCAAATATAGCGGGTAATTTTAACTTTTACAATGGACAGCCACGAATCCCAAAAAATCGTAATGTGAAAGCACCCTTAGCAGCAAAAATCTGCTTCCAGATTTTGCTGCATTTTTTTTTTGTTTTTTTAACTGCGTTTATGGCGTGTCCTATGTCCACAGTACATGTTTGAATAAGGTTAGTTTAATTCACCATAAAAACAGCAAAAATACACGCAGCTGCGTTTTTGTAGTGTTTTGCATTTCCTCATTACTTTTTTTTCAATGGTGAACAATATGCTGCAAACACAGTGAAATAATTGACATGCTGCTACTTTCGAAAATACAGCAGTTTTTCCATTTCAGTCAGAGAAAAAAAAGCATTCGTGGTAAATAAGATTTCTGAAATTTCATAGCTTTTGTTGTTGCCAGGAAAGCAGCTTTTAATTTGCATAAAACTCACTGTACAAAACGCAGCATGTGAACAGAGCCTTTCAGTTGTTACAATTACACTGGGGAACACAATTTTTTAGAAGTTAGGTCAGACAACTGCTCTTAATTAATTTTTGGATGCTGAATCCAGAAATGATCTCAATTTTTCTCTAATACGTCAAGTTTTTGAACTATAGGATTTTTGTCTTCTCAAAAATATGTAAACTACTGTACCTAAAAAGTGTTTTTTTTTTTTTTTAAATAGTACAAATATGAACAAAAAAATGAAATATATAAGAAATAGGCATGACAAATATGTTTTTAACACTATCATGTTTTTTACAAAGGATATATGAGTCGAATTGTAATCAGATAACAAGTCTTATTACAGATATCAGTGCAATTGTGCTTCTCTGGCAGGTAAGTTGTGGAGGAAAAACTTGACGTGCTAGAAAAAAAGTGACTACATTTTTGGAATCAGCATGCCAATTTTAGTATAAATCAGCTCAAAAACCTAACTCAATAGAAATTTTTTTTTCAAATTGTTCCCAGTGTTATTTATGTTACACCCTGAAGTAATAATTGTAATAATGTAGCAGGACCTGCAGTTTTTGTTGATTCAGCGCAGTCCATCTGGATATGTCTTTTGTATTGTGCTCCCTTAGGCCGGCTTCGCACCATGGCCAGATCTGATCCAGGGCTGTCAGGGGTAAACCTGACAGCCTGGGCCAGATCTGGACACAGAACTGGAGGGCCAATTATGCCCTCTGGTCCGGTGTGCAGCTGGATGGCTCATTTGCAGCCGCAGCTGCTGATAATTCAGGACCGCGGCTCTCAGGGAGCTAGCCGTGGCTCCTGAACTGTCAGCAGGGGGCAGCTCCGTGGTGCTGAAGTTCAGCACAGAGCTTCAGCACCCTGCGTCCGGCTCCCGGATGCGGCTCCAGTGCAATATGGCGCCATAGACCCCCATGTTGGGGGACGCCGGATCACACCGGACCGGGAGCATCGTTTTTTTTCCCCAGGACACAAAAATGCTGCATGCAGCATTTATGTGTCCGGGAGAAAAATCTGAATCCTCTCGGATTCTCCCGGACAGATGGAAGCCAGATGGCAGATAGCTGCCATCCGGCCCCATAGCATACTATGGGGGTAAAATCTGGTCCGGGACTGTCAGCTTCACCCCTGACAGCCCCAGATCGGATTTCACCATGGTGTGAACCAGGCCTAAGGCCGTCTTCATACCACGGCCAGATCCGATCCGGGGCTGCCATCAGGCTTCCATTTGTCCGGGAGAATAGTATGCTATGGGGCCGGATCGGATCTGGTTGTGGTGTGAAGCCGGCCTAAGAAGTGGATGATATACTTCTAGAAAGTAGGCGTTGGATCCAGGTCAGCACACCGAGTTAATGTAATAAAATCTTTTTAGGGGTTAGATCCAGCTCAGCACACTGGGTTAATATGAAAAAAATCACTTTATTGGAATTCCTTAAAAATCATGACTGTGAGAAAACACCAGTGTTCAAGAGCCCAGCTGCTCGAAACGCATATGGTCTAAATGCCACACAACACCCCATGTAATTTTTCTGTTGCTCTGGGATGCCCAGTTTTTTGTCACTGTCATGTTTTTTAAGGAATTCCAATAAAGTGATTTTTTTCATATTAACCCAGTGTGCTGAGCTGGATCTAAACCCTACTTTCTTCAGTTGCCTGGACACTGTGCAGCAGCGAGGATGTCGTGCTCTACCCGAATTTGGAACAGCATCCCAGGGGTGAGCTGAAATTTTTTTTCCTGTTATAATATACTTGTACATGATAAAGTTCAGCAGTTTAGTTGCTGCTGTACTTTATGCTAAGTCAGCAAACCCTTCAGAGCTCGTCAGCCATGAAAAGATATTCAGCTGCGACAATTGTACAACACCACAATTTTTTTTTTACTTTTTACATTAATTAAAGAAGATGATTCTGGTTTCTGCTTAGTGTTTGGTTTTTGACAGGTGTCACCCTCAGTGTTTTCATGTCTCTTCTGCACAAGTATCGAGTTAATGCTCATAGCAGATATTTTGAAATAATAACATAAAATACAGTTATGCCATACTACATCATCTGGAGATTGTTTCTTTTTTTGTTAGCTTGCTTGAATTTGACCTATATGTTATTTTATCAGTTTTTTTGTTTTTTTATTACACAGTTGGCACAGAATTTTTCCCTGTTTATACATTTTATTGTTTTTAGCCTAGGGGTGAAACATCTTGTCTTAAAAGCTTGTCAGATATGCTAATTTAGTCTTAAGTTTCTTCCTATAATGGCCACTTTACACGCGGCTACATTTCTAGCTTATCTACAGATAACTTACTGGCTGCAGTGAAATCATGGAGACATTATTCCATTTGTACACAGCAACAAGATAGAACCATGTCTCCATGATTTCACTGCAGCCAGTAAGTTACCTGTGGATAAGCTAGAAATGTAGCCGCGTGTAAAGTGGCCATAACTGTTTTTTATCGCAACGCAGCTACGATAAAAAGTCACGTGGTAGGTGCGTTGCAGTTGATATAGTTTGTGCGGTTTGTCGTGTAAATGGGCAGCGCAACTCAAAAACAATGCAACTATGATATCGTTTGTGAATTGTGCATGATCTTCAACCATGCAATATTGGCTTAACGATGTGGCAGGACCGTGCTGTGTGACAGCGCAACTGCGATTTGGAGCTCAACTTCCCCTATTCACTCCAATGTTAATTGGTCGTTCCCTGAGTTGCTCAGACACAGTGTGAAAAAGGGGCGTACGACATCGTAGTTGCGTTGCCTGCCGATATCTCCCTGTATAACATCTCCTATGTGATCTTGGATAAGTGCCAAAAATGGGAGCACTCCCGTGAAATCGTATGCAATATCGGAACGATATTGCGACGTGTAAAGCGGCTTTTATGGATTGCGAATGTGTGCATGTTTTATTTTAATGGGAAATACACTTAAAAAAATACCTTTGTATAGTCAATAAGGGTACCTTTACACGCCGCTACAACAGGATGGATACAACCGCTACTTCACGTGCACGAGCACGCCCAAACGGTTACAAACGGAAACGCACCACCTGTACACGCCACCACAAGGTGCGCTACGCTACGTTACATCTATCTCTGGATACACCGCCGGGTGCCACAAGTAGCCATCTGTAGCTTACCTTACCTCATTTACACACCGCTACAACAAGCTAATATGGGCGGACCTGGTGCAGCAGGGACAGCACATAGGCGTGCCACAATTGAGGATTACGAGACGTCCGTACGCTGATAGGACAAAGCAAGAACATCACGATTGGGCAGGCATCGCAGGAGGCAGATTAATACATGACGCTCGAGCAATTGTGTAGTGTGACTGGTCAGCTCCTTAAATATGACTCCCTATTCAGCGACTACCATCGTAATGCAGGAGCTTCCCCCAATGATCGCTGATGGGCGCGGTAACCTGGAGCCTGTGTCACGCCCCAGCTACATAGCATGGTGTAGAAACAACCCTTCTGTTCTTCTTTACACGCCGATACAGCTCGCTGCAATCGCTTTGTAGCCACCTGTTTCAGAGCAGTGCTCGGAAACAGATGTATCTGTTGCCGGCTGCCTCCTACCGTCTTCAGACGCCGCTACTACGGGCTATATTGACGACGCAAGCTACATTCGTAGCCTGTAGCGGGTTGTATCCATCCTCAGTAGCGCGTGTAAAGGTACCCTAAGGGTGCTTTCACACTGGCGTTTTTGCCAAAATGCGGTAGATTTACCGCAGCTGCCGCCTAATGGCCACACTTGCAAGCACACTTGCGGCAAGCCCCATGCATTGTCTATGGGCTTGTAGTAAGGTGTGGCAGGTGCAGCAAGTGCAGTTGTGGCCGCGAAAAAAACGCTGCTGACCACGTTTTTTTCACAGCCACAACCGCACCTGCCACACCTTACCACAAGCCCCATACACAATGCATGGGGCTTGCCACAAGTGCAGCTGATGCATTTTTTTTGTCCGGATCCGGGCAAAAACGCCTATGTGAAAGGGGCCCAATAATAGTGCATCAGTGCAAATTTTGTTGCAGAAAATGGTTTGACTGAAAATCAGTTTTATTCATCTGAAGGGGATTGTTTCAGGTGCATTAAACAGTTTAAGAACTTTCTGCGTCATGTGAATAAGAAGTACAGTAACTTATGGCATTGCCTTATTGGACTTTCCATTCACCTTTATTCTTACCTGAAAATGGGATATCTTTTCTACCTATTTATGTTTCCATGCTGCACCTGCATCATTTGTCCTGATATTTACCGTACTACATATTTTCCACTCGTCATTTTCTCATAAGCTGGACTGTAGGACTTTTCAGTTTTAAACTGTGAGATTTCATGTGCAGACATGGAGTATTTGGTGAGTTTTTTACCTCAGTATTTATAGCCAAAACCAGGAGTAGAACAATGAGGGGAAAAGTATAATATATCCAGAAATGCTGACGTGCTTCTATCACCCAATCCTGGTTTTGGCTACAAATACTGATATTAAAAAAGCTCACTAATTAGGCTGGCTTCACACCACGGTTTCTGAAATCCTGTTCTGTCCAGTTTTAACAGGGCAGAACAGGATCTGGTTTTGCTTCTCATGTATCCCTATGTGTCAGATTGGTCCTATTTGTATTCTGTGCCAGATTTGTTTTTGTCCAGTTTTTCACTGTCCCCAAAATCGGGGACTGCACTGTTTTGGGGCTCCAGTGAAAAATCCGGACAAATCCAGAGAGAAACTAATCCGGCGCAGTCTGTCACACTTAACATCGGAGTCTATGGGCGCCGGATCCGGGGAAAAACAGAATAGTTTCCCGGATCAGCTTTTTGCATTGCGCCTGCTCAGAATGCTTTCCATGGTCCTGAAATTAGAAATCTGTGCAGGAAATTCTCTTGCTCTCTCTGCATTTCTGTACAAAAACGAATCCTGTAAAAAACTGAATCCGGAACCATATTTAACACCACTTTCCACACATCCTGTCTTGTCAATATCTGCAAAAAACAGGATCCACAAAGACAGGCAAAAACCGTGGTGTGAAGCCAACCTAAGCTTTTGGCTGGGGCTGTACAATTTCAGTTATACTGACACTAACGAAACATTCAGATCTGTATAAACAACTGATGTCCTAACACAACCAGTGTTAGGCTGGCTTCACATTAGCGTAAGCGGGCGCAGCGTACCGAACGCAGCCAAATGCTTGCGCACATGCGTTCCTATGTTTAACATGGGAACGCATGTGCCTTTGTTTGGCTGCGTTCGGTTGCATTTGCGTTCGGATGCGCACAATTTGTGCGCACTCCGAACGCAGCATGTTGTATGTTTTGTGCGGTCGGGGGCGCTTGTTTTATCTGCAAGCGCACAAACCATGCATTGAAAGCAATGGATCCGCAGTGTCCTCCACATGACAGCGCAGTAGAACGCTGAAAATCTCATTGAAATCTCTCCCGGTGGCTCCCAATGATCAGCGGCGGCCACCGGGAGATCAGCTAAAGCCGCCACTGATCTCCCGCCGGTGTCAGCGCGGGAGATTTGAAGACACAGCTGATCTGACAGCTGTTTAAATCTCCCGCGCCGTCACCTGAGAGGTGATGTTGGTGCGGGAGATTTGAAACCGCGATCAGCTGTTTATTATCTCCTGCACCGGTATCGCCCTATTCAGTGTCAGCGCAGGAGATTTAAACAGCTGTCAGATCAGCTGTGTCTTCCAATCATCCACGCTGACACCGACAGGAGATCAGCTGTGGCCGGGAGGAGGAGATCTCTGCTGCTGATCTCCTCTTCCCGGCCGCCCCCGAGACAGCTGATTGGCTGGCCGGGCTGATACTAATGTGAACGCATGCGGAGATTCTCCGCTGCGTTCACATCAGTATGAGCTGCGTTTGCGTCTGCATGCCATAACCATGCAGACACATACGCAAATGTGAACCCAGCCTTAGGCTGGATTTACAGTGTAAGTCTATGTTCAGACAGTGCATTTTTAAGGCGGTTTTGCAGTTTTTTTGTCAGTTTTTGTTCCAAAAATGCTTGTATAACTTTCCCCCAGAAAAGTCTATGAGAATGCTGAAATGCTGTGCCAATGATACTTTTTTCTGATCATCATAATGGGAGACCCAGACAATGGGGTTTAGGGCTCTGCCCTCCGGAGGCCACACTAGGTACTACAAGTTTGTAGACACCGCCCCCTCCGCTTATAAACCCCCACCGCAGGGAATATCCTCAGTTTTAAACTTAGTGTGCTCGGAGGATCACGCTTTGCTTGCACTTCACGGCATTCTCACAGCTTACGTGATGGCGTATGAAGACAAGGTAAAATGGTCCCGGTCGGGACCTTCGGCAGTCTCCCTGCTCACCCTTGTGGAACACGCAGGTGGAGGTACCGGAGGGCCTAGGGCCTGGACACTGCGTGTCCCCCCGGTACGCTGTCGCGCTCCTTTCCATCCCTCCCTGGGGGGCTCTGGAAGGTGGGAGATAGGAGCCTCGCACAGCTCCACTCCGTCCGAGGCCTCCCTAAATGGTGCTTACAGACCGGACTGGAGTCAGCCCAGTCCGAGGCCTCCCTAAATGGTGCTTACAGACCGGACTGGTGCTGAAACCCCCGTCCGAGGCCTCCCTAAATGGTGCTTACAGACCGGACCGGCACTGAGGCACTGTGTGTCTCCGGTGTGCCTGGGGGTAGTGTCTGACACTTTATGTGTTCTGGCACTCAGACCGCGCGCTACCCTCGGGTCCGCGGTTCTGGCGGTGTACCCTGTGCTGGGGTCACCCTGGCTGACCGCCCTGTGTGTCACAGGGGCTGAGGCTGTAGATTGCAGGTGTTTTGTTTTACATGCAGTCTAAGTATTGTACTGTCACAATACTTCCCGCGCTGCGGGCTCTGGCGCCTTCATTACTGAGGCTGCCTGAGGGGATGTGAAGCAGCCCTGGTGGTGATGTCATCGAGGGCGTGCGTGTGTGCTTCCCGCGTGTTTTCGGCGCCGCCCACAGCTTGTCTGCCGGCGGCCATCTTTTCCCCTCACTTCCCGGCTGGGATCTGACTGCAGCACAGGTCTGCACTCCGAAAAGGGGAGACCGGAAACTTTCGTGGAGGCCACACACGCACACCGCTTCCTCCCACCGCTTTACAGCGGTCGGTAAGCCACCGGGATTCCCGGTTTTTGTCTGTATAGATTGGCTTATTTGCCCCTGCTGTGGGAATGTCCTCAGCTGGAAAACGTGCTGCTAAGGCGGCCAGCACCACCACTGCCTGTGCTACATGCAACGGGACTCTGGTGGAGGGGTCCTGCAATAATTGCGGACGCCCAGAGGCCCGGACTGATACTGCTGAGACAGCAGCTCCGGTGCTTTACCCTGAGGTTCAGGTGATCCCAGGGCCATGGGAAACTCAGAATAAGATCAATGAATCTCTGTTGTCCCAGTTGTCCTCCATGTCGCAATCCCTGGAGGCACTTAATAGGAGACTGGAAAGCCCAGCTACTCCTTCCAGTTACCCCCGGGTGTCTCCTTCTTCTGCTGTGAGACCCCTTAAGCGGGCTCGTCGTGAGGATTCACCCGAGCTCCAGGCTCTCTCTGAGGAGGAGTGTCTCTCTGATGGTGATGAGGATGATGGGGGTTCAATACTCGGGTCTGTGTCAGAACCACCAGACGGGGTGGAGGATTTGGTGTCCTCCATCAACGAGACTTTACGTCTCGTGACACCCCCTGAGGAGGTGACTGTACACCCGAGGGAGGTCTATCAATGGCTACGGCCAGAGGCTAGACCAAGTGGCTCCTTTATGGACCACACTAACTTTGGAAGGGTGGTCAGAGCACCCAGGTTACATCCTGGGCGGCGTTATGTCCACAAATCTAAGGACAATCGTTTTCCCTTTCCCCAGGAGGTGCTTCAGGAGTGGTCGCAGTCCCCGAAGGTGGACGCCTCCATGACCAGGATTGCTGCACGCTCCCTTTTCTCTGCCTCTGATAGCTCCTCGTTGAAGGATGCGACAGATAGACAGGTCGAACAACTCGCCAAGTCTTCTTATGAGGCTGTGGGGTCTTCATTTGCCCCTAATTTTGCCACGGTCTGGACCTTACAAGCGATTACCTCCTGCTTGGATGGCATCACTGATCTGGCAGGGTCCAGTTCTGAGGTCCTGGCGCTTATCGATAGGGCAAGGGCCTATGCAGATTACGCCAGGACGGCAACATTGGAAACTGCCACCCGCTCTGCTGTGGCTTCGGCCAATGCTATAGCGATCCGCAGGTTGTTGTGGCTGCGTCTTTGGGACTCAGATGCCACGTCTAAGAAGATTTTGCAACATCTTCCGTTCTCTGGTGACAGGCTTTTTGGCACCGAGCTGGACAAGCTGATAAAGGATTCTGCTGAGTCTAAGATCCCGCAGAATAAACCTGAGCCACGGTATACCGTTAAAAGGAACCCAAAACAGTGGTCCTTTCGTTCCAGCTCACAGTCATCAGCGGCGTCTGCTCGCGCGGACCGAGGGGGCAAGCCCACTACTCAGTGGCGCCCCAAGGGTCGCCAAAAGAAGCCAACGGGGGCAGCAGCTGCCACCCCCAAACCCACTTCCGCATGACTCGCTCTCTCGTCCTGCCTCCCCACAGGTGGGGGGTCGCCTGTTCCTTTTTCAGGACAGTTGGCTTCTCCACGTCCAAGACAAGTGGGTCCGAGACGTAGTCTCGCGAGGCTACAGGATAGAGCTGACGTCGCAACCGGCACACCGATTCCATCGGTCTGTTCCTTCTCCAGAAAAGGCTCGGGCTTTTCACCTGGTGTTGGAGGGGCTCCGCAGAGACGGAGTAGTGGTCCCGGTGCCTTCTGGGGAGAGGTTCCGGGGTTTTTACTCCAACCTCTTTATCGTCCCAAAGAAGGACGGCTCTTTTCGCCCGGTTCTGGACCTCAAGTTGTTCAACCGTCATGTGTTGGTTCGGAAGTTCCGCATGGAATCCCTGCGCTCCGTGATCGCGGCTGTGTCACAGGGAGACTTCCTGGCGTCCATAGATATCCGAGACGCTTACCTTCACGTGCCCATTGCATCGGCTCATCAGCGCTGGTTACGATTCGCAGTGGGGGACGAACACTTCCAGTTCGTGGCACTATCCTTCGGGTTGGCCTCAGCACCGCGGGTGTTCACGAAAGTGATGGCCTCTATGATGGCTCTCCTGCATGTGCAGGGACACGCCGTCATACCTTATCTAGACGACCTGCTGGTCAGGGCGCCATCGGAACACCTTTGTCGGGAGAGTTTGGAGGTAACCATGAAGTCTCTGGAACAGTTTGGGTGGCTTCTCAATGTCCAGAAATCAACCCTGGTTCCGACCCAGTCACTGACGTATCTGGGCATGGACTTCCACACAGACTCAGCCCTGGTGTCTCTGCCACGAGCCAAGCAGCTGGCTATCCAATCAGGAGTGCAAGATGTCCTCCTGTCACCACAATCATCCCTACGGATCTTGATGAAGCTGGTGGGGCGCATGGTGGCAGCAATAGAGGCAGTGCCTTTCGCACAATTTCGCCTTCGTTCTCTCCAGCTGGAGATTCTCCGCAGATGGGACAAGAGATCGTCCTCTCTGAATCGGCTGGTGGCCCTTTCCCAACCGACCAGGGATTCCCTGCAGTGGTGGCTCCAGCCACGTCACTTGTCACGGGGCCGGTCTTTCCTCAAACCGTCATGGTTAGTGGTGACCACCGACGCCAGTCTGAAGGGCTGGGGTGCGGTGTTCTTACACCACAGGGCTCAAGGACTCTGGACTCAGTCGGAGTCGACGGTGCAGATCAACGTGCTGGAGATCAAGGCGGTCTATCTGGCGCTCCTGGCGTTTCAGAAGTTCCTGTCAGGACAGCCCATCCGGGTTCAGACCGACAATGCGACGGCCGTCGCGTATATAAACCATCAGGGAGGGACCAGAAGTGCTCAGGCCCTCACCGAAGTCCACCGCATTCTATCTTGGGTGGAGGACAACGACTGCCTGATCTCCGCAGTTCACATCCCAGGGGTCGAGAACTGGGAGGCCGACTACCTGAGCCGGCAGGGGATGGACGCCGGGGAGTGGTCTCTTCATCCAGACGTCTTCCGGGACATCTGCAGCAAATGGGGCACTCCGGACGTGGATCTGATGGCCTCACGGCTGAATCATCAGGTGCCGCAATACATGGCAAGATCGTGGGATCCTCAGTCTCTGGGGGCGGATGCCCTGATCCTGAGTTGGTCCAGCTTCCATCTACCATATGTGTTCCCGCCTCTGGCTCTGATTCCCAGGATCCTGTGGAAAATCAGGACGGAATGCAGCGTAGCCATTCTAGTGGCACCAGATTGGCCCAGGAGGTCCTGGTATCCGGACCTGTGGCAACTGTCAGGCGGACACAGGTGGGCTCTGCCAGAACGCGCAGATCTTCTCGCGCAAGGCCCATTCTTCCACCTCAATTCCAGGGCCCTCAGATTGACTGCATGGCTCTTGAGGCCTGGCTACTAACATCCAGAGGCTTCTCTCCTACGGTGGTCGCCACTATGAATCGGGCCAGGAAGCCCGTGTCCAGGAAGATATACCACAGAACGTGGAAAATCTTTTTCACCTGGTGTGCCTCGGGTGACAGGTCACCGTGGCCCTTGTCCATCCCGACGTTGTTGGCTTTCCTACAGTCGGGTTTGGAGTTGGGCTTATCCCTCAGCTCCCTGAAGGGTCAAGTATCAGCTCTTTCAGTGCTGTTTGACAGGCGCTTGGCGCTCCTCCCGAAGGTCCGTCAATTTCTGCAGGGGGTGTCTCGGGTGGTTCCGCCCTACAGGCGACCTCTGGATCCTTGGGACCTTAACATAGTCCTGGCGGCTCTGCAGAAACCGCCGTTTGAGCCACTGAGAGACATTTCCCTCTCTCGTTTGTCCCAGAAGGTGGTCTTTCTGGTGGCGATTACGTCTCTGAGAAGGGTCTCAGAATTGGCTGCACTTTCGTGCAAGTCACCCTTTCTGGTGGTTCACCAAGACAAGGTGGTGTTGCGCCCGCGGCCAGAATTCTTGCCAAAGGTGGTTTCCACTTTCCACCTGAACCAGGAGATTGTTCTCCCATCATTTTGTCCCGCTCCCGTTCATCAGGTTGAGCGCAACCTCCATACTCTGGATCTCGTGAGGGCTGTACGCATTTATGTGTCCAGGACTGCCTCCTTCCGGAGTTCGGATTCATTGTTTATCCTTACGGCGGGTCGCTGTAAGGGGTCCGCGGCGTCAAAGTCAACCTTGGCCAGATGGATCAAGGCTCCCATTCAAGAGGCCTACCAGTCTTCTGGTTTGTCTCTCCCGGTGGGATTGAAGGCCCATTCGACCAGAGCTGTCGGTGCCTCCTGGGCTTTGCGACATCGCGCTTCTGCTCTACAGGTGTGTCAGGCGGCCACTTGGTCCAGCCTGCACACTTTCTCTAAGCACTATATGGTGCATGCCCATGCCTCTGCGGAGGCAAGTTTGGGCAGGCGGGTCCTCCAGGCGGCGGTTGCCCACCTTTGAGGGGGACCATGTGTTATCCGTCTTTTGAGGAACTCTTCCCGCCCTGGGGTATTGCTTTAGGACATCCCCATTGTCTGGGTCTCCCATTATGATGATCAGAAAAAAGAGAATTTTGTTTACGTACCGTAAATTCTTTTTTCTTGAATCATCAATGGGAGACCCAGCACCCACCCAGTTGTTCCGTTGCATGTTTTGCATTTGATCTGTTCCCTGTTGGGACAGTTTCTCCGGGTTGTTGGACCGTCTGTGCACGGTTTCTTTCCCGATGTTTCGGGTGTGGTTTATTTGTCTCCTCGCAGCTTATGGACCAAACTGAGGATATCCCTGCGGTGGGGGTTTATAAGCGGAGGGGGCGGTGTCTACAAACTTGTAGTACCTAGTGTGGCCTCCGGAGGGCAGAGCCCTAAACCCCATTGTCTGGGTCTCCCATTGATGATTCAAGAAAAAAGAATTTACGGTACGTAAACAAAATTCTCTTTTTTTCTTGAAGATTTGCAGCATTTGTTTGTTCAGAGAGAAAAATGAGCATGTCAATTCTTGGTCTGTGTTTTTTTAGCTCTCCCATCATTGACAACAGTGGAAAAATGCAAGGCCAAAATCTGCACCAAAAATGCATTGCGTATGTGGTGCGGTTTTCTTGCACAGGGTGCAGGTTAGCCATGCAGAAAATTTCTGCACCAAATACTCGGCGTCTGCACATACCCTAAAGGCCCCGCTGCACATAACGATGTCCCAGTGATCCGACCAACGATGGGGGTCGCTGGGACATCGTCATCGTGATCGCTGGTGAGCTGTCAAACAGGCAGACTCCCCAGCAGGGCCGCACCGTCCATTGGACAGTGTGAGACCTGAGTCTTGGGCGGCAAGCAGGCAGGCGGAGCGGCTGTGTAGAAGGGGGTGGCGCCTGCATCACACAGCACCACCGGCTGCAGCATGCTAAGGCATAGCCTCCCTCTCTGCCTGCCCCAAAGGCGCTAACAGCACTGATTCCCCTCCCCCCGCTCCTCACCCGCGGCCGGCGCTGACGGCACCGAAACTGTTCCCCCCTGCAGCTCAGGAATCGGGAGGGCTTCATGCTCACCAGCGAGAACGCTGGTATCCAAGGTAAACATCGGGTAACTAAGCAGAGCGCAGATGTTTATGCTGGTTACCAGCTCCAGCATGTGCTGTGCGGCGCTGGGAGGTCGTTGATCGTTGGTTTCTCGCTGTCACACACGTTGATGCTAGACGTCCAGCGGCAAACCAACGATCAAAAAATTATCCTGGCCATTCTTCCACAATCAACGAACTTGTCATTGCTACGTGTCACACGCAACAAAGTCGTTTCGACGTCACAAAACCGGTGATGTTGCAACAGTATTGTAGCGTGTAACGGGGCCATAAGGGTACGCACACACGAGTGTATAACACAGTTGAGTACTGTCCAATAGATTATCAAATAGCACTCAGACCAGTGTTACACTATTCAACATGAGAAAACTATCGCAGTATGCTGTGAGTGGCTCCAATACTCACTTCACGCTCATTCATGCAAGTTTATGGGTGTGTATGCAACATCGGACTGCACTCGGATATCATCGGTAACGATTACCGAGTGGCCACCAGCGCACCAGGGCATTGGAAAGTGCCAAGGTGAAGCACCAGAAAGGGAGCATTTCGTGATGGCTGGCTCCACCTCTGGGGTGGCTGGCAGCTGGTATTTTTATGCTGGGAAGGAGGAGTCCAATAAACATGGACCTGCCCAGCCTGATAATATCAGCCCAAAGTTGTCTGCTTTACCTTGGAAGGGTATCAAAAACAAGGGGTAAAGGGGACCCACATCGTTTTTTGTTTTTTTTTTCATTTAATTATTGACAATAATAATAAATAGTATTTATTTGGTTAATACATGTACTGTATAGCTATCTATCCATCTGCCATCTTTGACTTTTAAAAATCAGTTATGTTTGAATGCATTTAATTCTGGTCTGTGTCATATGGACAGTACATTGATGTCACACGAATGCTATCCATGTCCTGTACTAGCTTTTTCACTGACCCATTGACTTTTATGCTATCCATGCAGCCAGGAAAAACTGACATGTTCCTTGTGTGTCTCTCACTTGACATACAATTAAAATTGTGGTATGACAAAGCAAATGCTGCTTTTTTTTCCTTCTCAACATTTTAATAAAGTGCAGCTTAGGCATTAAATTCCTGACATAGCTCAGTAGATCCTTTAAAGTCTCGAATGTATCCAGGATATGTTTCTGGCATTTTTTTGGTGCACCAGGCAATCCTTTTAGTATGTATAACGAACAAAAAACAAAGGTGATTTTCATGCTAAAAATCTATCCATTTAATTTATTAGCCCCCTTTCTAATATGCTTCATTTAAAATTTCCCTACCATACCCTCTGTACTCTTCTCTTATGGTTAATCTCTTTTTTATTGAATTTGAAAAAGAAGAAAAAAAAAGACACATTACAAATTATACGAGAAAATATAAATCAATAAGTACAACTAAGAAATTCACATTAGTAACATCAGTACAAAGTATTATACAATATACATTCTCAGGTATATGTACCCTCTCCAGATGTAAGGCGGTCTGTTCCCGTGGTCATGTTCCACAGACTGTCTTAGGGTGCTTTCACACCACGATTTTGAGGGGCGATGCTGTCCGATATAAATCGGACAGCATTCGGCTCCCTTCTGATGCTGGAATGGGTGCCAAATAGGCACCCGATTCCGGCATAAAATCGGCGCGGCTGCAAAAAAGAAAAAATAAAAGTTTATTCTCACCTTCGCAGAGCCCCGCCGTCAACCGCCATCTTCTTCTAGGCTTCGGTGGCTCCGCAGGCTGCCGGTGTCAGCAGAGGTGTACCTCTGCTGTACACAGGTACCTGCGGTGATGTCACAGTCACTGAACCGCGGGTTCACCATGGTGAAACCGCGGTCACTGACTGTGACATCACCGCAGGTCCTGAACAGCAGAGGTACACCTCTGCTGACACCGGCAGCCTGCGGGAGCCACCGAAAGCCTAGAAGAAGATGGCGGCTGACGGCGGGGGCTCGGGGAGAGGTGAGAATAAACTTTTTTTTTTTTTCTTTTTAACCCTTGTGCTCCCAGGAGCAGTTTTACTGTACTGAGCATGCTCAGTACAGTAAAATGGGGTCCGAGGAGACATCAGATGTTTCCTCGGACCCTTCTCCATAGGGCCCCATGTTAGGGATCGGGTCAGATCAGATGTGCACTAAATGCCATCCGATTTGGTCCAATCCGAGTCTGTCAGATTTTGTAATCGGATGAAAAAATTGTTGCAGGCAACGATTTTTTTCTCCTAAAAAAAATCGGCCAAAATCGGATCGGACCAAATCGGATGGCATTTAGTGCACATCCGATTCGGTTCGATCCCCATAGGGATGCATGGGATCCGAAAATCGGTCCGATGCTGTCCGATTTTTTTCGGACAGCATCGGAAATGCAAAAATCGTAGTGTGAAAGCACCCTTAGTCAAGGGGATTACCGCAAAGAGGGGGATTGGGAATCCCTTTAGGTATATTGTAGTATCAAACGCCCCTTTGTCAGTTTGGTCAAAAACAAGTGGGTATCTATTAGAGTAATATTTATTAACTCTTTACTGGCTTTAGTGTACCAGTGATAATTTAGTCTCGTAGGACCTACCAAAATCCGGTCCATCTGAAGTAGGCTCTCCTTTAGTAAGGTTCCTCAATATAACAGGTACATTGCTCCCATCAGTTTTACTGGAACCGCATAAAAGGATAAACTGGAAAAAAATTAATACTCAAAACTAAGACTATTGAATAACATAGGGTATACGAAAAGAAAAAGAAAGAAAAATAGATAGTTCAGTCCCTACTTCCCCCTCTAATATCTCTAAGTTAATTAGGGTCAGGGTAAGGAGAGAATAGGTCCAGAAAGTTAAGGGGAATAGGGGGTAGGTTGTACCTCAACCCCGTGTCGACCATTTATCGCACTATTCAATCGACCTCAGAGAAAGTTCTCCTGAATTCACTTGAGTCTTGGTAGAGGATCCATTCAGTCCAGGTCACTGAAAATTTGTCACGGGAACCTGAAGCGTCAGCCGCCAGCTCTTCCATCCGGAATAGATCCATCATCTCTTTGAACCAGTCAAGTAGGGAAGGTACCTGAGGAGTTCTCCAGAATCTCGGAATTAGAGTGCAATAAAAGAAAGGGAAGGGGAACAAGAGGCGCAATAGTGCCCTATCACTGAGACACTAGGTGTATAGGTGGTGTATAGGGAAATCACTCACCTATGTCAGTTGTGAGACCCACAACTGGTATGCAGACGTGTAGTAGTAATATCCTGATGGCTGCTGCCGGACTTCCACCAACCACTCGCACGTGGAATCACAAGAAGATGTAGGAAAAACAGGTGTACAACAGTCCGCACTGCCAAGGTCCACTTACTCCAAAGGAACACACAGGAAGAAGGTGTTCAAAATAGGTTTTCTTTATTGCTTCCGACGCGTTTCGGTGCCCTCCTGGCACCTTCCTCAGGGTACTCTGAGGAAGGTGCCAGGAGGGCACCGAAACGCGTCGGAAGCAATAAAGAAAACCTATTTTGAACACCTTCTTCCTGTGTGTTCCTTTGGAGTAAGTGGACCTTGGCAGCGCGGACTGTTGTACACCTGTTTTCCCTACATCTTCTTGGAATTAGAGTGCGGGTGGCTGAGACACAGAAGCGGAGGATATCCCTCTTATTAAGCCCAATAGGACCTGGAAAAATGGATAGTAAAGCTACTTCAGGGCAACATTTAACCCGTTTACCTGTAATTCGTGTGTAAGTGCCGAACACCCCAGACCAGAACCGCTGGATCTCATCACAACTCCACCAAATGTGGAGTATCGTCCCTGGCGCTTTCCCACAACGCCAGCAACTGTCTGCAGTTTCAGGGAACACGCGGTGTACGGCAACAGGACATAGATACCATCTGGTGAGCAGTTTATAGCTCCTCTCTTGTGCGACACAGGCACTGGCTAATTTGTGTGTAAATAAAAAGCCTTTCTGCCAATCACTGTCTATAATGTTCCTGTTTAATTCCTTCTCCCAGGCCCGCTGGAAGTGTAAGGTTTCCTGATCTTGCAGGGATCCTAAGGCCAGGTATAAGGCCGAAATTTTGCGCCTCAGGGGGGAATCCTGTTGGAACAATCTCTCCAATATGTTTGGTGTCAATCTCACCCTGCACGTATGGTCGGACGGATATAGAAATTATTTATATTGGATAAATTCAAACCATCTAAGAGGCCTAGTAGGATCATTAGACTGAATCTCTCCCATTGAGGGCAAATCCCCATTGGATAGGGTCTGTCCCATTTGGGGACACACTCTGCCAGCACAGAAATCTTTGTCTTCTGAACCCAGGTGGAAAAGCAGGGCTAGAAAAGAGGGGGGTGAGAGGACTGAGTTTGCCATCTGTGTAAAGTGTTTTTGTTACTGAATGCCACCCTTGCAGAGTGACCCTGGTCATGTCGGAGAGGGGGGGTAGTTCTTTTATGTTCCCAGGGGGAATCCAAAGTAGATGCCGTAATGGGATCCCCAGGCCATCCTGCTCCACCTCTACCCATCTCTTTGAGGACGCGCTATAGTGCCAGTCTAGGGCTCTGACAAGAGAAGAAGCTAAAAAGTATCTATGAATGTTGGGTAACCCGACCCCTCCTTTAGATCTAGGTAGCGAAAGGATATTAATCCCCAACCTAGATCTCTTCCCGTTCCATGTAAATTTAATAATAAGAGAATGTAATTTAGCCAAAAACCTTCTGTCCATGGGGATCGGAACTGTTTGAAAGATATACAGGAGTCGGGGTAGGATGTCCATTTTAATAAAGTTCATTCTCCCGAACCAGGATAGCTTTAATTGACGGTATGATGAAAAAGCCTCCTCTACGCTCGATAATAGGGGATGGTAGTTTAACTGAAACAATTGCCTAAGATCTTTTGGGATGTTAACTCCCAAGTACTTAATAGCCTCCTCCCTCCATTTGAACGGGAACTGCCTGGATAAATGAGATACCAAATCTCCAGGTAGAGAGATGTTGAGCGCTTCCGTCTTGGAACAGTTAACCTTAAAGTTACTCAACCGTCCGAACTGTTCAAATTCTTTCAAAATTGAAGGGATAGAGATCAGGGGCTGCGAGACATAGAGGAGATCATCGGCAAATAGTGCCGTCTTGTGGAGATTGTGACCCAGCTCTATCCCATGAATGTCAATGTTGGTTCTGATTGCTGTGGCCAAATGTTCCATTACAATAATGTAAAGCAGGGGTGACAATGGACACCCCTGTCTAGTGCCATTTGCGATTTTGAATGGGGAAGACAGGGCACCCCCAATCTTCACCCTGGTAGAGGGTGAGGAATATAGGGCCATGATTCTGTGTAAGAATCGGGGGCCCAGGCCAAGTTGAATCAGCGCCTCCTTCATAAACCCCCAGTGAACTCTGTCAAAGGCCTTTTCAGCATCCACAGAAATCGACCAAGCGGAGCTGAAGAGCTTTTGGCCTTAGCTATAAGGAGGAGGGTACTAATAGTGTTGTCTCTAGCCTCCCGGCCTCTGACAAAGCCCACCTGGTCCGAGTCAATCACGGAAGGGAGAAGCGGGGCTAATCAGTCAGCTAATATTTTAGAGAATAATTTGACATCCACATTTAGTAATGAAATCAGCCTGTAGTTTGACACTGAAGATGGGTCTTTCCCAGGTTTGGGGATGACGCTGATATGGGCTTCTAAAGACTGAGGCACGAAATCAGAACCATTCAGGACAGCATTAATTGCCGTCAACATTGCAGGAGCCAGCTGGGTCTTAAGTATTTTATAAAAATTGGGTAAAAATCCATCTGGACCTGGACATTTCCCTGATGGGTAGATTGGATAGCCCGTAACAGTTCTTCCCCTGAGATCTCCTCCTCCAACATTGCAGTAGTTTTCTTAGCCAGTGTTGGTATCGCTGTTTTGTCTATATATCTCTTTATCCTTTCTGACAGTTCCAGGGGTGGCGCATCAGACAAATGTCCCTTGATACTGTATAGATCAAGATAATACTGTCTAAATTCCTCCAGTATTTCACTTGGTAGGGATTGCGACCTCCCGTATTAGTAGAGATGTTTGGGACAAACGTCTGGTTTAACCGAGGATGGAGCAGTCTGGCCAAGGGATGCCTACATTTATCTGAGTTGGTGTAAAAATAACTCCTTGATTTCTCAGAATATCTACAATATTTTTGATCTAGTAAATCTTTTAGTTCTTTTTTCTTTAAAATCAAGTCGGAGAGGGTCATTCTAGATAAGGTCTGTTTATGTGTAGTTTCCAATACATGGATTCGAGAAAGTAGGTCCTCTATCAATTTTGTGTTATTCTTCTTCAGGCGAGTGCCATTCTTAATAAACACTCCTCTCAGGACACATTTCAGGGTTTCCCACTTTGTGGGAGAAGAGGTGGGGTCAGAGGCATGGTCTCGGCCAAAGGACTGTATAGTCTCTTTAACCTCGGTCATACACACCTCGTCCTTTAATAGATGTTCATTAAGTCTCCATGACCAGGGTCTGCTACTTGTGTCAGGCAAAGTAAGAGTCAAATAGGTGGGAGCATGGTCTGATAGCAAAATATCTCCTATGGTTGCCTCAGGGTTCCAGGATAGTAAGTTATGACAAATGAAAAATAGGTCTATTCTGCTGTATGAGTCATGTAATGGGGAGAAATATGTGTAATCCCTCCCTTGTGGATTCAAGGTCCTCCAGATGTCTACAAGCCTCAGAGTGTGAAAGAACTTTTTTATGGAGACAAGCCTTTTATTTGGGATAGATCTCTTACCAGAGGATGAGTCCGCCGCCGGGTCCAGGGTGAAATTGATATCCCCACCGATAATGGTTGATCCTTCTGCAAAGGTTGTCAACCGTAGTAGATACAATCTGCACGTCTTTGTTTGAAACCTATTAGGCAAGTACCAATTAACGACAGTTAGTAAAGATCCAGCAATCCTCATCTTAAGAAAAATGTATCGGCCTTGTCAGTCTATACAGGTATCAAGAATCTCGTGTTTCAGTGACCTGTGTACTGCGATGGACACACCCTTCGTTCTCGCTTCTGGATTCGTACTATGGTGCCATTTTGAGAAGTACCGTATATGCTCGCGTATAAGCCGAGTTTTTCAGCCCAAAAATTGGGCTGAAAAGTACCCCCTCGGCTTATACGCGAGTCATACAGCCCCAGTGGTACACAGGCGCTCCCCCCATGAGTATACAGGCCCCCCCCATCAGTATCCAGGGCCCCCCCTTGCTCCGCAAACCTGTAAAGTAAAATCATTATACTTATCACTGTCCTGTCGCCTCCGTCCCCGCCGCCGCCATCGCGCTCCTCCGGCTTCATCCGTCTTCTTCCGGCTTCCTCTGGTCGGCGCAGGCAATGACGTCATTGTCTGCGCCAGAGGAGGGAAGCGGAAGAAGACGGATGGCAGCGGCGGGGACAGCGGCGACAGGACAGTGATAAGTATAATGATTTTACTTTACAGGTTTGCGGAGCAAGGGGGGGCCCTGGATACTGATGGGGGGGGGGCCTGTATACCTATGGGGCTGCGTGTTTTACTACCACTGGGGCTGCTGTATACTACCACTAGGGCTGCTGTATACTACCACTGGGGCTGCTGTATACTACCACTGGGGCTGCTGCTGTATACACTGCTGGGGCTGCTGCTGTATACACTGCTGGGGCTGCTGCTGTATACACTGCTGGGGCTGCTGCTGTATACACTGCTGGGGCTGCTGCTGTATACACTGCTGGGGCTGCTGCTGTATACACCGCTGGGGCTGCTGCTGTAACACTGCTGGGGCCTGTATATACCACTGGGGAGGCTGCTGTATACCACACTGCTGGGGGCTGATACCTGTGCTGGGGTCCACCCTCGGCTTATACACGAGTCAATAGGTTTTCCCAGGTTTTGGGGGCAAAAGTACGGGGGTCGGCTTATACATGGGTCGGCTTATACACGAGTATATACGTTATCTGCTACGGAGACTCGGTACATGCCCTGATTTAAAGTGAGTCTCTTGTAGCATTAGGATCTGACACTTCTGCTTATGAGCAGAGTATAAGATCTGAGACTTCTTCTGGGGAGTATTGAATCTCTTCACGTTTTGCGAACAGATTTTTAAAGTTGACATGGTCAACACTGGGGTCAGAGGCAAGGTAACGGAGAAAAGGAACTAGGAGGAGAGGAAAGGGAGAAGAACAGAAGGGAGGAGAGATGATGTGAACCTAGAGGCCCTAAATTGGGGGGAGTGAGAAAAATAACCGGTGAGTTAGGAGAAGAGAGAAAAAAGGAAGTATAAAGAAGAGAGAAAAACTGAAAAGGATAGAGAAATTTCCCAGAATAATCTGGGATAGTGGCTTTGGGTGGTCTACTCGACCAGTCTTCCTTAAAACAGGTGACTGTGTCCCGGTGAGGTGTAGCCTGTCCACTCAGGGGTTGTCCCTCTCACCCCGGGCCACATTTATAAAACATAGAAAATTATAACATGGAAGAATAACATTTCCGAACAGTAACAACTAAACCTGAAGAAATTATTTAGGGCTATAATCAGGTACGGATAAGGTGTCTGAGCCGGTGTATATTCTACGGACCCCGTGACATAATAGTAAGTTAACTCAGTAAATTACAGGTATAACAGGAAACATATGAGAAATCCTGGTACATATTTGCCTTTATGTGGTAAGATGGGTCATCATGGAAACCATCTCTACCATCTCCCCTGAGAGGAAATTCACCAAAATGCAGAAGGACAGATAGCATAATTTTCAAGTCATGAGGGAGACTCCTCAACCATTATTAAACGATCCCCTTCTCCACCCTCTATTCCTCCCTCTCCGTGAAGCCCCCCTCCCCTTCTTCCTGCCTACTCTTGATGGTTCTGGGAACATCGGCATCCATTCTAGGCATTCATAATGTCCCGGCCATTCCTCTGGCGAGATGGTGACCGGAGGGAGTCCCAACGCCTTTGTGAACTCCGGTACTCCCCAAGGATGAGTTACGTAGTGAAGCACTCCATCTCTCCGCACCTGGAGGCGAAATGGAAAGCCCCAAGTGTAGGGTATGTACCCTGTCATCTCAGGATTACCAGTAGAGGGCGAAACGCCCTCCGTTTTTGCAAGGTGTGTCTTGATAAATCTGCCAGTAGTTGAATAGAGTAGTCCTGGTATTTTATCTGTTCTTTAGATCGAGCTTTAGGAAAGATCGCCTCTTTGATTTTATACTTATGGATCCTGCACACCACGTCACGAGGCCTATCCCCTTCCATGGGTGGAGGTCCCAGAGATCTATGTGCTCTGTCAAATTCTAAAATTGAATCTGCTGATACTTCCCTTATTGAGTTGAATATGTTTTTAAGGGTATAGTCCAGCTCCTTAGGGCCGACACTTTCCGGGAGGCCCCTGATCCTGATATTATTCCTCCTCTCCCGATTCTCCATGTCTTCCATGGAGTCTAACATTTTTTCAAACTGGGAGGCTTGTGAAGAGACCTTGTCCTCTAATATCTTCAGCCTCTACGTTCTGGGAGGATGATTCAGTAGAGGTTACTCTCAGGTTAAGCTTATGGACTTCACCCCGAAGCTCTGTAGCCTCTGCCTTAAAGGACACCTCCATCCTAGTAATAAAGCCCTCCATTTCCTCCCTGGTAGGGATAGTCTGTATACGGGACCTGAGGTCGTCCCATATCTCCTGTCCTCCTGGAGTGTTGGTCATCAATACCTGGCCTGGAGGTAGGGGGATCTGGCATAGGCGGATTGCTGGAGTGGTGTGTGTGTTAGGTTGCAGTGGGGTCCCTCAAGGTTTTCCATCGAGCGTCTCTTTATCAAGGGGTTTTGTGTAGTGATGAGCGAGTACTAAAATGCTCGGGTGCTCGAAGCTCGGGCCGAGCATCCCAAGATACTCGTGTACTCGGCCCGAGCACCGAGCCCAATGTTATCCTATAGGAGACCCGAGTATTTTTATGAAATGACTGCCGGCAGCATGTAGAAACCCTAAAAATGTCACAAAAGTCTCAGAAGAGTGCTCAAATGACATGGCAACACCATGGGGAAGACCCCTGTAAGCATTTCTCACTCAAAAGTCACAGCTGTGAACAATGTTGTCCGAGTTTCACGCCAATTTTACAGAGTCACCAGAAAACTTTCCAAAATGACACCAAAATGAATATTCAGGGTGGAAATGTTAAGGGCACATATCCAATAGTGAGATACAGCTGGTGTATGTTACTTTTTGTGATTACATGAAAGATTTTACGTGAAAACATTGTGCTGCACTCCGATGTCCCTGAGAAGAGATACATGAAGGCCTCTTGACATAATGTGCCCATTTTCAGGAAGTGGGTCTATTGTAGTATTTTCCTTTGCCAGGGCAGTCCAAAATTGGGAGGTTCACCAATGCCCCTGGATAGAGACGTGCATGAGGGCCTGTAAACCTGAAGTGCCCATTGAAAGGAAGTGGGTGTATTGTAGTATAGCCCTTTGGCAGGGCAGCCAAAAATTGGGAGGCTCCACATTGTCCCTGGATAGAGACGTGCAGTAGGGCCTGTAAACCTGAAGTGGGTGTATTGGAGTATAGCCCTTTGGCAGGGCAGCCAAAAATTGGGAGGCTCCACATTGTCCCTGGATACAGACATGCATGAAGGCCTGTAAACCTGAAGTGGGTGTATTGGAGTATAGCCCTTTGGCAGGGCAGTCAAAAATTGGGAGGCTCCACATTGTCCCTGGATACAGACATGCATGAGGGCCTGTAAACCTGAAGTGGGTGTATTGTAGTATTGCCCTTTGCCTTATTGTTGATCAACAGCTATGTTCTCAATCAACCCAAAAGACTCAAATATCAAAGTTTAATATTTTTGGAAGTTGAAGTGTTTTGTTTTTTTTTCGATTTGGCTATCTAAGGGCCCTTTCACATCAGCGTTTTTTTCAAATCGCGGCAGATGCGGTGAAAAAACCGCATCTGCCGCGATTACCGCATACCGGCTGCACTTGCGGCGGGTTGCGGTTTTTGCCATGCAAAGTATAGGCGGACTTGCGGCAGGTGCGGCCGCGAAAAAAACCGCGGTCTAGCCGTGAAAAAACCGCATCTGCCGCGATTTGAAAAAAAACGCTGATGTGAAAGGGCCCTTAGGAGGATATCTGTTTGTTCAGGTAACTATTACTGTGCAGAATTATTAGGCAACTTAATAAAAACCTAATATATTCCCATCTCACTTGTTTATATTCAACAAGTGAACCAATATAACTGCACAAAATTTAGAAATTTCTGACATGCAAAAACAAAACCCCAAAAAATTAGTGGCCAATATAGCCACCTTTCTTTATGATGACACTCAACAGCCTTCCATCCATAAATTCTGTCAGTTGCTTGATCTGTTTACAATCAACATTGCGTGCAGCAGCCACTACAGCCTCCCAGACCCTGTTCAAAGAGGTGTATTGTTTTCCCTCCCTGTAGATCTCACATTTTATGAGGGACCACAGGTTCACTATGGGGTTCAGATCAGGTGAACAAGGAGACCATGTCATTATTTTTTCTTCTTTTAGACCTTTATTGGCCAGCCACGCTGTGGAGTAGTTGGATGCATGTGATGGAGCATTGTCCTGCATGAAAATCATGTTTTTCTTGAACAATACCGACTTCTTCCTGTACCACTGCTTGAAGAAGTTGTCTTGCAGGGGCTTGGCCTAGCTCTTACCCGAGATGGCCGCTTGATTCAGGAGCTCCGAGGGCAGCAGGCATTGAAGCGGCATTATGCCTTCCACAACCACAGATCTGCTCACAACTCATCACACCCACATCTCTGAAAGTGGTGTACACCGGACGGGCAGAGTAAGAAGTGCAAAGCTCTTCTCCCCTCGCTGGGTGTCGGACTTCTTCTCCCCGGCGCACAGCATAAGCACCCCCGCTCCCAAGATGGCGCTGCCTCCAGTTTCACCGCGCTCCACACGTGCTTCTCGCAGGGGATCCACAGTGTTCCTTGCCTCTGATATCTCAGGCCCTACAACGCTGCAAGATGCTCCGGTGACACAGGAGACAATGAGGCAGCTTCTGGCAACACTAAGGTCCTCCTTGCAGGAGGACATGAGAGGTATGGTGGCGGGGGATGAGGGGGAGAAATGGTAGAGCTGGGATCCCGCACCACACACATAGAGAGGAAGATGGAGGAGCTGGTGAGCTCTCATAATGCCCTCCTTGAGGCGCACAAGGCCCTTCAGCAGAAGATGGACAAGGCTGTGCTTAAGACATATGATCTAAAAGACCGGTTTCGCCGGAACAATGTTAAGTTAAGGGGGATCCCTGAAAGTGTCCCTCCTGGTGAGGTCAGTGGTCTATTGCAGGACGTTATATCTGCAGTTCTCCCCTCACTACAATTATTATTATTATTATTATTATTTATTTATAGAGCACCATTCATTCCATGGTGCTGTACATGAGAAGGGGTTGCATACAGACAAGTTGCAAATATAATGAACAAAGTGACAGATTGATACAGAGGGGAGAGAGGACCCTACCCTTGCGGGCTTACATTCTACAGGGCAATGGGGAGGGAGACAGTAGGTTGAGTCTGCTGGGGTGGTGCTGGATTGCCAGATCCGGTGGTGATGGAGCGCCGGGTCCAGTGGTGTTGATACGGCACTGTGCTCATTACAGGTTGTAGGCTGTTCTGAAGAGATGGGTTTTCAGGTTCCGCTTGAAAGTTCTGAGTGTAGGGGACAGTCGGACATATTGGGGTGCAGAGTTCCAGAGGATGGGGGATGCTCGGGCGAAGTCTTGCAGGCAGTTAGATGAGGAACGTACAAGTGTGGAGGAAAGAAGGAGGTCTTGGGAGGACCGAAGATTACGAGTTGGATGATATCGGGAGATTAGTTCAGAGATATATGGGGGGGACAGATTGTGGATGGCTTTGTAAGCCGATGTTAGTAGTTTGAATTGGATACGCTGGTGAATTGGGAGCCAGTGGAGGGATTTGCAGAGGGGAGACGTGGAGGAATAGCGAGGAGAGAGGTGGATTAGTCGGGCAGCAGAGTTAAGGACAGATTGAAGTGGTGCAAGAGTGTTAGCAGGAAGGCCACAGAGTAGGAGGTTGCAGTAGTCAAGGCGGGAGATGATGAGGACATGCATGAGTAGTTTAGCAGAGTGGGAGTTGAGGAAGGGACGGATTCTGGCAATGTTTTGAGTTGGAGACGGCAGGAGGTGGCAAGGGCTTGGATGTGCGGTTTGAAGGACAATGCAGAGTCAAGTGTTACTCCAAGGCAGCGGACTTCAGGTACAGGGCAAAGTGTGATGTCATTTATTGTGATAGTTAAGTCTGGCAAGGAAGGTGTGTGAGATGGAGGAAAGATGATGAGTTCAGTTTTGTCTACATTGAGTTTTAGGAAGCGGGAGGAGAAGAAGGAGGATATGGCTGATAGACACTTCGGGATTCTGGACAGCAGAGAGGTGACGTCTGGGCCAGAGAGGTAGATCTGAGTGTCATCAGCATACAGGTGATACTGGAAGCCATGGGACTTTATGAGTTTTCCGAGACCAAGAGTATAGATGGAGAAAAGGAGGGGCCCCAGAACAGAGCCTTGAGGGACCCCAACAGACAGGGGATGGGGCGAGGAGGTTGTGTGGGAGTGGGAGACACTAAATGTGCGGTTGGAAAGATAGGAGGAGATCCAGGAGAGGGCAAGGTCAGTGATTCCAATGGAAGAAAGGATCTGTAATAAGAGGCAGTGGTCAACTGTGTCAAATGCAGCCCAAAGATATAATAATTGACAGGATTCCTAGAATCCCTAAGCCAGCTTCATTGGACCCAGCATTGCCCAGAGATGTTCTAGCCAGGGTGCACTTGTATGAAGTAAAGGAGGACTTTCTGAGGGCCCTCCGGGGCAAACCAGCACTCCCTGATAGATTCCAGCACATTGCAGTGTACCCGGATCTGTCCCCAGGTACTCTAGCCCTGAGAAGAGCATTCCAACGTGTAACTGGGATCCTGAGAGAAAATAAATGTGACTACAAGTGGGGATACCCTATGAGTCTAATTATTTTGAAGGACGGATCATCATTTGTTTGCTTCACTCCATCACAGGCTGAAAAATATCTGGCCCAATGGAAGCTATGCTCGTCTGTACCAGCGTACTCCTCTCCCAGAAGTGACTTATCACCCCGTATCCCGGCTGCTGCCTACATGGACCCGGAGTGAATGGTCATATGAACACTGTGGACAGACTCTTGATTATGCCTGCAGTCGCTCTTTACTGAATGACTTTTTTTTTTTTTCTACTTCTTTCTCCCCTTTCCTCCCCTTTCCTCCACTTTCTTCCTTTACTGACTTTTTATTAATATCTAATCTACGACCCCTGCTTAATCTCCATCTTCTTTCCCTCCTTCGCTGCCTCTTACTTCACTCTTGTTCCCCTGCCCATCCCCAGCTTCCCTCTTGACCTCACCTCTTTCCCCCAGTTCTCTCCTTCTATCACGTACTTCCTTCTTCATCTCTTCCCTCTATATCCTCTGTCTTCCCCTTGCCCCTCTTTCACTCTTTATCTCCCTACTTTTTTCACTGGTACTCCCTTAACTTTTCTTTCTGGGATAGACTGCCCCCTAGAGTGTATTTTGGGCACTCCGCCTGGACTATTGGACTTGTACTGGTTTTATTCTCCAATTTATGTATATAGTTTAGTTGCTTTACTGTTGGTGAAAGTACCTTAACGCCCCTTCCCCATCCCCCTTTTTTTACCCTTTGCCTACCCCTTCCCCCCCCTCCCTTCCTATTTACATCCTCCTGATTTTGATCAAGTTGATATTGCGATTCATGGTGGACCTGTACCTCAACTTTGCATAGCGATTTTGCACCAATATATCTAGACCACCATGCATGTCACTTTTGCCTAAATTAACGTTAACAGGCTTAACTCGCCTGGAAAGCGTTGTCTTGTTTGGCAACAGTTACAGAAGCTGCGCAGCAGCATTATTTTTCTGCAAGAAACCCATCTTTTGCAGCAAGATAATGCCAGGATTACGTCTAACACTTATCCCACCCAGTTTTTCAAATGCAAGCTGTAAGAAGGCTGGAGTGGCGATTCTTATACATAAGTCTGTAGCGTTTCGCCTTCTGAATGTTACCCAGGATCCCCAGGGGAGGTATGTGGTGGTCAATGGATATATCAATGACACGCTATACTCCTTGGCCTCCATATATGGTCCAAACATGGGACAACGATTCTTTAGGAACCTGTTTCCAAAACTTAGCTTATTGACCAAAGGTTGCACGGTCTTAGCTGGAGATTTCAATATCCGCAAAGACTGCTCGACACCCCTCCCATTGTAGAGGGGAATTGAGTAAGTTACTGACCGCGCATCACCTCGACGACGTTTGGAGATACACTCATGGAAACGAGAGAGACTGCACCTACAGGTCCCCAAGATTTCATACATACAGTAGGATTGATTATTTCCCAGTCTCCGACTCTTTGTTATCTCGCTGTACGGAGGCGTCCATTGGAAACATTACATGGTCGGACCATGCTCCTATCTTGCTGCGGGTGGCTGATAATGCCAATGTCAGCCCAACCAATTTATGGAGGTTAAATGATTACCTACTTGCATCCCCTGCCAACCTAGACCACATTTCGGACCTGATACGTGACTATTTCCTGCACAATGACACCTGTGATGTGGAGCCGGAGATTCTATGGATGGCCCACAAAGTTGTATTTCAGGGAGCCTTTATTAAATTGGCCTCCCGGAAGAAGCGGGAAAGGGAGGAGCTCATCCAGACACTAACCACTAAAATAGCGATCCTAGAACGCTCCCATAAACAGTCTCAATCACTGGCAACGCTTAAGGAGCTCTCAGATGCCCGTGGGTCTCTGAGGGGCCTGTTTCTTTCTAAAACTGAACTTAATTTGAAGCGAACGAGAGTCATATATTACGGGATGGGAGACAGAGCGGGAGCTCTCTTTGCAACACGGGTCAAGAAAAAACAAGTTCGATCTAATATAACTCACTTACTTTCCGCCACTGGGGAGAAAATACGGAACTCAATCCTAATTGCTGAGGAATTTAAACATTACTATGCCTCCCTCTATAACTTGCAACATGACCTTTCTACCCCCCCCCCAGCCCACCGCTGACTCAATTCAAAGATTTTTAGATAAAATCCAGCTACCCTGATTGTCATCGGCACAGTCCACCTTTCTTAACACCCCATTTTCAGCCTTAGAAATCACGTCAGCTATAACAAACTCCAAAAAACAATCGGCCCCAGGCCCTGACGGATTCCCCTACTCATGCTATTCGACCTTTGCCCCACAACTGTCTTCATACCTTCTGAGGATGTACAACTCGTGGCGTTCTAGAGGTGCAATTCGAGCGGAGGGATTAGAAGCGATGATCTCAACCATACCAAAACCAGGTAACCCTCCAACGTCTCCCGCCAACTTCCACCCCATTGCGCTCTTGAATTGCGACGTTAAACTATATGCCACAATTCTAGCGGTAAGGCTCATGCAGGTGCTTCCATCTATCATCGGCTTGGAGCAGGTGGGCTTCATCCCCGGACGGCAGGCCTCAGACGTCACCAGAAGAGTGGTGAATCATCATTCGACAGAGTGCACTGGGGGGTACTTAGAGGCTGTACATGACCGATTTGGTCTTGTAGGAGATATTAAAAACTCGATTTTAGCCCTATATTCATCGCCCAATGCTAGAGTCCTTGCCTCTGGTTTCATTTCCACAGCTTTTGGAATCTTCAACGGCACGCGACAAGGGTGTCCTCTCTCTCTTATATTTACACTCATGATGGAGCCGCTAGCAGCGATCATAAGAACTGATCCTGCTGTCAGGGGATTGAAGGTAGGGACAATCCAACACAAAATCGGACTCTATGCCGATGATGTGATTTTTTATCTGCACAGACATCTCTACAACCATCCCAAAGATTATGGAGATCCTCTTGGAATTCTCAGAGGCCTCCTATTATAAATTAAAACCCCTCCAAATCTCTCCTCTTCCCGATTAATGTCTCTTCCTCTCAACAGTTGGAACTTCAGAGCAAATTTCCTTTAGTCTCCCTTGACTAAGACAGGGGTCCCATAACCCCCTGTTTGTAGTATATGACTATGGGAATAAACCGCCTTATATTTGAAGAAGGTATAGAAACTGGAGAATATACATTGAATACCGTACTACTTTTGTACCGATGTCCTAATGTGAATTCATTATCTGTACTACCTGACTTATCTTTTCTTGTATAAGTTGTAATGTTTTTTTTCTTGTTTCTTTTAAAAAATTTAATAAAAAGAGATTAACCATAAATTTCCTTTAGTCTGGTCCCCGGCTGGTATACCCTATCTGGGTATTCATATCACCCACACGTCCAAAATAGTTCACTCCAATTGCGACATATTGATTAAAAACATTCAAACGGGATTGGACTCACATGCCCCCTCTGTTTCTATCGTGGGTGGCTAGGATACAACTAGTAAAAATGACCTATCTACCCAAGATTCTCTATGTCCTACGCTGTCTACCGCTCCCATTTCTGAAGAAAACACTTAACCTCCTACAGGCCGTTTTGGGATGTTTTATCTGGAACAAGCCCCCGCGAATAAGCTACAAGACCCTGACACTCCCTGTGGGTATGGGGGCATGGGCATCCCTGACATAATCACCTACTACAACGCAATTCACTTGACAGCAGCTCAGAGTTGGTGGCTGGATGCTCCGAGCCCTTTGTGGTTGCAGATAGAACAGACTTTAGCTCCAAGTGGCTCCACTAGGCTCCTCTTGGAGGTGAATCTTCTTAAATATTGGCAGGAACCGGCCTATCTGAGATCCATGGTGGCCCTCCTCCAGGTGTGGTCTGGTTGAACAGGGACTGTTTTCCTTTCCTGTATGGACATGTCTCCGTGGCAGCGGTAGAGCTCTTGGTGGACACTCTCTTTCTCGCGTCGTGGAGGTCTAGGGGAGTTTTGGTTTTGGAACAGATCACAGATGATAATTGGGTTTTTTCGTTTGACGATCTGACACGTACGTTTGCACTCCCGAGGAATACATTCTTTCGCTACTTGCATCTAAGGCATTTTCTTAATTCCATATCACTACCTCATTACAAACCTACTGCTCTAGATGATGCTCTTCAACGATACTTTAAGGCAAAAACTGTCAGTAATTATGGAGTAGCCATTTTGTACAGCGCTCTTATGCACCAAAAAAGTGCTACTAAACTCCCATATATGCTTCGATGGGAGGAAAGATTGTCTTTCACGGCCTCGCTAGAGCAGTGGCATCAAGCATCTGTCCATGCGTCCCTATTCTCGGCTTATATCAACCATACTGAACAAGCTAAGAAGCTCCAGCTGTACTGGTATTTCCCCCCAAAAAAACTCGCCTGCTTTAAGACCAAGAATTTGCAAACTTCTCCTCTATGTTGGAAGTTGTGCAGCGGGACTGGAACTACTCAACATGTCTGGTGGTCCTGTCCGGTTGTTCAACGCTTTTGGCCAAAGATTGAGGCACTTTTGATTGAACTTACAGGCGTTACTTTTAACTTGACCTCTTCTTTGGCTCTGCTGGGTCTGGGTCTAGATGATTGGCCCACTCCACTGCACCCCATTGTCACTAATGTCCTAGTCGCTGCCAGGTACTGTGTCTCCAAACATGGGAAAACGCCAAACATTCCTGACCTCCCTGAACTCACATCAAGATTGAATTTATATTTACAGCACGAACTAGCCTTAGCCCATGATGCTAAAAGGTGTACTAAGGTTCTATCCTGGTGGGACCCCTGGATTGCCTCTGCACACAATCTGATCTCCTGTCCGGAATGAGAGATCACCTCATGCAATCTTGGGTGACCTCAGTGCCACCCAATACCTTCTGACTAATCACATGTGTTTTCACCTAACAACCCATTTTGTTCGATAGGAAGTGTATATTGCCATGTCTCATGGTCGCTCTATATGAAGTTGAAGATGTATGTATTTTCTCCCCCCCCCCCCCCCCCCCTCCTTCCCTTGGTTTTCCCTCCCCCCCCCCCTCCCCTCCCTCGTATGATTTATAGCACAATGTTTAGTCCTTATGACTTGCCCCTGTATGGGTTCAATGGGGTCCGGTAGAGTTGTATACTTGCTTTGTGGTACCTTCACGCCTGTATCTATGTGCAATCCTTGCACCCCATTTTACCTGTTATATTTTGAGACTGTGATTGACTTCCTCCCTTTTGTTCTTTTTGATTGTTATGGGAAACCTTTTCAATAAAAAATATTGGTTTAAAAAAGAAGTTGTCTTCCAGAAACTGGCAGTAGGTCTGGGAGTTGAGCTTCACTCCATCCTCAACCTGAAAAGGTCCCACAAGTTCATCTTTGATGATACCAGCCCATACCAGAACCCCACCTCCACCTTGCTGGCATTTGAGTTGGAGTGGAGCTCTCTGCCCTTTACTAATCCAGCCTCTGGCCCATCCATCTGGCCCATCAAGGCACTCTCATTTCTTCAGTCCATAAAACCTTTGAAAAATCAGTCTTAAGATATTTCTTGGCCCAGTCTTGATGTTTTGACTCAAGTTTCTTGTACAAAGGTGGTCGTTTTTCAGCCTTTCTTACCTTGGCCATGTCCCTGAGTATGGCACACCTTGTGCTTTTTGATACTCCAGTAACGTTGCAGCTCTGAAATATTGCAAAACTGGTGGCATATGGCATCTTGGCAGCTTCACACTTGATTTTCCTCAATTCATGGGCAGTTATTTTGCGCTCTTTTTTGCCCAACACGTTTCTTGCAACCCTGTTGGCTATTTGCCATGAAACGCTTGATTGTTAGGTGATCACGCTTCAAAATTTGGCAATTTCAAGACTGCTGCATCCCTCTGCAAGACCTCTCACAATTTTGAACTTTTCAGAGCCCGTCAAATCTCTCTTCTAACCCATTTTGCCAAAGGAAAGGAAGTTACCTAATAATTAAGCAAACCTTATATAGGGTGTTGATGTCATTACACCACAACCCTCCTCATTACAGAGATGCACATCTCCTGATTTACTTAATTGGTAGTTGGCTTTCAAACCTATACAGCTTTCAGTAGGACAACATGTATAAGAAGTATCATGTGATCAAAATACTCATTTAACTAATAAGTCTGCACACAGTCTATATAACAATTAACAAAAATTAAGTGGACAGAAGGACACTTGTTGTGTAACACCAATCGATTTGTATCCCAAAATTCATGGAATTGTTGCATGCAGAAAAATATGAAGTCAAAATGAAACCAACTGTATATATGCAAAAATATATTTATTTAAACAATCTCAATTAAAAATCATGTCCAGAAAAATTCAATTCTACTAAATAATGGGTAGCCAGTGAAAACAATCTGTGTTACATTCATAAAAAAGGGTAGATGACCATGAAAATACTTATAGCTGTTTAGGCATTTAATAATACCGTATATACTCGTGTATAAGCCGACCCGTGTATAAGCCGACCCCCCTACTTTTGCCCCCAAAAACTGGGAAAACTTATTGACTCGCGTATAAGCCGAGGGTGGACTCCAGCACAGGTATACAACCCCCAGCAGTGAGGTATACAGCAGCCTCCCCAGTGGTAGTATACAGCAGCAGCCCCAGTGGTAGTATACAGCAGCCCCAGAGGTATATACAGCCCCAGAGGTATATGCAGCCCCAGAGGTATATGCAGCCCCATATGCAGCCCCAGAGGTATATGCAGCCCCATATGTAGCCCCATATGTATATGCAGCCCCATATGTATATGCAGCCCCATATGCAGCCCCAGGGGTATATGCAGCCCAGGGGTATATGCAGCCCCAGAGGTATATGCAGCCCCAGAGGTATATACAGCAGCCCTAGTGGTGTATACAGCAGCCCCAGTGGTAGTATACAGCAGCCCTTAGGTAGTATACAGCAGCCCCAGGGCTGTATACAGCAGAAGCCCCAGGGCTGTATACAGCAGAAGCCCCAGGGCTGTATACAGCAGAAGCCCCAGGGCTGTATACAGCAGAAGCCCCAGGGCTGTATACAGCAGAAGCCCCAGGGCTGTATACAGCAGACGCCCCAGGGCTGTATACAGCAGAAGCCCCAGGGCTGTATACAGCAGAAGCCCCAGGGCTGTATACAGCAGAAGCCCCAGGGCTGTATACAGCAGAAGCCCCAGGGCTGTATACAGCCGCAGCCCCAGGGCTGTATACAGCAGAAGCCCCAGGGCTGTATACAGCAGAAGCCCCAGGGCTGTATACAGCAGAAGCCCCAGGGCTGTATACAGCAGAAGCCCCAGGGCTGTATACAGCAGAAGCCCCAGGGCTGTATACAGCAGAAGCCCCAGGGCTGTATACAGCCGCAGCCCCAGGGCTGTATACAGACGCAGCCCCAGGGCTGTATACAGACGCAGCCCCAGGGCTGTATACAGCCGCAGCCCCAGGGCTGTATACAGCCGCAGCCCCAGGGCTGTATACAGACGCAGCCCCAGGGCTGTATACAGACGCAGCCCCGGAGGTATACAGGCCCCCCCCATCAAGCTCCAGGGCCCCCCCTTGAGGTCTGAAAAATAAAAAAGAATCAATACTTCACCTGTCCGACGCCTTCTGCCGCTGTGCGATCCCCAGTTCCAAGTGAGATCTCTTCTGACAGGACCTGTGGTGATGTCAGAGGGGCGTTCCCGGGCACTCGCGGTCATGTGATACATATCACATGACCGCGAACAGCCAATCAGCGCTGGGAACGCCCCGGGAACGCCCCCCCTCTGACGTCACCACAGGTCTTCTCAGTACACCTCTCACTGAATGAAGCCCGGGATCGCGTGTCGGCAGCTGCGGACGGCGCGACAGGAGACTGGCAAGTATGATATTCCTTTACAGGACGCCGCTCAAGGGGGGGGCCCTGGAGCTTGATGGGAAGGGCCTGTATACCTCCGGGGCTGCAGCTGTATATATACATATACTCGCGTATAAGCCGAGGGGGGACTTTTCAGCCCAAATTTTGGGCTGAAAAAGTCGGCTTATACGCGAGTATATACGGTAATAAAGTGCTGGTGCATTCAATAAACTGTGCTATAACACAAAAATACTGAAATTTAACAAAGTGCTGGTGCATACATTGAACCGCGCTACAATACAGTAATACTGAAATTTGGCTAAAGTGCTAGTGCAAAAAACAGGACCATAACAAAAAATCATTATATAGGGGAACCTAGGAAAAAACACATTTTCATTCCCACCTTCCCCGGAAGAAGGCGCAGACCGAAACCTGCCTGTAGGGGCATTCCCTGACAGTCTGTAGACTAGGTAAGGACATAATGGTAATGTTTTGAGCTGTTTAAATCTATGGAATTGCTAAGGTGAGAATGAAAGGGTGTTTTTTCCTAGATTCCATTATATAATGACTAGCTGGGTGCCCGATGCACATGCATCGGGATCCTAGAAGAGCGAGTCTCTGACTCGCAATGGCCGCTTCGCGGCCAATACTTCGCGCTGCTAAGGCGACTCGCCATGCCCGCTGCGCGGGCATAGCGAGTCGCCTTAGAACTGCTCGCAATGGCCGCTGCGTGGCCAATGCTTCGGGCGTATCCACATGACCACCACGACTCGCATTGCGAGTGGACTCAGAAGGGGCAAAAAACCCATTCGCAATTATTATATAATGATTTTTTATATATACACTGCAAAAATATCATTATTTATAACAGCCACGGCACTGCCATTACCTGACTAAATAGTTAACATGGCACACTACTAGGACGTGAGACTGTACAAATCTAAGTATATTTGAATCTCTTCATTTATACATACTCTGAGATAATAGTATTGTATGTACACTATGTATGTATTGTATATTTTATACAATAATTGATACCCCACATGTCTATTATTTTACTTTATGTTCATTATATACGCTATGTGACGTGCCCAATAGGGACCGTGGGGTTCCTCGGACCCGGGCCTTCTCCCTCTCTCTTCTGGCGATGTCGTCTGAGGGAGATCGGGGTCTTTGGGATGTCACGGTGGTGTGACCTGGTCCGTGGCCTCGGAGCGGTCAATAAAAAGGGGGAGGAGGATGATGGAATAGGGGTTTTGGGGAGGTTATCGTGATGCCATCCGTAGTATGCGGCTATTAGTGACCGCCGCTGCTGACTGGGATCTCTTGGGATAACGGGATGGCAGCTATGATGGTGTCAGTCACCACGGATGGATTGGGTCCCCAGGGCACCCGGAGTAGGGGTTATTAGGGTTTTGTTGGGCCAGCGGGGCTGATCTAGCTGCAGTGAAGGATCGGAGCATCTCCCAGGCAGGCTCCTGCTGCCTGAGCGGCATTTGAGTCTACCACTCCTCAGATGGGAAATTAACAGTCTCTCACAGTTCTGAGTTCCAAACCCAGTTTACTTCACTTTTCTGTGATCGCACTACAGGTTACAGTTCAAGTACATTTGCAGTCCGGGTAGTCCTTAGCAACCACGAGGGCTTGTCCAGTACACCCATTTCGTGTTCCTTCCCTCTCGGGCCATCCTTCCTCAGCGCTGCCAGCTCACCTCACTCCTGCACGCGCCTCTGCACACAGTGCCCCGATTCAACAGCCACGGGCCTTCTCGGGCGGCCGGCCTCATACCCTGACCCTAGTATGGCTGCCTTCTCAGCGGATGTGTCGGGAGTAGGCCACAGCTCCTCTAGAACTCGTGGCCTCAGATTCTGTGGTTGGAGCTTGGAGTCTCCTCGCCACCTTCAGGGCCGGGTCCCTGGTTGTCTCCCTGCCCCTCCGCATTACTTCAGATTCGGGTGCACGGATGGATTGCTCACTTCCTGCACCCCTAGGGCTTCCTTTGTCTCTCTGCAGTCTGTTGCCTCGGGACCCGGAGCAAGCCTCATTGCTGCTCCCGTCCTCCGGGTCCTTCCTCTCTGACTTTCCCTCACTATTCTCTCCTTCACTTCCTGTCCTCTCTCTCCCTTTGTCCCCTTTCCTATTTTCTGACTGCTCTTCCTAACTTCCCACCCACCACCTTTCTTTCCCCGCCGTCCCACAACTGCCTGAGCCGTACCACTGTCTGGGTTAACCTGCTGTCCCTGGGACGGGTGTGTTGATTGTGTTTGTGGGTGACTGGACTTACCAACCTGGTTACTGTAGATGGGAATACCACACCTGTGGATTGGGTGCAGTACCCCTCTGTGGCAACCAGACTGCAGGGACGCCACACTGTGCACATTGTGAAGCAGCAATGTTATCTATTGTTCAGCCCTGTACGAAGAACACTCCTCTCCGCTGCTTCAGAAGTCGCACTGAAGGAGGACACATGCTATCACCTTGAGCTACGAGGACACAAAGACTGCACCTAGAGCTTTGGCCGTGTCTATTGTCAGCTGATGCAATTACCATGGTGACCGTGTCAGCTAACTGCAGACACGGCCAAAGCTCTCGGTGCTGTCATTGTGTCTTCGGAGCGCTGATAGTATGCTTCCTTCTTCAGCATGACTTCCGATGCAGCAGAGATGAGTGTTCTTCGTGGGACCTGGTGGATTATCATCGGAGGATATGTTGTTTGGACATAATAAATGGGTAAATGATGGCTGTCAGTGTGTTTTATTCCTAATAAAGGAATTTTCTGTGTGTGTGTTTTTGTATGTTTATTAACTATTCACTTACAGGATTGGTAATGGGCGGGTATAAAAAAGACGTCTCACATTACCAATCCAGGGCTTAATGACAAGCTGTAAATACTCAGCTGTCATTAACCCCTTCTATCACCCCGATGCCACTGCAACTGCACCAGAGCATCAGGAAGAGCCAGCTAAAGCACCAGAAACTGGAGCTTCTAATGAATTAGCCAATTTCTGGGGCAGCTGTGGGCTGCAATTCTATAGCTTTGGGGATCCAGTAAGTACGGACCTCATTCCACTGAGAAAACCAGCCCCCAGATGTATAGTTATACCTTGGGTGTCAACTAAAAAAATAGGGCTAAACACTTTATTATTTATTTAACTCATTAAAACAAAAAAAATAAGCTTCCTTGTATTTTTCATTGCCAGCCAAGGTAAAACTAAGCAGCTGGGGCTGGCAGCCATTAGCTGTCCACTTTATCTGTGGTGAGAATGAAGAATACAGCTAATCCCCTACTCATTTTTTCCATTACTTATTTTTATACACTATGACGGGAGATTGGTTGCCATAAATTAATGTACCGTATATACTCGCGTATAAGCCGAGTTTTTCAGCCCAAAATTTGGGCTGAAAAGTCCCCCCTCGGCTTATACGCGAGTATACAGAACCCCCGGAGGTATACAGGCCCCCCATCAAGATCCAGGGCCCCCCCTTGCGCGGCAAACCTTTAAAGTAAAATCATACTTATCACTGTCCTGTCGCGCTGTCCCGCCGCTGCCGACATGACGATCCCGGGCTTCATTCAGCGTCTTCCGGCGGCTTCCTGTGGTCGCGGGCAATGACGTCATTGATACACAGCATAAATGTGATGCTGGTTTTAGGGGTGGGCTGTCAATGTTGCTTTCTCAAGGGTCTGCAGCCTCGTCACCCCCTTCCACGCAGTGCGGTGTCTCAGCTCCCCTCTTCCCCCACATTCCCCGCAATATGCTGTCTCATTTACCCCCATACCTTGTCTCTTCCTCTGTGCGATGAGTGCACTGAGGTGTCAGGGCCATTCCATGTCAAGTGAACCAATGATTATTACCTCTATATTTTTAGTTAGTTTGAGATTTTGTTATTTGATAATAGCATGTCAGACAATGCAAAATGTGAAGAGAATTTTTTTTGTTTTTAATTTATTTTTTTTTAAATGATTTTCAAAGCTCGAAAAAAGTGTGAATTTCGGTGTTGCCTGCCTTTACATTTCTCCTCATAACTCAGGCTACAAATAAGATAGAGAAACAAAATAAACACCGTTCTACTCAGAACTGTCCAGGCTTTCCCCAGATATGTCACAAGAGTATCTTTGTTAATATTTTACCCATGCGAAAGCAAACGCAAAATTTTAAAACGCATTTCCGAAAAATCGGCATAATTTAAATATTTCAAAAACTGAACATGTCTGCTATGCTCTTAGCCACATCTGTACCAAATTTCAAGTTGGGATCACAATCTTTATTTATACAAGACATAGCAACAGACAGTTTAAAAACAATTAAAATTGCATAGAAATGCAAACACACTATCACAAGCCCCAAAAAATATACGGACAAAATACAGGCAGTGAACAATATGGTTCAATTACAACTCTTGTTACACCCCCCCTGGAATCAAGAGTGACAACTAATGTAACCAACATTGTCTAGTGTGCATACTATGAGGCACAATGTCAAAGCTCAAAAAAGCCCAATAGTTGGGCCAATACAAATGCCTAAAAAAGCTCAAGATGCTGATAGTGTTGAATACATAAAGGCAAACCCAACAAGTTTCAAGCAATAAAAGTCTGAACAGCAAATGGCATATCCTGATTTGATGTTACCTAGCCAAGGGCAGGGTGGTGAGCCCAGGTAAGTTTCTGCTGGTCAGCTGGCATTTGGAGCTAGGAGAGGGTGTGTGTGGGAGGACCCCACATGCAACTAGTGCAGCTTCCTCAGGGGATAAAGTGCAATGAAGCAAGTTAGAGCTGTGAACTTGATAGGAATATGGGATGGCGCTTAGAACAAGGCAAGCAGGTGTTGATAATAATAAGTATAATGGCCACTTTACACTTCCCGATATCGTCGTCCAACTTCGATAAAAAGTCACGTGGTTCGTGCATTGGCCCCGATATCGTTTGTGTGTTGTGAATGTACAATTCGATGCAAGAACGATGCCAAATCGATATCGGGGTAGAAATGAGCAGGCTCTCCAACTGCCCGATATTGGATGTACGATCTGGCAGGATTGTGCTGTGTGACAGCCCAACAACGATTTGTAGAACAACTTCCCCTATTCTCTCCCATGTTAAATGGTCTTTCCCTGCGTCGCTTGTACAAGGGGGCGTAGACATCGCAGTTGTGTTGCCTGCAGATATCTACCTGTGTGACAGCTCCTATGCAATCTTGGAATTCTGCCCAAAAAGTGCGCGCTCCCGTGCCATTGTATCCAATATCGAAACAATGTTGGAACGTGTAACGTGGCCATCAGGGTTGTTACCTTAAATTGTTACATTTCTTGGAGGTGTGGTCAGGAGATCCCCCTAAGGCGAGGACTGTGGTGCCCTCTGATTAGTTATACACACTGCCCCACATGGCATGCACTGCTCCTCCATGGCACACTGGGTCCCCATGCTGGCCCACTCTGTCCTCCCATGGCGCACACTTTACAAAATAAACAATGTCATACTCGCCTCACTCCACCGCTCTCTGAAGCTGGCGCCATCTCTGCTTTGTATTTATATCAGCATCTGGTCCTGTGAGCAGCGCGCAGTGATGACGTCACTCTGCAGCAACACTCACATGACCAGAGGCCGCCACAGCACAGACAGCGGGGATGGATGGCCGCAGGAAGCGATGGAGAATGGCATCTATGACATCGTTTGGATAGTCAGTGCTTTCCACGCAATGAACGTGTGGAAAGCACTGACTATTCACGCAGCTAGCAGCTGCGGACCTGCTCCTGTAATATGCGCTGCTCTCCCGCTGGTGGTTTGACAGCGGGATGCAGTAAATATTACAGGAGCATAATGAGCAGCCCCACGTGACCACGGCCCGCAACTGCAGCCTCCTACCAGCCTCCGGACACCGCTCCACGGGCCCCCCATCCCCTACTGCACAGCACACAGTAGTTTTGCATTATAAAAAGCACCCCGCACTTTCCCCCAAAATTTGGGGGAACAAAAGTGTGTCTTATAATGCGAAAAATGCAGTATATTAGTATGTGATAACCTTCCTTGTGTGCTCTCCCTTTTCTCTTTGTTGCCACCCATTACATGAATTACTGTAATAGAATTCTTTTGTATGACCTTATATTCATCTTTTTTTTCTATATCTATGACCTTTTTGTTCAGGATTTTTCTTACTTTTTATTTAGAAAGTAAGTATTATAACATTTAAAGGGAATTATCATTTCAGAAAATATATAATTTGAAGACTGGCTGGGCACCATAGGTAGAGAAGTGACTAATGGTACCGTCACACGCTAGGATATAGGTGAACGATATCGTTAGCTATGTCACGTGACCGCGATCCTTCCAACATCGTTAGTGCGTTGTCACACGCAAGGATATCGTTACCGATCTTAAATTTGGCAACGTGCCAGCTACTTGGTGAAAAATGTTTGAACGATTTTAAACAGCGGCAGTAATAGGAGAATTTTGAACGACATCGTTGAAAAAGGTTTCACACTGAACGATGCTTCCCAGAACCTTAATTGAACGACGAACGCTAGATTTGAGGTCAGGATCTCATTTTTAGGATGAACAATCCAACGATTTTTCATTCCAACATCTTCGTTTAAACGCAACGATGCACAAACGATATCGTTTGAACCATCACAAATCCGTGACGTTTCAACGATATCGTTAACGAGATCCTAGCGTGTGGCGGTACCATAAGGCCACGTTCACATGGTCAGTTTTTGGTCAGTTTTTTTACAGCAGTTTTTGTTAGCCAAAACCTGGAGTAGATGAAAAATACAGAAGAGGTGACGTCTTTCTAATAGGTCAAATTCACATGTTGAGTAATTGGTCAGTATTTTACATCAGTATTTACAAGCTAAACTCAAGAGTGGAACAAATCAGCAGAAAAGTATAAGGCTATGTGCCGACGGCGAGTTGTTTCTTTTTATGTGTTTTTGCTGCTTTTTTTTGTCACAGAACTGCATGTCTATCCTTCTCCCAGGAAAGCCTATGTATGAGAAGTCTGAAGTGCTGTGCTATCCTATTGATGTTTTTCTTCCTTGCAGTTTTGATGCAGTTTGTAGTCAGGGCAAAAGAATGCGCATGTCAGTGGTTTGGTGCCTTTTTCAGCCGTCCCAGGCATTCATAGTAGTGAAAAAAACGCATACGTTTTGTGGTGCTTTTTTCTACCTACAGGGTGCAGTTTAGCAGCATTTTGATGCAGAAAATTTCTGCACCCAAAAAAGTAGCGTCCGCACATGGCCTAATAGAAAGATATCACCACTTCTGTATTTTTCATCCACTCCTGGTTTTGCCTTACAAAAACTGATGTGAAAAACTGAACATGTGAACATAGCCTAATCTAGCACCATTCCCCACTGCTCCAGATGATTGACAGGTTTCTCCCATATGTGTACATAGAGAAGAGACCTGTCAATCACCTTGAGTGCTGAAGGCAGCTTTGTAAAATATTTTTTTCCTGAAATGCTTGAGCGATTTAGAAAAAACAAACCTTGATGCAGTCATTCGGCCAGGCCCTGATTCATGCTATCCATGGTTAGGACAGTATGAATCGAGTGACTGGTTCCCTTTAACCCGTTGTATCTTTCTTTATTTGTTTTTTATTAAACACAGCATTTTATAAGGCATAGATGAAAATGAACAGATATCTTGTGTTTTTTTTTTTTTTTAGTGGGATTACTGAAAGCTACCAGAGAGACTTTAATGTCTCTGGAAACACCAGCTGACAAAAAAACGAGGCTGTGGGTATGTATCCCTTTGCCTATTACAAGATTTGTGTATAATTAATTTGTAGACCATGCAGGAAAATGTACTTTCGAATTTTGTTATTTCTTTTCAGTGATCTTTTTTATTTATTTTTTTAAATAGTTAACACAGAAGTTCAATGAATTACAGTAAGGGTACCGTTACACGGTACCACCTCGCCGGAGATGTCGGCAGCGACTGGCGGGAGTGCGCATGCTTTTGGCGCCCCGCCAGCGTCGCTGCCCCCCGTTTACACAAGGAGACACCTCCGGCGAGGCACAGGTGAGCTGACAGGCGGCATCGCCGCCGGGGTGTCTCTCAAAACCCCAGCGGCGATGCAGTACAATGGCTCCCATCGCCTGTCAGGTCACCAGCGGCCGTTTACATTGGGCGATGTGTACACATCGCCCCAGATCGGTCGCCTGGTTTCACAGTGCTGCTGTGAAACCAGGCGACCAGTCGAATGCGTCGCCCTCGCCCAGTTACATAGCGCGACGCGTTGGCGGTGATAGGCCACTCCCCCGCTTCGCCTATAGTATCACCGCCGACGTCGCCAGGTGTGACGTGGCCTTAAGGAGTGAGGCAACACATGCTGGCTGCTGCTTGATGGCCAAAACTATTCCCACAGGCTTTTATCTTCACAATTTGTTTCACAATTTTATGGCCATTAGCCCTTCCATGGGCAGAACATCGACTAAACAGTCCGCAGCGATCTCCAGCACACCTGATCAGCTGTGCAACCACCAGAGATCCGATCAGCTGATCAGCTGCCAGTGAAGCGATCACCTGATTAAGGCTAAGGTCACACTTGGCATGAGTTTTTTTAGTGCCTTAAAAAAAAGCATGTGTTTCTGCATGCTTTTTTCATTTCAGCATGCGTTTTTTAAAGTGTCTGATGGCACCCTGCGTTTTTGCATACCTTTTTAAATCCGCACCCAAAAAAAGTTCATGCACCATTTTTTTGGTGCTGTTTTAAAAATGCATGCGTTTTTTTAACATGGGCCCCTATTGAAAACGCATGTGTTTTTGGATGGTACTAAATGGTACAATGTACCATGCATTTTTACATGCGTTTTTGATGTCAGCTACTCACATAAGTGCAAAAACTCATGCCAAAAACGCATGGCACTTTAGACATGTGTTTTTGTTATTAAGACATGCGTTTTTGCTATTAGGGCATGCGTTTTTTAACATGGGGGGCCTATGGGTGTGTTTTTACATGCTTTTTTAAAAACGCAGGTCTCCAAAAAAGCATGAAAAAAACGCAAGTGTGACCCTAGCCTAAGTCAGCTGCACAGCACAGAGATCAGCTGATGTGCTCTCCGCTCAAGCTGACTCAAGCCCGGTGATCATCAGCTGATCACTCACTGGCGGTTAAGTGAATCATGGGCAGGTCCTGTAAGTACTCAATCTACCCACAGGTCCTGTCTATGCCCAGAAGGAAGACCCCGCCAGGCAGGGTAAGAAAGTGTGTGTGCGTGTCTGTATGTCTATCTATGTCCCCAAAAAACAGTAAAAAAGCAGTACAAATGGATGATGCGTTTGTGATGTTTTTTTCAAAAACTTGATCTGATTTTGAGGCAGAAACTGCACCAAAAATGGATCAACAAAATGGAGCACAAATGCTCTGTGTGAACGAGGAGTTATTCTGACAGTCAAAAAGACAATGAGCCCTGGCAATCAGTTTGTTATTCCCTATCCTATGACTAGGAAATAACGTACAAATGTGAAAATAAACCTTTAAAGTATATGTCACGATAATATGTTAGGGCAGCATATCCGTGCTGCAGGTATGTAATTCTACTTGCCAAAACCCGAACAAGAATCTTGTACTGATTGGCTGCTAGTAATAGTGAATAGTGAGTATTTATTTTAAAAGTGCAAAACTGAACATTCTTAACGGACAATATCACACTATATAAAATATATATTATAGTGCATATTAAAAACTATTATTGGTTATAAAAAGAATATCTGTATATTCAGAACTATGTTTGGTTATTTTTTGTATAATATAGTCAAGTAAAGCAAGATGCTGTTTCTACAATAAGGGTGTACATGTATATATAGATACTTAAGAGAAATACATCTACTTACATAATCATGAAGTGTCATCCATTATCCACTACCAGTGTCCCGATGTCTTCTTATCTTGAACCGATGGTAGCCATATTTGCACACCAAAGTGATGGATGTACAAATATATGGGTGTACAAATATGGCGCCCGCTGGCAATAATGGCGCCTCACACAATAACGCCAGTTGTACCGCCAACATGTGCAAGCGACGACACCCGAAACTGACGTTGAATCCGCCACACACGCAGCCTGCCGGACCTTACCACCGAATGACAAACTATGCCTGCAGGGGGCAGACTGTGCACAGGGAGAAGAGAAAGTGCATGGGGGTAGAGATGATACAAGTGGACAGATGGCATACAGGGGGAAGAGATCACATGGAGGAGAGATGGCACAAGCGGACAGACAGTACACAGGGGGAAGAGCGAGAGCAAGGGGAGAGCCGACACAAGGGGACAAAAAGAACACAGGGGAAGAGAGTGCCCATGGGGGGATAGACAGCACAATGGGAGAGATAGTATACAAGGTGGGGAGAGATTGCACACAGGGTGACGAAAGAGCACACAAGGGCAGAGAGACAAAGCACAAGAGGAGAGAGCGCCCACAGGGATAAGAGAGACAGCAGAAGAGGAGAGGGAAAGCACAAAAGGGGAGAAGACAGCACAAGGGGGAGAGAGAGTAGATGTGGGGGAGAGGCGCTTGCCACGACCCAGTGTCACAGAGCCCCGTCCCCATTGTGACATCACCACCCTCCCAGTGCGATAGCATCAGGCACCCATCTAGTCAATCATAAAGATAATTGCATGTGTAATTGCGGTATCAGGTACCGCTAGGAACCGTTGGAACGCGCATGTGCGACACCCGGTGGTTTCTAACCTTCAGTAGCGGCGTGTAAAGGTACCATTAGACAGTAAACATGTACAACACATAGATGCAGGCTTGGACTGGCCCTCAGTGTGTCCCTGTGCCGAAGTCAGCCCCCCCACCTCTCTATATGGGCTCTCTTTGGCACAATAAACTTGATTGACTATGTATAGACAGAAGCCGCATCTAATCATTTATTTCACAAACTACCCAGTATATTATTATTTCTGAATGTGGGTAATGTAATATTGCATGTAGCTGATCTGTGGGCCACCAGAGTCAATGTTACTGCTGGACCCTTAGCACCCCAGTCCAACATTGCATGTATCACATCTGTTTCTTTATCCACTGGGCCATTGGGTTGCATTGTGGGGTATGCTCCGCAGTCTAGATTAAAGTTTCACATGTCTCTGTTCCTTTCTTTTTGCAGAGAAAGATGTTTCAATTACTCTGTGGCATAATTTCTACTTTTGGCTTGGAAAAGTAAATCATAGAATTCTTTCAGAATGCATTAAATTACTTTCAGTTCTTGGCATCTTTCTGGTGATGGTCTTTCAAGTGCACTCCAAAACAAAATCAAACAGTTTGCTTTTTTTTTTAAAGGGATCCTGTCACCCCCAAAACACCTTTAAAGCTATTAAAACCTGTCCCTACAGCATATTAACACTTTCCCTACACTCTTTTTAGCTCCTAAATGCAGTAAATGATATTGCATAAAAACGTTTTATAAGTACCTGCTTAGTGATGATAATGAGTGACTATGCTATTCATAGTCACTCATCAAGACTGCCCCTCTGCTTCATAGCACGCCTGAATAGGCGTGATCTACATCCAGGATTCAAAATCGCGCGTCCCTTCTGTGCCCTGTGTCGTAGGAGGCTGCAGTGTGGCTTGTGACGCGATCCGCGTCATTCCCGGCGCCCTGTGACGTATTTACAGCGGCGCCGCGCTGTGAGCTTCAAAATGTGCACTGCGCATGCCCAATGCGCATGCGCAGTGCGCATTTTGAAGCTCACAGCGCGGCGCCGCTGTAAATACGTCACAGGGCGCCGGGAATGACGCGGATCGCGTCACAAGCCACACTGCAGCCTCCTACGACACAGGGCACAGAAGGGACGCGCGATTTTGAATCCTGGATGTAGATCACGCCTATTCAGGCGTGATATGAAGCAGAGGGGCAGTCTTGATGAGTGACTATGAATAGCATAGTCACTCATTATCATCACTAAGCAGGTACTTATAAAACGTTTTTATGCAATATCATTTACTGCATTTAGGAGCTAAAAAGAGTGTAGGGAAAGTGTTAATATGCTGTAGGGACAGGTTTTAATAGCTTTAAAGGTGTTTTGGGGGTGACAGGATCCCTTTAAACATTTGTATTTTATTAACATTTTATGAGTTTGACTAAAGGTACCTTTACACGCCGCGACGGCAGGCTAGATACATCCCGCTACTTCACGTGCACGAGCACGCTCAAACGGTTACAAACGGTCAACGCACCCTCTTTACACGCCGCCACAAGGTGCGCTACGCCACGCTACATCTATAGCTAGCTACATCGCCGGGTGTCTCAAGTAGCCAGCTGTAGCTCATTTACACACCGCTATAACCAGCTACTATGGGCGGACCTGGTGCAGCAGGGCCAGCACATAGGCGTGCCACAATTGTGGATTACGAGCCGTCCGTACGCTGATAGGACAAAGCAATAACATCCTGATTGGGCAGGCAACGCAGGAGGCTGAGTAATACAGCACGCTCGAGCGATTGTGTAGTGTGACTCGTCAGCTCCTTAAATATGCCTCCCTATGCAGCGACTACCAATCGTCATGCAGCAGCTTCCACCAATGATCGCAGATGGGGCGCGGTAACACGGAGCCAGGGTCACGCCTTAGCTACATTGCATCTACATCGCAGGCTGTCCAGAGTTGCCTTCCGTTGCCTCTTTACACGCCGATACAGCTTGCTACCATCGGCGTTGTAGCCATCAGTTTTCGAGCAGAGCTAGGAAACAGATGTATCTGTTGCCGGCTGTAGCGTCACGTCTTCAGACGCCGCTACGACGGGCTACATTGGCGCCACAAGCTACATTTGTAGCCTGTAGCGGGATGTATCCAGCCTGCCGTCGCGGCGTGTAAAGGTACCATTAATGATTTATACGAATTGCCTCGCAGGAGAAATATGAATGCATTACTAACAGCGTAAGTAGTACTGAGTGGTATAATACTAATCATGAAGTACAAAATTGGGAAAAAAAAGAAATGATAAGAGCAAAAGCAAATTAAGATACCTTGACATAAATTGATTCAAAAGGGACGGTGTGTAGTTGGTCCGCGCTGCTACAAAAGACACAAAACTCAAATCTTCAGTTACTTGAGGTTTATTGGACCCATCCAATGCATTTCAGAGCCTGCTATGCTCCTTCATCAGAGAATTAATCTGATGCATTCCCTGATGTAGCAGCGCAGACTACCTACACACTGTCCCTTTTGAATCTTAAGGATTGCCTACCACACTGCACGTGGAAGTGTTTGTCTTGCAGCAGCTACCTTATGTGTTTTATACTGGTGGTGTGTCACACAACCTAAAAAGATGAACAGTTAAGGGGGTGTCACACGCGTCAATGTCGTCAGCGATCTGATCGACATTGACGGCTGATTGCTGGTGAGCTGTCACACAGACAGACTCACCAGCGATCAATTGACCAGTGACATCATGGAAACGATTTAAATATCGTTTCCACGATGTCCTGCTCCCGCTGCCAGCCTGCTGGAAGCGGGAGCAGCCTGGTCTCCAAGGTACACTGCGGGTAACTAGGCAGCGCGCGCTGCCTAGATACCCGACGTGTACCTTAGTTACCAGCCTCCTCCGCTCACCCGGTGAGCGGAGGAGGCTGGTAACTAAGGTACACAGTCGGGTATCTAGGCAGCGCGCGCTGCCTAGTTACCCGCAGTGTACCTTGGAGACCAGCTCCCAGCGCTTGTGACAGGCGCTGGGAGCTGGAATATCGCTAGTCCCGGTGTCACACGCAGCGATGCTGCGTGTCCACCGGGCGACAATCGCCAGGTTTCAGAGCTGGTTCTGAAACCTGGCGATCATCAACCAGCGATTTATCGCTGGTTGATGCAGTATGTCACACGCGTCAATATCGCTGCAACGTCGCGTGCAGCCGATATCGTGCAGGCGATATTGACGCGTTTGACACCCCCTTTACATTTAGCAGCTTCAGAGCCCCCCTCACATAACGATAAGACCCTATTTGCGCTTGCTTCCTTTGCAGTTATAAATCGTTGACATAAATTGAGAGATATATGCTTTTAATATGAATGACCTTTCTTAGTCAAAATGATCACAGTTCAGGACCTAGTGAATAATATCAGATTATATACACACGGTCCCCAGTTCATTACTGACTCTTGCCTGTTTTTGTTTTGTTCTGTTCCTTTTTTAAGGTCTAATAATATTTAAGGTCTATAAAAATAGGTGAATGCATATATAATCTGTGCTCGCTTATTTTTTTGCTTTGTGGGCAGACTTTAGCAATTCCAGATATTTTTGTCATATCAATCGTGACTTATTAAAAAAATATCATAACTCTACTCCAGTCCCCCTGAGTGTCGTTTTGAGTATGCCAGTATTTTGGTTCAATTTTTGTGCCATTTTGTGAATTGTGAAAATTTTGGTAATAAACACAAAAACAGTTTGACAGAAAAAAAGACCATTTTTTGACTCCTTGCCAAATTCATGAACTGCATTTACTATTTTGAAGAATTTGGCGAAAAATGCAGTAATTAATATTTCAAGACAAAAAAAGAAAGTGACTTTAACAAATGCAAATGATGAATTAGGGTCCTAGGATATAATTGTTAGCAGTGGTAATACTAAAGACTTCAATTACAACTTTGCATGCAATCTGACCTTGTTGATCTCTTGCTATATTCAAAGACTACTTGTCCTCCATTTTGCATGTGTTTCTCAATGTACTGGTGTATACAGTCATGGTTGAAAGTATTGGCACGCTTAAAATTGTTCCAGAACATGAAGTATTTTTCCCAGAAAATTTCTGCAAATTGGAACAACACAAAAAAAAAGAGGAAAAAGGCAAATTGAACATTATTTCAAACAATATATATGTGTATATACTGAGCGAACGCACCTAAGCAGTTAGCAAAATAGAGAAAATCCAGAAACGTGCATAATTCCACCATGGACGTGAACATAAATATGCATAAATCCCATTGATAACAAATACACTGTCAAGCCAGCATAGACCCATGGTGATAATACATTGACAGGTATTGCAGTTGATGTAAATAGGAGGCTGGGCATATGTCCAGGAAGATGGAGCTATAAGCTGAGTGGATGTTACATAAATGGATAAAAATTATATATAAGGGTAAGTAGAGGTATTTGAACACCCAAATTTGTAGAGTAATTTAATTCAAATGTGGACAGATAGTTTGTGCTATCACTGATGCACCCTGCGCCTGTGGTACAGGTTGAATTTCTTTGGATCTTGCTTGGAGCTTCTGATCCACCATTCGGACTATCCTGTGTTACAATTTTTTATCAATTTTTCCCTGTCATCCAATTCCAGGGAGAGCAGATTATCTACAGTGCTGTGGGTTGTAAACTTCTTGATTTTGTTGAACATCGTGGACAAAGGAATTTCAAGATCTCTGGAGATGGACTTGTAACCTTGAGATTACTGATATTTTTTAACAATTTTGGTTCTTAAGTTATCTGACAGTTCTCTTCTCTTTCTGTTGTCCATGTTTAGTGTGACACACACAGGCATGCAGTGCAAAGATTGAGTCAAAAAGTCTTTTTTTATCTGATTTCAGGTGTGATTTTCATAGTGCCCACCCCTGTTAGGCTGGTTTCATACTTAAATTTTTTTTTAAATCAGACAAGATCAGGTTTTTTGGGAAAAACCTAAACTTTTCAGGATTCAATTTTTTCCCATTCACTTAGATGGTGTCAGGAAGCAACCTGAAGCAACAGGAATTTACCTGACACCATTAAAGTAAGGCTGGCTTCAAAACACGGTTTTGTTCCTGTCCTTAGGATCCTGTTTTTTGCAGGACCCCACGGACAGGACATAATGTGTAGAAAAGTGTGGCCAAATATGGTCCTGGATCCGTTTTTTTGCAGGATTTGTTTTCTGCCGCTGTCCTTGGTGCTGAATTTACAGCCTGTGCATGAAATACTACTGTGCATGGTGCTGAATTTAGATTGCCAGGATTTGTGAGCATGCTCTGTGCAAAAAATCGGATCCAGGAAGCAATCCGATTTTTTTTTTTTTTACAAATCCAGCCCCCATAGACTCCCATGTTATGGCCGCCAGATTGCCCCGGGTCCGTTTCTGTCCGATTTTGTCCGATTTTTTTTTTTCACCAGAGCCCAAAAATACTGATTTTGGGCACGTTGAAAAACCGAACAAAAAGTAATCTGACACAGAATACACAAAATCCGATGGCCAAATAGGTCCAATCTGACACCATAGGGATACATGGGAGGCAAAACCGGATCAGGTTCTGTCCAGTACAAACTTGACAGAACCTGATGCACAAAACCGTGGTGTGAAGCCAGCCTTAGTAGAAAAAAAAAACTGGATCCTGAAAGAATCAGGTTTTTGCTGAAAAACCTGATGTTGCCTGATTTGAGAAAAAAAAAATGCAAGTGAGAAACCAGCCTTACTTGCTACAAGTGAGTTTGAGCAAGAATCATATGCTTGAAAATTTATTTACCCTCAGTTTTAGAAAGGTGTCATCAATTTTCGGCCCATTTTGGGATTTTTCTGTGAAATTATGTACAGTTTGCCTTTTTTAATTTTTTTTTTAATTTTTTTTAATTTTTGTTGTGTTGTTCAATACACACAAAGAACATAAACATGTGTAGAAAAACACAAGTAATTGCAATAATTTTCTAGGAGAAATACTTAATTTTCTTGAATAATTTCAAGGGTGTCAACACTGTTGGCCATGACTGTATATAACTTTGTTAAACTGATAGCTTTGTGAGTTTTTAAATTCACTTGTTTTCCCTTTTATATTCAAGGAGGAACAAGCAACAACATGAGCTGGAGTTTTCTGACACGTCTCTTAGAAGAAATCCATAATCATTCAACATTTGTTGGAAAGATTTGGCTGACTGTACTGATAGTTTTCCGCATTGTTCTGACAGTTGTGGGAGGAGAATCCATTTACTATGATGAACAGTCTAAGTTTGAGTGCAACACTGATCAGCCTGGTTGTGAGAACGTTTGCTATGATGCCTTTGCCCCCCTTTCTCATGTTCGGTTTTGGGTATTTCAGATTATCTTGGTGGCCACGCCACCTCTCTTGTACTTGGGATATGCTATTCATAAAATTGCAAAAATGGAGGAGCGTAATGAATATGACAGGAAGACGAGAGTTAGAGCTTTGTCTTTGCGCTGGAAGCAAAATCGCGCTCTTGAAGAAGTGGAAGATGACAATGAAGAGGATCCCATGATGTATCCAGAGACTGAACTTGACAGCGACAGAGCCAAAATAAGCCACAACAAAGTAAAACATGATGGACGAAGGCGGATAAGAGCTGACGGACTACTCAGAATTTATGTCCTTCAGTTGTTGGTTAGGACCATTTTTGAGATTGGATTTTTGGCTGGCCAATATTTCTTGTATGGTTTTGAAGTGATTACAAGATATGAATGCCACAGGAAACCCTGTCCACATACAGTGGACTGCTTTATATCCCGGCCCACTGAAAAGACTATCTTCTTGTTAATCATGTATGGAGTAAGCTGTCTGTGTCTGCTCCTGAATGTTTGGGAGATGCTCCATCTTGGGTTTGGAAACCATACGAGATGCACTAAATAACAGAGGGAAACAACAAGTGGATGATTCTTCATCATATAATTATCCTTTCTCATGGAATACACCGTCAGCTCCCCCTGGATATAACATAGCTGTGAAACCAGATCAGATCCATTACACAGAACTTACAAATGCCAAAATGGTTTATAAACAAAACAGGGCCAATATTGCTCAGGAACAACAGTATGGGAACAGCGAGGACAGTATTCCAACTGAACTAGAACACCTTCACAGGGAGGTCCGTGTGGCTCAGGAACGCCTGGAATCTGCTATCCAAGCTTACAGTGGCCATAATAACCCACCTTCCACCAAAGAGAAGAGGTCAAAAAAAAGGCTCAAGTAAGAGCAGCGTTAGCAGCCGGTCTGGAGATGGAAAGACTTCTGTGTGGATTTAACAATGCACCAGCATAAAGTTGTGGCTTACTGTCTCCGGGAGGAACAGACAGCAGAGTGATATCTTCCATTCCTGTAAATATTTTTGCTCTTTTGGAGAAATGCAAGATGTCCATTCCTTTTATATGATGAAAGCATTGGGGGAGAAACCCATGGATTATTCAGTCTGGTTCTTTGGCTCATGAAACTTTGACTGTGACCTGCAATCTATCACACAGCGCATTCCTGGTCTTTATTATATTCTTGTATATTGAATGCTGAAAGGTTTTTATACATCTATTTTATGCTATATCCTTTTTTTACATTATTCATTTCTAGGATCTGGTTCTTTTTTTCTTTCTAGTCAGTATTGAAGGGCGGGTAATTTATCAAATTTGATATGTTAGTAAACTTGTTAATAATTATAATACAATCAAGCAGCTTCTATTTATTAGTTTTGTAGCTGCAAATGACTGGATAAATTACTGCCTTTACCCCTCTGCTGCCAGACTCCGTCTCAGGTCTCAGCCGTGGCCATTAAAGTGCCTTGTATTGTTTTGCAGAGTGCTGTGTTGGAATATATCAAGGACTTTTTGGCCCCCAAAGTGCCACAGTATGTTTGACAACTCAAGCAGACGCCTTATTTTTGTTAAAAAAAAAAACCTTTTCATATCTCCTCATTCTGTGTGCAAATTACCCCTGTCCGAGCAGATGCTTAATTTTTGAATTCCCGCTCGTGACATGCAAAAATTACCTGTTCACTTTAGGGAGATGTAGACGATCTGGAAACGAGCCAAGATGGCCGCACACGAATCCCACCCAGTGTGCCATGATTGACGTTCATGCAGACAGAGTTAAGGGCGCAGGCTACTAAGGACACCTTTACCACAGGAGTAGAAGGGAATAGTAGTGGTGGGGGTGATGGCAATGTGGGGGGCAAAAAGCACCTGACAGGTTCCTTTGAATATAATGTATTTTTATTTTATATCAACAGAGCTGACCTCACAGGATAAATTGTTCATGAAACATACTACAACGGACAATTTATTCATTAACTTATAGTGTTTAGTTTATTAACTCTGGGAGAAAGGGAAAGGCATGTATAGAGAGAAACCAGATCCCAGACTTCCCCTTCCTACAAATTCATCAGATGTTTGTTATGGGAGGAAATAAATCCAGTTCACAGCCAAAGACATGACTGCTACATACAGAGAAACGGCATGTCTTTGTCTCAGACTGTATTTTTTCCTTCTATGTGAACAAGTGCCTCCCTTTTCCATCATTGTCTTGTTTCCCAATATCTTAGTTTTATTATTATTTGAATGTTATAAACTGTTAATGTGTAAGAAGCAAGTTTTATCTCTCTCAGTAAGGAGAATTAAAAATAGTCTTGAAAATAACACCTTCTAATGGCTAGCAAAATAAATGCTAAACAGCAAGGTCTAGAGATAATTTGGGCCCCTTCATCAGGCTTGTCACAAGTTTTCTTTATAGATTGCTGTTTAACATCACTTGTTATGTTTCTTTTTACTGAAAGCATTAAATCTCTTTTTCAGCTGGCGACATGGTACCAAGCTTTGTTTCTTACACAAAAAAAAAATTCTGAAACATTCCCCACTTTAAATGTTTATGCTGGTTTATTTATTGAGCAGAGGTAATTACAGTAATGTTATACTTGCTAGAAAGAAAGCCTAGACACAACAAGGCCTGTATGGAGTTATTCAGCATCTCTACGGTTCTGTAATATGTAACCATTCGCACATTGTTAGATGCCATATAATAACTCCATAATAAAGCTCCATGGGACATCAGATATGTTTTCTGACTGATTCTTTATGAATCTCCGAGAGAAAAAACAATACTACAAATGTCCCAGTATGAAATCATAGGTTATAGATTGGTATGGTGTTTTATTATGATTGCACACAACTTGGAACTCGTTTAGAGAAAGTCATGCACCTAAGACCCACCTCCAGGTAAGTATGTATTTATTTTTTTTATGACAAAAACAAACACACTGGAAGAGTATCCAAATTTTACAAATTTGAATGCTAAATCTTTGGCTCTTGTAAATATAACCAAATACCATGAAAAGGTAGTCCTATCTGCAGGCACAATGTAAGTGTCAATCATGTGCCTTGCCCCTGGCTGTCACCCTGGCTAGTGCATATGTTGATGAGTACACTAGATGTCACCTCAGATCTAGTGCAACATGGGATGGTAAACAAACGGGACTAGACAAATAAAAACATAAAGCAACTTGACTGCTTCCTCTGGGCACCAGTACTGCAGCCATCATGACTCAAAACAGGTTCATCAAGCTTCACTCTTTCCTCCAATGTGGTCAGAATACACTGAGATCTATTACCGGCATCAGGTGATGGATCATGAGACTATTTAAAGGGAATGGGTGTGGTCACCAACCAGCATCACCTGACCCAGCAATTTCCAGAAGCTACCAGTAAGGAAAACTGACATTTAACCCTTCCTGACACGAAAGAAATTAAAGACATTTAAAATACCACAGACATCTGAGCTGTCACAAATCTAATGGCTGGAAAGTTGAGACAGCATCCCCCTTTCTATGAGGGGCCTCAGGACCCTCAAGTCCAGAAATCTACAGCAGGGATGCTTCAACACACTTTGGTTCACTTCTGCAGTCATCTGACCTTCCCAATTACCATAAATGCAGATAAAAGGTGGCGGTAATAAAGTCAGCTCCATAGACACGACATATCTCCTGAGCTTTGAAACATGTTATAGGCATTTAGTACTGGGTAGCTCCAGCCGAAAGGTCATAGGGTTAACAATATTTGGGGATAAATGGACAGACTCCAATATTATGACTCCCGCCCCCTCCACCCGAGTAAACCTGTCAGGGAGGGCGAAATGGGTTTCCAACTGTGTCTGGGCATGAGCCGAGACCAGAAAACCTGCAATTTGCTGCAGCTATCGCACCACCTGAGAACATAAATTCTTAACCTCAATGAGGGTCTGGATCAGGTGTGCGAAAGCTGTAACCTGATAAATCAAAACTCAGAAAATGTTGTGGGCCAGTAATGTCACGCTGGGATAAATGACTCCCAACTCAATGGGTACAACAGTGGATAGTAAAGAGAAGGAATGCCCTGACGGTAGGCGCAAGGGATGGGACACCTCCTGACACTCGCCTGTGTCTGTCCATAAGCTGCCCTAGCACCCCTATGTGGGTCTTTCCCTGCCGCCATCACATTCCTAGTCCCTGGCTGTCATTTTTACTTACCCAGCTAATGCACAGGCTGGTGAGTACACCAGATGTCCCCTCTAATCTAGTGCAACACAGGAAGGTAAACAGACAGGGAACTAAACAAAAAAGTATATTAAACAATTTGCTGCCTCCAGACACCAGGACTGCAGCCAACAGGACTCCAAACAACTTCACTACTTAATCCACCATGATCAGAATAGAATGAGATCTATTACCGGCATCAGGTTATGACTCATGTGGCTTTTAAATTTAAAGTGAACAGGTGTGGTCACCAACCAGCATCACCTGACCCAGCCACTTCCATGAGCTACCAGCAAAGAAAAACTGACATTAACCCTTGCTGGTACAAAAGAACTGAAACACATTTAAAATACCATAGACTCCTGAGATGTCATAAATCTCCAAATAACTGGAAACTCATGACAGATATGGGCTAAATCTGCAGGTTAATAGTGTTTGGAAGCTGCCCAGCAGCTGCACATTAAACCCTGCTACGGGAGGGAATAAACTTCAATACTGCTGAGAGCGTTCCTATTTCAGTCATGAGGGAGGTGCCGGTTCAATCATCTACAGCTGTACCTGCACCCCACACTGAGTGACAGGCTCCTCTAATGCTGAGCAGCTGTCATTCAGTGCTGTGGTTAATGCCATCACTCGCCAAACAGCGGTGACTGAACCTGTGCCGGTGCCTCCTTCATAACTAATGCAAATATGGATACAAAGTTGCACACTCCTTTAGATGTTTTTGATGCAAGGTTTATTATGAACAGTTAATGACCACAGATGTCAACGCGTTTCGGCTTTAACCAAAGCCTTGATCACGACAATTGGCTATGAAACAAAACAAATAAAAGTGTATAAATATTTCCAAACATATGGTGTCACCTGTGCTGTAGAGAGCACAGGAAAAAGGCAATTTATATAGGTCAACGATACTGTTGAGGACAGCAAGAATGTATTACTGTCCCAGAGGATGTTATTAGTACATAGAAGGTAATAGGGGAGCTGAGCAGTTAGTTTAGGGAGTGCCAAAGAGTTGGTCAGTAGCGATTGGAGGAAGGTATAGATAGGTTAGAGAGGAATTAAATATAAATAGGTGTATATAGATATACTTAATTAGACATATTTAGTTAGAGAGATAGGGTCGTAGTATGAAAAAGTTTCCGAGTTACCAGGTGTAGGTCATGGAATGTTCTAGGATAGGATTGGAAAGAGGCGTCTTTCCTTGGTGGCGAACGCTTGATTAAGGTGGTTTGCTATATTTCAATAATTCCCAAATGGGGGTAGGCATTTTTCAGCACGGTCCTATGGAAAGCAATATCATAGCTGTCACTATTCTGGCAAGAAGATCAACCAGAGCTAAATAAAGTACCATGTAGCGTTAGTCCCTCCAGGCTGACAAATCATTAGTATTATGTGATTATAGAGTTTGATTATATCTCCTTAGTTTCAATGTAGCCTAAAAAGATATATGTGTCAAATAGGTTGTATAATATATGTGCAGAGCTAATCGTTGTCAAAACAAAAGTTCCCCCCGCTTTTTACCCAAAGTGCATGTTGGGCATTAATGGACAGAGTGCCTGTCATTATAGAGTTAAATACCTTCTTTCAGTGATAGGTCCGCCCCCGTCAGGGTCCTGATAGGAATGAGCACAGTGTGTTATCGGTTGCTGCTATTTATAGTAGAAAACAGGAAGTGGGGAATCCGCACATGCTCAGTAGCGTGTCTCAGACAAAGTGTGGCAGAAGTGCCATGTTAGGTATATGCTAACCAGTGACTGCTTGTAGTTGAGAGTGCAATGCATCATGGGAGGGAAGGGGAGGAGCCGTTCTCAGCCTGTCAGCTTCAGTGTAAACAATGCTGCTAGTAGTAATTATAGCAGGAGATCGGTGTGAAGGGGGGCTGATTGTACGCATGAATGAAGGGTGTGTTATGGAGTATTCCACAGGAGGTATATTATACAAGAAGACAAGATCAATATTAGATATTTCAGTATTAGGAAGAATATAAAGGGCCCAAAGGGTGAAGCCATTGAGAGGAACAGAAGACATATACCGTATTTTTCGGATTATAAGACGCACTTTTGTTCCCCCAAACTTTGGGGTACAGTTAGGGGTGCGTCTTATAATCCGAATATACGTATATAGTATAGCATATTATATAGGGGATGGTGGGGGCAGCTCTGGAGTGTGCCCGGGGGTCCAGTGTGTGGCTGGGGGCTGCAGGAGGGAGCGGGAGATCTCCTGCTCCCGCTCATTTAATATGCACTGCCGCTGTCCATCACCGCGGTGCTGAAATCGCACCACGGTGATGGGACTGAGGGCGCAGTGCATATTACATTGCCTGCGCCCCCCCAGTGATTACACATGCCTCCCCTTGCTGCATATGACCCCCCAGGCTGCTGCACATAAATAAAATAACAAACGTTTTCCTCACTATTTCCAGTGATGAGCTGCCTGTCCCTCTGCTTTCTCTCCTCCGTGCAAGCTGCGTCCGAACTTCCTGCTTCTCTGCTTGTAATGTGAGCTGCTCAGCAGAGAGTCACATCGATATTTAAATCGTTTCCATGATGTCACTGGTCAATTGATCGCTGGTGAGTCTGTCTGTGTGACAGCTCACCAGCGATCAGCCGTCAATGTCGTCAGCGATCATCTCGCTGACGACATTGACGCGTGTGACACCCCCTTTACTGTATTAATGCTTTGCACTATATACAGATGTACAGCAATTTATAGTCATGGATAAATCTCACCCATCTTAAGGCGGAATTGAGCAGGCCCAATGTCATTCAGGTATTCAAGGTCCTAGTCCAGGTGCCAGGACTGACCCTATCAGTAACCCTGATGAAAACAACAAAAAAGCTTAGCCTTAAGCAGAAAGAACTCCCACCCTTACAAGGGCAGTCCACAACTTCACCCCAATCACTGTGTCCTAAATCTGTCCCTCCTGCAGATCGATGCATTTCATCTCTTTGAATCAGCAGGGGACTGGGTTCCTGGATTTAACAAGGGAAGCTGTCACATCAGCTTCAAGTAAAGGCAAAGGAGCAAATAGTAGCAGTGAGCATGGCTATAAAGCCAATCAATTCCAGCACCTGTAGCAGGTCTAATTAGTAGCAATCCTATCACCTGTCAAGTGTCACTTAGTCTACCTGGCTCCCAGATTGCATGTGTTTGATAGAGACACCACACATCATGCTGCTTCTGCCATCAACTACAAAGCGCTGACATCACATCAGCCCACCTCTGTCAATCAGAGGCATACCAACCTGGAGCACTGATTCAACTTCCACTGCGTCTCCAGCGCTGACATGGCATCACGTGATTAGTAAAGGGGGAGGGGGCGGCATCATATGATCAGTATAAGGGAGGGGATATATATTTTATTGTACATCACGCCGGACCATAATTACACCTTAACCTAATAACATAGGCTGTGGTAATGTATTATCAGTATACCAATACCAAAGCTAACAGGGACTCTTTTGTGAAAATAAAACCATGTCAAGGCAGCACGGTGATATAAACAAATGACAGGAAATATGAAAACATCTTTAATTGGCTAGTATCTCAGAGAATACTGCAGTGATTCAATAAAGAATTTAAAGAGAAAAAAAAGAAAACACTCAGGACATGTGCATAGAATCCTCACAGAGCAGCCAGGCAGATCAAATAAAGCTGGTAAAGTTCAGTTGCTCATTGAGACCCAATGGTGCCACAGTGTTCAGATGGAAAATGCACTTTGTCTCCCTCTGTAGCACCATCTGATCCCAATCACCGCCTCGAGGGGATTCTTTTACACTATTAATGCCAGCAAAAGTAAGCACCCTAGGGGTCAGCTCCGTGATTATCATTGACATATCTTGCCAATGAAGTTTCACGTTTATGTTCGATATCACCAAAGTGATCCCCAATGCGCCGTCTGAATTCCCGGATTGTTTTCCCAACATATTCTTTACAACATTAATAGGTGGCCTTGTAGATGACTCCCTGAGTGCAACAGTTGATGATAGTCCCAAACTCATATTGTTTACCTGTCACATTACTTGTGAATCTCTTTGTCACGTCAATATATGGACAGGCAATGCATCCTGAACACTTGAAACAACCTTTAAGATTGCTCGTTAGCCAAGTTTCCTCAACCAGTCTGGTGAAATGGCTATGTACAATTCAATCTTTGATCTGCTACTCCTGCAAATTATCAAAGGATGAACCGGGAGTTTTAGCCCTATATCAGGGTCCAAGAGAAGAATAGGCCAGTGCTTATCAAGGATCTTTTGTACATCATTTGAGCCATTATCAAAGGTGGTAATCAATCTATCTATGCCATCAGCCTCAGTCACTTTCTGTTTGGAAACTATATGCTTTTTTGAATATGAAAATAGAGTCTGTGGAGCCTCGTTTAGGAGTCTCAAAAATAGAACTAGCCAGATATCCCTCTAGGGCAGGACCTAGCCCTGGGGTGGTTCCTTGCAGAAACCACCATATGCTTTTTTGAGGATCACCTGAGGGTATCCTTAGCCATTAAATCTCTCCTTCAGAAGATGGGCCTGTCAAGTGTTTCAATATCCGAGCAGTTCTTTATCATATGCAAAAACTGCCCTTTAGGGACTCCCCTCATTAGATGACGTGGGTGACCACTCTCCAAGTGTCACAGGGAGTAAGTGGCTGTAGATTTACGATATATAGAGGTATGTTGCCCTGCTTCATCATCCCGCCAGATCAATACATCAAAAAAAGGGAGATATTTGCCATGGATTTCATTCGTGAATTTTGATCCAATAATGTTCACATCAAGGCCCGCTGCATAGGTCGAAAAGTGGTCCTTAGTTCTAGAACAGATGATAAAAATCGTCTATGTAGTATGCCCAGACATTGAACCTAGAGGTGAAATCCTCCATCCCTGATCTGAACACCATTGTTTTCTCCCATTTCGAGCCGGCACTGTCCTAGCCACAGGACCATCTCCCACCATTCCAAGAGCAAGTTGGCACACAAAGGGGCATAAGGGCTCCCCTTCGCAGTGGGCCTGAGCTGGTCGTAGATCTTGTGCTCAAAAAGGAAGACTTTTTGTTAGGCAGAAATCAAGCAGTTTTAACACAATCAGTGTGTTGTTGAAATTGTTGACCCCTAGTTGAGAGGAAGAACTTCATCGCTTCCACCCCTTGTGTATAGGGTATTGATGAATAGAGGGCCTCAACATGAATTCTACCCAACATAGCCGCTTTAGATATAGTCACACCCTCCGGTTTTAGAAGCAAATCGGGGTATCATGGGTATAAGATTGTAGGGCTACAACAAAGGGTCTGAGAATCTGGTCCAGTTAGATCACAAAGTTTTTTTTTGTTAAACTGTCATTGTCAGAAACAATAGGTCAGGTCTCCCTGTTAAAAGGCTTAGCGCGTTATGAACTTTCATCAAATAGTAGAAAGTTACCAGGACCGGATTTTTAGGCAATGGAAACTCGTATTCATTCATGTCAATCCATGAGATCCAAGACCTTCATCCAAAATACCTTTCAGTTCTTCTAAATATGTCAGGATAGGATTACAAGGCAGCACCTCATACTTTTCCTGTCATCCAGGATAGCCATACACACAGAATGTTAGTCATCTACATTTATAACAACCACATTGCCATTTATTAGACTCTTTCACTACAACGTGGTTGTCTTGTTCCAAACTGTATAGTGCAATCATCTCGTTCTTAGATTAAATGTAGTGTATGGTGTCTTGGTTGACAAATGTTTTAAATCCCTTGTAACCAGATTAGCAAAAATACATTGTTATACACATATACCCTCACTGGGTTTGCTTATTTATCAGCAGCTATTATTCTAAAATCATTTACAGGACCATATACAGTGCTCTGTGCTACAGAATGGTAATGTATCTGTAAAAAAAAAATGGATGGTCCGTGTACTGTCCATTTTTTTTCTCGCACCCTTTGACTTGTATTGGCGTGTCCTGCATGATTATCTGGATAGGGAAGTTGTAAAAAGTCTGCGCTTGGCTGTCTGTATGCCTTTTTGGTTACGGGGACCTGCTTTACCAAAATACTTGGAACTGAGTCTACATCCACTTTCCTTAAAGAGAACCTGTCATCAGGATTATTCATTTAAAATATATAAATAAAGTTGTGACCATAATGGCTCTGGTATACTGATTCATTAGATGCCGTAAATGTAGAAATCTGCATTCTGGTTGTTTAATCATCATTGGAAGTTTGCTTTCCTAAGGTTTCAGTGCATTGAGGCGAGACTGTGGGTAGGGTGTTGGATTTTCTCCAGCTTCTCCGCAGCACCATTTTACTGAAGCCCCACAGGAGATCAATCCAAACAATTGTTGCCCGTGGCTAGGACAGTGCTGGCTTGAAATTTAAAGCAGTAAGAAGATACAAAAACCAAGAGCAGGTGGAGGGGCCAGGGCAGAGTCAACTACCCTACCCACAATTGCACCCCACAGACCCGCCCCAATGTACTGAAAGCTTAGGAAAGGGAAACATCTAAGGATTAAACAACCAAAATTCTAAATTTCTTCACTGGAGGTAACTATTGATCTGTATAACAGGCCATAAATTTATTTTCACATGCATAATTCTGATGACTTTAACTGTCATCATTGTTTACAATTTGTGAAAGATCTCACAAAGGTGCTTTTTTATTTGAAGTTTGCACCTTATTGTTTAAGTAATTAGCCAGAGTAAGTCAGTTTTGCTTTTATCAGCAGAATGTTTTTATTTTTAATTTTACTTCTAAAACCAGCATTCATTCTTCATGCCCTGTCTTAAAGATTTTCCCCTTAATCCAGTGTCTGCTTTGCATTTTCTTCTAGGCTTTAACCAAAGCCGAGATACAAAGAGAAAAATGTACTCCTTCATCCTTATATGGTAGCAAGCTGAAAAGCAACAGACTAACGATTAATATGTGAACCACAGCTAGATGTGACAGCAGCGTAAAATAATGTTGACAAGCTCTGCGCACAGAATTCAGCCCTACTGACAGCATTAGAGACATTTACTATTGTTATTGTGATCCTTAACTAGGAATACTTCTAGCCCAAAGACTTAATAGTTTTACCCATTTTAGATTAAAACTATTTACAAAATAACTGCAAACTGTTCTGAACACTATGATTTGTATATCAAAGAAAAACAGCCAGACATTTTTAGTACTGTACGTAAGAAATTTGGCACTAATGCCAGTGTTACATTTATCAAAAGGATTATCCGGGACTTTGTTTTTTTTTTATGGGGCTAAGAACTTACCAGCAGGCTGACAGAACAGCTTTTTCTTTACCCTCTACTCTGTCGATGGGTATTATGATTGATGTCATGCTAATAGACAGACAAATCCCCGCTGCCTAACTCTGGGGAGGCAGCTGTCAATCAGCATGATGTCCCCAGTGATACCCTCGATGACAGAGAAAACCGGAAGTAAAAGAACTTCTCTGTTGGCGTGAGGTCAAATGAAGCCAGAGAATCCCTGTGTGAGCAGGAAAAGATCGTCACAGGACAGAACAGGCAGATAGTAACTACCTTGCCTGCAAGACATTGGCTCCAGAACCAAAAAAGTAAAGTCCCACTGTTTTAGACACATTTGTGCTCACTTGACAAAGTGGAGAGTGACCTAAGATGCTTTACACTTAGAAAAAAATATGGCACAAGATAATTGTATTAAAGTAAGCCATCCAAGAGCTGGTATAAATGTATCTAAAGGAAATGTGCCAAACTTGTAATCAAGCATAAGCCACTGTGATAAATGTGATTTACATATAGTTGAATTCTAAATTAATGAGATTTAAATGGATCTGTTGCCAGATTTCGCAATACACACTGCTTGCAATTTTACATAGGAACTGGATACTAAAGGTGAAATTAATCTGTGCTGCTGTGGGCTAGATCAAGGACTTGAGCAGTATTTTCAATGCATGTGGTATTATCCTACGCAGTTCAAAGTGTTTTCCTCACTTCTTCCTCAGGAAACCCACCAGTCTGGGTCTAATTGTTGGATTCCTGAGACAGAAGTAAGGAATACACTAAAACGCATAGAATAGAACCACCTGCTTGAAAATACTGTTTGAGTCCTTCATCTGTCTTAGGCTACTTTCACATTAGCGTTCCCCTCCGCAGCGTTCTGCGGAGGGGAGCCGCAATGTAAGCGCAGCACCGCCAGACCCTATCTTTATAATGGGAGCGCACGGTGCTGCGCTTGACTGCGCATGACCGTGCGCACCCATTCACTCCCACATGTTGCATTTCTTGTGCGGACAAGACTGGGTGATTTGTGCTCAGGCATCTGCCTGCGCACAGATCACATATGGGAGTGAATGCGTGTGCACGGTCATGCGCAATCAAGTGCAGCACCGTGCGCTCCCATTATAAAGATGGGGGCTGGCGGTGCTGCGCTTACATTGCGGCTCCCCTCTGCAGAACGTGCGGAGGGGAACGCTAATGTGAAAGCACCCTTACAGCAGCACAGATTTATTACACTTTTAATATCCAATTCCCGTGCATTTGCCTTCAACACTTGGATTCTGTAGAAGTTGTTTAATGCTTTTGTTACTGGTTGTGTTTCACACAACCACATAAGGTGAGTGAGCCACAATGAGTTATTTCTATTGCAAGGGTAAGACCCTGTAGCACTTCATTATATCCACTTCATTTCTTTTGCATTATTTCATAGATCTCTTAGACCTGATAAAATTGGTGTACCTGTCAGGATTGTTTAATTTCAATCTAGGCCAACCTATCCTTATTGATGACTCATCAGTGTTTCTGCTGCTGCTGAGATCTGACACTGCTCATTATAAGCTGCAGCTGGCTGTCAGTCATAGAAGCTCACTGCACATGGTCAGAAGTCGTTCCACCTTCCAGGTATACGCGCTATGCCTCTCTGAAGCCAAGATGCATACACCCGGCATCAGAAGCTCAATGCTGAGGGGTACAAAGCTGTGCACATGCATAGTTTTGTATAGCACTGTTGATAATTCTGACTATTGTAAAGCATGATATCATGTCCACAGCGGAGTGATAATGTGTAAAGTGGGATGACTAATCAGGGAACCAATGCCCCCTCAACTAGTCACAGCCCTAATTAGCATCTCATAAATGGTCCTTTAAAATACTTTTTTTAAGATGTGTTGTATGCCAATACATGAAGGGACTGTTAGGCAGTGCTTATAGGTACTGTATGTGCCCAGAACTACTCATGGTTCTGGGTGCACAGGGGACCTGATAAGTTCAATTGAAGGCCACGTTCTCACACTGAGTATTTGGTGAGCTTCTTACTGCAGTAAAAGTAAGCTAAAACCAGAAGTGAAAGAAACAGAGTAAGTATAATAGAAACAAGAGCACCCATTCTGTATTCTTTCCCTACTCGAGGTTTGTACCTCAGTATTTGTAAGTCAAAACCTGAACTAACACTCAATGTGTGCACATGGCCTAAATGAGCATCAACAAACCTAACTTGCCCCACCCTCTAGCCTCTGATCATCACTTGTTCCCTATACATGCTATCGCAGTACCATGGAGGAGAGCTCCTCAGTCCCCAGCCCATATATTAGTCGAGACTCTCGCTAGTGTATGTCATTTGTAGCACATCTCCAACGGTTCAGCCTTTCGTGACGTGGGCATGGGGCAATGTAAGATTTGGAAGGTCTCGGTTTAGCTGATCTGTGGTATTTTATAGATAATCAATACTTTATTGTTGTAACTGGTTGTATTCCTGTAAACCTATACCTTTTAGTAATTTGCAAGCTATTGTGTTCCTTTCTGCATTATGTCTCTCTTGTCTCTATTCTGCCAGTAGCAAGAAGCTTTCTTTGTGAAAGTTGTCATGTGATTAAATTTGCAGTGTATATACTGAAAAGGTTATTTATCTTTCAGTCTGGAGTAGGAGTTAGTTGGACAGACCTTGTTCATGCCCCACTTACTTGCTAATTTTTGTCTGTATTCTGGGGTTTGGCTGATTTGGCTGTCTTCACTGACCACATAATACAGCATGAGAGGAGGCTAATATCTACATTAGCCACCAGCATTTAATCCGAGCCACTGATGTTCCCCTCCCTTCAGCCATCCTCTCCTCATCTTTTCTGTCATTTTCAATTTGTCCTTTCGCTCTACTGAGCCCTTGTTGTCATAGCCCTGATAGTAATTACTGAATAAAACCAGCGGCAAATGACTTTGGATCTCCCATACATAGATGGTAGATTCTGCAGCTTGTATAAAAAGTACAGCAGGTGCCAGCGGCTTCATTTTTAGGTGGCTTACCCCCTTATCTGTAGACACATCCAGCTGGCTATCAAGCCCTTTGGATATGTCTATTCTTTTAGCCCTTTACCTGTTTTCTTTCTAGAAATGTGAATTGTGCTATAAAAAAAACATTATTGTAAATGTTCATTGACGTTTTAACTGTAGAAGACAATTCTTGAAATGTTTCATTGTGGGGTGTCTGATGCTATAATTAGGCTGAAGGAACATTTCCTAGATTCTAATACAACTAACTGCATGGCTTTTGGAATCAGTGTTGTTTTGTCCGTGGCTGCAATGATTGAAACAATTGCACATAGAGCACTACATCATATTACTCAATAGGGCAGATTTCTCCATTTGAGCTAAGACCGTCATGACTTCTGAAATAGTTGGGTACATCATATTTGTTCTACAATTATGAAGGGATTGCAGTCTCCTAAACACACATTACTGTAGACCCCTATCACATCTGCGTTTCTGTCCGGATCCGGTAGATCCGGACAGAAAGCCGCATCTGCCGCCTAACGACTGCACTTGCGGTACACTTGTGGAAAGTCCCATGCATTCTCTATGGGGCTTTCGGCAAGTGCGGTATTGCCGTGTTCCGGCAGTTGCTGCCGTGTTCCGGCAGTTGCGGCTGTGAAAAAGAATGCAGCTGACTGCGTTTTTTTTGCGGCCTCTACTGCCAGTTAGCGGCAATGCTATAAGCCCCATAGAGAATGCATGGGGCTTGCCGCAAGTGCGCGATAAGTGCGGCCGTTAGGTGGCAGACGCGGCTTTCTGTCCGGATCTTCCAGAAACGCAGATGTGAAAGTGGCCTTAGACATTTGTGAATGTAGCCGTCCAAAATAAGCCATACAGGCAAGCAATTTTTAATTGTAATTTCAGTCATGCCAAAGTTGTCAGCTTTGACCTCTTAAGAGAAAATGACTTATTGTTCAAAAGAGGTTTTCATACCAAATGTACTTTTTAATTTTTTAAACATTTTTATTACAATTTTCAGTACTAATATCTAAATTTAATTAAAACTAAATCTGAACGCTTTCAAGTTTCACACAGGCCACTTGGCTAAATGTCAGACTTGTGCTACTTTTTTGGTACAAAAGACTGTTCAAAAATTTAATTTTGATGAAAATTTTGACAAATTTGCAGATTTCATACTTTGAATTTCCAGATCCTGCTGTGCCACACAAAGAGATAATTATTTCATTTCATAGCTTATATGGCTTAGGGCCCTTTCACATCAGCGGTTTTTGAAATTCGCGGCAGATGCGGTGAAAAAAACGCATCTGCCCCGATTACCGCATACCGGCTGCACTTGCGGCGCGGTTGCGGTAAACGCCATGCAAAGTATAGGCGTACTCGCGGCAGGTGCGGCAAGTGCGGTTTTGCACTTGCGGCAGGTGCGGCCGCGAAAAAAAACGCGGCTGACCGCGGTTTTTTTCGCGGCCGCACCTGCCGCAAGTGCAAAACCGCACTTGCCGCACCTGCCGCAAGTACGCCTATACTTTGCATGGCGTTTACCGCAACCGCGCCGCAAGTGCAGCCGGTATGCGGTAATTGCGGCAGATGCGTTTTTTCACCGCATCTGCCGCAAATTTCAAAAAACGCTGATGTGAAAGGGCCCTTACATGGCACCATAGCTTATATGACACCATTAATTTCACAGCTCTTTACAGACATCATCATAACTGTCCCCAAAGGGGCTCACAATGAATTTCCTATCAGTATGTCTTTGGAGTGTTAGGCTATGTGCATGTAGTGAGGTGAGCAATTCAGATTGTATCATAGAAATGGATATGGAAATGAACTGTGCACAGTCCGCTACTGCCCCTTGTGGACAAGTGCTGAAACAAACGCAGGGAAGTGGGAAATTCCCTTTTCAGCAAATGTGTTTACTCAGGAAGAGAGAGCAGCAGGAAGTCAGTGCAGATTCAGAGCTGAGCAAGGGAAGATCTGCCTGTGGATGTCTGTTAAAAGAGGGCTACTTTGCTACACCTTGCCGGAAAAATCACCCCGCAGAAGCCCTCGTGACTGATCCTGGGCCACTGGACTTTGGTGCTGTGACTCTGGCCGCTCTGCAAAACCTTGCCCGCCGAGCACCTGGAGTGCATGTACAGGGGCCGTGACCGACATAAGGGAGCCATTTGTACTGCCGTGATCTCCCCTTCTGCTGCTCGGTGTGCCCTGAGACTGGGAGAGACATTAAAAGAAAAATTCCGTTACCTGCGGAAGGTGACCAAAGAAGAAGACTAAGGAGTTTCCCCCTTCAGCGCTGCATCGGGACCCGTCATCGTGAGATCCCCAGGCCTGCGACATGGGAGCGACATCTTCTTCTGTGATAGACTGGTACGTGATTTTAGGGAAAGTTAGGGAAAGATACCTTCATTGTTGTGTTTTTTTTCTTTTCTTGCTGCGTACCCGGAAGAAGTGAAGATCCAGAGACTCTAATATATACAAGTGCGCATATAGTTCGGTTGGCTGTGATATAAACATGTTTGCCAGTAAAGAAACGTTATTATCGGTTAAATCTGAGTATGGGGATTCTGTTGAGAAAGATCATACACACACACCCGCGGCCTTACCACCGGTCGCTTCATGCACACAATGAGTATTTGGTTGCAGAAATGTCTTCAGCAAATCTGCATCTCCTGGCAGAAAAGCGCAGTGCATTTTTGACTATTTTTTTGTGTTTTGGCATGTTTTTTTTCCATGCGTTTTTCATTCTTTCTGGGGTTGAAATACGCTGAAAAACACAACAAGAATTGATATGCTGCAGATTTATTTCTACACCAAATCTGCAAAGGAAAAATAAATGTGCATAAAATTTCAGGATTCTCATTGACTTTGCTGGCATAAGGAATGGCATGCAGTTTTGTGACAAACTGCACCAAAAAACGCATTAAAAAAAGCACTGTGTGCACATGGCCTTAAAGGGATCTGTCAGCAGGTTTTTGCTTTTTAATCTGAGAGCAGCATAATGTAATGCACACAACCCTGATTCCTGAGATTTGTCACTAGGCTGAGTGTTGTTGCAGTACAGGGTGGGCCATTTATATGGATGCACCTAAATAAAATGTGATGGTTGGTGATATCAACTTCCTGTTTGTGGCACATTAGTATATGGGAGGATGAAAACATTTCCAGATGGATGGTGGCCACTTTGAAGTCAGCCATTTTGGATACAACTTTATTTTTTTCAATGGGGATATCAATCATATTGAGGATTTCATAAGAAAAACAATGGTGTGCTTGGTTTTAACGTAACTTTATTCTTTCATGAGTTATTTACAAGTTTGTTACCACTTATAAAATGTGTTCAAAGTGCTGCCCATTGTGTTGGATTGTCAATGCAACCCTCTTGTCCCACTCGAGAGTGCGTTCACACGCTGCGTATTTGCTACATTTTTACACGAGTGCTGTTGCAGTTTTTGTAGCCAAAACCAGCAGTGGCTGATTAAAACCAGCAGTGGCTGATTAAATACAGAAGTGGAGCAGTTGTTTCTATTAGGCCGGCTTCACACCATGGTAGAATCAGGTCCAGGGCTGTCCGGTGTAAACCAGATAGCCCCGGACCCAATTTTGCTGTAATGCAGCACTATGGATGGAACCGGATGGCAGCTATGTGCCATCCGGCTTCCATCTGTCCGGGAGGAACTGGGACAATTCAGATTTTCTTCCCAGACACAAAAACGTGGCTACCAAAACTGCAACAGCACTCGCGTAAAAATACGCAGCAAATATGCAGCGTGTGAACACACCCTGACATACTGATAGCAACACCGCAGAAGAAATGCTAGCACAGACTTCCAGTATCCATTGTTTCAGATGCTGCACATGTCGTATCTTCACAACATAGACAATTGCCTTCAGATGAGTGATGAGGAAAACTATTGTGTGAATGGTGAAGTTAACAAACAAAACCACCGCTATAGGTCTGACACTAACTCACAGTGGATAGATCCCAACAAGACTGTTGGAAAACAAAAATTAATGGTATGATGTGGTGGTATATGGGGTACAAAGATAGTGGGGCCATTCTTCATCAATGGAAACCTCATTGTCACTGGATATTTTAAATTGCTACATAATTTTGTACGCAGCGAAAACATGCTCCGTCCAAAACACTGCTAACACTGATCTGTGGACACATATCCTGACAGACTGAAGTAGGTTTTGCTCAAAAATATCCCTGTATTTTTCACCATCCATCCTTCCCTCGACACTTGACTATTTTCCCTGTCCCTGCTGCCGAAAAACATCCCACAGCATAATGCTGCCACCTCTATGTTTCACTGTGGGAATGGTGTTCTTGGGGTCATGAGCTGTGCTGGTTTGGCGCCAGGGTTTACTGTTGATGGCCAAAACATTTAATTTTGGGCTCATCTGACTAAAGTTTTCTCCTCCATACATTTGGATAGTCTCCCGCGAGTCTTTTGGCAAAATCAAAAGGAGTATTCAAATTTTCGTCTGTAAGTAATGGCTTTGTTCTGACCACTCTCCCATAGAGGCCAGCAATATACGATGGCTTATTGTGGTCTCTGCTTGGGAACTCTGCTGCTACTTTGGCCTCTGCGTTCCCTCTCTGATTAATGCCCTCCTTGCCCAGGCTGGGAGGTTTGGTGGGCGGCCCTCTCTTGACAGGTTTGTTGTGGTACCATGTTCTTTACATTTGATGATAATGGATTTGATGGTACTATAGGAGATCATCAAAGATTGGGTTATTTTTTTTTAGAACCTAAAGGCCCTGTCTCACATAACGATATCGTTAGAGAGATTGTTGTAACTGTGACGTTACAACGATCTCTCCAGCGATGTCGTTCTGTGTGACACTTTGCAGCGATCAGGCCCCTGCTGTGAGGACGCTGATCGCTGCAAAGTACTGCGGGTCATGTTTTGATCGTTGGTTTCCCGCTGGTCAGCACGCATCGCTGCGTGTAACCGCGAGAAACCATGGCAAACACCGGGTATCTAGGCAGCGCGCGCTGCCTAGATACCCAGTGTTTACCATGGTTACCAGCGTCCTGCCTGCTTAGCACTGCCTGTAAGCAGGGAGGACGCTGGTAACTATGATAAACAGCGGGTATCCAGGCAGAGCGCGCTAAGAAACCCTGCTTACAGACAGCGAGAAACCAGCGATCAGTGACCTCACTGGCTGGTAACCATGGTAAACATCAGGTATCTAGGCAGCGCGCGCTGCCTAGATACCCGGTGTTTACCATGGTTACCAGCGTCCTCCCTGCTTAGCACTGCCTGTAAGCAGGGAGGACGCTGGTATCTATGATAAACAGCAGGTATCCAGGCAGCGCGCGCTGTCTGGATACCCGCTGTTTATCATAGTTACCAGTGTTCTCCCTGCTTAGCGCTGCCTTACAGGCAGCGCTAAGCAGGGAGGACGCTGACATCACCTTCAGCGATGTGGGAGGTAGCTCCCATGGCCCTGATCGCTGGGAGATCTGCCTGTTTGACAGCTCCCCAGCGATCAGGTAACGACGCTCCAGCAATCCCGGCAGGTTGTTATCGCTGTCAGGATCACCGGAGCGGTCGTTATGTGTGACTGGGCCTTAACCCTGTCTTGTATTTTTCAACAACTTTGTATCTGAGTTGTTTGGAGATCTCCTTGGTCTTTATGGTGTTTGGTTAATGGTCCTGTTGCTTAATGTTGTTGCAGTCTCTGTGGCCTTTCAGAAAAGCTGTGTATATACTGACATGTGTCATTTCAATTACACACAGGTGGACTTGACTATGGTATTGTAAATTCTCCTGGGCATAATGAAACCACAAGGACACTGAGTGACTATTTGGAAATATATGGCCACAACAACCTTTATTAAACATGTTACCCATCATAACTAGCAATTTCGTTTTGTGGAGATCCTGGATGGCCCTAAACTACCGGACAGCAACAGAATACTAATACCCAGTTGCACCGCTCTGACTCTGGGCTGACAAATGTCTCAGGGCTGTCCTTTTAATCTTTCCCAACTGTTCCCCGGGAACTGTCCCAGCAGGAACTACCATAACATGAACTGAAGGGTCATCATACCTCCGATGTGACCCTCCTCCGCTAGCCAAGACCATCCTGACCTTCTCACCTCCAGCTGCCATGACATTATAATAATAATTCTTTAGACCACCACCGACACCACTTCCATTTATTTTTTAAATTTAAATCTAAACAAACAAAATAGATCATGTGGACGGGTCATTCATCGTTCCTGGTTCCATATAAAAGGGGCGCCAACGGACGTTTCCTCTTATAAGATACTTTTCCAATCCCTCCTTCTCCATGCCCTTCCCTACAAATTTACCAATCCCATATCATCCCCCCATGGGACTACTCCTCAAATAAGGGATGTTGCCACCCCTTTACACTGTGTGCATGTGCAACATCTACCTTTTAACCCTTCTCCCTTTTTCCTATTAACCCCTACTACCCTATTCTTACAAACACCTGTCATGCTCGGTCTTCCACTATTGTTGCGTCCATTTCAGCCCTTATTTTCCTTTCACTAAGCATATGACTTATGAAGGTAATTGCTTGCACCAGAAATTTTTAGGGGCTTCATAGCAAAAGGGGTGAAAACATATGCACATGGTAATTTTTAATTTATCCCATAAATTACATTTTTGCGTATTTTTCTCACTTCACTTCACACAAATCGGATTACAAAAATATTTAAGCACGTGTTGTAATGTAACAAAGTAGGTAAAAAGCCAACGGAGGTGAATACTTTCACAAGGCACAGTATGATATGTATAGACGTATGTGGTTGTTTTTCACCACTGGCAGAAAAAATGTACGTTTGGTAATGCAAATCGCCACATTAATGACTTGGGTAAGGTTTTCCGGTCTAGCCACACATTGAACGCTGTAAAAACAAAACCCAAAAAGCAATGTCAGAATTGCATTTATTTAATCATTAAAATCAATAAAATGAATGTTCTCATTCAAAAGCACAATGTGTGCTACACAAAACAACAAGCCCCCACACCACAGCTATGTGAACAAAAAACTAAAAATGATTTAGAGCTTTAAAAAGAAAAGGATGAAAAATCGAAAGGTCAAAAAAGTAAAACTGCCAATCCTGAAAGCTTTAAAGATGTACTTTGACAAAACAAAACACCAGAACATGCAGCATTCTTAATTCATGTGGCTTTCCACATTGTGACTGATAATGTGCCCTACAATATCAGTCACAAACTACAACAAAAACAGAAATGGTGACCTCATGTGGTAAGAGCAGCAATTTCAGATAATCTCACCAGTTACAAGGTGAGAATTATTTTCCTTTCAAACAAAAGGATAGTAAAGCACAATTCTGATAATGTACATTCATATCAGAGTGTGTACCCTATAGATCACTGTTTCCTTCGTATTGGATTGTTCATTGTGTTTGCCTTCCTTTTTGGTTGGAGGCTTTCCATATGCTCTGTTTATAGCAGGGGTGGGGAACCTCAAGCCCGAGGGCCGTATGCAGCCCTCGATGACTTTTCTGTGGCCGCCAGGCAGATTATTGGGAACTGCAGTGCTCAGGCTGGCAGACATGTTTTGTTGAGTGCCTGCCTTTTAAATCCAGCTCCCTAGTGATTTCTATGCCCAAGCCCTCAGCCTTCCCACTTTTGTATATGCCTCCAGCCTCTCCTCCTCTCCAGCCACCACAGTAAGGGGAAGGTGATTGTTAAATCAAATATAGCTGGTAATTTTTAAGGTGATAATTGTGTGCAGCCTCCGAAGGATTGTAGAAATTTCCAATTGGCCCTCGGCAGAAAAATGGTTCCCCACCCCTGTATAGTATGAGTGTTACTGAATTTATTGAATCAAATTGTGATGAGTCGGGTAGATCATTTTTTCATGGTTCCTGAACCTATTCAGCCCCAAAAGAAAATAGGCTACGTGCACAAACAGGGACACGTTGATGTTCTGTTTTCGCTGCACAATTCTGAGAGCGTAAAATGGTTTCACACTACCGTCGTTTTCAATATCAGGTTTTCAGCAAAAACTGATCCTTTTCTGGTCCAGTTTTTTGCCATTCACTTTAATGGTGTCAGGTTGCAACCTGAAGCAACGGAAAGGTGGGCGCAGGACATCACTATTGAAAGCCAGAACAGTTCGAGTAGGTTATAGGCTAGAGGGCAGACATTGCCTCCGGTCTGTTTACAAGAAGCACCACCAAATTTTCCACACGGTCCAGTATTACTAGCCAAAAGGCTGGGCCACAAAATCCTAAGCCTGGTCCTCCTTCCTCCAACCATCATGTGTCTCAGAACACGTGACCCCACACTTGGGCACTCTGAAGAGCTCTGTACATTCCTTTCTATACATTGTGGCCTCTCACCTTGCTCCATTCAAGATGGGCATGAAGAGGTGGTGTGCGTTTATGCACACATTTTTGAGCACCCACAACCAGAAGAAAGCTATGGTGGGGAAAGGCAATAACTGTCTCAAGAGGTAAATGATGATAAGACACAGACAGTTGGCATCAGGTCAGCCTAACATCTCAACTCAGGAGGAGGATCAGATTGAGGAATTGGAAGATGAGGTGGTGTATGATGAAGCTACCGATCCAAACTGACACGGTGGCGTCCATAGCAAGAACAGCAGCGCAGAGGGGGAAGGATCCAAAGCACAGCAACAGGCAGGAAGAGACAGTGGTTTGACCAGAGGAAGAACTATGTCAACTGTTCCTTAAAATACCCCCACTCTTCTAGATTGAAGGCCCAAGAATGCATTGTTCCCCAGTATGGCAGTTTTTTACTGAAAGTTCTTCAGACAAATTGAAAGTAATTTGCAGCATCTGCCACATGAAGATGAGCAGAGGCAAGACCTTGGCCAACATGAGCACCATCAGAATACTCAAGCACATGGTAGCCAAACACATAGTAGGTGGGTCGGAATGCCTGGTCGCTGATGCCTCCTGCGCACAACCTGTGGTTGCACATACACAGCAAATATCAGCAACCACGTCTACTGTGTTTTCCCAGCGCAGCCTTGTTGTCCCTATCACAGACGTTGGAAAGGAAGCAGAAATACTCAGCCAGCCACCCACCCACAGGCCCAAACACTAAATGGCCACATGACTGCCGCCCTGGAAATGTTGCAGTTTCGGCTTGTGGAAACTTGAGTCTTTCTGCAACCTCTTGGCAGGAGCCGTCCCACAGTACTCCTTCCCCAAACGCCACTATTTCTCCCGAAGTGCTATCCCCACATTACACAAGCAAGCATGTGTCCAACAATATCACTCATGTTCTGACCAACACAGTAACGGGGAAGGTCAACCTAACCACACACTAGTGGACAAGTTGTTGTGGACATAGATTCTAGATTTCCCTGATGGCACACTAGGTGAACCTGGTTAAGACTGGGACAGTCAGAGCCTCGGACATCACACATCCTACCGACACTAAGAATAGCGGGCCCATATTCCATCAGGGTTTCCCTCTTCTTGTATGCTAATTCCTGTCTCCCCACTTCCTGCTCCTCGTCCTTGGGTGAATTATCCTCCTCATTACTCCCAAGCTGGGTGCTCTGCAGCACTGCCTTGGAGAAGGGGCATCCCGCATTGCTGAAGCTCACCTGTTTAGGTGATAAACCATATGCCACAGCAGAGTTGTTGAAAAGTTTAACTGATCAGTGGCTCTCCTTGCTGATCTTCCAACCAGGCCTGGTCATGTATGATAACCTACTAGTGGGGAGTGGGTGCACCGCTCAAATCATGAATATCAAGAAGAAAGGGGTGCTGCTAACAGGAAGGACATGGACATTGTAGAGAAAGAGTTGACAAATATATGCAGCACTCCACAAAATGTAGGTGTAATATACAAAATACCTTTATACCTTTATTATGACATCTAAACACACAGGGATTAAAAACATTTAAAAACAGTGCAAAAATGCAAAAAAATCACAGAATAAATCATGTAAAGGTACTTTCACACTAGCGTTTTTTTTAAATCGCGGCAGATGCGGTGAAAAAAACCGCATCTGCCGCGATTACCGCATACCGGCTGCACATGCGGCACGGTTGCGGCACAGTTGCGGCAAGGCCCATACAATGTATATGCGGGCTTGCGGCAGGTGCGGCAAGTGCGGTTTTGGCACTTGCAGCAGGTGCGGCCGCGGAAAAAACCGCGGTCAGTCGCGTTTTTTTCGCAGCCGCACCTGCCGCAAGTGCCAAAACCGCACTTACCGCACCTGCCGCAAGCCCGCATATACATTGTATGGGGCTTGCCGCAACCGTGCCGCAAGTGCAGCCGGTATGTGGTAATCGCGGTAGATGCGTTTTTTTCACCGCATCTGCCGCGATTTAAAAAAAACGCTAGTGTGAAAGCAGCCTAATATGGTGGAGGTGGGGGCCCCTGAAGTTGTAACAGATAACAAAGCCCAAGTTAGTGCATGCAAATGTGGAATCACAATTGGCAAATAATGCTGTAGTATAAACCACAAGCAGTGTCACAATTCGGAACCACTGCCTTTGGGTGTGCGAAAACTGAGACTATGAAGTATCCCATTAAAACACAATGATACAGTAAAGACACAGTTTGAAACCAAAATTCACAAAAAATCATATCCAGTGCCAATATATACAGAGAGCATGCAAACACCTAAGTACAGGTCTGTTACCCTGTGGTATCAATATAACCAGGACTGCTGCTAAGTAGACTAACGACCAATAAATCCTCACCCCACGCAAAATGAAATCCTGTCAGGAATATTCCATGTCATCAGGGGAGGAAAAGCAAGTCTAGCAACAGTGGGAAAGGGTGGTATTGCCAAGCTAAGGGCAGAAGCACAGGAGCCCCCAGGTCCCACGCGTATTGCCACTCTGTTACTCCCAACATGGGAGCTCTGCAGCACTGCCTTGGAGAAGGGGCATCCTGCTTTGCTGAAGGTCACCTGTTTAGGTGATAAACCATACGCCACAGCAGAGCTACTGCAAAGTGTAAATGATCAGTGGCTCTCTTTGCTGAACTTCCAACCAGGTCTGGTCATGTGTGATAACCTGGCGTAACCTTGTGTTGGTTTGAAACTGAGCAAGCTTGTACATGTTCCATGCATGACCCATGCACTCAACTTACAGTGTTTTTTAAAAAAAACAAAACACTGACTTGCCAGAGCTACTTCTCAAGGTACATGACGCCTGTGCCCATTTCAGAAAGTCACCTCCCACTGCTGCTAGTTTGACAGTGATACAGCAGCACTTTAATTTGCTACATCACCAACTGATTTTTGACCTGCGCACTTGCTGAAGCTGAACATTACATATGTTGGTAAGACTTAGTGAGCAGCAGAGGGGAGTAGGTGGATACCAGCTTCAACATGCCCGGCAGACTAACATTCAGCCACTGCAAATAACTGCTGAGTGAGCATGGATCAATGATATTTGTGAGGTTCTTCAAAACTTTGAGGACTCCACCGAGATGGTGAGTGGTGATAGTGCCATTGTCAGTGTAACCATCCCGTTGCTCTTTCTGTTGAAAAGTTTGATGCTCACTCTGAAAGGGGAAGCTTGAAATGTCAAGCAGATGGCTGTGGAGCAAGATTTTACAATGGGTGATGCTACCCAGTCCCGCCCCATCCTATCTGTTCAGCCCACTTTGGGAGAGGAAAAGGGGATGCCCAGAAGGAAGAGTTCTAGGACTTGTTTGCACTAGAGAAGGACTACCAACCCCTTCTTCCTGTCTGTGCAGCGTGAATGGTCTGAATAGGAGGAGGAGGAGAGGCAGTAGGGAGAGAAAATGACTAGCCTTCATCCTGGTGGTGCCTTTCCCAAGACCCTCACGTCATACCAATTTTGGCTACCATCAAAAACTGGTTGTGCACCTTTCTCGACCCACAGTACAAGGAGAAATTTAATTTCTCATTCCAGTGACAGAAAGGTATTCTACAATGCAAAGATACCAGAGGACTATTGTTGAACAGTTGCTCCGAAGGTTGCCCTACGACAACGCTGGAAGAAGAGGGTACAGTCTCTTTGCACCAAGAAGGATGACAAAAGAGGGACACGCACACCAAGTGCCCCACAGGCAGTGGCAGAATATTCAAAACATGGGACATTTTCATTCAAACGATACATCCCTTAGGGCCAGCTGTGCAGGGAACTCTGTCAAGGAGGGAGAAATTGACCCACATGATGAAAGAGTTCTTACATGACTATACCATCATCCTTCCTGATTATTCAGCGACCTTTAATTTTTTGTCCGAGTAGCCCAACATTTTCTTGTGACACACCCACCAGGGCCGTGGGGTACTCTGAACCGGGTCGGGCAGTTCTCTGGGAAGGTCATGGGGCTGTGACTGACTCGGCTCTGTGGCCCTGGCTGTGTCATAAAAATGGGGGATATGGTGTAGTGGACCCACTATTTACTATGGTATGAGTGGACCTACACAGCATTGGTATACAGAATCGCCTTCTACCAACTCTTAGACTCACTGTGGGACCAACAGATTCGCTGCTAGCAGGGAGTTAATTCACTTGTTCCACTGCGGGTGTGGCTATAGCCGACTGGTCTTCGTGCTGTTCTAAAGTTTCTGTTGCTTCAGTTACTACCACCTGGGGAAGATTAGGATGGGTACCACAATTGCTTGCTTCACCGGCGTCCAAGACCGGGAAAATTCTCCAAGGATGGTTTGGACCATCTCTTTCACTTCTTCTGTGGGTTGAGGGCTGGATTGCTCTTCCTCTTTATGTCTCAACTGGTCAGGACATACCTTCAGATGGTCATCGACACTGCTGCTGAGGTCTACCCTCCATCTTTACTTTACCTTGGTATTATTGAAGTCTGACTGCAGCACGGTATAGGGATCAGAGTCCCACTGATCGTCAAGTTCGTGCATCTTCCGCTTTCTTTTGAGGACTTGTGCTCTAGGTGTTAACCAGCACGCCGATGCAGTTCCTTTATCAGTTCTTTCTTGTCATTGTCTTGCCTTGGACAAACTCCTCTCTACACATTCTTGGACACGGCGATACTGCTGTTGTCGCTCTGTATCCCAGTCGGCATCTGGTGGTGTCACCTCAGGTGTTAAGACTCCCATGTCCATGTCAGTGGGTAACTTGCCAGGTCCTGCCTGATCAGATAGGCTGGTGTGCAGTTGGTGGAGTTTACCAGGATATGGTTATGCAAGTCTACCAGAAATGGCAACTTCTCTGGCCACAGGCTTCGCTCTTCAAGAGGCAGGTTCTTCAGCAGGTCTATTACTACCTGGTTCATTTTCTCGCACAACCCGTTGGTCTGGGGATGGTACGGCGTCATTCTGATTTTCTTGCAGGCGTGCAGGTTACAGAACTCCTGGAACACTTCTGCTTCAAAGGCCGGGCCTTAGTCAGTAAGCACTCGTTCAGGGTATCCGTGTGGTCAACAAAAGTACACTGTGTGCAGAATTATTAGACAAATGAGTATTTTGATCACATGATACTTTTTATACTGTACATGTTGTCCCACTCCAACCTGTATAGGCTTGAGAGCCAACTACCAATTAAGTAAATCAGGTGATGTGCATCTCTGTAATGAGGAGGGGTGTGGTGAAATGACATCAACACCCTATATAAGGTGTGCTTAATTATTAGGCAAATACCTTTCCTTAGACAAAATGGGTCAGAAGAGAGATTTGACGGGCTCTGAAAAGTCCAAAATTGTGAGATGTCTTGCAGAGGGATGCAGCAGTCTTGAAATTGCCAAACCTTTGAAGCGTGATCACCGAACAATCAAGCGTTTCATGGCAAATAGCCAACAGGGTCACAAAAAGCGTGTTGGGCAAAAAAAGAGGCAAAATAACTGCCCGTGAATTAAATTGAGGAAAATCAAGCGTGAAGCTGCCAAGATTCCATTTGCCACCAGTTTTGCCATAATTCAGAGCTGCAACGTTACTGGAGTATCAAAAAGCATATGCTATACTCAGGGACATAAAACAAAGGGAAAATGGAAACTGGAGTTTATGAGCGCTAAGGCACAAAACAAAGGGAACGTATTAGCAGATTTTCAAACCTTTTATTATTAGCTCCTTGTATGGGCCACAACGTGTTTCAATAGCACGCAGGCTTTCTTCATCATGTGATCCCTTACCTTTTATTATTAGATCCTTGTATGGGCTACAACGCGTTTCAATAGCACACAGGCTATCTTCATCAGGTGGTATCACCTGATGAAGATAGCCTGCATGCTATTGAAACACGTTGTGGCCCATACAAGGAGCTAATAATAAAAGGTTTGAAAATCTGCTAATACATTTCCTTTGCTTTGTGCCTTGGCGCTCATAAACTCCAGTTTTCATTTTCCCTTTTTTTTTATGTTATAATCCCTTTGTGGGATCACTGTTGGAGCTGCTTTGGGCCAGGGCGTTCCTCCTCCTTGAGGAGCTGTGAAGCACCTTAACAACAATAACAGCTGAAGGGCCTGTGGTGATGTCACATCTGACTCGGATCAGTTGACCTCCTGGAATCACATGGACTCAGGTGGGACTACAGGACAGGCTTCTCGTGCAGCTTCTGAGCGCGGGCGCCTCCTCTTCCAGGCATACACCGGTGTTGTGCACGACTGCACCACCGGGTGAGTGGCCAACTGGCGTGCAATCCATTAACCCCTTAAACCACCAGGTTTCACACATTACATTCCTGTACCCTTGTTTTACATACTCAGGGACATGGCCAAGGTAAGGAAGGCTAAAAACGACCACCTTTGAACAAGAAAGATAAGATAAAACATCAAGACTGAGCCAAGAAATATCTGAAAGGTAACCTGACCCCTCCAAATGACCCTCAACTATATTAATACCTGTCCCTGCACCCTTAAAGATCATTAGCAGCTGTCCTTTTTGTGTAAAAAAAAAGCGTTTAGTAACATTGAGAAAAACGCTATTATTCACTTACATCTCAGGGACTTCTTCACACTGAATAAGTCTCACAGGGCGTTCCCTGTGAGACTCTAGCCCTCCTGACTCGCTCATTATCACGCGACAGTGGGCGTGATAACTAATCCTAATCCTCCTCGCCCTGCAGAAAGGGCGTAATAGCCGGTGTGACGCTATTTTCGTCACATAATAGCGTTTTTCTCAATGTTACTAAACGCTTTTTTTTACACAAAAGGACAGCTGCTAATCATCTTTAAGGCTGCAGGGACAGGTATTAATAGAGTTGGGGGTCATTTGGAGAGGTCAGGTTCCCTTTAAGACTGATTTTTCAAAGGTTTTATGGACTGATGAAATGAGAGTGACTCTTGATGGGCCAGAGGCTGGATCAGTAAAGGGCAGAGAGCTCCACTCCGACTCAGACGCCAGCAAGATGGAGGCGGGGTACTGGTATGTTCTGGTATCATCAAAGATGAACTTGTGGGACCTTTTCGGGTTGAGGATGGAGTGAAGCTCAACTCCCGAACCTACTGCCAGTTTCTGGAAGACAACTTCTTCAAGCAGTGGTACAGGCAGAAGTTGGTATCATTCAAGAAAAACATGATTTTCATGCAGGACAATGCTCCATCACATGCATCCAACTAGTCCACAGCGTGGCTTCCACCCAAAGTGCCCTGCTCCATCTTGGTACGCCGCTTCTAAGACCATCGAGGCATCCCTTTTCAGGACCACTATTTGCCAAACAAGTTCATGGGTTCGGGAATTGACACTTCTCCGACACAGCTTCCCCTCATAGATGAACAATTTACCCTTCTCCTTCCACAACTGCTGGGTTTCCTGTGAAGCATCTGGACCAGGGTGCGAGTCAGCAACTCCTTTATTAAGCGGACAGCCGGGTCAATATCTTGCATGTCTGCCCAACCATGGTTGGGCAGTTGGTTAAACGTGGCCTCATGCACGGCATAGCGCAGTGGGTCACCCTGTGACAGTGGAAAGCCGGTAGCTCTATTTCCTCCAACTCTTCTGGGCCTTCTTCCTCTTCTGGCAAGTTGGGCATCCTGGACAGTGCATCTGCGTTGGTGTTCTTATGCCCCGCTCGGTACTTGATGGTAAACTCATAATTGCATAGCCGGGCCATCAATCGCTGCTCCAGTGCACCCATCTTCGCCGCTGCAAGTTGGGTCAGCGGATTATTGTCTGTAAAGATGGTAAACTTCGCTGAAGTCAGGTACTGCTTGAAGCGCTCCATTACCACCCAGACTATAGCGACAAACTCCAGCTTAAAGGAACTATAGTTGTCGGGTTCCTTTCTGTAGGACAAAGCTTCCTGCTGATGTAAGCAATCACTTTTTCTTTTCCTCTTTGCACCTGGGATAACACGGCTCCCAATCCCACATTGCTGGCGTCCATATTTAGAATGAAGGGTTGGCCATAGTCAGGGTAGGCCAGGACCTCATCTCCTGTCAGAGCCATCTTCATCCGGGTGAAGGATTCTTCATCTCTTTTCCTTCACTCGAATGGAGGATTCGGGTTCTTGGTCTTTTTAGACTGGCCCACTAAGATGTCCTGTGGGGGCGCTGCTATCTTGGTGAAGCCCTCTATGAATCTCTGGTGGTAACCTACCAGCCTGATAAACTGACACACTTCCTTGATAGTGGAGGGTCTTAGCCAGTCCCTGATCACAGTGACTTTATCTGGGTCTGGTGCGACACCTTCGGCGCTTACCACTTGACCTAGGTACTGCACCTTGGACTTCAACAGGTGGCACTTGGAAGGCTTTACTTCTAGGCCAAAGCTGGACAAGGCCTCGAACACCTTAGCCACATGCTCCCAGGTGGTTTTCGTACGTCTTGGAGTAGATGATGACGTTTGTCCAGGTGCAACAAGACAGTTTCAAAGTTTTTATGTCCTAGGCAGCACTTTATTAACCGCTGGAACATTCCCGGTGCATTGCAGAGCATGAATGGCATGCTGTTGAACTCGTAGAGCCCCATCGGTGTTGTAAACACGGTCTTCTCTCTGTCCGTCTCTGCTATGGGAACCTTCCAATACCCATGGTGAGATCTAAAGTTGAGAAATAGTTAGCAGATCTTAGGGCAGCTAATGTTTCCTCAAGTCTGGGTAACTGGTAGGCGTCCTTATGTGTAATGAGGTTAATCTGCCTGTAATCAACACACATCCTCATTGTGACATCATTTTTCTTAATGAGGACTAATGGAGCTGCCCAGGGGTTACAACTATCTCTGATCACCCCAGCCTCCTTCATATCCTTTAACATTCCTGTGGTGAATCGTGACCTGAACCTGGCAGCTCCACAGCGCCTCCTGTTAAACCCAGGTCAGTCAGAGAACTGCCTGAGGATAAAGAAGGGCCGCAGCTGCCTTGCCTGTGCTGGTTTATCAAGGCACCTCTCAGTGAGTGTGGTATATGTCTTCTAGCCCGCAGCCAGAAGCACATATAATCTCCTCCACCCCGTCACTGCCAGAGGCCCTGAATAACCCCAAGCACAAATGCTTCCACCAGCTTCTCGTTTAATATAAGTCCGGTCCGTGGTCGGGCTTATATTGGGTCAGAACCAACCCAGGTAGCGTTATATGAGCACACGGACGTGGGAATCGTGATCAAGATAAACAGAGCAACTCAAGATTAAATTTATATATTTAATCACCCTAATGGTACACTAGATATATTTACAGTTATTATTCAGATGTTACAAATATTACAGTCAGATATGCCAATAAAAGGAGGAATGGAATACACAGAATTACATACACATGTGAGCAGTTACCTTATGCTGATGGGACCACAAGGGCGGCGTGGCACCAATCTGTTCTTGGGTAATCTCTGGCCTTGGTGGAAAAATGCCCATTCAGAAGAAATACCAGGTGGAGATGGGCAGATGAGTTTTATACATCATGGGCTGCCCCTGTCTCCACCTATCTCACACCTCTGGGATGTCTCACAATTCCCACCCCTCTGAGGGAGATATGGACACCAGATTCCATAATGTTCCCTAGCCGTGTCCATCGGCATCACAGACGGAAGATAATACTTTCATATTTTTAGTTATGATTTTATCTTCGTCTGGATATGAACATGACTATTTTGGTAGCAGCCTAGCAGCCAATATCCTGTTTAGATGGCTTACAGTTATCCTACATCCATGTGAATACCATGCTTGTCACCGCCTAGACGTCACGATCATGGATCTACGCTTGCCATGTTCATAGACAGCACGGCTCATGAAATATTAAGGTTATAGTCAAGGTGCCTTCCAGTCTGCCTGGAAGAAAGAGACTTAAATGGGACGTGTCACCTTTTGGCAAAACCCTAGTCCTGAGGAAGCTCCAATAACCTACTGATTACCATATCAAAGTTAAGGATGAGTCCTGTTGTGTGGACAGTTGGCTCTCATCTAGGTGCTAATTGATCTACTTCTGACCAGAGAGGAATTGCCGCTGGCCAGAAAAGGTGGGGGCTTATCTCTTTGTGAGTGAGATGTGCCTTCAAATTGCTTTCTGGATGGAATATGGGGGATATGAAACAATATTCATCACAATTCCCTTGCCACATTGATAGTGAGCTGGGGATACAGGCCCGGTACCTCTCCTTAATGGGCAGATGGTCTCCGGTGGGGGATATGGTGTATGACCCCTATTACCTGCCCAAAGTCTAGAGCAGAGGTCCCCAACTCCAGGCCTCAAGGGCCGCCAACAGTGCAGGTTTTCAGGATCTCCTTAGTATTGCACAGGTGCTAATGTGATCATCTGCACAGTTAATGATTCCATGCCCTGTGCAATACTAACTCCAAAAAGACAAGTGATATTGTCAGCGCTAGGGTAACAGTAACCAGGACTCGGCTCATTCAATTATTACCTCTCGGCTTTAATAATTCAGTATGAGGATCCCTTTAGCCACACTCATATGATCCTCATACTGAATTATTAAAGCCGAGAGGTAATAATTGAATGAGCCGAGTCCTGGTTACTGTTACCCTAGCGCTGACAATATCACTTGTCTTTTTGGAGCTGCAACTTTTTCTTCCCCGCCGGGAAGCTTTGATACCTAGCAGCTTTGGATTCTAGGACCTGCCATACGTCACACCACCACTCCCCTGAGCTGTCACGTGCATCGAGATCCACCGGGAATACATGCTTCTTTCCACCTTGCCGCTCGGAGCCCTTGCGGAGAGCCCAGCTGGGATAAATCCAAACCCACAAACCAGTTGTGCGGTCAGGCACAACAGGAGAAGGTGAGCAAAAGGGATCTTTGACCGACCCCACACATTTTATTATAGCAGTTTGGCGCAAATCTATTTATTTTCTGTGCAATACTAAGGAAATCCTGAAAACCTGCACTGTTGGCGGCCCTTGAGGCCTGGCTTTGGGGACCTCTGGTCTAGAGGGTGCTTGCTAATGACCCGCTCATATTCTTGGACCACCACCATATTCTTGGGATGGAGTAGGTCCCTACGTGTAGCTTCTGACAGCAATCCTCCAGCTGCTCTTTGGAGCCATTGTCCTCCACCTGGTCGGATCGAATCAAGGGTTCCACTGCCTTTATTGCATTATTACTGACAGTGGACAGCTTAGCAATAGCGGCATACCGGGTTAAATGAACCTCGTTCTCCCCACAATTCAGGATGCGTATCGGTACCCTCCCCTTGCAGACATCGACCTCCCCTCTAGCTGTCAGGATGGTGGGCCTACTGTCCGTGTACATTGCTTCTACCAGGGCCTGGTAATACTGTCCTCTGAGGCCTATGGTTGCCCAACACCAGATTAACATTTCACTCCCAGGGTGTATTGCAATGGGGAATGGGTCACTTACACTGACACTGCCGACTTCTCCTCCAGACAGCTCTACCTGTTGTCTCTGCATCAGGACTTTTATCTCCTTCTGCAGGACTCGCTGTGACTGGAACTGGCGGCCTCGGCTACCTGTTGTAACAAAACAATCATTTCTGTATGACAATTCACTATTACATTAGTGCCTAGAGTAATCATTGGGTTGCATTCTCGCCAATCAATGTCTACGATTATTAAACCTTGTGACTTGAACTCTACTCTGCCAACCTTTATGGTCACCTCTTTATACCCCACTTGTGGTAAAGGCTGACTATTGCTGGCGATTATGGTCAGATCATCAGCTGGACCATGGGTAATATCATAGTCAGCCCAGTACCATTTATAAAGGACATATGGCATCGTTAACATAGTAACATAGTTTTAAGGTTGAAGGAAGACTTTAAGTCCATCTAGTTCAACCATAGCCTAACATGTTGTCATCTGAGAGCCGGGTTCCAGTAAAGCGTTCATCGGGATGCCATCAATTATGACTGGAGGAATGGACCTCCCCCTATGTGCTTGTTTCGCCAATTATGTGGACCCGGTCATCTTACTCCTGAGGGTTGGCCCCTTGCCCCATGGTTGGTTTGTTTAAATGACAGGATCTTGCCACGTGCCCCGCTTTGTCACAGCGGCAGCAGATCAGTTGTGTCATAGCGATCACTGTCTCTTCCCCTGATCGGTGAGATTCTTTTCTGCTTTCACCATGGGATGTCATCTGGACTGGAGACTAGCTGAATCTTATCATTTGGGGACACCTGCATGGATTGCACAGTTTTGGTTAGTGCAGCCACACTTTTGGTCAGCTCCTGGACCTTGAATTGGAGATCTGCAGAGGGAACATTCTCTAGGAACTGTGCATCTGCCCCCACAATTGCCTGTGGTGAGGGCGCTGCCTCCTGGTGGTATGTGATAGCAGGGTGCCGGGGGGTGCAGCCCTGGTTAGTGTTGATTCTCACAGCACCCGGATGACCCTGTCTTTGAATTGTGCAAAGTTTAGATCCGGATTCTGCAGGGCCATTATATGCAGTTGTGTCCGGTGAGCGTTAGAAAGGAGCCCCTCGTCTCTCACACTCTCGGGGTCCACCTGTTGAATAGCCCGCAGTACCTTTTGCAGGTTTAAAGCATAGTCCCGTACACTGTCCTGCACCCTTTGTTTGCACCCGTAGAACATCAACTTGATCTCCACTGCTGTGCGGGTGTCAAGGTAACGTCACACCATCCAACATCGGCTGCGATGTCGGATGCGATGCCACGGGTGCACACTCGCTTCCAACATAGCAATCTAGCTGTCACACGGCAAGATGTTGCCAGTGACGGCGCTGCGATGTAGGTGCGGCGATCGCTCGCTGGGCTGGGATCAACCCAGCGAGCGATCCACTGCAATGCAGCGAATAGGCGGAATCGGCAGTGACATCGCTATTGCAGATGTAACACCGAACGATCCCGCCGGTTGTTTAAGTTGAAGTTGGCAGGTTTTCCTGCATGCAGGAAAGCCTGTCAACTCCGACTTGAACAACTATCATTGTTGAATCATGCGTTTACACGCAATGACGCAACAACGATGTTGTTTCAACATCGTTCCTGATGTCACTTTTGAACGACGTCGGAAACAATGTTGAAAGGTGTGATGGTACCTTCAAAGGTATCCTTCAGCCTGGCCAGTATTTGTCTAACAGTTGTTTGGTCTGTGTCCAGCCAGGACTTTACTTCCCCCGGGCTGCACCAATTAGCTGGCCTATAAGGATGCTGACTCTTTGATTTTCTGACAGGGGGTACACCTCTAATAAACTGTGCAGTCTCTCCTTAAAATCTCCGGAGTACTGATGCAGCCAAGTTGCCCCAGGAATATACAGCATGAAGAGAGGCATGACTGCAGCTGCTGCTGCATCTCTACCTGGGTTGGACATTTTCCTTCCCCCCTAGTGAACCACAGCCAGGCTCTCTGTCTCTGTGGGGAAATTAGTCTGCTGCTCTGCAGGCAGGAGTAATCGTACACACAGGGGGTACTGGGTCACGGCCTCCTGCTTACCGCCAGCTGACAACAGAGTGCGGGGCAGCTTTTTTCTTCGTGCTCTTTCTAGGTTCTGCCCACAACGACACACTCGCTCATCTTCCAGCAAGCCGCGTGGCGTGGTAATGGCAGCTATTTTACAGTTCAATAAAGTCTATGGCACACAGTACCCGTTGATACCGAGCACAAAATCCTGTTCGTGACACCAAGTGACATGCCCACCAGGGTCATGGGCTACTCAGAATTGGATCGGGCAATTCTCTGGGAAGGTCATGGGGCTGTGACCAGGTTCCGTGGCCCTGGCTGTGTCTTAAAAATGGGGGATATTTTATATGGGATTTAACGTGACGACACCCGTGGGTTTCGGCAATTGGGGATGGATAGCCGACACTGCAGCAGATCCTCTGGGGCTGTTGGTAAAGCAGTTAGAGGTTCTGCTCTCCACAGGTAGAATGGGAGGGCCCAGGGCAGTTGAAACCAGTTTATATAGAAAATAGGGAATGTGGGGTGCAGGACGGAGGATGCGACAAATGACTGAAGGACACAAGGGCTGAAGTTTCCTTTAGCTTTACTTGATGGTCGATGGTGCAGACAGGGGTACAGTCAACTGATGGTAGTGGAGATCCAGACAGCCGGGAAGCAATTGGGGATCCACCTACCCAGGTGGCTTTAGAGGCCTTTCTTCTGCACGGTGCTGTTTGGACCTTGGCTGCCTAAAGCTGTGCTGTGGCCCTTTTCCTGCATGTCTATCAGTGCTCATATGGCAGGCAGCTTGAGTCTATTACAGCTGCCGTTCCTCCGTGGTGGCTACGGGTTCTAGTATACTGCTGTGCCTTTGGGTGGTTAGTGGGGCCAGAATACTTGCAATCCTCTGCCCTCCGGATTTAGCTGCCGGGACTTCAGTACCCGAACAACCACAGACTCAAGTGTCCGGTTTCTAGCGCTTTCCTCCAAGGTGAGTCCGGTCACGACTCCTCTCTTTCACTAGCTTTCCACTGTCCTAGGACAAGCTCTAACTGGCTCCAGTACCCAGGACATCTCTCTACTGAATTCTCCTGTTGTTCTCAGACTTTCTGACTAACTCCTCCCCCAGGCCAGAATTTATAGGGAAGCTCCCCTAAAACCGGGTTCAGAGCGTCCCCTTCCGGTCTGGAGTCAGAACAAGTGTTGGATGCTGGTGTTACCTGACAAGGGGACCCATTCTTGCTTCCAGGCATGACATCACCCCCTGTGAGGGAGGCAATGCCACTGTGGCAATCGGACTCCTGGGGTGCCACACTTGTACTCCTTGGAGATGCTGGCTTGCCCTGCCGCTGGTGTTTTGTCTGAGCAGGAGTTTAGTACAGCCGGGCAATCGTAATGCATAGGCGCATATGCCTGTAATCACCAAATGCAGACAGGCTGAGCAAGGGTTGGATTTCCCCAGACTTGAAAGCCCAGTGCATGATGACAGCAACCCAACCTAAAGTCAACCAAAATGTTAAGTTTTGTAAGTTGGCTTAATGTGCATTCCTTCCAATCAATTTTGTTTTAAAATCACATCCTACTCCTTCTTCTGCACTATGTACTTGATGTTCATATATGGAAAAGAAAGTATAAAGGACCAGATCCAATCATCCAGCAATTCAAATAAAATCCATTTTTATTGCAAGGTTCAATTAAAAGCAGTAATGACAACCATGGACTGGGCACTCTACTAGCCAGGAATATAGCAGACAGTAGCGTATCCACCATATGCGCCACCCTAAGGCGAGACCTAGTTCCTTGGGGCTGCGCAAGATCCTCAAAAGCTGGGAGGTAAGATTACAGGATGAGGAGATCGAGGGGAAGATCCTGATGGGTTGGTGCGAGGTTCGTAAGAACATCGTGAAGAAAGATGGAGGGACACCTATTTCAGATTGATGCACGGGGCGATCCTGGGGTTCAACATGGCACCCAACAAGGCCCATCCAGACAGAAAACAGTCATGTCCAAAATGTGGGGACAAGGGGGGTAGACATGTTCCATGGGATATGGGAATGCAGGGTTATATTTCAATCCTGGAAGGTAGTGAGGAGCTGGACACGACACATACTACAGCTTCGTGTCACTAAACTGCTTACTGTAGATATTTCACAACCTGGGGGACCTGGGTCTAGACAAGGCACAGAGAAAACTACTACACACCACCATGGCACTACACAAACGACTGATATTACGATACTGGTTGTAAGCAGCGGCACCGACGCTATCGGAACTATTGACTGATCTGAATGGGACAATGCTGGTTGAGAAGGTGGAAGCAGAAGGGGACAGGGAAACCAAAACAATTAAATTCTTTGCGACATGGAAACCCTTCATAATAGATCAACCTTCAAGGAGGTGACATGCACCAATCAGTATATCTTTTTCGTAACACAGCATGGTATAGCTCTATATATAACACTTGGCCCACTGAAGGTCACGGGCGCTACAAGAAACAACCACAACGCATAACCGACACTGGGTTGGGTGGCGAAGCTAGGTATTAAGAGGTGGAACAACTACTACCATTTCTATAGGGAAGGGTGGTCAGGGGTGGGGGTGAAGGGATCCTCTTTCTCTTTTTTATATTTTTTCCTCTGTTCTTTCTTTTCTCTCTTCTCCATCTCTTTCTTTTCTTAGCTTTTCTTTTGTGGGGCTAAAGTCTTGCTATACTAAGCTCACATACTTACTAAATACAGACAACAACACGTGTGTCGCCACATGAAAACAGACAGGCCTGAGACACTTGTCCCCATGAATGGGCAATTGATACTTTAAAAGCTCTACATGTGGGGAATATTATGTTATATAACTGTATGTTATTTGTGAAACTTAATAAAAAGAATTTATTAAAAAAAAAAAAGCAATGATGTCAAGACATGCTGTGATACAGAGCATTCACAGAATTAAAAATAACACATCAGTCAATGCATTTCTGGCCTCCACGGCTTTGATTCACTGCCAAAAACGTGTTGCCTGACATGTTGTTTTTAATTCTGTGAATGCTCTGTACCACAGCATGCCTTGTCATCATTGCTTTTAATTGGACTTTGCAATAAAATGGATTGGATTTTATTTGAATTCCTGGATGACTGCAGCTAGTCCTTAATACTTCCTTTTCCATTGTACTGAGGAGTGTGGACTGTGCGCCAGGGCACAGGTGAGCTGACCTTTTTTCTTCAATTGTTCATATATGTATACCCCATAGGGGTAAAAAAAATTGTCCTGCTCTTGCACATAGTGCATTGGCTCTACCACTCTAAGGGTACCTTTACACGTCGCAACATTACATGCAATTTCACTTGCAACTTACTGGTTGCAGTGAAATCATGGACACATTGTTCCATTTTGTTGCTGTGTACAAATGTAACAATGTGTCCATGATTTCACTGCATCCAGTAAGTTGCAAGTGAAATTGCATGTAATGTTGCGACATGTAAAGGTTCCCTAAGTTCCACTCCTAGAGCAATGGTAAAATAATGTTTTATGAGGCCCTCCTCACAATCTCTTCCAGCGTGTATCACACAGCCCCCAGTGGTAATTTAATGTATGCCCTTGCACATACTACATTGACCCGACTACTCTAGTAGTCCCACTCTCTACCAGTGCTAACACAATGTTTGATTAAGCTCTCCTCACTGTGTCCTTCAGCATGTATTAGAGAGCCTGTTTCAAATGTTTGGGTGCCCACTTGAACATGGTGGAACAGCACCATTGGCATGCTCTGTCCTACAAGCTTCTTCATCCGAGCTCTGTATCAGTGTCCTTCACCTGAGTAATATGCTCCACATACTTTTTCGGCACTCTGTCTTACACATAATATTTATATAGTGACCACATATTCTGCAGCAGTTTACACTGTCTGGTTGTGTACTTGGCAGAAGAAACCTAGGGTTGTGCAGAGTCCTCAATAACACTTCTATCTCTTTCCCTGAATGAGGCTCCTTCAAACCACAAGGAGGCTTATGCATTTTGTGGACATGGCTTCAGGCCTGAGAAAGTGTCTCCAATACAGGCCTTCATTCCCCTTAAATGTAATTAAAATTGTGTAAAAATTGTGTGGGTGTCTGGTAGGATCCATATTGATAATTATAATGCTAAATTTAATTTAGATAGCGCAGACATGCCGTAGCACTTTACACTGGTTGTGTATTTGGCAGAAGAAGCCTCTAGGGTTGTGCAGAGTCCTCAATGACACCTGTCTCTTTCCCTGGAGGAGGCTGCTTCAAACCACATGGAGGCTTAGGCTATGGTCACAGTTTTTTTAGTGCCTTTTAAAAACGCATGCTTTTTTACATGCGTTTTTCATGTCAGCATGAGTTTTGTAAGGTCTCTGATGGCTCCCTGCGTTTTTGGCTGCGTTTTTGAATCTGCACCTAAAAATAGTGCTTGTAGTATTTTTTTGAGCGTTTTGAAAAACGCATGCGTTTTTATAACATGGGTTCCTATGGAAAACGCATGCAAAAATGCATGTACAGTTAGTACCTTTTAGTGCCATTCAAAAACGCATGCGTTTCCCATAGGAGCCCATGTTAAAAAAACGCATGCGTTTCCGGAAAAACGCATGCGTTTTTTTAACATGGGCTCCTATGGGAAACGCATGCGTTTTTGAATGGCACTAAAAGGTACTAACTGTACATGCATTTTTGCATGCGTTTTCCATAGGAACCCATGTTATAAAAACGCATGCGTTTTCTACAAAAACGCATGCGTTTTCTACAAAAACGCATGCGTTTTTGTATATGCTCCAAAAACGCATGGGACAGTCACACATGCTTTTTGGCTATTAGGGCATGCGTTTTTTAACATGGGGCCTATGGGTGCGTTTTTTTACATGCGTTTTTGAAAACGCAGGTCTCCAAAAATGCATGTGAAAAATGGTACTGTGACCCCAGCCTTATGCATTTTCCAGATATGGGTTTCAGGCCTGAGAGAATCTACAACACAAGCCCTCACTTGCCTATGCTGTATTTTGGGTTGTGGCAGGATTCATTTTCAGGACATTGCTTACAGGTCTGAGCGACTGGGGTAATACCACTCCTTCGACCTCTTCAGGTCGCAGCCTTACACATATTGATAAAAGGAAAGGGAGGGCACCACCAATATCAGTGTATAAAGAATTAGGGATGGCTGGGACAGTACGGAGTTTAATTTTCTAACATTGTGGGTGAACAACTTTGTTTCAAGCATTTGATGCTGGTTCAAACTCACCTGTGCCAAGTAACAGATGTGGGCAATATGAAAATCACACTTGAACCCAGATAAAAAGGGGAGAAATTGACACAGTCTTTGCATTGTGTGTCTGTTTGTGCCACACTAAGCATGGAGACCAGAAAGAGAACTGTCTGAGGACTTGAGAACAAATTGTTGAAAAATAATAACAATCTCAAGGTTTCAAGTCCATCTCCAGAGATCTTCATAATCCTTTGTCCACATTGCACAATGTAGTCAAGACGTTTACAACCCATGGCACCGAAGCTAATCTCCATGGAAATGGACAGCAGAGAAAAATGTATGAAAAGGTTGCACCGCACAGGGTAGTCCACATGGTGGATAAGCAAAAGCAATCAAGTTCCAAAGAAATTCAAGCTGTCTTGCAGACTCGGGGTGCATCAGTGTCCGCGCAAACTATCCGTTGACATTTGAATAATAGGAAACGCAATGACAGAAGACCTAGGAGGACCTCACTGTTGACAGACATATAAAAGCTACACTGTAGTTTGACAAAATGAAAGTAAGTCAAAATCCTTCTGGGAAAGTGTCTTGGATACAGATGAGATCAAGATAGAGCTTTTTGGTAAGGCACATCATTCTACTGTTTACCAAAAATGGAATGAAGCCTACAAAAAAAAGAACACAATACCTACAGTCAAATATGGTGGAGGTTCAAAGATGTTTTGGGACTTTTTAGCAGCCCCTAGCACTGAGTGCCATGACTATGTGCAAGGCATCACAAAATCTGAAGAGTATCAAAGAATTTTGAGTCACAATTTAGTGCCCAGTGTCAAAGAACTGGGTTTGCGTCCCAACTCATGGGTCTTCCAGCAGGACAATGACCCCGAAAAAACTTCAAGAAGCACCCACAAATGGAGGGAATCACAGCTGGAGAGTTTTGAAGTGGCAGCAATGAGCCTAGATCTAAATCCCATTGAACACCTGTGGAGAGATCTTGCTGTTGGCTGAAAATGCCTTCACATATGAGACCTGTAGCAGTTTACAAAAGAAGAGTCCAAAATTCAGGTTGACAGGTGTAAGAAGCTTGTTGATGGTTACAGGAAGCAATTGATTGCAGTTATTTATTCCAAAGAGTGTACAACCAAATATTAAGGAAGCCAACACTTTTGGCCATGATGGTATGTCAAAGAAATCAAAAGAGAAGATCAAATTGGTGAAGTCCGTGATCTCAATGAATTAAAAATGATCTATTGAGGTTTTTACAACACTTAGGGCCCCTTTACACACGCTACATTTCTAGGGTGGCTACAGGTAACTTACTGGTTGCAGTGAAATCATGGAGACAAGGTTCTATCTTGTTGCTGTGTACAAATGGAATAATCTCTCCATGATTTCACTGCAACCAGTAAGTTACCTGTAGCCACCCTAGAAATGTAGCCGTGTGTAAAGGGCCCTAAGGGTTTCACACTAGCATTTTTCTGTATCCATCAAAATCCTGATACATCCTGATCAGGACTGCCTCCCTATAATTAACATGGGGTCACAGCAGGGCTGGCTGGCCCAGGGGCAGGGTGGCAGATGCCCCCCAGTCCAGTGGTCATGCAACAGTTTTGGGGCCACCCGGCTATCTGTCATGTTGCTCTGGGCTCACTGCTCATGGGCCACTGCTGTGTGCTTGCCCCCCAGGCCGAAATTTGCCTGCCAGCCCCTGGGCGACAGGGACATCAGGTTATTGACAGATGCAGACAAGTGCGTAGTTTTGTGCTTATGTTAGCACTAGTACAGGGTAGCAACCAGGAATACAAAACCTAAACCTTTAAGCACCATCTCAAAGGGAATTTGTCAGCAGGATTTAACCTACTCAAACTATTTATATGTGCATGTAGCTCTTTTAAAGACAACTCCAGCAATACCTTTACATGGCCAGAACATTCGTCTGATACTGAGAAATCAGCATTTGAAATTATGTGGAAATTAAGCTGAAGAGCTATTGTACGGTAGATCTGAAGCCTCTGTCACTGCAGTTCTATTCCTCGTTGCCTTCTTCTGCTTCTGCAACACGGGTTGTTACAGTGTGTCATTACTAGGAGGCCAAAGTTAGTGACAGAATTGGAAAGGAAGCAAAGGGGTTAGTATTGTAGCTGAGGTCAGAAAACAGAATACGGTAATCAAAATAGCACCACAGGAGCAAAGAGTAGGGATGTGGACCAGGTGAAGCTGAACTTACATACAACATACAACAAGTTAAATAGCCTCACCCAGGGCTAACAGCATTGAGCTATTATAAACCAAAGATGAGCCCTAAGGGCTCAGACACACTGGCGTGAAACTCGGACGACTGCAATGCGTGTAAAAATCGCATTGCAGTCGGACCAATGTTAGTCAATACCTGAGAACACATTTCCAAGGGTCGGACGTATTTTTTTTCGTCCGATTCACAGATGACGAGTCAGTCGCAACATGCTGCAATTGTATGCGAGTGTCGGACGAGACTCGCCAATTCAAGTCTATGGGTCCGACAAAAAAGACGTACCATACTCGGACCGCACACGGACCATCCGAGTCGGATGCGATTTTCAATTGATACATTATCATTCTGTAGCTTAGACAACTGTAAAAAATGCTCCTGTGAATGCTAATACAGTAAATAGCTGCTAAGTAAAAAAACGGATTTCACTCAGACAACACACGGAAGCCACACTGACCAAAAGTCGGATGACACTTGTCCAACTCTCGGATCCGTCAATCGGACCGTTTTTGCACTCACCAGTGTGTTTCCAACCTAAGGGAAATGCTCATTCTTTGTGAGGTTCCCTTTTTGAGCCCAAAAACGGATCCTCACAAAAAATTGTCTGAATGCTAAATTTTGAAATGCATTGACTTTGCTGGGATGCCCAACATTACTACACTTCACTTAAAAAAACGTATCCGCAAAAAACAGCTCAAAAACGCACCGTGTGAATATAGCCTTGTCACCCAGTATCACCTGCAGTGAAGGCACCATGCTATCTAGCGACACAGCATGGGCAGGTCCACACAACTCCATTCTGCATATCAAAACTGTAGTGCTCTTGCAAATGAAGGTAAAAGTTAGATGTTTAAGCACCACTTCAGCATTTTTTTTTTACTTCAGCACTGGAGTGGTGGTATAAAACTAAGTACCCTACCCCATCTTATACTCACTTTTCAGCATCTTCATCTGTTTCGCTGAGACTCCGGTGGGTGTCAGGCAATTTGTGACCTGCTGCCATCTCCAGTGTTTCATAGAGCATGCCGGAGATCACAAATCAATACAGTGTACGATAGCCATGTTCTGGCTCTCCTAGACTTGTATTGAGTGCTTGTAACATAACTTCTAACTTCAGAACAGAAGTTACAGGGACAAGATGTTGCTGTGGGGCCGGACAAATTATGCATCCACTGGAAGGTACAGTAAGTATAAAACGGGACAGGGTACTTAGATTTAAAGCACCACTCCAGCACTGAAAACAAAACCCTTCGGGGTGGATGGCAGAATGTTCAGCTATTAACCAAACATTATTTTGTGTCATATCTGTCATTGTATATTGGCAACAAAGTAGAAAACAGGATCAACCTCTAAGGGCCGCTTTACACGTCCCGATATCGTAGCCCAACTACGATAAAAAGTCACGTGGTTCGGGCGTAGCCGCCGATATCGTTAATGTCGTTGTGTGGTGTAAATGCGACTCGAGAACGATGCAAAAACAATATCGTTTGTGAATTGTGCAGACTCTCCAACTGGCCAATATTGGAAGGACGATCTGGCATGATCGTGTTGTGTGACAGCGCTACTACGATTTGGAGCACAACTTCCCCTATTCACTCCAATGTTAATTGCTCATTCCCTGAGTTGATGGATGCAGTGTGCAAGAGGGGCGTACAACATCGTACTTGCGTTGCCTGGCGATATCTCCCTGTGTAACATCTCCTATGCAATTTTGGACAAACTCCAAAAACGTGCGTGTTCCCGTGCCGTTGTATACAATATCGTATCGATATTGGGATGTGTACAGCGGCCCTAAAAGCGTGATGGTAATTTTTGACATAGGCTGTATGTGAAAGTACTTTACAAAAATACTCAGGTTTCATTCAAACATCCTTTTTTCACATATGTGAAGACCAGAGATAGATCTATGGAGTGTTCACATGTCTGTGTTTTTTTGGTGCAACAAAATCCATGTAGATGTCAGTTTTTCTTAATAGCGTCATGCATGAAAATCACCCATACAGTCTGTGTGCCTGTAAATATCACGTGCAGCACACGGATGATAGGAGAAGCCTTGAAATGTATGCTTTCGAGAAAATACACTGATGGTAACACTGACCGAATACTGACGACACTTGTACTATTTTTGTGTTTACGTGAAAACCTACAGATTTTTTAATGAGGCCTAAAGTCGTTGTTCAATACGGAAATGTTGATGAACTATCCTTACTAAAGGTTAGATTGGAGGGGGTCCAACATCCAGCACTGCTTGTGATCAACTGAAAACTGCACTGGCAGCAGTCTGAATCGACGTGTTTTCCCCTGTTAAACAATAGACCCCATATTTATCTCGCATGCTCCCAGCGTTCCAGTGCAATCGGTAACAGCGGCTCCGAGGTCATGTGACATTATGACACCTCACGAGCCCTGCAACCAATCACAGTTGGTTTTCTCTCGCCATGCCTTCAAACATAGGAGCTATCAACAGGATGTGAGCGCTGTGCTTTCTCTTGATAGAAACTATGTCCAAAGGTAGGGAAAAGGAAGTCAGAGATGATTGGAAGGGGCGTGTGTGACATCACAATGTCACAAGACCCCAGAGCCGCTGTCACTGGAAAGGGAGCAGAATGTGACGTGAGTAGAAGGTCTATTATAATAATTATTAACAGGGAAACAAGTCGATTCTGAAGGGTTTGTCCTTTTAGTGGACAACCCCTTTAAGAGAGTATATTCACTTTTGGTATCTACCCATTCTGTCACATGAATATTATATATTTTATGATGCGCCAAGATTGTTCTTTATCAGAGGAAAGAAAAACTTTTTCTTGATTTAATCTAATCCCACTTTTTTCTGCTGTAATAAAAATAATCTTCACAAACATACAGAAGCCACAGAACGACAGACTTCTTACTGAATAAATCTAGGTGTTGTCTGGTGGTGAAAGAGGAACATCATATTAAACTTTAATGTATAAGAAAAGAATTACGAGCAGCCCGTCTTCCAGTCCCGTCACTGTGAGAACATTCATTTATTCTTTATGTTGTATTAAAAAAAAAAAAAACATTAAGACCTATAAGTCCTTCTGCATCAAAGTCCTGTAGAATTAAAGTTATTTCCAAACCAATGACCTGATGAAAGTCAACCAACCCCACCGTGGAAGAAAGACATTCAGTTGCTTTGTAAAGGAGTCTTTTGGTGGTTTTCTGTCCCACAACCAAGTACTAGATATAATGAGAAGATGCCTTCATCGTTCCATGGAAAGTCAGTAATCACTTGTCCATATGTTCAGGATGAAGCAATTCTCAATATCCGCCAGCTATTTCATTTCACAAGATAAAGTCATGTTTATTCTTTCCAGCACAAGTCTATGACCTTATGATGCAAGTTCTTTCCCATTGTGCTTTGTCACCTTGATGTTGGGTACCACTGTCTGTGCTGTGTTACATCTACTGTATATAATGCTCTTGCTCCATTGATCAGCTGAATGCTCTGTAACTATTCATCCCATTCTTAGTCCCATTGTATTCCTGGTGTGTTGTGCGCCCTCCAGTACAGTCTGCTGTCCATACGCTGTATTATACTGTGCGGATACTTGGAATGGAGAATATATCTTGGCAGTGAGTTACTCCGCTATAATGACGATGAACATCTGGTTTGGACACATTGCTTTGAGTGCTCATAGAGATGCTGGAGCCAAGAGGACAATGTAAGTTTACAGATTTTAAATTTGGTGTAGAATCCGATACGGACTTGCTGTTCCTTCTGTTTTTTGATTTGTACCTCATTAGAGACATGGCATCATATACACATTTATGCATGCAGTAATCAGATCGCCGGCTTTAGACAGTACTGTTTAGATCAGCATTACATTCAGTGCAAGACAATATTATTAATTTGATATCTAGCCAGTTTGTTTTTCCTTATTTTAAAATGGTTTTGTAGGATTTGATTCTGTGATCACAATGATCATGAGAAAAGGGGTCTAAAGTCCTTAGTGTGAATTTATCAATAGTGTGCATTAGTGATGAGCAAGCTCTACCATGCTTGGTCCTTATAACAAGCCGTTGGATTCTTGGGTGCAAGGAACTTGTAACCAAGGCTGTGGAGTTGGAAAGTGAAACCTGCAACTACACTATTCCGACACTACAGCCCTGCTTGTAACGAGCAGTTGGACGCTCAGTTGAACGCGACTTGCGTTCCCGAGCATAATAGAAGTCAATGGGAAACTAAAGCATTTCCCTGGCAACTCTTCTGGAAAAAATGCTTGCACTCCCCATTAAGTTCCATTATACTCAGGTACTCGAGTTGCGCCCTATCGAGATTCAAACTGCTCATTACAAGCAGGGCTGTGTTGGAGGTTTGGCTTACCGATTCCACAGCACTGGTTAGACGTACCGAGCACCCAAGCATGGTAGTGCCCGCTCATCACTAGTGTACCTGTATGGCCATGGCTCCATTCACAAAGGACTTTGGGATCATTCTCAAGGCCAGTGAGATTCCCCCAATAGTCACACCCTAGAAATCATACATTTAACATCTATCTTTAAATGTTAAAAGTATTTAGTGGGCAAGGTTAATATTAATTGTACTATTTGAGGATGTCTTCAATTTAGTCTGGTATTAATGCATTCAATGTTTTCAGCAGTGTCAGGAGGAATAGAAGAGGCAGTCATTGGTCTTTTCATCCCTTAAAAATGTTAAAATCACCCCATCCCTTCCCGTCTCTAGAATTTATTAGTGCAATTAGCATGGAGGGGAGATTTTTATTATAATTGTAGAGCAATTATTCATTATTTAAAAAATATTTCAATATTATAGATATGATTAAAATGATATATATGACTATATTTAGGGGACACTGTTAGTAGGAACCTCCTGCCACGGGGTATAAGGGCAGGAAATTAAGCCATTACCTGGAATCAAAGCATATTTATGGCAGTAATATAATTAGGCGCTAGAATCCAGGATGCTAAATAGTGGGACCCCATGGCAATGTTGTTTTTAAGAAAAGTCCCTCCTACAATTGGTGTCCTAATGGCAGTGACATTTAAATTGTACCTTTTCACCATTATAAGAAGTAACTTTCTTTTGGTTGAGCCATTATTCATATGTGTGTGTCCAAGTAATCTCAGTAAAGGAATATTTGTAAGACACAAAGTCTCAGTAATATCCTTCACAGCTGGCTCAACCCACAAAACAAAAATCATAGTTTCCATAGTATAAGGTGAACAATACATTGAAAAGAGCTTACTCCCTTTGTAAAAAAGTAAATGTACTTATGACTGTTGACTTGTTTTTAGTGCTAATTCCTTCTCAGTAACAAAGTGTACGATCGGCAGTGACAGGTTGAAGGGCCAGTCCTTTTTGCTTAGAAATTGGAGCAATTTTCAGGACTGACTGGTAAGTTCAATACGGCTTCTGTCATGAGAAACCTACTATGTAGCAGTCTATCTCTGTCCCAGGTAGAGACAGATTAATTCCAGTTCTGGAAGACAGGGAGAAAGTTCCCATAAATATACATTGTAGCGTCCCTGCTGCAGGCTTGTCATTCTTTCTCACTCCAATGTATTGTCATCATCTTTTGCATTATCAGCAAGGCCTAGAGGTATCATGGGAATGATAGAGAGTATTGACAGATGGCGAGAGTAAGTGTCACATAGGTCATGCTGCTGGCTATCCACCTCCAGACCTGGAAAAGAAGCAGAGGAAGTAGTTTATAACAATGCTTTAAGTATTCGTTTGCAAGTAGTAATAATTAGTCAAGCAGTAACCTGCTTGTCATGTACAGTCATGGTCAAAACTTTTGAGAATGACACCAAAATGATATTTTCACATGATCTGCTGCCCTCTGGTTTTTATTTGTGTTTGTCTGATGTTTATATCACATACAGAAATATAATTGCAATCATATTGTGAGTACCAAAAGGTTATATTGACAGTTAGAATGAGTTAATGCAGCAAGTCAATATTTGCAGTGTTGACCCTTCTTCTTCAGGACCTCTGCAATTCTCCCTGGCTGCTCTCAATCACTTCTGGACCAAATCCTGACTGATAGCAGTCCATTCTTCCATAATCATGCTTGCATTTTGGCAGAATTTGTTGGATTTGTTTGTCCACCCGTCTCTTGATGATTGATCACAAGTTCTCAATGGGATTAAGATCTGGGGAGTTTCCAGGCCATGGACCCAAAATCTCTATGTTTTGTTCCCTGAGCCATTTAGTTATCACCTTTGCTTTATGGCAAGGTGCTCCATCATGCTGGAAAAGGCATTGTTGGGCGCCAAACTGCTCTTGGACGGTTGGGAGAAGTTGCTCTTGGAGGACATTCTGGTACCATTCTTTATTCATGGCTGTGTTTTTAGGCAACACTGTAAATGAGCCGATTCCCTTGACTGAGAAGCAACCCCACACATGAATGGTTTCAGGGTGCTTTACAGTTGGCATGAGACAAGACTGGTGGTAGCGCTCACCTCTTCTTCTCCGAATAAGCTGTTTTCCAGATGTCCCAAACAATCGAAAAGGGGATTCATCAGAGAAAATGACTTTACCCCAGTCCTCAGCAGTCCACTCCCTGTACCTTTTGCAGAATATCAGTCGGTCCCTGATGTTTTTACTGGAGAGAAGTGGCTTCTTTGCTGCCCTCCTTGAAACCAGGCCTTGCTCAAAGAGTCTCCGCCTCACAGTGCGTGCAGAAGCACTCACACCAGCCTGCTGCCATTCCTGAGCAAGCTCGGCACTGCTGGTATTCCGATCCCGCAGCTGAAACAGTTTTAAGATACGGTCCTGGCGCTTGCTGGTCTTTCTTGGGCGCCCTGGAGCCTTTTGACAACAATGGAAGCTCTCTCCTTGAAGTTCTTGATGATGCGATAGATTGTTGACTGAGGTGCAGCAATCTTTCTAGCTGCGATACTCTTCCCTGTTAGGCCATTTTTGTGCAGTGCAATGATGGCTGCACGTGTTTCTTTAGAGATAACCATGGTTAACTGAAGAGAAACAATGATACCAAGCACCAGCCTCCTTTTAAAGTGTCCAGTGGTGTCATTCTTACTCAATCATGACGATGTTAGCTGCTACTTTTAAGGCAGGACTGCAATGATGTTGAAATGTGTTTTGGGGGTTAAAGTTCATTTTCTAGGCAAATATTGACTTTGCAAGTAATTGCTGTTAAGCTGATCACTCTTTATGACATTCTGGAGTGTATGCAAATTGCCATTAGAAAAACTGAAGCAGTAGACTTTGTTAAAATTAATATTTGTATCATTCTGAAAACATTTGGCCATGACTATACAATTTACAGTAACAGATAATGCACAAATTTTCTGGTTAACTGAAATATTATCTGCAAGTATTGTTTTTTATTGTACTATTATATTAATGAACTAGCTGCTTTCACATCTGGAGGCACCCCAAAGCATCATCAGCCCCCCCAATTCCTCCCTGCACAGCGTCACCACTGGCCGCTCTCAGGACGGCAAGAAGCTCTGTTACGTCATGGGGTCAGGTGATGCGCAGGGTGACATGATCCTGCCGGCATCCCGAGAGCGGCCAGCGGTAACACTGTGCGGGGTGGAAACTCAAAGATGGCAGCGGGATCAGTAACTGCACATGTGCAGCAGGTTCCTGTCACCATCTTTGAGCCCCGTGATATTGTAACTGTGCCTCCGTTTGTAACTTGAGTGCATTCACATTTAAGATCTTGACGAACTCCAAGAAGGCGGTCAAATCAGTAACTGTGCATGCGCGGCGGGTTACCGACACCATCTTGCAATCACTTGAGATCCTAACTGCGCTTGGGCGGTGGGTAGTCACATGGTAGTCACCGCACTGACCAGATGTACGCCGGATGCCATATTGGGATAGCCAAGTGATGTTTCCCTAAATAGCACCCACTGGTGGTATCGGCCCTTGTACTGTATCACCAGCGGGACACCATGCCCGCCCGCCAGACATCACGACCCACTGCACTCACCCACAGCTGGCAGGAAAATCCACTGCTTGAGGCCTAAGCAGGAGATGGGATGCGGCGCCATCTATGGCCACCTGAGGGCACCGCATCCCATCTCATTCAGTGCAGACCGCAAGCCACTGACTTTCCTACCAGCTGGGCGGCAGTAGGTGCAGGTGGTGCTCTACACACATACATGTACACACACAAACACACAGACAAACCTGTACACACATACGCACATACACATGTGCACACATGCACAAACACACACGCACGCACATACATATATGCACATACACAAACACACACATGCACGCACACACATACACTCTCACATTCACACACATGCATATCCACACACATCCACATATATGCATACACATGCCCACATGCGTACACGCAAATACACACACACAGGCACATACAAGCACACATACACACGCACATACACACATACATGCATACACATACACACATGCAGACATATACTTACACATGCACATACATGTGCATACACACACATACACATGTGCATACATACACGCACATACATACATACATGCATACACCTGCATACATGCACACATACGCATACACACCCTTGCACATACAGACACATACCCACACATGCACACACACGTGATCGCCATCTTTGGACACTCAGGTATACAAAGATGATGGTCGTGTGACGAATCACACTGCCCCACCGCAGGATTACATGATTAAGTTGGAGGGGAACTTGGTGGGAACTAATAAAATAGATAATGAGGCGTGTCTGTCTATTTTGGATGTAATAAAAGATTTCTCTTGGTGTGTTTTTCTCTCTTTACTGAAAGTATTGCTGATGGCTGGTGATCATACTGACGGCTGACATTAGCCATAAGGCTTGATGTCAGCTGCCAAGAAACAGCTGATATCAATCACTTTATCACCCAATCTGCCACCATTATACGGCAGCTGGAATAGAGGGGAAACAGCCAGTTTTGGCGTCTCTCATAAAGGTGCCAATTCTGGGGTGGCTGCCAGCTGCAATTTTCAGAGTGGGGGGCCCAGAACGCTTGTTCCTTACCATGCTGAGAATTCCAGCCCCCAGCTGCCTGGGTTACCTTGGCTGGCAATAGAAAATATTGTACATCCACACCAGTTTTTGTATAGTTATTTATTTAAAAAACTAAAAAACAAAATAGGGCTCCTCAGTAGTTTTCATTGCCAGTGAAGGTAACACCAGGCAGCAGGGGTTGGCAGCCAGTAGCTGCTTGGTTTACCTGCGCTGGCACTAGAAAAAACAGCGAAGCCCTATACATTTTTTACCAGAAAATTAAACACTTTACTATTAAAAAAACCCCACAGAAACAGGTTTTAACTAAAAATACATTTATTTACATACATTGGGAGAGAGAATGGGGGAAATGAGAAGAGACACAGGGTGGAGACAGCCGCTGCTCCTAGCACGACAAAGCCCGCCCCATCATGATGTCACTGCCCTCTCGATGTGATAGCATTGGGCCCACATCTAGTGGTCACCGAAGAGCAAACCTTACAGAGCAATTTTCCTCTTATTGAGGCTCGTAGTGCTCCCATGCATTAAGATACCATTACTACAAAGTATGATGCTAACAAAAGTGCCCCCCAAAGATAGTATGATATACTTACACAATGTTCCAAATTATTATGCAAATTGGTTTTAAGTGTCATAGGTTTTTTTTTTTTTTTTCTTCAATGAAACCCATTGATGGTATTGTGTCTCAGGGTTCTTTGGATCACTGAAATCAATCTCAGATACCTGTGATAATTAGTTTGGCAGGTGAGCCTAATAAAAGGAAAACAGGGATTTTTGTGTACTCACCGTAAAATCCTTTTCTCCTAGCTCATCATTGGGGGACACAGGACCATGGGTGTATGCTTTCCTACCACTAGGAGGCTACACCAAGAGACAAACGTTTAAGCCCGTACATAGGCGTAGTTAGTTAGTTTAGTACTAAAGCAGTAGGAGAGCACGTTAACGTAATAAGGTACAAAAAATCGTAAGCTAAGGTTATGTATTGATTATCGAAGATTGAAAGGGCGGGTGCTGTGTCCCCATTGATGAGCTAGGAGAAAAGGATTTTACTGTGAGTACACAAAAATCCCTGTTTCTCCTTTGCATCATTGGGGGACACAGGACCATGGGACGTCCTAAAGCAGTCCCTGGGTGGGAATTAGTTGAAGAGTGGTTGAGCATCATGCGTCAGCTGCTTACAGATGCGCGACTGCTGCCTGTAAAACTTTTCTGCCTGGGCTTGCGTCTGCAGAGGCCTGGGTGTGGACGTTGTAATGCTTGGTGAAGGTATCCAGGCTGGACCAGGTTGCGGCTTTGTAGACCTGAGTTGCCGAGGCATAGTGGCGAATGGCCCATGAGGCGCCCACTGATCGGGTTGAGTGAGCCTTGATCCCCGCTGGATCAAGGCATGCCTAGGATTCTTGGATTGATGAACAGATCCATCCTGCCAATGTGGACTTAATACGCCCCCATCCCTTTCCTATGTCCATTGGGTATGACTAACAACGTTTCTGTTTTGCGGAATGATGCTGTTCGGGAGACGTAGCGTCTGAGAGCCCTTACTAGGTCCAGGGTATGGAGCTGTTTTTCGAAGCGGTGTACCGGAGTTGGGAAAAAGGATGGAAGAACGATGTCCTCATTAAGGTGGAAGTGTGACACAGCGGTAGAGGGGGAAAAATGTATGGGAGTTGGAATTGGCGCCAGGGGAGGATCAACAAGTCGACGTGCCAGGCTCTGAGCCAGAGAGTTTGGCGCATGGAGATGGCATTTGCTGCTGTCAGTACGGCACAATTAGCTGTGTCTATGAGTGCAAGCAATGAGTACTCCTGGGCCATTGTGACTTGGTCAAGGAGGTGAGTTGGGTCCTGGGAGGGATGTTGTTACACTGTGCGTAAGGAGTGCATCCAGGATACCGATGCTTTTGTGACCCATGCAGCAGCGAACAAAGGTGAGAGGGCTGTTCCTGAGGTTTCAAAAACCAAGCGCGCCAGATTATCTTACTGGCGGCCATTGGAGTCTTTGATAGATAAGGTGTCGGAGAGTGTAAGTAAGGTTTTGTTAGCTACTGGGGGGTCGACGGTTGGCGACTGAGCCCATTTTTCATGATGGTCTGGGGCAAAGGGGTATTTGGCTTCAATGGCCTTGTCCCCCGCGAAGCGCTTGTCTGGCCGGTCCCAGTGTCGTTGAATTATATCCTTAAAATCGTCATGGACAGAAAAGACTCGATGAGAGTGTTTTGTCTTAGTAAAATAGACTGTGCACTCTGGGGTGGTGTCGGGTTCGTCGGTGACATGCAGTGTTTTGTTAACGGCCTCAATAAGGCTGTCAACCATCTCTTGGGTGTCCAGGGTCTTACTCTCATGGGACGCATCTGGCACTGTTAGTTCCCCCTCAGAGAGTGATTCAGATAGGTCGTTAGGTGACTGCGGACGAAAAGTATCCCTTATAGTTGACATGGTGGGCGAGCGTTCCTGGGATGGACTGGTATGAATCCGTCTTCTGGTTGCCCGGGGGGCTGCGAGTTGGGAGTGTTCCCTGCTGAAGTGGGAACAGTGACGCTTGTTGTCACTGGCTGTGTGAGAGCCAGGATGCGACTGCAACATTTGGAGTATTGTTTCTACCTGTTGCGACAATACCTGGCCCCAGGGAGGGATGTCAGACGTACTGGGTACTGCTCAGTGGGGCATTCAGGTTCGCAATTTTTGCTAAATTGTGAATCATGTTTGCGAGGGAGCACGGTCTAGCAGATGGTGCATGATGCCTTGCTCCCTGCATTGTTTTTGTTTTTATCTTTGGGCTTGGAGTCCGTCATATTGTACCAAATTTCAGGTAATAATGGTACTGCAGTGTACTAAGCAGACTGCTATGAGGGAACAAGAGCCGACACTGGCCAGGGGATGATAGTCTGCAGGGAGGGGGGAGCCTCCTACTGCAGCTTACCTGAATCCTATGTCCCCTTTGGAGTGCAGTCTGTGAGGTGCTGATATGAAATGCTTTTGCTTCAGAGGCACCGGGAAAAAAAGGGCTGTGCAAAGGATGTGCCCTGGGTTAGTGTGTGGGCATTGTGTGGCCCCCCCTTTTTGGAGGGGGAACACCAGGAGAGGGCCAGGTGAGAAGTGTAGGGCCGAAGTATTGTGTGGCTGCAGCTGTGCTGCACATAGCATTTTTCTCCCAGGTCTTTTCGTGCCGGTGTGGGGGCATGGCCGTACAGTAGCTGATTGGCTGGCCATCTTTGGGGGGGTGTAGTGTCCGCCTCTGCACTGCATCATAGCGGGGGCGTGTCATGTGGCCAATCGTGGCTAAGCATGCCTGGTCGCGTCATCGCACACGCCCCTATGACGCGGGGCGGTGACCAGCGCTTGGCCAAACACGGCCGCGGTGGGCGGTGTTAGGCTGCAGGCCCAGACCGGGCCTCACGTAGTGTGGGCTCCCAGGAGGGCCGTCAAATGCCCGCGGGCTAAGCGGCGGTGCGGTGGGCCTGGTAGGATTTTGATGGAATCTGCTCTAAACCAGGCAATGTCCAATCAAAAGGCTACAAATAACGTCTCAGAAGAAAACGTTTTGAAAAGTCTTTAAAATCCTGCAGGAAGCTCTTCAAGAAAAGAAACATTTTTTGAAAAAAGGAGTAATTTCTGAACACCTCAAACTCTGTATGTACAAAGGTTCAGGATATGTTTACACAAGGTGGATGCTGCGTAGATTTGCCGTATCGATTTTCTAGGTGTAAAATCCACAACACATTAAAACAGCAGCAAAGTGGATGAGATTTTACTACATCACATTCACATACTAGACAAACTTGCTGGGCATAGTTAGGGCCGAAACTAACATGCATTTCTAACTTTACATTTGCCATATGTCAATTTTATGCTGTTGTTTTTACTGCCAATTTCACTCTTTGCAACGTGTAGGATGCATTGTGCTGCAAATCCAAGTCCAACAAACCTTCCAGATGTCCCAAATAGTCTGAAGAGGTATTCCTTGGAGAATATAACTTTACCGTGGTCCTCTGCAGTCCGATGCCTGTACTTCTATCAAAATTATTTTCTTTGATGAAGCCCCCTCAGACTGTTTAGGACATTGGAAAGGGTGATGGTCTGTAAAACAAATTGTGATAAACTCCAAGAATTTATTGGTCAAGAATCAGTTAACATCAGTCAGCATTTGGCACAGAAGCTGATATCACGCATTGAGAAGTCTTGAAATACAAGCGTCATCACTAAAGATGAGCAGATCAAGCAATATTCAAATATCTTGGGAAAATCAATTTGCAGAGAATGTCACTTATTAAGTCCTGGAGTCTCTCCAAGCCCCAGAGCATAATAAACATAAGTTGAAAGAAAAAAAAAGAAAATCCTTTTACTCACCTCATTGCTCCCTTCTACTGCCCCTCCACTTCTCACCATCACACATACAACCCTCTCCCACAATTTCTGATCACCATCACTCACACTGAAATCCTGGCTTCTGTGCAAGCATGATATGTCAGTGCACGCCGTGACCTTGCAAGTGCATACCTATAACCGTCCCAAGCCTCATCAAAGCTAGACATCCCAGCCCAGCATGAGAGACATAGGTATTCCAGCGTGAGCGGTGTGAATCAGAAGATGCTGAAAGGAATGGACAGCTAATGGTGAAGTCACTGGATTTTGAGGGCGCTGACAGCACAATGGGGGTGGACTCTGTGGCACTGGGGACGGCACCCATCTCTTCCCCCCGCTCTCTCTCAATGTATGTAAATAAATGTATCTTTGCTTAAGCTGTTTCTGTTTTTTTTAAAATTGTTATTAAAGTGTTTAACTTCCTGGTAAAAAAAATATGTAGGGCTTTTATATTCTATTGCCAACACAGTTAAACCAAGAGGCTGCTGGCTGCAAACACCCGCTGCCTGGTGTTACCTTCACTGGAAACGAAAAATACGGTGGATCCTATTTTTTTTAAGTTTTTTCAATAAATGATAAAAAAAAATCTGGCATGGGCTTCGCCATATTTTTGTTTGCCAGCCAAGGTAACCCAGGCAGCTGGCGGCTGGAATTCTTAGCATGGTGAGGCCCGAGCGTTCTGGGCTCCCCACACTGAAAATTTCAGCCTCTTTTCCAGCTGCCTTACAGCGGTGGCAGACTGGATAATAAAGGGATTGATGTCAGCTCTTTTTGGCAGCTGATGTGAAGCCCTATTTCTAATGTCAGCTGTCAGTATGACATCTGGCCATTAGCAATTCTTTCAGTAAAAAGACAAAATCACACACAGAGAAATCCTTTATTGCATACAAAATAGACAGAAATATCTTGTTATCCACTTTATTAGCTCCCACCAAGTTCCCCAATGTAATCATGCAGTGGAAGCAGTGGGGTGGTGTGATGCACCACGCTGCCGACATCTTTGTACACCCTGCTCTCTCTCTGGCCCACCGTACTCTCTCTCTGGCCCCGTGTGCTCTCTTTGGGCCACCCTGCACTCCCTTTGGCCCTCCTACGCTCTCTCTGGCCTCCCTGCGCTCTTTTGGGATACCCCTGCACTCTCTCTGGGCTCCCCAGTGCTCTTACTGCCCCTCAAGCACTCTCTGTGCACTATATGGTCACCCCTCGCTCTCTCTGCCACCAGTGCGCTCTCTCTGCCCCCCCCCTTCCCCGCTCTTGCCCCCTGTGTGCTCTCTCTTTCACACCTGCCTCCTTTCCAGCTGTTACGGCTGTGTCGTAGCTGGGAAGCACTGCATTACTACAGAGTCTGCAATGATGTCATGGTCATGTGACTGATCACATGACTATTACATCACTATAGGTCCTGTCCCATCAGGTAAGTCGAAGATTATCATTGGGGCATCAGGAGGCGTGTGGTGGGAGACGAGTGGGGGTCTGCAGGTGGTTTTGGTGGGAGGTTGGCGGGGGGTTGCGTGCGGCGGTAGACGGGCAGGGGCTCCATGTGGTGTATCCAGCATCGGTTTCGTTTGTTGTTTCCCAGATTTTTTTCCTTTACGATTATCATATATCTTTATGTCCTGCCCCTCCTCTTTGCCATTCGTGTATGTCTGCTTTTTAAATATTCATGTTTTTTTTTTTTGTTGTTGTTGTTCAATAAATTAATTTGTCTTGTCATATACAGCCATTAATATGTTTAGAAAAAAATCACTAATTGTGTGTAATTATCGGCTACTACCTTCCTCTTCGAATATTCCTAGCAAGGTAAAAAAAGAGAGAGAAAAAAGGTAAGAAAATACCATTATTAGGTTTCTTTCACATACAGTATTACATCATAACTACATCATTCTCAAAATGATTAGTAAAAAAAAGTCTACAAAAAAGTCTGAATACTCACTTAAAACCCCAGCCAGTTCCCCCTAATACGATGGCAGCAATCAGCACAGCCCCTGCAATTGATCCAATGATAATATTTGTACCACTGGGACCTGCAGAGAAAATGGGAATTTAGTAAAAGTATTGACAAGTGAAAAATAAGACCTTAATATTTAGTATTCCTGCATTGCACTGATGAGGAGGAAATATCCTGAAACAGGTGTCTACAAGTGGAGTTTCTGGTTTGGCTTCTTATCTTAGGTCATGTCTCAAGGACCCTTAAAGGGTTGGTATTGACTCTTAGGATTGTTATATCCAATAAGTATCGCTAGATTTCCTGCTCTCTCTTTCTGAACACCATTTTGTACACTAAACTTTCATGGAAAGAAGTACTGGTAGATAATGAAAGGTCAACATGAAATGTAAGTTTCGATGCAAAACTTATTTTTTTTACTTTTAATCAATCACGTTTTTTACCAAACAAATGACTTCCAGTGAAATTATTAGGACGTTTCTGCCGTTTCCGCGATCCAACAGAAATATTTATGCTTGATGCTATGCAAACATTTACATTCACTGTGGACATTTATCTTCTATCATGAAACATTGGGTGATTGGTCCCTACAACAACATGATAATAGATAGGCTATGAAGTCAGAGAGAACTACAGGCTTGACTACTTCATGAAATGTACCTTTGGATCTTTCCACAACTCCAGTGGCTTTAGGAACAGGAAGTGGATCATATACACTACAGTCTTTTCCAGTCCAGTCTGAGTGACAAATACATTTACCTTCATTACTGCAAACCTGAATAATGATAGAAAAATACAGGTGATATAATTGGCAATAAAGTCACCCTCCACCTTAAGACTGAAATGTAACTGTACATTTCCCATGCATAGTCAGCCTCCCTGGTGCCCTTCGATTGTGTTCCATTGCCTTCTCTGGTCAGTTTGGCCCTCCTCTCCTCCTATCCCGGATGGTCAGCGCAGAGGCATGGGGAGTGCAGAACTAAATGTAAAGCATGCCTCCCCTCTTCCAGTGTTGTGGCAGAATGGTTTAAAGTCAATTTATCAAGGCACTCCACAATGCCCCACTGCATTGGGAATGTTAGAAGCAGGAGGAACGGAATGTTAATCTGAGCAAAAGTGGCAGCAGGAGGCACATGAAGGGCACCTGGTAGGGTGACAATACATGAGAAATTAAGAAACTGTGGGCAAAGAAAGCGCAATACTTTCTTAGCAGGCAAATGTAGAGAAAATTAAAGAGAGCTAATTACTCACCTTCTATAGTTGTGTGACACAAACAATATGGAAATGTAAAAAATGTGCAAACGGCTGCTGAAGGATCCACATATATGTTGGTAAGCCGCAGAACCAGATGAGATGCATGGATAAAAATCTGCGCTGCTGTTCTAAATGATGTGATCCAGAAGTAACTGTAAGGGCCGCTTTACACACACCAACTTCTGTGTCCAACTTCTGAACAGATCTCTGGTTGCAGTGAAATCATGGACACATTGTTCTATTTGTGGCTGTGTACAAATAACAATGTGTCCATGATTTCACTGCAACAAGAGATCTGTTCAGAAGTAGGACACAGAAGTTGGTGTGTGTAAAGCGGCCCTAATAAAGATGGTGATTTATTTGACATGTTTCAAAGCATGTCCTGATTCTTCCTCAGGAAATTCACTGATTTCATTGATCAGTGAATTTCCTGAGGAAGAAGCTGGGAAATGCTTAGAAACATGTCGAATAAATCACCATCTTTATTACAGTTACTTCTGGATCACATCATTTAGAACAGCAGCGCAGATTTTTATCCATGGATCTCATCTGGTTCTTTGGCAATACATGAGAAATGTATAGACACTTTTCAATCCTACAGTAAAGGACACTTTAAGCCTGCCTGTAACCAATTTTTGGGAGAAACGTAGAGAAAAAAGAGAATTTTGTTTACTTACTGTAAATTCTTTTTCTTCTAGCTCCTAATTGGGAGACCGAGACAATTGGGTGTATAGCTTCCGCCTCCGGAGGACACACAAAGTACTACACTTAAAACAAAAAGTGTAGCCCCTCCCATACTGCCTATACACCCCCTTCAGGAGAAATCCCATCAGTTCGGTGCACAAGCAGGAAGGAGGAAAAAAAAAACACACCAAAACCGGAAGGTCCGGCCAGAACATATTGGCCAACCGATTCACATAAGCGACATGTCTAACACCAGCCACTGAACAGCAAACAAAGCCCAAAAGGCAACAGGGTGGGTGCTGGGTCTCCCAATTAGGAGCTAGAAGAAAAAGAATTTACAGTAAGTAAACAAAATTCTCTTTTTCTTATTCGCTCCATTGGGAGACCCAGACAATTGGGATGTCCAAAAGCGATCCCTGGGTGGGAAAAGACCCAAAACGTGGCAGCTCCTATCATAGGTTGAGCGACCGCCGCCTGAAGGATCCGTCTGCCCACACTAGCGTCTGCTGCAGCGTACGCATGAACTTGATAATGTTTCGTGAAGGTGTGTAGGCTGGACCAAGTTGCTGCCTGACACACCTGTAGCCTGGTGACGTAAAGCCCACGAGGCACCCACAGCTCTTGTCGAATGCGCCTTAATACCCGAAGCGAGAGGCTTTCCAGAGGAAAGGTAGGCCTTCTGGATAGGGGCCTTGATCCAGCGCGCCAAGGAAGACTTGGAGGCCGGTGATCCTTTTTTCTGGCCTGTCTTGAGAACGAACAGGGAATCCGCGCGGTGGAAGGAGGCCGTGCGGGAGACATAAATCCTGATAGTCCTGACCAGATCCAAAGTATGCAGTGCCTTCTCATACTGGTGAACAGGGTTAGGGCAAAAAGACGGCAGGACAATGTCTTGATTAAGGTGGAATGGAGAAAGCACCTTAGGTAAGAACTCAGCCACAGGTCGGAGCACCACCTTGTCCTGGTGGACCACCAGAAAATGGGGACTTGCATGACAGGGCTGCCAGTTATGAAACTCTCCGAAGAGAGGTAATGGCTACCAGAAAGGCAACCTTCTGGGAAAGTCTAGAGAGGGGCACCTCCCTTAGCGGTTCGAAGGGCGGCTTCTGTAACACCACAAGGACCAGGTTAAGTTCCCAGGGGTCCAGAGGGCGTCTGTAGGGAGAAACGATGTGACTTGCCCGTTGCACAAACGTCTTCACCTGAGGAAGGTTAACCAGACGTTTATTGAACAGCACGGAAAGTGCAGAGATCTGCCCTTTGAGGGAGCTGAGTGCCAAACCCTTATCCAATCCTGATTGCAGGAAGGCAAGTAGGGTCGGCAGGGAGAAAGGCCAAGGAGAAACTCCCTTGAGATGGCACCAGGAAAAGAAGATCTTCCAAACCCTGCGGAATATCTTTGCCGACGCAGGTTTCCTGGCTTGTCTCATGGTGGCGGTGACTTCAGGAGAAAACCCAAAGGACGTCAGCAACCAGTATTCAAGGGCCACAAAGTCAGGCTGAGGGCCACGGAATTGTGGTGGAAGAACGGACCTTGAGACAAGAGGTCTGGACGGTCCGGAAGCTTCCACGGATCCCCCGTCGTGAGCTGTAGCAGGTCCGGATACCAGGCCCGCCTGGGCCAATCTGGGGCGATGAGCAGGGCTTGTCGACATTCCGCCTTGAGTTTCCGCAGGACCCTGGGCAACAGTGCCAAGGGAGGAAACACATAGGGGAGGCGAAACTCGGACCAGTCTTGGACCAGAGCGTCCGCAGCCAAAGCCTGGCGATCCCGGGAGCGAGCCATGAAGGCAGGAACCTTGTGGTTCAACCGAGAGGCCATCAAATCCACATCCGGTGTTCCCCATCAGTAGCAGATGTCCTGAAAGACGTCTGGGTGGAGGGCCCATTCGCCCGCATCCATTCCTTGTCGACTCAGGTAGTCGGCCTCCCAATTGTCCACCCCGGGGATGTGGACCGCCGAGATGGAAGAGCCGTTGTCCTCAACCCACTGAAGGATACGTTGGACCTCTAACAATGCCTGAGAGCTTCGAGTTTCTCCCTGGTGGTTGATATAAGCGACCGCGGTCGCGTTGTGGGACTGGATCCGAATATGTTTCCCCACCAGGAACCTCTGAAAGGCCAGCAATGCCAAGTAAATGGCCCGTATCTCCAGGACATTGATCTGCAGAGTGGATTCCTGCTCCGTCCAAGTGCCCTGTGGTGAAGGAACACGGCGCCCCAGCCCAGGAGACTGGCGTCCGTGGTCACTACTAACCATGAGGGGGGCAGAAAGGATCTCCCTCGTGACAGACATGGGGAGCAGCCACCAGTGGAGCGAGTCCTTTGTTGACGGCGACAGAGAGATCTGCCTGTAGAGAGACGAGGGAGCCTTGCCCCAACAGCGTAGTATCTGCAGTTGCAGGGACGCAGGTGACATTGCGCAAATGGTACCGCTTCTATGGCAGCCACCATCTTTCCCAGAGTGTGCATCAGGCGTCTGATGGAGACTGGACCCAACTGAAGAAGGAACTGAACTTCCTCTTGAATCGACACCTGCTTGCTCGAGGGCAGAATGACTAAAGCCAGGGCGGTGTGAAACTCCATGCCCAGATACGTTAGCGTCTGTGCAGGCAGGAGGGAGGACTTCGGCACGTTGATCAGCCAACAGAATCGCTGAAGAGTGTCGAGAGTTACCGAGAGACTCTGTTGACACTGTTCCAGAAAGGGAGCCCTGAGCAGCAGGTCGTCCAAGTATGGTATTACTGCGTGGTCCTGGGAATGCAGGACGGCCACCATCGCTGCCATCACCTTCGTGAAAACTCTGGGGGCTGAGGCCAGGCCGAAGGGCAGAGCCACAAATTGGAAGTGCTCTTCCCCCACCGCGAATCTCAGCCAACGCTGATGCGCAGGAGCAATGGGGACGTGCAGGTAGGCATCCTTGACATCCACCGAGGCTAGGAAGTTCCCCTGTGATAGTGAGGCAATCACGGACCGCAGTGATTCCATCCTGAAAGTCCTGACTCTCACATGCCGGTTGAGCAGCTTGAGATCCAAAACTGGCTTCACCAATCCGTCCTTCTTGGGGACCGTGAAGAGGTTCGAGTAGAACCCTTGGAAGCGTTCCGCGGAGGGAACCGGTACCACGACCCCGTCCTGTCTCAGGGCGAGCAGCGCCTGAAAAAAGGCCGGAGCCTTTGCCGGCGGGGGCGAGGAGAGACAGAAGCGAGTTGGCGGACACGAGGTCAGCTCTATCCTGTAGCCGTGGGAAATGACATCCGTCACCCATCGGTCTTGGATGTTGCTGTGCCAGGTGTCTCCAAAGTGGGAGAGCCTGCCACTGACCGAGTATGCTGCTGGGGGAGGCGGTGAGTCATGCGGAGGCTGGCTTGGAGGCCGAGACTCCGGCTGGCTTCTTCTATTGTGACTTAGCACGCCATGTACGATTTGACTTCTGATCCTTGTCTGAACAGGCGGACGAGGATGAAGAGGGCCGAAAGGCCCAAAATTTGTCATGCATCTGACGCTGGCGAGACTTCTGCACCTTTGACTGAAGCAAGGAGGTGGTCTTTCCACCTGTAGATTCCTTTATGATGTCATCCAATTGTTCCCCAAAAAGCCTGTTCCCCGCAAACGGGACTCCCTGTAGGAACTTCTTGGAAGTGGCGTCAGCCTTCCAATCCCGCAGCCACAACATTCTGCGGGCTGCGAGCGAGTTAGCCGATGCCACTGCGGTACGGCTGGCAGATTCCATGACAGCCGTCCTGGCATAGTCCGTGAACGCGGTGGCCTGAGACGTCAAGGTAGTCACCTCAGGAATGTGCTACTTTGTTGAGCTCCGCCAAGCAGGAAGAGACTGTCTGCATAGCCCACACGGCCGCGAAAGCAGGGGCAAACGAGGCTCCTGTAGCTTCGTAAATTGACTTCTGCAGAAGTTCAATTTGGCGGTCGGTGGAGTCCTTTAGAGACGAGCCATCCGCAACCGACATCACAGTATTGGCAGACAGTTAGAAACAGGTGGGTCCACCCTGGGTGAGACCGACCAACCCTTTACAGCGTCTGGAGGGAAAGGATAACGAGAAACCTTCTGTTTCCTAGTGAAGCGCTTGTCAGGGCAAGCCCTGGGCGTCTGCATAGTTGATCTGAAATTAGAGTGATCAAAAAACAAGCCGTGCGACCTGGAAGGAGGAAGAAACTGATACAGTTCCTCCGAGAGCGATGCCTCCACGGGTGGAGGGGGCACAGACAGGTCCAGCACGGTATTAATGGATGATACCAAATCATCCATTAAAAAAACCTCCTCAGATGCCTCGTCTGGAGGCATCACAGAGCTCCGCCGTTCCTCATCCCCATCAATCTGAGATCCCTCAGCGTGAGACCCAGTGTGATGAGAGGGTGCAGGAGAGGGATCTCTGCGTGGCCGTTTGGGAGGCTGAGGAGATGGAGCTGGGTAAGATACCCCAGCATTGTCTCCGGAGTCCATGTCCCTGGAAGGGGATGACTCGCTGGAGCGCCTGCGGAGTGAACCAGAGGGCCCGGGGCACTTCCCCGCTGACTGGCCTGCAAGGACTCCTGCACAACCCTGGTCAGTGCTGTCATAAACTGGGTGAAGGAGTCCGAGAAGGACTTAGTGAAAGCCGCTGTCCAGGGAGGTGGCATTGCCGAGTCCTCTGGAACGGTGAAGGCTCCACAGCAGCAGAGCTGGGGGATGCCCTGAGTTCTACCTCAGCCAGTGCCTCATGTGTAGTGCAGGCAGAGCAGTGAGGAAAGACAGATCCAGCAGGCAGCATAATCCAGCAGGCAGCATAATCCTGCAGGTAGTGCAAGAGGAATAGAATGTCTGCACCTTAGGGGCTTTGCTCCTGGTGGAAGACATGTTGCCTCATGTGAGGATCCTCCAAGAGGAATCTCACCAGAGGGAAAAAACAGGCGAAGAAGTCCACAACCGGGAGTACCAGAGTGGCTTACCAGCCGCTATGAGCGGTTTGTGTGTCCTCCAGATATCACGCTCTCCCCCTGAAGCAGCAGAGTTTCAGGAGCAGTGTTGCTTCATAGACAGTCACCGGCAGAATGGCCAAAAATGGCCGCCGGAGCTGAATGAGGGACGCTTGTCTATGCAAATGCGGGAAATCTGGAGGACAGAAAACACAGGCCGGGGGGCGGACCTCCTGCAGTGATGGGAGTGCCCAGTGCCTCGTGTCTGCCTGTAATGGCGGACGATCACGCCGGCCTCACTGCGAAGTCGCAGTCGCTCCACGCACTAATAGGCAACCCTGGCACACTACCCTCACTAAAGACCTGAGACGGGCATCCATGGTCGCCGAGAGGCGATGGAAAAAATCATCTTCCACTGAGCATTTTGCACTGTTCAAACAGTCCCTCATCGCCTTCAAGACTGCACTTGCCACTGCCAAACAAACCTTCTTCTTATCTCTAATAACCTCCCTGTCCCACAATCCCAAGCAACTTTTCAAAACCTTCAATTCCTTACTCCGCCCGCCTGCTCCCCCTCCCTCTCCCTTATCTCTGCAGAAGACTTTGCCTCCTTCTTCAAAGAAAAGATTGACAGAATCAGAGACAGCTTTGATCCACTGTCCCCACAGCCTCCCCTTTCACCTATACTGCCCTCTACTTCCATCAACTGCTTTCCCCTATAACTGAAGACCAGCTCTCCTCCCTCCTGTCAAAATCACACCTCACCACCAGTGCCACGACCCGCTTCTATCCCACCTCATTCCCAACCTCACCTCCGCTATCATCCCAGCCCTAACTCCTCTTTTCATCCTATCACTTACCACCGGCACCTTCCCCTCAGCCTTCAAACACGCCTTGATCACACCCATCCTCAAAAAACCCTCCCTCGATCCCACAACTGTCTCCAACTACTGCCCTACATCTCTCCTCCCTTTCGCCTCTAAACTAATTGAACAGCATGTCCACTCTGAGCTGTCCTCTCACCTCTCCTCCTGCTCCCTCTTTGACTGCCTGCAATCTGGCTTCCGACCCCTCCACTCCACTGAAACAGCCCTGACCAAAGTCACAAATGACCTACTGACTGCCAAAAGCAAGCGCCACTACTCTGTTCTCCTCCTCCTCGACCTGTCAGCCGCCTTCGACACTGTTGACCACTCCCTTCTACTACAGATCCTGGAATCTCTTGGCATCACGGACCTTGCCCTCTCTTGGATCTCCTCATACTTAACGGACCGCACCTTCAGCGTCACCCATTCCCACACATCCTCCTCGCCCTACCCCCTATCTGTCGGGGTCCCCCAGGGCTCGGTTCTTGGACCATTACTGTTCTCAATCTACACTCTCGGTCTAGGGCAACTCATTGAGTCCCATGGCCTCCAATATCACCTCTACGCCGACGACACCCAAATCTACCTGTCTGGTCCTGACATTGCCTCCCTTCTATCCAAAATTCCACACTGCCTGTCTGTCATCTCATCCTTCTTCTCTGCTCGCTTCCTTAAGCTGAACATGGACAAAACCGAGTTCATAGTCTTCCCCCCAAGGCGCTCCCCCTCACTACCTGACCTATCCATCGTCGTCAACGACTGCTCTCTCTCTCCAGTCCCCCATGCCAAGTGCCTCGGGGTTATCCTTGACTTTTCCCTCTCCTTCAAGCCCCACATCCAGGCCCTCGCCACCTCCTGCCGACTCCAGCTCAAAAACATCTATAGGATTCGCACTTTCCTTGACCACGACACTGCTAAAACCCTTATTCACGCTCTCATCATCTCCCGCCTCGATTACTGCAACCTCCTGCTCACCGGCCTCCCTAATACCTCCCTTGCACCTCTCCAATCTATCTTGAACTCCGCTGCCTGCCTAATCCATCTGTCTCCCCGCTACTCCCCTGTCTCCCCCCTCTGCCAAGCCCTTCATTGGCTCCCTGCTTCCCAGAGATTCCGGTTTAAAACATTAACCATGACATACAAAGCCATTCACAACCTGTCCCCTCCATACATCTCTGACATGGTCTCCCGTTACCTACCCTCACGCAACCTGCGATCCTCCCAAGAGCTTCTCCTCTACTCCCCCCTCATCTCCTCTTCGCACAACCGTATACAGGATTTCTCTCGTGCTTCACCCAGACTCTGGAACTCACTGCCCCAACACATCAGACATTCTCCTACCCTGGGAACCTTCAAAAGAAGCCTGAAGACCACCTGTTCCGCCAAGTCTACCACCTGCAATAAGACCCGGTCCACCACACCGCCTCATGACTGGAATTTCCCCCTCCTACTGTATCCCCACCCGCCCCTCGTAGACTGTGAGCCTTTGTAGACAGGATTTCTCCCCTCTTGTTTCTGTACAACTGAATTGTCCACATTTATTGTTACTTGTATTGTTACTATGTTACTTGTCCTAGTCTGCCCTTTTTAACATGTAAAGCGCCATGGAATATAATGGCGCTATATAAATTAATAATAATAATAAAAATAATAATAATAATATAGTAGGCCGGGGACTAAATGTTAATGGCCGCCCGGAGCGCCGATGCGGATAAAAGCGGAGAGCTGGTGTGGAAGTTGTATGCCCGCAGCATGGCAGGGACCGGGCTGACTGAGTAGCAGTGTGCTGGTATGCCCCACAATGTAATCACCCCCAGTGTACCCACAATATGTGGATGGATCCAGAGCCCGGGCTGCAGCAGCAGCATTGCACAGATACAGAGTACCTCATTTGGTGCAGGGCCCGGTCCCTGGGGGCAACGCAACTCCGGCCAGCAGCTCCGCCAGGGGTTGGATGGAGTTAGGGCTCCAGAGTGTATGGACGCCCGTGATGACTCCCACTTCCCCAGAGCCCCTAAGGGATGGCGAAGGAGAACGGCATGAGGGCTCCAGCCCGTTGTACCAACAATAGGCACCTCAACCGCCCCTGCCCGAGGGTGGGGAAGGAGACACGCTGGGGGTCCACAAGAACTCACTTTCTTCCATCCATCACTCTCCAAGGAGAGTGTGTATGACTAAAAGTGAGAGTGGATGAGTGCAGTGTGTTCCTCCTTCAACACAAAGCTAAGAACTGATGGGATTTCTCCTGAAGGGGTGTATAGGCAGTATGGGAGGGGCTACACTTTTTTTTGTGTTTTAAGTGTAGTACATTGTGTGTCCTCTGGAGGCGGAAGCTATACACCCAATTGTCTGGGTCTCCCAATGGAGCGAATAAGAAAATACCCTGCAGCATTGCCTTAGGGCTTGGACACACTTCCTAGTTACATCCGAGTTTGACTGACGAGACTCTGAAAGGGCTGAAGCAGTGACCCTGAACGGCCTCTCCCTCTCTGGACGGGGAGTCTGGAGCTGCACAAAAACACAATCAGCTGACAGCCCCATCCAGAGAGGGAGAAGCCGTTCAGGGTCACTGCTTCAGCCCTTTCAGTCTCCTCAGTCAAACTCTGATGAGTGTGTTCGAGCCCTAAGGAATAATTCCTTGTAAATATTCTGAGAAAGTTAAAAAGCTTGTATGAGACTTAAAACATGGCCACACTTGTTGTTTGGTCCATACCCCATGGTCTGAGCAAACCACATCATGACCACTGCCTGGGCAGGCGCTGAAGTTGAATGCAGTTGCAGACAGACACTTCCGATCTAGACACATCATGTTGGGTCCACACGGCGTCCCGTCTTCAATATATCCCAATCCTGAGCCATCTGGTAGAATTACTTGTCCACCTCTGAAAGTAAGTAGAAAAATTAAATGTCAACAAATGTCACATTGCTTCACAATTAATACAAACAGATTATATATATATATATAAAATGTAAAGGCTTTTATTGATGTAGTGTATAAAAGCTGCAGATTTATGCTCCAGGGACTATCTTGAGCAGACAATAGATTGCACTGTGTCAACCAAACTTTAATCAATGCTGCTTTTTATTATTGGCCAGCAAGGTGCTTAAGGCCACGTGCCCACGCTGAGTATTTGATGAGTTTTTTTACCTCAGGATTTGTAGCCAAAACCAGGATAATTAAATACAGAAGTGGTGTAGGTGTTTCTATTAGGGCTTGGACACACTCTCCGAGTTACATCCGAGTTTGACGGACGAGACTCGAAACAGGCTGGAGCAGTGACCCTGAATGGCCTCTCCCTCTCTGTACGAGGAATGACAGCTGCTTGTGTTTCTGTGCAGCATCGCATTACCCGTACAGAGAGAGAGAGGCCGTTCTGGGTCACTGCTCCAGCCTGTTTCGAGTCTCGTCCGTCAAACTCGGATGAGTGTGTCCGAGCCCTTAGGGTACCATTACACGTCGCAATATTGCTAGGCAATTTCACTTGCAATTTGCTGGTTGCAGTGAAATCATGGACACATTGTTCTATTTTGTTGCTGTGTACAAATGATACAATGTGTCCATGATTTCACTGCAACCAGCAAATTGCCAGTGAAATTGCATGCAATGTTGCGATGTGTAACGATTGCCTTAGGCTTTTCCTCTGATTGCTCCACTCCTGGTTTTGTCTACAAATTCTGAGGTAAAAAACTCACCAAATACTCAGCGTGTGCACATGGCCTAAGAGGGACATTGTTAGAATGACGCTATCCCCAGAAGAAGACACAGTGGCAAAACACACATTGGGGTCTGGTGCCACACCAACCAGGAGGTACTGTCTACAAAAATGTTGTCAAGTATATATCTAATAAAGTCATTGCCAACTAATGATTAATTTTATGTTATGTATTTTTGTTGAGTTTTTCTACTAATTTGAATTAGATATTTTTTTTAAATACCTGTAATACACTCTATGTAATATACACCATGGAATTTATTTGTATATAAACCTATAATCGATTCTGGACTTGAATACAGCTCATTGTATATGATTCTGTTGAGTTTAGTCACCAAACACTGGATAATTCACATTTTTTATTTTTTTTATCTATTTCTGTGGAGGTTAAACACTTTTTGTATTTTTTGTATTTTTGTACTTTTTGTACGAGCATTATTTTCTGCTGTAGGATATCTATACCATTTAATTTTACCTTTCGTATCTAATAAATATTTTTGGGCACACGTACATTACTTTGTACTCACAATCAAAAGATGAACTTTGTATGCAATTTTTGACTAGTCACTGGGTTAACTGTTGTGCTCTATTCACACTGTGTGTTTTTGGTCTATTTTTGCTCATCAGTTTTCTTAGGCTGGCTTCACACCATGGCACCATCAGGTCCGGGGCTCTCATGGCCACTTTACACGTCCCAACATCGGTCCGATGTTGGATACAACAACCCGGGAGCGCGCATTTTTTGGGCAGAATTCCAAGATCGCATAGGAGCTGTTACACAGCGCGATATTGGCAGGCAACGCAACTGCGATGTCTACGCCCCTTGTTCGGCCGACCCAGGAATGACCATTTAACATGGGCGAGAATAGGGGAAGTTGTACTCCAAATCGTTGTTGGGCTTTCACACAGCACGATCCTGCCAGACAGTCCATCCAATATCGGGCAGTTGGAGAGCCTGCTCATTTCTTCCCCGATATCGTTTTGGCATCGTTCTTGCATCGAATTGGACATTTACACCATACAAGGCACGAACGATATCGGGGCCAACGCACAAACCACGTGACTTTTTTATCGGAGGTGGACGCCGATATCGGGACGAGTAAAGTGGGCATCAGGTTCACCCCGGACCTGATTTTGCTGTAACGTTGCCCTATGGGGCCGGATGGCAGCAATGTGCCATCCGGTTTCCATCTGTCCAGGATGATCCGGGACAATCCAGATTTTTCTCCCAGACACAAAAATGTTGCAAGCAACATTTTTGTGTCCGGGGCTAAAAATCTGCCCAATTCGGATCCTAACATGGGAGTCTATGGCGCTGGATTGCCCAGATGCAGGAGGCTGCTAAACGTCAGCACCACCGACTGTCCCCTGCAGTGATTTCAGGACCACAGCTAGCTGCCCGCTAGCTGTGATCTTGAATTTGCAGCAGCTGTGGTTGCCATCAGCGGCATCCAGCTGCAAACCGGACTGGAGGGCATATTTGCCCTCCGGTGCTGTTTGCAAATCGGGTCTGGGGCAGTTCGAATCACATCGGACAGCCCCGGACCTGATGCTGCCGTGGTGTGAAGCCAGCCTGAGCCAAAACCAGGAGTGGGTGATAAATCCAGAAGTGGTGATGTGTTTCTATTATACTTTTCCTCTGATTGTTCCACTCCTGGTTTTGGCTACAAAAACTGATGAGCAAAAACAGACCAAAAATGCACAGTGTGAATGGAGCCTAGAGTTCATTACTATTGTACTGTATGATCTCTCTGGTTTGTGTCAGTTCTCCTGTCATGATGATGGTGAAGATAATGATGCTGTGTATCCCAAGTAATACTGTTAATTCTCTTTTAATATTTGAATTCTGAATGATTCTGCTGAAAGCTAAAATCTGCAACATTTATGAAACCTAAATCATGCACTTGAAGTTGTTGATTAGAGATTCTTTTCTTAGATTCTTTAATGCTTTCCCTATTCAATCGATTAAAATAACAATACAAAGATCCTCATGTCCCTTTCATGAGGTTTGGAAATGTACCTAATCTATACAAGGGTACCTGGAAATTCTCTGTTTGCAATCTACATAGGTTCTGCATCCTGAAATCTAAATTTAGTAGAATTCAGGCCATGATTATTTTCTTTCCTGACTTCCTGATCCACCCGTCTATTTCCTGAGATGTCATCATGCCATCAGCACTTTTTATTCTATACAGTAAATATTACCACAATGTGTTATCCTTATTTATTTTAGCTTCATATAATAATTAGGCCCCAATTCATCTTTATCTTTGCACCTTTTTCTGCTTCTAAAACTGTTATTAGTGACTACCGTATATACTCGTGTATAAGCCGACCCGTGTATAAGCCGACCCCCCTACTTTGCCCCCAAAACCTGGGAAAACCTATTGACTCGTGTATAAGCCGAGGGTGGACCCCAGCACAGGTATACAGCCCCCAGCAGTGTGGTATATAGGCCTCCCCAGTGGTATATACAGCAGCCTCCTAGTGGTATATACAGCAGCCTCCCAGTGGTATATACAGCAGCCTCCTAGTGGTATATACAGCAGCCGCAGCCTACCAGTGGTATATACAGCAGCCTACCAGTGGTATATACAGCAGCCTCCTAGTGGTATATACAGCAGCCTCATATACAGCAGCCTCCTAGTGGTATATACAGCAGCCTCCCAGTGGTATATTTAGCAGCCTCCCAGTGGTATATACAGCAGCCCCAGCCCCATCCACACACACATCCACACACATACATACACACACATACACATACACACACATATGCACCGTTTCTTACCTTGTCCGGTGCTGTCCCCCGCTGTCATGTCCCGCTCCTCCAGCCGTCCGGTGCTGTCCTCGCTCCTCTCCTGGTCTGCGGCGCGGTTCCGGGTCCAGTTCCATGATGATCGGTTTGCGGTCCCCGGCCGACTTCCTGCTTCCATCTGTAATCTCCGCCCAGGTCAGGCCCTGCACCAATGAGAGCGCAGGACCCGTGCTGTCAATCACCGCCCAGACGCGGCCAGATGACGTTGGGGCCTCTGATTGGCCCAACGTCATCAAGGTGCCACGGCTTGATGACGTCGGGCCAATCAGAGGCCCCAACGTCATCTGGCCGTGTCTGGGCGGTGATTGACGGCACAGGTCCTGCGCTCTCATTGGTGCAGGGCCTGACCTGGGCGGAGATTACAGATGGAAGCAGGAAGTCGGCCGGGGACCGCACCGATCATCATGGAACTGGACCCAGAACCGCGCCACAGACCAGGAGAGGAGCGGGGACAGCACCGGACAAGGTAATGTATATTGCGCAGCGCCCCCCCACTCCCTCCCTGTCTTATTTTCAGCCCCTACCGTATTGACCCGTGTATAAGCCGAGGGGGGGGACTTTTCAGCCCAATTTTTGGGCTGAAAAACTCGGCTTATACATGAGTATATACGGTACTTTGTTTGCCATCTATCCCTTACATACTTTTAGTTTGTTTTTTAACATCATTTGTTTGTTTTTTTATTTCGTAGTTTGCCCTTTGCTTACCTAAATGTTTTAGACTATTTCATCATTTAGAATAAGTCGGTCGACAGGGTAGAGGGTACTTGGATACCGGGACAGGGGGTTACTTCGGTGGGGGGGATCACGGCTGGTCGGTTCCCAGTTCTGTGCCCTGGACCCTCAATGGCGGGGTAGGGTGATGATGATGGGGAAATGGTAACGTGAAGCCACTTGTGGCTCCTCGTAATAGGGTTACCAGCGCTGCGGCCGGCTGCTGAGGTGATGGAGGTGCAGCTTTGGTAGTGCAGCTCCCCACAGGTGGAGCTTTACCTCAGGGCAGCAGGGTGGATGAGGGGAGTAGTAGTCCTCACCCCGATGGTATTGTAGAAGCCCGCTGGGTGGCAAATAACTGAGACGCCAGATTAGCTCGAACAGTTCTTTACTGGTTCTGGCAGATGTTAAGGTACACAGCACAGTCTGGTTGAACAGGGTTGGTAGCCGCAGGTCTTCGAGGACTTTCCAGAGTCTGGCAGTGGTGCCTTTAATATGGCATTCCTGGTCCTGTCCCTCTGTCTGTATTTGCCTCTCTTGAGCCAAGTCTCTAGTCCTCGGGTCTGTTACCTAAAGTCTCTCACTAGTCTGTGTCGTGGAGCCAGCTGCGGGACCGATGTTGGGCTTCTTTAGGGGTGCTGTGGCTCCCTTGTGTCAGGCCCTCAGCTTGCCGGTCTGCAGTTAGGGTTAGACCTTTTACTTGCTGCCTTGGCTCCGGTATGCCAGTGGTGACCTGGGCCTCCAGCTGGCTCCAACCAGTCCTGGAGTAACCTCCTTCAGAGTCTGGGTCACCCCTCTCCTAAGAGGCACCCTCCAGTTGCAGCCGCAGGGTCCCCGGCATCTGCCTTTGCTGCTCTCCTCACACCGTGTGCCTGACACTATTGTCACTCCTGTCTCCCGCTCCCTAGGCTCCACCCTCTGGGACCTACTAAATACCAGTCCCCTGTGTTAAAGTGGCCTACTGTTTGGAGTCAGGGTGCAGACTCTGTAGGGTCCTCCATATCCACGGCTATGGAGGCACTACACTTTCTGTTTGGGGTGCAGTACCTCCCTGTAGCGCCTTGCCATAGGGGCGCCACAGCATCATTTTTCATTGTACGCAATTTTATTCTAGTGAAGTAAGAAAATACAGAATCTGCCTAATGTTATCTTGTGAAGGTGGAGACTAACGTTTGACATTTTAAAGGCTCATGTGACTTTTTTTCTCTAAAATAAAATGCGCAAAAGATAAAAATAAAGTCATCTTTGAACTTGAGCACCATTTTCATGGGTTTGACCCCAAAAAAATACAATTAAAAACAATGCAACCGAAGAATTGAATGGATGTGTTCACACCACAAAAGACATATATGCAGCTAATATTTCACTGCAGGATTGCTTGTAGAAAATACACAGTATTACAGTAGTAGCGTTATGAAATATCACATTAATCTTATAAACCTGCTGCAGAGACAATCCACAGCATAAATCAACAAATCTGGAACATGCAGTTTTTCACAGCAGGTTTGGCAATGTGAAGCGTGAAATGTGTGACAGACTGTGGCATTTTGCAGATTTCACTGCAGATATGTGACGTGTGAACATAGTCATACTGCTGGAAAACAGAGCTAGATTTATCTATAATATTGTCTCACCTGCAATCGATGTATCTGTTCTGATGATAGAAAGACATACTTGTGATGTCACCATTCAGTTCTCCAATTCTTGGCAATCCCGATATGTTGGAACATAGAAGGTAGCCACAGAGCACATCTCTAATGGACAGAAACAGGGCACCTTTGTGAACAACTGTACAGCATACCCTACCCCATATTTTAACATGCAACAAGATTATCGTGAAACAAGTCTTCCTAGAAACACTTGTTAATGATAATCGTGTAGTGTAAATGCACTTAAATCCTGGCATACAGTGTAAATCAAGGATTCATGTTTTGATCCATTCCACTTACGGCTTACTGCACTGAATCCAGTTATCTCCATCTCTTCCACAGTTGCCCTTCTCCGTCCCTTCAATGTTTAGTTTTTCATAGCAGAACCTGTCTGATGCATCTGGAATAAAGTAAAGACTGGATATAAAATTTTGCAGTTTTCACCATATGGAAATATTGTGCATGTATATGTTAATTAAATGTCTTCAAAGCTATAAATTCATTCACATATTTAAGTCATTTAATTTATGTTTTTGCTTTTTTTGTACGTTTACTGTATCCAGTCAACTTTGTTAACCACAACATTTCTGCCAATTGTGGTTGGGAGGTAGTGAATTTAATGAGATCACTGATCACTGTATTAAAGCGATATCACCCACCCTGGGAAAGAGAAGTGATTATTTGAGCAATGTAAAGTGGCATGCAAAAGTTTGGGCACCCCTGGTCAAAATTACTGTTTTTGTGAACAGTTTAGCTATTTAAAGATCAGGGGAGTAAGGAATGATGTTGCAGGAGTTGTGTCTGTGACAAGGCCCAGGGCTAGAGGGACCCGGCAACCCTAGTGCCTGCTTCAGCTGGATCTGTGACCTCGCCAAGGACGCAGATCCAGCTGAAATGCATCATGGTGAGGAAACCCGTCGGCTGCCAGCACACGCACATTGGCTGTGACCCGTCAAGAGGTGCAATGACAAGGGCCCACGCATGAGCGTAACATCACTGTTATGCTCGGGGCCCCTGTTCCTGCGGTCCGATGTCAGCTGATGGGCCGATCGCTGTGCGCTGGCTACAGGAGGACACCGAGCAATGTTGTTGGATTTACTTATGTGTTAGGCACAGAACGGCGATAGATATACAAGGATGGGGACCATTTAAACCAGGATGGGGTCATGTATAAACAAGGACCATATATAACAGGAAGGGGAAATATATACAAGGAGGAGGACCATATATACGAGGAAGAAGGCATATATACACAAAGATGTCCATATATACCAGGAAGGGGATATATATACACAAGAAGGACCATATATACAAGGAGGAGGACCATATATATCAGGAAGGGGACATATATACACAAGGAGGACCATATATACCAGGAAGGGGAGATGTATACCAGTAGGAAGATATAATAATGTAATAATAATATTTATTCATTTATATAGCACTATTAATTCCATAGCAGTTTACATACATCAGTAATACTGTCCCCATTGAGGCTCACAATCTAAACATCATATTTGTATGTCTTTGAAATGTGGGAGGAAACTGTAGAATCCGGAGAAAAACCAAGCAAACACGGGGAGAACATACAAACTCATTGCAGATGTTGTCCTTGAACCCAGTACCTCAGTGTTGCAAGGCTGCAGTGCTAATCACTGAGCCACCATGCCACCCTAGATCATATACTGTATATCAGTAGGAAGACCATATATACCAGGAAGGGGATCATATATACCAGAAAATATACAAGAGCCCATACATCTAACCAACAAGTGTGTGGGAGTTCAGGTCCAAATTTCACACTAGAGCCCATCAGACGCTAGTTACCGTACTGTTAACGATGAAATGATCTCTAAAAGGTATACAATTAAAGACGACAACTTTCCTTTGTATTTTAGGGGAAAAAAATTACATTTTAAAAATTACCAAAAGGAAAATGGGCCGATGCAAGTTTGGGCACTGTAAATATTTAGTATCTAATAGCACCCCTTTTGCAAGCATCACAGCTTGTACATTCTTTTTGCAGCTAGCCAAGAGTCTTTCAATTCCTGTTTGAGGAATTTTCATCCATTCTTCTTTGGAAAAGTCTTCCAGCTCGGTGAGATTCCTGGGTTGTCTTACATGCACTATTCTTCTGAGGTCTAGCCACAGACTTTCAATGATGTTCAGATCAGGGGACTGTGAGGCCCATTGTAAAACCTTCAACTTGCACCTTTTGAGGTAAATTATTGTGGATTTTGACATGTGTTTAGGATCATTAACCACTTTTAGAAGCCATCCACTTTTCAACATCAGCTTTTACAGATCTACCCCCATGCTTAATGGTTGTCAAGATGTTCTTTTCCTCAAATTCTGTGCCCTTTTTTCCCCATACATGACTTTGATCTTTGTGGCCAAAGAGTTTTATTTAATCTCTCTGGTCCACAGGACTTGTTTGCAAAATGCATCAGGCTTATTTATATGTTCTTTTGCATACTTCTGATGCTGAATTTTATGGTGAGGATGCTGGAGAGGTTTTCTTCTGCAGACTCTTCCATAAAGGCCATATTTGTGCAGATGTCTCTGAACAGTAGAACAATGTACCACAACTCCAGAGTCTGGTAAATCTTCCTGAAGGTCTTAAGGTGCCGTCACACGTGTCAATATTGCATGCAATTTCACTTGCAACTTACTGGTTGCAGTGAAATCATGGACCCATTGTCCATTTTGTTGTTGTGTACAAATGGAACACTGTGTCCATGATTTCACTGCAATCAGTAAGTTGCAAGTGAAATTGTATGCAATATTTACATGTGTGACGGTACCTTTAGGCAGTCAAGCGGTGGTTCTGATTTGCCTCTAGCAATTCTACGAGCAACTGTCACTGAAATTTTGCTTGGTCTTCCAGACCTTATCTTGACCTCCACCGTTCCTGTTATTCCCATTTCTTAATTACATTTGAAAAAAAGAAAAAGGGAACTTGAAAAAGCTTTGCTATCTTCTCATAGCCTTCTCCTACTTTGTGGACTCCTCCATTTTCATTTTCAGAGTGCTAGGCAGCTGCTTAGAAGAACCCATGGCTGCTGTAGTTTTGCTACCAGGTTAGAGGAGGCGGGGGGCGTGGCCTAGCGGGTAATGTGAGCGGACGCAGTGTGGAGTCCTCCCGCCGACCGAATTACTGCACCGCCGCATACCCCGCCACCTGAGGCCCCACACTGCCGGGTGTGACAGGGAAGACTGCCTGGAACCGACTGCCGGGGTTTTGGAGCCCGCACACAGCAGCAATGACGAGACGGAGGCAGCAGGACGTGGGGGCTGCTGGAGGAGGAGGCTCCCAAGATGGCGCCGTAGCGCGGGAGGCAGCAGAGAAGGAAAACACCGCCTGCAGACACAGAATGGCGGCAGCAGCCAAGCTGGAGCGATTCTCCAGGAAATCTCAGGTGGCAAAGGTGGGTGCTGGAGGAGAGGGTGCTAGTGGCCCGGTGGTGGAGGAAGAGGATTCCCAATCAGAGGGAGATGCTGGCAATAAAGATCAGGCAGACCCAGACATGGAGGGAGCTGCTGGTGGCTCAGGAGAGCCTGAGATGGATGGGGAGCCCACACTGAGGGATGTATTCTGCCTAGTATCCTCCTGCAAAAAGACACTAACCACTGTGGCTGAACAGGTCCATAGATTGCAGGGGGAGATCACCAATATAAATATAACCCTTAAAAAGGCTGATAAGCGCATGTCTGAAGTGGAGGAGAGAGTGGGAACAGCAGAGGACATTATCACAACCATGCAAAAAGCTGAGAAAAGGCACAGCCAGCAGCTAGCAGAGGTGATAGCTAAAAATGACGACCTGGAGAATCGGTCACGAAGGAACAATATCCGTATAGTGGGCATACCGGAAAAGGCAGAGGGGAGAGACCCCACTGCTTTTATAGAAGCCTGGCTAAAAGGAAAGATTGGGGAACATTTCCTGACTAAAGTATTTGCAGTAGAGAGAGCCCACAGGGTGCCAACACAGCAAAGACCACCAGGGGCGGAACCCCGCACTGTGCTAGCCAGGATTCTAAACTACAGAGATCGGGACATTATCCTGAGGAAAGCAAGAGATGCAGAGGATTTGACAATTGATGGGCAGCAAATTGCGATCTATCCAGACTATTCCCCTACGGTACAGAAACAAAGGATGCAATTCAAGGGGGTTAAGAGACGCATGCGAGACATGGGGGTGCAGTACTCAATGTTCTTCCCTGCAAGGCTGAGAGTGATTGCTCTGGACAAAGTTAAATTTTTTACGACACCGGAAGAGGCTACCCACTGGCTGGATGTAAATGCTAAAAAACTTAAAGCGACAGACGGCTGAGCTGTGGAAGCAGATGGAATTACAGTCAAGTAGCGGTGCTCCCGAGTGTTCCACGGGAGTTGGTTGAGTTATGTTGGTGAAAAGGACTAGTTGGGTTTTATACCCAAGAGTTTCCATTTTATGGTTATTAGAGTAAAGGGTGGTTCGTTTGCCCTATTATTGGTTAACCATTTTTGTTAAATCCTAAGGTGGGGGTGGAGGGGCTAATGGTGAATCCGGACAGCTTCTGAAACACCTTAAGTTTGGGGGGGTGTTCAGATGGTGTGGGGGTATGCGATTTGTATTCTACTGTAATTTTACATTGTATGTATCACATGCATATTAAGTTGTACAACAGTTTTCTTTAAGGCGGGAGGAGGAAGGAGGATTGCAGTCATAAGTTACGAGGTACCGAGACGATTGGGCGCTAGGTATTGGAGACCCACTCTCGGTGAGAGACGAGATGTTATGGGAAGGGAGGGGAGGAGTCAGCGGGGAAGGGAAAGGGGGGAGGGGGAGCAGACTATTATAGGGAAAGGGGGGAGGGACAGACAGCACGTGGCCTGGGACATATCGTACATACCTAATCATACCAGAGAATATGGGAGATTCTATTAGAATATTAGGCTGGAATGTAAGAGGCCTATCTGACGTGACCAGACGGACAACCATTTTACAACATATAAAAGACCAGAAACCGGCAGTGATTTGCTTAATGGAGACACACCTGGTTAGAGATACGCAGGTGGTTCTACAAAAAAGATAAACCCATTTGTGTATGTATTCAGCGGACGGAGTCTAGGATGGGGAGGCATGGGGATGGAGACTCCACCCGGCATGGCTGTGCTCGTTGGATATGAACAAGTTGGCCACTGAGGTTGCTGAATACTTTGATTTGAATGAGGGGAGTGCGGAGCCACAGATAATATGGGACACTGGGAAGGCATACCTAAGGGGACTTCTCATTAGAGAAATTAGTCGGTGTAAAACAGACTTGAGACGTAGAGAACAGGAAGTGGTAGAGAAATTGAGTGAGGCAGAGGCAGAGGTGATTAGGGTTGGTACACCGGAAGCTGGAGTCAGGCTGAAAGAGGCGCAAGAGAGGGTAAATCAGTTTCTACTGGAAAAAACACAGAAGAGGAGGGAATTTCAGAAGTCCACCTTTTATGAGGAGGGGAAAGGGTGGGTCACATGCTATCGGTGGTCGCGGCGGCCCAGAGGAGGACCCCATTTATATACTCCATTCAGACGATGGATGGCGATCTGACTGAGGATAGTGTGGAGATAGGCTCTGTCTTCACAGACTTCTATAGGGATCTATACTCCTCTGGTTCGGACGCTACCGGCGGGGGTGTGGAATCGTATTTGGAGGGGGTTAAGCTGCCTTAATTGTCGGAAATGGATAGAGAGAGATTGGAGGGACCATTGACCGATGAGGAGTTGAGTGTAGCGCTGGCTTCTATGGCCAACGACAGGGCTCCAGGGGTGGATGGGCTTCCGATAGAAATATACAAAAATATGAAGGAGGTGCTGGTGCCCAAACTTAGAGAAGTATTGGAAAGATCAAGGGAGAGGGGGGTGTTGCCCACATCCATGAGAGAGGCGATTATCATAGTGTTACCAAAAGAGGATAAGGACTTGAGACGTCCGGAATCCTATAGACCAATCTCACTTTTGACATCGGATGTCCAACTTCTGGCAAAGGTGTTGTCTAACCGGCTAACTGGGGTTATCAATAAATTGATCCATCCGGACCAATCAGGCTTTATGCCGAGTAGGTCGACGGCAATTAACATACAGAGACTATATTTATATATGCAGCTGCCGGTTGACAATGCTGGCCGGAGAGTGATAGCATCCTTGGACGCCCATAAGGCATTTGATAGTGTGGAGTGGGGGTACCTATGGGCAGTCATGGAAAAGATGGGCATTGGCCCACAATTTCTCTCGTGGGTGCGGTTGCTGTACTCTCAGCCGGTGGCCAGAGTCCGAGTGAATGGGGTATTGTCACAACGTATAGATCTCTGTAGGGGCACGAGGCAGGGGTGTCCGTTGTCCCCTCTCCTGTTTGCCTTAGCGGTGGAACCATTGGCGGCTGTGATACGAGACGCACAGGAGGTAGTAGGGTTCAGGTACGGAAAACTGGAGGAGAAGGTGGCTCTGTATGCAGATGACATACTGCTGTTTTTAGAAGAACCGTGGGAATCCCTAGGTTGTGCCATGAGACTATTTGAGAGATTTGGAGATGTGTCCGGCTTGCGTATTAATTGGACCAAGTCTACTCTGTTTGCCTTAGACGATGAGATGCCTAGTGATATGGAAGTGGGGGGACTACATATTGTGGATAAATTTAAATATTTGGGAGTATGGATCTCAACCCCAGTTACGGACTACCTTACTGTGAATCTATCCCCTGTTTTGGACCTTCTCAGGGCAAAGGTGGGGGCATGGAGCAAACTATGCCTATCGGTGGTAGGTCGGATAAATCTAATTAAAATGATTTTGATGCCTAAGCTGTTATATGTATTACATAATGCTCCCATCTGGGTCCCACAGAAGAGATTCAAGTAGATTAACTCCATCTTTAAAAAGCAAAAAAGAGAAGGCGGCACTCACCGGAATATCATACTCGGACCCGTAGAAGCGACACGCGTCGCGAAACGGCGTCGTAGTCCGTTGGCCCTTCGTGCCCCCTCCCTGCACCCTGTTTTTCCACGAGTTCTTGGAATAAAGGACTATCCTGTGTATTCCGGTGAGTGCCGCCTTCTCTTTTTTGCTTTTCAAACGCTGGTGCTTTGGCAGTGCACCGCCGGTTGGGAACATGCCATAATTGGAGGATCATCCGGACCTGACAGAGGTAACGCTTAGTGCCACGTTCGTCTCACTTTTCATTAACTCCATCTTTAGGAGCCTAATATGGGGGAAAAAACAGGCACGTCTGAGGTTGGAGATCTTGCAAAGACCTAAAGACGAGGGGGGTCTGGCACTGCCGAATCCATATCTTTATTTTTTGGCAGCTCAGGGCCAACATGTGAGGAGATGGGCGCAGCGGGCAGAGGGCCCAGTGGTCCAAAGGATATTGGAAAAAGTAATGGAGAAATACCCGTTGGTGCATTGCTTGGAGGATGGTTCCATGAGCTTAGCGGGGAAACTAAGTCCTACTCTGCTTTTATTACATAAAGTATGGAGAAATTGAAACAGGCGAGGGGAATAACACAGTTCGCTAAATATTTTCCACTGTGGAACAACCATAACCTGCAGGAGATACGAGAGATGGGATGTTTACATGAGTGGCAAAATAAGGGCATTTGGTATGTGTACCAGATAATAGATGGGAACGGGTTAAAGTCGTTTACACAATTGAGGGAGGAATTTGGCTTAAGAGAGTCGGGGGCATACCAATACCTACAGATGCAGCATGCTTTCCAGACACAACGGAAGGTTGGGGAGATTTCTATACAAAATTACATAGTGGTGGATTACGTGTGCAGTGACGGACCTACGAGAGGGGTGATTTCCACTGTGTATGGGGACCTACTACACACATATCTGCTTCAATACCCGACACGGGCAAAAACACGATGGGAGGCGGAGGTGGGAGCCATAGATGAGGACACATGGTCATCCATTCTGGAGTGGGTACCGAATTTGTCCCTTAATGAACCAGGTAGACTGTCCCAGTTATATCTGATATATAGAGCTTACCGGTCTCTTGCCTTTCTGTTTGGGGTGAATTTGAGGCCCACTTCGGAGTGTCCTAGATGTAAAACGGAGGAGGCAGGGATATATCACATGATGTGGACATGCCCGAGGCTGTCAACATATTGGCTATTGATCATTAATAGGATAGAGGGGGCATACAAATGCGATATACCAAAAGAACCAGTAGTGTGCATGTTGGGTTACGTGGAGGAGATTCGGGTGGACTCCAATTCAAAAATAGCCATTGCAAGACTGTTATTTATAGCAAGGAAACTCATAGCCAGATTCTGGATCAGGGAGGAACCTCCGTTCAGGAGAGAGCTTTTGACACAAGCGAGTTATGTCTCCAAGCTGGAAAGAAATATATATCGTATACGTGGGAGGGAAAATGTATACACCAAAATTTGGTCTCCATGGCTAGAATATGACACGTGAGAAGGGGAGGATACACAATGCGCAAACCAGGGTTGTGTAGGGGGTGGGAGGAATGGAGTGAGGAGTAATGTATTGTGACATATAAAAAAATTTGATGATATGGTTTGTTACTGGCGAATGCTGTCTGGAAAGGGTAAGTGGGGAGGGAGGGGCGCGGGAAAGGGGTTTCATTGACTTAATAACAAAATGTATACATTGGTCATTTTCCTGTATGTCTGATTATTTGTTTAATAAAAATGTATCTGATAAAAAAACAAGGTAAGGGTATGTGCAGACTGGCCGGCGGTTGGTCGGCGGCGGCTGGGCGGACCCGCCAGGAAGCTCCGGAGCCGTCCACCGGCTTCCTGGCGGGTATGTGCGGCGGGTGCCGGGCGGGTGGCCAGCGGGTTAGCGCCGGCGGTTCTGCAGCGGCTGGAAGCAGCACATGATTCTGCTTGCAGCCGCTGCAGAACCGGCTGGTTTATAGAACATGCTCATTCTTTGCTAACCCGCTGGGAACCCAGCGGGTTAGCAACGGATGAGCATGTGTAAACCGCCGGTGTCTGCACACCGGGTGTCGGTTTACATAGGTTTCTATGTTAATCCAAACGCCGGTTTGGATTAACATAAATTTACATGAAATTTATGTAAACCGACCGGCGGTTTACACATCTAAACCGACCATAACCCGGCCAGTCTGCACATACCCTAAGGGTGCTTTCACATCTGCGTTTTTCGTAATTCGCGGCAGATGCGGTGAAAAAACCGCATCTGCCGCGTTTGCCGCATAACGGTTCCACTTGCGGCACGGTTGCGGTTTTTTCCATAGGAAGTATAGGGGGACTTGCGGCAGATGCGGCAAGTGCGGTATTGCACTTGCGGCAGGTGCGGCAGAGAAAAAAAACGCGGTCAGCCGCGGTTTTTTTCTCTGCCGCACCTGCCGCAAGTGCAATACCGCACTTGCCGCATCTGCCGCAAGTCCCCCTATACTTCCTATGGAAAAAAACGCAACCGTGCCGCAAGTGGAACCGTTATGCGGCAAACGCAGCAGATGCGGTTTTTTCACCGCATCTGCCGCGAATTACGAAAAACGCAGATGTGAAAGGGCCCTTAGAGGAGGCAGTTTTTTTTTTGAAAGATGTTAAATTTGCATCACCTGGTCTTTCCTAACAATGATAGTGAACAAGCCAAAGCCCTAATGGTGGGTTTACACGCCACGATATCGTTTCGATATCGCAACTCAATGGCGCGGGAGCGCGCAATTAGTGCACGTTCCTCCCGCATCGCATTGAATGTTTACACGCTGCGATATCGTATTACAACGTCCGTGCGATGTCACCGCCTCCCAACCCAGGATCGCATAGTTAACATGGGAGTGAATGGGTGACGTATGAAATCGCATCGTAATTGGGCGTTTACACAGCACGATCCGGCTTCAATCGCTATGCAATATCGGGGCATTGAATAGCACGCTCATTCGATCCCCGATATCGCATTGACATCGTTCCTGCATCGTATTGGACGTTCACACCATACAACGCAGGAACGATATCGGGTCCAACGAGCGAACCACGTGACTTTTGATTGAAATTGTACTGCGATATCGCGACGTGTTAACCCGCCATAACAGGTCTGAAACCTTGATCAAAGCTATCTGAGCACACAATTTCCCAAGAGTGACGAAACGTTTGCATCAACTCACTTCCCTTTTTGTCATTTTTAAAATGTTAAAGATTAAAATATCTTTTTTTTTTTCATAAAATACAAAAGGAAATGTGTTATCTTTAACTTTGTCTTTTAGAGATCATTTAATGTTCAATTTGCTTAACTGTTCACAATAACAGTAATTTTGACCAGGGGTGCCCAAACTTTTTCTTGCCACTGTATAGTCACCATACGTGGCGCCCTCTGCTTGCCTTCTTAACTCATATTGGCATTTTGCAGAGGAAGCAGCAGAAGGCAGAGGGCACCATAACAAATGTCACTTTTCAGTCCCAGGATGAGACGTATGAAAGACCGAGGGCATAAAGCCAGCATACAATGTGGATTGAAATGATATACAGGTATATGACTACGTGCACACAAGACGTTTGCTGAGGAATTTCACTACACTAATTTAATTTACACTAAGTGGAGCAACTTAAAATAACATCATAGATTTAAATACAGAAGTATCGCTTACTCCGACCCCATACAGCACTGCATTGACGATCTCTGGTCTTGCATCGGCCTCCATAACATCGACCCTGTTAAAACAAATTTATAAAACTATGATATACTGCGAATTACATAATTACTTTTATGAGGTTTTACACAAGTGTCACAGTTGCTACCATTTCCATTATATTAGATACTTTATAACATATCAACATATGGAGATCTAGAGGATTTAATAAGATAAATGACAACCATTTCTTAAGTAATTGTCATTAATCTCTGTAATCCTGCACTCAAAATGTTTATATTGTAGAGATTATATGCAAGTTTTATTACTACATGCTAAAAGTACTGTTCCTCAGATCTTCTACATGGAAATCTCAGCTGCCTGTTTTGCATTCCTACATGACTGATCTGGAATGCCGTGCCCGTTTAGATCAAGAGAGGCTGTACGACTGTATACAGACTGGACACTTGCTGGTGGCAACTGATACTTTCGCAATTCAAAGTGTATGTTTCGGGGCATGGACTAACGTGGCATGCATCCTCCTGCCACGTATCCAATATATATCCTACTATATCAATCAAAATGGTCCAAAACCTACACCCGTAAGTATCGCAAATGACCATACATCTTATCGCATACTTCAAATAGTAACAATATGCCAAAAAGAGGCAACACGAAATTCCGAGGTGGAATTGACCTGAATATCCAAGATGGCACTGCTGGGGATCCAGTTAGAGCATAAGGTAAACGACAGAACATAGGCAGGTTTCACACTGCAGTTTTTTCCCTGATCAGGGTTCATCAGGTTTGTGTGCCTAAACCAGGAGAGGAACTTGTAGAGAAAAACTATAATTGAAAGATTGACACCTGTTCTGAGTTTTGGAGACACTTTGGGTTTTGACACACAAACCGGATGGAACCTGATCAGGGAAAAAACTGCAGTAAGAAACCAGCCATAGCTGTAAAGTTGGAGAAGTTGGCTCATAAACAAGGAAGGGAAGTTGACACCCTGATGGCTGATGATTAGAATCAGAGATGCCAGGCCACATAGTCCGATACGGGCAACTTCTCATCTGAAGACTGCCAGGATTGTGAAGTGGGCGCAGAGTGGCAGGAGAGCCAAAAATGTAATTCAAAGCATACCAAAGAACACACTCTACAGGATATTATGTCTCCTATTTCACAGGTCAATAGACATGCTCTCCCAGCACATAGTAAGCATAAGAGAAGCCCTCAACATCATAAGGCTGGACTTGCAAAAAGTATGTAATAGAACCAGTGCTATTGAAAACAGGGTCTCGGCCTTGGAAGATAGCCTTACTAGGGTGGGAAAGACTCTCAGAGATCCACTGAAGAAATAACGGCACTATGTTGCAACGCAGATGACCTAGAGACGTAGATAGGTTTCGCTGCAATAACATCAGGATTCTGGGCTTTTAGCAAAAATCAGAAGGCTCTCAGCAGAAGGCCTTTCTCTTTTCCCTCTTATCGCCTTCTCTTCAAGACCAATGCAGAATACTTTGCAGATACTGCAGGAGAATGTCTGCTGTTAAAGTGGAATTGTTCACACGGCACACACCATCAGTTTGAATTAGTTTTTATATGATACCTTGATGGGTGAAAACCCATGTTTATGGCCACCCTACAAGCTGGAGAGTAGCTCTTTCTTTTTAGTTGTTATTTTTGTGTTTGGGGATTACAATTCATATGGAGATATACAAATATTCTTTCATGCGCTCCACAACTATATACAGTATTTTGGTTGCAAGATCAGCTTGGATAATGTGTCCAATCTCACATGGTGGCTAAAACACTGTCTATATTTAGTTAGCCCAGCTATTTAATGTTACAAAAAGGTGTGCAATATTCCAATATTTGAAGCGCTTTCATCCAGGATTCTATGTTTTGCAAGAAACTCATTTAACGCGAGGCGTGATAGGTCTTGTGGGGGAACAAACTGGCTCGGCGACTCCTATCATTCTGTATTTTCCTCTTGATCTTGAGGTGTAAAGGTACCTTTAAGACACACAGAGATATATTGCTTGCAATTCACTGGTTGCAGTGAAATCATGGACATATTGTTACATTTGTACACGGCAACAAAATGGAACAATATGTCCATGATTTCACTGCAACCAGTGAATTGCAAGCAATTTATATCTGTGTGTAATGGTACCTTAAGTCTTTTAACAAGCAAGAACATCCCTTTTGTTGTCTTGAAGGAACATAGATATAGAATGCCGATATATTGGTTTGTTATGCAAAATATATAACCAGCCTGCTATTCTTATTTGGATTTATATTCCACTGCACTTCTCTATCAAGATTTTTAAAAAGGTATTCAATTTAGTGGGATTTAATCCTAATACGCCAACACTAATTCTGGATGACTTTAATAATACTAATGATACAAACCTAGGTAAGTGCCAACTAACTGATACTACTCGCAATGGCTCTAGGCATCTATTGTGTAAAGTACCATTGCATGATATTTGGAGGTAAACACATTCCCAACAATATTCATGCTGGTCATCTACATATTCTACCTCATATAAACAAGCTATGGGCAGCTCAAAACAATCTTAATACACATCCGTTGGGAATAGCGGAGCAGAAAAAAGCCTTTGAGAAACAGATTTTTTGGGGGAAGGTGAAAGTTTAGGACATATGCTGTCCATAAATGCTAGGGCACAACAATCCTCCTCTTACATCTCCTTCCTAGTTAACGCAGAACGCCAGGAAAGTTAGGACTCCCAGGGTATCCTGCATGTATTGGAGACGTTTTACTCTATATACCTCCAAAACATCTCCACCTGATGTGCATTATAAATTTTGCCACACAAGTCGGCTTTGCCAGATTATCAAGAGGAGTAAAAAATCATGCAGGATGCACCCCCCAACACTAGAAGAACTAGAAAAGGCAGCAGGATCTATGGCCAATGGAACAGCCCCTGAGGCAGATGGGCTTCCGGGAGAGATCTTTAACAGTATAATGAAATACTATTACCAAATAACTAGAGATTTTCCAGAAGGCTTTTGAGACAAGGTAATTACCTAACTCCATGCAATAATTCTGCCAAAATCTGGTAAAGAGCTGAAATTAGAGTCATACAGGCCTATCTGCCTTCTGACAACAGATGTGAAAAGTCTAGTCAAGTTATTAGCCAACCAGCTGAATAGGGTAATCCCATCCTAAATACATATTGATCAAATGGGCTTTACGCCAGAATGATCGACATCCATAAATATTAGATGTTTATTCACATGCCTACAAAGTCTTCCTGATAATTGAGGAAATAGAGCTGTTCTTTTGACACAACTAAAGCGTTGGATAACATTTAATGGCATTATCTTTGGTACACTTTATTTCAGATGGGTTCCGGGAGTACATTCCTGTTGAGAATCAAAGTGCTATAGTCAAAGCTCAGGACCATTCGTGCTAACTGGGAACTATTATGACAATTCAAGTTCTCTAGGGGCAGCAGGGGTATCCTTTATTGGATGAAGAATTTCACATTAAAATATCTAGAGATCCTAAGACATGTACACTTTGTTATGTGAAAAAATTGACAATAGACATTTGGTAAAGCTGCTATTAAAAGTTAAATATATTTTGCTTGCAAATTAATTGTTCGTTACTGGATCCTTCCCTCATCACCTGCCAAAGGAGAATTTTATTGATAAATTTAATTCATACTATAATATTTGAACATTCATAATTTTTTTTAAAACAGAGGAGTTTATAGTAAATATGAAAAATTGTGGTCCCCATAGGAAAACGTTCCAGGACTTGCTACAGCCAACATGTTGATGTATTCATCTAATGTGCATGGGGGATTTAACTCCCTATTATTACAACTCGGGTAGATATTGCATGGTTGCATTATACTTTATATTGTATATTTTATAAGCATGATTTAAAGAAAAAAATAGAGTAAATTTAATAATAAAAAGAAAAAATGCAGCAAACCTGATTCATGTCGTGTCTGCCTCATATAGAAAATGGGCTAAAACTGATCTGCCTAGGTGTCTGAGGAGAGGGAAGAGCCCAACACTTTTTTTTACCTAGTTTTGAACCTCTGGTGCCAGGGTATAAAATATAGTGCTCTGCCCAAAATATTATTAATGAGAAAAGGAGAATTTTGTGTACTCACCGTAAATTCCTTTTCTCTTAGCCTCTAATTGGGGGACACAGGACCGTGGGTGTTATGCTGCTGTCCACTAGGAGGCGACACTAAGTATACTTCTGTAACAAAGAAAACAGTGCGGCTCCTCCCCTGCAGTATATACACCCTGGCTGGCTCCAGCCTCACCAGTTTTGTGACTAAAGCAGTAGGAGAACCAAATAGCACATATATAGAAATAAACTTCAGTTAACCATAACTGTCTGAAACAGAACTGAGATAACAAGATAACAGCCAGAATAGGCAACAGGGAGGGTGCTGTGTCCCCCAATTAGAGGCTAAGAGAAAAGGAATTTACGGTGAGTACACAAAATTCTCCTTTTCTCCTTCGCCTCATTGGGGGACACAGGACCGTGGGACGTCCAAAAGCAGTCCCTGGGTGGGTATACAGACCTATGCTGTTAGTCTACAGGTGGACAACCGCCGCCTACAGAACACACTTGTCCAGACCTGTGTCTGTTGAGGACTGGACATGTACATTGTAATGGTTAGCAATGTGAGAAAGCTGGACCCGGGGGCAGCCTCACACACTTGTTTGGCAGAAGCCTGGTGCCAAATGGTCCAAGCAGCCCCTACCGCACGAGTAAAATGTGCACGCAGCCCACGCGGGACGGACTGAGGTTTGAGCTGATAGGCTTCTATGATCGTTGACCTAATCCATCTGGCTAAGGTAGCCCTGGATGCAGACAGACCCTTTTCGGTGACCTTCCGGAAAACGACAGAGAGTCTACCTTCCGAATAGCCGCTGTTCGGGACAAGTAAAAACAAAGAGACCCAACCAGATCCAGAGTATGCCGTGCCCTTTTCGCTGAAGAACCGGCGCTGGTCAAAAGGAAGAGTTATGTCCTTATTCAGATGAAAAGAGGACACTACCCTCGGAAGAAGGATGGAACCGGATGGAGCACCACCTTGACCTGGTAGAAAGAGAGAAAAGGAAGCTTGCAGGATAGGGCCGCAAGTTCCGATACATGACAGATAGATGTGATCGCAACGAGAAACACCACCCTTTTGAGACAAACTACGAAGAGAAAAGTCTTTGAGAGGCTCGAAGGGAGGCCTCTGCAGGGCGACCGAAACGAGATCTAGATCAGACGTCTCTAAAGGTCTTCTGTAGGGGAGAGCAAGACGACCGACACCCTGTATGAAAGTCCTGACTTGCGATTTGTTAGTCAATTTGCATTGAAAGGGAACAGACAAGGCTGAGACTTGTAAAAAGAAAATAGGGAGGGGGACAAGAGGCGCAATAGTGCCCTATCACTGATGACACTTGTGTAAGGTGGTGGTGCTGTGAAGCTGCTCACCTGGTCCAGTTGTGATCCCCACAACTGGTTTGAAGGCGTTTTGGAAACTGTGTTCCAGCTGCTGCAGGACCTCCACCGACCACTGGATAGTGGTTTAAATCCAAGACAATGATGGGAGTGCTGGTGTGTCACGGTCCGCGCTGCTGTGGCATGAATAAACTCACCAAAGAGACAGCAGTTATTCCATCCTTTTATTTCCTCCTCTCTCCTACGCGTTTCAGCGCCACACCCGGCGCCTTCCTCAGGGACATTGTCCCTGAGGAAGGCGCCGGGTGTGGCGCTGAAACGCGTAGGAGAGAGGAGGAAATAAAAGGATGGAATAACTGCTGTCTCTTTGGTGAGTTTATTCATGCCACAGCAGCGCGGACCGTGACACACCAGCACTCCCATCATTGTCAAGGCTGAGACTTGTGCCTTTAGAGATCCCAAGGGAGGACCGGTGTCAATATCTGACTGGAGAGAGTCTAGAATAGCTGGCCGAGAAAACCATAGGGGTGGCCGGCTTAGGGAATTACCCCATGAGATTAAGGCTTTCCAGGTGTGATGGTAAATGCGGGCAGAAGATGGCTTCTTTGCCCTGAGCATAGTGACAATGCCTGGAGAGAACCCCGCCTGGGTTAAAACCCAGGTTTCAAAAGGCTATGCCGTCCAACTCAGGGGCGATGAGTACTAGTGTTGGAGTGGGCCCTGGGGTAGAAGATCTAAGTGATCTGGTAGACGCCAGGGGGAGTCGGCGAGCAGACGAACAGGTTGGCATGCCATGCGCGACGCGGCCAGTCTGGTGCGATGAGAGAGACTGGAACGCCTTCTGACTTGATCTTCTGCACTACCCTGGTATCAGGGGTAGTAAAGGAAGGACGTAGCAGAGACGAAAATAAGTCTAAGGCTATACTAGAACATCCGCTTCCTCTGCCTGTGGATCGTGGTATCTGGCCATGAGTATGGGTACCTTGTAGGTCAGCCGTCAGGCTATCAGGTCCACCATCAGGTCCACCTCCGGTGTTCCCCACCTGGGGCATTTTTGTGTAGAACCTGGGATGTAGGCTACATTCCCCTGAGGAGATGCCTTAGCGACTGAGGAAGTCTGCCACCCACTGTCCACGCTGAGTATGGGAACTGCCGAAATCACCGACATCGTGGAGTCCACCTGTTGGAGACTTGGACAAACTTTGCGCATAGCTCTTGTGCTGCGCGTGCCGCCCTGGTGGTTGATATAGGCCACCACCGTGGCATTGTCAGATTGGATTTGTTTGTGATGCTGAGCCAGCAGATGATGGAAGTCCTGCAGGGCCAGGAAAATGGTACGGATCTCCAACAATTTGATGGAAAGAGTGGCCCCCTGAGGGACCACCTGCTCTAAGCCGTGTGATGACGATAAACCGCTCCCCAGCCTAGAAGACTGGCGTCGGTGTTGAGAACGTCCCAGTTAACTGGCAGAAAAGGACCTCCTCTTGCAGAGAGGCAGGGAGGAGCCACCAAAGGAGAGACTGTTTCACAGATGTTCATAGGCAGACGGCTCTGTCTAGAGTTGCAGGAATCCTGTCCCAGCATGAGAGGAGAGCGAGCTGTAGGGGTTTGAGATGGAGCTGAGCAAATGGGACTGCTTCCATAGCTGCCCCCGTTACTCCCAGTACTTTCATTCCGAGGTGAAGGGAACGTGGCCGGGGACGGGGAGGATCTGTACCCCCTGAAGCAAAGTAAGGGTCTTCTCTCGTGGGAGAAGTAACAGTCCTCGAGAGGCGTTAAGGACCATGCAAGCGCCTTGATAACGACATTATCCAAGTAGAGCAGGACCACTACGCCCCTTGGAGTACTGTCATAACAGTGGCCATTATCTTGGTGAATACCCTGGGGGCAGTCACGAGCCCAAATGGCAGGGCGACGATTGATGGAGGTCTTTGCAAATGACGAAACGCAGGAAGAGTTAGTGAGCCGTGGAGATCGGAATGTGCAGATACGTATCTTTGATGTCTATTGATGCGAAAAAAACTCTCCTTCGTCCATAGAGGAGATCATGGATCATTGTTCCAACCTAAGAGAGAATGTGCGAGAAGAGAGTTCACGTCCGCTATAGGTCGACTGATCTTCCAGATGAGCAGGCTGAAGTACTTGACCATGCTGTATATGGAGAGAGTTAAAAGAGTGACAGACAGACATGGAAACTGAAGCAGAGATCCTGCTGGATGTGTCAATAAAATGTGTCACAACCCACAGATCCAACCACGGAAAAAACCCAGATACAGGAATGATCCGTGGTACCACTGAACAGGACGTGACACGTGAATCCCTAGCCCACGAGAGGCGGACCAGATTCTAGAAGCCACTGAAGTAGACGACTATAGGAGACATGGTAGCTGGGTTCCATGTTCAACGACATTGAGATAAGACCCATTGCAGGGCGAGAGATCCTGCAGACTGATATGTGTGCTGGGGTAGCACCGATACTGTAACACTTCGAGACAGGTAAAAGATACCTGGAAGTCGAACTTCCTGCGCATTTGTAAATCAGTGAATCCTATAAACTAATCCTGCAGGCTGTTCCTGAAGTAGGCACGTATGAACACTAGAAAGTGGAGTAGATCCCATAACCCACTGAGCAGACAGGAATAAGGTGCATCGCAACTGGCGATCCTGCTTACAAATAAGTTTAGTTTCTGGCCTCATCCACTTTAACGGTAATTATGAGATGCAGTTATGTGCTCTGGGTAGTAGGATATCCACTGTAGGCAGTTCTTTGAATGAAGACTGCCTCTGGACTTAGAGTCTGGACACACAGGATCCAGGGCCATAGAATGCAGACAAAACATGATCCATGATGTCTTGAGAAACTGTGCCCAGGCAGTAGACATGGCCCGTGGTCACAGTTGCAGGCAAAGATACAATACGTACTGTATGTAGTGCTATGGAATTAATATAGCGCTATATAAATGAATAAATACTATTATTAGTATTATTTTATGTATGGAGATACTGTTCACTATGCCGTGAACAGGTCCCGTTGCCAGAGTTGCAGTCAACGACATAATTATGTGACGTCTGGAGATGCTGTGTACTAGGTAGCGAACAGGTTGCGTGGCCATTGTGTGTGCGACATCATACATTGCAGTTGGGGATTCTGCACTGATAGTGAACAGATTCCATGATCACTGTCGCCTGAAGTGCCTATATGTTGGATGGGATGAAAAACGTTCTAACAGTCAGCCCATGGAGGTTCTGGCCCACGAGTAGTGAGTAGACCATAAGACATCGTTTAGTAGAAACCTGGCTCGCTGCAGTCTTGTATGCTGCTGCTGGAGCGGCAAAGAGCATTGGGTTAATAGTACTGTCTTCTCTGAATGCCGTAGAGTGCATAGGGTTAATAACACAGCCTTTTCTGTATGCTGACACTGCTGAGTGCATAGGCTTAATAGCACTGCCCCTTTTGGCATGCTGATGCTGCAGAGTGCAGTGGTCTAATAGAACTGCCCTTTGGTATGCAGATGCTGCAGAGTGCAAAGGGTTAATAGCACTGCTTTGTATGCGGATTCAGCTGAGTGCATAGGGTTAATAGCACTGCCCCTTTTGGCATGCTGATGCTGCAGAGTGCAGTGGTTTAATAGAACTGCCCTTTGGTATGCAGATGCTGCAGAGTGCAAAGGGTTAATAGCACTGCTTTGTATGCTGATTCAGCCGAGTGCATAGGGTTAATAGCACATGCTGCAGAGCGCATAGGCTGTATGTTGATGCTGCAGAGCACATAGGGTTAATAGCGCGCTTCTTCTGTGTGCTGATGCTGCAAAGTGCATGGGCTGTATGTTGATGCTGCAGAGCACAAAGGGTTAATAGCACGCTTCTTCTGTGTGCTGATGCTGCAAAGTGCATGGGCTGCATGTTGATGCACAGCACAAAGGGTTAATAGCACGCTTCTTCTGTGTGCTGATGCTGCAAAGTGCATGGGCTGTATGTTGATGCTGCAGAGCACAAAGGGTTAATAGCACGCTTCTTCTGTGTGCTGATGCTGCAAAGTGCATGGGCTGCATGTTGATGCACAGCACAAAGGGTTAATAGCACGCTTCTTCTGTGTGCTGATGCTGCAAAATGCATGGGCTGCATGTTGATGCAGAGCACAAAGGGTTAATAGCACGCTTCTTCTGTGTGCTGATGCTGCAAAGTGCATGGGCTGCATGTTGATGCACAGCACAAAGGGTTAATAGCACGCTTCTTCTGTGTGCTGATGCTGCAAAGTGCATGGGCTGCATGTTGATGCACAGCACAAAGGGTTAATAGCACGCTTCTTCTGTGTGCTGATGCTGCAAAGTGCATGGGCTGCATGTTGATGCACAGCACAAAGGGTTAATAGCACGCTTCTTCTGTGTGCTGATGCTGCAAAGTGCATGGGCTGCATGTTGATGCACAGCACAAAGGGTTAATAGCACGCTTCTTCTGTGTGCTGATGCTGCAGAGTGCATGGGCTGCATGTTGATGCAGAGCACAAAAGGGTTAATAGTACACTCTGAGAAAGAGAGCGGGGGGCTCAGGACAGGCTGTTTCTGGCGCAGACAAGAGAAAAAAGGCGCCAGGAATGAAAAGACCGCCCACTTATGATGCGGCCGGGACCGAGATTCCCGGCCGAGTGACGTCATTCGGAGGCGTTCCGGAGGCGGGCGTGGGGAGGGCCCAGTGTGTGCAGGCCGAGACCGGGGGCTAAATTAGGCCGGTTGGCCGCAAATGAGTGCTGGCCAGCGCGGAGGTCCGGCAAAAAAGGTGTCTGCGGCCCCACCGCCGGTAGTAATGCCCCTAGAGAGCCCATGCCTCTGATGGGGATGTGCCAATTCAATGAGGAGCTCCACCGCTGCGTAGAGAAGAGGAGAAGAGGGGAAAACAACAAGGATCCCGTACAGGAGAGATCCCTGGATTACCTGAGGTGGGCTCCTCAACCCAGGACCCGGTGAGGGGTATGGGGAGGGCATCTGCTCCTGGTGGGCTCCTTAACCCAGGACCCGGTGAGGGGTATGGGGAGGGCGCTTGCTCCATATTAATCAAGGCGTCCAGGTAAAAAAGGGAAAAAATCCTTGTCCTGCAACCCTGGGTCCCGGTATGGAAGCAGGGGAGAGCCCGATGTACACGTCTGGAAAACGCCATGTGAGGTGCAAAGGAGAGCGGAACGCGATGGAACCGTCGCCTGGCATCCTATCCCTCGTGGCAGAAGGGGGTACGTGGAGGTAACACCCCGCGTTCCCGTCTGTTGCTGTTTTTGGGAAATTGGTATGCGGGGATACCGTTGCCCTCTAGTATCCTTGGTAAAAAAGAAGGAAAAATTCTAAAATTAAAAATACCTAACTATCCACTAGTATTGTGGTCCTTGGACCGCATCTACCTCCTAATGAGACACTAAGCAAAAACTGGTGAGGCTGGAGCCAGCCAGGGTGTATATACTGCAGGGGAGGAGCCGCACTGTTTTCTTTGTTACAGAAGTATACTTAGTGTCGCCTCCTAGTGGACAGCAGCATAACACCCACGGTCCTGTGTCCCCCAATGAGGCGAAGGAGAAAATCAATTTTATATATTTCTATTTTACTAAATTCTTGAATTTCCCATGAAATAACATTTCTGGAGCATCATTTCCTAAAATTGTATGCCATTATTCCTTTGTTACTGTTCCTATACAGTCTGACACTCTTCAATCAGTATCAGACTGTGATTATACGACCTATTCACAACTCTAATAGTATCAACTAGTTTCCCAGAGGAATAATAGAGAAACTACAAAACAACCAATAAATATTCCACAGAATATGTTACTGTTTTCACAAACTCAAGTCGTTACTAAAATAGACATGTCAGGAGAACTTATAGTTGCTCTTTAAGACACTCAGCATTGACCCTTTGTTTTAACCTTACATAGGTTTAAGGATCATATGAAAAGCAAATAAGGCCAGGTTCACTAAGCATATTGCATAGCCTATGTGGCGCCCCTGCGGATCCAGTCGCCACAGAGGTACTACATCCTTGTTAGGGTGTAGTATCACTTTCACTGGTAAGGGGGGTAGAGACTGGTACCGGGACACCCAGATCACACTAGGAACAATTGTAGAGGGGTTGGGAGGTGAAGGAAATAGTTAGAGGGAGCACTTTGGGAGGAGTGAGATCAGTAAGAACATACGTAGATGATGTGGGACACGTGACAAAGGGTATAAATAGAGCAAGAAATATCTAGAACGTAGGAAATGACAGTGAGAAGACAGTCAGTTAACAGAGAGCGTGGCCAGCTGAGGAGAGGTGGTAGAACAGCTGAGGAAAGGTCATTGAACACCAAGGTCGAGTTGGAGGGCAGCTAGAGAATATACACCTGAGAAGTGTCCAGAGGACTGGAGGAAGTGGGAGCTCGTCCAAAGGCCGAACCCTAGAGCAGAACATCACCCAGGTGGCTCCGGGAGGAAGAGGGGTCCCAGAGGCACGGGAAGTGAGCAATCCACCCGTGAGACTCGTATCCATTGTTAAGCACAGGCAAGTGGAGGGACTAGGCCGCAAAGGACACCGGGAACCCAAAAGACTAGTGGAGAAGATCAGGCTCAGCTAGCAACCCAGAGGTTATGCCACTCACAAGGTGACACAGTCGACAACCGCACACATCTACTGAAAAGGTGGCAACCATAGGGCTAAGGGGAGACAACCCAGTGCTCAGTGGGCTGCTACACAAAGACTGTGAGTATAAGACCTGAAGATTGCAACCCGCTGTGTCTGTGAACTTTCTTAACGCGTCTAAAGCACCAGAAACACAACTACCTACTCACTCAGGTACCTTTGGCCACCTTAGGGGTCAGTCCTACCCGTAGAGGGCTTAAGAACATTGTTGCCTCCCAACCATCAGCCCCTAGGAAGACTGTCGTGCAGCGGCAGCCATCTATAGCCGCAACCCGCGGGTGGCATCACGTGTAAATTAACAAGTATCCGCAGGTCCAGTTATCCCTGTCCAGAAGGAACCTTCCACGCCAGATCCCTATCTCTAAGAGAGAGAGACACCCACTCCGAACTTTTAATGACACCGCCAGGGTCACAGAGCCAGATTTCAGTCCCTGTGATCCCCGTGATGAAGCCTCAAGAAAGCCTGGTTCCAAGTATCCTAAGGCCCTGGAGGGGTGTGTCACCTATATACAAATCCACGGTCAGTCCAAGCATTGTGGTCCCTATATGGATCATGAAATATGCTAACATGAAACTGGACTTATATTCAAAGAGTTAACTCCTGGCCATTAAGCTCCATAATAGAACTTGTGCCTGTGAATAAAAGAAGATGTTGCATAACTAGGTGCATAAACTGGCAGTAATATTGGAGGAAGTCATCTATCATTTACTAACATATAATATCACAAGTTAGGGAATTATGCTACCTATACTGTAACATACATTCATGCCGACTGTGAGGTTACCTGTTCATTGTCACAGAAGTATCCATCCTGCTTGTGTAGATTTGCTGGGCACTGTGTAAGCAAAGTGAGACATGGATTACCTTACACTAGACAGATCAGTATGCACAGACTCAATAATTTTATTCCTTTTCTTGAGGTCAAAAACTGTATAAAAATAGACAGGATGTGTCATGAAACTGTAATTAAATTCAGGGGACTGATATGCGTAACCAAAATCAAAAGAAAATGTAATCTGTTACCAGGTTTTTGACACCTAAACTAAGAGCAGTATAAAGTAGGGGCACAGACCCCGATTCCAGTGATGTGACTAATAAATCTACTCCCAGGTACACTTCCAAATTGATATCGGCATCTTCCCACCTTCATCACTGATCGAAAGCTTTCTGCCTATGCACAGTGTACACAGAAAGCTGACAATCAGTAGTGAGAGTGGGCCTATAAAGAGCCCACCATGCAAACAACTGTTAAATTTGCCGCAGATAAAACAGGAATATTACCGAAAGTACATCAAGCAACCCAATAAGGTTGCTTTCACACTGGTGTTTTTTTGAATATGCAGCAGATCCGGCAGATTTACCGCATCTGCCGCCTAACGGCCGCACTTGCGGTATGCCCCATGCATTGTGTATGGGGCTCGGAGCAAGGGCAGTTTTGCCGGTTGCGGCAGATACGGCACTTGCGGCCGCAAAAAAGAAAACGCGGTCAGCCACGGGTTTTTTTCTTGCTGACGCAAGCACTGCATTTGCCGCAACAAGCAGAACCGCACTTGCCGCACCCAACCGCAAGACCCATACACAATGCATGAAGCTTACCGCAAGTGCGGCCGTTAGGCGGCAGATGCAGTAAATCTGCCGGATCTGCCACATTTTCAAAATAACGCCAGTGTGAAAGGGGCCTAAGATATATTGCTGGAAAAGTGGCTACGTGCCTACATCATGCTGCTCTTAGATGGGAAGCAAAAAACTGGTGACAGGTTATCACCATTTCTATCTGTTCCTTTCCAAGCTACAAAGTGCTTAATGAGCCCTATATAAAAAATAAAACCATCAGCAATGTCCTTGTAAGGGCGGCTTCACACTGCGGTGTGATCCGTCCGGACTGTCATGATGAACCTGACAGCCCCGGACTGGATCAGCACACAGAACTGGAGGGCTATTTGTCCTCAAGTCCGGTGTGCTGCCGCACGCAGCTGCCGCCGCTGATAGGTCAGGACCGCGGCTCACAAGCGAAATGAAGCTGCCCATCCCAGACCGGCTGCATGTGGGGCAGTTCCATTGTAATAAACAAACACATATAGTACAACTCACCACACTGGAGTCTCCTGGACACATCTCTGGCACATCACATTCATTAATAGGCTCCCGACAAACAGTGCCCCTTGGTTCATACTGTGATCATGACAGAAAACAAGGTTATCTTAGTTAAATTACGTTTCAGCCTTTGACAATGCAGGGACAATTTATAAAATGGCTGTAATTCCTATACAGTAAATCAGTTACTCCCAGAAAAATGGTTTTCTCCTATCTATAGGCTAGAGGATAACTTGCTGATCATTGGGGGTCCGATCACATTCATTGTTAATCCAACTGCAGAAAATAGCAAAGTACAGCATTTGGCTTTCTCTGGTAGCTGCACAGGCGAAGGCTGAACATGTGCATCTCTACTCCACTTAAGATGGGGCACTATACTAAAATAATGTAATTTTGATGATGTACTCTATTTACAGTACCTTGAAAAAATAGTCATACTTTGTGAAATTTTCCACCTCTTTTCATGTTACACATTGTTTTCTAAATATTTTAAAACTATGAATCTAAAAATTGTGACATGTATTCAGCCCCCCCTGAGTCAATACTTTGTAGGACCACCTGCAAGTCTGCTTATGTAAGTGACGTGCTGTGGAGTTAATGGCACTATATATAAGTGAATAATTATTATTTCTGTTATTATTATTACTACGAGTACCTTTACACGCCGCTACAACATGGTGGAAACAACCGGGTGCCTCCCGTGCACGAGCACGCAGCAACGGTTACAAACGGTACCCGCATCGCCTTTACACGCCGCTATAAGGTGCACTACAGAAGGTTGAATCTATCTCTGGATGCACCGCCGGGTGCCTAAAGTTACCTTCTGTACAGCACCTTACCTCATTTACACGCCACTACAACAAGGTAATATGGGTGGACCTGGTGCAGCAGGGACAACACATAGGCGTGCCACAATTGTGGATTACGAGACGTTCGTACGCTGATAGGACAAAGCAATAGCATCATGATTGGCCAGCCAGCGCAGGAGGCTGATTAATACATGACGCTTGAGCAATTGTGTAGTGTGACTGGTCAGCTCATTAAATATGCCGCCCTATGCAGTGACTACCAATCGTCATGCAGGAGCTTCCTCCAATGATCGCTGAAGGGGGCGGTTTCCCGGAGGCTGTGTCATGCCCCGGGGAGTTAACTAGGTGGCGAAAAAACCTTACCCTACCGTATTTACACGCCGTTACCACCAGGTTGAAATCAACCTGTTTTAAAACTCGGCTCTGAAACAGGTGCCGCAAGTGACGGGTGGACTTTACATGCCGCTACCTCGGGTTGATTTGGCGGTGCAAGATACATTTCTCTCATCAACCCGGTTGTTTTCACCATGTTGTAGCGGCGTGTAAAGGTACCCTACCAGATTTGCACATGTAGGGGCTGAAATTTTTGCCCATTTTTCTTTGCAAAATAGTTTGGGCTAAAGCCTGGGTTACATGCTTCAAACGAACGATCCGACTTGACCTAGATCACTTGAACGTCGTTCAATGATCGCTAGTGAAATGTCACATGTACAGATATCTTTAACGACGCAGCAACGATTCTGCGACAAGCGAACGATACTTGCGGTCGTTTGATCACCTACTTTCTTCAGTTCTGAATAGGCGAGGTCATTAACGACATCATTATCAAGGTGTCGCACACACCCATGCTTGCAGGTTGGACGGACAATCAACGCTTCGTTTAAGGTCCTGATCACAAACCTCCGATTAACGATCAGCCGACTTATCATTGATCATATCTACTCGTCACAAGCAATGACGTCGTTACGACGTCGTTGCTCCACCCAAAAAGCCGTGCCGTACAAATGAGATCGTTAACGCTATCATAGTGTGTAACGGGCCCTTAAGCGATATTGGCTAGATACAGGAGTCTGTGAACAGCAATTTTCAAGTCTTGGCACAGATTCTCAATTGGATTTTGGTCTAAACTTTGACTGGGTCATTCACACACATGAATGTACTTTGATCTAAACCTTTCAATTGTAGCTTTTGCTCAGGGTCTTTGTCTTTTTGGAAAGTCTTCTGCATCTGTGCTGCCGGACTGCTGTGTCACCATGTTCTGCAATCTGACAATCCGGCAATGTGCTCAACTGAGGTAACTGACGGCAGCCGGAAGCCTTCGGCTATGAACTCAGGGCTCCCCTGCTGATGTCAATGTGTCCCAGACGTTTCAATGAGTAGTCACGTTTTCCATCATCTCAGCTTCTGGATGTAGCAGAGCCAGATTTTTCATGGGACTTCATATGTGGACTACTTCAGACCTGCAGGTGTGTTTTGGCAGTTATTAAAGGGATAAAAGAGGGTGTGTGTATTTTTTATTTCAAATAAAGGATTTTTCTCTGTTTTGTGTTTCTTTTGACTTACAGGTTAGTAATGGGGGAGTTTCATAGACCCCCTATTTATAACTATTCTACCACCCTTGATGGCAGCTGCGATTTTTTCCAAACCACAGCTGTCATTTATCCCTTATATTTATATATCCTTGCTATTTTTACCTTGGGAGGGCACAACAACCATTGGCCTCCCCAAGTTGAAAATACCAGCCACCAGCTGTGTGCTTTATCTTGGCTGGTTATCAAAACGTGGGGGAACCCACGCCATATTTTTAAAATTATTCATTAAAATAAAAAAAATGACGTCAAGTTCCCCCATATTTTGCTACCCAGCCAAGATATAGCACACAGCTGTGGGATGCAGCCTTCAGCCGTCGACTTTATCTGTACTGATAAAAAAATATTTTTTTCAATTATATATTTATCTTTAAACTAGTGTGAGGGCAACCAATCACAGACACTGGCACAGGGGGTGGGGGAGCAGTCTACCTGCAAACAATCATAGATGCTGGACAGAAGGTAGGCAGGTAAGCAGGGGAAAATTCATAAGGTTTAATGAACAGACCAAGAAGCACTGTAACAGTGGCGTGGAAGCTCAATAAATGTAACCCTGATTTTAAACCCAATTTTGCTTCTTTTTTGCAGCCACCTAGCCCTTACTACCACCATTTTATAGCATAGACATCCGGGACCCCATAGACTTATTATAGGGTTCGGGCTCAAGTTCAAGTCAAGTCCACTCTGAACCTAAACTTTTTTTTTTTCAGTCCGTGTGGATCTAGCGAATCTTAACATCTGCTGGTTCGCCCATTTCTGCCCGTGACCCCTATCACATACTCACCATCCTTATCTTTTAGCATTGCCATTCCCATCAGTCTTCTGTGATTTGTGACCTGCCGACAGCTCCAGTGCTTTCTGGAGTGCGCTAGAAGTCTCAATTCAATAGATCTCTATGAGAGCTGGCTCTCATATACATGCAATGTGAGCTTTGATGTAACTTCTGACTTTTAGCCAGTAAGAAGTTACAGTCACAAGGTGGCGCCATGGGACTCAAGCAGCTTCAGTAAAAGGTGAAGCTGCCAGAAGTTGAGCATATGACAGTGGTCAGGGGACTTAGATCACCACTCTAGCACTAAAAAACAAAACTGAGTGGTGTTGTAAATAGTAGTCAGAACACAGCTGCCATCATTTAAACTGGATTGATTAAGCCCACATAAAGTTTAGCTGTTCTAGTAGGATTTTCCTGACATTTTCTTAGTTGTAGTTTACAGCAATAGTTATGGTCCATAAACAGCTTACAACACAGCAAAAGGATGTCATTGTTGAAATTTATCAGTCAGAAGAACAGAGGGTACAGAAAAAATTCCAAGGCATTACATATACAACAAGTCACTGTGACTGTACTCAAGTGGCGTAATTTTGTGCCAAATTAAATTACCTAGAACTGGACGTCCCTCCAAAATTGATGAAAAGACATTAAAAATCAGTCTGGGAGTCTGAGAAGAGGCCTAAAGCAACATTAAAGGAGCTGCAGATGTTTCTGTACTGGTTGTCTATTAATAGCATGTGACAAAAACCTCCCATATTCTTGATATGTGTGGCCCGGGGGAAGGGTGGCAAAATGGAAGCCTTTTCTCACAAAGAAAACCATCCAAACCTAGCTATGTCTTGCCGAAACCTAAATTTATTCTGATAAAAAAAATGTTTGGAAAATCGTGTAATTGTCTCTAATTGTTTTGGACATAATTCCAAAAGGTGTGTTTAGTGCAAAGCCATCAAGAACACCATACCATATTGTGAAGCATGGTGGAAAAAGCATTAAAGAGGACTTGTCACCCCCGCAGTGGATTACAATCTAAGCCCAGCACTGAATGCAGCATGTCTGCTGCATTCAGGCAAGGGGTCCCCCATGGCTCTGTGGGGCTGCTACCCAGATATATAGGTTTATAAAAACTTACAATTATTTTCCATGCAGGCGGGCCCTTGTGCTTTGAGGCAGCTCGTCCACAGGGGCATTTCACACCCTTTGTGCCGCCCATGTCCTCGTGCCCTTCATGTCCTCCCCACTCTGCGCGTCCTTGTGGTGTTGACGCAAGCGCAGAGCGAGGTTGAGATGCAAGCCCCGCCTCCCGCTATGACATCCTTTCATTTCCCTGCCCTGCTCCGTGTTGTGCTATGGAGCATGGCGGGGAAATTAGAATAGCAACTCAACCTCAACCTCGCTCTGCACTTGCTTCAACACCACAAGGACGCGCAGAGCGAGGAAGACATAAACGGCACGAGGACATGGGCGGCACAGGCGCAGGGGGCGTGAAATGCTCCCGTGGATGAGCTGCCTCAAAGAACAAAGGGCCTGCCTCCATGGAAAATAACTAAGTTTTTATAAGCCTATATATTGTGGTAGCAGCCCCACAGAGCCATGGGTGACCCTTTGCTTGAATGCAGCAGATATGAAAAAGCTGAATATGAATGAGGAATTTCACCTTTTAGTACGAGAACGACCCTAACTATACCTCCAAACAAGAAAAAGAATGGCTTCACCAAATAATATCAAAGTTTTGGACTGGCCCAGCTGGAGCCCAGATCTGAATCCTATTGAAAATCAGTATGTGACCTGAAGAGGGTGCAGACACAGGAGATGCCCTTGCAATATGACAGATTTGGAGCATAGAAGATTGGGCAAAGTTAGCCAATTCTAGATTGCCAGTTGATAGCCTCCTAAACTAAAACTAAATTCTGTCATAAAATCAAAGGGTACTTCACCAAAGTAAGCCTCATAGACAATGCATGGGACTTGCTGCAAGTGTGCCGCAAGATGCGGTAAATCTGCCGGATCTGCAGCATTTTAAAATAAATAACAGTGTGAAAGGGGCCTTAGTATGATTTTTTATAGCGTTTTTACAGGGGCATGTAGACTTTTAGGATGAAATAACAAGTTACGTTAAAAACTAAAATGAAAATGCCCACCACCTTGTGGGATACTCCTCATTCTAATGTCATTTATAATCCTCTACCGTTGTCCTTACCTTACATCGCCGACAACACAGCCCGTCACTACACATTGCATCATGGCTGAGTGTGCACTTCTTACAGCAGTTCAGGCGCCGCTCTTTTTACATTCCTGTGAATTACAATAACATCGATCATATTATGTGGCATTTTGTAAATCTACCTGCAGCAGTCATTAAGGTTGAATAGAAATTCACAATCCTGCAATGTGAGCACAGAGTGGGGCGTCCATGTCTCCACATCAGCGCCGTCTGAGCTTTCATTATTGAACCCTTGTAGTTTTTCTTCGCTTCCAATCAGTTTTTGCAGTGTATAATTTAGGGGATTTTTTAGTGCTATTACCACAGCTGCCAAATACCACTTTGACACCTAACACTATGCCAGAAGGTTAGCACGTGCCTTAAGATGCATATTATTTCTCCTTCTTTTCTCCCTTCACCCTCCCCCCCCCCCTGTCTTTCTTTTTCTTTTCCTCCTTACTGTTTCATCCCCTGAGTTTTTCTTGCCCTCCTTCCCTGCCTAGGTTTTTACCCTCTTTTTCTTTGTTTCTTGCTCTACAGTATGGGGCATATATATACACGAGTGTGCTGTGGAGTTCTATCCTGTAAAGTGCGGGAAGCGCTATGGAATTGAAACGCCCGCTATTCCACGTGGAGGGAATGTCATCACCCTTGTATTGTATACTTCTGTTTGGTTCATGGTTAAAGTTTATGGGTTAGGGGTGGGTTGGGATAGGTTAATTGCTCTAACTGGTTTTATACTGTTAATAAGGATGCTCCTTCTCTATACACTGAGGTACAATGGAGGCAGAGACCATACCCTTGGCAAACTGATGGAGGGTGATTTTAAGCTACTTAGTTGGAATACAAGAGGTCTGAAATCTCCTACGAAGCGACAGGCTATATTTACTTTAATATTGGAAGAAAGACCGGCTGTGGTTTGTCTGCAGGAGACCCACCTCACCTCTGAGACTACTAATATCTTAGATAAAAGATTGGTACAGGCGGCGTATCATTCCACCTATTCAGAATACCCACGAGGGTTAGTGCTGATCTATGCAGGTGCCCAATTTGAATGTCTCAAACTGTTCATGGACACTGAAGGGCAATATGTCTTCCTGTGCTGCAGACTCTTTACTAAATGAATGATGATAATATCTGTATATATACCCCCCTCCATATAGTAGTAGGGTTATACATAAAGTTCTACGCCTTTTAAAAGATTTTCCACATGTCCCATATATTATAGTGGGAGATTTTAACAATATTCAAGACTCACACTGGGATAAAGGGAGACATGAACCCCTGGAACCAGGAGGTAACTGCACGCCATTTAGGATACTAATCAGGGAGATAGCATTAGTTGATTTGTGGAGGTGTCGGCATACAGACACTTACCAATATTCATGCTTTTTCCACTACTTTTTTGTCTCTCTCTTGTATTGATTTAGCTTGGGGGATCATTTGATGCAAGAATTGGTCCTGGATGCTAAATACCTACCATTCACCCATGTATATTCTAATAAAACGAGAGACTCCGGGACTGCAGTCTAAACCTCCATGGAAACTTAACCCCTTTTGGCTACAATTAATGGATAGAGAAGGCTGCTTTGTTGGGGAGCTGCAGGAATATCTTCGGTTCAACCAAACTTGGCTTCCAGTTTGATTGTTTGGGAACGATGAAAGCTACTTTCGAGGTATGTGCAAACAGAGATCTCTAAAATTAAGTCACCTTTTAGGGAGAGAGATCGAATAGTGTTCCAGAAGCTGGAGGAGGCGGAGAAGGTCCTATTATTGTAATCTACCCCTAGTACTCAGAAAAGACTGATAGATGCGCAAGGTATCGTGGCTAAGGTGACTTTACAGGCTGCGGAAAGGAAACGCATGTTTCAGATTGTACAATATTTTGAGAATGCCGAAAGTGCAGGTCATTTATTGTCTGTGATAGCTGCAGCACAGCGAGTCTTCTTTTATTGCCCAGTTGCGAGGAGAGGGAAGTGAGTTGGCCACTGCCACGCCGGAGATTCTACACCTGTTGGGAAAATTTTATGCTGAACTATATTCCTCACAAACTCAGACATCAGAAAGGGAGATTGAGGAGTTTCTGGGAGGAACTGGGCTGCCAACACTGACGGAGGTCTCTAAGAAATACCTAGATGAGCCGATAAGATTGGAAGAGTTGGATGAGGCGCTTGGGTCCATGTCTACCGACAAGGTGCCAGGGATAGATGGCTTACCAGTAGAGATATATAAGAGATACAAAGATGTACTACTGCCGGTCCTGCTGGAGGTTTATAATGCTAGCTTGAGTTCGGTCTCCCTTCTTCCTTCTATGCGGGAAGCTATTATAATGGTGATACTTAAGAAGGGGAGAAGGAGATTTTTGTGTACTCACCGTAAAATTCTTTTCTCTTAGCCTCTAATTGGGGGACACAGGACGTGGGTGTTATGTTGCTGTTCAGGCTGCCACCTACAGCCAGATGTTCCCTCCTTTGGTGGCTCAGACGAACTTCCCTCACACAGAGGAAGTCCTTCCTACTGGCTTATTGGAAAATCCTCACCACCGATGCAAGCCTGACAGGTTGGGGAGCGGTATACCATCATCACAGAGCACAGGGAACATGGTCCCCAGCAGAATCGTCCAAACCCATCAACCTCCTGGAGATCGAGCTATATTCCTGGCATCCTGGCACTGAAGGCTTTTTATCGCTTCCTGGCAGGGAGCCATGTCAGGATTCAATCAGAAAATGCCACAGTGGTGGCATATGTCAATCAACAGGGTGAGACCCACAGTGTTCAGGCGATGCAAGAAGTCCAGCGCATTCTGCAATAGGCAGAATCGACAGCATCGGTGCTATTGGCAGTGCACATCCCGGGAGTGGACAACTGGGAAGCGGACGTCCTCAGTCAACAAGGCATGGATTCAGGAGAGTGGACCCTGCATCCCAACGTCTTCCATTAAATATGCCGTCGCTGGGGAACCCCAGACGTGGACCTGATGGCTTCACGGTTCAACGTGAAGGTTCCCGCGTTTATGGCCAATCACACGACCCGCGATCTCTCAGAGTAGACGCCTTAGTTCAGGATTGGACGCAGTTTTACCTTCCTTACATATTCCCTCCACTGCCTCTAATACCCAGAGTTGTGCGGAAGATCAAGCAGGAGGGCATTCCGGTCATTATTATAGCCCCAGACTGGCCCAGATGAATATGGTATGCCAATCTCGTCCAGCTCACGGCAAACATGCCTTGGCGTCTTCCACACCATCCAGACCTACTATCTCAGGGCCCATTTTACCACCAGAATTCAGGGGCGCTGAATTTGACAGCGTGGCCTTTGAGACCTGGGTTTTGACCCAAGTGGGGTTTTCACCTGATTGATAAGGACTATGCTCAGAGCACGAAAACCAGCCTCGGCTCAGATTTACCATCACACCTGGAAGACCTTTCTTGCCTGGTGCTGCTCTCGAGCTCATTCTCCATTCCCCTATTCCTTACCGTTAATTCTTGGTTTCCTTCACTCGGGGTTGGAATCTGGTATGTCCCTAAGTTCCCTTAAGGGTCTTGGCTCTTTCGGTCCCTTTTCAGCATCGACTTGCCATCAAGCCACAGGTAAAAACTTTTCTCCAGGGAGTTTGTCAACTAGTTCCCCCTTACAAGAGGCCTCTGGATGTATGGGACCTTAACTTAGTCCTAACTGCACTACAAGAACCGCCTTTTGAGCCTCTTAGAGATATTTCTCTCCAGCTTCTAACTCAAAAAGAGGTTTTGCTGGTAGCCATCACCTCTCTCCACAGAGTATCGGAACTATCAGCGCTCTCTTGCAAGCCCCCCTTCCTGGTGTTTTATCAGGATAAGGTGGTACTCCGTCCGGTTCCGTCCTTTCTCCTGAAAGTGGTATCCTTTTTTTCGAGTGAATGAGGAAGTTTCCTTGCCATCCTTTTGTATGGCATCGGTTCACCGAATCGAAAGGGCTCTGCATACTCTGTACCTTGTCAGGGCACTTCGCATATATGTGTCCAGGACTGCGCCCTTCCGGAAGTCAGACTCTCTTTTCATTCTTCCGGAAGGCAGCCGCAAAGGCATGCCGGCTTCTAAGGCTACCCTGGCTAGATGGATCAGGTCCGCTATTCAGGAGGCCTACAGAATAAAAAATTCCTACTTCCGGCTGGTATCAAGGCACACTCTACCCGAGCTATGGGAGCATCATGGGCCATTCGGCACCAAGCCTCGGCTCATCAAGTGTGTAAGGCAGAGACCTGGTCGAGCTTACACACGTTTACGAAACACTATAGTGTTCATACCCAGTCCTCAGCGGATGGGAGTCTGGGTAGGTGCATCCTTCAGGCGGTAGCAGGCTATCTGTAGGTGTCTTTATAGCTTAAGTTCCATTGTTCTTCCCACCCAGGGACTGCTTTGGGACGTCCCACAGTCCTGTTACCCCAATGAGGCAAAGGAGAAAAGGAGATTTTTGTGTACTCACTGTAAAATCCTTTTCTCTTCGCCTCTAATTGGGGGACACGGCACCCACCCTGTTGCCCATCTCGGGCCTTTTTAAGGTTTTCATGTTGCTCTTGAGTTATTACATTGTTGCCTTTTCCAGGCTTTGTTGTGTGGTTAACCTTGTTATTTTCTCCTACTGCTTTAAGCACAAAACTGGTGAGGCAGTGCCTGCTCCAGGGGTGTATACTGCAGAGGAGGATCCACTGTAACTCTTTTGCAGATTCTGCTTAGTGTCGCCTCCTAGTGGACAGCAGCATAACACCCACAGTCCTGTGTCCCCCAATGAGGCGAAGGAGAAAGACCCGATTCTTCCGGCATCATATAGATTCATCTCCCTGTTGACGGTTGACACTAAACTTTTGGCTAAGGTACTAGCCAATAGACTATCAAAGGTTATTGAATTTTTGATCCCCCCGGACCAAACAGGATTTATGCCCAACAAATCAACGGCGATAAATATTAGACGACTGTATCTGAATATACAGGTGAGGGCGGATAATGTTATGCGGAGGGTAGTCCTGTCATTAGATGCCACTAAGGCATTTGATAGCATAGAGTGGAACTGTCTATGGACCACGCTCAGGTGTATGGGTTTTGGACCCGTGTTCATTCAATGGATTAGGTTACTATTTCGGCACCGAAAGCCAACATAAGAGCAAATGGATGTATCTCTGAGTTGTTTCTCTCTATAGGGTTCAAGGCAGGGCTTCCCTCTGTCCCCACTCTTGTTTGCCTTAGCGATGGAACCATTAGCTGCAAGAATAAGAAAAAATCCAGGTATTAAGGGTTTTAGGTATGGGGACCATTAAGAAAAAGTAGCATTACATGCGGATGATCTGCTTCGTTTTTGGTCGACCCGGATCACTCTCTTAAACATACAATGTCACTTCTGTCCAACTTTGGCTGTATTTCTGAGTTGACCATTAACTGGGACAAGTCCGTCTTACTTCTCGTGGACCTTGGAAAATCTATAACTGCTCCCGTGCCAGTGGTGATGGAGTTTAAATACTTGGGAATTGTTATTTCAGTTAAATTGATGGAATATGAACGTTTGAATCTCTCTCCGCTGATGCTTAAAATCAAGCATAAAGTTCGGTCTGGTCTAAACTACATCTCTCTGTAATGGGAAGGGTGAATTTGATAAAGATGGTGATTATGCCGCAACTCTTATATATTCTTCATAATGCCCCGGTTTGGTTCCCCCCAAATAGATTCCACAAAATTGAATGCCGTCTTCAGGAACTTATTTTGCAAAAACGGCGTGCACGTATTAAACTTGAGTACTTGCAGAGGCCTAAAAATGAAGGGGGATTAGCTTTACCCAACCCAAGGTTGTACTACCTGTCTTCTCAGTGTCAGCACTTGGCAGGGGGAGGTGATTGTAATGCGGGTGATTCTGTCGGAAAAATAAATGGCGGAATGGGAGTCATTGCTATCCAATCTAGAACCTGGTGTGTTTCAAGCCTATGCTTCCAAATGCCTAACTGTGCTACTTATGGTTAAGATTTGGAACAAATTCAAACAGATTTAGAGGCATTACGGAACACACAAAATATTCCCCAATATGGGATAACCCTTCTGTGCTTGAGATGTTGCCCTGTAAGGGTTTTGCACAGTGGAGAAGGATTGGGATTTGGTGGTTATCACAGTTAATAACTGGGGGAACCTTTAAGTCTTTTGATGAACTCCGGAAGGAAATTCCGCTACAAAATTCTATGTTCTATCAATGTCTGCAAGTATGCCACGTTTACGAAACACAAAATCAAAGGTCATTAATTATTATACAACAGGACAATATTATTAATATGCTTGGTCTGCAGACAATTACTAAGGGACTAATATGCTTCATATATGGAGGGCTTTTGCGGTGTTCCTGTCGTAACATCCAATACACTCTATGGCAAAATGGGATGCACAGCTGGGACCCATTTCGGAGGAGGGATGGAACTCAATCATGCAGATGATACCTAAACTGTCTCTCAGCGAACCTAGACTTTTGTCACAACTACAGTGCATTGTGAAACTTTTCAATCTTTTGCCACATTTCAGGCTTCAAACATAAAGATGTAAATTCTAATTTTTTTGTGAAGAATCAACAACAAGTGGGACACAATCGTGAAGTTGAATGAAATTTATTGGATATTTTAAACTTTTTTTAATAAATAAAAAACTGAAAAGTGAGGTGTGCAGTATTATTCGGCCCCTTTACTTTCAGTGCAGCAAACTCACTCCAGAAGTTCAGTGAAGATCTCTGAATGATCCAATGTTGTCCTAATGACTGGTAATGATAAATAGAATCCATCCTGTGTTTAATGAAGTCTCTGTATAAATGGACCTGCTCTGTGATAGTCTCAGGGTTCTGTTTCAAGTGCAGAGAGAATCATTAAGACCAAGGAACACACCAGGCAGGTCCGAGATACTGTTGTGGTGAAGTTTAAAGCTGGATTTGGATACAAAAAGATTTCACAAGTTTTAAACATCTCAAGGAGCACTGAACAAGCAATCATATAGAAATGGAAGGAGTATCAGATCACTGCAAATCTACCAAGACCCGGCCGTCCCTCTAAACTTTCATCTCAAGCAAGGAGAAGACTGATCAGAGATGCAGCCAAAAGGCCCATGATCACTCTGGATGAAACTGCAGAGATCTACAGCTGAGGTGGGAGAGTCTGTCCATAGGACAACAATCAGTCGTACACTGAACAAATCTGGACTTTATGGAAGAGTGGCAGGAAGAAAGCCATTTCTCAAAGATATCCATAAAAAGTCTCATTTGAAGTTTGCCAGAAGCCACCTGGGAGACACCAAATATGGGAATAAGGTGCTCTGGTCAGATGAAACCAAAATTGAACTTTTTGACCACAATGCAAAACTATATGTTTGGGGTAAAAGCAACACAGCTCATCACCCTCAAAACACCATCCCCACTGTCAAACATGGTGGTGGCAGCATCATGGTTTGGGCCTGCTTTTCTTCAGCAGGGACAGGGAAGATGGTTAAAATTGATGGGAAGATGGATGGAGCCAAATACAGGACCATTCTGGAAGAAAACCTGTTGGAGTCTGCAAAAGACCTGACACTGGGACGGAGATTTATCTTCCAACAAGACAATGATACCAAACATAATGCAAAATCTACAATGGAATGGTTCAAAAATAAATGTATCCAGGTGTTAGAATGGACAAGTCACATCCAGACCTGAATCCAATCGAGAATCTGTGGAAAGAGCTGAAAACTGCTGTTCACAAACGCTCTCCATCCAACCTCACTGAGCTACAGCTGTTTTGCAAGGAAGAATGGGCAAGAATTTCAGTCTCTCGATGTTGCAAAACTGATAGAGACATACCCCAAGAAACTGCAGCAAAAGGTGGTGCTACAAAGTATTAACTCAAGGGGCCGAATAATATTGCATGCCCAACTTTTCAGTTTTTTATTTGTTATAAAAGTTTAAAATATCCAATAAATTTCGTTCCACTTCATGATTGTGTCCCACTTGTTGTTGATTCTTCACACAAAAAAATTAGAATTTATATCTTTATGTTTGAAGCCTGAAATGTGGCAAAAGGTTGAAAAGTTCAAGGGGGCCAAATACTTTCACAAAGCACTGTATATATCCTTTACAGGGCATATAGGTCACCTAAGTGGATGTTTGATCTGCAATACGAGACGATTTAAGGTTCCCTAAGTGTACATTAGAAGATGGAGATATTGTACACATGCTGTGGACATGCCCTTGTTTACAGGCTTTTTGGATCACCATACTTAGTATTATTCATTCAATAACTGGGCTAGAGATCCTGTTACATGTGTATTAGGATATATGGATCACGTGAGGGAGATGAAACCCTTAAAATAACAATTGCTAGGATGTCATTTGCTGCTAGGAAGTTGATTGCCTTCCATTGGATTTCCAATAGGGTGCCTACATTTAGATAATACATTAAACAGTTTAAAGGGAACCAACCACCCCAAATGACCCCCCCGGACTATTAATATGGTTCCCTACACCCAGCACATACATGTGCTGCAAGCTTTTTTGCTAAAAAAACTGTTTTTTATAAGTTAAGATATAGCTTTAGAAAGTTTATAACGAAAGGACGGTGGGCGTTACTTAGCTGGTTCGAAAGCCGAGATTGTGCTGCCAGTCATCATCCTGTCCTGGTCACAGCAGTAACGGCCAGCCCTTTTTTCCACCTCCCAGGCTGGTGCACGGGATGTCATGCCCGTGCACACGTCATCAGCTACAGCTTCCACGCTGAGCGCAGGAAGTCAGAGCGCGCGCTCGCGACCCGGCTGTAGCTGATGACGTGTGCACGGGCATGACATCCCGTGCACCAGCCTGGGAGGTGGAAAAAAGGGCTGGCCGTTACTGCTGTGACCAGGACAGGATGATGACTGGCAGCAGAATCTCGGCTTTCGAACCAGCTAAGTAACGCCCACCTGTCCTTTCGTTATAAACTTTCTAAAGCTATATTTTAACTTATAAAAAACGTTTTTTTTAACAAAAAACCTTGCAGCAAATGTGTCTGCTGGGTCTAGGGACCCATATTAATAGTCCGGGGGGGTCATTTGGGGTGGTTGGTTCCCTTTAAATGTCATAATCTATATGGAAAAGATTATATATTTGAAGAGGGGACGGCTGAATAAAACATAAGAGCATGAAAAATGCTAGTCATAAAAAAAATACTCCCCCAAAGCCTTAGTATAACCAGTCACTTACTCATTTAAACCCTGCCTTTTCTGGTCTTATATGTCCAGTGGGGGACCTACTTAATGATTGAGAGCTGTTTGTCCATGCGCGATCACACAGGGCAAGCTGTCACTTACTCATTATAACCACATACTGGACTCATAAACCCAAAGGAGGCAGGGATTAGTGCAATCCAGTACAACGTCTACTGAATATTTGCACAAAACTGTCTAAATGATATCAATCTGCTCCGCTCCACCTGCACCAGGTCATGCCGGGTACTCACATTAGGTGAGCCACAGTCACATTCTTCCCCAACTTCTACAAATCCATTCCCACAAGATGGAGCGTCCAATAGCTGGAAAAGAGGAACCAAAACAAGAGGACATTTGTTAGGAGAGGTGACTGGAGAAGTGTTCTTATTTCTTTTCTAGGAAAACACAGTACACAGGACAGCAAAAAAAGTACACCATGCTTAGTACATGTTTGTTAATTTTACATTTTGGCTTAGGGGCACATCTATGGGACTGTACACACAGGTCAGAGCCTGAAGTAAATGTCCAGGAACACACCTAATTGAAGATTCTGACGTGAAGAATGGTAGCTAAGTGACAACATGTTATAGGTATGAAAGGCAGAGAAATGTATGCGTACAGACATTAGATATATGAATCCAGATGTGTAATTAGTGAAAAAAATAAAGGACTAATAATATATAGGAAAAAAATCAACCAAAAAACAACTAGTTGAAATGGCAGGACCAATGTATTGGTTTGTATTGTGTAAATACCATCATGTTGTGAGTACAATCTCTACCTTGTTGGGTTTGTTGAACAAGCACTTCCCGCCTCCATTTTTCAAGAACTGTCTGTATTCATCAGTGCTGCAGCGGGAGAATTTCTGGGGAAGGTAGTACCTGAAACAAAGCAATTACTATTAGTAACCATCATTATACTACTTTTTCTGGGTTATCAAACATTAATAGAAAATGGTTTTGGGGTTATCTAATTACATCAAAAATTGGAGTTATTCCTTCTCATGCTTTAAAGCACCACTCCAGTGTTTTATTTTTTTTCAGCACTGTCCCATGTATTATACTCACCTTCCAGCGTTTTCATCCTTTTTCGGCCGCTCTGGTATTGTGGGCTAACTTATACCCGTAACATCTGACTGCTTAAAGTCAGAAGTTACATCTCAAGCGCTCAATTGAGTCTATAAGTCCAGAACGAGTCTCTCCAGAATTGTATTGATTTGGGACTAGGATGAGCGAACTGGACGTTAAAGTTTGAAGTTCTACCGAACACAGACTTAAAAATTTTTCAGTGTCCGGATTTGGACTTCGGGTGTTTTACGTACAAAAATCACTGGAGCAAGCATCACTGTGCTCGAGTACAATCAGTGCTCAGCCCAGTGTGAGCCGCTTGCAGTGTTTGAAAGGCTTACACTAGGGGTAAGATCAGTGCTACCGGATGTAGTGTATGCAAAAAAATAATTAATTACAAAACCCCGCCTTCCCTCCTCGAAGTGCTTTGCTGCTGGCTGTATGTGGGTGGAGAACAGAACTGCCCAATCAGTGACTTCTAATGAGGTTAGGCCATGTTTGGGTCCAGAATTGAACTTTAAAAAAAATTTGGCTGAACCCCGGAACCTGAACTTCCACCGGTCCGCTCATGTTTATTTGTGACCTCCATGAAACATTGGACATCAGGTCACAAACTGCCTGATACTAATGGGAACGTTGGTGAAAACAGATAAAGACTTAGATTTCAAGCGCCACTCCATCAGTGAAATAAAAAACGCTAGAGTGGTGACAAAATACTATCACTTGCCCCCAGCAGCTCCAGTGTCGCCTCTTTGCTGCTCAATAATATTACTTATTGTAAGGATCATTCTCACATCAGAAGACCTGGCCCGACCTCATGGTTTCTGACTTGAGCTTACTTCTTCACATATGCATATAAAGCATTCCTCATTCTGAGACTCACAATGCTCAAGACTGCTGGTCCAGATTGACTGAGTGGTCACATGTAGATTGCATCAGCGCTGCAGTCAATCACTGGACTCAGCAGTCTTGAGCCATCTGTGGAGTCTCCAGAAATGAGCTAAGTGCTTTATATCATATATGAAGAAGTAAGCTCAAGTCAGAAACCATGAGGTCGGGCCAGGTCTCCTGATGTGAGAAGGATCGTTTTTTTCCTGATGTGTGAAACTGGCCTCATGCTGTCAAACTCCATATCCTCACAAAATACCATCACTTGATTTTAAAGTTTTCAGAGCATTATTAATCTGTCCACAAACCCTTTACACACCCTGTATCTTCCATGATGCAACCAAGCCACAGGTCAGGACAGCGACAATCACCTACAGGGAAGACAATAAAGCCAACATTATACAACTAGCTATTGTCTAAATCCAAAAAAGGGTCTAAATAAAGCGGCTGTCTGCAATATATCTTACCTGCGGCCATACGGGGTCTGTTATACATCATGCCAAGGTTTTGTCCCAGAGTCTGTGCTAAAGTCACCGCCATGGCAGCAATGCTTCCGAACTGATGATAAACATAACACGTGTATCAGAACAAGAGTCCTTCCCCAAAATAATCTCATGGTTTGTATCTCCTTGTCAGTTGCGTTGTATCCACACTAGTCTTGTTCTTTCTGTATTTGTAACCCAAAACCAGCAGTGGGTGATAAATCCAGAAGTGGTGACGTGTTTCTCTTATACTTTTCCTCTGATTGTTCCACTCCTGGTTTGGGTTTACAAATACTGATGTAACATCTGACCAAATACCCATCGTGTGCACGTAGCCTAATAGTTCTGATGTCTGTTTTTTTTCCCTTGGTAGATTGTGTATTGTAACATAATATACTATTCTGACTGGCAAACTGCAATGGAAATCTGATGATAGAGATTGTTAGCAAAGTCTATAGCAGTTGCTTAAATCATTCACATTCCTGATACAAACTTAAAGGGAACGGTCATCAAGACATGGCCTACTGTTTACATCAGCTTCTGTACTAAAGAAGAAAAATAGACGTCTTGCAATATTCACACCGGCCACGTGTGTTACTATAGACTCGTACTGCCTGTACTTTCAGCAATATGACCTGCGACTTTTATCTTTTGTATTAAAGTTGCTAATGAGAATGTGCATAGGCCATTGTGAAGGGCGAGGGAGCTGTCACATCAAATATTAAAGGGAATATGTCACCAGGTCTTTGTTACTTAATCTGAGAGTAGCGTGATGTAGAGGCAGAGACCTTGATTCCAGTGATGTGTCACTTACTGAGTTACTTAGTGTAGTTTTGAAAAAAATCACCATTTAACAAGCAGGAGTTATCATAAGAGGACTACTTGACCTGCTGTCAGGTAGTCCAGCATATGCATGAGCTCTGTATAAGCCCGCCCACCACTCATTGGCTGCTCCTGTGTATACTATATATGGGGAGGAAGCTGCCAATCAGGGTGCAGGTGGGGTTATAGAGCTCCATATGCACATAACTGCTAGATCTGCAGTAGAAAAAAATGACAGGCAAGTAGCCCAGAAAGTGATGCATCATTGGAATCAGGGTCTCTGTCTCTTCATTATGCTGCTCTTCAGAATGGCAAAAACCTGTTGACAGATTCCATTTAAGCATTCTGTGTGTATAGCTGTGTATAGAGATTTTAGCTGTCCTATCAACTCTTTCTGCAATGCTATTGAGACTGCTGAAAATTAGAGAACAGGAAGTACCAATTCCAATTCCATCCATTTAAAGGGAACCTTTCAGTTAGTTTATGCCTCCCCAGCTATCACTGTCTGTAGCTGCAGCTTTATAATACTATTCTAATCATCCCTGTCTGAGGTCATAGTGTAATGTGAAAGGTGAAAAAAAGCATTTATACACTTACATTTCCTTATGTAATGAGGCAGTCAGTCCCCAGTTTGGAGGACGGGGACTGTTTGGCAGGTTAATAGTTAACATTTCAGCCTTATGCTAGAATGTTGGGAAACCTGATGTGATGTCACAAGCATGTGACTACAATAGGCGGAGCTAAGTTCTCATACAACATAATGAGTTTGCTCACATAGCTCCGCCCACTATGGTCACATGATCGTTACATCACACAGGTCCTTTAGCCATCCACGTAAAAAGTGAGTTAACTATTATCCTGCCAGACAGTCCCCCTCCTCAAGGTGGGGACTGAAATGTAAGTGTATAAATGCTTTTTTTTCACCTTTCATTACACTATGAGCTCAGACAGGGATGATTAGAATAGTATTATAAAGCTGCAGCTACAGACAGTGATAGACTGGAGGGGCATAAACCACCTGACAGGTTCCCTTTAAGGTATTGTCACACGCAGCAATATTGCTAGCAAGTTCACTGGCAATTTGCAGGTTGCAGTGAAATCATGGACACATTGTTCCATTTTGTTGCCAGTGTACAAATAGAACAATGTGTCCATGATTTCACTGCAACCACCAAATTGCCAGTGAAATCGCCTAACAATATTGCCGCGTGTGACGGTACCTTAAGTCGTGTCCAACGATTGGATACCATGTAAATCATTTTCCTCCAAGCTTCTCTGTTTGTCACAGCATCTGTCAGCTCTCTGATGGTCATTCCCATGTCTGCCATGATGATGTCCAGCCAATGGGTCTTAGGTCTTCCACGCCCTTTACTGCCACTGTCCAAACCAAGCATCATGTCCTTCTCAAGGGGATTTGCTTTCATCACATGTCCAAAGTAAGACAGTTTGTGTTTTATGACTTTTCCCACCAGGAACATCAGTGGATTGACAAGTTCCAAGACAGACTTATTTGTGATCTTGGTTGTCCACAGGATTCATAAGAGTCTTCTGCAGCACCACAGTTCGAAGGAATTGATCTTTCTTTGATCGCCCTTTGACAAGGTCCACATCTCACCCCCATACAGTGCGATTGGGAATGCAAGGACAGTGATGAGTCGTCGTTTGGTGGTTATCGAGATGTCCTTGCACTTCCACAGCTCTCCATGTTCATCATTTCCGCACGACTCATTACAAGCCATTCTAGAGCCGCCGTTACAATCAATGAGGGAACTCAGGAAGATGAAACTGTCTATCAGGAAGTAGGAGTCTAAAGTAACCTCAGTTGTTAGTGTGAAAATTGCAAGATTCCATTTTGTAAATAGATTTTTCTTTTTAAATATTGCCAAAAGGTTTTTAAAAATACATTTGACATCAAAACCTGATTTAAACAATAGGTCCCCTTTACTATAGTCATGTAAGGGGAACAATGAATTACTAGTAAGCTAAGGGTAAGACCACATAGTTCCTGCCGCAGGGGATTGGAAACTTGCCCACCATTGGATTGTAATAAAACAGAAAAAGATAATTCATTACGTGAATTCACGTGAGCAATTACATTACCATTCATGCAAAAACTGATTTAGCAGGGAATTTTGTTAAACGGGTCGTGGTCAATTGTCTGTAACACTTCTCATGAACAGGTCTCTCAAGGTAGTAGTTCTGTACCGATACCACATTAAGTTAGTTTATGTAATTTAAATTATGTGTTTTAATTGTCCACTATGTCAGCACATTCTGGCTCCTTCCGCCACTCTTATCTCTGGAGATTCTTCATATACTTCACCCTGCCCTCCCCTATTGGTAATTCTCTTTTATTAGCGCTGTTTCACTAGTTTTTGTACGTTGGAAAGCTGCATGTTATTTTTGTAATTAAATGATGTGCTTTAATTATCCAATATTTCATTAACATTTACTTATATTTTATTACAATTAGGCTGGAGTCACAGTAGTATATGACATTGGATGCGTTATGCTAATGACATGTCTCAGGCTCTGCTGCGAGCGTGACCGAGTGTCAAGTAACTGTGCTTCGATCCTGCAATCGGATTATAGGCAGGTGCGGAGGAGACAGAGAGATCAATCCCCATCTCCTCCAGTGCCAGCCTTAGCGTATATCGCGCTGCACGTGGCTGCGTGCCAAGTGCGCTGTGATATTTCACTCGCACCCATAGACTTGTATGGGTGCGAGTGGGCCGAGACTCGCAGACAATCCCAACATGCTGTAATTATTTCCTTATGCAGTTTCATTTAACAATGAGAAAAGGAAAGGGGGAATGGGAAAAGCTCACTCATATGCCTCTCAATAGATCCGGTCAGGTGCACGGCAGTGGCTGGCATCCACAATTTTCAAGGAACAAAATGACGAAAAAGCCAGCACCAGGCCCATATAGCAAACAAGATCTTCTTTATTTCCAGACTCACAAACACATATTTAAAATCCGCATCTGTATGGCAGGCATAGCCAGATGCGTTTCAGTTACAACAACCGTAGTCGTAACTGTAACCGAAATGCGTCTGGCTATGCCTGCCATACAGATGCGGATTTTAAATATGTGTTTGTGAGTCTGGAAATAAAGAAGATCTCGTTTGCTATATGGACCTGGTGCTGGCTTTTTCGTCATTTTGTTCCTAAATTTAACAATGGTGCGGGCGCAATCCGATGTTTTATTAGATTGCACTTTGTAAACATTAGTGGAACCGAGATTTAATAGAAACTCTTTCCTGCCCCAATAGACAAGGGGCAAAGTTGTTTCTTTTTTTGGTTGTGCTTGTATAGTTCATGTGTACTCCCTTCTTAGGCTGGAGTCACACTACTGTATGACTCGTGCGATGATCACATCAAAACAACCGGACTGGCTGGTGGCTCTCCTGACCTAGAGAGTGACAGCATTACGTATTACTATGCAGCTGTCACGCTCAGGTCAGGAGAGCCGATGGTCGGTTTGGTCATTTTGATGTGATCCTCGTGCAAGTCATACGCAGTCTGACTCCAGCTTTATACACATATACCATACATAATGACAGATCGTTTGTGCCAAGACTAATGACCCTTAGGCGGCCGTCACACGCACAGATATCTTTAGCGATATTGTAAGCGATCACGTGCACGCGCAATCGCTTACAATATCGCTCACATCGCTGGTGAGATGTCACACAGACAGACTCACCAGCGATGTGGAGCCGCGATCTCGCTGGTAACTATGGTACACATCGGGTAACTAGGCGCCGCGCGTCGCTTAGTTACCCGACGTGTACCATAGTTACCATCTCCCAGCATAGGCTCTGCGCTGGGAAATCGCTCATCGTGGTGTTATACACCACGATGAGACAGATCGTCAAATCGCTCATCGCTAGATCTGAGAACCGGAGCTCAGATCAGCGATGTCACGATCAAGCGATTTAACATCGTAAATCGCTTGATTACATGCAACGATTTCTTGCCCGATATCGCTTAAGCGATCAAAAAGGAGATCGCTTAAACGATATCGGGCAAGAAATCGTTCCGTGTGACGGCCGCCTTACACATATCTCAAATCCTTCTTTGGAAACAATCTCCTAAACTCAAGATTCTAAACTTGTACGTGGATTAGTGCACTACCACACTCTTAAACTACCGGAAGCTGTACAGTGCTGTGCAAATTAATTGGGACAAGGCAAGTATTTACTTGTTTTTCTTGCATTAGTTTTACTAATTCTGATAAGTGTTTTATCAGTTCTTGGTGTAGTTTTCCTTTTTCTTCCACATTTCCCTTTTCGTTTTTGAGAAAATGATCCAGTTTCATTGTGTGTGCGAATTATTCTTGATAGTTTTTCCCAATACCAACGGTGGAAGCGATTTCTCTTAAAGCCACGTCACACGTGGCGACATTGCCGCCGATTACATAGGCGATGTAGGAGTGTCGCCTATCGGCAGCGACATCGCCCCTGCGTTGCCTAATGTAAAGGGGCGATGGCAACGCCTTTTACTGGTCGCCTGGTTTCAGAGCAGTGCTCCTAAACCAGGCGGCCGATCTGGGGCGATGTGTCCACATCGCCCCATGTAAATGGCCGCCGGCGAGCTGAAAGGCGATGGGAGCCATAGGCTCCCATTGTACTGCATCACCGCTGTGGGTTTTCAGCTCGCCGGCCCATCGCCAGAGATGTCTCCTCGTGTAAACAGCGGGCGGCGACACTGGCGGGGCACCAAAAACGTGCGCGCTCCCGCCTGTTGCCGCCGACATCTCCGGGGCCATCGCCAGGTGTGACGTGTATGTCAGACGTGTAAGTCAGACGTGTATGTTCATTAACGGTGGAGGCACACTATCATGCATCAAAAACGCCGCGTTTTTGATGCATGACAGTGATGCGAGAGCTGTGCGTGTTTGTGGGTGTGTATGGTGCGAGTATGGTGTGTATGATGAGTGTGGCTGGATGTATGTATGTTAGTGTGCTGTGATTGTGAGGTGTGAGTGCGTGTTTGTGATGCTGTCCATGGTCCTGAAGGACCGCGGGCAGCATTTGTCGGGAAATTAAAGCTCTGCGGCTGTCAAAGCCACAGAGTTTAAATGTCCCGCTTTGCCTGTACAGTAAATAATCATCTTGCACCGCTTTGTCAGCGGTGCCAGATGATCACTGAGCACCCAGCTGCTGGGCACCTCTTTATAATTTAGGTGCTTAAAGTGCATATGCAGCATCTGTGCGGCATATGAGCACAGATGCTGCATATGCGGCAATGTGTCCCGGACATAAAGGGTTAATATGGGGCAATTACCTTGTCACCATGTCTCCAGGGATTGCCCCCCTCCCTAGAGACATGGTGCTTATAATCATTGGTGGTTCAGGGGTTAACTTGCTTTATTAGTGACTAGCCGGTATTTGTCGGCTTTCATTCATGTGCTCTGACAGCCGGCGGGTCCTGGCTGTCAGAGCGAGGTAGATACTCATTTCAGCATCACCTCCATGGACAGCGGCCGCGTCTTAACTACCCGATTATTCTAAGTACCTGGGACAGCTCCACATTGATGAGCTGTCCCAGGAGGAGCATATACGGTAATAGAGTATCTACCTCGCTCTGACAGCCAGGACCCGCCGGCTGTCAGAGCACATGAATGAAAGCCGACAAATGCCGGCTAGTCACTAATATAGCAAGTTAACCCCTGAACCACCAATGATTATAAGCACCATGTCTCTAGGGAGGGGGGCAATCCCTGGAAACATGGTGACAAGGTAATTGCCCCATATTAACCCTTTATGCCCGGGACACATTGCCGCATATGCAGCATCTGTGCTCATATGCCACACAGATGCTGCATATGCACTTTAAGCCCCTTAATTATAAAGAGGTGCCCAGCAGCTGGGTGCTCAGTGATCATCTGGCACCGCTGACACAGCGGTGTAAGATTATTACTTACTGTACCGGGAAATCGGGAACTAGAATTTAACAGCACAGGTTGCGAGTATCGCACTGTGTGCTGTATGGGTGCGAGTTTGACTCGCACCCATATACATATAATGGCCTCTCACGCGAGGGAATCGCGTGCAATCGCAGCATGCTGCGATTGCACTTGCATTGCCCTCGAAAAGCGAGTGTAATGCGTGAAACTCGCATTGGTGTGACCTGTATCATTGAAAGATACAGGTACGAGTTTAATGCGAGTTTTTCTCGCTTTAAACTCGTGCGAGTTCAACGCCAGTGTGCCTCCACCCTAAGGGTACCTTTACACACGGCTACATTTGTAGCTTGTCACCAGGTAACTTACTGGTTGCAGTGAAATCATGGATACATGGTTCTATCTTGTTGCTGTGTATAAATGGAATCATGTATCCATGATTTCACTGCAACCAGTAAGTTACCTGGTGACAAGCTACAAATGTAGCCGTGTGTAAAGGTACCCTAAGAGTGATAATTCTAGGTCTCTTCCATGGAGTAACAGCCATTTTTATAGGCACGAATCACACTGAGAGAAAAAGTACACTAAACCACTCCTCACAGAAACAAGCTCTCAACTGAAGCTGAGGGGGCAGCTAGCTCAAGGTTGTACGCTCACCTTTTCAAAGCAGTTAAAACTGGTTTGAATTACTGACTGGTAACCCCAACTTACGATTTTACTTACAAAAATGGTTTGTCCCAATTAATTTGCACAGTACTGTACTCCACCATGTTACTCAGCATCTTTTGTGCACCGACTCCACCATACAGAGCAGGAGACAGACTATTATAGCTCCTTCTGCCATCCTCATCTCTGGAGGATCTTCATATACTTCACCCTGCCCTCCACTATAGCTTTGCTAATTCATTGTTAGGACTTAATTAAATTCAATTAATCTGTCAAAATATCATTCATTTTTTCAAATCATCATTTTACTTGTTTTCTTTAAAAAAAAAAATGGAAAAAAAAAAAAAAAACATGTATGGTGTCTTCCGTAGCCTGCAATGTTATTAAATTGGGTTTGTTTTATTATCCATTTTTTAAAGAAGAAAGCTGCCTTTTTTTGCATTTTATAGAAAAGATAATTGGAAACAATACGTGTGCAAACAAATATCAATTTGATACCTATTTGACCTGTTTTTCATATTGAAATTGTATCCGTTTAAATACTTTTTTTACAGTACAAACGGATATGTGACGTACACCACAAGAAGGTTGTGTCAAGCATAAAGTGCATATTTATATGCAAATTCCTTACATCAAAAAAGCCAATTCTTCTGGCAGTAAGTTTAATGGAATTAAGAACAAGCAGAAATTGAATATTTATAATTGGGCATGGACATAGGGAGTTTCTGATATATGTCAGATTAATAAAATATTAAATCCAAAATATACAGTAAAGAATCCATACAACAGCTTGTATTTTTGGCACATGTCTATATATAATAATGAGTTGATAATTAACATTCACCCAGTCCACATCAAAATTGGAGAAAAATACTGTATATTCTTGTGCCCACAGCTCCAACTAGTGGTGCAAAGCTGTAACTGCACTTGCATTGTATTACTTAAAAAAACAAAAAAATCTCTTCTGCATCATTGTAAAGCTTCCCAAAGACGTAGAGGACAGTGGGAGACACATATAACACTTAACTTATTATTAGTATAATTTGCAAAAGCTTCTTCTCGATTAGGGGTCTGGTGGGCGTGCAGATCTTCTTATGGCCACTTTACACGTCCCGATATCGGCGTCCAACTCCGATAAAAAGTCACGTGGTTCGTGCGTTGGCCCCGATATCGTTCGTGCGTTGTATGGTGTAAATGTCCAATACGATGCCGAACGATGCCAAAACGATATCGGGGATCAAATGAGCCTGCTCTCCAACGCCCATATTGGATGGAGGTTGTGGCCGGATCGTGCTGTGTGACAGCCCAACAACGATGTGAAGTACAACTTCCCCTATTCTCTCCCATGTTAAATGGTCGTTCCTAGGTCGGCCGTACAAGGGGGGTGTACACATCGTAGTGGCGTTGCCTGCCGATATCGCGCTGTGTAACATCTCCTATGAGATCTTGGAAATCTGCCCAGAAAAAGCGCGCTCCCGCGCCGTTGGATCCAATATCGGACCGACGTTGGGACGTGTAAAGTGGCCATTAGGCCAGAGACACACTGAGCGAGACAAACATGACTCTTGCATGACTCACCCAGAACAGCCTCTGCCTCTCTGAAGGTACCTTCACACGCGGAAATATTGCTAGCAATTTCACTGACAATTTTCTTGGTTGCAGTGAAATCATGGACACGTTGTTCTATTTTGTTGCCGTGTACAAATGTAACAATGTGTCCATGATTGCACTGCAACCAGCAAATTTCAAGTGAAATTGCATGCAATGTTGCGACATGTAACGGTACCCTTACAAACACAAGGTGAACATACAAACTCCTTGAAGATGATGTCCTTGGGGAATATAAACCCAGGTCCCCAGCGCTGCAAGGATTCAGTGCTACTGAGACACCATGATTTGACTTCTGAATGACAGGTCCTCTTCAGAAGCTGTCATAGCTAGTAAAGGTAGGATTTATCTATGACCATGGTTAGGTTAGGAGTCTTGATGTCTAGCCTAGATTAAATAAATATTTTGTTGGAACTGCATATTTTATATTATGTTTTTACACTTACCTCAATCACTCCACCACTTTTAGTTTGAGAGCATATCCCACCAAAATAGGCTGCTCCGCTACGGCTACTCTTAAAAGTGCGTCCTCTACATACAAACAAGATAAAGAATATTAAGTGATTTATTTTTTTATCATTTATTTAATCAGAACCTTTAAAAGTAAAATGACTTAAAGGAGTTGGATTACATTTTCTTGTACTATAGGGTTGCAATGCTCAATAATCTTCTTTTGCACCACTCCTGATTCTAGTGATTGGCTGCTGCAGTCACCGGTCATGTGTTCTGTAGATGTGACATCAATGCTGCAGCCTGTCAACAAAGATTGGTGCAGTGACAGAGAGGCATCGCTGGAAGATGAGTACAGCTATGTTTTTTTTATTTTCTACAGCTGTTACCCTACTGGACAAGATCATGTAATCCAGAACAAGTGGTTTAATATTAGTTTAATATATGGTCAAAATGACATGATTTATGGTGGAAATGATTAATCACAGACATACCCCATTATAAGTCAACTAGATGTGGGCCTGATGCTATCGCATCGGTGAGTGGTGACATCATGATGTGGGCGGGCTTTGTGGTGTTGGGGTCGGCAGCTGTCTCTCCTCCCTGTGCTATCTCTTCCTTGTCCGCTGTTTTTTCCCCCTCACTCTCCACTTCCCACTGTGCTGCTTTTCTGTCCCATCTTGTCCACAATCTTGGGCCTACCCCTGTGGTCGCTCTCCACTACCCCTGTGCTGACTCTCTGCCCCTCACTCTAGTCCCTTTGTGCCCCCCTCCCCTCGTGGTTCCTCTCTGCCCCCGTGGTCCCTTATTGCCCCATGCACGCTCTCGGGCCCCCCTCCCCTCCGTGCACGCTTTCTGCCCCCACCCCCATGCAAGCCCTTGGATCCCTCTGTGTTTGGTTGGTCACTGGTCCAGTTCCTCATTGCAGGCAGTGGCTGCGGGCCGAGTGGTGAGCAGGTCGAGCACATTCAGGTGAGCAAGTGCGGGTAGAGGGGGATGAGTGAATGCGGGTAAAGAGGGTGAGCGAGTACTGCCGAGGGGGGTGAGCTAGAGTGGGCAGAAGGGTGAGCGAGGGACGTTAGAAGGGGGAAGAGCGTGTATGGGCAGGGAGGGTGAGCGAGTGCAGGCTGAATGGGGTGAGTGCGGGTTGAGGGGGGTAAATGAGTGCGGGCTGAGGGGGGTGAGTGCAAGGTGAGTGAGTACGGGCCAAGGGGGGTGAGTAAGTGTGAGCTGAGAGGGGGTGAGTGAGTACGAGCTGGGGGGTGAGTGTGGCCTGAGAGGGGGTGAGTGTGGGCTGAGGGTGGTGAGTAAATGTGAGCTGAAAGGGGTGAGTGAGTGTGAGCTGGAGGCGTGAGTGTGGGCTGAGAGGGGTGAGTGTGGGCTGAAATGGGATGAATGCGGGCTGAGTGAGTGTGGGCTGAGGGGGGTGAGTGAGCGCGAGCCGAAAGGGGGTGAGTGCTGGCTGAGTGGGTGTGAGTGAGTGTGGGCTGAAAGGGGGTGAGTGCGTGCGAGCTGGAGGCGTGAGTGTGGGTTGAGTGTGGGCTGAAAGGGGGTGAATGTGGGCTGAGTGAGTGTGTGCTGGGGGTGAGTGAGTGCAGGCTAAGTGAGTATGGGCTGCAGGGGGGTGAGTGCAGGCTAGGGGGTGAGTGAGTGCGAGCTGGGGGGCTAAGTGACTGCAGGCTGAGGGAGGGTGAGTGACTGCAGGCTGAACAAAGGTGAGTGACTGCAGGTTGAGGGAGGGTGAGTGACTGCAGGCTGAGTGTGGGCTGAGGGGGGCTGAGTGCCAGCTGAGGGTTGAGTGAGTGGGGCTGAGGGGGGGTAAGTGAGTCCAGAGTGAGTGCAGGTTGAGGCTGAGTGGGGTGAGTGCAGGCTGGGGGGTAAGTGAATGTGAACAGGAAGGGTGAGTATGGGCTGAGGGGGTGAATGCAGGCTAAGTGAGTGTGGGCTGAGTGGGTGTGGGCTGAGGGGAAGTGAGTGAGTGCGGGCTGAGGGGGTAAGTGTGTGCTGAGGGTGAGTGAGTGCAAGCTGGGGGGTGAGTGTGGGCTGAGGGGGGTTAGTGAGTGTGGGCTGAGGGGGTGAGGGAGTGCAGGTTGAGGGGGTAAGTGCAAGCTGAGGGGGTGAGTGAGTGTGGGCTGAAGGGTGTATGTGTAGGCTGGGGGGGTGTGAGTGTGAGCTGAAAGGGGGTGAGTGCGTGCAGGCTGAGGAGGGTAAGTGAATGCAGGCTTAGGGGGAGGGAGTGTGAGCTGGAGGTGTGAGTGTGGGCTGAGGGGGATAAATGCGGGCTGAGTGAGTGTGGGCTGAGTGGGTGCAGGCTGAAAGGGAAGTGAGTGCAGGCTGGGGGGAGAGTGAGTGCAGGCTGAGGAGGGTGAGTGCAGGCTGAGGGAGGATGAGTGAGTGCGGGCTGAGGGGGATAAGTGAGTGCGGGCTGAGGGGGGATAAGTGAGTGCGGGCTGAGCAGGGATAAGTGAGTGCAGGCTGAGGGGGTAAGTGCTAACTAAGGGGGGATAAGTGAGTGTGGGCTGAGGGGGGTAAGTGAGTATGAGCTGAGGGGGGGTGAGCATGAGCTGAGGGGGTGAGTTAGTATGAGCTGAGGGGGCATGAGTGAGTGCAAGCTGAAAGGGGGTGAGTGCTGGCTGAGGGGGGATGAGTGCAGGATATGGGGGTAAGTGAGAGCAGGCTGAGGGGGTGAGTGAATGTGAGCTGAAGGGGGTGAGTGTGGGCTGAGTGAATGTGGGCTGAGTGCGGGCTGAGGGGTGGTGAGTGCGAGCTTAGGGGGGTTAGAGTGTAAGCTGAGGGGTGTGAGTGAGTGTGGGCTGAGGGGATAAGTGAGTGTGGGTTGAGGGGGGTGAGAGATGAAGGAGTGAGTGAATGTGAGCTGAGGGAGGTAAATGAGAACTGGAAGGGTGAGTGTGGGCTGAGGGGGTTGATTGCAGGCTGAGGGGGCAGTGAATGCGGGCTGAGTGAGTGTGGGCTGAGGTGGGTGAGTAAGTGCAGGCTGAGTGAGTGCGGGCTGAGTGTGAGCTGAGGGGGAGTGCGGGCTGGGGGGTGAGTGCAAGCTGAGAGGGGGTGAGTGTGGACTGAGTGGGGAGTGAGTGTAGGCTAAGGGGGGGTGAGTGAGTGCAGGCTGTGTGGGCTGAAGGGTGATGAGTGCGGGCTGAGGGGGGTGAGTGCAAGCTGAGGGAGTAAGTGAGTGTGGGCAGGGGGGTGAGTGTGAGCTGAGTGGAGTAAGTGAGAGCTGAAAGAGGGTGAGGGCTGGCTGAGGGGGTAAATTAGTGCAGGCTGAAGGGGGTGAGTAACTGCAGGCTGAGTGTGGGCTGAAGGGTGGTGCGTGCAGACTGAGGGGAGTGAGTGAGTGGAGTTGAGGGGGTAAGTAGGTAAGTGGGTGCATAATAAGTGCCGGCTGAGGGGGTGAGTGCAGGCTGAGGGGGTGAGTGAGTGTGGGTAGGGGGGTGAGTGTGAGCTGAGGGGAGTGAGGGCTCGCTGGGGGGGTAAACGAGTGCAGACTGAGGGGGGTGAGTGAGTGCAGGCTAAGGGAGGGTGAGTGCAGGCTGAGGGGATGAGTGACTCCAGGCTGATGTAGGGTGAGTGCAGGCTGAGGAGGGTGAGAGAGTGCGGGCTGAGGGGTGGTGAGTGCGGGCTGTGGGGGGTATGTGAGTGGGGCAGGTGCAAGCTGATTGTGGGCTGATGGGGGTGAGTAAGTGCAAGGCAAAAGGGGGTGAGTGCTGGCTGAGGGGGTGTGAGTGCGGGCTGAGGAAGGATAAGTGAGTACAAGCCGAGGGGGTGAGTGTTAGCTGAAAGGGGCGAGTGTGAGCTGGAGGCGTGAGTGTGGGCTGAGGGGGGTGAGTGTGGGCTGAAAGAGGGTGAATGTGGGCTGAGTGTGTGTGGGCTTGGGGGGGTGAATGAGTGCAGGCTGAGTGAGTGCGGACTGAGGGGGAGTGAGTGTGGGCTGTGGGGGGGTGATTGTGAGCTGTGTGGGAGTGAGTGTGGGATGTGGGGGCTCGAGTTTGGGCTGAGTGTGTGTAGGGGCTGTGTGCTCGGTGTGGGGGCTGGGTGTAGAGAGAGTACCTGGCTGCTCTGTGCTGACAGGACCTGTGGTGATGTCACAGTCATGTGATCAATCACATGACTGTGACATCACTGCAGGCCCTGTCAGGTCGGTATTTGTGGCAGGGGTGTGCGGGGGCGTTTTATGCGGCGGGGGGAGCAGGGGCTTGGTAGCAACAGTTGCGGGGGTCTGCGGGGCGGCGTGTGCAGCGTCGGCTTCTGATGTTGCTGCCGCCGCCAGCCTACGCCTTATTACCACACTTATCCCTTAGGTGTGCTAATATGGCGCGTCTTCCGGGGTGGTGCAGTGCATTGTGAGATTACAGGATGTCCGGACGGAGGTGGATGACAGACAATTTAAGGTAAGTATATATTAGATAGGATCAGTCTGGCACCTCTGGTGTCAGTCATGTGATGAATCCATCCCTGACATGAATTAAGTTTTCCTAAAAATTGATTTCATAACACCAAACACAACATAACATTGTTCACATCTCAATATTTGTTCAAATATGTCCAGTCCAGACAATGCATGGCCAATAAAGATATCAGCACCGCCCTATATGCTGTTAGGAAATCTCAAGATAATAGGGATCTGAACAGGGAACCCCCTCTAAAAACCACAACAGAGAGTGGATACATTAGTAGAGAACCTGACACATTCTTGCATTATATGATTTCACTGAGAACAGTGTAATGCTTCACTTTGCCTGTAGGGGCTCTGTGGGAGCATAATGTTTGCCTCCAGTTTACGCAACATAACAAACTCAACGAGATTCCAGTTGGCAAATTCTTATTGACCTATACGGACCCATGTAATAGAAGATGACAACGACTTCAACAAATCAAGGCATAAGTGAACAAACGTTTTTTGATGCACATAAGCCCAGACTAAACTACTGTCAGTAAAGCCTGTGGTTCTTACTACAGTGCTAGTCAGTTTAACATATCCCAGTGATGTGAACAGTGGGGTAATGGGAGACGTAGACTGGATGGCAGTGGCATGTTCAATGGATTATATAATAAGATGCAGCTAACCCCATTAGACTCACGAGAAGAGGTGAGTAGCATCGCTATGCTCTGGTATCTCCGTGCTCCGATACTTCATGAAGTCGGCCAGTGTTTGCAGGGGGTCTTCACTAACTGCAACCTTATCTCCTGATGTCCAGGTTTCCATTGCGACCAGAACAATACTAGTGTTTAGCTGTTCCCTGAAAATCTATGGTGAGAAACCAGGAATGAGGAGCCAAGTAGGGAAATTGTGGAGGTATATGGGATAACGAGGTGCAGGAGATTGACAATTGCAATTATATAAAGCCAGGTCAGAGAGTTATAAAGAAGCCATGGAAGGCTCTGCAAATGTTATATATGAAAATACTTTGCATTGCCTAATGTTGTCTTTAAAGGGAACCTCACGCCTGTCATGCACAGTAAGATGGTGGGGCTGAGTGAATACATGTCAGTTCACTGCGCATGACGGAGAGCCCTGATCATGCAAGATGCATGCAAGATTTCTCACATATTGGTTCTGATGTCATCTGCCTGAAATGGTAAATCAAATGGAAAAGACATTTTTTTCAAAACACCATGACTCGATGACTCAGCCAGTATACTGTACCGCCACGATGACTCGGGGGTAATGGTTTTCTACTCACAGAGCTAAGTTTTTACTTTAGAACTATAGCAAATACCAGTACACACATAGCGTAGCTACAAACATCACTGTACTTCTCACATACAGTAATTACCTGAAGGGAGCCAGGGATTTGCTTAAAGGGGTTCTTCAAGAATGAGATAAAAATGGTATAACTCAAACTGCAGTCTGTCCTAGCCATGTGTCAGAATGGTTGCAGACGGAAGATATACAGATCCCATGACCTGTGTGTCAACTGACAAGAACTGTATCACACATACCTCAGTCAGAGGCTGGAAACACATGTTGTCTTATGTCAAAAAATATATTTCTTCCTTGTAGAGTACAGCAGGTTTCATCCTCAGTGTTTATTTGTCTTCCAGTGGGGCGCAGCAGTGCACTGCTGTACAACTGTCAGATTGAGGAGGATGAAGCTAGAGATTTCCTCTTGTGAGTTGACACACAGGTCTCAGAAGCTGTATATCTTCAGTCTGTAGCCTGTATTGACATGTGGCTAGGACGAGCTGCAGTTTGAATATCAAGAACACCATTTTATCTCATTCTTTGAGAATCCCTTCAAGGGTACCTTTACACACCGCAACCGCGGCGAGGATTATTGACGGCGATATGTCGCCCTGCAATAATCGTCATCAAAATCCCTCTCAATTGGGGAATTTGGCGGCCAAATTCCCCATTTACACGCCGCACTTGGGAGGGATTTTGACGGCGATTATTGCAGGGCGACATATCATCGTCAACATTCCTCACCGCAGTTGCGGCGTGTAAAGGTACCCTTATAGGCGTTTTTCAGCTATCAGGTTCTCTTTAATCAGCTATATTCCATTTTAAGTAAAAATTACCACAAACTATTGATGTATGTGTAGTATCCTTTACCATAAGAGAAACTGATCATAGGAGGAGGGTTTGTTTCTGGGTGATCCTTCATCACTGGCTTTCCATCATGTCTGCTTATTCATCTTCACAAAGCATTCACTGATCTCAGGGAGACCAGTCCAAGAAATCCTAGGCGCATTGCCCCCTGGGAATTATGAATATGCAAATAAGTCTGTGGAGCCTCATTTAGGAGTCTCAACACAGGACTAGCCAGATATCCCTCCAGGGAAGGACCCAGCCATGGGGTGGCTCCTCGCAGAGAACTAGGGTCTACTAGGCCTTGCTCCCACCTAGCCAGAATCCTACTCCACACTGATGAGGGGCAACAACCCGAAACAGCTGTCTGTGGATGGATACCTGGCCTTGGTATTCCCTTGTCATATCTCTAAACATGTAAAAGAGTTGGATATTGACTAAAAGGGCCACGTAATATGGTGTTCTCCTTCCCTGGAAGGATATATGGCTAATCCTGTGTTTGAGACTCCTAACCGAGGCTCCACAAACTATTTGCATATGCTTATTCATCTTAGCATTTTCCAGTGCTATGTCAAACACAACAGCTCTTGGCTTACATTATTAGACGAGAATCCTGACTGCACCAAGCTGGTTGTACCATATGGTCACTTTGACTATTTGTTTGGTCAATTGGTCAAATTTTGTTCTCCTACAGGTGAGAGAATGCTATCTCTCAATTAGTCAATGTCTGGCACTGTAGTGAATCTTAGTAAATGACTAAGGACATAATTTCCTGAGGGAAAGTAAATCTGCATAATAATATTAATAAAAAAAACACGTAGTCGTACTCACAGAATCGGCCAGGTTCACCACTGATTTGGCATAGCTACTTGAAAGACCCACAGATTGTCGGACCTGAAACTAAATAGGACGATGGTGTGAGCTTTTCTTAAATTTTCAGTTTCCGCTCCAGAAGACATGGCATGAGCCATTAGAAATAAAAAGCACAGCCATATTACAAAAGATTTCCAGCTAAAATGGAGAAGAAAATGTCCTCAAGTCATTCTCTTCTGTCTTATTAACAATTCTAACCCAGATGTTTTCAGTATTTTATTCACCGATTACTAGATATACTCCAGTAATACATAGTTTTGCTGGTGACATCCCCATTGTGAATTATACATATGGACATGGTTGTTGTCATCCAACTTTCCTATTAAAAGGTATAACTAAATGGATAGATATAATATGAATCATGAAAGATGGTGAGTTATTTCCTGCATCAATTGTTAAATTCTGATGATAATGCTCTTTTCACCAATCTAACCACAGGCCTATGTTCGCCTTATACACATTGGTCAGCTACACGTACCAGACGCCAGTCATTCACCACCATAAGCTCAATGTATTTGGTTTCGGATAAAGCAGAGTGCGCAGTTTGTCGGACCTAAAGGTGGGAGACACAAATGAAAATATGAGAAAGACATGTTCAGTATACTTTTGATTGTCTTGCAAAATTAATATTAAAGAAAAACTGTCAGCATTAATTTCTAATGTAAAGTAAAGACATTGCTCTAATTAAATTGATGCCTGTAGTGGACAAGTCTTGTTATTCTTCTTTAATCATCTTTTGAATTGTCTGGCAATTAGATTTTTGTGCAAAGAGACCAGACTGTACACTGTGTCTTCTCCTCCCTGTCTGTGATTCCCCGGCCCCTCTGCTGTCTCCGGTCTGTGAATAACCCACCTCATCTGTTTCAAATCTCAACACTGACCTGTCATTCACTGACCATAGCTAGAGCAGAGGCTGGGGAATCACAGACAGGGAGGGGAAGACCCAGTGCACAGTGTGGCCCCTGTGCTTCCAAATCTAATTACCGTATATACTCGTGTATAAGCTGAGTTTTTCAGCCCAAAATTTGGGCTGAAAAGTCCCCCCCTCGGCTTATACACGGGTCTATACGGTAGACCCGTGTGGTGGGGGCTGTGTGGTGGGGGCTGTGGAGGCTGGAGGAGGCGGGGGGGGCTGCTGTATGAGCGGCCCCGTCACGTGGGGCCGCTCATTATATATGCACTACTTCCCCCTGTCAATCAGCGCAGGGGGAAGCAGTGCATATGGCCCCCCCAAAAGCTGGCACTGTCCCCCCTTGTAAGGGCCCCCCCGGTGCTTATACATTAGCATCCCGGTGTTCTGATCGGCGCCGCTCCTCGGTGCTGCGTCGCCGTCTTCATCCTCCCGTCCGCGCTCGCTGCATCCATCCGGGTTCTCCGGCGGTCGCAGCGATATGACGTCATCGCGCGACCGCCGGAGATCCTGGATGCAGCCAGCGCGGGAGGATGAAGACGGCGAAGCAGCACCGAGGAGCGGCGCCGATCAGAACACCGGGATGGTAATGTATAAGTAGCGGGAGGGGGAGGCCTTACAAGGGGGGACAGTGCCAGCTTTTGGGGCTGTTGGTACCCCCAGGGGGCTGCTGGGTACCCCCTGGGGGCTGCTGGGTACCCCCTGGGGGCTGTTGGTACCCCCAGGGGGCTGTTGGTACCCCCAGGGGGCTGTTGGTACCCCCTGGGGGCTGTTGGTACCCCCAGGGGGCTGCTGGGTACCCCCTGGGGGCTGTTGGTCCCCCCTGGGGGCTGTTGGTACCCCCAGGGGCTGTTGGTACCCCCAGGGGGCTGCTGGGTACCCCCTGGGGGCTGTTGGTACCCCCTGGGGCTGTTGGTACCCCCAGGGGGCTGCTGGTACCCCCAGGGGGCTGCTGGGTACCCCCTGGGGGCTGTTGGTCCCCCCTGGGGGCTGTTGGTACCCCCAGGGGCTGTTGGTACCCCCAGGGGGCTGCTGGGTACCCCCTGGGGGCTGCTATATGTACCCCTGGGGGGCTGCTGTATACTACCACTGGGGCTGCTGTATACTACCACTGGGGCTGCTGGGGCTCCTGTATACTACCACTGGGGCTGCTGGGGCTCCTGTATACTACCACTGGGGCTGCTGTATACTACCACTGGGGCTGCTGGGGCTCCTGTATACTACCACTGGGGCTGCTGGGGCTCCTGTATACTACCACTGGGGCTGCTGGGGCTCCTGTATACTACCACTGGGGCTGCTGGGGCTCCTGTATACTACCACTGGGGCTGCTGGGGCTCCTGTATACTACCACTGGGGCTGCTGGGGCTCCTGTATACTACCACTGGGGCTGCTGTATACTACCACTGGGGCTGCTGGGGCTCCTGTATACTACCACTGGGGCTGCTGGGGAATCTGTATACTACCACTGGGGCTGCTGGGGCTCCTGTATACTACCACTGGGGCTGCTGGGAATCTGTATACTACCACTGGGGCTGCTGGGGAATCTGTATACTACCACTGGGGCTGCTGTATACTACCACTGGGGGGCCTGTATACCACACTGCTGGGGGCTGTATAACTGTGCTGGGGTCCACCCTCGGCTTATACACGAGTCAATAGGTTTTTCCAGATTTTTGGGGCAAAAGTAGGGGGGTCGGCTTATACACGGGTCGGCTTATACACGAGTATATACGGTAGTAGGAAGCTTCAGATGCTGATAAACAAGAATAACAAAGCAAATTTCTTCAACGAGGGTATCAATTTAATCAGTATTACAGCACCTTTACAGCTAAGTATTTACTTTACATTCCAAAATCATTTTATATTATTAAAATTACATAGGGGCAGCACAGTGGCTCAAGTGGTTAGCACTGCAGCCTTTGCAGCACTGAGGTCCCAAGATCCTGGGCTCAATTCCCACCAAGGACACTAAGGACAACATCTGCAAGGAGTTTATATGTTCTCCCTGTGTTTGTGTGGGTTTCCTCCGGGCACTCAGGTTTCCTCCCACATTGTAAAGACATACTGATAGGATGTTTAGATTGTGAGCTCCAAGAGAGACAGCGTTACTGATGTATGTAAAGTGCTATGGAATTAATAGCGCTATATAAATGAATAAATAAATGAATAAAAATAAATCTTTGTCTCCAAGGCAGTATTGCAGTCGGTGAGGTATATGCAACAAATCCTGTTAAAAATGTTCCCTACATTATACTAGTTAGACCAGCTTCACACCACGTTTTTACCCTGTCAGGTTCTGTCCGGTGTTTTGCAGGAAGCATCGGACAGAACCTGACAGCCCCAGACAGAACAGAACTGGAGTGCAAATATGCCCTCTGGTCCTGTTTTCTGCCAGAACCGGCAGATTGCAGATTTCAGGAGCTGTCCCTGCTGAAATTTAAAAATCCGGGAGCCGGACCGATTTTCTGTCAGATCAGGCACGATCTGGCGCCATAGATTCCCGTGTTAGTGGGCTCCAGATCTGGGAGGATCTGATTTGTTCAGATTTTTGCCCCAGACAGAAAATCGCAGCAAACTACGACTTTGTGTCTGGGACAAAAACCCAAATTCCCCTGAATCCTCCAGGAGAGATTGAAACCGGATGGCAAAACACTGCCATCCGGCCCCATAGATATACTATAGAGCCAATATCGGATCCGGGGCTGTCCGGTTTTAAAGGGTCCTTTAAAATAGTGTCCACTTCAAGGAAAAACATAATCAGTATATGTCTTGTTGTTTAAATCAGTTTTTTGTGGTACATGTAATTTAAAAACTTTTTAGCAATATTTTTTTTCATACCTTGATCTTTATTACAGAAAAAAAAGTTAATCTTTTTAAACTCCTACTTTTTTTTTCATTTCATGAACAGTTTTCAGCAGGCTCCTTGACAGCAGAAACAAAATCACAAAGCCTGATAACACCTCTACTATATACACAGCTGATAACACAGGATCTCTCAATAAAAGCAGGTGATGTCATTGTTCCTCTCCCTTCATAGAAATCTTTGCACATTCTTATTAGAGGCTTCAATACAACAGATAGGGTACACAGCCACAAAATGGAACAATGTGTCCATGATTTCACTGAACCAGAGATCTGTTCAGAAGTTGGTCACAGATATCTGTGTGTGTAAAGCGGCCCTTAGGGTAGGTTTACACATAACAATGTCCCAGTGACCCCACCAACTATGGGGATCGCTGAGACATCGGTATCTGATTGCTGGTGAGCTGTCACGAAGGCAGACTCACCAGCGATCAGCGAAAACTGCAACGACCTCGACATCGTGGAAAAGAATATAGAATATTCTTTTCCACGATGTGGAGGTCCTGCTACACTGGGGTAAGCTGGAGAACACTGGTAACCAGAGTAAACACCGGGTTACAAAGTGCAGAGCTCTGGTTAGTTACCCACTGATTACCCTGGTTACCAAGCACAGTGCGCTGGTAACCACGGTAAACACTGGATAACGAAGCAAAGCGCTGCACCCGGTGTTTACCGTGGTTACCAGTGCGCTGTGCTTGGTAACCAGGGTAAACAGTGGGTAACTAAGCAGAGCGCTGCACTTAGTATCCCGATGTTTACCATGGTTACCATGTTGATCTTTGGTCTCCCACTGTCACACAAAGCGATCCTGGTTGCCCAGCATGAGAACAACGATCGAAAAATGGCCCTGGCCATAATACCAACAATCAACGATCAGCGAGCTGATCGCTGATCGTTGCAGTATGTCACACGTAGTGACATCGCTACGAGGTCGCTGCAACGTCACAAGTTGCAGCGACATCATTAGCGATGTCGCTACATGTAAACTGGCCTTTAAAAAGCTGCAGTGGCCAATGTAAAAATTGCTGTTTTTTATTTTTTTCCCAGGAAATATGTTTATTGAATTTTCATAAGTCAACAACTGACACTTCCATCAATGCAAATATCAATGAATCAAAGACACCATCCTCCTCCAGTACCAGGGCTGTTTTTTATTTTTAATAAAAATTGTGATTATAGGAAAAAAACATTGCAAAAAATGAAAACAAAAAAATAAGTTCAACACAAAAAAATCTGGTTTAAATAGTAGATCATTTTCTGATAGAACAGTCCCTTTAACCCCTTCCCACCAAGTTAAATATTAACTCCTCATTATACCAACCTGCCTTTTCCTCCGAATTTTTGAGCTTCTGGGAATTTCTTCAAGATGCATACAGCCTGTGGGAATTGAAAAGACAGCGGATAAAAAATACATAGCAAAGAATCAGGTCATCTGTTATCAACAGAAAATAATCTGCAAATGCAAAAAGCAGTGGAAAAGTTCATCAAAGACATTCAACATCTATAGCAATGTGCTACGCTAAATGAAATTTGTCACAAATGCTTGGGTACCTGTTTTTTTGCATTTTCTTGCTTTTTCAATCACATGTGGCCATGGGAGAGATTTCTGTAAAAAGAAACAAGACATCATCTACTGTGAACTTACAGCATCACTACGGTGATTTTTTTAAAATTTCACCACCGGAGTGGTGTTCACAGCCATCCTCTTCTGCTCCTCCCGCCACCATCCAGTCTTGTTCCGCCATCTTGTGACTGCAGCTCCTGATTGACCAGGAGTGAAAGCTAATGGTTACAAGCTCTCAATATAGGTCTTTGAAGCCTCATTCTGGCACTCATAGACTGAGAAATGACTTCTGGTTCTCCCAGCACACTCTGCTGTGATTTGGCTACAGCAGAAGATGGCCAGAGTGGTGCTAAGGACAGCAAAAGCCGGTGGCTGCTAACGTATATTACTAGGGACAGGGAACTTGCATGAGGGATACCAATTCGGTATTGAAATATATATATAAAAAAAAACGCAAGTGTGGTGCTTTAAGGGAAGCCTGTTGGCTCTCTAGGCAGCTTTAATAAATGCTTAAATTATGGAGCATTTTAGTATATAAGGCCATGTTGTGCATGCATTGAGAATTTTGTCAGTGTTTGGTGAGTTATTTACCTCACTATTTGGTGAGTTTTTTTACCTCAGTATTTGGTGAGTTTTTACCTCAGTATTTGGTGAGTTTTTACCCCAGTGTTTGGTCATAGAACCCAACCATCCCGGATCCAGCGGGAAACTCCCGACTTTCAGTCGCTGTCCCACCAGGGAGGTTACATTTCCCGCACAGCAGTGAGTAGCTGCCAGCCACGCCCCCTATACATTTTAGCTCCGGGTGTTACAGTGCAGGGCCATAGCTAGGCACTAAGATCCAGGGCCGGCCCATCAGTGCTCTGCCCGATGTGTAGTTTATGTGTCTTTTTGTTTATTAAATAAAGTTTTGTGACTCTCGTGCACAGGTGGGGATTGCTGGCACTGTCCTGCGCATTACGGCTCTGTGTTCCTCCCGCACTCTGCTCTCCTTCACCCCAGCTGTGGCCAAGGATTCCGTCCATCATTCAGCACTAAGACTGCAGTGCCAAGCATCAGTGAGGGGAGGGGGACGTCGTTCAGTAGCAGAAGGTGGGGGGGGCAAGTCAGAGCGGGAGGGGGGGGGAGAAACACAAGGCAATGTGCCCTGAGGAGAGGGGAGAGAAGTGCAGCCACAGGAGACCCCTCCCTCCTGTAATATCACTTCCAGTTAAGCTGTTGGGATGTGTGTGATGCATAGGGTGTGTGAGTCATGTGTGTGATGTGTGCGAGTGATGCATGTGATGTGTGTGATGCATGGGGTGTGTGTGAGTCATGCATGTGGTGTGAGAGTGATTCTTGTGGTCTGTGAGTAATGCGTCGGTTAGAGTAATGCGTGTGGTGTGTGATGCATGTAATGTGTGTGATGTGCGCGGCGTATGAGTCATGCATGTGGTGTGAGAGTGATGCGTGTGGTGTGTGAGTGATGCATATGTGATGTGTGGTGGTTATGAGTGATGTGTGTGGTGTGTGATGTGCGTGGTGTGTGTGAGTGATGTGTGTGTTTGTGAGTGATGCATATATGAGTGTGTGTGTGATGCATGGGTGTGTGAGTGATGCATGAGGTGTGTGTGAGTGATGCGTGGTGTGTGTGTGTGTGATGTGTGTGTGTGAGTGATGTGGGTGTGTGTGAGTGATGCGGGTGTGAGTGATGCGTGGGTGTGAGTGATGCGTGGTGTGAGTGATGCTGGGGTGTGTGTGAGTGATGCGTGGGTGTGTGAGTGATGCGGGTGTTGGAGTGATGCGGGCGTGTGAGTGATGCGTGTGATGTGCATGTGTGGAGTGATGCGTCAGTTAGTGATGCATGGGTGTATGTGTGTGAATGTTGCATGTGGTGTGCAAGTGATGTGTGTAATGTGGTGGCCGTCACACGATCAATGTCGTCAGCGATCTGATCGCTGACGACATTGACGATGACGCTGTGAGCTGTCACACTGCAGACTCACCACGATCATTTACCAGCGACATCGGGAAATGATTCAATATCGTTTCCACAATGTCTGCAGGCTGGTATCCAGGGTAAACTGCGGGTAACTAGGGACCCTAGTTACCCGCTGTGTACCTTAGATACCAGCCGGTGAGCGGAGAAGGCTGGTAACTAAGGTATACATCGGGTATCTAGGCGGCGCGCGCTGCCTAGTTACCCGCAGTTTGCCCTGGAAACCAGCTCCCAGCGCTTCCTGAGAGGCGCTGGGAGTTGGCTGATCGTGTCTCCCGGTGTCCACACGCAGCAATGCTACGTGTCCACCGGGCGACCATCGCCAGGTTTTAGAGCAGGTTCTAAAACCTGGCGATCATCAACCAGCGATTTATCGCTGGTTGATGCGCCCTGTCACACGCGTCAATATCGCTGCAACGTCATGTGCAGCAGCGATCGTGCACGCGATATTGACGCGTGTGACGGCCCCTTAAGTGTGAAGGAATGTGTGATGATATTAAGCCTGGATGTGTCTGTATGTGTATGTATGCGTGATTGTGCACCTAGGTGTTTGATGTATGTATGATATGCCTGTGTGTGATGTGTGTTTAATGGTATGCCTGGGTGTGTGTGATGTATGTGTGATGGCGTACGTGTATGCATGTGTGTAGGTGCACCTGTGTTTATGCTCTAGCCAGGAGTGTGCCATACTCGTGACCATGTGACCGCAATTCCCGGCTCTAACACTGGAGAATCCTTAAAGCATACAGTGTGTGCGATGTCACAATTCTCAAGTCTGTAGTCACATAGAGTTACTCTTCTTCTCTGATGAGAGCCGACTGTCAGGCAGCATGACGTTGCCAGTGATGCCCTGTCAACAGAGAAGAACGGAAGAGGAAGAGATGCTCAGTGACGTGAAGCAGCTGTATTGTGGCAGGAGAGATCTGAGATCACCCTGAGCTGGCACCGGGCAGATACTTAGCATCAACATGCCTGTACGTTCTTAGCTCCATTAGAAGAAAACCTCAAAGTTCGTAGATAACCCTTTTAAACAGTTAAAGAAAAATAAGTGATGCCCTGTAGACCAGGTTTTGACAGCTGAATTTCATGCGCTTCTCCAGACGCACCTAGAAACGTCACATTATGTGTTTCCGGGTGCGGCTGGACTAGCGCATGCGCTGTGACACTGGCCCTGTCACACTTGCGCTTCCAAGTTCTGGGCTCCTGCGGTTGGCTGCGCTCGTCCATAGGGGATAATGTCGGCACGAGTGCAAGAGCTCTGCATCTATGTGCTTGCCTGCGCTTGGCTCTGATAGCACTGGGTGTTACTGCATCTATGCCAGGGGTCTCAAACTCGCGGCCCCCGGGCCGCATGCGGCCCGCCAGGCTAATTGATACGGCCCGGGGACACACTGGGCAGAACATGCTTGCCCTCTATTAGCAGCCGCCGGCGCACTTTTACTGTGCTCCCGCCGGCGGCCGCTCTTATACACTGCCCCCCGCCTGCGGCCGCACTTTTGCACTGCCCCCTGCCTGCGGCCGCACTGTTGCACTGCCCCCGCTTGAGGCCACACTTGTACACTGTCCCCCGCCTGCGGCCGCACTTGTACACTGTCCCCCGGCTGCGGCCGCACTTGTACACTCGCCCCCGGCTGCGGCCGCACTTGTACACTGCCCCCCCCCTGCGGCCGCACTTGTACACTGTCCCCCAGCTGCGGCCGCACTTGTACACTGTCCCCCGGCTGCAGCCGCACTTGTACACTCCCCCCGGCTGCGGCGCACTTGTACACTGCCCCCCCCGCCTCCAGTAACACTTCTTCTGCCGCCGGCCGCACTTCCGCCTTGAAGACGCCGCCAGGGAGAAGCAATCAAAGGCGGCGTCCAATCAGCGGTCAGGGTGAAGTAATCGACGGCTGCGTTCAACCCAGCAGCAGTGACTTCAGCTCTTTTGCCGGCGTGTGCAGCCGAGGGCACAAGAAAGGGCATAGGCCAGGTCAGAACGTGTGTGTGTGTGTATGTCTGATGATGATCATGGCTGTGTATGTGTGTGTGTGTGACTGATGATGATGCCTGTGTGTGTGTGACAGATTATCATGGCTGTGTATGTGACTGATGATGATCATGGCTGTGTATGTGTGTGTGTGACAGATTATCATGGCTGTGTATGTGTGTGTGACTGATGATGATGATGATCATGGCTGTGTATGTGTGTGTGTGACTGATGATGATCATGGCTGTGTATGCGTGTGTGTGACTAATGATGATCATGGCTGTGTATGCGTGTGTGTGACTGATGACGATCATGGCTGTGTATGTGTGTGTGTGTGACTGATGATGATCATGGCTGTGTATGTGTGTGTGTGACAGATTATCATGGCTGTGTATGTGGTGTGTGTGACTGATGATGATCATGGCTGTGTATGTGTGTGTGTGACAGATTATCATGGCTGTGTATGTGCGTGTGTGACTGATGATGATCATGGCTGTGTATGTGCGTGTGTGACTGATGATCATGGCTGTGTATGTGCGTGTGTGACTGATGATGATCATGGCTGTGTATGTGCGTGTGTGACTGATGATGATCATGGCTGTGTATGTGCGTGTGTGACTGATGATGATCATGGCTGTGTATGTGCGTGTGTGACTGATGATGATCATGGCTGTGTATGTGCGTGTGTGACTGATGATGATCATGGCTGTGTATGTGCGTGTGTGACTGATGATGATCATGGCTGTGTATGTGCGTGTGTGACTGATGATGATCATGGCTGTGTATGTGTGTGTGTGACTGATGATGATCATGGCTGTGTATGTGCGTGTGTCACTGATGATGATCATGGCTGTGTATGTGCGTGTGTCACTGATGATGATCATGGCTGTGTATGTGCGTGTGTGACTGATGATGATCATGGCTGTGTATGTGCGTGTGTGACTGATGATGATCATGGCTGTGTATGTGTGTGTGTGTGACTGATGATGATCATGGCTGTGTATGTGTGTGTGTGACTGATGATGATCATGGCTGTGTATGTGTGACTGATGATGATCATGGCTGTGTATGTGCGTGTGTGACTGATGATGATCATGGCTGTGTATGTGAGTGTGTGACTGATGATGATCATGGCTGTGCGTGTGTGCCTGATGATGATCATGGCTGTGTATGTGCGTGTGTGACTGATGATCATGGCTGTGTATGTGCGTGTGTGACTGATGATGATCATGGCTGTGTGTGTTTCTGTGTGTGTTTGTGTGAATGATGATGATGGCTGTGTGTGACTGATGATGATTGTGTGTGTGACTGATGATGATGGTGGTGGTGGCTGTGTGTTAATGATGATGATCGTGGTGGTGGCTGAGTGTGATTGATGATAACGGCGGTGGTGACTGTGTGTGACTGATGATGACGGCGGTGGTGACTGTGTGTGACTGATGATGACGGCGGTGGTGACTGTGTGTGACTGATGACGGCGGTGGTGGCTGTGTGTGTATGATGATGATGGCGGTGGTGACTGTGTGTGACTGATGATGACGGCGGTGGTGGCTGTGTGTGTGTATGATGATGGTGGTGGCTGTGTGTGTGTATGATGATGGTGGCTGTGTGTATGATGATGGTGGTGGCTATGTGTGTGTGTGTATGATGATGGTGGCTGTGTGTGTGTGTATGATGATGGTGGCTGTGTGTGTTTGTATGATGATGATGATGGTGGCTGTGTGTGTATGATGATGATGATGGTGGCTGTGTGTGTATGATGATGATGAAAATGATTTTGATGATGGTGGTGACTGAAAGACAGACTCTTCCGCCCACCCACCTCAGCATCTTCCTCCCACCCACCTCAGTCTTCCGGCTCCTCCAGGTGGCCTGAGGGGATCTCAGAATCCCGCCCTGTCACTGCTGTGGAGGGCGAGCGAGGCCCTGAGAGCAGTGAGGAGGAGTTGATGTCGGATGTCATCAGGGGACGATCCCGCGGTGGAGAACCAGACAGCTCATCGCTGGCGCCGGTATGGTACTGTAACTTAAGCGGTGGTTACCGGGACCGGCGGGGGCACAGCAGCACAGACAGTGAGGCAGGGTCCAGGCACTGAGGGTTTGCACTGGGCTCTGCGTGCGCTGTGGGCTCTGCGTGCGCTGTGGGCTCTGCGTGCGCTGTGGGCTCTGCGTGCACTGTGGGCTCTGCGTGCACAGTCCCGTGGGCTCTGTGACCAGGATGGGGACATTACTACAAGATGAGGTCCAGGATGGGGACATTAGTACAAGATGAGGGTCAGAATGGTTGACATTAACATACGATGGGGACCAGTATGGGGACATTCCTACAAGAAGAGGACCAGGATGGATGACATTAATATACGATAAGGACATTCCTACAAGAAGGGAACCAGGATGGGGACATTCCTACATAAAGGAGATTAGGGTGGGGACATTCCTACATGAAAGGGACCAGGATTTGGGCATTACTACATTGAGCCAAAAATTCTGGTATTGCTAAAATGTCACTTAGTCCTACAATGAATGCGGCCCCCGATATAATTTTTTTTCTATGTGCGGCCCACCAACCCAGCTGAGTTTGAGACCCCTGATCTATGCGCTTGCACTTGCGCTAGCGCAGGGCAGGCAAACGCAGGCAAGTCCATGGGCGCATAGATGTGAAAGGGCCCTCACTGACTGCACATCCCTGGCTATAAAGTGAACAATGCTGCAGGGCAGGCACTAGTCTCAGCCGTCCTGCTGTGTTGTATGATGGGTCAGCCCATAGTCTGTGCTGTTAGTACTAAACCGCACTAAAGCCCATCAAATGAATTAGAAAAGGAAAAAAAAGCAGCAAAAATGCAATAATCAGAAGATTAATATTAATAATTAACAGTCTTGGGCATCTGTTGAATGTCCGTCACTTGTAAAAGGGTGTGGCTTGGGTGTGGTTAGGGGCGTGGCTAAAATTTGCATGGCACACTAAGCGCGCCACATCTTTTGTCCCTCTTTCTGTTCTTCAGAAGTTGGGAGGTATGGTTTGGTGAGTTTTTACCTAACTATTTGGTGAGGTTTTTTTTTTACCTAACTATTTGGTGAGTTTTTACCTCAGTATTTGGTGAGTTTTTACCTTAGTGTTTGGTGAGTTTTCACCTCAGAATTTGGTGAGGTTTTTACCCCAGTGTTTGAATTATTTACCTCAGTATTTGGTGAGTTTTTACCTTAGTGTTTGGTGAGGTTTTTTTTACCTCAGTATTTGGTGAATTTTCACCTCAGAATTTGGTGAGGTTTTTACCCCAGTGTTTGAATTATTTACCTCAGTATTTGGTGAGTTTGTTTACCTCAGTATTTGGTGAGTTTTTTACCTCAGTATTTGGTGAGTTTTTACCCCAGTGTTTGGTGAATTATTTACCTCACTATTTGGTGAATTTTTTTACCTCAGTATTTGGTGAGTTTTTTACTTCACTATTTGGTGAGTTTGTTTACCTCAGTATTTGGTGAGTTTTTTACCTCAGTATTTGGTGAGTTTTTACCCCAGTGTTTGGTGAATTATTTACCTCACTATTTGGTGAATTTTTTTACCTCAGTATTTGGTGAGTTTTTTACTTCACTATTTGGTGAGTTTGTTTACCTCAGTATTTGGTGAGTTTTTTACCTCAGTATTTGCAAGCCAAAACCAGGAGTGGGCAAATAAAGCAGAAGTGGTGACGTGTTTCTATTATACTTTCCCTCTGACTTTCCACTCCTGGTTTTGGCTACAAATACTGAGGTAAAAAACTCACCAAATACTCAAGGTGTGAACGTGGCCTAATTGGATGCCTGTCAGATTAAGGCATCATTCACATGTCTGCATTCTTGCCTCATTATTTCTATGCCAAAACCATGAGTGGTTCCAAAAACAGAACAGAGAACAGGTGTAAATCTTAAGGCCGGGGTCAGACAATTGTATAACACGTATGACAATCGCATCAAGCTGCATGGACTGGTGAGCAGCTCCACTGACCAGAGCATGACAACTCCGTAGTAATACATTAAAGCTGTCCAACTTGGGTCAGGAAAGCCGCCGGCCAGTCCGGACATTTTGATGTGATCATCATCCATGTTATATGGCCATCTGACCCCAGCCTAAGTTCTACTCCTGGCTTTGGAATGATGAAACACTGATGAAAAAATGCTGATGTGCTAGTGAGGTCTCATTAAGGCCCCTTTCACATAGGCGTTTTTTTGAAAATGCGGCAGATCTGGAAGATTTACCGCATCTTCCACCTAACGGCTGCACTTGCGGCACACTTGCGGCAAGCCCCATGCATAGTCTATGGGGCTTGCGGCAAGTGCGGTTTTGCCGCATCTGCCGCAATCGGCAAAACCGCACTTGCCGCACCCGACAGCAAGCCCCATAGACAATGCATGGGGCTTGCCGGACTGGTGCCGCAAGTGCTGGCGTTAGGCGGAAGATGCAGCAGATGCGGTAAATCTGCCGATCTGCCACATTTTCAAAAAAACGCCTATGTGAAAGGGGCCTTAAGGGGGTGTCACACGCGTCAATGTCGTCAGCGATCTGATCGCTGACGACATTGACGGCTGATTGCTGGTGAGCTTCACACAGACAGACTCACCAGCGATCAATTGACCAGTGACATCATGGAAACGATTTAAATATCGTTTCCACGATGTCCATGCTCCCGCTGCCAGCCTGCTGGAAGCGGGAGCAGGCTGGTCTCCAAGGTACACTGCGGGTAACTAGGCAGCGCGCGCTGCCTAGATACCGACGTGTACCTTAGTTACCACCTCCTCCGCTCACCCGGTGAGGGGAGGAGGCTGGTAACTAAGGTACACAGTCGGGTATCTAGGCAGCGCGCGCTGCCTAGTTACCCGCAGTGTACCTTGGATACCAGCTCCAGCGCTTGTGAGAGGCGCTGGGCTGGAATATCGCTAGTCCCTGTCACACCAGCGATGCTGCGTGTCCACCGGCGACAATCGCCAGGTTTCAGAGCTGGTTCTGAAACCTGGCGATCATCAACCAGCGATTTATCGCTGGTTGATGCAGTATGTCACACGCGTCAATATCGCTGCAACGTCACGTGCAGCCGATATCGTGCAGGCGATATTGACGCGTGTGACAACCCCCTTTAGTGTTCTATAAGAGCAATCAAAGCATTGTATTTTCTAGTCCTGAGAGGAACTAAAAAGAAAATATTGAAAAGGGGTTACTAAAAAAGAAGAGAAAAAAAACACAATAAAATGAATTCTTATGTTAAAAAAATAAACAATAAAAAGTACACACAAAGCTGACTTCACACATCCATGTGAGAATTTCCTTCCATGAAACACAAAACAATTTTCATCTTAGGCCGGCTTCACACCACGACTTGTGTTGTCCCGGATCCGGTTTTGCCCCCATGATTCCCTATGGGGCTAGATGGCTGTTATTTGCCATCCAGTTTGGGGCTTTTCCGGGAGGATCTGGTTTTTCCAATTTTTGCATCGGACACAAAACCGGAGTCTGCAGCATTTTTTGTGTCCAATGCAAAAATCGGACAAAACCGGATCATGGTAGTCCGAAACTGGCAGAAAATCGCACCGGTTCCCGGATGGCTGGTGCTGAAAGAGCGGCGGCTGTTAATAGCAGTCACCGCTGAATTTCAGCACCTGGAGAGCTCCACGGCTGAAATTTCAGCACCGCGACCAGCTCCCCTGCAGCCGCGGTGCTGAAATTTCAGCACTGGACAGCGTCAATAATGAAGACGACAAAAAGCAGGATGCCCTTCGGTTCTGCTTGTCCGGGGCTGTCAGGGCTGACGATTTTTTACTGTTAGGTTCTGTCCGGTGCATCTGCAAAACACCGGACAGAACCTAACAGTAAAAAATCGTGGTGTGAAGCCGGCCTTAGTTGCATTCTAGTTACTTCAGTTTTTTGCTCTTTCCCTGAATAGGTGTGCTTGTCCATAAGCCAATAAAAAAGACCCTTGGAAGGTTACTTGTTTTTATTCTAATTTATAACTAACCCATTCCCACATTAGAGCATAAATTAAAGTCCTGCAATGGGGTCTGCGTTTCTGGAGGAGGCTCAGGAACGGAGCTGCTAAACATTAAATGCCACTGTCCATTTCCGCTACGCAATCACGGGGGACCAGTGTGCTAACTATGACAGCCGGGGTCTGCTGACAATCCCTGTCACTGTCAACTCAGTCCTCCTATGAATTTGAGCCGTAGGAGACCAAAATTTTCACTATATACTACAATACAGTAGTATTCATTGCAGCATTTATTGCAGATTCAAGTCCACTAAGACAACTAATTAATAAAATAAAAACTTTTTAAAAATATACTGTGTTCCAAATTATTATGCAAATTGGTTTTAAGTGTCAAAGGGTTTTATTTTTATTTTTTTTTCCAATGAAACCCATTGATGGTATTGTGTCTCAGGGTTCTTTGGATCATTGAAATCAATCTCAGATATCTGTGATAATTAGTTTGGCAGATGAGCCCAATAAAAGGAAAACTGGGTGTTCCATAATATTAAGCAGGCCACAGTTTTCAAGTAACATAAAAAAGTAAAAGGATCTCTCTGCTGCCGAAACGCAACAAATAGTGCAATGCCTTGGACAAGGGATGAAAACATTACATATTGCAAGAAAACTTAAGCGTGATCATCGTATTGTGAAGAGATTTGTGGCTGATTCTGAGCACAGATGTGTTCGTGCAGATAAAGGCAGAATGAGGAAGGTTTCTGCCAGGCAAGTTCATCAGATTAAGAGAGCAGCTGCTAAAAAGGTCTTACAAACCAACAAACAGATATTTGAAGCTACTGGTGCCTCTGGAGTCCCTCGAACCTCAAGGTGTAGGATCCTTCAAAGGCTTGCTGTGGTGCATAAACCTACTATTCGGCCACCCCTAAACAGAGCTCACAAGCAGAAACAGTTGCAGTGGGTCCAGATATACATGAAGACTAATTTTCAAACAGTCTTGTTTACTGATGAGTGCTGAGCAACCCTGGGATGGTCCAGATAGGGTAGTCGATGGTCCGAACAAGGCTGCGACATCAGCAAGGAGGTGGAGGAGTCATGTTTTGGGTTGGAATCATTGGGAAACAACTGGTAGGCCCCTTTATGGTTCCTGAAAGTGTGAAAATGACCTCTGCAACGTATATAGAGTTTCCAACTAAGAACTTTCTTCCATGGTACAAAAAGCAAAAACGTGCCTTTAGGAGCAAAATCATCCTCATGCATGTCAATGCATCATCTCATGCTACAATGAATACCTCTGTGCCATTGGCTGCTATGGGCATAAAAGGAGATAAACTCATGGTGTGGCCACCATTTCCCCCTCACCTCAACCCTATAGAGAACCTTCGGAGTATAATCAAGCAAAAGATCTATGAGGGTGGGAGGCAGTTCACATCAAAACAGCAGCTCTGGGAGGCTATTCTGACATCATCCAAAGAAATACAAGCAGAAACTCTCCAGAAACTCACAATATCAATGGATGCAAGAATTGTGAAGGTGTTATCAAAGTAGGGTTCTTATGTTGACATGTAACTTGGTCTGATAGGATGTTTTGGAGTTAAATAACTTTTTATTTCAGTGAATGTGACCTGTTAATGCTGCAAATTTAACAAATGAGAATTGTTTAGTTCTCTCAAACATATCAAATGTTTACAAACTCTACTGTGCGTAATAATTTGGAACAGTGCTTTTAGAGTTTTTTTAATTTTGAAAATTATACTGTTATCATAGGGAGATTTCTTCAATAAAATTCGATGTATACTTTACTCTAACGGGTGATAACATTTATTACACTGACTGTCATTTGTACCAACCATTTAGAAAAATCAGAGAAAAATAACATTTGCATAATAATTTGGAACACAGTGTTAAAAGGTATAAAAACTCTTATCATCCCCTTTTACCCTTGTAGAAATAGAAATTAAAAAAAATCAACATATGTGGTATTATCGCATTTGTAAAAGTCGCAGCTAATAAAATCTAAAACTTATTAACCTGATTAGTAAAAGTAGTAAAGTGAAAGAAAGTCAAATCATCACAATTCTGTTTTTTTGGTTACCTCACTACCCTAGAAAAATGTAACAATAATCAATCAAACCATGGCATGTATACAAAATTGGTATGCAAAAACGGAAAGAAATTGGAAATGTTCACACAGATGTGCCTAAAACAGGGTCAGTAATAACCTACACTATTAAGTGATATTATTTATCCTGTAGGGTGCACACCAAGAAGAATAAAGATGCCAAAAACAGCACTTTATCCCATTTTTGTAAAGAAAATAATATAAAGTGATCAAATTGCTGGTTACACCACCTCTCCAGTATTTTTTTTTTTTTGTTTCCAGGACTAGAGTGGTTCTTTAAGTCCCTTGCCCCCTGTCTTATAATTAGGCGTTTTCATCCTACTTCAGCGTCACTACGGTCCCGAGGGAACCATCTTGTGGCCATAACTTCTTACTGGATGGAAGTCAGGTGTTACATCACAAGCTCTCAATGCATCTCTATGACAACCAGAACAAGGCTTTTATAGACTTGGATGGAATTGTGACCTCCAGCATGCTCCATGAAACATTGGAGCAGCTGGAAGGTCACAAATTGGCGGAAACCGCCGAAAGCCACAATGTAAACAGATGACGCCACTGGAAAGTGAGTAGAAAACAGAGGGCAGGGGACTTCGTTTTAAAACACTGGGTTAGTGCTATAAGAAACTGCTCTGTAATTTATTGTGCCAAGTATATGCTGTGAGATAAATGGCCCCTTTACACGCAGCTACAGGTGACAGGTTTTCCACAGGTAACTTACTGGTTGCAGTGAAATCATGGAGAGATAATTCCATTTGTACACAGCACCAAGATAGAACTATGTCTCCATGATTTCACTGCAACCAGTAAGTTACCTGTGGAAAACCTGTCACCTGTAGCTGCGTGTAAAGGGCCAAAATACTGTGATGGATGGATTTTTTACCTTGGTTTTTTGCTCTTGGGGGTATATCGTGTAAGTAAATGTTCCATCAGAAAATGCTCCACTGTAAGAAAATAAAATGTACTTGTAAAATCCAAAATCATAACCTACAGAAATATGACAATAATCGGGTCACATTGTGCTGTTACTACTAATACTTCATGAGACGGCAACTGTGATTGTATTAGTCTGGTTATAATATATATTCATGACAGTACAGAGATTCACAAAGGTATAGGGGGCTTGTAGTTAACTATTGATATATCATTGAGACAGGTAGGTCAGGGGTAAGTTGTTTTAGATCAGATAGATTTTCATTCAAAAACTACAACCCTCCATTTCCCAAAAAATACAATAGAACAGAGAAACAGAAAAAGAAAGAAACCAAAAAATACTTTATATACATGGTAACAAAGATTCAGGTTACATCATTCTTAGGGTACCTTTACACGCGGCTACATTTCTAGGGTGGCTACAGGTAACTTACTGGTTGCAGTGAAATCATGGAGAGATTATTCCATTTGTACACAGCAACAAGATAGAACCTTGTCTCCATGATTTCACTGCAACCAGTAAGTTACCTGTAACCACCCTAGAAATGTAGCCGCGTGTAAAGGTACCCTTAGATGCTCTGTGGGTTACATACAACATAATGTAAGGTTTTAATAACATCTATGCTGAAAAAAATTCTATTGCAGCAAAACATCATTAATGTGGAGAAGTGCCTGGAAAGTGGAGACCTAAGGGTACCTTTACACGCCTCAATTTTTGGTGGCGATATGAGGTGATCTAACGTGCACGTGCACATTTTTCATGGTCGTCTCAGATCTTCGATGGCGCTTTTACACGCCGCAATTTCAACCTAAGGCGATGTGTCGCCCCGGAGATCACCTACCCCACAGTGGAACCAATCCGGTGGAGTTCCCTCGCCGCTTCACACGCCGAAATCCCCAAAGGAATGTGGGTGTACAAGTTCAGCGCCGCGAGAACATAGGCGTGGCAGACTGGTGTATACCGCGCCCCAAACACGCTGATTAGACAACGCAATAGCAGTATGATTGGCTAGCCTGCGCTGGAAGGCTGGCTAATACATGACGCCATTGCCATTGTGTGGTGGTGAATGGTCAGCTGATCAAATATGGTGTGGTGTCAAGTGACAGCCAATGGAGACACAGTAGACACCACCAATCATCGCTGACGGGCGCGGACTCCAGCACGCTGTGGCACGGCTACAGGAAATCAATAGGCAACGCAGATTCCATCACTATCGCCTGTTCACACGCCAAAAGCCGGGAATGTCGCCTTCATGATTGCCTCTGATTTTGGAGCAGTGCTCTGAAATCGGAACCAGGCGACAGGTATTTTATCGCCGCCAAATTCCCAAATTACACGCCACAACTGGGAGGCAATTTGACGGCGATGTTGCCAGGGCGACATATCGCCGGACAGATTACTCGCCGTGGTTGCAGCGTGTAAAGATACCCTTATGAATGTTGTACACAGTGGCATAACTAGAAGCTCATGGGTCCAGATGCAAAAGCTCCAACAGGGCCCTCAATTATTGTAAAACTTTAATAGCAATAGTCTTTTTCTATAAGCCAAAGAGACTTTTGGAGCCCCCTAGGCTGCAGGGCCCTGGTGCAATTGCAACCCCTCCACATGTTGTAGTTACCCCCTGGGTGTAAACAAAGCAAATGTCCGTAGTAAGTAGATTGTTATGGGGGTCCTTCTGCTTTATATATAGCACTGGTTACAGAGTCATACCTGCAGAATTTATTCAGATTAATAAAACTGTAGTGCTCAGATTCCTTCATTTTCAGTAAATGCAACCCTGAGGACCCTATACCATCAAGAATATTAAACGATGATGTTCTGAGTCTCATTTTTCTTCCTAATCTCAGCTCTGTACAATCAACATCAACAGCAGAGATTCCAGCACTCAGTGAACCAAGAGCTTCACAGTAACATCCTGCTCTGTTCTAACACCCCCACACACCTCCTGCTGTCACCAAATGGTCCAGAGACACAAGTCACATCATAGGAAATAATGGCTTATGTGCACAGAAAACAAGCCAAAGATACACACACCTGAGTCCATAACAGGTGGAGATTGCCACCCATGATTCCTCGTACCCACGCACATGGCCCTTGTAGTAACAATGATCACCAGCTTCACCAGGAGTCTGGAAAACAAAAGTATATACCATAAAAACTAAATGAAATAGAAAAGAATATGAGAGGAAAAGGAATGGTTATTAACATTTTTCATTTCATGCTCAAGACAAAAAAACAAAACAAAAAAAAAAACAAATAAAACGCTAAGGGCCGCTTTACACGTCACGATATCGCAACGCAACATCGATAAAAAGTCACGTGGTGTGGCCGTTGCCGTTGATATCGTTCTTGCGTTGTCATGTAAATAGGCAATGCGTCGCGAAAACAACCTAACTACGATATTGCAAGAAGACTGTGCAAGCCCTTCAACCATACGATATTGTATAGGCGATCTGCCATGATCGTGCTGTGTGACAGTGCAACTACGATTTGGAGCGCAACTTCCCCTATTCACTCCAATGTTAAATGGTCGTTCCCTGGGTTGCTCATACACAGTGTGGGAAAGGGGCTTACACCATTGTAGTTGTGTTGCCTGCCGATATCTCCCTGTGAGACATCTCCTGTGCGATCTTGGACAAGTGCCAAAAACGTGCACGCTCCCGTGAAATCGTATGCAATATCGGAACGATATTGCGACATGTAAAGCGGCCCTAAGAACTAATCATAGTATTCTGACATAAAAAGGTCTGAAAAGCCACAACCTGAGGCTGTGCGATTCCAAACATTTTCATCCAGCTCCGAAAAAGGGGCATAGTTGGGGCGGGATGCGGATATGGTACCTCTTAATGAATCAGGAGTCATTACGTGCACAGGGCCATGTTACCTTTTAACGTGGGCAAGCCCGTCTGGGGTTGCTATTCCTGCAGCTCCTGCCTGTCTTGCAGGAACATTGTGAGGGCGAAGACCTTTGTAAGTGCAGATGGTAAGAGGGAGTTTGAGATCAGGCGGTATATTACCTGTAGTAGTGTTGGGGTTATCTATTATGCTACATGTGGACTCATATATATTGGGCTTACGTCCAGGGAGCTGAGGAGACGTACCCGTGAGCACGTGCAAGATATTCAGGGGGCGGAAGAGGTGGAGGACCTCACCTCTCTTCGAACTGTGCCGCAACATTTTAAACAGTACCATCAATGTGATCCCAGTAGTCTACAGCTCCGCGGCATTGACCAGGTCTAGGTTTGAGAGGAGGTGACATCAAAAAGGCACTAGCTAAGATGGGATGCCGCTGGATCTACAGACTTGATACAATGTCGCCGGCAGGTGTGAATTAGCGGTTGAGCTTCTCCCCTTTTCTGTAGCCTTCAGGGTCATATGTTTTTGTTGCTTTCGGGCTGATATTCTGGCTTCATGTGACAGAACCCCTCACATACACTACCACTGGCCTTGCTCCTGTTTTATGTCATTATTAAGCACTTCAATTAGACCTGCCCTCCCTAGTTCTATGCTTCACCTATACTTGTTCTTTTCCTTCACAGACCATGGAGCTGTTCTCTCCGGTGTTTGGCGTATGGAAATATCTATTTTAGGTATTTTTATCTCCTGTTCTCCCATATCTGACATTTCGTGAATTTACGTCTCCCATTTGTGGGTATTATTATTATTATTAATTTATATAGCGCCATTATATTCCATGGCGCTTTACATGTTAAAAAGGGCAGACTAGGACAAGTAACATAGTAACAATACAAGTAACAATAAATGTTGACAATTCAGTTGTACAGAAACAAGAGGGGAGAAATCCTGTCCACAAAGGCTCACAGTCTACGAGGGGTGGGTGGGGATACAGTAGGAGGGGGGAATTACAGTCATGAGGCGGGTGTGGTGGACCGGGTCTTATTGCAGGTGGTAGGCTTGGCGGAACAGGTGGGTCTTCAGGCTTCTTTTGAAGGTTCCCAGGGTAGGAGAATGTCTGATGTGTTGGGGCAGTGAGTTCCAGAGTCTGGGTGAAGCACGGGAGAAATCCTGTATGCGGTTGTGCGAAGAGGAGATGAGGGGGGAGTAGAGGAGAAGCTCTTGGGAGGATCGCAGGTTGCGTGAGGGTAGGTAACGGGAGACCATGTCAGAGATGTATGGAGGGGGACAGGTTGTGAATGGCTTTGTATGTCATGGTTAATGTTTTAAACCGGGATCTCTGGGAAGAAGGGAGCCAATGAAGGGCTTGGCAGAGGGGGGAGACAGGGGAGTAGCGGGGAGACAGATGGATTAGGCGGGCAGCGGAGTTCAAGATAGATTGGAGAGGTGCAAGGGAGGTATTAGGGAGGCCGGTGAGCAGGAGGTTGCAGTAATCGAGGCAGGAGATGATGAGAGCGTGAATAAGGGTTTTTAGCAGTGTCGTGGTCAAGGAAAGTGCGAATCCTATAGATGTTTTGAGCTGGAGTCGGCAGGAGGTGGCGAGGGCCTGGATGTGGGGCTTGAAGGAGAGGGAGAGTCAAGGATAACCCAAGGCACTTGGCATGGGGGACTGGAGAGAGAGAGCAGTCATTGACACGATGGATAGGTCAGGTGAGTGAGGGGGAGCGTCTTGGGGGGAAGACTATGAACTCGGTTTTGTCCATGTTTAGCTTAAGGAAGGAGCAGAGAAGAAGGATGAGATGGCGGACAGGCAGTGTGGAATTTTGGATAGAAGGGAGGCGATGTCAGGACCAGACAGGTAGATTTGGATGTCGTCGGCGTAGAGGTGATATTGGAGGCCATGGGACTCAATGAGTTGCCCTAGACCGAGAGTGTAGATTGAGATCAGTAATTAGGACTCCCAAGATAGAGGGGGGCGAGAGATAGAGGGTGGGTGACGTGAAGGTGGGGAAGTTGAGGAGACGCTGAAGGTGCAGGCCCCGTTATGATGAGATTCCAAGAGAGAGGGAGGTATCTAATATGTTCCTCCTTATTAATATTAACTTCTGTTCAGTAGGTCACCTGGATGGAGGGAATTTTCCTCCTTACTGCCAGTAGTTGATTAGCCACCTTCTTGCCGATTTCAGGCATTTTTACATTTCTTGGATCGATTTGGATTTTTTAGTCCGTGTGGTGGTCCTTGAAGACACTTCTTACTTTATCCTCGTGTTAATTGTACGCCTGCCTCCTCTCTTTTGTATATGCAAATTTACGATGTGATGATCTGTTCAATTTTTGCTGCCACCCCTTCTTAGTCAGTATGCGTTTTTAATTTGTGTGTGTTTTAACTTTTACTTTGTAGCCACATTGCACTTTGGTTCACCGGATATCTGGAACCCTGAAGAATCCGAATATGCCCCATGGAGAAAGACCTATAGGAGATGCCTCTGCAGCTGCAAAATAGCCTTTACTATATGGACATTATATGATCATTGAACATTTGATGCTTGGGCCTTTTTTGCTTAAAGGTACCGTTAAACATAGGGTACCGTCACACCTGGACATATCGCCGGCGATTTCACAGGCGACGCTAAGGCGTGGCCTGTCACCGGCGACATCGCCAATGCTTCGCCTAATGTAAATGGGCGAGGGCGACACATCTGAGTGGTCGCCTGGTTTCACATCAGAGCTCTGAAACCAGCGACCATTTAGGGGCAATTGTGCTGATCGCCCTGTGTAACATGTCAAGAGCGATGTCAAGAGCGAAAGCACACACCGCCTATACCATTCCGGTAGGTGTTTCAGGGCGTATTTACTAGCTCTGGCGGTCTGCGTGGATTGGTGGTAGCTCCAGCGTTACGATTGGTAGTCTTGTTCCTCGGCGCCATATTTGATGATGTGTGCGTCCCGCAATAATGCAGTCTTTCTTTCCATGGTGCTGAAAGGTGTATTAGGCCCCTTTGACATCAGCGTTTTAGGCTGATTGCGGCAGCTGCAGTTAAAAAAAAAATGCAACTGCTGCGTTTACCGCAATACGGTCCGCTCTTGCGGTTCACTTGCGGCAAGCCCCATACAATGTCTATGGGGCTTGCAGGCAGGTGCTCAAGTGCGTTTTCGGCACTTGAGGCAGGTGCGGCTGGGAAAAAAAAGCAGCATGCCGCAAGTGCCGAAACCGCACTTGCCGCACCTCCGCAACCCCCATAGACATTGTATGGGGTTTTCCGCAAGTGAACCGCAATTGTGACCATATTGCGGAATTCGCGGCAGTTGCGTTTTTTTTTTACCGCAACTGGCGCAATCAGCGTAAAACGCATATGTCAAAGGGGCCATACCCAGGAGCGTACATACTATTAAAAAGCAGCGCATTGATGCGCCAGTGTGTGCTACAAAGTGCAGAGATGTGCCATTGCCAAATGTGTCTTTTAACACCAACACAATTGTCAGTACATGTCAACTCTGCATCAGACACAAACGCCAATCACATTTCTTCGAGGCGTCACACAACATAATGTTAACGCCTATCTCCGAGATGGGGTCAAAAATACGCCCACATCGCTAATGTGGTTGCTCTGTGTGACACGGATGCGGCCACCACCGACTTGATCGCCCGTGGTGGGCGACGCTCAGGCAATTTCCGGTCAGGTCATCGCCTGAGTGTCGCCTGAGTTGTCGCCACGTGTAAATAGGCGACGGCGACGTTGAGCGACATGCAAAAACGTGCACGCGCACGTGCGTAGCCTGTGAAATCGCCGGCAATATGTCCAAGTGTGATGGTACCCTTAGAGATATCTGGGCAGACATTGCTTGCATCTCACTGGTTGCAGTGGTACACCGCATGACCGGAAAAACACGGTCATAAATAGCGGCAGAGCGGCCGCGGCGGTGTACTTCAGGATACAGGATACTCTGCTGGGTGAGTACCCAGGGGGCAGTAGTACCCAGGGGGGCCATGGAACTATACAGGTAGATATCGGTGCCGAGAAGTAATGTTTGATATGTCTTACTTACAGAGACACATACCATCATAAGGGGGGACTATGAACAGGACCCCACTTAGAGCACACCCTAAGAGAAGTAATGTTTGATATGTCTTACTTACAGAGACACATACCATCATAAGGGGGATCTATGAACAGGACCCCACTTAGAACCGAGCCACACATCCCCTGATGAGGAATAGCTTCGAAACGCGTCGTGAGTGGAGCATCGTGGTAACATAGAAACAGTACTAAGAGTCTAATACCTGGCTGTCATTAGCAGAAGGACCTCCTGGATACTAAAGACTCGTCATGTTTCCTGATTTAAGGGAAGAAAGCCGTGAGACCTTTCCGATATATAGGGGAAGTGGGCTTTTTTGCTTTCCATATACAGGGATATATGCCAGGTGATGCTAAGTGACATGGGACGATCATGTATCTTAACCTGACATATATGAGGTTTGAAGGTGGACTGCAATCGAGGGCAGGATAAGACGAGCGGATCCCTGCAGTCGAATCCTTCTTCTGCGCATGCGCGTGACTGCCGCGCGCTCGTGCTCGCGCCTCTAATTCAGTGCTCGCGCCGGAGGCTGGCTTCCCTGCGCGAGCTTCATTCACCGTGAAAGCCCCGCCCCCCCGACCTGCCGGTCTTCCCGCCTTGCTGTTCAAAACACTGGCGCTTCTACTGCATCAGGCTTCTCTAATTAACTGGTATTGGGGGGCTGTGTATGGATGGATGGGGGTCTTACTAGGGGGGGGTTGTGTATGGATGGATAGGGGTCTTACTAGGGGGGGGCTGTGTATGGATGGATAGGGTCTTACTAGGGGGGGGGGGCTGTGTTTGGATGGATGGGGTCTTACTAGGGGGGGCTGTGTATGTATGGATGGATGGGTGGTCTTACTAAGGGGGGGGGGGCTGTGTATGGATGGATGGGGTCTTACTAGGGGGGGGGCTGTGTATGGATGGATGGGGTCTTACTAGGGGGGGGGCTGTGTATGGATGGATAGGGGTCTTACTGGGGGGGGGCTGTGTATGGATGGATAGGGGTCTTACTAGGGGGGGGCTGTGTATGGATGGATGGGTGGTCTTACTAAGGGGGGGCTGTGTATGGATGGATAGGGTCTTACTAGGGGGGGGGCTGTGTATGGATGGATGGGTGGTCTTACTAAGGGGGGGCTGTGTATGGATGGATGGGGTCTTACTAGGGGGGGGGGCTGTGTATGGATGGATAGGGGTCTTACTAAGGGGGGGGGGGCTGTGTATGGATGGATGGGATCTTACTAGGGGGGGGCTGTGTATGGATGGATTGGGGTCTTACTAGGGGGGGGGCTGTGTATGGATGGATGGGGTCTACTAGGGGGGCTGTGTATGGATGATGGGGTCTACTGGGGGGGGCTGTGTATGGATGGATGGGGTCTTACTAGGGGGGGGGCTGTGTATGGATGATGGGTCTTACTAGGGGGGGGGGGCTGTTATGGATGGATGGGGTCTTACTAGGGGGGGGCTGGTATGGTGATGGGTTATAGGGGGTGTTATGGATGATGGGGTCTTACTAGGGGGGGGGCTGTGTATGGATGGATGGGGTCTTACTAGGGGGGGGCTGTGTATGGATGGATGGGTGTCTTACTATGGGGAGCTGTGTATGGATGGATGGGTCTTACTAGGGGGGGGCTGTGTATGGATGGATGGGGGTCTTACTAGGGGGGGGGCTGTGTATGGATGGATGGGGTCTTACTAGGGGGGCTGTGTATGGATGGATGGGGTCTTACTAGGGGGGGGGGCTGTGTAGGTGGTGGATGGATGGATGGGTCTTACTAGGGGGGGCTGTGTATGGATGGATAGGGGTCTTACTAGGGGGGGGTTGGGGTGGGTGTAGTGGTGGATGGATGTGGGGTCTTACTAGGGGGGGGCTGTGTATGGATGGATGGGGTCTTACTAGGGGGGGGGCTGTGTATGGATGGATGGGGTCTTACTAGGGGGGGGGCTGTGTATGGATGGATAGGGGTCTTACTAGGGGGGGGCTGTGTAGGATGGATGGGGTCTTACTAGGGGGGGGGCTGTGTATGGATGGATGGGGTCTTACTAGGGGGGGGCTGTGGATGGATGGATAGGGGTCTTACTAGGGGGGGCTGTGTATGGATGGATGGGTGGTCTTACTAAGGGGGGCTGTGTATGGATGGATAGGGGTCTTACTAGGGGGGGGGCTGTGTATGGATGGACGTGGGGGTCTTACTAAGGGGGGCTGTGTATGGATGATGGGGTCTTACTAGGGGGGGTGTGTATGGATGGATGGGGTCTTACTAGGGGGGGCTGTGTATGGATGGATGGGGCTCTTACTAGGGGGGGCTGTGTATGGATGGTGGGGGTCTTACTAGGGGGGGGGAGGGTCTCTGGGGGGTGGTATGGATGGATGGGGGTCTTATAGGGGGGCTGGATGTGATGGGGGTCTACTAGGGGGGGCTGTGTATGGATGGATGGGGTCTTACTGGGTGATGGATGAAGGGGGTCTTACTGGGGGGGGGGCTGTGTACGGATAGATGGGGGGCTTACTGGGGGGTCTGTATGGATAGATGGGAGGGCTTACCGGGGGGTCTGTATAGATAGCTGCGGGGCTGTACGGATAGATGGGGGGGCTGTTTGCAGTGATGCCAACACACGTGCTGTAGTCAGTACTTTTTGTTCACCTCTGCTTCCGTCTACAACACTGAACCATTCGGGTTCCCTATTACATTTACTAACCAACTATTCTCACGGACTCACGACATCAGCGGCCTTTGTTTGTCGACTAGCACTGAGCGCGGTTCATAAGCTCCCTAAAGCTGCGTTCACACTGGGCGTATTTGCGGCGCTTTTTTGCGCACGTATTTCCCCCCAAAGCGCACATGCGTCTGCATGTCACAGCAAAGTGAATGCACTTGCACTTTTGACTGTTCACACGCAGCGCAATTTTCGGCCGCGCTTTTTTGGGAGAAAGCGCGCACGTAAAAAGAATGAACATGTTCATTCTTTCTGCCTTTTTACGTGCGCCTTCTCCCATAGGCCCCATTTTAATCCCTGGAATTACGCATCGCCATTCAGACGATGCGCATTCCAGCGCGGGGCAAGGGGTATGTGGAGGAAATTATGTCACACAGGAACAGCCCCAGGGACAGCAGGAACAGGAAATCCCATCATTTTGGGATTCCTGCTTTCCCTTGGCTGTCCCTGGGTCCCACCGCACCCGCCGGCCATTATCAAATTATCCAGCTTCCCCTGTGTCCTGTCCCCCCGCTCCGTCCAGCCCCCCCCCCCTGTGTATCCGGCCTGCACCCCCCATACCGGTCCCCGCCATCCACCCGCCCTCCTCCTTGTATAGTTTTTCTGCTGGCAGGCTCATGCGCCCGCCGGTCAAGCTGCAGACCCCCTCCCCCCTGCTCGTACCCACCCCCCAGCCCCGCTCACCTATTCCGGTCCGGCGGGCTGCACACGCCGGTGCACCGGCTCGCACCGTCGGCCTCCTCTGCAGTCTCCGGTGTGGCCCCTCTTCTACTCAGGGGCTCCTCCTCATCGGTGGGTAAGTATGGATGAATGGGTGGATGGATGGGTGAATGGATGTATGTGTGCATGGATGTGCGTGCTTGGATGTGTGCGTGCGTGGATGTCAGCGTGTGTGCGTGCGTGGATGTGCATGCGAAGATGTGTGCGTACGTGGATGTGGATGTCAGCGTGCGTGGATGTGTGTGTGGATGGATGTGCGTGCGTGGATGTCAACATGCGTGTGTGGATGTGCGTGCGAAGATGTGTGCGTGTGTGGATGTCAGCATGCGTGTGTGGATGTCAGCGTGCGTGCGTGGATGTGCTTGCGTGCGTGTAATATGTGCGTGCGTGGTTGTGTGCGTGCGTGGATGATGGGTGCAACAAGGGATCAAGTGTCCTCTTGTTATAGTCTCTGGAATCATAGTCATGGTGCACTGTATAACAGATCATTGTCATACAGTGCACCACAACTCTGACCCCCGAGAGTAGGAAGAGGACACTTGATCCCTTGCTGTAGTCTCTGGATTGAGCAGAGGTGATCGAGCATCGTGGGACCTTTGTTGTGGACTACGTCGGAGGCGATCGAGCGTCGTGGGACCTTCGTTGTGGACTTCGTCGGAGGCGATCGAGCGTCGTGGGACCTTCGTTATGGACTACGTCGGATCTTTATAATAAAGATGGAGTCCGAATTTTGTTTGTGGTTTTTTTTCAAATAAAAAGATTAATCTATGTGTGTATTTTCCGACTATTTACCAGAGATTCCTAATGGCGGGTCTAACATTGGCCCTATATTATGAATCTCGGGCTTAGTGCCAGCTGCCAATAAAAAGCTGGCATTAACCCCTTTATTACCCAGTTTGCCACCGGCACCAGGGCAACTGGAAGAGCATGGGTACAGCGCCAGAAAATGGCGCTTCAATGAATGCGCCATTTTCTGGGGCGGCTGCGGGCTGCAATTCGCAGCATGGGGGGCCCAGAACGCTTGGGCCTTTCCATGCTGAGGATTCCAGCCCCCAGCTGCCTAGTTGTACCTGGCTGGACCAAAAATATGGCGGAGCCCCACGTCATTTTTTTTTTTCTAGAATTAGTTCTAGAAATAAAAAAAGGCCTTCGATGTATTTTTGGTAGCCAGCCAGGTACAACTTGGCAGCTGGCGGACTGGAATCCTCAGCGTGGAGAGACCCAAATGTGGGCCCCCCACGCTGCAAATTTCAACCCACAGCTACCCAAGAAAATAGCGCATTCGTTAGAGGCGGCATTTTCTGGTGCTGTACCCCAACTCTTCCAGTTGCCCTTGTGCACGCGGGTTCTCCATACACGACATGGTGTCCGCTAACAATTTCAATGGAAAATTAGCTCCAAATTTTTAGCGGAAACCATGTCGGGTATGGAGAGCCCCTCCCTGTGTGCCTGAACATTGGAGCTCCCCACAAGTGACCCATTTTGGAAACTAGACCCCCGAAGGAACGTATCTAGATGCATAGTGATCACTTTGAACCCCCAGATGCTTCACAAATTCATCCACAAAAATACGTTCCTTGGGTGGTCTAGTTTCCAAAATGGGGTCACTTGTGGGGGAGCTCCAATGTTTAGGCACATAGGGGCTCTTCATATCCTACAAGGTGTCCGCTAACAATTCCAATTGTTAGTGGACACCATTTTGCGTATGGAGAGCCCCTGTGTGTCTCCACATTGGAGCTACCCACAAGTGACCCCATTTTGGAAACTAGACCCCCGAAGGAACGCATCTAGATGTATAGTGAGCACTTTGAACCCCCAGATGCTTCACAAATTGATCCGTAATAATGAAAAAATAAATTATTTATGGAAAAAAAAGTGCTTTTTCATTTTTACAGATGAATTTCTGAAGCATCTGGGGGTTCAAAGTGCTCACTATACATCTAGATGCGTTCCTTCGGGGGTCTAATTTCCAAAATGGGGTCACTTGTGGGGGAGCTCCAATGTGGAGACCCACAGGGACCCTCCATACGCGTCATGGTTTCCGCTAACAAATTGAGCTCATTTTCCATTCAAATTGAAAAAGAAAGAAATGACATCACAAGGCTTTTTTTTTTTTTAACAAACTTTATTTCTATGTTTGCAGTACACATGCAGAAAAATACGCGTCCGTAAAAAAACGCATCAAAAAAACGCATGTGTGTTAACACATGCGTTTTTTACGCGCATAAAAAAACGCGCGTATTTCTTTAGAAAACTGCATGCGTAAAAAATACGCGACAAAATACGCACTGTGTGAACGTAGCCTTAGGGCTCAAACAGACCGGCGACTTGATTTTATGCATGAAGTCCCGCTCTGAACTTAGTACCTGAAAAGGAAGCTCGTACTTACCTGTCGGCGCCGCCCCCATAACCCGGCCTGTCCTCGTGCGCTGCGTGACGGGACTCTCAGCGCAGGAACTCTTGGGAGAGGGCAGCGCACGAGGACAGTCCGGGTTATGGGCGGGCGCGCCGACAGGTAAGTATGAGCTTCCTTTTCAGGTACTAAGTTCAGAGCGGGACTTCATGCATGAAATCAAGTCGCCGGTCTGTTTGAGCCCTTAGGGAGCTTATGAACCGCGCTCAGTGCTGGTCAACAAACAAAGGCCGCTGATGTCGTGAGTCCGTGAGAATAGTTGGGTAGTAAATGTAATGGAGAGCCCGAATGGTTCAGTGTTGTAGACGGAAGCAGAGGTGAAGTACTGACTACAGCACGTGTGTTGGCATCACTGCAAACAGCCCCCCATCTATCCGTTAAAGCCCCCCATCTATCTATACAGACCCCCCAGTAAGCCCCCCATCTATCCGTACAGCCCCCCATCTATCCATACAGACACCCCAGTAAGCCCCCCCATCTATGCGTACACAGCCCCCCATCTATCCGTACACAGCCCCCCCATCTATCTGTACACAGCCCCCCCATCTATCTGTACACAGCCCCCCCATCTATGCGTACACAGCCCCCCCCCAGTAAGCCCCCCCATCTATGCGTACACAGCACCCCCATCCACCATACACAGCCCCCCCCCTAGTAAGACCCCCATCTATCCATACACAGCCCCCCAGTAAGACCCCCATCCATCCATACACAGCCCCCCCTAGTAAGACCCCTATCCATCCATACACAGCCCCCTAGTAAGACCACCCATCCATCCATACACAGCCCCCTAGTAAGACCACCCATCCATCCATACACAGCCCCCCCTTAGTAAGACCACCCATCCATCCATACACCCCCCCCTAGTAAGACCCCTATTCATCCATACACAGCCCCCCCCCCTAGTAAGACCCCCATCCATCTATACACAGCCCCCCCTAGTAAGAACCCTATCCATCCATACACAGCCCCCCCCCTAGTAAGACCCCCATCCATCCATACACAGCCCCCCCTAGTAAGACCACCCATCCATCCATACACAGCCCCCCCTTAGTAAAACCACCCATCCATCCATACATACACAGCCCCCCCCTAGTAAGACCCCATCCATCCATACACAGCCCCCCCCCTAGTAAGACCCCTATCCATCCATACACAGCCCCCCCCCTAGTAAGACCCTATCCATCCATACACAGCCCCCCCCCCTAGTAAGACCCCCATCCATCCATACACAGCCCCCCCCTAGTAAGACCCCATCCATCCATACACAGCCCCCCCTAGTAAGACCCCTATCCATCCATACACAGCCCCCCCCCCAGTAAGACCCCCATCCATCCATACACAGCCCCCCCCCAGTAAGACCCCATCCATCCATAACAGCCCCCCCCAGTAAGACCCCCATCCATCCATACACAGCCCCCCCTAGTAAGACCCTATCCATCCATACACAGCCCCCCCTAGTAAGACCACCCATCCATCCATACACAGCCCCCCCCTAGTAAGACCCTATCCATCCATACACAGCCCCCCCCCTAGTAAGACCCCATCCATCCATACACAGCCCCCCCCCTAGTAAGACCCCTATCCATCCATACACAGCCCCCCCCTAGTAAGACCCCATCCATCCATACACAGCCCCCCTTAGTAAGACCACCCATCCATCCATACACAGCCCCCCTTAGTAAGACACCCATCCATCCATACATACACAGCCCCCCCTAGTAAGACCCCTATCCATCCATACACAGCCCCCCCCTAGTAAAGACCCCATCCATCCCATACACAGCCCCCCCCTAGTAAGACCCCTATCCATCCATACACAGCCCCCCCCTAGTAAGACCCCTATCCATCCATACACAGCCCCCCCCCTAGTAAGACCCCATCCATCCATACACAGCCCCCTAGTAAGACCACCCATCCATCCATACACAGCCCCCCCCCCCCAGTAAGACCCCATCCATCCATACACAGCCCCCCCCCCTAGTAAGACCCCCATCCATCCATACACAGCCCCCCCCCCAGTAAGACCCCTATCCATCCATACACAGCCCCCCCCCTAGTAAGACCCCATCCATCCATACACAGCCCCCCCTTAGTAAGACCACCCATCCATCCATACATACACAGCCCCCCCCTAGTAATCCCCTATCCATCCATACACAGCCCCCCCTTAGTAAGACCACCCATCCATCCATACATACACAGCCCCCCCCTAGTAAGACCCTATCCATCCATACACAGCCCCCCCCTAGTAAGACCCCATCCATCCATACACAGCCCCCCCCCCTAGTAAGACCCCATCCATCCATACACAGCCCCCCTAGTAAGACCACCCATCCATCCATACACAGCTCCCCCCCTAGTAAGACCCCATCCATCCATACACAGCCCCCCCCCCTAGTAAGACCCCTATCCATCCATACACAGCCCCCCCCTAGTAAGACCCCTATCCATCCATACACAGCCCCCCCCTAGTAAGACCCTATCCATCCATACACAGCCCCCCCCTAGTAAGACCCATCCATCCATACACAGCCCCCCCCTAGTAAGACCCCATCCATCCATACACAGCCCCCTAGTAAGACCCCTATCCATCCATACACAGCCCCCCCCTAGTAAGACCCCTATCCATCCATACACAGCCCCCCCCTAGTAAGACCCCTATCCATCCATACACAGCCCCCCCCTAGTAAGACCCCTATCCATCCATACACAGCCCCCCCCCCCCTAGTAAGACCCCATCCATCCATACACAGCCCCCCCTAGTAAGACCCCTATCCATCCATACATAGCCCCCCCTAGTAAGACCCCTATCCATCCATACACAGCCCCCCCCACCCCTAGTAAGACCCCATCCATCCATACACAGCCCCCCAATACCAGTCAATAGAGAAGCCTGATGCAGTAGAAGCGCCAGTGTTTTGAACAGCAAGGCGGGAAGACCGGCAGGTCGGGGGGGCGGGGCTTTCACGGTGAATGAAGCTCGCGCAGGGAAGCCAGCCTCCGGCGCGAGCACTAAATTAGAGGCGCGAGCACGAGCGCGCGGCAGTCGCGCGCATGCGCAGAAGGAATTAGAGCCGAGCGCGCGACTGGCGCGCGCATGCGCAGAAGAAGGATTCGACTGCAGGGATCCGCTCGTCAGGATAAGCTCTGCAGATATCACCATAACCTAACCACAACTTCTAAGAAAATAAGGGAGTTTTTAATTTGTGATATGACACTTGGGCACTGTGGGATATCACATGTGTAGTTTGTGTAGACAATCTAGTCTTTTAAAAGTTTATTATTAAATGTTAAGTTTTAACCTCTTAGCACTAATTCTGTGTACGTAAATAGGGTCACACATAAGCCCTGGATCCGCTAAAATCATTTGTATTTTTTATTTAGAATTATTTAAAGAATGGATGCGTTAATGGATGGTACATATAGGCACCATCCATTAACGGATCCGTTTTTCCAACTACAACAATGGTGACAAATGGCCAAATAGCACCCCACAAAAAACGGATCCGTTTTCAAAAACAAAACCAAAAACGGATTGGCACGTGTGACCCTAGCCTTAAAACATTCTCTATCTCTCTTGTTATTCTGGCATTCGACAAATATAAATAATTATGGGAATCCTATATCACCTGAAACAGGAAAGGTTTATTCTGATTTCATGTTAGATAGTAAGAAAAACATGCCTATGTATCTTTTTATATAGTGTATGTACACTTCTGGTTTCAACTGTATGTATGTAGGTCAGTATTTTGGTCATTGCTTGCTTTGTGGAGGGTTTCTGTCCTCAGCTCCATTAGCACAGAGCTGTGATTGATCACTACAGTGTAGCTTCAGCGCCTAAGGCTGGGTTCACACAAGCATATGCAAAATTGTCTATTTTTAATTTAGAAAAATTTGTTGGTGTGCTTATTTGTTATGTCGTGTGCCATCCATTTGTCCATTTTGTTCATCCATATGGCATACAGTTTTTACAGTAATAAATAATAAAGGTCAAATGCAATTTCCTATGTTAATAATAGTAATGGATTAATAAAAAATGCGTAACATGAGTGGTGATCAGCATATAATCTGTTATTTGCTCCTGCGGTGACGTCACCGCTTATACCCGCTTTGCTCCATGGTTAACATGGAGCAGGGCGGGTATAAGCGGTGGTGTCACTGCAGGAGGCGGGGCGGCCAGCCTCCTGCTTTGACATCACCACCTTTCCCTGCCCTGCTCCATGTTAACCATGGAGCAAAGCGGGTATAAGCGGTGACATCACCGCAGGGGGTGGGACAATGCGGCCAGAACTGCTCTGAGTTATGCTGCAGGCGAGGGAAACAATGATTGGCAACAGGGAGGCGGCGGTGGGCGGATTAAACATACAGGGGGCGTGAAACTGCCCTTTGGCTCCAGCCACAAGCCACCTCCTATTTGGCTCCACTATGTAAGTTTTCAAAGTGAATTATCTCAGGGAACAGGGGGGCTCAAGGGCTGGGGGACCCCTTGCCCGGATGCAGCAGACATGCTGCATTCAGTACTGTAACTAGATCACCATGTGTGGTTGGTGACAGGTCCTCTTTAAGCTTGTAATTGGCTGCATAATGCAATATCACTTCTACAAAACGTACTATCCTTTCATATACTGTACAGATAAAACAGTCAGGTCACACCCACGAAATAGACTCAAAGTATACCATCTTAATTATGCGAGGGGGAACTTCACTCTCCCCTACACCACCCACCTTAGTGGTCTTCTCCTTAGACTCCTGCTTCTATTATAAAGAACTTTCTGACCACATGGACTTAAGAAATAATGCTTTTTTCATTAGCTTATGAAACACGAGGACACACCCACCACATGTCCGGTCCCCTAAGTCTGGCCAGTTACAGCCGCCACATCAGGGCAGTCACGGCAGCTACATCTGTGCTCACACCCATCAATTCCGGGCGCCTGGTCGCATCCATTGTCTTCGCGCTTCTCCGCCCAGTATGTTCGGGCGGTTACGCCATCTCTATCCGCACTAATGACTCTCACGGCCATTAATTTATGACTGTCAATTTGACACTTATGCCGAAAAGCTAACTGAAAGGTTGATACCCATTTTATGTTTTGGAGACAGTCCTAGTTTTGGCATGCAAACACTGATGTAATACTGATCAAAAACACTGATGTGTGAATGAAGCCTTACCAAACCAGATCAGATTAGCAATGTACTAGCAGAATACAGCAGACTCCATGATTATCTGCTGCCCACAAGTACAAAATGCTGATAGTATGCCCTGGTCAAGCCTTACCTGTGTGCATGTTTAATACTAGGAAACCACCCCTTCCATGATTTGGTAGGTTTGAGAGTGCCTGCCTCCTCACCAATATTTTGCACTTGTGCTGCCCCCACATTTATCATGAAGTCTGCTGCATTCATAATGTGACATGGTGTTAGTTCGGTTGTATATTTTTCTGTGAGATTTTACTGAATTTATGTCCTAATTTGAGCTGAAGTGTGACAGTCTCAGTGTCAAAGCCAGGGGCAGACATATCATTGGTGCATCTGAACAGGAGCCCAAGCGGTAAGGGCAGGCCCGGCGTCAGCACCCGACGCACCAGGGCAAGTGCCGGGGCCCGACTGCTTGGAGGGGGCCCACCGACCCCTGAGGGCTAGGGTCACACTTGCATTGTGACCCTAGCTTGACGCAAGTATTGCCCTCTGCAGCGCAGAGCGTTTAATGCTATGTGCTGCCAGCAATGGAGCCCATAGAAACCCGATGTTTACATTGCCAACCAGAGGTTGGCAAGGTAAACATCGGGTTTCTATGGGCTCCAGTGCATAGCATTAAATACTATGCGCTACAGCCGAAAATACTTGCATCAGGCTAGGGTCACAATGCAAGTGTGACCCTAGCCTCAGGGGCCCCTGAGCACTGCCCCCACAGCCAGGGCCATATCCAGGGATCAGGGGGCAGCTGGGGGGTCATTTTCAGCCTCCTGCAGCACCGGAGGTCTCCCTCCTCCCCCCTCCATGGGAGCCTACAGAGCCGCACACTCTGGGCTGACAGGACCTGTGATGATGTCAATGGAGGGTGGAGTCAGGGGTCACATGATCAGCTCCTCAGTATATGCAGGACTCTGCTGTGTTGCCCATCATGATGCTCAATTAGGTGAAGTTTGTGTGGGGTCAGGAGGGATTTACAGTGTGAATATAGCAGAGGCAAGTGTGTACTAGGTGTATGGAACGGAGCCGAGTGGGTACTAGGTGTATGGAGTGGAGCCGAGTGGGTACTAGGTGTACGGAGCGGAGCCGTGTGTGTACGAGGGGTATGGAGCGGAGCCCTGCGTGTACGAGGTGTACGGAGCGGAGCCGCGTGTGTACGAGGTGTACGGAACGGAGCCGCGTGTGTACGAGGTGTACAGAATGGAGCCATGTGGGTACGAGGGGTATGGAGCGGAGCCATGTGGATACTTGGTGTACAGAGCGGAGCCGTGTGTGTACGAGGGGTATGGAGCGGAGCCCAGTGTGTACAAGGTGTACGGAGCAGAGCCATATGTGTACGAGGGGTATGGAGCGGAGCCCTGTGTTTACGAGGTGTACGGAGCAGAGCCGTATGTGTACGAGGGGTATGGAGCAGAGCCGTGTGTGTACGAGGTGTATGGAGTGGAGCTGAGTGGGTACTAGGTGTATGGAGCGGAGCCATGTGAGTACTTGGTGTACAGAGCGGAGCCCTGTGTGTACGAGGTGTACAGAGCGGAGCCGTGTGTGTACGAGGCGTACGGAGCGGAGCCGCGTGTGTACGAGGTGTACGGAGCGGAGCCGCGTGTGTACGAGGTGTACGGAGCAGAGCCGCGTGTGTACGAGGTGTACGGAGCAGAGCCACGTGTGTACGAGGTGTACGGAGCAGAGCCGCGTGTGTACGAGGTATGTGTACCAGTGGTAGCCCCCCGCGGATTCCACTCCTATAGTCCCAGCCACCTTTGCCAGCAGCATTCTTCTCCATAGTCTCTTCTGCCGCTGTCGGCATTCTGCAGCTCAGCATGGAGGGGCACGATGTTGTCATCACTGTGCTGATATGTGCCGAGCAACCGGAGGAGACCGGAGCGTCGAGAAGAAAGGTGAGGAGAAAGAGAGATCTAGACGGCCAGACACTCCGCTTGGCTGCGGTGCCACCCATATGGCAGTGTGGCTCCATTGAGCTGCTTGCATTATTTGTGCGCTTCAGGATGCTTGCGTATATACCAAGAATCCTAAGACGCACAAAAATGCAAGATTTTGCATTTGAAGGGTATTTTTAAAAAGCGCAAGGGAACGCAATCGCATTTTAGCCCGCTCCTAACAACATGTAATATACTCACTGTCAGAAACAGCTCTTGCTGGTTTCGGCAGTCACTGTTCCTGTAAGGCTGCCTTCACATAGGCGTTTTTTTTTAAATGTGGCAGTTGCGGTAAAAAAAACAGCATCTGCCGCATTTTCCGCTTAGCGGCTGCACTTGCTGCCTATTTGCGGCAAGCCCCATGCATTGTCTATGGGGCTTGCGGTAAGTGTGCGGCAATATATATATATATATATATAGTCCGCGATATGTACTAAAGGGGGCCCACTGAGACCTTTTCGCCCGGGGCCCACAGAAACCTGGAGCCGGCCCTGGGTAAGGGAGCCCATAATCACCTCGAAACCAAATAGATTGTGCATTATGAACTATTGGACTGCAAAAGGCCCATATACTGCTCCTGTACAAGATCCTTCTATTTTCTGTATCCACCACTGGTCATAGCAGTGGCACACTATTATAGTGCTCTATAGACAATCAAATTATTTTCTGAAAAGTATCTGGGTTCCATCTTTTCCTCCCCTCATAAGCTAAAATTACATTACCTGACCACCCCAATAGCTCTCTGACAACTGTTAAAGGGCTAGTCCCATCTCAGCCTTTTATGACCAAGAATGGAATAACTGCTTCTGTGGCACCCCAGGGGTTAATGTGGTACAGTAACATCACCCAGGGTGAATTCCCCATACAACCCACAACACTACACTAGAGTCTCCAGGCCAGTAGGGGAAGCTAAAGCTGCTTCCCTATATATTCTGCTGGGGAGAGGAAGTGGGCAGTCAGTCAGTCAGTCAGTTAGTAGTCAGTTGGAGTCCAGTTCCTGAGAGGACTGAGGAGAAGGACCTGGGTGTAAAGGAGCTGCCTTAGGCTCATCCCATGGTCCGCTGCACAATTCCAGGCCAGCCAGATTCTGAGGAATGGGAGAAGCAGAGGAAACACACCGGGACACGGAGTTACCCTAAACTCACCTCGGAGGAGTGCAAAGACCGGATACCGGATCCGAAATTGTGCCTGACACAAGCAGCACAGTAAACACCGGACTAGTGGAGGTTATATATCTTCATTGTACCAAAGCGAAGCAACACGGCGGGGTCAGAAACACAAAAATAAGACTCAAGTTGCCAAGCAAGTGAGAGAGAGACAGGGCTGGCAGCCTAGCTAAAGCGGCAGCAGGGCCACACACACAGCGCAGGAGTAGGAAGCCAAGGACCCAGCCACGGTGGGAGCAACCCGGCCCCGGTACAGGCTCCGTGGACAATATTACTTAATACCATTAACAGTAAAGACTTGGAAAACTACAAAACCGTGAGTCTGTGTGATCCTTGCACTCGAGTCCTACTCTCCCTCACAAACTGTTATCATCTATACCACTACCCTTGCCCTGCATCATCCATAGACTATCATCAACCACTGCCCCGTGGAACCAGGCACTGCCCGTGGAGAGCCGTTACATCACCGGCTGCCAAACATCATCCCTGGAAGTTCTGCAGCAGCGGTGGTCACCCTGACCACATACCACGGGTGGCGTCACGACTATATTCCCTGCAAATAACCCCAAACCCATTACTTGTGGGCCCAGGACACGATCCGGACCAAGACCACCGTGATTCCCCGTGATACCCCGGTCTGGCGCCGAGTACCCCTTCCCAGTGGGCTCTACACTTCTAGATGCCGGCCACCAGATTAAGGGCTACAAAAACCGCTGGTCATAGGTGCGTTAGGCTGTATATGGAACTCCAATAGAAAATAATAGAGTTACAGAAAACGTGAACCCCAACGAGGCCTGATTCTTGGTAACCAGCACCTAGAAGCAGTTATTCCTCTCTGAGCCACGAAAGGCTGAAATTAGAGTAACCCTTGAAGTTTGGCCGATGGTGGATCCCTGAGGAACAAGATGCCCTCTACTCCTGACTAGTCATATTTTCTTCAACAGGTCACTGGTAAAATGCAAACATCAAAAATATCCTTTCCCCTGTTACACTCGCATTCACTATCTATGTGTCCTCTATGTAGTACTTAGCATTTTGTTATATAATGGATCCAACTGTTTAAGTGGAGCAGAAATAATGATAAAACAATAACTGGGTCTCTCTCCACCTCCCTCAGAACATGGCCTGAGGTAAAATGAACCTTCATTTATTAGTCTTGCCTCAGATGAAAGAGGATGTGCAGAATAAGAAGCTGTAGAGTGGCTCGGACTGAACGCAGATACTCTACGTGACCCATTTATCTTCCGTGAAAATGATTGAATGCCAGAAAATGTTCAGAGTTTAGATGTGATTCTACTGCTCATGGTGTTATCAGGCATAACAGGAGGTGAACATTCAAGGACTTTCCTCCTAGAAGAGAAAAAAATTACTTGTCCTCCTGTAAAAAGCTTTAAAGTAGTCAGCCATTTCTGAACAATTTTGGTACAGACACCAAGTGACAATCAATAATGGCAGCTATTACAATGTCTATAGAGGAAGGAGAAAGTGATTATTCAGCTTACTGTAGACATGAGGGGGAAGCCATCTATCCTAGTATGTAAAGTGACTTGACAAAGTACTTATGCCCTGTGATTTTTTCCCGATTTTTTTATGCTACTCCCACAAATGTGATATGTAAAGCGTAAAGGAAATGATACAAGTTTTCCAACAATATAACTTTGAAAAATCTGACAAATATTTGTATTCATTCCCTTTGAGTCAATGGTTTGTAGGGCCACCTTTCACTGCAATAACTACTACAAGACTTTTGGGGTATGTCTCTACTAACTTGGAAAATCTAGACTCTAGGGGTCCCTGTCCTATGGCTCACGGGACTGTGATGTGTGGCTCTTGACGGTCTTCCAGCTTGGTGCATAAACACCAGATCTAGCAAACAGCTACGAAGAGGTCTCAATATGGTGACTTTTGTGAGTAGCCCAACACACAAGACCAAATCTGAATGAAGGTAAGGCAGGGACCCCTGGATCTTCATATACTACCTCGGTGTGAATTCTGTGGAAAAGATTTTGCTGTCATTATACCGGTAATGGAGGCTAAGGGTGTCACTACAGTGAGGGGGCAAGAGCTGGATGTGGTTCGCGATCTCTGAGAGCTGAATTTGGCTCATGGCCATCTCTCAGAGCTGGATGAAGCTCTCAAGGTCAGAGAGGTTGGGAACATCTAATCTACAGGCTAAAATTTTTGCCCATTCTTCTTTGCAAAATAGCTCATTGAGATTGAAAGGATAGTTTCTGTGAACAGTAATTTTCAAATCTTGCTACAGATTCTCAATGGGATTTAAGCCTGGACTTTGAATGGGCCAAACACATATGAATATGTTTTGATTTAAAGCAATTTATTGTAGCTCTGGCAGTATGTTTAGGGTCGTACTGCTGGTAGGCAAACCTGCACCCCAGGATCAAGTCTTTTGCAGTCTTTCACAGGTCTTCCTCCAGGTTCGCCCTTAAGGTACCGTTACACCTGGAGACATCGCCGGCGATTTCGCGGCGATGCAGGGGCGGGCCTTTCGGCAGCGACATTGCCGTCGAGATCCCCTGTGTGATACGGCGATTTTTTTCCCGAAAAATTGGCTGAGAGTGGTCGCTTGGTTACACAGCGCTGCTGTGAAACCAGGCGACCACTCTCAGGCGATGTGTAAGCATCGCCCAGTGTAACATCGTGGATATATCGCCGCGTGTAAACACGCGGCGCTGGCGGGTTGCCAAAAACATGCGTGCTCCCGTGCGTCGCCTGCGATATCTCCAGCAATGTCAAGTGTAACGGTACCTTAAACTTCATCCATTTTTCCATCAACTGTAACCAGTTTCCCTGTCCTTGCTGAAGAAAAGCCTCCCCACAGCATGATGCTGCCACTACATTTGACTCTGGGGATGGTGTTTTCATTGTGATGTGCAGTGTTAGTTTTCCACCACAGATAGCATTTGTATTAAAGCCAAGAAGTTCTACTTTGGTCTTTAGTCCCTCTCTATATACAATATGTAGGAGTGGATAAATACACAGGTGCATCTCAACAAATTAGAATATCACCAAAAAGTTATTTTTTTTCAGTAAGTGAATGAAAATGGTGAAACCCATATATTATTTAGAGTCGTTACAAACAGAATAATCTATTTCAAGTGTTTATTTATGTAAATGTTGATGATTATGGCTTACAGCCAATGAAAACCCAAAGGTCGTTATCTCAGAAAATTAAAGTAGGGAGTATGAAGGGTTAAAAACCACGCTGCCATATTCTGCGAGAGATCAAAGGGTGAATATAATATTGATTTATTAGTAAACACATTTCAGAACTCCCTGAAACATGGCAATGTGATATTGATTTGTCCTGAGGAAGGGGCCAAGGAGCCCTGAAACACGTTGACTAATAAATCAATATTATATTCACCCTTTGATGCCTCGTGGAATACGTCAGCACAGTTTTAACCCTTCATCTTCCCTGCTCTATATGCATCATGCTGAGGACTGCAGCAGCCGTGATCTGCTTTTATAGTGGTTGTGACTCTCACAGCCACACAAGGTGGAGCATCTGATACCTATTTAGGTCATATTTTTATCTCTCAGACCCTTCATCCTCCCTACTTTAATTTTCTTAGATAATGACCTTTGGGTTTTCATTGGCTGTAAGCCATAATCATTAACATTAAACACTTGAAACATATCACAAACTACTGTTTGTAGTGACTCTATATAATATGCGTTTAATTTTATGTATTGAATTACTGAAATAAATTAATTTTTTGATGATATTCTCATTTATTGAGATGCACCAGTATATCAGACACACATATTTTTACTCTAGCTATGATATAAGGAATTCTGTTTTTATATTATATCACAGCTATTGGACACATTTGAATTCCTACTTTCTTCTTGCTTTTTATTCTTGCCTCTTTTCTGTTATTCCATTGTAATTATTTCTGCGATTGTTGGAATTTTATATCCCTTTGGAATACTGTCATTGTTTTGGGTAATGGAGAATTTAATTACAGCTTCTTTGAAATGAATTAGGGGAGGGGTGGACATTTTTTTACTGCGGCAGACAGATGTATTAATAACTGCACAGTACAATTATACAGTAAGTCACAATGTAAAATTAGTGATTACCTTCTAGATTAAAGGGATTGCCTACTACTAGGACAACCCCTTCTGATTCCACTTGCTTCCCCCAGGTAATATAAAAAAGCCTATACTCACCTTCTGTTCTGGCGTCGTTGTAGCTGTGTCGGTATTAGCGTTTCCAGGACACATATGACGTCTCATGAGCCCCGTGTCCAATCACTGCCGACTTCCCTCTCCTCACCTTTGGACACAGGAGCAACCAACATGAAGTGAGTGCCCGTGTCACTTCCTGTTGATTAACTAATTTGTCCAAAGGCGAGGAGACAGAAGCCGGCAGTGATTGAACATGGGGCTCACGTGACATCATATGAGTCCTGGAAACACTAATAGCGACCCTGCTGCAATGGCGCAAGCATGGGAGGTGATTTTTTTGAGCTTTTTTAGTTAACCTGAAGGAAGCAAGTGAAATCGGAAGGTCATGTCCTAGTAGAGAGCAACTCCTTTAACCCCTTCACGACCCATGACGTTGTGTCATGGGCTGTGTCCCGGTGTTTGATGTGAGCTCTGGTGCGGAGCTCACATCAGACACCCAACATCTCAACTGATCTCATCAGCTGAGATGTCGGGCTAACAGCACCAATCGGATCCAATCAATCACCGCAGCGGGAGCTGCAGCTCATCGGTATCTGCCAAAAGTGATCAGACGGTGCAGCAGGGTCATTCTCTATGGAACAGTCTAAAATAAGAATGAGTTAATAAAATAAATTTTCATAAAAATGTAAAGAAAAAAAAAACATAAAAGTTCAAATCACCCTCCTTTTCCCCCATTCACAATAAAAGTATTAAAAAAAATTAAAAAAAATACACGTTTGGTATCGTCGCATCTATCAAGATATAAAATCAATTAATGAGAGCCATAAACTGCGTAACGGAAAAAATAGTCCAAACGGCAAAATTCCATTTTTTTTTGGTCGCTGCAACATTGCTATGAAATAATATAGCGGGCGATCAAAGCAGCGCATAACAGCGCATACACCCAAAAATGGTATCATTAGAAACGCAAAAAATAAGCAGTCATACAGCCCCAGATCCCGAAAAATGAGGGGCGCAGAACATGGTGCAAAAGTGTTTTTTTTTTTCAAACTTCTGAATTTTTTTTTCACCACTTAGATACAAGTAAAAGTATACATGTTTGGTATGTACAAACTTGTACTGACCCGAGGCATCTCACTGTCACGTCGTTTTTACCATATAGTGAACATGGCGGCTAAAAAAACAAAAACACAAATGTGTAATTGCACTTTTTTTTGCAATTTCACTGCACTTGGAATTTTTTTGCAATTTCTCTGTACACTATATGGTACAATAAATGATTGCATATGAAAGTACAACTCGTCCCACAAAAAACAAGCCCTCATATGTCTATATTGTCAGAAAAATAAAAAAGTTATGGCTCTTGGAAGCAGGGGAGCAAAAAACGAAACCTGAAAAAAATAAAAATTCCAGGGTCATGAAGGAATCTGTCACCAGATTTTACTATGTAATCTGAAGACAGCAGGAGATAAGGGTGAGACACAGATTTCAGGGATGTGTAATTTAACAGGCTGTGTGCTGTTGTCTACTTACAATTAGATTTTCACTGTCTGGACTACAGTGCATGCATCTGCTAGTCTAATCATACCCCTCTGATGAGCAGCTCACTGTCTATAGACAATGTACATGAAATGCCGTGGGGTGGGTGGGGTTAGCTTTATGACTCTGCTACATCTAACAACTCCAACGGTGTCACATCTGCTGCACCAAGTAAAGTAAGTGATACATTGATGGAATCAGGGTCTCTTTTCCTCCATTAGGGTACCTTTACACACGGCTACATTTCTAGGGTGGCTACAGGTAACTTACTGGTTGCAGTGAAATCATGGATACATGATTCCATTTGTACACAGCAACAAGATAGAACCATGTATCCATGATTTCACTGCAACCAGTAAGTTACCTGGTGACAAGCTACAAATGTAGCCGTGTGTAAAGGGGCCCTTATGCTACTCTCAGATGACGAAGCAAAAACTTGGTGACAGAATTTCATTACATTTTGAACAACTGCAGGATGGCGACACATATGTACATATGTAGTGGTGTGCATTGCTGAGCATACTTACATTGATAGTGCAATTTATTTTAGACTGAAAACTATGTGAGTCATACAAAGATACAAAAAATAAAGACTCTTACAGCAAAGTCCCAGTAGACATGCTTAAACTGGTATAGTAGTGTCAATGCAACAAAAATATGGTAGAGATTGCCTTATGGTGGACTTGATGAAATAGTGTCATGATAAAGTGAAAGTGGCACTAGGAGAGCTTTTTGGAACATCAACTTCAGATACAGGAGCTAAGTAACATGGTGGTTTTTACTTCCTAAGGCTGGTTTCACATCAAGATTTTTGTGTGTCCGTGTGGATCCTGGTTTTTGCAGGATCACACATACAGAAACGGATCGGAGGACACTTATGTGTTCAATTCGATATTGTGACAGATCCAATTTTAGTATCTTTGAAGCCGGAAAAATCATTCTGCGCATGCGTGGTATACTACATCGGATCCGGGAAACGATCCGATTTTTTAGCGGATCCAACAACCATAGACTCCCATGTTATATACCGCAGACAGCATCGGATCTGTGCCTTTCCAATTGTGTCCGATTTGACCAAAATCGCAGCAGACTCCGATTTTGGGGACAGGAAAAAATCTGACACAATCAGATCCATCACAAAACTGACACAATCGGAGGCCATTTAAGGACCAATCCAATCACATACGTGCCCATAGGGATACATGTAGGTCAAAACGGATCCGTGGCTGTCAGTTTTACAACAGACAGCCACGGATGCCAAAAAATCTTGATGTGAAACCAGCCTTAAAGGGATTGAAGAGGGTCAGAGCAGTCAGACCCTGTCAATCAAACACTAACGCCATATCCTAGTAGTATATCACCAATATCTGTTACAATATACCACTTTTAAAGGGAACCTGTCACCAGTTTTTTCATGTGTGAACAAAGACTACCACCTTCAGCAACGCCTGTGCTGCATTACATAAAGGTGTATATTCTCCCTCGACTCCCCAGTATATCCAGCAAAACCCTTTTTAAATTCTCCCGCACACTATGTAAATCTGGATGATCCAGTCTGATGGGTGTCCTTGCCATGGCATCTATCCCTCTTTGCTGCTGATTGTTGCCCTCTTCATATGATTGATGTGCATGACACCTCCTGCGTTATCCACATAGCCAGGCAAAATCTTGCATCTGAACACAGATATCGCCAGCTTGCAGATACGCACTTTGCTCTGCCCAACTGCGGGCATAACCTAAAACATAAGTGTGCATGCACAAGCCATTGATGTCTCTGCGCAGGCACTAGATTTCACCCGGCGACATGAATGACGCATGCAAACTTAGGTTTTAGACTCAGCCCGCAGTGGGGTAGAGCAAAGTGCGCATGTATCAACCAGCGATGTTTCTGCGCAGACGCAAGATTTTGCCCAGCTATGTGTATGATGCAGGAAGCGTCATCCTCGTCAATCAAAGCAAGAGGACGGCGATCAGTAGCGGAGAGGAGGAATAGATGCCGCAGAGAGGATGCCCATTGGATCGGTCCGTCTGGATTTGTATAGAGCGCTGGAGGATTTTAAAAAGTTTTTGTGGGGGTCAAGAGCCAATATACACCTTTATGGATTGCAGGCCAGGCACTGCTGAAAGTGATAGTCATTGTTCACACATGAAAAACCAATGACATATTCTATTTAAGAATTCATAAGTAAAACACTCACCAGCACACGAGAATTGTTGTTATCACTGTAGTGGATTTCTACATATCCAGATGACAAGAGATTACTAGGAAAAGAGAGAAAACAATAAATAATCAATCGTTCCAACAATTGTTACAGGAAAAGTGGAAAACTGGGCATCATATGTTATCTACAGGTGCATCTCAATGGATTAGAATATCATCAAAGAGTACATTTAATTTCACGAATTCAATACAAAAAGTGAAACACAAATTATATAGAGTCATTACAAACAGAGGGATCTATTTCAAGTGTTTTGTTTCTGTAAATGTTGATGATTATGGCTTACAGCCAATGAAAACCCAAAAGTATTTATATAAACGTCATATAAGACAAACTGGAATAATGATTTGTTGTAACTCATAAATGTTGGCCTACTGAAAAGTATATGCAGTAAATGCACTCAATACTTAGTCAGAATTCCTGTTTGCATGAATCTCAGGAAATTAAAGTAGGGAGCTCTGAAACGTGTTGACTAATAAATCAATATTACATTCACCCTTTGATGTCTCATGAAACATGGCAGCGTGGTTTTTAACCCTTCATCCTCCCTACTCTATATGCACCACACTGGGGACTGCAGCAGCCATGATATGCTCTTACAACCACACAAGGTGAAGCCTCTAATTCCTATTTAGGTCATATTTCATCTCTCAGACCCTTCATCCTCCCTACTTTAATTTTCTGAAATATTGACCTTTGGGTTTTCATTGGCTGTAAGCCATAATCATCAACATTAACAGAAATAAACACTTGAAATAGATCACTTTGTAATGACTCTATATAATATATGCATTTCACTTTATTAAATTACTGAAATAAATTAACTTTTTGATGATATTCTAATTCAATCAGATGCACCTGCATGACACTTTGCATTAACCTCTGCTCTAGCCAAATTTGTGTTGTAGTCAGATTACCTCTCTTTTTACTGAGGAAAAGTTAGATACACACAAGTTCCTCTTAAGACAGTAATAATGTAAAAAAAAAGTGGCAGTTGAATATGGAAATATGATCTCTCCTGCACGATTTCTTGAATTGCAAATGCAGATTTAGATGTTGGGGAAATCCACAGAATTGCTGAAAATTGCAGGTGCACCTCAATAAATTAGAATATCATCAAAAAGTTCATTTATTCCAGTAATTCAATACATAAAGTAAAACGCATAAATTATATAGAGTTGTTACAAATACAGTGATCTACTTTAAGTGTTTTTTTCTGTTAATGTTGATGATTATGACTTACAGCCAATGAAAACCCAAAAGTCATTATATCAGAAATTTTAATAATTAACACAAAACATCTGCAAAGTCTTAATAAGCATATGAAATTGTCCCTTAGTCTGGTTCAGCAGGCTACACAATCATGTAGAAGACTTCTGATGTCCAGAAGGCAGGCATTGACACACTCCACAAGGAGGGTAAGCCACAAAAGGTCATTGGAAATCAAGGTCCCAGAGTCTGGACGGAGAGTGGAGAGGCCACAATCCCAGAGTCTGGTGGGAGAGTAGAGAGGCCACAATCCAAGCTGCTTGAGGTCTAGTGTGAAGTTTCCACAATCAGTGATGGTTTGGGGAGCCATGTCATCTGCTGGTGTAGGTCCAATATGTTTTATCAAGACCAAAGTCAGCACTGCCGTCTACCAGGAAATTTTAGATCACTACATGGTTCCCTCTGCCGACAAGCTTTTTGGAGATGGAGATGTCCTTTTCCAGCAGGACTTGGCACCTGTCTACACTGCCAAAAGTACCAATACCTGGTTTAATAACCACAGTATCACTGTGCTTGATTGGCCAGCAAACTCGCCTGACCTAAACCCCATAGAGAATCTATGAGGAATTGTCATGAGGAAGATGAGAGACACCAGATCCAACAATGCAGACAAGCTGAAGGATGCTATCAAAGCAACCTGGGCTTCCATAGCACCTCAGCAGAGCCACAGGCTGATCGCCTCCATGCCGCGCCTCATTGATGCACTAATTCATGCAAAAAGAGCCCCAACCAAGTATTGAGGGCATTTACTGTACATACTTTTCATTAGGCCAACATTTATGAGTTAAAAATCATTATTTCAGTTGGTCTTATATCATATTCTAATCCTTTGAGATATTTATTAAATTACTGAAATAAATGATCATTTTGATGATATTCTAATTTATTAAGACTAGCTGGGTGCCCGATGCACATGCATCGGGATTCTAGAAGAGCGAGTCTCTGACTCGCAATGGCCGCTTCGCGGCCAATGCTTCGCGCTGCTAAGGCGACTCGCCATGCCCGCTGCGCGGGCATAGCGAGTCGCCTTAGAACTGCTCGCAATGGCCGCTGCGCGGCCAATGCTTCGGGCGTATCCACATGACCACGCCGACTCGCATTGCGAGTGGACTCAGAAGGGGCAAAAAACCCATTCGCAATTATATAATAGATGCACTTGTATGTGAGTTTATCAATCCCACACATGTTTCTGTACTGAATTATTATTGGGGTCATCTGAATTTTCATCAGGGTTGAGGGATATTGATCATTGTAAAATGAGGTAATACCTTGAATTTTCCTTTGATCATAGTAATTGAAGGTAAGCAATATTTGATATTTAGATGACCTGCATTGCCTAAACGTGCACCCATGACATGCAGCGTGTCTGGACTTGTCTCCCGTTGAGCATATCTGCGACGTCATTGGTCGACCATTGCAAAGAAGGCTGCCAGCAGTGGATGTTGATGATTTACATACCCGAGTGCATTAAGTGTGTGGTAGAACAGTCAGGCACCTAATTATAACCTTATAGATAGTAGCCAAGTCAAGTAGGTGTGTGGATTTCTGCACATGGTACTCATACTGCATACTCAACAAATTAAGATGTTTTGAAAATGTTGCTTCTATTTATTTCCTCATTTGCATATCAATAACATTTCTATCCATTCTTGAGTCTTATCGATAGATGGAGTATATAAATTAGAGAAGCCTAGCACCAAGGGCTCTAATCGGCTCAATTCATTTTTTTACTGTGGTCCTGAAGCAGGATACCACCATTTCAACAAGTCGCTTCATGTTTTATTTTACTCTTCAAAATATTCCACAATCAGATGTGATTGATATTATTGAAAATTGGAAGTGATTAGGAACCACAACAACTCAGCCACAGGGTCACCGAATGCTGAGGCACATAGTGCATGTAAGTCACCAACGCTCTGCTGACTCCATAAATGCAATTTCCTAACCAACTCTGGTATTAACGTCAGCACAAACGTTGCGCTCTGAGCTTCACGTATTGGATTTCTGAGGCCAAGAATCTTATATCGCCACTGGACTCTGGAGAGGTGGAAAGGTATTCTGTGGAGTGTTGACTTCCCTATCTGACGTTTGATGGACAAGTCTTTTAGTTTGGTGAATGCCAACAGAACGTTACATACCTGACTGCATTGTGCTAACTGTAAGGTCTGGTGAATTATGGATAATGCTGTAGGATCATTTTTAGAAAGGTTTCGCCAAAGAATCATAGTTTCAGAGAAGGGGAACCCTATATGTTTTAGCATGTCATTACATTTGGCTTCCAAATTTGTGGGAACAGATTGGGGAAGACCATCTTCTGTTCCCGATCACTGTGTGCCACCATAATGGAATGCTTCAGTAACTTTACTGTAGGAGAACATGAAAGGCTGCACCGAGGCTTGACCTCAACTCCATTCACCACCTTTGGCATGAGCTACAACAGAGATTGTGAGTCAGGTCCGCTCAACCTCCATCAGTGTTTGTCTTTGCAAATGTTCTGATGAATTGGGAAAAATTCCCACAGACAACTCCAAAATCTTGTAGAAAACCTTCCTGGAAAAGTGAAAGCTCTTATAGCTGCAAAGGGGCTAACTTCACGTTAATGCCAATGGGTTTAGTATGAGATGTCATAAGAGGTTCTGCAGGTTTGTGGGTGTCCCAATATACTCTCCATACAGTGTAGATAGATAGGTATGACAGATAGAAACAATAGATAGATCTGATAACCCACGCAGTTTTCTGTATTTTGTCTGCTTGGAAATGTGTGAATAAATGAATATTTGATTACTATATAAGACTTGACAACCCAGTCTCACAGACTTCAGTGGAGAAAGTGAGGGGGGAGAAAATAGAACATGTCCTACTTTCCACTTCATTCATTCTGTGAAGAAGCGTATATTCACCAACTGCGCTTTGCAGCTGAAATCCCACTATACTGATCCGTATGTGTATGTAGTCTGTAATTCTCAATTTATTGACCTCCACAAGAGGTAAAGGTAATAAAAACTGCTTAAGGCTGTGTTCACACACTGAATTTGTGGAAGTCCAAAATCTGCACCTACGGTCAGAAAAAACATACCAAATCTATCTGTCTGCATGGTGTGTTTTTGATGCTTTTTGGTGCTGATATGATGCGTATTTGAAGGCGCTTTGTGTCTATTTTAATAAAGTTTGCATATTTTGGATAAAGAAAAGAGTAAAAAGATTTCAAATCCTGGTTCTCTCTCCCCCAACATTATCACTACCTGCTGATTTCAATGCAATTTTGGCTCAAAATAAACAACACCTAAAATCGTGCAACCACTGCTGCGTATTTTGAGCTAACATGAGGGTCTATGGGTGAAAAACGTGGTAAAATCTGCAGCAAGAATTGACATTCTGCAGATGTTTCTGCAACCAAATATGCAGCGGATCTGCAGTGGAAATAATACACACCATGCGGACAGGACATCACAAAACCCATAGACTTGGCTGGGAAAATACACTGCTGCAAACTTAGTGCGGATCTGCACCAAATACTCAATGCAATACTCATCGTGCGAATGGGCCCTAAGAAATAGTCAAACACCCTTTCATGTCCATAACTTGACCAAAATTTAGGTGAATGAAGGTAAAAGGTGCAATGAATAATTTACACTTACTGGTTGAGCTCCAGGTCCAGAACAAAATCTTTCTTGAATGCTGGCACCAGGAAACTGACGCTGGCAAGATGAGCCGGCTACAGAAAGAAGGGGAAAACAGCCTTTCAGAAAGGAAACCGTTGGTCTCTCCTGTCGTATCTGTTTTTATAAATACCTGTATTCTCTAATACATAGCATCTTTACATAGAACTCTGCATAATTCTCTAATTCTTCATGGAACTTTAGGACTATATTGACAATTGGGTCATAGCATTTCACTAGCAAATTCGAGGAATCACATATCGTGACACTGGCAGCTCTGGATATTGTCATAATCTAAGAATTGTTGTTGCTGCAGAATACAGGAGTTTACCAAGACAGATATGTCAGGAGAGCTGACTTGTTTTGTAAGAAATCATCTGAGATTTAGAATTATTGGATGCAACATACCGTAATTGAATGAATCCCTTTACAGAAATGCATATTTCTAAGCGCTGTAAGATGTGAGCCCTTTAGTCCCTAGGAGAAGATGTCTCAAACAAGGGGAAGTGGGGCAAACAACACAATCCTTGTCCGTCCGACATTTTAGATAGAGTCCTAAACTTAAAGGGATCCTGTCACCTCCAAAACGCCTCCTAAGCTAGCAAAACATGTCCCTGCAGCATCCTATCACTAATCTCACACTTCTTTTGTCTCCTAAAAGCATCCTGTGAAAGTGCATAAAAACGTTTTAATACTCACTTATTAGTGATTATAATTAGCAGTGACTATATTCTTTAGTCACCAAGGCGGGCTGTTGTGCAGCTCCAGGATCCACCCTGTCTCTGTGTGTTCTGCTGTGATGTGCAGGCATTGCCCTCCCCTCTCTCTATCACTCACAGAATGCAAATCATTAGTCCTGCCTTCAGTTTCAGTTTCACAGCAGCACAGACAGAGAGAGGGAGGATCCTGGAGCTGCTAAACAACACCCCCTGGTGACTAAAGAATATGGACCCTGCTAATTATAATCACTAATGAGTGAGTATTAAAACGTTTTTCTCCACTTTCACAGGATGCTTTTAGGAGACAAAAGGAGTGTGAGATTAGTGATGGGATGTTGCAGGGACATGTTTTGATAGCTTAGGAGGCATTTTAGAGGTGACAGGATCCCTTTAAAGGGTCATTCTTGTATTCATGAACAGGAGGACAGAGCTCTCTATCCTTTTAGGTCTAACTTCCCAGGGTGAGGTCTACTCCTGTTTCACAGTTTAGACTAGTGGCATTGTCATACCACTGACCCAAATTTTGCACTCTCCAATGCTACAAGAAGAGACAGCTTTAACTATGCAGAAATCTATCTTTAATCATATATGCTAACAGGGTGCTCGGTGCACCCTTGGCATGGCCAAACAGCAGCACCTGCCTTCCTACTTGTTTAGATATAGCTCTTTTTTTTGATTGACAGCTCTGGCTTTACAGGAGCCACAGGGGTGTAAGATCTAGATGGAAAAGAAACAGGTGGGAAGGTGCATTGAAGTGATCCTACCCGTAAAATTATAGACTGGTCATGTCTTTGTCAATGGGCAAACTTACAAAATGAGCAAGGGATCAAACACTTCTCCCACTGTACATGCAGTAGTCTGGTCCATAATTTGGACCAGAGTGGTGCTGAATGATGGAATTATTTTCCATGCACACCTGAGCACATATAGTATCTGAACATCAGTCTGGGTGCTGTTCATGTATAATCCAATGTGCACATGGAGTGAAATAATGCCCACGTGAACACACCTTAGGCTGAAGGCACACTGAGCATGTTTGATGCACGACAGTGATGAGAGTGCTGTGCGTGTTTTGGGTGTGTGTGGTGCGAGTGTGGTGCGTGTGGTGACTGTAGCTGGCTGTATGTTTGTAAGTGTGCTGCAATTGTGAGGTGTGAGTGCGTGTGTGGTACGTGATTGTGATGCTGTCCACGGTCCTGAAGGATCGCGGGCAGCATTTACCAGAATATTCAAACTCTGAGGCTGTCAAAGCCGCAGAGCATGAATGTGCCGGTTTCCCGGTACAGTCATGAATCATCTTGCACCGCTGTGTCAGCAGTGCAAGATGATTATGATAAACCCAGCTGCTGGGCACCTCTTTTAAATTTACGGGGTTAAACTGCATATGCAGCTCCATGGCCAGGGGCACCGGAGTTTCAATGTGCGCTGGCCATGGAGCTGATGCTGAATTCTTCAGCACCATGGAGAGAGGCGCCTTCACTACGCAATTAGCGTAAGTACCTGGGACAGCTCCTGATTGAGGACGCTGCCCAGCAATGTGCTTACGCTAATTGCGTAGGTACCGCGCTCTGACAGCCAGGAGCTGCCGACTTTCAGCAATGATTACAAAAAGCCGACAAATGCCAGCAAATAAGAAATATATATGCAATTAACCCCTGAACTACCAATGAATTTAGGCACCATGTCTCTAGGGAGGGTGGTCACTCCCTAGAGACATGGTGCCAACATATTAAACACATATTAACCCTTTATTAATCGGGTTAACTACCGCATATGCAGCATCTGTGCTCATATGCCCCACAGATGCTGCATATGCAGTTTAACCCCGTAAATTTAAAAGAGGTGCCCAGCAGCTAGGTTTATCATAATCATCTTGCACCACTGACACAGCGGTGCAAGATGATTCATTACTGTACCAGAATTTAAAAGCAAACCATGCGAGTATCACACCGTGTGCTGTATGGGTGCGCGTTTCACTCACACCCATATACTTTTAATGGGCACTCGCGCGTGGAAATTGTGTGCAATCGCAGCATGCTGCGATTACACTCGCATTTCCATCGCATTGCGAGTGTAATGCGAGCAACTCGCATTGATGTGACCTGTATCATTTAAAGGTACAGGTCCGAGTGCAATGCAATTTTTTTCTCGCATTACACTGGAGCAAGTTTTGCGCCAGTGTGCCTTCAGCCTATATACAGTACAAACATATACATACACATGGTAGATGCAACACCCTGACCTAGTTGTAACCTGTTACTCAATTTACATTGAGCAGACCACAGCCAGCACGAATCTGACCGTGGCTCCATGATTGCAGGTATATTTTCCTCTAAGATGTTTACGAAAAAAACAGTTTGAAAATCCTTCTGCGTGACATAGGAATAAGGAAGACTAGTCTGGCATTGCCCTCTGCCAGCTTCTCCACGTATCACTCCAGATGATTGACAGGTGTCAATCTCTGTAAATACATGGAAGACTCCTATCAGTCACTGGTAAGGGAGCATGGGGAGGTTGACCATGGATGGTACTGAACTAGTTTCATCTCTAACTGTAGTCCCTGGTTGGGTCTTTCAACTATATTTTCTCTTAAATCTCAAAGCATTTCAGAAAAAAAACATACTTCGGTGCAATCGTGCAGCCAGGCTCTGATTCACGATACCCGTGGTTTGGGCAGCATGAATTCTATGACAGCTTTCCTCAATAATAATTTATAGGGTTCTATCAACAGTGAATGTGAAATGAGGCCAAACATTTAATGAGGATTTGTAGATAACACAAGACATGTGGCAGTTCTCACACATTCTCCTATAACATCAATGTCCTGGCAAGAAGCCCAGAATAATGAACCAGCAGTAGGTACAAAAAGCATAAACAAGCATGAAACAAAGTAAGACACCCATAGCTGTGGACCCTCCTAGTCTACGGTGACATCAGTCACTATAGGATGTAATAAGTGAACTGAACAGTATGGTGACCATACATCCAGCGTTCTGTGTCCGTTTACATGATCTCTGGTACATATGTGAATGGAAGAAGCTTACACTACAAGGTTTCCATCAGGGGCTTGTATTCCTATGTAATTAACTCCCCTCTCTTCTATAAAATTGGAAGGGTATCAAAAAAGTTGTAGAGTTCCATCTGGACTTCCATATACCTCTAATTTGATATAAAGACATACTTGTAATCATATATTCATGCCAAATTAGGGAGAGGCTCTTATTCAGAAACAGTACAAACAGACCCACAATTTGCACACTCATTTACTGCCTGTACGGTTCTTCAAAAAAGAGAATTTTGTTTACGTACCGTAAATTCTTTTTTCTTTAATCATCAATGGGAGACCCAGACAATGGGGTTTAGGGCACTGCCCTCCGGAGGTCACACTAGGTACTACAAGTTTGTAGACACCGCCTCCTCCGCTTATAAACCCCTACCGCAGGGAACATCCTCAGTTTGGTCTACAAGCTGCGAGGAGGAAATAAACCACACCCGAAACATCGGGAAGAATGCCGTACACAAAACGGCTCAACAACCCGGCAAACACTGTCTCAACAGAGAACAGAGCAAATGCAAAACATGCAAAGGAACAACTGGGTGGGTGCTGGGTCTCCCATTGATGATTAAAGAAAAAAGAATTTACGGTACGTAAACAAAATTCTCTTTTTTCTGGTCATCATAATGGGAGACCCAGACAATGGGGATGTCCTAAAGCAATACCCCAGGGCGGGAAGAGTTCCTCAACAAGACGGATAACACATGGTTCCCTTTAAAGGTGGGCAACCGCCGCCTGGAGAACCCGCCTGCCCAAACTCGCATCCGCAGAGGCATGGGCATGCACCATATAGTGCTTAGAAAAAGTGTGCAGGCTGGACCAAGTGGCCGCCTGACACACCTGTAGAGCAGACGCTCTATGTCGCAAGGCCCAGGAGGCACCTACAGCTCTAGTAGAGTGTGCCTTCAAACCCACCGGGAGAGGCAAACCAGAAGACCGGTAAGCCTCCTGAATGGGAGCCTTGATCCATCTGGCCAAGGTCGACTTCGAAGCCGCGGACCCCTTACAGCGACCCATCGTGAGGACAAATAAGGAATCCGAACTCCTAAAGGAGGCGGTCCTGGACACATAAATGCGTACAGCCCTCACGAGATCCAGAGTATGGAGGTCGCGCTCAACCTGATGAACGGGAGCGGGGCAAAATGATGGGAGAACAATCTCCTGGTTTAGGTGAAACGTTGAAACCACCTTCGGCAAGAATTCTGGCCGTGGGCGCAACACCACCTTGTCTTGGTGCACCACCAGAAAGGGTGACTTGCACGAAAGTGCAGCCAATTCTGAGACCCTTCTCAGGGACGTAATTGCCACCAGAAAGACCACTTTCTGGGACAGACGAGAGAGAGAGATGTCTCTCAGTGGCTCAAACGGCGGTTTCTGCAGAGCCGCCAGGACCATGTTGAGGTCCCAAGGGTCCAGAGGTCGCCTGTAAGGCGGAACCACCCGAGCTACCCCCTGCAGAAATTGGCGGACCTTCGGCAGGAGCGCCAAGCGCCTGTCAAACAGCACTGAAAGTGCTGACACCTGACCTTTCAGAGAGCCAAGGGATAACCCCAACTCCAACCCCGACTGTAGGAAGGCCAACAATGTCGGGATGGACAAGGGCCACGGTGAGCGTCCACCAGAGGCACACCAGGAGAAAAAGATTTTCCACGTTCTGTGGTATATCTTCCTGGAGACAGGTCTCCTAGCCCTATTCATAGTGGCAACCACTGTAGGAGAGAATCCTCTGGACGTCAGCAGCCCGGCCTCAAGAGCCATGCAGTCAATCTGAGGGCCCTGGAATTGAGGTGGAAGAATGGGCCTTGCGCGAGTAGATCTGCGCGTTCTGGAAGAGCCCACCGGTGTCCGCCTGACAGTTGCCACAGGTCCGGGTACCAGGACCTCCTGGGCCAATCTGGAGCCACTAGAATGGCTACTCTGCATTCCATCCTGATTTTCCACAGGACCCTGGGAATCAGAGCCAGAGGCGGGAACACATATGGCAGCTGGAAGCTGGACCAACTCAGTATCAGGGCATCCGCCCCCAGAGACTGAGGATCCCACGATCTTGCCATGTATTGGGGCACCTGATGATTCAGCCGTGAGGCCATCAGATCCACGTCCGGAGTGCCCCATCTGCCGCAGATGTCCCGGAAGACGTCTGGATGAAGAGACCACTCTCCGGCGTCCATGCCCTGTCGGCTCAGGTAATCGGCCTCCCAGTTCTCGACCCCTGGGATGTGAACTGCGGAGATCAGGCAGCCGTTTTCCTCCACCCAGGCTAGAATGCGGTGGACTTCGGCGAGGGCCTGAGCACTTCTGGTCCCTCCCTGATGATTTATGTAGGCGACGGCCGTCGCATTGTCGGACTGCACCCGAATGGGGTGTCCTGACAGGAATTTCTGAAACGCCAGGAGCGCCAGATAGACCGCCTTGATCTCCAGCACGTTGATCTGCAATGCCGACTCCGACTGAGTCCAGAGGCCTTGAGCCCTGTGGTGCAAGAACACCGCACCCCAGCCCTTCAGACTGGCGTCTGTGGTCACCACTAACCATGACGGTTTTAGGAAGGACCGGCCTCGTGACAGGTGACGTGGCTGGAGCCACCACTGTAGGGAGTCCTTGGTCGGTTGTGACAGTGTCACCAGCCGATTCAGCGAGATCGTCCTCTTGTCCCATCTGTGAAGAATCTCCAGCTGGAGAGGACGGAGGCGAAACTGTGCGAACGGCACCGCCTCTATCGTCGCTACCATGCGTCCCACCAGTCTCATCAATACCCGTAGGGATGAGTGTGGTGACAGGAGGACTGCTTGTACTCCTGATTGGATCGCCATCTGTTTGACTCGTGGCAGAGACACCAGGGCTGAGGCTGTGTTGAAGTCCATGCCCAGATATGTCAAAGACTGGGTCGGAACTAGCGATGACTTCTGCATATTGAGGAGCCAATCGAACTGTTCCAGAGACCGCATGGTCACATCCAGGCTCTCTTGACAGAGGTGTTCTGATGGCGCCCTGACCAGCAGGTCGTCTAAATAGGGAATGACGGCATGTCCCTGCATGTGCAGGAGAGCCATCATGGAAGCCATCACTTTTGTGAACACCCGCGGTGCCGAGGCTAGCCCGAATGGCAGTGCCACAAATTGGAAGTGTTCTTCCCCCACTGCGAATCGCAACCAGCGCTGATGAGCCGGTGCAATGGGTACGTGAAGGTAAGCGTCTCTGATATCTATGGACGCTAGGAAGTCCCCCTGTGACACAGCTGCGATCACGGAGCGCAGTGATTCCATACGGAACTTCCGAACCAACACGTGATGGTTGAACAGCTTCAGGTCCAGTACTGGGCGGAAGGATCCGTCCTTCTTCGGGACGATAAAGAGGTTGGAGTAAAAACCCCTGAACCTCTCTCCGGAAGGTACCGGGACCACCACTCCGTCTCTGCGGAGACCCTCCAACACCTGGTAAAAAGCCTGAGCTTTTTCTGGTGACGGGACCGACCGATGGAATCGGGATATCGGTTTTGACGTCAGCTCTATCCTGTACCCTCGCGAGATCACGTCTCGAACCCACTGATCTTGAACGTGAAGCAGCCACTTGTCCTGAAAGCGAGACAAGCGGCCCCCCACCTGTGGGGAGGCAGGAAGAGAGAGCGAGTCATGTAGAGGCGGGTTTGGGGGTGGCAGCTGCCGCCCCCGCCGGCTTCTTTGGACGACTCTTAGAGCGCCACTGGGAAGCGGGCTTTCCCCCTCGGTCCGTGCGAGCGGACGGTGCTGATGACTGCGAGCTGGAACGAAAGGACCACTGTTTAGGGTTCCTTTTAACGGTATACCGTGGCTTAGGCTTATTCTGCGGTATCTTGGACTCAGCAGAATCCTTAATTAGCTTGTCCAGTTCGGTGCCAAAAAGCCTGTCACCAGCAAACGTGCAAAATCTTCTTGGATGTGGCATCTGAGTCCCAAAGACGCAGCCACAACAACCTGCGGATCGCTATAGCATTGGCCGAAGCCACAGCTGAGCGAGTGGCAGTTTCCAGAGTCGCCGTCCTGGCGTAGTCCGCATAGGCCCTTGCCCTTTCGGTAAGTGCTAGGACCTCTGGACTGGATCTTGCCATGTCAGAGATACCATCCAAGCAGGTAGTAATCGCTTGTAAGGTCCAGACCGTGGCAAAATTAGGGGCAAATGAAGACCCCACAGCCTCATAGGAAGACTTGGTGAGCTGCTCGACCTGTCTATCAGTAGCATCCTTCAGTGAGGAGCTATCAGAGGCAGAGAAAAGGGAGCGTGCAGCAATCCTGGTCATGGAAGCGTCCACCTTCGGGGACTGCGACCACTCCTGTAGCACCTCCTGGGGGAAGGGGAAGCGATTGTCCTTGGGTTTACGGACAAAACGCCGCCCAGGATGTAACCTGGGAGCTCTAACCACCCTTCCAAAATTAGTGTGGTCCATGAAGGAGCCACTTGGTCTAGCCTCCGGCCGCAGCCATTGATAGACCTCCTTCGGGTGCACCGTCACCTCCTCAGGGGGTGTCACGAGACGTAAAGTCTCGTTGATAGAGGACACCAGATCCTCCACCCCGGGGTTCAGATACAGACACAGACCCGAAATTTGAACCCCCATCATCTTCCTCACCATCAGAGGAACGCTCCTCCTCAGAGAGAGTATGGAGCTCGGGTGAATCCTCACGACGAGCCCGCTTAAGGGGTCTCGCAGCAGAAGAGGGGGACACCCGGGGGTAACTGGATGGAGTAGCTGGGCTATCCAGTCTCCTATTAAGTGCCTCCAGGGATTGCGACATGGAGGACAGCTGAGACAGCAGAGATTCATTAATCTTATTCTGAGTCTCCCATGGCCCTGAGATCACCTGAACCTCAGGGTATAGCACCGGAGCTGCTGACTCAGCAGTGCCAGCCCGGCCTCAGGGCGTCCGCAGTTATTGCAGGACCCCTCCACCAGTGCACCATTGCATGTAGCACAGGTAATGGTGGTTACTGCCGCCTTAGCAGCACGCTTCCCGGCTGAGGACATCGCCACAGTAGGGGAAAATAAGCCAAATTGCCGATAACAAAACCGGGAATCCCGGTGGCTTACCGACCGCAGTAAAGCGGTATGAGGAAGCGGTGTGTGTGTGACCTCCGCGACGGTTTCCGGTCTCCCCTCTGGAGTGCAGACGCACGCTGCATAAGAATCCCAACCGGGAAGTGAGGGTAAAGATGGCCGCCGACAGAGAAACTGTGGGCGGCGCCGAGAGACGCGGGAAACACACACACACGCCCAGCGATGACGTCACCGCGCGGGCTGCTTCCCATCCTCCAAGCATCCACAGCATGAGGGAGCCGGAGCCCGCAGCGCGGGAAAAAGTGTAAAACCATTATACACAGACTGCATGTACACCATCCACAGCATGAGGGGACAAACATCCGCAGCCTACGGCTTCAGCCCCTGTGACACACAGGGCGGTCAGCCAGGGTGACCCCAGCACAGGGTACACCCGCAGAACCGCGGACCCGAGAGTAACGCGCGGTCTGAGTGTTCTGAAACACATAAAGTGCCAGACACTACCCCCAGGCACGCAGGAGACACAGAGTGCCTCAGTGCCGGTCCGGTCTGTAAGCACCATTTAGGGAGGCCTCGGACGGGGGTGCAGCACCAGTCTGGTCTGTAAGCACCATTTAGGGAGGCCTCAGACTGGGCCGCTCAGCACCAGTCCGGAGTGTAAGCACCATTTAGGGAGGCCTCGGACTGGGCTGGCTCCAGTCCGGTCTGTAAGCACCATTTAGGGAGGCCTCGGACGGAGCGGAGCTGTGCAAGGCTCCCATCTCCCACTCTCCAGAGCCCCCCAGAGAGGGATGGAGAGGAGCGTAACAGCGTACCGGGAGAACACGAAGTGTCCAGGCTCTAGGCCCTCCGGTACCTCCACCAGCGTGTGCCACTAAGGGTGAGCGGGGAGGCTGTCACCGGTCCCGATAGGACCGTATTACCTTGTCTTCAGACGCCATCACGTAAGTAGTGAGAATGCAGTGAAGTGCAAGCAAAGCGTGATCCTCCGAGCACACTAAGTTTAAAACTGAGGATGTTCCCTGCGGTAGGGGTTTATAAGCGGAGGAGGCGGTGTCTACAAACTTGTAGTACCTAGTGTGACCTCCGGAGGGCAGTGCCCTAAACCCCATTGTCTGGGTCTCCCATTATGATGACCAGAAAATGTCTTTTCCCTAGAAACTGTGCCTCTTTTGGCTAATGGCCACTTTACACGTCCCGATAGCGTCGTCCAACTTCGATAAAAAGACACGTGGTTTGTGCGTTGGCCCCGATATCGTTTGTGCGTTGTGTGGTGTATATGATCAATTCGATGCAAGAACGATGCCAAAACGATATCGGGGAAGAAATGAGCAGGCTCTCCAACTGCCCGACATTGGATGGACGATCTGGCAGGATCGTTCTGTGTGACAGCCCAACACCGACTTGGAGCACAACTTCCCCTATTCACTCCCATGTTAAATGGTCGTTCCCAGGTTCGCTCGTCCAAGGGGCGTAGATATCGCAGTTGTGTTGCCTGCCGATATCTCCCTGTGTGACATCTCCTATGCGATCTTGGATTCAGCCAAAAAAGTGCGCGCTCCCGTGCCGTTATATATAATATCGAAACGATGTTGGGACGTGTAAAGTGGCCATAAGAGTTGTGTCTGGTACTGTAGCTACAGGCATCTCAATAGGGCTGGGGCTAAACTGCAAATTTGGCTGTGACACAGGTCTAGTGGCCAAAGATCATTATGTGAGATTGGTACATAATGGAGGAGAATGGAGTTGCATTATGACCCCTAGAGTACAGCATCAAACTACCAGGTTGCAAAATCATATGTTTTTTTGCGACTTTCATGTTGTGGTACCCTATAGGTCTTAATGTGACTCTGTTCACTTACATTACACTGCAATGTAGTAGCGGCACATAACATTCTTTGGCTGCACGAGCTGAGTTGTCTCCAAAGTCACCACCTAGCTGAAATGCTAAAGTCCATGGTGCTATTCTGAGTGAAAGATGCAGATCCTTTTTTCTAATACAAAAAATACCAAAAATGCATCTGAAGCAGAGAATGACTGAACCTCAAGACAACAATGTGATTCTCCATGTAGGGGCTCATTTACATGATCGTGTTCTGCCTTATACCTGACTGAATTCAGCAGAAGAAAGAATAATTATTAGAAAACTTACTAGGCTAGGGTTGCTTTCACTTCTGACCAGGGTGTCCAGCTGGTATCTGAGCGTTTCTGTTCCTGATGTCCGATCAATTAACCGTCTGGGGTGCGTGATCTGGGGCAGTTCCAGGGTCTGGTGCCATTGAGTAACAGGTTCAGACTGACCAGTATCGGTGGGAGACGTAGAATCTTCTAGAGGAGCCCCTGGAGTGGAGACAACAAACGAATATATGGTTAGGAGATCACTCCTAGAGGATCTTAGTATCAGAAATGATCCTCACGTGTTTCCCTTAAGGTACCGTCACATGCGGCAATATTGCTAGGCAATTTCACTGGCAATTTGCTGGTTGCAGTGAAATCATGGAAACATTGTTCTATTTTGTTGCTGTGTACAAATGGAACAATGTGTCCATGATTTCACTGCAACCAGCAAATTGCTAGTGAAATTGCCTAACAATATTGCTGCGAGTGATGGTACCTTTAGAGATATAAAATGTATTCTGATGAAAATATAATGACAGTCCTCATTTCACAGAAGCATAAATCATATTCTTTATGTTATGCTCAGGTAGACACTTCATGGAATATGACTAAAATTGGGTGGTGGAAAAATGGGGCTTCCTGGCACCCATTTCAGGCAGGACCATGCAGTATGGTCACTTCTCCATGGAATTGGACCTTAGAAAAAGAGATGAGCGAATTTTTGGAAGTTCGAACAAGTTTGGCGAACAGTTCGACGAACATCCGAATCCCACTGAAATCAATGTGAGTCAAAATCAAGGGCCTTGAAAAAAAAATTTGAAAAAAACCTTAAAGGGGCCCAAAAGCTACCAAAAACAGCTCAAACAATTTTAAAGTGGAGCCCCATTGTTTTGGCCCAGACATCATCTTCCTACACTGTTACTTATCAAGCTTCAGTGCCGCTGTCACACTCACCCACTTGCGGGCCCACTCATGAACCTCAGACTTCATCATGACTTCTCTGAGGTTGTCTCAGGTTATACAGCTGGTATCACGCAGCAGGGAATCCCGCTGTGCCCACAGTACATTGTTGATACTTCTCTTTAAGCAGATTTTGAGAATCTGCATCTAAATCTGCATGTCTATCCTGAGGCTAGCAAAATCTATGAGAATTCAAAAGTGCTGTGCTAATGTTTTTTTTTCCTTGCAAATTTGGTGCAGATTTTGGGGCAGAAAAAAGCTAAACCACATGTGCAAGGAGAAAAAAAGTAATGTGGGCACAGTAGTTCTCACTTGTCCTAGCCTTTGCTGGCCTCAGGAAAGACATACAGATTTTGATGCAGATTCTCAAATCTGTATAAAAAAAGCATCAAACAACACACTGTGGGCACAGGGCCTAAGAGGGTCCAGGGAGAGTCACAGTTGTGGTGAAAGGGCTCAAAGATACCTCTTGTCCCCTGGCTACTTCCGAGAGACTTTTAGGACCAGGGTGGCCAACTACAGTCCTCAAGGTCTGAAAACAGTGCATGTTTCAGGATTTCCTTAGCATTGCACGGGTGCTAATTTCATCACCTGCAGAGGAGATGATTCCATCGCACTGTGCAAAACTAAGGAAATACTGAAAACTGCACTTGGCCAGCCCTGTTTTACTGAAGTGGGTGTAGTGTCTTGCATTTCCCTACCTCAGACCTTCAGGCCACAGAGGCTAGCGGCTTGTTCACTGGTCTCTATGGGGCAGTATCAAAGGACGTCTTTGCAGAAACAGTCCAGCACACAAGGAGGGAACTCAACAAACTTTACTATAACACAGACTATAAGTCTCAAACACAAACCGAACAATATACATAGTATATAAATATAACGAAAGTCCCACAGTGATCAGCAGCTTACAGACTGTTAAAGTGGTGGAAAGTCCATGAAGGGCAGAATTCATTAATGTCTTTGAGTTGGACCCAAAAGGCTGCATGCATGCCCAATAGGGGGAGTGAAAACAGAACAAAACGTGGAAAGGGGAAACATAACTACCAAAAACACAGGTCAAGGAAGAATTGAAGAGAAAACAACTCAAAAAAGTCCTTCTCTAGCCAAAATGCAAACTAAGGGATGAGTCACTGACCAAAATAAATGCTTTTTTTTTTAGGAATGTCCACTGCCCTTGGTGTACAAACTCTCTTGCATCATTCTCAGCCTTGGCCAGGCTGCAGGTCGGCGTTGGTGATAGTACTCTGTTCCGTAAGGTCTGTGGGGAGGTTGCAGAGGCTATTCCTGCCTGGCTATTCTCCGCCAACACCTGACTTTCAGCACACTCCATCGTGACCACTGTGGAGAAGATGATGGATAAACCAGGGACGACGACGCCCTATAGGACAGACAGGACCAGCTTGGGGAATACCGACAGGCACTCTGGGTTTGGGTGCAGCTGGCTGGCCAACCAAGAGAGACCTGGGCTGCACCCAACGCCACATTCTCTCCTGGTTGGCCTCCTCCTACTACTTTGCAAAGTCGTCGGCGGTGCCAACCCGACTTACGCCAACCATACCCTTTCTGCCAAACACCTTCATGAAAGTAAACTCCTACCCGACAAAGATGGTGCATACATCTTGGGGAATAATGTCATGCACCAGGGTGGACTGGTTGACGTAGCACTGATATTCTGTACCTTGTTCCACTATGAAATTAACCACTTATCCTGCAAGAATGCCACCACCTTGCCTTGGGTAGACTAGTCGTTGAATTAGCCTTATGCCCATGCAACCAGCCCAGGGTGATGGCATCCGTGGGTGAATCTCCTCAATAAATGACACAGGATGGGGCGGTTCATGCTTGGAGGGGGTACCCCACATAGCACTGTCTCAGTCAAAGGCCTCCGGCAGGGATGGTACACAACCTCCTTCTCATACTCCTATTGCTCATGGTATTGGGGATCCAGTAGCTGTGGCACCTGCTTTAGGTGGAATCCAGCCAGGCATGCTGCAAGATCATGTGCAGTCTGACATCTGGTGCTCCTGATTCCGGATGGCATAGGGAAGAATCACCTCTTGACTGCTATGAGCTCCTCAGGTCCTAGTCTGGCATTGGAGCCCAGGAGTGGATCCACACCTTATTGCTGATGATGCTCAAAGTGGTTAGTGCGGTGAAGCTCCAGCTGACATATGTGTCCAGTTCCTGTTCATGCCACTCCAGGTCTGGTTCAGCTGACCCCCAATGCCCCTAGAGTAATTAGGAAGATGACCTCCTCCAGATTAGGCATGCCCTGCAGGGGATCCATCACCAAACTACTGTGTAATGCCATCACGGTAGAAAGTTCAAATAGCAGACAGTGTACCTGCATTGTACTGCACTGGTAAGATGGTGGTGAGATGCTGACTGAGCTCTGCGGCTTTGTGTGTTTGCCTTGCCTAAGGGGTCCGCCTCTTCCACTGATGAGATTCAGACCCAAGCAATCTCAACCGGATTTTAATGTTTGCACAATCTTGTTGAATACTAAATAAGACTAATGGGCACTGCAGCAAAGCAATGCAAGTACAACTTTAATATGAATTATACATATAACACAGTTGCACTTGCCAAAAGCCTGTAGTGTAAATTTATGACATGAAATGTGAGCCCCACTTCCGTTCAAACGTTTGGGGTCACCAAGACAATTTTGTGTTTTCCATAAAAACTCATACTTTTATTTATCAAATGAGTTGCAAAATGAATAGAAAATATAGTCCAGACATAGACAAGGTAAGAAATAATGATTTTTATTTGAAATAATAATTTTCTACTTGAAACTTTGCTTTCGTCAAAGAATGCTCCCTTTGCAGCAATTACAGCATTGCAGACCTTTGGCGGGTACTATTTAATGAAGTTGCCAGTTGAGGAGCTGTGAGGCAACAATTACTCAAACTAGAGACTCTTATGTACTTGTGGTGTTGCTCAGTTGTACAGCGGGGCCTCGTACTTCTCTTTCTACTCTGGTTAGAGCAGGGGTCTCAAACTCCAGGCCTCGAGGGCCGCACACAGTGCAGGTTTTTAGGATGTCCATAGCATTTGACAGTTGGTAATCAAACTACCAACTGTCAAATTCTAAAGAAATACTGAAAACCTGGACTGTGTGTGGCCGTCGAGGCCTGGAGTTTGAGACCCTGGGTTAGAGCCTGTTTGTGCTCTCCTCTGAAGGGAGTAGCACACATCGTTGAAGGAAATCTTCAGTTTCTTGGCAATCTCTCGCATGAAATAGTCTTCATTCCTAAGAACAATAATAGACTGTCGAGTTTCACATGAAAGTTCTCTTTTTCTGGCCATTTTGAGAGCTTCATAGAACAAACAAATGTAATGCTCCAGATTCTTAAACCTCCTACTCCAAGGAAGGTCGATTTTATAGCTTCTCTAATCAGCCAAACCATTTTCAGCTGTGCTAACATACTAGTACAAGGGTTTTCTAAACATCTATTAGCCTTCTTACGGTTAACATAAAACACTGGAGTGGTGGTTGTTGGAAATGGCCTCTATACACCTGTGTACTGTAGATATTGCATTAAAAAACCAGACGTTTGCAGCTAGAATAGTCATTTACCACATTAACAATGTATAGTGTGTGTTTCTGATTCATTTATGTTAACTTCATGAAAAAAAAATGTGCTTTTCTTTTAAAAATAAGGAAATTTCTAAATGACTCCAAACTTTTGAACGGTAGTGTACGTAAAGCGCTATGGAATTAAAGGGGAACTCCGGGGAGATGAAAAAAAAAACTGTACTGTCCCTGCCCTCCTATATGATGAAACAGAGCTGTCCACTACAGTTCTAGGATCTGTAGATCACTTATAAATCAATAAAATCATGTCTGCTTCTCAGCTCTTGCCCCTCCTTCGGGGACAGAGAAATACAGTCATGCATAGTGCTAATGTTTCAGGGGACAGGAAGCTACCCAGTTGATATTGGGGAGGAGAGACTACAGAAGTGCTGAATCAATCAATGCAATGCTTTCCCTCTCCTCCTAGCCTCATACATGACTGTACACATTAGGCACTATCATATCATTGTACAGCAGAGAATCACAGCCTCGGCCTATATTTATATCTGCATTGTGACATTATTGCTATTTGAAAGGAGAATACCCTTGTTCTTGCATTACATAGGATGATATATCAGGGGCAGGACTGTAGTGTGACCATGGGGCCGGTGTCCACACCCCCTGTTTATACATAGTGTCATAAGTGTGATGAGGCATGAATGTAAGATGATCCAGGAGCCCCCAGTGTCACACATATGGATGCCACACATACTGGAAACACTGAATGTGAATATGATCAGGACACATTTTTATCCTAACGACCTTCCACACATCAGTTTATTTGGTACTAGCTGGGTGCCCGATGCACATGCATCGGGATTCTAGAAGAGCGAGTCTCTGACTCGCAATGGCCGCTTCGCGGCCAATTGCTGCGCGTCCAATGCTGCGCGGGCATAGCGAGTCGCCTTAGAACTGCTCGCAATGGCCGCTGCGCGGGCCAATGCTTCGGGCGTATCCACATGACCACGCTGACTCGCAGCGAGAGCGGACTCAGAAGGGGCAAAAAAACCCTTCGCAATTATATAATAGATGTGGTGATATTAATTACTTTTGCAGATAGTTCACATGCCCGTTACCATGAATGTGCCTTTTTATGTGTTCCTTTTTTTTCTGCAGAATGTTCCATTCTCTTTGGCAAACAGAGACATGTGAAACTTTAATCTAGACTGCGGATCATACCCCTAAATGCAACCCAATGGGGCCCAGTGGATAAAGAAAACAGATGTGATACATGCAGTGTTGGACTGGGGTGCTAAGGTTCCAGCAGTAACATTGACTCTGGTGACCCACAGATCAGCTACATGCAATATTACATTACCCTCATTCAGAAATAATAATATACTGGGTTTTGTGAAATAAATGATTAGATGCAGCTTCTGTCTATACATAGTGAATCAAGTTTATTGTGCCAAAGAGAGCCCATATAGAGAGGTGGGGGGCTGACTTCTGCACAGGGGCACACTGAGGGCCACTCCAAGCCTGCATCTATGTGTTGTACATATTTACTGTTTAATGGATAGAAGAAACTGAGCTACCGTAATTAGAAATTGTTTTCTTCATATGAGAAAAACGGATCCAACAAGGATTGGAAAAACTGATATAGTGACCAAAATGGGTCCAGCATAAAAAGATAAATAAATGCACGGACCATTTTTCTTGTGTGATATAACAACCCAATATGTTAAACCAGAACAGGAATGACACCAACAAAGGTCTTATATTTTTTTTTATTGCCCCAATGCATCTAGACTGAGATATGGAGCAACTTGGCGTCATAATAATAAAAAGTTACCTACTGTTTTGTTTCTAGAACGGACCAACCTAGTAACAGACCACAAACATACAATCACAAAAAATCCTGTATAGTCCTGCAGTCACATTAGCTTTTATTGTTCTATACGTCTTGTTAATCAGTTCAAAACTGATTTTGCTTTCTGCTTCCATTCCTGAGTAGGCACCATTTTTGCTTTTTTTGTGGAAAAATAAAGGCAATGAGTCTGGATATCAATTTTCACATTTTTATGACCACAAGGGACTTCTAAATACATTTAAAGATGTGTTCCCTACTGTAAAAATTACTTTTATAAGCCGGATACTTTTTTTTTTTAATAGAACAGGGCTAATAATAAAGTTTATGACTTGCACCGGCTTTTTAACCTGTCTTTTATTTATTTATCTCATACATTGTTCCCGAAATAAAGTTTTAAAAGGCAGCATCTCCATGTATAAGTACTCTCTTTTTAAACTTCGTTCCCCTGTAACTGGGGTTGGCACATTAGCCTATGGTATAGTGGAAATGCAGCCTCCTGACTGGGTAATCTATCACCCAGCATTTCCTTCTCCCTCCCTACACCCTAAGATCACATGGCTGCTGGCTTTAGAGGGCAAACATTGTTAGTGCTTCTTATTACTGTATACACAGTGCTAGTTCAGGGCTGTGTAAACAGCAAACAAAAAGGCAGAGACTGTAATAAACTGCCTCTGCCTTCTCTATGTGGATTTTTGTTCTTTCTGACAGCCAAGACCATTTCCACATGCAGCTGCTTGACTATATCATGGCATTTTAAACCATCACTGCAGAGTAAAACACAGACCACTCAGACCTCTATCATGTACAGACGGACGGTCATGATGTAGTTGACATACCAAATGTAACAAAGCCTAATAGCCTAAAGTAGAAGACACAGCTGGCCCCATTCACTGTAGTAGACACATGCTACAAGTGGCCAAAGCAGCACTACGCAGAGAAAATTTTTGAAAAGGGGCCCAGTGTTAATACAGAACAGTGGCCCCTTTATTCTCCAAATCAGTGGCCGTACCAAAGGTCAGCCCCCACCCTCATACATTGATATCATAGCCTTGCATTTATCATGAGATATATTTAGAGATGTACAAAATCTGAAAAGTCCTGTAAGCCGGGAACTCTGCAGGTGGTGCACAATGCTTCATACCAGTGACATAATTGAAGCTAATGGGCTCTGATGCAAAAACTCCAAAGGGGCCCCCAATTATTGCAAATCTTACATAGCATTAAACTTTTTTAATTGGACAAAAGAACATCTGGGGCCCCTACGCTCTAGGGCCCAGGTGCGATTGGAACCCCTTCTCCTATAGTAGTTGCGCCCCTACTTCATACCTTCCAAGGAGCAATTCTTTTGATTCTGTGTTGTTGGACCAATGCTAGCTATAATGTTCTGACTTTAATTAACATTTTTGTACTTTGGTGATATTTTTGTGTTTGAACCCCACGTCACCTTACAGCAGGGGTCTCAAACTCGCGGCCCGAGGGCCGCATGCGGCCCTGGGGCCTCACTATGCGGCCCGCGGCACCTTGGACAACATAATGATACATCGCCCCAGTGCAGGGGGCCGCTGCAGTCCCTGCTGTGTAATGACTTCTGTCCGCAGCACTAACAAGCTCTGCCACTCAGCAAGATAAATGCAAGCTGCCAGCCAATGAGAGGCCCGCAGCTGATGGCAGAATATGACGTCACCTGCAGGCCTCTGGCTGGCAGATTGCATTGATCTTGATGAGCAACAGAGCTTGTCTGAGCGGCGACTGGAGGAAGTCATAGCACAGCGGAGGCCGGAAGTCAGCACAGCGGGGACCGCGGTGGCCCCCTGCACTGGAACAATGCATCATTAAAGTGAGAAAAGTGTGAGTGTGTGTGAGAGGATGTGTGTGAGGGTGTGAGTCTGTGAGTGAGGATGTGTGTATAAGAAAGTGTGTGCGAGTTTCAGTGTGTGTTTGAGTGTGAGTGTAAGAGTGTGTATGAGAATGTATGAGAGTGTGTGTGTGTGTGTGGGGGTTTGTGTGTGAGTATGATAGAGTGTGTATTTGAGTGTGTAAAAAGAAGTTAAATTAGGACGGGGGGCATCACTATAAAAGTAGATCAGGATGGGGGACATCACTATAAAAGGGGATCAGGATGGGGGACATCACTATAAAAGGGGATCGGGATGGGGGACATCACTATAAAAGGGGATCGGGATGGTGGCATCATCACTAAAGGGGATAAAGATGGGGGACATCACTACTAAAGGGGAATGGGGTGGGGGCTTTCACTAGAAAAGGAGATCAGAAAGGGGGACATCACTAGAAAAGGGGATCAGGATGGGGGACATCACTACAAAAGGGGATCAGGATGGGGACATCACTAGAAAAGGGGATCAGGATAGGGGACATCACTATAAAGGTAGATCAGGATGGGGGACATCACTACAAAAGGAGATCAGTATGGGGACATCACTACAAAAGGGGACCATGATCGATGGTGGACATCACTAGAAAAGGGGATCAGAATGGGGGACATCAGTAGAAAAGGACATTACTACAAGAATGGGATCAGGATTTGTACTTTACTACATTGAGCAAAAAATTCTGGTACTAAAAATATCACTTCAACCTACAAGGGATGCGGCCCCCCGCTGTAAATGTTTTTCTATGTGCGGCCCACCAACCCAGCCGAGTTTGAGACCCCTGCCTTACAGTATGTGCACATAATTTTTGGAGGCATGTTGAAACTAATTAAAGGTAGCCTTGTCAACACAAAAACTGAAATTTAACTACCGTATTTATACCTCCACATAGGGGACTAAGCCTCTAAAAATCATATTTGTACAGTGGATTATAGTAAATTTATTTTAGAGAAAAACAGTTTTATTATATAAGAAAAAGCATCTTTGGTGCATCTTTGGAGTGGCCAAGGGCTCAATGCACCTTTCCACCCACTTATTATTATGCTGCATCCTCCTCTTCATGGTGATTGAAAGCAAATGCTGCCTAATCTAATTCCCCAGCCCTGCACATGCTGACACTAGAGGCCTGAGTGCCTGCACACTCGTGGTTAGTGAATGCAGGGGCGTGAGTTCTTCTTTCCTTCTGTGTTCAGGGGTAGTGATGGGTGAACCCGCCAATGTTCGGGTTCAACAAACTCATCCAAACTTTTTTCTAAACTTTGGGGTCTAAAGTGGCTCGAACTTGAGTCCAAATCCTGAATTCGTAATGTAAAGTTATGAGATGAGGGCTAGAAGGCTGTGAAAGGAAGAAGATAGCTACTAAACAACATTATACTTATCGGCGTCCACCCGCTTGTACTTCTGGGGCCGCTCATTAACTTCCTGGATATTCACTGCAGAGAGATCTAACAGCCAATCACAGACGCTGTCACAGAGAATTGGCACACCAAAACCACAATGCGTTTTTTGCCGATTTCATGCTCTTTAGGTGCAATTTTGGCACAAAACTGCATGCATTGTGTTCAACGTTTTCATCTGCATCTCCTGGCCCAAAAAAGCACAAAAACCACAATGCAGTTTTTGCCGCAGATTTCATGCTTTTTTTGGTGCATTGTGTTCAATGTGTTCATCTGCATCTCTTAGGCAAAAAGAGCACCAAACCTGCCACACTTTTTTGCCGCATATTTCATGCAATGTTGCCACAAAACTGCATGCATTATATTCAATATGTTCTTCAGCATCTCCTGGCCCAAAAAGCACCAAAACCAAAACAGTTTTCGCCGCAGATTTCATGTTTTTTTGGTGCACTGTGTTCAATGTGTTCATCTGCATCTCAGGACACTAAACTCACAATATAGTTGAGCCCTTTTTATAAAATTATTCCTTGAAATAATTTAAAAAAATGACATGGGGTTCACCTTATTTTTGTATGCCAGCCAGGGTCAGCAAGCAGGTATAGGCAGCCCCCTACCCCCAGCTGCCTATTTTTACCTGGCTGGAAACCAAAAATATAGAGAAGCCCTTTTTTTTAAAATTATTTCATGAGTTTCATGAAATAATTTTAAAAAATTACATGGTGCTTCACCGTATTTTTGGTTTCAAGACAGGTACAACTAGGCAGCTGGGGCTGGGGCTGAGTAGTGCAGGATGGCCCATGCTTTTTGGGGCCTCCCCACTGTGAATTGCAACCCGCATCTGCCCCAGAAAATGGTACATTCATAGAAGCGCCATTTTCTGGCACTGCAACCTAGACTTTTCCAGTGGCCCTGGTGGTGTTGGCATGCTAAGTAATAAAGGGGTTAATGCCATCTTTGTATTGGCTGCTGGCACTAAGCCTGAAATTCTTAGTGTAAACAGTAAAAACACAACACCGAAAAAAAAACATTTAGAAATAAAATACAAGACATCCCTGTTTCCCATTTTTAATTAACAAAAAAAAAACCTTCCCTCTGATATAATCCACAGGTAACATCTTCAGCTCTGCTGCATATGTCTGTGAGCAGACGCCCATTCTCTGTGACAGCGTCTGTAATTGGCTGTTGGTCCCATCTGCAGTAAATATCTAGATAATGAGCAGCACTGGAAGTAAACGCAGCGGGGTAATGGGACGCGGTAAGTATAATGCTGATTAATAACTATTTTCTTTATTTTTACAGCTCCCCCGCCCCCGAAACCAAACAGTAACATGGACTTCCCAGGAAAGACTGTGTTCGAGATCTGCGCCCAAACACTAGGTGTTCGGTACGGACCCCGAACTTTACAGTGCAGTTTCACCCATCACTATGTCACTCGCTGCACACTGGATTACAAAGGCAGCTGTTGTCAACGGTGAATAGAGAAATATAAGAATGTGCACAGTGCCAGTGTACGCATGCTCTCATCTCCCTCTCCTGTATACAGAAGTCACACATTATTGTGTGAAGCGAGCAGCCATTATATATATGAAAAGGAGATGAGAACAATAATAAAGCAGGAAACACATTATGTGAGATGCATGTAAGATACTTGCATGAGTCTCCCATGACTAACCCAGAACAACCACTGTCTCTCTGGATGGGAGTGAGGCAGCTGCTTTTGTTTCTATGAAGCTGACACGCTCCCATTCAGAGAGGCAGGGGCCGTTCTGGACTCATGCAAGTATAATGTGTCTCTGGCCTAACACTGTGTATTGGCCACACCAGCATCAGTATGTGCAGGGCTGGGAAATTGTATCAGGCAATAACTCAAAACGAATACTGCCAATCATCATACAGAAGTCTGGATATTGAATTTAAGGGGTGCGAAAAGATGCACCTAGCCCTTGGCCACGCTAAGTGTGCACCGAGGCCCCATTATTTACATATGCAATAAAATTATTTCTCTATAAAACAAAGTGATTGAAAATATAACAGTACAAGTATGATTTTTATAGGGTCTAAGTTCCCTATTTGAATGTCTAGTTCAATTTCAATTTAAAGGGATCCTGTCACCCCCAAAACACCTCCTAAGCTATTAAAAGCTGTCCCTAGAGCATATTAACACTTACCCTACACTCCTTTTACCTCCTAAATGCATATAGTCAAACTGAATCTAAACGTTATAAAAGTACCTCATTACTGATGATAATGAGTGACTATGGTATTAATAGTCACCCAGCCAGGCTGCCCCTCTTCATCATATCATGCCTGAATAGGCGTGATCTTCATCATAGATTCAAATGCGCGCCTCCCTGCGCGCCTCCCCACTCTCCCATTCCGTGCGGGCTTCAGTGTGGGGGCTGTATGACGCGAATCCGGCGCCAGGTGACGTATTTACACCCGCGCCGCTGTTAGCTTCAAGTCCCGCACTGCGCATGCGCATGTGCAGTACGGGGCTTGAAGCTCTAACAGCGGCGCCGGTGTAAATACGTCACCTGGCGCCGGATTCGCGTCATACAGCCCCCACACTGAAGCCCGGACGGAATGAGGTACTTTTATAACGTTTAGATTCAGTTTGACTATATGCATTTAGGAGCTAAAAGGAGTGTAGGGTAAGTGTTAATATGCTCTAGGGACAGCTTTTAATAGCTTAGGAGGTGTTTTGGGGGTGACAGGATCCCTTTAAAGAAATGCTCCTTTTGGGGGAAGTTTTTCATTTCTGAGGCTCTTTGGCAACGTTTTTTTCCCTGATGTTTGTTTTTGCAGCCTTTTATTGAACAGTGCTTGGTAGGAGTGGATTTAATCGGGAACCAATTCAAAGAAAATATTTCCCTTTTCTTTTTTAGCATCAGACATTTTTCAAAACCTGAAGCGTAAAAAAACACTTAAAAGATTTAAAGGGAATCTGTCAGCAGGTTTTTGCTACGTAAGCCGAGGACAGCATGCTGCAATGGTTAGCAAACAAAAAGCAACTGTGCTTCTCTTATTAGGGTCTGTGCAATTGTTTACATAATCTAAATGCTTTATTGCCTTGTGATTATCATTACAGCACTACAAACCTGTGTGCAGTCCGACCCACCCCCTGCTGTGATTGGCACCTCACATTCAATGCCCAATCTCTATTGAGGGCCTGGTGTTTGTGGGTGCAGCTCTCCTGTATTCCTGAAACTACATTCTTTAAACAAGATATCCCATAAAAAGTTACACATCATCACGTAGGAAATTAAGATTGGATTATGAAATGAAAATTCTAATAATACTCCTTATTTAACATATTAACAGCAAAGTGGTTTTATAATCGAAGAGTCTTTCAAGCATTTTTTGGTGATTTTTCAGCAACAGCTCCAAAGTCTCATAAGTAATTTTGCTAAAATCTTTTTTTAACCATCAGCATGGGTTTATGAGATGTCAGTCCTGTCAAACTAGTCTGATCAGTATCTATGAGGAGACAAGTTTCAAACTGGACCAGGGAAACACAATGGTAAGTTGTCCATACAGACTTTTCAAAGGCGTTTGATATTTTGCCACACAAAATGTTGGTACATAAAATGAGAATAATGGGACTGGGGGAAAATATTTGTAAGTGGGTTAAGAACTAGCTCAGTGATAGGAAACAAAGGGCGGTTATTAATGGAACACACTCAGTATGGGTCACAGTTAACAGTGGGGGTACTACAGGGGTCAGTATTGGGCCCTCTTCTTTTTAACATGACCTTGTAGGGGGCATACAGAGTAGAATCTCAATATTTGCAAATGACACTAAACTCTGCAGGGTAATCAACACAAAGGAGGACAATTTAATATAACAGAAGGATGTATGTAAGCTGCAGTTTTGGGCTGAGAAATGGCAATTGAAGCTTAATGTAGATAAATGTAAGATTATGCACTTGATAAGAGGAAATTAAATTTATAAGTATGTACTAAATTGTAAAATACCGGATAAAACTGTCAAAGAAAAAGACCTGGGTGTATGGGTGGCCGGGAAACTCACATTTAGTGGCCAGTGTCAGGCAGCTGCTGCCAAGGATAATAAAATAATGGGATGCATTAAAAGAGGCATAGATGCTCATGAGGAGAACATAATTTTACCTCTATACAAGTCACTAGTGCGACCACACTTAGAATACTGTGTACAATTCTGGTCTCCGGTGTATAAGAAAGACATAGCTGAACTAGAGCGGGTCCAGAGAAGAGCAACCAAGGTTATTAGAGGACTGAGGGGTCTGCAATACCAAGACAGGTTATTAAACTTGGGGTTATTCAGTTTGGAAAAACAAAGGTTAGTGGCGATCTTACTACAATGTATAAATATGTACAGAGCCTTTTCTAATGGTCTCTTTACTCTTAGGCCTGAGACAGGGACAAGGGGGCATCCTCTACGTCTGGAGGAAAGAAGGTTTAATCATAATCACAGACGTGGATTCTTTACTGTAAGAGCAGTGAGACTATGGAACTCTCTGCCACATGATGTTGTAATGAGTGACTCACTACTAACATTTAAGAAGGGCCTGGATGCCTTTCTTGAAAACTATAATATTACCAGTTATGGGCAGCAGATTCAGTGATGGGAACGTCGATCCAGGAAAGTAGACTGACTGGGTAATCGAGAAGGGATTTTTCCCCTCATATGGAGCTATTAGTGTCTGCCCCATGGGGTTTTGGCCTTCCTCGCTATCAGAAGTCCCCAACCTTTCTGACCTTGATAGCCACATTCAACGAGAGGTTTGAGAGCTACATCCAGCTCCTGCCACATCCGAAGTGACACCCAGAGCCCCCATTACCATTATAATGACAACAAAAACATTTCACAGAAATCACAACAAGGCAGTATACCAAGATCCAGTGGTTCCTACTTTACCCACATTAATTTTTGCTCTTATATGCGAGGCTACTCATAAAAGTCAACATCTTGAGACCTTCTCTTCTTACCTGTCGCTAGACCTGGTGTTTATGCTCGAAACTGGAAGGCCCGCAAGCCACATGTGGCTTTAGAGCTACACGTTGGGGACCCCTGCTCCCGATCAACATGTTAGACTATAGGTTGAACTCTATTGAGTTAAAGTGAATTTATCAGCTGTTTTTTTGCTAGCTCATCTGAGATCCGCATGATGTAGGAAGAGACCCTGAATCCAATGATTTATCACTTAGATAACTGGCTGCAGCGGTTCTGACACAATCAAAGTTTTTAAATTTAGCAATGCAGCAGAGCTAATAGAGCTGCCCCCGTCTACACCAGGCTCGGTAGAAAAAGTGTATAGAAGACAGTGTAAATTAGCTAATCAAAGCATGGGGCGTGCTGGACTTGTGCTAGGTGTCCAGCAATGATAAGCTAGTGGGCCTAAGACAAAAACTGCAGGTAAACAATAGCACACGTTGTGATAAGAGAGAGATTACTGAATGGTTTGTTAACTCTTAAGGGGGTGTCACACGCGTCAATGTCGTCAGTGAGATGATTGCTGACGACATTGACGGATGATCGCTGGTGAGCTGTCACACAGGCAGACTCACCAGCGATCAATGGACCAGAGACATCGTGGAAACGATTTAAGTATCGTTTCCGCGATGTCTTGCTCCCGCTGCCAGCCTGCTGGAAGCGGGAGCAGGCTGGTCTCCAAGGTAAACTGCGGGTATCTAGGCAGCGCGCGCTGCCTAGATACCTGATGTGTACCTTAGTTACCAGCCTCCTCCGCTCACCGGCTGGTATCTAAGGTACACAGCGGGTAACTAGGGTCCCTAGTTACCCACTGTGTACCTTAGATACCAGCGCGCGCTGCCTAGATACCCGCAGTTTACCTTGGATACCAGCTCCCAGCGCTTGTGAGAGGCGCTGGGAGCTGGAATATCGCTACTCCCGGTGTCACACGCAGCGATGCTGTGTGTCCACCGGGCGACCATCGCCAGTTTTAGGACAGATTCTAAAACCTGGCGATCATCAACCAGCGATTTATCGCTGGTTGATTCAGTATGTCACACGCGTCAATATCGCTGCAACGTCACGTGCAGCCGTGATCGTGCAGGCGATATTGACGCGTGTGACATACCCTTTAGGGTACCGTTACACGTCGCAACATTGCATGCAATTTCACTTGCAATTTGCTGGTTGCAGTGAAATCATGGACACATTGTTCTATTTTGTTGCCGTGTACAAATGGAACAATGAGTCCATGATTTCACTGCAACCAGCAAATTGCAAGTGAAATTGCATGCAATGTTGCGACGTGTAACGGTACCCTTACAGCACGCTGCAATAGCTAAACCTGTAGACAGACTCACTTTAAATCTACCTTCAACCTTAAAAACTATTAAACTGTTTTCAGGAAAATTAGGGGACGTAAAAGCAAAGGTTTAAAATAACAAAATGAAGCAAAGTCCTATACTGTTTTCCTTTTGGCTTCAGTGGACACCTGTTGTAGACGGGATATCACTGCTGCAACCCAGTGTGGAGCAACAGGGAGGCAGCACTGGAAGGGCTTCAATGGGTTAAGGCCACTTTACACACACCAACTTATCTGTCCAACTTCTGAACAACTTACTGGTTGCAGTAAAATCATGGACACATTGTTCCATTTGTACACAGCCACAAAATGGAGCAATGTGTCCATGATTTCACAGCAACCAGTAAGTTGTTCAGAAGTTGGACAGATAAGTTGGTGTGTGTAAAGTGGCCTTAAGAAGAAGTAGATAGGGGTATCACAAAAATTGTATAAGGTTAAAAATAGGGGTCTGCTTGTCTACTCTTATTTAGTCCCTTTGACTTGAATACAGCGGATCCGCGATACTAGACTTAACCCATGAGAAGGAACACAGTAATTAATTTCAAGTACTGAAAAGCTGTATTGATCCAGCAATATTTCACAATAGTATACTTTTCTTATAATGTGAGAAATACCAGAAATATGTCATAGAGTAGCTTTGTTTGGTAGGAAGGAGGAGAATAAGGGTTAAAATCAACAAGATGTCACAAGGACAAGCCAGGTAAGTATACTCAAAGTAGTTTATTAGGTCTACGCGTTTCGAAGTGTAAACTTCTTCAGGACATAAACTACAACAAATAATAAATGTTGAACAGAGCACATTTAGGTTATGTTCACATGGTCAGTTATTCACATCAGTTTTTATAAGCCAAAACCGGGAGTGGATGAAAAACACAAAACGTGGTGATGTCTTTCTGTTAGGTCACATTCACACGTTGAAGGATTCAAAGGGACAATGTGTTACCGGTCCACGCTGCCACAGAAGACACGTAGCCAATAGCTTCAAGTTACTTCTAGTTTATTGGATCCATCCGACGCGTTTCAGGGCCTGCTATGCTCCTTCATCAGGGAATACATCAGGCTCTCCAGACTTTGAAGTTTGACATACTACATTCACACATTGAGTATTTAGTCAGTATTTTACATCAGTACTTAAAAGCCAAACCCAGGAGTGAAAAACTGACCAAAAGCTGAACATATGAACGTAGCCTTATATAGCAGACACAAGTTGAAAAAGAAGCGCCAAGCAGCTCCAGTGTCATGTGACAGAGCCGTTGTCAGGTTGAATAAATTTATACCAAAAACTATGGATAAAAAAAGGTGTATAAGTATAAGAAGGGAGGACATAGAAAATAGTAAAAGAAATAATGACAATAAAAGAATAGCTGAATGCAATTATATTGGTGTCCGTATCTCTCCCAGCTTAGTTTGGTGGCACTAGTTGGGTCACACGTATGTCCCAGTATATGACCAGAGCCTTACATGTGGTCACACATCTTGTCTGCATACAAATCCTATTTCGAGGATCAGACTATTTGGCATTTACATTATGGAGAGCATTTTACAGTTTCTGAAACGGTTAATCTCATTAGATAAAGGATTACGGTAATATATTTCTGAAACTTCACGTAGTCAACGTGTCAATTTTTCAGGATCGCTCCTTATTCCATAGTTTGCACGTGACTGACAACCTCGAGAGATCTGCATCCATTATAGAAAATGTATGTGTTCATCACTGGGATTACAGTAACATTTTCATCTGGTAATGGGGGTCAGAATAGAAAATACCCAGAAGTCATAAGATGAAATTGATTTCCTTGACTAAATCCATGAATTCCGTGACATAGGAGCCATATTTCTAACTAGATGATAATAGACAGTGAGGGGGAAGTGTATACTGGTTATAGACAGTGAAGGGGAAGCGTATACTGGTTATAGACAGTGAAGGGGAAGGTATACTGGTTATAGACAGTGAAGGGGAAGTGTATACTGGTTATAGACAGTGAAGGGGAAGTGTATACTGGTTATAGAAGTGAAGGGGAAGTGTATATTAACTGGTTATACTGTATGAAGTGAAGGGGAAGTGTATACTGGTTATAGAAGTGAAGGGGAAGGTATACTGGTTATAGACAGTGAAGGGGAAGTGTATACTGGTTATAGACAGTGAAGGGGAAGCGTATACTGGTTATAGACAGTGAAAGGGAAGCGTATACTGGCAGGTACGAAAGATGTGACATCCATGATCGGGGCCGGGAGACCTCACTGAGAACATTTTAATGCTCTATGGGATTGGTACTGCACCATGGGATATTAACTCTGGCCCATAAATTAGTTTTCCCGAGAGAAGCACACAGACCTGAGATACCCCCACCCCAAGTCTTAAGAAAACACCTCTTCCCACCCTCCCATCATCTATCATCTACCTGATGCATTGCAGTATATCTGCTGATGCTACAGAAAGCCTGATGATGGAAGGAGGAGGGGGGAGTATGGGGCCTTTAGGAATTATTAGACATTATATGGTTGATGAAGAACTGGGGCGACCTATAAAGTGAGATACAGATTATGCCGATGATCATGCTTAGATATTCTATATGGACCCACGATGTGCCTGATCCTTCCAAGCATTCCTATTAACCCAGATTGGTCCAGGACAGCGAGCACCTCAATACTGATGATGCCAATGCAGAGAGATCATGTAACTCTCATCAGGGAAGATGGCAATGTATGATGAAAAGGGAGGACTGATAATGGAATGGATCAGCAATGAGAGGTGTCAAGTGTCAAGAGGAAAAAATAAAGGTGAAGAATGGAACGAGGGTTAGAGCCACAGATGGCACAGAGTAATGGAAGGAGGGGGTCTGTAATCACAGATATATGGAGGTGTAGGGTCAATAATCAATATATGGAGGTGCAGGGTCAATAACCAATATATGGAGGTGCAGGGTCAATAACCAATATATGGAGGTGCAGGTCAATAATCAATAATGGGGTGCAGGGTCAATAATTGGGGGTGTGGGGTGAAGAGGACAGACAGTAATCACACATATGGAGGTGTAGGGTCAATAATCAGGGGTGCGGGGTGAAGAGGACAGACAGTAATCACACATATGGAGGTGTAGGTCAATAATCAATATATGGTGGTGCAGGGTCAATAATCAGGGGTGAAAAGGACAGACGGTAATCACACATATGGAGGTGTAGGGTCAATAATCAGGGGTGCGGGGTGAAGAGGACAGACAGTAATCACACATATGGAGGTGTAGGGTCAATATCAATATTGGTGGTAGGTAATATCAGGTGAAGGACAACAGTAATCACACATATGGAGGTGTAGGGTCAATAATCAGGGGTGAGGGTGAATAGACAGACATAATCACACATATGGAGTGAGGTGTAAGGACAGACAGTAATCAACATATGGAGTGTGGTCAATAATCAGGGAGATGGTGGAGAGCAGGAGCATTAATCACACATATGGAGTGTAGGTCAATAGAATATAGGAGGTGCAGGGTCAATAATCAGGGATGGGTGAGAGCAGACATTAATCACACATATGGAGGTGTAGGGTCAATAATGAATATATGGAGGTGCAGGGTCAATAATCAGGAATGGGGTGAAGAGGAAAGCATAATCACACATATGGAGGTGTAGGGTCAATAATCAGGGGAGATGGGTGGGAGCAGGAGCATTAATCACACATATGGAGGTGCAGGGTCAATCAGGGTTCCTGGCAGCTGTATAGGGGCAGAGATTACAGATATTGAGGTGCAGGGGCAATAATCAGGGGTACAATTAGGAGGGAGGGGTTATTTTCACAGATATAGGAAGGAAACAAGGAGGGGGTTACTAGTCACAGGTATGAGGAGGTGGAGAGTCAGAATGCTGGGCACAGTGTAGGCTGGAGACAACAGAGGATCAAAGGAGCCAAAAGAAATATGTGATGGATGCAATGGAGACACATGGGGCACAGGTGTGATCTAGATCAGGGAAGGAAAGAATGCAGGGGAAATCCAGAGAGGGAAGAAGCAGAGCAGCAGCAGGTAGGTGGGAATGATCAGGGCACAAAGTACCACACAGATAGGGGAGGAGAAGGCAGGATGTGTGATGGGCTCCACCGATGGTAGAAGGGATCAATGGCTGAGTATTATGGAAGCTGCCCTCCACCTGGGCACAGGGTCACCACAGGGTCAGGATAATGGAGGAAATGAAGGCACAAGGTGCAATGTGCAGGTGGCAGAGAGCAAAAGCATCCAAGCAGCAAGTGTCCCCCCCTCCTCCTCTGCGGATAACACTCACCCAGCTCTGACATGGCACAGATCACAGCAGCTACAACCCAGAGCAGCTCTAGACGCATCCTTCATACATAATCACTCAGCCCTGGGCACAGGGGGCAGGAGGCAGCTTCACCCTGGTGGCAGTGGACATCAGCCCGGCTCCTTTGTGTGCTGCTGTCACCATCGGGCAGTAGTGAGCTGTGAGGAGGATGGATGCAGGATCTGCAGTGTGGGGAGATCCAGTATTACCATAGAGGAGACACGTGAGGAACATTCCCCTCCTCCTCCACCTTCATCTTCATCATTCCTCCCCTGCACCCCCAATACCTATCAATCTTCTCTCCCCATATCCTTCCATATATAATAACACCAGCTGCTTCTATCACTTATATTACACTTGCAACATGTCATACTGCAGGCAATACATGGAGCAATACTCTACATGGAATAATATCACATAGATCCTGCATACATGACATACACTGAATACACATCATATGTACACAGCACCACATCCATACCTTCCATCCATGGGCATATTAACCCTTAGTGGATCACTGCAACTATACACTTCTTACAGGTCAGATGAGGCCACATATTTCATTTTCCTCTTAGGGTATATTCCCATGAAATGGTTTTGTTACAGAAAATCAGAAAGTTCATGACATGTCGATGATGAACAACATTGTATTGGTGACAAACATGGATTTCTACAAGCCCTAGCAAGAAAACTGGGAAAGTTACACATTTCTGCAGCCAGCTTGACACTTGGGAGTTTACCATTGGTATTCTTCTGGTAGGGCAATTATACTTTCATAGCCTTTAAGGTTGAAGATAGACTTAAGTCCATCAAGTTCAACCTATAGCCTAAGGCCCCTTCACATCACAATTTTTGGGGATCCATGGCTATCTGTTGTAAAACTAATAGCCACTGATCCGATTTGGCCCCCTTGTATCCCTATGGGCACGGATTAGTACTTAATAACCATCTATGTGTGCAGGGATCCAATTGTGTCCGCTTTTTTCACATCCTCAAAATCGGAGACTGCTCCAGTTTTGGGCACATCGGACAGAATCGAACAGTATTGGATCCGACGTAGTCCTATTCAAATAACATGGAGGTTGGATCCAGGAAAAAACTGGAACGTTTCCCGGATCCGATATTAGTATACTGAGCAGGCACTATAGGCACTCCTATAGAATCAATATACACATGGGGGTCCTGATTTCCTTTGATATTTGTACCACCACTCCCCTTCTTGTCCTATAGAGGCCTTCTGATTTTGAGACACCCTCTCCTGCTACTATATGGAAAGGCATGATAGATTTAGACAGTGCACACTATCCTGTCCAATCACCTTTAAGTCCGGACCTAATTTTCATATTTCCACATATTCAGAAAACATCTGCCACAGATTGAAATCTGATGAGAAATGTGTTCCTTAGTAGCACTGCTAAACCTGGCACAAAACCCTTCGGCAAAATTCCCTAGAAATCTACCAGTTCCTTCATTGTGGAAAAAGTGTAATTACCTTTGTAGATAGTAATACCGTTACCAAGACTGGGCGCCTTAGTAACAATGGGATATTTCTGCTTCCATTTCTCACACACAGGGTCATTAGAGGACCTGATTGGTGAAAAAACTTAGAAAACGTTTTTCTATTTCAGAGGGACAGAGCCTGAATGGGTCTAGCTCCCACACAAACAAAGCAGTTAGATTTATTATATTGGCTATTTATCATTATATATTTATATATAACTAGAAATAGGCCCGATGCTATTGCATCGGGAGTGCGGTGAAATGAACAGGTGCCGTAGAAATATCCGCTGAAAAGTACAGTCCTCTCTCCAGAAAGTACGCTGCTGTTGCAGGATTTATATGGTGTATATGGTGGCTCAGTGGTTAGCACTGTATGGTGGCTCAGTGGTTAGCACTGTATGGTGGCTCAGTGGTTAGCACTGTATGGTGGCTCAGTGGTTAGCACTGTATGGTGGCTCAGTGGTTAGCACTGTATATGGTGGCTCAGTGGTTAGCACTGTATACGGTGGCTCAGTGGTTAGCACTGTATGCTGGCTCAGTGGTTAGCACTGTATGGTGGCTCAGTGGTTAGCACTGTATGGTGGCTCAGTAGTTAGCACTGTATACGGTGGCTCGGTGGTTAGCACTGTATATGCTGGGTCAGTGGTTAGCACTGTATGGTGGCTCAGTGGTTAGCACTGTATGGTGGCTCAGTGGTTAGCACTGTGTGGTGGTTCAGTGGTTAGCATTGTACATGGTGGCTCAGTGGTTAGCATTGTATGGTGGCTCAGTGGTTAGCATTGTATGGTGGCGCAGTGGTTAGCATTGTATGGTGGCTCAGTGGTTAGCATTGTATGGTGGTTCAGTGGTTAGCACTGTATGTGGTGGCTCAGTGGTTAGCACTGTATGGTTGCTCAGTGGTTAACATTGTATACGGTGGCTCAGTGGTTAAACTGTATGGTGGCTCAGTGGTTAGCACAGTATATGGTGGCTCAGTGGTTAGAACTGTATATGGTGGCTTAGTGGTTAGCACTGTATACTGTGGCTCAGTGGTTAGCACTGTATGGTGGCTCAGTGGTTAGCACTGTGTGGTGGCTCAGTGGTTAGCACTGTATATGGTGGCTCAGTGGTTAGCATTGTATGGTGGTTCAGTGGTTAGCATTGTATATGGTGGCTCAGTGGTTAGCACTGTATACTGTGGCTCAGTGGTTAGCACTGTATACGGTGGCTCGGTGGTTAGCACTGTATATGGTGGCTCAGTGGTTAGAACTGTATATGGTGGCTCAGTGGTTAGCACTGTATATGGTCGCTCAGTGGTTAGCACTGTATACGGTGGCTCGGTGGTTAGCATTGTATAGTGGCTCAGTGGTTAGCACAGTATATGGTGGCTCAGTGGTTAGCACTGTACACGGTGACTCAGTGGTTAGCACTGTATATTGTGGCTCAGTGGTTAGAACTTTATACAGTGGCTCAGTGGTTGGCACTGTATACGGTCGCTCAGTGGTTGGCACTGTATACGGTGGCTCAGTGGTTGGCACTGTATACGGTGGCTCAGTAGTTAGCACTGTATACGGTGGCTCAGTGGTTAGCACTGTATACAGTGGCTCAGTGGTTAGCACTGTATACGGTGGCTCAGTGGTTAGCACGGTATACGGTGGCTAAGTGGTTAGCACTGTATACGGTGGCTCAGTGGTTAGCACTGTATACAGTGGCTCAGTGGTTAGCACTGTATGCGGTGGCTCAGTGGTTAGCACTGTATACGGTGGCTCAGTGGTTAGCACCGTATACGGTGGCTCAGTGGTTAGCACCGTATACGGTGGCTCAGTGGTTAGCACAGTGGGGGGCGAGAGATAGCAGAGCAGGGTGGGGGCAGTGTAGAGCGAGGGAGAGCAGAGCAAGGGACAGCGCGGCGGAGCGGGTTGACAGCGCGGCGGGGCAGAGCAAGAAGAACAGAGCGGGGGTGAGTGGGGTAGAGCGGGGGAGAGAGTGGCAGAGTGAGGGAGGGCAGAGCAAAGCGACGGAGAGCGGAGCAGGGGTGAGTGGGGCAGAGCGGATGCACAGCACAGCAGAGCAAGAAGAACGGAGAGGGGGTGAGTGGGGCAGAGCGGAGGGACATTTGCAGTAGAGTGAGGGGACAATGGAGCAGAGTGGGGGCGAGAGAGGCAGAGCAAGGGAGATCGGAGCAAAGCAAGGGAGAGCAGAGCAGAGGTGAGCGAGGGGACAGCGCAGCAGAGCGGGGGGACAGCGCCTCAAAGGAAAAAGTGCAGAGAGCAGGGGAGAGTGGAGAAGAGCAGGGGTGAGCGGGGGGGACAGCCGCAGCAAAAGCGGAGCAAAGCGAGGGAGAGCAGAGCAGGGGTGAGCGGGGGGACAGCTGCAGTAGAGCAAGGGGACAATGGAGCAGAGCAGGGGTGAGTGGAGCAGGGGGGGGCAGTGGAGCAGACTGCGGGAGAGTGAGGAAGAGCAGGGGTGAGCGGAAGGACAGCGCAGCAGAGCGGGGGAGAGAGGGGCAGAGCATTGGAGCAGAGAGTTGGGGCAGTGGAGCAGAGAGGGGGGGGCAGTGGAGCATTGTGGGGGGGAGCAGTGGAGCAGAGAGGGATGGCAGTGGAGCAGAGGGGGGCCAGTACAGGAGAGTGGGGTGCAGTGGAGCAGAACAGAGGCAGTGGAGCATTGGGCGGGGCAGTGGAGCAGGGCAGGGGGGCAGTGGAGCAGAGGAAGGGGGCAGTGGAGCAGAGGAAGGGGCAGTAGAGGTGATGGAGGTGAGTACAGTGTGGGTGACAGCCCGGAGTGCGGTGCTTACCATTCTGTGAGGGGTGTCCTAATATGGCGGTCTGCGCACTTCCTGGGCGGCACAGTGGATTGTGATTGCGCGACATCCAAGATGGCGTCGGAAAGTCTCGCGAGACTTCCCGGCCCCCATCTTGGATCTCGCGAGATGGCGCCCAGAAGCATCGCGACACTTCTTGGCCGCCATCTTGGATCTTGCAAGATCCAACATGGCGGATCATCGTCGAGGATGGATGTCGCCGGGCCGGATGGGGTGGATCCAACATGGCGTCGGCGTCGCGGAGAAGATGAGATGTCGGCGGAGGAGAAGATCGGATGTCGGCGACGGCGTGCAGGAGATGATCGGATGTCGGTGGCGTGTTAGCGGACGGGTGTCGGTGAGTATAGATGTCAGCATGAGAGTGCATGGGGGTAGGAGTGTGAGACTATACAGAGAGGGGGGGAGTATATGAAGTAGCCGGGGGATCGCGTGTGTGTGGAGGTGCAGAAAGAGAGGGGGGGTGTGGTGAGGAGTGTGATGGTGTGTCAGTGGAGAGTGTGGGGCAGAGCAGAGGCTTTTGATGGCAGTAGTGGGGCTTTGAAAGCCCCACTACCGCCAAAGGTCAGCTGCCTTGGGTCACCCATGACGGGTGTACAGCCAGCTTCTGTCACGGATGTGACATAGTGATACCGTTACATAGTGACATAAGTTCGCTTAGGGCTTTTATTATAATAGATAGAATACATACAGCAGTACTGGTGTGCAGTGGTGCCAGTGTGCAGCGGTGCCAGAGTCCAGGAGGGGACAGCAGGTGCGGTCAGGAGGGGGCCGGGGGACAGTGGCTGGGTGCTGGCAGGAGGGGGCTGGGGAACAGCGGGCAGAAGGGGGCCGGGGAACAGCGGCCATGTGCGGGCAGGAGGGGGCCGAGAAGAGCGGCGGGGTGCGTGCAGGAGGGGGCCGGGGGACAGTGGCCGGATGCGGGCAAGAGGGAGCCAGGGGGACAGCGACCGGGTGCGGGCAGGAGGGGGCCAGGGGGACAACGACCCGGTGCGGGCAGTAGGGGCAGGGGGGCCCTCCTGCCCGCACTTGGCCGCTGTTCCCTGGCCCCCTCCTGCCCGCAGCAGAGTGCTTAGTATAGTATACGGCGACTCAGTGGTTAGCAGAGTTTACGGCGGCTCAGTGGTTAGCAGAGTATATGGGGGCTCAGTGGTTAGCAGACTTTACAGTGGCTCAGTGGTTAGCAGAGTATACGGCGTCTCAGTGGTTAGCAGAGTAAACAGGGGCTCAGTGGTTAGCAGAGTATACGGGGGCTCAGTGGTTAGCACAGTATATGCTGGCTCAATAGTTAGCACTGTATACGGAGCCTCAGTGGTTAGCACTCTATGGTGGCTCAGTCATTGGCACTGTATATGGTGGCTCAATAATTAGAGCAGTAATGTGGCTCAGTGATTAGCACTGTATGGTGGCTCAGTGGTTACACAGTATGGTGGCTCAGTGGTTACACAGTATGGTGGCTCAGTGGTTAGCACAGTATGGTGGCTCAGTGGTTAGCACTGTATACGGTGGCTCAGTGGTTAGCACTGTATATGGGGCTCATGTTAGCACTGTACGTGCTCAGGTTAGCACTGTATGGTTGCTCAATGTTTAGCACTGCACGGTGGTTCAGTGGTTAGGACAGTATGGTGGCTCAGTGGTTAGCATTGTACGGTTGGTCAGTGGTTAGCACTGCGCGGTGGCTTAGTGTTTAGCAAAGTATAGTGACTCAGTGGTTAGCACAGTATATGACCGCTCAGTGGTTAGCACTATATGGAGGCAGAGTGCTTAACTCTATATGGAGGCTCAGTGGTTAGCACAGCATGGTGGGTCAGTGGTTAGCACTGTATAAGGTGGCTCAGTGGTTAGCACTGTATAAGGTGGTTCAGTGATTAGCATTCTATGGTCGCTGAGTGTTTAACACTGTATACGGTGAGTCAGTGGTGCTTATGTGCTCAGTGTAGCACAGTATGGTGGCTCAGTGGTTAGCACTTACGTGGGTCAGTGGTTAGACTTGTGGCTCAGTGGTTAGCACTGTACGGTGGTTCAGTGGTTAGCACTGTATGGTGGCTCAGTGGTTAGCACTCTACGGTGGCTCAGTGGTTAGCACTGTACGGTGGCTAAGTGGTTAGCACTGTACGGTGGCTCAGTAGTCAGCACTGTACGGTGGCTCAGTGGTCAGCACTGTACGGTTGGCTCAGTGGTCAGCACTGTACGTTGGCTCAGTGGTCAGCACTGTACGGTGGCTCAGTGGTCAGCACTGTACAGTGGCTCAGTGGTCAGCACTGTACAGTGGCTCAGTGGTCAGCACTGCGTGGTGGTCAGTGGTCAGCGAGGACGAGGGCAGAGTGGTCAGCGGAGGACAGAGGGGCAGAGTGGTCAGCGGAGGACGGGGGGGCAGAGTGGTCAGCGGAGGACAGAGGGGCAGATTGGTCAGCGAAGGACGGGGGGCAGAGTGGTCAGCTGAGTACAGGGGGGCAGAGTGGACGACGGGGGGGGAGAGTGGCCAGTGGAGGACGGGGGGGGGAAGAGTGGTCAGCGGCAAAGTGGCGGCGACTTCCATGGTCCAATATGGCGTCCGGGAAGTTCGCGAGATTTGCCGGACACCGTGTTGGTTGTGGTGAGAACCAAAATGGTGTCCGGAAAGTCTCGCGAGAGTCGCGAGACTTCCCGGCCGCCATCTTGGTTTCGGCTTGTCCGGAGCGGCGAGACGCAAGATGATGGGCAGGATGTCGGAGGCGTCGTGGAGAAGAGGATGGGTGCGATCGGAAGGCCGGCGCGCGGGTGTGCGGACGGGTGGTGAGTATGATGTGAGCGTTGGGGGCAGAGCAATGGGTTGCAATCGGAAGTGGGGCAGTGAAAGTCCCCGCTACCGGCAAAGGGCGGCGGCCATATTGGTTAGGGTGGAAGGCAGGTTCTGTCGGATGTGACGTCATAAACGTTACATAGTGACGGAAGCTGGCTTAGGGAAATTATTATATAGGATAATTCAGAGACTTACTGTACTTTAAAAGGGTTGGTATTACGTAAAATGCACACATTTACATGTATTTAGTTTTAAACATATTGCACGGCTCTCACAGAATTACATTTTAAAATATGTGGCAATCATCTGTCAGATCTCTTATGTGGTGTAGTATACAGAGGATCTGTCAGCTATCCTATGTGGTGCAGTATACAGAGGATTTGTCTACTCTCCTATGTAGTGTAGTATATAGAGGATCTGTCAGCTCTCCTATGTAGTGTAGTATACAGAGGATCTGTTGGCTGTCCTGTTTTGTAGTATACAGAGGATTTGTCAGCTCTCCTGAAATTCCTTTTTGCAAATATTTGCACTCACTATTAAATAAATGTTGTGATGTGCAGGGAAAGACAACAGATTGTCCTTTAGGGTCCCTTTACACGCCACCACTGCAAGGTAGCAACTGCCTGGCATTGGGGATATTTGTGCCTGTTGCCATGAAATTGCTACGAAATGGCGGCGTGTAAATAGGGAAATTCCTCCTGTGTCCTGCAGTTGATTTGAATACCTGTTGCTGTGCCGTGCTCAAAAACCCAAGGCAACACAAAGGCCCAAATGCCATGGTAGTGGCGTGTAAACGGGGCACAAGGATGGAATTTGCGTCGCCTAGTGATTTCCCAGGGGCGTGCCACAGCGTCGTGGATACCACGCCCCATCAGCGATCATTGGTGGGGGCAACTGTGTTACGATTGGCCATCCCTTCTCAGGGCGCCATATTTAAAGAGCTGTCCATTCACACTCCACAATTGGAATGGCGTCATGTATTAGCCAGCCTTCCTGCACAGCCTGCTCAATCATGACGCTATTGCGTTGTCCAATCAGCGTGTTAGCGTCACGGAATACACAACTCTGTCACGCCTATGTACTTGCGGCGCGAAATATGTACGCCCATATTCGGCTGGGTTCACATTTGCGGACCCCTCCGCAGCGTTCTGCGGAGGGGATCCGCAATGTGACCGCAGCGGCCGCCAGCTCCTATCTTTATAATGGGAGCGCACGATGCTGCGCTTGACAGCGCATGACCGTGCGCACCCATTCACTCCCATATGTGATCTGTGCGCAGGCGGATGCCTGCACACAAATCACACAGTCTCGTCCGCACCAGGAATGCAACATGTCGCGTCCCTGGTGCGGACGAGACTGTGTGATTTGTGCGCAGGCATCCGCCTGCGCACAGATCACATATGGGAGTGCATGGGTGCGCACGGTCATGCGCAGTCAAGCGCAGCACCGTGCGCTCCCATTATAAAGATAGGAGCTGGCGGCCGCTGCGCACACATGGCGATTCCCCTCCGCAGAACGCTGCGGAGGGGAACTCCAGTCTGAAACCAGCCTTACTATGTGGTAGCGGTGTGTGAAGCAGCGAAGGTATTCAACAGGAAGTAAGCCGCAGGATCTGTCGGAACTTCCAGGGAACAAAGATACCTTCAGTTGACAACGCAATGGCGGCGTGTATATGCGGCATCAGCGATCGGTATCCACTGTCAAAAACGTGCGCATGCACGTGCGGTGGATACCGGTTGCTAGGCACTGTGGCGGCGTGTAAAGGTACCTTTAGAGGAACAGCATATGGGTCACTTGCTGTCATAAGAAACCTCCTAATATTTCAGAAATCACAAGCAAAGGCATTAATTACAAACTTGAGATAGGAAACAGGGCACTGACCTTTCTGAGGCTTCAAGGAGGGGCACACACAATGGTGTCCAGGAATCCAGGGTTGCTCGGCACAGTCAAAGGGAACAATTTTGCAGTATGAAAGAAGGTGCCAAGCAACCAAAGGAACGTGCAAGGCAGAAGCAGGCATTTAGCAAAGTCATTTAAAAAAAAAAAAAATTGCCCACAGAGAGGCAAAATGTAGCTCCCTATGCAGGACCTACCCTGCATACCCATAATTCCGGCCCTAGACCTACTGACAAAGAGAAAAAGTCACAGCAGTCAATGTCCTATTTCCAGTAAGAACAGTAGTATACTGTAATGGCACAATGCAGAGTTGTTAGAAAAGGTGCATTAGCTTGGGCCAATATATCTCATAAGCAACTGAATCAACCTCCAGTAGTGGAGCTCAAATACTGCCATCAAAAATGTACTACTAGAATTGTATAGAAGGGAAGTTAGCTAATTAATGCCATTGGACCCGTAGAAGCACAAGTGTGTGCGAAATGGAGACTGTAGTCCCTTGCACCCCCTCCCTTGCTTGTATTCCACATGGTTGTATAAATAAAGCGCAGAGCAACCCCGACCTGGATGAGTGCCGCATCTTCTGTTTCAAAAATGGCATTAATTAGCTAACTTCCCTTCTATACAATTCTAGTAGTACATTTTTGATGGCAGTATTTGAGCTCCACTACTGGATGTTGATTCAGTTGCTCATGACAATATATCTGCCCATGCTAAAGCACCTTCTCTAACAACTCTGCATTGTGCCATTATACTACTGTTCTTACAGGAAATATGACATTGACTGCTGTGACTTTTTCTCTTTGTCAGTAGGTCCCGGGCCGGAATTATGGGTATGCAGGGTATGCCATGCTTAGGGAGCTACATTTTGCCTCCCTGATGGGGCAAAGTTTTTTTTATTGCCTTTTTTTAAATGACTTTGCTAAATGCCTGCTTCTGCCTTGCACGTTCCTTTGGTTGCTTGGCACCTTCCGTCTTACTGCAAATAGGGTAGATGTAGTGGATATCACACTGTGTAGGGTGCTGTAGGGACCTTACACTGCATATAAGAGGCTGTGGGGGCCATAATACTTCTCAGTGACTGGGGGCCATAATACTACATGGAAAAATATGGGGGCCATAATACTCTATGGTGTGCTTTGGGCCATAATAACGTATGGGATGTTGTGTGGCCATTATACTATACATGGGGGCTGTGGTGGTGACTGTACTATATAATGGGCGGCTGTAGGTGGACAACATACTGTATGGGGATTGTGCTGGACATCATTCAATTAGGGTATTGCGCTAAATGCTGGACAGCTTAGTTGAAACTAAATGGCCACCATTATAGTTAAGTTATATTAACTCTAGGTTAGTATGATGAAAGTATAGCTCACCTTTGTAACTTCTCAGCAGAGGCAGCACTGATATGCAGCAGGTACTAGACTGTTCAGTAGACTCTCCTCTACTTCTTTAGTTGGCGGGAAGCCTTAGCAATGACGTTGTGTTGTTACAGTGCAGAGAATGTAACCCTGTTTAGACGATCGGTCAGTACGATTTAAGCAATGTGCTGTCATTTTCTTGACAGCAGAGGTTGTGACCCCAAAGGAAACTCATCAGAGAATGCAAGACGTTTATGGCGATTGTGTTGATGTGAGCACTGTGCGTCGTTAGGTCTGTAAGTTTAAAGATGATAAGGTGCGAACGTCTGACTGATGACAAAGAAAGATTGAGTCTGGCAGCAACCACTGAGTTAAACATTGTGTTATCCCTGTTGAATTTTCTACAATGTGGAACAACAATAGTTCAGAGCGTTACATCACAACACTATGAACTTTGAAACAACGACTAACAAGGGTCGAAAAGGAAAAGGAAAATGATTTAATTTATGATGACAATGCCAAACCATATACTTCCCATGCCACCACAGCAGAACTTCATAGAATGAAGCTCACCACCATACGACATCCTCCATACAGTCCAGATTTGGTGCCGTCTGACTTCCATCTGTACCCGATAACGAAGGAATCGGGAATCTGCGGAAGAAGTGGAACAGAGGTGGCAATAATGTCAACTCTGTGTGTTGAAATGAGTTCAATATTATTTCTGGTGATTATGTAGAAAAGTGAATATCGGTAATTAAAGAAAACATTCTAAGGATTATTTCTGCATTAGATTTATTAAAATATTCCCATACAACATATGCAAGTTTCCGGTACTATTATTGGGTTAGACATTATAATATTGGATGTCAGGGATGAATATCGCTTTTTGCCCCTTGTATGGTGTAAATGGTCCACAAACAATAAATATGCTAAGTCTAACTTTGATATTGCACTGCCTGTTAAGCCTCACCTCTAAAGTATACTACTTTTTTTACTTTTGATTATTTATTTTAATGAAAATGGTAACAATTCAAGTGACAGTGATCATCAGAGCTTTTTACCTAACTCATCAGAGGGGGGCTGTATTATTGATCTTCTTACCTAACTGATGCATCAGAGGGGAGGCCTGTATTGTTGGTCTTCTTACCTTAGTTTCTAATCCATCGGGGGGCTGCATTATTGGTGTTCTTACCTTAGTCTCTACCCCACCAGAGATGGGGGGCTGCATTATTGGTGTACTTACCTTAGTCTCTGACCCATTCTTTAGCTTGATCACCATTGGCTTCTCCATCTGCCAAGGGCACCAAAACTTGTCCCAGCTCTTAGTGGGTACTGCACATTTATACTTCACGCACAGGGTTTTACATATTTAAAGGAACAGGAAAGGACTAAAAAATGTCAATGTCAATTAAATATACGGTAGTAAGTACTTTTTCATGCTCTGCTTGGTTCATCCCCTTCTGCAGGATGTCAAGCTGTTAGTGAGAAGATCAGCTAAAAAGAACAGTTAAGACAATTAAGTTCTCTGTTCTAGTCATTTTTTAGTCATGAAAGTATAGGACAGTTCTTTGGAGACAACCAACATGAAACATAATACAGATAGGGATGCGCCAATAGACGTGGTGATGATCAATTCGTAAAGTGGATTTTAAAGTGCCCTAAATGCCTTAGTTACAGGAAATAGCTGCTTTACTTGCTATTAAATTATATTAAGAAGAAAGGAGGGATGATCCAGGGATATCATCCTGTTCTATTTATGGGACCAGGAAAAAGAAATGTCCCTCGTCTTGAGAAGTGAATTAGCTACCTATTTTATAGATGCTATTATATCATTTTTTTTGGATCAACAAATTAAAAATAAATGTATGTATTCTGCATTAAATAAGATGCGACACAATAGTTAGAATATATAGACTGTTACTTAAAGGGAACCTGTCACCCCTTTTGGGCATTTTAAGCTGTGCCTACCAGCTGTAACATGATATAACTGGGGTTTCCGTAACTCCTCCATATGCCCAGATGTCCCCCTTTTTTTCTCAGAAATACACTTTTTTGCTCTCCCACACTGTATGGTAATGACTCCTGAAAAATTCCGGGAGGGTCTGCTCTCAGTGGTCCTCGCCGCCCCCTGCCTGAAATACCTGCCCCGCTCTTTTGAAACTGCTTCCCTTCTTTTGTATCGACGTTGATTGACACGCACTACTCTTGTGCCTGCTCAATGGCGCGGGTCACCGTGCTCCATTGAAGACGCACAGTACCCGAAGTCTAAAGGTGCCATCACACGCCACGATATTGTTGCAATATCCCTGTCAATTCGCGAATTCTGCGATGTCGAAAGCACATTGTGCGTTGTAGCGTGTGACAGGGCGATCTTACGGCGAGAAATCGCTGGTGACACGTCGCCTGATTGAACTGCACTGCTGTAAAATCAGGCGATGTCCACCTCACGATTTCAGTGGGTCGTGCTGTGTGACACAGCGATAGCGACGTAGAAAGAGATTTCAGAGATCCTGAAATCTATCCGTAGGTGTGCCTGAGCGTGCTGTTTTCTGCGCCCTGTCTGCGGCGATTGGTGACTTGGTGGTAACGCAGTTGTATAGTCCAATCGGAGTGGTTAGGCCGCGGTGAAACACACTCTGGCATGCCTATCTCCTTGCCGTGGTCAAACACTACGCCCACATCGCTGATGTGGTTGTGGCGTGAGAAGCGATGATGTGGAAAGGCAAGATCGCTTCCGGTCTTGGTCAGGCGATTTCCAGAATGCCTGATCGCCGAAGGTTGCAAGCGACATTGCTATGTGGGATATCTCCAAAGCAATCTTGGGAGAGTTCCAAAAACGTGTGCGTTCATGTCAAATTGTGGGAGATATTGCGACTATATCGTGGCGTGTGACGGTACCTTTACGAGATTCCACTGCACAAGCACGAGACTTCAAAAATCTCGTGAGACTTCGGGCACTGCGTCTTCAATGGAGCATGATGACCCTCACCACTGCGCAGGTGTGAGAGTAGTGCCTGTCAATCAACATCCATACACAGGAGGGGTGGCAGTTTTTAAAGGAACCCCAATTATATCATGTTACAGCTGGTAGGCACAGTTTAGAACGCCCAAAGGGGGTGATAGGTTCCCTTTAAATAAGGACATCCCCTCTAAACAGAAGAAAAGCCCCTCCACTGACACCCTCTATGACCTAGAATACGGACCAAAATGTCATATATGTCCACTAAGTTTAATTCTTACATAATATGTCTTAGGAAATGCAATTATTCTTTTTGGTAATCATGCTTCCTCACCTCTCACACATTTTGTTCCTCATGGACTTTATTCAGTGTCTTCAGGTTCACATGCCTTTTTTCCCTGGTGACCATAAATGCTGTAAAATGCAATAAAAGCATAGGTGTGCTCTTTTCTGAAACAGAACATCAAAATCCTGACACAGCCGTAGATTACATATTATGCTGCCTAGAGTCACCACTAGGGAGAGCTTTCTGCATACTGTATTATAGACTTTACTGTAAAACTAGGACATCTCAAGTTCATCTGTGTCGCCCCAGGGTATGGGGTACTCGGGTATCAGGCGGCAAAGGGGTTAATCGTGTCACGGGGAATGGCGGCCGCGCCTGACCCCGTGTCCTGGGGACTATTCTCTTTGAAAAGGGGTATTTACAAGGATTATGTACAAGTTTGTTGTGACGCCACCTGCAGTACCTGGTGAGATGTCACCAGTGCCGCTACAGTCTTCCAGAGGTCGGTGGTAGTGCGGCAGTGATGGTATAGTCCTTCGCAGGCAGGACTGGGGACCTCCGGGGCAGGAAATCTGTTGAAGGAATGAGTTCATGCAAAGAAAGATGTAGCGGAGTCAAGTCACTTCACCGAGTACTTTACTGGAATTTAGCAGAGTCATTACAGTCCTCAGTGCAGTATGATGTTACAATGACAAGTGGTTACAGGTGGCTGCAAGTAGATCTCTAGTAGATAGATGGAACCTCCTTTATATGCCTTTTGTTGTTCCTTTCGTTCCTCGCTTCCCAGTAGCTGTGTGCAGCCTGACTTCATGAAGAGTAGATCTGACCTCTTGCTGTCTCTCTTTCCTTCCCTTGCTCCTGTCGGGTAACCTTCTATTGAACACGGCAGCGCCCGGGACTCTGTGGCTCTTTTCAAAGCGGCTTGCCAGCGGTGTCTGGTTCCCTCTAATGGTCGCTTAGGAATCAGGGCCGTATCTAGAGATACCCCCGTGTTGCGGATTTTCTGTAGGCCGTAGAGGTTCCTACAGGTGCGGGCTCCGGTACCCGGTTTCTCTCTTTGAGTGAACTCCCTCCGAGCTTCTTGCTCCTTTCTCTGTGTCTGGGAACTGTTCTGGTTGCTTCCTGGGTCCCTCAGCCGAGGATACCCTTCTTTTTCCCCCGAGTCCTAGACTCCAGACTGCCTAGACTAGCCCTAGTTTCCCCTGGGGGTGACTAAATAACCTCCCGGGTTCCCTCCCACTGCATGACCTAGTGTGGGGTGTGGGTTTAGGGTTTCGCCTACCATCTATAAATCCACTTTGCAGCTGGGGTGACTACACCTCTTTTACGGGTGCAGTACCCCTCTGTGGCACCTACATAGTGGGGTGCCACACATCTGTATTTGAGGTCTATAGTAAAATGTAGAGTTGCTCACTTAAAAGTATTTTCTTTGACCTTATAGTGGCAAGCCTCTCAGGAGCGGGCACTGTGCTCCATTAGAGAGGATCTAGACTCCATTAAAGAAAGGGCTTCAGCCACTGAAGAGGCCATCTCTTCTATAGAGGACAGGGTGACCATACTGGAGAGGGAAGTCCACTGCTCACACTCCCATATTGTCTCTTTAATCTGCAATCTGATGACCAGGAAAATAGGGAGTGACGGAATAATGTACGTCTCAAGGGTGTCCCTGAATCTGTAACTGCATAGACTCTTGCACAAAAAAACTTTGGAAATCCTTAATACTTGCACACAGAGGTCACCAGAATCCTTGTACAAGATTGACAGGATCCATAGAGTTTCCCGGCCTCGTCCCATAGACAATGCCAATCCACATGATGTCCTATGCAGGCTGTGTAACTTCACAGACAAAGATCACATAGTCCGTGCAGCATGGTCTTATGGCAAGCTCTCTTATGGAGACACGCAAATACACCTATTCCCTGACGTCTCTAGCCACATATTATATATGAGGAGGCAATTGTGCCCTCTTCTTGTGAAAATCACAGACAAAGGGGCAATGTACCGCTGGGGTCACCCTTTCCATTCAATTGTGAGACGAGATGGCAAAACGTATTACCTATGGATGAAAGAAGACCTGGCCGGCCTATTTGCTTTCTTGGATATCCCACTGCTTCCAGTTCCAGACTGGCTGCCCTGGAGGGTTTCACGAGATATATGACAACAAGACGTACAGGCGTGGGCTTCCGTGGTGATGATCCCTCGACAATTAGCCCACGACGTAAGAGAAGGGGGTCGAGAGAGGCTCCAAAGACATGAACGATTCTTGGCCTGGTTGGGAGTTCCCTGGTTTTCTTTTTTTCTCTCTTCCCTGTTTCCTGTTTAAGACTGGATTCCACCACACAGCGTGGACGAGATCTGCAGTGACCTGATGCACCACCACACTCTCCTTCCCAGTCGAGCTTCCTGCTTTCCACATTTTGGTTTTCTCGTCCTCTGCCACTCCGGCTCTTCCCAAGTTTTTGAACTGTAACTGTTGATCTGGTTTATCTCTGGACTTTGGAGGGGTGGATGCAGGGTAGGGGAAGATATGTTGTCCTAGATGGGACTACTTAGATGAACATTTAAGGATGTTTAGTTTTTAAATTTATACTGGGCTGGTTTTTCTTTTTCTAATATGCCCCGGGTCTGTTATGGGCCATTACATGGTTGTCTACAGTCCCTCGGATCCTCCTACCTTCTCAGAGGGGATTCTATATTCTGGTGTAGTCCAAATTAGACGGCATAAGTCTCTTTTTCCTATTACCTCATATTTTTAAATTCCTTTTTTTACTTCTGTTTCCTCTTCTGTGCCTCTTTTCTTCTTCTTGTCCCACTACTACTTATCTTTTCCTCCTTTCCCCCTTCCCTTTACACTCGATCCCTACCTATTAAGAGAACATCTCACAAAATTGCCTAATGGAGTTGAGAGTCGGTTCTCTAAATGTGAAGGGCCTACACGACCTGGGCAAAAGGTCAATCATGTTTAGATACTTAAAATTTAACCGGATCCATGTCACTTTCCTACAGGAGACTCACTTGTGCGCTGCCAAATCATTAAAACTTTCCATTTATTGGTACCCTACTGTCTACCATAGTCTTTCGACGGATACTCATTCGTCTGGTGCCAGCATAGCGGTGGCGAGGTCGTTGCCGTGGGAACCACTGGTGAAAGATGAGATTGCTTCCCAAGTGTACACTTTCGCCTCACTATACCTTCCAAACACGGGCCAAGTATCCACCCTGTTGAAATTTCTGAAGGAGGTTGTGGAGTTTTCTGAGGGGGTTCTTGTCCTCGGGGGAGATTTTAATGTAACTATGGACCCTGTACTAGACACTTCGAAGGGTAGGTCAAATCTATCAAAAGTAGCTCAACGATGCCTGCGCAGGGCTTTTCATGACTATCAACTGCTGGATGTGTAGCGCCTCCTCCATCCCGGGACAGAGATTACTCGTTTTATTCCACGGCCCATGACACATACTCTAGAATCGATTATTTTTTTTACAACACTCTGACTTAGCTCGAGCTCAAGAGGCTAAAATAGAACCCACTAGAAATAAGTATCACCAGAAAAAAACTTACCATCAGTGCCAAAAACAAAAACCAAATGCACTTGCAGGATGCAAACAGACCCACTATGTGAAGCAAGCCCAGGTGCAGGCTGATAAAATGCTCAACCTACAACAAGGTGTGGGAGGCGACAAAGGGCTTGCATAGGACACCATTCACACTGATACAAATGATGCAGAGTGTCTGAAAGCTACCCAACTGCTCTGCTGCCTGAGCAATGGGCTGCACAGTACAATGCTTCTGCACCACTGGATGAATAGCGCCCCATGGGGCCCAACTGCACCCTCAATAGATAAAGTGCAAAAACGTTTTTATATATAATGAACAAAAAACTTTTATAGATGGGATATTGGTTCATGTATTGACACTTAAGCTCATGATCCTCGTCACGGGTTCCCTTGTTGTAGGTTGAGGTGATTTATCAGCCTGCACCTGGGCTTGCTTCACATAGTGGGGTCTGATTGCATCCTGCAAGTGCATTTGGTTTTTGTTTTTGGCACTGATGGTAAGCTAAAATAGAACCCATCACATTTTCTGACCATGCACTGGTCTCGATATCGATCTCTCACTACCCCGATTACCAGACAATGGCAATGGAAATTAAATTCCTCCTTGCTAGATGACCCTGTAGTGCTCCGAGATGTAACCACAGTAATTAAAGATTATTTTGACATTAACACCCCTGACAGCCGCTCTCCGGTAACTGTATTCGAAGCCCATAAGGGTGTGGTCAGAGGTGCTCTAATAACGCACGGCGCTAGGCTAAAAAAGGAGAGGGAGACGGAGATCGTAACTTTTCTGACCCGTTTAAAAACCCTTGAGACCCAACATAAACATTCGGCCTCCGATGATTTGCACAGGGACCTACTGGAAACTAGAGAAGCGCTACGTGCCTTGTTGTATAAAAAAGTAAAAGGGGTCCTTGCCAGGAGTCGCCGGCATTATTACGAATACGGAAATAAGGTTGGTAAGTCACTGGCAAGGGCATCACTCATACAACAAGCTGCTACTTATGTTCCAGAAATTGTCCACCCTGGGGGTCCCATCGAGTGACGCTACCCTTAGATATAGCCGAGGCATTCCAAACGTATTATGCCTCGTTGTACAATGTGGACAGTGCAAGCTCAGGAACCTCCTCTCTTCGTTTCAGGTCGTTTATACGAGAATATGTTAAAACGTGGGGCTCCCCACCTTGCAAGATGTGACAATTCAATTACTAGTAGAGCCAATATCGGAGCAGGAGATTAGAGACGCGATCTCCTCTACTAAATCAGGAAAAGCGCTGGGCCCAGATGGGTTTACAGTCCCTATACTACAAGTGGCTGAGTGAGAAGCTGATTCCTCATATAAGAGCTTCTTTTAATGCTATGACAGATACAGAGGCTCCTCCAGGAGATACGCTGAGAGCGACAGTAGCGGTCATCCATAACGGGGAGTGACCCAGTTCTTTGCTCGAGCTATCGTCCAATTTGACTGTTAAATGTGGACACCAAATTATTTGCTAAAATCCTGGCAAGTAGACTATACCCTCTGATGGGAGGCGTTGTCCACCCAGATCAGTTGGGTTTTGTCATGGGGCGAGAGGCCAGGGACAACACTAACAAAGCGATAAATTTAATCTACAAAGCTAAACAGTCGAGCACTCTGTTGATGCTTTTATCGACGGATGCGGAGACAGCATTCGACAGAGTTAATTGGATATTCCTGAGAGAAACCCTGTTCATCTTGGATTGGATACCAGGATGCTGCGGTGGGTGCTGTCCCTGTACTCGAGACCATCGGCTAGAGTTCGGGTGAATGGCGCTCTGAGTCATTTGAGATTGCGAATGGCACCCGCCAGACACATAAGGGCGAACCCAAATATAATGGGGGTGAATGTGCATTCGTCTATGCACAAAATTGCAGCATATGCAGGTGACCTTCTGTTTTTCTTGTCAAACCCTGAGGTTGCCCTACCGGACCTCCTAAAGGAATTGGAGACCTATTTGCATCTCTAAACTTCAAAATTAATCAATCCAAATCCGAGGCTCTTAAGGTATCGTCACACGCCGCCATATGGCTTCCATATCGCCGTGAATTTAACATGAGCGCGCACTTTTCGGGACCTTTTTTCAGATCACTGTTGACCTGTCACACATAGAGATCTCGCCTGCGTTCTACGGCGATCCTGCTTCCGGAAATCGCCTGCAGAAGACCGGAAGCAATCTTCCCTTCACACATCGCCGTGCCACACGGCACAATCGTAGCAGCGATGTCGCCATACTGTTTTGATAGGGGCGTGCTAGAGTGTTTTTCACCTCGCCCCTGTCACTGCGATTGGTGGACGTAACTGCGTTCCCATTGGTGAGCCATGCGTGAACGCACGTGTCATCAAGTAAGGCGCCTCGGACACGGCCAGCCAATTGGAACGCAGTATCACCCACCAATCGCCGCAGATGAAACACGAAAAACACAACATCCAAGCACGCCTACTTGATTTCTTTCACGATCACTTTGTATGTCGCCCTAGCCCTGCCACATGCACTGAAATTGCCTGGTGGATGACGCCTGATTTCTCTGCAGTGCAGGGCAATCAGGCGATGCTCGTAGAATCTCCCAGTCATACGCCACTACACACAGGCAATGTGGTTTCCACATCGCCGAATTCGGGAATTGCCAACCAAACTTCGGCGATATGGCGATGTGTGACAGTGCCATTAATGACACTCTCCCTCCCTGGCTAGTGGACAGACTAAAAGGCACTTTTGGAATCCGTTGGTCACAGCGTTTCATAACTTATCTGGGACTGAAGATTAGATTGGACGTACATGAACTCTATAAGGCTGGTTTAACATTGCATATTTTTTCCTGTCTGTGGGATCCTACTTTTTGTAGGACCCCACGGGCAGGAACAGAGCCCATAGGAGGTCCTATTTCTGTGTCCGAATACGTGATTTTCATGGATTCGGACACAGAAAGAGCTGAGCAGGGCACTTTCTCTTCCGCAATGTATATTATACATTGCGGAAGTGAAATTAAGTAAAGGAAAGGGTTAAAAATAAAAAAAATCTGTATTCTTACAATTCCAGTGATTCCCCAATGCCTCCAGCAAGCTCTGGGTGTCTACATGACCTGCCGTTACGTCACAACCCAGCAGCGTCATCGGGTCACATGACCGCAGTTACCACGGTAACCGGTCATGTGACCCGATCAACTGATCGGGTTGTGACGTAACGGAAGGTCCTGTAGTCACACCAGAGCTTGCTGGAGGCATCAGGGGATCGCTGGAAAGGTGAGAATACAGATTTGTTATTTTTAACCCTTGCATATATACATATAATCCCTTGTATATATATACATTGCGGAAGTGAAATTAGATGGTTAGGAGCAGTTTTACTGTACTGAGCATGCTCAGTACACTAAAATTGGGTCGGAGAAACAATACTGTCTTTTCTCGGACCCTTGCTCATTGGCCCCCATATTAAAGGCCGCAGAGTAGATTTGGGCTAATTGCCATCCGATTTTGTCAGATTTTATTATTTATTTATATAGCGCCATTTGGTTCCATGGCGCTTTACATGAGGATGAGGGAGACAAGCACAAGTACACTGACTCTAGACAAACAGGACATACAGGTACAGGAGGGAAGGGGACCCTGTCCACGAGGGCTCACAGTCTACGAGGGCAGGTGGGGATACAGTAGGATGGGGGAATGTCAGTTATGGGGTGGTTGCCTGGGTCTCATGGCAGGTTGGGTAGGCTTGACGGAAAAGGTGAGTCTTCAGGTGACACTTGAAGCTTCTCAGGGTCGGAGAGTGTCTGACGTGTTGTGGCAGGGAGTTCCGAGTATGGCAGATGCCCGGGAGAAGTCCTGGACGCGGTTGTGGAAGAGGAGATGAGGGGGGAGCAGAGAAGGAAGAACGGAGGTTGCGTGAGGGTAGGTATCGGGAGACCAGGTCGGAGATGTATGGTGGGGACAGGTTGTGTATGGCTTTGTATGTCATGGTTAGTGTTTTGAACTGTGATCTCTTGGAGGCAGGTAGCCAGTGAAGGGCTTGGCAGAGGGGGGAGACAGGAGAGTAGCAGGAGGACAGATGGATTAGTCGGGCAGCTGAATTGAGGATAGATTGGAGAGGTGTAAGGGAGTTAGCCGGGACGCCAGTGAGAAGGAGGTTGCAGTAGTCAAGGTGGGGGATGATAAGGCATGAATAAGTGTTTTAGCGGTGTCGTGGGTAAGGAAGGAGCGGATCCACGAGATGTTTCTAAATTGGAGCCGGAGGGATGTGCTGCAGGGCCTCGATGTGGGGCTTGAAGGATAGGGAGGAGTCAAGTATTACCCCAAGGCACTTGGCTTGGGGGACTGGGGAGAGGTGCAGTCATTGACGCAGATGGATAGGTTGGGAAGTGGAGGGGAATTTCTTGGGGGGAAGACTATGAATTCAGTTTTGTCCATGTTGAGTTTAAGGAAGCGAGCAGAGAAAAAGGATGAGATTGCGGAAAAACATGGCGGGATTTTGGAGAGTAGGGAGGTGATGTCGGGGCCGGACTGGTAGATTTGGGTGTCGTCAGCGTAGAGTTGGTATTGGAGGCCGTAGGACTCAATGAGTCGCCCTAGGCCAAGAGTGTATATGGAGAAAAGTAGCGGTCCCAGGACCGAACCTTGGGGGACTCCGACAGAAAGGGGGTAGAGCGAAGAGAAGGTGTGGGAGAGGGAGACGCTAAAGGTCCGGTCCGCTAGGTATGAGGAGATCCAAGAGAGGGCCAGGTGGGTGATGCCTAATGATTCTAGGATCCGGAGAAGAAGGGAGTGGTCAACCGTGTCGAAGGCGGCAGACAGGTTGAGGAGGAGGATGGAGTAGTGGCATTTGTTCATGGTGGTCAGTAGGTCGTTGGTGACTTTAGTCAGGGCTGTTTCGGTGGAGTGGAGGCGGTCGGAAGCCGGACTGTAGGCGGTCGAAGTGGGAGCAGGAAGAGAGGTGAGAGGACAGTTCGGAGTTGACGTGTTGTTCAAGTAGCTTAGAGGCGAATGGGAGAAGAGATATGGGGCGATAGTTAGAGACAGAGGTGGGGTCGAGGGAGGGTTTTTTAAGGATGGGCGTGATTAGGGCGTGTTTGAAGGCCGAGGGGAAGGCGCCAGTGGTAAGTGATAGGTTGAAGAGGTGGGTGAAGGCTGTGATGAAAATGGAGGTGTGGTTGGGAATGAGGTGGGATGGGAGCGGGTCGTGGGCGCTGGTGGTGAGGTGTGATTTTGACAGGAGGGAGGAGAGTTGGTCTTCAGTTATAGGGGGGAAGTGGCTAATGGAGGAGGAGGAGGCAGTGTTGGTGAGAGGGGGAGTTGGGATAGCGGGCCAAAGCTGTTTCTGATCTTGTCGATCTTCTCCTTGAAGAAGGTCGCAAAGTCTTCAGCAGAGATGAGGGGAGAAGGGGGAGGAGCGGGTGGGCGGAGTAAGGAGTTGAAAGTTTTGAACAGCTGTTTGGGGTTGCAGGACAGAGTTTATTAGGGATGAGAAGAAGGCTTGCTTGGCAGTAGCAAGTGCCGTCTTGAAGTCAGTGAGGGATTGTTTGAAAAGAGCAAAGTGCTCGGAGGTGCGGGACTTTTTCCATCTCCTCTCGGCACCCTGGACCCCGTCTTAGGTTTTTAGTGAGAGTGGTGTGCCAGGGTTGCCTGTTAGTGTGTGGAGCGTGGAGTGTGAGGGGGGCAGCTAGGTCTAGGGCATTCGTTATTGTGGTGTTGTATAGGGTGGTGGCAATGTTTATGTCACCGGTGGAGGGCATGTCGGTGAGAGGGAGAGGGGATTCAGAGAATAGAGGAAGATCGAGATCTTTTAGGTTTCGGCCAAGGTGATCAAGTTTGCGGAGAGGGGGTAGCGTGGCAGGGGATGAGAGGGCGGAAAAGGTCAAGAGATGGTGGTCAGATAGGGAGAGTTCCGAGGTTGTGTCGATTTTTTGCTGTGCCCAAAATCAGAGCAGTCTGCGATTTTGGGTACAGCAAAAAATCGGACACAAATCGGATCCGACAAAATCAGATGGCTATTAAGCCAAATCCGATCCAATCCGTGCCCATAGGATAACATGGGGGCCAAATCGGATCTGTGGCTGTCCGTTGTAAATCCTCAAAAATCGTAATGTGAAAGCAGCCTAATGATACCTTTACACGCAGCTACAGGTAACAGGTTTTCCACAGGTAACTTACTGGTTGCAGTGAAATCATGGAGACATAGTTCCATTTGTACACAGCAACAAGATAGAACCATGTCTCCATGATTTCACTGCAACCAGTAAGTTACCTGTGGAAAACCTGTTACCTGTAGCTGCGTGTAAAGGTACCATTAGGCTAACTTCCCTAATCTCTTAAACGCCATTCAAACAGATTGTGATAGATGGCTGAAGTTGTCATTCACTTGAATGGGCAGATGTCAGCTACTTAAAATGACTATCTTGCCTAAAATTCTGTACTACTTGCAAGCTCTACCCATTAGAATCCCATCTTCCTTTTTTAAAATCGATCACCCAAATACAAACAACTTTTATATGGAGTAATAGGAGTGCTAGACTGGAAAAATCAATATTGTTTCGACCTAAAAGGGAAGGGGGCGTGGGGCTACCAGATGTCAAGTTATACCACGTGGCGAGTCATTTGGCTCAGGTGATAGATTGGTGCAGAAACAAAGACAAAACCTGGGTACAGATTGAACAGAGCTTTACCTTGTTTCAATTACACACATTGCAGTGGGTAACACTGGGGGCGGGGGAGTGTCTATGTAGCCACCCAACTATCGGACCCATACTATTTGTTTGTACTCGGGGGCTTATACGTACAATGATGATATCTGCCAATTCAATCCTTGCTCTGATACTTAGCCATCTCGACTTTAAACCAAGTGTTAATGATCCAGTGTTTGGCTCATGGATTGAGGCTGGGGTAGATAGAGTGGAAATTTGGAATGGGGGAGACGTGTGGCCGTCCCTTGAGGCCCTGAGCTCTATTTCGGCTCCTGGTCCTTTGGATTTTTGGAGATGTCTACAACTCAATCATTACTTTCACATCCTCCAACCGAAGGTGGAATTTTGGAAAACTAAAACGGCTTTCGAGTTGTTATGTCAAGGTTCGGGACCCTGTAGACATGCCCTCTCTAGGACATATGCCCTCTTGATTTCTCTATCAGACCTTCCCACACCAACATTCATGCTACAATGGGAGATGGATTTAAATATAGAACAGCCCCAGAACAAAGGGCTAGAATATGTACACTGGCACACACCACATCGATTAGTTTGCATTTTCAAGAGGCAAACTACAAACTATTTACTTGATGGTACAGGGTTCCATTGTGCCTGTATGGGGTGTACCCCACTATTGACCCATTGTGTTGGAGGTGTGGTGGGGCGGAGGGCTCGCTTTTACACATTTTTTTGGGAATGCAGTACCCTCAGACCTTTTTGGTCCAAAGTAAGCGAGATCATCTGCGTAGTTACGAACTATGAGGGGGATTTGGGACCTGTTTATACATCCTTCATCATTGCGAGATTCCTATCAACCGATAAAAGCGTACCTTACTAAAATTAATAATGGCTGCCCGAGCATGCATTCCACTATGTGGAAGACAATGTCTTGCCCTTCTATCGCGACATAGATCCTGAAGGTAATTTACCTTATGCACATGGAGGACCTCACTTCCACACTCCACGACTCTTACATGAGATATGTGGTTTAGTTGGCTCCAGTTTCAGCAAACGTAAAACTTTAAAAAATGTCTGGGGATGGATGTTACCTAGACAGATACAACTCTGGCGGCAGACGTAATAAGTAGGGAGGGATTTCCCCATATCCAGCTCTTCCCATCCCCCCTCCCTTGTCTCCTCTCTTGGGAGTTTTTCTTTCTTCTTTTCCTCTTTCTTTTTCATTTATTGACTAATTTTTTCTTTTTAGTTGTTGTTTTTTTTCCCCCTCTTCTCTAAAGGTGCCGTCACACATGCACGCGCGATCGCTAACAAAATCATTCAGCTGTCACACAGGCACTCACCAGCGATCAGTAGACCATTGACATCGTGGAAATGATTTAAATATAATTTCCACGATGTCTTGCTCCCGCTGCCAGGCTGTGGCAAGCGGGATCAGGCTGATCTCCAAGGTAAACAGCAGGTATCTAGGCAGCACGCTCTGCCTAGATACACGATGTATACCTTGGGTACCAGCCTTCTCTGCTCACCGGCTGGTATCCAAGGTACACAGCGGGTAACTAGGGTCCCTAGTTACCCGCTGTGTACCTTAGATACCAGCCCGTGAGCGGAGAAGGCTGGTAACCAAGGTATACTTCGGGTATCTAGGTAGAGCACGCTGCCTAGATACCCGCTGTTTACCTTGGAGATCAGCTCCTAGCACTTGCAGAGAGGCGCTGGGAGCTGGCTTATCGCTTGTCTCCCTGTGTCACACGCAGCGATGCTGCGTGTCCACCGGGCGACCAACGATAAATTTGAGGTCCTGTCCTCAAATCAAACGATGAATGATCAGCCGACTGATCGTTCATCGTTTGTAGTGTCACACGCAACTATGTCGTTTCGACATCGTTCAAGTGTCACAAACTTTTGAACTTTATCGGCAACGATATCGTTACGTGTGACGGTACCTTATCAGTATGTCAATTGTTGATATAATGTGAAGTGTATTTGGATGTTTATCACATTTTTTGTTTCATGATTGAGTATCTCTAGAACAGGCTTTGTTGACATCGGCCTTTGCCGCCTACTGTAATGACTGGGTGAAGTCTATCTTATAAGTACGAGTTTATATTTTGACCTATTTTGGTTTGTTATGTTTATTACAAGGAATAGACAAATAAAGAATTAAAAAATATATATATATATATATTTATTTCTGCTGTGTTCCCATATTAAATACACAAAATGTACTAATATACTTTAATGTCCACTGATGTCCTAATTTCAGCCTTGATCTGGCAGCTCTGCTTTTTGGTACTGTACTAGACAAAATAAGGGATGCCAACTTTATTTTTTTTTCAGACAGCTTATTAAAAAATCATGACCAGACGAAATTTGTCATGGAAAGATAAAAATAAATAATTCATATTCTAAGTGATGTACAGTACAGACCAAAAGTTCGGACACACCTTCTCATTCAAAGAGTTTTCTTTATTTTCATGACTATGAAAATTGTAGATTCACAATGAAGGCATCAAAACTATGAGATAACACGTGTGGAATTATTTACTTAACAAAAAATGTGTGAAACAACTGAAAATATGTCTTATATACTAGGTTCTTCAAAGTAGCCACCTTTTGCTTTGATTACTGCTTTACACACTCTTGGCATTCTCTTGATGAGCTTCAAGAGGTAGTCACCGGAAATGGTTTTCATTTCACAGGTGTGCCCTATCAGGTTTAATAAGTGGGATTTCTTGCCTTAGAAATGGGGTTGGGACCATCAGTTGTGTTGTGCAGACGTCTGGTGGATACACAGCTGATATTCCTACTGAATAAACTGTTAGAATTTGTATTATGGCAAGAAAAAAGCAGCTAAGTAAAGAAAAACGAGTGGCCTCATTACTTTAAGAAATGAAGGTCAGTCAGTCCGAAAAATTGGGAAAACTTTGAAAGTGTCCCCAAGTGCAGTTGCAAAAACCATCAAGCGCTACAAAGAAACTGGCTCACATGAGGACCGCCCCAGGAAAGGAAGACCAAGAGTCACCTCTGCTGTGGAGGATAAGTTCATCTGAATCACCAGCCTCATGGTTAAAGGCAGCTCAGATTAGAAACGAGGTCAATGCCACACAGAGTTCTAGCAGCAGACACATCTCTACAACAACTGTTAAGAGGAGACTTTGTGCAGCAGGCCTTCATGGTAAAATAGCTGCTAGGAAACCACTACTAAGGACAGGCAACAAGCAGAAGAGACTTCTTTGGGCTAAAGAACACAAGGAATGGACATTAGACCAGTGGAAATCTGTGCTTTGGTCTGATGAGTCCAAATTTGAGATCTTTGGTTCCAACCACCGTGTCTTTTGCGACGCAGAAAAGGTGAATGATGGACTCTACATGCCTGGTTCCCACCATGAAGCATGGAGGAGGAGCTGTGATGGTGTGGGGGTGCTTTGCTGGCGACACTGTTGGGGATTTATTCAAAATTGAAGGCATACTGAACCAGCATGGGTACCACAGCTTCTTGCAGCGGCATGCTATTCCATCCAGTTTGCGTTTAGTTGGACCATCATTTATTTTTCAACAGGACAATGACCCCAAACACACCTCCAGGCTGTGAAAGGGCTATTTGACAAAGAAGGAGAGTGATGGGGTGCTACTCCAGATGACCTGGCCTCCACAGGCACCAGACGTGAACCCCAATCAAGATGGTTTGGGGTGAGCTGGACCACAGAGTGAAGGCAAAAGGGCCAACAAGTGCTAAGCATCTATTGGAACTCCTTCAAGACTGTTGGAAGACCATTTCCGGTGACTACCTCTTGAAGCTCATCAAGAGAATGCCAAAGAGTGTGCAAAGCTGCCAGTAATCAAAGCAAAAGGTGGCTACTTTGAAAAACCTAGAATATAAGACATATTTTCAGTTGTTTCACACTTTTTTGTTAAGTATATAACTCCACATGTGTTAATTCATATTTTGATGCCTTCATTGTGAATCTACAATTTTCATAGTCATGAAAATAAAGAAAACTCTTTGAATGAGAAGGTGTGTCCAAACTTTTGGTCTGTACTGTATGTCTACAGCCCATGATTATGATACAAAGATATAGTGTTATTCACTGTAAAATGATAATTGTGGTCATAAAAATCTGTACAAATTTCTCCAACTTCAAAAAAAATCATGGACACATGAAAGTTTTTATGAAGTAAAAAAAGTTCCATATTTTTTCAGGAATTTTTGGACAGTTGATGGTCCTACAAAAGAGGTTGTTTTCTATGTGTGGACTGCAGTTAGTAAGCCAAACCTCCGACTCCAACTCAGACTCAATTTCCCTGAATCCGAAACAGACTCCGCTCCACCAAAATTAACACTGACTCCACGACTCCGACTTCACGGCCCTGTGGCTAAACTAACCTGTTTCTTAGTTAGACCAATCTCCTACTTCATCATGAGGCATAGACGTGGAGAAGCGGGCTTTTGTAGCTATTGAAGTGAGTCAGGAAGCCAGCGCCTAACACACCCATGTCTTTTCACATTTCTGAAGCAGAGAAAGGAGCAGGTCACATTACACATGGCAGGAGTGCGTGTGTAGGGATCAGCAAGTATGCTCATTACTATTCGCTACTCGCAGAATGATACTCGTTACTCTGCGAGTTTGCTCCTTACGAGTACAATGCAAGTCAATGGGAAATGCAAGTACTATTCTGCTGGACCCTACAAAGCGGGCTGGGGCCTGTGGAAAAGGCTGAAATGGATGCATGATCGTTTAAAAGCTTTTTAAATGATTAGCTAATGCATCAGCTGATCATTTAAAAAAGCCGGCAGGCTTTTTTCCCTTCTATTGGTTGCTGTGGTACTAATTTGGCCTCAAGTAACATCAAGTCGTCAAGGGACGACCTGTATCAGGAGGCTTTATGAGTACCAGAGACGCTGAGATGGGAATATAGAAGAAAAGACTGGAGTCAAAGAAAGAAAGTAGGGGAGGCGGAGAACAGGGCGGGAAGCGGAGGACTGGGCAGGGAGTGGAAAATCGGTTGGGGTGGAGGACTGGGCGGGGAATGGAGAATCGGCAGGGAGCAAAGGACCAGGTGGGTAGTGAAGGACCAGGCGGAGAGCAAAGCACTGTGCAGGGAGCAAAGGATCGGGCGGGGAGCATGAATCAGTTTGATCGTTTAAAAAAGCTGGCCAGCTTTTAGGCCACAGGACATCTTCAGATGTCTTGTAAAATCCATCACTTGATAGGTCAGAGCTATTATGGGAGCAGAAGGACAATAATCATTACTTAGCCCTCATATTTTCTGCATGCTTGCAACATTTCATAGTCGTCCATTCTAGTTCAACCCATAGCCTAACATGTTGATCCAGAGGAAGGCAAAAAAAAACCATGTGGCAACACTAAGCTCCACATTGGGGGAAAAACTTCCTTCCTGACTCCAGATACGGCAATCAGACTAATTCCCTGGATCAACGCCCTATCAAAGAATCTAGTATGTATAACTGATAATATTATAGTTTTCAAGAAAGGCATCCAGGCCCTTCTTAAATGTTAGTAGTGACTCACTCATTACAACAGCATGTGGCAGAGAGTTCCATAGTCTCACTGCTCTTACAGTAAAGAATCCGCGTCTGTGATTATGATTAAACCTTCTTTCCTCCAGACGTAGAGGATGCCCCCTTGTCCCAGTCTCAGGCCTAAGAGTAAAGAGATCATTAGAAAGGTCTCTGTACTGTCCCCTCATATATTTATACATTATTATAAGATCACCCCTAAGCCTTCGTTTTTCCAAGCTAAATAACCCCAAGTTTAATAACCTGTCTTGGTATTGCAGACCCCTTAGTCCTCTAATGACTTTTGTTGCTCTTCTCTGGACCCGCTCTAGTTCAGCTATGTCTTTCTTATACACCGTAGACCAGAATTGTACATAGTATTCTAAGTGTGGTCGCACTAGTGACTTGTATAGAGGTAAAATTATGTTCTCCTCATGAGCATCTATGCCTCTTTTAATGCATCCCATTATTTTATTTGCCTTTGCAGCAGCTGCCTGACACTGGCCACTAAATGTGAGTTTGTCATCTACCCATACACCCAGGTGTTTTTCAGTGACAGTTTTGCCCAGTGTTTTACAATTAAGCACATAATTATACCTTTTGTTTCCTCTGCCCAAGTGCATGACTTTACATTTATCCCCATTAAAGCGCATTTGCCATTTAGCAGCCCAAGCTTCTAGTTTACATAAATCCTCCTGTAATATAAAATTGTCCTCCTCTGTATTGATTACCCTGCAGAGTTTAGTGTCATCTGCAAATATTGAGATTCTACTCCGTATGCCCCCTACAAGGTCATTAATAAATATATTAAATAGAAGCGGGCCCAATACTGACCCCTGTGGTACCCCACTGTTAACTGTGACCCATTCTGAGTGTGTTCCATTAATAACCACCCTTTGTTTCCTATCACTAAGCCAGTTCTTAACCCACTTACACATATTTTCCCCTATCCCTATTTCCCTCATTTTATGTATCAACCTTTTGTGTGGCACCATATCAAAAGCTTTTGAAAAGTCCATATACACCACATCCACTGCATTTCCTTGGTCCAGTCCAGAACTTACTTCTTCATAGAAGCTTATCAGATTAGTTTGACAGGAATGGTCCCTCGTAAAACCATGTTGATAATGGGTCATGAGGTTATTTTTCTTCAGATACTCCAGTATAGCATCTCTTAGAAAACCCTCTAGGATTTTACCCACAGTAGAGGTTAAGCTTACTGGCCTATAATTTCCAAGTTCAGTTTTTGTCCCCTTTTTGAATATTGGCACCACATTTGCTATACGCCAGTCCTGTGGTACAGACCCTGTTATTATGGAATCTTTAAATATTAAAAATAATGGTCTATCTATGACAGTACTTAATTCATGCAGCACTCTGGGGTGTATCCCATCCGGGCCCGGGGATTTGTCAATTTTAGTGATTTTTAGACGATGCCGTACTTCCTCTTGGGTTAAACAGGTGACATTTAATTGAGACTTTTTGTTATCACTGATCATATTGTCTGTCATGGGATTTTCTTGTGTAAATACTGTTGAAAAAAAGTCATTTAGCATATTGGCTTTTTCCTCATCCACCATTTCACCCAGACTATTTTTAAAGGGGCCAACACCATCATTTTTTAGTTTCTTACTATTTATGTAGTTAAAAAATATTTTGGGATTCTTTTTACTTTCTCTGGCAATGAGTCTCTCTGTCTCAATCTTTGCTGCCTTGATTTGCTTTTTACAAATGTTATTTAATTTTCTGTATTTATTTAATAATGCTTCATCACTACCTACTTGCTTTAATTCCCTAAATGCTTTCTTTTTGTCACTTCTTACCGCTTTATTTAGCCATAGTGGTTTCCTCCTATTTCTAGCATGCTTATTCCCATAGGGTATATATTGTGCACAGGTCCTATTCAGGGTGCTAATAAACATCTCCCATTTGTGTTGTGTACTTTTATGTCTCAGGACATCGTCCCAGTTTATTGCACTAAGATAATCTCTCAACCGTTGGAAATTTGCCTTCCTGAAGTTTAGTGTCCTTGTAGCCCCTCTACTACACGTCTTAGTAAAGGATACTTGAAAGCTTATTAAGTTATGATCACTATTACCCAAGTGACCTCCAACCCGTATATTTGATATGCGGTCCGGCCTGTTGGTTAATATTAGGTCCAGCAGTGCCCCCTTCTTGTTGGGTCCTGAACCAGTTGTGAAAGGTAATTGTCTCTCATAGTTTTCAAAAACTTATTACCTTTGCTGGAACTGCAGGTTTCTGATCCCCAATGTATTTCAGGGTAGTTGAAGTCCCCCATAATAAGACTTCTCCCTGAGTCGCTGCTTCATCTATTTGCTTTATGAGAATATTCTCCTCCACTTCCATTATTGTTGGGGACTTATAACAAACCCCTATCAGTAATTTATTATTTTTTCCCCCTCCCCTTATCTCCACCCACAGGGACTCTACATTTCCATTAGATTCACCTATATTATCACGCAGGATGGGTTTTAAGGATGCTTCAATATGCTTCAGTTACCCCGTAATAGGTAGTAAGGTTGTCTAAGGTTATAAAGTGACAGTACAAGTAGAGCTTAAAAGCATGAAAGTGGGGAGGACGGATAACGTTGTAATGTATTTTGTGTCTCTAAAGTCATCTCCGTGCTGGGAAGTAAGAAGAATCCAACAAGATATAGATTAGAATTTACTGATCACTATATTACTAAATCTAAAGAGTTTCACAGAATTTTTACAAAGCGATTCAGCCATAAGGTCCCAGCTGCAGACCATGAGACCTGATCTAAAAGCATCATACAGCCCTTGAATTCTATTAAATAGGGTCATCAGACATACAGTCAGACTTGACTTGTGAGTGTCCATGTAGCACTCTTATCTATCTGAGACTGCCCTTAGCTGGATTATTATTATTATTGCTGTTTACTCGCTTTCTGTAAGTGTGTACTATCCTGCCTCCTCTTCCATGAGAGCATCCCAATACTGCCCATTCCATGTGATAGATAGAGCATTACTATCAACCTTAATATTATAGTCAGACACTACACATCTGTGGAGTTAATGCATAGTGATGCATAAATAATGAATATTTCCAGAGAATGTTTCCCTTGCTGGGGAATGTGAATAATTAATTTATGAACCTTTGATCACGCTGTTTTAAACTGAGGAGGATAAGGAGTGTACATGGTTAGCTTGTATGTGGAAGAGTAAAAGGTGAGGGATCACTCACACTCAGCAGGATACTTGGTACTGTGCAGTCAGTATGATAGAGACAGATAAAGACAAGCCTGGGATAGGAAAAAAGGATTTCACAGAAAAACTATGATCATGAATAAAGACTTTTTTGGGATACTAACACCAAAGGTTGATAGGACTTCTAATAATGCACAAAGTCTGTGTCGAGCCCCAGGCCCTGGGCTACTCGGGTATCAGGCTAGGTGGGTGTTTGGGATGTCACGGGCGGCAGCGCCTGAGCCCGTGGCCTGGGTGACACTTCAAAAAGGGGTTATTTACAGGGGATAAAGAGTTTGTCATGTGACACCACCTGTAGTACCTGGTGATGGGTCCCCAGCGCCGCCACAGTCCACCGGAGGTAGATGGTAATGCGGCTGATATGGCAAAGCTCCCTACAGGTAGAGCTGGTCCTCCGGGGCAGCATTCCTGAAAACAAGCAGGATGATGGAGAAAACTACACACAGGCAAAGTCACTTTCTCCCGGGTACTTTACTGTAAATGTTTAGCAGCACATACAAAGTCCACAGTTCAGCATCAGATGTTAAAGTAACAGGTAGCTCTACGGGTGGCTGCAAGTGGATCCCAGGTTGTATGGTGGGGCCCGTGGTGTACCTTAGTTGACGAACCCGTGTCCTTTCATCCCCGCCTAGGATGAGTCTATACCCAATGGCTCAGTGTAGGTAGTATTGGGGGTCCTCTCCCTCGTGGTAAGGAAGCAGGCAGACCGCTTCGTCTGGCAGGGTGCTGTGGCGATATACGGGTCATAGCAGCCGGTTGCAGACTGCAAAGATAGACCTTGGCCGAATCCTCGGGCCCAGCGTTCCCGTGGTGGACTGGAGAATCCCCTGGAGTATGGTCGCTCCATGCTGGGGTTCTCCCTTTCTCTCTAGGGCCCAGACTACGCTCGTCGGGTGCCCTCTTTCAGGGTCTCCTCAAGACCTTTTTTCTCCTTCCCTCCGGATCAGCTTTAAACCGTCTGGGTACCCTTCCGCCTCATTCCACACTCCTTCTCCTCCGACTCTGTACTCTCAAACGCACCTTATCTAATTCAGACTCACTCGCTGACTGTCTCTAATTCCCCCTAGAGGTGAATATATCTCCCTGCCATGGGGTAACCTCCCGCCACTACTGTATGGGAGTGTAGGAATGGGTTCCACCCACCAACCTAGGGTCCACTTGCAGCTGGGGAAATTACACCTCTTTTATGGGTGCAATACCCCTTTGTGACCCCTGATGTGGGGCACCACATATACTACTAGAAAGAGGTCACATATATTGGAGGGAAGGAATAAACAGAATGCCAAAATGAGGGTAGACCAAAGCTCATTGTATATATTCCAGTATATTGAACATCCAAGTACATATTCCAATAAGTACCGTATATACTCGAGTATAAGCAGAGTTTTTCAGCAGAAAAATTGTGCTGAAAAGTGCCCCCCTCGGCTTATACTCGAGTCAGTGACGGCTCAGTGTGGGGGGGCGGTGTCCGGGGGCTGGAGGAGGTGGGGGGATGCTGTAATAGGAGCGGCCGGTCACGTGGGGCCGCTCATTAGTGCAATGCAATATTCACTGCATCCCCCTGTCCATCAGCGGCAGGGGGAGCGGTGCATATTACATTGCACTATCAGCGCTCCCCCCCAGTGGTATATACAGGCCCCCCCTTGCTGCAGCACACCTGTAAAGGAATAGCTCATTCATAGTTATCCCCCTCGCTATTTCACCGCGCATCCTCCGGTCTTCATGCTTCTTCCTGCTTGTACCCGGCGGGTGCAGCAGCAATGACGTCATTGCTTCTGCGCCGGTCACATAACGCTGGGTACAAGCAGAAAGGAGCATGAAGACCAGAGGACGCATGGTGAAAGAGCGAGGGGGATAAGTATGAATGAGCTATTCCTTTACAGGTGTGCAGCAAGGGGGGCCTGTATATACCACTGGGGGAGCCTGTATATACCACTGATGGGGGGCCTGTATATACCACTAATGGGGGCTGTAACCTCTGATAGGGGGGCTGTATTCCACTGATAGGGGTTGTAACCTCTGATGGGGGTGGGGGAACTGTATACCAGTGATGGATGTCCTATATACCAGTGATGGGGGATTATATACCAGATACGGGGGGTCATTTATCATGATGAGAGTCTGCTTCATTTCCCCCTCTAGGCTTATGCTCGAGTCAATAAGTTTCCCTAGTTTTGGAGGGTAAAATTAAAGGCCTCGGCTTATACTCGGGTCGGCTTATACTCGAGTATATACTGCAACCAGATCTAGGGGAGGGCATACTATAGGTGCAATCTGTGCGGCTCAACAGGAATCAAAGAGGTAAGGGGGCCCACTTTTGCGTACTAATATATTATAGATTCCCTGTGTATTTTTTTTTATACAGTACACACAGAAATGGTATGATTGTTTATCCTTTTACATCTCAGCTGACATCATGTGTTTTATACACTTAGAATAAAAAAGGAAAATGTATGTAACCCCTATATTGCACAAGGGGAGGTTCCCCCATGTGTGAGGTCATTGATGACGTTTGTAAAAAAATGTTTTTGGTTCTGTGATCAACATCCGCCCTGTAAAGCATATAAAAGGATTTCTGTATGTACCATGTAATGGACCCTGAGGAAGGTGCGAGGGTTGCACCGAAATGCGTTGGTTTATGGTGGAATAAAGAAAGAGATGGAGGAAACAATCCTTTTGGAGTACATTTATTAAAGCAGCAGCGCGGACCGTGAAAACCATTCTTGTTTGAACTTCAAGATCACAAATAAGGCTGTTCTGAAACATGTCAATCCACAGATTTTCTGGTAGGAAAAGTCATAAAACAGAAACAGTCTTACTTTGGACATGTGATGAGGGCAAATTCCCTCGAGAAGGACATGATACTTGGTATGGTCAGTGGCAGTAGAGGTCTTGGAAGACCTAAGTCCCATTGGCTGGACACCATCATTGCAGACACGGGAATGAACATCAGAGAACTGAAGGATGCTGTAACAACCAGAGAAGCTTGGAGGAAAATAGTTCACATGGTATCCAATCGTTGGGCACGACTGAATGGATGAAATAGGAATTGAAAGGTATTTCAGGTGTGTCAGCCCCACATCTAGCTGTCCACATGATGTAATAAAAAACAAACTTTAGACCCCAGGCGCCTTATTTCATTGCTTCATGGTCAAGTTCTTATGATCATGTGCCAACTGTGGACGCTTGTGGCAGCAAAGTGGGTCATCAAAAGCACCGATTGGTTTGTTGCTCTGCAGTCCCAAAAGCCACAAGGTGCAATACTGTGCGTTTTGACATGTTGCGCTAATATCCTGCAGTAACTTTTTCAGCAACATGTAGCACTTTTTTTTCAGATGAAACCAGATGAACTTGCTTACATCCACCAAGTGCATCATAAAACATATGGACGTTTAGAAATACTTTGCTTATGCTTTGGTTATTCTTCTTTTGGAGTTACTCTGAATATCATCCAGCTATTTTTACATGATTATGCTTGCACTTTTTACCTACATTTTGCCTGCACATCATAATAATTTATTCTCGATGCCTAATATACCTTTGTGGAAGAAAGTAAATTAGAGGTGCAAAAAAAGGCTTTAAATGCCGTGGGTGACTATATAATAAAAGCAAACATGACATTAAATCAACGTACAATTAAGAGATTGTAACTAGACTCTACAACACTAGAGCAAAGGAAAGACAAAACGCAACACATATGCTATAAATATAAAACATAACGGGTTTTATAACACAGATGGGAAAAATAGAGGGAATTACAACTCGTTGAATGTGGGTGGATTGGTAGAAGTAACTGCCCAGGGCTAAATGCTGGATGTGAAGACAGGGCGTCTTCTGTTCCTGAGCACAACAAATTTAGGGAGATAAGAGAGTACAGAAGCATAGCTGTAATACCAAAAGCCAAACCCCCACAATTGCACTCATTAGATAATAATGGGTATAGTATCTACTGGATGTGGGAGAATTAATGACGAGGCGGCTATGGAATGTTGGGACTGGAAGGGGTTAACGAACAGGGACATAAACATGCACTACTCCTTCTGTACAATCAGCTCTGTCAACTGCTCCAGGGTCCATTATCTGAAGAAACTCAGCATAGAAATTATGCAAATAATAAATCAAGTGGTAGTGGCCATTTGTGGGAATGGCCTTTGGTTTGTAAGTGAATCTTCCTTGAATGTTAAGAAGCATACAGTACCTCTTCCAATCCTTAGGTCTCAAACCATCAAAGCTTTTATACAAATATTCTGGTGTAAAAAGCTGTCAGATGTCACAATATTGTGGTACAACAGACGCTGTGCTAAAATTTTTCAAGGATTGGTATCCTCTTGTCATATTCACCCAGCTCTGGCAAAGAGGGGGGAATCGGGGCACGGCAACCACTGCTTGTTGCATGATGACAGGCAGTGTTCCTTGCTCTACAAATCTGATTCCATCACAGACAGAAGTAGGTTTTGTTGCACTGTGCCCAGCACTCATACGATGCTCCCAATTCATGATGAGGTGTAGATCTCTTAATGAATGAGGTGTATCGGACGAGTTGAGTGCATGTCATCATCACAAATCCCATTCCAGTCTCTACTTAAGTAGGAATTTCATTACTTACAAAATGTTATAGCAGCTTTGAGTTGCGACTTTTCACAGCTTTTTACACCTGAATACTGGTGTAAAGGTTTTGATGAATCGGGCCCTTAGTCTACAGACTTGCCCTTGCTGGAGCAGCTGCATTAGCACAAGAGTCATTTATCCTTATGTGGGGATAGGAATAGTCCCTCCTCACCCTTGATTACAGTCAATTTCAAGTAGGTTATGGCTGTAATCAGCTTTTTAAACTTGGCATAAGAAAACAAGTTTACTTTTCACAAGGACGGTCAGAAAACCTAGCAAGTTATATTCCTGGTCTTAGGATTTCAGCCCATTTTAATGAAAGGAGCCCTAAGACCAATAGATTTGATACAAATTACAATTTCTCCCCAAAACATTTTGCAAAAGGTAAAGTATGACAAAGTTTAGGAAGGGAATGTTGGTAGAGATGAGGGGATTGCAGGGGAGTCTTTACTCTGCACATATTCCATGTCAGTCATTGCATTGAGGACACAGGAGACCATGGGCGTATGCTGCTGATGCCAAGAGGCTGACAGTATATGAATTATAACCAAGAAAAAAAATGTTGGTTACTCCCCATCAGGCTACACCCACCTACTGACAACCAAGCTATTCAGTTTAGCTTAGGCAGGACATGGGTCTGGAGATCATACTGCTTTCTGACAAAAATGTTTCTTTACCCTTTGTTTTTCAATCCTATTAATCTCCTTCTCTTGCTCCCAAAATAAGGGCAACATAAAGGTTTGGGCCACGGAGAGAAAGGCTACAGCCTGACCATTGCAGACTGTACCCTCGTCTCGGGTGGCAGGACTTTTTTTCTAATAACACAGATGTCATGCAGTGACATGCATGATGTGGATGGTGCTTTGAAGATTTCCAAGCCAAACATCATGCTTTTGAAGAGTTTAGCTTTCATAACAGACAAGTTGTTTTTCTCGTCCCTTCCTGTGATGTATTTTGTATTTTCCCTGTCTAGCTATTTTCAATCTTTTCTTCCAGCTTCCTCTTCTCCTTTATGAGGCCTTCTCCACGCTCCTCTGCTTTCTTGGGTCTTTTTCATTGCCTCCATGACCTTCTAGAGCCTCTCCTGGGGGTCAGATATCAAATTTTGTCCCTGGCCTCAGTTGTGGCCTAATGAAGCCAGGAGGCAAGCCCCCTTTCTTCTCAGTCAATGAGAGGCTCATGCAAGTAATTCACCTACCCTGCAGTGTCTCTGCCCCCTCCTCCTTCCTGGGCAGCTCCCTTACCAACCCCCCCACCCCCACAAAGGTATGTAAACACCTCAGCAGCTCCTGCAGTTTCTTGTTAATCCTCTTACCTCCTGTAACCAGTACCCCTCCTTCAGAGCTCCTCTGCCCTACCACACAGGTCTCCAGCTCTAGTAGGTTGCCTACTCTGTGACCTCACTTAATGGCTCCCAGCTCATTCCTACTCCCTCCTAGCAACAATTGACCCCTTCGTGCCTGTCATTATCTTTTTCCTTTTTCTTTTCACCTTTTAATCATGTCTCGCTCATGAATAGTACATGCAGTCCTCGATAATTGTATACATTACTTGATTAGCCTGCAAGCAAAAATTCCCATGAGGCAAACCTGTGATGGACTGTGATGCCTGCATGCTGCTGCCCATGCCTCCTGCGCAGGATTCCCTTTTAGCTTGTGACGAGTGTGCCCCCCCCCAGGCCTGTGCCACTGACCTTTTTCAGTCTGTTACTTATTTGACCAAGGTATCCCAGACACTGGTCACTATCATGGAGCACCTATCATCTGGATCGGAGGTGGTATTTAACTATGCAGAGTGTGATTCAGACCCACCAACATCTAGCGTTCTGGCAAGGCGTGGAATGCGGACCATGCATCCAAGTGGTCCCTCACAATTTTACTATTCTGCAGATCCCACCGCTTCAGGGGAAATTTGGACAAAACTATTTCAGATCCCACAGATGGGAATGAGCACCCCTGCTTCCACAAAAAAGAAAAACCCTTGACCTTTAATCTAATCAAGTCTAATCAGTTTTGTTCCTTTCGTCAGTTTCAGCCTACACACAAAGGCCAGTTGTACCTTAAGGAAAGGCCTGCAGGTGACAGTTTCCTTCAGATGTTCACATTCCATAAAGTCTTGGACAAGGTCTTCAGCCTCCAAGGCTACCATTGGCCGCTGGATTCGGAAATTTATAAAGCCACGAACAAAAGTTCCCCCGCCAGGGGTGAAAGCTCACTCCATTCAAGTGAGGGATTCCTGGGCCCTTTGCCATCAAGCTTTGACCTTGCAGCTTTGTAAAGTTACCACATGATCATTTAATAACGTGTTTTCAAAATTTTACAGGGTTCAGAACTTTGCCTTAACGGATGCGAGTCTGGGCAGAAAAATGCTGCAGTTGGCAGTCGCTCAGGTTTCTTCCTCAGAGATTGACTTTCTCATTTTTAACTTCTTACACATTTATACTTCTTTCCCACCCTGGCGACTGCATTGGGATGTCCTATGGTCTCATGTCCTCTAGTGAAGCAACCGAGAAAACAATTTTGTGCTCACCATAAATTCTCTCTCTCAGTCTTCATTAGGGAACACTGTACCCACCCCTTTGTTCATATTGCCCCATAGGGTGTTTATTAAAAAAAAGAATAATCTTTTCTGCTTTTCTCACTAACTGAATTGCTTGAATGCCAGTAGGCATGTGTAGCTTGCTTCGGAAGAGCAGACTTTAATTGTTAGTGTCAGCAGTCCATGTTCCCCACTGAAGACTACAAGGAAGAGATTTTATGGTAAGTACAAAAATCCTCATACTTATTTTCTTGCTTTGTTTTGATGAATAACAGGATGATTTAGTGTGGAGTTGATCACTCAGGCCTACCATATCTTGGTTGACAACCACCACAGACTATCAACAAAGAACCCAAATAATATTTAATGCTGGAGCCAAAAAAATGGCAGACAGTGTAGGAGTGAGGAAAGGTCAAGAATGTCATGTTTGTACTATCCACAGAATTATTTGCATTGACTATTAAATGCTCAGCACAAGAAGAATAGAAGAATGCCAGTGGTCTGTGCCAGGGAACAACACCTGGGAATTGTGGTTTGGAAGGAATGCCATTATACCCCTCATGTTGTTCTGTGGCATTTCAGTTTGGCCCAAAACATGAAACAATTGCTCATCCTACAAATTTGTGTAGCATCTACCAAACTGTACCTAAATAGTTTGCAGACAAAGAAAGCTATATTATGGTATTCAGATTTTAAAGAATATCTGCCTAAATTTCAAAATACAATCTGCATACATAATTCGATCTGTGTTGAGACTGTGAATATTTATGTGAGAATGCTGTATAATCCCAATATTAAAATTAGCACGAGTCCAGCTATAAATGACAGATCCTACAAGTCCAAGTGTATTCATAGGATGGTTTTACATTACCAGTTTTTAGAATCCGTGTGAGTCTAGCTGAAACTGAATGCACCTGCATCAGTTTTCTGCCCCATTGACTTTCAATGGGGCCGCAGGAACATGCGGGTGCATCAGGTTGTTTACGGTTCCCCCTGGATCTGGGTGTCTATGGTTTTTAACTGAAACTAAAAACGCAGTTTGTAACATTTCTTGGTGACTGCTTAAAAACCAAGACCCTGATCTGGGGCAATGTGGGTTAAATTATAATAGTGCTCTATGGAACACGGATAAGGCAGAATTTGAGCCCCTTATTCAGAAACATACATGCTTGGTCAATAAAAGCAATAATGTTTTTAGGGTGTGCAGAAAGGGCAAAGACATCAAATTATTCTATAAGCGACGTAATGAAATCTTAGCAACTCTCAAAAGTGGATAATTCACAGTAGCTAATCAGAAGCATAGCTGCAGTGCAAAGCATGTGGAAAAACAGACACAAACCAACAGTCTGTGCATTACTCTTGTATGAGACCAACAAGAATCTAGGTCAGAGAAAAAAAATCTTCAATCAACCTCAATTATGGCAGAACATCTTCAAGTTTCTGCTCAATGTGGGACAAAGTCCCGATGTTCTAAATGAAGGAGGCTGGCATATTTCAATAGCTAAGCCATCCTCCTTTGTCACACCCTATACATAAATCCAGTAGCAAAACTTGCCCCCTCCCCTATTTACATTCATACAGCCTCAATACACACAGCACTGGTCACACACCAGTACTTGAAGTTTTCTTCTGAGGGTACAGTAAGGGTACTTTCACATTAGCATTTATTTGAAATCGCGGCAGATGCGGTGAAAAAAAACCGCACCTGCCGCGATTACCGCATACCGGCTGCACTTGCGGCACAGTTGCGGCAAGCCCCATACAATGTAAAGGCGGGCTTGCGGCAGGTGCGGTTTTGGCACCTGCCGCAAGTGCCAAACCCGCACTTTTCGCACCTGCCGCAAGCCTGCCTATACATTGTATGGGGCTTGCCGCAAGTGCAGCTGGTATGCGGTAATCGCGGCAGATGCGTTTTTTTCACCGCATCTGCCGCGATTTCAAATAAACGCTAATGTGAAAGTACCCTAAACCGACGTAGAGCTGCCGGGACCGAGGCTAATAGTTCTATACAATTATTAGGAACACGGCCAAAGATTTTTTTTTCATTCACCCCATTAAATTATTCATTCAGAAAACAATATCCATGGTAATGGTCACATGAAAGCAACAGAGAAGAAAAAAAAATTGAGTTTATTTTTTATAAAACAACAAAAAAAAATAAAAATGTATAAATGTACATCATAGAGGTAGGAGAACACTGACAGACATACACAAATGAAAAATCCAACGTTTAATAGTGGTCACAGCTATTCTCAGGGTAGAAGCCATCAATCGTAACAGGAAATCTTTCAAAATGGTAAAAAAAAGCTGCCATTTTGGGAAGAATACACTTAAAACTCCCACATAATGACTATGGTGTACTGTATAGTCGTGTATAGAAGTCCTGTGATGCCTACTTTTCCCAGATAGTGTAGTCTAAATATCAGATAAACTATATATAATAATACAAAACTAAAAAAGATAGGATCAGAAAATACAAATACTTTAAAATAATTATGTCTATATACAATACAACACATTCCACAGTGTTATGTGTGAATGAACATCTGCTGTGACAACACACTACATTTCTCCAGGAATGTAATATATAGTGCGCATGGAGCGGCTTCAGCTATGGACAGATTTGCCCCCATTGTATGTATTAAGTATGGTCTCTCTGGAAGCAGAATGACAACAAATTTAACTCCCTAACTCCTGAATGGTGGGTCACCAAGAGGTCCCATATGTACATATTTGCCAATCAGCAACCGAGCATGGCATAGTGAGTGGCAAAAAAGTGATGCCCATCGAGTCATCCTGAAAGGGAAGGTGTATGAGAAAGGACACTACTCCCACGAGAAAATCCCTATACAGAATGGTGTAAAGGAGATGGTCTACAAGACTGAGCAAGACATCTGGGTACGAGGGTCAGCAATCGCAATAAAGGGATATTCACATGCAGTAGACATTTCGGTGATCGTATAATTCATCAGAATGGAGTTCCATGGAGTTTTTGCAGCATGTGAATAGACCCCAAATCTTGTGAGGCCAGCCACATGGTTTTATACATCCTCTAATGCAAAATTAATTAGAGCAGTCTGCCCAACCTATGAAGAGACATAGACATCAATCGGGTCTTGCCACATAATATGAAATCGCATTTAATATGACAGTTGTTATAGTTTGTGCATTTGGGGCTTGTACCTTAGGTTTTACATCAGCTCCTTTCATAAGAGGAGGAGGGATGTTTAGATGGGAGATGTAAATGTGCCTGTTCTTCCAGGCTGCACAGGTATAAGATTTGTCTGGTTCTTGGCAGGATTACAAGGTTCAGCATTTAGACTCCAGTGAGAATTTGTGTGTGCCATTAAGAGTCATTAGGATGCACTTAATAGCTGCGGGCAGAAGCAGAGGGCTCACTAACTCATCCATCCCGGAAGGAGGAGGAGGGGTGGGGGAAAAACATACAAAATGCTGGAGTAATGGACCAAATGGGAACAAAATCAACATATATTAAGTAATAGACTGTAGTAATCCAGGAGATGATGCCACCAGTTTATAGACAGCACTAGTCCCTTCACGATGCCACCCCACTTAGATAAAGGTCATATGATGTATGTGACAGGGTTACAGTCTGTGCGGTGCTTGGAGACCCCAACGTTTGTTCATGAGTCAGCACTGATCCCAGCTGTTTTCTATACCAGCTCTCGTCTAGACTGACCTGGGCAGTCTTCAGTTCTCCAAGGTGAGCAGCCTGCTGGTGGTCATTGCAGTACTGAGACACAAGCTGGGAATCCCAGTCAGATTCTGATGAGGCTTCATACTGTGCCAGTTTAGGGTTGAAATAAAGTGTCGTCGGACTGCCTTCACCTGCCTCAGCTGCTTTATTACTGAGGTCTCTATCCAGGCAGTCACTAAATATAGGGATCGTTGGCTCCTGCACCAAGCTAGGAAGCTGGTGCAATACCCACCTAGGCATTGACTGGCTATGTAAAGGATGTCTTTTTGCTGGAGGGTGACATGGGGACCAGCTGTGCTTTCGTTTACCCCTGCACCAGTCCATTTCAGGCACCAGACGTTCTGGGTCTTGTACGTCAACCAAAGTATCCAAAGGCTCTCTACCTCGTGAAACAAGAACACTACCTTCTGTTGCTGAATGAGAAGGTGGCAGTGTAAACTTGTCTACAGATAAGTTGCTGCTCAGCTCAGATTGCAACTCACATGGAGCATTTACTAACAACTTATCTTGGGTGGGAACCAACAGATCATGTTTGAGCTGGTCAATGGCAGACTCCACTAATGGCATCTCGGTACAAGAAGCATCCGCCTTTGGAGTCTGTCCGGCTGTATCCAGATGTAACGTGCAGTCACTTTCAGTAGCTTGCGCTGGAGAGGTTCCTACTAAAACTTCAGCACTTGGGGTGTCCTGGGGCACATCAGTCATTGGTACATTATTTTGGGAAGGAGCCCGATTAAACATTTGTGGATTTATATTTTCAGTGATAACAGGATCTTCTTGTGCTGCTTCATTGGCTAGTAGACTAAAGCCTTGCTGTGCCAGTTCATGCAGAGTATCTTCTACAACATCGAGACATAAAGGTGGTTGTAATAATAAATTCTTCATGGTCAGCTCTGGGTGTTCATCAAGCACATGAGTGGGAGGCATAACCAGGGACTGGACTGTGTAGACTGAGGTCAGCCCTGCTTCCTCTGTGTACCAAGAGACCTCTGTAACAAGTCCCATTGGTGACAGCTCCTCTGCACCACAAGTCTCTAGTAAGGGTAGATCACACGGCACCACTGCATTTGCTGTACTCATTGTACATTGGGGTCCATGATCTTCTACAGCTAAATTCTTTAGTAAACTCCCAAAACGTTCTGGAACTGAATCTACCTCCATGTTTTCTACAAGTGGATGCTTTGACAAAGTCTCTTTGTCCTCTGGGGAACATTTTGCATCTAGTCTTACAAATTGTTCCTCTGGGGACACCAGATTGTTCTCCTCTGTGGGCAGTTGTAACTTGTGGTGTATGAGATGCTCCTTGGATTCACCAATTTTGCACTCCTCCTTCAAGCTTTCCTCTTCTGTTAGTGGAGGCCTCTTCTTTAAACTCTGTGGCAGGGATTTATCTTCACATTGCTCTTCATTGGGGGTAAACCTTAAAAATATAAAAATTTAAAATAGTAAAACATCCCATTATCTAATATATAAAGCAGAGTATGTGTGTGTATGTATGTATGTAATCAAGCCATGCCCACTCCTGTTAGCCCCAACCCCTTCATAATGTGCCAGATGCATATGGCTCCGCTCAGCAGGAGGCCGCACACAGCCCCCAGTATTACATCAGGAGGCCTATTTGCTTAGTCACTTTTGTGCAAAATAATTTTGTTAAACCATTCTATTTTGTTATAGCCAACAACAATTAGTTACTATCCCAGGCACCTCATTTGACTCAGGGAACGTCCTAGACTATGTTTTGAGGGAAAATTTTAACCCCGCGCTTTACAGCCAGGTGCAAAAAAAAGCCCTAGTCTCTATAATGTCTCACTCATATTTACGTTCAGTCATTGCCACATATGAGCTTTTTTTTTTAATGTCACTTTAGAAAAAAATACAAATTGCTTTCCTTTGAACGATTCCTTTACCTTCAACTCAAGCACGTCATCTCCATGCTCCTTAAAAACACCCCCTTTACCAAATATCACATGAGATCTCATATTTATAGTATGCATGTGCCAGGGTCCTGGTAAAGCAAACAAATGGCCCTTTAACACGGGTGAATAAGTTATTGAATGAGCATTTACACCTTGTGTAAACAGCTGACGAACGAGCAAATCATTGTTTGTTGTCCGTTTGCATCAGTTACACAGCCCAAGAAAAAAGTTTTGGGCAGGACATCTCCCAGTGTATGGAAATAGCCTTATTACACAGGAAGAGAGCAGGTTCTCTAGTGTCACCTGTCAGAAGTAGCCATCCCCAAAAGTCAATACCCACCCTTTGAAGTCTTGTCACATGACTTAAGATATACAGCTAAACCAGAGCCTCGCTTTTCAGACATGTTTGATTTGGGTTGTAAAGATGGAGGACAAAGAGTTTTCGGTTTGGCTTCTCATCCTAATTCATATGGAAAGTCTATTTAAAGGGTTGTTATTATTTAAAGGATGCTATCTCCAAAAAGTGACACTAGGTTCCTCTTTAAGAGCCCACTCTGCTTTACATCCAAGTCCTCTGACCGCTATACTATACTCAATTGCCACAGTCTTCAATTATTTTCAGCAGCTTCCAGTTAGTCTTCTGTGATTAGCGACCTGCCAGCAGTTCCAGTTTTTCATGGAACGTGCCAGAGGTGACTTTCAATATCTCTCTTTTGGATCCTTGTTTTGGCTACAAGAGATGCATGGAGACCTTGTGACATAACTTCCGGCCAGTCATAAGTTATGGGCACAAGATGGCACTTTGGGACTGGACTGATTATTAAGAAAACAAACAAAAAAAAAACTAAAAAGGTGAAGCCATTGGAAATCTAGTATATAACAGGGGGCAACACCACTCCAGTGCTGAAAAACAAAAACAAAATGCTGGAGTGGTGCTTTAAGAGACTGTTTTCACACTTAAGAGACAATGCAATGATCCACTGGGAAACTAAAGGGCACTTCACACACTGCAACATCGCTCGCGATATTGCTGAAACGTCACAGGTTTTGTGACGTAACAGCGATCTCTCCAGCGATGTCACTATGTGTGACACGCATCAGTGACCTAGCCCCTGCTGTGAGGTCGCTGATCGCTGCAAATCGTTTAGGACCATTTTTTGGTCCTTGGTCTCCTGCTGGCCAGCACGCATCACTGTGTGTGACAGCAAGAGACCAACGATCAGCGACCTCACAGACAATGCTCAGCGCCGCACATAAGATGCTGGGCAATGGTAACCAGGATAAACACCGGGTAACTAAGCAGAGCGCTCTGCTTAGCTACCGGGTGCTTACCCGGATTACCAGCATCCTCCCGCTTACAGGCTGGGCTAAGTGGGAGGACGCTGGTAACCAGAGTAAACACCAGGTAACTAAGTAGAGCGCTCTGCTTAGTTACCCAGTGTTTACCCTGGTTACCAGCGATGTCGCTGCTGACTGGTCGCTGGCGAGTCTGCCTGGTTGACAGCTCACCAGCAACTGCAGAGACTTCCCAGCAATCCCAGCCAGGTCAGATCGCTGGAAAGTCTCAGTGTGTAAAGGGGCCTTTAGTCTCCTACATCAACTAAGTGCTCTCCAAAAAACAAAACTTTCCTCCTTAGGCCCCTTTCACATCAGCGTTTTTTTCAAATCGCGGCAGATGCGGTGAAAAAAATCGCATCTGCCGCGACACTTGCGGCAAGACCCATGCAATGTCTATGGGGCTTGCGGTAAGACATTGCATGGGGCTTGCCGCAAGTGTGCCGCAAGTGTCGCGGTTATGCGGTAATCGCAGCAGATGCGGTTTTTTCACCGCATCTGCCGCGACTTGAAAAAAACGCTAGTGTGAAAGCACCCTAAGATCTTGTGTATACATGGGGTGTACAGCTTACAATATACACACTGTATGAGGCCCAGATTTAGGCCACACAGAGGAACAAAGGGCAAAAATCTAGGCGTCTACTTGTGAGATTGCTCAATGGACTTTGCTGCTGAAAATATTCTTCAAACCCATCTACATAAATTATGAGCAATTCTAGTGGCAAATACATAGTGCCTGATTGTGCGTCTATTTGTTTCTAAAAGTCTCAATCAGCTGGAGACCTGCTATCCATGTCATGGACCTGTCCTCACACAAACACTTAGGGCCCTTTCACATCAGCGTTTTTCGTAATTCGCGGCAGATGCGGTGAAAACACCGCATCTGCCGCGTTTGCCGCATAACCGTTCCACTTGCGGCGCGGTTGCGGTTTTTCCCATACAAAGTATAGGGGGACTTGCGGCAGATGCGGCAAGTGCGGTTTTGCATTTGCGGCAGGTGCGGCAGCGAAAAAAAAACGCGGTCAGCCGCGGTTTTTTTCGCTGCCGCACCTGCCGCAAGTGCAAAACCGCACTTGCCGCATCTGCCGCAAGTCCCCCTATACTTTGTATGGGAAAAAACCGCAACCGCGCTGCAAGTGGAACGGTTATGCGGCAAACGCGGCAGATGCGGTTTTTTCACCGCATCTGCCGCGAATTACGAAAAACGCTGATGTGAAAGGGCCCTTAGGGTATGTGCACATATTTGTATTTGATGCAGAAATTTCTGTATCTTTTGGAAGAGGCAAACAAGCGTGTGGTTTTGGTGCATTTTTTATGTGTTTTGTGTGCAGATTTTTCCTACTCAGTTTTAGTGAAATCTGCAGCAAAAACGATAAGATATTAAATCTGCAGCATGATAATTGTGTTGCAAATCTGAAAGGAGAAAATAAGCAGTGTGTGCCAGAGACTTCAGGATTCTCATTCACTTTGCTGGCATCAGAAATGCATTCAGGTTTTGAGACAAATCTGACGTGTGCACAGGCCTGTGGGGTCTATTTGCACAGTGTAAGTGCTCCTTTACGATTTGGGCTGGTTCTTTCATGCACGCAGTCACAGGCTATGACGTGTGTGTGTGCCAGCGTGAGAGAGCGCGGACCAGCATGAGCGAGAAAGCGAACGTAAGAGAGAAAGCGAACGAGTGAGCGCAAGAAGAAAAAAATGCTCTTAACATAATGGGACTGAACGCTACCTCCCGCTTTTATATAAATACCTCTAACTTTTATATAAATCTCCATACTCACTACCCTCCCATTTCTGTCTTCCAAGCCCACTGTTCTTTCTCTCCTTACATGTTACTCCCCTGCCTGAACATTTTTGCATGTTCAACCACCTACAAAAAAGTGTGTATAATACATTATTTTTTAATAGATAGAGTTAGAGCTATAGAGAGAGAGAAAGAGAGGAGAAAAGAGAGAGGAAAGAGAGAGAAAGAGAGAGAAAGAGAGAGAAAAGAGAGAGAAAGAGGAGAGGAAAGAGAGAGAAAGAGAGAGAAAGAGAGAGAGAAAGAGAGAGAGAGAAGAGAGAGAAAGAGAGAGAAAGAGAGAGAAAGAGAGAGAAAGAGAGAGAAAGAGAGAGAAAGAGAGAGAAAGCGAGAGAAAGAGAGAGAAAGAGAGAAAGAGAGAGAAAGAGAGAGAAAGAGAAGAGGAAAGAGAGAGAAAGAGAGAGAAAGGAGAGAAAGGAGAGAAAGGAGAGAAAGAGAGAAAGAAGAGAGAAAGAAGAGGAAAGAGAGAGAAGAAAGAGAAAGAAAGAAAGAGAAAGAGAAAGAGAAAGAAAGAGAGAAAGAAAGAGAAAGAAAGAAAGAGAAAGAAAGAGAAAGAAAGAGAAAGGAAAGAGAAAGAAAGAGAAAGAAGAGAGAAAGAAAGAGAAAGAAAGAGAAAGAAAGAGAAGAAAGAAAAGAGAGAAAGAAAGAGAAAGAAAGAAGAGAAAGAAAGAGAAAGAAGAGAAGAAAGAAAGAGAAAGAAAGAGAAAGAAAGAAAAAGAAAGAAAGAAAAGAAAGAAAGAAAGGAAAGAAAAGAGAAAAAAAGAAAGAAAGAGAAAGAAAGAAAGAGAAAGAAAGAAAGAAGGAAAGAAAGAAAGAAAGAAAAGAAAGAGAAAGAAAGAAAAGAGCAAAATAAAGAGAAAGAGCGAAAAAAAAAGAAAAAGAAAGAAAGAAAAAGAAATAGAAAAAAAAGAAAGAAAGAAAAAGAAAGAGAGAAAGAAAGAAAGAGAACACACTAATATTGTAGATGCGGATCCATGAAGGTCTTGCTGACTGGAAGACTCGTCACCCAACACTAACCTCAAAGTCACATAGGTCACCACTAAGTTTCTAATTCACAGGTCCTCGCACACATAATGCTACAGAGGGGGTAAGATTACAGATACAATCCTATTTTTGGATGTGTGCCTCGGTGGCCAGTGACAGGTTGCTTGGATGTGGGCCGAGTGTCACTGGGTGTGGAGTGAGGCCAAATAAGTAATCAGGACTATGAATTGGTCTGAAAGGAGAAGGCAGAGGAAGTAATGAATATCCCAGAAGCTTAATGCTCCATGTACAGAATCTGCAGCTTGTTCTAGAACTTAAAACTCCCATTGGGCTGCACCAGTCTACGCATTTATTTTGCAGTCAATAGAGGTAGAAACATGAAAAAAACAAAAACATGGAAGCGCTGGCTTCCTTCTAGTAAATAATTCAGCAGCCATAAACTCTACATAACTCTCTCCCAAAACTTCTTTGGTTAATAGGTATTCCTCCAGATCTCCCATTCATATGTCCATATTTAAAAATGAATGTATAAAAATGGTGTCAGTGTCATCAGGGTATAATCATGGTATGGTATGGGTCTGTTTTTCATCAGTTTTTTTCATGGATGCATAAAGAAATAAATTAAGATTGTAAACAATAGAAGCTTTGTAAACATGGATAGCAGCCGTGTGCTGTATGCGTTATTCATGGACCCATCGACCTGCATTGGCCCTTTTCATCCATGCTGCTGGGAAAGCACAAAACATATGAACAACACCATAGATTAGAATGGGTAGGTGTAGTATCTATGAAAATAAAACATACAAGCAACATGGAAGTGAGGTGATGGGTGTGTGCGAGTCCTCGTCCTGAGATCACAGCAGGTGAAATTAGTGTTGAACACTGATTTTCTAAATAAAATATATATTTCTAAAGGTGCTATGAACATGAATCTCTCACCAGATGTCAGTAACAACCCATCCAAAGAAATCAAACCATACCTGATCATAAATTATGTATAATAATGAGAAATGGCAAAAGGAAAAAGTATTGAACATGTGAAGAAAGAGGTGCAAAAACCTATGGCAAAAACATGACACCATCCAAAATCCGTCAGTAATTAGAAAGCAATCCTATTAATTATGGGGAAAAAAAATCTCAGCTAGTTTAACTGCTGGCCTATAAAAAGGTGTCTCATTACCAAAGTACCACACAAGAAACATCTCATGACGGGTAAAACCATTGAGCTGTCTCAAGACTTACAACCTTATTTTTGCAAAACATACTGATGGCATTGATTACGGAAGACTTTCTAAACTTCTGAAGGTTCCAATGAGCTGTTTGGGACCTAATCCGGAAGTAGAAAGTATATAAATTCCACCATAATCCAATCACAACCAGTCACTCTGTACAAGATTTCAGACAGAGGAGGGAAAAGAAATTTCTGAAGAGTTGTCCACAAGCCAGTGACTCAGCAGGTACAATTGTTTCAAAGATATTAATAATTAATGCACCCAAACTCCATGGCCTGTATACACTCTCACCACGCAAGACTTCATTGCTGAACAAAGAGCATGTTCAAGCGCATTTAAAGTTTGCTCAACTACATTTAGACAAGCCTTGAAAACATTGGGAAAATATAGTCTGGTCAGATGAGACCCAAATTGAACTCTTTGGATGTCATAATATACACCACGTTTGGAGGCCAAAAGGAACAGCATATCACCCCAAAGACACCATAGCAAACAGGGGAAATTTGGAGGTGGGAAATCATAGCGTGGGGTGGTTTTCAGCATTTGGCACTGACAAACTTCATATGATTAAAGGAAGGATGAACGGACTAATGTACCAAGATATTCTTGACAAAAATCTGCTGCCATCTACCAGGATGATGAAGATGAAACGAGGGTGACCATTTCAATAAGACAATGATCCCTAACACTCAGCCATGGAAACTCTCAATTGGACTCAGAAAAAGAAAATAAAGCTGCTAGAAAGGCCGAACCAATCACCTGACCTGAATCCAGTAGAAAATTTATGGAAGGAACTTAAGCTCAGAGTTCAAGAAGTCCAAGGGGGCTTCAGGATTTGAAGAGCGTTTGTGTGGAAGAATGGTCCAAAATCACACCAGCACAATGCATGTGACTCCCCATACAGGAGGCATCTTGAAGCACCAACCAAAGGTTTTTGTACAAATTATTAAATACATTTCAGTAAGTGTGTTCATTACTTTTTGCTTGTGTCATTTCTCATTATTACACATTATCAAATTTATGAACATTACGATATGATTTTTTTGCCTGTGTGTAATGGATGGGTTGTTAGACATCTGGTGAAATTTTTCTTAAACTAAATACGTCACCAGGTTTTTGCTATCCCATCTGATAGCAGCATACTGTAGGAGCTGAGACACGGATTCCAGCAATATATCACTTACAAGTTGCTGCTGTCATTTTGGTAAAAATCACTTATCTGTTGCAGATCCATCAGTTCTCTGAATGGTGGGCTAGGTATGACCCCCACCCACATTACTCATTAGCAGCCATCTTCCATTCATAGTGTACACAGAAAGATGCCAATCAGTGATTAGGGCGAGGTCATGCAGAGCTCATTAATATAGAGAGCTACGTGGCAGCAGGTTTAATAGTCCTCTAGTGATAAACTGATAAAAAAATGATTTTATGAAAACTTCAGTAAGCAGCCAAATAAATGCACATCTCTGAAATCAGGATCTCTGCCCCTATATTGTGCTGCTCTCAGATTAGGCAACAACAAAACAAGTATGGGCTCGGACACACATCAGTGAAACTCGTCCGAGTTTACTGTGCGGAAAAAAAATGCTCTCAGATTAGGCAACAACAAACCGTGTAACACATACCGTATATACTCGAGTATAAGCCGACCCGAGTATAAGCCGAGGGCCCCTAATTTTACTCTCCAAAACTAGGGAAATTTATTGACTCGAGTATAAGCCATGGGGGGGAAAATGCAGCAGACCCCCATCCTGTTATATAGTGCCCCCCCATCAGTGGTATACAGGGCCCCACAGTGTATAAGGCCAAGCAGTGGTATACAGGGCCCAGCCACAGCAGTGGTTATACAGGGCCCCAAGCAGTGGTATACAGGGCCCCAGCAGTGGTATACGCCCAAGTGGCCCCAGCAGCAGTATTCTGGCCCCCATCTGTGATATCCAGCCCCCCCGGTTGCGGCACACATTAAAATAACAAACATTTCATACATCACCTTTCCAGCGACCCCTTGCTGGCACCGCCGCGTCCTCCGGTCCCTTAGTCTTCCTGCTTGTGTCGGCTTCTATTGCTGTGGCCGACGCAGCAGCGATGAAGTCATCTGCTGCGCCGGTCACATGACACCGACACAAGCAGGAAGAAGCAGGGACCGGAGGAGCGGCGGTGCCAGCAAGTGGTCGCCGGAAAGGTGATGTATGAAATGTTTGTTATTTTAATGTGTGCCACAGCCTGGGGGACAGATACTAAGGAGGAGGAAGGGGGGGGGGGGGGAAGGCTGTAGATCACTGATGGGGGGGCCAGTGTAGTGCAATATGCACCGCTCCCCCCGCCGCTGATGGACGGGGGGGATGCATTGCATATTCATTACACTAATGAGGCGGCCCACGTGACCTCCCGCGGTCACTGCGGCCTCCTCCTGCCTCCTCCAGCCCCCGGTCACAGCCCTTCCCCCAAGCCAACACCGAGTGACTCGAGTATAAGCCGAGGGGGGCACTTTTCAGCACAAAAATTGTGCTGAAAAACTCGGCTTATACTCGAGTATATACGGTAACATGTGTTTTCGAGCTCTTCTGTTTTGCAATGTGAGCAACGTTATGTTTTTTTCCCACCAAAGCAGATTATCTTGTGAGATCTTAAATCAAACAAAAGGTAAGAGAGGACACATCTGTACCTCTCATGAAAACAAATAGGATTTGACAAATTGAAATTCAACACGCCTGATGCTTTTTACCCAGGAATATTTAGGACCCCCCTAATACACTTTAGATGGGCCGCTTCTGCCCACATTAATCTATAGCGACTGAGCACTTTAAGACTAAGCACAGGCAGAAAGGAAACTTTAGACTCCTAGATATGTTTCATTGCTGAATATACAGAAGGTAAATTAATCAGCACAATATCGATTGTGTTAATGTTTCTTAAAACCAGAAGTCTAGAAGAAGCCAATCCAAGGGATAACAGCTATTGTACAATTAGGACTGCATTACCTAATCCATTCCAATCATTATTAGGCAGCCACTTACATCACAGCAATACAAGATATATTCTATACATGCAAGACCTGAAAGGTGATGAATTATATATTACTTAGTGCCGATACCAGAGGAATGTTATTTTTTTACTTATACAGCGCCATGATATTACACAGCGCTCTACAGTATTGTAATTGGGCCAAATTGAAGTAAACTGTTCAACAATATTTATTATGCTTTGCTTATACAGTGCCATTATATTACGCAGCACTATAGACATTGTGAGCCCCAATGGGGACAGCGATGACTATCTAAATTCCTTATCAATATGTCTTTGGAGTGTGGGAGGAAAGCAGAGAAACCTGAGGAAACCCACACAAACACGGGGAGAACATAGACTCCTTGCAGAGGTTGTCTGTTGTGGAATATAAAACAGTACGCCAGCATTGCAAAGTCAAAGTCCTTTCTTAAAAGGAACCCAACAGCTCATACATGCTGCCTGAGCAAAAGGCTGTGTGTATCAGACTGTGGCTGTATGATTTTAACCATTCATGTTTAAACTGAAACATTTAAAAGCCATAGGGAGACTAATCAGATAGGTCGGTAAATGACAGATTCTACCTGCCTGCTCCACTGGAGTGACAAGTCTTTCCCAAAAAGCACACGCAGGCAGAGACCTGAAAGTCATTGGCAGCAGTTTTCTGGGTCAAACAGCACGCTGCTATACATCTAGAATATCCATGCCCCTTGTCCATACTCCAGTTATTCCCTGCTAAAAGCACGAATTCTGTACTCATATAATACGTTAATCTAGAGCAGGGGTGGGGAACCTCTGGCCCCGGTCCACAGTGCTCGGGTGGCATCTACGTCTTGCTGGCTGCCGTCCTTTTATCCACAAGTGCATGCAGTATTCACTGCTGAACGATGCATGCGCATACATGAAGGATTACGCTCTGCCGCTGACTGTGAGAGTGCACTTTGCGGGTGGGGATAGTGTGCAATACGCACACTAAGAGGAGCAGCTGCCCCAGCGGTACTGTATATGCCCCCAAAGATGTCTATGCCCCCCCACCAAATATGTACATACCCCGATGCTGTATGTGCTCCCCCAGGGCTGTATATACCACTATGAGCTCACCCAGTGCAGTATGTGCCACCAATGATGTCTGTGCCCCACCAGTGAATATAATCCCCAGGGATGTCTGATCCCCCCCAGTGATGTATATAACCCTCAATGATATCTGTACAAGACCTAGCCCATAGAGAATGTATTATCACAAAGAGGTGTCTGTGCTTCAGGCCAACACAACCCTGGAAAAGCAGTCGTGAGAAGCATCAAGATCAATATCTCCCAATATCACAGCTGCACCAAAGAGAAGCAGCTTCAGAAGTCAAATTAGGGTCAAGTTAATTGTTTAACCCCTTCACGGCATACATGTACACTATGGGTCGGCTCCGGCGGTGAGCTCACATCATTCCCCTGACATCTCAAGCTGATCTCATTTGAGAAGTGGGGCTAACAGGGCTGTTTGGCGCTGTTAACTCTTTGGATCACACTGTCATTCACGGATCTCTGTGGAGCCACCTGATAGCTGCATTGACCCCGGTTGCCATCAGGGATCACTTCCTGTGAGAGGTTGGCAAGCACTGCTAACCACAGAAATTGATCATTTGTGCTATGTCCCGATGTGCTGCAGCTCATCGGGACATGGCACAAAGCGATCGGACTGTGCAGCACGGTGGCCCCCTATGGGGCACTGTAAAATAAAGAATAAAATAAAAAGTTAAGTTTTAAAAAGAAAAAAAAAAAATTGACACAAAAGTTCAAATCACCCCCCTTTTGCCCCATCTAATATATAAAGCTGAATGTGTGTATATCCGGGATTGGCATCTACACCGTCACGACTACAGCCACAAAATTTTGCACAGTCACACGTCTGGACCCCGAGAGCGTCATAGGCTATGTTGTGAGGCGAAATTTTAACCCTGCGTGTTCCAGTTTACCAAACAATTTTGCCCCCATCTACATAATGGGGAAAAGTGACAGTTACCATTGACAGTTGTGAATGAGAGGGGCTTAATGACAGCGCTAAAGACTAACAGCACATAGTCACTAAGGTGGGGCCCCAACATGGGATATTCACCACGCACGGAAACATGTACACACACCACACGCACACAGAGTAACAGCAAGTGTATAGTCGCTAAGGTGCAGGCCCAACATTGGATACTCGCCACACACCCGAACACACACACACACACACACACACACACACACACACACACTCCACGGGGACACACACACCCCCTATAGTGACACATGCACTCAACCCACAGGGACACACACACACACACAACACAGGCACCCCCCCCCACAGGGACACCCCCCCCACACCACAAAAAGGACACACCCCCCCCCCACGGGGACACACACACCCTATAGGGACACATGCACTCACCCCACTCGGACACACACACCCCACAAAGACACACACACACCACACAGACCCTTCCCCCCCCACAGGGACACACGCACTCACCCCATAGGGACACACACACACACACACACACACACACACACCACACAGACAGACATAGATGTGCACAAATCGCCTCACACAACTCGCCTCGTACGTGTGCTATCTTTAATTTCCAAAAATAAACATCTGATTAAAAACAGCCAATGTGCAACACTTGTGCCATATAGGGAATTAAGGCAGACGTCAGTCACATGAGCCGTCTATTATGTGTATGTGTGAGGTAACATATACTGCCGGCCAGGGGGAGGGTTTACTGTTGGCTGGAGATTTATTAGGCTGCCTACAGCAACCAATCACAGCTCAGCTTCTATTTTCCTACAGGTCATTAATATGGGTTCTAAAGTAATTATAGATTACCAACTTTTTGATTTTGTTAAAAAATACTTTATTAACAATTCTTTTAAAAAGGTAAAAGACCTACACAGAAAGACATTACAAACAAATGTGAATCCACAGAAAATGTTAAATTGGGGGATGGAGGATGCTCTTCTGCCTTTTATAGTCTGTATCCTGTACCCCATCTTTGAATAATCATTATATTCTTGGGTTGATTCCTGATGGAGAAACGCTATACTACTTGAGTCTACAGAGAAAAACAAGGGTGATCCCGCACTACAAAAACCACAATCGACTTCATCAAGTTAAGTGGGTGCGGCCACTCCTCCTCTCCCCTCACCCCCCTCCCCTCTAGGTTTTTAGGGAGATTAGAGTAAGATGAGGGTGAGTCGACGAGGTATGGAGGCACGAAGATAAATTAGGGTGGAAATTCCCCATTGATAGGTAGGGATCAAAATTAAAGGGAAAAATTGTTTTCCCCCTCCCTTCCTCCATCCCCCAATTTCACATTTTCTGTGGATTCACATTTGTTTGTAATGTCTTTCTGTGTAGGTCTTTTACTTTTTTAAAAGAATTGTTAATAAAGTATTTTTAACAAAATCAAAAAAGTTGGTAATCTATAATTACTTTAGAATCCAAAACATATTACCTCCTACAAATTGATAATCTTAAGTGAGGTCATTAATATGACATATTCAAATTCTATTTTGTTATAGCCAACATCAGTTATTTATTAACCCGGGCGTAGCAGGGTAGTACAGCTAGTTCAAAATAAAAGTATTAAAAAGATTAAAAAAAAAAAAAAAACAATTCGGTATCGCCACGTTCAGAAACACCCGATCTATCAAGATATAAAATCATTTCATCAGAGCTGAAAACTGCGTATGGAAAAATAGGTCCAAATGCCAAAATTAACTTATTTGGGCCACTGCAACATTGTAATAAAATGCAATAACGGAGCAATCAAAACAGTGCATCCACACAAAAATGGCATCAATTTCATCAGAAAGTACAACTTGTCGCGCAAAAAACAAGCCCTCATATGTCTATATTGATGGAAAAATAAAAAGTTATGGCTCTTGGAAGAAGGGGAGGAAAAAAAAGAAAACTGAAAATGAAAAGTAGCTTGGTGGTGAAGGGGTTAATTAAGCAACTATAGCAGGGTCATTTTCAAAAGGTGCTAATTTCATGCGGACCCCGAATGATGGTAGAAATTTCCAAATGGACCCCCCCAGCAAGAAAAAGGTTCCTCAACTCCTGCTCCACAGCATCAGTCTATTTCCTGCTAGCCTTAATAAAAGCCCCCAGAGGACCAAATAAACCATTAAGAGTCTATCAGTGAGCATTTAAGCTACAGTCTTGTAGATGAGGAAAACCCATATAATGCTACTGCTGACATTGCAGGATGGAAACCGCTTTAAAGCGTAGCCGTGATTTTACTTTTATAAGTCCATCAGTTACATAAAAATAAGAAACTTAGTAATAAGTATATCTTATTAGGGAAATCTGCCTTCTCTCAGGCTGATCACTCAATTTTAAAATTCTCAATATATGGGTAAAATCTGTATTCAATTAAGACAATTATTACATTACTAAGAGGAGAGATGATATTTACTAAATGATCAGGTTTTATGTGGAGGGAAGGAAAGAGGAGGAGGGAAAAGCTGTCTCTAGCCCCCCGCCTCCTCTCCCACCTACATTCAATCTTAGCAGTTCCAAGTATCATGCATCTTAGTAATGCAATAATTGTCTTCATTAAATACAGATTTTACCCATAAATTGAGAATTTTGAAAGTGAAAGATCAGTTTCAAAAGAAGCAAATTCTCTCATAATATCTATTACATTGTGTATTTTAACCCTTTATTGACCAGTGATGGCTTTGAACTGTCATGTGTGTAAACACTCTTTAGTCAGAAAATACAGAAAAAAATCATCCTAAATTTAATAAAGTCCAATATGTCATGAAAAAAGTGTCTTGGAATCACTGGGAAATGTTGAAGCATTCCAGAGTTATAACCTCATAAAGTGACACTGGTCAGAATTGCAAAATAAGACTCGTTCCTTATAGGTGTTGTCCGGGCTTTGGCTATAATTCATATGTGTATCTATGCTTCAAAATGTTGACAATTTGCAATATACATACTGTCAACATTTTGCAGAGTTAGGCGGCCGTCACACGGTTCAATTTCTTGAACAATATCGTTTAAGCGATCTGCTTTTTGATCGCTTAAGCGATATCGTTTGTGCATCGCTACATGCGATCAAGCGATTTTACAATGTAAAATCGCTTGATCGTTACATCGCAGATATGAGAGCCGGAGCTCATATCAAGCGATCATCGCTTGTTCAATCTGCCTCATCGTGGTGTGTGACACCACGATGAATGATCTCCCAGCGGCAGAGCCTATGCTGGGAGATGGCATCTATGGTCAACGTCGGGTTACTAAGCGCCACGCGGCGTCTAGTAACCCGATGTGTACCATAGTTACCAGCGATCTCGCTGCTCCACATCGCTGGTGAGTCTGTCTGTGTGACAGCTCACCAGCGATGTGAACGATATTGCTAGCGATCGCGCGTGCACGTGATCGCTTACAATATCGCTCACAATATTGTAGCGTGTGATGGCCGCCTTACCTAGATATCACATGTATGCGGCTGGCAGGGAACGTCTAGGGGTCGTGTTTGTAGTACAGTAGGTGGAAACAACCAATTCCATTTACATGCACAAACACGCCCCCTCCCCTATTTCCAGTATGGCCAGCCACCCCAACTCGAAGTGCCTTTCCCACTCACTATGGCACCACCCGTTCCCATAGCCCCTCACCTAATGTCACCATCCACCCCATTGTACACAGTGGTTCTCCACTGCACTGACACGCTGTACCAAATCGGCAGCTGTGAAGGCGATTCGGTACAGTGCGTCAGTGCAGTGGGGAGTGCTGCACGTGTGTGCCAGTTAGTACCATAAAGCCAGTGGCGGAATAGAGAGGACCGCTCCACCGGCTCTGTGCCCGTGCACTCTATGGTACCGGGAGGACTGGAGAGAAGATATACATATGAATTATAGCAAAAGCCTGGACAAACCCTTTAAGGGGTTAAAGCAAACCATTGATTTCTAAAATAAAAATGAAGGCTAGTCTTTAACCCATTCCAGTCACAACATACTAGTCATGTCGAATAGCCGGAAGCTCGGCTGCAACAGCCAGTGTTGGTGCGCAATGGCACTGACTTGTTAACCCTCTAAATTCCACGAGAAATTGTATTAGCATATTCCCACCCCCACCCAGAAGCCAAACCTCCAGCTCCTCAATTTTCCTGACTACGACTCTGATTTCCCCTAACATGGCTAAGGCTGGCTTCACATTTGCATTTGTGTCTGCATGCGTACGGCATGCAAACGCAGCCCATACTGATGTGAACGCAGCGGAGAATATCCACACGCGTTCACATTAGTATGCAGCCCGCCAGCCAATCAGCTGTCTCGGGGGTGGCTGGGAGGAGGAGATCAGCAGCAGAGATCTCCCTCCGGCCAGCTGATCATTTGCTGGCTCCACTTCCTCCCCTCTTCCTCTCACTATTGGAGTCCCTCAGGGTTCAGTCCTTGGACCTCTTCTCTTCTCACTCTACACAGCCCCGATTGGACAGACAATCAGCAGATTTGGCTTTCAGTACCATCTTCATGCTGATGACACACAACTATACACTTCTTCCCCTGACCTTACTCCCGCTCTAATAAAGAACACCAATGACTGTCTAACCGCAGTTTCCAATATCATGTCCGCGCTCTACCTGAAACTTAATCTTTCCAAAACTGAACTACGTCTTGTCTCCGCCCTCCAGTAACCTCCCTAAATATGACATCTCTCTCTCAGTGTGCGGCACCACAATAGTGCCTAGTCAGCAGGCTCGCTGTCTGGGTGTTATGTTTGAGACTGATCTTTCCTTCACCCCATATATACAATCTCTCGCCCGCTCTTGCCGCTTGCACCTGAAGAACATCTCCAGAATTCGCCCCTTTCTCACCTTGGAAACCACAAAAACCCTCACTGTGGCCCTGATTCACTCCCGCCTTGACTATTGTAATTCTCTCTTAGTTGGCCTCCCACACTAGACTGTCCCCTCTCCAGTCCATCCTTAATGCAGCAGCTAGGATTACCTATCTAGCTGATCGTTACTCAGACGCTTCTGCTCTATGCCAGTCATTACACTGGCTGCCTATACACTATAGGATCCATTTCAAACTGCTTGTTCTCACCCACAAAGCTCTTAATAGTGCAGCACCCCATACATCTCCTCCCTCATCTCTGTCTATCACCCCACCCGTTCTCTTCGCTCTGGAAGTAACTTTAGACTCACTTCTGCATTAATCCGAACCTCCCACTCCCGCCTCCAAGACTTCTCTCGAGCCGCACCAATTATTTGGAACGCTCTACCCCAAGAAATTAGGTGTATCCACAACTTAGCCTAAAACTATCTATCCCTAAAACACATCTTTTTAGGGCGGCCTATCATGATCCCTAGTCAGTCATCTAGACATAGCCTATCGGCTCCGTCTCAAGTGGATCACAAATAATGGGTTGTGGCCACTTATTCTGCTCCTATATGTTCCCCATCTCCTCAAGTTGACTATACCATCATTGTAAATAAGCACCTGTACCTTGTCACCCCCACCTCATTGTTGGATTGTAAGCTCTTATGAGCAGGGTTGCCATTTTTTGCTCTAATTATTGTATTATATTATGCTTTGTATTGTATTGTTTTTGGCATTTATTGTATTTTCTAATTGTTTCTTATGATTGTTTAAATGTGAACTTTGTATTGTGAAGCGCTGCGGAATATGTTGGTGCTATATAAATAAAATTATTATTATTATTATTATTATGTAAATCAAAATCATCACTACGCCTCCAACTGAAGTCCAAAAGGGGTTTAGTTTATACAAATGGGGTCACTTAAGGGTCCTCTGGCCAAATCAGGGCTGTGGAGTCGAAATTGATGCCCATTTTGGTGAAGTCGGAAGAAAATGGACCGACTGACTCCTAAAATATATAATAAATTGGGTACAGTAGTTCAATGCAGAATGTGTTGAATATTATTATGATGCTCTACCTAAATATCTTGATTGTTGTATCATAATAATGATTAAAGCCTGATGTTACCATTGCCCTACAATAAATTTCTCACTTAAAAATGAGCCATGTATGAAGGAGTTGGAGTTGAAGGAGTTGGAGTTTGTGTCAGAGTCAGGGAAATTCAGGAGTTGGAGTCATTGGTGTGGCTTACCGACTCCACAACCCTGCTGCAAATTAGGATAATCTTTGAAACCAAAAATTAAATAGTGCTCCTTCCCTCCAGAGTCTTGCCGTGTGGCTAAACAATACTGTACAGCCACATGTGAAGTACTGTCATGTTCAGGACAAATTTATGTAATATGCTTTGGTGCCATTTTTTTTTTGTACCAATTTTCCATTGTGACAATGTAAAATGTGTGGTTACCCCTTCCAGCCCTGTGATGTTGTACAGTGAAGCTCCATGTCTTTTTTTTATTTCAAATAATTTCTATAAAAAAAAAAACAAAAACAAACAACTAGGTAGCTGGGGGCGAGTGGCAATCCGTAGCTGCCAAGTTGTACCTGGCTGGCAACCAAAAATATGGCGAAGTCCCAAGTCTTTTATATTATTTCAACAACTAAAAATGACGATGTGGAGCTCGGCATATTTTTGGTTGCTAGCCAGGTACAACTTGGCAGCTGGGTCCTTGAATCCTCAGTGTGGAGAGGCCTAACTGTTCTGTGCCCCCATGCTGCGAATTGCAGCCAACAGCACCACAGAACATAGCGCATTCATTAGACACCATTTTCTGGTGCTGTACCCCGACTTTTCCAGTTGTCCTGGTGACGGTGGCAAATTGGGTAATAAATGGGTTAATTCCAGATTTGTATTGACAGCTGGCACAAAGCCCGAGATTCATAAGGTCGGTCCAATGTTAGACCTGGCCATTCCACACTTGTACGTTCCTCATCTAACCGCCTGCAAGACTTCGTCCGAGCATCCCCCATTCTCTGGAATTCTGCCAGCTCTTCCACGTGAAGGATTTTTATATAAAGTTTTTTAGTGCAAAATATAGATAATGTGCATGATTTGCATGACAACGTCAACGGTTTCAGATGGGAACATCCTTATTCATGCCAAGGATGGTCATTATGTTTTGCACTAAAAAGTTTTATGTAAAAATCCTTCATGTGGAAGAGCTGGAAGAATTTCTTTTCATTCATTGGATTTCCTTGGGCCATGGCAGGAACTGGTTCTGTGCTCCGTGGGGATTGTGAAGAGAAAGCTTAGGTGAGCGGGATTCTGTGTGATTTAATTTTTTTTTTGTCATATAAAAATGTTAATTAATAATTACATTATCATGGCCGACTATTAAACATTTCTGTACTAATGTGTTGAAGACACTCATCACACCCCTAAATTAAATAGTTATGGGGTGCAATAAAAAAAAGGAGAATTTTGTATACTCACCGTAAATTCCTTTTCTCTTAGCCTCTCATTGGGGGACACAGGACGATGGGTTATGCTATTCTGCCACTAGGAGGTGACACTAAGCAATCAAAACAAAGCACAGTGGCTCCTCCCTGCAGTATATAACCCCCTGACTGGCACGGTCTAGCCAGTTTTGTGCAAAAGCAGTAGGAGTAAAAAAAACTACACAAGCCGAAAAAGGCAACCAAAAACTTAAGAAGGCCCAACAGGCCCAGGGAGGGAGCTGTGTCCCCCAATGAGAGGCTAAGAGAAAATGAAGTTACGGTGAGTACACAAAATTCTCCTTTTCTCCTTCGTCTCATTGGGGGACACAGGACGATGGGACGTCCTAAAGCAGTCCCTGGGTGGGAACAACAAACATCCCAACTGAACAACACAGTCTACAAGCTAGCAGCCGCTGCCTGTAGGATGCGTCTACCCAGACTCGCATCTGCCGAAGCCTGAGTATGCACTCGATAATGCTTTGTAAAGGTGTGCAGACTGGACCAAGTCGCCGCCTTGCACACCTGCTCAGCCGTAGCCTGGTGCCTAATAGCCCAGGAGGCAACCACCGCGCGAGTGGAATGAGCACGCAAACCTGAAGCAACTGCCAGGGTGCGTAAGGAGTATATTTCCTGAATGGCCAGTTTAATCCACCTGGCAAGCGTGGCCATTGTCGCAGCCATCCCCTTACGGTGACCCTCAGGAAGGATGAACAGCGTGTCCGACTTCCTGAAAAGCGCTGTTCGAGACATGTATATCTGAAGGGCACGAACCAGGTCCAGAGTGTGCAAAGCTTTCTCAAAACGATGCACAGGAGCCGGACAAAAGGAAGGAAGGATAATGTCCTTAAAGTAAAGGTGGACACCACCTTAAGAGTGAAAGACTGTACTGGCCGTAGTACCACCTTGTCCTGGTGGAAAGAAAGAAACTGTGCCTTGCAAGAAAGCGCCGCCAACTCAGACACTCTTCGAATCGAAGTGATCGCCACCAGGAACACCACCTTCTGGGAAAGAAGGCGCAACGAAACCTCCCTGAGAGGTTCAAACAGTGGCTTCTGGAGGCTCTCCAGAACCAGATTCAAATCCCAGGCTTCCAAAGGCCTCCTATACGGTGGGACTATACGAGCAACACCTTGTAAGAAGGTACAAACCTGAGGCTTTGAAGCCAATCGGCGCTGAAACAGCACCAACAGTGCTGAAACCTGACCCTTAAGGGAACTTAAAGAAAGGCCCTTATCCAATCCTGATTGGAGGAACCCCAGAACTGCCGGGAGCGAGAAGCGCAAGGGAGAAAACTGCACTGACTCACACCAAACAAAGAACATCTTCCAAGTTCTGTAATAAATCCGGGTGGAGACAGGCTTCCTTGCACGCGCCCTAGTGTGCGCAACCTCTACCGAGAACCCTGCTGAGTCAGAATTCTGGTCTCAAGGACCACGCCATCAAATGTAGAGCCCCGGAATTCTGATGCCAAATCGGACCTTGACACAGAAGGTCCGGACGGACCGGCAACTGCCAAGGAGCGTCTGCGGCAAGCTGAACTAGATCGGCGTACTACGACCTCCTGGGCCAGTCGGGTGCTAACAATATCACCTCCACTCTCTCCGATCTTATCTTCTGGACCACTCTGGGAAGGAGGGCCAGAGGCAGAAAAATGTACGGGAGGCGGAACTGCGTCCAGTTCTGAACCAGGGCATCTGAGCCCAGAGCCCTGGGATCGCGGGATCGAGCAAAGAAGTTGGGAACCTGAGCAGTCATTCGTGACGCCATGAGGTCCACATCTGGAGTCCCGAAGCGTCTGCAAATCTGCGCGAACACATCCGGGTGAAGAACCCATTCCCCCCCGACGCGAGCCCTTGACGGCTGAGATAATCCGCCGCCCAGTTCTCGACCCCCAGGATGTGAACTGCCGACAGTACGACTCCCGAGGATTCGGCCCAATGCAGAATTGGCTCCACTTCTCGCATTGCTGTTCTGCTGCGCATCCCGACCTGATGGTTGATGTAAGCCACCGCAGTGGCATTGTCCGATTGGACGCTGACATGACAACCCATCAGGAAATGCTGGAAGCTCTTCAGCGCCAAGTGGATGGCCCAAATCTCCAGATGATTTATGGGCAGAGAGGACTCTTGACGGGTCCACCGACCCTGGGCCGTGTGACTCCGGAACATCGCCCCCCAGCCCAGAAGACTGGCGACGGTGGTCAGAACAGTCCAGCGCACTGGTAGGAAGGATTCTCTCCCGCGAGAGAGACGACGGGATCAACCACCACTGAAGGGATCTCCTCGCTGTCACTGATGGGCGAAACAGGTGATGAAGGGTGAAAGCGCTACGGTTCCACGCCGACAACAGATCCAGTTGTAAGGGACGGAGATGCAGTTGCGCAAACGGCACTGCCTCCCTCGCTGCCACCATCTTCCCCAAAACACGCATCGCAAACCGAAGGGAATGCGGATGAGAGCATAGCAATGTGCGAACCGCACCTTGCAGAGACCGAACCTTGTCCTGAGGAAGAAGTACCAGACCCCGAGATGTGTCCAGGACCATCCCTAGAAACGTGAGTCTGCGGCTCGGAACTGGGGAAGACTTCGGCAGGTTGAGAACCCAATGCAGCCGAGACAGCGTATCCATCGTAATGCGAACACTGTCCTCGCAGTCCTCGAACGACCGGCCTTTGACCAGGAGGTCGTCCAGGTAAGGGAAAACCATCACCTCCCGACCGTGTAGAACGGCCATGACCGTGCTGACTGGAGACACGCGTGGGGCAGTTGCCAACCCAAAGGGAAGGGCGACAAACTGAAAGTGATCCTCGCCCACCGCAGGAACCTCTGATGAGGGCCAGATATCGGGACGTACAGATAAGCGTCCTTGATATCTATGGAGGCGAGGAACTCCCCTTTGTGCATGGACGCAATGACGGACCGGAGACTCTCCATCCGGAATAGTCGGATTCGCACGAATCTGTTCAACCGCTTCAGATCCAGAATGGGACGGAAGGAACAGTCTTTTGTGGGTGCGAAGAACAGATTTGAATAGAACTCCTGAAAACGCTCGGTCAGAGGCACTGGTACAATGACTCCTGCCCACCTCAGAGACTCGACAGCCTGGGAAAAGGCACGTGCCTTTTCCGGCATTCTTGAGGGGCGAGAGAGAACAAATCGTCTGGGAGGGCGAGTATGAAACTCTATGTTGTATCTGGAAGACACCAATTCCCGAACCCACTGATCGTCTGTAGCAGCGAGCAGGCATGCCGAAAGCCGAAAAGTCGGCCGCCCACTTGGGAGGTGTCTTCCGGATGTGACGATTCATGAGGAGGGGAACCTCTGAGACCCGGAGTCCTTGGATTTAAGATGTTTATTCCGGGACTGCCAGGAAGAACCCGATTTATTGGGCGTGTGGAAGGACCTGTCCGTGCGTGACGACCGATTCTGGGGAGGTTGACAGGAAACCGACCACCCAGACGAATTCCGAAAGGACCGGAATCTCGTCTGCTGATTCTTGGTGAACCTACGCTTCACTGTCTGCTGAAGAAGCGAGATGCTCTTACCACCCGTGGCGTCCGATCATCTTATCCAGCTTTGCCAAGAAAAAAGCGATCCCTACATATGGCATGCCCGTGAGGGACTTCTTGGAGGCCAAATCTGCCTTCCACTCCCAAAGCCAGAGGGCCCGGCGTATCGCGATAGAATTAGAGGCGGCCACTGCAGTGCAATTGGCTGCATCGCGGGAAGAGTGAATCAGAAACTCCCCAGCCACAGAAATCTGAGCCGCCAGATCCAGTAACTCAGGATCAGCCTCATGGCGACTTAAGGCGCAGTGTAAATCCCCAGCCCAGGTCACAATAGCCTTTGCCACCCACATAGATGCGAAGGAAGGAGACAAAGATGCTCCTGAGGCCTCAAACACCGACTTGGACAGTTGTACTAACTGGCGGTCGGCCGAATCCTTGATGGAGGCACCATCAGGAAGGGAGACATCAAGGTCTTCGATGCCAAACGGGACACGGGAGGGTCCACTGTCGGGGACTCAAGCCACGCTTTAGCCACTGTCGGCAGAAAGGGGTAACGGGCTGCAATTGCCTTCTGATTACCAAACCTCTTAATTGGATGAGCCCAGTGTTTTTGAAGGACTTCTTGGATCTCAGAATGATCCGAAAACACCTTCTGAGGTCTCTTCGGTCTCTTAAATAAGATGACATGATCCGAGACGGACACCGGGGCTGGATCTTCCACCGACAGGGCCTGATTAACGGCCGACACCAGGTCGTCCACAATGGCCAGTGTATCAGAAGATGTGGAGTCAAAGTCTTCACCCTGATCCAAATCCACTTCAGATTCCTGAAGTTCTCCCGAAGAGTGGGAATCATGAGACCTACTCCTTGTATGGGAGGTCACAGAGCCCTGAGATAGGGGTGAGGAAGAGCCCGTCCGGGGTCTCTTCCTACCCACCTGACCAAGGGGAAGGGAGGTACTCGACTGTGACCCCTCATGGTCAGAACCCCCCTCTAATTGGACCTGCTGGTCTGGCGACACCGGACGAGGTTGCACCACCCGGAGCAGTGTGTTGGAGAGCTGCTGAATAGCTTGGCTCACGGATTGCGACAGAGTAACTGCCTATTCCGGAGTAGTAGGTCTGGCAACAGCCACCTCCACTTCAGTGGGTGCCTGACCAGAGTCAGAGACACTAGACTAAGGAGGTCAGAGGCACAGGCCTGGCAGAGCGGGGTCGAGCACCCACAGGGCAGATCAGCCTTGCAATCTGTACAAAAAGCATAGTAAACAGTAAAGGCCTTAGGTGCCTTCTTGCCCTTGCTGCCCGGCATCCTGCAGCTTTCCTCCACTGCGCTCAGACTACACACCACAATGCAGGGGGTAGTATATAGGAAAAGAAGCCGCAGTGCTGCTGTGCCACCGCTGCCTAGGGCTATTGCGGTGCTAACCGCTGTGCCCGGTCACCTGAGAGGCTAGAAGCCGAAAAGCGCCCGAGTCCTGTGTCCCCCTGGCGTCCTGTGCTGCAGCAATGGCGTCTGAGATAGGCAAAGTCGCCAAAAAAAGCGGTGTGGAGAGGGAAAAGTGAAGCCACGCCCCCTCCCATGATGCCCTGCATAGCCACCCTCCCCCTGATGCTACTGGCGAGCGACGATGGCCGGGGGCGGTCCCAGGGCAAAGAAACATCACTGGAGGGGGGAACCTCCAGGTGTGGGCCGAAGCCGGGGACTAAATTAATAGCGTTGGCCGCCTTTCAGCAGGGGTCCGGCGCGGAGCACCGGAAAAAACGCCAAAAGCACAGGACACAACAGGGGACATGCAGCGCTGCCTCATACCTCATTGGCTCATCATCCTTCAGCCCCGAAGGGATAGGAGGGCGGACCAGTCATCCCCCACAGCTGCATCTAAGCTGCTACGGCCAGGAAAAGTCAAAAAGCACGCTGGTGGCCCGGGGGGTGAGGTGGAGATACCTTCTACTACCCAGATTCCCAACTGTGGGGTCTGGGGAGGGATGCTGCAAGAGCCTGCCATCACTGTAACACGGAGTCCCAACTGTGGGGTCCATGAAGAGCCGGTGCAGCGGTCTGAATACATCAGTTACAACCCAGAAACCCCAACTGAGGAGCCTGGGGAGCAACGACACAAAAATAGGATAAGATAACAAACTAACATAACAAACAGCGTCTTGCCTCCTAAGACTAGTAAGCAAAAAACTGGCTAGACTGTGCCAGTCAGGGGGTTATATACTTCAGGGAGGAGCCACTGTGCTTGTTTTGATTGCTTAGTGTCGCCTCCTAGTGGCAGAATAGCATAACCCATCGTCCTGTGTCCCCCAATGAGGCGAAGGAGAAAGGGGTCACTTTTGGGAGGTATCTGCTGTTCTGACACCTCGGGGGCTGTACATACTACTGTATTTAGCTAAAGATATATTGGAGAAAATGAATTTATATCCTCTGTGCAGCCGCTCACTTTCAGTTGTACTGGTGATGCAGGTAATCAACACACAAAAAATGGCTAGGATTGAAAACAGCTGCACTCAATGTGTGTGTGAATGAGTGTTTATTACTTCCTGCACTGCACCTGCAAATGAAAGCCACACTTCCAATAAAGACGGGCATGATTTTGAAGCGATTTACCTGCAGATAGACGCTATTATCTGCAGGTAAATAGTGTTTCCCAACATTACAGGTTCACGTTAAAGAAACCGGGCAACAGACGTTTCAATGAGAACATTGATATCACTTACCCAAGAGGCAATGGATCAAGGTCGCAGATAATAAGAGATGTGAGGTCATCAATGACTTTGTAATTGGAAGCATTGAGGGCGAAGACACTGTGCTCCTCACTTATCAGGTGCTGTAAAAGTGAAGGAACAAGATGTGTGATCTTGTAACTATTATTTGCATTCACACCTTTCTATTAGAAGCATGGAGATCCTCTCACCTCCCGAAGCTTTGTGTAGGTGATCTGACAGCATTCGCAATATCCACTCTTCACCCAATTCTGTGGTCTCTCACCCGCATCCTTGTCCTGTTCCCTAAATTATGATAGGAGACATTAACCCCTTAGTGATCACCAATAAAACTTAAAATTGAACGGAGATAAAAGTGAATAGCATGGGTGGAAATGTAGCAGCTGTCAGCAGTACATTATAGCTAAAACCCTCCTGCATCAGTCACTATTGAGTGTTGGCACTGACCATGTAGACATATGAGACAAAAAAGCCATAGGGTCTTCTCTCTAAGCAGAGAGGGGCAGATGCCCTATGACAATTGCTCACCTGGTCTGGTTGTGTAAACCCACAACCAGTATATACGCTCATACAGCTGCTGCTGGATCCACACCTCCACGTGCAACGTGGCAAACAACTGGAAAACAGGACGAAGTGTGATCGGTGATCCGCTCTGCTGGAAAGAAGACCAGAACCCAAGAAGTCTGGTACAATGGTGGTGCTTTATTCCGATGCATTTCGGAGCAGTCTCTGCTCCTTCCTCAGGGATTTAACCAATCCCTGAGGAAGGAGCAGAGACTGCTCCGAAACACATCGGAATAAAACACCATTGTACCAGACTTCTTGGGTTCTGGTCTTCCCAGCAGCACGGATCACCAACATTTCGTCCTGTTTTCCAGTTGGCACTGACCATGGCAGTTAACCCCCTTAGATGCTGCTGTCAATGACTAAGGCATCTATATGGCTAAGAGTGTGTGGGCTTCCTTTTTAACCCGATCAGCACCAAGGTCATGATTATGTGGTCCTGATAACTGCTAAGGCCAAATAACGATCTTAAAGTCTGTCAGGAATAATAGTGACCTGTTCAGCAGTGAGCAACATTTAGGTGGTAAAATAACATTTTTTTCCTGTTGTGCCACTTTGCATTAATTCCGGAAAAGCAGTTGAAGGGTTAATAAAGTACCCCACAGCAGTCTTGAATACATTGAGGGGTTCTGCTTTTTTTTTTTTTTTTTTAAATTGTATCACTTTGGGGGGGGGGGGGGGGTTTCCAATATATACTCCCTAGGTTTTGTACATTTCCCTGAGAGAGGCTTTAAAATTATAGCAGTAATTTTTCATTCTAACATCCTAATGAAATAAAAGAACATTTTAGAGATGCTGCTGATGTAAAGCAGACATGAGGGAAATGTTGTTTATTAACATTTTTGTGCAGTGTGACTATCTGGATTAAAGGGATAATCAAAGTTTGAAAATAGCTAATTTTTAGAAATTTGTAAAAGTTTCTTATTTTGTTATGAACACGTGCAAAACATATCGATCTAAAGTGACCAAAATCACTGGGATGTGTTGAAACATTGCAGCAGTTGACACGTCAGATTTGAGAAATATAGCCTGGTCAATAATGGGTTGAACATGAAATGCAAGTGTTGAAACGCGTAGTCTCTTAAGGCCCAGTTACACAGCACACGTTGAAACGATGTCGGCAACTATTTTAGGGGCGCGCAGTTGTTTTTGGCAACATTTCAACATCGCTGGTGAGATGTCACACAACTAGATATCATGAACAACTCACCAACGATATTGTGAGCAAGTATCGTTCGCAAACCCCGTGAACGATCCCAGCTCATTGCCGTGAATGGGCGAAGTCGTCCATGACATAGTTATCGCGGTGTCACACGGAACGATGCAGCAGGTTGCTGGAGTTGAGTGGTCAGGTTTTTCACCATGTTGGTAAACCTGTCAACTCCGACCCAACGATTTATCGTAACAACTTGCCAGAGTCACACGCAAGGAGGTTGCAACAATGTCGCTGGTACGGCTCCAAACCAGTGATGTCGTTGACGATGTCATGCAGTGTAACGGGGCCTTTAGGGTATTACCCCATTGTTTTTTTACTAGTTTGTATGAAGTGATTGGACGTTTTAACAAATATTAATAAAAGTTAAGTTTTAATTGTGTGTGTGTGTGTATTTGTGTGTGTAGAGACATGGAGGTGTGAAAACAAATGTATGGCATGGGCTCAGCCATGCTGGGTTACCAAGTTTTCCTGATACCCAAGATGAACTCCAGCCCTCACTTTATCAGTGCAGACAGCTCCAAAGGACGGTGCAGCATTCCACATCATCCACGTATTTACGTAATTGGTGCATTATATATAATAGGATGGGGGGGCAGGATGGAATCGGCGGGGCAGTATGGTGGCGAGCGGGGCAGGATGGATGCAAAATTGGGATTATTTAGTATAGATAAAAGATGGTATAGAGAAAACTTTTACTATGCACAATTATATTGGGCAAATTCACTTGTTGGGGTTGTTGCATTAGGAAAATCCCTTTAAAAAGTCACATGGCTGGTGGGACCTACCCACGTCTCTGTCTTTAGGTGCACTCTGGTTTGTACGAGCCGTCTCAAAAGGACTTCTGTCTGAAGAGATAAATGAGCACTCAGGAAAATTGGAGAAGGAGCAGTGGATTGGACGGTATTTTCTGTAGAAGAGGTAGAGAAATGAAGACAAAATTATGATCTCAACACAAACTGTCTGGCAATGCTTTAAAGTTATATCCAGCAAATCCGTTCTAGGTTAAGTTAGCACAGCACTTGCACTAATATTTCTTTTGTTGCAAGTTGCTTTTGTAAGTTGTGGGTGATTTTACGCTGCATCTGCCAATTTTAAAAAGAAGTGCGAGATATTATTTGTACAAAACGTTTAGTCTCATTTCCTGCTAATGTAGACAAGGGCCTAAAAAAGAAATTAAGCATAAGTGTTATGTGCAGCGTTCGAGTCCTGTGTTCAAAACCTACCAAAGACAACATTTGCAAAGTGTGTGTGTGGATTTCCTCCAACATTCACAAAACATGATAGGGAATTTAGATTTTGAGCCCCAATGGGGACTGAGATTGTAATCCACAGAAAAGGAAGGAAGTCCAGCACCGGAATGTACAGTGGGGGAAAAAGGTATTTAGTCAGCCACCAATTGTGCAAGTTCTCCCACTTAAAAAGAGGAGGTCGGCCTGTAATTGACATCATAGGTAGACCTCAACTATGAGAGACAAAATGAGAAAACAAATCCTGAGAATCACATCTGATCTGGAAATAATTTTTTTTTTTCAAATTTTGGTGGAAAATAAGTATTTGGTCACCAACAAACAAACAAGATTTCTGGCTCTCACAGACCTGTTATTTCATCTTTAAACATGAGCCATGTATGAGGGAGTTGCTTCAGGGAAATGTCAAAGTTGATTGACCGACTCCACAGTCCTGATTTCCATTATACTTTTCCTCTGATTATTCCACTCCTAGATTTGTCTTGTAAATACTGATGTAAAATACTGACCAAATACTCAATGTGTGAATGTGACCTAATAGAAAGACACCACCACTTCTGTATTTTACATCTACTCCTGGTTTTGGCTTCACAAAAACTGATGTGAAAAACTTACCAAAAACTGACCATGTGAACATAGCCTAAGAAAGGTCCTGACTTCACTCAGAGAAAATCTTTTTGTAACCTGCTGGGTAAAAGGCGAACCTACACTATATGTAAAAAGCAAGGAACATATATGATCACTTACCGGCTCTGGTCCTCGATCTTCAGGAAGGGGCTTTTCAGTTTGCCAACTGAAAAACATGAAGAGTGAGAATATCATTACAAGATCTTGTAGGGAAACCTCACATTATACGTAGAGGAGAGCGGGCTCCTCTCTGGCACTAGTCTGTATTTCTAATATAAGTCATCACTAATTGCAGGCAATATGGATGTCTGAAATGCTAATCAATGAATAATTACATGGATAAATCTGCAGGTTGCTCTAGTGTCCCCACCAGGGGATGACATGTCATACATTTTCACTCACCTTTCAGGATCTGTCTTGCACCACCAGGTCCTTTCCCCTGAAATACATACAAAACGCACATAACATTTATGACAATTATTTCAAGAACATCAGGTGCTGTCCGTAGTGACACTACATCATATTGCACACGTCATACATTGTACCTCAGCAGGTTTCTTTGCTTGCCTTTGTGTGGGACACTCAAGGTACTCCAGCACTTCTGGAAATAAGATGGTTAAGGAGCACAGAAGAAGCAGGCAGGTACAATAGTTATACTTCATTTTCGGCAGAAGCATAAGGCACCATCTACAGGCTTTACAGAGGTACTACATGCACTAAAGACTTACTGTTGTCGAATGGGTAACGTCTCTCATTGTGGAGAGTGATGTGCCAGTGTAAGGCTGGTTTCACATGGCCGTTTTTTTAGCATCTGTGTGCTTACAGATTAAACTGGATGCACCCGCATCCATTTTCAGCCCCACTGACCTTCAAGGGGCCGCAAGCACTTGCGGTGCATTTGTTTGTTTGTTTTTTTATGCCTCAGAGCGGGGTGGTCACGGTTTCCCCTCACCCTCCCTGAGACCAAAGACGCAACATGTCAAAACCAGTGACTACCCAGATCAGGGGCAATACAGTTATAATTAAAATAAGGCTCTATGTAACCCAGATCCGGCGGACTCTGGGATCTTGCTGATTCCAGATGCTGGACCCAGGTTATTGTTCCGCGCATGCCCAGAACGAAGTTCTAGATGACACGCCCGCTAGGGGGCATCTCATTTGTCCCTGGATAAAGAAAAAAAAAAATAAATAAATAATATAAGGTACAGAGCTGGAAGAAATTGTCTGCTCCTGCACTGGTATCACTGATCCGTGAACCCGGATCAGTGATAATACCAGTCCATCAGGTTTTGTAATACCAGAGGGTCCAGGTGAATTCGGGGGTTGCATGCTTTACCTACATTCCCCAGATTCAAAAAACAGCCGAAGGAGACTTATAAGCCATGCAATGCTCCTGTGGGAAATTAAACATGCAAATTTCCCCTTCAGAAAGGAAAAGGACTGGACCTCGCATTGCGACCTATTGGATGTAGCAATTCTAAAACTCATATCTACCCTTTAACAAACCTTGCCATATGACTTTAGATAGCTAGAAAGCTAGAAGAAAAATGTGGAAAAAGGGGGACAACAGGGAAGAGATTGTACTGCTGAGTTTTAACCCTTGTATCTACCTTAGTCCAGATAGCAGTGGTTGGCTTCCATTTGAAAACGTAGAAAAGTGAGAAAAATCCGGATTTAAACATTTCTTAAACATTATTAACTTTGAGAAAGGACGTGTCTGTCTGAAAGATGTCATGCTGTGTGTTTCTCCTGTGTGAACATGTTATTTTAATGGATCTTCAATAAAAGTTGATCAATTTTAAGAAATCTTGGAATCTGGATTTTTCTCATTTTCTAGAAAAAAAATGGTTGCTGCACACAATTCTTGTAAAATAGAAATGGTTAAATATTTATAAAAAAGAGAATTTTGTTTACGTACCGTAAATTCTTTTTTCTTTAATCATCAATGGGAGACCCAGACAATGGGGTTTAGGGCACTGCCCTCCGGAGGTCACACTAGGTACTACAAGTTTGTAGACACCGCCTCCTCCGCTTATAAACCCCTACCGCAGGGAACATCCTCAGTTTGGTCTACAAGCTGCGAGGAGGAAATAAACCACACCCGAAACATCGGGAAGAATGCCGTACACAAAACGGTTCAACAACCCGGCAAACACTGTCTCAACAGAGAACAGAGCAAATGCAAAACATGCAAAGGAACAACTGGGTGGGTGCTGGGTCTCCCATTGATGATTAAAGAAAAAAGAATTTACGGTACGTAAACAAAATTCTCTTTTTTCTGGTCATCATAATGGGAGACCCAGACAATGGGGATGTCCTAAAGCAATACCCCAGGGCGGGAAGAGTTCCTCAACAAGACGGAAAACACATGGTTCCCTTTAAAGGTGGGCAACCGCCGCCTGGAGAACCCACCTGCCCAAACTCGCATCCGCAGAGGCATGGGCATGCACCATATAGTGCTTAGAAAAAGTGTGCAGGCTGGACCAAGTGGCCGCCTGACACACCTGTAGAGCAGACGCTCTATGTCGCAAGGCCCAGGAGGCACCTACAGCTCTAGTAGAGTGTGCCTTCAAACCCACCGGGAGAGGCAAACCAGAAGACCGGTAAGCCTCCTGAATGGGAGCCTTGATCCATCTGGCCAAGGTCGACTTCGAAGCCGCGGACCCCTTACAGCGACCCATCGTGAGGACAAATAAGGAATCCGAACTCCTAAAGGAGGCGGTCCTGGACACATAAATGCGTACAGCCCTCACGAGATCCAGAGTATGGAGGTCGCGCTCAACCTGATGAACGGGAGCGGGGCAAAATGATGGGAGAACAATCTCCTGATTTAGGTGAAACGTTGAAACCACCTTCGGCAAGAATTCTGGCCGTGGGCGCAACACCACCTTGTCTTGGTGAACCACCAGAAAGGGTGACTTGCACGAAAGTGCAGCCAATTCTGAGACCCTTCTCAGGGACGTAATTGCCACCAGAAAGACCACTTTCTGGGACAGACGAGAGAGAGAGATGTCTCTCAGTGGCTCAAACGGCGGTTTCTGCAGAGCCGCCAGGACCATGTTGAGGTCCCAAGGGTCCAGAGGTCGCCTGTAAGGCGGAACCACCCGAGCTACCCCCTGCAGAAATTGGCGGACCTTCGGCAGGAGCGCCAAGCGCCTGTCAAACAGCACTGAAAGTGCTGATACTTGACCTTTCAGAGAGCCAAGGGATAATCCCAACTCCAACCCCGACTGTAGGAAAGCCAACAATGTCGGGATGGACAATGGCCACGGTGAGCGTCCACCAGAGGCACACCAGGAGAAAAAGATTTTCCACGTTCTGTGGTATATCTTCCTGGAGACAGGTTTCCTAGCCCTATTCATAGTGGCAACCACTGTAGGAGAGAATCCTCTGGACGTCAGCAGCCAGGCCTCAAGAGCCATGCAGTCAATCTGAGGGCCCTGGAATTGAGGTGGAAGAATGGGCCTTGCGCGAGTAGATCTGCGCGTTCTGGAAGAGCCCACCGGTGTCCGCCTGACAGTTGCCACAGGTCCGTGTACCAGGACCTCCTGGGCCAATCTGGAGCCACTAGAATGGCTACTCTGCATTCCATCCTGATTTTCCACAGGACCCTGGGAATCAGAGCCAGAGGCGGGAACACATATGGCAGCTGGAAGCTGGACCAACTCAGGATCAGGGCATCCGCCCCCAGAGACTGAGGATCCCACGATCTTGCCATGTATTGGGGCACCTGATGATTCAGCCGTGAGGCCATCAGATCCACGTCCGGAGTGCCCCATATGCCGCAGATGTCCCGGAAGACGTCTGGATGAAGAGACCACTCTCCGGCGTCCATGCCCTGTCGGCTCAGGTAGTCGGCCTCCCAGTTCTCGACCCCTGGGATGTGAACTGCGGAGATCAGGCAGCCGTTTTCCTCCACCCAGGCTAGAATGCGGTGGACTTCGGCGAGGGCCTGAGCACTTCTGGTCCCTCCCTGATGATTTATGTAGGCGACGGCCGTCGCATTGTCGGACTGCACCCGAATGGGGTGTCCTGACAGGAATTTCTGAAACGCCAGGAGCGCCAGATAGACCGCCTTGATCTGCAATGCCGACTCCGACTGAGTCCAGAGGCCTTGAGCCCTGTGGTGCAAGAACACCGCACCCCAGCCCTTCAGACTGGCGTCTGTGGTCACCACTAACCATGACGGTTTTAGGAAGGACCGGCCTCGTGACAGGTGACGTGGCTGGAGCCACCACTGTAGGGAGTCCCTGGTCGGTTGTGACAGTGTCACCAGCCGATTCAGCGAGATCGTCCTCTTGTCCCATCTGCGAAGAATCTCCAGCTGGAGAGGACGGAGGCGAAACTGTGCGAACGGCACCGCCTCTATCGCCGCTACCATGCGTCCCACCAGTCTCATCAATACCCGTAGGATGAGTGTGGTGACAGGAGGACTGCTTGTACTCCTGATTGGATCGCCATCTGTTTGACTCGTGGCAGAGACACCAGGGCTGAGGCTGTGTTGAAGTCCATGCCCAGATATGTCAAAGACTGGGTCGGAACTAGCGTTGACTTCTGAATATTGAGGAGCCAACCGAACTGTTCCAGAGACCGCATGGTCACATCCAGGCTCTCTTGACAGAGGTGTTCTGATGGCGCCCTGACCAGCAGGTCGTCTAAATAGGGAATGACGGCATGTCCCTGCATGTGCAGGAGAGCCATCATGGAAGCCATCACTTTTGTGAACACCCGCGGTGCCGAGGCTAGCCCGAATGGCAGTGCCACAAATTGGAAGTGTTCTTCCCCCACTGCGAATCGCAACCAGCGCTGATGAGCCGGTGCAATGGGTACGTGAAGGTAAGCGTCTCTGATATCTATGGACGCTAGGAAGTCCCCCTGTGACACAGCTGCGATCACGGAGCGCAGTGATTCCATACGGAACTTCCGAACCAACACGTGATGGTTGAACAACTTCAGGTCCAGTACTGGGCGGAAGGATCCGTCCTTCTTCGGGACGATAAAGAGGTTGGAGTAAAAACCCCTGAACCTCTCTCCGGAAGGTACCGGGACCACCACTCCGTCTCTGCGGAGACCCTCCAACACCTGGTAAAAAGCCTGAGCTTTTTCTGGTGACGGGACCGACCGATGGAATCGGGATATCGGTTTTGACGTCAGCTCTATCCTGTACCCTCGCGAGATCACGTCTCGAACCCACTGATCTTGAACGTGAAGCAGCCACTTGTCCTGAAAGCGAGACAAGCGGCCCCCCACCTGTGGGGAGGCAGGATGAGAGAGCGAGTCATGTAGAGGAGGGTTTGGGGGTGGCAGTTGTCGCCCCCGCCGGCTTCTTTGGACGACTCTTAGAGCGCCACTGGGAAGCGGGCTTTCCCCCTCGGTCCGTGCGAGCGGACGGTGCTGATGACTGCGAGCTGGAACGAAAGGACCACTGTTTTGGGTTCCTTTTAACGGTATATACCGTGGCTTAGGCTTATTCTGCGGTATCTTAGACTCAGCAGAATCCTTAATTAGCTTGTCCAGTTCGGTGCCAAAAAGCCTGTCACCAGCAAACGGAAGATTCTGCAAAATCTTCTTGGATGTGGCATCTGAGTCCCAAAGACGCAGCCACAACAACCTGCGGATCGCTATAGCATTGGCCGAAGCCACAGCTGAGCGAGTGGCAGTTTCCAGAGTCGCCGTCCTAGCGTAGTCCGCATAGGCCCTTGCCCTTTCGGTAAGTGCTAGGACCTCTGGACTGGATCTTGCCATGTCAGAGATACCATCCAAGCAGGTAGTAATCGCTTGTAAGGTCCAGACCGTGGCAAAATTAGGGGCAAATGAAGACCCCACAGCCTCATAGGAAGACTTGGCGAGCTGCTCGACCTGTCTATCAGTAGCATCCTTCAGTGAGGAGCTATCAGAGGCAGAGAAAAGGGAGCGTGCAGCAATCCTGGTCATGGAAGCGTCCACCTTCGGGGACTGCGACCACTCCTGAAGCACCTCCTGGGGGAAGGGGAAGCGATTGTCCTTGGTTTTACGGACATAACGCCGCCCAGGATGTAACCTGGGAGCTCTAACCACCCTTCCAAAATTAGTGTGGTCCATGAAGGAGCCACTTGGTCTAGCCTCCGGCCGCAGCCATTGATAGACCTCCTTCGGGTGCACCGTCACCTCCTCAGGGGTGTCACGAGACGTAAAGTCTCGTTGATAGAGGACACCAGATCCTCCACCCCGTCTGGTGGTTCAGATACAGACACAGACCCGAAATTTGAACCCCCATCATCTTCCTCACCATCAGAGGAACGCTCCTCCTCAGAGAGAGCCTGGAGCTCGGGTGACTCCTCACGACGAGCTCGCTTAAGGGGTCTCACAGCAGAAGAGGGAGACACCCGGGGGTAACTGGACGGAGTAGCTGGGCTATCCAGTCTCCTATTAAGTGCCTCCAGGGATTGCGACATGGAGGACAGCTGAGACAACAGATTTTCATTGATCTTATTCTGAGTCTCCCATGGCCCTGAGATCACCTGAACCTCAGGGTATAGCACCGGAGCTGCTGACTCAGCAGTGCCAGCCCGGGCCTCTGGGCGTCCGCAGTTATTGCAGGACCCCTCCACCAGTGTTCCATTGCATGTAGCACAGGTAATGGTGGTCTCTGCCGCCCTAGCAGCACGCTTCCCGGCTGAGGACATCGCCACAGTAGGGGAAGATAAGCCAAAATGCAGACAACAAAACCGGGAGTCCCGGTGGCTTACCGACCGCAGTAAAGCGGTATGAGGAAGCGGTGCGTGTGTGTGACCTCCGCGACTGTTTCCGGTCTCCCCTCTTGGAGTGCAGGCGCACGCTGTATACAAATCCCAACCGGGAAGTGAGGGAAAAGATGGCCGCCGACAGTGAAACTGTGGGCGGCGCCGAAGACACGCGGGAAACACACACACACGCCCATCGATGACGTCATCGCACGGGCTGCTTCCCATCCTCCAAGCAGCCTCAGCATGAGGGAGCCGGAGCCCGCAGCGCGGGAAAAAGTGTAATAAGTTATACACAGGCTGCATGTACAAACAGACATTTGCAGCCCACGGCCTCAGCCCCTGTGACACACAGGGCGGTCAGCCAGGGTGACCCCAGCACAGGGTACACCCGCAGAACCGCGGACCCGAGGGTAACGCGCGGTCTGAGTGTCATGAAACACATGAAGTGCCAGACACTACCCCCAGGCACACAGGAGACACTGAGTGCCTCAGTGCCGGTCCGGTCTGTAAGCACCATTTAGGGAGGCCTCGGACGGGGGTTCAGCACCAGTCCGGAGTGTAAGCACCATTTAGGGAGGCCTCAGACTGGGCTGGCTCCAGTCCGGTCTGTAAGCACCATTTAGGGAGGCCTCGGACGGAGCGGAGCTGTGCAAGGCTCCCATCTCCCACTCTCCAGAGCCCCCCAGAGAGGGATGGAAAGGAGCGCAACAGCGTACCGGGAGAACACAAAGTGTCCAGGCTCTAGGCCCTCCGGTACCTCCACCAGCGTGTTCCACAAGGGTGAGCGGGGAGGCTGTCGCAGGTACCGACTGGAACCTTTTTACCTTGTCTTCAGACGCCATCACGTAAGCTGTGAGAATGCAGTGAAGTGCAAGCAAAGCGTGATCCTCCGAGCACACTAAGTTAAAAACTGAGGATGTTCCCTGCGGTAGGGGTTTATAAGCGGAGGAGGCGGTGTCTACAAACTTGTAGTACCTAGTGTGACCTCCGGAGGGCAGTGCCCTAAACCCCATTGTCTGGGTCTCCCATTATGATGACCAGAAAAAGGTATGTTTGGTGATTTTGCTTGCAAGAACAATGATTTCTGTAGATCTGAAAATACGTGACAACGTTTCAACTCATCAAATCTTTAACAAATTAGTCACAGGTGAATAAGGAAGCTAAGAATTAGCAAAGGTTTAGGCAGACTGCCCTTATGAGGTGCTTTACAGTATATTTGGTGGATTAGGATAAAAGCTAAACCAGAATCTCTATTTGCTGACGTGTTGCAGGTTGGTGCCCCTCGCTAGTGCAAAGGAAGAGAGCTGATTTGGCTGTACTAGAGGTTACAATTAGAGATGAGCGGACCCGTGGAAGTCTGCATTCTGCAGGTTCAGCCAGACTTTATTCAAAGAGTTCTGTTCTGGACAAAAACTTCATTGGAACTCAATGATTGGACAGTTCTGCTCTCTGTCCACATTCAGACAGCCATAAACTAAGCACTTCCAGGGGAGGGCAGGTAGGGTTTTTTTTTTTGTACATACTACATTCGATAATGCTGATTTTACACCCAGTACGAGCCACTCATACACTGCATGCTGGTCACACTGGGCCGAGCACAGCGATACCTGCTCCAGTGGGTTGCGTTTGTAAACCACACAACTCTTGATATTAATTTTGTTTGCCAAGTCCGAGTTCAGCATGAACACCAAACTTTAAAGTTTGGTTCACTCATCCTTAGTATTACTGTGCTGTCCTTCACCATTACGGAGCTTGATCCTTTATGGTAGTCTAGAAATAAATCCTCAGAAGTGAGCAGCACTAAACATACACCAAGCTGATATGTATATATGAAAAGGATACCGTCCACATAGAGGATACAGACTCCCCAAGAACGGGCGCTGGAAAGTATGCTGCTGCACTCCTGACAAAAGGAGAAGAAAAGGAGAGAAAAACACTAGATGAGAAGAGCATGGATGAAGCTTAGAAAGGCCAAATTCACACACTGTTCTTGCATTACATACACTAGGTGCACTGGGAAAATGCTTGCACACATGAGAATGGAGCAAGAGTGTTTAGTCTTCTGCAGGCACTTTCATATAATAATTAACAAGTGCTGCAGACCGCGCTTTCCTATACAAAGAGTGACCATGTGGAATATTTGTTTTTAATTTTTTTTTTCCCTAGGTGGAGCAATGACAACAATCCGAGGTAGGAGCAGTGCAGGAAAACAAAGGGACTGGAAGAAAATGTCTTAGGTGGGAGTAGGATGGGGTTCAATCCTTATAATGAACATACCTGACTCTGCACAACTTTCTTCAGCAGCTGCTGTCCACGACTGTATGGGGTTTTCTATAAGATGAGATATAAAGCAATGAGCAGAAGGCAGTGACTATGAGGATCACAGCTTGTACCAAGTTATAGTTGGACACACAGAAGTCAATAAAGAAAAGGAGATGTTTGTGTACTCACCGTAAAAGCCTTTTCTTTTAGCCTCTAATTGGGGGACACAAGACCGTGGGTGTTTTGCTGCTGTCCACTAGGAGGCAACACTAAGTAAGTTCTAAAAAAGATACACAGTGGCTCTTTCCTCTGCAGTATACACCCCTGAGGCTGGCAGTAGCTACTGAGTATTGTGTTTAAAGCAGTAGAAGTAAACATGAAAACAAAGCCTATAAAAAGGCAACCATGTATGAGGGTAACGAACTATAACGAATGCCAAAAAAAGCACTCAATGGGCAGCTAGGGAGGGTGCTGTGTCCTCCAACTAGAGGCTAAGAGAAAAGGATTTTTACGGTGAGTACACAAAAATCTCCTTTTCTCCTTCATCTCATTGGGGGACACAGGACTGTGGGATGTCCTAAAGCAGTCTCTGGGTGGGAAAGGAATAGTGTGATAGATACTCCTGCACCCTACAGGTGGGCTACTGCCGCCTGGAGGATGAGTCTACCGAGACTCGCATCTGTCGAAGATTGTGTATGAACATTGTAATGTTTCACAAACGTGTGAAGGCTGGACCAGGTGGTTGCCTTGCACACCTGTTGTGCAGATGCTTGATGCCGAACAGCCCAAGATGCCTCCACCGCGCGAGTAGAATGCGCCTTTATGCCTGATGGAATTGGCAAGCTTCTCAACTGGCAAATTTCCTGAATAGTGGTCTTGGTCCATCTGGCCAGAGCGGCCTTGAATTCTAGCATGCCCTTTTTGTGCCCTTCCGGGAGGACGAACAGCGAGTCAGACCTCCTGAAGGGTGCTGTTCTGGACACGTACACACGAAGAGCACAAACAAGATCCAGAGTGTGCAGAGCCTTCTCAACACGATGCACCGATGCCAGACAAAAGGATGGTAAGGAAATGTCTTAGTTTATGTGAAATGATGAAGCCACCTTTGGAAGGAAGGAGGGCACCGGTCGAAGTACCACTTTATCCTGGTGAAAAACTAGGAAAGGTGCCCTGCAGGAGAGCGCTGCAAGTTCTGATACCCGACGGATGGCGGTAATTGCCACCAGAAACACCACCTTCTTGGAAAGAAGGCGGAGAGAAAACTCTGAGGGGCTCAAAGGGAGGCTTTTGCAAGTGTTGTCCCAGGCTTCTAACAGTCTCTTGTAAGGGGGAACAAAAGCACTCTCAGTAAGCAGTTTTGCTAGTGAAAAGTCGTGTTGTTTTTATTGGTGCTGTACACAATAGTTATGCGACCTGGAGTTTTGACGTTTCGGCTATTAACCAATAGCCTTTTTCAAGTGTCGCTGGTGACCTGCATCCAGGGCTTTATGTTGTTTTTTGCTCCGATTTGGAGTCCATGTACGGCTATAGTCACATGTAATGTGCGCTTTCAGTGAGCTGGTTAGCCTCCTTGCGCTTGTGGCTGGTGTGTGCGCAGGAGGATCCGGATACCACAGGAAGGGGAATCTTCATTTCACCTCAACGAGGTACATGACCTTGAACATCACACGGGGCTACCATATAACTAAGGAGGCTAACCAGCTCACTGAAGGCACATTACATGTGGACTATGCCATACATGGACTCCAAATCAGAGCAAAAACAACATAAAGCCTGGATGCAGGTCACCCGCGACTTTTGAAAAGGCTATTGGTAATAGCCGAAACGGCAAAACTCCAGGTCGCATAACTATGTGTACAGCACCATAAAACAACAGACTTTTCACTAGCAAACTGCTTACTGAGAGTGTTGTTCCACATGACTTACTGCATTCTGGGACTTTGATGACCCCTACAAATAGCACCTCCAACCCACACAAAGAGTGCACGCCAATTAACCATTATATGAGACTGCTCTTGTAAGGGGGAGACCAGGCGGGAAACCCCTGGATAAAAAAGGTCCTCACCTGAGGCTTAGCTGAAACAGCACAGATAGTGTGGATATCTGTCCTTTGATGGAGCCTAGGGAGAGTCCGGCGTCCAGACCGGATTGAAGAAAAGCCAAGATGGTTGGTAATGGAAACAGCAGAGGTGGTTGGTTCCAAGATCTTCACCAGGTGCAGAAAGCCTTCTATGTGCAGTAGTAAATCCTAGCAGAGACGGGCTTTCGCGCCCTGATCAAAGTTTGTATTACCTCCGGGGAAAACCCAGCCTGAGTCAAAACCCAGGTCTCAAGGGCCATGCCGTCAAATTCAGGGCCTACATCTGCTGGTGGTAGATTGAGCCCTAAAAGAGAAGATCTGGGCGGCCTGGAAGGTACCAGGGGACGTCGTCGGCGAGCTGAACTAGATCTGCATACCAGGCGCGCCTGGGCCAGTCCGGGGCCACGAGGATGACTGGGACTCCTTCCGATTTGATCTTTCTCACCACTCTGGGTATGAGAAGCAGAGGGGGAAAGATGTATGGGAGATGGAAGTGTGTCCAAGATTGGACTAGGGCATCTGCTCCCAGGAATTGGGGGTCGTGCGACCGGGCCATGAAGTTGAGTACCTTGGCGTTGAGTCGTGACACCATGAGATCTATGTCCGGAGTACCCCACCGTTGGCATATCTGCTGAAACACCTCCGGATGCAGAGGCCATTCCCCAATGCAATGCCCTGGCGACTGAGGAAGTCCGCCGCCCAATTGTCGACCCCTGGAATGTGTACTGCCGAATAAACCGACCAGTTTGATTCGGCCCAGTGGAGGATGGGTACCACCTCGTTTATCGCTTGTTTGCTGCGGGTCCCTCATTGGTGGGTGACATATGCTACTGCTGTGGCATTGTCTGACTGTATCCGGTCGTGAAAACCTGCTAACAACTGATGAAAGGATTGAAGTGCCAAAAAGATGGCACGTATCGCTAGGAGATTGATGGGCATGGTGGGCTGAGTAAGACCATCTTCCCTGAGCCGTGTGGTGAAGATACACTGCCCCCCACCCTAGTAGGCTTGCGTTGGTGGCAAGTACCTCCCAACGAGCGGGAAGACAGGATCTCCCCTGTGATAGGAAGGACGGGCATAGCCACCAGTGAAGGGAGCGTCTGGTGGTCAGTGACAGATGAAAATTGCTGCCAGAGAGAAGGGGTTGCTATCCCAGGCTGTGAGAAAAGGTAGCTCGAGAGGTTTGAGGTGTAGTTGGGCAAATGGGACAGCTTCCATTGCCGCAACCATCCGGCCTAGCACTCAGTGCAAACCGGAGTGAGGTGATGGGCGAAGAAGTGTCCGGACTTCCTGCTGTAGGGCGCGGGATCTGTCCTGAGGGAGACACACCAATCCGCGGAGGTGTTGAAAAGCATTCCTTGGAAGGTCAGTGTTTGGCTCGGAACTGGAGAGGATTTGGACAGGTTGAATAGCCATCCTACGCGAACCAGGGTGTCTATTGTAATGTGGACGCTTTGTTAGCAGTCCCTGAAGGAAGGAGCCTTGATGAGTAGATCGTCCTGGTATGGAAGAACGACTATTCCTCGTGAGTGGAGGATGGTCATGACCACCGCCATGACCTTGGTGAATACCCTGGGGGCTGTGGCGAGTCCGAAAGGCAGTGCCACGAACTGAAAATGTTCGTCGATTGCGAAATGTAGGAATTTCTGATCGGGATTTGTAGGTACGCATCTCGAATATCTATAGAGGCGAGGAATTCTCCTTCCATGGATGAAATGAAGAGAGATTCTTTACGGAAATGGCGTACCCGAACAAACTTGTTGAGTTGTTTCAAGTCCAGGATAGGTCGAACCAAGCCTCCTTTTTTGGGGACGATGAAGGAGGTTTGAGTAAAACCCTTGGAAACATTTGTCTGGAGCAGAGGTCCCCAAATCCAGGCCTCGAGGGCCGCCAACAGTGCAGGTTTTCAGGATTTCCTTAGTATTGCACAGGGCTTGGAATCATTAACTGTGCAGATGATCACATTATCACCTGTGCAATAGTAAGGAAATCCTGAAAACCTGCACTGTTGGCGCCCTTGCGGCCTGGAGTTGGGCACCTCTGGTCTGGAGGAACAGGGATAATGACTCTCGCTAGTAGAAGCGAGTCTATGGCCTGGTAAAAAGCGCGGGCCTTTGATGGGGACCGTGGTGCAACGGACAGGAAGAATCGATTTGGTGGACAGCATAGAAATTCGATGTTGGAACCGGAAGACACCAATTCTCTGACCCACCTGTCGTCTAACAGCGAGCCAGGCTTGTTTAAAGCGGGAAAGTCTGCCTCCAACGTGGGAGGTGTCTTCCGGGAGTGACGAATCATGAGGGAGTACCACCTCTGGGATCTTAATCCCTTAGGTTTAGATAGTCAAAAGTGGGATTACCAGTTTGTATTTGATTTCTGGGGGCCTGGGAGGTCCTGTCTTTGCGAGGGGAGCGACTGTTGGTCTGTGCCGGCTGGGAAGTCAACCAGCCAAACGAGTTCCGAAAGGAACAAATGTGTGTTTGTTGGCGGTGGACAAAGGGCCTCTTTGGCTTGCGCTGGGGGAGGGAGGTGCTCTTTCTTCCCGTGGCGTCCGAAATAAGCTTATCTAATTTTTCATCGAAAAGACGACCACCAAGATTGGGAAGGCTCGTTAAAGGGAACCTGTCACCTGAATCCAAGTGCCTACACTATCAATAGCTGTCCCTACACCTTCCTAGCTGCTCCCTATCTATCCCTTTCTCATCTAAAGTGTCCCTATTAAACGTCTGAAAAATAAGTTTAAACTTACTGAAGTCCCTGAGGCTGGGGGACTGGAAAGGCGGGCCCACGCTCAATTCAGCAGTCCTCCATGGTGTATCGCACGCCCCACTGGGCGGCATTATTCTTTATTACTCTCCGCCCGCACCAGTTGGAATCTCCCGTCCTCTGTGACATGGTATGCACCGGCCGCGAAGTCACATCCGGAGCGGTGCATTATGGGGCAGTCACTTGATCGGCCCCAGTGCATTATGGGGCCGATCACGTGATCGGCCCCAGTGCATTATGGACTTGATCACGTGATCGGCCCGCTCCGCGCATGCGCTTATTGAAGCCAGGCCGATCACGTGATTAAGCCCATAATGCACTAGGGCCGATCACGTGACCGGCCCCATAATGCACCGCGCCGGATGTGAAGTCGCGGCCGGTGCATACCATGTCACAGAGGGCGGGAGATTCCAAATGGTGGGGGCGGAGAGTAATAAAGAATAATGCCGCCCAGCGGGGCGTGCGATACACCATGGAGGACTGCTGAATGGAGTGTGGGCCCGCCTTTCCAGTCCCCCAACCTCGGGGACTTCAGTAAGTTTAAACTTATTTTTCAGATGTTTAATAGGGACTCTTTAGATGAGAAATGGATAGATAGGGAGCAGCTAGGAAGGCGTAGGGACAGCTAGTGATAGTGTAGGCACTTAGATTCAGGTGACAGGTTCCCTTTAAGGATTTTTTAGAAGCAGAATCTGCCCTCCATTCACAGAGCCAGAGTGCTTGTCTAATTGTGATGGTGTTTAAAGCTGCCACAGCCGTGGAATTGGCCGTGTCTAGGGGTGCATGCACTAGATACTCCCCAGCGACTGAAATTTGTGCGCTAAATCCATCAGCTCTGGATCAGGGTCTCTATTGCGCAGGGCGGCATGCAGATTAACTGCCCAAGTCATAATTGCCTTAGCTACCCATACTGAGGCGAAGAAGGGGGATAGCGATGAGCCTGTGGCTTCAATGACTGAGTGTGCCATTTGATCCACCTCATGGTCTGTTGCGTCCTAAATGGAAGAGCTGTCAGGGATAGAGAGAAGGGTCCTTGCGGCCAGACGGGAAACCGGGGGAAGGGGTGTCTCCCTGAGGAGAATCTGACCAATCCTGGGCCAATGCAGGTAAAAAAAAAAAAAAAAAAAAAAAAAAGGGGTAGCAAGCTGCCATCGCTTTGCGGTTCCCAAATTTCTTGTCCGGGTGAGATCTATGTTTCTGAAGAATGTCCTGGAATTCAGGATGATCCGCAAAATATTTGTGCGGCCGTTTCGCTCTCTTGAAGGAAAACGCATGATCTGGGGTTTCACAGGGCGGGTCAGTTACATCCAGTGCCTGGTTAACGGCCGTGATAAGGTCCTCGACCATGGCTAGAGTGTCCGAGGAGTCTAGCCCAAAGGATGCGTCTAATTCTGAGTCTGTCGATCGTAAAATCTATCGGACAATGGGGACCCATGGTTGCTCTCCATAGTGGGAGAAGCATGAGAGCTGTGGAAGGATGCTGGTGAAGGACTCCTTTGGGCTCTCTTTCGTCCTACATCAGATACCGATGGCAGGGGTTCACGAGATGTGCGTCTAGACGGGTTACTCCCATCCGTATTATCATCCTGCAAAGCGGAGTGACCTGAGGTGCAGGGTGTGGAGCGACTCTAAAGGGCCTGGATCAGTGTGGAGGAAAGTTTTTCCATTGACTGCGACATGGATTGGGACAGGAGAACTGCCCATTGCAGTGCATTTGGGGCAGTAGGAGGTGCGGTATCGGTGGTGGGCTCTGGCATAGTAGAAGGGGTACAGTCCTGGCAGTATGAGGTAGTACTTCCACTAGGTAGAGTGGCCCTGCATGTAGTGCAGGAGGTATAGAAAGAGGTAAAAGTCTTAGAAGACTTTTGTTCCTTGACCCAGACATGGTGTTTATTATAGACTTTGAAATGCCTGCACTGCTCCTGCTCTGTGGTGTAGAAGTGCAGAGGGAGGAGAGAGGGGTAGGGAGAGAGCTGCAGCAGAAAGCACTGCTGAGCTCCTTACCACTGCCTTGTGCCTGCCCAGAAGAAGTAACCAGCCCAGAGATCCTGTGTCCCCCAGCAGTGTTTGGAGTCGTTTCGGAGTGTGCTGCAGAGGTAATGGCGTCCACTGAGTGAGGAGCAGGAGAAGAGGGGTGGCCTGAGTTGTAAAAGGTGTGCAGAGCGATTTCACGATGAGCAAGAGGCGCCAGGAGAGGTCGTCCCTCCCCTTTGGTGATGCGGCGGGGCATTGTTTGAAGTCATCCGGAGGCGGAGATGGGCGGTGATGATCACGTTAGGCCTCAGGCAGGGCCTAGAGTAGAATGTGACCCCGAAAATAGCGGGACGCCGGTGCAAAAGTCAAAAACCCGTGCCGGAACCGCAATAAGGGCCTGAGGAGTCTCTGCCCATCTGGGAGAATCCCGGGAGGGTAGGGTTAGTGGTAGGTTCCGGGCTCCCTTGCACAGTGATCCTGAGGGTCCTGGCACACAGGGGTGTGGAGGTTCTGGACTCAAGGTCGTAGTGACACGGAGGGTCCTGTGGCAGGCAGTGCTGTGGTGGGATTCCACTGCACAATAACCCTGGGTAGCCTGTGGCAAACAGGGCTGTGGGTTCCATTCTCCCCTCACAGGGGCTATGCAGTTGAGGGTCCTGTGCAACCATACCTGGGCAGGAGCCTCACCATCTCCGATGTAATTGTGCAGGAGGTGTCTGTGTTGTCCCTTCATCTGCAGATGTGGGGACATGGTGGCATTGCTGCGACCCAGAACCCCAAACTGTGGGGCCCGGGGAGGAATGCAGGGCATTGCTGGTGAGCCTCGCTTCGACCCAGCTCCCCAACTGTGGGGACCGAGGAAGGATGGATAGCCCTAATGCACGTCACATCTCTTCAACCCAGAGTCCCAACTGTGGGATCTGGGGAGGATGATCGCTGTATTCCATGTCCTTTCATGTCTTCAAAGAAGTGAAGAGCTATAAAATAATCTCTAGAAAATGGTGGAGAAATAAAATAAAAAGGAAAATAATAAAAGGATGTCTGCCTCAAAAAGACACTAAAGGTACCACCACACGCGGCAATATTGCTAGCAATTTCACTGGCAATTTGCTGGTTGCTGTGAAATCATGGAGACATTGCCATGTACAAATGGAACAATGTCTCCATGATTTCACAGCAACCAGCACATTGGCAGTGAAATTGCTAGCAATATTGCCGCGTGTGACGGTACCTCAAGCAAAAACTAAGTAGCTACGGTCAGTCTCAGCGGAGTATACTGCAGAGGAGCCACTGTGTATCTTTTTCAGATCTTACTTAGTGTCGCCTTCTAGAGGACAGCAGCATAACACCCACGGTCCTGTGTCCCCCAATGAGACGAAGGAGAAATTGCACTAAAGGCGCTGTTACACGGTACGATATAGTGAACGATATCGCTGAAACGTCACGGGTTTGGAGTTGTTGAAATGACATCGTTACAAGGTCGTTGCGTGTGACACAGATACTACTACCGTGTTTCCCCGAAAGCAAGACCCTGTCTTACATTTTTTTGGGGGCCAAAAGTGGCCCCCGGTCTTACTTTCGGGGGGGGCCTTACATTGGGTGCCCCAGCAGTGTGGCCTACAGGCCCCCTACTGCTGGGACACTGAGGGAGCGTCCGGTCCGTCCTCGGCTGTCTTCCGGATCATGTGACCGGCCGGTCGCAGTCGCGATGACGTCATGCGCTGCGACGGGTCACATGATCCGGAAGACAGCCGAGGACAGAGGACGGACCGGACGCGCTGGCTGCTGCAAGAAGACCCTGGAGGGTAAGATCTCTGCAGCAGCAGCAGCGGTGGGGGCCTCAGAACAGGGGGTAGTGTGCCAGCAATAGGGGGCCCATATATACAGTATAATGCACTGCTCCCCCTGTCGCTGATTGACAGGGGATGCAGTGCATATGTAATGAGCAGGCGCACGTGACGTGCGACCCGCTCCCCCCCCCTCCGCTAGGGGCCTTACATTGGCCCCCCCGGTTGTAAGGCCTTATAATCGGGGGAGGCCTTACATTAGCAGGCCCCCCCTTTACCCCTAGGCGGCCTTACAATCGGGGGGGCCTTACTATCGGGGAAACACGGTATGACAAATCGTTGATCGCAGGTTTGAGAACATGTTCTCAAATCAAACGATCCACGATCAGCCAACCTGCTGCATCGTTATGTGTGACACCACGATAACGATGTCGTTCACGATTTCGCCCAGTCACACCAGTGAACAAGTATCATTCGCTGGGTTGAGCGAACGATACCTGCTCGCTACATGGTTGGTGCGTCGTCCACAATATCTACATGTATGACAGCTCACCAACGATGTCAAAACGATGTCCTAACAACTGCGCTCCCGTGAGATCGTTAGGGATATCGTTTCAACATTGCGGCGTGTAACGGTACCTTAAGACGTATAAACTGCTTGGATTTCAATTTCACTGGACACAAGGTAGGTTGTCATTCTTTCAACATCTAAAATCTGTAAAAATACAGGAAAGAAAGTTGTTGAGTGTAAACAAGGTCTAACCTCTATTTTCTCTGTAGTTGGATGCTGGGAGCTGCCGCCCTTTTTATCACAGGATTCTTCATTAGTGATAGGTGAAGATTTTCTGCTTCCTGTCACCACGTAGTTGACATCCCTGCTCAGGAAGCTCTCAATAACCTGTAAGAAAGGAGACCTAGTCGAATGACAATTTACTACAGTTTACAAAAATTACATAGTAGGAAGCCATCAGATTGTGCCAACAATTTATTGCTTGCTTACATCCAAATCTACATCAAAAACTTTGCAAATACTTTAGTTATTGTGTGCAGATCCTGAGTTACAGCATGTTTGATATTCCAGAGCTGTATTCACAGTGCTGCCGGATGTCACGGGAAACAGTTGGCAATGTTATCAAACAGACATGAAACAATATGCTAAACTGAGCTCCTGTGATCCGGGGGGGGGGGCCATTATTGTCTTCATTAGTTTGCTGTACATTGTCTGCTGGAAGGACTACACTTTTCAGAACAAATATGATACAGGCATTGAAGAGGTGATTGTAATTTGGGCAGTTTCATCAGATTTTCTCAAAAAAACAAAGCAAAACACATTTCATCTTGGCGCATGTACGGGACCGCATCATTTCCAGGGCCACCTCCGGACCGGAAGTAGCGATCCCTCGGCGGAAGATACGAACTTACCAGTGGGAAACGCTGGCGGGGCGGCTCCTGCATCCTTGCAGTCTCCAGAATGGAGGAATAAGACGCCCCACAGTAGCACAAGTCTGTGGACAGGCCTCTGCAGGCTGCAACAGTCAGGAGCCACTGTCATCACCTTCACCCAGGGCACAGACATGCACGCGTGACTCCTGGTGGCGCTGTGGGCGAGATAAAACCGCTTGTGACCCTCTGCCAGACCCTGCGCCCTCCACCACCGCAAGTGATTACCCTGTGGAGGAGCTTCTGCCACCTGAGTCCGGAGTCACAGCAAGGCAAGACTGCTTATTCCAGCTCAGGCCAGGGAACTGATTGAGCTTCAGAGGTCTCCCACCTCCAAGACATGAAACCTAAACTGAGGTGAAGGAGAGGTACCGCCTTTTTTTTTTTATCTCAGAGGTTTCCTGTCTTGAATGGGTGGTCCTCTCTCTCAGGTGGTGCTGTCGTGGCGATGATGGAAAATTCAAATGATCGCAGTATTCATGAAGATTTATGCTGCGACTACTGTATCCAGTCACATTTGTTGACACTTTAAAGTAGTTGTTCAGTTAGTGACTACCAATTTGGCTCTGGCTCTAGTTGCTAGTCGGACTGTACAAAAATCCCAAACCTTCAAGTAAAAGATGAAATAGAGAAAAAAAAAGAAAAGAAAAAAAAACAAAAAAACACAAGTTTTTACCAATCTGAGACAGCTTCTGATATAATCTGACATTTCTAAGTCGTCTGCAATACAGATGCATTGACCAATTGTGCAGACACTGAACAATCAAAAATCACTGGCAGATCTCGGCTCTGACAGCACAATAAGCCTTCATTTAGAATAGATAGAAGTAAAACGGTCTGTACAGATGGTGGCACTACTGCTTGCTCATTTAGTGTCTTGCCATCTGCACTTTACTTATCGAAACTTACAGAATAAATGAAACTGGACAAGCAGATGACAAATCAGCCATAGACATCAACAGGTACATGTAGACAACAGATTTTACTGAATGGAGACCCTTACTCACCCCTCCCAGGCGACATATGGTTTTAGTCAGGAGTTGTGTCTGTTTGTTATGGGGAAGATCCAGGTAAAACGACTTTCCAGTAAAGTTGATTCCTTTTCTTCTGTCCAACATCTGGACCCTTTCCAGATGTCGACCTGAACACAAATGCAACAGTAATTATTGTTCTGTTACCACAACATCAAAACCGACCGACAAATGAGAACTATCTGCAAAGCTGAGGCAGTAGTAGAAGTGATAGACTCAAAGCATGAAGTCATTCTGATGACAAAATGCTACATGCAGCAATGGAGACAGTATATGGATGCAGATATTGCATTATTCAGTCCAAAACACAGCACCTCTGAGTATTTAGTCTTCTCATCATTAGAAACATTTCAAGCTTAGACCAGTAATGTCATAATGTAAAATGATCTAAGGTTACATCTACATGAACAGATTTACAATCGAGTGATATCCATATAAAAACACTGGAGGCACTCTGATTTCTTTCCTTGCTCCAGGCATGCTGGCGGCCAACGGTGTAGGTGAGCTGGTTATACCTTTTCCTATGTGTGTATAAAACATTGACCTCACAGTGCTCAGACCAAATGTCATTCAATAGAGCTGTTCACTTACGCACAAGTAGCACAATGTGCAAGTGAAAAAAATAAGCCTATGGGTGCCCAAAAAATAAGTACGGTACATCAGATCCCATATGGATGAATCTATATCATCCAGTTTTTAAAAATTGTTAATATAGAAAACTATATTTGTAAATGCAATTGAATGTTAAAAATCAGTGAAGTGACAACAGCTCACAACAAAGGTGGAATACTAATACTAATAAACAGCCTCTTCCTAAGGTTTATATGTTGGAAGCAGGGAATGGACCTAGCGGAAAAACCCAAAGGACATCAGGGCTTATTATGATGGGGTCTGATCATCTCTGCCAGGTGAAATCCTGTCATTCATGTGGAGCAAAAAAAACAAGGAAAAATGTGAAAAATATACAGGCATGTACATACCCTATGCGTTGGCACACAGCGATAGTAGAAGCTCTCCAGTTGATTTTATTTATTCCCTAATCATAAGTTAATAATAATAATGTTAGTGTACGGTAAATACACTCACCAATCATCCATCTTTTCCAGTATTCAGCACTGATCCGTTCCTTTACCAAGTCATGTGACAGTGATTCAGACTGTGGATCACTCTGTGCGTGAGCTGGAGTCACTCTTAATGTGTGCACATGGCCTTACACTGAGTATTTGAGTGTTTTTTTAATCTCAGCATTTGCAAGAGAAAACCAGGAGTGGAACAATCAGAGGAAAAGTATACTAGAAACACGTCACCACTTCTGGATTTATCACCCACTCCTGGTTTTGGCTACAAATACTGAGGTAAAAACTCACTGTATACCGAGGTAAAAAAAACTCCCCAAATACTCAACATGTGCACATGGCCTAAGACTATGGAGCAGCAGAATTAGGCTTCCAGCTCACACATAGGGCTTGATTCATCAGGACTGGCATTGTTCTCACTGGTCTTGATGAAGGGTGTGCTGGAGTTGATTTATGAAGAGTTGCCATCTTTTTATGAATGTGGAGCATTTGACGAGTGGTGTGAGCCTCCATGTATCACACCAGAAATCACACTCTGGTCAGGTACTGGAGTGATAGTTCTGGAGTAGGGAATGCCACAGTTCATTGTAAATTAGACGAGCTATGAAGTCCTGACCCCTCCATGCCCATTTTCCAGACCTAGAAAAGAAACTGGCGTGAAAACGCCAAAAGTCGCAAGGTTTAGCCACCATTCTGAGTTGCTCCTAAATTTTTCAACCTTTCAAAGTGTTTATGGCAGAATTGTGTTGTGAAAACTTTGCTGCATCGGCCCCATAGAGTACAGTGTGACCCGAATTGTCTGAATTGCAGTTACATGATTCAGAAAAGGAGCAGAATGAAACTGGATACTGGAGAAGACTGTAATAGGTGAGAATATTAACAACTACACTAACATTTACAAAGGTTAGAGGAATAAAATTTTTTCAAGGAAGTGACTGCTGATCCATGCTGGCAGTAGACTGGCCAGAATGTATCAGACACCGGTTGTATGATCTCTGCCAGGTATGCTTGATCCTGAAATACTGCAATGTTAGAAACACACACTTTAAAAGCCTGCAGGGAGCGAGCCACACATAAAACTGGGTCCCTGGAAATGACTTCCCGCCCACTGCCCTAAACTGACAGGTCTCTCCCTATACTCGACACAGCAAGAGATCCATCAAGGACAGTCGTGCCTAATCAATGGGTGCCACATATCAGCAGTCAGGTTCTTTTTAATGCACACATGAAGCATAAAAGTCATCCAACCAGGTGACCTTAACATGGATGGTCCCAAATTGTAATTCATTAAAGCCACCACTCCAGCACTTTTATTTTTCTTCCTTTCTTTGGACTGGAGTGGTGTCTTAAATCTAAGTCCCCTGTATTATACTCTCCTTCCAGAGGTTTCATGTATTTTCCGCTTCTGCAGTTCCATGTTGTACCCGTAACGACAGACTGGATGGAAATCAGAAGTTGCATCACAAGTGCTCAATGCAAGCATCTCAGAGATGTATTGAGTTGTGACCTCTGTTGCTCTCAACGAAACACTGGAGCTGCGGGTGCGCCACAAATCACAGACCGACCGGAGGAGTGGTGATAGAGGATAAAGCTGCTAGAAAATAAGACTAGGGTTAGGTGATGTCAATGTAAAGAACCACTCCAGAGGTGCAATAATAAATAAATAACACTGGAGAGGTACTTTAAAGTTAGGGACCATCTATATGATGTCACCTTGCCTTTTTTTTTTTTTTTTTTTTTTTAAATAAAAAAAAAAAAAAAAATCAACCAAGTTAACCAAGTTCCTCATATTTTTGACGTCTATAGCAATGGTGGTGTTCATGTATTCATTAATCACAGAGTAGGTATATCTGTGGATGTGACGAGATTCCTCATCTCAATATGATCAAGCATCTGTGGTATGTGCTGGGAAAAGAGTCCATAAAGTTCCCACCTAACAACTCATTGATCACCAGATTTTAAAAAATAAACTGCACATATTATTTATCATCTCTTATAGACCTGCTGACTATGGTGTGCATACTTTGGAAATCCACGTCAGAATAGCTGTGTAATTTGATTTATATTTTTTTGTAAGCACCATTGCAGCAGGTTTTTTTTTCCAACGGCAATGGTGTTTTTCATCTAAGTCCCCCGCCATCTGTCGCCCTCCGGTGTCTTTAACTTGTAAGAAAGTGGTTTTGGCCCTGAGGTACCATCTTGTGACTGAAGTCAAGATACATTACAAGCTCCCAATGCAAGTCTATAAGGGCGTGTGCACACGCTCAGGAGTCTTAGGCTATGTGCACACGGGGGGCGGGTTAGGGGCGGCGGCGGCTGGGCGGACCCGACAGGAAGCTCCGGAGCCGCCCACCGGCTTCCTGTCGGGTCCGTGCTGCGGAAGACGGTCGGGTGTGCGGCGGTGCACAGCGGGTTAGTGGCGTCGGTTCTGCAGCGGCTGGAAGCAGCACATGATTCTGCTTGCAGCCGCTGCAGAACCGGCCGGATTATAGGACATGCACATTCTTTGCTAACCCGCTGGGAACCCAGCGGGTTAGCAACGGATGAGCATGTGTAAACCGCCGCTGTGTGCACAGCGGGTGTCGGTTTACATAGGTTTCAATGTTAATCCAAACGCCGGTTTGGATTAACATAAATTTACATGAAATTTATGTAAACCGACCGGCGGTTTACACACCTAATCCGGCCCTAACCCGACCAGTGTGCACATACCCTTAGCGTTCTGGACACCAGAACTGTGGAGTCAGTAAGCCAAACATCCGACCCCAATTTCCCGGATTCCGAGTTGACCAAAATGGACTCCGACTCCACAGGCCTGCTGGACACGAGTCGTGTGCAAGGAGAACATGCCCACAATCAGGATGTGTATTTTGCTGCGTTCTTCTGCTGAGCAAGCATAAATTGACATACTGCTCAGAAAGGCACACCGCCTGTTAGCTTATGCTGTGTCTATAGGAAGCACAAATGGGCATGGGATTTCAATTAATTCCATCCTCTTTACAATGCAGTGTTTTGGATTTGGAGAAAGCACAATGTGTCCAAAACCTGTACTGCACACAGAGATCTATACAGACGGGGGACACCACAGAGCAGAGCGGGGAGCCACTGTACAGCATACAGAGGTCTGTAAAGACGGGGGATACCACAGAGCGGGGAGCGCCTGTACTGCAAAAAAAAGGGGATTTTTGGTACTTACCATAAAATCCTTTTCTTGGAGCTTCAATTGGGGGACACAGGAAGACCTTGGGTGTATGCTTGCTGCCATCAGTAGTCTGACACTATGCAAAATAACAGTACGGCAACTCCTCCCCAGCAGTATACACCCACCTACTGGCACAAATGCAACTCCGTTAGTGAGAATAGCAATAGGAGCAACCATAAACCCATCAACTTGCTCAACTATATATACACAGGGAGGGAACTGTGTCCCCCAATTGAAGCTCCAAGAAAAGGATTTTACGGTAAGTACCCAAAATCCCTTTTTCTTAATCTCTTCATTGGGGGACAGGAAGACCTTGGGACGTACAAAAGCATTCCGGTCGGGTGGGAGTAATAACAGAAGTATTCGGGCGAACTCAGACCACAGCGGCCTGTAGGATCTTGCGCCCCAGAATGGCATCTGCAGATGCTTGAGTATGAACTCTGTAAAATTTGTGAACTGATGACCAGGTGGCCGCTTTGCAAAGCTGAGCTGCCGAAGTCTGATGTCTGACAGCCCAGGAAGCTCCCACTGCTCTACTGGAATGTGCTCTTAGCCTGGATGGACAAGGAACAAGGAACCTGTTTAATTTGGTATGCCTCCGAGATAGTGGAGCAAATCCACAGGGCAATTGTAGCCTTAGAGGCTGCCAAACCCTTGCGAGGACCATGAGGAACCACGAAGAGGGAGTCCACTCATTGAAAGGAAGTGGTTCGTGAAAGATAGATACGGAGAGCCCTGACTAAATCTAGATTGTGCAATTTATTTTCTCTCGAGTGAGATGGGGCTGGGCAAAAGGAGGGTAGGACAATCTCCTCATTGATGTGAAAAGATGAGACAACCTTTGGTAGAAACTTTTCCATGGGATGAAGTACCACTTTGTCCTGATGGAAGATCAAGTAAGGGGAACGACATGAGAGAGGCGCAAGTTCCGACACCCTCCGAATGGAGGTGATCGCCACAAGGAAGGCGACCTTCCACGTTAGGAGAGGTAGAGTAATCTCTTGTAGGGGTTCGATTGGAAGATCTTGGAGTATGTCTAGTACCAAATTCAGATCCCAGGGATCAAGGTGGGGGGGGGGGGGGGGGGGGGGGGGGGGACGGGACGAAACGGAGGGGAGACGTGAGCCACTCCTTGCTCCTTGAAGGAACATCTTGACCTGTGGAAGTGAGGAGAGCTGCCTCTGGAAAAGTACCGAAGGGGCGGATACTTGGCCTTTCAGGGAGCTAAGGGATAGGTGTGCATCGAGGCCAGACTGGAGGAAAGCCAGGAGAGATGGAAGAGAAAAAACCATTGGGGAACGGATTGCGGTCCTCACACCATCGGAAGAAAACCTTCCACGTGCGGTGATAAGCTCGTGATGAGGATGGTTTCCTGGCTTTTAACATAGTCTGGGTGACTTGTTCAGAAAGACCTGACGATCTCAGTACCGCGGCTTCAACAGCCACGCCGTTAAATTGAGCGACTGAGAATTCGGGTGTTGAAAAGGACCCGGAGTCAGGAGGTCCGGGATATTGGGGAGTGGCCATGGAGAGTTCGCGAGGAGGTTGACTACCTCTGCGTACCAGAACTGTCTGGGCCAATCTGGAGCTATGACGATTACAGTTGCTCCTTCTGCTTGGATTTTCTTGAGAATCCTGGGAATGAGAGGGATGGGGGGAAAAAGATAAGGGAAGGAGAACTGGGCCCATGGAATCGCAAGAGGGTCCGTGTCGAGGGCCTGGGGATCCCTGGACCTGGCGACGATGGGACGGAGCTTGTAATTGTCCCTGGAGGCTATCAGGTCTACATCTGGGAAGCCCCATTTGAGGCAAATTTGGTGGAATACCTCTGGGTTCAGGGACTGCTCCTCTTGGTCCAACCCCCCGCGACTGAGATAGTCGGCCGCCCAGTTGTCCACGCCTGGAATGTGGATTCCTGAAAATGTGTGGAATGTGTAGCTCGGCCCATTGTAGTATTTGAGTCACTTCCGCCATGGCTGAGTGGCTCAGAGTCCCTCACTGGCGATGTATGTACGTCACTGCCGTCGCGTTGTCCGTCTAGATTCGGACATGTCGGCCCGTCAGGTAGGATTGCCAGTACAGGAGGGCTCAGAGGATCGCCCTGAGTCCTAGGATGTTTATGGGCAGGGAGGCTTCCTAGGAGCTCCACGTGCCCTGTGCTTTGTGGTAGAGGAAGGTCGCGCCCCAACCGGAGAGATTGGCGTCGGTGGAAGCAATTGTCCATCTGACCGGGAAAAACAATCTGCCGCGAGAGAGAAGGGGGGGGACTCGATCCACCAGAGGAGTGACTGTCTCGCTGATCTGGAGAGGTGAACTGGGCAATCGAGACTGCTGAGGGAGCAGTCCCAAGTCGCTAGCAGAAAGTGCTGGAGGAGCCTGGTGTGAAATCGGGCGAATGGAACAGCTTCGATGGAGGCCACCATTCTGCCCAGAATCCTCATGGAGAATCGGAGTGTCAGAGGAGAGGGCTGCCCGAGACTGTGAATCCCGGACAGCAGGGCAGCCCACTTCCCTGGGGGAAAGGAAAATGGGGATTGGGCTGTGTCGAAAATCATGCCCAGAAAGGTGATCCGCTGAGTCGGAACAAGGCAAGACTTCTTGACATTGATGATCCAGCTCAGGCGACAGAGAGAATCCAGAGATATTTGCAGGCTTTCGAGACACCCTGAGCGAGAGGGGGCTTTTATCAGGATGTCGTCCAAGTAGGGTATTGCTAGAATTCCCTTGGACCGAAGGATGGTCACCACTGTTGCCATGATCTTTGTAAAGACCCGGGGAGCCGTGGCAAGGTAGAATGGAAGAGCGGTAAACTGGTAATGTTGGGACCCTACCGCGAAGCGCAGGAATCGTTGGTGAGACGCAAGGATGGCAACGTGGAGGTAGACATCCTGGATGTCTATGGAGGCCATGAATTCTCCTGGGTCCATAGACGCTATGACTGAACGAAGGGACTCCATCCTGAAGTGTCTCAACCGGAGCTAGTCTGTGGGCTACAAGCGAGGCACAGTGGAGAGTTCTGAGCTGGCGTAGTACACAGTGGTGGCTATGGTGGCTGTACGGGTGCTCCTTGTGTGAGGCATCTACTATAGCCAGTATGAGAGTGCCAGCAGTGTGGGGGGGCTGGGGAGCCTTTACTTACCCGGGCCCAGACTTCCAGTGACCCCTGTTGTGGATCCAAGCAGTGGAGGAGCACAGAGGCAGTTGCAGTGTTCTGTGTCTTCCTTCCTGTGATGGCTCCTGTGTAAAGCGCAGGCTTCTGCAGGGAGACAGAGGGCGGAGCTAAAAACGTCGGGCAGAGAGCCCGCGCTTGATCCCCATTGGCCGGGGGAGGAGCGGGGCTGCCTGGCCGAGAAAATGCCGTCCAAGTGCGATGGGGGCGTAGCCAGCGGGCCGAAAAAACCCGGCCTTTTCCCACTATGAGCCCTGTCTGTGAACAAGGCTTAGGCAGAGCTATGCGGTGCCTGAGGGAGAGCTTCGGAGGCCGCACCAGAGGTCTGGGACTAAATTTTTTGTGGCGGCCCGGATCGGGAGGCCTGTGGCACGGAGCCTCTGGTTCGGGGCTGTGCTGGCCTGGGTGCTGCTGCTGACAGGAGCCTCTCTGTCAGGGGTGGCTGCAGTGGCACTGTAACCCTCTTAGCTGGGACGTGCCTTGTGCTGGGTCCAATGCAGCAGCAGCGCGCTGTGCTGGCTGTGATAAAGTAGAAAGGGGCTTACTGGCCCTGAAACAGAGCCAAGAGCCCCTGAGAAATAATAAAGCGCCCCCCTTTTTGGCCCCTATCCTCTTTGCCTGATCACCATCAGGCAACCTCTGCTACAGCCATAGGTGGAATGGGCCGAGGCTACTCAGATTTCTTTTTTAACCAATAAGTTTTTATTCAAATTTAGCATAGAGAAAAGAAACAATTGGCTCAGCCAGAACAAACTGGCGAGTCGGCCAAATAACAAATTCAAAGAGCAACAGCTACTCAGATTTCTGAGGTAGCCAGTGACCGACCCATGCACGCAGGGGCAGAGTGGCCTCGCTGCGGCTGATGCCCCAGAGCAATGCCCCCTTTTGGAGTAGCCAGGGGGGGAAGCCGAGGAGCTACCAGGAGGGGGCTGGTAATGTGAGGATGGGGAAGGGGGGGGGGGGGGGGGAAGGGGGTATATGGACCCCGGGCCCAGGGACTGCTTGCTGCCTTCAGGGTGCAGGTCCCTACCTCATCCTGAGAGGTGGCGAGCTCCAGATGCGGAAACTGTTCTCCTGTGTACAGGGATCTAGGCGTCTGATGACCCTACCGTCAGGCTCTGGAAGGTGAGTGGGTAGGGGAGCGAATGGGGCCAGGGCAGGCACCAGCGTCCGGCCTCAGAGTTCTCCAGGATCCGCTTCAATCAAGGGATGGATGGCCCTGGCACAGAGAGGGAGAGTTAGCAGTGCAACTAGCATACACTGGACTCTCGACCTCTATGCGGGGTGACGGAGTGGCTCAACCGCTCAGTATTCCCTGATGAGTCTTCATAGAAGAAAATTAAAAATCTAACTAATCTAATAAAAAAATTCTGGCAGATACTGGCTCAGAGAGACCCGTGTCTGCCTCCTAAGACACCAAGCTAAAACTGAGTTGCATTTGTGCCAGTAGGTGGGTGTATACTGCTGGGGAGGAGTTGCTTTTCTGTTATTTTGCATAGGGACAGCCTCCTGATGGCAGCAAGCATACACCCAAGGTCTTCCCGTGTCCCCCAATGAAGCGAGTAAGAAAGAGGTCTGTACAGACAGGGGACATCACAAAGCGGGGAGCCACTGTACTGCACACAGAGGTCTGTACAGACTGGGGACACCACAGTGCGGGAAACCCCTGTACTGCACACAGAGGTCTGTACAGACAGACAGGATGGGGGGGGCGGGGACATCACAGAGTGGAGAGCTCCTGTACTGCACACAGAGGTCTGTACAGATAGGGGACATCACAGAGCGGAGAGCTCCTGTACTGCACACCGAGGTCTGTACAGATAGGGGACATCACAGAGCGGAGAGCTCCTGTACTGCACACCGAGGTCTGTACAGACAGGGGACATCACAGAGCGGAGAGCTCCTGTACTGCACACCGAGGTCTGTACAGACAGGGGACATCACAGAGCGGAGAGCTCCTGTACTGCACACCGAGGTCTGTACAGACAGGGGACATCACAGAGCGGAGAGCTCCTGTACTGCACACCGAGGTCTGTACAGACAGGGGACATCACAGAGTGGAGAGCCCCTGTACTGCACACAGAGATGCCCCGAATAACACTGTAATGATGGAGAACACTTACCGGAGGGCAGCAGGCTCAGCGCTGACATCGTACCTGCAAGACAGATAGAGTGTTAGTGCCTCATGTGGCCCAGTCCTGGGCTCCTTCTCTTGGGAGCCCCCATTATTTCACAGTTAACCCCCAACGGCTGAGTCTAGCGGATGTTATGGCATCACAGAGGCCGCTGTGAGGGGAAACTGCAAGTATGTGGAGGAGCCATTATCTATGGGTCTATTGTACACCGGTATGAACAGCCTGTAGGACTACTAGTCCCAGGTAACATCCCCCAGTTCAGTGAGTGCTCCCTGCATCCACACAGCCCGCTGTCTTCAGCCTCCCCACCTCAAAGCCCCTTGTCCTCAGCCTTCTCACTTCATCCTGCTGTCTTCAGCCTCCCCACCTCAGCCTCCCCACAGCCCACTGTCCTTAGCCTCCTCAACTCAGCCTCCCCTCTGTCCTCAGCCTCCCCACAGCCCACTGTCCTTAGCCTCCTCACCTCTCCACGTCTCCTCTACATCGATCTTCTCTCACTGAATGAAAATCAGAATTTAAAAGTAAGTCACTCCCGCCTGAGCATAACAAGTACGGCGAGCGGCGAGGACCAAACCACGACAAAAACCGTACCGGAACACGGCGCATGCGCACTGCCTCGCCTCCTCGGCTAGGATCCAGCCCGGATGGAAGATGGCGGCGCCCAGCGAGCAGGTGGTAGCCGGTGATTTTGGAACCTGGCTGGACGAGCGGCTGGAGGCCCTGGGGATGGATCCGGAGGTGTACCCGGCCTACATCACGGGGGTGCTGCGGGAGGAGGACAATGCGGAGGAGAGGGACGAGGCGCTCAGAGGCATCCTGTCCGCCTTCCTGGTGAGCAGGTCGGGGTTCTGCCCGCTGGGAGTTGTAGTGCCTGAGGTTGGGGCGGTCACTGCCCCATGGTGCTCTGGTCACATGTCCTGGGACCTGTCCTACTACTTTGCCCGGCAGCACAAATCCTAGCACTGATCCTAAGGCCACGTTCACACTGGTGCTCACATTACATGCGTCAGTTCTGTTTTTAATAGTAAATGGGCCTGATCTCCACAAGTCCTGATCTGCTGTTTATTCAGGCGTCCGTCTGCTGTCTGATCCTAAAACATGGAGACGTAACAGCCCGGATGGAGCCATAATGATCGCTGGCCCGGCTTGGTTGCAGCAATTGTGTAATTGATCAGGTTTTGTTTACATTAATTGAATCCGTCTTTTCCTAAAAGCAGAATGTGCAAACACAAGTGTGAACATAGCGCTGTACACTATCAATCACCAGTGCATGGAATCTATAGCCCATAGTGAGGGTAGGGAGCCCTATAGATCTATAGCCCGTAGTGAGGTAGGGAGCCCTATAGATCTATAGCCCGTAGTGAGGGTAGGGAGCCCTATAGATCTATAGCCCGTAGTGAGGGTAGGGAGCCCTATAGATCTATAGCCCGTAGTGAGGGTAGGGAGCCCTATAGATCTATAGCCCGTAGTGAGGGTAGGGAGCCCTATAGATCTATAGCCCGTAGTGAGGGTAGGGAGCTCTATAGATCTATAGCCCGTAGTGAGGGTAGGGAGCCCTATAGATCTATAGCCCGTAGTGAGGGTAGGGAGCCCTATAGATCTATAGCCCGTAGTGAGGGTAGGGAGCCCTATAGATCTATAGCCCGTAGTGAGGGTAGGGAGCCCTATAGATCTATAGCCCGTAGTGAGGGTAGGGAGCCCTATAGATCATAGCCCGTAGTGAGGGTAGGGAGCCCTATAGATCTATAGCCCGTAGTGAGGGTAGGGAGCCCTAATTAAGCCCGTAGTGAGGGTAGGAGCCCTATACCCGTAGTGAGGGTAGGGAGCCCTATAGCCCGTAGTGAGGGTAGGGAGCCCTATAGCCCGTTAGTGAGTGTAGGAGAGCCCTAAGCCCGTAGTGAGGGTAGGGAGCCCTATGGATCTATAGCCCGTAGTGAGGGTATGGAGCCCTATGGATCTATAGCCCGTAGTGAGGGTAGGGAGCTCTATAGATTCTAATAGCCCGTAGTGAGGGTATGGGAGCCCTATAGATCTATAGCCCGTAGTGAGGGTAGGGAGCCCTATAGATCTATAGCCCATAGTTAGGGTAGGGAGCCCTATAGATCTATAGCCCGTAGTGAGGGTAGGGAGCCCTATAGATCTATAGCCCGTAGTGAGGGTAGGGAGCCCTATAGATCTATAGCCCGTAGTGAGGGTAGGGAGCCCTATAGCCCGTAGTGAGGGTAGGGAGCCCTATAGCCCGTAGGGAGCCCTATAGATCTATAGCCCGTAGTGAGGGTAGGGAGCCCTATAGATCTATAGCCCGTAGTGAGGGAGCGCTACATATTTACAACCCCTGGCAAAAATTATGTAATTACCTGGCTCCAAAGATGTCCATTCAATTGTTTAATTTTGTAGAAAAAAAGCAGATCACAGACATGACATCCCTCTGCTTGGTCCACATAAGTAATGGCCACTTTACACACACCAACTTATCTGTCCAACTTCTCACCAACTTGCTGGTTGCAGTGAAATCATGGACACATTGTTCCATTTGTACACAGCCACAAAATGGAGCAATGTGTCCATGATTTCACTGCAACCAGTAAGTTGTTCAGAAGTTGGACAGATAAGTTGGTGTGTGTAAAGTGGCCTTTAACAGTTACTGGCCAGCACATTTTTTTTTTCAAGATTTCTTTTAGTGTTTCTTCAAGGCAGAGAGGTTGGCATTTGAAATGACTTTAGCTTTGTGCCATGTCTGTGATCTGCTTTTTTTCTACAACATTAAATAACTGAATGGACATCCTCCGAGCCAGGAGATTCCATAATTTTTGCAAGGGTTCTATAGCCCACAGTGAGGGAGCACTATATATCTATAGCCCACAGTGAGGGAGCACTATATATCTATAGCCCACAGTGAGGGAGCACTATATGTCTATAGTGGCCACGTACCCACAGGTCGGCTCAGGTCAGTAGTGTTTCTATGGGAGGGATTCATGGGGATATGTGCAGTAGGAATTGGCATAATCTTCACAACACTGCTCCTCTGCACCCCAATCCACAGCTAATAATCTGCAGTCCTCCTGTGGGAACTTGCACTGAACATGTGGCCACTTGTTCATTCCAAACAGGACATGGCCACAGCAGGTTCTGCCAGTTCTGAGATTGCCTGAGGCTGAACTTGAGCTCTGGTCACTGGGGCAGCTAGAAATGCTTAATCCTCATCTCAGCAATGACGTGCAATGGGACAAATGGGATTGAGTTTACAGACGCTCTCTTGGCTTCTCCACTTCCTGTCTTCAGACATGCCCTCTATCATCATGGGTGACTTTAACATCCCCATTGATACCCCCCACCCTGCTGCCTCAAGACTCCTATCACTGACCACCTTCTTTGGAAGAAATCCCATTCCGCTGTGCACTTCGCCAAGTCCGCATTCACAGACCCAAAACAAGCCTACTCCTCATCTCTAATAACTGCCCTGTCCCACAACCCCAAAAAACTATTCAACACATTCAACTCCCTACTCCGTCCCCCTGCACCTCCTCCTTCTCCACTCATCTCTGCTGACAACTTTGCCTCCTTCTTCAAACAGAAGATCGACAAAACCAGAGAAAGCTTTGACCCACTGTTACCCCAGCCCTCCCCCATCACCGCTCAGCCCTCCACATCCAAAAGAAGCTTTTCCAACATGACAGAGGATCAACTCTTCTCCTTTCTGTCACAATCGCACCTCACCACCTGTGGCCTCGACCCACTCCCCTCCCACCTCATCCCGAACCTCACCACTGTCCTCATTCCTACCTTAACACACCTCTACAACCTATCACTCACTACAGGTGTTTTTCCCTCATCCCCCAAACATGCCTTGCTCACACCCATCCTGAAAAAAATCCTCCCTTGATCCGGTATCTGTTTATAAGTATCACCCCATATCCTTCCCTTTGCCTCAAAACTACTTGAACAACACATCTATTCTGAACTGTCCTCCCACTTCTCCTCCTGCTCCCTATTTGACTGCCTACAATCTGGCTTCCGTTCCCATCACTCCACTGAAACAGCCCTAACCAAAGTCACTACTGACCGCCAAGAGGAAGCGACACTATTCCGTCCTCCTCCTCCCGACCTATCTGCTGGCTTTGACACCGTTGACCATTCCCTCCCAGTTCAGATTCTGAAATATCTTGGCATCACTGGCCTAGCTCTCTCCTGGATATCCTCATATCTAACTGACCGGACCTTCACCGTCACCCACTCCCATACCTCCTCTTCGCCCTACCCCCTATCCATCGGTGTCCCCCCAAGGCTCGGTTCTGGGACCCCTACTCTTTTCCATTTACACCCTCAGCCTATGACAACTCATAGAGTTCCTCAGCCTTCAGTATCATCCCTACGCCGATGACACACAGATCTATCGATCTGGGCCTAACCTCCCTACTATCCAAAATTCCACATTGTCTGTCCGCCATCTCCTCCTTCTTTTCTGCTCGCTTACTCAAATTGAACATAGACAAATCTGAGCTCATCGTCTTCCCCCTCAAATCTCTCTTCCCCTCTACCAGACATATCTATTAATGTCAACAACTGCTAACTCTCTCCAGTCCCCCACGCCAAGTGCCTTTGGGTAATCCTCGACTCCACCCCCCCCTCTCCTTCAAGCCTCGCATCCAAGCCCTCGCCACCTCCTGCCGACTCCAGCTCAAAAACATTTCCTAGGTCCGCACTTTCCTTGATTACGACATGGCTAAAATACTTGTTCATGCTCTCATCATTCCCTGCCTTGATTACTGCAACTTCCTGCTGACCGTCCTCCCCACTACCTCCCTCGCACCTCTCCAATCTATCCTAAATTCTGCTGCCCAACTCATTCACCTGTCTTCCCGCTACTCCCCTGTCTTTCCCCTCTGCCAAGCCCTTTATTGGCTCCCCACCTCTGAGATACCGCTTCAAAAACCCAAACCATGACGTACAAAGCCATCCACAACCTGTCCCCTCCATACATCTCTGTGATGGTCTTCCGTTACCTAACCTCACGCAACCTACGCTTCTCCCAAGAACTCCTTCTCTATTCCCCTTTCATATCCTCCTCTCACAACCGCATACAAGACTTCCCCCGTCCATCCGCTATCCTCTGGAACTCTCCCCCTCCCCCCCAACAAATCAGGCACTCGCCTACATTGGGAACCCTCAAAACAAATCTGAAGACACACACACCTTCTGACAAGCCTACAACCTGCAATGAGACACAGTCCACCGCACCGTCTCATGTTCGGCATTACCTCCTTCTGTAACCCCTCCGGTCCCTCATAGACTGTGAACCCTCGCGGACAGGGTCCCATCCCCTCCGGTTAGTCTGAACTAGACGTATATATTGATCTTGTCCTCCTCTACCTTCTTATGTAAAGAACCATGGAATCTAATGGCGCTATATAAATAATAATACATTTTTTGGTATAATATCACCAGGGAGCTGGTACCTGAACATGGGATCTGTCCTGTGCTGATCACATGGAGGTTCAGGTCCTGATGACGGCACTGTACGGAGCAGCACACTCGTGATCACACGCTGATTTTTAGCCTCCACAAGGGCCTTTTACACAAGTAGATGATATAGGACTCCGGTCTGTTCACATTACAGCAGTCCCATGATGGCTGATCGCTCGGCAGTGATCAGGGCACAGCATTCCTATGTCCATCATTTGTACTTTAGACTTTTAGTAATGAAGGTTTCCAGTCACTGACAGGAAGGCTTATTTATTTTTGTTTTTAAACTGTTCACATGTTGCAGATTTGTTGCAAAAATGTCAGCTTCTGTCACACTAAGGGTGCTTTCAAACTACGATTTTTGCATTTCCGATGCTGTCCGAAAAAAATCGGACAGCATCGGACCGATTTTCGGACCCCATGCATCCCTATGGGGATCGGACCGAATCGGATGTGCACTAAAAGCCATCCGATTTGGTCCGATCCGAATCTGTCCGATTTTTTTATCGGTGCAAAAATCGGAGCTTGCTCCGATTTTTGCACCGAAAATAAAATCTGACAGATTCGGATCGGACCAGATCGGATGGCTTTTAGTGCACATCCGATCCGACCCGATCAATTTGACATGGGGCCCTATGGAGCAGGGTCCGAGAAAACATGTTATGTCTCCTCGGACCGATTTTAGTGTACTGAGCATGCTCAGTACACTAAAATAGCTCCTAAAAGTAAATTAAGGGGTTAATAAAAAAAAAAAATCTATGCTCACCTGTCCACGAGGCCCACGTCGTCTCCCGGCGTCTCCGGTGTCTCCAGGTATCTTGCCGTCTGTGCTGATAAGACCTCTCGTGATGTCACAATCACATGACTGCCAGGAACCAATAGCCGGCAGTCATGTGATTGTGACATCACGAGAGGTCCTGGCAGCACAGAAGACAGAACAGCAAGGCACCGGAGACGCGCGGGACCGTGCAGGAGTCGTGGACAGGTGAGAAAGGAGAGAAGGAGAGGGGAGGACAAGAGGAGGGGGACACATGGGGGGACCAGGGGCCAAGAGGGGAAGACCGGGGGCCAAGAGGGGAGACACAGGGGATGAGAGCACCGGGGGCCAAGAGGGGAGACACAGGGGATGAGAGCACCGGGGGCCAAGAGGGGAGACACAGGGGATGAGAGCACCGGGGGCCAAGAGGGGAGACACAGGACCGGGGGCCAAGAGGGGAGACACAGGGATGAGAGGACCGGGGAAGAGACTGTGACAGCTCAGGGAGCGATCTGACAGGAGGGCGGGCATCCTATTTTCTGTCGGAATCGGATGTCTATTTGGCACCCGATTCCAGGCATTAGAAGAATCCGATGCTGTCCGATTTATATCGGACAGCATCGGATTTTACAAAAATCGTAATGTGAAAGTAGCCTAAGCTGAATGGGAAATAAGATGAATTGTCAGGTCAGGTTTTCCTCTTCCTGAAGTGCTGCCCCCACAGCTGTACATTGTTCAGATATTATTGCCTTTTTATATACCAGGAGGAAGACTCCATAGAAGATGTCTGCCTTGAGATAGTCACCAAGTGGTGTGAAGCTGAGAAGGCATCCAGGGTCCAGGCTAAAGCAGAAGGTAACTGCCCGTACACTATTAATGACTGTAGTCCAAACTCGCCCTCCGACCACACATGGACACGGCCGAACATACATGTATTATAGGTGAAGAGTGAGAGCTGATGGAAGCTCCTTACCTCCTGTTGGACCAGGATAATAATATATCAAAATTCAACATTCCTGACCCATCTTTACCTCAACACGATCTGGAGTAGGAACATTAGCCAACCAGTAAGTAGTTGGTTCTTAACAGGCTCTGCCTTGAATCTAAAGGCATTGTTTAGACTTGTGATACCGATGACCTACCCTTTTGCCAGCAGTCCTGCTCCTATAGAAGTGAATGGAATCTGAGGTACAGTTCTCATCAGGATAAGTCAACAATATGAGAAGTCTGTACAACCTCTGTAAGGGTATATTCCCTCTGGGTGCAAATGTAGTGAATTTTCCAGATGGAAAATGTGCTGTTTTTATGGTGCTGGTACTTTAAAGCACCACTCTAGCATTTTATTTTTAACCATTGGAGTGGTGCTTTAAGTCTAAAGGTACCGTCACACGCCGCAGTTTTGCTAGCAATTTCACTGGCAATTTGCTGGTTTCAGTGAAATCATGGACACATTGCTCCATTTATACATAACAAAATAGAACAATGTGTCCATGATTTCACTGCAACCAGCAAATTGCCAGTGAAATTTCCTAGCAAAATTGCCTCGTGTGACGGTACCTTGAGAGTAAGTTCAGACAGAGCATTTGTGCTGTCTTTATTGATCTGTTTTTGGTGCAGTTACCAAAAATAGATAATCTTTTTGTAAAGAAGCATCACAATACATCCTCCATTGGTGCTGCTTTTTTGAACACAGTCACTTTCTTACACTCCCCATGATCGCGCGATGATGTCTTCCTCCTGGGTGACGGCAGGACCTGTAAATAGTCTGTACGGGGCTTTAGGACCTAGCACCATCTGACGGAGTCACGTGTAGGTTTTAAAGTACCGTACAGATTTCTCACAGTTTGTGCCACTGCCCGGGAGGAAGGCATCACTGGGACTCACTGTGGGATCGCCTGGAAGGGTAAGGCTAGGTTCAAATCACGTTTAGCATTGCATTTAAACGCACTGCATTAACGTTGCGTTAACTTCCCATAGACTTCTATTGTAAAACCCTGTCAAACACATTGTAAATGCAAAGCAAAATGTGGTTGCGTTTGAAACGCTGCCTTTATCCCGAGCGCACAGCTAACTTTGCTGGCAACATTCCCTGTGCGCTCGGGATAAACGCAGTGTTTCACATGCAACCGCATTTTGCTTTGCATTTACAATGTGTTTGACAGGGTTTTACAATAGAAGTCTATGGGTGAGTTAATGCAATGAAATGTTGCATTTCATTGCGTTAATGCAATGCAAAATGCATTGCGTTCAAATGCAATCCTAAATGCGATGTGAACCTAACCTAAGTAATTGGAAGTTAGTGGTGCAGAAAGTGCGCCAGAAAAATGCCACACTGGATGCACTTTTTGCCCCACTGACGCAGCAGTAAACAAAAAACGCAGCGTCTAAACAGCAAATGGAAAATCCCATTCACTTTGCTGCAGACGTTTTGACTGCTGTGTTTTTGGTGCAGTTTAAAAAAACAAAAACGCAGCAGTAGAAATGCGTGAACATAAGTCCCCTCCCTGTCTCCTACTTACTGTTTGGCGTTTTCATCCTTTTTCAACGCTATGGGACTGGATCCTGTTACATCTGACATCACAAGCTATCAGTACAAATCTATGACAGCCATCGTGCTCCTAGAGTTGCCAGTTGGTCACAAATCGCCGGAGACCGACCAGAGCGATGCTGGAAGCATGGAAGACACTGGAAAGTGAGTATAAGAGAGGGGGCAGGGCACTTGCATAACCCCTTCATGACCCAGCAATTTTTTGTGTTTCATTTTCGTTTTTTGCTCCCTTGCTTCCAAGAGCCATAACGTTTTTATTTTTCCGCCAATATAGACATATGAGGGTTTGTTTTTTGTGGGACGAGTTGTATTTTCATATGCAATAATTTGTTTTACCATATAGTGTACAGGGAAATTGCAAAAAAAGTGCAATGACACGTTTGTTTTTTGGGCATTTTAGTCGCCATGTTCACTATATAGTAAAACTGACGTGACTGGGTGATGCCTCGCTTCGGTACGCGTTTGTAGACACCCAACATGTATAGCTTTACTGGTATCTAGGTGGTGAAAAAAAATTCAGAAGTTTGAAAAAAATAAACTAAACGGACTTTTTGCGCCATGTTCTGCGACCCGTAGCGTTCTCATTTTTCGGGATCTGGGGCTGGGTGACAGCTTATTTTTTGTGTCTTGAGCTAACGTTTCTAATGATACCATTTTTGGGGGGATCCGCAGTTTTGATCAACTGTTATTGCATTTTATAGCAATAACGCGGCAACCAAAAAAACGTAATTTTGGCGTTTGGACCATTTTTTCTGTTACGGAGTTTACGGCTCTCCTTAATGGATTTAATACGGGGAGAGATCGGGCGATTCTGAACGTGGCGATACCAAACGTGTTATTTTTTTTTCTTTTGTATACTTTTATTGTGATTGGGGACAAAGGGGGGTGATTTGAATAATATATATATTTTATTTATTTATTATTTTTTTTTTTTACAGGTTTTTAAAAAACTTTATTTTTTCATGGATTTTTATTTTTACACTGCCCTTTTAAGAGGCTTCTTGCTGCACAGTCCGATCGCTTCAGGGAGATACAGATGAGCTGCAGCTCATCTGTATCTCCCAGAATCGCGGACATGCTGTGGTTGGCAGCGCAGTATCCGGGGTCTAGCCAGACCCCGGGCTGTCACGTGAGCGCCGGAGATCCCGTGATACTATCACGGGATCTCCGGAGCAGGCAGGTAACAGCGCGTTCCCCGCCGAAGCCGCTTGGATCCCGCTGTCAGTGATTGACAACGGGATTCAAGGGGGTTAACAGCGGATTCCCAGGATCCGATCGGCGCTGTTACCCCAACATCACAGCTGAAGATATCAGCTGAGATGTCGGTGCTTTGATGTGAGCTCCGCGCCAGAGCTCACATCAAAGCCCCCTTACCGGCCCATGACATCCTCCTACGTCATAGATCGAGAAGGGGTTAAATTAGGGTATTGTTTCCCGATCCCCCTATCTCTCATATTTTCACTATATATTGCTAACTCGCCCCAGTGGGGGCCGTGGGGTACCCGGACGCCGGCCCTTTCGAAGTCCTCGAGTGTCTGGGGGATGTCACGGTGGCTTGACCTGGTCCGTGGTCCCCGGCGGGCTGTCAGTTAAAGCACTTCAGTGCTGAAAGAAAAATACTGGAGTTGTTCTTTAAGAATATTATTTTTTTTTTTAAAACATTCACCAGATTTATCACAGAAGTTCATACTGTTTTGATAAATTTGGTGCAAATTTAGAATGTCTACTTTAAGTTCATACAACCTATTGGTTGGCGTACTTTGATAAGAGCGCCACCCTTTCCCACAAACAACCAACATTCTGGTAGGTCATGACCCCTTGTCAGAAAAAACATGTAAGGCATGTAAAACTTTCTAATGCAAATGAAGCCAGACTTCTGGCACATGTAGCTTAGTAAATTCACCTTGCTTTAGAAAGACCTACCCAAATGTACCATGATATAGAGATATAAGACACACTTTTTAACAAGCAAAACTCCTGCTAAAAAAGTGTTTGCGTCTTACAGCCTGGGTGCAACTTTCTGTGATGGAGGAGATTGCAGACACCAGGTCTTCCCCAATCTCCGAGAGCCACTCTCCTGCTGAGCACTGATCTATGTAATGGTGCAGAGCAGGAAAGGAAGCTTACCAGGAGCTCAATGGACGGACGCTGCAGGAGTTGAGCAGCTGAAGAACCTTTCAGGGCATGTGACTGATCATGTGGAAGGTCCTTTAGTTTTTCAGGATCTGCAGCTTCCGTTAGGTCCCGACCAGGAATTGCAAGATGTTGTAATGTATGTGTGTGTGACTGCAAGGTGTGGTATGCATGTAGCAGAGCTGTCTGTGTGTCTATATGCATGTAGCAAGCTATAAAATAGATTTATTACCTCCTTATTCTACCCTAGTGCATTAAAATTAATGCTAATGACCCCTCTACTTTACACCACCAGGGAGGTTTTAATAGGAAAAATTATTTTCATATTTTCTGCTGTCTAAACTTGGAGTATGTCTTAAGGTAGGGTGCGTCTTATAGTCGAAATAAATACGGTAATTGAACACCTTATTTAATCTCCCCACTGCCTGCTCTCTCCAAACCGCTTAATCAGTTCCTTGCCTCACTGACTGTGGGTGTCTTAATAAGGCCAGAGCCGCATGCGAGACACTCGCATGCCTCACCCGGCATGGCCGCCGGCTTTCTGGATGGGAGCCAGCATCTGACGTCACGGCCTCGCTGTGCGCCTGCGTGAGATCAGACACTTACGCGCAGGCGAGGAGGAACAGAGTAGCAGGAGGCGGCACAGAGCGGCCGGAGGAAGGGAGAAGCCCCGTGGCAGTGATGACTCCATAAGCAGGAATGTCCTCTGGACTCGCACTTTAGAAAGCTTACATATTTACATAACACATATTTCTCAGGGTACAGGGGGGCTAGACACATAGGGCACTCCTTCCCTGAATGCAGCAGGCATGCTGCATTCAGTGATGCATTTAGTTTGCCATGCACCAGGGTGTTGCAGGTCCTTTTTAATGTGTTCTGAAATTTCACTAATTATTGTAAAACAAAACACTGTAATGTTTATGCTGAGCCTCTTATATGGTTTCTTGTCTCTCTGTTTAGATGAGGTGGAAGCTCTCACTAGCATGATAGAAAAACAGGCACAAATCGTTGTAAAACCCAAAGAAGTGTCGGAAGGAGAGCAACGGAGAAAGGCTGCTCTTCTGGCACAGTATGCCAATGTTACAGATGATGAAGAATATCCTTTTTACATTCATTGCACCAAATGACTGTCTGGCAGGGTCAGGTCCCATGTCGACTGCACATGTGAGCCATATTTTGGGAAAGATAGTGCGATTGTAATTTTGTGCTCATGGGATCATATTTTTTAAAAATTTTAAAACTGCCCTCAGGACAAGTTCATACTGAGCAGTGTTTGCTGTGCTATGTGTTCACAAAGGCAATACAGAATGATGATGACTAGCATCAAACTAAAAGTTCTTGCTCTCGTTCTCCTGTGCACACAGGAAATATAAGTTTGGTGACTGTTGTTTTTAACCAGAGAGGAGCCAAATGTAACGAGTAAAAATGAACTGAGAGCTTGTCATTCTGCTCATCATGAGCGTCATTTCCCCCCCCCCCCACTGCCGAACATTCATGTATTTGATACTTTAGGTGTCTGATCAACTTATTGTACATGTCAGTATCGGGAAACCCTTAATTATGTGAATTCAAATAGCAAATATTAAGTAAGCATGTTAATCAGGTGCTCTTAGTGTGATTTTCCTCACACAATGACAAGTGTCCATCAGCCTCTTCCAACAGAAGAGCAGCTTTCTCATGTGCAGTGTTTTAAGTTGGAGGAGGCTGGTGGACAACAGGTCACATGCTCTATCACCAGCCACCATTGTATGGACAGAAGTAGTGGTCAGTATGTGAGGAAAGTGGCGTTAATGAGCATTAGGTATGTGTCTTAACCTAGATAGACAGATTGATCTCCATAAGGAGAATATCTATTCCCCTAGACCTCATAACAGCCAGATGAGATTTCCATACACTGCACTGATGAGGGGCAATCACTCCGAAACGCAGCATCTGCAGTTTGGGGTTCTGATCTGGCACACATTCTAAAGGCCCAGTTACACACACAGATAATTGTGCAGAGATTGCTCGCAGATCTCTAGTTGCAGTGAAATCATGGACACATTGTTCCATTTGTACACGGCCACAAAATGGAACAATGTGTCCATGATTTCACTGCAACCAGAGATCTGCTAGCAATCTCTGCACCATTATCTGTGTGTGTAACAGGGCCTTAAGTCATATTAAAAGGCTCATTACAGTCAATTATGACTTTTAGGATTGCTATCATTAAAGGGGAACTCCAGTGAGAGAAAAGGTTTTACTACAGTTCCTGCCCTGCTGCTTGATGAAGCAGAGCCGTATACTGCAGTTCTAGGATCTATAGATCTCTTATAATTCAATAAAATCATACCTGCTCCTTTGATCTCCCCCCTCCCTCATGTAACCCTAGATGTCTGCATGTCAGCTTCATCTAGGAGCAGAGAAGAGGAGGTGTGTCCGGGGCATGGATGCTGGGAGCTTCAGGATCAGCCTACATTCAGGCCCACTCACATTTTTCTATAGGGAGGGAGAGTGGCCGCCAGCCCCATGCTCACACATACAATCCAGCCCCTGATATACCATCCTACATGACAAGGGGAGGGTCCAGGCTTCAAATGGCAAACATGTCACCAAACAGATACAGCAGAGGATCACAGCTTGTATTTGTATGCTGATGCATAATGCGTACAGTTGTTGTGAGGATACAAGCAAAGGCAAATCATTACATTGATTGATTCAGCTCTGCATGGTTTCTTCCCATAGGAACATGGTTTCTTCTTATCTCTCAATCTTTCAATGGATCATCACTCCTCACTGGAATGTAGGCTGATCTTGCAGCTCCCAGCATCCACGCCTCCTGGTTTTTGCTTTTATATGAAACTGCCAGGCTGAAGATTCTGGGTTCCCTGAGGTGTGGGGCCAGAGCAGAGAAGCAGGTATGATTTTATTGAATTATAAGAGATCTGTAGATCCTAGACTTGCAGTGTACAGGTGTACAGTTCTGCTTCATCATGTAGCAGGAACTGTACTAGAAAGTTTTCTCTCACTGGAGTTCCCCTTTAATAGGTGGCACAACAGTTTGTTGACTTCCTTACTGAAGTGACAATTTGCATATTAAGCGAGATAGTCACACAAGCCATCACTTGAATAATAATAGTCTGGAGAAAGTCTGTAACCAGCAACTTATCAAATTGTTTACCATTTCTACATTGAAACAGATTTTTTTTTTTTTGCATAGACTGACATAGCCACTTAATCAGGGTTGTGTCAATTGATTTGTTCATTTCCAATTTTGTATATACATTTGTGTCAGTATTTAATTTCCATAACTAATGATACTGCAGATGAAGAGGAGGACACCGCCAGTGCTGCTGCTCAGAGCAACGAAAAATGTATCCTCATATTATACAGAAATTGTCATATTTCTTCATATATATTTTATTCTGTGATAATCTTACAGGAACTAATGAATTGTTTCCTTTGGACATTCCCTGAGAGCAGACAGAAGATTTGTCTACTTCCTACTGTTTAGGCACAGAACTGTCAGAAATGGTATAGGAACACTGTCTATGACGCATTTGACAGGTCTGCGTAGTGAACTCTCATAAGTGCTGTAGATTGCACTCCTTCGCCATTTCTGACAGTTCTGTTCATCGATAGGTTATGCTGCGCCGGCAAAAGCCAACGGGACTTCACGCAGGGATAGTAATAAAGTAGTGGCTTTAAACCACTTGTGCAGCCCCTTCCCCAGGTGCCTACATATTATGTACATGTGCAGGATAGATTTTATTAAGATTTAAACACAATAACATAGGGCACAAGCCATTTTTCATGTGGTGGGGGTAGATGCTTGTGATGTGCAGAAACTACTCTGGGCATGCTCAGTGGGGTAAAACTAATCCGGATGGATCTGCTCTGTCCTCTATTGGACCCCAGTCTGTTTTTGGACAGATCCAGAGGCGTCAGGCTTTTAAAGGAACACCAAAAACACGACACGGTGCATCCAAAGAGGGTGACGAAAAATGCTGATATGGCATGCACCTGGGGTTCCATTTTAAGTATAGGGATCATGAGGCTTCAGGATGGGAGTGATTACAATCCAAGACAAACAAAATGCAAGTGTAAAACTACCCTTAACATATTGATTGTAATGTTTTGTGGCTCCAGGACATAGCATTATTTACCCCCCCCATGTATGTGTATGATGAAATTGAATGTATTGAGTTATCTACTGAAGACATTGACCCGTTACTAGAGAAAAAAACCCGTCCTTGCATTTTGTTGAAGGATGCATGTGGTCATTTACTGTAATGCACACAAATGTGTCCTTTAAAGATAAGTGTCGATATGGGTGCTTCAAGGCCTTAAAGGGAACCTGTCATGTCGCTTTACCCCTTTAACCTATCTCTACCTGTCCCTGCACCTTCCTAGTTGCTCCCTAACCATCCCTGTCTGCTCTAAAAGCGCCCTATAAAGAGAGAGAAAAATAACTTATATGGTTACATACAGTCTCCAGTCGGAGACTGGAAAGGCGGGCTCCGGGACTGCATTCCTCCTCCTTGCTTGGTGTCTGCACGCCCTGCTGGGCATCATTGTTCCATCTCTTGATCTCCTATTTTTGAAGTTGCCACCTCTTCTGCTCCTATGAAGCACCAGCCGGAACGTCATTTCCGGTCCGGTGCATTACGAGGCTTATCACGTGGAACGGGCCAGGCTCCAGCGCGTTTGCTTATTGAAGCTGGCCCGTATGATATGTTATTATTATTCCTTTTTATAGGGTGCTTTTAGAGCAGACAGGGAAAGATTTCAATGGCGGGTCCACTTTAAATGAAAACACTGTAGATTGGAATCGCGTGCAAATTTCAGGAGTTGATCCAAAAGGAATAGTAAATGTTTATACCACCTTTCCAGCTTCAAGCACACTTCCTCTCCCAGCCTCCTTAAGACAATGATTGCAGCATTTACGGGGCTAAATAGCCATCCCTGGCTGTGACAGCCGGAGCTTTGCTACCACTTAAGCCGAGCTCCCAGCGGCGATCATGTGGGCACAGCCTATGTGACATGATGTAATTTTATAGGGTTAAAGGAGGCTTTCATACATTTTTGCCTTAAACTGTACATTTCTGCTCATAATAGCAGAAATGCAGATAAAATATATATTTTTTCTCCCTCCACTCTTGTTGTGGAGCTTACAGGTAACTGATATTACTGGCACCAAATGTTTTATCATTTAACTGGGCATTAAATTTCCTTTGTCTCAGTGGATCTGTACTTTCATCGCAGTGTCCAGTCATACAAAAGCAGAGACCATTGGTGGGAAAAAGTAGTCACAATCTTGACATAAATTAAAAGCTCATTGATCAAGCTGACAATACATCCTTTCCTAACAATAAAGGTACGCTCACATCTGTGTATCTATGCTCGCCGCGGATCTCGGCGAGAAATGTAGCAGGGTGTCATGCGTTTTGGAACCCATATGACATGCCAGTGTGCTGTTTCCATGCACCTAGCATCTGTACATCATGCGCATGTCATAAGTATGACATGCTTTTCAAAGAGGACTTGTCACTCCCCCTGGTGTTTTCGAAACTGTAAGCACCACTGAATGCAGCGTGTCTGCTGCATTCAGAGAAGGGGTCTCCCATGTTTCTATCCGCCCTGTAAGCTGTAAAAAAAACTTTATAAAGTTTAGAGATAACGTGTCTGGAGGGACTTACTGATTATAAAGTCCTCACTGTTCATGGGGGTCCTCCTGCCTCTCTGTGCCGTCTCCTGCCTGTGATGCATACAGCATAATCTGTAGCAGGGCGGGCTCTGGCGCTGATGTCAGAAGCAGGGAGCCAAGAGGACCCCCGAGAACAGCGAGGACTCCATAATCAGTAAGTCCCTCTGGACTTGTTATTTCTAAACTTCATAAAGTGTTTTTTTACAGTTTACAGGGCGGGTTGAAACATGGAGACCCCTTCCCTGAATGCAGAAGACACACTACATTCAGTGGTGATTACAGTTTGGAAAGCTCCAGGGGGGTTGACAGGTTCTCTTTAAAGGGAACCTGTCACCAAGTTTTTGCCATCCCATCTGAAAGCAGCATAATATAGAAATAGAGACCCTGATTCCAGCGATGTGTCATTTAGGCTGCCTTCACATTTGCGTTTGGAATGCAGCACACCGAACACAGCCAAACGCTTGCGCACATGCGTTCCTATGTTTAACATGGGAACGCATGTGCCTGCGTTCGGTTGCATTTGCGTTCGGATGCGCACAATTTGTGCACCCTCCGAGCGCAGCTTGTTGCATTTTTTGTGCGATCGCTTGTTTTATCTGCAAGTGCACAAGCCATGCATTGAAGTCAAAGGATCCGCAGTGTCCTACACATGACAGTGCAGGAGAACGCTGCGGATCTCATTGAAATCTTTGCCGGTGGCCGCCGGTGATCACCGGAGATCAGCTAGAGCCTACACTGATCTCACGCCGGTGTCAGCGCGGGATACTTGAAGAAACAGCCACAGACACAAACCCAAGTGTGAAGGCACCCTTACTGAGCTGCTTGCTGTTATTTAGATAAAATTAGTGTTGCAGATTTAGCAGTCTGTGAATATGCCAGACTTGTCAGCAGGCCACATAGACTGCTAATGATGATCTCCAGCTGATTAAACAATGATTTTATCAAAACTACACTGAGCAGCCCAATAAGTTACACATCGCTGGAATCAGGATCTCTGGTCCTATTCTCAGATTAGGTTGCAAAAACCTGGTGATAGGTTCCCTTTAAACATGGGCTTTCCCGCTGTAAAGTTACCCGCCTATTAAGCTTCATGCATATTCACTGCACTTACTGGCAACGACCAATCGCAGATGCTCACTCTCTGTGATTGGCTGTTGCAATCAGACTGCATTTCTACAATCTGGACAGTGTCTGTGCTTGATTGCCATATACATTAGTGTATGGCAACCAACCTGCCGTCACAGTGTGTAAAATAAATGATTAAAAGAATAAAAAAGCCCTAGGGACTCGCTGTATTTTTCAGTCTTAGCACAGATAAAGCAGACACCTGAGAGTTGCAGTTTCACCTTAGATGGCAAAAAAAAATGCATAAGGCTTCACTCTATTTTTAAGTGCCAGCCAAGGTAAAACTAGGGTGTTGGTATTCTCAGTTGGGCAAGGGTGCATTATTATTGGCATTCCCCATTCCCCCCCCCCCACCTCACCCCCTAACATTCTTTCATATTGCCATTTTCAGGCACTTTACCCGTCTCTTCCAGCGACCCTGGTGGTGGCACGCTTTGTAATAAGGGGTTAATGCCAGCTTTGTATTGCCAGCTGGCATTAAGCCTAAGATTCTTGATGTCGGGCCGATGTTACACCTGGCTATTAATAATCTCAAGTAAATGGTAAAGAAGACAAAACACACACTACACATAAAAAAATTTTTTTTAGAAAAAAAAAAATACCCAAACGCATCTGGACTCCATCTTTATTACTTCCTCATTCTCATACTCGATCCTCTGTCGTCTTCTCTCCACTGGCCATGTCGCAATCTGAGTTTTGCTTTGTTAGAGGCTGCGGTGAAGAACAAAGCATCCTATCCACCACTCCCTCCGAACACTTATGAATGATTCGCGAGCTGTGGCAGGGTAAGCGGTGAGTCACTGAGGTTATCCAAGGACAGCTGTGGTTACCATGGTTACCTGAGCTGGCCTTGGGGGACCTCAGGGAGTCACCACTTACCCTGCCGCAGCTCATTCATTTAGTGTTTGGAGGCTGCGGGGATAGGACGGTTTGTTCTTTACCGCGGTCACCAATAAAACAGAGCTCAGATTGTGACGTGGCCGGTGGAGAGATGTCGTAGAGGATTGAAGATGGGTATGAGGGAGTAATAAAGATGGAGTCCAAATATGTGTTTGGGTTTTTTGTCTAATAATTTTTTTTTTTTGTCTCATGTCTTTTTTACTATTTACTTGAGATCCTTAATGGCATGGTCTAACATTGACCGACAGAATCTTGGGCTTATTGCCAGTTGGCAATACAAAGCAAGCATTAACCCCTTGCTACCCAGCCTTCCACCGCCACCAGGGCCACTGGAAGAGCCAAGTAAAGTGCCTGAAAATGGCGCGATGAAAGAATGTGCCTCTATCAGGAGAAGCTTAAATTCTATAGAGTGGGGGGCCCAATATAGATGGGCTCTCACTCCACTAAGAACACCAACCCCCAGCTGCCTAGTTTTATAAGTAGCATGCAATTGAAAATGGTGCAAAGACATACGCAATTTTTTTTTTTTTTTGCCAACCAAGGTAAAATTAGGCAGCTGAGGGTGGCAGCTCTCGGCTCTCTTTCTGTACTGAGACTGAAAAATAAAGCAACGCCCCCTACGCATTTTTATTTATTTTAAACACTATTTTACACACGTGTATGGCAACTTAGCAGACACTATTCAGACTGTGGAAATGCAGTGTGACTGCAACAGCCAGTCACAGACGCTCTCACAGAGAGTGAGCATCTGTGATTAACTTTTGCCTTTCAGTGCAGTGAATATGCATAAAGCATAATGGGCGGCCATGGAAATAAACAGCAGTAAACTAGTAAACTCAATTTAACATATATCTGTATGTCTATCCTTTCTGACACTTTACTGCATGAAAATAACCATGCTAAAACCGTGGTCCGAACGCTGTGCATTGTTTTTATCGCGCCCATACACCCACATTGACGGAATCTAAGTAAGATACCCAGCCATACGCAGCATGCTGCAATTTTTTTTCCTCAGTCCGTTCCTCGCTGAAGAAAAACTTGTCACCTGATGTCACTATTGTTTAACACTGGGGCGTGTGCAATCCGATGTTTTAACGCATTGTACTCACCGAGATTTTCTGCAGATGAGAGCGCACCGTAATACTTATACTTGGTCCTCATCTGCTCCTCACTCTGTTGCTGCAGTTTGCCTCCACTCCTGACATTTTACCAAAAGAAAATATGGGAGGGTGGCATGATTACATGAGACAAAATCTCATCTAAGTAAGTTGATATAGGTCCTAACCTTAAAAGGAATCTGTCAGCAGGTTTTTGCTATGTAATCTTAAAACAGTGTGCTGTAAGGATCAACACACAGAATTCAGCCATGTGTCTCCTATTAAGGTCCATAATGTTGCTTACTTGCAACGTTTCTTTTAGCACAATGAGCTTATGAATGGTGTGACCAGCTGGCACAAAGACACTTAATTCACCCCATCGTTGCAGTCAGGGTCTCTTTGCCTACATCAAGATGCTCTCAAATGAGGTAGCAAAAACCAGATGACAGATTCCCTGTAAAAGGTCTTTTAAAAGGTCTGTCCCATGTTTGAGACTCCTAAACGAGGCTCCACAGACTATTTGCATATTCGTATTTTTCAGGGGGCAGTGCACCTAGGATTTCACTGTGTTTGAGCGCCTTTGCTAGTTGCCTGCAGTGTTTTCTTTGACTGGTCTCCCTGAGATCAGTGATTGTTTTGTGATGTTGGTCTACCAGGCATTGCTCCCACCTAAGCAGAATTCTACTCCACACTGGTGAGAGGCAAAACCCCGAAACAGCTGTCTGTGGATGGATACCTAATAAAAAGAAAAAGATAGTGTTGCGCCACCTGTGGACCTCTCCTGTCTTTAAAGCGGTCGTATTGTAAATGAACTAACCTTTAAGGGTTGTGCCAGATCCGCACAACCAGATTGTGAGCGTAGTTTTGTGGCTCAGGCTGCCAGCCTTGGATCTGTAGTCAGGGCCGGCCTCAGGCTAAATTGCGCCCTGTGCAAAATTCCCCTTTGGTGCCCCCAGACCATGTCACATGAGACATGCAGCCAATCAGTGGCACCTTCACTCTTTCCTCATATAAAACTGACATCCCGAGGAAATCAGGGAACAGCAGCAGCTCTCATTTATTCTGGATCACAGTTTTGAAGGAAGGGATAATGAAACAGCTGCTGATTGGCTGCAGGTCTCATGTGAAATAACGTCATGTGAAACCATGGAGACCTGGGGCACACATTGCTAGGACGATGCTTGGCTTTATCACTTGTCTAGTGTGGTTTTTTTTATCCATATAATGTAAAACGCCTAAAAATGCCTCACACAAAGCATGCTGCAATATAAGTATTTATAAAAAGAAAATCACCTGCAAAAAAGATCCTGAAACAATATCTACATGAGGCGTCTTTACTTTTACTTTACTGATAGGTTGTTTACATTGTGAGCCCCAATGGGGACAGTGTTCATGATGTATGTAAAGTGCTGTGGAGTTCATAGTGTAATATAAATGCAAAAAGTATTATTCTTAATATTATGTCACAATACCAGGATCTGAGGATCTTCTATTTCGAGGTCAGGGACTCTCTGACGCCGTATTGCTGCTTGTCTCGCTGTTGTCCTCTTTTGAAACTGCAGTGCGGTGGACAAGAGAGCATTAACTGGTTAATAACAAGAAGTATGGAGTGTGTACTGAGCCATAAACCCTCCCCATACCATGAAGTATGGAGTGTGTACTAACTGAGCCATAAACCCTCCCCGTACCATGTCCAGCAGACATTGTAGGATTACTACCCGTATATACTCGTGTATAAGCCGACCTGTGTATAAGCCGACCCCCCTACTTTTGCCCCCAAAACCTGGGAAAACCTATTGACTCGTGTATAAGCCGAGGGTGAACCCCAGCACAGGTATACAGGCCCCAGCAGTGTGGTATACAGCAGCCTCCCCAGTGGTATATACAGACCCCAGGGGTAATACAGCAGCCCCAGGGGTTATACAGCAGCCCCAGGGGTTATACAGCAGCCCCAGGGGTTATACAGCAGCCCCAGGGGTTATACAGCAGCCCCAGGGGTTATACAGCAGCCCCAGGGGTAATACAGCAGCCCCAGGGGTAATACAGCAGCCCCAGGGGTTATACAGCAGCCCCAGGGGTTATACAGCAGCCCCAGGGGTAATACAGCAGCCTCAGTGGTATATACAGGCCCCAGCAGTATATACAGGCCCCAGCACTATATACAGCAGCCCCAGTCGTATATACAGGCCCCAGCAATATATACAGCAGCCCCAGTGGTATATACAGGACCTAGCAATATATACAGCAGTCTCAGTGGTATATACAGGCTTCAGCACTATATACAGCAGCCCCAGTGGAATATACAGGCCCCAGCAGTATATACAGCAGCCCCAGTGGTATATACAGGCCCCAGCAATATATACAGCAGCCTCAGTGGTATATACAGGCTTCAGCACTATATACAGCAGCCCCAGTGGAATATACAGGCCCCAGCAGTATATACAGCAGCCCCAGTGGTATATACAGGCCCCAGCAATATATACAGCAGCCTCAGTGGTATATACAGGCCCCAGCACTATATACAGCAGCCCCAGTGGTATATATAGGCCCCAGCAGTATAACAGCAGCCCCAGTGGTATATACAGGCCCCAGCAATATATACAGCAGCCTCAGTGGTATATACAGGCTTCAGCACTATATACAGCAGCCCCAGTGGTGTATATATAGGCCCCAGCAGTATATACAGCAGCCCCAGTGGTATATACAGGCCCCAGTGGTGGTGTATACAGGCCCCAGTGGTAGTGTATACAGGGCCCACTGGTGGTGTATACAGGGCCCACTGGTGGTGTATACAGGGCCCACTGGTGGAGGTGGTGTATACAGCAGGGCCCAGTGGTGGTGAATACAGGGCCTAGTATGCGGACTGGGGGGGAGGGGCGCGCCTTTACATACTCACCGGTCACAGCCGTCACCGTGCCCGTGCGTCTGCTGGGCGCTGGCTGTACGGAGGAGGAGAGGAGGGGCGGGCAGAGCCGCGGGACAGGAAGTCTGACTCCCGCCCTCCTCCCTCTCTGGCCGACGCGCCGCGGCCGCCGGCGGGGAGCACGGGGCCTCACCAGGGGGCGGGCAAAAATGCGCCCTGCACAAAATGCGCCTAGTTGTCATCCCGGCCCTGCCTGCGGGTAAACCCGAGTGTGACTCGGGGTTACCGCTCTGGCGCCCCCTTTAGGTGGCGCCCTGTGCGACCGCACAACTCGCACAGCGGTAGGGCCGGCCCTGTCTGTAGTGCTCCTGTATCCTCAATCACCTCTGCTCCTGGCCTCGTGCTGTCCACGCTCTCTCTCCAGGGTTGGGTCAGGAAACACCAGGTTGATTGAGCTTTTATGAATAAAGTTACAGAGATAAAGATTAAAGTATCACGTTTCATACCTGTGCTCTACCTTAGAACCGCATATTCTATCTGAATTCTGTGGATGGATACCTGGCTTTGGTATTTCCCTTGTCATATTGTTAAACTCGTAAAGAGCTGGATATTGACTTGAAAGGGCCACTTCATATGGTGGTCTCCTCAAGGAGCCACCCCATGGCCAGGTCCTTCGCTGGAGGGATATCTGGCTAGTCCTGTGTTTGACACTCCTAAACAAGGCTCCACAGACTTGCATATTCGTATTTCCCAGGGGGCAATGCACCTAGGATTTCACTGTGTTTAAGTGCTTTTGCTGGCTACCCGCAGTGTTTGTTTTCCTTGACTGGTCTCCCTGAGATCAGTGATTGTTTCATGCAGTTGAATAATAAAGCATTCGGTGCCCGTAATTCTGGTGCCCTGTATATCTACAACAGAGTGGACAAAAATAATTGTTTTTAAGGACAGTATTTCTAAGTTCAAAACTGTAGTTTATGGGGCAAAAATTGGTGAAAGGTTCTCTTAAGGCTGGAAACACAAGTGTATGAAAAATCGGACCGTTCCTCATCCAGGACAGTAGAAGTGACATCGGTATGGCGGTCTTTGTCATGCATATGCGTGATTATTTTTCCTCGCCAAGCATTTGTATGACAGCTGTGTGCAATGTGTTTTTTTTTTTTGTTTCCCTATAACTATTACTGTACAATCATTTACAGTAACATTTACAGTGTTGTAAGCTACAGAATGATGTATCAGTAAAAAACTGCTTGTTGCAAACAGCATGTTGCAACTTTTTTCTCAACCGGAATCTGGATGAGAGAGAAGCTGAACACAAACACTAATCTGCTCTCACTCATTTAATAAGATTGGTCAGAGTGCAATGTGAGATTTTCCCGCATTGCCATTGTCCGATTCCTACGCCCATGTGTCTGAGCCCGTACAGTGATATTTCCAAAGCTAAGATTTTGTTGATGGGATCGCTGCTGTTTTTATGAAAAATCTGTGGATAAAGTCATGTTCTGTTTAAATAGTTCATCATTTAAGATTCTTTAACTACTGTTTAGCTCTGTTCAAGAACACCAATCTGGAAGACCTTGTCAATGCCAGGAAATATGAACGAGATGCATTGCGAGAAGCATCTCAAAAAAAAAAAGAGCAAGACAAGCAACAACGGGAAAAAGACAAACAAGCCAAGCAAGAGCGAAAAGAAAAAGAGAAGAAGCGAACACAGAAGGGAGAGCGCAAGCGATAGTTCTCCTGTGTTACAGACTTTACGGGCTGGGTGCATAAATTACTTGGATCATCTATAACTTGAGATCCTTCCATTGAACATATCCAAGATTTCCTTTAAGGAGTTTCTAACTTCGAGAACAAGCGGTAAGATGACTAAAGCAGAGAGTTGCATACTGCATAGAAGCCAATTAAGAACAGAGCAGCGATGATATTGAACTGCTATTTTCACCTTCCTACCAAGACTGTGGTGCATGAACAATACGGCTTCTGTCTTAGACATGTTTAATGGGAGGCGTCTCCTTTGCACTGAAAATATATTTATACGTTTGTAAATGAAATACAATAAATACTGCCCGGACCTCGGTAAAGACCCGCTAATGATGTGTTCTTTGTAACATCTATATAACATATATTGATTTAATGTCCGAGAGAATACATGTCTTAAAACATGAAACACTTTTCAATATTCAGAACTCATAGTCTGTCAGACTTTTAATAGTGAAGAGTAAGTGCTGGTTATGCTCACCTGGTACAGTTGTGACAGGCACAACTCTTAAGGTACCGTCACACCTTTCAACATCGTTTCCGACGTCGTTCAAAAGTGACATATGAAGCGATGTTGAAACAACATCGTTGTTGCGTCGTAGCGTGTTCAAGTCAGCGTTGACAGGTTTTCCTGCATTCAGGAGACCCTGTCAACTTCAACAACCGGCGGGATCGTTCAGTGTGATACCGCAATAGCGATGTCATGGCCGATCCCGCCTATTCGCTGCATTGCAGCGGATCGCTCGCCGGGTTGATCCCAGCCCAGCAACTGATTGCGCCGCCAACATCGCAGCTATGTGACAGCTAGGCTGCGATGTCGCATCAGACATCGCAGCCGATGTTGATGATGTGACGGGGCCTTTATACAGACATGAAGAAAAACCGCTTCTGCTGCCCAGTGACTGGTGGATGAATCCTCAAGGAAATATTGGGTCCAGTTGGATGAAAACACCCTAGGTAAACTGCACTGCTGCAGTAAATGGGTACTTCACCAGTGATGAGGTTTTCTTTAATTCACAACATGTTTTAACGCTGTACGCCACCTTTACCAAGTGATAAGAAATACAATCTTGGATTTTGCTTTGTTTCACTTGATAAAGGCATCGGTATGGCGTTGAAACGTGTTGTGAAAAAAAAAAAACATATGTCATGAGGGTCTCTCATACCTCTGAGACTTGACCAGTTTTGGACCGGAGTCTGATTTCCTTGGTGAGACTTTTCACATTAAATGTACTTTCCTTTCGAGCTGCTAGGGTTTAGATCAGTTTTGCTGCTAGCAACATTGATTTCCTCTCCATGTGCTGCCGGTTGGTGAGCACACCCATCACCTTTAACCCCTTCCAGACCCTTGGCCCACCCCCTGGGCCATGGAATGATCGGGCTCCTGCAGGTCGAGTGAGGGTGTCACTGACCTGTCACTCGGCCTGCAGGTACATGGGGAGTTGTACAACACCCCAGGGGGAGTCAATTTGCCCCCACCCCCACCCCCCCCGGCTACAGGCGCGGTGATTGGCACTCAAAAGTGAAAGTGAAAATCACCGTGCCTGTAATGCTTCCCTGTCTGCCGCTGCTATCCCTACCCTCCAATCTTCTCCCCTGTCATCCTCTAACTGTCCCCCTGCCCCCCACCTCTCTTTCCTGCCCCCTCTTCATCTTTCTTACCCCCCCGCTTCCTTTTCCTGCCGCCTGCTTCCTGTCCCTGCCGCCCGCTTCCTCTTCCTGCTGCCCACCTCCTCCTGCCTGCCCCCGCTTTCTCCTGCCTGCCCCCGCTTCCTCCTAAGTGCCCCCCTACTTCTCCTGTCACCCCCCCCTCTTCCCCCTTCCTGCCCCCCCGATCACCGGAGCGGCGATCGCCTCTCCCACTCACGCCTCCGGCGGCCGCTCTGTCTCCACTGCGTCCCGCTCCTCCTCCTCCTCTTCACCGCCTCCGGATCTGAAAGCTCTGTGCTGGAGCTGCCAGATCACTTTCTACAGCTAGATCCTGAGGATCTAGCTGCAGGAAGTGATCTGACAGCTCCAGCACAGTGATCCACAGTGACCATTATGTGATCACTGTGGATCACTGTGCTGGATCTGTCAGATCACTTTCTACAGCTGGATCCTGAGGATCTAGCTGCAGGAAATGATCTGACAGCTCCAGCACAGTGATCCACAGTGACCATTATGTGATCACTGTGCTGGAGCTGTCAGATCACTTTCTGCAGCTGGATCCTGGGGATCGAGCTGCAGAAAGCAATCTGACAGCCCGGGCGCACTGATGCACATAGTGGGTCAATGCGCCTGTGCTGCCAGATCGCTTTCCGCAGCTCGATCCCCATGCATGGGGATTGAGCTGCAGAAAGCGATCTGGCAGCCCAGGCGCAGTGATGCACATAGTGGGTCACTGCGCCCGGGGTGTCAGATCACTTTCTGCAGCTCAATCACCATGCTGGCGGATTGGGCTCCAGAGTAGCGATCTGAAAGCAAAGGCGATCGAGCGGCGTGGGACCTTCGTTGTGGACTACGTCGGAGACAATCGAACGTCGTGGGACTTTCGTTGTGGACTACGTCGGATCTTTTTATAATAAAGATGGAGTCCGAATTGTGTCTGTGTTTTTTTTTCAAATAAAAAGATTTTTCTCTGTGTGTATTTATTGACTATTTACCGTCTTAGAGATTCCTAATGGCGGGTCTAACATTGGCCCTATATTATGAATCACGGGCTTAGTGCCAGCTGCCAATAAAAAGCTGGCATTAACCCCTTTATTACCCAGTTAGCCACTGGCACCAGGGCAACTGGAAGAGCGTGGGTACAGCGCCAGAAAATGGTGCTTCAATGAATGCGCCATTTTCTGGCGTGGCTGCGGGCTGCAATTCGCACCAGGGGGGGCCCAGAACGCTTGGGCCTCTCTATGCTGAGGATTCCATCCCCCAGCTGCCTAGTTGTACCTGGCTGGACCAAAAATATGGCGGAGCCCCACGTAATTGTTTTTCTAGAAATAGTTCTAGAAATAAAAAAAAAAGGGCTTCGCTGTATTTTTGGTTCCAGCCAGGTATGACGAGGCAGCTGGGGGCTGGTGGCAGTCCGTAGCTGCCAAGTTGTACCTGGCTGGACCAAAAATATGGCGGAGCCCTATGTCATTTTTTTTCTAGAAATAATTCTAGAAATAAAAAAAAAATAGGCTTCGCTGTATTTTTGGTTCCAGCCAGGTACAATGAGGCAGCTGGGGGCTGGTGGCAGTCCGTAGCTGCCAAGTTGTACCTGACTGGACCAAAAATATGGCAGAGCCCCATGTCATTTTTTTTTTAAAATTCTACAAATAAAATTACATGGAGCTTTGCCGTATTTTTGGTTGCCAGCCAGGTACAACTTGGCAGCTAGGGGGCTGGAATCCTCAGCATGGAGAGACCCAAATGTATTGGGTCCCCTATGCTGCGAATTGTAACTACTAGACTAGTATGTTTTTTCACAAAAAGTTTCTTTATTCATTTATACGTCTCAATTTGTGAAGCACATGGGGGTTCAAAGTGCTCACTGTGCATCTAGATATGTTCCCTGGGGGGTCTAGTTTCCAAAATGGGGTCACTTGTGGGGGATCTCAAATGTTTAGGCACACAGGGGCTCTCCATACGCGACCTGGTGTCCGCTAACAATTCCAATTGTTGGCAAACACCAGGTTGTGTATGGAGAGCCCTGTGTGCCTAAACATTGGAGCTCCCCCACAAGTGACCCAATTTTGGAAACTAGACCCCCCAAGGAACCTATCTAGATGCATAGTGAGCACTTTGAATCCCCAGGTGCTTCACAAACTGATCCGTAATAAGGTAAAAATACTTTTTTTTTCACACAAATTTTCTTTTTTAATTTGTACGGATCAATTTGTGAAGCACCTGGGGGTTCAAAGGGCTCACTATGCATCTAGATATGTTCCCTGGGGGTCTAGTTTCCAAAATGGGGTCACTTGTGGGGGAGCCCCAATGTTTAGGCACACAGGAGCTCTCCAAATGCGACATGGTGTCTGCTAACAATTTGAGCTGATTTTCCATTCAAATTGTTAGCGGACACCATGTCGCGTTTGGTGAGCCCCTGTGTGCCTAAACTTTGGAGCTCCCCCACAAGTGACCCCATTTTGGAAACTAGACCCCCAGGGAACTTATCTAGATGGGTGGTGAGCATATTGAACCCCCAGGTTCTTCACAAATTAATTCATGAAAATGAAAAAAACATTTTTGTGGAAAAAAGATTACTTTTTAATTTTTACGGATCAATTTGTGAAGCACCTGCGGGTTCAAAGTGCTCACAATGCATCTAGATATGTTCCCTGGGGGGTCTAGTTTCCAAAATGGGGTCACTTGTGGTGGAGCCCCAATGTTTAGGCACACAGGGGCTCTCCAAATGCGATATGGTGTCCGCTAACAATTTGAGGTGATTTTCCATTCAAATTGTTAGCGGACACCATGTCGCGTTTGGAGAGCCCCTGTGTGCCTAAACTTTGGAGCTCCCCCACAAGTGACCCCATTTTGGAAACTAGACCCCCCCAGGGAACTTATCTAGATGGGTGGTGAGCATATTGAACCCCCACATGCTTTACAAATTGATCTGTGAATATGGAAAAAGTACTTTTTTTTCACAAAAATGTTCTTTTAGCCTCAATTCTTTCATTTTCACATGGGTAACAGGATAAAATTCATCCTAAAATTTGTTGGGCAATTTCTCCTGAGTACACCGATACCTCATATGTGGTCATAAACCACTGTTTTGACGCGCGGCAGGGCTCAGAAGTGAAGGAGTTCCATTTCACTTTTTGAATGGAAAATTAGCTCCAAAAGTCAAATTGCTCTCTTTCCCTTCAGAGCCCTGCCGTGAGCCCAAACGGTGGTTTATGATCACATATGTGGTATCGATATACTCAGGAGAAATTGCCCAACAAATTTTAGGATCCATTTTATCTTGTTGCCCATGTGAAAATGAAAAAAATGAGGATACAAGAACATTTTTGTTAGAAAAATTAAAATATCCATTTTTTTAATTCCAATTTGCTTAGTTCCTGTGAAGCACCTGAAGGGTTAATAATCTTCTTGAATGTAGTTTTGAGTAGCTTGAGGGGTGCAGTTTTTGGAATGGTGTCACTTTTGGGTGTTTTCTGTCATGGAAACCCCTCAAAGGGACTTCAAATGGGATGTGGTCACTAAAAAAAATGGTTTTGTAAATTTTGGTGGAAAAAATGAAAAATTGCTCATGAACTTTGAACCCATATAACGTCCTAACAAAATTTTTTTTTTTTCCAAAATTGTGCTGATGTAAAGTAGACATGTGGGAAATATTATTTCATAACTATTTTGTGTCACATAATTCTCTGGTTTACCAGAAGAAAAATTCAAAATTTGAAAATTGCAAAAATTTCCAAATTTTTGCCATATTTTTGATTTTTTCACAAATAAACGCAAAAATTATCGACCTAAATTTAATACTAACATGAAGCCCAATATGTCACGAAAAAACAATCTCAGAATCGCTAGGATCCGTTGAAGCGTTCCCGAGTTATAACCTCATAAAGGGACACTGGTCAGAATTGCAAAAAATGGCAAGGTCATGAAGGGGTTAAGTAGTCCTGTGTACAACCAAAGGGCGCAAGATATAGAGAATTCACTGTTTCAAGCCACTTAGAAGGAAGGTTGCTACTACAGTTGCCCTTGTCTTGTTGTAGTCAAGCTGGTGAAGGCTGCAATCCTGGTGTCTGACTGTAGCTAAACAGTTGCTGTATATCCTTTTTGTTATCACAGTTTGTCTCCTTTTCCTGGTGTTGTACTAGTGCAGCTATGGGACTAGCTCTTTTATCGCTTATTTCACTAGTGAGGGTGAGGTCAGGGCTAGTGAGGGACTAGGTATCCTGCTTGGCAACAGAGTGAAAGTGTCGAGGTAAAGATATAGTAAAGATATATTTTTACCTATATTTGATAGTGTATATATATATATATATATATATATATCTATGTAATTTATACTTTTATATTTGTTTTATAACTAATATATTGGCTTATAGTATTAAATGGAACGATAAGTTTTTCTTCTGTTCAGGTATGTACTCAAGATAAATACATATATCTATTTATCTCTCTCCCTCTCTTTCCCTTTCCTCTTCTCTCTCTCCTCGTCTCTCTCTATGTCTCTCTCTCTATGTCTCTCTCTTTCTTCTCTCCCTCTCATCCATGAACCAAAGCTATGGGTAAACAAAGTGTTTTTCAGAAGAGAAGATACAGTGTGCGGAGGTGCCCAGGAAACTAAGGAGCTGATTGGTCACTACTGTGCCGATGCCAGGTTGTACCATGGGAAGCTAGAGATATCCTGCATACCAGAGGCTAAAAGATGACACCTGGACTGATTGGAGGATGGACTTACGAAAGACAAAGAATTACTTATTACTAATAAATAGACATTAGCGTAATCCCACCTAAACTCTTAGCATAAATACACCCCGTTTTGGACATTTACATGCTTATCTTCTGGACTATAAAAGATGGTGTACCCGGATGTGCAGTTCAGTTGCTGTGTATATCTTGCCAATGCTATTAAAGCACCGAACATGATTTAAGTTTAAATCGGATAATCAGTCTGATTTTATACTTATTTGGTACCGCATGTTCATAGTCTGATTTGGAGTGACCGGTGAAGGAGTGGAAGAGTTAAATTGCCTCGTCAAAAGAACCCGTATAAGATCAATAGGGAGCTTAGAGTACAGCCTCAGGTGAGTTCAAGTAGTGTCTTATCCCCTACTCCCTACTGTCAGGGCCCACCATTGTTATCATGGGCTCCCTGGTGCCTGGGGAACCCAGGTAGTAACTGTGTGACATTATTGTTGAAAAATCCATTTACTGAAGCACTGCAGCCCACTTAGCGTGTTTTCGTCCAACCAGATCCAGGCTTTTAAGTGTTTTTTTTTTTTTTTTTTTGTTGGTAGTTAATAGAGGAGTATGAAATTATAAGGTCACTATAGGGAAAACTTATGAAAAGAGTCTAAAAGAAAAACTTTGCAATCACAGCATAGCTTTTATTTCTCCTTCGCCTCATTGGGGGACACAGACCGTGGGTGTTATGCTGCTGTCCACTAGGAGGCGACACTAGGCAGAATCTGAAAAAGATTAACAGTGGCTCCTCCTCTGCAGTATTACACCCCTGGAGCAGGCATTGCCTCTTCAGTTTTTGCTTAGTGTCGATAGGAGGCACACACAAATTTTATTGCTCCTAAAATTTTTCACTTTTTGAATTTTTTACTTCAAGAAGAAGAAAAGTGGGTCTCTAACGAGACTCCCGGCATGGTCCCTCCTCGGCCACCCACTGTTGGGGCGCCTGGTTGAGGTAGACTTTTTCTCCTAACATGCCGCTCCTTCCTCGGCCCCCCAATGTTGGGGGCGCTGGGTTGAAGTTGAGACAACGGTCCTCCTTCCCCATTTCACCACTGTTGGGGTCATTGGGTTGAGGTCGAGGTGACGGACAAGGCCTCTGATGGTGGAGCAGCATCCCTCCCTAAATGCCCCTTTGGGGTTCATTTAGGTTGAGACACCACAGGTAGAGCCAGTAGGTGCAGCACTCGGAGCACTCCAGGAGTCCTCAGCCCTGCTGATCCACTCCATAGACTTCAGCGGTAGCGTGTTCACCGCAGTACACCCAGGACTCACAGCCTCGCTGTGTACTCCTGAGGGTGCCAAGGGACCAGCAGCGGGGCAGCCAGCATCCCTCCCTAATCACCCATGTGGGACCATTAGGTTGAGGCACCACAGATCACAGGCTACAAGTCGCCTGCAGTGTAATCCAGAAGCCTCAGCCACGCTGAGTGCTTCTGATGGGCTGCACATCCCAGGAGCCCCAGCCCTGCTGTGTGCTCCTGGTGGGGCCGGAGGACATCATGTCCGGCAGTACAGGCACCTATTACACGGAGCACAGACTCCCTATGTCCTTGCAGGCCAGCACCATGCCCCTGGAAGCCGGCACCTGCATATATGGCCATATCCCAGGAGACCCTGACCTAGGGTCCTCCGGCAGGAGCCGCTACCACAATGGTGCCATAATGGCCGGGGGTCCAGCAGCTGCCTCTGTCTGCCAGCAGCTGTATGTAAGGCCGAGCTCCAGGAGACCCAGTTCCTGGGTTCTCCTGTGAGGGACAGCGCCGCACTATACCTGGGGACCGCGGGGATCCAGGTCCGTTCCGGTCCCTCCGCGGGTCTCCGCGCCGGCCGAGCACCATCTGAGCATGGGTACATTACTAGAGGCCGCGGCTTCGGCCTAGAGAACGAGGCCGCTGCCTCTTTCCCCGCCCCCGGATGACGCGATCAGCATCATGGAGGGGGCGGAACGGAGCGTGCAGGCCACTGTGGAGCAGAGTTTCATTTCCCTGCACGCTCCGCCCCCCTCCTGGTTTCTTCTACAGCCCTCTACTGCGGCCATGATGGGGACATCTGTTGTATCATGGCAAAGCCATATAATAAAGCGATATTAGGGCATCTGGTAATCCCTGCATCTAGCAAGGAATACCTTGATCCCTGCACTTCAGATACAGGTGCAGGGTACTCTGTACAGCCCCTCACAATGCTCGGAGCTCCACTATTCTTGTGGCCGGTACGCACTGGGAGCCCCACAGGACCTCTTCCCTGCCGCAGCATGCAGGCACACGGGAAAGGGGCTGTACAGTAGCCTGCCCGGGGGGTACCGGTCTGTGGTGTCCGCAGTGCCCTCATCAATGTCATGGGAACCGACATGCTTCATCCCTGACTCCCACTGTAGGGTGGCACGGTTGAGGTCGAGACTCCATGTCATATGCCGCCCCCCTTCCCCAGAATTCCCTGGGAATACTAGGTTGAGGAGTCATCCCCGAATCCTCCAGCCATGTTGTCCAGCAGTACTGTCGGCGCAGGATCTCACACTGCACACTCTCCGCAATGAAGCCAAGCAGGGCTCCCTCCCTGCTGCGGCTCTGAATGCTTTTTCCCCTGCAGTTCAAATCCCCTACACCTGTGTGTCTATGTAATATATATAATATATATATATATATGTATTTCTGGATGTATGTAAAGTGCTATGGAATTAATAGCGCTATATAAATGGATAAATATTATAAGTATTATCAGAGGCTCAGCATACTTCCTCCCGACTGTGGCTCCACACAGGACATAGGACGTGACGTGGGCAATAATACCACAGTAAAGGCGCTACAGGCAGCAGCCCAGTCCTGCCCTCAGAAAGCCAATTTAACCACGACTCAGATCTCAATACGTCCTTAGTCCTAGAGCCGCCAGACTGACGCTCTATTGGAAGATCTAAGATATACTGTAGCCTCAGTCTTTCACAGGCCTCCCATATCCCAGGGACGTCTGTCCAGAAGACAACTGGTCACGTTGTTTTCAGATCCCATGGGAGACAAAAGCATTTCCCTCCCTCAGTGCACAGCCAGGCGGTCCTTCAAGCGCCGTCAGCAAACTGCATTCCAACCGGAATTCATTCGGCCAGTTCACATCTAGACTGACACGGACAAGATTCGCTTCAGTCAGGGCAGCGACAGCCATCACAGCATTAGCAGGTCAACCAATATTGAATGCCTCGTCCGCCGCCCTACTCTGACGACTCAAACAACTCGAGTCGCCACCTCAGCTGACTACCTAATGTGCGCAGCCCTGCATGCTGCCAGTTGCTCAGCAATAGCAGCTCACAATGCCATTCCCTTACACGTGCCCTCTGGGTACGGGAAGGGAAGAATGGATGTGGTCTCCAAGAAGCCCCTCACAGTTTTTTTTCCATTCCTCAGAGGACACCTGTTCGAAGAACAGCTGGACAAGTTAACTTCAGATGCTAAGAGAGGCAAGGGCACTCCCTCCCTCAGTGCAAACCAGGACGACCGTTCCTTTCAGTATTTATTAGGGTCGGTCAAGACTTAGACTGACACTGACGAGTACTCGGTCGCCACGCAGGTACCTGTCCCAGGATACCCAGAAGGGTAGCTCATCCTGACAGTCAGTCTCACCAATCCGAGACCAAATCGTCTCCACTGCCTAAAGGCTCAAGTACTTTTCCACGCTGTAAAGCCTCTCCTCATCAGGAGTCGCTGTAACCGTATCACGCAAAGAGCGTTTTCCAACCTATCTGTGGTCCAATCAGGAAGGTACAGTACGATCCGTAAAGGACCTAAAACAACTAAACTAACATGTCCGGATAACTTATCCCACATGGTATCTCCACTCCAAGTTGCTTCCAAAGAACAATAAATATTCCTTGCGCCCATAGATATACAGGACACCTACCGGTATATTCTTATGCAGCTACTTACAGAAAGTTCCATCAGATTTGTATTCAAACAGGAATGCTATTAATTAGTGGCACTCCCGTTTCGACTTAACTACAGCTCCTTCAGTGCTCACAAAGGTCAGGGCAGACGTCATGACTACCCCTCACTCCAGGGGTGTCATCATCCTTCCGTCCTTGGACGTTCTAATTTAACAAAGAAAGGCGGCACTCACCAAGGCTTTTCTGTGCTTTATTCAGTACTCGTGGATTCACAAGGTGCAAGGAGGGAGCAGGGGCCCCTGCTCCCTCCCTGCACCTTGTGAATCCACGAGTACTGAATAAAGCACAGAAAAGCCTTGGTGAGTGCCGCCTTTCTTTGTTAAATTTGATTCGTATGTGGTCTTTGGACAGGCACCACAGGCTTCCACACCGTGTACTCCCTGGCTGTCCAGCCGTATAACCTGCAGCATTGGTGCCCCTCCTTCTATTGATATGATTTCCTTGGACGTTCTGCCTATCCAAAACTCTGATCCTCGCGGACTGCGAACATAGTGTCTCAGTACTGTAGACACTATAACAACCTCCATAATTATACTCCGGTTCCAACAGTTTAATATTTCACAGCTGCATCTCAGACCGCCTTCACACTCTCCATTCTCAATTCAAGGAATAAGAACCTCAATCACTCGACAGGAGTTTTTCACCTGTCCTCTGAAAGTAGGCGGTCTCCCTCCTCCCCCCGGTGGCTCTGGCCACTCTTTCTATCACGCAAGGAAGGCTTTTCGCTCCACCACGCTGAACAGTTTAACCACTATCATGAGCCTGACGCGATGGGGTGCAGTGTCCCCCATCACAGAACACAAGGCAAATGATCCCGCCCGGAGTCAAAAATGCCCATGAATATACAGAAGATTCTGGGAATAGTCCTAGCACTGAAGTCCTTTAGCCAATGCCACGGCTGTGACATATGTCAGTCACTAGGACGGAACCCGAAGTCTCCAGGCAACGGATGAAGTTCATCACGTACTTCACTGGGCGGAATCCACAAACTCAGTACTATAAGCCGGTCACATACTGGCTGAGATGATCGGGAAGTGGTTTTCCTCACCCGCAAGGGGATTACCTCAAGGGAGTGTTTCTCACACCCTCACGTTGTCCCATGAATTTACCGGTGCTAGGGAACCCTGGATGAGGAACTCATGACTCCAGCCTTCATGACCAGGTCTTATGACCCACAGTCATTGGGACCACACACACCAGTCCAGGGATGGATCAGTTTCCGTCTCTCTCTCATAGCAGCCGTACCATGGCGCTTGCCAGACTGTTCATCCAGACAGTCCAGACTCTCTCTCTCAAGACAGGTTATACCGTCAGAATTCCTCAACTCTGTATTGACGGAATGTCTCTTGAGACCTGGGTCTTAACCCAAGCTGGGTTTTCTTAGGGTATTGTGGCGAACATTATCAGAGCGAGGAAACCAGCCTCCTCAAACATTTACCATCGCACATGAATATTTGTTTTTGTTTGCTTGGTGCACCTCTAGAGGCCATTCACTTTGGCCCTATCCCTACCAAGAATTCTCAGTTTCCTTAAAGGGATCCTGTCACCCCCAAAACACCTTTAAACCTATTAAAACCTGTCCCTAGAGCATATTAACACTTTCCCTACACTCCTTTTAGCTCCTATATGCACATAATCAAAGTGTATAAAAACGTTTTATAAGTACCTCATTAGTGATGATGAGTGACTATGCTATTCATAGTCACTCATGCAGGCTGCCCCTCTTCATACTATGACGCCTCCATAGGCGTGATCTTCATAATAGATTCAAATTGCCGCCTCCCTGCGCGCCTCCCCGCTGTGGCTTGTGTCGGCCGGGCTTCAGCGTGGGGCTGTATGACGCGATCCGCGTCATTTTCCGGCGCCGGGTGACGTATACAGCCGCGCCGCTGTCAGCTTCAAAATGCGCACTGCGCATGTGCAGTGCGGGACTTGAAGCCAACAGCGGCGCCGGTGTAAATACGTCACCCGGCGCCGGGAATGACGCGGATCGCGTCATACAGCCCCACGCTAAAGCCCGGCCGACACAAGCCACAGCGGGGAGGCGCGCAGGGAGGCGGCAATTTGAATCTATCATGAAGATCACGCCTATGGAGGCGTCATAGTATGAAGAGGGGCAGCCTGAATGAGTGACTATGAATAGCATAGTCACTCATTATCATCACTAATGAGGTACTTATAAAACGTTTTTATACACTTTGATTATGTGCATATAGGAGCTAAAAGGAGTGTAGGGAAAGTGTTAATATGCTCTAGGGACAGGTTTTAATAGGTTTAAAGGTGTTTTGGGGGTGACAGGATCCCTTTAATTCAGGCCTAGACTCAGGCCTGTCCTTGGGTTCTCTCAAGGGGCAGTTTTCAGCCACTTCCACCTTCTTCCACAAACGTTTTGCTCCCAGACTTTAAGGAAATCCTTCCTTCGAGGGGTCTGCCATTTCATTTCCCCATTCAACAGGCCGCTACACCCGTGGGACCTAAACCTTGTCCTCCCGGCTCTACAAGAACCATCCTTTAAGCCTCTACGGGTCACTCCCCTTAGCATTCTCATACTAACAGTGGTGGTTTTTGGTGGCAATTACTTTTTCCTGCAGAGTATCGGAACTTCAGCACTCAGGTAAATCTCCTTGTGTGGTCTTCCACCAAGACAATGTTGCCCTTCGGCCGGTCCCCTCCTTTCTTCCACTGGCGAGGTACTTCTTTCGCCTAAATGAAGACCCTCTCTCTGCCATCTCTGCGCCTGGTTCCAGGCCATTGGGTCGTGAAGGCTTTACAAATGTAGGACCTCGTCAGGGCCCTGTAGATCCTCGTCAGGGCCCTACGCATCTATGTATCCAGGACAGCACCTTTTTAGGAAGTTGGATTCTCTCTTCCTTCTTCAAGAGGTCCGATATAAAGACATGTCAGCCTCTAAGGCTACTATAGCTAGATGGATTCCACCAACCATCCAAGACGCTTATACCTTCAAAAACCCGCCCCTTTCCTGCAGGTGTTGGGGCACATTCTACTACGGCCGTGGGGGCCTCCTAGGCCGTCCGGCCCCAGGCGTCAGCACAATTAGTGTCATAGGCAACCAGATGGCTCAGCCTACACACATCTACAAGTCACTGCAGTGCTCACACTCAGGCCTTGGCAGACGCAGGTCTGGGTAGATGTGTCCTCCAGGAGGCAGCAGCCCTCCTGTAGGTACATAGTTTTTCGCTGACTATGTTCAGCGTTACTAGTTCCATCGCTTTTCCCACCCAGGGACTGCTTTGGGACGTCCCACGGTCTGTGTCCCCCAATGAGGCAAAGGAGAAAAGGAGATTTTTGTGTACTCACCGTAAAATCCTTTTCTCTTAGCCTCTAATTGGGGGACACAGCTCCCACCCTTTTGCCCCTTTGGGCCTTTAATACAGTTCTCATGTTGTTTCTCAACTGTTACAAGGGTAACTGTTTACACATGTTTGCCCGTTTGGCTACAGGCTATGTTATACTATTATTACTGTTAACTCTTAACTGTTTGCCATGTACCAGTTTGGTTACAGGCCTTGTTGCACTGTTATTACCATGTTAAGTATTACATGTTTACACAGGTTTGCCTGTTTGGTTACATGCCTTGTACTGTTATTACTATTATTACTCGGTGAACTCTCCTACTGCTTTAGCACAAAACTGAAGAGGCAATCTTTTTCAGATTCTGCCTAGTGTCGCCTCCTAGTGGACAGCAGCATAACACCCACGGTCTGTGTCCCCCAATTAGAGGCTAAGAGAAAAGGATTTTCCGGTGAGTACACAAAAAGGAGATTTTTGTGTACTCACCGTAAAATCCTTTTCTCTTAGCCTCTAATTGGGGGACACAGACCGTGGGTGTTATGCTGCTGTCCACTAGGAGGCGACACTAGGCAAATCTGCAAAAGAATTCAGAGACTCCTCCTCTGCAGCATATACACCCTAGAGCAGGAAGTGATTCCCCAGTTTTGTGCTAAAGCAGTAGGAGAGTCAACAAATAACAGTGACACAGGAAGTACACACAGTCAACCCGTGTAAACAATATAGTTAACAAGGTAATAATAGTGGAACACGGCTTGAAACCGAACAGGCACGTGTGGAAACAGTTAAGAATTAGCAGAGGAATATTAGTACCACAAGGCCCGTAACTCAGCAGGCGCATGTGGAAATGAAGAGTTAACGAAGCATATGATCGTATAACAAGACCTGAAATTAAAGAGGGTCATAGTACTACAAGGCCTGAGCTAAACAGGCACAAGGTTAAACAGCCAACAACCAACAGAGTGAGAATAGGCAAACATGGTAAACAAGTTAACCATGAAATGTAAGAACTGAAGAAAAGGCCCAGAAGATCAATAGGGTGGGTGCTGTGTCCCCCAATTAGAGGCTAAGAGAAAAGGATTTTACGGTGAGTACACAAAAATCTCCTTTTCTCCTTCGCCTCATTGGGGGACACAGACCGTGGGACGTCCCAAAGCAGTCCCTGGGTGGGAAAGAACAAAGGAACTAGATATACTGAGCAAGGTCAGAGAAGAACCATGCCCCAGGAACTAGTGACACTGAGCATGGTCAGTGAAGAACAATGAGCCAACAGGCGAGCTGCCGCCTGGAGGACACGTGTACCCAGACCTGCGTTTGTTGCGGACTGAGTGCAAGCACTATAGCGGCTTGGGTATGGGTGTAGGCTGGCCTATTGGCTGCCTATACACTTGTTGCGCCAAAGCCTGTTACCGAACTGTCCAGGAGGCCTTCCTGGCCGAGTAGAATATACCATGACCTTCTAGAAGGGATGAGTCATCGATGGAATAAGCGTCCTGGATGGTTAGAGGAGCCTTAGAGGCTGACGTGTTCGTAGTTCTGCCCATTGGAAGAATGAGAAAAGAAAAGAGAAAACGACCTCTGAGGAGGGCACTGACATCTAGATGCGTAGGGCCCAGACCAGGTCCCGCACATGTAAGTCCCTCGCGACCGGACGAACTGAAGTCGGGCGTAGTGATGGCAGAGAGACGTCGTCATGTAGGTGGAAAGAGTAAACCTATCCTGGAAGAAGAAAGGAAACAGCCATAGAAAAGTCTTGTTCTGATGAAAGACTAGAAAAAAAGATGGATTACGCGAAACCGCTGCAAGTCACGATACTTCTGCAGAGACAAATAAAATGCCACCGAACCGTACCGCTATGTGAATGAGGATGCTATAGGTAATATGCCCTCATGGCTGAAAACGGGATCCTTGCCGGCCGCGAGTATCAAGGACAGTTCCCCAGGGATGTAGTCTTGTTGTATGGGGACCAGAAATAGCAGACCCGTCGAGGAATGGTTTCACAGAGTCTGGTGGCAAGACGTGCTGGTAAGAGGGTGAAAAACCTGCTGTGTGAGAGACCCAAAGGAAAGCCCTGAGTCTAGGTCTGAGTGGAAGACGGAGAGTCCCCCGTAAGAAGTAGGGCCAAGGGGAATGACTCCTAAAGGAGTCCCAGCAAAAAAACCAAAATGAGTACACGTGTGTGATTGGATATCGCTGATAAGGCTGGTGTCCTCCTCTGTGACTACGCTCGTTACAATATCCTGGGAAAAAAACCTCTTGGGTTAAATTCTAGGTCTGAAGGCTACGGTATTAACTTCAGATGTGAAGAGTTCTGAGGAAGAACTGGCCGTGAGCGAACAGGTCCGAACTGTCCGTTAGACGTACTGGTACTGCAGCTATAAATTGGACAAGCGAGCGCGCCAAGGGCGAGTGAATCAGTCTGAGACCAGAAAGATGACCCGGCGACATTCTCGTTGTGATATTCCCGACTATTAGAGGGGAAGAAATGTAGGAAAGGCGGGTACCGGTCCAGGCTTGGACTAGTGAGTCTGTGCCACTGACTGCGGATGCTGAGACCAGGCCAGGAAGGCCGGGACCGAGGCATTGAGGTGTGACTCCGTCAGCTCCATATCTGTGGGTACCTGGCGTCGGCGTTTCGACGGAGGACGCGTAGGAGAAGGGGCTGGGCACCCTGAGTCCATGCCTTGGCGAATCTAGGAAAAAGGAAAACTCCACCCAGAAGAATACACCTGGTATGAGAACAGCTGGCAGTACCGTGTTGAAGGATTTCACCTAGTGAAGGATGTGGCGAACTTGACATCACTTAGAGACTGCGGGTTCCACACTGGTTGATGACATATGCCACGGCTTTGGCATTGTCTGACTGCATCCTGATGTGTCTGAAGGCCAGAAGATGACTGAACGAGTACAGTCCTAGAGATACTACTGAATGTGCGTAGATTTAGGGGTATGTTCGTGACAGGGTAAGACTACTACCCTGAGCATTGTGAGGGGGGCACATCGCCCCCCATGCAGTATTCGTGCAACGCCTGAGCATGGATAATTGCAAAGGCCGGCGATTCCGCTGAGGCAATGGAACTGGCTACTATGCTGACCAGGACTCTTAGATAAGCTGTGAAGGATTGAGGAAAACCCTGACGAAAGCTGCGGAGTCCAAGATGAAGAATCTGTGCTTTGTCTGGGAAACTGACTAGAGCTGTATATGCGTTGCAACTAACGGCAACCATGATCATGCGATGCTGTGCGTCCCATATGGCTGAGACTCCATACGTGACGCTGCATCATCGGGCGTCAAGGGCACGCAGCGGAGCAGGGGCTCCTGGATATATGTGCTGTGTTGCAGCACGCGCCTTGGAGTTTGGGTAGACCTGAGGAAGGTCGATCCCACGGAGTCTGTTTAATGAGCACGGTGCAAATGTCACTGTTCGCAGTCTCTGAAAGGCATGGATTGATAAAAGAGCCATCCGGAGATGGAAGACTGCTGAAAGCAGTATATACGTTGCCAATTCCAGGCGGGGGAAAAAACTATGTAATCTTTTCGCTTCAGTCCCTTCAGCTTCGCCCCACCCCCTGAGCTGAGGGTCGGAGCTCCGACGGCAGGTGGAGGGCGGGCAGAAGGCGGGCTGAGAACGGGCGGGAAAACCAGAGATGTCACGGCTAGGCCGAAATCGGGCCCTGCTAAAAAACGCGGGGCTCGGGAACCGCAGAGGCCCGTCGCGGAGGTCCGGAGAAAACCAGAAGACAAGAGCAGTGCTGGCAGAAAAAGAACCGGAGCCTGTGATCACGACCGTTCGGACGCTGGTGTCCTGTGCTGCACACCGCGAACACTATCCCACTGGTGACTCCTGAATCGAGAAGGGACAGAGTGCGTGGAAGAAGGCTCGGGCCAAGGTCTCACGGGGGCAAGAAGGGCCCATTCATTGGATTAATGCGGTCAGGGGGCCGCAAGGTCCCATCTCGAGGCAGGCTGTGCAGAGTACTCGCACGTGTCATCTTAAGCCAAATACCCATATAGGTCCAGTGAGGAGATTGGCAACAGAATTCGTATTCCACGTCATGCTACCCCGAGTTTTGTCTTTGTAGTCAGGTGATGGAGGCCGGCCAGGCCTCATGCCTTCGCAGCTTCAACCCGAATCCCCAGCGGAGAGTCGAGGAAGAAGCTTGGCATATAACATATCGGCTACAACCCAGCGCCTCCGACAGTGGGGAGCTGAGGAGGAAGTATGTTATGGGTCTTCGGTTCCAGAGACCCGCGCTAAACCACTCGAGCATGGCTGATCATGGAGTTCATCCTGTGTTTTGAAGGACTTGACCGTCATCCCTGCAAACCGGAACTCTAGCAGAAAAGTGTTTGCAGCGGGGCTCGAACTGGGCACATTTGCATTGGTAGGCAGTAGTGTTTACCACTACACCACGGCTCCTATTGTGGGATTGGAAAAAATTAGTAACAATCCTAGGACCCTTGCAGTTGTCAGATAAGTGTAGGTTACGTCAACTTCAACTGGACTCTCCATTAATGGAGGACCCAGGAAGAAACCTGTGAGTTAGACTCGCCGTAATTTCACCGCAACCTAGTTCTCTCAACTGTGTAGGGGCCTGGGAAGGGGTCCGATGGATGAGTATTTGATGTCTGAATATCAACAGGGTTCCCACCGTTGAGGGGAACCGAGGAGGAGGGCATGTCGGTATATCACTTAAACATAGCTACCCTCTCCGGGTAAGGCTATCAGATCGGAAAGGTGTACCAACAGGTACCTGCATCAGGCACGGTGGCAGGAACAACTATAATTGGTCTGTGCTGGAAGAGGGACTCTGGCTGTACTGCTCTGGGAATTAGCAGTATTCCTAGTAATGTGATGTTACTGTGTCACAGAGTACAGGGGTAGCATTACTGTCACATGGTCGGTGTACAGGGAGGGGGGAGGAGTACACGTTGAGGCAGGCTGTACCAAGGTGGCTGCCAGTGGCGTAACACCAGGCCCCCGGGACCCCGATGTGAAGTCTCCAATGGGACCCCTAATTATTGCAAATGTTTAATAGCATTAGTCTTTTTCTATAGGCCAAAGGGACTTTTGGGGCCCCCTAGGCTGCAGGGTCCGGGTGCGATCGCAACTTCTGCACCTGTTGTAGTTACGCCACTGCTGACTGCCCGTCAGCAACTATCAGAGACTGGCGCACAGCGAAGCCGTGTTAGTAGTGCTGTGTTGGGTCCCTGTAATGTGGCACAATAATCTGAGCTGATCTGTGTATCCCTATTACCTCCACCTGGGAGGATAGGGACCAAGGGACGCCTCAGCGGAGGCAAGCATGAGCCTGCTGCCATCTGCCCAGAGCAGAGTCCTGGGTGCAACCCCAGTGGTTGTAGGGGCTAATCCAACCATCTGACCGTAGCCACAGATGGCCTGGTCAGCCTGAGTCCCCTGATGCCCAAGCGCTGTTCGCCGCTGTTATACAGCGGTGTCAGCGCCGGGGCTGCAATGGCTGCGGTGCCATGAAGAAGGGGGCGGAGCCAGCGCGATAGCGCGCAGAGAGCCTGGATGGCGCCCTTTCCAGACCTGTCCCGCCCCCGTGCTGACGCTGGCGAGCTCCCGTCCAATGGGGCGAGCCGGTGGGCGGGACTGTGACGTGCGGCTAGGCCGAAGCCGGGGCCTCGCGTAAAACGCGGGCCCGGGAATGGCGGAGGGTTGGCGCGGAGGTCCGGGGCCGGAACTGGGAGCACGGCGCCTGGCACCGGAGACTGCGACCATGGTGGGGCAGCGCCCCATCGGCACCCAGGGCCCGATATCAGCCGCCGCTGCTGTGCTCCCTTCCAGGGAAGCGGGCGCAGCATGAACAGTACGGAGGAGGGGGGCCCCGAGGTGGGGGAGCCTGCTCTCATAGACCCTCACAGTAGGGCTCGTGGCGTGCAGCTTACAGATACTGCGGCTGGGCGGCTCAGGGGGGACAAATAAAGAAAAACATGCAGGGTCCCAGGGGAGCCCTGATTACCTGAGTAGGCTCCTCAACCCAGACCCTAACAGGGAATGGGGAGGGCATCTTGGGCTTGCTTGCTCGACCCATAACCCAGAAGGGAGATGGGGAAGGCTGTGCCTGGCCTGGCGTCCTGATGTGCCCCGCAGGATCAGCTCTGTCATTGCTGCGATTCTCTGCAAGCCTGCAGAAGTCACCCTGAAGTTCCCAGTGGGGACAGGGGAAAATGTGGAAGCGCCGGCCATGGGAGAAAAACAAGGAGATCGGAACGCAATGGAACCGTCGCCTTGCTCCCTATCCATCGTGGCAGGAGGGGATACGTGGAGGTAACACCCCGCGTTCCCGCCTGTTGCTGGTTTTGGGAGATCGGTATGCGGAGATACCGTCGCCCTCTCATATCCTTGGTAAAAAAAGAGTAAAAAATCTAAGTAAAAAATATCTAACTATTTAATTTGGAGTGGTCCTATGGACCATGTCTACCTCCTATTGACACTAAGCAAAAACTGGGGAATCACTTCCTGCTCTAGGGTGTATATGCTGCAGAGGAGGAGTCTCTGAATTCTTTTGCAGATTTGCCTAGTGTCGCCTCCTAGTGGACAGCAGCATAACACCCACGGTCTGTGTCCCCCAATGAGGCGAAGGAGAAAATCTCCTTTTCCTATGGTGCCGAGCTACTGAACTCTGATTGGCTGAAACGGGTGGCTGTCAATGTAACACCACTGCTGTAGCCATAACACTGAGATCAGAGACACTGCATTAGACCTGGTGAGGGTGAGCACTATTTGTTTTTATTTATTTTACATGAGAGCAACAACATAAGTCCACTTTTCTAAAGGTGGAAAGCACCTTTAATCCCTTATATCTCCAATATGCCCGATGCGTCTTTCTCCTTGGCCATCATGCACAGCTCTGTCCACCAGTAATTCTAAAATTGTCTGATACTACATAAATAAAAGGTCTTTCTCTAGTCACCTTCCACGACAGCAGAACAGAGGTTGCTTCCCTACCCTAAATAGGGGACAGGAAACACACAGAGGTTAAATACCCCTCCCGTTCCTGCACCCACCAGTGTTTTCTCTAGTCACCTTCCACGACAGCATAGGAGGTCGCCCCTGCACGCCCTAATAGGGACAGGAAGCACAAGAGAGGTTAACTGCTCATTCCACCAAATCTACCTCGGTCTCCTGAGCTGAACGGGCAGGGGCTTCAACCGAGCAGATCTGCAAGGCGGCTACCTGGTCCTCATTACATACTTTCACTAAGCACTATTGCCTAGACCTGGCTTCCAACAGGGATTTGGCAGGAAAGTCCTGCTGGCTGTAGTCCCTCCCTAGGTATTAATTTGTTGGTATTCCTTTGGTTTCTAGGAACCTTCCACGACAGCAATTATTTCCCTGCCTATATTCTTCAATATTCCTGGAATGTGTTACTGTTACTTAAATGCTATGGATTCTTTGTAAGACACTGGCTAGTGGGAGGTGGGAGGGTCCTTTTAACCTCTCTTATGCTTCCTGTCCCTATTACGGCGTGGAAAGGCGACCTCCGATGCTGTCGCGGAAGGTTCCTAGAAACCGAATTAAAGGTAAGAATTGTATTTTTCCGGAAGTGACGTCACGTTACCGCGTCCCTTCTCGTTTGCGTTCCCTGAAGGGGAGTGTGTGAGCGGCCGGCAGGCTGGTGTTCTCTAGCGGCCATTCCAATTGCCCTGAGGCGCCTGTGCGGCGGTTGCCCTCTGCCCTGGAGGAGAAGCCAGGTAATGGCTCTGAGGACCCGGCTAATAAAAGCCCGACCTGGCTTCACTTTCAGGTAGGACTACTTTGTGTCTGTTTGACTATTTGGACTGCCTAGGAATACCAGATGCTGTAGGCTAGGCTGCGGCCATACCACCCTGAACTCTCCTGATCTCGGAAGATAAGCAGGGTCGTCCCTGGTTAGTACTTGGAGGGACATTTAGGCTGTCATGGAGCGTGACAAAGCTCTTGTGCCTCCATCTGCAGAGGCCAGCGCTCATCCCCCTACTGTGAGTAGCAGGATAGGGTCCCCCATTCCTTTTGGGTGTGGGATTTTCTGGTGCCTTACAGGGTCCTTTGTCTATCTCTTTTTAGGGAGACAAAGCTTCTGGCCCCAGAAAGGACAAGGAGAAGACCAATACACGAAAATGTGGTGTCTGCTCGGTCAAATTGCCTGCTTCGCACAAAAAGAAACTGGCCAGTCCCTGCACTAATGATATCCTTCGTGTGAACAGTCGTCCCTGATGGACAATATCAAGTCCCTTATTATGCAGCAGGTCCAGTCTTCCAGGTCAGCTATGTCTCATCCGCCACCCCTAATTAAAACTACTCCAGCTAAGAAGAGGAAGGTGGTTCTTGAGGACCCTACGTCTGAGTCGGGCAAGATTATTTCTTCAGATCCTGAGGCTTTGGGGGACTTGGAGGAACCTAAAGCTTCTTCAGGGTCAGATAAGAAGAAATACTTCTCTTCCTCGGATGTTATGGAGGAACTCCTTGATATGCTGCGCACTACCATGGGGGTGGAGGTCTCTCCCTCTATCCACAATGAGATGTTTGGGGGCCTAAAAGCCAAGACCAGTAAGGGACTTCCCATTCATGATGATATTCTGAACCTGATCATGCATGAATGGGAATCTCCTGAGAAGTGCCTGAGCGTTCCATCAGAGCTGAGGCATAGGTTTTCCCCTTGATGGTGAGTGCTCCAAGTGGGAACTCCCAAAAGTGGATGTTCAGGTGTCTAGAGTTGCAAGGAAAACTGCCCTCCTATTTGAGGATTCCTTGCAATTGAAAAACTTCATGGACTGCAAAATTGAGGGTCTCCTTAGAAAGACTTAAGATACTTCCTTATGCCTTCTGCAGACAAATATCGCTGCAACCTGTGTGGCCAGGTCCCCCTCTCGCTGGCTTCTCCAGTTTGAAGACCATATCTCCCAGGGTGCCTCTAGAATCTCTGTGGCAGGGTCTTCAGACTCACTTACTCTGGTCTGATTACTTGTGTCCCTCCCCAGGAAGAAGGCAGGGGTCATTATTCACGCCTCTTCTTGGTGAAAAAAGACGCAGTGCGCGTTTCGAAGCTAACAGAGCGGCGCGGGTGTACGTCACCCGGCGCCGGAAATGACGCGATTCGCGTCACCCAGCCCCACTACAGGCCGGCCGAGACAGCACAGAGCGGGGAGGCGCGCATTTTAATCTGATTAGAAGATCACGCCTATGGAGGCGTGATATCATGAAGAGGGACAGCCTGCCAGGGTGACTATGAATACCATAGTCACTCATTATCATCCCTAATGAGGTACTGTAATAACATTTATCTTCAATTTCACTTGGTGAATTTAGGAGCTAAAAGGAGTGTAGGGTAAGTGTTACTATGCTCGAGGGACAGCTTTTGAGGTGTTTTGGGGGTGACAGGATCCCTTTTAAGTAGGAAGCCAAGGACCCGGTCAGGGTGGGAGCAACCTGGTACAGACTCAGTGGACAATATTGTGATATACCATCTGCAAGTAAAGACTTGGAAAACAACAGAAACCTTGTGTGTGATCCTTATACTGAAGCCCCACTTGCCCTCATATACTGAGATTACCTCTACTCTCATCATCTCTACTGCTACCCCTACTCTCCTGCAGCATCAATAACTATCCTAACAGACTTTAACTACTACTACCACTGCCCCAGGGAACCCAGTTCTGCCCACAGGAACTATTCTATCCAAGCTGCTATCCCATCATCCCCGGAGGTTCTGCAGCAGCGGCGGCCCCATTACTGGCCGCATATAGTGGGTGGCGTCACGAGTGACAAATCCCCTGTAAATAACCCCCCATTTTATTGTGCGGGCCCGGGACACGGTCCGGCACAGAGTACCCCGTCCCAGTGGGCTCCACACCCACACCCTACCTTTTGGGCTCTCCTCTGCCCCTGGGTGTTCTCAAAACTGATGTCAGAGGTAGTCTCCTTCCTCAAGGGACAGGGGATCTATATCGTCCTGTACCTCAATGACTTTCTGATTCTGGCCCCGTCATCGCCGAAACTGAACCAGGCTGTCTCCACCACCCTACAGGTACTGCGCTATCTGGGATGCATTCCGAATTTGGAGAAATACGACTTGACTCCATCAACACGGAAGCAGTTCCTCGCATTCTCCTCAACTCGCCCCAGCAGGCTTCTTCCTTACCGACCGTCGGCAGGAGCTTGTACAGAAGCTCTCCTGGTTCGGGGATCAACGTCGTCCTACCCTGAGGGTCTTGTCAGCTCTGGGGTCCTTGACGGCCTGCATCCAGGTAGTTCCCTGGGCTCAAGCACACACCAGAGTTCTGCAGAGACATCTCCTGTCTTCCTGGGAGAGGTCGTCGATTTTCCTCTCATGGAAGGTGGCTTTCCCGAGTCATGTGAGGTCCTCCTTAACCTGGTGGCTGACTCCTCGGAACCTCCGGAAAGGTGTCGCTTAGGACCAGTCCCCCTTGATGTCCCTCCCCTTACAACAGACGCCAGCAAAAGGGGCTGGGGTACCACGATCGCAGGTCACCACTTTCTAAGGCAAGTGGTCCCATCAGATCAGCGCCAGGTCCTCAAATTTCCGAAAGTTGAAGGCAGTGGAGGAGGCCCACAAGGCAGCAGTCTCTTTGCTCCAGTGCCATCACGTACAGATCTTTTCGGACAATATCACCACAGTGGCCGTATCAGTCATCAGGGGAATTCGCCTTACCTTGATTTCTGCAAGGAATTTTTCCTGGGCAGAAAGACATCTCTTGTCCCTTTCTGAGGGGGTCCGACAACATCCAGGCAGACTTCCTCAGCAGGAGGGACATTCATCTGGGGAAGTGGTGTCTCAATCAAGAGTTCTTCGGATCTCTGGTAGCCAGATGGGGTCGTCCCGAGGTGGACCTCTTTGCCTCAATGTCAAAATGCAGAGGTGGACACCTTTTTCTCCCTGACACCATCCGGCAGTATTCTGGGAGCAGACTCGTTTTCCCATCCATGGGAGTTCACCCTTGCTTATGTGTTTCCCCCGATTCCACTCATTCCCAGGACTTTACAGAAGGTCAGAAGAGACCACATTCCCACAATCCTGGTAGCACCTCTCTGGCCAGGACGGAGCTGGTACAGTACTCTGAGGAGTCTGGCCCTGGATGGTACGGTTCTTCTGCCTCTGAGGTCCGACCTGCTTCACCAAGGTCCCATTCTTCATCCCAACCTTCAGAGGTTGAACCTAGCAGCTTGAATCCAGGATCCTGCAGGCTAAAGGATTGACTGAGTGATTTCTACTTTACAATAGAGTAGAAAACCTGTCGCAAAGATCTGAAAGAGGTTTCATGGTGTGCTACAGATGCTCTGGATCCTTTCCATCCAAATATAGCTCATATATTGGACGTTTTACAGAACGGCCTGGAATTGGGCCTTACACCTAGTACGCTAAAAGTACAGGTATCGGCTCTTAATTAGTTTTTTGACGAGTCTTGCCACTCACCCGTGGATTAGGCGTTTCATGACGTCTGCCAGCAGGCTTCGGCCACACCTCCAGAGTAGAGTCCCTCCTTGGGGCCTTAATATTGTCCTCACTGGCCTGGCCTGACGACAACACCCTTTGAGCCTTTATCTGCTTCAGGTCTCCAGGTTTTCTCCCACAAGACTGCCTTCCTCGTCGCCATCACCTCTGCCAGGTGGGTGGGTGAACTACAGGCCCTCTCAATTAGGGTACCCTATCTGATGGCTCTGGAGGATAGTATTGTGCTCCAACTCGACCCGTCTTTTTTGCCTAAGGTGGTCTCTGACTTCCATAGGTCTCAGGACATTCTTACCCTTCATACTCTAGATGTCCGCAGGACTGTTCCTCATTTTCTCCAATAGATTGCTGCGTTCCGAGTTGACCAGAATCTATTTGTCCAACACTTCGGCCACAAGGCCTCTAAAGGTACCATTGGATTAAGAAGGCCATCTGCACTGCCTATCTTCAACAGGGACGCTCACCGCCTGAAAAGCTCAAAGCTGACTCCACCACATCTGTCTCGACTTCCTGGGCTGAACGAGGTGATGAATCTACCGAGCAGATCTGCAGAGCCGCCACCTGGTCCTCGATCTATACTTTCACCAGGCATTATAAACTGGACTTTAATAGGGATCTCACGTTTGGCAGGAAAGTCCTGCAGGGTGTTATCCCACTCTTGGTATTATTCGTTGGTATTCCTCTGTTCTGCTGTCGTGGGAGGTGACTAAAGAAAATAGAATTAGTCTTACCGGTAATTCAGTTTCTAGGAACCTTCCACGACAGCATTAATTTCCCTCCCTTATTTTTTCATTGAAATTCCTGCACTGTTGATGGTCACTATTCATGCTGGTGTGTACAAGTAAAAACACTGGTGGGTGCAGGAAGGGGAGGGGTATTTAACCTCTGTGTTTTCCCGTCCCCTATTTAGGGCGGGGAGGCAACCTCCGTTCTGCTGTTGTGGATGGTTCCTAGAAACCGAATTTTCGGTAAGACTAATTCTAATTTTTAGCATGGCGATTTTGCTCTGCCAACATATACAGGTCGATTTGCACTTGTTGACTGACTTGTTTACTTAGGCTAATGCATGTTGATGACAGAAAAACAATTGTTACGTGCCTATACAGCATTATATTATGAGCACCACATCCCAATAATTCAGGCCACCATGCAGCAGATAATGATGATCTCTTACAGGGGTTGATAATTGGGAAAGGGGGCAGTCTTCCTGCGCCATTTATATCAGTGCTCACCAACCTTTTTTGCACCGGGGACCGGCTTCATGCAAGACCATTTTTCCGTGGCCTAGGGGGGTGCCATAGCAGCGGGGCTATAGAGAAGGATTGAAGTTAAGTACCGTTTCCCTGAAAGATGCGCTACATCTTATTTTCAGATGTTTTATTTTTCCATCCCCTTGCAGCCCCCAATATGGTATCCCCATCATCCCCTTGCAGCCCCAATACTGTATCCATCATCCTCTTCTTGCAGCCCCCATCATGCTTCACTTGCAGCCTCCATCATCCTTTTGCAGCCCTCATCCTCTTGCAGCTGTGTCCCCCATCATCACCCCCATGCAACACACACACTTTGCTCCCTGCACCTGCAGAATTATGGTGATGCTCTGTTCTCTTTCTCAGCTGCATGCGTAGATGTATGAGCGGAGCAGTCAGCCAATCAAAGTGCAGCAGCCAGGCCATTGACAACGCAGCAGCCACTGTCCAATCAGGGCCCAACTGCTCAGCTTGTACACCTACGCACACAGCTAAGGAAGAGAACAGAGCGGTGCCGTAATGCTGCAGGTGCGGTGACATCACTCTGGGAGGCGGACAGCATCCACCGCTCTGAGCAGCCGCAGAGCACACTGTGTATAGTGCTGGTCTAAGGTGTCGCGGGCCAGCACAGAGACCCGCACAGCCCGGTCTGCAGGCTCGGTGGTTGGGGACCTCTGGTTTAAATGAACCGCACACAATAAATGCCAAGACAGCTTGTATGCTTGGTCTGCTTGAAGACTCCACCTATAGTATTGGTTTTGTTATATCATTTTATGCATCTATTTACTAGGCAACAATTGTAAGGCACTTCCTTTTTATCGATCTATGTCTTATGGCACAGACCCCGATTAGCAGGTTGTGGAAAAAGGCCTTTGGATGATTTTTATTTCAACCAGTAACTAATAGAATTCACCTTGCATCCCTTTTTACAATTCTTTAAAAGTAAAGAGGACCTGCTACATTGTCATGAACTGTTGCATTTTTTTTTATTATTTTAGCAGATTAAACATACCTTAAATTATACAAACAATAACCCTTGCTGCACTGTACTACAACATAACTCATCTGCATTGATCCATAAACCAGAGTATATCTGAAGAGTAACAAATTATTAATTACATCATATTTGTAAAACGATGATCAAATCAAGTTGGAAATACAGGGATTAATTTCTTGACCTACACCTCTACTTGCTAAAAATCTATGTTGGAAAAACTGATTTTTATCAATGCTGTACTCAATTCATAAATCAAGATATCATATATATCTGAATTAGCCTACATTCACATGTGTGTTAAGGCTATATTCACACTATGCATTTTTACTGTGTTTACGCAGCGCTATTTTGCTTGTGTAAATGTAGTGAAACGCAATTAAGGAAACGCATTCCTGCAAAAGCTATGCTTTTTGAAGAAATGCGTTCACACGCCGTGTATTTTTGCGTGCGCGCCTTCATTGGAGAAGACGCGCAAAAAGAATGACCGTGTCAATCCTTTGCACTTTTTTCAATGCGGTTTTCCCATAGGCTACATGATAAAATGGGCTCGGGAAAAGAATGATGAAAAAAACACAGCACGATGAAAAAAGCACAGCCTGTGAATGCAGTTGTGCTTTTTTGCGCCGTACATGCCAAAAAAAGCGCCATTGCATAAATACGAGGTAATAGGGCTATGTGTGAATGTAGCCTTATCAGCAGCCGTGGAACACAGATTAATTCATTTTCTCAGATGTCAAAATAGTTGCTTTCGTCTTTCCCACTGAAGAGGTGTGCTTACTTTCAAGCAAATAAAAAAACCATTAAAAGGTCAAATTTATCTCTAAGAACCGATCCTTGAGACTTAGATACATGCTAGTTGGCTTCTGATTACGCATCCAAGTCTCGTAAAAACTAATAGACATTAATGTCACGCTCTGATTTTACCGAATGTGTGAATATATCCACTTTACTCTCTGAATCTGAATGATGTCTGATTAAAAAAAATATATATCTGAAAGCACTCGGTGGTATCAGACGGATGTGTGAATTGTCGCCTGATAGTCTGAACATTTTTTTTCACACATAACATTCAGTATATTCCCATAAAATAGAGGTCCGTAAGAGTAGAGGGAAGCTAACAACACGTACTGAAGTCACAAGTCTATCGACCATATTACACTGAAAAATCATTGAAGCTTTCTAAATTCTTAAATAAAATGGATAACGAGCTGTTAGTTTTCAGACATTCTAAATTTTCTGTGCTAATCAGATGGGTGCAGGAAAAATGGTGGGATAGCAGCCTGTCCATGATCTTACAAGTGATATCTATAATGTAGTGTTTCCTACAGCTTGACTTATCAACTACAGCTTTGTCCCAGAGTTCACAATTGGCAGTCTTAGTGCTTCTGGTCCATGAAATATCTCAGTAGCAAGATATTATTGGAAAGTAAATGGGACCACGTTTTGTAGAACACCTAGTACAGCAACCATTGTGACAACACCTGGTGTCTGTATAGCAGTAGTAGTGAGGCATAATACGGCACTAACAAGTGTGAACTTGGGTATTGAGAAGCACTAGACCATTAAAGTGGCTGTTTAATGTAGAGACCTGTTTTAGATGAGCCACACCAAAGGATAAGTCATCATTTCTGCTTACCCATTAAAGATTATGTGGTGGAACTGATTGCTTTATAATTAAAAACTGATAAAATGCAATTTTGCATGGACAGCAATAATAGAAGACTATTCATTGCATACAATATATAAGCATGGTTTGCTGAATCAATGTTACTTTTCTCTATAATCGTCATCTAAAATGGGATTGGAAGAATGTGAAGAAATAAATACTCTGATCCTTTAAATACATCTCTACCTGACTGATGGATTGCAGTGTTTGTGCTTGTTTCCATGTACACAAGCAACTAACCTTCTGGTCACAGATAACATGAAGATTTCATCGCTACAATTAATGTAGACTTTAAGGTCACCACTGCAGCCAATCACATTCCAGCTTCCAGTACAAGTTGGGGAAAAAGTAATCTAACTGCTTGTTGCAGGTAATTCCTCTAGGTAATTTGCAGTAGTTAAAATATGAGACCCATAGATTTTGGCTATGTGAAGGCAGTAATATCTGATATGAAAGCTTGACTCAAGCTGAGCAGTTCTGCCAAGCTAGGAGCCAAATAGGAATTTGTAAGATTTTCTGTATCCTAAAAGGGGTTGGCCACTTTTTTCTTTGATGGCCTATCCATGGGATAAGTCATCTATATCTCATTGGTGGAAGTGTAATACTGGACACACCCCGGCAATCAGTTGTTCCTGGAGGTGGTCAGAAGTTTTCGGATGCTGACAGAGCACAGCAGCTCCATCATGTTATTAGTGGCCATGGCCGGGTACTGCAGGTCCACCAACTGTTATTGAGTGGAGAGTGGACTTGTAGTACTCGGCTGCAGCTTCTGGAGTTTTGTTGGAGCTGCTGTGATCCAGCAGCATCCGAGAACTTCAGTCTGCTGCCAGTAATAATAGATCGGAGGGTGCTGGATGTCGCACCTCTAACAATCAGATATTGAGGACATCTTTTAAGGATAGGTCATAAATAAAAAAAAGTAGTACCAACCTCTTTAAAATAACACTAAATAAATATTAGGGTCTTCATTGTTTGCACAGTTCTACTTTTTGTAAAAAGAACTGGAATGCAGTTTCATGGCAGAATTAAACTAAACCATAACAAAACGCTGAGCTATGCTGCTTGAATGTCTTATAGCTGAATTATTATAGTTACTCTGTTAGCAATTGGGTTCAACCTTATTTGCAATAGTAGTTCACAGTAGTTGTTATAATGTACTTAATTCTAAAATAAAAACCTCCCTTACTAAAACAAAGTTAAATAACAAGTGTTTTTTGGTCCATCTTGATAAACTAATATAACGTAAAAGAAGAAACACTACAAGGTTTGCCAAGAATCCTGACGTGCCCTCTCATCTCCTTGTGCCTAGAACCAGTGGCTCTCTCATTGCCACTTGCGGAAGACTGAGGACAAGAGGGGGTCGCAGACATGGTCCATCCAGGGTAGAAAATGAATTGAAAGATGGCAGATACAGTAAAGCTATTTTCACATCTTGTTTTTATCCTACATTCTATGTAAATATTGTAAGTTATCAGATTTATGTGCCTAATAGGGCCTAAAGGGCTCAAAGTATGCCAAAGTATTGTCATGTTATTTTAATAGACATTTGGACTGAATGCTTTGGCAAAATGTTTTTGCTACTGATCAAAATGTATAAACTGAAATATTTTTCTATTCAGATAAATGGCACAAAAAATAATGAGCTTTTTCTCTTATAAAAGCTGGTGAATCCAACTGTATGGCATAAGAGTGCAAACATTGTTGATATTTGTTCAGCGTTTACAGAGATAAAGAGGGCACACTGGGAGTCAAGGCAAAAATCTAATCCTGAGTTTTATCAGGGCAATTTCTGTTGCTTAATTTAAAATGCTCAATTCATTCATCATGCGCTTTCCTAACAGGTTGCAATATCCGCTTCACTTCTCCAGTACTTTGTGCAGGTGGTGACTTGGGCAGAGTCATCTGCAGGGCACACCATAGCGCTGTTCGAGCCTTGCGTGTTGCTATAGCCATTTCTCTAATTGAAGAAGCAAGGATGAAGACCTCTGTTTTGAGAGAAGAGAAAGAACTGTTACATTTCTGCTCTTTGGACTTACAAAATCTAGTTAAATTTTTTTTGATTGCTTTCTTTTAACCTCTGCTCTCATTCTGGCGATTTCTCCCATGCTTCTGGTGATGATTTGATGTATTCATAATCTCATTCTTGCGTATGGTATGAACATTGTTAATCGCCTCTAAGTATCGATCCAGCGCCGTAGAAATATTTGCATGAAGAGGTGAGCTCCTAAAGCGTTCCATTTTACCCAGAAGAGTTACCACCTTGTAGAACACAGAAAAACAATATCAGATCTAATGTGTACAAACATGGCAAATAAATGGCATCTTTTGAAAGGTTCAATTGACCTATTTCATGTAAAATGTCATTCACATTAAAAAAATTACTGCAGCAGAAGCCGTTTACACAAACTACTGTTCTGCAGAAGTGAGTACAGCGCTGTTCCAGCACACATGCTTCCATCTAAAAGTCATCAATATCAGATCAGTGGGGGTTGGACACCTGGCAGCGTTCAGATGTCTCGGTGCTGGCGGATGAAGGTTGCAGAATCGAGCAGTGCAGCTCTCTTATGGTAGAAACACACTTATACGAGATGCATGCGAGATACTCGCATGATTTACCTTGACCATCCCCTGCCTCTCTGGATGGGAGCGTGGAGCTCCATAGTAACACAAGCAGCTGTCGCGCTCTCGTTCAGAGAGGCAGGGGCTGTTCTGGGTGAGTCATAGGTGTATCTCACATGCATCTTGCATAGTGTGTTTCTAACCTTAGGGTGGAAACACACTGGCAAGTGGAAAAACGGTCCTATTGAAGGATTCGAGAGTTGGACAAGTGTCCTCCGAGTTTTGCATCCAACTGCTATGCGAGTGTCCGACATTTTCTTTGTTCACATCCGAGTGCTGTCCGTGTGTAATGCGATTTTAACGTGGCATTTCTCATGCTGTATAAAGTGAGAAAAGAGTTGACAGAATAGAGGGATTGAATACAATAGACAGGTAGTTGTTTGAATAGCTAGATAGGGTTCACCTGTCTCCCGCTGCTACTTCTGGAGCCGCCTATTAAGCTAATTACATATTCACTGCACTGTCAGACAAATAGCCAGTCAGAGAAGTTCACACTGTTTGAGAGCTTCTGTGATTGGCTGTTGTAGTCAGTGCTTTTGCTCAATCTGGACAGTGATTCTTCTTGGTTGCCATACACATTAGTGTAGGGCAGTGATGGCGAACCTATGACACGCGTGTCAGTGCTGACACGCGTAGCCATTTTCAGTGACACGCGGCCGCTGGAGAAACTACAAGTAGGATTCGGTACTCTGCGATCCTAGTTTTGTCAGAGTTTACTTTTTCTCACTCGCTAGACTCGCTATTATGATAAAAACCACAGACACGGCAGCAAAAAACTGTTGCGAGTGGGGCTTCCGACACGGCAATGCGAGCGCTTTCCGAGACATCTGCGATTACAGGGCCAGGTGCAGTAGCTGAGGAAAAAAAAATGTGCTGGAGGTCTGTAGGCCAGAACAGCAGAGCTCCGGCACAGAGCGTCTAGTCCCGGGACTTCCGGTAGGCGGAACTTGCTGGTTTGGCTGGCGCAGCAGGGAGCAGCGGAACGCTGTGGGGGACGCATATCTGAGGCCCTGTGATCGCTGTCTGGAGGTCTGTCTGGAGGTCCAGTGATTACTACAGCAACCATCCTCCAGTGAAAGGTTCTGGGCAGAATCTGGGGTGTCATGAATGTGTGATTGGCCATTACTGAGATAAGTGAGGGGGAGGCTGGAAGAGGCCTGTGCTATGGGTGCCGTTTCCCGCCATTAATTTACATAAGGAACGCCATCTTGCAGCATAGTACAGACTCCATTTCCACTACTATTATTGTTGCGCACCCTATTAATCCCTATTTCTGCCCTTTCCTAAAAGACAGTTAACCCCTAATTGCCTGCAGGGCTATCTATAAATCTTCTGTCACTGCCCCTCTGATGGAGAAGCCAAAAAAACCAAGGTTAAGTAAAGGAAGTGGTAGTAGCAGTAGCCAACCCTTTCAAGAGACATGGACTGAGATGTATGGCATTATAGAAAAAAATGGCAGATCATTTTGCGTTCTATGTAGTGAAACGGTAGTAAGCAGAAATTCAGCAACAAAAAAGTCACTAAATCAGTGATGGCGAACCTGTGGCAGTCCAGCTGTTGCTAGATTGCCACAGGTTCGCCATCACTGGAAGAATTCCCCCTCCCCCTCACTTATCTGACTTAGTTCATGGCACCCCACACAAGTTAAATAACAGCAAGACCAACAAAATAAACCAACTGACAGATTAACAAAGAAGTCACTAAGCAGGTAAGGTAAATATAAACTATAAATATCGTAAAATTAGGTTTTTTTTTCTCAAGGTGACACACCTCCCGATTTATGCTCGGTTTTTTGGCGAATTTTGACACACCAAGCTCAAAAGGTTGCCCATCACTGGTGTAGGGCAAGCAACCTGGCCTTATAGGGTGTGAAATTAATAAATATTAAAAAAATAAATGTGTGGGGCTTCGCAGCAAGTTAAGGCTAGCCCGATGAAAGCAAACAGCTGTGAGCTGCCACCCTCAGCTGCCTAAGTTTCCCTTGGCTGGCAAAAAAAAAAAGAAAGTGTGGATTTCGCTCTATTTTGCAATGCCAACCAAGGTAAAACTAGGCAGCTGAGGGCTGGTACTCCCAGCGGGGTGAGGGACCATTGTTATAGCCCCTACGGTAAAGAACAACAGCCCACAGCTGCCCCTGAAAATGGTGTATTAATAAGTGCCATTTCCAGGCGCCTTACCAGGCTCTTCCAGCAGCCCTGGTGGCAGTGGCATGCTGGGTAATAAATAACAGCAGTGCAGGCAAGCAGGGAGTAAGCTCTGCTCTCAATGCTGCTCCAACATGAGCGGTGCATAGAGGATCAGTGGTGAGAGCGGAGTTAACTCCCTGCTTGCCAGCACTGCTGTTATTGGTAAGCAGCGCCGGTCAGCAGGGCCTTAAAGGGATCCTGTCACCTCCAAAACGCTTCCTAAGCTAGCAAAACATGTCCCTGCACCATCCTATCACTAATCTCACACTTCTTTTGTCTCATAAAAGCATCCTATGAAAGTGCATAAAAACGTTTTAATACTTACTCATTAGTGATTATAATTAGCAGGGGCCATATTCTTTAGTCACCAGGGCAGGCTGTTTTTTGCAGCTCCAGGATCCACCCGGTCTCTGTGTGTTTGCTCTGCTTGTGCAAGCATTTCCCTCTCCCCTATCACTCACAGAATGCAAATCATTAGTCCTGCCTTCAGTTTCAGAGCAGCACAGACAGAGAAAGGGCTGGATCCTGGAGCTGCAAAACAACACCCCCTGGTGACTAAAGAATATGCCCCTGCTAATTATAATCACTAATGAGTAAGTATTAAAATGTTTTTCTCCACTTTCACAGGATGCTTTTAGGAGACAAAAGGAGTGTGAGATTAGTGATGGGATGCTGCAGGGACATGTTTTGATAGCTTAGGAGGCGTTCTGGAGGTGACAGGATCCCTTTAACTCCTGTGGCTCCTGTACGACCGGCTCATTCAGGAGCTGCTTTTCCTTCGCTGCGGCCATACTAACTGCTAAGGGTGTGTCTTTATTTCTAATAAATACTTTTTTCTTTGTGTGGTGTTTTTTTTAACCCTTTATTGGAGATTCTTAATGGCCGGGTCAAACTTGGTCTGACATTAAGAATCTTGGGCTTAATACCAGCTTGTATAATACCAGCCTATAACACTGGGCCCTCACCCCGCTGGGAATACCAGCCCTAAGCTGCCTAGTTTTACCTTGTCTGGCATTGAAAAATAGGGCGAAGCCCAGGCGTTTTTTTTGCCAGCCAAGGGAAAATTGCTGCGAAGCCCCACACAATTTTTGTTTTTTTTATATATTTATTAATTTCACACCCTATAACGCCAAATTGGTTGCCCTACACTAATGTGCATGGCAATCAAGCAGAGTCACTGTCCAGATTGAGGAAAAGCACTCTGACTACAACAGCCAATCATAGAAGCTCCCAAACAGTGTGAGCTTCTCTGATTGGCTGTTTGTCTGACAGTGCAGTGAATATGTAATTAGCTTAATGGGCGGCCCTGGAAGTAGCAGTGGAAGACAGGTGAACCCAATCTAGCTATTCTATCCTATCTATTCTTATCTCTACGAGATACAACATGTTAAAATTGCTCTCCCTACACTGTCCCTGTGCTGTCTGTGTGTGCGGTCCGTGATTTTTGTCGGACTCATAAACTTGCATTGGCGAGTCCGACACTCGGAAATGTGCTCTTGGACATTGACTAACATTGGTCCGACTGCAATGCGATTTTTACTCACATTGCAGTCCTCCAAGTTTCATGCTAGTGTGTCCAAGCCCTTAGGCTGAAAATACACGAGTGCATGAAAAATCTGACCGTTTTTCATCCAGGAGAATGGGATGAGTGACATCCATATAGTCTTCCGTATGTCAGGTGAATGCTATGCGAGTGTATACATTTTTTCTTGCCTAGCATCCATATGACATTTTTGTGACATCTGAATGCCGTCCGCATACAATGTGTTTTTTTCAGCAATTTTTTTTCAGCAATTGTATGATAATTTACAGGAACATTTACAGTGTTCTGTGCAGATTTCTTGCACCCACTGACTTGCATTGGTGAGTGTCGCACTATTATTGGATCCACTCGCAGCAAGTTGGCAGAATCTGGGTGAGAAAAAAGCTAAACACAAATGCTCATCTGCTCTCACTCATTTATTAACATTGGTCAGATGCAATGAAAACCACTGATATGGAACACAGTATGATCAATTTCTTATTAGTCTTGATGGAATTTGTTTTGACAAAATGTTTTTGCAAAAACAAGGTATGGCGATTGGGCCTTCCTGTGCCGCCAGTTATGCAAACTTATTCCTCGGTCTATGGGAAAAAGAGATTTTTCAAAGTGAGGCCATTCCCGGTATGGAAATAATACAACAATGGATACAATATATAGACGACATTCTATTTATTTGGGAGGGTAGTGTATCTGAGTTGGAATTTAATTTAATGAATGAATTGAATCAAAACAAATTGAATATAAAACTAACTGTGGTGAATCGGCCACCGAACCTGGCAGCTCCACAGCGCCTCCTGTTAAACCCAGGTAAGTCAGAGAACTGCCTGAGGAAAAAGAAGGGCCGCAGCTGCCCTGCCTGTGCTGGTTTATTAAGGCACCTCTCAGTGAGTGTGGTATATGCCTTCTAGCCCGCAGCCAGAAGCACATATAATAACCTCCACCCCGTCACTGATAGAGACCCCGAATAACCCCAAGCACAAATGCTGCCACCAGCTTCTCGTTTAATATAAGTCCGGTCCGTGGTCGGGCTTATATTGGGTCAGAAACCAACCCAGGTAGAGTTAAATGAGCAGACAGACGTGGGAATCGTGTTCAAGATAAAAAGAGCAACTCAAGATTAAATTTATATATTTAATCACGCTAATGGTACACTAGATATTAATATTTACAGTTCTTAAGATGTTACAAATATTACAGTCAGATATGCCAATAAAAGAGTAAATGGAATATACAGAATTACACACACGTGATCAGTTACCTTAATGCTGATGGCACCACAAGGGCGGCGTGGCACCTATCTGTTCCTAGGGTATTCTCTGGCTCTGGTGGAATAATGCCTCTTCAGAAGAAATACAATATGGAGATGGGGCAGATGATTTTTATACATTATGGGTTGACCCCTGTCTCTCGTCTGGATATGAAACATGGCTACACTGAGAGCACCCTACTAGCCAATATCACGTTTAGATGGCTTACAGTCATCCTACATTCATATAAATATATCCCTATTACCGTCTAGATATGTAGAGTTCATATTTACATTCGAAATTATCACAGGGTGGACGGCTTATGAGATATTAAACGTTATAACTCGTCTCCTCTCAGTCTAGCTGTCTGAAAGGGTTTCCTCTTCCACTGGCATTAAGGGGATTTGGAAGTGTCACCTAATCTCCATCTCTTAGGAAGTTCCATACACCTGGCTAAGTGAAATCTCCCTAGCTGATCAGCATATCAAAGGTGAGGAAGCGCGTCTTTTATGTGGCCTGTTGGCTGGCATCTACATGCTAATTAATCTACTACTGGCCAGAGAGGAATGGTCTCTGGCTTCCAAGGGTGGGGGCTTATCTCTTTATGAGTGAGATGTGTCTTATCAAATTGCTTTCTGGGATGAAATGGAATCTGGGGAATATGGCAATATTCCTTACCAATACTGCTTATTCATCACACTAACGTACAAATATGGGAGGAAAATTGACTTCCTTGACATTATGATTAATGTCCTACCAAATGGGGAAATCACAACAAATGTATATAGAAAACCTACATCAACCAATTCCTTTTTATATGCAGATTCCTCTCATCCTCCATCCATGATTAAGGGTATACCCATAAACCAATTTCTTAGAGTAAAAAGAATATGTTCAAGTGAAGAGTCCTTTCAACGTCAGTCTCTGGAATTGAAGAAAAGATTTGAAGCAGAGGGATATGGGCATCGGAGTATAAATCAAGGCTATAAAAGAGCAAAGGAAGTGACTAGGAATGAATTGCTGTATCAAAAAAAGAGTAGAGAAAATTTCAAGTGATGTACAGGCACGTTAGAGCACCACATACAATAATAAATGGAGTGAAATGAAAAAAATTTTGTGCACACATTGGTCTGTGTTACACACAGATCCAATTTAGAAGCAAATTCTTCGTGATAATCCATCTATGGTAGCAAGAGGGGCAAAGAACTTGAAAGACGTCTCAGTACATAGCCACTATAATCCAAAAAAGAATGCCACTGTAACAACAAAAAAAAGGACTTCAATGGCTTTTTTCCTTGTGACCTATGTAAGGCCTGTGCTAATTTGGTAAAATCAAAAACTTTTTCCAATCTAGAAGGTTCCAAAACCTATAAAATTTTGAAACATCTGACTTGTTCTTCAAAGGAGTGATATATGTGGGAGAATGTCCCTGTAAGAAATTTAAGGGACTTTTACAAGGGAAGTAAAAGTCAGAAATAGGGAGCATTGTTTAGATATAGAAAAAGTTGAAGAAGAGAAAGATAGTTCACAATTAAAAACACTCCCAAAATATTTTAAGCAATTTCATCAATGTAACTCCAAGCTGTTGAAGATAAAAGCAATTGATCAGATAAATTTGAGACTTATGGTCGCTTTACACGTTCTGATATTGTATACAACAACACGGGAGCGCGCACGTTTTTGGCACTAATCCAAGATCGCAAAGGAGATGTTACACGTACCAACTTCACCTCCGATCAACGACGAACTTGCGTTCCAGAACTGGCCGTGCCTGACGGGCCGCCGACTTTGCAGATCGTAGTTGGGCTGTCACACAACACAACCACATAACCAATGTGGGCGTGGATTTCACCGAGCTCAGGACATAGGCGTATATTATGTTGAATTTTACCACGCCCACAGCAATCCTATTGGACGGTGAAAGAGCGTCGTGATTGGTCAGTCATCTCAGACAACAAGGTGGCGTCATGGATGCACTTGACCATTCAATGCTAATGGAACCAGTTAAAATATGGATGCGTGGCAGCTGCTGTAACACCCTGCGGCGTCGCGAAAGTGTCACATCAGCACGCTATTGATATGCAGTGTTGTTTAACTGCTCCATATTGGTAAATTTGCAAGGACTACTGGCCAAGTTGTTCACCTACACACAAGAAGTGTGCACATGTGTATGTACCTAACATAGCATTATCCCCCGTGTTTTTTTGCAAATGTATGTATGTGCTCACACATGTGTGCATATGTCTGAATGACACACCAAAACATGGACCATGCGTGTTGACACATAGCCATGTGTACATGCCTCAATCTGGACAGACAAATACCCATAAGAAAAATCAGTCTGTTGACCAATCAAATACATGTGTCCTATACATGTGCACACAATGGTGCAGGGACAGACAAAGACTATTGTTGTAGGAGACCTCCCAGCACAACATAAAAGGCTATATGTCACATACTCGGCTCATCTTACAAAGAAAATCTACACACACAAATTTTAGATCTAAAAAATATATATTAGTAGTGTGGCCACACACATTTGACCCCCCAAAAAATGTTGAATCACACATATTACAGAAATGAAAGAGGGCATGATTTGCAAAAAGAGAATTTTGTTTACGTACCGTAAATTCTTTTTTCTTGAATCATCAATGGGAGACCCAGACAATGGGGTTTAGGGCTCTGCCCTCCGGAGGCCACACTAGGTACTACAAGTTTGTAGACACCGCCCCCTCCGCTTATAAACCCCCACCGCAGGGAATATCCTCAGTTTGGTCCATAAGCTGCGAGGAGACAAATAAACCACACCCGAAACATCGGGAAAGAAACCGTGCACAGACGGTCCAACAACCCGGAGAAACTGTCCCAACAGGGAACAGATCAAATGCAAAACATAGCAACGGAACAACTGGGTGGGTGCTGGGTCTCCCATTGATGATTCAAGAAAAAAGAATTTACGGTACGTAAACAAAATTCTCTTTTTTCTGATCATCATAATGGGAGACCCAGACAATGGGGATGTCCTAAAGCAATACCCCAGGGCGGGAAGAGTTCCTCAAAAGACGGATAACACATGGTCCCCCTCAAAGGTGGGCAACCGCCGCCTGGAGGACCCGCCTGCCCAAACTTGCCTCCGCAGAGGCATGGGCATGCACCATATAGTGCTTAGAGAAAGTGTGCAGGCTGGACCAAGTGGCCGCCTGACACACCTGTAGAGCAGAAGCGCGATGTCGCAAATGCCCAGGAGGCACCGACAGCTCTGGTCGAATGCGCCTTCAATCCCACCGGGAGAGACAAACCAGAAGACTGGTAGGCCTCTTGAATGGGAGCCTTGATCCATCTGGCCAAGGTTGACTTTGACGCCGCGGACCCCTTACAGCGACCCGCCGTAAGGATAAACAATGAATCCGAACTCCGGAAGGAGGCAGTCCTGGACACATAAATGTGTACAGCCCTCACGAGATCCAGAGTATGGAGGTCGCGCTCAACCTGATGAACGGGAGCGGGACAAAATGATGGGAGAACAATCTCCTGGTTCAGGTGGAAAGTGGAAACCACCTTTGGCAAGAATTCTGGCCGCGGGCGCAACACCACCTTGTCTTGGTGAACCACCAGAAAGGGTGACTTGCATGAAAGTGCAGCCAATTCTGAGACCCTTCTCAGAGACGTAATCGCCACCAGAAAGACCACCTTCTGGGACAAACGAGAGAGGGAAATGTCTCTCAGTGGCTCAAACGGCGGTTTCTGCAGTGCCGCCAGGACTATGTTAAGGTCCCAAGGATCCAGAGGTCGCCTGTAGGGCGGAACCACCCGAGACACCCCCTGCAGAAATTGACGGACCTTCGGGAGGAGTGCCAAGCGCCTGTCAAACAGCGCTGAAAGAGCTGATACTTGACCCTTCAGGGAGCTGAGGGATAAGCCCAACTCCAAACCCGACTGTAGGAAAGCCCAACAACGTCGGGATGGACAAGGGCCACGGTGACCTGTCACCCGAGGCACACCAGGTGAAAAAGATTTTCCACGTTCTGTGGTATATCTTCCTGGACACGGGCTTCCTGGCCCGATTCATAGTGGCGACCACCGTAGGAGAGAAGCCTCTGGATGTTAGTAGCCAGGCCTCAAGAGCCATGCAGTCAATCTGAGGGCCCTGGAATTGAGGTGGAAGAATGGGCCTTGCGCGAGAAGATCCACGCGTTCTGGAAGAGCCCACCTGTGTCCGCCTGACAGTTGCCACAGGTCCGGATACCAGGACCTCCTGGGCCAATCTGGTGCCACTAGAATGGCTACGCTGCATTCCGTCCTGATTTTCCACAGGACCCTGGGAATCAGAGCCAGAGGCGGGAACACATATGGTAGATGGAAGCTGGACCAACTCAGGATCAGGGCATCCGCCCCCAGAGACTGAGGATCCCACGATCTTGCCATATATTGCGGCACCTGATGATTCAGCCGTGAGGCCATCAGATCCACGTCCGGAGTGCCCCATTTGCTGCAGATGTCCCGGAAGACGTCTGGATGAAGAGACCACTCTCCGGCATCCATCCCCTGCCGGCTCAGGTAGTCGGCCTCCCAGTTCTGACCCCTGGGATGTGAACTGCGGAGATCAGGCAGTCGTTGTCCTCCACCCAAGATAGAATGCGGTGGACTTCGGTGAGGGCCTGAGCACTTCTGGTCCCTCCCTGATGGTTTATATACGCGACGGCCGTCGCATTGTCGGTCTGAACCCGGATGGGCTGTCCTGACAGGAACTGCTGAAACGCCAGGAGCGCCAGATAGACCGCCTTGAACTCCAGCACGTTGATCTGCAACGTCGACTCTGACTGAGTCCAGAGTCCTTGAGCCCTGTGGTGTAAGAACACCGCTCCCCAGCCCTTCAGACTGGCGTCGGTGGTCACCACTAACCATGACGGTTTGAGGAAAGACCGGCCCCGTGACAAGTGACGTGGCTGGAGCCACCACTGCAGGGAATCCCTGGTCGGTTGGGAAAGGGCCACCAGCCGATTCAGAGAGGACGATCTGCGGAGAATCTCCAGCTGGAGAGGACGAAGGCGAAATTGTGCGAAAGGCACCGCCTCTATCGCAGCTACCATGCGGCCCACCAGCTTCATCAATACCCGTAGGGATGATTGTGGTGACAGGAGGACATCTTGCACTCCTGATTGGATAGCCAGCTGCTTGGCTCGTGGCAGAGACACCAGGGCTGAGTCTGTGTGGAAGTCCATGCCCAGATACGTCAGTGACTGGGTCGGAACCAGGGTTGATTTCTGGACATTGAGAAGCCACCCAAACTGTTCCAGAGACTTCATGGTTACCTCCAAACTCTCCCGACAAAGGTGTTCCGATGGCGCCCTGACCAGCAGGTCGTCTAGATAAGGTATGACGGCGTGTCCCTGCACATGCAGGAGAGCCATCATAGAGGCCATCACTTTCGTGAACACCCGCGGTACTGAGGCCAACCCGAAGGGTAGTGCCACGAACTGGAAGTGTTCGTCCCCCACTGCGAATCGTAACCAGCGCTGATGAGCCGGTGCAATGGGCACGTGAAGGTAAGCGTCTCGGATATCTATGGACGCCAGGAAGTCTCCCTGTGACACAGCCGCGATCACGGAGCGCAGGGATTCCATGCGGAACTTCCAAACCAACACATGACGGTTGAACAACTTGAGGTCCAGAACCGGGCGAAAAGAGCCGTCCTTCTTTGGGACGATAAAGAGGTTGGAGTAAAAACCCCGGAACCTCTCCCCAGAAGGCACCGGGACCACTACTCCGTCTCTGCGGAGCCCCTCCAACACCAGGTGAAAAGCCTGAGCCTTTCCTGGAGAAGGAACAGACCGATGGAATCGGTGTGCCGGTTGCGATGTCAGCTCTATCCTGTAGCCTCGCGAGACTACGTCTCGGACCCACTTGTCTTGGACGTGGAGAAGCCAACTGTCCTGAAAAAGGAACAGGCGACCCCCCACCTGTGGGGAGGCAGGACGAGAGAGCGAGTCATGCGGAAGTGGGTTTGGGGGTGGCAGCTGCTGCCCCCGTTGGCTTCTTTTTGGCGACCCTTGGGGCGCCACTGAGTAGTGGGCTTGCCCCCTCGGTCCGCGCGAGCAGACGCCGCTGATGACTGTGAGCTGGAACGAAAGGACCACTGTTTTGGGTTCCTTTTAACGGTATACCGTGGCTTAGGTTTATTCTGCGGGATCTTAGACTCAGCAGAATCCTTTATCAGCTTGTCCAGCTCGGTGCCAAAAAGCCTGTCACCAGAGAACGGAAGATGTTGCAAAATCTTCTTAGACGTGGCATCCGAGTCCCAAAGACGCAGCCACAACAACCTGCGGATCGCTATAGCGTTGGCCGAAGCCACAGCAGAGCGGGTGGCAGTTTCCAATGTTGCCGTCCTGGCGTAATCTGCATAGGCCCTTGCCCTATCAGTAAGCGCCAGGACCTCAGAACTGGACCCTGCCAGGTCAGTGATGCCATCCAAGCAGGAGGTAATCGCTTGCAGGGTCCAGACCGTGGCAAAATTAGGGGCAAATGAAGACCCCACAGCCTCATAAGAAGACTTGGCGAGTTGTTCGACCTGTCTATCTGTCGCATCCTTCAACGAGGAGCTATCAGAGGCAGAGAAAAGGGAGCGTGCAGCAATCCTGGTCATGGAGGCGTCCACCTTCGGGGACTGCGACCACTCCTGAAGCACCTCCTGGGGAAAGGGGAAGCGATTGTCCTTAGATTTGCGGACATAACGCCGCCCAGGATGTAACCTGGGTGCTCTGACCACCCTTCCAAAGTTAGTGTGGTCCATAAAGGAGCCACTTGGTCTAGCCTCTGGCCGTAGCCATTGATAGACCTCCTTCGGGTGTACGGTCACCTCCTCAGGGGGTGTCACGAGACGTAAAGTCTCGTTGATGGAGGACACCAGATCCTCTACCCCGTCTGGTGGTTCTGACACAGACCCGAGTATTGAACCCCCATCATCCTCATCACCATCAGAGGGACGCTCCTCCTCAGAGAGAGCCTGGAGCTCGGGTGAATCCTCACGACGAGTCCGCTTAAGGGGTCTCACAGCAGAAGAAGGAGACACCCGGGGGTAACTGGAAGGAGTAGCTGGGCTTTCCAGTCTCCTATTAAGTGCCTCCAGGGATTGCGACATGGAGGACAACTGGGACAACAGAGATTCATTAATCTTATTCTGCGTTTCCCATGGCCCTGGGATCACCTGAACCTCAGGGTAAAGCACCGGAGCTGCTGTCTCAGCAGCATCAGTCCGGGCCTCTGGGCGTCCGCAGTTATTGCAGGACCCCTCAACCAGCGTCCCGTTGCATGTAGCACAGGCAGTGGTGGTGCTGGCCGCCTTAGCAGCACGTTTTCCAGCTGAGGACTTTCCCACAGCAGGGGCAAATAAGCCAATCTATACAGACAAAAACCGGGGATCCCGGTGGCTTACCGACCGCTGTAAAGCGGTGGGAGGAAGCGGTGCGCGTGTGTGGCCTCCACGAAAGTTTCCGGTCTCCCCTTTTTGGAGTGCAGACCTGTGCTGCAGTCAGATCCCAGCCGGGAAGTGAGGGGAAAAGATGGCCGCCGGCAGACAAGCTGTGGGCGGCGCCGAAAACACGCGGGAAGCACACACGCACGCCCTCGATGACATCACCACCAGGGCTGCTTCACATCCCCTCAGGCAGCCTCAGTAATGAAGGCGCCAGAGCCCGCAGCGCGGGAAGTATTGTGACAGTACAATACTTAGACTGCATGTAAAACAAAACACCTGCAATCTACAGCCTCAGCCCCTGTGACACACAGGGCGGTCAGCCAGGGTGACCCCAGCACAGGGTACACCGCCAGAACCGCGGACCCGAGGGTAGAGCGCGGTCTGAGTGCCAGAACACATAAAGTGTCAGACACTACCCCCAGGCACACCGGAGACACACAGTGCCTCAGTGCCGGTCCGGTCTGTAAGCACCATTTAGGGAGGCCTCGGACGGGGGTTTCAGCACCAGTCCGGTCTGTAAGCACCATTTAGGGAGGCCTCGGACTGGGCTGGCTCCAGTCCGGTCTGTAAGCACCATTTAGGGAGGCCTCGGACGGAGCGGAGCTGTGCGAGGCTCCTATCTCCCACCTTCCAGAGCCCCCCAGGGAGGGATGGAAAGGAGCGCGACAGCGTACCGGGGGGACACGCAGTGTCCAGGCCCTAGGCCCTCCGGTACCTCCACCTGCGTGTTCCACAAGGGTGAGCAGGGAGACTGCCGAAGGTCCCGACCGGGACCATTTTACCTTGTCTTCATACGCCATCACGTAAGCTGTGAGAATGCCGTGAAGTGCAAGCAAAGCGCGATCCTCCGAGCACACTAAGTTTAAAACTGAGGATATTCCCTGCGGTGGGGGGTTTATAAGCGGAGGGGGCGGTGTCTACAAACTTGTAGTACCTAGTGTGGCCTCCGGAGGGCAGAGCCCTAAACCCCATTGTCTGGGTCTCCCATTATGATGATCAGAAAAAACAAATTATACTATACTGTGTCTGACAAACCCAAATACAAATACTATAAACACATGGGACAAGTGTGGACCCATCACATACCCCTTAGATCTGGTGGTCCTGCCAGGCCACCGCCCCGGGGCCACTGAAAAAAGAGCGTAGCTGTCTGTGCTGCTCCTGGAATCCTGATGATGTCGGCCCGGGCCCAACGGCTGGAGTGGCGCTAGGCCAGGGCCGTTATCACGCCACTCACCTGGACTGAGTTCCCCAGTTGTGGGGTCCACACTATCCACATAACTTGCTGGCGTGTATGATTGAGTATCCCTACGCCGCAGAAAGTTATGCAGCACACAACACGCCATCACTACCATATGGAAAGATTCCAGTTTCATATTTAAAGCAGTATGAAACACGCGGAATCTATTGGCCATGATCCCGAACGCATTTTCAACCACACGACGTGCCCGGGATAGCCGGTAATTGAAAAGACGTTTCTCAGGGGTCAGAGTCCTCTGGGGATATGGCCGTAGTAGGTTGGCGTGAAGTGCGAATGCCTCATCCCCAACAAAAGGAAAGTTGAGATGTTCAGTGGTGTCATCATTGGTGGGTAAGTTAAGGCACCCGCTCACAAGGTCGCGACCAAATGAGGTGTGGGCCAAAACACCACCATCAGACACACGCCCGTTCATCCCCACATCCACAAGGAGGAACTCGTAGTTGGCATTGACGAGGGCCATGAAGACCACACTAAAATAACCTTTGTAGTTATAATAGTATGACCCGCTGTTGTGGGTTGTGTGATCCTCACATGCTTGCCATCCAAGGCCCCCCCGCAGTTTGGGAATTGCCACCTCTCCTCAAAGCCAGTGGCAACTGACAACCATTCCGCGGGAGTTGCTGGAAACCACATATAGGTTGGCAAGAGACCCCTTACAATAGCCTCACAAGTCTCAGGGATAAGGCTGTTGAGCAGTGAGCGCGAGACAGCAGCAGTATACTGCAGGTCAGTCAGCGTGCGCCCTGAAGCCAAGAGTGACAAGCAACCGCTCCTCTTCTGGAACTGCTGGACGCATCACAGTGTCCTCACGGGCAATATGTGGGGTAACCAAGTCCAAAAGCATTTTGTAAGAGTCCTCGGACATCCTGAGATATTTCTTTAAGTCCTGCGAATTTGTGTCCTCCAGCTGATGGACAAGGTGCATGTGAGTCAGGTGGGGCTTTTGCAGGAGCCAATCCTGAGACCACACACGCCGTTGTCTACGCCTACGCAGTCTCTCATTCCTCTCATCTGTCAACAAGGCATCCTCAACCATGGACAAAGCCACTACTGCCATTGCGGAATGATGCATGACGTCCAATCAGTTTTCACAAGGATCTGCAAATCAAACAATATACTGTGCTAACATGAATATGGCTCAAACAATTTAACATGGACAGCATCCCCAAAGACGCCTACAGTGCACAGTTTAATTGTTCCAGTCTGATCACACACAACATATAATGTTTTTTTTTTTTTTTTTAATTAACTTATGTAAACCAATCAGGGTCATATTCGCACATGTGGCAGGGGGCCAAGTGCCCGGATGCCTAATTGAAGTGAGATAATTTTTACCAAAAAACATAACTGATATGGAGCAGCTGTATGTGAATTGCGCCCGCACCTATTGGAAACACTGCGTTTGCCGGGGTGTTTACGGAAAAAATGTGCCGCGACCGTGTGGATAATCAGGGCCAAACCCCCCCAAAATACTCCTGCCCTCGCTGGGTCACAACACAACTACCCCTTGGCGCCCTCAAACAGGGCTCGATACACAAACTCACAAACCAAACAACCATCGCCTACATCACTGGCAGGTCACACACAATCACACTGGCATGTATCCAAACATACAACAGCCATCTCCTGTCACCCCCAATATTATAGTCATGTCCTGTCTGGACATCATGGCCGTGTTCAAACACATTCAAGGGCAAAACGGAGGCCCAGGTCAGTTGTTTGCAAATTATGTATTGGGATAAGCTCTTTCCCTTCCCCCCCCCCCCCCCAAAAAAAAAAGGATGGCCAGAGACATTACACAGCACAATAGGCTAGAGTTACCACATACATTTTTATAGCAAAGGCAAATGTGCACGTTTCAAGAACTATGATGGATGGCCAGGACTATGCAGAAATTAAATGTGTGTGGGTAAACACAGTAGAAACATTTGGCCACATTTGCACTAAGCCCATGATTGGGTTCTTGAATTCAAGCAACTTAAAGGGAACCAACCACCTCAGATCACCCTAATACACAGTTAGTACATGTCCCTGCACCCTAAGGATACCTTTCCAGCACTGTTTTTGTGTAAAATCTTGCATTAGTATAACTCATATAAAGAGTTTATAAACTTACTAGCCTGGTGACTTCTGGGCGTATCCCTCCTTCTGTTATACTTCAGGGCTGTGCATTCATTGCATGGCTGTGCTCCCCCTCCCTCTGTGCAGAGGAGATAATGATCACACCCATCAGGGCAGGGCAGCAGGCATGGAGGGAGGGGGGAGCACAGACATGCAATGCACAGCCCTGAAGTATAACAGAAGGAGGGATACGCCCAGAAGTCACCAGGCTAGTAAGTTTATAAACTCTTTATATGAGTTATACTAATGCAAGATTTTACACAAAAAAAGTGCTGGAAAGGTATCCTTAGGGTGCAGGGACATGTACTAACTGTGTATTAGGGTGATCTGAGGTGGTTGGTTCCCTTTAACTACAATGTTGCAGCCCTCACCACCTGAGAAGCCCTGCGTGACGCCGTTACAAAACAGGCACACACAGTCGCAATTTGTTGTGATCCCAACGACAAGGAGATGTGAACACTTCACAAATGGTGACCAGGCTCATAATGAAGGCTAATGGCAATTTTACATGCAGGTATATTTTCAAAACGCAATTAATATGGCAAAACATCCACATACATTTCTGTGCAACAGTACTTACCCCAATGACTCTGGGCAGAAAACTTAACTACGTTCAGCTGTGGGCCATTTTTATGTGCGAATCCACCAATGACAACCCACTTGCGCCGTCTAATGATAGTGTGTGGTGAAGGCCAACGCCTAACGTCGCGGATTGGTCAGCTCTTCAACCATTTCATTGGCTGTGTGTCCTTTAAAAGACGAAGTGGCAAACATTCCCCCACAAACACATGGAAACACAGCGTGGTAGCGTCTCCTCTTCTGGAACTGCAGGACTGACGATATGTATTAGTGACTCACCTTCGTCATGATTTCATTTTTAGTCTGCTGTTCAAGTACCATTAAACCATATAGTATATTTGATTTTTATGGACCTGCCCTTACACCACCTATGTCCCCAAGCAAATTCTGATGTCATGGAGATCGGACAAGGAAAACACTGTTGCCAGACGCCTTAAAGTGCCCAAAACAGTGAAATCCATGATGCATTGTCCCCATGTTGATAAAATAGGCAAATGGAGCCTGGTGCACATTGACTGTGACTCCCTAGGTGCTTAGTCTTGTTGGTCTACCAGCCATTGTACCCACCTAAGTAGAATCCAAAACAACACTGATGAGGGCCAATACCCGTTGGAGCTGTGTGTGGATGGATATCTGGCGGTGTTAATTCCCTTGTCATATCTGTATCTTTTACCTGTGTTATTTGGTCACTTTGACGGGCTAATCATATGCTGGTTAGGGAGGGGTCCACAAGGATTAAAACACAGGGCAACATCCTTTGCTGGAGGGATATGTGCCTTGGGCCAACTTTCCCAGTCTTAAATACGGGGACAAGGAGTCCATTGCCATACCCCACCTATGTGTCCAAATGGGCCATGTTCCCTTTGTAAACGGTACACAAATGGACCCTTTGTTTGCAAGATTCCTGAGAAAGTAACGTACGCCTTTTGCTAACATGTATGTAGATGACCTGAATCTGGATGGCTGTTTTTGAAAATGTCCATGTTGGTTACAACCAACCCCAAATCCAACATGTCTATGAGGAGAGGGAGATATACATCCCAACTCACTGAATGTCCATTGGCTGGTGGGCTTGCCCCCATAAACTGGAAAATAACATGTCCAACATTCATGGATATCCAGCCATATGTACATACTGTTTGTGCATGAGCCTTCATGTCCTTAGTGGCACATGTGTAATGTTTGGCGGTTGTAATAAGTCACCTATTCTTCACACACAAATCATGTGTGCACAGGGACACATGTACACACATGAAAACACATGATACGTGCATGTGTCTGTTTACACCCTTCTTTTCTTTTTACAGATGGCAGACAATCAGGACTTTATCAGGGCCTTCATAGCCAAATACCAGGAGCTAGAATGCTTGAAGCGGACCAAATTACCGGAATATAAGAACGCAGCGGTAAAGAGAGTGGCGAATGAACAGCTGATCACCCTCTCCCAGCAGCACCACCCTGGGGAGAGGGTGGATAAGTTTGTGCAGAATAAGATAGCAAACCTGCGCACAGTGTATAAGAGGGAGCTCAATGAGGTAGTAAGATCTATGCGGTCCGGGAGTGGAACGGGGGAGGTTTACGTGCCACGCTTGTGGTACTTTAACCTCCTCCATTTCCTCCGGGACCAGCATCTCCCTCCTACTACACTGTGCAGAAGGGACCTGGCACAAACTTCCTCTGCCACTCTCCAAGCCCCGACTCCGCCACAAGAGGTATGTTCGATTGTTTTAGGGTCATCACACTCAGCAATGGTGGTTTGAAACACTTGTGTTGTGTGTCACTTGTCAAACATAGGAGTGTGTGTTGTTTCCCATAGTGCACATTTGGTACTGGTGTTGTTTTTTCTTTTACATTTTTAACTTACCTTGTGTGCTTGTGTCAACAGCTATGCATGACCATGGTGCTTACTTATATGACTAGAGTAAACACTGTGTGTTGTGAGACATAGCTATATGTCAAGGCCACAGTAATGGCCTTGGCTTGGATTTGTTACATTGCACGGTCAAACAGGACAAAGGCATGCTTGTTCTTATTGCATTGATGATATGTGATTGTGTCAATCTTGCTGATTTTTGTTTCTCCCCTTTTTTCACAGGATCCTCAAGGTGTCGGGCCCAGCCAGGGGGAGGCACCCGTTCTTGAAGATCCCCTAACAACATCTGGGGGGGGGGGGCCTGATCCTAGTCCTGCCATGCAGCACCCTCGACCCAGTGAGGGGGGGTGGGGGGGGAGACAAAGAAGACCAGCAACACCCCCTACCCAGCTGGGTGACTGGGCTAAGAGGGTGCTGCTGAATCTCGAGAGGGTCCCTTGGACTGGGATTGGGCTGCTTGTGAGTGAACGAGTGTCCGAGCTGGGCCATCCACAACGATCGGACCTTGAGCGGATCATTTATCTAGCCTAGAGGTGTCGGCGAATGGGACACTCAACTCCGAGACCATCTTGGCGCAGCCCCCCCAGCAGCCGTCAGTGTCCCATCAGCCGCCGCCGATGGCTATGTTTGGCCCTGGGCAAATTCCTGAGGTGCCGAGGGAGCCATTTAGACCTTTCCCTCGGCACCGACCACACCCACTTCCTGCAAGGGATGTGGGTGAGTCTGCCATCGCAGATCCTGCAGCAGAATATGCAAATTATTGGGATGCTACCAGCAATAGTGATTGTTTTAGTTGGATTTTGCTTTGTGTTATATATCTATTGTTTTTTTTGATGCCAGAAACCACTTATGTTTCTTTCTTTTTATTTATGTAATAAATTCTGTAATTTTGAAATATCTGTGTATTTTATGTGCTAGATTGAAATGTTGGACACCGTGTTAAATAGGTACGTTGTTTCAAAGGGCCAGAAGGTTATGGATTATGATGATTGATTTACTTTAATTTGGGTTCATAATAGTGTTTTTGGGAGATGTCAAGGCCCCACGACAAGGTAAAGCACAATGTAACAATCAGCCATAGGCCCATATTATTACTTGTAATTTTGGACATAGGTAAACAGTGGTGTACACACATGTTTTGCCCTTAGCTTGCCCTACACACAATGTTGCATTGTGTATGTGGGAATGTCTTGACCCACTCTTCTTGTGAATAATTTAGGTTTCAGGGCCAATCCGTCGTTTGCTTGGGAGGCCACAATAAAGATAGCTCCCTTTTTGCTAGGAACATGTATTTCAAATTAGCACGTGTTTGATATTTTGACAAAATGATGAACATGAAAACGCACACAAGGTTTTTGGTGGTGGTTTGCAAAATATATTTCCATCCTTTTAGGAAAGGACGAGCCACACACTAAACTTGGTGTATATTGGTTAAAATTGCAAGACATGTTTAAAAACACCCAAAGTTGGGACAAACAAGCTCCTTCACAAACATAGCCGTAACAATGGCTTGGTCAGGGCAACATTAGGGACACATTGTGTTCCCCAAACACACCGGATGTTGGCAACATGCCATAACACACAACTGGTCAACAGGACGCAAACAATTGTTGGATGCCAACTTAAAACAACATTGTAGGGGCTACAGTCACTGTTGGGGGCCAACAGGGCCAGGGCTTGGCTGGTGTTGGAAAAAATGGTGCATCATTGCACCCAGCAACGCTAGCTGTGTGGTTGCCTCGCGTAGCTTGCGTTGGGCCTCTTCGTGGGCCTGAAGAAGGTCCATCTAAGATGGTACACCTAAAGTGTGGGAACACACACATCAGTGATCCAAAATACAAACATGTGGGTTCAGTATGTTTAAGGGTGCAAACAAACACTACTTACCAACTACTGGAGGGCCACCATTTTCAGGGGACGGTGATTGGCTCATCTGCCAACCCTGCCCTAGAGCTGTTGGCCCTAAGAAGCCAATTTACAAAAAAATGGGATGTTAGGTTGGAGTTTGGATACATTTTCCAGAATAGTGCCAAACACTCAAACAAGGGCTGTAGGGCTTGCACACTTACCAGACTGACTGACACCATGTTGTTCAATGGGTGAGTCAGGGGGTGATGTGGAGTAGGCCTCCATAAGAGTTGCTAAAGCCAATTGGCCGGGTGGTGGTGGTTGGCCTTCTTCGGCTGAGGCAAGTGAGGATGCCCCATGTGATGGGCCTGCAGCTGGTGCAGGGGAGGCCGCTGCAGATGCCCCTGGTGAAGCTCCTTCAGCTGGGGCGGGGGAGGCTCGTGTGGATCTTCCACGGGAGCCACCTTCAGCTGGGGATGGAGATCCCGGGGCCGATGTGCCCCTTGATGAACTGGCAGCTGGGGATGTGGAGGGGTGAGGGTATGGCTGCGGTGAGCCGGCATGCCCTGGTGGTGGTGAGGCCAATGGCGAGCCCTCTTCTTGGTTCTCAGCATCTGTTGGTTGACAAGGGAGCATTTTATTCACATTTCTGCTTAGATATGCACATAGTGTGATGTGTGGCTAATGGGCTTTATTGTCTCCCAAACATGATGTCACATACGTTATGGCCTTCCCTCCAAGAAAACATTTAAGTGCATGTGGCCGGGGATGTCAGCTTCAGATGTATGTTTGGGCAAAGGAATAGCAGCTTTTTCAAAACTAACAGAAGGGGCCTATGTATGTGGAGTTATATTTGTGGCCACACTCTATGTTTGTGAATGATAGTCACAAGCACTTTAAAACAATTACCGTATATACTCGTGTATAAGCCGACCCGTGTATAAGCCGACCCCCCTACTTTTGCCCCCAAAAACTGGGAAAACTTATTGACTCGCGTATAAGCCGAGGGTGGACTCCAGCACAGGTATACAGGCCCAGCAGTGGGGTATACAGCAGGCCCCAGCAGTGGGGTATACAGCAGGCCCCAGCAGTGGGGTATACAGCAGGCCCCAGCAGTGGGGTATACAGCAGACCCCAGCAGTGGGGTATACAGCAGGCCCCAGCAGTGGGGTATACAGCAGGCCCCAGCAGTGGGGTATACAGCAGGCGCCCAGCAGTGGGGTATACAGCAGGCCTCAGCAGTGGGGTATACAGCAGGCCCAAGCAGTGGGGTATACAGCAGGCCCCAGCAGTGGGGTATACAGCAGGCCCCAGCAGTGGGGTATACAGCAGGCCCCAGCAGTGGGGTATACAGCAGGCCCCAGCAGTGGGGTATACAGCAGGCCCCAGCAGTGGGGTATACAGCAGGCCCCAGCAGTGGGGTATACAGCAGGCCCCAGCAGTGGGGTATACAGCAGGCCCCAGCAGTGGGGTATACAGCAGGCCCCAGCAGTGGGGTATACAGCAGGCCTCAGCAGTGGGGTATACAGCAGGCCCCAGCAGTGGGGTATACAGCAGGCCCCAGCAGTGGGGTATACAGCAGGCCCCAGCAGTGGGGTATACAGCAGGCCCCAGCAGTGGGGTATACAGCAGGCCCCAGCAGTGGGGTATACAGCAGGCCCCAGCAGTGGGGTATACAGCAGGCCCCAGCAGTGGGGTATACAGCAGGCCCCAGCAGTGGGGTATACAGCAGGCCCCAGCAGTGGGGTATACAGCAGGCCCCAGCAGTGGGGTATACAGCAGGCCTCAGCAGTGGGGTATACAGCAGGCCCCAGCAGTGGGGTATACAGCAGGCCCCAGCAGTGGGGTATACAGCAGGCCCAAGCTGTGGGGTATACAGCAGGCCCCAGCAGTGGGGTATACAGCAGGCCCCAGCAGTGGGGTATACAGCAGGCCCCCAGGGGAATACAGCAGGCCCCCAGGGGTGTAAGCAGGCCCCCAGGGGTATATACAGCAGGCCCCCAGGATACAGTAGGCCCCCGGGGGTATATACAGCAGGCCCCCAGTGTATACAGAAGCCCCAGTGGCACTCGCCCCCCCCCCCCCATATTGAGAAGAGCCCCCAGACTTTGCAGAGCCCCCCAGTGTATACAGAAGCCCCAGTGGCACTCGCCCCCCCCATATTGAGAAGAGCCCCCACACTTTGCAGAACCCCTGAGTGTATACAGCAGCCCCCCAGTGTATACAGAAGCCCCAGTAGCACTCGCCCCCCCATATTGATAGGAGCCCCCACACTTTTCAGAGCCCCCCAGTGTATACAGAAGCCCCCCCCAGTGGCACTCGCCCCCCCCCATATTGAGAAGACCCCCACACTTTGCAGAGCCCCCCCGCTGCATAATCTTACCATCCAGGGTCTTCTTCACCGGAGGTCCTGCAGTCCATCCTCGCGCGCTGTGTTCCCGGTCTCTTGTGACCCGGCGGTCGCAGTCGAATGACGTCATCGCGCCGGGTCACGTGAGACCGGAACACAGCGCGATGATGACAGGACCCGCGGTGAAGACCCTGGATGGTAAGATTATGCAGCGGGGGGGCTCTGCAAAGTGTGGGGGTCTTCTCAATATGGGGGGGGGGCGAGTGCCACTGGGGGGGGCTTCTGTATACACTGGGGGGCTCTGAAAAGTGTGGGGGCTCCTCTCAATATGGGGGGGCGAGTGCCACTGGGGCTTCTGTATACACTGCGGGGCTCTGAAAAGTGTGGGGGCTCCTCTCAATATGGGGGGGGCGAGTGCCACTGGAGCTTCTGTATACACTGCGGGGCTCTGAAAAGTGTGGGGGCTCCTCTCAATATGGGGGGGCGAGTGCCACTGGGGCTTCTGTATACACTGCGGGGCTCTGAAAAGTGTGGGGGCTCCTCTCAATATGGGGGGCGAGTGCCACTGGGGCTTCTGTATACACTGCGGGGCTCTGAAAAGTGTGGGGGCTCCTCTCAATATGGGGGGGCGAGTGCCACTGGGGCTTCTGTATACACTGGGGGGCTGCTGTATACACTGGGAGCTGTATGCACGGCTCCCCCTGCCGCTGTGATGGGCGGGGGGAGCCGTGCATATCTAATGAGCGGCCCCACGTGACGGGCCGCTGTCAGCAGCCTCCCCCCCGCCTCCTCCAGCCTCCCCAGAACCCGGACCCATAGGATTACCGTATTGACCCGTGTATAAGCCGAGGGGGTGACTTTTCAGCCCAATTTTTGGGCTGAAAAACTCGGCTTATACACGAGTATATACGGTACTTGACCACAAACATGCCAGTAGGAGTAGTCTTGGACAATAGAGGGTTAATCTTCATGTTTGCATAATCTGGTATTGTTCCCTGATGTAACGAGTATGTGTATGTAATGACATAGTAACATAGTTTTTAAGGTTGAAGGAAGACTTTAAGTCCATCTAGTTCAACCCATAGCCTAACATGTTGATCCAGAGGAAGGCAAAAAAAAACCATGTGGCAACACTAAGCTCCACATTGGGGGAAAAAAATTCCTTCCTGACTCCAGATACGGCAATCATACTCACCACGCAGACTCTGGATGTGGGCACGGATGGCGGCGATGCGGTCCCTCGCCTTGTATTTCATATCTGCCACCTTTTTAATTATTTGTTTGGGCGTGCACTCAACTTGTAAATCTCGCAGCAGGGCACGCTGGACCTTGCGCACAATGCGCATCTTATGCAGCCGGGGGTGCTGGTGGGGTAACACACACCAGTAGTCCAGCCTGTCAAGGTGGTCAAACAGCAGGAGTAGCTCTGGCTCTCCCCATGCTGCAGAACGTTGCTCCGCTGGCATGTTTATGCATGGGACTGGACTCCACCTAGAATGCTGGCCCTGCTGCAAGAGGACGTCATGGCGCAAACTGTGGGTGCGGTGTTAACTTGTCATTCCGCAAAGGAGTCGCCCACAAATAGTGGCTGAGGCCAGGGCACGCAACGACGTCATGAAATATGCAAAGCCCAACGCCATGTCGCTCATGCACACACACACAGTGCCAGAAGCTTTCAGGCACTTTGGATATACCGTATATACTCGCGTATAAGTCGAGTTTTTCAGCCCAAAAATTGGGCTGCATCAGCGACGGGGGGATGCCGTGCATATTGCACTACACTGGCCCCCAGCAGTAATACACAGCCCCCCCTCCTTATTATGTGTCCCCCAGGCTGTGGCACCTATCAAAATAACAAACATTTTATACATCACCTTTCCGGCGCAGCTCCTCCGCTCCCGGCTTCTTCCTGCTTGTGTCGGTGTCATGTGACCGGGCGCAGCTGATGACATCATCTCCTGCGCCCGGTCACAGGACTAGAAGCCAGCACAAGCAGGAAGAAGAAGCCTGGACCGGAGGAGCTGCGCCGGAAAGGTGATGTATAAAATGTTTGTTATTTTGACAGGTGCCGCAGCCTGGGGGACACATAATAAGGAGGGGGGGCTGTGTATTACTGCTGGGGCCAGTATACCACCACTGGGGGCCTGTATACTACTGCAGAGGGGGCCTGTATACCACTGCAGAGGGGGCCTGTATACCACTGCAGAGGGGGCCTGTATACCACTGCAGAGGAGGCCTGTATACTACTGCACAGGAGGCCTGTATACCACTGCAGAGGGGGCCTGTATACCACTGCAGAGGGGGCCTGTATACCACTGCAGAGGGGGCCTGTATACCACTGCAGAGGGGGCCTGTATACCACTGCAGAGGGGGCCTGTATACCACTGCAGAGGGGGCCTGTATACCACTGCAGAGGGGGCCTGTATACCACTGCAGAGGGGGCCTGTATACCACTGCAGAGGGGGCCTGTATACCGCTGCTGAGGGGCCTGTATACTGCTGCTGAGGGGCCTGTATACCACCTCTGAGGGGCCTGTATACCACTGCTGAGGGGCCTGCATATCACTGCTGAGGGGCCTGTATACCACTGCTGAGGGCGCTATATACCAGTGACAGGGGCTATATAATAGGATGGGGGTGTGCTGCATTTCATACCCTAGGCTTATACGCGAGTCAATAACTTTTCCCAGCGTTTGGGGGCAAAAGTAGGGGGGTCGGCTTATACACGAGTATATACGGTAAATCAATACTTGGCGTCCCCACCCTTTTACCTTCACAACAGCATCAATTCTTCTAGGAATACTTGATCAGTTTTTTAACAAACTCTGCAGAGAGCTTTATACCCCCCCCCCCCCCCCCCCCAAAAAAAGGACATATTGACCAATGTGAAAATTGAAATATTTTTATTTTGAAGAATACAGATTCTTGGTGGATATAGGCTTGAGTAGATCAATCTACGTCTTGTAGTCATTCAAGACCTAATGATGATATTAAGATCTGACCTCTGTACTGGTGAACAGACGTTTTGGTGTGTTTTATTAAAGTGTGACTACTTCTGTCTGGTTGTTGTGATGTCATTTTCCTGGTGGTTTTAGTAAACCGGGAGCAAATAGTTCTCCGCTCTAAGGATGAGATTGTTTTATCCCTTCATGTCTTTTTCTCATTTGCTACGCCAAATGTTTTGCATAAATTGTAAATCATCACGGGTGATCTAATTTTGCCTAAGTTTATTTATTTTTTTTGTATGTGTATGTGTGTTTTTCGGTTAAAACATGGAAAAGATAAGACCAAATTTTATCACCAGATTTCAGGTAGCTTATGATTCTGAGAGTAAAGTCAGGCAAAAGCCAAAAAGAGTTAGCTATTGTCTCAACTGGTCTCAGTCAAGTGTCAACTGAACAAAGAATATGGGGTCAAAATGAATGAGCAAACTGGTGACCCAGCTAAGAACTGTAGGGTTAAATGCATGAGTTCCTGTCGAGAAGCCTTTCAACTTCGCAAAGAACTACAAGGTCCAAGTTGAGTTTGACAAAGAACACAATCAATGGAGAGTGACAGATTGGTCTAAAGCGGATGTCACACGCGTCAATATCGCTGTCAATGTCGCTCGTACGTCACGGATTTTCAGTCGCTCGAGCGACATAAAAGTGACGCAGGAGCGACATTGAAGCGTGTGACCAAGCGATGCAAGCAGCGACATGTCGCTGATCGCCGATCGCAGGTTTCACTGCCAGACGTAAAACCTGTCGCTCATTGCTCAGTAGACCTTGTGCATCGCTGCGTGTGACACTAAACTCAGCGATATATTTTCTATTTGGACAACGTACAAGCGACTAAATAAAATCGCTCGCAAGATGGCGACATCACCGCATCGCTGGGTCATATTGACGCGTGTGACATCTTACCTGCGATAATTCCACATGGCTCAGGCGATTAATAATTTGTGACGCATGAGCGATATTGCGGGCGACATTGACACGTGTGACAGGCCCTTAAAGGCCACTTTACACACACCAACTTATCTTGTCCAACTTCTGACCAACTTGCTGGTTGCAGTGAAATCATGGACACATTGTTCCATTGTACACAGTCACAAAAGGGAGCAATGTGTCCATGATTTCACTTCAACCAGCAAGTTGGTCAGAAGTTGGACAGATAAGTTGGTGTGTGTAAAGTGGCCCTAAGGCGTTGTGGTCAGATGAATCAAGTTCAATCTGTTATGGTACCTTTACACGCCGCGACGGCAGGCTGGATACATCGCGCTACAAGCTACAATTGTAGCTTGTAGCGTCCATATCGCCTGTAGTAGCGGCGTCTGAAGAGGCGACGCTACAGCCGGCGACAGATACATCTGTTTATGGGCTCTGCTCATAAACTTAAGGCAACATCGCCGATTGTAGCGAGCTGTATCGGCGTGTAAAGAAGCAACGGAAGGCAACTCTGGACACCCGGCGATGTGGCTGCCATGTATCTAAGGCGTGACACAGTCGCCATGTTACCGCGCCCCATCTGCGATCATTGGAGGTCGCTCCTGCTTTATGATTGGTAGTCGCAGCATAGGGCGGGATATTTAAGGAGCTGACCAGTCACACTACACAATTACTCGAGCGTGCTGTATTAACCAGCCTCCTGCGATGCCTGGCCAATCCTGATGATATTGCGCTGTCCTATCATCGTACGGACGGCTCGTAATCCAAGATTGTTGCACGCCTATGTGCTATCCCTGCTGCACCGGGTCCGCCCATAGTAGCTTGTTGGAGCGGTGTGTAAACATGGTACGCTACGCTACAGCTGGCTACTTGAGACACCCGGCGATGTAGCTAGCTATAGATGTAGCGTGGCGTAGCGCACCTTGTCGCGGCGTGTAAAGAGGGTGCGTTGACCGTTTGTAGCCGTTTGAGCGTGCTCGTGCACGTGAAGTAGCGCGATGTATCCAGCCTGCCGTCGCGGCGTGTAAAGGTACCATTAGATATTGATGGCAAGCCCTATATATACTGTGAAATTGGAAAACGTAATGATTTAAGTTACAAAACACCTACAGTGAAACATGGTTGTGGCAATGTCATGGTTTGGGGCTGTATTTGTGCATGTGCCATTGGCCTTCTGCAGAGTACTGATGGAAATATGAATGTTACTATGTAAAAGGATACACTAGAGAATGTAATGCTGCCAAATGGTAAAACCATGGCAGGCAGGGGCTGGAAAATCCAGCAAGACAATGATCCTAAGCACACATTCAATTTAGTAAAAAATTGATTAGCAAAGAAAAATGTTTGCCTGGTACAATGGCCAAGCCAATCACCTGATTTAAACACTATAGCGCATCTTTGGGATGAATTGGGGTGATGATTTGGGGCCCATAACCATAATAATAACGATGAATTGTTTGCAGACTTCCAAATGGATTGGAGCAAGATACCTCAAGTTGTCTTCAATGCCCCATTGGTGTGGTGCAGTAATTAAAGCAAGAGGTTATGCTACAAAATACTAAAGGGCCCGTTATACGCTACAATATCGTTAACGATATTGTTAGTACATCACAGCTTTTGGGGCGGAGCAACGACGTTGTAACGACTTTGTTGCGTCTGACCCGTAGATATGACCAACGATAAGTCTGCTGATCGTTGATCGCAGGTTTGAGAACAGGACCATAAATCAGTCGTTAATCGTACGTTCAATCTGCTGCATCGTCGTGTGTGACACCGTTGATAACTATCTCATTTACGACTTCGCCTATTCAGAAATGAAGGATGTAGGCGACCAAACGACCGCAAGTATTGTTCACTTATAGCGGAATCGTTGCTGCGTCGTTCACAATATCTGTACGTGTGACACCTCACCAGCGATCATTGTGTGGCGCCTCTGAGACCAGGGTGGCCACAGGTAAGAACTGCAGCCAGGGAGGTGGAGACAGTTTTGCACAAACACCTTCATAAACACACCCACAGACACAAGACCCAACCCGGAGCCCGGGACTCTAGGCGGGAAAGGGGTGGTAGGGCCAGTCACAATGGGTGGAATGTAGGCAAGGTGACGGACTGGGTACATAAGGGGAAAACCAAGAAGTAGCAGTAGTAGGCCAGGGGGTGCCGAGCAGTAAAGCCCGAGAGGAGCTGAGCACCGGACCAGTGCAGCTGGATCCTGGGAAAACGGCAGCGTTGCCAGAAAACGACTGAAATGAGGGATCCCCTATGTACGCCGTACGTAGTCACAAGGGTAGGAAAGAGCCTGGTGATCCCCTGAAACATAGGGACACTGAAAGGCTAGGCTGGGACCAGAGAGTCGGCTCTGAGGTGACCGTAGCTACAGGCAGGATCACAGACATTCCGGCAGGGAGATGCAGATTCCAAGTCTGCTTTCCTAACACAGTGCTATGAGACACAGCAGCGTATTAGGACTCAACTACACCCGGTGATAGGGTCTCAGTAAAAGAACCCATGCTGCCTGTCATACGGCACGCAGGAAGAATTAGAGGAAGAAAGCCTGAATGGTATCAGGAAGGAGAAGGGTCTTAAGACAGAGACCTGGCTGTAGAAGGGTTAATTGACTGTGTGGAGTTAACTGTGTGGAACAGCTTTGTGCACCGTCTGAATTGTGAACTGTACTGTGAACAACTTAAGTAAAACCCTGTGAACCCTGCCAGTGTCTCCAGTGTGTGATTCCCTGCATGTTGAACTGTTGACACCCTTTCAGGAGCAGCCCGATCCACGGCGGGCTCATCCATCTGGCTGCAGCACCATCCATCCTCCTGGCATTAGCAAGCAGCAGCGGTGGTCTCCATTGACCACAACCCGTGGGTGGCGTCATGACTATCCCTGTAATTAACCCCTTTTACTTGTGGGCTCGGGACACAGTCCGGACCAAGACCGCCGTGATAACCCCCGTGATACCCGGTCAAGTACAGAGTACCCCGTCCCAGTAGGCTCGACAATTGAACGTTGTTCAAGCGATCCAGGTCAAGTCGGATTGTTGGTCTAATCACTGAGACATCGAAGCATGTAACGGGCCCTTACGTTATGGCCAGGGCTTCTGAGCTGGAGTTCGAGTCTGTGCCCATTTTGGTGGTGGAGTCATTATAAAATGGATCGACTCAGACTCCTAAAATATAAAGTAAATTGGGTGCAGTAATTCAATGTAGTATGTGCTGAATATTCTGAATCATTATGTTCTATCATAATGACTAAAGCCTGATGTTCATTGTACTACAATAAATGTATCACTTAAACATGAGCCATGTACAGTTGTGGCCAAACTGTTTTTTCATTGAAGACAAATTAAATGAAGATAATAATACCAAAGAATTTGTGATTGCAATCATTTTCAGAAAGAAACTGAGTATTATGTGACAGAATTGCAGGGGTGTCAATACTTTTGGCCACAACTGTATTAGGGAGTTGGTGTCATAGAGTCTGAGTCAGGGAAATTGAGGAGTTGGAGTCATAGGTTTGGCTTGCTGACTCCACAGCCCTGGTTTTGGCATAGTAAATTAATTCTGTTTTGATCAATAAATAGTATATGCAAAATATACAAAACGTCTGGCAGTCAGGTTTCTTTAATTAAATGACCATACCTACATTTAAAAGTATTATTTTTTTTAATTAAGGTTTTGCATATGTTGACAACTTAAAGGGAACCAACCACCTCAGATCACCCTATGGCGGCCGTCACACGCTGAGATATCTCTAGCGATATTGTAAGCGATCACGTGCACGCGCGATCGCTTACAATATCGCTCACATCGCTGGTGAGCTGTCACACAGACAGACTCACCAGCGATGTGGATCCGCGATCTCGCTGGTAACTATGGTACACATCGGGTAACTAGGCGCCGCGCGTCGCTTAGTTACCCGACGTGTACCATAGTTACCATCTCCCAGCATAGGCTCTGCGCTGGGAGATCGTTCATCGTGGTGTTATACACCACGATGAAGCAGATCGTGGCATCGTTCATCGCTAGATCTGAGCTCCGGAGCTCAGATCTGCGATGTCACGATCAAGCGATTTCACATCGTAAATCGCTTGATTACATGCAACGATTTCTTGCCCGATATCGCTTAAGCGATCAAAAAGGAGATCGCTTAAACGATATCGGGCAAGAAATCGTTCCGTGTGACGGCCGCCTAATACACAGTTAGTACATGTCCCTGCACCCTAAGGATACCTTTCCAGCACTGTTTTTGTGTAAAATCTTGCATTAGTATAACTGATATAAAGAGTTTATAAACTTACTAGCCTGGAGACATCTGGGCGTATCCCTCCTTCTGTTATACTTCAGGGCTGTGCATTCATTGCATGGCTGTGCTCCCCCTCCCTCTGTGCAGAGGAGATAACGATCACGCCCATCAAGGCAGGGCAGCAGGCACGGAGGGAGGGGGAGCACAGACATGCAATGCATCTTCTTTATATCATTTATACTAATGCAAGATTTTACACAAAAAAAGTATTGGAAAGGTATCCTTAGGGTGCAGGGACATGTACTAACTGTGTATTAGGGTGATCTGAGGTGGTTGGTTCCCTTTAATGCACTTTCAATTCATCACCAGGAAAATGACATCACAACAACCAGACAGAAGTAATCACACTTTTGCTTTAAAAAAAAACAAAAAAAAAAAAAAACCTTTTGGTTGCCACTGTATCATCACTTCCAGGATGCCTTGTTCTTTACACTTAAGTTGATAATTACATTTACTTGATTTAGGATCATTATCCAGTTGAAGAAGAAATTTGGAGCCACTCAAATTTCTACCTGATGGTGTTGCACAATTAAAAAGTATCTGCCTGTATTTCTCAGCATTGAGAACACCAAGAAATGCAATGTTGATAACCGTAGATGCAGTGGTCAACCAAAGAAATGTAGCCCAGTAAATGAAAGACACTATGCTTACTTCACGACAGATTGCTCAAAACTAGCATTAACCAGTGGCACCCAGCTATACCCATCTACTGTTTAGAGAAGTATGGCCAGAGATTATGTCCATGCTTTGACATGTGATTCATGAATGCCAAGTTACTCAACTATGTACAAAAACATAGGAACAAGGGGCAGAAAAACAAAGGGGTGCTTTTAAATATATATCATAACAGGGGTGTAATTCAGCCAGTTCTTAAGGCTGGAATAACACTGTCCATGTGATATGCAACTAAATTGGACGTGTCATGGATGATTAACTTGGAATGGCCTCCCCCTCTCTGGATGGGTATGTCAGCTGCTTGTGTTTCTAAGCAGCTCCACACTCCCCTCCTGACAGGGGAGAGCAATTCCGAGTTAATCATCCGTGACACGTCCGACTTGGCTGTATATCACACGGTTAGTGTGATTCCAGCCTAACAATTCCCCAAACCAGTAGTTAAAATCATTGCAGAACTGGCAAAAAGAACTGCCCCGATCCGGTAAGGTTTCTCAGGGGGCAGCACAATCATTCTGTAACTAAAGCACTGACTGTGCTGTCCCCTCAGAGATGGCACTGAACGCTGACTGCAGGTTGTCAGGAGCATTTTGCTATGGCGGAGAAACACTCACCTGTCCTGCAACCAGCGGAGAAGGGAAGAAAGCAGCAGAGCCCTCCCCTTTATCAGAGTCGCAGCAAGAAGACTGGCTCCACTCCCTCCAATTAGTATTTCCCATCCTTGCTTCTCCACAATCAGAGGGGGCAGAGCCAGTGATAAGCAAGCAGAGAGGCATAAGAAAGAAAACTGCTGGAGAGAGAAAAAAATGGAAGAAGTAATGAGAGTGGGGTTGGACACAAAATACAGGCAGAAAACAAGGGAGAGACAAGCAGGCACAAAAGACACAGGTGAGGGGTCTGTATGTGAAGGCCCAGTTACACACACAGATAATTGTGCAGAGATTGTTCACATATCTCTGGTTGCAGTGAAATCATGGACACATTGTTCCATTCTGTGGCCGTGTACAAACGGAACAATGTGTCCATGATGTCACTACAACCAGAGATCTGTGAACAATGTCTGCACAATTATCTGTGTGTGTAACTGGGCCTTAAGACATTCACTGTCTCCTAACCCAATTTCCTTAAAGTGTTGTCCAGACTATGTTCAAATAATTTTTATTCGAGTTTCAATAAATCAAGTACAAAGTATAATAATCAAATACAGTCGTACAGCAAACCAATAAGTAGAGAAGTCAAAAGTATAATATGAAGAGATTACCTTATTACAATCAATTTCATCAAATACAGAACACCAAAAGAGAACAATGAAAGTAAACAGGGAAACAAAGAATTACACATCTCCAAATAATACTTTGGGAAGTAATTATGAAATAGTATAACTAAAGGCAATCAATACTAAGGACCAAGAATCTCAAGCTAAGTCAAGTTATGAAGAACTGCTCTTCAGCAGATAAACATAAGGGAGAGAGGAAAGGAAATGAAGGGGGGGAAAGGTAGCTATAGACACTTACTATAGTACAAGCTATAGACAATGAATCCATCATACAGTCCAGTGGTGAAGCCTAGAGAAAGTTATCTGGGGGACTTTGGCTGACTTTAAGAACGGAGATGGAAATTTTATATTCCACAATGCCCATTTCTTCTGATATTTGGTTTGTAGGCCATTTCTAATAGCGAATGAATATTCAAAAGAATTATGAGATGCAATTCTGTCTATGACATCCTGTATAGATGGGACTGTAGACTCTCTCCAAAGTGATGAATGCGGTTATTAATCGCATTCATCAGTGTTGGACTACTCATTATTGTTTGGTGAATGTATTTCTCCTGTTCGCAGGAAAGGGAAGTGACCCACCCTTCCCCTATGAGTAGTCCACACACAAGCTGTTTCACAGGTAAAAAGCCCACAGAGTGGAGTCCTGGCTGGAGCCTGGGTGGAGGTATGTTCACACACTCAGGTTTTAAATGCACACATCAGCTAGGGACTGTCTCGCTAGGGCAACCGTGACGAGGTGAGACAGCTTACGTATATTTTTTGCAAAAAACGTACAGACCAATAGCCCTGTTTTTGATACTTTTTTGATAGCACTTGCTACAAACTGGAAAAAATATTTATTATAAACAGAGAGCTTTTTTTGTGTGATTCCTGTGCGGATTTTTTGCACTGATTTTTTGCAGATTTTCTGGTGGTGGATGAATGCGGTTATTAATCGCATTCATCAGTGTTGGACTACTCATTATTGTTTGGTGAATGTATTTCTCCTGTTCGCAGGAAAGGGAAGTGACCCACCCTTCCCCTATGAGTAGTCCACACACAAGCTGTTTCACAGGTAAAAAGCCCACAGAGTGGAGTCCTGGCTGCAGCCTGGATGGAGGTATGTTCACACACTCAGGTTTTAAATGCACACATCAGCTAGGGACTGTCTCGCTAGGGCAACCGTGACGAGGTGAGACAGCTTACGTATATTTTTTGCAAAAAACGTACAGACAATAGCCCTGTTTTTGATACTTTTTTGATAGCACTTGCTACAAACTGGAAAAAATATTTATTATAAACAGAGAGCTTTTTTTGTGTGATTCCTGTGCGGATTTTTTGCACTGATTTTTTGCAGATTTTCTGGTGGTGGATGAATGCGGTTATTAATCGCATTCATCAGGTTGGACTACTCATTATTGTTGGTGAATGTATTTCTCCTGTTCGCAGGAAAGGGAAGTGACCCACCCTTCCCCTATGAGTAGTCCACACACAAGCTGTTTCACAGGTAAAAGCCCACAGAGTGGAGTCCTGGCTGGAGCCTGGATGGAGGTATGTTCATACACTCAGGTTTAAATGCACACATCAGCTAGGGACTGTCTCGCTAGGGCAACCGTGACGAGGTGAGACAGCTTACGTATATTTTTTGCAAAAAAACGTACAGAGCAATAGCCCTGTTTTGATACTTTTTTGATAGCACTTGCTACAAACTGGAAAAAATATTTATTATAAACAGAGAGCTTTTTTTGTGTGATTTCTGTGCGGATTTTTGCACTGATTTTTTGCAGTCTCTCCAAAGTGAGGCAATCATAGTTTTTGCTGTTAAAAGAATATGAATCGTAAGTGGCCTTATACGTTTTGGAAGAGAATCCAACCCAACCAAAAGCAACGCTAACTCAGGAGATAGAAGAACCTCAATTCCAGAAATATCTTTAATTAGATGCCTTATGTCTCTCCAAAATTTTTTAAGGAATTGACATCCCCAGAACACATGAGTCAGATCAGCAGTTTGGTTACAGTTCCTCCAGCACATCGGGGAGTTGAGTGAATTAAACTTATTTCGCTTCAACGGAGTAAGATACCATCTTGAATACAATTTAAATTGGGTCTCAATAAGGGAGATGCACGGTACCTGTGTATACATAAGATCAAAGGACTTGCCAAGTTGTTCAGTATTTATAGAGATGTTCAGGTCTTTCTCCCATGCTACTACATTTGAAAGTGTTGTCCAGTCTAAATCCTCAAGTCTTCAGTCCATCTAAATGTTGATCCATGTGACTTCAGATTTGTGAGTCCTCACATTGTATGCCCTGTGCACTGTAAGTATTTTCCAGTATCCAAGCCAGGAACGTGGCTACAAATATGTGTGTGATATGCAGACTCCTAGCCAGATTCTGATTGCTTCCTATCTCATGCATTCAGTGAGGCCGGACACTTCTAGCCGTATTCTGGCGGGAGTTTGCATAATGCATATTTGCGGGCACATGACCGCTGTCCCCTGTACTGCATCGGTGAATCGTCAAAGTTCATAGTACATACAATGTGATTATTTACAAGTCTGTAGTCATATAGAGTGACTGCAGCCTTGAAGATTTAAACTGGACAAACCTTTGAATCAATATATGACGTGCATTTACATCATATGGTGCTGACTTGATGCAGGCTCAAACACTGAGCCTGCATTTTTTCCAGCAGACAATATCTGTGTTTTTTCTGCCATCATCGCCCTATAACAGTCATGGGTTGAGGGCAGCTCTCCTGTGGTAATGACGCTGAACGCGTCATTTCCAGAACGACGGGCCCCATCGCAACCTGATAATTACCTTAGCAGCACATAACGCTGCTAAGCGGGGCCCCATAGAACCGCGCCTAGCAGCGCACAGCGCTGCTGCTGTATTAAATATCAGGTTGCTATGAGACCCGCGGTTCCGGAAATGACGCGTTTAGCGTCATTACCACAGGAATCCTGCATAGCAGAGCGGAGGGAGCCAGGCTGGTGGCGCAAAATTTGATTTCAATATCACGCCCATCGGAGTGTGATAAAGGATCATGGAGGCTGCAAACCAAAACACCCAGGGAAACTATTGCATATAGCCCCCGCTTCATTATCATCCTAATGAGTAAGCATAAAAACGTTTTTTAGAACATTGAAAGCAAGCATTTAGCAGAGAGAAGCAGGGGCAGACCTAACGTGGTGCAGCTGGTTCAGCAGCACTAGGGCCCCGACCGGGTAGGGGGCCCCTCAAGCCTACAGGGGGGCCCCCAGCCGACCCCCATGTCTCTGTGGCAGAGGAGAGGGGGTTAACTGAGGGAAGCTTCCTGCTTCCCTCAGCTGAACCCGTCCCTCCTCTCCAGCCCCGGGACCCAGATCTACAATGCGGCGCAGGTAAGAGCCGCACGGTCCACCCTGACAACCGACCCCCCCGCTCCTCGCCTGACTCTGCCAGCAAACCCCGCAACCCCGGTCCTCGTCTAAGGCTGCACCAGGGCCCGGCAGGCTGAAGGTCCACCACTGGAGAGAGGGATGGTTATAATGGTGATTGGAAGGTGACGGGATATTTATTGATAGGTTAGGTGGCTTTCAGGAGGTGACCGGTTCCCTTGAAGCCACACCCCATGTTTAAACAGCTGAAAATAGGAAAACATTCCTCCTATTAATTAAAGCTTCCTTGACTGTGTAAAAGAGAGGGGTCATTGCCTCTGTATTCTACCCTAGTACATTAAATAGTGCCAATCTATTGTTAGTGCCTTTCTGCAAATTATACAGGGTTGGCCATTTCTACGGATGCTGCACCTAAATAAAATGGGAATGGTTGGTGATATCAACTTCCTGTTTGTGGCACATTAGTATATGGGAGGGGAAAAACGTTTCCAGACGGGTGGTGATCATGGCGGCCATTTTGAAGTCAGTCATTTTGAATCTAACTGTATTTTTTTCAATGGGAAGAGGGTCATGTGACACATCAAACATATTGAGAATTTCATAAGAAAAACAATGGTGTGCTTCGTTTTAACGTAACTTTATTTCATGAGTTATTTACAAGTTTATGACCACTTATAAAATGTGTTCAAAGTGCTGCCCATTGTGTTGGATTGTCAATGCAACCCTCTTCTCTCACTCTTGACACACTGATAGCAACACTGCAGAAGAAATGCTAGCACAGGCTTCCAGTATCCATTGTTTCAGATGTTGCACATCTCGTATCTTCACAGCATAGACAATTGCCTTCAGATGAGTGATGAGGCAAACTTTTTTGGGAATGGTGAAGTTAAAGAGGACCTGTCACACCCCTGATGCTATGCTAACTGAATGCAGCATGTCTGCTGCATTCAGGGAATGGGTCCCTCATGCCTCTAGCCTCCCCTCTTTATAAAGTGTACAGATAAGGAGTCCAGAGGGACTTACTCAGTCATCACTATTGCTGGTGTCCTCCCCACCTCCAGCCTTCTGTTTACCACCTCCAGCCCTCTTTTGTTCAGCCTCCTGTATGTGTCATTGCTGAGGGCTGGAGGTGGCATACAGAAGGCTGGAGGCAGGGAGGACACCAGCAACAGCGATGACTCATTACTGAGTAAGTCCCTCCGGACTCCTTATCTGTACACTTTATAAATTCTTTTTAACAGCTTACAGAGACATGGGGGACCCATTCCCTGAACGCAGCAGACACGTTGCATTCAGTTAGCATAGCACCAGGGGGGTGACAGGTCCTCCTTAACAAACAAAACCACAGCTATTGGTCTGACACTAACTTACAGTGGATAGATCCCTCGAAGACTGTTGGAATACAAAAATTGAGATATGGTGTGATATATGGGGTACAAAGGGTACAAAGATAGTGGGGCCATTCTTCATCAATGGAAACCTTAATGCCACTGAATATCTGAATTGTGTAGCAATTTCAAATATCCAGTGGCATTGAGGTTAAAGGTGTGGGAAGTAAGAATCATTCTTTCCACAAATGTATAGGCTCTGATTCTAGGACACGTGCATTGCCTCAGAAACAAGGTGAGCCCCCAACAGAGAAGTCACCCGGCCTCATTATACACCTTGCACACCGCTATCTTGTGTATTATTAAGGTTTGTGTTCACACAGCTGCACCTAATATTGAAACTACAGTCCCCCACCTCCCATAATGTGCTATTTCCGTCTGTACATCAGGTTGTGTTTATCATATGTTCCCTCCTCCAGCTAGGTGCTTCCTCCACTGCCCTTCCCACCAAGTGACCCCCTGACACACAAACCCATGGTCCTGGCCTAGCAGAAAAAAATACAGTCAAATGTGAATGCCTGTCCAAAACTGTAAGCTTGAGCTACCTTTCCTTTTTTTTTTTTTTTTGCCTCTGCATCAGTTTAAACAGATGGGTTTACAGTGTCCTATAATTGCTGACTCAGGTCATACAGTCATCTGCTGTGTGTGCTTGAGAACTAAGAATTTTGATTACATGACAAAGTGTTCATTTGCAGGCAGGTATAAGTGTCTGTATATGTATATGTGCATATGTTCACATTATTTATTTTATTTACTGTGTATTTCATGTGCACAACCTTACACTTTCCTGCAAATGACCTTTTTGTCATGTACGGTATATACTCGAGTATAAGCCGAGTTTTTCACAATTTTTGTGCTGAAAAGTCCCCCCCTCTGCTTATACTCGAGTCACTGTGTATTTGCTTGGGGGGGTGGGGGGTGGGCTGTGCCCGGGGGCTGGAGGAGGCAGGAGGGGGCCACAGTGACCGCGGGTGGTCACGTGGGGCCGCCTCATTAATGTAATGAATATGCACAGCATCCCCCCGTCCATCAGCGGCGGGGGAAGCGGTGCATATTGCACTACACTGGCCCCCATTAGAGATCGACAGCCCGCCCTCCTTAGTATGTGTCCCCCAGGCTGTGGCACATATTAAAATAACAAACAAATTTCATACATCCGGTGTACAGGGAGCCTGTATACCACCACTGCACAGGGTGCCTGTATACCACCACTGCACAGGGTGCCTGTATACCACCACTGCACAGGGGGCCTGTATACCACCACTGCACAGGGGGCCTGTATACCACCACTGCACAGGGGGCCTGCATACCACCACTGCACAGGGGGCCTGTATACCACCACTGCACAGGGGGCCTGTATAGCACCACTGCACAGGGGGCCTGTATACCACTGCACAGGGGGCCTGTATACCACTGCTGAGTGGCCTGATACGAGGGAGGGGGCTGTATAACACTGCTGAGGGGCGCTATATACCAGTGACTGGGGGGCTATATAATAGGATGGGGGTCTGCTGCATTTCATACCCTAGGCTTATACGCGAGTCAATAACTTTTCCCAGCTTTTGGGGTCAAAAGTAGGGGGGTCGGCTTATACACGAGTATATATGGTACCTTAAAGATATATATGTGTCGGAGGAGTTTACAGATGACAGCTGCTATTAAGATGACAGCTGCTATTAAGCAGTCCTTTCATATCTTCACATGGCACTTTGAAAGAAACAGTTAAAAAATTTACAACCACATGGTTGTGGCGTCGTAAAAAGGCGCATAAAATATTTGCTAGAGGAGTACAGGAGCTGTGTGATTGGCCTTGGATCCATGTATTTCCGCACCATTGGGGAGCTCGCAAAGACAATGATAATGAAGCGCGCATCAGAATAAAAAAAATAAATAAAAATGGCTACTTGGCCACGCACATCCAATCACCATTGCCTACTAGCCACCAATCAACATAGGTGGGCGGCTTAAAAAATACAAAATCGGCACACCTACGGACTTCCTGGAACAACCATACAATCGGGCTCCAAATCGTTGTTGGGCCGTCACACAGCACGATCTGGTCAGATCGAAGATCCAATATTGGCCAGTTGGAGAGCCTGCCCAATTCCCCAACGATATCGGTTTTGCATCGTCCTGGCATCGCATTGCTCATTTACACCACACAACGCACGAACGATATCGGCGCCAACGCACGAACAATGTGACTTTTTATCGTTGTTGGACAACGATATCGGGACGTGTAAAGCGGCCATAAGAGGAGGAAATTTGGATCAGAAGTTGGCTTAAACAGAGAGTCGTTGGATTTATAGGTTGGGGACTCTGGCACCAAATAGGTTACATGAAAGTTTTGGATTTGGCACCTTTTTATAAGGATAGCAGTAGGGTGTCATTTTTAGGGGTATGGGGAAGACTATTGGGTTGGTGACTAATTTTATTTTGTTTTATGTTCATTTAGAATCTTTGATGTCTTGATGTAAGTACCTCCATGGTAACGAAAAGAGAGGTAGAAGAATTGCAACCATTTAAGGAGATCATAATGAAGCTACATGTGAAGATCACCATAGAGGATTATGTATATTAATATGTAAGATTTAATGTGGGGGTTTTAGGAGGCCTATGGGAACATATAGGTATAATATAATTGAAGAATGCACTTTAATAGGTATAAGTGCGTATATATCTACCCACTTTAATGGGTATTCTTATCAATTTAATGCACGAGCACTGTCATGGGTATAAGCAATATAAGAGGTTAATTCCCATAATTGAGTATTGTTAAAGGGAACCTGACCCCTAAAAATCAGCCCCCAGTTTATTTATACCTGTCCCTGCACCACCAGTATAGCAGTGTAGGCATCCCTTTGTGTCAAAAATGGGTATTTGTAAAGTTTATAAAACAGCTTTTTCTCCCATCGCCTTCCACGACAGCATTGGAGGATGTCGTCCACGCCCTATTGGGGGACAGGAACACAGAGAGGTTAAAAGCCCCTCCCCTTCCTCCGCACTCCAGTGTCTTCCTGTCCGCTTTGGGGCATGGAGAGGTTCCAGTGCTGTCAGGCCGGCAGGGGCAGCATTTGGTAGACTTACGGCCGGGCCAGAGATGGGCGTCGGGGGCGACCTCCTCCTCCTTCTCGGGCTCCCATGTGGGACCTTGCGGCCTTCCTGCGTCCTCCGGGGCAAAGCAGGCCGTTTTCGGAGCGCCGGAGGCCTGTCTCAGCTCTCCGGCGTCTCCCTCCTCCAGCTGCGGTTCCGGGAGCGCGCGCCGTGAGTGCCGCGACGTCACTTCCGGTTTCGGGTGACGTCACTTCCGGTTTTCGGCCGGCGGCTCCTGTGCGTTCGGCGGCGGCTTGGGCGCGGCTCCAGGGGCCCGGCAGGCCTATCGCACGCTTCTGCCTGCGGCCAGTGACCGGGAGGAGGGAGGGAACAGCTGTTTCGCGTTGGGGGGCACGGTGCTTAGGGATAAGTACCCGCCGGAAGACTACACCCAGGTAAGGAGATCCCTGAAGATGGAGGGTGTTAGATCTTCCTCCTCTGCCTCTGCAGAGCCCAGCGTTCCCCCAGCTCCTGTAAGTGTCTTGGGGGTGGTCACTGCGGTAGGGGGCATTAGATCCCTTCACTCACTCTGAGTCCCCTTCTTTCCCCTTTTTCTATAGGGAGACAAGGGCCCCCCTGTTAAAAGCAGCAAAACCCCTTCCAGAAAATGTGGCATCTGCGGCATGAAACTTCCTTCTTCCTGTAAAAAGAAGTTGTGTCAGCCGTGTACTGACGGTGTGGTCAGGGAAGAATCCCCGTCCCTGCTTGAGGAACTCCAGTCCATGGTTAGACACGAAGTTCAAGCAGTTAGACAGGAGGTGCAGGCTTCTATCTCAGCCTTGCCAGTTTTTGCTGCAGCATCCAGGCCTTCCCCTCCAAAAAAGCGGAAGTTCCAGGACTGTAATTCGATGGCTTTCATGGAGGCTGTCCAGAGCTCTGCGTCTGAGGACGGCGAGGATGTTGCCTCTGTTGCCTCTACACAGGCACGAGATTCTGGACACTACTATTTTTCCTCTGAGTCCATGGGGGAATTGCTGGACGCTGTCCGTAGCACCATGGGGGTTGAGGAGGTGGAACCCCCTTGTTCAGTGCAGGACGACATGTTCAGAGGCTTACGGGCTAAGCGGCAGTTGGGCTTCCCTGTCCATGAGGTCATCCGGGAGCTTGTCCACCGGGAGTGGGAGTCGCCAGAAAATAGGCTGATCACCCCTTCCGAGTTGAAACGGCGGTTTCTCTTGGAGGGTGCTGACTTTGTCGGGGATGTTCCAAAGGTGGACATCCAGGTGGCCAGGGTGGCTAAAAAGACCGCCTTACCGTTTGAAGATTCCTCCCAGTTGACGGACCCCTTCGATCGTAAGATGGAGCGTGTTCTCAAAAAATCCTGGGAGGCGGCCGCTATGTCTTTGAAAGTGAATATTGCATCGACATGTGTGGCCAGATCTCTCTTTAAGTGGATCTCCCAGCTGGAAGATCACATCCTGCAGGGTACTTCCAGGGAGGAGCTCTTGGATTCTGTTCCACTCCTGAGGCGTGCTACAGGCTTCCTGGCTGATGCCTCGGCAGAGTGGGTCCGCATTGGCGCCAGGAGTGCAGTGTTGTCCAACACGGCTCGCAGAGCGGTGTGGCTTAAGATGTGGAATGGGGATGTCACGTCTAAACTTAAGCTGTGTGGCATCCCTTTTCAGGGGTCTTATGTGTTTGGTCCGGCATTGGATGACATCTTGGAAAAGGTGTCAGACCGGAAAAAGTGTCTCCCTGAACAGAAGCCCTTTCGGAAGCAGTCCTTTCGGTCCGAGCGTAGCCAGCCCTCCCAGTATAGCGGGACGGGTAAATCCGGTCGCTGGGCCTACCAGAAAGGTGACAGAAACCGTAATATCTTGCTCCCCCAGCACCGAAGTCAGGGGGCGGGGGCCCAGCCGGGCTCTAAGCAATGACGCCGGACCCATTGCTGGGCGGCTCTTGAGGTTTCTTCCCCAGTGGGAAGCAATCTCCTCATGCCCGTGGATCCTCTCGACCATTCGGGAGGTCTGCGGTTGGAATTCGAGAGTCAGCCTCCTTCATGTCTGCGGATCACTCCTCTTCCCCTAGGGGACTCTCGCGCACTGTTTTTGTCGGGTCTGCAAGACCTGTTAGGTTCCGGCGTGGTGTCTCCGGTCCCTCCAGGAGAAGTGGGCCAGGGGCACTACTCCAGGTTGTTTGTGGTGCGAAAGCCCTCCGGGGCGCCCCGTATCATCTTCAATTTAAAACTTCTCAAATCGTCATGTTCTTTACAGGCGATTCAAGATGGAATCCGTCCGCTCGGCGATTCCCCTGATCGGGCAGGAGTACATGATGGCCACCATCGACCTCCAGGACGCATACTATCACGTCCCCATTCACCCGTCTCACAAACGCTTTCTGCGCTTCGCGATCTCCGGGGCAGGTGGGACGGGCCATTATCAGTTCAATGTGCTGCCGTTCGGGATTTCGTCAGCCCCCAGGGTTTTTACCAAACTCATGGGGGAGGTGATGGCATTCCTCCAGTCTCAGGGCTTGTGCGTGATTCCCTATCTAGACGACATGCTTGTGGTGGCTCCTTCGGCAGATGTCCTGCGCACCCATGTTTCCAGAACCTTGGAGATTCTTCAGGGTCTGGGGTGGGTGCCCAATCTTCGGAAGTCGGAACTGGTTCCGGCGACCCGCCGTCAATTTTTAGGAGTCTTGCTGGACTCCTCAAAACAGACCTCGTTCCTTCCTGTCGCACACCGGCTTCTGCTCCGCGACAAACTGACCCGCTTCCGTGCTCGGGGGTCCCCCACCTTGCGGGAGGCAATGTCCCTGTTGGGATCCATGACGGCCTGCATTCCATCAGTGGCTTGGGCTCAGGCTCATTCCCGTCTGCTTCAGGAACACATTCTGTGCTCCTGGGACAGGCACCAGGATTCCCTGAACTCTCGGGTCCAGACCCGGGGGCAGGTGGTGGCCTCCCTTTCCTGGTGGATGCCAGCGGGTCCGGTTGGGGAGCGATGGTGGATCACGTGCCGTTCCAGGGGGTTTAGAGTCAATCGATCAGTCTTCAATCTTCGAACTTCCGGGAACTTCTGGCAGTGGAGGAGACGCTTCATGCTGCAGTTCACGTCCTACAAGGGCATCACTGTCAAGGTTCTGTCGGACAATGTAACTACGGTGGCCTTCTTGCGCCACCAAGGTGGTACTCGGGGCAGCCACTTGTAGGTGCTCGCAAGACGAATATTTTCCTGGGCGGAGCGCCATCTTCTCTCCTTGTCAGCTGTTCATCTACGAGGAGCAGACAATGTACAGGCAGATTTTTTGAGCCGCACGAAGGTCCACCCTGGCGAATGGAGCCTCCATCCGGACGTGTTTCGCTCTCTTACGGACAGGTGGGGAGTCCCGTCAATCGACCTGTTTGCATCAAGAGCAAATGCCAAGGTGCCAACGTTCTTTTCCCTGAGTCGGTCAGATCATCCTCTGGGGCTGGACGCCTTCGCCCATCGCTGGGACTTCCAGTTGGTGTATGCATTTCCTCCGATCCCGCTGCTCCCCAAGACTTTGCAGAAGATTCGGACGGAGGGGGTGACGGCTATCCTGGTGGCTCCCCTGTGGCCCAAACGGGCATGGTACGGCGCTCTCCACGACCTGTGCCTGGAGGGTCCGATTCGGTTGCCCCACAACCTCGACCTACTGTCCCAGGGTCCTCTATTTCACCCGGACCCTCAGTGGCTCAATCTGGCGGCCTGGCTATTGAGGCCGAGATCCTGAGGTCCAAGGGTCTCTCCCAAGCAGTGATCCGCACGCTTCAGCAGAGCAGGAAGCCCGTGACGAACGCTATTTATGGGAAGGTTTGGAAACGCTTTCTGTCCTGGTGTGCTCCTTCCGTTCCGGATGTTCATCATCCTAATGTGGCTCTCATTTTGGATTTTTTGCAGCAAGGCTTGGATTTGGGCCTTCAGCCGAGCACTCTTAAGGTCCAGGTTTCAGCTCTCAGTGCCGTATTTGATCAGGATCTGGCTGCCCATCGATGGATCAGGCGCTTTTTTACCTGCGTCCCAGGCTTCGGGCTTCCGTCCCTACTTGGGATTTGAACATTGTTCTTCAGGGGCTTTCTCAGGAGCCCTTTGAGCCTTGTCGGCTGCTTCCCTTCCATCTCTCTCTCACAAGACAGCGTTTTTGGTGGCCATTACTTCGGCCAGGCGAGTTGGGGAGTTACAGGCGCTCTCGGTCCAGGCGCTTTACCTCGTGGTTTCTGATGATCGCATTACGCTTCGTTTGGATCCATCCTTTCTTCCTAAAGTTGTGTCGGATTTCCATCGGTCCCAGGAAGTGGTGCTCCCGTCCTTTTGTCATTCTCCCGCTAATGCAGCTGAGGCCGTGTTTCACACCTTGGATGTCCGTCGATCTGTCCTCCACTATCTCCAAGTGACCGCTTCCTGGAGGTTGGATCAGAACCTGTTTGTTCAGCATTTCGGGAAAAACAAAGGGGAGAAGGCTTCCAAGGCTACATCGCTTCATGGATCAAGAAGGCGATCTGTTCGGCCTACGTCGCTCAAAACCTTGCTCCTCTGGTGGGGTTGAAGGCTCATTCCACTAGGGCTGCTGCTACATTCTGGGCGGAGCGGGCTGGAGCTTCATCTGAGCAGATATGCAGAGCGACTACGTGGTCGTCCCTCCACACCTTTTCACGCCACTATCGGTTAGATCTGTCCTCTAGTCGGGATCTGTCCTTTGGTAGGAAAGTCCTACAGGCAATTGTCCCACCCTGAGGAGTATCGGTGGTATTCCTTCAATGCTGTCGTGGAAGGCGATGGGAGAAAACTGAATTAGTCCTTACCGGTAATTCCTTTTCTTGGAGCCTTCCACGACAGCATCAGTTCCCCCCCATGTTGTCGGATTTGGTTCGATTGTATCAGGTAATCCATGTCTTCGGGTGATCTTGGTAATACACTGGAGTGCGGAGGAAGGGGAGGGGCTTTTAACTTCTCTGTGTTCCTGTCCCCCAATAGGGCGTGGACGACATCCTCCAATGCTGTCGTGGAAGGCTCCAAGAAAAGGAATTACCGGTAAGGACTAATTCAGTTTTTTACCTTCAGATCTGCTGCTTCTCAGTTCTTGAGAAGTCACACAGGGCGTTCCCTGTGGCTTCTCATCGCCGCCTGCACATCAATTATTCACGCACAGATGGGCGTGCTAAGGCATTGTGATCTCCCTCGCCCTCCACCATGGGTGGTATAGCCGGTATGACTCTATTCGCATCCTATCGGGCTATAGTGACGTTGTACACCCATTTGGGTGTATTGAGGACCTCGCGCATGCGCAATGCGAAGTCAGCAATACACCCAAATGGTGTATTGTTATACTGGTGGTGTAGGGACAGGTATAAATAGGCTGGGGGCTGATTTTTAGGGGTCAGGTTCTCTTTAAAACTTAATTAATATGCATATGATATGTGTAATGTGAAACTTTTAGCTATAAAAGAAAGTAGGGAAAAATGGGTTCATAGGTGTGGATTAATGTGACTCATAATAGTTATGAGTATAATATATGTCTTATATATGGGGGTTATATAGACAATTTTTGGTTATGGTAAAAATTAGGGTTAATTTAAAAAAAACAAAAAAACATTGTAATGGTATGATATATCAGAGCACTAGCACTTTAGATAGTAAATTAAAGGTTTTTTTTTAACAAAAACAATGTTTATCCACACACTAGGAATGCTTGATTGGATTAATATATAGTAGTATGAAATGGTTATAAGGATGAGAAGCTCTTAAGGTACCTTTACACACGGCAACTTTTCTAGTAATTTCACTGGCAACTTACTGGTTGCAGTGAGATCATGGACACATTGTTCCATTTGTACACAGCAACAAGATAGAACAATGTGTCCATGATTTCACTGCAACCAGTAAGTTGGCAGGGAAATTCCTAGAAAAGTTGCCACGTGTAAAGGTACCCTTATGGTTTTTTAAGTTTTGGTTGCAGAAATAAGAAGAATGTACTGTTTAGAGATACTGCTGATGTTTCATGCTAAAGCGCAGGTGCGGGCTTGAAAAGGTTACTATTGAAAGTGAGAAACGGCTCACATGATTTGTCATGTGGGTATTGTCATGGCGACGGTTTAGTTTACTGACATCGCCGTTTATTCCCGAAGTGCGCATGTGCTAGTCTCAGATGACGTATCGGGCACGCTCTAACCTGCGGCAGATATGATTGGTGCATTTGCACGTCATGCCGCAGTTAGGCGGTGCTATTTGGCGTCGCTGCGAGTATGTATGCGCCGCATTGGAGGAATGAGTTGGTGATGACAGATGGCGACATCTGATTGGTTAGGGGCAATATAAAAAGCCCATAGTTTCCCATTCAAACACGCCCCCTTCCCCCGGAAGAAGCGAGGTGCGAAATGATCGTAGGGGTGGAGGGACCGGGAGTACAGCCCAGTATTAATATCAGGTACTAACTTTAACATCTAAATTGGATTAATGGCTTGTAACTTGCATATATGGGTGTTCTAAGGCTGGTTTCAGATCAGGTCAGGTCAGGTTTTGTGTGCCAAAACCAGGAGTGACTCCAAAACCTAGAACAGGTGTCAATCTTTCAATTATACTTTTTCTCTGCAAGTTCCTCTCCTGGTTTTGAAACACAAAACCTGACCTGATCTGACCTGACCGCAGTGTGAAACCAGCCTAAGAAGTCCTTTTATGTTTTTACCACTTATAGAGTCAGGGTGAGAGTTGAAAAGTATTAGTATTGTGTGTTGAACACATGATAAAGTATACCCAAAAAATACTGGGATTTGTGGTAATAGACTTGTATTGAATATCTAGCTGGCTTATGTAGTCCTGGATTTTTTGTATGAATAAAGTGATGTGGTAATATGTTAAGTATGCAAAAATATCCTGTTGATATGAGGATGTTAATTGAATATGTACTATGAAAAATACAGTTTGAGTTGATCCTGTGTGTCCCTCTGGAGGGAGTGTTCCAAAATTTATTGGATTGATTAACAAAGAATATGAAATTTTATTTTGTATCTTGAATCATTCCTAAAAAAAGAGGGGTAGTATGCCCTTTTTTGGTGAAGTGTAGTTCCTATGAGGAGTGAATAATTATACCAGGGACTTGGTTTTAGATTTATTAACATTGGTCAGATGCAATACAAGATTCTCTCACGCTGCACTCATCCGATTTATATCCCCATGTGTCTGAGCCATTACCTTATAGTGGCTGCAGCCGGGGAGTGCACAATGTGACTGCATTCTGTGTTAACATTCACCTGCCACCAGTGCATGGAGAGCTGATCAGTGGAGGTGTTGGACTCTAAAGCCCGAGTTACACGCTTCAATGTGTCGGCGAACCGACCAACGATCCGACTTGACCTACACCGCTTGAACGACGTTCAATGATCGCTAGTGAGGTGTCACATGTACTCATATCGAGAGCGACGCAGCAACGATTCCGCGACATGCTAATGATACTTGCGGTCGTTTGGTTGCCTACGTCCACCAGTTCTGAACAGGCAAAGTTGTTAACGACATCGTTATCAAGGTGTCACACACACTGACACTGCAGGTTGAACGAACGAAGAATGACTGATTTATGGTTCGGTTCATAAACCTCCAATCAACAAATAGCCGACTTATCGTTGGTTGATTCTACATATCACACGCAACGACGTTGTTGCTCCGCCCCAAAATCCATGGGCACTTAAGGGTAGGGATACACTGGCGTGAAAAAAAAACGGTCAGCTTCTCATCCAGGAGAGTTGGACGAGTGACATCCATTTTTTTGATCCATGTGGCATCCGTGTGCAATCTGTTTTTTTTCTCAGCAGCTATTACTGTATAATCATTTACAGGAACATTTTCCAGTTTTCTGAGCTACAGAACGATAATGTATCAGTGAAAAAACCGGATGCCACTAGGATGTTCCTTGTGCTGTCCGTGGTTTTGTCGGACCCATTGACTTGCATTGGAGAGTCACGCACGTGACTCGCATACTGTCGCAGCATATTGCAACTTTTTTGTCATCCAGATTCTGGATGAGAAAAAAGCGGACAACACACGTTAATGTGTTCTCACTCATTCTGTAAGATTAAAATCACGCATTGCACTTTGCCCGTTTTTCACGCCAGTGTGGCCTTACCCATACTGAAATTGATGACCTTTAGGTCAAAATCTTCAAGATTCAGCAATAAACATACAAGGTGAATGTCAAAGTTTAGCTCATATTTATATACATTTAACTATTTTCCAACATAGTATAGTAGAATAAATTGTTTAATCTTTGAACCCCTTACCTACATTTGACATAGTGCTTCACCTTTTGTTCGGTGCTTGGTTATGCTGGCTCCTTAGCTAAGCCTTCATCATACATGACAGGTAACACCAGCCTCACAAAGCCACGATCAGCAGCAAGCGGAGCTGACCAATCTCAGACGGTGGCATTTAAAGCACATGGTCTGCAGAGAATGCTGTTCCCTGCCAATGGGATGCCATGACAGCTGGTGGCCTACTGAAAGCCTCATGCCAGTCTTAATGGTACTCATGTGAAGACCAGTTTGTGGCTAGCATTCAGTGGAAGCATTGATTTTACTATATGATGCAATATAATAGATAATAGCAGATTCAAGATTCCTATGGTGAATTAATAAAGAAAAAAAACAAAAAAAACTTAAATAACGTATTTTTCTGATTTTAAGACACACTTTTGTTTTCCCCAAACTAGGGGGAAAATCGGGGTGTGTCTTAAAATGCGAATGTTAAAAGAAAAAAAGGAATAATTAAATATTACTGGGGGGGTGAGGCCGCTGACTGGGGGTGCCTGAGGCAGGTTCCGGTAGGTGGAGGGCACAGCTGTAGGACCAGAGCCAGAGGGGATTACCGGCGGCAGCGAGTGGTGGGCGATACAATGTTCTTTGTGCCTGGCTGCATTCACTAGCAGTGTGCAGCAGGCCGGTAGACTTCAAAATGGCCACGGGTCTCAATTATGGCCGTGGCCATTTTGTTGAAATCTCTACCGACTGGTTGCACAGTTAGTGAATGCAGGTGGCCACCGCCGCCGGTACTTCCCCTCTGCTCCAGTCCTGCAGCTGTGCCCCTCACCCACCGGAACCTGCTTCCGGTAATCCTGCTCAGCAGCCGCATTCCCGCTTGGTAAGCCATGGGGATCTGGGGGGAAGATGGGGGCTATATACACAGAGTTAGGGATGGAGGCATGTACACCGGATGGGGTCATATATAAAGAGAATTTTGTTTACGTACCGTAAATTCTTTTTTTCTTAATCATCAATGGGAGACCCAGACAATGGGGTTTAGGGCTCCGCCCTCCGGAGGTCACACTAGGTACTACAAGTTTGTAGACACCGCCTCCTCCGCATATAAACCCCCACCGTAGGAGAAATCCTCAGTTTAGTCTATAAGCTGCGAGGAGAAAATTAACCACACCCGAAACATCGGGAAGAATGCCGTGCCCAGACGGTTGAACAACCCGGAAAACACTGTCTCAACAGAGAACAGATTAAATGCAAACATGCAACGGAACAACTGGGTGGGTGCTGGGTCTCCCATTGATGATTAAAGAAAAAAGAATTTACGGTACGTAAACAAAATTCTCTTTTTTCTGGTCATCATAATGGGAGACCCAGACAATGGGGATGTCCTAAAGCAATACCCCAGGGCGGGAAGAGTTCCTCAACAAGACGGATAATACACGGACCCCCTTAAAGGTGGGCAACCGCCGCCTGGAGGACCCGCCTGCCCAAACTTGCATCCGCAGAGGCATGGGCATGCACCATATAGTGCTTTGAGAAAGTGTGCAGGCTGGACCAAGTGGCCGCCTGACACACCTGGAGAGCAGATGCTCGATGTCGCAAGGCCCATGAGGCACCAACAGCTCTTGTAGAGTGTGCCTTCAACCCCACCGGGAGAGGCAAGCCAGAAGACCGGTATGCCTCTTGAATGGGAGCCTTGATCCACCTGGCCAAGGTTGACTTCGAAGCCGCGGACCCCTTACAGCGACCCATCGTGAGGACAAATAAGGAATCCGAACTCCGAAAGGAGGCGGTCCTGGACACATAAATGCGTACAGCTCTCACGAGATCCAGAGTATGGAGGTCGCGCTCAACCTGATGAACGGGAGCGGGGCAAAATGATGGGAGAACAATCTCCTGGTTTAGGTGGAAAGTGGAAACCACCTTCGGCAAGAATTCAGGCCGTGGACGCAACACCACCTTGTCTTGGTGAACCACCAAAAAAGGTGACTTGCACGAAAGTGCAGCCAATTCTGAGACCCTCCTCAGAGACGTAATCGCCACCAGAAAGACCACTTTCTGGGACAGACGAGAGAGAGAGATGTCTCTCAGAGGCTCAAACGGCGGTTTCTGCAGCGCCGCCAGGACCATGTTGAGGTCCCAAGGGTCCAGAGGTCGCCTGTAAGGCGGAACCACCCGAGACACCCCCTGCAGAAAATGACGGACCTTCGGGAGAAGCGCCAATCGCCTGTCAAACAGCACTGAAAGTGCCGATACTTGACCTTTCAGAGAGCCAAGGGATAATCCCAACTCCAAACCCGACTGTAGGAAAGCCAGCAATGTCGGGATGGACAAGGGCCACGGTGAGCGACCACCAGAGGAACACCAGGAGAAAAAGATTTTCCACGTTCTGTGGTATATCTTCCTGGAGACAGGTTTCCTTGCCCGGTTCATTGTGGCAACAACCGCAGGAGAGAAACCCCTGGATGTCAGCAGCCAGGCCTCAAGAGCCATGCAGTCAATCTGAGGGCCCTGGAATTGAGGTGGAAGAACGGCCCTTGCGCGAGTAGATCTGCGCGTTCTGGGAGAGCCCACCGGTGTCCGCCTGACAGTTGCCACAGGTCCGGGTACCAGGACCTCCTGGGCCAATCTGGAGCCACCAGAATGGCTCTGTTGCATTCTGTCCTGATTTTCCACAGAACCCTGGGAATTAGAGCCAGAGGCGGGAACACATATGGCAGCTGGAAGCTGGACCAACTCAGGATCAGGGCATCCGCCCCCAGAGACTGAGGATCCCAAGACCGCGCCATGTATTGTGGCACCTGATGATTCAGCCGTGAGGCCATCAGATCCACGTCCGGAACGCCCCATCTCCCACAGATGTCCCGGAAGACTTCTGGATGCAGGGACCACTCTCCGGCGTCCATCCCCTGTCGGCTCAGGTAGTCGGCCTCCCAGTTCTCGACCCCTGGGATGTGTACTGCGGAGATCAGGCAGCCGTTTTCCTCCACCCATGCTAGAATGCGGTGGACTTCGGCGAGGGCCTGAGCGCTTCTGGTCCCTCCCTGATGATTTATGTAGGCGACGGCCGTCGCATTGTCGGACTGTACCCGAATGGGCCGTCCCGACAGGAAGGTCTGAAACGCTAGGAGCGCCAGATAGACCGCCTTGATCTCCAGTACGTTGATCTGCAACGCCGACTCCGACTGAGTCCAGAGGCCTTGAGCCCTGTGGTGTAAGAACACCGCCCCCCAGCCCTTCAGACTGGCGTCGGTGGTCACCACTAACCATGACGGTTTTAGGAAGGATCGACCCCGTGACAGGTGATGTGGCAGGAGCCACCACTGCAGGGAGTCCCTGGTCGATTGTGACAGCGTCACTAGCCGATTCAGAGAGATCGTCCTTTTGTCCCATCGGCGAAGAATCTCCAGCTGGAGAGGTCGGAGGCGAAACTGCGCGAAAGGCACCGCCTCTATCGCCGCTACCATGCGTCCCACCAGCTTCATCAATCCCCATAGGGAAGATTGTGGTGACAGAAGAACCGTCTGTACTCCTGACTGGATCGCAAGCTGCTTGGCTTGAGGTAGGGACACCAGGGCTGAGTCTGTGTGGAAGTCCATGCCCAGATATGTCAATGACTGGGTCGGGACCAGGGTCGACTTTGGAATGTTGAGAAGCCACCCGAACTGTTCCAGAGACTTCATGGTCGCCTCCAGGCTCACCCGACAAAGGTCTTCCGATGGCGCCCTGACCAGCAGGTCGTCTAAATAGGGAATGACGGCGTGTCCTTGCACATGCAGGAGAGCCATCATGGAGGCCATCACCTTTGTGAACACTCGCGGTGCCGAGGCTAGCCCGAACGGCAGTGCCACAAATTGGAAGTGTTCTTCCCCCACTGCAAATCTCAGCCAGCGCTGATGAGCTGGTGCAATGGGCACGTGAAGGTAAGCGTCCCTGATATCGATGGACGCTAGGAAATCCCCCTGTGACACCGCCGCGATCACGGAGCGCAGGGATTCCATACGGAACTTCCGAACCAACACGTGACGGTTGAACAACTTTAGGTCCAGAACCGGACGGAAAGAGCCGTCCTTCTTTGGGACGATAAAGAGGTTGGAGTAAAAACCCCTGAACCTCTCTCCCGTGGGCACTGGGACCACCACTCCGTCTCTGCGGAGACCCTCCAACACCAGGTGAAAAGCCTGAGCCTTGTCTGGGGATGGGACAGACCGATGGAATCGGTGTACCGGCTGTGACGTCAGCTCTATCCTGTAGCCTCTTGAGACTACGTCTCGGACCCACTGGTCTTGGACGTGGAGTAGCCACCTGTCCTGAAAGAGAGACAGGCGGCCCCCCACCTGTGGGGAGACAGGATGAAGGAGCGAGTCATGCCGAAGCGGGTTTGGGGGTGGCAGCTGCTGCCCCTGCCGGCTTCTTTTGGCGACCTTTGCCGCGCCACTGGGTAGAGGGCTTGCCCCCACGGTCCGTGCGAGTGGACGTTGCTGATGACTGCGAGCTGGGGCGAAAGGACCACTGCTTTGGGTTCCTTTTCACGGTATACCGTGGCTTAGGCTTATTCTGCGGTATCTTAGACTCAGCAGAATCCTTAATCAGCTTGTCCAGCTCGGTGCCAAAGAGCCTGTCACCAGAAAATGGAAGATTTTGCAAAATCTTCTTAGACGTGGCATCTGAGTCCCAAAGACGCAGCCACAACAACCTGCGGATCGCTATAGCATTGGCGGAAGCCACAGCCGAGCGAGTGGCAGTTTCCAAAGTTGCCGTCCTGGCGTAATCCGCGTAAGCCTTCGCCCTGTCGGAAAGCGCCAGGACCTCTGGGCTGGACCTAGCTAGGTCAGAGATACCATCCAAGCAGGAGGTAATCGCCTGTAGGGTCCAGACCGTGGCAAAATTAGGGGCAAATGAAGAGCCCACAGCCTCGTAGGATGACTTGGCGAGTTGCTCAACCTGTCTATCCGTAGCATCCTTCAATGAGGAGCTATCAGAGGCAGAAAATAAGGAACGTGCAGCAATCCTGGTCATGGAAGCATCCACCTTTGGGGACTGCGACCACTCCTGAAGCACCTCCTGAGGAAAGGGAAAGCGAAGGTCCTTGGCTTTACGGACATAACGCCGCCCAGGATGTAACCTGGGTGTTCTAATCACCCTTCCAAAATTAGTGTGGTCCATAAAGGCTCCACTTGGTCTAGCCTCCGGCCGCAGCCATTGATAGACCTCCTTGGGGTGCACAGTCACCTCCTCGGGAGGAGTGACCAGACGTAAAGTCTCATTGATGGAGGACACCAGATCCTCAACCCCATCTGGAGATTCAGAGACAGACCCAAGAGTAGAACCCCCATCATCTTCCTCACCATCAGAGGAACGCTCCTCCTCAGAGGGAGCCTGGAGCTCTGGAGAGGCCTCACGAGCTCGCTTAGGGGGTCTCACAGTAGAAGTAAGAGACACCCGGGGGTAACTAGGAGGAGTAGCTGGGTTTTCCAGCCTCCTATGAAGAGCCTCCAGGGATTGCGACATGGAGGACATCTGGGCCAGCAGAGATTCATTTATCTTACTCTGCGTTTCCCATGTCCCTGGGATCAGCCGAGCCTCAGGGTACAGACCCGCAGATCCTGACTCTGCAGTAACTGTCTGGGTCTCTGGGCGCCCGCAATTATTGCAGGACCCCTCCACCAGTGAACCGTTGCATGTAGCGCAGGTAATGGTGACATCTGCTGCCTTAGCAGCATGCTTCCTTACTGAGGACATCTCCACAGTAGGGGAATAAGCCAAGTTGTAAACAAACAAACCGGGGAACCCGGTGGCTTACCGACCGCTAGGAGCGGTAGGAGGAAGCGGTGTAATTGTGTGACCTCCGCGAGTTCCGGTCTCCCTGAGAGTGCAGACACACGCTGCAGCCAGATCCCAGCCGGGAAGTGAGGGAGAAGATGGCCGCCGACTGTGAATACGTAGGCGTGGCCAGGAACACGCGGGAGAACACAAAAAACACGCCCATCAGTGAGTCATCACAAGAGCTGCTTCCTCCCCCTCCAGGCTGCCTCAGCAATGGAGGTGCCAGAGCCCGCAGCGCGGGAAAGAGTGTGAAGTAATACACATACACACACACAGACTGCCCGCACAAAACAAACAGCAGCAGCCTTCAGCTTCAGCCCCTGTGACACACAGGGCGGTCAGCCAGAGTGACCCCAGCACAGGGTACACTATCAGAACCGCGGACCCGAGGGTAACCGCGTGGTCTGAGTGCCATGCCACCAAAGTGACAGACACTACCCCCAGGCACACATGAGACCACAAGGGGCCTCAGTGCCGGTCCGGTCTGTAAGCACCTTTAGGGAGGCCTCGGACGGGGGTACAGCACCAGTCCGGAATGTAAGCACCATAATGGGAGGCCTCGGACTGGGCTGGCTCCGTCCGGTCTGTAAGCACCATTTAGGGAGGCCTCGGACGGAGCGGAGCTGTGCAAGGCTCCAGGCTCCCCCTATCCAGAGCCTCCACAGAGGGATGGAAAGGGGAAAGCACGACAGCGTACCGGGAGAACAGCTAAGTGTCCAGGCTAAAAGCCCTCCGGTACCTCCACCAGCGTGTTCCACAAAGGGTGAGCGGGGAGACTGTCGAGGGTCCCGACCGGGACCAATTACCTTGTCTTCATACGCCATCACGTAAGCTGTGAGAATGCAGTGAAGTGCAAGCAAAGCGTGATCCTCCGAGCACACTAAGTTTAAAACTGAGGATTTCTCCTACGGTGGGGGTTTATATGCGGAGGAGGCGGTGTCTACAAACTTGTAGTACCTAGTGTGACCTCCGGAGGGCGGAGCCCTAAACCCCATTGTCTGGGTCTCCCATTATGATGACCAGAAAATATACGTTGGGGGGGCGTATGTACAGGATGGTGGACATATATACAGGATGGGGGCCATATATGCAGGATGGGAACATGTATGTTATGATGAGGGACATATGCCAGAATGAGAGATATACCAGGATGAGGCGGTTTATGTACCAGAATGAGGGACATATATACTGATTGTAAGACAGACACTGGAATTATAAGACGGATGCCACTTAACATTAAAAATTTTTTTTCACTTTTCAAATTTGGGGTGCGTCTTATGAAGTGAAAAATACTGTACCTCCTCCAGCGCTGATATCCCAGTGCCTCCCTGCTGCCGCTGTGATAGGGCACATCATCTCTGTGTGCCCGATCACAGCAGCACAGATGGAGACACCGAGAGATCAGCGCTGGAGGAGGTAAGTAATGAGTTTACATAGGGGACGTGTGCCATATATAGGGAACGTGTGCCATACATAGGAGACGTATGCCATACATAAGGGACTTGTGCCATGCAGTAGGGGACGTGTGCCATGCAGTAGGGGACGTGTGCCATGCAGTAGGGGACGTATGCTATACATAGGGGACGTGTGCCATACATAGGGGACGTGTACCATATATAGGGGACATGTGCCATGTAGTATGAGATTTGTGCCATACATAGGAGACGTGCACCATGCAGTAGGTGACTTGTGCCACAAAATATGGGACATGTGCCATACACAGGGAACGTGTGCCATGCAGTAGGGGACATGTGCCATACATAGGGTACGTGTGCCAGCAAAAGGGGACGTGTGCAAGCACAAGGTGGCGATATCCAATATCGTAGCAGAACAGCGATAGCACAGCCTGGAACTCAAGGTAATTACCAGCAGGAGTCTTAATTAATGTGCTGCATCTGAATGACGAAAATCTGCTTTTTTTTATACTCGCCTGGGGAGAGGTCTGGTCCGATGGGCGTCGTTGGTCTTGGTCTGGCGCCGGCTTTCTTCCTATGAATGAACTCCTCTTCCCTGCTACTTGTAGATGATGTTTTCTATGTCACACTCACACAGTCTCCTCCATTGCACTCCTGCACACGCGCACTGCTCTCTGCCCTGCTGAGGGTAGAGAAAAGTACTGTAGTGGGCAGGCACAGGAAAAAGGTCAAAGAATCTGCGCATTAGCAAGAGCGCAATGAAGGCCAGTGAGTGGATGAAGTTGGACACGACATCCACAAGAAGCAGGTAAGAGGATGGCATTCATATGAAGAAAGGAGGTGCAGGACTAAGACCAACAATACCCAGTTCTTTCTCTCACTATTGGGGTCCCTCAAAGCTCAGTCCTTGGCCCTCTTCTCTCTCTATACGGCTCCGATTAGACACACAATCAGCAGATATGGCTTCCAGTACCATCTTTATGCTGATGACACACAACTATACACTTCAGCGCCTGACCTTACCTCTGCGGTATTAAAGAACCCAATGAATGTCTAGCTGCAGTTGCCAAACAACATGTCTGCTCTCTATTTGAAACTCAAACTTTCCAAAACTGAACTACTTCTGCTCCTGCCCTCCACTAACCTCCCTAAATCTGACATCTCTCTGTGTGCGGCACCACTATAACGCCTAGACGGCGAGCTCGATGTCTGGGTGTTATGTTTGACACCGATCTCTCCTTCACCTCATGTATGCAATCTCTCTTCCGCTCTTGTCGCTTGCACCTGAAGAACATCCTAGAGTCTGCCCTTTATCACCATGGAAACAACAAAAACCCTCACCGTGGCCCTAATCCATTCCCGCTTTGACTACTGCAATTCTCTACTAATCGGCCTCCCCCTCTCTAAACATTCCCCTCTCCAGTCAATCCTTAATGCAGCAGCCAGGATCACCCATCTGGCCAATCGTTACTCAGATGCCTCCGCTCTGTGCCAGTCATTGCACTGGCTGCCCGTATACTACAGGAGCCAATTCAAATTGCTTGTTCTCACCCACAAGGCTCTTCCTGTTGCAGCATCTACCTACATCTCCTCCCTCATCTCTGTCTATCACCCCACCAGTTCTCTACGTTCTACAAATGACCTTTGACTAACATCTGCACTAATCCAATCCTCCCACTCCTAGCTACAAGACTTCTCCCGAGCTGCACCAATTCTCTGGTATGCTCTACCCTAAGAAATCAGAACTATCCACAACTTGCAAAGCTTCAGACGCTCCCTAAAAACACATCTTTTTAAGGTGGCCTATCATGCTCCCTAATAGAAGTCCTTAGTAAATGGGGATATATACAGTACCATCTTTCTGGACATAATCTCTTCTTCAAACTCCACCAAACCCAAAAGCATTCATGGGTAATTCCATATCAAGTGATCCAAATATGAATTATTTTTTTCTATATGAAGTACAACTTTAGTTAATTACAAATTTTAAAATGCATTTCCGAAAAAAACCCGTATAATTTAAAAATTCCCCAAAATGCCCATGTATCTGCTATTCTCTTAGCCACATTTATACCAAAATTCAAGTTGGGATCGCAATGGGATATTTAAAAATATTTAACTATTATAGCGTCAATGGGTCATTTCATATCAAGTGATCCAAATATGAATATTTTTTTTTACCTGACGTCTTTAGTTTTTAAAAAAATAAAAAATTCTATATGAAGTACAACTTTAGTTAATAACAAAATAAAAGTTTTGAATTTTTTTCTTCAGTTAATCTTTTACAGATTTTTAAAGTTTTAAAAAAGTGCGAATGTTGGCCTAGTATGGCTTTACATTTTCAATCATATCTCGGGCTAGAAATAATAGAGAAAAAAATAAACAACATTCTACTCGGAACTGCACAGCCTTTCACCAGATATGTCACAAGAGGATCTTTGATAACATTTTACCCATGCGAATGCAAACACAAAATTTTAAAACGCATTTTCAAAATATCTGAAAAAATGCACATGTGCCTGCGCTCTTAGCCACATCTGTACCAAAATTCAAGTTGGGATCGCAATAGGATCATTTTTTAAAAATATTTAACTATTATAGTGTCAGTTCGAAAATATTGAAAAACACCCCCATTGATTTCAATGGGGTTAAACACATTAAGTGTTTTTTGAAACACTCAGAGTGAATAAATCACTGCTTGCACTACTTTTAGATCGCTGCAATAAACGCAGCATTTATCACTATTTATATAAAAAAAACACAATGGTTTTCACTAGCTATTAAAAAAAATAATGCAGATGCGGTAAAAACTTGGTAGAAAAAAGCTGCCAAAACCGCAGCGTTTATCCACAGACAGAAAAAGCTGCATATGCGCCAGCCCTAATAATCACTTTATAGTAACACAGTTCTATCTCAAGTGTACTGTAAATCTTTATTTTTATTACCCATCTTCCTTAATAGTAACTGTATTTTTCTCACACAGCAATGGCTGCTACTTCTCAAGGAACAATATTTTATCATATATGCTGTACAATCCTTTTGAAAAAACTGGACACACAACAAAAAATCTTAGGCCTGTACAAGTTTGGATGTTTCATATAAATCCATAAAAATTTAAAAATTCATATAAATTTCATAACAATCTGTAAAAAAAATACAATGTAAATATTCATAAATTCATATAAATTTAATAAAAATGTGTATAGAATTAACTGAAGAAAAAAAATTCAAAACTTTTACATTTGTTATTAACTAAAGTTGTACTTCATTTAGAAAAAAAAAAAATCTAAAGATGTCAGGTAATAAAAAAAAAGAAAGATTTTTGTGTACTCACCATAAAATCCTTTTCTATGAGCAATCGTTGAGCGACACAGGACCATGGGCTATGCTGCTATCCCTAGGAGGCTTGACACTAAGTGAATTCTGAAAGAAACAGAACAGATTGGCTCCTCCCCCACAGCATACACCCCCTGGCTGGGCCAGGCCTCGACCAGTTTAGTGACCAAGCAGTAGGAGAATAGGTATAAACAATGGAGTGCAACCAAAGTTAACATGCCAAACTCAGAAATAAAGAACTAGAAAAAAAAAAACAATGCCCGAAATAGGCAACAGGGTGGGTGCTGTGTCTCCCAATGATGGCTCAGAGAAAGGGATTTTACGGTGGGTACACAAAATTCCCTTTTTCTCTTGCACCTCATTGGGGGACACAGGACCATGGGACGTCTTAAAGCAGTCCCTGGGTGGGAAAATAAAACCCGTAACCCAAGAAATGAAGACGCCCCTGCACATGAAAAAGAATACTCTTACGTGGAGAGAGTCCTGTAGCACACGTCTGTCAAGGCTTTCATCCGTAGAAGCCTGAGTATGAACCTTATAGTGTATTGCGAAAGTATGTAGGCTGGACCAGGTAGCCACCTTACACACTTGTTCCGCCAATGCCAGGTGCTGAATAGCCCAAGATGCTCCCTCCGCATGAGTGGAGTGTGCTTTTAGATTGCTAGGAATGGGTACATTCCGCAGCCGATACGCTTCTTGGATAGTAGAACGTATCCACGTAGCCAAGGTGGCTTTAGACACTGCCATGCCCTATTTATGACCTTCCGGAAGGACAAAAAGATTGTCCGTCTCACGGAAGGGGTCTGTTCTTGAAATATAGTATCTAATGGCTCTCACTAGATCCAGGGTATGCAGAGCCCTCTCTACGCAGTGCACCAGAGCTGGAGAGAAAGATGGAAGGAAGATATCTTCGTTGAGGTGGAAGGAGACCACCTTTGCAAGAAAAGAGGGAACTGGACGCAGTACCACCTTATGTTGATGAAAAGAAAGGAACGGCTCTCGGCACGAGAGTGCCACCAATTCGGATACACGTGATTGCCACAAGGAAGACCACCTTCTAGGACAAGAGAGTGCGAGAAACCTCTTTCAGAGGCTCAAAAGGCAATCTCTTGGAGCGCATCCAAGACCAAGTTAAGGTCCCATGGTTCTAACGGTCTTCGGTAAGGGGGAACCAACTGGGTCCCCCCTTGAATAAAGGTTCTAACTTGTAGTTGTGTTGCAAGTTTGCGCTGGTAAAGGACTGAAAGAGCCGAAATTCTGCCTTTCAGAGAACTAAGGGCCAACCCAGAGTCTATTCAAGGAAACAGAAAGAAGCCGCACACAGAACTTATCAAATCAGATCAGCGGTTTTATTGTGCTCAGGTGCAAATAGCAGGGTGTGGGCAGCTGGTGGGAGGACGGGGGTGGTAGTACAACGGCGTTTTGCGCTGCTAATGGCGCTTCAGCGGGTACAGTACAATCCTCCAGGATGTTTCCTGATTAGACTCTGGGTTGGCCCGTTACCCACACCCTGCTATGTGCACCTGGGCACAATAAAAACGCTGATCTGATTTGATAAGTCCTGTGTGCGGCTTCTTTATGTTTCCTGAATATTCATGTGTCTAATGAGCGACACTGGAAGTGAGCACCGGGACAGTCGGCTGCGGATTAGCAGGGAGAACATCCTCACCACCCCGTTCGGCGAGCCGTGGACTGCTGCGGGCGAAAGACCTCCAGAGGAGGAGGTGTCACGCTGGGAAGGAGTGCTGGTCCCGAATATCTTCAAAACCGTGAGTCCAACCCAGAGTCTAGTCTTGACTGCAGAAAACTGAGGATCACCCGGACTGAAAAAGTTAAAGGGGGGTGACTGCGGTCTTTGCACCATGAAAAGAAAATCTTCCACGTACGATAGAAGATATGTGCAGAAGCTGGTTTTCGAGCTCTAATCATGGCACCAATGACATCAGGTGAAAAACCAACCTGAGTCAGCACCCATGTGTCAACGGCCACACCGTCAAATTCAGAGCCCTCGAACCTTGGTGGCAAATCGGACCTTGAGATATGTATGGGCGATCTGGTAAGCGGCAGGGTACAACTGCGACTAGCTGAACTAGGTCGGCGTACCAGGTCCGTCTGGGCCACTCTGGAGCTATAAGGATGATCGGGACTCGTTCTGATCTTCCTCAGTACCTTCGGAATTCAGGGTAATGGAGGAAAAATATACGAGAGTCGGAACTGGCGCCACAATTGCACCAGTGCATCCGCTCCGATTGAAGTTGGATTGTGAGAGCGGTCCATGAACATTGGGACCTTGGTGTTTATTCGAGAAGCCATGAGGTCCATATCCAGTGTCCCCCAGTGGTGGAAAATCTTTTGAAACACTTCCGGGTGCAGGGACCATTCTCCTGTGGCAAGGCCCTGGCGACTAAGAAAGTCTGCCGCCCAATTGTCCACTCCCAGGATGTGCACTGCCGAGATGATGGACGTGAGAATGCTTTCTACGTCGCCGAGACCACTTCTGCTGCGGGTGCCGCCTTGGAAGTTGATGTAGGCCACTGCTGTGGCGTTGTCCGATTGGACACGGATGTGACGACCCGCCAGGAGTCTGTGAAAGCATCGTAGAAATAGGGCTATGGCCCGTATCTCCAGCAGGTTGATTGGAAGCGTTGACTCCTGTTCGGACCAGTGACCCTGGGCAGTATGATGATGATAAACCGCCCCCCAACCCAGGAGACTGGTAGCGGTGGTGAGGACTTCCCGATTGACCGGAAGGAAGGACCGGCCCTTCAATAGTCTTTGGGCACATCCACCATCGTAGTGACCTCTGGACCGAAGGGATCAGGGAGAATACACTGTCCAGTGAGAAGGGACTCCTGTCCCAGGTCATCAGCAGGGCCATCTGTGACGGGTAAAGGTGAAATTGAGCGAATGGGACGGCTTCTATTGCAGCCACCATTTTGCCGAGAACCTTCATCCCGTAATGGATGAAGTGCGGGGAGGATCGGAGCAGGGTGCATATTCCCTGACATAGGGCTTGAACTTTGTCTCGTGGAAGGGTGACTAACCTCCGAGATATGTTGAAGACCATGCCCGGGAAGGTGATAGACTAGGCAGGAATCAGAGAGGATTTATTGAGATTGATTAACCAATCAAGAGTGTCCATGGTTATTTGGACACTGTCTTCGCAGGCTGTGGAGTGGCCTTTGATGAGGAGGACATCAAGATAGGGCAGGACGGCAATTCCTCTGGAAGGAAGCATGGTCATGACAGCAGCCATGACCTTTGTGAATAGTCTTGATGCCGTGGCGAGACTGAAGGATAAAGCAATGAATTGGAAGTGCTCCTCGTGGACAGCAAATCGTAGAAAACGTTGATGCGCCTGAGCTATCGGGATGTGAAGGTATGCGTCCCTTATGTCGATGGAGACGAGAAACTCGCCTTCTTCCATAGTTGCGATGATGGAACGCAGGGACTCCATCCTGAAACGACGGACAGCAACATATCTGTTCAGATGTTTTAGGTCCAGGATGGGACTTACCGACCCGTCCTTCTTGGGAACAAAAAGATTTGAGTAGAAACCTTTGAAACGTTCGGAGTCCGGCATGGGAACAACTAACCTGAGGAGCCGAAGTGAGGATATAGCATGGAATAAAGCACGATCTCGTATCGGTGACTCAGGTGGATTGGAGGGAAAGAAATGATTTGGAGGGCTGGCTAGAGATTCTATGTAGTAACTGGAAGACACGAGATTTTTGACCCATCTGTTGTCGGTGACGGATTGCCATACGCGATGAAAGAAGCGTAGACGACCACCGACAGTGAAAGTGTCTTCCGGGAAGAAGTTCGTCACGACGAGGAGACACGATTGGATCTGGACCCTTTGGATCTAGATTGCTTTGGCCAATTTTGCCAGTTTTGATTCGACTTGTAAGATAACTGGTTGCTCCTCTCCGTATGCGGAGAATGGCTTGCGGATGTAGGCACTCGAGTGGATGTCCAGCCAAAAGAGGAACGAAAGCGTCGAAAACGTGGTTGTGGTCTGTTAAAAGAAGGGCGTTTCAGTTTGTGCTGGGGAAGAGATGTACCGTATTTTTCGCTTTTTAAGACGCACTTTTGTTTGGGGGATGGGGGTGCGTCTTAAAAAGCGAATGTAATAAAAAAAAAATTAAATATGATGATGGAGGGGTGGTGAGGGGTGCGGCGGCTTAGCGGCAGGTTCCGGTGGGTGGGGCGCACAGCTGCAGGACCGGTGCAACGGAGATCTACCGGCTGCAGCGTTTGGTGGGCGCCGCCATGTTTTTTGTGCAGTCACTGTGCAGCAGCTGGCCGGTAGAGGTAGAAACCTCAGTTGGCCGCCTGTCTCCACTATGGCGGCGGCCATTTTGTTGAAGCTTCTACAGTTACTGAATGCAGCCGGCCACAAAAAACATGGCGGCTCCCACTGCTCGCTCCGGTCCTGCAGCAACAAGGTGGGAGACACCAGGAAGACAACATGTGCCAATTGTGCAGGGGATGTGTGCCAATTGTGCAGGGGATGTGTGCCTGCTGCAGGGGATGTGTGCCAGTTGCAAGGGGATGTGTGCCATTTGCAGGGGATGTGTGCCATTTGCAGGGGATGTGTGCCAGCTGCAGGGATGTGTGCCAGCTGCAGGGTATGTGTGCCTGCTGCAGGGTATGTGTGCCTGCTGCAGGGTATGTGTGCCTGCTGCATGGGATGTGTGCCTGCTGCAGGGGATGTGTGCCAGCTGCAGGGTATGTGTGCCAGCTGCAGGGTATGTGTGCCTGCTGCAGGGGACGTGTGCCTGCTGCAGGGGACGTGTGCCAGCTGCAGGGGACGTGTGCCTTCAATAGGGGACGTGTGCCAGCTGCAGGGGACGTGTGCCTTCAATAGGGGACGTGTGCCAGCTACAGGGGACGTGTGCCAACTGCAGGGGACGTGTGCCTTCAATAGGGGACGTGAGCCAGCCGTAGGGGACGTGTGCCAGGTGTAGGGGACGTGTGCCATCAATATGGAACGTGTGCCAGCTGTAGGGGACGTGTGCCATCAATATGGGACACGTGCCAGCTGTAGGAGACGTGAGCCACAAAATAGACGTGCCAGCTGTAGGCGATGTGTGCCAGCTGTACTGAACGTGTGCCATCAATAGGGGACGTGTGACAGCACTGGGGGACATATGCCAGCACAAGGGGACTATATCCAATATAAGGGGGCCATATCTAGATTAAGGGGGCTAATTATAGGATGAGGGGGCTATATCCCAGGATGAGGGACCATGTACCAGGATGAGGGGGGCTATGAGGGACATATACCTGATATGATTTGTAAGACGGACACTGGCATTGTAAGATGGACCCCATTTAACATTAAAAATTATTTTTTTCTCTTTTCCTTCACCAAATTTGGGGGTGCGTCTTATAATCAGGTGCGTCTTATAAAGCGAAAAATACAGTGCTTTTTCCACTAGTCGCGTCCGAGATGAGTTTATCTAATCGTTCGCCAAAAAGTCACCGCTTTGATAAGGAAGGCTGGTTAAGGACTTTTTTGACGCTGAATCCTCCCGCCATTGCCTGAGCCAAAGGGCTCTTTGAATGGCAATCGCGTTAGAAGCTGTGAGGACAGCACAAGTGGCCGAGTCCAGAGAAGCATGGATTAAATAATCTCCGGCCATAATGATTTGAGATGTCAGATCCACCAGCTCTGGGTCTGAACGTTTTAGGGATTTTTGTAAAGTTTCTGCCCAAACTAAAATTGCCTTGGCCACCCAGACCAAGGCGAACAAAGGCGATAGAGCCGATCCCACTGCTTCAAAGGCTGACCGTGCTAAAAACTCGACCTGCCTGTCTGTTAGGTCTTTAACACCTTCCTGACCTTTGACGTTGTATAACGTCATGAAAGTCGGTGCCTTCCCGACCTATGATGTTGTACAACGTCATGGCAGTTACCGCGGCACCGCTGCCGCGGTAATCACCATCGGGCCTTGGTGCTCTGTGATTCCTATCACAGAGCACCACCAGGGCTTAAAGGGAACCTGAGGTTATATTTACCTCGTCCTGTAATGAGTTCTCTGTTTCTGAAGTCTCAGCTTGCTGCCTTGCATAGAGCCTGGCCGCATCATGAAAGGGGCGGGGCTAAAAAAGAAAATCTTGTCATACCGGTAGCCCTGCCCCCTTTCCTGACGCGGCCAGGCTCTTAGCAAGGCAGCAAGCTGAGAGAAGCGTGCATAATTACAAGGGAGCAGCAGACAGGCCCGCTTATTGAGACTTATTCAGAAACAGAGAACTCACACAGGACGAGGTAAATATAGCCTCTTCTCTACTTTACAAAATCGATTTTTTTTTTCTGCAAAAGGGATGGCTAGAAATGATAAGAGGGGGTGCAGGGACAGGTATAAAGATGCGGGGGGTCAGGTTCCCTTTAAGGACAGGGGATGTGGATTCCCCACCCCACCCCCAGGATGACGGTGATTGGATGTTTGAACAGTCAATCACCGTGATCCTCTGCCAGCTATTGAAGGGGCTGTGGAGCAGCTCTGATGGAGGTGTTCATCCGATCAGATCACGTCAATCAGATGGAAGCGATCTGATGGGATGATCATCCCCATCAGAGCCGCTCCACAGCCTTCCTGCACCCGCCTCCAGTAATCCTGTGCTCGGCCGTCTCTCCCTCCTCACCTCCCTTTCATCCGCTCCTCCCCCTCGTTCTCCTGCTCTCCCTCTGTTCCCCGTGCTCCCCCCCCTCTGTGCCCAGCGTTTCCCCCTCAGTGCCCCGCACTCACTGATCAACCTGTAAACGTGAGATAAATGCGCAAAGGGTCTTATCCTTTTTACAAAGGGTTATAGCGGTATATATCAGGAACTGCTCACCTGGCTCGGATGTGTCACCCACAACCGGTATAATCGCCTGTAAGATGGCTTGTAGAATGGCTGCTGCAGGGCCGCACCTTCACGATAACCGTGTTAACAGGAATGCTGTAATGGGACAAAATGCCGGAATGCCCACGCTGCCACCAAGAATCACCAGGAAACAAAGAGTTAACTGGGCAGATTTTTCTTTTATTCTATCCTACGCGTTTCAGAGCCTCTATCCGAGCTCCTTCCTCGGATAGAGGCTCTGAAACGCGTAGGATAGAATAAAAGAAAAATCTGCCCAGTTAACTCTTTGTTTCCTGGTGATTCTTGGTGTCAGCGCGGGCATTCCGGCATTTTGTCCCATTACCGCACTCACTGATGGCCGCCATCTCTCCTGAGCTCCTCTGCTGCTTACAGCTGAGGAGCTGCAGGACACCGGGCACTGTGCTGCCAGGAGGATCTCTGCTGTTAGGTATGGATGGATGGATGGATGGAATGAATGGATTGGATGGGTGGAATCATGGTGTACGGTATGGCAGATCATTGCCATACAGTGCACCTTGACTCTGACCCCAGAGATTACAACAAGGAATCAAGTTTCCTCTTGTTGTAGTCTCTGGTGTTAGCGATGGTGCACTGTATGGCAATGATCTGCCATACAGTGCATCATCACTGTGACCCCACATACTACAACAAGAGAAAACTTGATCCCTTGTTGTAATCTCTGGGGTCAGAGTCAAGGTGCACTGTATGGCAATAATCTGCCATACAATGCACCATGACTCTGACCCCAGAGACTACAACAAGGGATAAAGTTTCCTCTTGTTGTAGTTTGTGGGATCACGGTAATAATTGCCATACAGTGCACCATGACTCTGACCCCAGAGACTACAACAAGGGATCAAGTGTCCTCTTGTTGTAGTCTGGTTTCCTATTGATGATGCACTGTATGGCAATGATCTGCCATTATCACCGTGACCCCACAGACTACAACAAGAGGACACTTGATCCCTTGTTGTAATCTCTGGGGTCACGGTGAAAGTGTACTGTATAGCAGATCATTGCCATACAGTGCACCATCACTATGACACCAGACTACAACAAGAGGACACTTGATCTCTTGTAGTCTCTAGTGTCAATGATGGTGCACTATATGGCAATGATCTGCCATACAGTGCATCATCACCGTGACACCAGAGAACACAATAAGAGGACACTTGATCCCTTGTTGTAGTCTCTGGTGTCAATGAAGGTGCACTATATGGCAATGATCTGCCATACAGTGCACCATTACTATGACACCAGAGACTGCAATAAGAGAACATTTGATCCCTTGCTGCCAGGGATGTGGAGTCGGTAAGCCACAGTTGCGACTCCGACTCCTGGATTTTATCAGGTTCCGACTCCGACTCCTTCATAAATGGCCACTTCGTAACAATAAATTTACTGTTGTAAAATATTACCATCGTGCTTATTCAGTTTCTCACCATCATATACAGTTAGGGCCAGAAATATTTGGACAGTGACACAAGTTTTGTTATTTTAGCTGTTTACAAAAACATGTTCAGAAATACAATTATATATAATATGGGCTGAAAGTGCACACTCCCAGCTGCAATATGAGAGTTTCCACATCCAAATCGGAGAAAGGGTTTAGGAATCATAGCTCTGTAATGCATAGCCTCCTCTTTTTCAAGGGACCAAAAGTAATTGGACAATGGACTCTAAGGGCTGCAATTAACTCTGAAGGCATCTCCCTCGTTAACCTGTAATCAATGAAGTAGTTAAAAGATCAGGGGTGGATTCCAGGTGTGTGGTTTTGCATTTGGAAGCTGTTGCTGTGACCAGACAGCATGCGGTCAAAGGAACTCTCAATTGAGGTGAAGCAGAACATCCTGAGGCTGAAAAAAAAGAAAAAATCCATCAGATAGATAGCAGACATGCTTGGAGTACCAAAATCAACAGTTGGGTACATTCTGAGAAAAAAGGAATTGACTGGTGAGCTTGGGAACTCTAAAAGGCCTGGGCGTCCACGGATGACAACAGTGGTGGATGATCGCCGCATACTTTATTTGGTGAAGAAGAACCCGTTCACAACATCAACTGAAGTCCAGAACATTCTCAGTGAAGTAGGTGTATCTGTCTCTAAGTCAACAGTAAAGAGAAGACTCCATGACAGTAAATACAAAGGGTTCACATCTAGATGCAAACCATTCATCAATTCCAAAAATAGACAGGCCAGAGTTAAATTTGCTGAAAAACACCTCAAGGAGCCAGCTCAGTTCTGGAAAAGTATTCTATGGACAGATGAGACAAAGATCAACCAGTACCAGAATGATGGGAAGAAAAAAGTTTGGAGAAGAAAGGGAACGGCACATGATCCAAGGCACACCACATCCTCTGTAAAACATGGTGGAGGCAACGTGATGGCATGGGCATGCATGGCTTTCAATGGCACTGGGTCACTTGTGTTTATTGATGACATAACAGCAGCAAGAGTAGCCGGATGAATTCTGAAGTGTACCGGGATATACTTTCAGCCCAGATTCAGCCAAATGCTGCAAAGTTGATTGGACGGCGCTTCATAGTACAGATGGACAATGACCCCAAGCATACAGCCAAAGCTACCCAGGAGTTCATGAGTGCAAAAAAGTGGAACATTCTGCAATGGCCAAGTCAATCACCAGATCTTAACCCAATTGAGCATGCATTTCACTTGCTCAAATCCAGACTTAAGACTGAAAGACCCACAAACAAGCAAGACCTGAAGGCTGCGGCTGTAAAGGCCTGGCAAAGCATTAAGAAGGAGGAAACCCAGCGTTTGGTGATGTCCATGGGTTCCAGACTTAAGGCAGTGATTGCCTCCAAAGGATTCGCAACAAAATATTGAAAATAAAAATATTTTGTTTGGGTTATGTTTATTTGTCCAATTACTTTTGACCTCCTAAAATGTGGAGTGTTTGTAAAGAAATGTGTACAATTCCTACATTTTCTATCAGATATTTTTGTTCAACCCTTCAAATTAAACGTTACAATATGCACTTGAATTCTGTTGTAGAGGTTTCATTTCAAATCCAATGTGGTGGCATGCAGAGCCCAACTCGCGAAAATTGTGTCACTGTCCAAATATTTCTGGCCCTAACTGTAAGTAATCAGACCACTTAGAGCAAAAACTATATTAATTAGAATACAATTAGAACATAGCAAATAACTTTTATAAACATTTTCAAACTGTAAGTAAATATGCAATAAACACTGTTATGCAGTTAATAAGAAGAAATCTATAAATTTGTCCTCAGAAAAAGTATTGCCTCTGTCAGATCCTCCTTCATGGATGCCCTCAAATCTGATTTAATTATTTTGAGAGCAGAGAACAACCTCTCTACACTAACTTGGGTTGGTGGCAAAGCAGTAACCACTCGGGCAACATCTCTGACAATGTCAGGATACAGAGGAATCGCTTGTTGCACTGTTATTTTTGATGAACGGTCAAATTTCTCAATTTCTTTTAGTGCACATGAAAAATTATGCTGAAATGTACTGGCTGTGTTCTTTGATTGGGATGACTCTTCTTCTATGCGGGAACGCTTTGCACGGTCCTTGTGATCCAAATACTTTTCGAAATTAAATTCTTCATCAGTTGATGATGAGGGTGAGATGTGGCAGGACGACCAAATTCTTCTTGTTCCTCCTGACTGTTCTGCAACCCTTTCATCCTTACTGCTATTTCAAACAGAGCTTCCTTTCCTTTACTTAGCTGTTGATCATCTAGAAGAATCAGATGCATTGGGTCTACATAAACAGCTGCCAAAAGAATGTTATTTTGTAATAGTAGCTCCTCTCTCCGTTTCATTGATGTAGGAATGCCACTTGCAATTAACCCTCCTCTTTGGGATAGGCGAAACATCAGGTTCTTCCACTCCTTTAAGAGAATACCTGGTGTTAAGTCCTCTGCTTGTAATTTTTTTGTCACTGTAAATGGGTGCTCTAGCAATTTTTCCAGCTCAGTCACCTGATTCCACTGACTTTTATTTAGCGTCAGTTGAGGGTTAGCCATGTCTACAAGAAAGGTTTTCAGTTCAACCAAGCGCTGAATCATTAAGTAAGTACTGCTCCATCGTGTGGCTTGATCAATAATTGCCCCTTTTCCAGCACGTCTCTTCAAAATTGAGTCAACTTTAGGGGTTCTGGCAACAGTAGCCAATTTTCTTACCTTTCCAATCAGTGCAGCAGCATGTCCTTCTTGCAGACTGTCTCCTATAGCCAACGTATGCTATACTGTAACGTATGCACAACACAGCGCAGTGTGATGAATGAAAGAACGTATTGACACAGTTTCAACAAGATCATCTAAACTATCATGTTGCTGATCATCTGAAGCAACTTCAGTTTGCTCCTCAGTTACAATACGTGTTACTCTATTTCAAAAATTTCTGTGTCTGTGGACCCAGAATGTTCTTCTAGCTGCTGGTCACCATCATTACTCTCATTCATTAGCTTAATAATACTTATCATATTTGAAGCATTGTCAGTTACGACAGAAAGAACTTGCTCTTTTTTAAGTTCATAGTCTTGCAGAACCTTTTCCACCAAGACCTGGAGAAACTCACTGGTATGATGAGCTTTGGTACCAATGTCTTGGTAACTATTTCATTTTTGTCACAAACAAATCGGACATTGATGGCAAAATAGTTCACTCTGTGACGTGTGCAGGCATCCATTTTAAGAAACAGAAAGCGCCCCTTGAGAGTTTTTTTAAGTTCTTCCTTTTGTTTAAAAGCTTCTTCGATTACTAATTTTCTAATACTCTCTCTCTCCAGAGAAACACCAAGCTTGCGGGCCATTTCCCCATTCAGACACATAAAAGCTGGTCGTGAAAATAATGAAATAGGCACACTATCCTTTATAACAAGCTCTATGATCTGTTTTTTTTAATGTATCTACTGTCATTGTCACAGTAACTTTGTCACTGACAAAGTATCTTGCAACTGATGTCTGCAAAGTTCTCTGCTCCTTTGTTTGGCTGAAGGGCTGGGTACTGTTTCATTGGTTTGGATGCAGTCTTTCTCTTCTACTGCATTCAGTACTTCTGGATGAAAGCGCTGTAAATATCTCTTTAGATTAGAAGCTCTGGTAGGAGCATTTTTATCTTTGCCTGAATATGCACTGATCTTGGCTTGACAGCATCTGTTTTCGTCTGGATCATTTGTCATACACTGACAGACCATCTTGAGTGATGGTGAAATGTTCAAATACAGCTGATTTAATGTGATGCCTCTTTGACATTCTCAGGTTTTTAATTCTGCATTCACAATCCAAATGACAATTGTTTTTCCTAAAAAACAATTGTACAAAATTATTGCCAGGTCGTACAACTGATATAGTGGTCAGTAATACTGTTATTATTCCTCATGTACTCACAGTTAACTGATGCAAAGTTTGTTGAAAGGACAATACTTCTTACAGTCTTCCTCTTCTGAGTAGCAGGCAGCTGTGAGATGCTTGGGAGATGAACACCTAGTATGATCTAGTCTAGACGAGGAGGGGCTTTACTACTAAGAATTTGCAACACATTTTCACTTTCAGTTTCATACATTGTAAGTAGGGGGGTTGGGGCAGCATGAGGTTAACCAAGTATAAGATTAGAAGGGCAGTGGATAGAAGGGCAGTGGAGAACAGTGACACACAAGAAATAAGAAATGTCTCTATCTCCAGCAGAACTGCTTATCACTGTTGTTCATAGTTTGATAGAACATATATATTTGAGTAACATTTATAAAATTCATATGAAAGTTCAATTATGAAATATTAATACATTTTTTTAAAGCGATCGGAGTCGGTACATTTCTACCAACTCCGACTCCAACCAAAACTAACTCCGACTCCACAGCCCTGCTTGCTGCAGTCTCTGGATGTAGCAGAGGCGACCGAGCATCGTGGGACTTTCTTTGTGGAATATGTCGGAGGCGATTGAGCGTTGTGGGACCATCATTGTGGACTACGTCGGATCTTTTTATAATAAAGATGGAGTCCGAATTTTGTTTGTTTGTTTTTTTTTTTTCTTTTTTTCAAATAAAAAGATCTTTCTCTGTGTGGTGTATTTTTTGACGATGTACTAGAGATTCCTAATGGCCGGGTCTAACATTGGCTCAACATTATGAATCTCGGGCTTAGTGCAAGCTGCCAACAAAAAAGTTGGCATTAACCCTTTTATTACCCAGTTTGCCAACGGCATCAGGTCAACTGGAAAAGTCTGGGTACAGCACCAGAAAATGGCGCTTCAATGAATGCGCCATTTCTGTGGCGGCTGCAGGTTGCATTTTGCAGCATGGGGGGGCCAGAACGCTTGGGCTTCTCCATGCTGAGGATTCCAGCCCCCAGCTGCCTAGTGGTACCTGGTTGGACCAAAAATATGGCGGAGCCCCACTTAATTTCTTTTTCTAGAATTAGGTCTAGAAATAAATAAAAAAAAAAGCGGCTTAGCTGTATTTTTGGTTGGCAGCCAGGTACAACGAGGCAGCTGGTGGCAGTCTGTAGCTGCCAAGTTGTACCTGGCTGGACCAAAAATATGGCGGAGCCCCACATCATTTTCTTTCTAGAATTAGTTCTAAAAAATAAAAAAATGGGCTTTGCTGTATTTCTGGTTGCCAGCCAGGTACAATGAGGCAGCTGGGGACTGGTGGCAGTCCATAGCTGTCAAGAAGTTGTACCTGGCTGGACCAAAAATATGGTGGAGCCCCACGTCATTTTGATTCTAAAAATAAAATGACATGGAGCTTGCCATATTTTTGGTTGCCAGCAAGGTACAACTTGGCAGCTGGAATCCTCAGCGTGGAGACTCAAACGTTGTGGGCCCCTCATGCTGTCACCCACAGCCACCCCAGAAAATAGCACATTCATTAGAGGCACTATTTTCTGGTGCTGTACCCCAACTCTTCCAGTTGCCCTTGTGCTGGTGGCACACAGGGGCTCTACATACGTAACATGGTGTCCGCTAACAAGTTGAATGAAAAATTTGCTCCAATTGTTAGCGGACACCATGTTGCGTATGGAGAGCTCCTTTGTGCCTAAACATTGGAGCTCCCCCGCAAGTGACTCCATTTTGGAAACTAGACCCCCAATGGAACTTATCTACATTCATAGTGGGCACTTTGAACCCCCAGGTGCTTCACAAATTAATACGTAAAAATTGTAAAGTACTTTTTTGTTCACAAAAAGTTTTTTTTTCATTTTTACAGATTGGAATTGTTGGCAGACACCATGTAGCGTATGTACAGCCCCTGTGTGCCTAAGCATTGGAGCTCCCCCACAAGTGACCCCAGTTTGGAAACTAGATCCTTCAAGGAACATATCTATATGCATAGTAAGCACTTTGAACCCCCAGGTGCTTCACAAATTGATCCGAAAAATGAGAAAAGTGCTTTTTTTTCCCACAAACATTTTCTTTTTTTCATTTTTACGGATCAATTTGTGAAGCACCTAGGGGTTCAAAGTTCTCACTGTGCATCTAGATAAGTTCCTCGAGGGGTCTAGTTTCCAAAATGGGGTCACTTGTTGGGGAGCTCCAATATTTAGGCACACAGGGGCTCTCCAAACGCAAAATGGTGACCACTAACAAGTTGAATGGAAAATCAGCTCAAATTGTTAGCGGACACTATGTCACGTTTGGAGAGCCCGTGTGTGCCTAAACATTTGAGCTCCCCCACAAGTGACCCCATTTTGGAAACTAGACCTTTCAAGAAACTTGTCCAGATGCATAGTGAGAACTTTGAACCCCCAGGTGCTTCACAAATTGATCCGTAAGAATGAAAAAGTACTTTTTTTTTCCACAAAAAAATTCTTTTAGCCTTAACTTTTTCATTTTCACATGGGCAACAGGATAAAATGCATCCTAAAATTTGTTGGGCAATTTCTCCGATACACCGATTCCTCATATGTGTTCATAAACCAATGTGTGGGCGTATGGCAGGCTCAGAAGGGAAGGAGCGCCATTTCACTTTTTGAACGGAAAATTAGTTCCAAAAGTCAAATTGCGCTCTTTCCCTTCTGGGCCCTGCCGTGCGCCCAAACAGTGGTTTATGACTCACATATGAGGTATCTCGCTCCATCCTGCCCCCCCCCCTTTTCCACCACCATCCTGCCCCCTGTCGGCTCCATCCTGCCCCCACTCCCCCTACATCCGGTTCCCCCCCCCTCGCCAGCTCCATCCTGATCCCCCTCGCTGGCTCCATCCTGCCCCCCCCCCCCAACCATCCTGCCCCGCTCGCTCCATCCTGCCCCGCCGGCTTCCTCCTGCCCCCCCCACACCAGCTCCATCCTGCCCCCCACCCCCATCCTGCCTCTCCCCCCAGCAACATCCTGCCCCCATCCTGCATCATCCTGCCCCCCCCCAGCTCCATCCTGCCCCTCCCCCCGCAACATCCTGCCCCTCCCCCCAGCAACATCCTGCCCCCCGCTCCATCCTGCCACCCCTCGTCAACATCCTGCCCCCCTGGCAGTTAGCGATCATGTGACCGATCAGCTGATCGGATTCCCAGGCAACGACGGGTCCTAAAGGCCTGTAGAACCTAGAAGACGGAGGTGGAGCGAGGATTTTTTTTTTGTGGAGGAGCGGGGGGTAGCGGAGTATTGCCATATACCATAGTGCTGCTATACATGTACTGTAATGTACCGCCATATACTATAGTGCTGCTATACATGTGCTATAAAATTCCACCATATACTATAGTGCAACTCTACATATACTGCCATATACTATAGTGCTGCTATACGTGTGCTGTAATGTATCGCCATATACTATAGCACTGCTATACATGTAATGTAATGTACCACCATATACCATAGTGCTGCTATACATGTACTGTAATGTACCACCATATACCATAGCGCTGCTATATATGTGCTATAAAATACCACCATATAATATAGTGCACCTGTACATATACTGTAATATATTGCCATATACTATAGTGCTGCTATACATGTGCAATACTGTACCGCCATATACTATAGTGTTACTTTACATGTACTGTAATGTACCGCCATATACCATAGTGGTGCTATACATGTACTATCATGTACTGCCATATACTATAGCGCCGCTATACATGCACTGTAATGTACCGCCATATACTATAGCGCTGCTATACATGTAATGTAATGTACCACCATATACCATAGCGCTGCTATATATGTGCTATAAAATACCACCATATAATATAGTGCACCTGTACATATACTGTAATATATTGCCATATACTATAGTGCTGCTATACATGTGCAATACTGTACCGCCATATACTATAGTGTTACTTTACATGTACTGTAATGTACCGCCATATACCATAGTGGTGCTATACATGTACTATCATGTACTGCCATATACTATAGCGCCGCTATACATGCACTGTAATGTACCGCCATATACTATAGCGCTGCTATACATGTAATGTAATGTACCACCATATACCATAGCGCTGCTATACATGTACTGTAATGTACCGCCATATACTATACTGCTGCTATACATGTGCTGTAATGTACCACCATATACCATAGCGCTGCTATGTTCTGTCAGTCACAGTATGTCAACTACATACATATTCTAGAATACCCGATGCGTTAGAATCAGGCCACCATCTAGTTATCAAATAAAATCTCAAAAGAATTAAAAAAAGAGGTAATAATCATTGGTTCACTTGACAAGGAATGACCCTCATGTAACTTTATTTCTATCCCACTCTTCCTCAAAGATGCCTGGACCATCACTGTAATAAGCCCCTGTACCTTGTGTAACCCCAATCCCATTGGAGATTGTAATCTCTTTTGAGCAGGGTCACTTTATTTTTGCTTTAATTATTGTATTGTACTTTTTACATTGGTTCACTGCTTTAAGTATTGTACTTTTACATTAATCCTCTGCTTAGTGTATTGGATTTTTTTACATTGATTAATTACTTATTGTATTGTATATTTTTTATTGTTACCTATGACCGCTCGTAAACAAACCACTGTATAGTAAACGCTGTGGAATATGTTGGCGCTATAAATAAAGATTTTTTTATTTATTATTATCTTTCCAGACACCCCCTCCCCCACGATAAGTATATAATGAAGCTGTTTTTTTCACACCATATGGATCAACCTGTGGACTTATATTCTAGAATACTGAATATAAGGCCTTACTGATGGTGGCCACAGCATGTATGCAAAAAAAAAATTGCAGATTGCTTGTTTCTCTATTTAAAGTGATCCTAATTTAAGACACACTCAATTGATTGAGTACATATGAAAACCAAAAAGATTGTGGAACTGTTGGCTACAACATGAAAAAGCCTCAACTGAGTACATTTATTGACATAGATATTTATTAAATTATATACATCCTTTAATTCCATAGTGCTTTACATAGATGGAATATCAAGAGTTCACACACAGCAGAAAACAACAAACATTTAATATGTGTCACTTATTAGGCTGTGTGCTGTAGGTTCAATAGGATATCAGGAAAAATGGTATTAAATCCGCGCTGCTGCCAAAGAATCCAATTCAAAGCGATTGATGTAGCATATGGTGGTTTATTCTACGCGTTTGGAGTACACCAGGAAATGTACACCAGTTCCTGATGAAGAAGCGGGGTTACGCTTCAAAACGCGTAGGATAAACCAACATATGCTACTTTGTTCGCTTTGAATTGGATTATTTCGCAGCAGTGCGGATTTGATACCATTTTTCCAGATAGCCTGCATAATCGACTTGCCCTGGTGAATGTGGTTTCTGCGGTAGCTGCCTCTAACACTTTCATTGGGTTGTAGGTCACAACCACACAAGGTGAGCACTATATCGCTTTCCTGATAATCCTTTATCTCCCTGGGTAACACCCTATTGCGCTTTTCTCTTCCACAGTTTATTGCTGTAGTTTCAATACAATAAGCGTTTTAATAGCAGGAGATTATCACTACAGGACTAGATGTCACATGCAAGCCAGTCATGGGCAGCTTCAACAGTGATGTAGAAAGAAAGAGATGACTGCTCAGTCTTTGCAATGCGGTTCTATCAGCGTCTACATTGGTGACTCGAGGTGGTCCTTTTGGAGACTGAGGCAGGCATGCTAAGGACTGGGGCGAGCATGCTGGGGATTGGGGTGGACCTGGGAAGGGCTTGCTGGAGACTAGGTGTAAACATCCAGTTGTGACGTTACAGCCAGGCTCCAAAGTAACACGTCTCTAGTCAGGGGGGGTGAGCTATTCCTCCACATATGCTAAATATACACAGTCTTTATGAAAAGTCCAGACAACCCCTTTAAGAAAATGTAATATGCACTGCTCTTCCCACCCATCACCTCTCAGCTGGCACTGGTGAGTGGGGGGGAGGAAGCAATGCATTATGCCTGTCAATATTCTTCTGATAGGCAGCCTACTAGGCTCCTAATGGGCTAATGTCCATGGCAGACAAGTAGGACTTTGTTAGGCTTCTTGTTGCTGTGAACGACCATTGGCATTTCACTAATTGCACTGCATGGGTGCCACTAACATGAAGAAGTATCTCCCTCAGTCAAACGCATTGGATGATGTGGTTACTATTGATTGCAACAAGGTTGAACACCTGGAATGGAAGATAACTCTGTCCCTGTTTGTTTTGGCTCAATGTAAGGTCTATACCAGTGATGGCGAACTCCAGGCCTCGAGTGCCACCAACAGTGCAGGTTTTCAGGATTTCCTCAGCATTGCACAGAGTTTGGAATCATCACCAGTGCAGGTGATTATATTATCACCTGTGCAATATAAGGAAATCCTGAAAACCTGCACTGTTGATGGCACTCGAGGCCTGGAGTTCGCCATCACTGGTCTATACTATGTTGGCTCAGCTTCTTAAATTTGTGGTGCAAGAACAGGTTGAGTCAATGTTTATTTAAATGCACATATAAATTAACTGTGATCAGTCATAACCAAACATATATCACAGACCATCAAGTGGTATGAAGCAGCAGTGCTTACTCTGGCTTGTTCCCGTAACTGATCCACAATCAAACGATCAACTCTTGAAGGGTTGGAGCCCAGCCTTGGGACAGAAGCATTGTTTGTACTGGAAACCTTCTTTCCAGAAAAATGTTTCAGAAGAAGAGATTCTGTCTGAATCAGATAAACACATAATAATGACATTAGAATTGCATATTATTTTTCCACATGCCTATCTTTGGGAAAAATCTACTGCAGGTGACAAACCCTTACACTAGAAGACTATATGTTAAGAACACAAGCATTACAGTAATGAAATACAAGTAAAAATAAAGAACTGGGCTGTTGAGTCATGAAGCCTAAATGGCCAATAATTCAGAATATCAAATGTAACATAATAAAATTCTAATATCAGGCTATTTCTCACCATCATGTTAATAATGAGGCTAATTAGATTTAACACAAAAAAGGAGAGCTGACAAATTATTTTCATTAGTTCTACAACCACTAACACTCCCGTTATCATTTTTTATTTTTATTGGTGTCATTAGATTGAAGAACATGAAATATACTCGGTACCCAAAAAGTACAGGTCGAATGCAAGGACGGGCAGAGCTCGGCACAATTTAAATATACAGGTATTAATAATTTAGGAAGGTGATTTGGGGTGACAGGTTCCCTTTAACCTTTGTCCGGCTGAGTAGGTATATATGTAACTATTCAGTTTTTAAAATTGCAATAACTTTTTTTCGAAAAGCTGTAGAGGGATGAAATTTCGTGACATCTATGCAGTTTTGGTCCAGAATATATTGGCCAAATTTCAATAATAATATATGAAGGTACAATTGTACCTCTGCAGCCTGTTAACGTTGTAAAGTTATGCAGCCTGACGAAGGTTAAGCTTCTCTTACCCATTATAACATTAAAAACAAACGGAACATGGATCACACCCGTTTGTTGTCTGAATTTCACAGATACATACTGTATGGGTGACTTTAATCAGTGACTTCTATCATAAAACAGACGTCTCATGAATTTTTTGTGAATTCATAGTCTGTCTAAAAAGCATGGACATGTGAACAGCAACAAAAACTTTTATTCATGAAAAAAATGCATAGAACACGTACATGAAAAACATACGTGTTAATGAGGTTTAACTTGTCTTCTTTTAACCCCTTCACCACCCAGCATGTTATGACCTTACTGACCTGGCCATTTTTTGCAATTCTGACCAGTGTCACTTTATGAGGTAATAAATCTGGAATGGATACTAGCAAATCTGAGATTGTTTTTTCGTGACATATTGGGCTTCATATTAGTGGTAAATTTATGTACATAATTTTTGTGATATTTGAGAAAAAATTGGAAATTTGGCAAAAATTTAGCAATTTTCAAATTTTGAATTTTTATTCTGTTAAACCAGAGAGTTATGTCACACAAGATACTTAACAAAAAACATTTCCCACATGTTATTATTATTTATTTATATAGCACCATTAATTCCATGGTGCTGTATATGAGAAGGTGTTACATACAAAATTATAGATATGGTTTACAGTGAACAAATTAACAATGACAGACTGGTACAGAGGGGAGAGGACCCGGCCCTTGGGGGCTTACATTCTACAGGGCAATAGGGAGGAAAAGTAGGTCAGGGGTGCAGCAGGTCTGGTGGTGGAGAGGCAGTAGCTCCGGTGGCGGTGGGGCAGCAGCTCCGGAAGCGGTGGGGCGGCAGCTTGGTTATTACAGGCTGTAAGCTTTCCTGAAGAGATAAGTTTTAAAGTTCCGTCTGAAGGATCCGAGAGTGGTAGATAATCTGACGTGTTGGAGCGCAGAATTCCAGAGGATGGGGGATATTCGGGAGAAATCTTGGGAGGCGGTTGTGTGAGGAACGGATAAGTGTGGAGGAGAGAAGGAGGTCTTGGGAGGATCGACGATTACGTGAGGGAAGACAGTGGGAGATTAGTTCAGAGATATAGGGAGGAGACAGTTTATGGATGGCTTTGTAGGTCAGTATTAGTAGCTTGAATAGGATTTTTAGGTAATTGGGAGCCAGTGGAGGGATTTGCAGAGGGGAGATACAGGGGAGTAGCGTGGAGAGAGATGGATTAGTCGGGCAGCAGAGTTGAGGACAGACTGGAGAGGTGCAAGAGTGTTAGCAGGGAGGCCGCAGAGGAGAATGGAAATATTCTTGAGCTGGAAGCGACAGGAGGTGGCAAGAGTTTGGATGTGTGGTTTGAAGGACAGGGCAGAGTGGAGTGTTACTCCAAGGCAGTGAATTTGAGGTGTGGGAGAGCGCATGATGCCATTTACCAAAATAGATTGACCAGGTGGTGAAGAAGAAAGATGGGATGGAGGAAAGATGATGAGTTTGGTTTTGTCTACGTTGAGTTTTAGGTAGCGAGAGGAGAAGTGGGAGGATATGGCTAACAGACACTCCGGGATTCTGGACAGCAGAGAGTTGACATCTGAGCCAGAGAGATAGATCTGAGTGTTGTCAGCATACAGGTGGTACTGGAAGCCATGGGACTGTATGAGTTGTCCTAGGCCAAGGGTATAGATGGAGAAAAGTAGGGGCCCCAGGACAGAGCCTTGTGGGACTCCAACAGAGAGAGGGCGGGATGAGGAGGTAGTGTGGGAGTGGGGAATGCTAAATGTGTGGTTGGAAAGGTATGAGGCAAGGTCTTTGATGCCAAGGGAAGAAAGAATCTGAAGTAGGTGGGAGTGGTTGACTGTGTCAAAGGCAGAGGACAGGTCGAAAAGGAGGAGGATGGAGAATTGCCTGTTAGCTTTGGCTGTAAGTCGTTGGTAATTTTAGTTAGGGCAGTTTCGGTGGAGTGGTGGGGCCGGAAACCAGATTGAAGATTGTCAAGGAGAGAGTTAGATGAGAGGTGGGAGGAAAGTTGAACATGGACGTGTTGTTCAAGGAGTTTGGAAGCAAACGGGAGCAGCGATATAGGGCGGTAGCTCGTCTTAGCAGTCAGGTCTAGGTTTGGCTTTTTGAGGATGGGCGTGATGGTGGCATGTTTGAAAGCAGAGGGAAAGGTCCCAGAAGATAGTGATAGATTGAAGAGGTGGGTTATGCCTGGGATGAGCATGTTAGTAAGGTTGGGGAGGAGGTGGGAAGGGATGGGGTCAAGTACACAGGTGGTCAGGTGTGATTTGGATAGGAGACGAGTAAACTCTCCTCCAGTGATGTTGGACAGGGAGGTTATGAGGGAAGGGCAGAGGGGTCTGATATATATGGAGTGGTTGGGGTGGAGGAACAATAAAGGTTTGCCTTGTTTGGTCAATATTATTTTTGACGTATGTGGCGAAATCCTCAGCAGAGATGAGGGAGGTCGGAGGGAGAAGCGGTGGGCGGAGGAGAGAGTTAAAAGTGCTGAACAGTTGTTTGGGGTTGTAGGATAAGGAAGATATAAGGTGTGTGAAGTAGGTCTGTTTAGCAGAGGTAAGGGCTGATTTGAAGGCAAGTGTAGCTTGTTTGAAAATTGTGAATGCGTCTGGCAGGCGCGTTTTCTTCCAATGCTGCTCCGCAGCCCTGGACAATTGTCAGAGTTTTTTGGTTAGATTGTTGTGCCAGGGTTGTCTATTGATTCGTCGCCTCTTGCGATGAGCGAGAGGGGTGACTGAGTCCATGGCTGATGTGAGGGTGGCGTTGTAGAAAGCAGTGCCACTGTCTGTGTCTTGTAGTGAAGATATAGAGGACACAGGTAAAAGAGAGTCTGAAAATCTGTAAAAGTTTAGGTGTGCAAGGTTTCTGCGAGGATGAGCTAGTGGCTGGATATGGGGGACCGGTGAGGAGGACAAGGATGAGAAGGTGAGTAGATGGTGGTCAATAGGGGAAAGTGGGAGGTTGTGAGATTAGATAGGGAACAGAGGCGGGTGAAGATGAGGTCTAGTGTATGTCCGTCTGTGTGGGTGGCTGTGGAGGACCACTGAGTAAGTCCAAAAGATGAGGTAAGAGAAAGGAGTTTGGAGGCTGCTGGCTGGTGTAAGTAGCGATATTAATGTCACCCATGATGATGGTGGGTATGTCAGCAGAGAGAAAGTGAAGGAGCCAGATGGAGAATTGGTCAATGAAGGTAGTGGCAGAGCCCGGAGGCTGGTATATGACGGCCATTTGAAGATTGCAGGGAGAGTAGATACGGAGGGAGTGATCTTCGAAAGAAGGGTGGATAAGGGAGGGTGGGGGTTGGATTGGGTTGAAGGAGCAGTTTGTAGAGAGGGGGAAGCCCACTCCTCCGCCATGTCTGTTGCCAGGGTGAGGAGTGTGAGTAAAGTGAAGGCCGCCATAGCTCAGCGCAGCAGGGGAGGCAGTGTCAGAGGCTGTCAACCAGGTCTCAGTGAGGCCCAAGAAGGAAAGGTTGTGGGAAGTAAAAAGTTCAATGTATCATGTGGAGGTTGTTGCAAACGACCGGACATTCCAAAGTGCTCCAGAGAGAGGAAGCAGCAGGGTGGGGGTCAGAGGCATGGGTTTTACATGTGAAGGATTGCGGTAGATTGTCTTACTTTGGTGGAGGCGAAGATAGGTGGGATGTATGGGTTGTGGGGAGCAGGATTGGGAGATATGTCGCCAGCAATGAGAAGTAGTAGAGAAAGGGAAAGCAGGTCGGAGAAGGAGAGTGGCCGGCTTGTTTTATATTTCAGTAGGAGAGGTCTGAGGTTAAGGAGTAGGTCTGTGGATGAGGTGAGTTGGGGGTAAGAGAGAGGGGGAGATAGTTATCTGGTTAGAGGGTGCAGAGGTTTGGGGGTAGCGAAGGAGAGTGAGGATAAGTGGAGTGAAAATGTGAGCATAGTGAAAGAGCAATGAGAGAAAAGAAAGGCAGGTATAATTAGAAGAAAGTGGTATCTCTCATCTTCTGTCCAATTTCTATACTATTTCTGGAATATTTCTGCTGTACACTTTAAAAGATATCACTTAAAATTATATCACTTCAGACCAAGGTCCTTCAGACCTGTCTCTCCAAATCATTATATCATTAAAATGGCCAATAAATAATCTACTTTACATCAGCACAATTTTGGAAGCCAATTTAATTTTGTTAGGAAGTTATAAGGATTCAAAGTTCATCAGTAGTTTCTCATTTTTCCAGGAAAATTTACAAAACAATTTTTTTCGTGACCGAATCACATTTGAAATAATTTTGTGGGGCCGATGTGACAGAAAACACCTTCACAGGAACTAAAGCAATGCGGAAGGAACGAAATAAACATTTAAATTTTTCCATCAAAAATGTTAATCACTGTTTGGGCAAATGGTACTGCTCGAAAGGGATGCGGCGCCATTTGACTTTTTGAATGGAAAATTAGCTAGAATCATTACGTTTGGAGAGCCCCCATAAGTGACCCTATTTTGGAAACTAGACTCTCCAAAGAATTTATCTAGATGTGTGGTGAGCACTTTGAACCCCGAGGTGCTTCACAGAATTTTATAGTGTGGAGCTGTGAAAATGAAAAAATACTGTTCTTCCACAAAAATGTTTTTTTTTTTATCATCAATTTTTTCATTTTCACAAGCATAAAAGGATACAACGGATCCTAAAATTTGTTGGGCAATTTCTCCCGAGTACATCTCTATGCAGGAAGATGATGTGGATGAGCAAGGGGCAGCAGCAGCAGATGGGCAGAGGGCACAGGAGGGGATCAGGACTGGAGGGGAGAGGGAGGATAAGGGACAGCAGGCATAACAGCAGGCACAGGAGGGGGGCGATATCTGCCCTCCATCCTATGGAAAGGGCTATGACAGGCTCTTCCATATCTAGAGAGTGACAATCACTAGGATTGGCTGTTCAAAAGGGATTGTGGGGGTGGGGTGGGGAATCCACCCCCCTAACATCAAGCTTCGGTATTCTGTGCTAAAAATGATCTCCTTGACCGTGGGTCCCCTCCTATGTCTTCTCAAGTGTCGCTTAAGTGTTCAGGCCTCCCTGCTGTATAATTAGTTGTGTTCTCTTTCTTGTTAGTTAGCTAACCCTGCTTGTTCTGTTTAACATACACTCCTGCCCCTCCCCTCTGGTCAGCTGAACTAATTTTCTAGACTCTTAAAGGTTTATATAAATGATACTTGGAGGTCTTCTTGACCGCGGGTCTCCTCCTGTGTCACCTCGAGTGTCAAAAAATATCCCTGAAATATATCAGAAGGTACCAGCTATACCTGTAGGCTAACTGTCTTTGCTACTTTACTTTCCCACTAACACTTGCACTGTGCTTACCTATGCCCTAACAGTAACTGCTTCACTAATCCTTACCCTCTTCCACTACCCCCAAATCCCATCACAAATATTGATCTCACCATCGCACTTACCTCCCCACCTGAGTTCCTCTGCTGACCTGCTCCTCAATCTCATGCCTCTCCTGCAGTAACACAAAACAAGCCGGCTACTTTCATTCTCACAACTGCTTGCTCTCTCTTTGCGTATCCTATCAGCCGGCAACATATCTCCCAACCCAGGACCTCCACAGCCAACATTACCCACTATTCCTCCCTCCTATCACCCCACACCTGCAAGAAACAGCCGCAATCTTCTAAATATAAAACCCATTCCACTGACCCTCTCTCCCAGGAGCACTCTGGAATGCCCGTTCCATCTGTAATAAACTCCACTTCAATCATGACATCTTGCAAACTCTCCTTCCTGGGCTTCACAGAAACATGGCTGACACCCTCCTTGCACTGGCAGCAAACATGGTGGAGGAAAGGGTCTCCTCTATTCCCTCCCTTATACTCTCATCCTTTGAAGTGCACTCTGTTTGTATCTACTCTCCTTCCAACCTCCAAGTGGCCATCATTTATCAACCCCCAGACCCAGCCACTGCCTTCCTTAACCAATTCTCCATCTGGCTTCTTCACTTTCTCTCAGTTGACATTTCCACCATCATCATGGGTGACTTCAACATCCCCATTGATACCAACCAGTCAACAGCCTTCAAACTCCTGTTACTTGCTTCATCCTTTGGCCTCTTTCAATGGTCCTCCACAGCCACCCACATACACTAGACCTCATCTTCACCCGCCTCTGCTCCCTATCTAACTCCACAACTTCCCCCCTCCTCCTAACTGACCACCATCTACTTACCTTCTCATCCTTGTCCTCCTCACCTGCCACCCTTATCCACCAATTCACAAACCCTTGCAGAAACCTCACACACGTTGACACTCACATACTCTCTAACTCTATTCTACCACTATCATCCATGTCCAGACTCCACGACACAGATAACGCCACCACTTTCTACATTTCTACACTTAAAGCAGCGATTGATGCAGTTGCTCCTCTAGTTTACAGCAGAACACGACGAATCAACAGACGACTCTGGCACACAGACACCACTAAAAAGATGCGGCGAGAGTCTAGGGTTGCTGAGAGGCGCTGGAAGAAAACACATTCACAAAAAGACTACACAGCATTCATAAAGAACTTCTTAAATTCAACTCAGCACTCACCACCACTAAACAGAATTACTTCATTACGCTCATATCCTTTGTCCCACAACCCAAGGCAGTTATTCAACACATTTAACTCCCTCCTCCACCCCCACTGCCCCCTCTTGCTTCTAGTATCTCTGCACAAGACTTTGCAACCCACTTCACCAACAAGATCGATCAGATCAGACAAGTCTTTGCTACCCAAACATCACAACGCCTATGTATACCAGACCACTCCCCTCCCCCCCTCCATCACTGAAGGAGAACATGCACACCTCCTCTCCAAATTCGCACCTCACCACTTGTGCATTGGACCCCATTCTATCCCACTACCTCCCCAACCTCACCACCACGCTTATCCAAGCCCTAACCCACCACTTCAATCTATCACTAACCTCCAGTACCTTTCCTTCAACACACAACAATTACACCTGCCTTAAAGAAGCCATCCCTTGACCCGATCTCTACACATCCAGCTACCGCCCCATATTGCTGCTCCCATTCGCCTCCAAACATCTTGAAAAGCATGCCCACTCTGTACTTTCCTCCCACCTCTCATCTAACTCTCTTTGACAACCTTCAGTCTGGCTTTCGCCTTCACCACTTCACCGAAACTGGCTTAACCAAAATTACTAATGACCTACTTACCGCCAAAGCTAACAGACACTTCTCCAGTCACCTCCTTCTTGACCTGTTCTCTGCATTCAACACAATCGACCACTGCCTTCTATTACAGATCCTCTCTTCCATTAGTATCACTGACCTTGCCCTCTCCTGGATCTCCTCCTTACCTTTCCAACCACCTATTTAATGTCTCCCACGCCCACACTACCTCCTTGCCCCATCCCCTCTCTGTTGGGGTCCCTTCAAGGCTCTGTCCTGGGATCCCTTCTTTTTTTCATCTATACCCTTAGCCTAGGACAAACTAGGACAACTCAAAGTCCCATGGATTCCAGTACCACCTATATGCTGATTACACTCAGATCTATCTCTCTGGCCCAGACGTCACCTCTCTGCTGCCCAGAATCCCAGAGTGTCTATCAGCCATATCCTCCTTCTTCTCCTCTCACTTCCTTAAACTAAACGTAGACCCCATCTCGCACACTTCCCTTACCTGATCTGTCTATCACAATAAATGACATCACACTTTGCCCTGTACCTGAAGTCTGCTGCCTCGGATTAACCCTTGACTCTGCCTTATCCTTCAAACCACATATTCAAGCTCTCGCCACCTCCAAATATTTCCAGAATCCGTCCCTTCCTCAACCTACTAACCTACTAATGTATGCCCTCATCATCTCCCGTCTCGACTACTGCAACCTCCTTCACTGTGGCCTCCCTGCTTACACTCTTGCACCTCTCCAATCTGTCCTTAACTGCTGCCTGACTAATCCACCTCTCTCCTCGCTGCTCCCCCACTTCACCCCTCTGCAAATCCCTCCACTGGCTTCCAATTGACCAGCGTATCCAATTCAAACTACTAACATTGACTTACAAAGCCATCTACAATCTGTCTCCTCCATATATCTCTGAACTAATCTCCTGATATCATCCAACTCGTAATTTTCAATCCTCCCAAGACCACCTTCTTTCCCCACACTTGTACGTTCCTCATCTAACCGCCTGCAAGACTTTGCCCGAGCATCCCCATCCTCTGGAATTCTGTACTCCAAAACATCCGACTATACCTTACACTCAGAACCTGAAAACCCATCTCTTCAGAACAGCCTACAGCCGGCAATGACCACGGTACCACCTCACCATCACTGGACCTGGCGCTCCACCACCACCAGAGCAGACCTAAACTACTGTCTGCCTCCCCATTGCCCTGTAGAATGTAAGCTCGAAAGGCAGGGTCCTCTTTCCCCCTCTGTACTAGTCTGTCACTATTAGTTTGTTCATTGTATTTTTAACTTGTTTGTATGTAACCCTTTCTCATGTACAGCACCATGGAATCAATGGTGCTCTATAAATAAATAATAACCATAGAATATCGGGGCCCGATGGCGGTTACCGCGGCAGTGGTGCCACGATCTCGCCATGATGTTGTGGAACCTCACAGGTCAGGAAGTCACCGAGCACCATAGAATCAATGGTGCTCTATAAATAAATAATTAGAAGAATCACAGAATATCGGGCCACAATCCCGCCATGATGTTGTGAAACCTCACAGGTCAGGAAGTCACTGCAACCTATGACGTTCCACAACATCAAGGGTCAGGAAGGGGTTAATTGAAATCTCATATTCTGGGCTTCAAAGTTAACCCCTTCCAAATGAAGCCAATTTTCACTTTCCTCATCCAGACAATTTATAAAAACATCTGCATGTGTCCCTTTATGTAATAAAGGTTATCTCCGGGGAGATCATTTCTTTTGTATTGTATCTGCCCTCCTATATGATGAAGCAGAGCTGGGCACTACAGTTCTAGGATCTATAGATCACTTGTAAATTAATAAAATAATATCTGCTCCTCAGCACTCACCCCTCCCCTAGGGGACAATAGGTCACAAAGCAGATTCACCATCAGCAGGCAGCAGAGAGCAGGGGTGTGTGTCATCCCCCTCATCCCCCCCCCCAACCCGCTCCAGTTCAACCCTCACCCCTCCCCACCGCCGATCCTCATCTCCCCTCTAACCGCTCCTCCATGCTGCTGCACTCGCCGGTGCAGCTGCAGGTCAGCCTCCTCTCCTCGGTGTGGCGCTCCTCCTCCTCACAAGATTATCTTCAGTGAGGTAAGGATGGATGGATGGGTGCATGGATGGTGCATGGATAGATGGATGGGTGCATGGGAGGATGTTTGAGTGCATGGGTGGATAGATGGACGGGTGCATGGATGAGTACATAGGTGGATGAATGGGTGCAACAAGGGATCAAGTGTCCTCTTGTAGTCTCTGAGGTCAGAGTCATGCTGCATGGTTTGGCAGATCATTGCCATATAGTGCACCATGAAGCTGACCCCAGAGACTACAACAAGGGATGAAGTGTCCACTTGTTGTAGTCTCTGGGGTCAGAGTCATGGTGCACTGTATGGTAATGATCTGCCATACCGTGCATCATGCCTGTGACCCTAGAGACTACAACAAGGAATCAAGTGTGCACTTCTTGTAGTCTCTGGGTCAGAGTCATGGTGCATGGTACGGCAGATCATTGCCATACAGTGCACCATGACTGTGACCTCAGAGACTACAACAAGGGATCAAGTGTCTTCTTGTTGTAGTCTCTGGGTTCAGAGTCATGGTGCACTGTATAGGAATAATCTGCCGTACCTTGCATGATGACTCGCCCCAGAGACTACAACAAGTGGACACTTGATCCCTTGTTGTAGTCTCTGGGGTCACAGTGATGATGCATGATATGGCAGATCATTGCCATACAGTGCACCATGGGCCTGACCCCAGAGACTGTAGGAAGAGGACACTTGATCCTTTGCTGCAGTCTCTGGATGTAGCAGAGGCGATAGAGCGTCGTGGGAACTTCGTTGTGGACTACATCGGAGGATATGGAGCATCGTGGGACCTTCGTTGTGGACTATGTCGGATCTTTGTAATAAAGATGGAGCCTGAATTTTGCTTGTGGTTTTTTTCAAATAAAAAGATTTTTCTCTGTGTGGTGAATTTTTTTGGACTATTTACTAGAGATTTCTTATGGCTGGATCTAATATTGGCCCGACATTATGAATCTCGGGCTTAGTGCCAGCTGCCAATAAAAAAAAAGCTGGCATTAACCCCTTTATTACCTAGTTTGCCCCCGACACCAGGGCAACTGGAAGAGTCTGGATACAGCGCCAGAAAATGGCGCTTCAATGAATGTGCCATTTTCTGTGGGGGCTGCAGGATGCAATTCGCAGCATGGGGGCACCAGAAAACTTGGGCCTCTCCATGCTGAGGATTCCCGCCCCCAGCTGCCTAGTTGTACCTGGCCGGACCAAAAATATGGCGAAGCCCCACGTCATTTTTTTCTGGAATTAGTTCTAGAAATAAAAAAAAAAGAGCTTCACTGTATTTTTGGTTACCAGCCATGTACATCGAGGCAGCTGCGGATTGGTGGCAGTCTGTAGCTGTCAAGTTGTCCCTGGCTGGACCAAGAATATAGCGGAGCCCCACATCATTTTTTTTCCTGAAATTTGTTCTAAAAAAGGAAAAAAAAAATAAATAAATAAATAAATAAATAGGCTTCGCTGTATTCTGTATTTATGGTTGCCAGCCAGGAACAATGAGGCAGCTGGGGGCTGGAGGCAGTCCGTAGCTGCCAAGTTGTACCTGGCTGGACCAAAAATATGGCGAAGCCCCACGTCATATTTCTTTAAAATTACCGTATATACTCGTGTATAAGCCGAGTTATTCAGCCCAAAAATTGGGCTGAAAAGTCCCCCCCTCGGCTTATACACGGGTCAATACGGTGGTGGGGGCTGTGTCCGGGGCGGCGGGGGGAGGGGCTGGGGAGGCTGGAGGAGGCTGCTGTATGAGCGCCCCATCACGTGGGGCCGCTCATTATATATGCACTGCTTCCCCCTGTCAATCAGCGGCAGGGGGAAGCAGTGCATATCTAAATATATGGCGCCCAAATGCTGGCACTCGCCCCCCTCCGTTGTAAGCCCCCCCCCCTGCTGCTTAACTTACCATCCCTGGTCTTCTGCACCGCGCCGGTCTTCCGTGCTCCATGCTCCCGTCCTCGGCAGCATCCGGGGTTATGTGACCGGCCGGTCGCATGACGTCATCGTTACTGCGACGGCCGGGGACCCCGGATGCAGCCGAGGACGGGAGCATAGAGGATGGAGCACTCAGAAGACCAGGGATGGTAAGTTAAGCAGCAGGGGGGGGGCCTTACAACGGAGGGGGCGAGTGCCAGCATTTGGGGGCTCACTGTATACCACTGGGGCTGCTGTATACCACTGGGGCTGCTGTATACCACTGGGGCTGCTATATACCACTGGGGCTGCTATATACCACTGGGGCTGCTGTATACGACACCACTGGGGCTGCTGTATACCACTGGGGCTTCTGTATATACTGCTGGGGCCTGTATATACCACTGGGGAGGCTGCTGTAATACTGCTGGGGCCTGTATATACCACTGGGGAGGCTGCTATAATACTGCTGGGGCCTGTATATACCACTGGGGAGGCTGCTGTAATACTGCTGGGGCCTGTATATACCACTGGGGAGGCTGCTGTGTACTACCACTGGGGAGGCTGCTGTATACTACCACTGGGGAGGCTGCTGTATACTACCACTGGGGAGGCCTGTATACCACTGGGGGGCCTGTATACCACACTGCTGGGGGCTGTATACCTGTGCTGGGGTCCACCCTCGGCTTATACACGAGTCAATAGGTTTTCCCAGGTTTTGGGGGAAAAAGTAGGGGTTGGCTTATACACGGGTCGGCTTATACACGAGTATATACCGTACTTCTACAAATAAAATTACTTGGAGCTTTGCCGTATTTTTGGTTGCCAGCAAAGCACAACTTGGCAGTTGGGGGGCTGAAATCTTCAGCGTGGAGAGACCCAAACGTTGTGGTCCCCCCACGCTGCAAATTGCAACCCACAGCCACCCCAGAAAATAGCACATTCATTAGAGGCGCCATTTTCTGGTGCTGTACACCTACTCTTCCAGTTGCCCTTGTGCTGGTGGCACACAGGGGCTCTCCATAAGCAACATGGTGTCAACTAACAAGTTGAATGGAAAATTAGCGCCAATTGTTAGTGGACACCATGTCGCATATGGAGAGCCCCTGTGTGCCTAAACACTGGAACTCCCCCGCAAGTGACCCCATTTTGGAAACTAGACCCCCCCAAGGAACTTATCTAGATGCATAGTGACCACTTTTAACCCCCAGGTGCTGCACAAATTGATTCGTAATGAATAAGTACTTTTTTTTCCCACAAAAAGTTTCTTTTTTTCATCCATGCAATCAATGGTGCTCTATAAATAATAATAATAATAATAATAATTCACTATTTCTCTGAACCAAACTCTCCGTCAAACTCCACCGCACCCAAAAGCACTACAAAGATTGGCTGGTCACTGGCTCATGCAGCCTCTATCTATCCCCTATTTCTTCAAGATGGAAGGACCATCATTGTAAATAAGCACCTGTACTTTGTGTCACCCCCACCTCATTGTAGATTGTAAGCTCACAAATGCATGGTTGTCATTATTTTTGCTTTAGTCATTCCACGGATGGTGTGTCACACAACCCCAGAAGGTGTGTGTACTAACTCTATACGTCAATTTTAGTTTTACCTGGGTAAGACCCTATTGTGCTATTTTATCCACAGCTACTGTTCTTAGGCCAGCTTCACATTAGCGTTCGCCGCCACAGCGTTTTGCAGCGGGTGAATGCAAGCCGACCGCAAGCACTGCCCATCCCTATGTTTATTTTTGGGACGCACGCGCTATGCGGTCGGGTGCGGATGGCCGTGCGTTCCCATTGCCCTTCATGTGTGATTTGTACGCATGCAGAGGCTTGTATACAAAACAAACATTCCCGGCCACAAAGAATCTGCAACCTGTACTCAACATATTGCACATTCGGTGCGGACGCAAATGTATGATTTGTACGCAAGCCTCTGTATGCGTACAAATCACACATGGAAGGCAATGGGGACGCACGGCCATCCGCACCCGACCGCATACATCGTGCGTCCCCATGTTAAACATAGGGATGGGCGGTGCTTGCGGTCGCCCGTCGCAATACGCAGCGGTGTCGAACGCTAATGTGAAACCAGCCTTAGAGATGTGTCCAGATGCCTTTTCTATTTAATTTTAGCACTGGTTACATCCATTTCAGTGATTTTCCTGGCATTCCTGTTAAGATCTTGCAGAAAAATGCTTTACGAACCTATTGACTTCCATTATACTCGGTATTCGAGTCCATCTGAGCGTCCGACCTGCTCAATTCGAGTGCCAAGCACTCAAGCATTTCACCAATGTTAATAAGTTAAACAGGCCACACCATGGACACCTCTTCATAAATCAGGACCAACTTACTCTAGCACGTCCCCTCATTACAATGGGGCAAACAATAACGATCTTGATAAGTCAGGACATTTGGGTATTCAGGAAGTTTTGGGTGACATACTTTGTATCTCAGAGTTTCATCCTAGTTTCATCTATTTTTAACTCATCCATTGTCAAAAGACCACTCTAGCATTTTTTTTTTTAGCACCCTGATGGCGCTTTGAATGTAAGCCCCCTGCCTTCTACTCACCTTCAGCAGGCTTCACCTTTTACCGACACCGTTCTGGTCCCATGGTGCCACCTTTTGACCTCTGAAAGCAGAAGTTATGTCACAAGAGCTCAATGCATCTCTATGAGAGTCAGAACGAAGCTTCCATAGAGATGAAATTATTTGTGTTCACCGGCACTCTCCATGAAACATTGGAGCAGCATAAGCAGGTCACTTTTCGCCGCAGACCAACTGAAGCGCCAGTGCAAAAGGAGGGAACCAGTGGAAGGTGAGTATAACACTACGGACAGAGAACCTACATGTAGAGCACCACTCCATCTGTGCAAAAAAAAAAACCTGCTGGAGTGATGCTGAAAGAGTCAGTGGATAAAAAAAGGTTGATCAGAAAAAAGCTGATACAACTAGTATGACATCTAAGGAAAAATTGGTTGGTTTATCTCCAGGGCTGTGGAGTCGGTAAGCCAAATCACTGACTGTTACTCCTGCATTTCCCTGACTCCAACTCCTTTGACTCCTTCATATATGGCTTATGTTAAAGTGACAAACATATTGTATTACAATGGTAACAGCAGGCTTTAATCATTATTATGATGCAATAATCAAGATATTTATATAGAACATAAAAATAATTCATAATAATATTCAGCACATTCTGCATTGAACTACTGTACCCAATGTATTATCTATTTTAGTAGGCGGAGTCGGTCTATTTTATACCAACTCCGACTCCACAGCCCTGTTTATCTCGAATGGTAACAATCTCATGGACATCTGAATCTAGCCTTACACTTAAATGAGGTCTGAAAGACACTTATGGCAGGGTTACGCACTAGGAGTGCTTCTGCTGCCTCCAAATATAGTGAAAGGTACAGGGTACATGTGAATGGGACACATCTGCCCCTCCTGGGTGTGGGTTATTGGAGCTGTGGGTGCCGATAATTCCCTGACGCAAAACGGCCTGTGGAGATGTCAGATCCTGTGACCGGTGACGTGCGGGTCACATGACCACAAGCCCATGTGACCGAGCCGAACGCGGAAGTCAGGAAGGAGAGTCACGATCAGCGGTGCAGGCGCCAGGAGGCCCCCGGCAACGGCAAACACTGAAGTTGTGCGGAGGTGGCACTACCTGATCATGTTGAGTCAAATCCCCCCCCATCATCCCCCCAAACAGATCACCAGGTTCTCCCCATTGGGAGTGCTTCCTGTCTCTTTTAGACACTTATAGCAGGGCCTAAAAGGCCACTGTATCTGGCATACTTACGGTCATTCTCTGACCTTAGGTCGAGATGACAACCATAGACACCCTGCCATTGTCGAAAGGGAAGTGTAGATGATGGGATGGGAGAGATGGTTCTAATCACTGATTCAATGCACCCTTGACAGATAAGAATAAAATACAAGTTATACTAAATAATCTTTTTCCAAAGACTTGCATATTAATCTGTTTACTACTGACCTATAAGGTCCTATGCACACTTGTTTTTGCAGGAATCAGGGTGTCCCATCTTATTCTCCTAAAATTACTGAACGCACTGTGAAAATGCAGTGTAAACAGGTTTTACCATGCTGCCATTAAATTGCACAGCATTTTCAAGCTAATATGTTCCATTTATCAGTATATTCATATAACAAAAATGTTTACTGTAAGAAATAACCTTTAAATACATGTATAAAAATATACAATGACTGAAACTCTAAAAATAGAAACATGGCTGCATTTTTATATTAATAAAAACTTAAAACTAAAAATCGTGAACCAAAAGTATTTACTTGCAAGAAAACATCAAAATAGAAAAATGAACAAGGACAGAGTGGCACTCACAAAATGAACAAGGACAGAGTGGCACTCACAGGAATCCAATTGCAGTTTTTCACGGCTTTATTCAGCAGTATGCATAGTTACAATGCAGGGAGGGGAGTTGGCAGGACAACGGTCACCATGCATACTGCTGAATAAAGCTGTGAAAAACTGCAATTGGATTCCTGAGTGCCACTCTGTCCTTGTTCATTCATCTACTACTTCATCTTGCAGCTGAACAACACTGGATCCAGACACCAGCTCATCCATACTATTGCTGCGTGCTTCTCCAGGTCAGTGCCCGGATTCCTTCTAATCAAAATACAAACATATCTCTTTTTGTATATACCTTTTTTCTTTCTTTTTCTAGAGCTCGGCAGTGGTCGAAACATTCATCCAGACAAAAGTGGAGTTCATTTGCAGGAATACTTTTTGGCTTCACTGACCTCTGAGTGCTTAACATAGCTGCCAAGCCATGAATGGAAGCATCACCATGTAAGAGGTCATTGATCTGTGACCATGCTTGGCTTAGGTTTTCGTAAGGATATGGATCATGGCTGTCAACCATTGGGTGGACACTGTGACCCAAATTATTAGAAAATGGTGATCTGAAGTTACTAGTAGAGATTAAATCGAGTTTTCTACCCATATCATCCATCATCAATCCATTGGATAAATACATACTTTGTGGGTGGGTTAGTTTGCTACTTAGTGGCTTATTATCAACATTTAAATTTCCAAGATTACTGTAAGCAAGGGCACTGCTAAAAAACTCTTTGTGGTTTTGGACCATGCTGTCAGAATTATCCTGTATGCTAAATGATATGTTCTGCTTCTTCTCTGGAATGGTCTTCTTTACATTTCTGTCTAAAGAACTGTATCTGAAGCTTGACATATTCTCACAGACACCATTTAAAGTCTTCAGCCTTTTTTCAGCCATAGACTCAAACGTTTGGTCCTCCGTGGCTTTGTGAAAACCTTCCAGTGTTTGGTCAGCACTATTGTAACCATAGTCTAAAGATGTATATGTGGGATTTTCAGTGTGAAATTTTTGGGCACTGCTTCCAGGAACAAGAGGAGAATGTACATTAGGATAATTAGAAACAGTTGAAGGGTTTTTCTGGGAGGTGGATGACATAATACCTGACATCACCTGATTGTTATACACATTTTGAGGGTTTCTTTCCATCTGGCAATTTGTCCATGATAACTTGTCTGAACTATTGCTGGAAATAGAAGACAAAAAGCTGGTCCTCTTTGCTAAGTCTGAATTTTGCACTTCCTGTCTGGATGTGAGTCTTTGAAAATGATCAGTAGTAGCCATATTATTACCATATAGAGTTTTCAATCCAAATTCTGGCTTGTGATCAAATTGAGAAATATATGAAGAGTCTTTCAGAAAGGATCTTTCGGATACTAAGCGTGTTGTCTTTGGGATGGTAACTGTTTGGTCTTGAATAAAATCATCAAATGTTTGGCAATTCTGTTTTCCTTGGAAAGAATTACTGTATGTATTTGCATCCAAGATAGGTAATTCAGTTGATAAACTATGGCAACCTTTGGCATCCTGATGGCCGGTCACAGTGTTTTTATTGTGCATGGTTTTACCATGAATGCTCATGTCATACCTTACAACATCTTCAAAGCTACTCTTGTTTAATGTTGACATAAATGCATCTCTCTTCTGAAAGGCATCTTTGGGTGTTTCAGATAAGAAAAAATTATTCAGATGAGAGTACTCAGGTGGATTTAATTTGGCATTTATATTATAATTGCGTGGAGTATCAGTCTGGCATTGATAAAGCCAATGTTCATCTTGTTCCAAATCTTCGCTCTTATATGAATTTTCTACATATTGTGCTTCTGTACTGAGGACAGGCTCTATTCCATGCAAACTCTGTTGTAGACTGATCAAATCCTCAGATTGCTTCAAGTCTGGGAACAGGTCATAGTCCTCAGACATCCTATTTATATGAAATGGATAGGCAGATTTCACACTGGAGGCGCAAAACCTAATAAAAGCAACAACACAAATTAGATTGCTTTACATTAATCTTTTTCACTTACACAATAAAACTATAATTTCTGTAACCTTAGAGCAGAGGTCCCTAACTCCTGTCCTCAAGGCCCACAAACAGTGCATGTTTTCAGGATTTCCTTAGATCTGACAGTTGGTAATTCAATCTCCTGCATAGGTGATGATTCCAACTGTAAAATGCTACGGAAAATCCCAAAAACATGCACTGTTTGTGGGCCTTGAGGACTGGAGTTGGGGACCTCTTCCTTAGAGCCAATAAGGCATTATAAAGTAACTAGATGGTGGCCCGATTCTAACGCATCGGGTATTCTAGAATATGTATGTAGTTGACATACTGTGACTGACAGAACTTGTTCAGTCAACGTGAGTGAACTACCGTATATATATGTATATATGTATAGCAGCGCTATGGTATATGGTAGTACATTACAGCACATGATTGGCAGCACTATAGTATATGGCGGTACATTACAGTACATGTATAGCAGCGCTATGGTATATGGCGGTACATTACAGTACATGTATAGCAGCACTATAGTATATGGCGGTACATTACAGTACATATATACCAGCGCTATGGTATATGGCAGTACATTATAGCATATGTATAGCAGCACTATGGTATATGGCGATTCTCCGCTCCCCGCGGTCCCCCACTCCTCCTGGCCCCCGGTCCTCCACAGTAAAAGTAAAAAAATCCTCAGTGAGGATACTCACCTGTCTGCCGGCTCGCTCCACCTCCGCCTTCTAGGTCCTACAGGCTTTTAGGACCTGTCGTTGCCTAGGAAATCGATCAGCTGAGGGGGAGAGGGGGGCAGGATTGTGTCGGGGGGAAGGAGGGCAGAATAGAGCGAGTGGGGCAGGATGGAGTGAGCGGGGCAGGATGGAGCAGGAAGGGGGGCAGAATGGAGCCGGAGGGGGCAGGATGGAGCCGGAGGGAACAGGATGGAGCCCGGGGGAACAGGATGAAGCCGGGGGGGGGGGAAACAGGATGGAGCGAGCGGGGCAGGATGGAGCCGGGGAGCAAGAACAGCGAGGGGCAGGATGGAGCAAGTGGGGCAGGATGGAGCCGGAGGAGCAGGATGGAGCAAGCGGGGCAGGATGGAGCCGGGGGAGCAAGAACAGTGGGGGGCAGGATGGAGCGAGCGGGGCAGGATGGTGGCGGAGGGGGGGGGAGGCAGGATAGTGGGGGGGCAGGGCAGGATGGAGCCGGCGGGGCAGGATGGTGGCGGGGGAGGGAGGATGGAGCCGGCAGGGCAGGATGGAGGCGGGGGGATCAGGATGGTGGTGGGGGGCAGGATGGACGGGGAACAGGATGGAGGCACGCCTCCCGGCCCCACCCCTCCCTCTGCCCATCCACTCCCCATGGTTACCCTCCCTCTGACCCACCACACCCCCCTTCCCGCTCCTCCATGGTGATAATAATAATAAGGAAAAAAAAAAAAAAAAACCTTAGTGAGGATACTTACCCTCCGCCGGCTCGCTCCACCTGTCTTCTAGCTCCCAGGACAGGACCTGTCGTTGCCTGGGAAACCGATCAGCTGGGGTAAGTGGGCAAAGCGGGGTCAGTGGGCAGAGTGGGGGATCAGTGGGCAGAGCAGGGGTTAGTGGGCAGTCATTGGGCAGAGCAGGGGTCAGTGGGAATCAGTAGGCAGAGCAGGGTCAGTAGGCAGGAGTAGGGGTCAGTGGGCAGAGCTGAGGTCAGTAGGCAGAGCAGGGGTCAGTGGGCATGGTCAGTAGGCAGAGGGGGGTCAATGGGCAGAGTGGGGGGTCAATGGGCAGAGCAGGGTCAGTGAGCAGGAATGGGGGTCAGTGGGCAGAGCAGGGTCAGTGGGCAGAGTGGGGGTCAGTGGGCAGAGCAAGGGTTAGTGGGCACAGTGATTGGGCAGAGCAGGGGTCAGTGGGCACAGTCAGTAGGACACAGCAGGGGTTAGTGGGAAAAATCAGTGGGCAGAGCAGGGGTTAGTGGGCACAGTCAGTGAGCAGAGCAGGGGTCAGCGGGCAGAGCGGGTTTCACTGGGCAGAGCAGGGTTCAGTGGGCATAGCAGGGTTAGTGGGCACAGTCAGTGGGCAGAGCAGGTCAGTGGGCAGAGTAGGGGTTAGTGGGCAGAGAAGGGTCAGTGGGTAGAGCATGGGTCAGTGGGCACGGTCAGTTGGCAGAGCAGGGGTCAGTGGGCATGGTCAAAGGGCAGAGCAGGGAGTCAGTGAACAGAGGGTGGTCAATGGGCAGAGCAGGGTTAGTGGGCAAAGCAGGGGTTAGTGGGCAGAGCAGGGTCAGTGGACAAAGCAGGGGTCAGTGGGCAGTGTGGGGTCAGTGGGCAGAGTGGGGGTCAGTGGGCAGAGCGGGGTCACTGGGCAGAGTGGGGGTCAGTGGGCAGAGCAGAGTCAGTGGGCAGAGAGGGGTCAGTGGGCATAGCATGGTCAGAGCAGGGTCAGTGGGCAGTGTGAGAGCTCAGTGGCTGGGTCAGTGGGCAGAGCAGCGTCAGTGGGCAGTGTGAGGGGGTCAGTGGGCAGAGTGGGGTCAGTGGGCAGAGCAGGGTCAGTGGGCAGTGTGAGGGGTCCGTGGGCAGAGAGGGTCAGTGGGCAGATCAGCAGGTCAATGTGAGGGTCAGTGGGTAGAGCAGGGTCAGTGGGCAGTGTGAGGGGTCAGTGGGCAGTGTGAGGGGCCAGTGGGCAGAGCAGGGTCAGAGCAGGGTCAGGGGTCAGAGAGGGGGTCAGTGGGCAGAGCGGGGGGTTAGTGGGCAGAGCGGGGGGGGTCAGTGAACAGAGGGGGGTCAGTGGGCAGCGTGGGGGGGTCAGTGGGCAGAGCAGGGGATCAGTAGGCAGAGGAGGGTAGATCGGGAGAGGACCTTTGATGACGTCACGGTCATGTGATCTGTGACTCCACCAATCATCGTGACGTCATCAGAGGTCCTGAAGCACCATGGAAAGAGATCGTGCAGCGGCGGCCAGCTGGAGGGAGCTGTGATAACAGGCGGGGGAAGGGGGGAAGAGGGGTGTGACCAGACAGTGGAGGGGGGCTGTGGTGACAGGCGGGGGTGACCAGACAGTGGAGGGGGGCTATGGTGTGGTGACAGACAGGGGGGTGATCAGGCAGCGGGGGAAGACTGTGGTGACAGGCGGGGGTCATTGGGCAGCGGGGGGAAAGACTGTGGTGACAGGCGGGGTCATCGGGCAGCGGGGTGGGGGGACTGTGGTGACAGGCGGGGGGTGACTGGGCAGTGGAGGGGGGCTATGGTGACAGGCAGGGGGGTGATCGGTCAGCGGGGGGTGGGGACTGTGGTGACAGGCGGGGGTGATCGTGCAGGGAGCGCGGGCAGGAAGAGGCTGTGATGAGAGACTGTGTATCCCAGCTACGCGGGCAGCGAAAAGGCGCAAAATTCGAACTTTGAATTCTCGCACCTATGTGCATAGTCCAATGAGCGGCCTGTGTCTGTCGCGTGATTTTGGTTGCAGACAGACTCAAAAAAGCCTTAGACAATTATATAGTAGATTGGATAACCTGTTACCAACAGAGACATTGTATACAGCCATTAACCATCAATGTTACTGACCTGTCAGTGATTATAATGTTATGACTGATCAGTGTTTAAAATCTAAACTTTTATTTTAAGGTTCTCCACTTTAGACTTACATCTACATACCAGCATACTGCTGTAGCACACACCATAGTTACTGGGATGAAGGTGGAATTACCATTACTGAAAGCATTAATTAAATAGTTTACTTTAAAAAAAAAAAAAAAAAAAGCTGAAAGAGAACCTGTAATCTTGATTTAACCTGTTTAAAGTATGGCCATGATGGCCCTATAATACTGTTTTAATGGATAACTGTAGTGAAAACTCCAAAATCTGCAGCCTGTCCCTTCACTTATTTGCATAAATAGATCTTTAGAAAAAATATTTTTAAAGTATGTTTACGATAAACAAATTAGGCCATTGACTAGTCGAGGGAGCGTTAGTTCTCCCAATTAGTCTGCCCATTTAGTATGTTATTCCACCAGTTTGGGCGCGATAACGTGCTTTACAAAAGCCAGCATCTCACAAGCACCATACAAAGCTCTGGTATGCGAATGGCTTTGTTCCCCTCACAGCATTGAGCATCTGTGACATCGGATGTATGTGTTCCAGCTTCAGAGAAACTCACTGTGCATGACCGGAAGCGCGGACAATGTCTGATCATGTGCTGTGTGTCTCTCTGAAGCCAGGACGCATACACCCGATGTCACAGAAGCTCAATGCTGTGAGGGAACAAAGCTACAAGAATAAAATGCAAAGTGGGACGACTAGTTGGGGAACCAACGCTCCCTCGACTAGTCAAAAGGCCTAATTTCCATATCATAAATGGTCTTTAGAAATACTTTTTCTGAAAATCTGTTTATGTGTGCAATGTAATAAAGGGACTGTTAGGCAGGGAATTTCAATATGCGCCCACAACTGTTGATGTTCCTGTGGGCAAAGAGGACCTTAAAGATTTCCTTTAATGATGACACATTTCCTTTGTATATAAGGCACAACAATAAAATATTTTCTTTTTATTATAAAAAGGATAATGGACCAATGCAGATATTTGGGCACCCTTGGAGATATGTGTGTTCAAATAACATTCATCAAGGTTTCAGACCTCAATTAGCCTGTCAGGGTTATGGCTTGTTTATTATCATCATTAGGAAAAGCCAGGTGATGCAAATTTCACAGCTTTATAAAATCCAAGCCTCCTCTAACCTTGTGCTAAAAATCAGCAGCCTTGGGTTCCTCTAAGCCAGAGGTCCCCAACTCCAGGCCTCAAGGCCCACCAACAGTGCAGGTTTTCAGGATTTCCTTAGTATTGCACAGGTGCTAATGTGATCATCTGCACAGGTAATGATTCCAAGCCCTGTGCAATACTAAGGAGATCCTGAAAACATGCACTGTTGGTGGGCCTTGAGGCCTGGAGTTGGGGACCTCTGCTCTAAGCAACTGCTTAGATTCCTGATAATGAACATGGTAGAGGCCGACAAAGCAGGAGAAGTCTTATAAGAAGATAGCAAAGCGTTTTCTAGTTGCCCTTTCCACAGTTTGACATGTAATTAAGAAATGGCAGTTTACAGGAACAGTGGAGGTTAAGATAAAAAGTCCTGAAGACCAAACTAAATTTCCGTGAGAGCTGCTCATAGAATTGCTAGAGAGGCAAATCAGAGCCCTGCTTGAAAAGAATATTGCGCCAACCATTAAGCATGGTGGTAGATCAATCTTGCTTTGCGGTTGTGTTGTAGCCAATGGCACAGTGCAAATTTCCCAGGTAGAGGGAAGAATGCATTCAATGATATTTCAACATATTCTTGATGCAAACATACCACTATCTATAAAAAAGCTGCAGTTGAAAAGAGGATGGGTTCTCCAAACGGATAATGATCCTATATACACGGCAAAATCCACAACAGATTACCTCAAAAGGCGCCAGCTGAAGGTTTTACAATGATCCTCACAGTCCCCTGATCTGAACATCATTGAAAATCTGTGGCTAGACCTCAAAAGAGCAGTGCATGTAAGACGACCTAGGAATCTCACAGAACTGGAAGACTTTTCCAACAAAGAATGGATGAAAATCCCTCAAACATGAATTTAAAGACTTTTGGCTGGCTTCAAAGAGAATGTACAAGCTGTGATACTGTAAAAAGGGTGCTTCTAGGTACTAACCAATACCATGCAGGAGTCCCAATTTTTAGCATGACCAATTTCCTTTCTGTAATTTTTAAAATGTTAAAAATGAAAGTATTGTTGTCTAAAACACCAAGGAAACATGTCAGCTTTAACTTAATGCCTTTTAGAGATAATTTCATCTTCAAGTTGCTTAACTATTTACAATAACATTAATTTAGACATGGAATGCCCAAACATTTGCATGCAATTGTAGATGTGGCCCATCCTGGTATATATGATCCCTATTACGGTATATATGTCCTACATCATGGGTCCATCCAGGTATATATGATCCCCATCCTGGTATATGAGTCCCTCATCCTGGGACAGATTTTCCACATCCCAGAACATAAATTCCCCATCCTTCTATATATGCGGCAAATCCTGGTATACATGTCCCTTATCCTGGTATATATGTCCTCCATATTGTGTCCATCTTTGTATATATGTCCCCATCCTGGTAAATATGACCCATCCTGGTATATATGTTCCCTATCAAATGCCCATCCGGTTATACATTCCTTCCCGTTATGCAGCAAATATAAAAATAAACAATTCTAGTTACCTTCCATCCACTCACCCAATGCAGTGTCCTCTGCTGATGCGAGCAACTGACTCTGGCATGAAAGCGGAGCAGCTCATGACGTTAATGCCATGCGCCCCCCGTTACACGCTGAAGTCAGCTGCCAGATAATTCAAAATTAATATTCATTGCTCCCCATGCCCTGGATTTTTTATTATTTTTTTTAATACATATATTTAGTATGGCTCATAGATAGAAGTCTGATCTTTACATCATAAAATAAATTAATTTGATGGTAAACAGCGTGGCTAGAAAAAAAAAAAAATCAAAATACCAGAATTACATTTTTACAACTGCAACAACAGAAAAAAAAATATATAATAAGAGGCAATCAAAATATCAAATATACCTCAAAGTGATATCAATAACACCTCTGTCAGCTTGGGGAACGAAAAACAAGACCTAATATAGCTCCATATCCAAAACTGAAAATGTACTGGTTCACGAAAAGTCATGACACATGCAAAATAATATGGTATCTGCATAATTGTCATGACCTGGAGAATCATAGTGCCAGGTCAGTTTTACAGTAAAATGGAACACTATAAGTAAAAAAAACAAAAAAGCAATTGAAAAATAGCATTTTTTTTTTTTTTTTTTTTGCTATCTAGCCAAATTTCAGTTTTTTTTCCCCCTTTCATTACAATCATATGATAAAATGTATGGTATCGTTACGTACAACTCTTTCGCAAAAAACAAGTACTCACACACATATAACAAAGGAAAAATAAAAGTTATGGCTCTTGCAATAAGGGGAGGAAAAAGGGAAAGCACAAAAACAAAAAAATCGCCCAGTCTTTAACCCCTTCCCAACCTATGACGTTATAGAGACATCATGAAAGTCAGTGCGTTCCCGACCCATGACGTCTCTATAACGTCATGGCTTCTTTGTGGTCTTGCAGCTCCGATGACAGTGTCAGTGACAAGTCACCTGAGCTGCAGGATCCCAAGGACCTGTACTTTAGCCCCCCGTGGCTAAAGTCGCTCTGATTGGCAGTTAAAAGTGAAACTGTGGATCAGAGCGAATTAATGTGATTCACCCCTCCAGATCTGATTGGAGCTCTCCAATCAAATCTGGAGAGGTGGATCGGCAGGTGCCCTCCCCCTCCTCAGCCCCCTTCCGCTCCAGAGCTGATCAGGGCCCCCCTTCTCTCCCATCCGCCTCCGCCCCCCCCCCCCCCCCCCCCCCGACCATACTCTATCTGCCGGCGGGCTGCCCCGCAGGTGCACCTGACAGTCATCCTTTTCTGCGCCCCCATCCCCTTCCTACTCCAGCCACCCCTGAGTCCTGTCCCCCGTCCCTCCAGCCCCCTGTGTCCGGCTTCCCTCCTCCCCTCACCTGGCGAGCTGCACCCGCCGATGCACCCACCGGTCATCCTTTTCTGCGTCCCCCCCCTCTTCCTCCTCCAGTCCCCCCTCCGTCCAGCCCCCCTGTGTCCGGCTTCCCTCCACCCTCACCTCTCTCGGTGGGCTGCACCCGCTGACCAGCCTCCTCCGCTCAGGTGTGGGCCCCTCCTCCTCACCGATGGATGAGGTAAGAATGAATGAATGAATGGATGGATGGGTGAATGGATGCGTGTGCGTGCATGGATCGATGTATGTGTGAGTGCGGCGTGGATGTGTGCGTGCGTGGATTGTGAGTGCGTGTATGGATCGATGTGTGCGTGTGTGGATGTGTGCGTGCGCGTAGATGTGTGTGCGTGCGTGGATGTATGTGTACGTGGATGTGCGCGTGTGGGATGCATGTGTGAGTGCGTGGATGTGTGCATGCATGGATGTGTGCGTGCATGGATGTATGTGTGCGTGGATGGATGTGTACATGCATGGATGTGTGCATGGGTAGATGGATGGGGGGTAACAAGGGATCAAGTGTCCTCTTGTTGTAGTCTCTGGGATCATAGTCATGGTGCACTGTATGACAGATCATTGCCATACAGTGCACCATAACGCTGACCCCAGAGACTGTAGGAAGAGGACACTTGATACCTTGCTGCAGTCTCTGGATGGAGCAGAGGTGATCGAGCATCGTGGGACTTTCATTGTGGACTACGTCGGAGGCGACCCGAGCGTCGTGGGACCTTCATTGTTGTCTACATCAGAGGCAATCAAGCATCGTGGGACCTTCATTGTAGACTACGTCGGATCTTTATAACACAGATGGAGTCCGAATTTTTTTTGTGCTTTGCTTTTTCAAATAAAAAGATTTTTCTCTGTGTAGTGTATTTGTTGACTATTTACTAGAGATTCCTAGTGGCCGGGTCTAACATTGGCCCGACATTATGAATCTCGGGCTTAGTGCCAGCTGCCAATAAAATAGGTGGCATTAACCCCTTTATTATCCAGTTTGCCGCCGGCACCAGGGCAACTGGAAGAGCCTGGGTACAGCGCCAGAAAATGGCGCTTCAATGAATGCACCATTTTCTGGGGCAGCTGCGGGCTGCAGTTCGCAGCATAGGGGTCCCATAACGCTTGGGCCTCTCCATGCTGAGGATTCCAGCCCCCAGCTGCCAAGATGTACCTGGCTGGGCCAAAAATATGGCGGAGCCCCACGTCATTTTTTTTTTCTAGAATTAGTTCTAGAAATAAAAAAAAAAAGACCTTCGCTGAATTTTTGGTAGCCAGCCAGGTACAACTGGGGGGCTGGAACCCTCAGCGTGGAGAGACCCAAACGTTGTGGGTCCCCCACGCTGCAATTTGCAACCCACACCCACCCAAGAAAATAGTGCATTCATTAGAAGCGCCATTTTCTGGTGCTGTACCCCAACTCTACCAGTTGCCTTGTGCTGGTGGCACACGGGTTCTCCATACGCAACATGGTGTCTGCTAACTATTTCAATGGAAAAATTAGCTCCAATTGTTAGCGGAAACCATATCGTGTATGGAGAGTCCCTCCCCTGTGTGCCTGAACATTGCAGCTCCCCCACAAGTGACCCCATTTTGGAAACTAGACCCCTCAAGGAACTTATCTAGATGCATAGTGAGAACTTTGAACCCCCAGGAGCTTCACAAATTAGTAGCAAATTAGGAGCAAAAAACGAAAATGAAAAACGAAAAATGTAAGGGTCATGAAGGGGTTAAAACTGCAGCTAATGAAGATGGCAAAGTCTTTTTATTATTGAGTCATCCATACCATGCTGAAGGCTGGAAAACTGTTCTATCAAAAAAAGAGAATTTTGTTTACGTACCATAACGCACATAACATTTATGACAATTATTTCAAGAACATCAGGTGCTGTCCGTAGTGACACTACATCATATTGCACACGTCATACATTGTACCTCAGCAGGTTTCTTTGCTTGCCTTTGTGTGGGACACTCAAGGTACTCCAGCACTTCTGGAAATAAGATGGTTAAGGAGCACAGAAGAAGCAGGCAGGTACAATAGTTATACTTCATTTTCGGCAGAAGCATAAGGCACCATCTACAGGCTTTACAGAGGTACTACATGCACTAAAGACTTACTGTTGTCGAATGGGTAACGTCTCTCATTGTGGAGAGTGATGTGCCAGTGTAAGGCTGGTTTCACATGGCCGTTTTTTTTAGCATCTGTGTGCTTACAGATTAAACTGGATGCACCCGCATCCATTTTCAGCCCCACTGACCTTCAAGGGGCCGCAAGCACTTGCGGTGCATTTGTTTGTTTGTTTTTTTATGCCTCAGAGCGGGGTGGTCACGGTTTCCCCTCACCCTCCCTGAGACCAAAGACGCAACATGTCAAAACCAGTGACTACCCAGATCAGGGGCAATACAGTTATAATTAAAATAAGGCTCTATGTAACCCAGATCCGGCGGACTCTGGGATCTTGCTGATTCCAGATGCTGGACCCAGGTTATTGTTCCGCGCATGCCCAGAACGAAGTTCTAGATGACACGCCCGCTAGGGGGCATCTCATTTGTCCCTGGATAAAGAAAAAAAAAAATAAATAAATAATATAAGGTACAGAGCTGGAAGAAATTGTCTGCTCCTGCACTGGTATCACTGATCCGTGAACCCGGATCAGTGATAATACCAGTCCATCAGGTTTTGTAATACCAGAGGGTCCAGGTGAATTCGGGGGTTGCATGCTTTACCTACATTCCCCAGATTCAAAAAACAGCCGAAGGAGACTTATAAGCCATGCAATGCTCCTGTGGGAAATTAAACATGCAAATTTCCCCTTCAGAAAGGAAAAGGACTGGACCTCGCATTGCGACCTATTGGATGTAGCAATTCTAAAACTCATATCTACCCTTTAACAAACCTTGCCATATGACTTTAGATAGCTAGAAAGCTAGAAAAAAAATGTGGAAAAAGGGGGACAACAGGGAAGAGATTGTACTGCTGAGTTTTAACCCTTGTATCTACCTTAGTCCAGATAGCAGTGGTTGGCTTCCATTTGAAAACGTAGAAAAGTGAGAAAATCCGGATTTAAACATTTCTTAAACATTATTAACTTTGAGAAAGGACGTGTCTGTCTGAAAGATGTCATGCTGTGTGTTTCTCCTGTGTGAACATGTTATTTTAATGGATCTTCAATAAAAGTTGATCAATTTTAAGAAATCTTGGAATCTGGATTTTTCTCATTTTCTAGAAAAAAAATGGTTGCTGCACACAATTCTTGTAAAATAGAAATGGTTAAATATTTATAAAAAAGAGAATTTTGTTTACGTACCGTAAATTCTTTTTTCTTTAATCATCAATGGGAGACCCAGACAATGGGGTTTAGGGCACTGCCCTCCGGAGGTCACACTAGGTACTACAAGTTTGTAGACACCGCCTCCTCCGCTTATAAACCCCTACCGCAGGGAACATCCTCAGTTTGGTCTACAAGCTGCGAGGAGGAAATAAACCACACCCGAAACATCGGGAAGAATGCCGTACATCAAAACGGTTCAACAACCCGGCAAACACTGTCTCAACAGAGAACAGAGCAAATGCAAAACATGCAAAGGAACAACTGGGTGGGTGCTGGGTCTCCCATTGATGATAAAAGAAAAAAGAATTTACGGTACGTAAACAAAATTCTCTTTTTTCTGGTCATCATAATGGGAGACCCAGACAATGGGGATGTCCTAAAGCAATACCCCAGGGCGGGAAGAGTTCCTCAACAAGACGGAAAACACATGGTTCCCTTTAAAGGTGGGCAACCGCCGCCTGGAGAACCCGCCTGCCCAAACTCGCATCCGCAGAGGCATGGGCATGCACCATATAGTGCTTAGAAAAAGTGTGCAGGCTGGACCAAGTGGCCGCCTGACACACCTGTAGAGCAGACGCTCTATGTCGCAAGGCCCAGGAGGCACCTACAGCTCTAGTAGAGTGTGCCTTCAAACCCACCGGGAGAGGCAAACCAGAAGACCGGCAAGCCTCCTGAATGGGAGCCTTGATCCATCTGGCCAAGGTCGACTTCGAAGCCGCGGACCCCTTACAGCTACCCATCGTGAGGACAAATAAGGAATCCGAACTCCTAAAGGAGGCGGTCCTGGACACATAAATGCGTACAGCCCTCACGAGATCCAGAGTATGGAGGTCGCGCTCAACCTGATGAACGGGAGCGGGGCAAAATGATGGGAGAACAATCTCCTGGTTTAGGTGAAACGTTGAAACCACCTTCGGCAAGAATTCTGGCCGTGGGCGCAACACCACCTTGTCTTGGTGAACCACCAGAAAGGGTGACTTGCACGAAAGTGCGGCCAATTCTGAGACCCTTCTCAGGGACGTAATTGCCACCAGAAAGACCACTTTCTGGGACAGACGAGAGAGAGAGATGTCTCTCAGTGGCTCAAACGGCGGTTTCTGCAGAGCCGCCAGGACCATGTTGAGGTCCCAAGGGTCCAGAGGTCGCCTGTAAGGCGGAACCACCCGAGCTACCCCCTGCAGAAATTGGCGGACCTTCGGCAGGAGCGCCAAGCGCCTGTCAAACAGCACTGAAAGTGCTGATACTTGACCTTTCAGAGAGCCAAGGGATAATCCCAACTCCAACCCCGACTGTAGGAAAGCCAACAATGTCGGGATGGACAATGGCCACGGTGAACGTCCACCAGAGGCACACCAGGAGAAAAAGATTTTCCACGTTCTGTGGTATATCTTCCTGGAGACAGGTTTCCTAGCCCTATTCATAGTGGCAACCACTGTAGGAGAGAATCCTCTGGACGTCAGCAGCCAGGCCTCAAGAGCCATGCAGTCAATCTGAGGGCCCTGGAATTGAGGTGGAAGAATGGGCCTTGCGCGAGTAGATCTGCGCGTTCTGGAAGAGCCCACCGGTGTCCGCCTGACAGTTGCCACAGGTCCGGGTACCAGGACCTCCTGGGCCAATCTGGAGCCACTAGAATGGCTACTCTGCATTCCATCCTGATTTTCCACAGGACCCTGGGAATCAGAGCCAGAGGCGGGAACACATATGGCAGCTGGAAGCTGGACCAACTCAGGATCAGGGCATCCGCCCCCAGAGACTGAGGATCCCACGATCTTGCCATGTATTGGGGCACCTGATGATTCAGCCGTGAGGCCATCAGATCCACGTCCGGAGTGCCCCATCTGCCGCAGATGTCCCGGAAGACGTCTGGATGAAGAGACCACTCTCCGGCGTCCATGCCCTGTCGGCTCAGGTAGTCGGCCTCCCAGTTCTCGACCCCTGGGATGTGAACTGCGGAGATCAGGCAGCCGTTTTCCTCCACCCAGGCTAGAATGCGGTGGACTTCGGCGAGGGCCTGAGCACTTCTGGTCCCTCCCTGATGATTTATGTAGGCGACAGCCGTCGCATTGTCGGACTGCACCCGAATGGGGTGTCCTGACAGGAATTTCTGAAACGCCAGGAGCGCCAGATAGACCGCCTTGATCTCCAGCACGTTGATCTGCAATGCCGACTCCGACTGAGTCCAGAGGCCTTGAGCCCTGTGGTGTAAGAACACCGCACCCCAGCCCTTCAGACTGGCGTCCGTGGTCACCACTAACCATGACGGTTTTAGGAAGGACCGGCCTCGTGACAGGTGACGTGGCTGGAGCCACCACTGTAGGGAGTCCCTGGTCGGTTGTGACAGTGTCACCAGCCGATTCAGCGAGATCGTCCTCTTGTCCCATCTGTGAAGAATCTCCAGCTGGAGAGGACGGAGGCGAAACTGTGCGAACGGCACCGCCTCTATCGCCGCTACCATGCGTCCCACCAGTCTCATCAATACCCGTAGGGATGAGTGTGGTGACAGGAGGACTGCTTGTACTCCTGATTGGATCGCCATCTGTTTGACTCGTGGCAGAGACACCAGGGCTGAGGCTGTGTTGAAGTCCATGCCCAGATATGTCAAAGACTGGGTCGGAACTAGCGTTGACTTCTGAATATTGAGGAGCCAACCGAACTGTTCCAGAGACCGCATGGTCACATCCAGGCTCTCTTGACAGAGGTGTTCTGATGGCGCCCTGACCAGCAGGTCGTCTAAATAGGGAATGACGGCATGTCCCTGCATGTGCAGGAGAGCCATCATGGAAGCCATCACTTTTGTGAACACCCGCGGTGCCGAGGCTAGCCCGAATGGCAGTGCCACAAATTGGAAGTGTTCTTCCCCCACTGCGAATCGCAACCAGCGCTGATGAGCCGGTGCAATGGGTACGTGAAGGTAAGCGTCTCTGATATCTATGGACGCTAGGAAGTCCCCCTGTGACACAGCTGCGATCACGGAGCGCAGTGATTCCATACGGAACTTCCGAACCAACACGTGATGGTTGATGGGCGGAAGGATCCGTCCTTCTTCGGGACGATAAAGAGGTTGGAGTAAAAACCCCTGAACCTCTCTCCGGGAGGTACCGGGACCACCACTCCGTCTCTGCGGAGACCCTCCAACACCTGGTAAAAAGCCTGAGCTTTTTCTGGTGACGGGACCGACCGATGGAATCGGGATATCGGTTTTGACGTCAGCTCTATCCTGTACCCTCGCGAGATCACGTCTCGAACCCACTGATCTTGAACGTGAAGCAGCCACTTGTCCTGAAAGCGAGACAAGCGGCCCCCCACCTGTGGGGAGGCAGGATGAAAGAGCGAGTCATGTAGAGGCGGGTTTGGGGGTGGCAGCTGCCGCTCCCGCCGGCTTCTTTGGACGACTCTTAGAGCGCCACTGGGAAGCGGGCTTTCCCCTCGGTCCATGCGAGCGGACGGTGCTGATGACTGCGAGCTGGAACGAAAGGACCACTGTTTTGGGTTCCTTTTAACGGTATACCGTGGCTTAGGCTTATTCTGCGGTATCTTAGACTCAGCAGAATCCTTAATTAGCTTGTCCAGTTCGGTGCCAAAAAGCCTGTCACCAGCAAACGGAAGATTCTGCAAAATCTTCTTGGATGTGGCATCTGAGTCCCAAAGACGCAGCCACAACAACCTGCGGATCGCTATAGCATTGGCCGAAGCCACAGCTGAGCGAGTGGCAGTTTCCAGAGTCGCCGTCCTGGCGTAGTCCGCATAGGCCCTTGCCCTTTCGGTAAGTGCTAGGACCTCTGGACTGGATCTTGCCATGTCAGAGATACCATCCAAGCAGGTAGTAATCGCTTGTAAGGTCCAGACCGTGGCAAAATTAGGGGCAAATGAAGACCCCACAGCCTCATAGGAAGACTTGGCGAGCTGCTCGACCTGTCTATCAGTAGCATCCTTCATTGAGGAGCTATCAGAGGCAGAGAAAAGGGAGCGTGCAGCAATCCTGGTCATGGAAGCGTCCACCTTCGGGGACTGCGACCACTCCTGTAGCACCTCCTGGGGGAAGGGGAAGCGATTGTCCTTGGTTTTACGGACATAACGCCGCCCAGGATGTAACCTGGGAGCTCTAACCACCCTTCCAAAATTAGTGTGGTCCATGAAGGAGCCACTTGGTCTAGCCTCCGGCCGCAGCCATTGATAGACCTCCTTCGGGTGCACCGTCACCTCCTCAGGGGGTTCACGAGACGTAAAGTCTCGTTGATAGAGGACACCAGATCCTCCACCCCGTCTGGTGGTTCAGATACAGACACAGACCCGAAATTTGAACCCCCATCATCTTCCTCACCATCAGAGGAACGCTCCTCCTCAGAGAGAGTATGGAGCTCGGGCGAATCCTCACGACGAGCCCGCTTAAGGGGTCTCGCAGCAGAAGAGGGGGACACCCGGGGGTAACTGGATGGAGTAGCTGGGCTATCCAGTCTCCTATTAAGTGCCTCCAGGGATTGCGACATGGAGGACAGCTGAGACAGCAGAGATTCATTGATCTTATTCTGAGTCTCCCATGGCCCTGAGATCACCTGAACCTCAGGGTATAGCACCGGAGCTGCTGACTCAACAGTGCCAGCCCGGGCCTCTGGGCGTCCGCAGTTATTGCAGGACCCCTCCACCAGTGTACCATTGCATGTAGCACAGGTAATGGTGGTTACTGCCGCCTTAGCAGCACGCTTCCCGGCTGAGGACATCGCCACAGTAGGGGAAAATAAGCCAAATTGCCGACAACAAAACCGGGAATCCCGGTGGCTTACCGACCGCAGTAAAGCGGTATGAGGAAGCGGTGTGTGTGTGACCTCCGCGACGGTTTCCGGTCTCCCCTCTGGAGTGCAGACGCACGCTGCATAAGAATCCCAACCGGGAAGTGAGGGTAAAGATGGCCGCCGACAGTGAAACTGTGGGCGGCGCCGAAGAGACGCGGGAAACACACACACACGCCCAGCGATGACGTCACAGCACGGGCTGCTTCCCATCCTCCAAGCATCCACAGCATGAGGGAGCCGGAGCCCGCAGCGCAGGAAAGAGTGTAAAAACATTATACACAGACTGCATGTACACCATCCACAGCATGAGGGGACAAACATCCGCAGCCTACGGCCTCAGCCCCTGTGACACACAGGGCGGTCAGCCAGGGTGACCCCAGCACAGGGTACACCCGCAGAACCGCGGACCCGAGGGTAACGCGCGGTCTGAGTGTCCTGAAACACATAAAGTGCCAGACACTACCCCCAGGCACGCAGGAGACACAGAGTGCCTCAGTGCCGGTCCGGTCTGTAAGCACCATTTAGGGAGGCCTCGGACGGGGGTGCAGCACCAGTCTGGTCTGTAAGCACCATTTAGGGAGGCCTCAGACTGGGCCGCTCAGCACCAGTCCGGAGTGTAAGCACCATTTAGGGAGGCCTCGGACTGGGCTGGCTCCAGTCCGGTCTGTAAGCACCATTTAGGGAGGCCTCGGACGGAGCGGAGCTGTGCAAGGCTCCCATCTCCCACTCTCCAGAGCCCCCAGAGAGGGATGGAGAGGAGCGTAACAGCGTACCGGGAGAACACGAAGTGTCCAGGCTCTAGGCCCTCCGGTACCTCCACCAGCGTGTGCCACTAAGGGTGAGCGGGGAGGCTGTCACCGGTCCCGATAGGACCGTATTACCTTGTCTTCAGACGCCATCACGTAAGTAGTGAGAATGCAGTGAAGTGCAAGCAAAGCGTGATCCTCCGAGCACACTAAGTTTAAAACTGAGGATGTTCCCTGCGGTAGGGGTTTATAAGCGGAGGAGGCGGTGTCTACAAACTTGTAGTACCTAGTGTGACCTCCGGAGGGCAGTGCCCTAAACCCCATTGTCTGGGTCTCCCATTATGATGACCAGAAAAGAAGTCTTTCTGTTTATGCAAGATGTTTTAGTGTATTTTTCCAATTTTCATTCAGGTCTGGGTATAAACTTACTTACATATCTTGTTTTAGGTCTCGCTAATGTGGCGCCCCTGTGGTTTGGTGGCCATAAGGGGTACTGTTCCCTGAAGCGCTCCAGTGCAGAGAGGCTGGAGTGGGAAGTGTGGCCAAGATAATAAGTGAAGAAGAATACCACCAGGAGAGACAAGCTGTCGAAGAGGCCGAGTGTTAGGAACAGCAGGCCAGATGGAAGACCAAGGAGGTAGCCAACCTGCAGGACAAAGCCTGTACTCGGAAAACTGCAGCGACTAACCAGGCTGAGCGAAAGCATGGGACTGTTGTAACGTTCAACTTGCAGCACGGCTGGGGTTTTATCCAGGAACCCGGCATGGACAAACAGATTTTTGTTAGCAGGAGGGATGTTGAGTCATACCTTCTCAAACGGCATCCCAGCCGGGATCTGTACCTGTGGGACAAAGTCGGCTATGTGCAGTACATGGGACACCATGGGTGGTACGCCCTAAAGGTGTACAAAGTGCCATCCCCAAGACCAGCGACACCAGCACCAGCAGGCGTTGTATCGGTTGCACAGAGCGCCAGCCCAACAAAGAAAGACCAGTTGAAAGGAGAATTCCCTTACCAGGAGGGATATGGACGTGGCTAATGTGGACAACCGCTACAGGAGGAATGTTGAAGGTATCTCTTGAAAAGGAAAGTCCTCCCCGCAAATGAACAATGTACCGTATATACTCGCGTATAAGCCGAGTTTTTCAGCCCAAAATTTGGGCTGAAAAGTCCCCCCTCGGCTTATACGCGAGTATATACGGTATATGAAAAAAAAAAAAAAAAAAAACCGCAGCAGCCCCGGAGGTATACAGGCCCCCCATCAAGTTCCAGGCCCCCCCCCCCTTGCGCGCCAGCCTGTAAGGTAAATTCATACTTACCGGTGTCCAGTCGCGCCGCCCGCAGCTGCCGACATGACGATTCCGGGCTCCATTCAGCGTCTTCCGCATTTCCTGTAGTCGCGGGCAATGACGTCATTGCCCGCGACTACAGGAAGCCGCGGGAAGACGCTGAATGGAGCCCGGGATCGTCATGTCGGCAGCTGCGGGCGGCGCGACTGGACACTGGTAAGTATGAATTTACCTTACAGGCTGGCGCGCAAGTGGGGGGGGGCCCTAGAACTTGATGGGGGGCCTGTATACCTCCGGGGCTGCGGCTGTATACAGCCCTGGGGCTGCGGCTGTATACAGCCCTGGGGCTGCTGCTGTATAAAGCCCTGGGGCTGCGGCTGTATAGAGCCCTGGGGCTGCGGCTGTATACAGCCCTGGGGCTGCGGCTGTATACAGCCCTGGGGCTGCTGCTGTATACAGCCCTGGGGCTGCTGCTGTATACAGCCCTGGGGCTGCTGCTGTATACAGCCCTGGGGCTGCTGTTGTATACAGCCCTGGGGCTGCGCTGTATACAGCCCTGGGGCTGGGGCCTGCTGCTGCTGCTGTATACAGCCCTGGGGCTGGGGCTGCTGCTGCTGTATATACCTCTGGGGCTGCATATGGGGCTGCATATACCTCTGGGGCTGCATATACCTCTGGGGCTGCATATACCTCTGGGGCTGCATATACCTCTGGGGCTGCATATGGGGCTGCATATACCTCTGGGCTGCATATACCTCTGGGGCTGCATATACCCTGGGGCTGCATATGGGGCTGCATATACCTATGGGGCTGCATATACCTATGGGGCTGCATATACCTCTGGGGCTGCATATGGGGCTGCATATACCTCTGGGGCTGCATATACATCTGGGGCTGCATATGGGGCTGTATATACCTCTGGGGCTGCTGTATACTACCACTGGGGCTGCTGCTGTATACTACCACTGGGGAGGCTGCTGTATACCTCACTGCTGGGGGTTGTATACCTGTGCTGGAGTCCACCCTCGGCTTATACGCGAGTCAATAAGTTTTCCCAGTTTTGGGGGGCAAAAGTAGGGGGGTCGGCTTATACACGGGTCGGCTTATACACGAGTATATACGGTAGTATTAACCGTAAATAGACAGTATTATGCATGTAAATAGTTGTATAGAGAAGTCGTATATGAGGCTAAGTTAAGTTAATAATTAGAACAGTGGTTCTTAACCGGGGTTCTATCGAACCCCAGGGGTATGGTGTGTCGGTCTCAGGGTTTCGGTGGAGCCTCCGCCACGGAGGTCAACACACTCCCGACGGCTGAATGTAGATTTATCACTAAAGAAGGGTTCGATGAATGTGCATATGAAACTGGTGGGTTGGGTATCTCAAACAAGGTTAAGAACCACTGAATTAGAATGTATGTTTGAATACTGTAGATAATGTGTGAGTCGTAGATTGTTAGTGATAGACAATGTGATAGAAAAGGTATCGGTTACATGTGTGAAGAAAAGTTATTTGAAGTGTGTACAAATGACCCGTCAAATGATGGACACTATTGGACAGTTGGGATTACTGAATTGTGCCTTTTAACCCAGGAAACGGTGCCTTGTTTGAACAGTGCTTGACCCGGCAAGGGCCAAAACAGACGCCGTGAGACATGGAGAACTGTGGAACTTTTTTTATATCATAGATAGTTTCATTTTTGTTAAGTAACGTTTAAGGAACCTCCCGTCTAAGAAGATGTTTATTGTTGTTATGCATCCATGCTATAAAAATGTGAGTTCTATGTAAAAACACCTCTTTAACCCGTGTGGTCGCATGAGGACGTGCTGACCTTTGCCAAGGGGGAATGTGGCTCCACTGCGGTCTGGTCGCCACAAGGGGTACTGCACCCATTTCACCGGTGTGGTATCCCTGTTCTCAGGGAAACAGGATGACAAGTCTGAGACACGTACCAAACACCCAACACACCCCGAGTCCAGGGATGGTGGGCGGACTCGATGGAGGGCTCAGTCGGGACGGAGGGAAGTAAAGTGTGGGGTGGGAAGTTATTGAGTGATTAATTGGAGAGTGGAGAAGGACGGAGAGAGGAGCGACAGAGAGTGAGGACCTGGAGGACTTGAGCAGCGAGGAGCTCGTTCTAGTTCACGGAAGAACAGGCAACAAGCGAGGCAGAGGGAGCCGTAGGGTCATGTGCAGAGGCACAGAGAACCACCCGTGCGCCCGAATCCAAGTTTGACCGGAGTCAGACAGAAGGGCTGGTTGGGAACGAGCCCTGAAGGTGGCGAAGAGACTTTATACTCTAACCACAGAACTGAAGCCCATGAGATCTAGAGGAGCTGTAGCCGACACATACGCCGAGAAGGTAGCCGTACTTGAGTCAGGGGACTTGGTACTGGTCGCCTGACACGACCCTTGGCCGCTGGATTGGGGCACTGTGTGCGGAGGCACGAGCAGGAGAGAGGCGGACAGGTAGCGCCGGGAAAGCAACTCGTGAGAGGAAGGAACATAAAGAGGTGTATTGCGCCCTTTGAACGCATTCATACAGTTTTGGCTCTACAGTTATTCAAGGCTTTTTCTCCACACATTTTTCTAAGTTCCATCTTTATATCCTGTCCCCTCCATATATCTCCGAACTAATCCACCAATATCTTCCCTCCCTATACCTCTGGCACCCTAAGACCTCCTGAGCTCCTCCACACTTATTTGTTCCTCACCCAATCGACTTCAAGATTTCTCACGAATATCACCCATCCTCTGGAATTTTGCGCTCCAACAAGTTTGATTATCCACTAAGCTCAGATTCTTTAGATGGAACTTGAAAACCCATCACTTCAAGATTGCTTACAGCCTGCAATGACCCTACTGTCACCTTAACCCTACTGGAGCCACTGCAGCCCCCTGACCTTGTCTCCTTCCCAATAATCCTATAGAATGTAAGCTCGTGAGGGCAAGGTCCTCGTCCCTCTGTAAGCCTGTCATTGTTAATTTGTTTACTGTAACCTATATCTGTATTTAGTATGTAACACATTCTCCTGTACAGTAGCATGGAATTAATGGTGCTATATATCTGCTTTTAGTTATCAGAGAGTGCTTTAAAAGCTATTACACATATTGCATATTCATCATTTACGTTTATAACTGAATTTAACCATCACTGGAAACTCAGAAAGAACCACAACCACAAAATTCTAAAAATTAAATATTACAAGAAGCGCAAGTTATTAAGTCTAGAACCATAATACTTACCCTCCATCTAAAAATGACTGTGCTTTTTCTGGCTCTTCTAGAATATTAGCTACTAGGCCGTAAAGATCAGCCTCACTTCCGTGTTTGTTCCTTTCAGTCTGAGCTCTAGCAAGTTAAGAATATTCTAGTTACTAAAAATTTTACATATCTTACCACATAAACCAGATAATCACTCCATCTCTATGATTTAAGCCCAAAAATAGACAAGGAACAGAATTAAAATGGGGGAAAGAAAAAACAAAACAAATCAGAACAATAATAATAATCAGTTGAATCGTAACATTTACTTGTCACAAATTTTTGTTTGTAAGGTTTGAAACAGTTTGCTCCATACAAAAAAAATCGTCATCCTACACTGCAGTTTGGCATATAAAAAATAACATGCTACAGTGTCTTGCAAAAGTATTCAACCCCCTTGTAATGTATTTATTGTTTCCTACCTCACAGCCCCGTTATTCAGTGAGTTGGTGCTGATCTAATTTTTTCCAGGAGTCAGCTGAAGAGATGCTCGGGCCCGTGCATGTTCAGATTTGCCAGGGGACCCTAACTTAAGTGTTGTAAAATGGTCGTAGTAAAGGCTAGGGGGCTGCCAAAATAATCAAAATGGGGATAATTACAGAACAAGTATACATACTATGTTTACCAGAAGCCAACACAGCAGCCAGACTCCTTTTCAGGTTTTTCTTATTATAGCACATGAATATTCACTGCTTCCTCCAACCACTCTCTGTGCCAGCCGTCTGTGATTTGTTGCAGTCAGACTGGTATATACGCCTCCGACCCATCTGTGCCAGTGTCTGTGATTAGTTGCAGTCAAGACTACTATACTTGCCCCTCACCATCTGTCCTGGTGTCTGTGATTGATTGCAATCAGTATGCAGTTTCCTGCAGCTGGACGTGTGATTTAAACATTAATAAATCATTTTTAACAATGACAATACGGTCCCCCCTATTAGCTAACCAGCCAAGGTAAAGCAGTCAGCTTGGGCCTGATAGTAGGATGGGTAGGGGCCAATAACCATAATAGATCTTCCCTGTTTGATAATACCAACTCGCTGCTGTCTGCTTTATCTGCACTGGTTAAGCAGAAATAGGGAGGATCAGACTTCTAATATGAATAATTGAAAAAAATGACATAGGATTGCCTCAATTTTTGATAACCAGAGAAGATAAAGCAGACAGAATCAGGTTGGTATTATCATGGCCAACAATATCAGCCTGCAGCTACCCCAAAAATTTGGCACATCACATTAATTGTGCTAAATCTGGCGCTTTTCCCGTAACTTCCGAATGCCCTGGTGCGGTGGCGATTGGTGTAAAATATGGGGTTCATGATAGCTGTGATTTGTCAAAAATCACAGCTGCCATCAAGCCATGGTTAGTAATGAAGGTGTCTATGAGAAACCCCTATTACTAGCCCTGCAAGTCAAAAGAATAAACACAAACCTATAAAAATCCTTTATTTGAAATAAAAAAGACACCCTCTTTCACCTATTAACCCCAAAACACTCCCCACAGGACGATGTGGTCTACACGACGTCCCAAGACAATCCTCGCTTCTGATACATCTAGAGGCTGCGGTGACCAGGGATATTAGAAGACATGACAACGTCTCACTGCAGCCCCTAGAACATACTGAGGGCATCGTGGGAACCGTCGGCTGTGAGGTCACCGGAGTTCACAGGTAGCAGTTCTCACAGTCCTCTTCGCGTGAGCCATGAACTGTGACCACAGGTGAACTGACTGCTTGACTGCCCTGACACTATGTCATGCAGTCCAACATGCTTAAGCGATTCATGTCATGAGGCGTGCTGGTCTGTGTGACTCGGCAGCAGAACAGTCCAGCAGTGAAATAACCAGAGATAACAGAGGGTATCGCGAGAACCGCTAGCTGTGAACTCCAGACATCACCGCTTCTCAGAACGAGGCTCCTACACCGTGTTCAGTGTGTTCCAGAAGTCGCAGTGAGTGGTTATGTCTTCTAATGTCATTGCTCACAGCGGCCTCTGGATGTAACAGAGCCGAGGATCATCATATGGAGTACTTCAAACCTGCGGGAGTGTCCTTGGGGTTAATAAATGGGTGAAAGAGGGTATGTGTTTATTTTAAATAAAGGATTTTTCTGGGTTTGTGTATTCATTTGACTTTGATAGAATTAGTAAAGAGGGTGTCTTTATTTCTAACCCAGGGTTGATGACAGTGATTTTTAAAAATCACAACTGTCATGAACCCCTACTGCCACCACACAAGGGCATCCAGGAAGAGCTGGGTAAAGCGCCAGATTTAGCGTATATAATGTGATGCACTAATTCTGGGGTGGCTGGCTGGTTGATATTTTTTGGCTGGGACAGGTCGATAACCATGGACCGTCCAACCCTGACAAGTCTGCAGCTGTCTGCTTTATCGGTGCTGGTTATCAAAAATAGGCAAGAACCACATCATATTATTAACCCCTTCATGACCCAGTCTATTTTGACCCTAAAGACCTTGGCATTTTTGTCAATTCTGACCAGTGTCCCTTTATAAGGTAATATGTCTGGAACGCTTCAACGGATCCTAGTGATTCTGAGATTGTTTTTTCGTGACATATTGGGCTTCATCTTAAGGCCACGTTACACACACAGATATCTGTGACCAACTTCTGAACAGATCTCTGGTTGCAGTGAAATCATGGACACATTGTTCCATTTTGTGGCTGTGTACAAATGTGTCCATGATTTCATTGCAACCAGAGATCTGTTCAGAAGTTGGACACAGATATCTGTGTGTGTAAAGTGGCCTTTAGTATTAAATTTTGGTCGATAATTTTGCATTTATTTGCTAAAAAAAAATAAATCAAAAATTTGGCATAAATTTTAAAAATTTTGCAATTTTTACATTTTTCTTCTGCTAAACCAGAGATATGTGACACAATATAGTTAATATTGCTGTGTGCAGCTTTGCCCAGGATATAACTGAAGGCATTATGAATGCAAGACACCAGCCCCAATCACTAACAACCTCCTTTTTCACAGAGGGAGTGACCACTGGTTGTCCTGCAAACACAATGGGTTTCATATAGGGCGCAGTTCACACAGGCTTGCACAGTGTATGCCCAGCCTCTTACATTAACCCCCATCTCAGTAGGCGGGCTGTTACGGCATTCAACACTGCCACCTGCGCCGGAATTCGTCCTCCGCATTATAAGCAGAAACAATTAGTCTGGCTGCTGTATAAACTGTCATGTAATTATGCACTCCTGAGTAGCTCTCTCCTCCCTCTGCTCTCAGTGCTGTGTGGTTTCACCACTGGAGCTACTGTTCTGATCAGGACATGGAGGGAGAGAGCTGCAGGTCTACCTTATCTGATCTATGCTCCATTTATTTTTGTAAAAAGGATTCCCTACTGGGCTCTGAGAGATCCTGTGTTTATCTGATCTCTTGGTTTTGATGCAGAGAGTAGAGAGGAGGATACAGCCCCCCTCCCCCAGTGATCTCCTGTGCTGTGAATATGTGACATGCATATTTATCTATGGGGAGGGGCAGCAGAGAACTAAGTGGATCATTCACTGTGAGTTTCCAATAAGACAAAGTACCTCGTGGTCCGAGCTGCTGTGTTCGTATGATGTAAAAACCAGATACAGCGGAATGTCTGGGTATAGTAGTAGCTGTTTAAACAGCTACTACTATACCCAGACATTCCGCTGTATCTGGTTTTTACATCATACGAACACAGCAGCTCGGACCACGAGTACTTTGTCTTATTGGAAGCTTATTGTGACCACAGTGACCTGTGGAGGTACGGTCCTGGCAGCAGCTGTATTGTTCTGAGCGATCACGCCGGTTGTGTGCTACACAACCTAATCAGGTGAGCAGTTCCTAATTTTCACCTTAAAGGGAACCTGTCACCTGGATCTAAGCCCCTACACTATCACTACCTGTCCCTACACCTTCCTAGCTGCTCCCTATCTATCCCTCTCTGAGCTAAATCCGCCCTATAAAACTGCAGAAAAATAACTTATAACTTACAGAAGTCCCTGAGGCAGGGGACTGAGAAGGCGGCGCCAGGCTCCATTCTGCCCCTCCTCCATGCAGCAGCACACGCCCCACTGGGCGGCGTTATTCATTCTTCATCACCGCCTCCTCCATTTGGAATCTCCCACCCACTTTAACACTGTAAGGTAGTGGTTAGGATCGGCACGACAGAAGGCAGTGACTCAAGTATTTACTCACACAGCACACAGTTTAATGGCACAGTTCAGGTATTCACAGACCTCCAGATTCCGATGTAACAGGTCAGACTAACCCCCCAACCAGAATATACCCGAGGTATAAACTGGGCTAGCCCAGAATATACCCCCCTGGGCCAGAATATACCCTTGGTATATTCTGGCCTAGCCCAAACTATACCCCGGGGTATAAACAGGCCTAGGCCAGATTATAACTCTCCGTATACCACAGCAGCTGTAGATCAGGGCCCCAAGCCGTGCACAGGGCCCCAAGCAATGCATGAGGGCCCGAGACAGCACAAGGTGGCCCAGGCAGCAGAAAATGGCGCTACGCAACATACAGGGGCCCCAGGCAGTGCTAGGGGCCCCAGGCAGTGCTAGGGGCCCCAGACAGTGCATGGGGGCCCGAGGCAGCACACAGGGGCCCCAGGCTACACACAGGATACCAGGCTACACACAGCGGCCCGCCAGCCAGCATACAAGGGCCCCAGGCAGTACACGGGGCCCCAGGCAGTGCACGGGGCCCCAGGCAGCACACAGGGCCCCAGGCAGCACAAAGTGGCCCCAGGCAGCACAAAGTGACCCCAGGCAACATACAGAGGCCCCAGGCAGTACTAGGGGCCCCAGGCTACACACAGGATCCCAGGCTACACACAGGGGCCCCATGCAGCATACAAGGGCCCCAGGCAGTGCACAGGGCCCCAGGCAGTGCACAGGGCCCCAGGCAGCACAAAGTGGCCCCAGGCAACATACAGGGGCCCCAGGCAGTACTAGGGGCCCCAGGCTACACACAGGATCCCAGGCTACACACAGGGGCCCCATGCAGCATACAAGGGCCCAAGGCAGTGCACAGGGCCCCAGGCAGTGCACAGGGCCCCAGGCAGCACAAAGTGGCCCCAGGCAACATACAGGGGCCCCAGGCAGCACACAGGGGCCCCAGGCAGCACAAAGTGACCACAGGCAATATACAGGGGCCCCAGGCAGTGGGCCACCCGGGGCCACTTTGTGCTGCCTGGGGCCCCTGTGTGCTGCCTCTGGCCCCCATGCGCTGCCTGGGACCATTTTGTACTGCCTGGGGCCCTTGTATGCTGCATGGGGCCCCTGTATGTAGCCTGGGACCCTGTGTGTAGCCTGGGGCCCCTAGTACTGCCTGGGGCCCCTGTATGTTGCCTGGGGCCACTTTGTGCTGCCTGGGGCCTGTGCACTGCCTGGGGCCCCATGCACTGCCTGGGGTCCTTGTATGCTGCATGGGGCCCCTGTGTGTAGCCTGGGATCCTGTGTGTAGCTTGTGGCCCCTAGTACTGCCTGGGGCCCCTGTATGTTGCCTGGGGCCTCTTTGTGCTGCTTGGGGCCACTTTGTGCTGCCTGGGGCCCTGTGCACTGCCTGGGGCCCCTAGCACTGCCTGGGGCCCCTAGCACTGCCTGGGACCCTAGCACTGCCTGGGGCCCTACCACTGCCTGGGGCCCCTGTATGTTGCGTAGGGCCACTTTCTGCTGCCTGGGGCCCCCATGTGTTGCTTGGAGCCCTGATCTACAGCTGCTGTGGTATACGGAGGGGTATAATCTGGCCTAGGCCACTTTAACCCCGAGTATATTCTGGTCGGGGGGGGTTAGTCTGGCCTGTTACACCGGGGCACAGCCGAGTACAACCTCATACAATCCCAGCAGCTCCTGCTGCTGTCCTGACACACTCCACCCCCTCCCCACAGCCCAGGGCAGCACATATCATCTCCTATTCACCCGCACACCTGGGGGTCAGTGATTTCAATCAGCACTTAGCTCCAGTAGCAGCTCACCCTGTGTGTGCTGCTACCGAGCAGAAGATACAATCTCCCATATGCTGTGTCTCAGTCAGGGGACACATCGAGGTCGCATCACCACAACATGATAGGTGTAAAGCAGGCAGGAGATTCCAAATGGAGGAGGCGGCGATGAAGAAAGAATAACGCCGCCCAGTGGAGCGTGTGCTGCTGCATGGAGGAGGGGCAGAATGGAGCCTGGCTCCGCCTTCTCAGTCCCCAGCCTCAGGGACTTCTGTAAGTTATAAGTTATTTTTCTGCTGTTTTATAGGGCGGATTTAGCTCAGAGAGGGATAAATAGTGAGCAGCTAGGAAGGTGCAGGGACAGGTAGTGATAGTGTAGGGGCTTAGATCCAGGTGACAGGTTCCCTTTAATAATCCTGTCTCCTAAGGATAAGACCCTATGTTGCGCATTCTCACCCCTTTTTTACATTCACTGTGAGTGACATATAAAATGAATCTCTTTATTTGAAGTTTACAGGGCTCTCTCTTGGTTCTCTTCCTATGTTTCTGACCGCTCTTTCAGTGTATCATTTGTTGGCTCCACTTCCTCCCCTCTTCCTCTTACTATTGGGGTCGCTCAGTGTTCAGTCCTTGAACCCCTTCTCTTGTCTCTCTACACGGCCCCAATTGGACAGACCATCAGCAGATGATAGGATGTTTAGATTGTGAGCTCCAAGAGAGACAGCATTACTCACGTATGTAAAGTGCTATGGAATTAATAGCGCTATATAAATGAATAAATTATTATTATTATATTTGTCTTTCAGTACCATCTTTTTTTATTATTTTGATCAAATAATTGTATTAAACTTTTTCAGCAATCACAAAGAAATAAACATGTACCGTATATACTCGTGTATAAGCCGAGTTTTTCAGCCCAAAATTTGGGCTGAAAAGTCTCCCCCTCGGCTTATACACGGGTCTATACGGTAGGCTGCGTGGTGGGGGCTGTGGAGGCTGGAGGAGGCGGGGGGAGGCTGCTGTATGAGCGCCCCGTCACGTGGGGCCGCTTATTATATATGCACTGCTTCCCCCTGTCAATCAGCGGCAGGGGGAAGCAGTGCATATATGCCCCCCTAATGCTGGCACTCTCCCCCCTTGTAAGGGCCTCCCCCCCCGCTGCTTATATTACCATCCCGGTCTTCTGCTCAGCGCCGCTCCTCGGTGCTCCGTCCTCGCTGCTCCCGTCCTGCTACATCCGGGATCTCCGGCCGTCGCAGGCATATGACGTCATCGCGCGACGGCCGGGATCCCGTATATAGGACGGGAGCAGCGAGGACGGAGCACCAAGGAGCGGCGCTGAAGAAGACCGGGATGGTAAGAGAAGCAGCGGGGATGGGGGGCCCTTACAAGGGGGGCGAGTGCCAGCATTTGGGGGCTGCTGGGTACCCCCAGGGGGCTGCTGGATACCCCCTGGGGGCTTCTGGGTACCCCCTGGGGGCTGCTGGATACCCCCGGGGGCCTGTTTGTACCCCAGGGGGCCTGCTGTATGTACCCCCGGGGGCCTGCTGTATGTACCCCCGGGGGGCTGCTGTATATACCCCCGGGGGCCTGCTGTATGTACCCCCGGGGGCCTGCTGTATATACCCCTGGGGGCCTGCTGTATGTACCCCCGGGGGCCTGCTGTATGTACCCCCTGGGGCCTGCTGTATGTACCCCCGGGGGGCTGCTGTATGTACCCCCGGGGGCCTGCTGTATAAACCCCCGGGGGCCTGCTGTATGTACCCCCGGGGGCCTGCTGTATGTACCCCCGGGGGCCTGCTGTATGTACCCCCGGGGGCCTGCTGTATGTACCCCCGGGGGCCTGCTGTATAAACCCCCGGGGGCCTGCTGTATATACCCCCGGAGGCCTGCTGTATATACCCCTGGGGGCCTGCTGTATATACCCCTGGGGGCCTGCTGAATACCCCTGGGGGCCTGTTTTGGGGGGCAAAAGTAGGGGGGTCGGCTTATACACGGGTCGGCTTATACACGAGTATATACGGTATGTCTTTACAAGATAATCCCAGGCAGTATATTACAAATCCAATAACAAACCCCGACAAACACCCCTCCACCCTTACCCCCACCCAATACAGTTCTCTCTCTCTTGATGTACAGTGCCTTGTAAAGTATTTGGCCCCCTTGAACTTTTCAACCTTTTGCCAAATTTCAGGCTTCAAACATAAAGATATCAATTCAAATTTTTTGTGAAGAATCAACAACAAGTGGGACACATTCGTGAGGTGGAACAAAATTTATTGCATGTTTTAAACTTTTTTAACAAAAAACTGAAAAGTGGGACATGCACTATTATTCGGCCCCCTTGAGTTAATACTTTGTAGCATAAACTACTCAGGCAGCATAAAAAGAGCATCAGAAAAAAACTTACCATCAATAGTCAAATACAAAACCAACACTGCACTTAAAGGATGCAGTCAGACCCCCCTATGTAGAGCAAGCCCAGGTGTAGGCAGATAAAAATCACCTCTACCTACAATACATGTGGGTGGTGACTTGCCATTGGACTTGCATAGGATGCTATTCACACTGATACACATGATGCGGAGTGTCTGATAGCTACCCATTGGCCCTGCCACCTGACCAAATGGGCCACTCAGTACGATACATCCGCACAACTGGATGAACAGCGCCTCGAGCTCAGTGAGGTTGGATGGAGAATATTTGTGAACAGCAATTTTCAGCTCTTTCCACAGATTCTCGATTGGATTCAGGTCTGGACTTTGACTTGGCCATTCTAACACCTGGATACGTTTATTTTTGAACCATTCCATTATAGATTTTGCTTTATGTTTGGGATCATTGTTTTGTTTGAAAATAAATCTCTGTCCCATTCCCAGGTCTTTTGCAGACTCCAATAAGTTTTCTACCAGAATGGTCCTGTATTTGGCTTCCGTCCATCTTCCCATCAATTTTAACCATCTTCCATGTTCCTGCTGAAGAAAAGCAGGCCCAAACCATGATGCTGCCACCACAGTTTGACAGTGGGGATGGTGTTTTGAGGGTGATGAGCTGTGTTGCTTTTACGCTAAACATATCGTTTTGCATTGTGCCTAAAAAGTTCGATTTTTGTTTCATCTGACCAGAGCACCTTATACCACGTTTTGTGTGTCTCCCAGGTGGCTTGTGGAAAACTTCAAACAAGACTTTTTATGGATATCTTTAAAAAATGGCTTTATTCTTTTCTTGCCACTCTTCCATAAAGGCCAGATTTGTGCAGTGTACAACTGATTGTTGTCCTATGGACAGACTCCCACCTCAGCTGTAGATCTCCAGTGTAGTGCAGTTCATCCAGTGTAATCATGGGCCTTTTGGCTGCATCTCTTATCAGTCTTCTAATTGTTCGAGATGAAGGTTTAGAGGGACGGCCAGGTCTTGGTAGATTTGCAGAGTTCTGATACTCCTTCCATTTCAATATGATCGCTTGCACAGTGCTCCTTGAGATGTTTAAAACTTGGGAAATCATTTTGTATCCAAATCTGGCTTTAAACTTCACCACAACAGTATTTCGAACCTGTCTGGTGTGTTCCTTGGTCTTCATGATGCTCTCTGCACTTGAAACAGAACCCTGATGGTGGGTTTACACGTCCCGATATCGGGACGATATCGGTATACAACGGCGCGGGAGCGCGCATTTTTTGTTTTTTTTGACACTTTTCCCGATATCGCATCGGCGGTTTACACGCTGTGATATCGGGAAACAACGTCACTACGATGTGTACGCCCACCAACTCAGTAACGTCCATTTAACATGGTAGTTAATGGGCGAGTTGCGAGTACACATCGTAGTTGTGCTGTTACACGCTACGATGCTGCTACAACGGCCATGCGATATCGGGCAGTTGAATAGCACGCTCATTCAACCCCGATATCGTTTTGGCATCGTTCCAGGATCGCGTTGTACCTTCAAACCGTACAACGCGCGCCCGATATCGGGTCCAACTCCCGAACCACGTGACTTTTGGTCGGAGTTGGACGCCGATATCGGGACGTGTAAACCCACCATCAGACTATCACAGAGCAGGTGCATTTATACAGAGACTTGATTACACACAAGTGGATACTATTTATCATTACCAGTAATTTAGGACAACATTGGATCATTCAGAGATCCTCACTGAACTTCTGGAGTGAGTTTGCTGCACTGAAAGTAAAGAGGCCTAATAATATTGCACACCCCACTTTTCAGTTTTTAATTTGTTAAAAAAGTTTTTTTAAACAATCACCGCTTGCACTAATTTTTAATCGCTGCAATAAACGCAGCATTTATCACTATTCATACAAAAAAAAAAGCTGCCATCGTTTTCACTAGCGATTAAAAAAACTAATGCAGATGTGGTAAAAACTTGGTAGAAAAAAGCTGCCAACACTGCAGCATTTATCCGCAGACAGAAAAAGCTGTGCATGCGCTAGCCCTGGTACTCACTTTAGAGTAACACAGTTCTATCTCAAGCGTTCTGTAAATGTTTATTTTTATTACCGATCTTCCTTAATATTAACTGTATTTTTCTCACACAGCAATGGCTGCTACTTCTCAAGGATCAATATTTTATCATATATGCTGTTGCAATCCTTTTGAAAAAACTGGACATACAACAATAAAAAATCTTATGGCCGCTTTACACGTCCCAATATCGTTACGATATTGGATACAACGGCACGGGAGCGCGCACGTTTTTGGCACTAGTCCAAGATCGTATAGGAGATGTTACACAGGGAGATATCGGCAGGTTACTCAACTGCGATGTCTATGCTCCCTTATTTGCGCTGTGTACGAGTGACCCAGGGAACGACCATTTAACATGGGAGTGAATAGGGGAAGTTGTGCGCCAAATCGTAGTTGCGCTGTCACACAGCACGATCCTGCCAGATCGTCAAGCCAATATCGGCCAGTTGGAGAGCCTGCACAATTCCCCAATGATATCGTTTTGGCATCGTTCTTGCATCGCATGCTCATTTACACCACACAACGCACGAACGATATCGGCTGCAACGGCCGAACAACGTGACTTTTTATCGTTGTTGGACAATGATATCGTGCCGTTTAAAGCGGCCATTAGGCCAGGACAAGATTGGATGTTTCATATGAATCCATCAATCAATGCAGGCATGAAAAATATGATATGATAGAAAATGTAAAGCCATACTATGCGCTTGTTTTTTAAACTTTAAAAATCTGTAAAAAATTAACTGATGAAGAAAAAACTTCAAAATACTTTATTTGTAATTACCGTATATACTCGTGTATAAGCCGACCCGTGTATAAGCCGACCCCCCTACTTTTGCCCCCAAAAACTGGGAAAACTTATTGACTCGCGTATAAGCCGAGGGTGGACTCCAGCACAGTGTATACAGCCCTCAGCACAGGGTATACAGCCCTCAGCACAGTGTATACAGCTCCCAGCATAGTGTATACAGCTCCCAGCACAGGATATACAGCTCCCAGCACAGGGTATACAGCTCCCAGTGACAGGGTGAGGAGATATATTTTATACCTTTTTGTATTCATATTGTGAGGCACCGCCGGCATGATCCTCATGGCTGGGGCGCGTCACATGCAGGATCGAGGTATGATCCTGTGCACACTGGCCGGTTTGACTGATAATGCTGTGTGAGCCAACTTTGAGACACAGGGTTTCATGAGCCTAATGAGCGGCAGTGAGAGTGAGAGGAGATCGAGGAGTCCCTAAGGAACAAGGGCTGAGTGCTGACAACCCGGAACACAGGGAGTTAACCTGAGCTGTGTGAAAGGCTGATTATCAGCAGCTAAGGGGGTGTGTCCATGTGGGAGTGGCTGGCACGATAAGAGGTCAGCCAGCTGAGTGATGAGAGATTAGATCCATTTTCAGCCAGACATCAGCCTGAGAGGATGTGGGCTGATTAACAGCCTGAGAGCTGAGCAGAGCCAGTCTGTGTGAGGGACTGGGAATGCAAGTCCATGCTTCCATGTTGAGATGGTGAAGGGAGCATGCTAGCTCCATGCCGGTGCCGAGGTCCGCGGTTGTGATAGCACCTGGTGGGGGAAGCCGTGGCTGAACCCGGTGGAGACTGGTCCGGGCGTGGAGGGAACCACGTCCGGGAAAGGAGCCCTTGGGGACGCTTGTGGACCCGGTACACAGGTAGCGAGACCCGGATCCGTGCCTGGTAAGACAGCGGTTCCCGTGTAACGGAGTGAGCTGTGTGTGATTAATGCCAGGCGGGCATAGACCGCCTATGGGTCCGAGTCAGAGTGCTCAGTTAAAGGACCTGATGAAACAGAACGTGTTTAACTATGTGTATGAGGGCTTAGGTAATGGCCCGGAATGAGAGATGATGGCCTATATGTAAGACCCATGTATAAATGATGTGGGGAGAGAGTGACCCAGCTAGTATGGATGATGTTGGAGGCGTTCCGTCCCTGTGGGACGAGAGGGAGGCTTGCCCTGCTGATTGCAGAGGGTACCTGTCCCTCAACCACGACCTCTAATGGTGTGGGTGTGCCTGTGGTGCCAGACACAGGGGTAATAGGGCTCCTAGTAGGTATCGGATGAGGTTCCCGTGTACTATGGTTTGCCAGTCCCTGTAATGGCCATGGAGGGGCCACAGTCCATGGATGTGGGCTGTGAGCAGGTGTGTGATCCATGGACGTTTGAATGATGGATCACATACGGTATGTAAGTCCCGGTCAGGCAGGAATCCTGACTACGGTGAATGTATATCATCATGCTGGGGGGACTAAAGCAGGCGGCAGGTACCGCCATTGGGACCCACAGGCCCGTTGAGGCGTATGTAACGAAGGTCAGAAGCAGGGTTAAAAAGGGCTCCTAGAGTGGGGATGCATGACATACCCGGTACTCAGGTTGCTCAATCCCTGTTATGAACCCGGAGGGGTCATCGTCGTACTGTAACGTATGTATAGTGTGAGTAGGCCGGAGGCCGTAGCCACCACGGGAGCTGTTAGTAGAGCTCCAATGGGGACAGAGATGGTTATAGGTCCCGGGTTACTATAAGATGTTATGTGCAATATAAGTGTTATGTGATGTTAAATGTAAATGTATGATGTGTTTATGTATGGTGTTTTTAATCAATGTGATATGTGTCAAACATGCTACCCGGGTTATGTTGTTAATATGTGAAAATAAACGGGTAGACATTGGTTAAACTTATAAACACGTGTTTGTTGTCGTTTTGCAAGCGGGTTCCCCGGGTGCTGCCTCACAATATATATAACATATATCTATCTTTGTATTTCATATAAGAAACATAAGTTTTTCCTTAATCTATATATATATATATTGAACCATTGAAGAAGACTGTTGGAAGCTGTTGCTGGATTCTAGTGCCAAGACGTACAAAGAGGCCCTGAGAAGAGACTTGAGATTCGCTACATTCCAGTGCCAAGAGGTGCTAGGAGGAAAGATGAGATCTCCAACATTCCAGAGGCCGGATGATGACATCTTAGCAGGAGGAAGGATGAATCTAACAGAAGAACAAGAGCTAATCACTAATATTAGATTTAGATATATTTGCTTAACCCCGCCTGATTCTGGTTATTGCACGCCTTTCCTTTCACAATATAAAATGCTGTATACCAGGAAATAAAGTCAGTTGCTGTGACCATTCCCATTGCTTAATAAAGCAACGAACATATTATAAGTTTGAACCAGATTCTCCGTCTGATTTACTCTTATCTGGTACCATATGTTCTTAGTCTAATTTGGAGTGACTGGTGAAGGAGTGTATTGTCGCAACGACCCCGACACCCGCACAGGGTATACAGCCCTCAGCACAGGGTATACAGCTCCCAGCACAGGGTATACAGCTCCCAGCACAGGGTATACAGCTCCTAGCACAGGGTATACAGCTCCCAGCACAAGGTATACAGCTCCCAGCACAGGGTATACAGGACCCCATCCCTGGTATACAGGTTTCCCCTCACAGTATGGCACCCCCCCTCACAGTATGGCACCCCCCCTCACAGTAAGGCCTCCCCATGCTGCCGCTGCTCACTGTACAATAAATAGTGTTATTAGCTCTCACCCTCGCTCCGGGCTCAGTGCATCATCCCTCCTTCCTGCTTGTCCTGTGACCGGGGCTCACGGCGATAACGTCACCGGCCGGTCACATGACACGCAGGGAGGAGGGAGGATGCACTGAGCCCGGAGCGAGGGTGAGAGCTAATAAAGAGAATTTTGTTTACGTACCGTAAATTCTTTTTTCTTTAATCATCAATGGGAGACCCAGACAATGGGGTTTAGGGCGCTGCCCTCCGGAGGTCACACTAGGTACTACAAGTTTGTAGACACCGCCTCCTCCGCTTATAAACCCCTACCGCAGGGAACATCCTCAGTTTGGTCCATAAGCTGCGAGGAGAAAATAAACCACACCCGAAACATCGGGAAGAATGCCGTACACAGACGGTTCAACAACCCGGCAAACACTGTCTCAACAGAGAGCAGAACAAATGCAAAACATGCAAAGGAACAACTGGGTGGGTGCTGGGTCTCCCATTGATGATTAAAGAAAAAAGAATTTACGGTACGTAAACAAAATTCTCTTTTTTCTGGTCATCATAATGGGAGACCCAGACAATGGGGATGTCCTAAAGCAATACCCCAGGGCGGGAAGAGTTCCTCAACAAGACGGATAACACATGGTTCCCTTCAAAGGTGGGCAACCGCCGCCTGGAGAACCCGCCTGCCCAGACTTGCATCCGCAGAGGCATGGGCATGCACCATATAGTGCTTAGAGAAAGTGTGCAGGCTGGACCAAGTGGCCGCCTGACACACCTGTAGAGCAGACGCTCGATGTCGCAAGGCCCAAGAGGCACCTACAGCCCTGGTGGAGTGAGCCTTCAATCCCACCGGGAGAGGCAAACCAGAGGACCGGTAAGCCTCTTGAATGGACGCCTTAATCCATCTGGCCAAGGTTGACTTCGAAGCCGCGGACCCCTTACAGCGACCTGTCGTAAGAACAAATAAGGAATCCGAACTCCGGAAGGAGGCGGTCCTGGACACATAAATGCGTACAGCTCTCACGAGATCCAGAGTATGGAGGTCGCGCTCCACCTGATGAACGGAGCGGGGCAAAATGATGGGAGAACAATCTCCTGGTTCAGGTGAAAAGTTGAAACCACCTTCGGCAAGAATTCTGGCCGTGGGCGCAACACCACCTTGTCTTGGTGAACCACCAGAAAGGGTGACTTGCACGATAGTGCAGCCAATTCTGAGACCCTCCTTAGAGACGTAATCGCCACCAGAAAGGCCACTTTCTGGGACAGACGAGATAGAGAAACATCTCTCAATGGCTCAAACGGCGGTTTCTGTAATGCCGCCAGGACCATGTTAAGGTCCCAAGGGTCCAGAGGTCTCTTGTAGGGCGGAACCATCCGCGACACCCCCTGCAGAAATTGACGCACCTTCGGGAGGAGCGCCAATCGCCTGTCAAACAGCACCGAAAGTGCTGATACTTGACATTTCAAAGAGCCAAGGGACAATCCCAACTCCAAACCCGACTGTAAGAAAGCCAACAACGTCGGGATGGACAAGGGCCAAGGAGACCGTCCACCAGAGGCACACCAGGCAAAAAAGATCTTCCACGTCCGGTGGTACATCTTCCTGGAAACAGGCTTCCTAGCCCGATTCATAGTGGCCACCACTGTAGGGGAGAAACCCCTAGATGTCAGGAGCCAGGCCTCAAGAGCCATGCAGTCAATCTGAGGGCCCTGGACTTGAGGTGGAAGAATGGGCCTTGTGCGAGTAAATCTGCGCGTCCTGGAAGAGCCCACCTGTGTCCGCCTGACAGTTGCCACAGGTCCGGATACCAGGACCTCCTGGGCCAATCTGGAGCCACTAGAATGGCTATCCTGCACTCCGACCTGATCTTCCACAGGACCCTGGGAATCAGAGCCAGAGGAGGGAACACATACGGCAGTTGGAAGCTGGACCAACTCAGTATCAGAGCATCCGCCCCCAGGGACTGAGGATCCCACGATCTCGCCACGTACTGGGGCACCTGATGATTCAGCCTTGAGGCCATCAGATCCACGTCCGGAGTGCCCCATCTGCTGCAGATGTCCCGGAAGACGTCTGGATGCAGGGACCACTCTCCGGCGTCCATCCCCTGCCGGCTCAGGTAGTCGGCCTCCCAGTTCTCGACCCCTGGGATGTGAACTGCGGAGATCAAGCAGTCGTGTTCCTCCACCCACGATAGGATGCGGTGGACTTCGGCGAGGGCCTGAGCGCTTCTGGTCCCTCCCTGATGATTTATGTAGGCGACGGCCGTCGCATTGTCGGACTGTACCCGAATGGGTCGTCCTGCCAGGAATTTCTGAAACGCCAGGAGCGCCAGATAGACCGCCTTGATCTCCAGGACGTTGATCTGCAACGTCGACTCCGCCTGAGTCCAGAGGCCTTGAGCCCTGTGGTGTAAGAACACCGCGCCCCAGCCCTTCAGACTGGCGTCGGTGGTCACCACTAACCAAGAAGGTTTGAGGAAGGATCTTCCCCGTGACAAGTGACGTGGCTGTAGCCACCACTGCAGGGAGTCCCTGGTCGGTTGCGATAGTGCCACCAACCGATTCAGAGAGATCGCTCTCTTGTCCCACCGGCGAAGAATCTCCAGCTGGAGAGGACGGAGACGAAACTGTGCAAATGGCACCGCCCCTATTGCCGCTACCATGCGTCCCACCAGTCTCAGCAATTCCCGAAGGGATGAGTGAGGTGACAGGAGAACGTGCTGTACTCCTGAGTGGATCGCCAGCTGCTTGGCCTGAGGTAGAGACACCAGGGCTGAGTCCGTGTGGAAATCCATGCCCAGATATGTCAATGACTGGGTCGGAACCAGGGTCGACTTCTGAGTATTGAGAAGCCACCCGAACTGTTCCAGAGACCTCATGGTCGCTTCCAGGCTCACCCGACAAAGGTCTTCCGATGGCGCCCTGACCAATAGGTCGTCCAGATAGGGTATGACGGCGTGACCCTGCACATGCAGGAGAGCCATCATAGATGCCATCACCTTCGTGAACACCCTTGGTGCAGAGGCCAACCCGAAGGGTAGGGCCACAAATTGGAGATGTTCGTCCCCCACTGCGAATCGTAACCAGCGTTGATGAGCCGGTGCAATGGGCACGTGAAGGTAAGCGTCCCTGATATCGATGGACGCTAGGAAGTCCCCCTGCGACAGAGCCGCGATAACGGAACGTAGGGATTCCATGCGGAACTTCCGCACCAACACGTGACGGTTGAACAATTTTAGGTCTAGGACCGGTCGAAAGGAGCCGTCCTTCTTTGGGACAATAAAGAGGTTGGAGTAAAAACCCCTGAACCTCTCTGCCGTGGGCACTGGGACCACTACTCCGTCTCTGCGGAGTCCCTCCAACACCCGGAGAAAAGCCTGAGTCTTTTCTGGGGATGGAACAGACCGATGGAATCGGGATAATGGTTTTGACGTCAGCTCTATCCTGTAACCTCGCGAGACTACGTCTCGAACCCACTGATCTTGAACGTGAAGTAGCCACTTGTCCTGAAAGCGAGACAAGCGGCCCCCCACCTGTGGGGAGGCAGGATGAAAGAGTGAGTCATGTAGAGGCGGGTTTGGGGGTGGTAGTTGCTGCCCCCGCCGGCTTCTTTGGACGACTCTTGGAGCGCCACTGAGAAGCGGGCTTGCCCCCTCGGTCCGTGCGAGCGGACGGTGCTGATGACTGTGAGCCGGACCGAAAGGACCACTGCTTTGGGTTCCTCTTAACGGTATACCGTGGCTTGGGCTTATTCTGCGGTATCTTAGACTCAGCAGAATCCTTGATCAGCTTGTCCAGCTCTGTGCCAAAGAGTCTGTCACCAGAGAACGGAAGATTCTGCAGAATCTTTTTAGATGTGGCATCTGAGTCCCAAAGACGCAGCCACAACAACCTGCGGATCGCTATCGCATTGGCCGAAGCCACAGCTGAGCGAGTGGCAGTTTCCAGAGACGCCGTCCTGGCGTAGTCCGCATAGGCCCTTGCTCTCTCAGTGAGTGCCAGGACCTCCGACTGGACCTTGCCAGGTCAGTGATACCATCCAAGCAGGTAGTAATCGCTTGTAAGGTCCAGACCGTGGCAAAATTAAGGGCAAATGAAGACCCCACAGCCTCATAGGAAGACTTGGCGAGTTGCTCGACCTGTCTATCAGTAGCATCCTTCAGCGAGGAGCTATCAGAGGCAGAGAAAAGGGAGCGTGCAGCAATCCTGGTCATGGAAGCGTCCACCTTTGGAGACTGCGACCATTCCTGAAGCACCTCCTGGGGAAGGGGAAGCGATTGTCCTTAGGTTTGCGGACATAGCGCCGCCCAGGATGTAACCTGGGTGCTCTAACCACCCTTCCAAAATTAGTGTGGTCCATGAAGGATCCACTTGGTCTAGCCTCTGGCCGCAGCCATTGATAGACCTCCTTCGGTGCACGACAACCTCTTCAGGGGGAGTCACGAGACGCAAGGTCTCATTGATGGAGGACACCAGATCCTCCACCCCGTCTGGAGGTTCAGACACAGACACAGACCCGAAGTTTGAACCCCCATCATCTTCCTCACCATCAGAGGAACGCTCCTCCTCAGAGAGAGCCTGGAGCTCGGGTGAATCCTCACGACGAGCCCGCTTAGGGGGTCTCACAGCAGAAGAGGGAGACACCCGGGGGTAACTGGAAGGAGTAGCTGGGTTTTCCAGTCTCCTATGCAGTGCCTCCAGTGACTGCGACATGGAGGACATCTGGGACAGCAGGGATTCATTGATCCTATTCTGCGTTTCCCATGGCCCTTGGATTACCTGAATCTCAGGGTATAGCACCGGAGCTGCTGCTGCCTCAGCTGAGCCAGCCCGGCTTCTGGGCGTCCGCAGTTATTGCAGGACCCCTCCACCAAAGTTCCCTTGCAGGTAGCACAGGTAATGGTGTTATCCGCCGCCTTAGCAGCATGCTTCTTAACTGAGGACATATCCACAGTAGGGGTTGAGGCCAAGGCCAATAGACAAAACAAACCGGGAATCCCGGTGGCTTACCGACCGCAGTAACGCGGTGGGAGGAAGCGGTGTGCGTGTGTGACCTCCGCGAGTTCCGGTCTCCCTCTGAAGTGCAGACACGTGCTGCCGTAGATCCCAGCCGGGAAGTGAGAGAGAAGATGGCCGCCGCCAGCATAGACGTGGGCGGCGCCGGGAACACGCGGGAAGCACACGCACACGCCCCCCGGTGACGTCACCGCAAGGGCTGCCTCTCCTCCTCCAAGCAGCCTCTGTAATGGAGGTGCTGGAGCCCGCAGCGCGGGAAAACAGTGCGAAATCATCATGCACACATACCCAGACTGTCATCACATACAAACATGCACAGTCTACGGCCTCAGCCCCTGTGACACACAGGGCGGTCAGCCAGGGTGACCCCAGCACAGGGTACACCGCCAGATCCGCGGACCCGAGGGTAACGCGCGGTCTGAGTGCCAGGACACATAAAGTGCCAGACACTACCCCCAGGCACACAGGAGACACAGAGTGCCTCAGTGCCGGTCCGGTCTGTAAGCACCATTTAGGGAGGCCTCGGACGGGGGTTCAGCCCAGTCCGGAGTGTAAGCACCATTTAGGGAGGCCTCGGACTGGGCTGGCTCCAGTCCGGTCTGTAAGCACCATTTAGGGAGGCCTCGGACGGAGCGGAGCTGTGCAAGGCTCCCATCTCCCACTCTCCAGAGCCCCCCAGAGAGGGATGGAAAGGAGCGCAACAGCGTACCGGGAGAACACAGAGTGTCCAGGCACTAGGCCCTCCGGTACCTCCACCAGCGTGTGCCACAAAGGGTGAGCGGGGAGGCTGTCGCAGGTCCCGACTAGGACCATATTACCTTGTCTTCAGACGCCATCACGTAAGTAGTGAGAGTGCAGTGAAGTGCAAGCAAAGCGTGATCCTCCGAGCACACTAAGTTTAAAACTGAGGATGTTCCCTGCGGTAGGGGTTTATAAGCGGAGGAGGCGGTGTCTACAAACTTGTAGTACCTAGTGTGACCTCCGGAGGGCAGCGCCCTAAACCCCATTGTCTGGGTCTCCCATTATGATGACCAGAAAAACACTATTTATTGTACAGTGAGCAGCAGCAGCATGGGGAGGCCTTACTGTGGCGGGGGGCGCCATACTGTGATGGGGAGCCTGTAATGCGATATGCACTGCTCCCCCGCGGATGGGCGGGGGATGCAGTGCATATCATGAATAAGTTATGAGCGACTCCACGTCACGAGCCGCTCATATTACAGCCTTCCCTCACCTCCTCCTGCTCCCAAACACAGCCCCCACTTCACACAAAAGTATATGACTCGTGTGTAAGCCGAGGAGGGGACTTTACAGCCCAATTTTTGGGCTGAAAAAGTCGGCTTATACACGAGTATATACGGTAACTAAAGTTGTACTTCATATAGAAAAAAAATTAAAAATATAAAGACATCAGGTAAAAAAATATTCATATTTAGATTACCGTATATACTCGTGTATAAGCCGAGTTTTTCAGCCCAAAAATTGGGCTGAAAAGTCCCCCCCTCGGCTTCTACACGGGTCAATACGGTAACTCAGGCTGGAGGAGGCGGGGGTATTCTGCTGTATGAGCGGCCCCGTCACGTGGGGCCGCTCATTATATATGCACTGCTTCCCCCTGTCAATCAGCGGCAGGGGGAAGCAGTGCATATATGCCCCCAAATGCTGGCACTCGTCCCCCTCCGTTATAAGCCCCCCATCCCGGCTGCTAAGTTACCATCCCTGTATGCTCCGTCCTCAGCAGCATCCGGGGTCATGTGACCGGCCGGTCGCATGACGTCATCGCTACTGGCCGGGGACCCCGGATGCAGCAGAGGACGGGAGCGTGGAGGACCGGCGCGGAGCAAAAGACCAGGGATGGTAACTTAAGCAGCCGGGGGGGGGGATGCTTATAACGGAGGGGGACGAGTGCCAGCATTTGGGGGCATATATAACTCCCTGCTGGGGCCTGTATATACCTGTGTGGCTGCTGTATACCACGGGGGCTGCTTTATACTTCTGGGGCTGCTATATACCTCTGGGGCTGCTGTATACACCTCTGGGGCTGCTGTATACACCTCTGGGGCTGCTGTATACCTCTGGGGCTGCTGTATACACCTCTGGGGCTGCTGTATACACCTCTGGGGCTGCTGTATACCTCTGGGGCTGCTATATACCTCTGGGGATGCTATATACCTCTGGGGCTGCTGTATACCTCTGGGGCTGCTGTATACACCTCTGGGGCTTCTGTATACACCTCTGGGGCTTCTGTATACACCTCTGGGGCTGCTGTATACACCTCTGGGGCTGCTGTATACACCTCTGGGGCTGCTGTATACCACTGGGGCTGCTGTATACCACTGGGGCTGCTGTATACACCTCTGGGGCTGCTATATACCTCTGGGGCTGCTGTATACACCTCTGGGGCTGCTGTATACACCTCTGGGGCTGCTATATACCTCTGGGGATGCTATATACCTCTGCGGCTGCTGTATACCTCTGGGGCTGCTGTATACACCTCTGGGGCTTCTGTATACACCTCTGGGGCTGCTGTATACACCTCTGGGGCTGCTGTATACCACTGGGGCTGCTGTATATAACTCTGGGGGCTGCTGTATGTACCACTGGGGAGGCTGCTGTATATACCACTGGGGAGGCTGCTGTATATACCACTGGGGCTGCTGCTGTATACTACCACTGGGGCTGCTGTATACTACCACTGGGGCTGCTGCTGTATATACCACTGGGGCTGCTGCTTTATACTACCACTGGGGAGGCTGCTGTATACCACACTGCTGGGGGCTGTATACTTGTGCTGGGGTCCACCCTCGGCTTATACACGAGTCAATAGGTTTTCCCAGGTTTTGAGGGCAAAAGTAGGGGAGTCGGCTTAAACACGGGTCGGCTTATACACGAGTATATACGGTACTTGATATGGAATAACCCATTGACGCTATAATAATAAAATATGAAACCATCGCGATCCCAACTTGAATTTTGGTACAGATGTGGCTAGGAGCATAGCAGAAACATGGGCATTTTTGGAGATTTTTAAATTAAATCGATTTTTCGCAAATGCGTTTTAAAATTTTGTGCTTGTGTCCGCATGAGTAAAATATTAACAAATATACTCTTGTGACATATCTGGTGAAAGCCTGTACAGTTCTGAGTAGAATGGTGTTTATTTTGTTTTTCTATCTTATCTCTAGCTCCAGATGTGATACAAAAATGTAAAGCCACACCAGACCAAAATTTGCACTTCTTTAAAACTTTAAAAATCTGTAAAAAATTAACTGATGAAGAAAAAAATGTAAAACTTTTACATTTACTTATACTTCATATAGAAATTTTTTTAAAAAAATCTAAAGACGTTAGGTAAAAAAAAATATTAAATTTTGGATCACTTGACATGGAATGACCCGTAAGGAGATAATGGAGAGGGGGCGTGGCCTATACTATGTGCCTGTAGCTCACAAGGAGACAATGTATCAGATTACAGCTCAGAGCTAAGCAATGTCAGGATGTAAACTCCTCTTTACAAGCTTACCTCTTCTGTCATCTGTCTCCGCACAGCAATCTGTTAACCCCTTGTCTGCTGGCTCCCCACACAGCACACTAATAGCTGTGCTCACACACATTGCTGGCAGATGCTGGCCACTCCCACATAGACAGAAAATGCAGTTTTTTTAAGAGCACAGAAAAATGTGATAAAATCAGCCATATGGCACAAAAAGAGCATTATCTTAGCTGCTATGTGACCCATCATTACCAACCAGTGCAGTACTGGGTTGTTTTTTTTTTTTCAATTAAATGGCATCTAAACTGTAATGAACTTCTTGGATTTGGCTTTGAGTAGCTTAAGGGATAAAGTTTTTAGAAGGTGTCACTTTCGGGTATTTTCTGTCATGTAGTCCCCTTATAGTCACTTCAATTGTGATACGGTCCCTAAAAAAAATAGTCTTGTAAATTTTGTTGGAAAAAATGAGAAATTGCTGATAAACTTTCAAACTTTCTAACTTTGTAACAGATACAAAAAAATGGTTAAAAAAATTGTGCTGATGTAAAGTAGATATGTGGGAAATGTTATTTATTACCGTAACTATTTTGTGTGATTTAACTCTGGTTTAAGGGCATAAAGTTCAAAGCTTGAAAATTGCGAAATTTTAAAAACGTTTGTCAAATTTGCAATTTTTTACAAATAAGCACAAAAAACATAGTCCTAAATTAACCACTAACATGAAGTCCAACATGTCAGGGAAAAAAATCTTGGAATCACTGGGGTCCATTGAAGTGTTCCAGAGTTTCCCTTGTAAAGTGACACTGGTCAGAATTGAAAAAATTAACCGGGTCATTAAGGTGAAAATAGGCTGGAGAGTGAAGGTGTTAGTTACAAGTCTGCAGTCAGTCTATATGACTGCAGATTTTCGATTCCTCACATAGTGCGCACTACAAAGATTAGTGCTGGGGCATGACAGCATGTATGGTATTTGCATATACTTGGTTACGTGCCGACAAAGTTATATTCAGCATTGTTCCATACTAGAGGTATGCTAATCACATACTTGCAGTCATATAACCACCGGCTCTCATGGTGGGTTTACACACACCAATTTCTGTGTCCAATATCTGAACAGATCTCTGGTTGCAGTGAAATCATGGACACATAGTTCCATTTTGTGGCTGTGTACAAAATGGAGCAATGTGTCCATGATTTCACTGCAACCAGAGATCTGTTCAGATATTGGACACAGAAATTGGTGTGTGTAAACCCACCATCAGTGCCAGAGAATCCTCACAGCATGCAGTCTGCAGAATATGAGGATTCACAACCCTGCAGTTACATACAGTGAATGCAGACTTGTTGCTTAAACGGAACATGTCATGTCCATTATTGTTATTAAACTATCCCCAATGTTATTTAGATCACTTCATTAGTAACTAATTTATTATTATTTATTTATTTTTATAAATCTTTGTATTCATCCCAAAAACGTATTTTAGATACATACATGTTTTCAATAGCTAGCTGGGCAAATAGTCAAGCAGTCATACGGGTGTTTACCAGTTAATGACATGTCACTTAACTGCAGGGATGCCGAAATTCAGCTTATGCTCTGGCATAAAGGATCTGTGTGATGTCACAACCATGTGACCATAATGGGCGGAGATAAGCAAGCTAAATCGTTAATGCCTGTGTAGACTGAGCTCAACTTATTATAGTCACATGGTCATGACATCAAACAGGTCCTTTAAGCATTTTCTAAATTTCAGCATTAACTCTGAACTGTTAACCATTAATTAGCTGAATGACTGCTTGCCCAGTTAGCTAATGAAAATATGTTAGTAAACAAACATTTTTGGGGGGATGAATAAAACAATAAGATTATTAATGAACACTACTACACTACATGATCTGAATAACATTGGGGGTGGTTTAATAATAAAAAAAGGACACGACAGGTTCCCTTTAAGACTTTACAACTATTTTAATAAAAGTACTGACAGTAATATAAATAAGGGATGTGAGGTGAATGTATAACAACAATGACTTACTTTGTCTTGACCTGTGTTGAAGCTATTGGTTTCAAATCATCAGTATAACCAGACCAAGGTGTGTAGAAAGTGGAAGAGTCCTCACAGTTTGTAGAATGGTTATGAAACGAAGTCCCATAATTATAATGTAGGTTGTTAAATAGCTCTTCATTCTGTAAAAGGTTTTCAAATTTTTCATGAAGAAAATATTTGCATGCAGTAAGATCAACCAATTGCTCAGGTCTACTGTTCACAATCCCTAGAGAAACAATATTGTCAGTGAATACTTTTATTTTTGTACCAAACAAAAAATGTAGCATTGTCCCGTGATAGCAAGTTATCACCAGAACAAAAAACAAAATCTGCTTCATTATAAATGAATTAACTGTGAAGCATTGATATTATGAAAACTTCTCTAGAATGTTAGGGTACCTTGACACGTCGCAACATTGCATGCAATTTCACTTGTAACTTACTGGTTGCAGTGAAATCATGGACACATTGTTACATTTGTACACGGCAACAAAATGTAACAATGTGTCCATGATTTCACTGCAACCAGTAAGTTGCAAGTGAAATTGCATGCAATGTTGCGACGTGTAAAGGTGCCTACTATTAGGGTGCGCTCACATGTGCATATATAAAATCGCCCAAATTCTCAGGCAAAAAAAAGTAGGAGAGTTTCATGCATGTTTTTCCCTCACCTACGGTAGCATCTGTATGTGATGCGATTTTTGTGCAAGTGTGTGTTTTTCCTCAACTAGGAAAAAAAAAGCACATTTGCACAGCACTAGCATGACATACGGCTTTTGCTAGGCAAATAATAAAATGTATAACTCTTCTAATTTTTCTGGCAGAGAATCTAACTGATTTTGAATACACAGATGTGAGCACACCCTTAGGGGCCCGTCACACGGTGCCACCTCGCCGGAGATGTCGGTGGTGAATGGCGGGAGTACGCACGCTTTTGCCGCCTGCCAGCGTCGCCGCCCCCCGTTTACATGGGGAGACACCTCCGGTGATGCACCGGCGAGCTGACAGACGGCATCGCCGCTGGGGTGTCTCAAAACCCCAGCGGCGATGGAGTACAATGGGAGCCTGTGGCTCCCATTGCCTGTCAGGTCGCCAGCGGCCGTTTACATGGGGCGATGTGAACACATGCAATGTCAAGCTATCACACAGAAATATATTTCATGTGATATATTACATATGATATCACAATACATCTCAGACACACAGATGTGATTAAGGCGGCCGTCACACGGTTCAATATCGCTAGCGATATTGTTAGCGATCACAACAACGCGCAATCGCTAACAATATCGCTCACATCGTTGGTGAGCTGTCACACAGACAGACTCACCAGCGATGTGGAGCAGAGAGATCGCTGGTAACTATGGTACACATCGGGTTACTAGGCGCCGCGCGGCGCTTAGTAACCCGACGTTTACCATAGATAAAATCTCCCAGCATAGGCTCTGCCGTGGGAGATGGATCATCGTGGTGTCACACACCACAATAAGGCAGATTGATCAAGCGTTTATCGCTTGATATGAGCCCCGGCTCACCAATCTGCGATGTAACGATCAAGCGATTTTACATTGTAAAATCGCTTGACTGCACGCAGCGATGCACAAACGATATCGCTTAAGCGATCAAAAAGCAGATCGCTTAAGCGATATCGTGCATTAAATTGATGCGTGTGACGCCCGCCTAACATAGATTAAAATTGTTAGGCCGGCTTCACACCACGGTTTTATCAGGTCCAGGGCTGTCCGGTGTGAACACGATTTTGGACATAATGTAGCCCTATGGTGCCAGATGGCAGTGATTTGCCATCTGGCTTTGTTCTTGTCCGGCAGCTTCAGGCTGCATTTGATTTTTGCCCCGGACATAAATTTGGAGCTTCCAGCATTTTTGTGTCCGGGGCAAAAAGTTAATCAAAACCGGATCCTCCCGGATCCAGCGCCCACTAACCTGGGAGTCTATGGGTGCCGGATCCGACAGAAAATCAGATCTGGCTGCCGGACGCCGAAGCTCAGCGGCGCCCAGTGCTGAACTTCAGCACCTGGAGAGCTCCCCGCTGAGATTTCAGAACCGCGGCTAGCTCCTACGCTTCTGAAATCTCAAGACCTGGACAGCAGCAGCAGCCACGCAGTCCTGAATCCGGAAGAAAACAGGACCAGTGGGCATATTTGCCCTCCGGTTCTGTTTGTCCAGAACTGTCAGGTTGTGTATGGTGCTTCCTGCAAAACATAAATGGTAAATAGCCAGGACCATTTTTGATCATTGGTCTCCCGCTGGGTGGCCAGCATCGGTGTGTGTGACAGCGGGAGACCAATGATCTACGACCTCCCGACCGATGCCCAGCGCCGCACAGACATGCTGGGACGCTGGTAGCCAGGGTAAACATTGGGTAACTAAGTGCAGCGCTATGCTTAGTTACCCAATGTTCACCTTTGTTACCAGCATTCTCACCGGTCGCTGATGAGTCTGCCTGTGCGACAGCTCACCAGCGATCTGATAGTGATGTCCGAGCAATCCCGATCATTGGTGGGATCGCTGGGACAGGGCAGCGTGTAACGGGGCCTTAAGGGTAATTTTTTTTCAGACCAAGCAGAGGGAAATAATTGTGGAATCAATTCTGAGAAAAAAAATTATGGAATCATGAAAAACAAACACACAAAAGAACACTCCAATACATCACTAGTATTTTGTTACACCACCTTTGGCTTTAATTAACAGCTTGCAGTCTCTGAGGCATGGACTTAATGAGTGACAAACAGTACTCTTCATCAATCTGGCTCTAACTTTCTCTAATTACTGTTGCCAGATCAGCTTTGCAGGTTGGAGCCTTGTCATGGACCATTTTCTTCAACTTCCAACAAAGATTTTTAATTGGATTGAGATCTGGACTATTTCTGTGTCTTCTTTCAAGGAATGTTCATAGTTTTTGCTCTATGGCAGGATGCATTATCAGCTTGAAAAATGATTTAATCATCCCCAAACATCCTTTCAATTGGTGGGATAAGAAAACTGTTCAAAATATCAATGTAAACCAGTGCCTTTACCTGACATGCAGCCCCATATCATCAATGACTGGAAATTTGCATGTTATCTTCATGCAGTCATCTTTATAAATCACATTGGAATAGCACCAAACAAAAGTTCCAGTATCATCACCTTGCCCAAAGCAGATTCGTGATTCATCACTAAATATGACTTTCATCCAGTCATCCAGTCCATGACAGCTTTTCCTTAGCCCATTGAAACCTTGTTTTTTTGTTTAGGTGTTAATGATGGCTTATGTTTAGCTTTTCTGTATGAAATTCCATTTCCTTTAGGTGGTTTCTTACAGTTCGGTCACAGACATTGACTCCAGTTTCCTCCCATTCATTCCTCATATGTTTTGATGTGTATTTCCTGTTTTGGAGCCGTATTGCTTTAAGTTTCCAGTCTTGATGCTTTGATGTCTTCCTTGGTCTACCAGTATGTTCCCATGTTGTTTGTATTTAGTCCATATTTTAGACACAGCTGACTGTGAACAACCAACATTTTTTGCAACATTGCATGAGTTACCCTCTTTTAAGAGTTTGATAATCCTCTCCTTTGTTTCATTTGATATCTCTCGTGATGGAGCCATGATTCATGTCAGTCCACTTGGCGCAACAACTGTCCAAGGTGTGATCACTCCTTTTTAGATGCAGACTAACGAGCAGATCTAATTTGATGTAGGTGTTCGTTTTGGAAATGAAAATTTACAGGGTGATTCCATAATTGTTTGCTCATGGTCAGAAAAAAGGTACCCTTACTGACTACCACATTTTTTATCTTGATTTCTTTGATGGCGGGTTTACACGCCGCGATATCGGCGTCCAACTCCGACAAAAAGTCAAGTGAGTCGCGAGTTGGACCCGATATCGTTTGCGCGTTGTACGGTTTGAGCGTACAACGCGATGCTGGAACGATGCCAAAACGATATCGGGGTTGAATAGCCGAGCTATTCAACTCCCCGATATCGCATGGCCGTTGTAGCAGCATCACAGCGTGTGACAGCCCAACTCCGATCTGTACGCCGACGCTACCCATTAACTCCCATGTTAAATGGTCGTTACTGGGCATACACATCGGAGGGACGTTGTTTCCCGATATCGCAGCATGTAAACCGCCGATGCGATATCGGGAAAAGGGCTGAAAAAATGCACGCTCCCGTGCCGTTGCCTTCGATATCGCCGCGATATCGGGACGTGTAACCCCACCATTAGTGTTTCTTAGGGTACCTTTACACACTACAACCTGAGGAGACATTTCTGGCGGCGATATTTCTTGCTGGAATGATCGGCGCCAAATTAGCTCCCAATTGTGGCGTGTAATTGGGGAATTTGGCGGCGATATGTCGCCTCGCTACGGTCACCTGGTTTTGGAGCAGTGCTCCAAAACCAGGCGACTGTGGCGAGGCGACATATCGCCGCCAAATTCCCCAATTACACATCACAATTGGGAGACAATTTAGCGCCGATTATTCTAGCGAGAAAAGGAGATTTTTGTGTACTCACCGTAAAATCTTTTTCTCTTAGCCTCTAATTGGGGGACACAGACCGTGGGTGTTATGCTGCTGTCCACTAGGAGGCGACACTAGGCAGAATCTGTAAAAGATTAATAGTGGCTCCTCCTCTGCAGTGTACACCCCTGGACAGGCACTGTCCTGACCAGTTTTGTGCTAAAGCAGTAGGAGGACCCTAACAGTGATAACACATGAAACCATGCCTGTAAGAAGTCAACTATGCACGAGCTCAAACAACAATATGAGAACTCAAACAAACGGCCCGCGACGGGCAACAGTGAGGGAGCTGTGTCCCCCAATTAGAGGCTAAGAGAAAAGTATTTTACGGTGAGTACACAAAAATCTCCTTTTCTCCTTCGCCTCATTGGGGGACACAGACCAAGGGACGTCCCAAAGCAGTCCCTGGGTGGGAAAAGCAATGGAACGAATATTGTGTAAAGACAGTATCCTACAGGTGGGTTACTGCCGCCTGCAGGACGCATCTACCCAGGCTTGCTTCCACTGAAGACTGGGTATGGACCATGTAATGTTTTGTGAACGTGTGTAAGCTAGTCCAGGTGGCTGCTTTACACACTTGTTGTGCCGATGCCTGGTGCCGAATAGCCCAGGACGCCCCTACCGCACGGGTAGAATGCGCTCTGATACCAGCCGGAAGTGGCGAGTTTTTGAGCTTATAGGCATCTTGAATCGTGGCTCTGATGCATCTAGCAAGCGTAGCCTTTGAAGCTGGCAAGCCCTTGCGGCTTCCTTCCGGAAGAATGAAGAGAGAGTCCAACTTCCGAAAAGGCGCAGTTCTAGATACATAGATACGCAATGCCCTTACAAGGTCCAGCGTATGCAGAGCCTTTTCAAACTTATGAACCGATGCCGGACAAAGGGACGGCAAGGATATTTCCTCATTGATGTGGAAGGTGGAGACCAACTTTGGAAGGAAAGAAGGGACCGTACGGAGAACAACCTTGTCCTGGTGAAAAGCTAGGAATGGCGGCCTGTAGGAGAGCGATGTGAGTTCAGACACTCTCCGAAGGGAGGTGATTGCCACCAGAAAAACCACCTTCTGGGATAGAAGGCGGAGTGAGTTCTTGTAACGCCGTCAAAACCAAGTTGATATCCCTTGCCTCCAGCGGTCGTCTGTAGGGGGAACCAAGCGGGAAACCCCTTGAAGAAACGTTTTGACTTGCGGTTTTGATGCAAGTCTCCGCTGAAAAAGAACAGAGAGAGCTGAGACTTGGCTCTTAAGAGAGCCAAGGGACAGTCTGGCCTCCAGACCTGATTGTAGGAAACCAAGTATCCTAGGTAACGAAAAGGGTAACGGATTCTGATCACGAGATGCGAACCAGGCATAAAAGGATTTCCAGGTGCGGTAGTAAATTCTAGCAGAGGCTGGTTTCCTTGCACTGATCATGGTGCGGATGATGTCCTGTGAGAGCCCTGCTTGTGTCAGAATCCAGGTCTCAAGGGCCACGCTGTCAAATTCAGGGCTTGTGAATTCTGGTGGTAGAACGGGCCCTGAGATAGAAGGTCTGGCCGATCTGGGAGGCACCAGGGGGCGTCTGCCGCGAGTTGGACGATGCCGCGAGTTGGACGATGTCGCCATACCACGCGCGTCTGGGCCAGTCTGGGGCTCGATCCTGTTTCCGCCCAGTGAAGGATGTGTGTTACTTGCCTTGCCGTTAGTTGCCTGGACACTGCGGGTTCCGCCCTGGTGATTGACATATGCCACGGCCGTGGCATTGTCCGATTGTATCCTGACGCGAGAAGCCGCCAGGAAATGCTTGAAGGCCCGCAATGCCAGGAAGATAGCTCGAATCTCCAGGACGTTGATGGGCATGGTAGATTCTGATGGAGACCATTTCCTCTGCGCTCTGTGGTGTCGGTACATCGCGCCCCATCCCGTTAGGCTGGCATCGGTTGTCAGAATCTTCCAGTGACCTGTTAGAAAAGATCTTCCCTTGGAGAGATTGGTTTGAGCCACCAGTGAGATTGCTTGACCGTCGAGGACATTTGAAACAACCTGTCCAGGGAAAAAGGACTCATATCCCAGGACTTGAGTATGGCCAATTGGAGAGGCCGGAGGTAAAGCTGGGCGAAGGGAACTGCTTCTATGGCAGCGACCATCCCACCCAGAACTCTCATGGCGAATCGAAAGGATCGAGGTGGTGGCTGAAGAAGGGCACGAACTCCCAGCCGGAGAGCATGTGCCTTCTCCTTGGGAAGGAGCACTAGACCCTTGGAAGTGTGAAATTGCATGCCCAGAAAAGTTAGCGACTAACTTGGGATTGGGGATGACTTTTTCAGGTTGACCAACCAGCCCAGGCGACTTAGTGTGTCTACCGTGATGGTGACACTGAGTTCGCAATCCTTGAAGGTGGAAGCCTTGATAAGTAGATCGTCCAGGTATGGGATGACGACTACGCCTCTGGAGTGTTGTATAGTTATGGCGGCCGCCATGACTTTGGTAAACACTCGGGGAGCCGTGGCGAGTCCGAACAGGAGAGCCACAAACTGGTAATCGGTCCGGTCGATTGCGAATCGGAGGAACTTTTGGTGAGCAGGGGCGATCGGGATATGCAGGTAAGCATCCTGAATATCTATGGAGGCGAGAAATTCTCCTTCCATGGACGATATGATGGATCGGAGAGACTCCATGCAAAATTGTTGTACTTTAACATACTTGTTTAGTTGTTTGAGATCCAGGATAGGTCTTACACAGCCTCCTTTTTTGGGAATCACGAATAGGTTGGAATAGAACCCGTGAAAGCGTTCAGCCAGAGGGACTGGGACAATTACTCCGGCTTGGATAAGCGACCTGATCGCCTTGGAGAAGGCGCGAGCCTTGGACGGTGGTCTTGGAGGTACGGAAAGAAAGAATCGATTTGGTTGGAGGGAAATTAACTCTATTTTGTAACCGGACAACACCAGTTCCCTGATCCCCCTGTCCTTTATAATAGGCAGCCAAACTTGATGAAAGTGGAAAAGTCGGTCGCCCACTGGTGGGGTGTCATCCGGGAATAAGGAGTCATGAGGAGGAGAATTTGTGGGAATTGAATCCCTTAGACTTGGACTGGCCAGATTTTGACTGCCAGGTTTTGTTCGAACTTTGCGAAGACCTCGAACCCTACCTGCGCGGCGAACGACTACGGGTCTGCATGGGCGGGAGACAGACCAGCCAGACGAATTCCGAAAGGAACGGAATCGTGCTTGGTTACGGCAGTTATAAGTGCGTTTAGGCTTTTGTTGAGATAGGGAAGTACTCTTCCCTCCTGTGGCATTAGATATTAACTTATCCAACTCTTCGCCGAAAAGGCGTCCGCTGAGATATGGAAGGTGAGTAAGCAACTTTTTTTGAGACTGCATCAGCCTTCCATTCCCGTAGCCAGAGGACATGCCTGATAATGATGGCGTTCGACACAGCCACTGCCGCACCATTTGCGGAATCGATAGCTGCGTGTAGAATATAGTCAGCCACGATGGAAGCTTGAACCGCCTGGTCTGCCAGCTCGGAGTCAAAAAACAGAGGCCGGCATGTAAGTTGGTCGTCCAGGCCATGATAGCCTTGGCTGCCCAGACTGTAGCGAATGGAGGTGCTAGGGAGGACCCTGTGGCCTCGAAAATCGATCGGGCCATGTGTTCCACGTGACGGTCCGTCGCATCCTTTATGGAGGAACTATCTGGCAGGGAGAGAAGCGTCTGAGCCGCGAGTCTAGATACCGGGAGGTCCACTACGGGCGTATCTGCCCAGGTCTGTGTTACCTCTTGCAAGAAGGGGTAACGCCTTTCTAGTGCCTTACGTTTGCCGAATCTCTTCTCCGGGTGTGAGCGATGAATTTTAAAAATCGCTCAGAACTCAGCGTGATCGGAGAAATATTTAGGTGGCTTCTTAGCCCTTTGAAAAGCAATCTCGTGCTCTGGGGCATCTGGAGGTGGTTTAGATACCTTCAACACCTGGTTGATGGACGTGATTACATCCTCAACTAATGCATCGGCGTCTGGTTGGTTTAGGTCTAAGGACCTGTCTGGATCCAGATCTGAGCTGGAGTCACAGAGGCCTTCAGACTCCTGCATATCGCTGTGGTCTTTTCCAGTAGGGGATGATCTGGACTGCATGTGACGTTCCCTGGCAGTGGACGACTCTGGCGACCTGGAGGCACGGCGACTCTCCCTGGGAGGTGACCATGAAGTATGAGAAGGCACTGGGGATCTTGACATATGGGATCGCTTACCTCCTGACCTAGAAGTGGATGGGTCTGTGTCAGTACGGTCTCGATGCGCGTCCGCCTTGCTGAGCAGCGGCCAGGGAAAGAGGGTGACTCTGCAGTGCTTGGAGCAATGTAGAGGACAGCTTCTCTATGGATTGTGCCATAAATTGAGACATGGATTGGGACATGATTATGGTCCATTCTGGCATGGCAGGGGACGCATCAGTAACGGCCGGGGTCACTGGGGGCTGAGGCACAGTACTCTGGGCACAGTCCTGGCAGTGTGGGGACGTATAGACGCTGGGCAGAGGGTTCTTACAGGCTGTGCATAAGGCATAGTAAGATGTGTGAGCCTGGTCCTCTTGCTCTTTGAGCCCGGCATAGTGCTGCAAGTGCCTGTGTAGGGGTGCCCTGCAGAGAAGAGCCTCAGCAGAGGAGACAGAAAAACGTCTGCTGGAAACTTACCCCACCTCTGTGTGCCACCAGTGTGCAGCGTCCCTTGTCCTGTGCCCCCCGGAGACTGTCAGCTGAATCAGCGCCACTGGACCCCTGTGCTGTGCTGCCTCCTATTCCACGAGGCTGGTAATGGCCTCCGGGAGGTGAGAGAGGAGGAAGGAGGGGGCGGAGAAGTGTAAACAGAGTGCGATATGCTTACCGAGCGCTGTGCTGTGGTCCACCCCCTGCTATGACGCTGGCAGTGTCATCGTCATCATCTGGGGGGCGGGGAGAAGGCGGCGGCATCGGCGTAGGCCGAAGCCGCGGCCCAAATTAGATCCCTGCGGCCGCAAATGGCTCCAGGGCGGCGCGGAGGTCCGAGGGGGGTTGGTTCCGGAACTAATCCGGACCCCGCCGGTCCCCCTGGGCAGGCAACGGTGGCAGAATGTGGGCCCCCACAGAGGACCCAGAGTGCTGGGTCCTCTGTAACTACCAAAGTGCAGCCCTGCTGGCTGCTGCAGGGACACAGGCAAGCTGTGTCCCTGCTAGGAAAAGATCTCCCCTTGCTGGCATAGAGTGGGCTCCCACAGAGGACTCAGAGTGCTGGATTCTCTGTAACCACCAGAGTGCAGCCCTTAGTACAAGCAAGCTGTGTCCCTGCTAGTGCTGGTTGCCCCATTGTTGGTCCCCCGCCCCCTTCAGGAGTACAGAGCAAAGCTGTGTGCCCTGGTACTGCGGCGAGCATGCTGCCGCTGAGGGGTAAGGAGTCTTCAGCAGGGCTGGGGACTCCTGGGTGCCTACAGCAGGTCCTGGCTGCTGCACCAGAAGCTTGACCTGTGGCGTCTCGACCTAAATGAACCCCCAAGGCGTATTTAGGGAGGGATGCTGCTCCACCATCAGGGGCCTTGTCCTTCGCCTCGACCTCAACCCAGTAACCCCAACAGTGCGAAAATGGGGAACGAGGATCTTTGTCTCAACCTCAACCCGGCGCCCCCAACATTGGGGGGCCGAGGAGGGAGCGGCATGTCAGAGGAAAACAGTCGACCTCAACCAGGCGCCCCCAACAGTGGGGGGGCGAGGAGGGATCATGCCGGGAGTCTCGTCAGAGACCCACTTTTTTTCTTCTTGAAGAAAGAATTCAAAAAGTAAATTTTTTAGGAGCACTAAAAAAATCTACGTGTGCCTCCTAATGACACTAAGCAAAAACTGTTTTTTGAGCTCGTGCCTTGTTGCCTTCTTACAGGCATGGTTTCATGTGTTATCACTGTTAGGTTCCTCCTACTGCTTTAGCACAAAACTTGTCAGGACAGTGCCTGTCCAGGGGTGTATACTGCAGAGGAGGAGCCACTGTTAATCTTTTACAGATTCTGTCTAGTGTCGCCTCCTAGTGGACAGCAGCATAACAACCACGGTCTGTGTCCCCCAATGAGGCGAAGGAGAAATATCGCTGCCAAAAATGTCTCCTCAGGTTGTGACGTGTAAAGGTACCCTTAAAGCCATAAAGTTGCCATTTGAAATGACTTTAGTTTTGTGCCATGTCTGTGATCTGCTTTTTTTCTACAACATTAAACAACTGAATGAACTTCCTCTGAGCACGGTGATTTCATAATTTTTGCCAGGGGTTGTATATGGCTCTTGGAAGTAATGGAGGAAAAACATGAAAGTGGAAAATATTGACTAGTCATAAAGTGTCTATTGTAGTTAATATTCATAGTCTGCTGTAATATTGCAATGTACCTGTGCTTTGTGGGAGCTGTATGTGGAGTGAGGTTTGGACAATGTGCTGCTGGTAAAAGCATCCATCAGTTTGCTCCCAACATCCAAGTTACCCCAGCACTGGTTACGTGATCTGTAGAAAGGCGTTTGCTTGAAAAGAACAGACAGTACAAGGAACTTAAGCACAGTCACAGATAACAGAAAGATAAAGCATGAACATACATTACAAAATTAAAGCCATTAGAGTGCAATTCTAGAAAAGGGTACATTTTAATCCCTTAAGGTACCTTTACACGCCGCTACAGAAGGTTAGAAGCAACCGGGTGTCTCACGTGCACGAGCACGTTCCAACGGTTACTAATGGAACCCGATACCGCCTTTACATGCTGCTACAAAGTGCTCTACAAAAGTTTTTTTCTATCCCTGGATGCACCGACGGGTGCCGCAGGTTACCTTCTGTAGAGCACCTTCCCTCATTTACACGCCGCTACAGAAGGTAATATGGGAGGACCTGAGGCAGCAGGGATAACACATAGGCGTGCCAGAGTTGTGGATTACGAGACGCTCGTGCGGTCATTGGACAAAGCAATAGCATCATGATTGGCCAGCCAGCGCAGGAAGGCAGGCTAATACATGATGCTATTGCAAATGTGTAGTGTGACTGGTCATCTCCTTAAATATGCCGCCCTATGCAGCGACAACCAATCGTAACGCAGGAGCTCCTTTGGACACCTGTCGACACCTGTTTTTGAGCAGTGCTCCCTGGGGCGTTACACAGCCTCCGGGATACCGTCCTCCTTCAGCGATCATTGGTGTGAGGCTGAGTAACGCCCCAGGGAGCACTGCTCAAAAACAGGTGTCGACAGTGACCGGTGGCAACAACCTGATTTACACGCCGCTACCTTGGGTTGTTTTGACGGTGCAAGATACATTTGTCTCCGACACCCAGTTGTTTCTAACCTTCTGTAGCGGCGTGTAAAGGTACCATAAAAGGGGTTTTCCACTTTCAAATTTGTGAACTAGATTTTCATTGCCGGGTTAAAAGTAATGAAATCATCTACTACTTCCCCTCCACAGGTCAATGGATGGACTAGCGAGCTCAAGCTACTGTACACTATAATACCACACACTATAATCGCATTTGTAGAATGAGCGTGATATTACCTCTTGAAGGCCACTTAAATGTCATTTCCAACTTGGTTTCAAGACCAATTTTCAGCTATAACTGCATCCAAGAAAAAAACCTTACTCATAGCTGAAGAAGAAAGACCTCTATTCCATCTTCATTGCTCCTCTTCAGACTTTGGTGTCCATACAGAGACTATGTGTAAGAGAACTTCACAAGGGATTGTCACACGGTCCTACTCACGGGATTATGGTGTGGAATAATGTATGATATTTAGTCTTCATTCGAGCTACAATAACAGCTTGGTATTAATTTGGAGGTGAAGCCATGGTATACACTGCTAAAGTGAAATTACATGGGAACAGAGCAGTTTTAGTGTACTGAGCATGCTTAGCACACTAAAACCGGATCTGGGAAACGATCTTGTTTTTTCCCGGATCCACGCTCCATAGGCTCCCATGTTATTTGCCGCGGACTATGTTGGATTTGATTCTGTCCGATTTAGTCCAATGAGCCCAAAATCAGAGCAGGCTTCAATTCTAGGTACATCAAAAATTAGACACCATCAGATTCGTGACAATTTGGACACAATCGGATGGCCATATAGGACCAATCCGTGCCCATAGGAATACATGGGGGCCAAATCGGATCCGTGGCTATCTGTTTTACAAAGGGTAGCCACGGATCCCTAAAAAACGTGATGTGAAGGGGGCCTTAGACTGCTTTCACATCACGATTTTTGTTCATCCGTGGCTATCCGTTATAAAACTGATCCGATATCTGTGAATATCCGTGCCCATAGGGATACATGAAGTCCAAATCGGATTCGTAAAACGGATCTGATTTGCTGGACTGCACATGCTCAGAAGCAAGGTAAATCCGTATCTCTGCTAACTGACGACGGATCCGTGGGCATCAGTGATATCTGTTGGCACATATCGGTGCCTGTCTGTGTGATCCTTGAAATTCAAGGACCACCACGGATGTGCAAAAATCGCGATGTGAAAGCAGCGGCTGCCTTCACACTGTTCAAATGGATGCAACTGATGTCCACAGATCTGTTTTATAAACGGATCCGTCATCAGTTAGCAGAGATAGGGGTGGGAGGAGCTGTACCTTGCTTCTAAGCATGCTCAGTACAGCAAAACAGATCAGTTTTTTTTCACAGATCTGCGCTCCATAGACATCCATGTTATTTGACGAGGACAGTTACGGATCCATGTCTGTCCGTTGAGGTCAGTGATTTTCAAGACAGCCCAAAATCGGAGCAGTTTTCCAATTCTGAGAGCATGAAAAAACAGACACAAACAGATCAGTGACAAAACTGATACACACGGAGGCCATATAGGACCAATCTGTGCCCATAGGATAACATGGGAGGCCAAAACAGATCCATGGCTATCAGCTTTAAAAGGATGCACACGGACCACAAACTATACACTGTGAAGGCAGCCTTAGGCTGGTTTCACATCAAGATTTTTTGGCATCCATGACTCTCCATTGTAAAACTGACTGCCACGGATCCGTTTTGGCCTCCATGTATCCCTATGGGCAACGGATCTGCATGGATTTGTCCTTAATGGCATCCAATTTTGACAGCATCTGTTGGTAAGTTTTTCTGACGATCACAAAATCATTGCCTACAGCGTTTTTCGTGTCCATCAGAAAAATCAGACACAAACGACCGTGGCGGTCCGCCGCCCATTAACATTGGAGTCTATGGACCGCGGATCTGTCAAAAAAATCGGATCCGATGTCGGCTCCGTTGTTATGTACTGAGCATGCTCAGAAGCTATGCTCAGTACATAACTGGTCTCTCCCTCTTCTCTTGTCTCCCTGCTCCTCCCTCCTCCGTCTCTCCTGTCTCTTCTCCCCCTCCCCTCCCCTCTGGTATGAAAAAAAATACATATCCTCAGTGAGGATTCCTCACCTGTCTGCCGCCTCTCGGGATGCGACCACCTCGGTCATGTGACACGTCAGCTGATCGGGTCGGTCAGGTGACTGGCAGCCCATCGGAGGTGAAGGCGGTCGCATCTCGGCAGCTGGCGGACAGATAAGGAATCCTCACTGAGGGGTAGGGGAAGAGACAGGAGAGACGGAGGAGCGGTGAGACTAGAGTGATGGAGTAGTGGGGAGGGGAGGAGAGAAGAGGGAGAGAGCTGGATCCTGCAAAAAATTGGAAATGGGTGCCCATTTGTCATCCGATTGCAGGCATCCGTTTGGATCCGTTGCTGTCCAGGGGATCCTGCAAAAAAAGGATCAACTCGGACAGCAAAAAATCTTGATGTGAAATCAGCCTAACGCTCCTTTCACACTAGCGGTTTTTGCAAATTGTGGCCTAACAGCTGCACTTGCAGCAAGGCCCATGCATTGTCTGTGGGGGCCTGGGACAAGTGCGGAAAGTACGGTATGACCGCGGTTTCTGGCACTTGCGGCCGCAAAAAAAAAACGCTGCTGACAGCAATTTTTTTCACGGCCGCAACCACGGCTATACTGCACCTGCCGCAAGCCCATAGACAATGCATATGGCTTGCCCCAAGTGTGCTGCAAGTGCGGCCGTTAGGCGGCAGATGTGGTAAAGGCCCTGTCACACACTACAATACGTTAACAATATCGTTGCAACGTCACTGGTTTGGTGACGTTCAGCAATGTTGAAACAACATCATTGCGTGTGACATTTACCAAAGACCAACAATGAGGTCGGTCATCGATGGTAAATGACCTGACCATACATTTATCGTTGGTCTCCCGCTGGACGCCAGCATCGGTGCATATGACTATGGGAGACCAACGATCAATGACCCCCAGCAAGTGCTGGTTTGCCAGCATTCTCGCTGGTCGTGATCGCTGATGAGTCTGCCTGTTTGAAGCTCACCAGCGATCACATAACAATGTCCCAGCGATCCACATAGTTGGTGGGATCGCTGGAGATTGTAGCGTGTAACGGGGCCTTAAAGGGAACCTGTCAGGTCGTTCTACCCCCCTTGTCCTATAAAGATTGAGAAAAATGAGTTATAAACTTACATAGAGTCTGAATCTGGAGACTGGAAAGGCGGCTATGGGGCATGCTGAATGCAAGAATTGCAGAATGGAGCCCCAGAGCCTCCCTTTCCAGTCACCAGATTCAGACTCTATGTAAGTATTTTATAACTCATTTTTCTCAATCTTTATAGAACACTTTTAGGTGAGAAAGGGATGGTTAGGGATCAGCTAGCAAAGTGCAAGGACAGGTAGTGGTAGACTAGGGGAAGTAGAACGACCTGACAGGTTCCCTTTAAATCTGCCGCAATTTGCAAAAACGCTAGTGTGAAAGGGGTCTTAGGCTGGTTTCACATTGCGTTAGGCTGCTTTCACACAGCATTTTTGTGCTGTCCGAGGAGATCCGACTTTTTGTAGGACCCCTCGGACAGCAACGGATCCAAACTGATGCCTGCAATCGGATGCCAAATAAGCATCCGATTCCGATATTTTGCATGATCAGTTTGGATCCTCTCCCCGCTCCTCCTGTCACCTAGCTCCCCCTCCTGTCACCTCGGCCCCCTCCTCTCTGCCTCTTTCTCCCCTCCTCTCTCTGCCCCTCCTTTTCCAGACCTTAAAAAAGAAAAAAATCTTTATTCTCACCCATCTACGAGTCCCCCGGTGCTTCCAGCTTCTCTTCTTACAGGAACTGGCGTGATGTCACGGCTGACTTCGCGATGCGCATTGCGCAAGATCCTCAATACACCCAAATGGGTGCACTAACGTCAGTATAGCCGGATATGACACGAATAGCGTCATACCGGCTATACCGCCCATGGAGGGGGGCGAGGGAGATCACAATGCCTTAGCACGCCCATCTGGGCGTTAATAGTTGATGTGCAGGCGGCGATGAGAAGCCACAGGGAACGCCCTGTGTGACTTCTCAAGAACTAAGAAGCCGCAGATCTGAAGGTAAAAAAAAGCAGTTTTTATAAACTTTACAAATAGCCATTTTTGACACAAAGGGATGCCTACAATGCTATACTGGTGGTGCAGGGACTGGTATAAATAGACTGGGGGCTGATTTTTAGGGGTCAGGTTCCCTTTAAGTATAAGGGTTGTTAACAGTGTGAGACAAGTACCTAAGGCTGGCTTCACACCACGTTTTTGGGGATCCGTGTGTATCCATTTTACAATGGATAGCCAGGGATGGGTCTTATATGGCCATCCGTTTGTGTCAATTCTATCAGGGATCCGTTTGTGTCTCTCTCGTATTTAAAATGAGCTTAGGCTGGTTTCACATTAGCGTACGATCTGCATGCATATGAACGCATAGCGGCAGACACATGGTCCAACACAGCCATCCTGATGCAAACGCAGTGGAAATTCTCTGGATGCGCACAGGTAGAATGTGCTCGGTCCCATGGGAAATCATTATAGAGGTCAGTAGTATAGAGAGAAGACAGGGAAGGAGAGAGAGAGATGCATAGTTTGCTTTGCTTGTGCTGCCATCAGGACAGCAATGCGTCCCAATTGATTTCTATGCATACATTGTACGCTTGAGGATGCCTGCGTCAAAAGCAAGCATCCTCGTCCACGACAAAAAATGCAACATGATGCGTATTTCACTGTTGTCAAAAAAACGCATGCTTACGCAAACACATATACACGGCCAAACGCATGAACCATGCATCTCCATGTTAAACATAGGGACGCATGCGCTGCCGCACACACCGGGATGCATGGCTACTCTACGCAGGCTAACGCCACTGTGAAACCGGCTTTAAGGCAGATTTAGCTTAAGGTACCGTTACACTTTACGACGTTGCAGCGATGTCAGAATCGATTCCGCGGGTGCGTGCTCGCTTCCGACATCGCTGCCTTAGTTGTAACACGCAGCGATGTTGTCAGCGAAGCTGCCACGAAGTTGCAGCTGCTATCGCTCGCTGGGTTGTGCACATATTAATAGTTTGTAACAGTCAAAGTGGTGACAGATTCCATTTAAAGGCAACCAGTCAGGTTCCCTGTGCACCCAGAACCAGGGCTGTGAAGTCGGTACCCATTTTGGGTGGAGTCAGAGTCAGATTCAGGGAAATTGTTGGAGTTGGGAGTCAGATATGTGGCTTTCTGACTTCTCCATGTTTGGGGAGTCGAAGTCAGTGTCCATTTTGGTGGAGTCGGATTCAGGGAAATTGAAGAGTCGGAGTCAGATGTTTTGCTTACTGACTCCACAGCCATGCCCAGAAGCACAAGCAGGCTGCATATCTCAAGTCGCTTTCAGGAAGTTCCAGCCTCTAGCAGCTTACATACTGTAAACAGATCTTTAGAAAAAGTATTTCTAATTATTGTTTCTGATAAGCTATGCGGCATATACCCCAGACTAGCCAGCCCACATAGGATGTTAAACAAAATAAACACCATTCTACTCAGAACTTTACAGGCCTTCACCAGATATGTCACAACAGTATCTTTGTTAATATTTTACACATGCGAACACAAAATTTTAAAACGCATTTCCAAAAAAACGTATAATTTAAAAATTACTAAAAATGCACATGTGCCTGCTATGCTCTTAGCCACATCTGTACCAAAATTCAAGTTGGGATCGCAATGGGATCATATTTTAAAATATTGAACTATTGTAGCATCAATGGGTCATTCCATATCAAGTGATCTAAATATGAATATTTTTCTACCTGATGCCTTTAGATTTTTTTTTTTTCTATATGAAGTACAACTTCAGTTAATTACTAATTAAAGGTTTTTAATTTTTTTCTTCATCAGTTAATTTTTTACAGATTTTTAAAGTTTTAAAAAAGTGGAAATTTTAGCCTGGTATGGCATTACATTTTGTTTATCAAATCTCGGGCTAGAGATAACAGGGTTAAACACATGCAGTGTTTTTTGAAACATTCAGAGTAAATCACTGCTTGCAATACTTTTTGATCGCTGCAATAAACGCAGCATTTATCACTATTTACATTAAAAAAACGCTGCCATTGTTTTCACTAGGGATTAAAAAAACTAATGCAGATATAGTGAAAACTCAGTGGAAAAAAGCTGCCAAAACCGCAGCGTTTATCCGCAGACAGAAAAGGTTGTGTGTGCGCTAGCCTTAATACTCACTTTATAGTAAGGCTGCCTTCACACTTGCAGATGGATCTGCAGCGTTTTGCAGATGCATCTGCAAGTGTGAGCATGCTGACCGCGGCCCCTATGTTTATAATAGGGCGCACCGCGGTCTGAAAGCTCTCATTCACTCCTATATGTGTACTGTCAGCAGGCGTACGCCTGCTGACAGATCACACACTCCCGTCCGCACTGTGGACGCGAGATGTAGCGTCCATGCTGCGGGCGGGAGTGTGTGATCTGTCAGCAGGCGTACGCCTGCTGACAGTACACATATAGGAGTGAATGAGAGCTTTCAGACCGCGGTGCGCCCTATTATAAACATAGGCACCGCGGTCAGCATGCTCACACTTGCAGATGCATCTGCAAAACGCTGCAGATCCATCTGCAAGTGTGAAGCCAGCCTTAGACAGTTCTATCACAAGTGCACTGTAAATCTTTATTTTTATTACCCATCTTCCTTACTTAATATTAACTGTATTTTTCTCACAGAGCAATTGCTGCTGCTTCTCAATGAACATCATTTTATAATATACTAGCTGTACTACCCGGGTTAATAGATAACTGATGTTAGCTATAACAAAATAGAATTTGAATATGTCATATTAATGACCTGTAGGAAAATAGAAGCTGAGCTGTGATTGGTTGCTATAGGCAGCCTGATAAATCTCCAGCCAACAGTAAACCCTTCCCCCGGCCAGGCAGTATATGTTACCTCACACATGCACATAATAGACAGCTCATGTGACTGACATCTGCCTTAATTCCCTATATGAATCAGATATTTATTTTTGGAAATTAAAGATAGCACACGTATGAGGTGAGTTGTGTGAGGCGATTTGTGCACATCTGTATGGTGTGTGTGTCCCTGGGGTGTGTGTGTGTGTCCCTGTGGGGTGAGTGCATGTGTCTCTATAGGGTGTGTATGTGTTTGTCCCTGTGGGGGGGGGGGGGGGGGGGAGTCTGTGTGGGGTGTGTCTCTTGTTGTGTGTGTCTCTTTGTGGTGTGTGTGTGTACCTGTGGGATGAGTGCATGTGTCGCTATAGGGTGTGTGTGTCCCCGTGGGGTGTGTTTGTCTCTGTGTTGTGTGTGTCTCTTTGTGGTGCTTGTGTCCCTGTGGTGTGAGTGCGTGTGTCCCTATAGGGCAGTGATGGCGAACTCCAGGCCTCGAGTGCCGCACACAGTGCAGGTTTTCAGGATTTCGTTAGAGTTTAGCAGTTGGTAATTTGATTGCCAACTGTCAAATGCAATGGAAATCCTGAAAACCTGGACTGTGTGTGGCACTCGAGGCCTGGAGTTCGCCATCACTGTTATAGGGTGTGTATGTGTGTGTCCCTGTGGGGGGGTGTCTATGTGGTGTATGTCTCTGTGTTGTGTGTGTCTCTTTGTGGTGTGTGTCTCCTTGTGGGATGAGTGCATGGTCGCTATAGAGTGTGTGTGTCCCCGTGGGGGGGGGGGGGAATGATGGTGTCTCTGTGTTGTGTGTAAAACATAAAGGAGACAACGAGGCGCAGAATAGTGCCCTATCAATGGTGACACTGTTACCGTGTTTCCCCGATAGTAAGACCCCCCCGAAAGTAAGACAGGGTGGGGGGGGGACGGGGGGTCTGCTAATGTAAGAACCCCCCCCCCCTGAATGTAAGGCAGGGTAGGGGGGAGGGGGGGTCGTCTTACTATCGGGGAAACACGGGGGGGTTTACATACATACATACACACGTACAGACACAAGCATACACATATATACACACTATACACACCATACACACCACACACCACACACACACACATTCTTATCGGGTCCGGTGTGGGGTCCCCGATGGTCCTGTGCCGTCCTCTGTGCTCCGGTCCGGTCCCCGAGATGATCCGCTGCCGTCCGCCGGGTTCCGGTGCCGGTCCTAGGCTCCATGGTCCCTGCTCTTCCGGAGTTCAGGCCTAGCTCCGCCCAGGTCATAGTGTGGGCCAATCAGCATAGCGGCGCTGACGTCAGAGGCAAGCGCCCGATGACGCTTGCTTGAGCGACGCTATGCTGATTGGCCCACACTATGACCTGGGCGGAGCTAGGCCTGAACTCCGGAAGAGCAGGGACCATGGAGCCTAGGACCGGCACCGGAACCCGGCGGACGGCAGCGGATCATCTCGGGGACCGGACCGGAGCACAGAGGACGGCACAGGACCATCGGGGACCCCACACCGGACCCGGTAAGAAGCGGTGCTATGTGTGTGTGTGTGTGGTGTGTATGGTGTGTGTATATGTGTATATATGTGTATGCATGTGTCTGTCTGTATGTGTGGGAATGTGTGGATGGATGGCTGCAGTGTGTGGATGGATGGTGGGGCCTCCAATGTAAGGCCCCCCCCGAAAGTAAGACAGGGGGCCACTTTTGGCCACAAAAAGAATGTAAGACCCTGTCTTACTTTCGGGGAAACACGGTAGATGCGGTGATGTGTAGTGTCCACTCACCTTGCTTGGTTGTGTATACCCACAACTGGCTTGAGCGCCTTATACAGCTGCCGCTGGACCTCCACCGCCACTGCTTGTGGAAAAAATTGAAAACTGTCGTTGGGAAAAGGTGTACCACGGTCCGCGCTGCTGTGACACGAAAGATCACAAGGAAGATCCTAAGGGATATCCTGAGGAAGGAGCTCGGAGGTGGCTCCAAAACGGCTAGGATAGGAAGAATAAAGGAAGTTTTCATTTGAAGCATTGTCTTCCTTGTGATCTTTCGTGTCACAGCAGCGCGGACCGTGGTACACCTTTTCCCAACGACAGTTTTCTGTGTTGTGTGTGTCTCTTTGTGGTGTGTGTGTGTGTGTTCGGGTGCGTGGTGAGTATCCAACATTGGGACTGCACCTTAGCGACTATACACTTGCTGTTACTCTTTGTGTGCGTGTGGTGTATATGCATGTCCCCATGCGTGGTGAATATCCCATGTTGGGGCCCCACCTTAGTGACTATATGCTGGTATATGCTGTTTGTCTTTGGCGCTGTCATTAAGCCCCTCTCATTCACAACTGTCAACTGTCACTTTTTCCCATTATGCATATAGGGGCAAAACTCTTTGGTGAACTGGAACGCGCAGGGTTAAAATTTTGCCTCACAACATAGCCTATGACGCTCTCGGGGTTCAGACGTGTGACTGTGCAAAATTTTGTGGCTGTAGTTGCGACGGTGTAGATGCCAATCCTGGACATAAACACACACACATATACACATTCAGCTTTATATATTAGATACTGCTGCAATCCTTTTTTTTGGTAAATACATCTTTATTAAAATTTTCAAAGGTATTAACAAGACAAACATCGGAATATCCGGAGAAAATGTCACATTACATTGAAAAGGAGAAGTAATATGGAGCAAAAAAAAGCACCACTGCACAATAGGTTCCTATGATAAACTATAGGCTAAATATATCTCTCCATGTCCATCGTACAAACACTAGGCGGTGACCCTATCCTTGGCTGTCAGCAAAAGAGTTCACCCTTTTCCAGTTCGGTACCGAGTGCGGTAGGGTATAAACATCTAAATATCTATTAACTTAGATAATAAATAAAACCATAATCGTCCAGGAAGGGGGGTCATAGAGGTAAGAAAGCTAGGAGAAGAGAGGGGGAGGTGAGGAAGAAACTAGAGAGGGAGAGAGGGTATGGCAAAGAAAGAGAAAGAAAAAGAGGTGCGAGGCGTAGCGGTACAAGATGCATATCCAGAGGAGGAGGGAGCACGAATCCTCAACGCTCTCAGGTAAATAGGTCCCTATAGTTAGGAGCGTCACCAAACAAAATCCACTCAGTCCAGGTAACCACATATACTCGTTGGGTCTGAGAAAAGTCAGCTGACAATTCCTCACACCTATGAAGCGTCTCCATTTCCGAATACCATTCTAAAATGGAGGGGGGTTCCCGCTCCTTCCAATATCGGGGGATCACGTTACGGGCTGCGGCAAGGCAAAAACGAAGGATATCCTTCTTCTGGGTCTTCCAAGAACCAGGGAGCAGAAAGAGCAAGGCCATTTGAGGAGTGCCTACCAGGCTTTTCCCCATGACTAAATTGTAATTACGGAACACTTTCAACCAGAACTCCTGGATCAAGGGGCAGCTCCACCATATATGCAGCATAGTGCCTGTCTCGATGCCGCATCTCCAACAGAGAGGCAAGGTGTCTGGGGAAAATCTATGCAGCTTATCTGGGGTGAGATACCACCTGTAGCGTAACTTGAGGCTCTTTTCCAAAGTCTCGCAGGAGTCAGACGATTTGCGAGCCATTAGGAAGCACCTTTCCCACTCCAAGTCAGGGAGCATCCTACCCAGTTCCCCCTCCCAAGCCTTCTGATATCCTGGGGCCTCAGTAACTACAGATCTGGACAGGATCCCGTGGACAGCCGAGATCCCTCTCGGGGGCACCTCGTCGGCCACAAAGACCTCTTCCAATTTAGAGAGTGACAAAACCGGAACCTTCCGTACCGCGAGGGAGATTATGAAGGACCTCAGCTGTAGATATTCCCACCACTTGAGTTTAACACGTGGAGCGGCGGCCTGAAGGGCACTAAGTGGGGGAAGCTCACAGTTATGTAAGATATGCCCAATTCGAGTATCGTCCGCTTCGTTCCACCCCAGAAGAGTCCGGCTGGACATCCCCGGAGAAAAGGCCGGGTTGTGAAAAATCGGGGTCAGAGGACTGGTTAACTGTACCTCCGCCAACTCCCTCCTAGCCACGTACCACGCTTTAAGTGTTTCGGCGGTGAAGAGAGACAGAGGTCCCAAGGAGGCCAGTGCTCCCGTACAGATCCACTGCAAATAACGAAGGGGCACCGAGACGCCCTCCTGCTCCATACGTACCCTCTGCTTGGATTCGGTTATAAAGTGCCAATCTATAAGACGGACCAAAATGGCCGCCAAGCAATACCGACGTATATCCGGAAGAGCCGCTCCTCCCAATTCCCTAGGAGTGGCCAAATTCTTCAAGCTCACTCTTGCCTTCTTACCATTCCAAACAAAACGTGAGATCGCTGATCTGAGGGCGCAGAAAACTGCACCGTTAGGCCATATGGGCACAACCTGAAAGATATATAGGAACCTTGGGAGAATATCCATCCCTACAACATGGATCCTACCTAACCATGACAGCCTCAGGGGTCTATATGATTCCAACAGGACCCTCACTTCATCCAAAATGACCTGGTGATTCAGTTGGAAAATTCTGGACACGTCAGCTGGGAGACTCACACCCAGATAGACTATATGGCCCGACCTCCAACGAAAGGGGAAGTCCCTCGCCAAAGAGGCCACCTTGGCCGGTGGTAAGGAGATGTTCAATGCCTCGGTTTTTGAGAAGTTGACCTTAAAATTACTGAGGCCGCCAAAGGTCTCAAATTCCCGCAATAAAGTGCGAAAGGTCAAGGACGGACGAGTAACATACAATAGCACGTCATCCGCAAAGAGTGCCGTCTTGTGATGAACATCTCCCACCACCATCCCCAGAATGTTACAGTTGTCCCTAATGGCTTTTGCCAAGTGCTCCATCACGATGACGTAAAGGGGAAAGTGGGCAGCCCTGTCTCGTCCCATTCTGGACACGGAACGGCCCTGAAAGGCACCCATTTATGCGAACCCTCGCGGAGGGACAGGAATATAGGGAAGAGATCCCGTTCAAGAATTTGGTACCCAAACCGATGTGAACCAAAGCCTCTCTCAAAAACCCCCAATGGACCCTATCAAAGGCCTTCTCTGCATCGATGGAGAGCAGACATAGAGGGGACTTCCACATTCTAGCCTTCTCAATAAGGAGACAGGATCTGAGAATGTTGTCCCGCGCCTCTCGGCCCCTGACAATGCCCACCTGGTCGAGGTGAATGATGGACAGAAGCCTCAACGAGAGTCTATCAGCCAAAATTTTGGCAAACAGCTTAACGTCCACATTGATGAGTGATATAGGTCGGTAACTCGCAGCCTCCCGCAAATCCCTTTTCGGTTTTGGTAACACACAAATGTGTGCCTCCAAGGCTTGCGGAGGGAAGGTATCTTCCTCTAAAATGGCTCTGAAAGAGGGGAGCAAATGAGGCAACAAGTCACCAAGCAAAGTTTTGTAAAAAATGGGCGTGAAGCCGTCCGGGCCCGAGCTCTTGGAAGTCGGGGTAGCTTTTATTACCTCAGTGAGTTCCTCCGTCGACACATCCACCTCGAGGGGCACCATATCGTCCTCGGACAGGGACGGAATCCCCACCTTAGCTATATAAGCTTGCAATTTGTTCCTAAACGCCACAGGGTCCATGCCATCAAATTTCCCTCGCAGGCCGTAGAGTTCTGCATAAAACTCCCGAAATACCCTCGAGATATCCTACGTGCTGTGTACCAGCCTACCCGAGGAATTTTTACGGTTAATCTCTTTTTATTAATTTTGAAAGAAAAAAGAAAAACATTACAAGTTATACGAGTAGGCATAGAGACAAAAGACAAATAAGGAATTCACATCAGGAACATCAATACAAAGTATTATTCAATGTACAATCTCAGATTTATATACCCTCTTCAGGTATAAAGCGATCTATTCCCGTTTTCATAAACCACAAATAGGGGATTAAAAGACCCCTATCTTAGTCAAGGGACATACCGCATTGAAGGGGGTTGGTAATCCCTTTAAAAATATTATAGTATCAAACTCCCCTTTGTCAGATTGGTCAAAAGCGAACGAGTATCTATTGGAGTATTACTTATTAACTCTTCACTGATTTTAGTGCATCAGTGAAAATTAAGTCTCGTAGGACCTTTGTAAAGTCCAGTCCATCTTTAATAGGCTTGCCTTTATCGGGGGTTCCTCGTGGTGTAAGGGGGCGAGGGGTCGCATAATTGATGGAAGGTATGTGTTGCAGAGATACCTGTTGTCTGTGACATAAGTCGGAGTATTATCCTTAGTGTATGTGAGCACTAAGAGGTTTCTTAGTCCAAAAGGGGCCGGCTTATGGGTCCTGTGAGATACGGGCGGGTCCAGGACCCTCATACATCCCCAAGGGGCGTGGTGACAGGTTTATAGTGGAGCCTGGTGTTAGCACTGGGCGGGTCTGTGTACTTCATTGTTGGTTTGCTGTGGAATGGATTATGAAGGACAAATAAACCATTCTGGTTGTGACGTGTGAAGACGCTGCCTCCTCGTACTTTCTATCTTCGCCAGTGAGTCGTTCTGCTACAATTGGGGAGAATGCGGGCAGAATTCCCAGCAGAAATCCCAGCAGACATCCCAGCAGACTCGTGAGACAGGTGGTAATAGGATCCTATGTCCTGGGTGCAGTCTGCAATCACCCAGCCACAGACTCCGGGAATCATGGAAGACCTGCTGAAACACCTGTTACAGGCCCAACAAACGCAGCAAGCCCAGCACCAGCAAATGCTACAGCAGCAGAAAGATGGCGCAACAAGAGACCACCAAACTGCTGATGCAGCAGATCCAACTCCAGCAACAACAAGACCAGCAGCAGCAGATCGACATACTGGCTGAAGCGGTCTGAAGCACAGCGTCAGCAGTAACAAGGTCAGTGGGCGAGTTTACCATCCGAAAGGCTGTAAGAGGAGCCATGCAGAAAATGACGCCAGGGGATGATATAGAGGCCTTTCTGCCTGTCTTTGAACGTGTGGCAGGGAGAGAGGGTCTCCCACATGCACAGTGGGCGGAAGTGCTGGCGCCATATCTGACAGGGGAACCTCAGAAGGCCTACTATGATTTAGCGCTGCAAGACGCCAAAGAATACGGCAAATTGAAAACAGAAATATTGGCCCACTTGGGGTGTGACAATGGCTGTGAGGGCTCAGCGGGTTCACAGATGGGCGTATCATCGGGACAGACCACCACGCTCCCAAATGTTCGACCTGCTACATTTGGTCCAAAAATGGTTGCAGCCAGAGAGCTCTACGCCGGCGCAGATGGTGGAGCGTGTTGTGATGGACCGCTTTGTACACTCCCTGCCACGATCTGTCCAGACCTGGGTTGCCCAGGGTGATCCCCAGAACGCTGACGACCTCATTGGCTTAGTGGAAAGTACCAGGGGATGGAAGGTCCCGGGACCAGGTTGCCCACTCCTTACTGGGGATCCCAGCAGGGGGCGGAGGCCCAGAGAGGGGTGGGGCGTCCAAGGTCCCTACGGGCAGGATTATTTGTTGAAGGTGCCATGGACCAGGCCACATTGCGACACGGTGCCCCCTGATCTATGAGCACATGGACTGCAGCATGGGTCGCAGCTGTTCCTATTATGCCCATTCAGTCTGCAGTGTGAACAGTTTACCAAGCGAGGGGCTGCCAGCATGTCCCGTGAAGTTAAATGGGAGAAAAGTAGTCGGGCTGCTGGACTCTGGGAGCCTCGTGACCCTGGTGAGGGCTTCCTCATCCCGGGAAAAAAGGTCGGAGTACGGTGCATCCATGGGACATCCAAGCACTACCCCGTGGCCCTAGGACCCACGAGGTCGGGGTCGTTCAGGATTTGCTGTACCCCATCATCATAGGCCGGGACTTTTGTTTGTTTTGGGAGCTGTGGGGGTAGGGTTGGGGAAAGGGTACCCCGGAAATGACCTTCCCCTCCCCAGACAGACCTGAGTTCCCGTTTTGTGTCCTCGTAGGGGACGAGGAGGATGTGTCGCCTGAGTCAGACGTACCCGACTTGGGTATGACCCGGGGGAACTTTGGGACAGCCCAACATAGGGATCTGACTCTGAGGGAGGCCTTCAACAACGTGACTGTCATAAATGGGATTGCGCAGAAACAAGGGGGTGACACCAGCTTCCCCCATTTTATGCTGAGTGGGGACTTGTTGTACCGGGTGACAAAAGTAAAGGAGGACCGGGTGGTGCCGGGGTCATATAGACAGCAGGTACTAGACATGGCCCATTCCCATATCTTAGGAGGACATCTAGGGGTAGAAAAGACACAGGACCGGATACTGCAACGATTCTATTGGCCTGGGTGTCATCGGGAAATAGCGAGATATTGCAGAAGCTGCCCTACCTGTCAGATAACGCTCCTACCAGTCACTTCCGTAGTCCCCTGGTTCCCTTGCCCATTATTGAAATACCCTTCGAAAGAATAGCCATGGACTTAGTGGGTCCCCTAGTAAAATCGGCTCGGGGCCATCAATATATCTTGGTTATCCTGGACTACGCCACCCGTTACCCTGAAGCAATTCCCTTACGAAACTCCTCAGCGAAGAGTATAGCTCGAGAGTTGGTCCACGTATTTTCCCGAACGGGTTTACCAAAAGAAAATCCTGACTTATCAGGGTACCCCCTTTATGAGTAGGGTGATGAAGGAGTTGTGTAGGGTCCTACAGATCACCCGGCTGAGGACTTCCGTATATCATCCTCAGACAGATGGCCTCGTCGAGAGGTTTAATAAAACCCTCAAAGGCATGTTGAGGAAAGTTGTAGAGGATGGAAGGGACTGGGACTATCTCCTAACGTATCTGTTGTTTTTTATCCGGGAACTTCCACAGGCTTCTACGGGCTTCTCACCATTCGAACTCCTATATGGACGACATCCACGCAGCCTCCTAGATGTGGCAAAGGAAACTTGGGAAGCTGAAGTCACCCCTCACAGGAGTGTCATCAAGCATGTCACAATGATGCAGGAGAGGATTGAGAAGGTGATGCCAATCCTGAAGGAACATCTCCAACAGGCCCAGGAGGCCCAGGCACGAGTCTACAATCGCTCCGCCAGAGTCAGACAGTTCCATCCCGGAGACAGAGTCCTAGTCCTAATACCCGCGGTCGAAAGCAAGTTTCTTGCCAAATGGCAAGGGCCGTATGAGGTGGTCGAGAAACTTGGCGAAGTAAACTACAAGGTTCACCAACCGGGACGAAGGAAGCCATACCAAATATACCATGTTAACCTCCTCAAGCCATGGCAAGACAGAGAGATCCGTCGCACCGTGCTTGGTGGACCTACCGGCAAACGATATTGGAGCGGTCACCATAGCGGAAACCCTCACCGAAAGCCAGAAGCAGCAGTGTCGGGAGCTACTACAGAGGAACAGGAGCTTGTTCTCGGAGCTGCCAGGGCGTACCAGCGTGGTAGAACACGACATTCTGACGGAGCCACAGGTGCGGGTGAACCTAAAGCCCTATCGGATTCCTGAGGCCCGACGGGAGGTGATTTCCAAGGAGGTGGCCCAGATGCTGAAACTTGGGGTGATAGAGGAATACAAGAGTGGTTGGTCAAGCCCGATTGTCTTGGTCCCAAAACCCGATGGTGAATGGAGATTCTGCAACGATTATCGGAGACTGAACGAGGTCTCCAACTTCGACGCGTATTCAATGCCGTGCGTCGATGAGCTGATTGAGCGCCTGGGACCAGCCCGATACATCACTTCCTTGGACCTGACAAAAGGGTACTGGCAGATCCCTATGGCATCGGGAGCCAAAGAGAAGACCGCGTTCTCCACGCCTGACAGGTGTTTTCAATATGTCCGAATGCCATTTGGACTGCAGGGGGCTCCTGCCACTTTTCAGAGAGCCATGGATCGCATCCTTAATCCCAGGGCTGTGGAGTCGGTAAATCAAACCACCGACTCCAACTCCGACTCCTGAATTTCCCTGGCTCCGACTCAGACTCCAACTCCTTTGACTCAGACTCCTTCATTCATGGCTCGTTTTTAAGTGATAAAATTATTGTAGGTCAATGGTAACATTAGGCTTTAATCATTATGACATAATAATAAAGATATTTAGATAGAACATAATAATAATTCATAATAATAATATTCAGTACATTCTGCATTGAACTACTAGACCCAATTCATTATATATTTTAGGAGTCGGAGTCGAAACATTTTCTACCGACTCCAACTCCACCAAAATGGGCAGCGACTCCACGAATCCGACTCCACAGCCCTGCTTAATCCTCATAAAGAATACGTCGCAGCATATCTGGACGACATCGTGGTTTTCAGCCTCGACTGGCAGAGTCATCTGGTGAAGGTCCAGGCGGTGTTGGATGCCCTGAGGTCGGCAGGGTTTACAATCAACCCGAAGAAATGTGCCCTAGGGAAGGCCGAGGCTAAATACCTGGGTTATGTCGTCGGCAGAGGCGTGATTAAACCCCAAATTACGAAGGTCGAAGCGATCCAACACTGGCCACGACCACTGTCCAAGAGACAAGTTCGAGCCTTCCTGGGAATCGTTGGATACTACAGGCGGTTCTTTCCCGACTTCGCTGTGGTGGCTGCACCCCTGACTGACCTCTTAAAGGGGACCAAGTCGACTATGGCCAAGTGGACTGTGGAGGCAGAAGCGGCCTTTACGGAATTGAATGGGTCTCTCTGTAGGCAACCAGTCTTGATCGCCCCCGACTTCAGAAGAGAATTCGTCCTCCAAACAGATGCCTCAGATACCGGTTTGGGGGCAGTCCTGTCCCAGGAGATATGGGGAGAGGAACACCCAGTCCTCTTCCTGAGCCGGAAGCTATCCCCGTATGAGAAAAACTATTCCGTAATCGAAAAGGAATGCTTGATCATAAAGTGGGCGGTGGACACGCTACTATCCATTGGGGCAACAGTTCAGGTTGGTGTCTGACCATGCCCCGCTCAGGTGGTTGAGGGACTCCAAGGGGAAAAATGCCAGGGTCACTCGCTGGTTTCTGGCCCCTGGACTTTAGTTTCCGGGTGGAGCACCGAGCTGGGAAGCCCCATGGGAATGCCGATGCCCTTTCTCGTGTCCCCTGTCTGGTTGTCCGAAGTGCCGAACCCCACGGCTTTCGGCAGAGGGGGGAGGTATGTAAGGGGGCGAGGGGTCGCATAATTGATATGTTGAGATATGTGTCGCAGAGATACCTGTTGTCTGTGACATAAGTCGGAGTATTATCCTTACTGCATGTGAGCACTAAGAGGTTTCTTAGTCCAGAAGGGGCCGGCTTATGTGTCCTGTGAGAGACGGGCGGGTCCAGGACCCACATACATCCCCAAGGGGCGTGGTGACAGGCTTATAGTGGAGCCTGGTGTTAGCACTGGGCGGGTCTGTGTATTCATTGTTGGTTTGCTGTGGAATGGATTATGAAGGACCCTCATCCAGGACCCTCATACATCCTCAAGGGGCGTGGTGACAGGCTTATAGTGGAGCATGGTGTTAGCACTGGGCGGGTCTGTGTACTTCATTGTTGGTTTGCTGTGGAATGGATTATGAAAGACAAATAAACCATTCTGGTTGTGACATGTGAAGACGCTGCCTCCTCATACTTTCTGTCGTCGCCAGCGAGTCGTTCTGCTACAGTGGAAACAGATATATTGCTCCTTTCAGTTTTGCTGGAACCTCATAAAAGAGTAAACCAAAAAGATAATTCTCAAAACTAAGACTATTAAGTGACATAGAATAGGTATAAAGAAAGAGGAAGAAAAATAGATAGCGATATTAGAAGGGAAAGTAGGGACTGGGCTAAATTAATCGGAGTCAGGATAAGAGGAGAATAGGTCCAAAGAGGGGAGAGGAATAAGGGATAGGGGGTACCTCGACCCCGTGCTGACCATTTATCATAGCATCTAATCAACCTCAGAGAAGGTTCTCCCGAATTCAATCGAGTCTTGGTAAAGAATCCATTCAGTCCAGGTCACTGAGAATTTGTCACGAGAACCTGAAGCGTCAGCCGCCAATTCCTCCATTCTGAATAGGTCCATCATCTCCTTGCACCAGTCAAGCAGGGAAGGTACCTGAGGAGTTTTCCAGAATCTCGGAATTAGTGTACGGGCGGCTGAGACACAGAAGCGAAGTATATCCTTCTTGTTAAGCCCAATGGGACCTGGAAAGATGGATAATAGAGCTACTTCAGGGCAACACTTAACCTGTTTACCTGTTATTCGTGTGTAAATGCCGAACACCTTAGACCAGAACCGCTGGATTTCACTACAACTCCACCAAATGTGGAGCATCGTCCCCGATGCTTTCCCACAACGCCAACAACTAAAAAGGAAGAACAGCGCCTCACCAGCCGGTATGCTTCAAAATTCCAAGTTTATTCTGTCATCACAGCACGACGTTTCGGTCATATTGACCTTTTTCAAGTGCATTATTGCTCCAACAACTGTCTGAAATTTCAGAGAACACTCGGTGCATGGCAACAGGGCATAAGTACCATCTGGTGAGCAGTTAGTAGCTCCTTTCTTGTGCGATACAGGCACTGGCTAATTTGTGTGTAAATAAAAAGCTTTTCTGCCACTCGTTGTCTGTGAGGTTCCTGTTTAATTCCCTCTCCCAGGACAGCTGGAAGTGTAAGGAATTTTTAATAGATGGAATATAAGTGGGCCCTGACCTTGGATGCAGCAGCCTAGCTAGGGGTCGCCCACTCGCGTTTGCCTTTTTATAAAAAAAAACCTTTAGCCCTCGCCTTATGTTGTTCGAATCTAACGTCCAAAAGATTACGTAGCTCCAATCTAGCTGAGGTTAGCTCAATCAACAACCCTCTGGCCCGTGAGACCTTGTGTTCGGCCTCCAGGCGTCCAATCCGGAGTAACAATTTGGTTATCTGTTTGGATCTGAGTCTTTTCAATCTGGCTCCGTGTTTAATTAAAGTGCCTCGAAGAAGGCACTTAAGGGCCTCCCATTTCATAGTTGGAGATGTATGATCTTGTACATGTGTATGGGTAAACATCTCAATGTCGGATTTCAAGTCAGCTAAACAGGTGGCATCTTTCAAAAGGTGTCCGTTTAGCCTCCAGGTCCATTCCTTCTTAGTCAGCCCCAGGATCTCCAAAGACGAAAGATAGGGCTATGGTCCGACAGGACAATATTGTCTATGGTGGCATCAGGAGTCCAAAAGAGGACCCCGTGGCTGACAAGAAATAGATCAATCCTACTATATGAGTGATGGACCTTCGAAAAGTAAGAATAATCTCTACCCGTGGGGTTGAGAATCCTCCAGACATCTACCAGCTGTAATTTACACAGGAGTTCCCGGAGGGCCTGTATCCTCTTAGGTGGAGCTGCCCCTCTACCCGATGTAGAGTCCGTAGTCGGATCAAAGACAAAATTGAAATCTCCTCCAATTATGACCTGGCCCTCAGCAAAGTCCGCCAGTTTTAAGAGGAGGGCTCTACAAACTCTTGTCTGCTCCCTGTTAGGTAGGTACCAGTTCACCAGGGTCATAAGAACACCCGCTATCTTTAATTTAAAGATATAACGCCCTCCAATAACCGAATCCAGCAACATATAGGGCAATCCCCGATGAAAGGCAACTGACACCACCTTGGTCCTGGCCTCAGGGTTTGTACTATGGACCCAGTCCATAAAATGTTTCCCTCCTATGTTAGGGACGTGATCTTCTTTAAAATGTGTCTCCTGAAGGAATAACACCTTTTTTGTGCATGTCGCAAATGACATGCTGACGCTTTTGAGGCGTATTAAAGCCCCTCACATTCAGGGACCCAATTTTCATGAACCCCATCATCCTACACCCAAAAGGCCGTCGCACCCCCGGGGCTCCAGTCACCACCAACGCCTCGCCCCTGTGAAAGGAAAAGAATGAAATAGATGGGAAGATAGTTGAAAGAGAGGGAAGGGAACCATGGACGGGTTAGGTATAACACTTACAAAGTTATGGGGTAAATTCTTAATCAGAAGTATCGTACTTTAAAGGGATCCTGTCACCCCAAAAACACCTCAAAAGCTATTAAAAGCTGTCCCTAAAGCATATTCACACTTACCCTACACTCCTTTTAGCTCCTAAATGCAGCTAGTGAAAATGAAGATAATCGTTATAAAACTACCTCATTAGCCATGTTAATTAGTGACTATTGTATGCATAGTCACCCTGGCAGGCTCTCCCTATTCCTAATATCACGCCTCAATAGGCGTGATCTTCTACTCACATTCAAATGCGCGCCTCCCCGCTCTCCTATGCCAGCCGGACCGCTGCATTGTGCGGCTGTATGACGCGAATTGCGTCATTTCCGGCGCCGGGTGACGTATGTACACCCGCGCCGCTGTTAGCTTCAAGACCCGCACTGCACATGTGCAGTGCACGTTTTGAAGCTAACAGAGCGGCGCGGGTGTACATACGTCACCCGGCGCCGGAAATGACGCGATTCGCGTCAACCAGCCCCACTGCAGCCCAGCCAACACAGAACAGAGCGGGGAGGCGCGCATTTGAATCTGATTTGAAGATCACGCCTATTGATGCGTGATATCATGAAGAGGGAGAGCCTGCCAGGGTGACTATGCATACAATAGTCACTAATTATCATCACTAATGAGGTAGTGTAATAACATTTATCTTCATTCTCAATAGATGCTTTTAGGAGCTAAAAGGAGTGTAGGGTAAGTGTGAATATGCTCTAGGGACAGCTTTTAATAGCTTTTGAGGTGTTTTGGGGGTGACAGGATCCCTTTAAAGAAGGGTACGATGTCCCCATGGGGAGCGATCTTTCCAAGTGAGAGTTTAAATTCTGATCCTACTTTGGGATAACTTCCCAAAGATCGTAGAAACTAACAAAAATATACAATAATACAATCCAAGAGGTAAGGTCCCCTCGGTCTAAACTAAAGCCTGAAAGTGAAACAATAAACACATCAACATGTCAACCAGCCTGGGAGACTAAAACAGTTCGAAATGGGAAGAGTCAAGAGCACAATAAAGCCGAGTAGAAGAGGTCCACTCCACAGGGCGGGCCAGCAAAAATAAAAACTGTGTAGAGATTGAGAAGCCTCTTCTACAAGGGATGTGAGGGTAGAGGGAAGTGGAAGGGGAGTACAGGATGGGTGCAAGGGAAAGGAGATCAGGAACTTGGGGAGGGCAGGGGAGAAGGTACAGGGAAAAACCAGGGGACATCCCCGCCTCTCCCAACACCGCATGAGGCGGATACAAAACATTTTATCTCCTGTAATCGTGAAAGGAATAAGGAAAGCAAAAAAAAAAAAAAAACAGAGGACAAAAGTTGTTGCACTTTGTTATCAACAGTATGGGGCAGGGCCCCAATCAGAAATACAAAAGTCGAGAAAAATCTTCCAAGCACAGTGAGAGCTCGGGAGAGCATCCATACATAAAATGTTTACCAGAGGGTAGGAGGATAAACTACTATCGGGTCAAGAAGTCAACCCTCATCAGCCTGATCTCCATCGCTGGCTCTCCTCCTCCTTCGGTTTCTTCCCCTACCATTCCCTCTGCGGCGTGGAGCACGTTTAGGACGGGGAGCTGCTAAATAAAATATAAATTGTCAGGCGAGGATGATGGCCATTCAGGGAACAGGAGGCCCGGGTCCGGGATGTCAAGGGCCTGAAGGAATCCCTGGAGCTCCCTGGGATGGGTCAAATATGCCAATCGATTCCCCTGTCGTACCTGGAGACGATAGGGGTACCCCCAGGAGTATGCAAGATGATGTTGCCGAAGAAGGTCCAGGAGGGGCCTCAAGGCTCTCCGCTTCTGGAGGGTTCTCCTGGACAAGTCTGCCATCAGCTATATGCTTGAAAACTGATCTCCTCACATCTCCTTGCCTTGTTAAGGATGTCGTCTTTAATTCGATATTTGTGTAGTCGGCATATGACATCATGTGGGAGCGCCCCCTCCGCCGGAGACGGGCCGAGGGACCTGTGGGCCCTATGAAATTCAATAACCGTGTCTGCTGGGGCATTCCTAACAGAATTAAACAGGCCTTGTAGGGTTATCCCCAGTTTGTCAGGGGCAACCGACTCTGGGAGTCCCCTCACCCTTATGTTTTGTCTCCTTTCACGGTTTTCAAGGTCCTCCAATGAGTCTAAAAAGATCTCCTGTTGGGAATTTTGAAATATCACAGGGTCCTCCAACTTCTTAACACGGTCAGTTAGGGTCTCGACTGTAGCATCAGACTGGAACATCCTGTCTGATATACCCTGGACCTCTCCCCTAAGCTCACTGGTTGTGGCCCTAATGGATGCCTCCATTTTAACAACAAAGTCCGCCAATTCCTCCCTGGTGGGGATGTTGAGGATATGTGCCTTAAAGGACTCCCACATGTCCTCACTCAGGGCATTGGTGTCCTGAAGCACTTCAGATTGTCCCAGAGACGAACCCGCAGCAGTTGAGGTTAATCTCCCAGCTTGAAGACCGCAGGGGGCCCCCTCTGGGGAAAGGATTGCTGAGTGCCCCTAAGTTTCCAACGAGACCCGGTGCAGAGGAGACCTGTGGCCAGGACAGCGCCCCCATAGCATATGGCCACCCCTGGTATGGCATTCCACTCAGTCCATTATATGCGGGTATAACATTGATAGGGACCATGCTGGGACTGGAAGACTGAATAGGCAGCACCTGGTGGTCCTCATTCCGGCTCCCTCTGCTTACCGCTGCTTCTTGTGTCGGAAGCCTCTGTCTGTCCCCGACATCCATCACCTCTCTCGGGAGTTCCGCGGTGGACAAGGGTCTGAAGGCTCCAGGGGAACCTCCTGGTAAGTCGCCGCCCCCGGTGGCTGCAGTCTGCTGCGGGGCCTCCGCTGTCTCGAGCTTGTCCATACCGGGACCTCCGGTGTGGGAAGAACAGGGGATCACCACTGGCTCGCACGGGCCTTCAGGCGTGTGCACGCTTCTCTCCTCACCATGTACATCTCTGGCAGGCAGGGGAGCGGGATCCGCCATCTTGCTTGCTGTTGTATCCCCGGGAGGTCTGGAAGAACTCCTCAGGAACCCGGGTTATACCTCCGGATTTAAGGCCAGGAGGGCCCGGTGTCACTGCTCGACAAGTGCTCTTGATATCGTTCAAAACTGTGACGCTTGAACGATGTTGGAACGACATTGTTGCGTGTGACACTACAAACGATGAACGATCAGTCGGCTGTTCGTTCATCGTTTGATTTGAGGACAGGACCACAAATCTATCGTTGGTCGCCCGATGGACACGCTGCGTGTGACACCGGGAGACGACCGATAAGCCAGCTCCCAGCGCCTCTCAGCAAACGCGCGCGCTGTCTAGATACCCGATGTATACCTTGGTTACCAGCCTTCTCTGCTCACCGTGAAATCATGGACACATTGTTACATTTGTACATGGCCACATGTACATGAATCACAAATCTGCATTGGACAAGGTGATGATGCTCGAACTTTTGTTTGGTGCTGTTCCAATGAGATTTATAAAGATGACTGCATGAAGAGAGCATGAACATTTCCACAGTCATTATGATCTGGGGCTGCATGTCATGTAAAGGCACTGGGGAGATGGCTGTCATTACATCTTCAATAAATGCCCAAGTTTACAGTCATGGCCAAAAGTTTTGAGAATGACACCAAAATTATATTTTCACATGATCTGCTGCCCTTTGGTTTTTATTTGTGTTTGTCTGATGTTTATATCACATACAGAAATATAATTGCAATCATATTATGAGTACCAAAAGGTTATATTGACAGTTAGAATGAGTTATGCAGCAAGTCAATATTTGCAGTGTTGACCCTTCTTCTTCAGGACCTCTGCAATTCTCCCTGGCATGCTCTCAATCAACTTCTGGACCAAATCCTGACTGATAGCAGACCGTTCTTACAAAATCAATGCTTGTATTTTGGCAGAATTTGTTGGTTTTTGTTTGTCCACCCGTCTCTTGATTGACCACAAGTTCTCAATGGGATTAAGATCTGGGGAGTTTCCAGGCCATGGACCCAAAATCTCTATGTTTTGTTCCCTGAGCCATTTAGTTATCACCTTTGCTTTATAGCAATGTGCTCCATCATGCTGGAAAAGGCATTGTTGGGCACCAATCTGCTCTTGGACGGTTGGGAGAAGGTGCTCTTGGAGGACATTCTGGTACCATTCTTTATTCATGGCTGTGTTTTTAGGCAAGACTGTGAGTGAGCCGATTCCCTTGGCTGAGATGCAACCCCACACATAAATGGATTCAGGATGATTAACAGTTGGCATGAGACAAGACTGGTGGTAGCGCTCACCTCTTCTCCTCCGAATAAGCTGTTTTCCAGATGTCCCAAACAATCGAAAAGGGGATTCATCAGAGAAAATAACTTTACCCCAGTCCTCAGCAGTCCACTCCCTGTACCTTTTGCAGAATATCAGTCGGTCCCTGATGTTTTTTCTGGAGAGAAGTGGCTTCTTTGCTGCCCTCCTTGAAACCAGGCCTTGCTCAAAGAGTCTCTGCCTCACAGTGCGTGCAGAAGCACTCACACCACCCTGCTGCCATTCCTGAGCAAGCTCGGCACTGCTGGTAGTCCGATCCCGCAGCTGAAAGTTTTAAGATACGGTCCTGGCGCTTGCTGGTCTTTCTTGGGCACCCTGGAGCCTTTTTGACAACAATGGAAGCTCTCTCCTTGAAGTTCTTGATGATGCGATAGATTGTTGACTGAGGTGCAATCTTTCTAGCTGCGATACTCTTCCTTGTTAGGCCATTTTTGTGCAGTGCAATGATGGCTGCACGTGTTTCTTTAGAGATAACCATGGTTAACTGAAGAGAAACAATGATACCAAGCACCAGCCTCCTTTTAAAGTGTCCAGTGGTGTCATTCTTACTTAATCATGACTGATTGTTTGCCAGCCCTGTCCTCATCAACACCCACACCTGTGTTAATAAACAATCACTAAAACGGTGTTAGCTGCAGTGCGCATTTTGAAGCTGACAGCGCGGCGCCGGTGTAAATACGTCACCCGGCGCCGGGTATGACGCGGATCGCGTCATAGAGCCCCACACTGAAGCCCGCACGCAATGGGAGAGATCGGAGGCGCGCAGGGAGGCGGCAATTTGAATCCATGAGGAAGATCACGCCTATTCAGGCGTGATATGAAGAAGAGGGGCAGCCTGGATGAGTGACTATGAATAGCATAGTCACTCATTATCATCACTAATGAGGTACTATTATAACGTTTTTCTTCAATGTCACTTGCTGCATTTAGGAGGTAAAAGGAGTGTAGGGAAAGTGTTACTATGCTGTAGGGACAGCTTTTAATAGGTTTACAGGTGTTTTGGGGGTGACAGGATCCCTTTAAGCACAGTATTGGTAGTGTTAACTTTACTTTATTAGTTATGTTACATATATGTTATGTTACATATACATGTGGACTCACTTTAATGTGTCCTGCTTTGCCATCACCCTTCTGAAGTGAAGGAAGTGGCCATAGTCTGTATATCAAGTTCTGATGTGATGTCCTGTAAAGAGGGAGGGCCAGGGAGGGGGTCTATACACTGTGCTGAAATATAATGCTCCAGCCCTGTCTCCTAATTACAAGTCACCACAGAGCTTGACCTGTAGATACAGGGCCAGGGGAGCTGTACACTGCCGTTATATGCAGGCTCCAGCCCTGCTCTCCATAGACTGAAGCTCCTGAACTGCAGACAGAGCTTCCTGGATTTCTGCACTGTGCAGGGCTCAGCAGGAGACGTGACACTGAGCAGAGGGAGTGAGGCAGGACACTGACAAACAAGGTACCTGCTGTGATAAAGTGCCGATCTGCCCTGCTCTGCCCCTGTCTTCATGGCAGTAAATCAGCACAAAGCTCAGTGCTGATTCACTTGCCACAGCTGCACCCAGCTCCTCCGTTCTCACTATATGCAGCACACAATGTCCCCAGCAGCTGCAGGAGCGACCATGTGTGCTGTGCTGGCTAAGCAGCTTCTCCTGCTCCCTGTGCTCTCACCTCTCCTCGCTGTCTTCAGTGCAGAGAGGTGGGTGGGGACTGGGAGCAGTGAAGTGAATATCTAAGTAGATAATGAGCCGGGGACACGTGGTGCTCCTGCTGCCCCGGATTCTTCAGCAGGGACCATTCCCTGCCCTTCTGACCCAACTTCACTGCTGTCTCCCCCTCCCCAGCAACTGAGGATGCTAGAATGTTATATTCCTTTTATAAGACGCACCCCCACTTTCCTCCAAAACTTGGAGGAAAAAAAGTGCATCTTATAAAAGGAAAAATACGGTAATTTTTTTTTCCTGTGCTGAAATAATCTACTATATAAACGTCTTATCCAATCTTTCTGTCTGTACGTTTGGCCCGAAAATAGCGCCACCTATAAGACATCTTCTAAAATACAGTTAAACTGAAAAATTACAGTTACGGTTGATCAGTCAAAGAGAGCACCATCCATATGACATATGAGACAGAGGGGGCCACACACCGTCCGGGACACTGGCCACAGCGCAGGCAACATTGCCTGTGCCTGGGTCCGCTCTGTCATTCCCTTGGGGAGTATAACATAAAACAAAGGGAAAATGGAAACTGGAGTTTATGAGCGCTAAGGCTCAAAGCAAAGGGAACATATAAGCAGATTTTCAAACCTTTTATTAGTAGCTCCTTGTATGGGCCACAACACGTTTCAATAGCACGCAGGCTATCTTCATCAGGTTATACAAGGAATTGAGCTCAGGAAGTGACATTTATAGGGTCCAGATTACAACAATTGGATAGCTCATTAATGACATCATCAATGACATTAAATTTGGTTTTTATATGTATAATTATTCATGATTATTTATGTATTTTTGTATTTATTGTATGGGTTGTTACTTTTATTAGCACACACGAGTGTATATTTTATATTCAGCAGGTTATGTTATATGTTTTCCAACAATTTTAATTGTCGTCCTGCTTCATATAGTAATTCACCTTTTTCATCGGAAGATTGGTATACAAGTGATCTTTTTAGGTTTGTGTAGGGTTAATGATTTGCAATGATGTCATTAATGAGCTATCCAATTGTTATAATCTGGACCCTATAAATGTCACTTCCTGAGCTCAATTCCTTGTATCACCTGATGTAGATAGCATGCGTGCTATTGAAACGCGTTGTGGCCCATATAAGGAGCTAATAATAAAAGGTTTGAAAATCTGCTAATACGTTCCCTTTGCTTTGTGCCTTAGCGCTCATAAACTCCAGCTTCCATTTTCCCTTTGTTTTATGTTATAATCCCTTTTGTGGGATCACTGGTGGAGCTGCTTTGGGCCAGGGCGTTGTTTAATTCCTCCTCGAGGACCTGTGAAGTACTTTAACAACAATAACAGCTGAAGGACCTGTGGTGATGTCACATCTGACTTAGATCACGTGACCTCCTGGATTCACATGGACTGAGGCAGGACTACAGGACAGGCATCTCCTGCAGCTTCTGAGCGGGGGCTTCCTCTGCTGCCAGACATGCACCGGTGTTGTGCACGACTGCACAACCCCCAGGGTGAGTGGCCAATTGGTGTGCAATCCATTAAACCCTTAGACTACCAGGCTTCACACATTGCGCTCCTGTACCCTTGTTTTACATTCCCTTGGGGAGGACCCATGCATTTCCTTTTATTTGTGCTTTAGTCTGGAACGCAGGCAGGCGCCATGCGAACATGGGGGAAGAGATGTCGCAGAGGGAGAGAGAGAGATCGCGCAGGAGGAAGAGAGAGCGCACAAGGGGGAGAGACAGCACAAGGGGTGAGAGAGACTAAAGAGGGGAGATACAGCACAAGGAAAGAGAAAGCGCGCGGGGGAGAGACAGCATAAGGTGACAAAGTACACAGGGGAAGAGAGTGCACAGAGGGAGAGACAGCACAAGGGGACAAAGCACACAGGGGGAAGAGAGTGCAGAGGGTGGAGAGACAGCACAAGAGAAGAGAGCACCCAAGGGAGAGACAGCACAAGGGGACAAAGCACACAGGGGGAACAGAGAGCGCACAGGGGTGAGACAGCACAAGGGGAGAGAGCGCACAGGTGGAAGAGACAGCACAAGGGGAAAGAAAGCGCACAGGGCTGAGATACAGCACAAGAGGGGAGAGAGCGCAAAAGGGGATGGCGAGAAACAGCGCCTGCCAAACCACGGCCACCCTGGACAGCAGCGGGCTCCATACACTCCTCTCGGTGACACTGTGATTAGTAGCAGGAGTAGTTAGACTAATAAGTACCGTATATACTCGTGTATAAGCCGAGTTTTTCAGGCCAAAAATTGGGCTGAAAAGTACCCCCCTCGGCTTATACGCGAGTCAGTGCTGTATACCGATGTATACATCGGTACATACCGATGTATACATCGGTATACAGCAGCCCCCGTAATGCAGGAACGTCATTCCCTGCGACGAGCACAGGAAACAGGAAGAAGAGGCATGAAGATGGAGGATCGCGTACGGCAGCTGCGAGCGGGTGCGGACAGACAGCGGCACTGTGATAAGTATAGTTTCCTTTACAGGTGACCGGAGTCAGGCTGGGGGGGCCCTGGATTACGGGGGCTGCTGTATACTACCGCTGGGGCTGCAATATACTGCCACTGGGGCTGTATACACCACTGGGGCTGCAATACCACTGGGGCTGCTGTATATAGGGGCTGCAATACCACTGGGGCTGCAATACCACTGGGGCTGCTGTATATAGGGGCTGCTGTATACACCACTGGGGCTGCAATACCACTGGGGCTGCTGTATATAGGGGCTGCAATACCACTGGGGCTGCAATACCACTGGGGCTGCTGTATATAGGGGCTGCAATACCACTGGGGCTGCTGTATACACCACTGGGGCTGCAATACCACTGGGGCTGCTGTATATAGGGGCTGCAATACCACTGGGGCTGCTGTATACACCACTGGGGCTGCAATACCACTGGGGCTGCTGTATATAGGGGCTGCAATACCACTGGGGCTGCTATACCACTGGGGCTGCTGTATATAGGGGCTGCAATACCACTGGGGCTGCGTAATACACCACTGGGGCTGCTGTATATAGGGGCTGCAATACCACTGGGGCTGCAATACCACTGGGGCTGCTGTATATAGGGGCTGCATACATGGATGCAATCCACTGGGGCTGCTAATATAGGGGCTGCTGTACACACTGGGCTGCTGTATATAGGGGCTGCAATACTACTGGGGCTGCTGTATATAGGGGCTGCTGTATACACCACTGGGGCTGCAATACCACTGGGGCTGCTATATATAGGGGCTGCAATACATGGGCTGGTATATAGGGGCTGCAATACCACTGGGGCTGCTGTATATAGGGGCTGCTGTATACACCACTGGGGCTGCTGTAATAGGGGCTGCAATACCACTGGGGCTGCAATACCACTGGGGTGCTGTATATAGGGGCTGCAATACCACTGGGGCTGCTGTATATAGGGGCTGCTGTATACACCACTGGGGCTGCAATACCACTGGGGCTGCTGTATATAGGGGCTGCTGTATACACCACTGGGGCTGCTGTATATAGGGGCTGCAATACCACTGGGGCTGCTGTATATAGGGGCTGCTGTATACACCACTGGGGCTGCAATACCACTGGGGCTGCTGTATATAGGGGCTGCAATACCACTGGGGCTGCTGTATATACCACTGGGGGCTGCTGTATATCATACTGCTGGGGCCTGTATACCACTGCTGGGGGCTGTATACCTGTGCTGGGGTCCACCCTCGGCTTATACGTGAGTCAATACATTTTCCCAGGTTTTGGGGGCAAAAGTAGGGGGGGTCGGCTTATACACGAGTATATACGGTAGTTGTTCTAGAATCGCCCGATGCACAAAAAAATAGGGCCCTCATCTAGTCTTATGTGTTCCTGCTATGTACTATAAAATGGCCATGTCTGACTGTGCATAGAGCATGGTTTGATGCTGTTCAGGGGAAGACACAAAAAAGTATACAAACATTACAGCACCGGATCACACCTCATTCTTTTTTAGGGGTAACACATTTCGCTGCCTGTTTTTAAAAAATGCTTTATCTTAAAGGGAACCTGTCAGGTGGTTTATGCCCCTCCAGCTATCAGTCTGTAGCTGCAGCTTCATAATACTATTTTAACCATTCCTGCCTGAGCTCATGGTGTAATGTGAAAAAAAAGCATTTATACACTTACATTTCCTTATGTAATGAGGCAGTCAGTCCCCAGCTTGGAGGATGGGGACTGTTTGAGAGGTTAATAGTTAACATTTCAGCCTTGTGCTAGAACATGTTGGGAGACCTGATGTGATGTCACAACCATGTGACTACAATAGGCGGAGCTATGTTCTCAGAGCGTAATACGTTTGCTGGCTTAGCTCCGCCCACTATGGTCACATGATCATTACATCACACAGGTCCTTTAGCTATTCAAGTTAAAAATGAGTTTAACTATTATCCTGCTAGACAGTCCCCCTCCTCCAAGGTGGGGACTGAAATGTAAGTGTATAAATGCTTTTCTTTCACCTTTCACATTACACTATGAGCTCAGACAGGGATGATTAGAATAGTATTATAAAGCTGCAGGTACAGACAGTGATAGCTGGGGGGGCATAAAGCACCTGACAGGTTCCCTTTAAGGTACCGTCACACAGGGACATATCGCTGGCGATGTTGCCGGCAACTGAGGGGCGTGGCCAGGTTGCGGCAACATCGCCGGCGAGTTGCCTCGTGTGACAGGGCGATAATCAGGCCATGAATCGCCTGAGTCACATCGCCAGGTTTCCCAACAATGTTGGGAAACCTGGCGATGTTGCTCAGGCGATCCTGCCTGATCGCCCTGTGTAACGCGGCAACCTGCAATGTTGCGGGCGATTCCGCCTATATCTAACATTGCGAGTGATCGCTTGCTGGGTAACCCAGCGAGCGATAGCCGCGGCAACTAGCCGGCGACATCGCTGGTAAGTTGCTCAGTGTGACATCTCACCGGCGATGTTGTCAAGGATGCGCGCTCCCGCGATCCCCGGCAATATCGCCGGCGATATATCCCTGTGTGACGGTACCTTAAAGAATGAGTTATATGCAGTCCCATGCTGTAATGTCTGTACACTCTTTTGCATCCTTCCCTGCCAGGATCAAACCATGCTCTGTGCACAGTCAGACACGGCCATTTTATAGTACATAGCAGGGACACATATGTAAGTTTACCCCAGCACAAGCACATTTTTTATAAACTTATCCAGTCAATACAAATGAGGGAAGTCCTGCTGAGGCTCAATACCACTGAGGGGGACACTGCTGAGGTTCAATACCAATGAGGGGGGACACTGCTGAGGTTCAATACCAATGAGGGGGACACTGCTGAGGTTCAATACCAATGAGGGGGACACTGCTGAGGTTCAATACCAATGAGGGGGGACACTGCTGAGGTTCAATACCAATGAGGGGGACACTGCTGAGGTTCAATACCAATGAGGGGGACACTGCTGATGCCCCAGACCATCTAGGGGGCACTGCTGAGGCTTAATACCAAGGAGGGGGCACTGATGAGGCTTAATACCAATGAGGGGGAGCACTGCTGAGGCTCAATACCAATGAGGGGGCACTGCTGATACCCCAGACCATCTAGGGGGGCACTGCTGACCCTCAATACCAATGAGGGGGGCACTGCTGAGGCTCAATACCAATGAGGGGGCACTGCTGAGCCTCAATACCAATGAGGGGGGCACTGCTGAGGCTCAATACCAATGAGGGGACACTGCTGAGCCTCAATACCAATGAGGGGGGCACTGCTGAGGCTCAATACCAATGAGGGGGCACTGCTGAGCCTCAATACCAATGAGGGGCACTGCTGAGGGATCTATATGGCTATCACCTCCTCACACGCAGGTTGCAGTGACTTAGCACCTATCCATCTACCACACACAGGTATAGCGGGCTGTATGTATAGGGGCTGTATATATAATATATATAACGGGCTGTATGTATAATGGCCTATCTGAGGCTGCAGCTAATCACCGGCCTTCACCTCACAGGTGTCTTGAAGGCCAAGCCCTAAGGCCTGAGGACGCCATGACCCCGTGTCCGATACTGACCATGAAGGGACCGCACACACATATAACGACGCCACATCTGAGGAGACTCCGACACAGCAGGGAGTCTACTGCTATAAAAAGAACCCGAGCAAAATGACACCTCATAGTCACAGGCAACAGCCGGTCCATCCCGGCTCCTCACCTCCATGCCGTCCGTTATCCGATTCCTCTCCCTCCAGGCGGTGAGGAGACACCGGGAGCTCGGCGCCTAGTCTATCTGCATCAGGCCCCGCCCCCGAGCGACCGTTACGCCTCAGCACTCATTGCGCTAGTTTTCCACAGCAACTGCTTACCCACTGTGGCTCCAGCTTATTGGCTGACTCTAGAGCGAATGAAGCGCTGATTGGCCAACCCTGTATCTAAGCGGTGTGATTGGTTAAAGTGTTGTGGGTTGGGCGGAGAAGCTCGAGCTTACACTGTGTGGTATTTCCCGCCTGAAAGTCAAAGGCTACAGAATGCGGCACCGACTGCTGATTGGCTGAGAGGAGCACGGGCTGCTGATTGGCGGTGAGGACTGGGAGCACGCGACGCCGGGGGCTGTGAGGGAAAATGGCGGAGTGCTGAAGACGGGACAGAAAGAAAGTGATGTACAAAGAAAGTGTTACTCACATACCACATGTGACTGTACACGTACGTGCATCATCTATATGGGCGCTATGTACACATGATATGTATGGCCTGCTGTATACAGATATGCTCGCAGGGTATGGGACCAATCTGTATGGTGCTTTCATACTATACATACTTTATATATGATACAGCTATAAAGTGTTTATATATATAGTGCAGCTGTATATTATATATCCTGGGGATGGACATATATAGTATGTTTCTATATGGTATACAGTGCGAATCTTTATTATTAGTGGTGGGGTTACATCTAGGGCAGGGAGGGAGAGGACGGCAGAGGCGGACAACGGTCACACTGTTTTGCGCGTTAGCACTTCAATGGGTCCTGCATGTATATATATATATATATATATATAGTACGTATATATATGGTATATATTGTACATATCTACTATATAATCGTCTAATTCTGTCTGTAAAGGAAATCCCGCGTCGCTGATTGGTCGCACCCGGACAGCCACGACCAATCAGTGACAGGCGCAGACTGGCTGCGAATTGGCGCGGGATTTGAACCACGCCCGCTGCCGCACAGATGTCAGCGGCGATGCAGCCAGGAGATGACCGTCGCTAGCTGGTCTTCTCCCTGCTGCTCGCAGCGGAAGTACCCCGACCGGCGCTAGCGAGCTCGCTCAGTGTGACACGTAGCAGTGACCAGGCCCCATCTGTGAGATCGCTGATCATGTCAGAATGGCCTGGACCATTTTTTGATCGTGTGGACCCCGCTGGGCAGCATGCATCGGTGTGTTTCACAGGGACAATGACCAACGATCTCAATACTACACCCCTAGAGTGACAGGGTCCCAAGACCTCCGTATTGTTGCTGCATCGCTGGTGAGATCTGACTGTTTGACATCTCACCAGCGACCACGTACTGACGCTCCAGCGATCCTTAACAGGTCGTATCGTTGTCAGGATCGCTGGAGCGTTACCAAGTGTGACAATACCTTACTGATCACTCATTGTATTATGCTTAAATCTTCATAAATATAAATATAATAAATAATAATAATAATAAAGCTTTATTTATATAGCGCCAACATATTCCGCAGCGCTTTACAATGTAGGGTTAGCGTACAGAAAATATACAGTAAGTAATTACAATAGAGAACAAATAAAGTACAATCATTGGATACAAAAACAATAGGCATAGAATCAATGTGAAAAAAAATAAAATACAATAAATAAAGCAAGAAATGAAGGTGACCCTGCTCAAAAGAGCTTACAATCTACAACGGGATAGGGGTTGTGCAAGGTGCCGGGGCTTATTGCACTGGTGGTCCAGGCATCTTGAGGAAATGGGGTATAGGGCTAAGCTTACATGAATGGTCATCAGTCTGTGTAGACCTTTATGGTTTGGTGGAGTTTGTAGAAGACTAATGTCCAGAGGATAGCCCATTCACTGTCTACAGTACAATGGACATGTTAGGGAGTATGATAGGCCGCCTTAAAAAGATGCGTCTTTAGGGATCGTCTGAAGCCATGCAAGTTGTGGATAGTCCTGATTTCTTTGGGTAAAGCATTCCAGAGGTTTGGTGCAGCTCTGGAAAAGTCTTGGAGCCGGGAGTGGGAGGATCGGATTAGTGCAGATGTTAGTTGAAGGTCATTTGAGGAACGTAGAGAGCGGGTGGGGTGATAGACAGAGATGAGGGAGGAGAGGTAGGGGGGAGCTGCACTGTGAAGAGCTTTGTGGGTAAGAACAAGCAATTTGAATTTGATCCTGTAATATACGGGCAGCCAGTGCAATGACTGGCACAGAGCAGAGGCATCTGAGTAACGATTGGCCAGATGGGTGATCCTGGCTGCTGCATTAAGGATGGACTGGAGAGGAGAAAGTCTGGTGAGGGGGAGGCCGCTTAATAGAGAGTTGCAATAGTCAAGGCGGGAATGGATTAGGGCCACGGTGAGGGTTTTTGTTGTTTCCAGGGTGAGAAAGGGGCGGACTCTAGAGATATTCTTCAGGTGTAAGCGACAGGAGCGGACGAGAGATTGCGTGTGGGAGGAGAAGGAGAGATCGGTGTCAAATATAACACCCAGACAGCGAGCCTGCTGTCTAGGCGTTATCGTGGTGCCGCACACCGAGAGAGAGATGTCCGATTTAGGGAGGTTAGTGGATGGGGGGAGCAGAAGAAGTTCAGTTTTGGAAAGGTTTAGTTTCAAATAGAGAGTGGACATGATATTGGAAACTGCAGCTAGACAGTCATTGGTGTTCTTTACTACCGCAGGGGTAAGGTCAGGGGCTGAAGTGTATAGTTGAGTGTCATCAGCATAAAGATGGTACTGGAAGCCAAATCTGCTGATGGTCTGTCCAATCGGGGCCGTGTAGAGAGAGAAGAGGAGAGGGCCAAGGACTGAACCCTGAGGGACCCCAATAGTGAGGGGAAGAGGGGGGGAAGTGGAGCCAGCAAAAGATACACTGAAAGAGCGGTCAGAAAGATAGGAGGAGAGCCAGGAGAGAGCAGTGTCCTTTATGCCAATGGAGTGCAGCATAGAGAGTAGGAGCTGATGGTCGACAGTGTCAAAAGCTGCAGAGAGATCAAGGAGAATAAGCAGAGAGTGGTCACCATTACGTTTTGCTGTCAGAAGGTCATTGGTCACTTTGATGAGGGCAGTTTCTGTGGAGTGAAGGGGGCGGAAACCAGACTGTAATGGATCTAGAAGAGAGTGAGCAGAGAGGTAACGGGTGAGGCGGGAATAGACCAGGCGCTCCAAGAGTTTAGAGATGAAGGGGAGATTGGAGACTGGTCTGTAGTTATTTGTGCAGGTTGGGTCGAGAGTGGTTTTCTTTAATAATGGAGTAATGATCGAGTGTTTGAAGGAGGAGGGGAAAATGCCAGAAGAGAGGGAGAGATTGAAGATTTTGGTTAGATGAGTGGTGACGACTGGAGAGAGGGACTGGAGCAGGTGTGAGGGAATGGGGTCGGTAGTGCATGTGGTGGGACGAGAGGAAGATAGGAGCCTGGAGACTTCTTCTTCTGTGACTGGGTCAAATGTGGAGAGTGAACCGGAGGGGATGTGAGGAAGAATGGGGGTGGCAGTGCTTGGAGGCTGAGAGCTGATTTCCTGGCGGATGTTGTCTATTTTATCCATGAAGTAGGAAGCCAGGTCATCAGCAGAGAGGTCGGTGATGGGGGCCTGCACTTTAGGACTGAGGAGAGAGTGAAAGGTGTCAAAGAGTTTTTTTTGGATTGTTGGATAGTGAGGAGACCAGGGTGGTGAAGTAGGTCTGTTTGGCAAGGTGAAGGGCAGAGTTGTAGGTTTTGAGCATGAATTTATAGTGGATAAAGTCTCCTGGTGAGCGAGTTTTCCTCCATAGGCGTTCAGCACTCCTGGAGCATCGCTGGAGGAATCGGGTTTGTGATGTGAGCCAGGGCTGTTTTGTTCTCTGTTTGGAGGTTCTGCGGGTGAGGGGCGCTACTTGGTCCAGGGAGCTTCTGAGAGAGTCATTGTAGTGATTTACTGCCTGATCTGGAGAAGAGATTGAAGAGATTGGGGACAGAGATGAGATGAGGGAGTCTGTGAGTGCTTGAGGGTTAATGGCCTGTAGATTTCTGGATGTGTGATAGGTAGGCTTGGGCTGTGTTGGCCGAGGGTTAGTGAGTGAGAAGGAAAGAATGTTGTGGTCAGAGAGTAGAGTTGAGTTATCCAAGGGGGAGGATGAGCAGAGCCGGGTAAAGACAAGGTCAAGGGTGTTACCGTTTTCGTGTGTCTTAGAGGTTGAGAGCTGTGATAGGCCAAGAGAGGTAGTTAGAGATAGGAGCTGGGATGCAGATGGGGAGATGGGGCTGTTTATGGGAATGTTAAAGTCTCCCAGAATAAGGGTTGGTAAATCTGAGGACATGAAATGCGGGAGCCAAGCGGAGAAATGGTCGAGGAACTGGGTGGGTGACCCTGGGGGGCGGTATACCACTGCTACTTTGAGGGGGAGGGGATGGAATAGCCTAATGGTATGGACCTCAAAAGAAGGGAATGAGAGTGATGGGGCTGGAGGAATGACCTGGAAAGTACATTGTGGGGACAGGAGGAGGCCGACTCCACCGCCACGTCTGTTCCCAGGTCTAGGGGAGTGAGAGAAGTGTAAGCCGCCGTAAGAAATAGCAGCAGGGGAAGCAGTGTCTGAATCCTGGATCCAGGTTTCTGTGAGGGCCAGCAGGTTAAGAGAGTTGGAAAGGAAGTAATTGTGAATGAAGGGAAGTTTGTTGCATACAGACCGTGGATTCCAGAGAGCGCAATTAAAAGAGGGAGGTGAAGGTGTGCAGGTAATATTAATAAGGTTAGTGGGGTTTCTGTGTGAGGTGGGAGAGGGGTTGAAGTTAGCAGATGGCGGACCAGGGTTGGGAGAGATATCACCTGAGAGGAGCAGCAGTAAAAAGAGGAAGAGCAGATAGTTTTTGGGATTAGGACATGATTTATTATGACAAGCTTTGGAATATGATGGGCTGAGAGTCTTCAGTAAACTGAAGATAGCATGGGAGCTGTACATAGAGTAGGGCAGGAGAGAGGGGCTGATGTGAATGAGTGGTGATGGAGGGGGGATGGGGTGATAAAAATTGGTGGCGAGAGCACATAAGAAAACAAACAGTGAAATACAAGACATGGTAAAGATTAGTAGTGAATGGAGTTATGCACAGTGTTTGAGTGTCCCTCTATGTCATTGTCTTCCAGCAAGAGCGCATAGAACAATAGATGGTGAAGTAAAGGACATGGTGATAGGGGAAGGAAAAGACGTTTTAATTTTTTTTTTTTTTTTTTTTCTCTCCCTGTTAAATAGAGCGGCTTACCTGGCTCCTGCCCTGACTAACTGCCATGACATAACTGCATCCACTTAGCATTCAATGCCACTTTGCATGAGATGCCACACGTGTCTGACCCCCCACACGTGTACCCCTTAAGAATGAGCTAAATTTATAGGAGACACTATCAGGATCAGGTGAGGGGGCTTGTGGGAGGAAACATGGTATCAGGTAATTAGCAGCTACAAGGAACAGCAGGGGTGCAAGAGGATGAAAGGGCAAGACTCCCTCCACACTATAACACCTCCAACAAGATAACTATTACAATCTGCCAAATTGTCATATACTGGTGAGTGAGTAATGTAATGCATAGAGATGACACAGGAAACTTTACAATAAGTGCAGTGTTGGAATATTACCATGAGACTATAAGTCAAGCTGATATTGCTATGGAGATCAATGCAACAATCACAGGTATATTGAACATGCACTGTTACAATGAGTTGGGTACAAGTAGATTGACAGCAAGCAGTGTTGGAATATTACCTGTATGAAGATATTCTAAAATACCTGATGCGTTAGAATCGGGCCACCATCTAGTGTATTGATAACAGTATATATGATACATGTATATACAGTGTGTGTAAATATAGTACAACTGTGTATTATACTGTGGATACATACAGCACAGACCAAAAGTTTGGACACACCTTCTCATTCAAAGAGTTTTCTGTATTTTCATGACTATGAAAATTGTAAATTCACACTGAAGGCACCAAAACTATGTATTAACACATGTGGAATAATATACTTAACAGAAAAGTGTGAAACAACTGAAAATATGTCTTATATTCTAGGTTCTTCAAAGTAGCCACCTTATGCTTTGATTACTGCTTTGCACACTCTTGGCATTCTCTTGATGAGCTTCAGTGTGAATCTACAATTTTCATAGTCATGAAAATACAGAAAACTCTTTGAATGAGGTGTGTCCAAACTTTTGGTCTGCACTGTATATTTGTATAGTACATTTATATATGGTATATACCGTATATACTCGTATATAAGCCGACCCGTGTATAAGCCGACCCCCCTACTTTTGCCCCCAAAACCTGGGAAAACCTATTGACTCGTGTATAAGCCGAGGGTGGACCTCAGCACAGGTATACAGCCCCCAGCAGTGTGGTATACAGGCCTCTCCAGTGGTATATACAGGCCCCAGCAGTGTTACAGCAGCAGCCCCAATGGTATATACAGCAGCAGCCCCAGTGATATATACAGCAGCAGCCCCAATGGTATATACAGCAGCAGCCCCAGAGGTATATACAGCAGCAGCCCCAATGGTATATACAGCAGCAGCCCCAGAGGTATATACAGCAGCAGCCCCAGTGGTATATATAGCAGCAGCCCCAGAGGTATATATAGCAGCAGCCCCAGTGGTATATATAGCAGCAGCCCCAGAGGTATATACAGCCAGCCCCAGTGGTATATATAGCAGCAGCCCCAGAGGTATACAGGCCGCCCGCCACCATCAGTATACATGCGCCCCCCTATCAGTATCCAGGGCCCCCCTTGCAGCCCGCACCTGTAAAGTAAAATCATTATACTTACACCTGTGGCCGCCGCCGTCCCCGCTCTGCACCGCGCTCCTCCATCTTCTTCCGTCTTCCTCCTCTGGCGCAGACAATGACGTCATTGCCTGCGTCCATCGGAGGAAGCCGGAAGAAGATGGAGGAGCGCGGTGCAGAGCGGGGACGGTGGCGGCCACAGGTGTAAGTACAATGATCTTGCTTTACAGGTTTGGGCTACAAGGGGGGGCCCTGGATACTGATAGGGGGGGCGCATGTATACTGATGGGGGCAGGCGGGCGGCCTGTGTATTATACTCGCATATAAGCCGAGGGGGTACTTTTCAGCCCAATTTTTGGGCTGAAAAACTCGGCTTATACGCGAGTATATACGGTATATATATACACACAGTATATATAATACATTTATATAGTGTGTATGTATATATATATATAAATACAGTGTAAATATATATATACAGTACAGCTGTATATTATACTGTGTATGTATACGGTATATGTATAAGACATTTATACAAGGTATTTATTGTACACAGTATATATAATACGTCTATACACTATAAATGTACTATATCTGCTATACTATATATGTATGTACAGTACATAATATACAGAGTGTATATGTTTATATGTATTACAGCTGTATATTATACTGTGTATGTATATATGAATAGGTCGTTTATACAAGGTATATATTGTACATGTACACAGTATATATAATACATCTATACACTATAAATGTACTATATCTGTTCTACTATATCTGTATGTACAGTACATAATACATCTATATACCATACATATATATTACATCTGGATTCTGTATACCGTATATACTCGAGTATAAGCCGAGTTTTTCAGCACAATTTTTGTAAAATCGGACAGCATCGGACCAATTTTGGCCCCATGTAGCCCTATGGGCATCCGACCAAATCGGATGTGCACTAAATGCAATCCGATTTGGTCCGATCCGATTCTGTCCGATTTTTTTATCGCTGCAAAAATCGGAGCATGCTCCGATTTTTGCACCGAAAATAAAATCGGACAAAATCGGATTGGACCAAATCGGATGCCATTTAGTGCACATCCGATTTGGTCCGATGTTTTTAACATGGGGTCCTATAAAGCAGGGTCCAAGGATACATCTGATGTGTCCTCGGACCCGATTTTACTGTACTGAGCATGCTCAGTACAGTAAATCTGCTCCTAACTGGGACAGCAGGGGTTAAAAAAAAAAAAAATGTATGCTCACCTATCCCCGCCGTCTCCCGCAGGCTCCCGGTGTCCTCGCGGTGTCTCCCGTGTCTGCAGAGGTCTTCATCTTCTGAACAGGACCTGCCGTGACGTCACAGTCACGTGACCGCAGGTTACACCATGTTAACAGGCGGTCACGTGATTGTGACATCGGGGCAGGTCCTGTTCAGAAGAAGAAGACCTCTGCAGACATCGGGAGGACACCGGGAGCCTGCGGGACCGTGCGGGAGACGGCGGGGGCCTCGGGGACAGGTGAGCATACATTGTTTTGTTTTTTTTAAACAGACCGGAGGGAGCGATTTTATGTCGGAATCGGATGCCTATTTGGCATCCGATTCCAGGCATCAGAAGGGAGCCGATGCTGTCCGATTTTATCAGACAGCATCGGCTCCCTTAAAAACCGTAATGTGAAAGTAGCCTTAGATGCCAAATCCTTTATTTTGTCTTGCTCATCCTACCATAGACAAATCAGCGGGGAGAGGAGAATCAGCAAGAGCTGCGAAACAACAAGCCATCGTCCGCCGACCCCCACTCTCTCTCCCCACTGATTTGTCTATGCTAGTATGAGCAAGACAAAATAAAGGATTTGGCATCTAAAAGGGTGAGTGCCGCTTCTCTTTTTTCCTATATTGCACTTAGTATTGTGTGCTTTATTGAAGTGTTCAACGCCCCCTGCCAGGAGGAAGTTTTAGGTTGCTTCACACTTGTACCCAGATAACCTGTTGGTGCCCGGTTTTCTACATAACTGGTCACATGATTAGAAGCAGGAACAGTGGAAGGAGAACAGCACGGGCGCCACGGAGCCTGCACACAATCGTCGGAGAGTGAGATGAGTTATAATATTTTATATGCGGCAGTATAGGCACATATACCAGCGATGGGCCCTATATACCTGCAAAGGGGGCTCATATACGCAATGGGCCCCTATATACCTGCAAAGGGGGCTCATATACTAGCGATGGCCCCATATACCAGTGATGGGGCCCATATACCAGCAAAGGGGACCCATATACCAGTGATGGGTGGGGCCCAAATACCAGCAAAGGGGGCCCATATACCAGTGATGGGGCCTGTATACCAGCAATAGGGCCTATATACAAGCGAAGGGGGCGCTATAGCAGTAATGAGGGCTATATACAATGATGGGGCCATGTCCCAGTGATCGGGACTATATACAATAATGGGGCCATATACCAATGATGGGGACATATACAGTAATGAGGAACTACTAAACAGTGATAATGGGCTATATACCAGTGATGAGGGGCTTTATACCAGTGATGGGGTTCTATATATCATTGGTGGTGCTATATTCAATGATGGAGGCATATACTGTGATGGGGGAGATATATACAAGTGATGGGGTTCTATACACCATTGATGGCGCTGTATACCAGTGATGGGGCGCTGTATACCAGCGATGGGGCGCTGTATACCAGCGATGTGGCGCTGTATACCAGCGATGGGGCGCTGTATACCAGCGATGGGGCGCTGTATAGCAGCGATGTGGCGCTGTATACCAGCGATGGGGCGCTGTATACCAGTGATGGAGGGTGCTATATACCAGTGATTGGAGCTCTATATACCAGCATGAGGGGCTGCTGCATTTCCCACCATAGGCTTATACTCGAGTCAATAAGTTTCCCCAGTTATTGGGGTAATATTAGGGGCCTCTGCTTATACTCGGGTCGGCTTATACTTGAGTATATACAGGTATATAATTCCCACATTGCAATTTTTCTTTCTGCATTTTACATAATTTATTAATGTTTTGATAGATTGAGCTTTGTCGAATACAACAATACTAAATATGTTTATTTCATTACATTGTTTTAGCATTTTATTTTGGAAGGAAGTAAGTTAAAGTTTCATAAACATATATCGTATATATTTACGTGTTTTTTTATTTTGTTTTTTTAAATGTATTTTAAAATTTTGGATTCCCTGAGCTTCTGGCAGATGCAGGATTTGTCAGCAGGCCGTCTGTCCGTTACTGACGATTGTGTCGCAGGTGGTTAATGGGAGCCAGGATTCCCTCACCATCAGTTATATAGTTTGAATGCTGATGTCAGTGATTGTCAGGGGCATTTTAAAGATTAGAGATGTGTGAACATTTTATGGTTCGGTTCAGGTCTCCGAACTTCCCAGTGTTTAGCAAACCTGTTCAGGTGCTTAACGTTTGCTAAGCTCTGGAGCGAGCATTGCTGTGGTTGGGTACTGTTGTTGCTTGGCCCAGTGCGAGTTGCGTACAGTGTTTGATCAGCTCAGACTGGGCTTAAAGAGGACCTGTCACCCCCCTAGTGCATGGCAAACTAAATGCAGCACTGAATGCAGAATGTGCTGCATTCAGGGAAGGGGTCCCCCATGACTCTAGCCCCCTGTAAGCTTTAAAAAAGAGTTTAGAAACCTTTCAGTTAAGAGGTCGCCTGGGTGGGATCTTATTAAGAGGTCCTGGCTGATGGCACAGCCCTCCAGCTGTCTCCTTGTGTATTTCGCCCCTTCTATGTGTCTGCCGCCACCTCCTCTTCTGCTGGGTCTGCCCTCCTCTTCTGCTGCTGCTCTGTGTGACATCAGGAGCAGAAGAGGAGGGAAGACCCAGAAAAAGAGGATGTGGCGGCAGACACATAGAAGGGGCGAAATGCACAAGGAGAAGGCAGGGAGGATTGTGCCAGCAGCGCGGACCTCTTAATAAGATCCCACCCAGGCGACCTCTTAATTGTAAAGTTTGTAAAGTGTTTTTTTAAAACTTACAGGGGGCCTAAAGCCATGGGGGACCCATTCCCTGAATGCAGCAGACATGCTGCATTCAGTGCTGCATTTAGTTTGCCATGCACCAGGGGGGTCACAAGTCCTCTTTAAAAGCATAGTATTTGGGTGTAGTGTGTATCCAAAATTAATTTGAAGAAAAAAAAAAAAACACCCTGCCCTCAACCCCTGGAAATGTTTTGCTTATTGCTGTACAGTCATATGAAAAAGTTTGGGCACCCCTCTTAATCTTACTCTTTTTTTTTTTTTTTTCAATTGTTTTTTTGCAACAGCTATTTCAGTGTGATATATGTAATAACTGATGGACACAGTAATATTTCAGGATCGAAATGAGGTTTATTGTAGTAATCGAAAATGTGAAATATGCATTATTTACAAAATTGACAGGTGCAAAAGTATGGGCACCTCAACAGAAAAGTGACATTAATATTTAGTAGATCCACGTTTTGCAAAAATAACAGCCTCTAGTCGCTTCCTGTAGCTGTTAATGAGTTCCTGGATAAAGGTATTTTTGACCATTCCTCTTTACAAAACAATTCCAGTTCAGTTAAGTTTGATGGTCGCCGAGCATGGACAGCCCGCTTCAAAACATCCCACAGATGTTCAATGATATTCAGGTCTGGGGACTGGGATGGCCATTCCAGAACACTGTAATTGTTCCACTGCATGAATGCCTGAGTAGATTTGGAGCGGTGTTTTGAAACATTGTCTTGCTGAAAGATCCATCCCCGGCGTAACTTCAACTTTGACACTGATTCTTGAACATTATTCTCAAGAATCTGCTGATACTGAGTGGAATCCATGCGACCCTCAACTTTAACAAGATTCTCGATGCCGTCATTGGCCACACAGCCCCAAAGCATGATGGACCCTCCCCCAAATTTGAAAGTGGGTAGCAAGTGTTTTTCTCGGAATGCTGTGTTTTTGTGGCGCCATGCATAACGCCTTGTTGTATGACCAAACAACTCAATCTTTGTTTCATCAGTCCACAGGACCTTCTTCCAAAATGAAACTGGCCTGTCCAAATGTGCTTTTGTATACCTCAGGCGACTATGTTTGTGGCGTGCATGCAGAAACGGCTTCTTTCGCATCACTCTCCCATACAGGTTCTCCTTGTGCAGTGTGCGCTGTATTGTTGACCTATGCACAGTGACACCATCTGCAGCAAGATGATGCTGCAGGTCTTTGGAGGTGGTCTGTGGATTGTTCTTGACTATTCTCACCATTCTTCTTCTCTGCCTTTCTGATATTTTTGTTGGCCTGCCACTTCTGGCCTTTACAAGAACTGTCCCTGTGTTCTTCCATTTCCTTACTATGTTCCTCACAGTGGAAACTGACAGGTTAAATCTCTGAGACAACTTTTTGTATCCTTCCCCTGAACAATTATGTTGAACAATATTTTTTTAAGATCATTTGAGAGCTGTTTTGAGGAGCCCATGATGCCACTCCTCAGAGAAGATGCAACTAGGAGAACAACTTCCAAGTGGACACCTGAAATAGCTTTTCTATGATTGGATACACCGGTCTATGAAGTACAAAGCTCAATAAGGTTACCAAACCAATTTAGTGCTTCAGTAAGGCCCCTTTCACATCAGTGTTTTTTTCAAATCGCAGCAGATGCGGTGAAAAAAACGCATCTGCCGCGATTAACGCATAACCGCGGCACTGTTGCGGCAAGCCCCATGCAATGTCTATGGGGCTTGCGGTAAGGGTGCGGCAAGTGCGGTTGCGGTAAGTGCGGCCGTGAAAAAAACCGCTGCTGACTGCGTTTTTTTTGCGGCCGCACCTGCCGCAAGTGCCAATACCGCACCTGCCGCACCCTTACCGCAAGCCCCATAGACATTGCATGGGGCTTGCTGCAAGTGTGGCGGTTATGCGTTTAATCGCGGCAGATGCGTTTTTTTCACCGCATCTGCCGCGACTTGAAAAAAACGCTGATGTGAAAGGGGCCTAAGTCAGTAAAAAGTAATTAGGAGTATTCAAATCCTGAAAATCAGAAGGGTGCCCATACTTTAGCACCTGTCAAATTTTGAAATAATGCATATTTCACATTTTTGGTTAGTGCAATAAACCTCATTTCAAACCTGAAATATTTACTGTGTCCATCAGTTATTACATATAATATCACACTGAAATAGCTGTTGCAAAAAAAACAATTTTAAACAACAAAAAAAAAAAAGAGTATGATTAAGAAGGGTGCCCAAACTTTTTCATATGACTGTCTGTGGGCGGAGGGCTGAACTGCCAATCAGTGACTTCTCTTGAGGTTCGGGTCAAGTTTGGGGGGTAACAAACAGCGCACAAAACAGTTGAGCTGCATCACCCAAACTTCAAAAAGTTCACATCTCTAGTTATGCAGCGTTCTCCGGTTTCTGCATTTACTGGTGGATGCCGGCTGTGTAGCAGCCTGTAACTTTCATGTACGGTAGGCTCCTGGATGGGCTCAGTTGGTGTTCATAGCAGACCATGATCTTTCCTATATACAGCAGTACTGTGATATATTCTGTATATAACTCAAGCAATTAGATGACAGCAGGTTAAATTTCCTCATAGGGGACTAAAAAGTACAGTGAAAAAAATGTTCTAAAAAATGTACACAGTGTAACTTGTACTATTATGCAATTTTTGTTGACATTATAGTTTGTCATTTTTGTATACCATACAGACAAATGATAAAAGAAGAAAAAACCAGACTGCTCCTCCTTTAAGCTCTTCAGCCCAGGTACAAATCTACATAGCTGTGTTATATGTATATCAAAAATTATAGCAACACACTGGTTAAGCCAATGCATGCTAACACTGATGTTTATAAATGCTACTTGGTGGGTTTTTTTGAGAAAAAATAAAAACTATAAAGTTTTTTCAAAAAAACTCAGATGAAAATTTTTTTCCCTTTTTTTTTTTTTTTTTTTTTTTTTTTTCAGTTTTTTATGGTTCTTCGCCAATATAGTGTTAGTGTCAGTGTTAGCATGCATTGGCTTAACCAGTATGCTGCTATTATTTTTGATATACATATAACACAGCTATATAGATTTGCACCTGGGCTGAAGAGCTTAACCTTCCTAGCGGTATTCCGAGCCTGACTCGGGGTTAACATTCACTGCCAGAAGCGGTAACCCCCAGTCAAGCTCGGGCTTACCCGCGGTCGCGGCAGATGCGGTGAAAAAACCGCATCTGCCGCACTTGCCGCATAGCCGCCGCACTTGCGGAGCGGTTGCGGTAATCGCCATAGTAAGTATACGGGGACGTGCGGCAAGTGCGGTTTTGCACTTGCGGCAGGTGCGGCCGCGAAAAAAACCGCACTTGACGCACCTGCCGCATCTGCCGCAAGTGCAAAACCGCACTTGCCGCATCTGCCGCAAGTCCCCCTATACTTACTATGGCGATTACCGCAACCGCGCCGCAAGTGCGGCGGCTATGCGGCAAGTGCGGCGGCTATGCGGCAAGTGCGGCAGATGCGTTTTTTTCACCGCATCTGCCGCGACCGCGGGTAAGTCAGCTTTTAGCACAAAATTCCTGACCTAATCATACCGCCAGGGAGGTTAAAGGAGGGGCTGTCTGTTTTTTTTTCTTCTTTTTTTCTTCTTATATATATATATATATATATATATATACATATATATATTAAAGCTGAATGTATGTATGTGTGTGTGTATGTCCGGGATTGGCATTCTCACCGTCGCAACTACAACCACAAAATTTTGCACAGTCACACATCTGGATCTTGAGAGCGTCATACGCTATGTTGTGAGGTGAAATTTGAACCCTGCGCGTTCCAATTCACCAAACAATTTTGTCCCTATCTGCATAATGGAGAGAAAGTGACTGTTAGCAGTTGACAGTTTTGAATGAGGGGCTTAATGACAGCACCAAAGACAAAAGGTACCGTCACACGTAACGATATTGTTGCTGATATTGTTCAAAAGTCACGTGTTCTGTGACGCTTGAACGATGTCGAAACGATATCGTTGCGTGTGAAGCTGCAAATGATGAACGATCAGTCGGCTGATCGTTCATCGTTTGATTTGAGGACAGGACCTCAAATCTATCATTGTTCACCCGGTGGACACGCAGCATCGCTGCATGTAACATCGGGTGACGACCGATAAGCCAGCTCCCAGCGCCTCTCTGCAAGCGCTGGGAGCTGGTCACCAAGGTAAACTGCGGGTAACTAGGCAGCGCGCGCTGCCTAGATACCCGATGTATGCCTTGGTTACCAGCCTGCTCCGCTCACCAGCTGGTATCCAAGGTACACAGTGGGTAACTAGGGACCCTCGATCGTTACCCACTGTGTATCTTGGATACCAGCCAGTGAGCGGAGCAGGCTGGTAACCAAGGTATACATTGGGTATCTAGGCAACGCGCACTGCCTAGTTACCCGCAGTTTACCTTGGAGTCCAGCCTGCTCCCGCTTACCGTAGCCTGGCTGCGGGAGCAAGACATCATGGAAACAATATTTAAATTGTTTCCACAATGTCTCTGGTCCATTGATCGCTGGTGAGTCTGCCTGTGTGACAGCTCACCAGCGATCTGAACGATATTGTTAGCGATCGCGCGTGCATGTGATCGCCAACAAAATCGTTCATCACATCGCTGTGTGTGACGGCACCATAACAGTATATACCAGCCTATAGTCACTAACGTGGGGCCCTGACATGGAATATTCACCACGCACGGGGACATGTATACACACCACATGCACACAAAGAGTAACAGCTAAGGTGGAGCCCCAACATTGGATACTCACCACGCACCCGAACACAAACACACACACCACAAAGAGACACAGACACACACCACACAGACACCTCCCCACAGTGACACACACACATTCTTACCCTATAGGGACACTTGCACTCACCCCACAGGGACACACACACCACAGGGACATACACACAGACACACCCCACAGGAACACACAGACCCCATAGGGATGGACATACACCACAGAGACACCCCTCCCCCCCACAAGGACACACACCACAAGGACACCCCTCCCCCCAAAAGGACACACCACAGGGACCCCTTCCCCTACAGAGACACACGAACACCACTGCGACACACACACACCACATAGACAGACACAGATGTGCACAAATCGCCTCAAACAACTCACCTCATACGTCTGGTATCTTTAATTTCCAAAAATAAACATCTGATTAAAAACAGCCAATGTGGAACACATGTTCCATATAGAGAATTAAGGCAGATGTCAGTCACATGAGCTGTCTTTTATGTGTATGTGTGAGGTAATATATACTGCCCGGCCAGGGGGAGGGTTTACTGTTGGCTGGAGATTTATTAGGCTGCCTATAGCAACTAATCACAGCTCAGCTTCTATTTTCCTACAGGTCATTAATATGACGTATTCAAATTCTATTTTGTTATAGCTAACAGCAGTTATTTATTAACCCGGGTGGTACAGCTAGTATATATATATATATATATATATCTAGTGAGAATCATGTGGGATTAGTGGATGAGGGCAAGTATATCTCGTCCAGGTATCTGTCCTATGTGACCTAGCCTGGTCAGTATCACCTGGCTACTAATGAATTTATGGGAGCAGGTGGGCAGATGTAAAGGGAAGCTAGGAGGTTGGGTGTGTGTCTTAGCCTGGGGACACAGAATGTCTGTGTATGAGACGCATGTGAGTGGAAGCGTTGCTCTGTGTTTATGTGGTTAGGCTGGAAGGGAGAAACCCTCCAGTCTGCAGTTAGGATTCCATCCTGCATAGTTAGAGCCGGACAGACAAGGATTTATTTTGTTGCTGGTTTTTTTTTTGCTTTCTGTTTTTGCTTTCACCTGAATAAATCTGACCCAGTGTCAATTGCAGCCGCATCTCTGCTGTCTGACGGATTTGAATGCAGAAACTACATGCCTTTTGATCCCTGCAAAGGCGATCCCGAGCATGTTATCACATTTTGGTGGAGAATGCGGGTAGCACGTTAAAAGCGTCAGAATGGATGACGTGGTGAAAGCGCGTGAAAGCAATCTATAGCCATGCAGCAAGAAGCTAATCGCTTAATGACAGCACAGCTGAAGGGACTGGTGGAAACGACAGCTAGAGACCGCCAATTTCTACAGCAGGTGGCGCAGTGCCTGGCAAATGTATCAGAGGTTAATCCGGAGGCCGACCAGAGGGTGATTCATGTGAGTCGGTATTGGCAGAAACTGACTACAGAGGATGATGTCAAAGCATACCTGACCACGTTTGAACGGACAGCGGAGTGGGAAAAGGCATGAGGGGCCGGCCTGCTTGCTCCGTTTCTTGCCGGTGAGGCCCTAAAGGCCTACTTTGATCTGGAGCCTGAAGCAGCGCAGGACTTTGATAAACTAAAAGCCGAGATCCTGGCCCGGTTAGGAGTGATGATGGCCGTACGAGCACAGCGAGTTCACCAATGGACTTATCAGCCTGATAAACCACCACGATCCCAGATGTTCGACCTTATTCACCTGACTAAGAAATAGCTACAAGCCGAGGTTCTGATAGCGCCAGAGATGATACAAAGAGTTGTCCTGGACAAGTACCTAAGAGCTATCCCGTCAGCCCTGAGAAAATGGGTAAGCCATGGAAACCCCACGATGGCAGATCAGCTGGTGGATCTAGTGGAGCGTTATTCTGTGGCGGAAGGACTCCTGGACGACGCTACACATCCTCCCTCTTCCCCTCTCTCCATGAGGATCTGGTAAGACTGTTCCAGGGTCTAGGGGAGGTGGAAAAAGTTCTAAGACAGTAGGGGAGAAAAACGGGACTGCCGACACTGTGAGGCCTAAGGTGCCAAACCATGGACTAAGCAAGGGGCCCGTAAAGTGTTTCCTCTGCCAGGAGATGGGCCACATTGCTGCAAACTGTCCAGTAACTACTGAACCAATGCAGTGCGATGTCACAGACTTTGAAAAACGCATGATTATGGTTGCACGGGTAGTGTGTGTTGCTGAATGTCAAGGCGATATGGAAAAACACCTGTGTGACTTGTCCGTTGATGGCAAAAATGTTGTTGCGCTGTTAGATTCGTGGAGCGTGGTGACTGTGGTAAAGGCCAGTCTGGTGTCAGTGCTAACTGGTCCGGCAGATACATTTTCTGTGACATGCGTGCATGGAGACACCTGCTCGTACCTCACAACTGTCTCGTGCATTACTACTACCTATGGGTCTGTGCATCATAAGGCGGGACTAGTCCCAGCATTATTGCATGATGTCATTTTGGGCAGGGATTTTCTCCACTTTTGGCATTTGTGGGAGAACGAGTTGGTACCCCAGGGTAGCAGCACAGGTGACCCTTCTCCAACGCCTCATGTGTTCCTGGAGCCACTGGAGGATGCCCAAAAGAGGATTCCGGGGAGGAATTCACTGAAAACGACCTCCAGTTCCCGTTTTCAGTTATGGCTGGCGATTCTGATGAACCTAGCGCAGAGGCGGAGGCTGGCGGCCGTCCACTTCCCCATTTGCTGGCTTTGGAAGTCCAGAAAGATGACTTCCAAAGCAAGCAAATGAGAGATCCTACCCTTTCTCAGGCTAGAAAAAATGTAAAAGTGGTAAACGTGGTACAGGTGGATGCAGGTACTAGGCTGGCTTACCCGTAAATGGCCCTGGAGAATGACTTTCTCTATCAGATAGAGAAAAAGGGGGAAGACACGGTACAATGATTGGTCATGCCGAAATCCTACAGGCGGAGAGTGCTGGACCTGGCACATGGACACTTGATGGGGGGGTCACCTGGGGTCCAAAAAAACATCGAAAGGATATTACACTGTTTTGTTTGGCCAGGCATGCATCATGATATTCGCACATATTGAGAGTCTTGTCCTGACTGCCAAATCTTTGCGCCCAGGCTCCGCTTTTGTAGCCCCTTGGTACGCCTAACTAATCGAGATCCAATTTGATAGGATTGGTATGGATTTGGTTTGGACCCTCCCCAGGTCTGCACATGGACACCAGCACATCCATGTCATCTTGGATTATGCCACTCGTTACCCTGAGGTAACCCATACCTTTGCGTAACACGGCCACCAAGACCATTGCCAAGGAGCTGGTGCATGTGTTCAGTCGAGTCGGCATCCCAAAACAAATACAGACCAGGGGACCCCCTTTATGTCAAAGGCAATGAAAGAGCTCTGGAGGCTGTTACAGATAGCACAGTTACACAGCTCCGTGTATCACCCTCAAACAGACAGACTGGTCGAGCGGTTCAACAAAACTTTGAAAATGATGCTCCGAAAGGCGATAGATAAGGATGGGAAGAACTGGGACTACTTACTCCCATATTTGCTGTTTTCCATCAGGGAGGTACCTCAGTCTTCTACTGGGTTCTCGCTTTTCGAACTTTTGTACGCCCGACGTCCCCGTGGAATGTTGCACGTTGCTAAAGAAACCTGGGAGGGAGAGGTCACCCCGTTCAAAAGCGTAATAGACCATGTAACCCAAATGCAGGACCGTATTGCGGCCGTTATGCACATTGTTAAAGAGCATATGATACAGGCTCAAGGAGCACAGAAAATGATTTATGATAGGGGGGGCCAAGATCCGTACTTTTGGACCCAGAGATAGGGTGTTGATCCTGGTCCCCACGGTGGAAAGTAAATTCCTTGCAAAGTGGCAAGGCCCCTTTGAAATTATGGAACGGGTGGGAGAGGTAAACTACAAAATGTACCAGGCTGGTAAAAGGAAGCCTGAATAGATTTATCACGTGAATCTGATAAAACCCCGGAAGGACCGTCCGCCTCTGTCAGCGGGTCTGGGCCTTCCGGTCTGCACGCAGACCATTCCGGAGGTCCGGATTGCGGAGACGCTTCCGGAGCGGCAAAAGACAGACGTCAAGCAGTTTGTAATAAACAACCGAACGTTTTTTTCGAGAAACCCGGGCAGACCACGCTTATTAAACATGATATCATAACAGAGCCAGGCTTAACAGTTCAGGTGAAGCCCTACAGAATCCTGGAAGCTCAGCCGGAAGCCATATCCCGAGAAGTGAAGGTGATGTTAGAGTAAGGAGTAATTGAGGAATCGCATAGTGCCTGGTCGAGCCCGATTGTATTAATTCCTAAACCAGACAGCACCATTCGATTCTGCAGTGACTTCAGGAAACTGAATGCGGTCTCCAAATTTGTTGCCTACCCTATGCCATGGGTCGACAAATTAATAGATCGGCGTGGAAAAGCCCGGTATATCACGACCCTAGACTTCACAAAGGGGTATTGACAGATCCCCCTGACGGAGGCAGCTAAAGAGAAAACTGCGTTTTCTACACCGGACGGTTTATTCCAGTATGTGCATATGCCGTTTGGACTTCACAGGGCGCCTGCGACATTCCAGAGACTGATGGACTGAATCCTGAGGCCACATAGGCAGTACGCTTCTGTCAATTTGGATGATATTGTAATATACAGCCTGGACTGGGAGACAGACCTCAGGAAAGTACAAGCAGTGATTGAGGACCTGTGGGAGGCAGGACTAACGGCAAACCCCAAGAAATGTCACATTGGGCTAGAAGAAGCCCGGTATTTGGGATACGTAATTGGGAGGGGAATCAATAAGCCCCAGATTGACAAGATACAAGCCATAGCAGGTGAGAACATTTTTGGGGATTGCCGGCTATTACCGACGGTTCATTCCCAATTTTGCTGCCATCGCTGTCCTTCTGACAGATCTTACCAAAGGGAAAAACTGTCATGATTAAATGGACCTCAGCAGCAGAAGAAGCCTTCCATAACCTAAAACTAGCCCTATGCGCTCAACCTGTGCTAGTTACTCCTGATTTCCGACACCGGTATAGGGGCGGTATTGTCACAACTGAGGGACGGAGAGGAACATCCAGTCCTATATCTAAGTCGGAAGCTAAATAAGCATGAACGGAGGTATGCAATTGTGGAAAAAGAATGCCTAGCAATGAAATGGGCTCTAGAGTCCCTCAAATATTACTTGGTGGGAACGAAGTTCAGGCTGATCACTGACCATGCCCCTCTCAAGTAAATGCACTAGAATAGCGAACAGAATAGCCAGGTGACCCGGTGGTTCCTTGCCCTGCAGGCCTACAATTTTACGGTAGAGCACCACCCAAGGGTGCAGATGGACAATGCTGATGACCTGTCTCGGGTGCACTGTTTTGTGGGTGCCGGTGGTCTGAGCAGGGGGGGGATATGTGATAATCATGTGGGATTAGTGGATGAGGGCAGGTATATCTCGCCCAGGTATCTTTCCTATGTGACCTAGCCTGGTCAGTATCACCTGGCTACTAATCAATTAATGGGAGGAGGTGGGCGGATGTAAAAGGAAGCTAGGAGGTCGGGTGTGTGTCTCATGGTGGGTTTACACGTTGCAATATCGGCGTCCAATCTCGACCAAAAGTCACGTGGTTCGTGAGTTGGACCCGATATCGTTCCAGCGTTGTACTGTTTGAACGCACAATGCGATGCTGTAAGGATGGCAAACCGATATCGGGGGTCGAATGAGCGTGCTATTCAACCGCCCGATATCGGATGCCGGTTGGAGCCGGGTCGTCCTGTGTGACAGCCCAACTCCGATGTGTACTGCCGCGTCACCCATTGACTCCCATGTTAAATGGTCGTTCCTGGGTTGGGGGGCGTACACATCGTCGGGATGTTGTATCCCGGTATCGGGACGTCTAAACCGCCGATGCGATCAGGGAGAAACGGACACTAAATGCGCGCTCCTGCGCCGTTGTATTACGATATCTGAACGATATCGCAATGTGTAAACCCACCATCAGCCTGGGAACACAGAATGTCTGTCTGTGTATGAGACGCGTGTGAGGGGAAGCATTGCTCTGTGTTTATGTGATTAGGCTGGAAGGGAGAAGCCCTCCAGTCTGCAGTTAGGATTTCATTCTGTATAGTTAAAGCCGAACAGGCAAGGATTTATGTTTCTGTTTTTTTACACTTTCTGTTTTTGCTTTCAACTGAATAAATCTGACTGAGTGTCTCTGCTGTCTGCCTGAGTTGAATGCAGAAACTACATGCCCTTTGATCCCAGCAAAGGCGATCCCCGAGCGTGTTATCACAATATGTATACACCGTATTTTTCGAATTACAAGACACACCCACATTTGTTCCCTCAAATTTTGGGGGAATGTTGGGGGGTGCGTTTTATAATCCGAATATACGGATTATACTGCAGTGGAGGTGGGGCAGCTCTGGAGCCTGTCCGGGGCTGGGGTGGGCTGGTGCAGGTTGTAGGAAGCAGCAGGAGGTCACGTGCCCCGCTCATATAATATGCACTGCCACTGTCCATCACCGCGGTGCTGGAACCGCACCGCTGTGATGGACTTGGGGAGCAGCGCATATTATATGTTCCTGTGCCCCCCCAGAGATGGCACATGCCCCCCTCTGTGTTCGATATGGCCCCCATGCTGCTGCCCATAGTAAAATAAAAAACTTTACTTACCTCCTCCAGCGCTGTCCTCCCGGTGTCTCCCCGGTCTCTCTGCTTGCCGCTGTGATCAGGCACGCAGAGATGATGTTACTCTGCTGTGCCGATCACATGACTGGCACTGAAAAGCAGGAAGTGGAGGAGCGCAGCTGCAAGCAGGTAGACACCGGGAGGACAGCGCTGGAGAAGGTAAGTAAAGTGTTTTTTATTTTATTATGGGCAGCAGCATGGGGGCCATAGCCAGCACAGGGTGACGTGTGCCAGCCATAGGGGACGTGTGCCAGCCACAGGGGACGTGTGACAGCCACAGGGGATGTGTGCCAGCCATGGGGGATGTGTACTAGCCACGGGACGTGTGCCAGCCATAGGGAACATGTGCCAGCCATAGGGAACGTGTGCCAGCCATGGGGGATGTGTGCCATCAATAAGAGACGTGTGCCAGCACAGGGGGACATGTGCCAGCCATTGGGGGACGTGTGCCATCATTAAGGGACGTGTGTCGGCACAGGGGGACGTTTGCCAGCAATAGGGGACATGTGGCGTCACTGGGGGATGTGTGCCAGCACAAGGGGGCTATATCCAATATAAGGGGGCCATATCCAGATTAAGCCCTTCCCGACCTATGACATAGGTAGACGTCATGGGCGGGTAAGGGGTGTTTAATGTGCACTCTGGCACTGAGCTCACATCAAACAGCCGACATCTCAGCTGATGTGATCAGCTGAGATGTCGGGCTAACAGCTCCGATCGGATCTGGGATCTGATCGGCGCTGTTAACCCTTTGGATCCCGCTGTCAATCACTGACAGCAGGATCCAAGGCGGCCACGGCGGGGAACACGCTGTTCCCCGCCTGCTCCGAAGATCCCGCGATAGTATCGCGGGATCTCCGGTGCTCACATGACAGCCCGGGGTCCTGGCTAGACCCCAGATGCTGTCAGAGCACAGTTTCCTGCTGTGGTTGGCAGGCACTGCCAACCACAACAGGTCCGCGATTCTGGGAGATACAGATGAGCTGCAGCTCATCTGTATCTCCCAGAAGCGATCGGACTGTGCAGCAAGGTGCCTCTTAAAGAGGCAGTGTAAAAATAAGAATGAGTTAGAAAATAAAGTTTTTAAAAACCTGTAAAAAAAAAATATATATAAAAGTTCAAATCACCCCCCTTTTCCCCCAATCACAATAAAAGTATTAAAAAAAGAAAAAAAACACACATGTTTGGTATCGCCACGTTCAGAATCGCCCGATCTATCATCCTGTTAAATCCGTTAATGAGAGCCGTGAACTCCGTAACGGAAAAAATGGTCCGGACGCCAAAATTCCGTTTTTCTGGTCATCATAATGGGAGACCCAGACAATGGGGTTTAGGGCTCCGCCCTCCGGAGGTCACACTAGGTACTACAAGTTTGTAGACACCGCCTCCTCCGCTTATAAACCCCCACCGTAGGGAACATCCTCAGTTTTAGACTTAGTGTGCTCGGAGGTTCACGCTTTGCTTGCACTTCACTGCATTCTCACAGACTTACGTGATGGCGTATGAAGACAAGGTAAATGGTCCCGGTCGGGACCCGCGACAGTCTCCCCGCTCACCCTTTGTGGTACACGCTGGTGGAGGTACCGGAGGGCTTTTTAGCCTGGACACTTGCTGTTCTCCCGGTACGCTGTCGAGCTCCTTCCTTTCCATCCCTCCATGGAGGCTCTGGAGAGGGGGAGCCTGGAGCCTTGCACAGCTCCGCTCCGTCCGAGGCCTCCCTAAATGGTGCTTACAGACCGGACGGAGCCAGCCCAGTCCGAGGCCTCCCTAAATGGTGCTTACACTCCGGACTGGTGCTGAACCCCCGTCCGAGGCCTCCCTAAAGGTGCTTACAGACCGGACCGGCACTGAGGCACCTGGTGTGTCTCCTGTGTGCCTGGGGGTAGTGTCTGGCACTTGGTGTCATGACACTCAGACCGCGCGGTTACCCTCGGGTCCGCGGTTCTGTCGGTGTACCCTGTGCTGGGGACACTCTGGCTGACCGCCCTGTGTGTTTCAGGGGCTGAGGCTGTAGACTGCTGATGTTTGTTTTGTGCAGGCAGTCTGTGTGTGTATGTGTATGGTTACACACTCTTTTCCCGCGCTGCGGGCTCTGGCACCTCCATTACTGAGGCTGCCTGGAGGAGGAGGAAGCAGCTCTTACGGTGACATCACCGATGGGCGTGTTTTGTGTTCTCCCGCGTGTTCCTGGCCACGCCTATGACTTTACTGTCGGCGGCCATCTTCTCCCTCTCTTCCCGGCTGGGATCTGGCTGCAGCGTGTGTCTGCACTTTCCAGGGGAGACCGGAACTCGCGGAGGTCACACGCACCGCTTCCTCCTACCGCTTACGGCGGTCGGTAAGCCACCGGGATATCCGGTTTGTTTTGTTACAACTTGGCTTATTTCCCCCTACTGTGGCGATGTCCTCAGTAAGGAAGCATGCTGCTAAGGCGGCAGATGGCACCATTACCTGCGCTACATGCAACGGTTCACTGGTGGAGGGGTCCTGCAATAATTGCGGACGCCCAGAGACCCGGACAGTTGCTGTTGAATCAGAATCTGCGGGTCTGTACCCTGAGGTTCGGGTGATCCCAGGGACATGGGAAGCGCAGAATAAGATAAATGAATCTCTGCTGTCCCAGATGTCCTCCATGTCGCAATCCCTGGAGGCACTTCATAGGAGACTGGAAAACCCAGCTACTCCTTCCAGTTACCCCCGGGGGCTTCTTACTTCTTCTGTGAGACCCCCTAAGCGAGCTCGTGAGGCCTCTCCAGGGCTCCAAGCTCCCTCTGAGGAGGAGCGTTCCTCTGATGGTGAGGAAGAGGATGGGGGTTCTACTCTCGGGTCTGTCTCTGAACCTCCAGATGGGGTGGAGGATCTGGTGTCCTCCATCAATGAGACATTACGTCTGGTCACTCTCCTGAGGAGGTGACTGTGCACCCCAAGGAGGTCTATCAATGGCTGCGGCCGGAGGCGAGACCAAGTGGGTCCTTTATGGACCACACTAATTTTGGAAGGGTGATTAGAGCACCCAGGTTACATCCTGGGCGGCGTTATGTCCGTAAACCTAAGGACAATCGCTTTCCCTTTCCTCAGGAGGTGCTTCTGGAATGGTCACAGTCCCCTAAGGTGGACGCTTCCATGACTAGGATTGCTGCACGCTCCTTGTTTTCTGCCTCTGATAGCTCCTCATTGAAGGATGCTACTGATAGACAGGTCGAGCAACTCGCCAAGTCTGAGGCTGTGGGGTCTTCATTTGCCCCTAATTTTGCCGCGGTCTGGACCCTACAAGCGATTACCTCCTGCTTGGATGGTATCTTTGATCTAGCTAGGGCCAGCCCAGAGGTCCTGGCACTCACCGACAGAGCAAGGGCTTATGCGGATTACGCCAGGACGGCAACTTTGGAAACTGCCACTCGCTCGGCTGTGGCTTCGGCCAATGCTATTGCGATTCGCAGACTGTTGTGGCTGCGTCTTTGGGACTCAGAAACCACGTCTAAGAAGATTTTGCAAAATCTTCCGTTTGCTGGTGACAGGCTCTTCGGCACCGAGCTGGACAAGCTGATAAAGGATTCTGCTGAGTCTAAGATACCGCAGAATAAGCCTAAGCCACGGTACTCCGTGAAAAGGAACCCAAAACAGTGGTCCTTTCGCCCCAGCTCGCAGTCATCAGCGGCGTCCGCTCGCACGGACCGTGGGGGCAAGCCCTCCACTCAGTGGCGCAACAAAAGTCGCCAAAAGAAGCCGGCAGGGGCTGCAGCTGCCACCCCTAAACCCGCTTCGGCATGACTCGCTCCTTCCTCCTGTCTCCCCACAGGTGGGGGGCCGCCTGTCTCTTTTCCAGGACAGTTGGCTCCTACACGTTCAAGACCAGTGGGTCCGAGACGTAGTCTCAAAAGGCTACAGGATAGAGCTGACGTCACAGCCGGCACACCGATTCCATCGGTCTGTTCCATCCCTAGACAAAGCTCAGGCTTTTCATCTGGTGTTGGAGGGACTCCGCAGAGACGGAGTGGTGGTCCCAGTACCCACGGGAGAGAGGTTCAGGGGTTTTTACTCCAACCTCTTTATTGTCCCAAAGAAGGACTGCTCTTTTCGTCCGGTTCTGGACCTCAAGTTGTTCAACCGCCACGTGTTGGTTCGGAAGTTTCGTATGGAATCCCTGCGCTCCGTGATCGCGGCTGTGTCACAGGGAGACTTCCTGGCGTCCATAGATATCCGGGACGCCTACCTTCACGTGCCCATTGCACCGGCTCATCAGCGCTGGTTGAGATTCGCAGTGGGGGAAGAACACTTCCAATTTGTGGCACTGCCATTCGGGCTAGCCTCGGCACCGCGAGTGTTCACAAAGGTGATGGCCTCAATGATGGCTCTCCTGCATGTGCAGGGACACGCCGTCATTCCCTATTTGGACGACCTGCTGGTCAGGGCGCCATCGGAAGACCTTTGTCGGGTGAGCCTGGAGGTGACCATGAAGTCTCTGGAACGGTTCGGGTGGCTTCTCAACATTCCAAAGTCGACCCTGATTCCGACCCAGTCTTTGACATATCTGGGCATGGACTTCCACACGGACTCAGCCCTGGTGTCCCTACCTCAAGCCAAACAGCTTGCGATCCAGTCAGGAGTGCAGAATGTTCTCCTGTCACCACAATCTTCCCTACGGGGGTTGATGAAGCTGGTGGGACGCATGGTAGCGGCGATAGAGGCGGTGCCTTTCGCACAGTTTCGCCTCCGTCCTCTCCAGTTGGAGATTCTTCGCCGATGGGACAAAAGGACGATTTCTCTGAATCGGCTGGTGACGCTGTCACAATCGACCAGGGACTCCCTACAGTGGTGGCTCCAACCACATCATCTGTCACGGGGCCGGTCCTTTCTAAAACCGTCATGGTTAGTGGTGACCACCGACGCCAGTCTGAAAGCTGGGGTGCGGTGTTCTTGCACCACAGGGCTCAAGGCCTCTGGACTCAGTCGGTGTCGGCATTACAGATCAATGTGCTGGAGATCAAGGCGGTCTATCTGGCGCTCCTGGCGTTTCAGAAATTCCTGTCAGGACAACCCATTCGGGTTCAGTCCGACAATGCGACGGCCGTCGCCTACATAAATCATCAGGGAGGGACCAGAAGTGCTCAGGCCCTCGCCGAAGTCCACCGCATTCTAGCCTGGGTGGAGGAAAACGGCTGCCTGATCTCCGCAGTTCACATCCCAGGGGTCGAGAACTGGGAGGCCGACTACCTGAGCAGACAGGGGATGGACGCCGGAGAGTGGTCCCTGCATCCAGACGTCTTCCGGGACATCTGCAGCAAATGGGGTACTCCGGACGTGGATCTGATGGCCTCACGGCTGAATCATCAGGTGCCGCAATACGTAGCAAGATCATGGGATCCTCAGTCTCTGGGGGCGGATGCCCTGATCCTGAGTTGGTCCAGCTTCCAGCTGCCATATGTGTTCCCGCCTCTGGCTCTGATTCCCAGGGTTCTGTGGAAAATCAGGACAGAATGCAGAGTAGCCATTCTAGTGGCTCCAGATTGGCCCAGGAGGTCCTGGTACCCGGACCTCTGGCAACTGTCAGGCGGACACCGGTGGGCTCTTCCAGAACGCGCAGATCTACTCGCGCAAGGCCCATTCTTCCACCTCAATTCCAGGGCCCTCAGATTGACTGCATGGCTCTTGAGGCCTGGTTGCTGACATCCAGGGGCTTCTCTCCTACTGTGGTTGCCACGATGAATCGGGCAAGGAAACCGGTCTCCAGGAAGATATACCACAGAACGTGGAAAATCTTTTTCTCCTGGTGTGCCTCTGGTGGACGCTCACCGTGGCCCCTGTCCATCCCGACATTGTTGGCCTTCCTACAGTCGGGTTTGGAGTTGGGATTATCCCTCGGCTCTCTGAAGGGTCAAGTATCAGCGCTTTCAGTGCTGTTTGACAGGCGCTTGGCGCTCCTCCCGAAGGTTCGTCAATTTCTGCAGGGGGTGTCTCGGGTGGTTCCGCCTTACAGACGACCTCTGGACCCTTGGGACCTCAACATGGTCCTGGCGGCACTGCAGAAACCGCCGTTTGAGCCACTGAGAGACATCTCTCTCTCTCGTCTGTCCCAGAAGGTGGTTTTTCTGGTGGCAATTACGTCTCTGAGAAGGGTCTCAGAATTGGCTGCACTTTCGTGCAAGTCACCCTTTCTGGTGGTTCACCAAGACAAGGTGGTGTTGCGCCCGCGGCCTGAATTCTTGCCAAAGGTGGTTTCAACTTTCCACCTAAACCAGGAGATTGTTCTCCCATCATTTTGCCCCGCTCCCGTTCATCAGGTTGAGCGCGACCTCCATACTCTGGATCTCGTGAGAGCTGTACGCATTTATGTGTCCAGGACCGCCTCCTTTAGGAGTTCGGATTCCTTATTTGTCCTCACGGTGGGTCGTTGTAAGGGGTCCGCGGCTTCGAAGTCGACCTTGGCCAGATGGATCAAGGCTCCCATTCAGGAGGCATACCGGTCTTCTGGTTTGCCTCTCCCGGTGGGGTTGAAGGCTCACTCTACCAGAGCTGTAGGTGCCTCATGGGCCTTGCGACATCGAGCATCTGCTCTACAGGTGTGTCAGGCGGCCACCTGGTCCAGCCTGCACACTTTCTCAAAGCACTATATGGTGCATGCCCATGCCTCTGCGGACGCAAGTTTGGGCAGGCGGGTCCTCCAGGCGGCGGTTGCCCACCTTTAAGGGGGACCGTGTATTATCCGTCTTGTTGAGGAACTCTTCCCGCCCTGGGGTATTGCTTTAGGACATCCCCATTGTCTGGGTCTCCCATTATGATGACCAGAAAAAAGAGAATTTTGTTTACGTACCGTAAATTCTTTTTTCTTTAATCATCAATGGGAGACCCAGCACCCACCCAGTTGTTCCGTTGCATGTTTGCATTTGATCTGTTCTCTGTTGAGACAGTGTTTTCCGGGTTGTTCAAACCGTCTGTGCACGGTATTCTTCCCGATGTTTCGGGTGTGGTTCATTTTTCTCCTCGCAGCTTATGGACTAAACTGAGGATGTTCCCTACGGTGGGGGTTTATAAGCGGAGGAGGCGGTGTCTACAAACTTGTAGTACCTAGTGTGACCTCCGGAGGGCGGAGCCCTAAACCCCATTGTCTGGGTCTCCCATTGATGATTAAAGAAAAAAGAATTTACGGTACGTAAACAAAATTCTCTTTTTTTTGGTTGCCGCATCATTTCTATAAAATGCAATAATGGACGATCAAAACTGCGGATCCCCCCAAAAATGGTATCATTAGAAACGTTAGCTCAAGACGCAAATAATAAGCCGTCACACAGCCCCAGATCACGAAAAATGAAAACGCTACGGGTCGCAGAACATGGCGCAAAAAGTCAGTTTTTTTTTTTTTTTCAAACTTATGAATTTTTTTTCAGCAGCTAGATACCAATAAAGGTATATATGTTGGGTGTCTACGAACTCATACCGATCCGAGGCATCACCCTGTCACGTCGGTTTTACCATATAGTGAACATGGCGACTAAAATACCCAAAAAAACAAACGTGTCATTGCACTTTTTTTGCAATTTCACTACATTTACAGTTTTTTTGCAATTTCCCTGTACAGTATATGGTAAAATAAATGATTGCATATGAAAGTACAACTCGTCCTGCAAAAAAACAAGCCATCATATGTCTATATTGATGGAAAAATAAAAAAGTTATGGCTCTTGGAAGCAGGGGATCAAAAAACGAAAATGAAAAACGAAAAATTCCTGGGTCATGAAGGGGTTAAGGGGGCTAGTTTTAGGATGGGGTGGGGGCTATATCCCAGAATGAGGGACAATGTACCAGGATGAGGGTGCTATGAGGGATATATACCCTATATAATTTGTCAGACACTGGCATTATAAGACAGACCTTATTTAACATTAAAAATTACTTTTTTTTCTTTTCCTTCACCAAATTTGGGGGTGCGTCTTATAATTAGGTGCCAAACTCTAAAAAAGGAAAGAGAAGCGCAATAGCGTCTTATCTTTTAAACTAGAAATAGGCCCGACTCTATTGCATCGGGAGTGCGGTGAAATGAACATGTGCCGTAGAAATAGCCGCTGGATAGTACAATCCTGTCTCCAGAAAGTACGCTGTTGTTGCGGGATTTATATGTTGTATATGGTGGCTCAGTGGTGAGCACAGTATATAGTGGCTCAGTAGTTAGCACTGTATATGATGGCTCAGTGGTTAGCACAGTATGTGGTGGCTCAGTGGTTAGCACTGTATATGGTGGCTCAGTGGTTAGCACTGTATATGGTGGCGCTCAGTGGTTAGCACTGTATATGGTGGCTCAGTGCTTAGCACTGTATAGTGGCTCAGTGGTTAGCACTGTATACGGTGGCTCAGTGGTTAGCACTGTATACGGTGGCTCGGTGGTTAGCACTATATATGGTGGCTCAGTGGATAGCACTGTATATGGTGGCGCAGTGGTTAGCACTGTATATGGTGGCTCAGTGGTTAGCACTGTATAGTGGCTCAGTGGTTAGCACTGTATATGATGGCTCAGTGGTTAGCACAGTATGTGGTGGCTCAGTGGTTAGCACTGTATATGGTGGCTCAGTGGTTAGCACTGTATATGGTGGCTCAGTGGTTAGCACTGTATAGTGGCTCAGTGGTTAGCATTGTATAGTGGCTCAGTTGTTAGCACTGTATACGGAGGCTCAGTGGTTAGCACTGTATACGGTGGCTCGGTGGTTAGCACTGTATATGGTGGCTCAGTGGTTAGCACTGTATGGTGGCTCAGTAGCTAGCACTGTATATGGTGGCTCGGTGGTTAGCACTGTTTATGGTGGCTCAATGGTTAGCACTATATATTGTGGCTCAGTGGTTAGCACTGTATACGGTGGCTCAGTGGATAGCACTGTATACGGTGGCTCAGTGGTTAGCACTGTATATGGTGGCTCAGTGGTTAGCACTATATATTGTGGCTCAGTGGTTAGCACTGTATACGGTGGCTCAGTGGTTAGCACTGTATAGTGGCTCAGTGGTTAGCATTGTATAGTGGCTCAGTTGTTAGCACTGTATACGGAGGCTCAGTGGTTAGCACTGTATACGGTGGCTCGGTGGTTAGCACTGTATATGGTGGCTCAGTGGTTAGCACTGTATGGTGGCTCAGTAGCTAGCACTGTATACGGTGGCTCGGTGGTTAGCACTGTTTATGGTGGCTCAGTGGATAGCACTGTATACGGTGGCTCAGTGGTTAGCACTGTATATGGTGGCTCAGTGGTTAGCACTATATATTGTGGCTCAGTGGTTAGCACTGTATACGGTGGCTCAGTGGTTAGCACTGTATAGTGGCTCAGTGGTTAGCACTGTATAGTGGCTCAGTTGTTAGCGCTGTATATGGAGGCTCAGTGGTTAGCACTGTATACGGTGGCTCGGTGGTTAGCACTGTATATGGTGGCTCAGTGGTTAGCACTGTATGGTGGCTCAGTAGCTAGCACTGTATACGGTGGCTCGGTGGTTAGCACTGTTTATGGTGGCTCAGTGGATAGCACTGTATACGGTGGCTCAGTGGTTAGCACTGTATACGGTGGCTCAGTGGTTAGTACTATATATTGTGGCTCAGTGGTTAGCACTGTATACGTTGGCTCGGTGGTTAGCACTGAATATGGTGGCTCAGTGGTTAGCACTGTATACAGTGGCTCGGTGGTTAGCACTGTATATGGTGGCTCAGTGGATAGCACTGTATACGATGGCTCAGTGGATAGCACTGTATACAGTGGCTCAGTGGTTAGTACTGTTTATAGTACCTCAGTGGTTAGCCCTGTATGATGTACGGTGGCTCAGTGATTAGCACTGTGTGGTGGCTCAGTGATTAGCACTGTGTGGTGGCTCAGTGGTTAGCACTGTATGGTGGCTCAGTGGTTAGCACTTCATGGTGGCTCAGTGGTTAGCACTGTATATAATGGCTCAGTAATTAGCACAACTTACGGTGGCTCAGTGGTTAGCACTGTACGGTGGCTCAGTGGTTAGCACTGTATACGGTGGCTCAGTTGTTAGCACTGTGTGGTGGCTCAGTGGTTAGCACTGTATACGGTGGCTCAGTGGTTAGCACTGTATGGTGTACAGTGCCTCAGTGATTAGCATTGTGTGGTGGCTCAGTTGTTAACACTGTATGGTGGCTCAGTGGTGAGTGCTTTACTGCGGCCCAGTGGTTAGCACTGTACAGTGGCTCAGTGGTTAGCACTGTATGGTGGCTCAGTGGTTAGCACAGTTCAGTGGGTCAATTGTTAACACTGTGTACATTAGCTCAGTCGTTAGCACTGTACGGTGGCTCAGTGGGTTCCTCTTTTTCCTCATTCTCGTCCTCTGGCCTCTGTTTCTTCAGCCTCCTCTTGCCTGTGTTTCCTCAGCCTCCTCCTCTGGCCTCTCTTTCCTCATTCTCCTCCTCTGGCCTCTTTTTCCTCATTCTCCTCCTCTGGCCCCTCTTTCCTCAGCCTCCTCTTCTGGCCTCTCTTTCCTCAGCCTGCTCCTCTGGCCTCTCTTTCCTCAGCCTCCTCCTCTGGCCTCTGTTTCCTGATTGTCCTATTCCTCTGGCCTCTCCTCCGTTTGGCAGCTCCCTAGCCTCCTATCCTCTCTTCCCTGGCCTCCTACTCTCTGGCCTCCCTTTTCTCTCTTCCCTGGCCTCTCCTCCTTCTGTCCTCTCTGGCCTCCATTCTCTCAGCCTCTCTTTCCCCTCCTGTGGCCCCCCTGTGGCCTCCTCTTCTCCCTGGCCTCCCTTTCCTCTCCTCCTTCTCTGGCATCTCCTCACCTTCGGCAGCTCCCTCAGCGTCCCATCCTCTCTTTCCTGGTTGCCTCCTCTCTGACCTCCCTTTCCTCTCCTCCTTGGCCTCTCGTCCTTCTGTCCTTTCTGGCCTCCATTCCTTAGCCTCCCTTTCCTTTCCCGTGGCCTCCCTTTCCTCTCCTCCTCCTTCTCTGGCGTCTCCTCACCTTCGGCAGCTCCGTCATCTTCCCATCCTCTCTTCCCTGGCCTCCTCCTCTTTGGCCTCCCTTTCTTCTCCTCCCTGGTCTCTCCTCCTTTTGTCCTCTCTGGCCTCCATTCCCTCAGCCTCCCTTACCTTTCCCGTGGCCTCCCTTTCCTCTCCTCCTCCTTCTCTGGCGTCTCCTCACCTTCGGCAGCTCCGTCAGCTTCCCATCCTCTCTTCCCTGGCCTCCTCCTCTTTGGCCTCCCTTTCTTCTCCTCCCTGGTCTCTCCTCCCTCTGTCCTCTCTGGCCTCCATTCCCTCAGTCTCTCTTTCCTTTCCTGTGGCCTCCTCTTTTCCGTGGCATCCCTTTCCTCTCCTCCTCCTTCTCTGACGTCTCCTCACCTTCAGCAGCTCCCTCAGCCTCCTATCTTCTCTTCCCTGGCCTCCTCCTCTCTGGCCTCTAGTCCTTCTGTCCTCTATTTACTCATCCTCTCTTTCCTCTCCTGTTGCCTCCACTCTGGCCTTCTCTCCTCCCTGGCCTCTCTTTACTCTCCTTCTCTGGCCTCTCCTCACCTGCGGCACCTCCCTCAGCCTCCCATCCTCTCTTCCCTGCCCTTTTTCTCTCTGGCCTCCCTTTTCTCTCTCCTTCTGTCCTCTCTGGCCTCCATTCCCTCAGCCTCTATTTCCTTTCCTGTGGGCTCCTCTCCTCCTTGGCCTCCCTTTCCTGTCCTCCCAGGCTTCTTCTCCCTGGCCTCTATTTCCTGTCCTCCCTGGTTGTTCGTCCCTGGTCTCCTCTTGTCCCTGGCCTCCCTTTCCCGACCTCCCTGGCCTCCTGTCCTCCCTGGGCCTCCTCTCCTCCCTGGGCCTCCTCTCCTCAATGGCCTCCTCTCCTTCCTGGGCCTCCTCTCCTCCCTGTCCTCCCTGGGCCTCCTCTCCTCCCTGGCCTCCTGTCCTTCCTGGGCCTCCTGTCCTCTTTGAGCCTCCTCTCCTCTCTGGGCCTCCTCTCCTCTCTGTGCTCACCTTACCTTGTGCAGCTCCCTGAGCTGGTAGAAGTCCAGGAGCGGTTCCTCCATGCCGCAGCTGTGATCAATACGATGTGCAGGGGGCGGTTCCAGCAGGATGGACTGCAGTATGGAGCCGCCGGCCCCTGTCACCACACACGGGCATCGGAGGGGTGAGGAGAGCGCAGAGAGGACAGAGCGGCGGGTCGGCAGCAGAGTGAAGATCATCGGCTGGAGGCGGCGGCGGGGAAGACGATGGTCCGGTGGTAAGTATGGCAGGCAGAGTGCATGGGGGTATGAGTGAGGTTATGAATGTGGAGGATGCTGAGTGAGGAGGGGGGCGCAAGGAGAGTGGAAGGGGGACATGTGTGTGTGGATGTGGCAACTGAGGGGTGTGTGTATCATGAGAAGTGTAGTGTCGAAGGGTGTGTGGAGGAGTGGGGAGTGTGACCGGAGTGTGTGTAGGGCCGCAGCTTGTACCTATGGCGGGAGTGGGGCTTTGGACGCCCCGTTCCCGGCAGCGGGCAGCCATATTGGAGCACCCAGAGTGGGTGTACAGGCAACTTCAGCAGGATGTGACGTAGCATACTGTTACATCCTGACAGAAGTAGCCTTAGGGTTTTATTATAATAGATGTGAAGAGGCTAGATCTAACTAACCACTCACCTGAGGTGGTTGTGTAGCACACAACCAGCGTCAAAGTATAAAAAATGGCTGCCGCAAGGTCCACACCTCAAACACTGTCCATCCCGGCATTTTTGAATCACGATAATCAGGTGTGGCTTATAAAGCGAAAAATATGGTGTGTGTATATACACTGTGTTCCAAATTAGAGGGGCGGGAGGTGTGTGGGAAAGACTGAAAACACCGTGGAATAGGGCAGCAGGGGAGGCCAGGTCTCTGTGATGCCAAGGAATGAGAGTTTATTAGAAATAAAGAGTTTGTGGATGTGTGTGAGTTTACTACAGACTGAGCGGGCATTCCAGAGTGCGCCTCGCAGGGAGATTGGGGGAGCAGGGGCTGGGAGGATGGGTCTAAGGTTGGTGACGTTGTGAGGGAGGGTGATGGTGAGGTTGCGAGGGTTGGTGGTAGGTTGTGGGGGTGGAGTGTAGGTGACGGTGGGAATGTGGTGGGGGGGGCCGGGATTAGGGGAAATGTCGCCAGCGAGTAGAAGGAGCAGGGAGAGGATTAGCAGGTGAGAGCACGAGAGTTTACGTGGTGGGCATGCCTGTTTGGAGATGGAGGATTGAAAGTGAAGGAATAATTCGGAGAAATGAGTGAGGTGGTTAGGTAGGATGGAGGGTGAGAGAAGTACTTTGTTGCTGGGTGATGGGATGAGCGGGGGTAGCAGGAAGTGGAGGAGGATGGGAGTGAGAGTGCAAAGGAGCGGAAACATTGTGGATGGTGGGTGGGGCAGGGGTTACAGGGGTCGGACGCAGCAGGGGTCAGGTGCAGGGGGAAAGAGAGCTGTAGTGGTGGATGAGTGGTCAGTGGTGAAGAGCAGTCCGGGGTGGGATGCCACCAAGGGATGAACTACAGTCCAGGGGAGATGTGGCTGGGGATGAGATCGAGCAGTCCAGGACAAGATGGTGGCGCCGAGGACGAGGTGATGCAGCCAGTATGTGGAGGAATAGTAGTCAGGAGAAGGTAAGATGGCTAGGGAGGATGGGTGGAGAGATGACTAGTTCCTTACTTGTTGGAGGGATTTAAGGAGTTAATATGAAATGAAGTAGTAAGGGGTGGTAGTGAATAGAAGAGAAACATTGTGGTGGCTTTCTATTCCTTTACAAAATTGAAGAAAAGGTGGCACTCACCGAATTGTGCAAAGATGGTCTTTTATTCCATGGCTTCAGGAATGGACAAGGTACAGGGAAGGGGCCACGGGGGGCCAGCGGACTACGACGCCGTTTCGCAACCGGTGTTGCTTCTACGGGTCCAGGTGATACCTGTAAATTTTGTTTACTTTTCTGGTGCTTTGGCTGTGCACCACTGAAGGGGAACTTGCCTTAACGGGAGGACATCTCGGACTTGACATCTGGTACCGCTTAGTGCCCTGACTACCTTTTACTCAATTTTCTATTCCTTTACCTGCCAGTCTTTTCCAGTCTATTTCTAAGTATTGTACTTAGAAAATGTAGTTTGAAAGATACATGGATCAGACAAGTCTGGATCAGACTTGTGGTTCTGAATATATCTGCAGCTAAGATGAATCAGGTGTGGATGAGGGATGGGTGGGTATGAACTGACTACATACTCAGAGTTAGACAATGGTAATAAAAAGTAGGGAGGGCTTGGAGTAGCCACTCCAAGTCATGGAAGAGTAATCATGAGGAATGAGAAAAAGCAAAGACATGATAGGTAAGAAAATATAAACATATATAAAGATTAAATGCACAGTACACAGACAGTCAGAGTCCAGGAAAGCTGAGTAGATCACAATTAAGTCAAACTTGCACACTATTCCTCTTCTGATGCATGAAAGGAAAAGTCCTTCCATTTAGACATATATAGCAGGCAGGTAGCAAAGGCCTATTTGTTAAGTTCTTAATGAATGAGAGACAGGCCCTTATATTTCAGGGGTTCATATAATAAGAATTTTTGGTATGATGAAGGGCACGTGGGTGCTAAAGGTATTTTTAACTTGTTGACTGAAAGGAGGAAGTGTTTTATTGTAAGTATTGGAACGAAAATTTTCCTAGCTCAGGAAATTCCGTGCTTAGGGAAGCAAATGAGAGGAAGGTGCCATCCCACATCAGGTCCCCGCGTCTAACCATGGGTGTAGGTTGAAATTAGTGATGTGAAAGGGTAATTCCCTCAGACCAATCAGCCCAGAGAGAAATCCAAGCGTCCATCACACTACGCCACAGGGTCAGGGTAGCCTGTAGGGGTAGGAGAGGCGCAGCTAATCCCGTAGGCTTAAGTGATTCAGCCTCAAGAAGAGAACGTAGGGAGGACCCGTCAAGATAGTGGGATTCTATGTGCATCCAGCCAGTCATCTCAGTTGGCGGGGACCACCACTTCTTAGCAGTCTCGAGGTGCGCGGCCTTATAGTAGTTAGTAATATTGGGGACCCCCATACCACCTTCTGAGAAAAGGAGGTACATGATTTTCCCCCAAAACCCGGAATTTCTTGCTCGCACAGATGTACCTATTGGTTAAGGTCTGAAGTTTATGAAGGAATCTGGGGCTGATAACAACAGGAAGAGCTCTGAACATATATAAGATTTTAGGAAGCATAAACATTTTAAATGCGCGTATACGGGCAATCCATGACATATTCGTCAGAGGGTGTTTTAGAATATCCTCCGCCAGAGCTGCGCACAATGTCTCCAGGTTAGAGGCAACCAACTTATGGGAGCCCGAGAGGGTGATTCCTAAATATGGGTTTCCCTGCTGCATCCAAATAAATGGAAATTCCCTCTCCAGATGCACCCGAACCTGCATCCAATGGGAAAGAATAGAGATTTACTTGCGTTAAGCTTATAGAAGGAGGCCAGTGAGAACGTGTGCAGAACTGACATGGTCTCCTTCAGTGAGGACTCCAGGTCCATGCAGGCAAGGATAATGTCATCTGCGTAAAGACCAATGACGTGGCGCTGAGAACCCAAGTGGAAGCCCACAATGCGCCCGTTAGTACGAATGGATTCTGCAAGAGGTTCAATCATTAAAGAAAAAATTAACGGAGACAGGGGACAGCTCCGGCGGGTCCCGTCAGTTATCAAAAAGGGGGCCAATAGGAAACCAGAGGATAGAACTTGCACATTTGGATTTGAATAGAGTGGCAGGACTGCCGACAGGAATGGACCTTCAAACCCTAATTTTGCCATGACAGTGGCGCGGTATCCCCAGTGCACCCAATCAAACGCTTTTTCCTCGTCTGGAAACAGGAATGCACGGGAAACCCCCGCCCCCTCCATAGCTCCAAGAATGTCCAACATGCGATGAGTGCCATACCCGGCATGTCTTCCAGAGACGAAACCCACCTGGTCCGGATGGACCAGAGAGGGAGTAATGCGGAGCAACCTAGCTGTGAGGAGTTTGGAATAAATCTTCACGTCACAATTCAAAAGGGAAATGGGGCAGTAGCTGCCAGGGCCATCTTTAGGCTTACCCAGCTTTGGGATTGTAATTATTGTGGCTTGGAGGGCAGGGGCAGGCAAGGAGCTTGAGAGCTGCCAAGAGGAGAAGGTGCAAAGGAAGTAGGGAGCTAGGATATGGGATAATTTCTTATAATATACATTAGGGAACCCGTCTGGGCCTGGGGCCGAGTGGAGTTTGGTAAGTTTAATGGTTTGGGCTATTTCAGATAGACCAAAGGGGGCATTCAGGTAGTCCAGTTGTTCCTGGGATACTTTTGGAAGGGAAATCGAGTCTAAGAAAGAGTTAATTAGGTCAGGGGTAGGAGAGGGGGTGGTGCTATCGTCTTTAAGATTGTAGAGTTTAGAGTAATATGATGCAAAAGCATCTGCTATCAGGACCGGGTTCCCACTGGAACGCCGGAGTGGTCACGTAAAGAGTCTATACAGGCCAGGGCCTCTCTTCACTTGACCCTCTTAGGAAGGAGTGAGCCTGCTCTGTCCCCTCTCGCATGGAAGGAAATCTTAACCTTCCTCAAATTTTTCTCGTGTAGTTCAAGTAAAAATGATCTCAACCACATACGAACAAGAAAAAGCTGATTTGCGACTGAGACAGAAGGCGCTGATTTGTTCAGAAGCTCTAGTTGGTGCAAGGAATCCAACAAAACCGCCCTGGTACGTTTCTTATCTTTTTTGATCTGAGACACCTTTTCAATAAAAAGACCTCTGGAATAAGCCTTATGGGCTTCCCACAAGGACTCGCCTCCCAACCTCTCCATTGTCATTGAAGGAGAAGAAATCCGTCAAGTATTTTTTAAGTGGCTGGGTTTAATTTCCACTGCCACGGGGGTCGAGGCTGGCACACCACGGAGATCTCCAGGCTTACTGGCGCGTGGTTTGACCAAGATAGCAGAACTATCTCCGCTGAGACACAATTGAGTAACTGACCGCTATCTACAAGGAAGAAGTCAATTCTTGAATAAGACTTGTGTCTGCAGGAAAAGTGAGAGTAGTCCCTCTCCTCTTTGCATAAAAGGCTAATATGTTTCCTCTACACAGTATGCAAATAGAGTCTGTGGAGCCTTGGTTAGGAGTCTCAAACACAGGACTAGCCATATATCCCTCCAGGGAAGGACCCAGCCAAGGGTCCTTCCCTGGAGGGATATATGGCTAGTCCTGTGTTTGAGACTCCTAACCGAGGCTCCACAGACTCTATTTGCATATTCATATTTCCCAGGGGGCAATGTGCTAGGAATTCACTGTGTTTGAGCGCTTTAGCCAGCTGCCCGCAGTGTTTTCTTGGACTGGTCTCCCTGAGATCAGTGAATACTTTGCAATCTTGGCCTTGATCCCACCTAGCCAGAATCCTACTCCACACTGATGAGGGGCAACACCCTGAAACAGCTGTATGTGGATGGATACCTGGCCTTGGTATTCCCTTGTCATATCTGTAAACTTGTAAAAGAGTTGGATATTGACTTAAAGGGCCACTTCATTTGGTGGATATGGTCTTCTCCGCAAGGAGCCACCCCTTGGCTGGGTCCTTCCCTGGAGGGATATATGGCTAGTCCTGATATTTTAATATTGCGGGTGTCACAATGGTGGGATCACCAGTTACACAGATATATTAAACGTGTAAACAGAAGAAAAGTGCTGTGTATGAACAACTGGGATCAGGCCAGAGTATTGGTGAAAAAATATATAAAGTCAATTTATTCAAGTTTTCATTACAAACAAGTGCATACAAGTAACTTGTATGCACTTGTTTGTAATGAAAACTTGAATAAATTGACTTTATATATTTTTTCACCAATACTCTGGCCTGATCCCAGTTGTTCATACACAGCACTTTTCTTCTGTTTACATATATGGCTAGTCCTGTGATTGAGACTCCTAACCGAGGCTCCACAGACTCTATTTGCATATTCATATTTTTCTGATCATCATAATGGGAGACCCAGACAATGGGGTTTAGGGCTCTGCCCTCCGGAGGCCACACTAGGTACTACAAGTTTGTAGACACCGCCCCCTCCGCTTATAAACCCCCACCGCAGGGAACATCCTCAGTTTTAAACTTAGTGTGCTCGGAGAATCACGCTTTGCTTGCACTTCACGGCATTCTCACAGCTTACGTGATGGCGTATGAAGACAAGGTAAAATGGTCCCGGTCGGGACCTTCGGCAGTCTCCCTGCTCACCCTTGTGGAACACGCAGGTGGAGGTACCGGAGGGCCTAGGGCCTGGACACTACGTGTCCCCCCGGTACGCTGTCGCGCTCCTTTCCATCCCTCCCTGGGGGGCTCTGGAAGGTGGGAGATAGGAGCCTCGCACAGCTCCGCTCTGTCCGAGGCCTCCCTAAATGGTGCTTACAGACCGGACTGGAGCCAGCCCAGTCCGAGGCCTCCCTAAATGGTGCTTACAGACCGGACTGGTGCTGAAACCCTCGTCCGAGGCCTCCCTAAATGGTGCTTACAGACCGGACCGGCACTGAGGCACGGTGTGTCTCCGGTGTGCCTGGGGGTAGTGTCTGACACTTTATGTGTTCTGGCACTCAGACCGCGCGCTACCCTCGGGTCCGCGGTTCTGGCGGTGTACCCTGTGCTGGGGTCACCCTGGCTGACCGCCCTGTGTTTTCACAGGGGCTGAGGCTGTAGATTGCAGGTGTTTTGTTTTACATGCAGTCTAAGTATTGTACTATCACAATACTTCCCGCGCTGCGGGCTCCGGCGCCTACATTACTGAGGCTGCCTGAGGAGATGTGAAGCAGCCCTGGTGGTGATGTCATCGAGGGCGTGCGTGTGTGCTTCCCGCGTATTTTCTGCGCCGCCCACAGCTTGTCTGTCGGCGGCCATCTTTTCCCCTCACTTCCCGGCTGGGATCTGACTGCAGCACAGGTCTGCACTCCAAAAGGGGAGACCGGAAACTTCGTGGAGGCCACACACGCACACCGCTTCCTCCCACCGCTTTACAGCGGTCGGTAAGCCACTGGGATCCCCGGTTTTTGTCTGTATAGATTGGCTTATTTGCCCCTGCTGTGGGAATGTCCTCAGCTGGAAAACGTGCTGCTAAGGCGGCCAGCACCACCACTGCCTGTGCTACATGCAACGGGACGCTGGTTGAGGGGTCCTGCAATAACTGCGGACGCCCAGAGGCCCGGACTGATACTGCTGAGACAGCAGCTCCGGTGCTTTACCCTGAGGTTCAGGTGATCCCAGGGCCATGGGAAACGCAGAATAAGATTAATGAATCTCTGTTGTCCCAGTTGTCCTCCATGTCGCAATCCCTGGAGGCACTTAATAGGAGACTGGACAGCCCAGCTACTCCTTCCAGTTACCCCCGGGTGTCTCCTTCTTCTGTTGTGAGACCCCTTAAGCGGACTCGTCGTGAGGATTCACCCGAGCTCCAGGCTCTCTCTGAGGAGGAGCGTCCCTCTGATGGTGATGAGGATGATGGGGGTTCCATACTCGGGTCTGTGTCAGAACCACCAGACGGGGTAGAGGATCTGGTGTCCTCCATCAACGAGACTTTACGTCTCGTGACACCCCCTGAGGAGGTGGACGTGCACCCGAAGGAGGTCTATCAATGGCTACGGCCAGAGGCTAGACCAAGTGGCTCCTTTATGGACCACACTAACTTTGGAAGGGTGGTCAGAGCACCCAGGTTACATCCTGGGCGGCGTTATGTCCGCAAAGTTAAGGACAATCGCTTCCCCTTTCCCCAGGAGGTGCTTCAGGAGTGGTCGCAGTCCCCGAAGGTGGACGCTTCCATGACCAGGATTGCTGCACGCTCCCTTTTCTCTGCCTCTGATAGCTCCTCGTTGAAGGATGCGACAGATAGACAGGTCGAACAACTCGCCAAGTCTTCTTATGAGGCTGTGGGGTCTTCATTTGCCCCTAATTTTGCCACGGTCTGGACCCTGCAAGCGATTACCTCCTGCTTGGATGGCATCACTGAACTGGCAGGGTCCAGTTCTGAGGTCCTGGCGCTTACTGATAGGGCAAAGGCCTATGCAGATTACGCCAGGACGGCAACATTGGAAACTGCCACCCGCTCCGCTGTGGCTTCGGCCAACGCTATAGCGATCCGCAGGTTGTTGTGGCTGCGTCTTTGGGACTCAGATGCCACGTCTAAGAAGATTTGCAAAATCTTCCGTTCTCTGGTGACAGGCTTTTTGGCACCGAGCTGGACAAGCTGATAAAGGATTCTGCTGAGTCTAAGATCCCGCAGAATAAACCTAAGCCACGGTATACCGTTAAAAGGAACCCAAAACAGTGGTCCTTTCGTTCCAGCTCACAGTCATCGGCAGCGTCTGCTTGCGCGGACCGAGGGGGCAAGCCCACTACTCAGTGGCGCCCCAAGGGTCGCCAAAAGAAGCCAACGGGGGCAGCAGCTGCCACCCCCAAACCCACTTCCGCATGACTCGCTCTCTCGTCCTGCCTCCCCACAGGTGGGGGGTCGCCTGTTCCTTTTTCAGGACAGTTGGCTTCTCCACGTCCAAGACAAGTGGGTCCGAGACGTAGTCTCGCGAGGCTACAGGATAGAGCTGACGTCGCAGCCGGCACACCGATTCCATCGGTCTGTTCCTTCTCCGGAAAAGGCTCAGGCTTTTCACCTGGTGTTGGAGGGGCTCCGCAGAGACGGAGTAGTGGTCCCAGTGCCCTCTGGGGAGAGGTTCCGGGGTTTTTACTCCAACCTCTTTATCGTCCCAAAGAAGGACGGCTCTTTTCGCCCGGTTTTGGACCTCAAGTTGTTCAACCGTCATGTGTTGGTTCGGAAGTTCCGCATGGAATCCCTGCGCTCCGTGATCGCGGCTGTGTCACAGGGAGACTTCCTGGCGTCCATAGATATCCGAGACGCTTACCTTCACGTGCCCATTGCACCGGCTCATCAGCGCTGGTTACGATTCGCAGTGGGGGACGAACACTTCCAGTTCGTGGCACTACCCTTCGGGTTGGCCTCAGCTCCGCGGGTGTTCACGAAGGTGATGGCCTCTATGATGGCTCTCCTGCATGTGCAGGGACACGCCGTCATACCTTATTTAGACGACCTGCTGGTCAGGGCGCCATCGGAACACCTTTGTCGGGAGAGTTTGGAGGTAACCATGAAGTCTCTGGAACAGTTTGGGTGGCTTCTCAATGTCCAGAAATCAACCCTGGTTCCGACCCAGTCACTGACGTATCTGGGCATGGACTTCCACACAGACTCAGCTCTGGTGTCTCTGCCACGAGCCAAGCAGCTGGCTATTCAATCAGGAGTGCAAGATGTCCTCCTGTCACCACAATCATCCCTACGGGTCTTGATGAAGCTGGTGGGCCGCATGGTAGCTGCGATAGAGGCGGTGCCTTTCGCACAATTTCGCCTCCGTCCTCTCCAGCTGGAGATTCTCCGCAGATGGGACAAGAGGACGTCCTCTCTGGATCGGTTGGTGGTCCTTTCCCAACCGACCAGGGATTCCCTGCAGTGGTGGCTCCAGCCACGTCACTTGTCACGGGGCCGGTCTTTCCTCAAACCGTCATGGTTAGTGGTGACCACCGACGCCAGTCTGAAGGGCTGGGGTGCGGTGTTCTTACACCACAGGGCTCAAGGACTCTGGACTCAGTCGGAGTCGACGTTGCAGATCAACGTGCTGGAGATCAAGGCGGTCTATCTGGCGCTCCTGGCGTTTCAGAAGTTCCTGTCAGGACAGCCCATCCGGGTTCAGACCGACAATGCGACGGCCGTCGCGTATATAAACCATCAGGGAGGGACCAGAAGTGCTCAGGCCCTCACCGAAGTCCACCGCATTCTATCTTGGGTGGAGGACAACGACTGCCTGATCTCCGCAGTTCACATCCCAGGGGTCGAGAACTGGGAGGCCGACTACCTGAGCCGGCAGGGGATGGACGCCGGAGAGTGGTCTCTTCATCCAGACGTCTTCCGGGACATCTGCAGCAAATGGGGCACTCCGGACGTGGATCTGATGGCCTCACGGCTGAATCATCAGGTGCCGCAATACATGGCAAGATCGTGGGATCCTCAGTCTCTGGGGGCAGATGCCCTGATCCTGAGTTGGTCCAGCTTCCATCTACCATATGTGTTCCCGCCTCTGGCTCTGATTCCCAGGGTCCTGTGGAAAATCAGGACGGAATGCAGAGTAGCCATTCTAGTGGCACCAGATTGGCCCAGGAGGTCCTGGTATCCGGACCTGTGGCAACTGTCAGGCGGACACAGGTGGGCTCTGCCAGAACGCGCAGATCTTCTCGCGCAAGGCCCATTCTTCCATCTCAATTCCAGGGCCCTCAGATTGACTGCATGGCTCTTGAGGCCTGGCTACTAACATCCAGAGGCTTCTCTCCCACGGTGGTTGCCACTATGAATCGGGCCAGGAAGCCCGTATCTAGGAAGATATACCACAGAACGTGGAAAATCTTTTTCACCTGGTGTGCCTCGGGTGGAAGGTCCCCGTGGCCCTTGTCCGTCCCGACGTTGTTGGCTTTCCTACAGTCGGGTTTGGAGTTGGGTTTATCCCTCAGTTCCCTGAAGGGTCAAGTGTCAGCTCTTTCAGTGCTGTTTGACAGGCGCTTGGCGCTCCTCCCGAAGGTCCGTCAATTTCTGCAGGGAGTGTCTCGGGTGGTCCCGCCCTACAGGCGACCTCTGGACCCTTGGGATCTTAACATGGTCCTGGCGGCACTGCAGAAACCGCCGTTTGAGCCACTGAGAGACATTTCCCTCTCTCGTTTGTCCCAGAAGGTAGTCTTTCTGGTGGCGATTACGTCTCTGAGAAGGGTCTCAGAATTGGCTGCACTTTCGTGCAAGTCTCCTTTTCTGGTGGTTCACCAAGACAAGGTGGTGTTGCGCCCGCGGCCAGAATTCTTGCCAAAGGTGGTTTCCTCTTTCCACCTGAACCAGGAGATTGTTCTCCCTTCATTTTGTCCCGCTCCCGTTCATCAGGTTGAGCGCGACCTCCATACTCTGGATCTCGTGAGGGCTGTACGCATTTATGTGTCCAGGACTGCCTCCTTCCGGAGTTCGGATTCATTGTTTATCCTTACGGCGGGTCGCTGTAAGGGGTCCGCGGCGTCAAAGTCAACCTTGGCCAGATGGATCAAGGCTCCCATTCAAGAGGCTTACCAGTCTTCTGGTTTGTCTCTCCCGGTGGGATTGAAGGCGCATTCGACCAGAGCTGTCGGTGCCTCCTGGGCTTTGCGACATCGCGCTTCTGCTCTACAGGTGTGTCAGGCGGCCACTTGGTCCAGCCTGCACACTTTCTCTAAGCACTATATGGTGCATGCCCATGCCTCTGCGGATGCAAGTTTGGGCAGGCGGGTCCTCCAGGCGGCGGTTGCCCACCTTTGAGGGGGACCATGTGTTATCCGTCTTTTGAGGAACTCTTCCCGCCCTGGGGTATTGCTTTAGGACATCCCCATTGTCTGGGTCTCCCATTATGATGATCAGAAAAAAGAGAATTTTGTTTACGTACCGTAAATTCTTTTTTCTTGAATCATCAATGGGAGACCCAGCACCCACCCAGTTGTTCTGTTGCATGTTTTGCATTTGATCTGTTCCCTGTTGGGACAGTTTTTTTCCGGGTTGTTGGACCGTCTGTGCACGGTTTCTTTCCCGATGTTTCGGGTGTGGTTTATTTGTCTCCTCGCAGCTTATGGACCAAACTGAGGATGTTCCCTGCGGTGGGGGTTTTGCGGAGGGGGCGGTGTCTACAAACTTGTAGTACCTAGTGTGGCCTCCGGAGGGCAGAGCCCTAAACCCCATTGTCTGGGTCTCCCATTGATGATTCAAGAAAAAAGAATTTACGGTACGTAAACAAAATTCTCTTTTCCCAGGGGGCAATGTGCCTAGGAATTCACTGTGTTTGAGCGCTTTAGCCAGCTGCCCGCAGTGTTTTCTTGGACTGGTCTCCCTGAGATCAGTGAATACTTTGCAATCCTCTACACAGTAGGCTTAGTAGAGCAATCTAAATCTGGCGATGGTAAGATATTAAAATCTCTGCACATAATCAGTCTACCCTCAGGCCACCCCTCCAGACAGTGCAATACAGATCTAATAAACTTTGTAGGGGAAAAGTTCAGAGCATATAGGTTAACAATAGTATATCTGGATCCATGAATGGAGCAAGACACGATAATAAAGCGACCACCCGGGTCACTATACTCTTTAAAAAGGAGGAAAGCAATCAAATTTTTTACAAAAATGCAAACCCCAGCAGATTTGGAAGTACTATTGGCGAAAAATGCTATAGGAAACATGCGAGGTCCGAGCCTCCCTCCACACCAGAGACCTTTTGAATGGCCAATTCAACCCATTCACATTCAGAGAAACAATTCTCACTGACATAGTATATGTAACCGTAAAACTAGGAATACATTTGCGAAGTCAGACATTCTCAGAGGAATAGGAAGGGTAGCAGGAAGAAAAAGGTTACAAACAAGACATACAAAAACCAACACGCATGTAAACATAAAAGGCAGAGATATATACCATTCTGCAAACCGGGCAAAGACACTTGTGTCCAGGGACCCCCAGAGGCTTAAAAGCACCTATGGGGAAAGTGCCAAAAATACGTAATCAACAAACAGGGGGAAAATTCCCACAGACAAGGCCTCCAAAAAGAAGAAAAAAGTGACCGTGCAGCGTAGCCAAGAGTAGGATTAGCAATTTCCTCTGTGATGAGGCACGTGCGGCATTATCTAACACTGGAGGGGAAAGCTTCCATTCACGCAAAGGCAAATCTAGCTTTTTAGGGGAGTGGAACTCGTATCTTGTGTTGTCATAGGTGAACCGGACTTTAACTATGAAGCCCCAGCTGTATGGTACGTCATGCTCCCTCAAGACCTTGCACATCGGGGCAAATTCCCTCCATCTGGCTAATGTACCCACAGACAAATCAGGAAATACCGCAATATTGGAGTAAAGGTCAGGCAGGTACGGGGAGCCTTCACTTCAAAGCCCACAGAAAATCATCCTTAGTTCTGTAGGTGTGCAAGCAGGCGAGAACGTCCCTTGGTAGATCCTTATTAACATGAACAGGTTTGGGGACCCTATGTATTCTAGCTATATCCAGAGAGGCAGTATGAGTGCCAGGCAGAGCTGCAGCAAGAAAGCGTGTAAAGAAGGGTGTCAGTTCTGAGTCACAGTCTCTGGGTTCCCATGTAGCCGTACATTGCACCTACAGGACCTGTCCTCCAGATCCCACAGCTTTAGCTGGTGGGACTCCACCCTCTCCTCCATGGCAGAGAAACTGTTGGCTAGTTTGTTGTGAGCAGTGGCATATTCAGCCATTTTACGCTCAATATGATCTGTGCGGTCTCCCAGAGTGTGCACATTCTGCCTGATCTCTCCCAAGATACCTTTAAAGTCTTCATGAATGGTTTTACGCAGCGAGGACAGCAGCCTTTCCATGGTCACAGCTGTGAGAGGGATCCCCTCCTCCTCCACATTGCTCACCTCTCTGGTGCCCTTGGAGGAGTGGGAGAATGCAGAGCAGGAGTGGGATGATGGCGCTATCTTGGATTGCTGCGCTCCCTCCCTACTGAAGAAGTCTGTCATTTTGGGCGACGGGTCAACTTTTTTCCGGTTCCCCGAGGCATGGTACCCTGTCCTGGAGGTATCCGAAGATAACAGGCTCTGCTCCAGTCTGTGTGTGCCACGTTATGTTATTGAAAAGGCCCAGGTCTGCAGGAGCTCCCCGCTCAAGCGGCCGGTGCCATGATCTGCCAGACCATGCCCCCATTCAGTGACTTGTTAATCTCCTCCGTAACTCCTGGGTCAGTCAGTAGACCAACATTAAGGCACCAGTTGCTCGGGGGTTGATACGACTCCCTAAGGTGACCTCAAGAGTCACCGGGGCATGGTCGGACCAGGTGATCAGTCCAATTTCTGCACAGGCCGCAAGAGTGTTGTCATCCACCAGGAATTAGTCTATCCTGGAATATGACCTGTGTGAGAATTAGGAGTAATCCCTCTCAGACGCATGTAGGTATCTCAACAGGTCATGTAGATGTAGTTTACGACATACAAGACCTAAGTCTCGTCTTCCCATCCCCCACCGAGGCGTCTCCAGGGAACAGTCCAGGAGCCTATCCGGAACTAGATTGAAATCTCTGCATATTATTTTTAACCCCTGGGTCTTGTCTAGGACTTTCTCCAGAAAGACACGAAGAAATTTAACCTGCAATTCATTCGGTGCATATACATTAGCTAACATTACTACAACACCTGCAAGGGAACAAGTCAATATAACATATCTACCTGCCGGGTCCATAATTAAACTTATTAATTGGAAGGATACCGAGTTCCTAACCAAGACACACACTCCAGCCTTCTTCTTCGAGTAATTAGCATGATACGTATTGGGAAAGAGGCGATGACTTAATCTAGGATTGTCCTCTGCAAGTAGCTGTGTCTCTTGGACGCAGACAATGTCCGCTTTAGAGTTTGTCGCCTCTCTCCAGAAGAGCGATCGTTTTGCTGGGGAATTCAAACCCCTGACAATAAATGAAAGTACTTATACACTCATTATACCATGTAATATTTCTATGACCCCACTTTAGGTGGGCTATGGCACCAGGATGGATTACGAGCACAGGGGAGGAGGGGGCAGAAGATCTAAGGGGGCTTTGAGGGGGGGAGTAGGGAACAAGAAGCACATACGTAAACCTGAGTAAGGCCGAAGCCAATGTGGGGGGGTGAGTCCGCCGTCCCGCTAAAACAGCGCGAGAAGACCACCATAACTGGTAGGTCCTACAGGCAGTGAAAAAAAAAATAAAATCAAGATTCTCCAAAAGGGAACCGGGGTCTCCCTCAATCACTTTGCGAGTGTCTGTTGGGAGAGTCCTTGAGAGACCCTATCCAGACCTAAATTGTCATATCTTGGCATTCAGCCGACCCTCTCCCAGTCTGCTTTGACTGTGTTGCCGTTGCCACGACAGCCCGATTGAGGAAGAATTTTGTCGAATTCGGAGATGAGGTTCCAAGACTTAAGGGCTTTCCCTAGTTGTCTGGGAGAGTGAAAAATGTGACTTGTCCCTTTATAGCGGAACTTAACTTTTCACTGGGAACCCTCAGCTGTACATTATGCCCTTCTCTCTTAGTATCCTGCAGTGTGGGGCAAACTCCCTCCTTCTGGCAAGGGTCCCTGGGGAGAGATCCGGGTACACAGCGATCTCCATGTAAGGAGCAGGGAGGGTAGGGTTCTTTCTCATTGCTTGGAGTACGAGGTCTTTGAATTTGGAGGTAGATAAGTAAATCAACACATCCCTGGGCAGAGATTTATTAAAATGAGCAGGCTTAGGGATCCTGTAAAAGGTGCAAACTCCAGTTCTCCAATAGGACCATCAGTTAGGACTTGCTGTAAAAAAGAGGTGACTGTGCCTTGCAGATCTCCATCCCCCACCGATTCTGCTATGCCTCTAATCCTCAAATTGCCACTTCTTAATTTATCCTCTAAGCCGCAGACTTTCAGCTGCAGCTGCTACACATCCCCTTCCGTAGTTGTATAGTTATCAGCCAAGTTATTGGGGGCAGCAGCGTATTCTGCCAGCTTTGTCTCAATGTGGTGGGTGCGCTCTCCTAAGCCCGCTATGTCCGCTCTTATTTCTGGTAACATCCCCCGCAAATCCTCCTGTATGGACCGCCTCAGAGAACCCAAAAGGCCCGCAAGTACCTTTGAGTAATCGGTGCGTCCTCTGCCTCATCTGAGCACTCCGTGGGACTGCGAGAGGCGCGTGTTGAAGCTGCAGTGGACAGAGGAGGAGCCGGCACCATGTCTGCAGCGATGGCGGGAAGCTTCTCCACCACAATAAAGTGCGTTACTTTCTGCAGCTCCACTCTCCTTTTAGATGTGGCTCTAGGCATCTCTCACCTCCCGAGTGGTTCCTGAATTGCTGGCACCAGATGAAGGTCAGCGGTCCTCCCAGTAATCACCGCTTATAAGGTCTGGCTGCAGGAGCTCTCAGATTAAGCGACCTGCACCATTAGCCTTCAGGCCACTCCCCCCAAGATGAAAATGTAGAGGGACAGCTGGGTAGATTTGCAGTGGTCTGATACTCCTATTTCAATATGATGGCTTGCACAGTGCTCCTTGAAATGTTTAAAACTTGGGAAATCTTTTTGTATCCAAATCCGGCTTTAAACTTCACAACAATATCTCGGACCTGCCTGGTGTGTTCCTTGGTCTTCATGATGCTCTCTGCACTTGAAACAGAACCCTGAGACTATCACAGAGCAGGTGCATTTATACGGAGACTTGATTACACACAGGTGGATTCTATATATCATTACCAGTTATTTAGGATACCATTGGATCGTTCAGAGATTCTCACTGAAATTCTGGAGTGAGTTTGCTGCACTGAAAGTAAAAGGGCCGAATTATATCGCACGCCCCACATTTCAGTTTTTTATTTGTTAAAAAAGTTTAAAATATGCAATAAATTTCGTTCCACGTCATGATTGTGCCCCACTTGTTGATTCTTCACAAAAAAATTTGAATTTATATCTTTATGTTTGGGGCCCAATACTTTCACAAAGCACTGTATATAGTACATTTGGTTTGGTTACCAATCAGCTTAACCCCTTCATGACTCAGCTTATTTTGTCTCTTTATGAGGTAATAACTCTGGAACGCTTCAACGGATCCTAGCGATTCTGAGATTGTTTTTTCGTGACATTGGGCTTCATGTTAGTAGTAAATTTAGGTCAATAATTTTTGTGTTTATTTGTGAAAAAAATCAAAAATTTGGCAAAAAGTTCTTCTGTTAAACCAGAGAGTTATGTGACACAAAATAGTTAATAAATAACATTTCCCACATGTCTACTTTACATCAGCACAATTTTGGAAAAAAAAAATTTGGGGGTAGGAAGTTATAAGGGTTCAAAGTTCATCAGCAATTTCTCATTTTTCCAGCAAAATTTACAAAGCCTTTTTTTAGTGACCATATCACATTTGAATTCCCTTTGAGGGGATGTACATGACAGAAAACACCCAAAAGTGACACCATTCCAAAAACTGCACCACTCAATCTACTCAAAACTACATTCAAGAAAATGATTAACCCTTCAGGTGCTTCACAGGAGCTAAAGCAACGTGGAAGGAAAAAATGGACATTTTGATTTTTCCAACAAAAATGTTCTTTTAGCCTCAATTCTTTCATTTTCACATGGGCAACAAGATAAAATTAATCCTAAAATTTGTTGGGCAATTTCTCCTGAGTACACCGATACCTCATATGTGGTCATGAACCACTGTTTGGGATCACGGCAGAGCTGCGGGTTCAAAGTGCTTACTATTTTCCATTCAAATTGTTAGTGGACACCATGTTGCGTTTGGAGAGCCCCTATGTGCCTAAACATTGGAGTAACCCCATTTTGGAAACTAGACCCCTCAAGGAACGTATGTAGATGCATAGCGAGTACTTTGAACCCCCAGGTGCTTCACAAATTAATCCGTAAAAATGAAAAAAGAAAATTGTTGTGGAAGAAAAAGTACTTTTTCATTTTTACAGATCAATTTGTGAAGCATCTGGGAGTTCAAAGTGCTTACTATGCATCTAGATAAGTTCCTTGAGGGGTCTAGTTTGCAAAATAGTGTCACTTGTGGGGGAGCTCCAATGTTTAGGCACACAGGGTCTCTTCAAGCGCGACATAGTGTCCGCTACCAATTTGAATGGAAAATTAGCTCAAATTGTTAACGGACACCATGTCGCATTTGGAGAGCCCCAGTGTGCCTAAACATTGGAGCTCCCCCAGAAGTGACCTTATTTTGGAAACTAGACCCCTCAACGAACTTATCTAGATGGGTGGTGAGCACTTTAAACCCCCACGTGCTTCACAAATTAATCCGTAAAAATGAAAAAAAGAAACTTTTTGTAGAAAAAAATAAGTACTTTTTCGTTTTTACGGATCAATTTGTGAAGCTCCTGGGGGTTCAAGGTGCTCACTATACATCTACATAAGTTTCTTAGGGGGTCTAGTTTCCAAAATGGGGTCACTTGTGGGGGAGCTCCAATGTTTAGGCACACAGGGGCTCTCCAAACGCGACATGGTGTCAGACAACAATTTGAATGGTTTCTAAAATGGGGACACTTGTGGGTGAGCTCCAATGTTCAGGCACACAGGGGCTCTCCAAACGCAACATGGTGTCAGACAACAATTTAAATGGTTTCTAAAATGGGGACACTTGTGGGTGAGCTCCAATGTTCAGGCACACAGGGGCTCTCCAAACGTGACATGGTGTATGCTAACAATTTGAGCTAATTTTCCATACAAATTGTTAGAGGATACCATGTCGCGTTTGGAGAGCCCCCGTGTGCCTAAACATTGGACCTCCCCCAGAAGTGACCCCATTTTGGAAACTAGACCTTCCCCCCCAAGGAACGTATGTAGTTGCATAGTGACCACTTTGAACCTTCAGGTGCTTCACAAATCAATATGAAAAAGTACTTTTTTTCACAAAAAAAATATTTTTTCATTTTTGCTGATCAATTTGTGAAGTACCTGGGGGTTCAAAGTGCTCACTATGCATCTAGATAAGTTCCTTGGGGTGTATAGTTTTCAAAATGGGATCACTTGTGGGGGAGCTCCAATGTTTAGGCACACAGGGGCTCTCCATACCTGACATGGTGTCCGCTAACAATTGGAATTGTTAGCGGACACAATGTCGCACATGGTTAGTATGTAGTGTATGTCAGGTTGGTGTGTGTAGTGTAGTATGTCAGGTTGGTGTGTGGGGTAGTCTACATCAGGTTGGTGTGTGTGATGTATACTACACCACAAACACACCAACCTGATGCGCGCACACACACCAACCTAACACCCACTACACCACACCAACTTGACAAACACCACGTCAGGATGGTGTGTATGTGTGGTGTAGTGTATGTGTGGTTTATTATACATAACACATACCAACCTGATGAATACTGCACCACACACACTAACCTGACGTACACTACATCTCATACACACCAACTTGGTGTACACTACACCACACCAACCTGACATACACTACGTCAGGTTGGTGTGTATATGGTGTAGTGTATGTAAGGTTGGTGTGGTGTAGTGTACGTCAGGTTAGTGTATGTGTCGTGTAGTGCACATCAGGTTGACGTGGGTGTGTATGACGTACCTGACATACACTACACCACAAACACACCAACCCGACATACACTACACAACACCACACATCAACACAAGTGTACGTCAGGTTGATATGGTGTATTGTAAGTCAGGCTGGTGTGTGGTGTGGTATAGTGTAGTGTAGGTCAGGTTGGTGTGTGTGAAGTATTCACTGATCTCAGGGAGACCAGTCCAAGAAAACACTGCGGGCAGCTGGCTAAAGCGCTCAAACACAGTGAATTCCTAGGCACATTGCCCCCTGGGAAATATGAATATGCAAATAGAGTCTGTGGAGCCTCGGTTAGGAGTCTCAAACACAGGACTAGCCATATATCCCTCCAGGGGAGGACCCAGCCAAGGGATATATGACTAGTCCTGTGTTTGAGACTCCTAACCGAGGCTCCACAGACTCTATTTGCAGGTTGGTGTGTGTGGTATAGTGTACGTCAGGTTGGTGTGTGTGGTGTAGTGTGCATCAAGTGTTGGTGTGTGTAATGTACAACATACACACCAACCTGACGCACAATACACCACATACACCAACCCAATGTACACTACACCGCACCACACATAACCTGACGTAGTGTACGTCAGGTTGATGTGTGTGGTGTGGTGTACGTCAGGTTGGTGTGTTGGTGTGCGTCAGGCTGGGGTGTGTGGTTTGTGTATGTCAAGCTGGAGTGTGTAGGTTCTGTGGGGAATGTCAGGATGTGTTCAGTCCATGGTCGTGTGATAGACTTTGAAGTAGTCTTTCATGCACAGTCCAGGTTTGTCAGGACAAGTTTCACATTGGAAATGGGTGTCCCTACTTATCTCCCTTTTATAGCAGACTCAACACCTTTTTTGTCATTTTGCTTTTTTAGCTGTTTGCGACACCTCACCGGGAAAATGTTGCCCTAGTACCATACGGCAACCTTGAGTTCCAGGGGTGCTGGGGCCCGCTCCTTCCTCGCCTCCAAACATCAGGGCCTTTATCACCACCTCCTGAAACTGAAGGAAAGTGTTGGTTTTCTGGCCATGGAGATCGTGATAGCACGTATGTGTTATACAGTGCCATTTGAACGATATGCACGGACAGTTTTTTGTACCACACCTTGGCCTTCCGCATGGCACTGTAGGGCAGAAGGACTTGATCAGAAATATCAACTCTTCTCATGTACTTGTTGTACCCCAGGGCACAGTCCGGTTTGTGGACCCGTGCTAGGGTACCTCTAGTGGTGGTTGCCGTGGTGTCGGGACCATGGATTGTGGTCAAGAAAAGACGTCCCATTTTGTCTTTGAATTTGACCACAACCATGTTGCCGCTACATTGGGCTTGGCTCTCACCCTTTGGGAGAGGCTGCCCAATTAGCAACAAAGGGAGACCCCTCTGATTTCTGGCAGAGGGGGATTGAAAAAGTGGGATGCTTGTATAAAAGTTATCAACGTACAGATGATAGCCTTTATCAAGCATTGGGTGGATAAAATCTCACACTATTTTCCCACTCACCCCCACAGCAGGTGGATATTCTGGGGGCTGGATCCTCGAATCCTTCCCTTCATAAACTCTAAAGCTGAGAGTGTACTCTAAGATACTCTCACACAGCTTGCAGAGTTTGATTCCGTACCTCACCCTTTTACTGGGCAGGTATTAATGGAATTGAAGCCTCCCTTTGAAGTGGATGAGGTATTCATCCACACAAATTTCCCTTTGGGGAATGTACACTTCAGTAAACTTGTTGCTGAAGTGTTCGATGACCTGCCGAATTTTGAACAATCTATCAAAATTCGGGTCATCGCGGGGAAGGCTGTCCGCATTGTCCCTGAAATGTAAAAACTTGTGAATGACCTCAAATCGTTTTCGGGTCATCACCATGCCGAATACTGGAGCTTGATATAAAATATTTGTACTCCAGTATTGGCGGATCCCTATGTGAAGTAGAAAGTGATGAACTTGGGTTTTTGGCCCAAAACTGTTGGGTGTAGAGGTTACTCTGCTCCACCATGAGACTGACAATTGCCTCGAGAGATAGATTGGGGAAGGAAATCAGGAGTCCGTGTAGTATAGTTTTCAGGGACGGGGGTCCAGATGGTGGCACTGGTGCTGGGTTGGGCGTGACTAGCACTAGGTTGGGGGTTACTCAGTTGCCTGTGGGTAATCCTCCATGGCCTCCGGTTCCTCTTCTCCAGCCTCCGGGCTCCTTTTCTCCAGGCTCGACTCTTGTCCTCCGATGTCTTCTTGGTGGCGACTCGGTGTCACTGGAGGAGGAAGAATGGGAAGAATAAAGGAACGTGGGGTCCTCTCCCTCACTATCAGCTTCGGAGGCAATAATGGAATATGCCTCCTCAGCTCAGTACGCCCTTTCTGACCGTCATGTCTGGGACCATCGTGACGGGCGGGACATTTTGTGTGTGCCTGTGTAAAAATATTAAACTTTATTATAGTGTGTGTGTATGTGCAAGTGATTGGTGTAACTTTCAGGTGCTGGGGGTATGGCGGGAACTGTCATGTGTCGGAATGTAAGGTGGGGGCTGTCAGGTGCGGGGGGGTATGGCGGGGGCTGTCAGGTGCAGGGGAGAGGCAAGCGGGGTCTGAGGAAAATGCAGGAGTCAGCAGCAACAGCAAGTCACAGGGCGGATGGGTGATCAGTGGGAAGGGGGGTGAGCAGTGGTTGGGGGTGAGCAGCAGGTAGGGGGGTGATCAGCGGGTGGGGGGGCAAGCAGAGGGCAGGGGGGCAAGCAGGGGATACTGAGCTGCAGCAACAGCGGCTGACGGCAGAGATCTGGGGCAGTGAGGTTCTCCAGCAGCAGCGGTGGTGGCGGCTGGCAGCAGTAGCGTCTGTAGCAGCAGTGGCAGAAGTAGAGATCGGGGGCAGGGGGTGATCAGCAGTCAGAGGGGTGGGCAGAGGGTGTGAGCAGTGGGCAGGGGGGTGAGGAGCAGGCAGAGGACACTGAGCTGCTGCAACAGCGACAAGAGATCGAGGGCAGTAGGTTCGGCGGCGCTGCGGCAGCTGTGAGGTTCTACAGCAGCGGTGGTGGCGGCGGCTGATGGCGACAGTGAGGTTCTGCAGCGGCAGTGGCGACAGTAGAGATCGGGGGCAGGGGGGTGATCAGCGGGCAGAGGGGATGAGCAGCAGGCAGGGGACAGCGGAGTTCGGGGGCAGGGGGGTGATCAGTGGGCGAGGGGGTGAGCAGTAGGTGGGGGGGTGAGCAGAGGACGGTGGATGATCAGCGGGCAGGGGGGCTGAGCAGCAGGCAAGGGGGGTGAACAGCAGGCAGGGACACTGAGCTGTTGCAACAGCAGCGGCAGAGATCGGGTGCAGTAGGTTCTACAGCAGCAGCGGTGGTGCTGCTGCAGAAGGAGCGGCATCGGGGGCAGGAGTTTCTGCAGCAGCGGCGACGCTGCTGCAGCAGCAGAAGGAGCGGCGGCTATAAGGTTCTTCAGCAGCGACGGCGCTGCTGCAGCAGCAGAAGGAGGGACGGCTGTGAGGTTCTTCAGCAGCAGCGGCAGTGCTGCTGCATCAGAAGAACAAGCGGCGATCAGGGGCAGGGGGGAGGTTTACCGGATGGCGGCGGGTCAGGCAGTCGGTGGTGGTGGCAGCACGGGTCCTCTCTCTCTTCAGCCTCCTCGGACGGGATGAGGCTAAGGAGGGAGGGCACCCACAAATCATACCACCCCTCCCGATCTGATTGGACAGCTGGTGTCACATGGACGCCAACTCCAATGAGGTCTGGGGGGGCTCCAGGGTCACTGTTCTCCAGCCAATGGCCGGTGCTAATGCAGTACCGGCCATGGCTGGATTTCAGCATTGCTCCAAATATCATTGGTGCAATACTATAATCACTGTGATTGACCGTTTGTCGTTTAACAGCCAATCACAGTGATCATACGCACGGGGGGCAAAGCCTCCCCCCCCCGGCGTCATCTGTAGGTCCCTGCATACGTGACTTTTTGCTGAACCCAATCACCATAGCTAGACGTCTGCAAACCCGCCATGATGTTGTACAACATCATGGGTCGTGAAGGCACAGAAACCCATGACGTTGTACAACGTCCAAGGTCGGGAAGGGGTTAAAGGGGTTGTCTGGGCTTTTGCAATAATTCATATGTGTATCTAGGCTGCAAAATGTTGACAATTTGCAATATACTTGCTGTCAACATTTTGCAGGGTTTCCTAGATATCACATATTTGCATCTGGCAGGGAATGTTTAGGGGGCGTGTTTGTGCATGTAAATGGAAACTAGTTGTTTCCACCTACTCTACTACAAACACGCCGCCTCCCCTATTCACAGTATGGCAAGCCACCCCCAAGATCTTACATTCCGTCCCCTCTCCCACTCTCACTATGACCCGGCCACCTCCAGGATCCTATAGCCCGCCCCAGCCCCCTATATCACCACCCACCCCCATTGTCCCCACTGCACTGACACACTAAACTGAATCGGCAGCTGTGAAGGCGATTTGGTCCATGTGTCAGTGCACGAGGGACCGCTGCCCATGTGTGCTCTCACCCTGTATGGGCTATGTGCCCTGGAGTCAAGGTCCCTACTCCACAGCCCGGGTGTCGTCTGTGCCCTGGAGTCCGGGTCTGTGTGCTGCAGCCCGATGCTTCTTCTCTCCAGTCCTCCCGGTACCATAGAGCCGGCGGCAGTATGGTGAGGTCCGCTCCACCGACATTGAAATTTGCTCCTGTACCATAGAGCGCGTGGGCACAGAGCCAGTGGAGCAGTCCTCACTATGCCTGACACTCCTGACAAATTCCAGCATACCAGGTTGCCATCTGCTGTATTGACACGCAAGATGTAGTCATTTAAATTGTCCGGTCTATGTGTGATCTATCACATAGATGACTGCTATGATACTGTTTATGGCTACGGCTACATGATGAGCACTCATTCAACACATGAATGATCATTTCACTGAAACTTAGAAAACAGATGTTCATTAAGGAAGTTGCCAGTAGAGGGAGTAAGTACACCGTATTAGGCCGGTCAAGGACTTTTTTGTTGAACATCTCATATTACAAGAAAAATATTTTTTTTATATATATTTTTTGTAAGTATGCTGTAATTTCCAGTTCATAAAGTAATTTAGTATGTCAGAGTCAAACTCTAAACAGAAATAGAGGAACAGCATCACAAAGCTAGCTACTAATGGTATCACTAAAATAGTTACACAAAACAATTAATGTGTAATATTGTTTTCAGCCCTAGGCTATGTTCACACAATGCGAACTAGGTGTGGCCACAGTGCTGAAAGCAGTGTGAGTGAGGGTAAAGTCACACTGGTGTCAAACTCGTATGAGTGCAATGCAACATAATCTCCCATTGCACTTGGACCATCGTTAGACAATCAGGCAGCTCAGACCTGTGAGGTTTTCCTCAGCCCTACACGGGCCAAGGAAAAAAATCGCAGCAAGCTGTGATTGTAAGTCTCTGACGACTCTCATACAAATTTATGGATGCAAGTGAAACATCGCACTGTATTGATACACATGCGAGTGCAGCACAATATATGCTGAGGCCAGCAATGGAGGAGATGGGGAGATTATTCTCTCCCTTTCCTTCAAAGCTGTGATCCGTTCACAGGACCAGATCACAGGTGCATAACACTCGGATCACACTCACAGCAGAGCAGGAGCCCATGGTCATTAGCATAGCGCATCTGATGTTCTCACATCACATGCCATACACTGGTGTGCCTCTATCCTTAGGCTAGGGTCAGACCTGCGTCTGCCCTCAGCCAGCCAGATGCGTTCAAAACTTAGAAAATCTCAGGCTCAGCGCATAGCATTACCGCCATGTAACGCTATGTGCCGCCTGTGTATAGTATCTCTATGGCAACCGTAATGATCACGCACCGGCCGGCTCCAGTCACAGCTCCCGGATATGCACTTTTGATGAGCGCACAGGAAAAGGCTGCAAATCGAGTTTCCTGTGCTATCCGCTAAGCCTGAGATTTTCTAAGTTTTGAACGCATCCAGCAGGCTGAGGGCAGACGCAGAATAAACAAACCCATTGGTCAATTAAATTAGTTTACACCCAAACATAATGTTGGTGAAACGTTGAGCATCCACGTTATTATATAAATTACACAAGAGAAAATGTGGATTTAATGCTTTATTAGGTACATATAAAGTCGACTTATAGACAGAAACAAATACCGAAGACAGAATTGACATAGGTCTGACTCTAGCCTTAAGCCACTTTCACGTTTGCGTATTTGAATGCTGCGTATGTTGCGCATGCATAAATGCATGCAAAAACGCATTCATACGCAGCGCTTTTTATCTGCAGATGGGTGCGCAAAACAATAAAAATCTGCAGCGCATGCTTGCATTTGTGTGCGTTTGTGCATACGTTTGCGTTTTTACTGCGCATGCGTTCAATATTTCCAGGAGTATTTTCTTTGATTTGATCCCAAAACCTTCTTTATACAGCTGGGATTTGGGCGGGCTATGAGAGGGACTGAGAATCGCTTCCTGGCCATGTGCTCTGAGTTATACGCATGCGCATTGAACGCAGCCAAGCGCAAGCCATTGCGCAGCAGTGCGTACCCATAGACACCAATGTATTGTTTTTACGCACTTGTGCGCATGCAGATACTTGCGCATTTTGGCCCATCGAAAATGCAACATGTTGCGTTTGCCTGGCTCCAAAAACCACGCACAACGACACATACGCAGACATACTGACGCCAACGCAGGTCCCTGCGTTCACCAGCGTACACCATATTAAAGATAGGTGCGCAATACGCTTGGTAGCTTAGGCTGCTTTCACACAGCGTTTTTGTGCTGTCCGAGGGGATCAGACTTTTTCCAGCACCCCTCGGACAGCAACGGATCCAAACTGATGACTGCAATCGGATGCCAAATAGGCATCCGATTCCGATATTTTGCAGCATCAGTTTGGATCCTCTCTCCTATCCCTGCTCCTCCTGTCACCTTTTCCCTCCTCTCTCTGCTCCCTCTTTGCCCTCTGTCTCCCTCTTTGCCCCCTCTTTGTCCCCTCTGTCTCCCCTCTTTGTCCCCTCTTTGCCCCCTCTGCCTCCCCTCTTTGCCCCCTCTGTCTCCCCTCTTTGCCCCTTCTTGTATCCCCTCTTTGCCCCTCTTGTCTCCCCTCTTTGTCCCCTCTTTGCCCCTCTTTGTCCCTCTTTGCCCCTTCTGTCTCCCATCTTTGTCCCTCTGTCTCCCCTCTTTCGCCCCTCTTTGTTCCCCTCTTTCCAGGCCTTAAAAAATAAAAAAAACTTCATTCTCACCTATCCACGAGGCCCGCCGTGCTTCCAGCTGTCTTCTTCTGATGCACAGGACCTGGCGTGATGTCATAGTCACATGACCGGTTACCGCGGTAAACGGTCATGTGACTGCACTGTGACGTCAGGCCAGGTCCTAGAAGCATCGAGCCGAGCGCTGGAGGCAGCGCTGGATCGCGGGACAGGTGAGAATAAAGTTTTTTTTATTTTTAACCCTTTATTTTCACTAGATGTCACTTCTGCAATTTTGTATATACATTGCAGAAGTGAAATTAGATGGCACAGAGCTATTTTAGTGTACTGAGCGTGCTCAGTACACTAAAATCGTGTCCGAGGAATGATCAGCTGTTTCCTCGGACCCGCGCTCCATAGGCCCCATGTTATTTGGCGTGGATCAGGTCGGATCCACTTCGGTCCGATTTGACCCGCTGCGCCAAAAATCGCAGCAGGCTGCGATTTTGGGCACAGCAAAAAATCGGCCAGAATCGGATCCGGCAAAAATCGGATGCCAATAAGGCCAAATCCGATGTGATGCGTGCCCATAGACTAACATGGGGCCAAAATCGGATCCGTGGCTGTCTGTTTTACAACGGACAGCCACAGATCACAGAAAAACGCTGTGTGAAAGCACCCTTAGGTGGTGTTTTGGATGTGACAGGATCCCTTTAAGCGCAGGATAAGTAAGGCCCATTTTGTTATTTGTTAGATAGATTATGCATCTGCATAAAAAATAAACAAATATTGAAGTTCACAGTGTGACTGCAGAGTGCCCAATCCGCCCATTGTCACTATTCCCCAATATTCCCCGTGCCTGTGGGCAGTCACATGACTGCATGTGTATCATTTACATACTTGCAGTCACATGCTTATTAGGCCGGCTTCACACGGCAATGTGATCCGGTCCGGGGCTGTCTGATTCGGACAGCCCCGGACCTGATTTGCCGACAGAACCGGATGCCTCAATTTCAGCCGCAGCTGCTGAATTTTCAAGATCCTGAAATCTGCAGGGGACAGCTGGTGATGCTGAAGTTTAGCAGCGCTTGTTGCTAAACTTCAGCCACCAGCGTCTGGTTCCCAGATCCGATGTTTTTATCAGACCAGAGCGATCCTGTGCCATAGACTCCCTTGATAGAGAGCTCCGGATCCGGGAGGATCCGATTTAGGCAGAATTTTGCCCCGGACACGAAAACTATGCAACATTTTTGTGTCCGGGAAGAAAATCCAAATTTACCCGGATCTTCCCGGACAGATGGAAACCGGATGGCACATAGCTACCATCCGGTTCCATCCGGCCCCATAGGGCTACATTAGCGCAAAAATCGGGTCAGGGACTGTCAGGTTTACATCAGACAGCCCCGGACCTGATCACACTGGGGTGTGAAGCCGGCCTTAGACTTCTGCGCTTCGCATAAGGCTGGAAACACACTGTCCATGTGATATACTAGTCACTCGAACAAATGTCGGATCATTAACCCTGAACAACCTCTCCCTGTCAGGATGGGAGCGTCAGCTGCTTGTGTTTCTAGGTTGTTCAGGGTTAATTATCCGACACTGTCTGAGTGACTCGTATATCACACGGACAGTGTGTTTCCAGCCTAATTCTCAATCTTCATTTGAGAGAAGTTGGGTGAATTATAGGCGTGAGTGAATGTAGATTTTATTTTTGAAGCTAGACAAATCCTTTAACCTCCTTAAGCCCATGTTGACTTTCCTTTTTGTTATTTCTCTTCTTCCAAGAGACATAACGTTTTTATTTTTCCATCAATATAGACATATAAGGGCTTGTTTTTTGTGGGGCGAGTTGTACTTTTGAATCGGCGATTATGTGTAAATCTTTGAAAAAGGTGATTCAGACAAAATTCCCTTTGGAAAATTCATAAGGGTGGAAACACACTGGCATTTTAAAAATCGGTCCGTTTCTCATCCAGGAGAGTTTGACGAGTGACATCCATTTTTTGATCCATGTGTCATGCAACTGCAATGCGAGTGTGCATTTTTTCCTTAGGTATCATCCGAGTGCTGTCCGTGTGACATCCGTGTTGTTTTTGTTTGTAATGCAATTTTCTCATGGAATTTCATTGGAAAATCAATGAACACATTGGTTACACACTTGCCCAAATTGTGTAAATTAGCACACTCCCAATGTTAATCCTTTTGAGCTGTGTCCCCATGAAGCTCAGTGGCAAAACATTTTTTTTTGTTTAATTGGTGTTTTGTGGAAATTATGTTTGTCTCCCTTTGACAATGCCCACTCACCTCACTTTGAGCACTACTGAGTGTGTTTTTTATTTACTGGGTTCTTTGCTGGAGATTTTGCAGTCCTTACTCAGTTAATGTGGTTCCTAGGAGGCGGCGTAGAATGGGTGATGATCCCCTACTCCTTGAGTGCAGCTCCCGCGGTCATTAGCACTGACTGTATGGCGAATTACGTCGTAATGCTGTAAAATTGTATGCATATACCATAATGACCATCCAGACATATGACATATTGATGGAGATGCTCAGGCCTTCCATCACCTGCACACTACACAAATGACACAATGTATTTATGCAGAAGACAGACTGTTGTTGACTATCCTGTGGTCAAAGGATGGTTGAATGTCCATTTGGTTTCCTTACTGCCAAATGGTGTGTCCTTATGTCACCCATCCAACTTAGTGAAACATGTTGATGCAGTAATGAAGGCATGTGTAATATTACCTACTTTCAGCAGGATACATGCCCAACTAAATGAAATGCTCTTATCTGACACTCAACAAGACACTCCATATCCTCCTGTAGAGCAGCTTGTATTACTTAGGCAGGAACCATGTGCCTTGCCATTACATGATATGTTTACTAATTATGTAGTGTATCTAGAGGGTACCATTCCATGGCAGGATCTATATGTCAATTTATATTTAGAAATTTCTATTTTTCATAAAAACATGTCAATGTGTCAACATGCACCCAACTTTTTTTTCCCCAAAAGACTGTTATGCGAAACACAAAAATGTAACCAATATTCTTAACTAAATTCTGTAATAATCACAAACACACCATGTTAACACAAAAAAAATGTACTTTGTTTTTGCCCAACATAGAAAAGTAAAGTTTAGGAAAATAGTGCTTTCATATTTGTCCTTTTTTAGCACATAAAATATCATATCTAGTTATCCTTAACAGAACCAAAGTATTTTGAAAATAATTAAATATTTCTATATGTGGGCAAATTATTAGTTGAGCCATGGTTTTGCCCATTATTTGTATTTTGAAGGCCATGATTGTCACCTTCTACGCTACTGTTGGCGTCATTCCTACACATTGAGGAGGTCTAAGAGTGATGACTTGGCACAAAGGAGTGGTTGCCCTGTTGTGGCAGCATAAAGGTGTTGGATGTATGGGACTGATTTTGAATTGGGTTGCAAAACCGGACCATTTGAGGCCTGTGTTGGTCTGACATTCTGCCCTGGCCAACATTATGTGGATGTTGTTGTACTTGTGTATATTGCCCTTGTCCTGGCCAATTATTAGGGGCTTGCCCATATAAAACATCATGTGCATCTTGAATTTGCCTATGTACAGACCATGGCGGAGGCTGTTGACCTTGTACTGCAAGGTTCGAACTGTGTGTGTGCGTAAACTGTGGCACATGCGGAAATGAATGAAGTTGTTGCAATGGAGGTTGTTGCACTATAGGTGGTGCTTGCGGCCCTAGCATTCGTGGCGCACATTGTGTTTGCTTCGTCTGCTCTGATGGTGAGGAGCCTGCCTGCGTGGTCATTGGCTCATGCATGCACAACCTATTGTCGGCTGAATTTTACCACTGTTCTAGGAGGTTAAACACAACCGTGGATTATTAGATGGCAGGCACGCATCCAAGACAGTCTGGATGGCAGCCCTTGCACGTAGTCTCACTGGCTGTGGTATTTCAAGTAAATAGTTACTCAGACTACCCCCAAACGCTTCCTCCCCATCATCATTGACAGTACATGCAAGATATTGCAGCACACCTGTGTCAACATCACGCCTAGGGTTGGTGATGGGTAACACTCTTCGCTGCCTTGACTTACTGACTAGTGGAGATGACAAAGCGGATGTAGCCAGTGGCAAATTCAGACTAGAATTTTGTCCTGGTTCCACTGAAGGATGCCTATTGGTGCGGCTGAGGCTTGGCCATTTGATGCGACAGCAAAAAGAAAGGGCGGCACTCACCGGAGTAGACGGGATAGTTCTTTATTCCAGAAGTTCATGGAAAGACAGGGTGCAGGGAGGGGGCACGAAGGGCCAGCGGACGGACTACGACGCCGTTTCATCGCCGATCATCGGACCCGTAGAAGCGACACAAGTCGCGAAACGGCGTCGTAGTCCGTCCACTGGCCCTTCGTGCCCCCTCCCTGCACCCTGTCTTTCCATGAACTTCTGGAATAAAGAACTATCCCGTCTACTCCGGTGAGTGCCGCCCTTTCTTTTTGCTGTTTAAATGCTGGTGCTTTGGCTGTGCACCGCTGTTTGAGAACACGCCATTACTGGAAGATTGTCCAGGACCTGACAGTGGTAACGTCTAGTGCCCCGTTCGCTCTCCTCTATATTGACTTCATTTGATGCGATATCTGGTGGGCAGGAAGATAGTGGTGGTGCTGCAGATGCTGACGCGTTATTTTCCTGCGACACAGATGGCACACATCCGTCGTCACCAGAATCTGCACCACCGTTGGTGTGACTCATTCTCCGATGCTGAATGCAATCTGAGGTTGCTGTCGGTTCTATTGGGAAACATGGATGGGTATTTCACATCAACATTGCTATAGATGTACAAATTTGGGACACATTTTTTAACAAATATTACATACATTCTTAGGTGCAGAACTGGTGCTAGGAAATTTAGGTGGTTGAAGTATATGTATTGCCGTTTCCTATGTGCTTCAGAACCACTTGTTGACTTCTTCTTTTCACGGTGATACTGGTCATGACAACTCTGCCATTTATTGGTCACAATATCAACTGCGTTTGTTAAAAAAAAAGGTCACCTCATAAGTACACATCCACAAAATAGGCATACAGAACAACACTTTATTGCTCCCATAATTTTGCAATGTTATAGGTAATTACCAAAATTGTTCTGGACATCTCGGGGAACTGCTTTCGTAACAGGGGAAGACTTGTTTGGTAATCTAGACCCATGATGAATCTTTCTTCCTCCAGTCAGCATAGCCAGCATCTCTGGGGTCCCACAATTCGGGCCTTTTCTGGACCAGTACAATAAGCATCTCCAAATTGATGCTCTGTGCCATGGTAGTAGTCTCCGTGGAGGTGTGTTTGCCAGACTTGTCACAGTTTTCTGGTCATCATAATGGGAGACCCAGACAATGGGGTTTAGGGCACTGCCCTCCGGAGGTCACACTAGGTACTACAAGTTTGTAGACACCGCCCCCTCCGCTTATAAACCCCTACCGCAGGGAACATCCTCAGTTTTAAACTTAGTGTGCTCGGAGGATCACGCTTTGCTTGCACTTCACTGCATTCTCACAACTTACGTGATGGCGTCTGAAGACAAGGTAAAATGGTTCCGGTCGGGACCTGCGACAGCCTCCCCGCTCACCCTTGTGGAACACGCTGGTGGAGGTACCGGAGGGCCTAGAGCCTGGACACCTTGTGTTCTCCCGGTACGCTGTTGCGCTCCTTTCCATCCCTCTCTGGGGGGCTCTGGAGAGTGGGAGATGGGAGCCTTGCACAGCTCCGCTCCGTCCGAGGCCTCCCTAAATGGTGCTTACAGACCGGACTGGAGCCAGCCCAGTCCGAGGCCTCCCTAAATGGTGCTTACACTCCGGACTGGTGCTGAACCCCCGTCCGAGGCCTCCCTAAATGGTGCTTACAGACCGGACCGGCACTAAGGCACTCTGTGTCTCCTGTGTGCCTGGGGGTAGTGTCTGTCACTTTCTGTGTCCTGACACTCAGACCGCGCGTTACTCTCGAGTCCGCGGATTGGAGGTGTACCCCGTGCTGGGGTCACCCTGGCTGACCGCCCTGTGTGTCGCAGGGGCTGAGGCTGTAGGCTGCAGATGTGTATTGGTGCATGCAGTCTGTGTGTTGTACTCCACACTATTTCCCGCGCTGCGGGCTCTGGCGCCTTACTGCTGAGGCTGCTTGGAGGATAGGAAGCAGCCCGTGCGGTGACGTCATCGATGGGCGTGTGTGTGTGCTTCCCGCGTGTTTTCGGCGCCGCCCACGGTTTCACTGTCGGCGGCCATCTTTACCCTCACTCCCGGCTGGGATCTGTATGCAGCGTGCGTCTGCACTCCAGAGGAGACCGGAAACTCTCGCGGAGGTCACACACACACACCGCTTCCTCCTACCGCTTCGCTGCGGTCGGTAAGCCACCGGGATTCCCGGTTTTGTCTGCACAATTTGGCTTATTTTCCCCTGCTGTGGCGATGTCCTCAGTTAGGAAGCGTGCTGCTAAGGCGGCAGATGCCACCATTACCTGTGCTACATGCAATGGGACTCTGGTGGAGGGGTCCTGCAATAACTGCGGACGCCCAGAGGCCCGGACTGACACTGCTGAGACAGCAGCTCCGGTGCTGTACCCTGAGGTTCAGGTGATCCCAGGGCCATGGGAAACTCAAAATAAGATCAATGAATCTCTGTTGTCCCAGCTGTCCTCCATGTCGCAGGCCCTGGAGGCACTCAATAGGAGGCTGGAAAGCCCAGCTACTCCTTCCAGTTACCCCCGGGTGTCTCCCTCTTCTGCTGTGAGACCCCTTAAGCGGGCTTGTCGTGAGGATTCACCCGAGCTCCAGGCTCTCTCTGAGGAGGAGCGGTCCTCTGATGGTGAGGAAGATGATGGGGGTTCGACTCTCGGGTCTGTGTCTGTGTCTGAACCACCAGACGGGGTGGAGGATTTGGTGTCCTCTATTAACGAGACCTTACGTCTCGTGACACCCCCTGAGGAGGTGACTGTACACCCGAAGGAGGTCTATCAATGGCTGCGGCCGGAGGCTAGACCAAGTGGCTCCTTCATGGACCACACTAACTTTGGAAGGGTGGTTAGAGCTCCCAGGTTACATCCTGGGCGGCGTTATGTCCGCAAACCTAAGGACAATCGCTTCCCCTTCCCCCAGGAGGTGCTACAGGAGTGGTCGCAGTCCCCGAAGGTGGACGCTTCCATGACCAGGATTGCTGCACGCTCCCTTTTCTCTGCCTCTGACAGCTCCTCGCTGAAGGATGCGACTGATAGACAGGTCGAGCAACTCGCCAAGTCTTCCTATGAGGCTGTGGGGTCTTCATTTGCCCCTAATTTTGCCACAGTCTGGACCTTACAAGCGATTACTACTTGCTTGGATGGTATCACTGACCTGGCAAGGTCCAGTCCAGAGGTCCTGGCGCTTACCGAAAGGGCAAGGGCCTATGCGGACTACGCCAAGACGGCGACTTTGGAGACTGCCACTCGCTCAGCTGTGGCTTCGGCCAACGCTATTGCGATTCGCAGGTTGTTGTGGCTGCGTCTTTGGGACTCAGATGCCACATCTAAGAAGATTTTGCAGAATCTTCCTTTCTCTGGTGACAGGCTTTTTGGTACCGAACTGGACAAGCTGATAAAGGATTCTGCTGAGTCTAAGATCCCGCAGAATAAGCCTAAGCCACGGTATTCCGTTAAGAGGAACCCAAAGCAGTGGTCCTTTCGTTCCAGCTCACAGTCATCAGCACCGTCCGCTCGCACGGACCGAGGGGGCAAGCCCGCTTCTCAGTGGCGCTCTAAGAGTCGTCCAAAGAAGCCGACGGGGGCAGCGGCTGCCGCCCCCAAACCCGCCTCTACATGACTCGCTCTCCCTTCCTGCCTCCCCACAGGTGGGGGGTCGCCTGTCTCGTTTTCAGGACAGGTGGCTACTTCACGTTCAAGATCAGTGGGTTCGAGACGTGGTCTCGCGAGGTTACAGGATAGAGCTGACGTCAAAGCCGATACCCCGATTCCATCGGTCGGGCCCATCCCCAGAAAAGGCTCAGGCTTTTCACCTGGTGTTGGAGGGTCTCCGCAGGGACGGAGTGGTGGTCCCGGTGCCTTCCGGGGAGAGGTTTCGGGGTTTTTACTCCAACCTCTTCATTGTCCCAAAGAAGGACGGATCCTTCCGCCCGGTTCTGGACCTAAAGTTGTTCAACCGTCACGTGTTGGTTCGGAAGTTCCGTATGGAATCACTGCGATCCGTGATCGCAGCTGTGTCACAGGGGGACTTCCTAGCGTCCATAGATATTCGAGACGCTTACCTTCACGTGCCCATTGCACCGGCTCATCAGCGCTGGTTGAGATTTGCAGTGGGGGAAGAACACTTCCAATTTGTGGCGCTGCCGTTCGGGTTGGCCTCGGCACCGCGGGTGTTCACAAAAGTGATGGCCTCCATGATGGCTCTCCTGCACGTGCAGGGGCACGCCGTAATACCCTATCTGGACGACCTGCTGGTCAGGGCTCCATCAGAACACCTTTGTTGGCAAAGCCTGGAGGTAACCATGAAGTCTCTGGAACAGTTCGGGTGGCTTATCAATATCCAGAAGTCAACCCTGGTTCCGACCCAGTCACTGACATATCTGGGCATGGACTTCCACACGGACTCGGCCCTAGTGTCTCTGCCACGAGTCAAACAGATGGCGATCCAATCAGGAGTGCAAGCAATCCTCCTGTCACCACAATCATCCCTACGGATCTTGATGAAGCTGGTGGGGCGCATGGTAGCTGCAATAGAGGCAGTACCTTTTGCGCAGTTTCGCCTCCGTCCTCTCCAGCTGGAGATTCTTCGCAGATGGGACAAGAGGACGATCTCTCTGAATCGGCTGGTGACACTTTCACAACCGACCAGGGATTCCCTGCAGTGGTGGCTCAGCCACGTCATTTGTCACGGGGCCGGTCCTTCCTCAAACCGGCATGGTTAGTGGTGACCACCGACGCCAGTCTGACGGGCTGGGGTGCGGTGTTCTTACACCACAGGGCTCAAGGCCTCTGGACTCCGTCGGAGTCGGCGTTGCAGATCAACGTGCTGGAGATCAAGGCGGTCTATCTGGCGCTCCTAGCGTTTCAGAAGTTCCTGTCAGGACAGCCCATTCGGGTTCAGTCCGACAATGCGACGGCCATCGCCTATATAAATCATCAGGGAGGGACCAGAAGTGCTCAGGCCCTCGCCGAAGTCCACCGCATTCTATCTTGGGTGGAGGACAACGACTGCTTGATCTCCGCAGTTCACATCCCAGGGGTCGAGAACTGGGAGGCCGACTACCTGAGCCGGCAGGGGATGGACGCCGGAGAGTGGTCTCTTCATCCAGACGTCTTCCAGGACATCTGCAGCAGATGGGGCACTCCGGACGTGGATCTGATGGCCTCGCGGCTGAATCATCAGGTGCCGCAATACATGGCGAGATCATGGGATCCTCAGTCTCTGGGGGCAGATGCCCTGATCCTGAGTTGGTCCAGATTCCATCTTCCGTATGTGTTCCCGCCTCTAGCTCTGATTCCCAGGGTTCTGTGGAAGATCAGGTCGGAGTGCAGGGTAGCCATTCTAGTGGCTCCAGATTGGCCCAGGAGGTCCTGGTATCCGGACCTGTGGCAACTGTCAGGCGGACTCCGGTGGGCTCTTCCAGAACGTGCAGATCTGCTCGCACAAGGCCCATTCTTCCACCTCAATTCCAGGGCCCTCAGATTGACTGCATGGCTCTTGAGGCCTGGCTGCTGGCGTCCAGGGGCTTCTCTCCTACGGTTGTTGCCACCATGACTCGGGCTAGGAAGCCTGTTTCCAGGAAGATGTACCACAGAACGTGGAAGATTTTCTTCACCTGGTGTGCCTCGGGTGGTCGCTCCCCGTGGCCCTTGTCCATTCCGACATTGTTGGCTTTCCTTCAGTCGGGGTTGGAATTGGGGTTATCCCTAGGCTCTTTGAAGGGTCAAGTATCAGCTCTTTCAGTGCTGTTTGACAAGCGCTTGGCGCTCCTTCCCAAGGTCCTGTCAGTTTCTCCAGGGAGTCTCTCGGGTGGTCCCGCCCTACAGGCGACCACTGGACCCTTGGGACCTTAACATGGTCCTGGCGGCTCTGCAGAAACCGCCGTTTGAGCCGCTGAGAGACATTTCTCTGTCTCGTCTGTCCCAGAAGGTGGTCTTTCTGGTGGCGATTACATCTCTGAGAAGGGTCTCAGAATTGGCTGCACTATCGTGCAGGTCACCCTTTCTGGTGGTTCACCAAGACAAGGTGGTGTTACGCCCGCGGCCAGAATTCTTGCCAAAGGTGGTTTCCACTTTTCACCTGAACCAGGAGATTGTTCTCCCATCATTTTGCCCCGCTCCCGTTCATCAGGTCGAGCGCGATCTCCATACTCTGGATCTCGTGAGGGCTGTACGCATTTATGTGTCCAGAACTGCCTCTTTCCGGAATTCGGATTCCTTATTTGTCCTGACGACAGGTCGCTGTAAGGGGTCCGCGGCATCAAAGTCAACCTTGGCCAGATGGATCAAGGCTCCCATTCAGGAGGCCTACCGGTCTTCCGGTTTGCCTCTCCCGGTGGGATTGAAAGCTCACTCTACCAGAGCTGTCGGTGCCTCCTGGGCTTTGCGACATCGAGCTTCTGCTCTACAGGTGTGTCAGGCAGCCACCTGGTCCAGACCTGCACACTTTCTCTAAGCACTATATGGTGCATGCCCATGCCTCTGCGGATGCAAGTTTGGGCAGGCAGGTCCTCCAGGCGGCGGTTGCCCACCTTTGAGGGGGACCATGTGTTATCCGTCTTTGAGGAACTCTTCCCGCCCTGGGGTATTGCTTTAGGACATCCCCATTGTCTGGGTCTCCCATTATGATGACCAGAAAAAAGAGAATTTTGTTTACGTACCGTAAATTCTTTTTTCTTTAATCATCAATGGGAGACCCAGCACCCACCCAGTTGTTCCGTTGCATGTTTTGCATTTGATCTGTTCCCTGTTGGGACAGTTTCTTCCGGGTTGTTGGACCGTCTGTGCACGGTTTCTTTCCCGATGTTTCGGGTGTGGTTTCTTTGTCTCCTCGCAGCTTATGGACCAAACTGAGGATGTTCCCTGCGGTAGGGGTTTATAAGCGGAGGGGGCGGTGTCTACAAACTTGTAGTACCTAGTGTGACCTCCGGAGGGCAGTGCCCTAAACCCCATTGTCTGGGTCTCCCATTGATGATTAAAGAAAAAAGAATTTACGGTACGTAAACAAAATTCTCTTTTTAGCACTCAGCTGGTTTTGGAGCAGACGCCTCTTTTTCAATATCCTTTCCTGCCTTGCAATTGCTTCAGCTGTGAAAAAAATGCATCACACATGTATGGTCCGTGTGCTGTCTGTGATTTTGTCGCACCCATTGACTTGCATCAGCGAGCCTTGCACGTGAAACGCATACTGTCGCAGCATGTTGCAACTTTTTTCTCATCCAAAATCAGGATGAGAAAAAAGCGTCTGACAAACATTAATGTGTTGTCCCTCATTCAGTAACATTGGACCGAATGCAATGCGAGATTTTCTCGCATTACACACGTCCGATTTTCACGCCAGTGTGTCCGTGCCCTAATGGAGTCCCCAACCAAAGTCCATTATCTGTTAATGGAAATATAGGAGACTTCCATCTTACTGATAACACAAAGGCTCTGGAAAAGCGCCATGACTCCTCGTCGCCAAAAACTAAACCAGCAAAAAACTTGTGCTAGCAAATACACATACATTATCCTCCCTTATGAGCCCCACAATGTGTCTAAGGCTACGTTCACACGTAGTGTAAATTCCACGTTTTTTTACGCTGCGTTTTTCCCCAAAAGCGTATCTGCGTTTCCGTTTCCAAAGTGACTGGATGTTCTCTGCCATCCAGGCGCTGCGCTTTTTTGAGCCGTGCTTTTGGGAGAGAAAGCGCGCTGTGAGGCATGCTGGCGCTATGGCACGTGGCCGACATGACTCATATGGGCCCTGAGCCATGCATACAGGGGTTAACAGCATTTGGACCTGACCAGTATACAGTGGGTTAAGCAGCTAAAAGGGGTTGATGAGCGACCTCTAAAAGAGCAGTGTTTTCTAATTGTTACAAATCCCAGGAGTGGGTGAGTCAGATGTGGGTGTGGCAGGCAAGATAATAGCTGCCTAGGCATGTGTTTGAGAGAGAGACCAGACATGATCTTCTGAGGGAGAGGATGTGTCTCGAGTGGTCCTGTCCCCTTTGGGGGGACGAGGCAGGACGTCTGTCTCTCCCTGCCGGAGACGCCGGTCCCTCTGAGCCGTATGAAGCCTGTGGCCAGACTGAGAGGTTAGTAGAGCACATGAGTGTATGGGGGTCCTGGCTGAACTTGCAGGGGGCTCACTCTGACCATGTTGATGAGACTGCCATCCGGGATCTCTGCCTGTGTTGGTGGGGCTTGGAGGCAGCCGGGCATCATGGGCAGGGTGAGGAGACCTTGGAGGATGCTTTGACTGCCCGGGAGCTCAGGTGGCTCACAACCTGGTCTGGGCCTGGAATGCTAAAGTCCATGCCGGACTGTATGTATGTGTGAGTGGGTCCTGTGGTGAGTTGGAGCCCACGAAGGCCAGGCGGCCGTAACTGCCATTGGGACCGACCTTAGAGTCGTGATGTAGTCCCGTTGACTTAATGCTGTGTAGCATGAGTGAAACGGAGGATGTCTCTGAGGCCAGGCGCCGTAACCACCATTGGGACCGACCGTGAGAGGTCCTATTGACTGACTGTATGCTGTTAGCAGAGTGATGCAGCCAGATTACGTGAGATTAGTGAAACCAAGAGGGCTGAGGGTTTGCAGCACCTGCAGTGGGGAAGACTGGCTGAGCCTGGAGAAGCTCGCGATGGCATGTTTGGTGCAGCCACTGTCCTGGAGGTCTGGGCCTGTGATGGCAGACTTGCAAGTGTGCTGGTGACCTGGAAGACATGTTCTGAGGAGTCCTCAGGGATGCCTGGCTTGCCCAGGAGCTCAGGTGGCTGGATTCGGTTCTAGGCCTGGTTCTGAACGGCATCATGTGTAAATGCCGGTGTGTGAGACTGGTATGGTCTTTGGTGTTCCATAAGTTGGGGACACGGACTATATTATGAATGCAAGGTGGGCATAGCCGCCATTTAGAACCAGACGGGGTCTGTAAGGGACGCCTTAATGTTCTGCTAGGCGGACGTAACATCCAAAGGAGCTACGGTTAGTGCTCCTGATCCTCGATGGAGCTGTGATTAGTGCTCCAGGGTACATAACAAATGTGAACTGTGTTTAATGGTCGTATGACGTGAACATTGTATGACCTGTTAACTATATGATTTATGATTTACGTTACATGATATGTGAGTAATAAGCAGGTTTATGCAAAAAAAATAAACTGTTTATGTTATGTTCAACGTGTTTGTTTGTGTCACTTATGCTGCCAAGCAAACCCCCAGGCGAACACTACCTCACAGCGCATAAAAAGAATCAACATGTTAATTCTTTGCGCTTAATAGCACGCGCTTTCTCCCATAGGTGCCATCATAAGCACTGGAATACGCATCTACGTTCACATGATGCTGTATTCCAGCGCCTATAAGCGCGGGCACAGGGGGAATAGCAGGATGTGATGTCACACGAGGGAGGAAGATTCTTGTATTCCTTTCCCTTCTCCCCGTGTGACATGTCGGGGCTGTAGTTTTGCTTTGGCAGTGTATATACATACACCACGAAAGTGAAATAACAGTGAACAAAAGGTATTAAAAATCAATAAAACAAAATACTCACCTCTACACTGGCTGTCCCAGGACCCAAGGGGCAGACATCCGATCGTTGCAAGGACCTGAATCATCTGATTGGACAGTAGCAATCAGCTGATGATGTCACGTGACACATCAGCTGATTGCTAACAGCCAGTCAGATGATTCAGGTCCTTGCAGCTGTCGGACGTCTTCCCCTCGGGTCCCGGGACAGCCGGCGGAGAGGTGGGTATTTTATTTTTAATACCTTTTGCTCACTTTTATTTCGCTTTCGCAGTGCATGTAGATACATTAGGGCCCCGACATGTCACATGGGGAGGAACACAGGATTGGTCCTCCTCCCCATGTGACATCACTTCCTCCTGCGCTTTTGGTGGAAAAATTTGGCCGTAATAAAACGCGGTGTGTGAACGCACTGCATTTTTTTCTGGTGCTATAAAGCACGGCCACAAAATGCGGGAAAATGCGCCTGCGCAAAGAATTTCTGCAAAAATGCGGCATGTGAACGTAGCCTAAACCACAGTTAAAGTCCGCATGTTTGGCATTGTTCTGGTGAGGAAGTCCACTGAATTTACGGGTTGTGTTTCCCCAGAAGCACGAACTGCGCAGAATGTACGAGCACTACAATGTACTGGGCACTACAAAGGCTTATTTGCAATTTTTAATTCTGACATATTAACTGCGTTTGGCTCCATGAGTGTTTTCCAGAGAAAAATTGTCACTGCACCCATAGATAAAATCCCAGAGGGTGTAATTTCCAAAATGTGGTCACTTTAGGGACTTTCTGTTGTTTTGGCAAATGGAGTCTACAAACTATTTTACAAAAATCTGTGCTCCAAAAATCAGATGGCACTCCTTCCCTCCCGAGCCCTGGTGTGTGGCCAAACAGTACCGTGCAGTCACATTTGGGATATTGCCATGTTTAGGTGAAATTGTTGAACTCATTTTGGGGCCCTTTTTTCCTTGTGAAAGTTGGAAATCTGGGGTTTAGGGTGGCTTCATATTAGCGTTTTTGTCTGCATGCTGATGGCATGCAGACACAAACGCAGTGAAAAGCAGTGTCATTTTGATGTGTCCGCAGCGGAGAATGTCCGCCTGCGGACACATCACTGTGGAGCCTGAGCAGCCAATCGGCGCTGTCCAGGGGCGGACCGGAGGCGGAGATCAGTAGAGGCGATCTCCTCCTCCCCGCCGCCTGTAAGCTCCGGGACGTGTCAGCGGGGTTAAACAGCTGATCTGACAGCTGTTTGAATCTCCCGCGCCGACACCGAGAGGAGATGTCGGCGCGGGAAGATTCAAACAGCTGTCACATCAGCTGTTTCTCCCCGCCGACACCGCTAGGAGATTACCGGCAGCGGGGAGGAGGAGATCATGAGAGGCTCAGCTGATCTCCCGGTGGCCGTCGGTGATCTCCTGTGACATCACCGGCGGCCACCGGGAGAGATTTCAATGGGTCCGCAGCGTTCTCCTGTGCTGTCAAGCGCAGAACACTTCGGACCTATTGACGCCAATGCATTCTTTGTGCGCTTGCGGGCGCTTGTAGATAAACAAGCGCCCGTGAACGCACAAAAAGTGCAACATGATGCGTTCGGAGTGCGCTCAGAGGGTGCACAAATTATGCGCATCTGAACGCAAACGCAACCGAACACAGCAAAAGCAGGCACATGCGTTCCCATGTTAAACATAGGAACGCATGTGCGCAAGCGTTTGGCTGCTTTCGGTGCGCTGCGCTCCGAACGCCAGTGTGAAGCCAGCCTAAGACAACATTTTAGTGTAAAAAAATGTAATCATTTTTTCTTCACTGCCCAATGGTATACATTTTTGTAGCACATCTGTTGAGTCAATATGCTCACTGCACCCCTAGATGAATTCATAGAGGGGTGCAGTATGCAAAATGAAGTCACTTGTGGGGGATTCTTGCAATTCTGGTACCTTTTGGGCTCTGCCAATGCAACATGGCACCCCCAAGCCATTCTAGCTAACATTCAAATCCAATATGGTGCTCCTTCCCTTCTGAGCTTTGCACTGTACCTCAAAAATAATTCTCAATCACAGGTATCTGTGTACTCGTGAGAAATAGCACAACAAATTGTATAGTGCATTTTATCCTGTTACCCTTGTGAGAATATAAAATTAATAGAAATTGCACATCAAATTTGGTGGCCATTTTCTTCTGTTACCCTTGTGAAAATGCTACAAAAGTTAAAAAAAATTCCCTCCACATTGCTTCAGTTCGAATGAAGAATTTCAACGGTTATTAAACTTTTTGAATTTGGTTTTAAACAGTCTGAGGGGGTCCAGTTTTAAGAATGGTGTCACTATTGGGTAGTTTCTGTCATGTAGGCCCCTTAAAGTCATTTCAAATGTGATGTAGTCCTTAAAGTAAGTGGTTTTGTAAATTTAATTGGAAAAATAGAACTTGCTGATAACATTTGAACCCTTCTAACTTCCTAACCAAAATAAATTACCGTATATACTCGTGTATAAGCCGAGTTTTTCAGCCCAAAAATTGGGCTGAAAAGTCCCCCCCTCGGCTTATACACGGGTCTATACGGTACATGTGCTGTGTGGGGGCTGTGTCCGGGTGCTGGGGAGGCTGGAGGAGGCGGGGGGAGGCTCCTGACAGAGCGGCCCGTCACATGGGGCCGCTCATTAGATATGCACGGCTCCCCCCGCCCATCACAGCGGCAGGGGGAGCCATGCATACAGCCCCCAGATGTTTACAGGCCCCCAGTGGGGTATACAGCAGGCCCCCATATACAGCAGGCCCCCAATGGCACTCGCCCCCCCACACTGTGCAGAGCCCCCCTCCCGATGCATTATGTTACCATCCAGCCGCGTCTTCATCACCGTCCTCCCGTCCATCCTCTCGCGCTGTGTTCGGCTCTCACGTGACCCGGCGCGATGACGTCATCCGACTGCGACCGCCGGGTCACATGAGACCGGGAACGCAGCGCGCGAGGATGACGGGAGGACGGCGGTGATGAAGACGCGGCTGGATGGTAAGATAATGCATCGGGAGGGGGGGGCTCTGCACAGTGTGGGGGTACGAGTGCACTGGGGCCTGCTGTATATGGGGGCCTGCTGTATACCCCACTGGGGGCTGCTGCTGCCTGTATATACTCTGGGCTGCTGCTGCTGTATATACCTCTGGGGGCTGCTGCTGCTGTATATACCTCGGGGGCTGCTGCTGCTGCCTGTATATACCTCTGGGGGCTGCTGCTGCTGCCTGTATATCCCTTGGGGGCTGCTGCCTGATATACCTCTGGGGCTGCTGCTGCCTGTATATACCTCTGGGGCTGCTGCTGCCTGTATATACCTCTGGGGGCTGCTGCTGCCTGTATATACCTCTGGGGGCTGCTGCTGCCTGTATATACCTCGGGGCTGCTGCTGCGTAATACTTGGGCTGCTGTTGCCTGTATATACCTCTGGGGCTGCTGCTGCCTGTATATACCTCTGGGGCTGCTGCTGCCTGTATATACCTCTGGGGCTGCTGCTGCCTGTATATACCTCTGGGGGCTGCTGCTGCCTGTATATACCTCTGGGGGCTGCTGCTGCTGCCTGTATATACCTCTGGGGGCTGCTGCTGCTGCCTGTATATACCTCTGGGGGCTGCTGCTGCTGCCTTTATATATACCTCGGGGGCTGCTGCTGCTGCCTGTATATACCTCGGGGGCTGCTGCTGCTGCCTGTATATACCTCGGGGTGCTGCTGCTGCCTGTATATACCTCGGGTGCTGCTGCTGCCTGTATATACCTCGGGGGCTGCTGCTGCTGCCTGTATATACCTCGGGGGCTGCTGCTGCCTGTATATACCTCGGGAGCTGCTGCTGCCTGTATATACCTCGGGGGCTGCTGCCTGTGCTGGAGTCCACCCTCGGCTTATACACGAGTCAATAGGTTTTCCCAGGTTTTGGGGGCAAAAGTAGGGGGGTCGGCTTATACACGGGTCGGCTTATACACGAGTATATACGGTATGTTTCAAAATCGTGCTGATGTAAAATAGACATGAGGAAAATGGTATTTATTAAATATTTTGTGTGACATAATTCTTGTTTAACACTTCCCGACCTTTGACGTTATAGAGACGTCATGATCGGTGCGTTCCCGACCTATGACGTCTCTATAACGTCATGGCTTGTATGCTCTCCTGCAGCTCCGGTGACAGTGTCAGTGACAAGTCACCGGAGCTGCAGGATCACAAGGACGAATGCTTAGCCCATGTGGGTGGCTTAGCCCCCCTGTGGCTAAAGTCACTCTGATTGGCAGTTAAAAGTGAAACTGCCGATCACAGCGAATCAGAGCCATTCACCTCTCCACTTCTCATTGGAGGTCTCCAATCAAATCTGGAGGGGCGGATCAGCGGGTGCCCTCTCCCTCCTCAGCCCCCTCCAGCTCCGGAGCTCATCAGGGGCCCCCCGTCCCTCCCATCCACCCCCCTCCCTTCTCCTATCTGTCAGCGGGCTGCACCCGGTGCACCCGCCGATCAGCCTCAATCCCCACTTCCCGTGCTGTGCCCCAGCTCCCCACTTCCAGCCCTGTGTCACCCCCCCCTCACCTCTCCCGGTGGGCCGCACCCGCCAGTCAGCTTCCTCCCTCTGCTCCGTGTCAGCCCCTCCTCCTCACCGGTGGATCGTGGGTGAGGTAAGTATGAATGGATGGATGGGTGGGTGGATGGATAGGGTGGGTGCATGGGTGGATGGATGGATGCATGCATGGATGGGTGCATGCATTGGTGGATATCTGTGCGTGGATGTCTCTGCGTGTGTGGCTGTCTCTGCATGCGTGGATGTGTGCGTGCGTGGGTCTGCGTGGAAGTCTGCGTGCATGGATGTCTCTGTATGCGTGGATGTCTCTGCGTGCGTGGATGTCTCTGCTTGCGTGGAGGTGGGTGTGCGTGAGTGGATGTCTCTGCGTGCGTTGATGTGTGCACGCATGGATGTGTGCGTGCGTGGATGTGTGCATGAATGGGAAAGTGTGGATGGATGGGTGCATGCATGGATGTGTGCATGCATGGATGGATGGATGCGTGCAACAAGGGATCAAGTGTCCTCTTGTTGTGGTCTCTGGGATCATACTCATGGTACACTGCATGACAGATCATTGTCATACAGTGCACCATAACTCTGACCCCAGAGACTGTAGGAAGAGGACACTTGATCCCTCGCTGCAATCTCTGGATGTAGCAGAGACAATCAAGCATCGTGGGACCTTCGTTGTGGACTACGTCGGAGGCGATTAAGCGACGTGGGACCTTTGTTGTGGACTACATCGGATCTTTATGATAAAGATGGAGTCCGAATTTTGTTTGTGGTTTTTTTTTTTTTTCAAATAAAAAGATTTTTCTCTGTGTGGTGTATTTTTTGACTATTTACTAGAGATTCCTAGTGGCCAGGTCTAACATTGGCCCGACATTATGAATCTCAGGCTTAGTGCCAGCTGCCAAAAAAAAAGCTGGTATTAACCCCTTTATTACCGAGTTTGGCACCAGGGCAACTGGAAGAGCCTTGGTACAGCGCCAGAAAATGGCGCTTCAATGAATGTGCCATTTTCTGGGGCGTCTGCAGGCTGCAATTCGCAGCATGGGAGGCCCAGAACGCTTGGGCCTCTCCATGCTAAGGATTCCAGCTCCCAGCTGCCAAGTTGTACCGGGCTGGACCAAAAATATGGTGGAGCCCCACGTCATTTTTTTTTTTTTTCTAGAATTAGTTCTATAAATAAATAAAAATGGGCTTTGCTGTATTTTTGGTTGCCAGCCAGGTACAACGAGGCAGCTGGGGGTTGCTGGCAGTCTGAAGCTGCCAAGTTGTAGTTGGCTGGACCAAAAATATGGCGGATCTCCACGTCATTTTTTTTTCTAAATCAGTTCTAGAAATAAAAAAAAAACCTTTGCTGTATTTTTGGTAGCCAGCCAGGTACTATTTGGCATCTGGAGGGCTGGAATCCTCAGCGTGGAGAGACCCAAATGTTGTGGGCCCCCCACGCTGCAAATTGCACCCACAGCCACCCCAGAAAATAGCGTATTCATTAGAGGTGCCATTTTCTGGTTCTGTACCCCAACTCTTCCAGTTGTCCTTGTGCTGGTGGCACACGGGTTCTCCATACGCGACATGGTGTCCGATAACAATTTCAATGGAAAATTAGCTCCAATTGTTAGCGGAAACCATGTGTCCCTTCGTACCTGAACATTGGAGCTCCCCCACAAGTGACCCCCCCAGGGAACTTATCTAGATGCATAGTGAGCATTTTGAATCTCCTGGTGCTTCATAAATTAATCCCTAAAAATTAAAAAAGAAAATTTTTGTGGAAAAAAAAGTACTTTTTCATATTTACGGATCAGTTTGTGAAGCACCTGGAGCTTCAAAGTGCTCACTATGCATCTAGATAAGTTCCTTGGGGGGTCTAGTTTCCAAAATTGGGTCACTTGTGGGGGAGCTCGAATGTTTAGGCACACAGGGGCTCTCCAAACGCGACATGGTGTCCGCTAACAATTTGAATGAAAAATTAGCTCAAATTGTTAACGAACACCATGTTGCTTTTGGAGAGCCCCTGTGTGCCTAAACATTGGAGCTCCCCCACACGTGACCCTATTTTGGAAGCTAGATTCCCCCCCAGGGAACTTATCTAGATGGGTGATGAGCACTTTGAACCCCCAGATGTTTCACAAATTTATCTGTAAAAATGAAAAAGTACTTTTGTATTCACAAAAAAAATTTTTTAGCCTAAATTTTTTCATTTTCATATGGGCAACAGGATAAAATGGATCTTAAAACTTGTTGGGCAATTTCTCCTAAGTACATCAATACCTCATATGTGATCATAAACCACTGTTTGGGCGCACTGTAGGGCTCAGAAGTGAAGGATAAAGATGGAGTCCGAATTTTGTTTGTGGTTTTTTTTTTTTTTCAAATAAAAAGATTTTTCTCTGTGTGGTGTATTTTTTGACTATTTACTAGAGATTCCTAGTGGCCAGGTCTAACATTGGCCCGACATTATGAATCTCAGGCTTAGTGCCAGCTGCCAAAAAAAAAGCTGGTATTAACCCTTTATTACCGAGTTTGGCACCAGGGCAACTGGAAGAGCCTTGGTACAGCGCCAGAAAATGGCGCTTCAATGAATGTGCCATTTTCTGGGGCGTCTGCAGGCTGCAATTCACTTTTTGAATGGAAAATTGGCTCCAAAAATCAAATTGCGCTCCTTCCCTTCTGAGCCCTGCGGTTGCCGTGCGCCCAAACAGTGGTTTATGACCACATATGAGGTATCGGTGTACTCAGGAGATATTGCCTAACAAATTGTAGGATCCATTTTACCCTGTTGCCCATGTGAAAATGAAAGAATTGAGGCTAAAAGAACATTTTTGTTAGAAAAATTAAAATGTCCATTTTTTCCTTCCACGTTGCTTTAGTTCCTGTGAAGCACCTGAAGGGTTAATAATCTTCTTGAATGTAGTTTTGAGTAGCTTGAGGGGTGCAGTTTTTGGAATGGTGTCACTCTTGGGTGTTTTCTGTCATGTACACCCCTCAAAGAGACTTCAAATGTGATGTGGTCACAAAAAAAATGGTTATGTAAATTTTGCTGGAAAAATGAAAAATTGCTGATGAACTTTGAACCCTTATAACTTCCTACCAAAAAAAACTTTTTTCACAAAATTGTGCTGATGTGAAGTAGACATGTGGGAAATGTTATTTATTAACTATTTTGTGTTACATAACTCTCTGGTTTAGGAGAATAAAAATTCAAAATTTGAAAATTGCGATATTTTCAAACTTTTTGCCAAATTTTTTATTTTGTTTCATAAATAAACGCAAAAATTGTCAACCTAAATTTAATACTAACATGAAGCTCAATATGTCACGAATAAACAATCTCATAATCGCTAGGACCTGTTGAAGCGTTCAAGAGTTATTACCTCATAAATGGACACTGGTCAGAATTGCCAAAAATGTCAAGGTCTTTAGGGTCAAAATAGGCTGGGTCCTGCAGGGGTTAAGGACATAAAAACTTATCCCCTTCACCACCCAACGATTTTCCGTTTTCATTTTAGTTTATTCCTCCCCTTCTTCCAAGAGCCATAACTTTTTTATTTTTCTGTTAATATAGACATATTAAGGCCTTCTTTTTTGTGGGTCGAGTTGTGCTTTTGAATTACAAAATTAATTTTACCATATAGTGTAATCGAAAACAAGGATAAAATATCCAAGTGTGGTGAAATTGCAAGAAAAAGTGCAATTTCACAATAGTTTCTTGTTTGTGTTTTTTTATATACCATGTTCACTATATGGTAAAACTGATCTGGCAGTATTATTCGTCAGGTTGGTACGTGTTTGTACATACCAAAAATGCATGCTTTTAGTTTTACATAACTGATGAAAAAAAGTGTGCTTTTGTCACCATTTACTGACACCCATAGCCCTCTAATTTTTCAAGATCTTGGGCTGTGTTTGATGGCTTATTTTTTCGAGTCTTGAGCTGCTGTTTTTAATTCTACCATTTTTGGGTAGATGTGAAGTTTTGCATCTTATTGTGTTTTATTGCAATATTGCGCCACCAAAAATCTGTAGTTTGGGCATTTTTCCTTTTTTCCATTATGCAGTTTACTGATCATATTAATTTATTTAATATTTTGATAGATCTGTCTTTCTGAATGTGGCAATATCAAATATGTATATCTTTTCTTTTTGTAAAATAGTTTTATTTTAAATAGGGCAAAAGGGGGGTAATTTGAACTTTTACATTTTTTTTATTTTTTATCTTCGAAAACTTTTGTTACACTTTTGATTGATTTTGTTAGCTCCTTAGGGCACTTGAAGCCTGCACTGTCCAATCGCTTCTGCTGTTCAGAGCAATGTTTCAGCATCCCACTGAACAGCAGACATGCAGATGAACTGTGAACGCCGGAACTAAGCCAACGTTCACATGGACTACGTCTTCATAGTGAAGGTGTCATTATCTGACCCCTCGCTGTTATGACAACTCCCGATCCCTGACGCAACATATTAGATCGTGTTGTCAGAGTTTGGCAGCACAATCTAACTAGTTAAAAGGTGCGGGTTGATCCATCTGCACCTATTAGGTGGCCGTCACACGCTACAATATCGTGAGCGATATTGTAAGCGATCACGTGCACGCGCGATCGCTAACAATATCGTTCACATCGCTGGTGAGATGTCACACAGACAGACTCACCAGCGATGTGGGCCAGCGAGATCGCTGGTAACTATGGTACACATCGGGTTACTAGGCGCCGCGCGGCGCTTAGTAACCCGACGTTTATCATAGATACCATCTCCCAGCATAGGCTCTGCCGCTGGGAGATCGTTCATCGTGGTGTCACACACCACGATGAAGCAGATTGAACAAGCGATGATCGCTTGATATGAGCTCCGGCTCTCATATCTGCGATGTCACGATCAAGCGATTTTACATTGTAAAATCGCTTGATCGCACGTAGCGATGCACAAACGATATCGCTTAAGCGATCAAAAAGCAGATCGCTTAAACGATATCGTTCAAGAAATTGAACCGTGTGACGGCCGCCTTAGCTTCACATGTCGACTGATTAGATTAGCTGACATGTGCGATGAATGATGCAAGCTTAGTGGGTGAGCTAGCATCACAGACAGTGTCCTGACCTAGGACATATAGTGGTTAAAGTTTGAAATCTTTTCTCAAAGTTACTTCTAAGGCTGGCTTCACACCACGGTTTTTGCCTGTCCATCTGCATCCTGTGATTTGCAGGAGCATACGGACCAGCAGGGATGTGTGGAAATGGATGGCAATTATGTGTTCAAATAATTTTTATTCGAGTTTCGTTAAATCAAGTACAAAGTATAATAATCAAATACAGTCGTACAGCAAACTGATAAGAAGTAGAGAAGTCAAAGGTATAATATGAAGAGATTACCTTATTACAATCAATTTCATCAAATACAGAACACCAAAAGAGAACAATGAAAGTAAACAGGGAAACAAAGAATTACACATCTCCAAATAATACTTTGGGAAGTAATTATGAAATAGTATAACTAAAGGCAATCAATACTAAGGACCAAGAATCTCAAGCTAAGTCAAAGTTATGAAGAACTGCTCTTCAGCAGATAAACATAAGGGAGAGAGGAAAGGAAATGAAGGGGGGGAAAGGTAGCTATAGACACTTACTATAGTACAAGCTATAGACAATGAGTCCATCATACAGTCCAGTGGTGAAGCCTAGAGAAAGTTATCTGGGGGGACTTTGGCTGACTTTAAGAACGGAGATGGAAATTTTATATTCCACAATGCCCATTTCTTCTGATATTTGGTTTGTAGGCCATTTCTAATAGCGAATGAATATTCAAAAGAATTATGAGATGCAATTCTGTCTATGACATCCTGTATAGATGGGACTGTAGACTCTCTCCAAAGTGAGGCAATCATAGTTTTTGCTGTTAAAAGAATATGAATCGTAAGTGACCTTATACGTTTTGGAAGAGAATCCAACACAACCAAAAGCAACACTAACTCAGGAGATAGAAGAACCTCAATTCCAGAAATATCTTTAATTAGATGCCTTATGTCTCTCCAAAATTTTTTAAGGAATTGACATCCCCAGAACACATGAGTCAGATCAGCAGTTTGGTTACAGTTCCTCCAGCACATCGGGGAGTTGAGTGAATTAAACTTATTTAGCTTCAACGGAGTAAGATACCATCTTGAATACAATTTAAATTGGGTCTCAATAAGGGAGATGCACGGTACCTGTGTATACATAAGATCAAAGGACTTGCCAAGTTGTTCAGTATTTCTAGAGATGTTCAGGTCTTTCTCCCATGCTACTACATTTGAAGATTTCACATAGACCGAATCTAGGTTAATGTCCTGATATATGTTTTTCAACTTCCAAAAAAAGGTACTCTGCGGGAACTTCAAAAGTTGTGTCACATTGTGAGGAAGAGAGAATACCAGTTCATGGCTCAACAGAATGCGATGAATCTCCTCCCAGGTTTTAACTTCTATGTCTTCCAGACCATAAGTGTTTTGTAGGACCGCAAAGGGAATCAACCCTCCTCTGCCATCCAAGATGTTAGATATAAAACCAATCCCATGGTCTTTCCAGGATTTAAGTTTCAGGTTTGCAGAAATATAGTCTAATATATCAATTGGGATCCAAGTAGGTGGATGAGGTTGAAATCTTTTCAATGATTTGGAAACAAACAATCTCCAGGATTGAATAGAGGCTTTCACTAACGTTTCTTTCGGAAGAGGTTTGTTTTTATCACAAAGGAAGGAAAGAAGCTGTGGACCAAGGCCTCCCTTTAGCATATTTTTATCTTCAAGAGTAAGCCAACTTGGTCTATCGCCTGTCTTCCACCATGATTGACTCTGTTTTATGATAGTGGAGTGATGATATGCGATAAGGCTGGGAACAGCCAGACCTCCTCTAGACCTCCCTTTCTCCAGGGTAGTCTTAGCCACTCTTGGTTTTTTCTTATCCCAAATGAATCTCGTCAGTTGAGTTTGTAATTTTGCCATCCATTGTCTGGACACAGGTAGGGGTACAGAACGAAAAATATAGAGATGTTTCGGTAAGATAAACATTTTAAATGAGTTTATTCTTCCCAACCATGAAATATCAATTTTGGAAATATGAAGAACATCGTCCTGAATGACTTTGTAGATATAATTAAGATTAACGTCTACAATCTTAGATATGGATTTGGTCAAATAAATACCTAAATATTTTATAGATTCTTTTTCCCACGAGAGAGAGTGTTCGCATTTTAACAAGTCAAGGAGGTCCTGATCTACATTTAAGTGTAACACCTGAGTCTTTTTCAAATTGATCTTATAATGGGAAATTCGAGAAAATTTATCAATTTTTGTCAAGTAGATATCGTAAAGAATTTATGGAATCAGTGAAAGTTACCAGGATATCGTCAGCAAATAAACTAATCTTAAATTGTCTCATAGAAATGGGAATGCCTTTTAGCAAAGGATGAGTACGTATTTTTTCCGCTAACGGCTCAATAAAGAGGTTAAAGAGAGAAGGGGAAAGGGGACAACCTTGACGTGTACCATTCGTTAGCAAGATGTCTTTTGACAAAAAGTTATTTGTTATGATTTTCGCACACGGATTAGAATAAAGCGAATGAATTAAGTTAGTTATATTACCCCCAAAGCCAAACCAACCTCCTCAAAACCTCAAAGAGGAACCCCCAGTGGACCCTGTCGAACGCTTTCTCCGCGTCGACAGCGACCACTAGGGTTGGAGTCCCAGTTCTCTCTATAAAATCTATCAAATTTAACGCCCGTCTCGTAGCATCCGATGTTCCCCTTCCCTGAACGAAACCCACTTGATCCCCGTGAAGGAGTGTCGAGATAACTTGTTTTAGTCTGTTATTTAAAGTTGTACTAATAATTTTTAGATCTGAATTCAGGAGTGATATGAGTCTATAGTTAGCTACATTCTCAGTGTCACCCTTATCTTTTGAGATAACTGTAATCACTGCTTCTTGCATTTCCTTGGGAAGACTACTCTGGTCAGTAGTGAGGAAATTGATTAACCTAGTTAAATATGGGACAAGGATATCTTTAAAGGCAATATAGTATTCGTTCTGTAACCCGTCAGGCCCGGGAGACTTAAATTTCTTTAGGGACGCAATAGTATCAGAGATTTCAGCTTCAGTGTAGGGTAAGTTTAGGAATTTTAACTGGTCAGATGTCAAAGAAGGAAGTTGAATAGAGTCTAAAAACGAAGCCATTTCCACAGCACAGGGATCAACTTCCCCGGGCTCCTTTCCTAAAGTATATAACTTCTTGTAATAAACTTCAAAGGCATCTGAAATTTCCGCAGGGGATTTGACTATAGAATTAGGTTTATTCCTGATCTGTAGAATTCTCGTTTTGGCCCTTCGTATTTTTATCAATTTGGCAAATAGTTTGGAGGGTTTGTTGGTACAATTATAAAAATTAGATTTAGTAATGTGGGAAACCTTATCAAATTCCGCAGTTAAAAGGGATTTTAGTTCAACCCTCAATTTAAGAATGTCACCAAAGATGGAATTTTTCTTGGTCCGAATCACCTCCGATTCCAAGTCTTTAATCTTACTTATGATGGAAGCCGTATCTTTAGTTAATTTTCTTTTTAGGAGACAATTTAATTGAATTAGATGACCTCTAATCAGTGCCTTATGGGCAGTCCATAAAGTTGGAATAGGCATATCTCCCAAATCATTTTCTTTTAAAGTAATATTGTAATATACTTTGAATTTTGGATTTATAATCTGGATGGTGGTATAGAAAAGAATTTGCTCTCCAGAGTTTCCGCCCACTATAAGAAGCCCCATCTCTAGTAACGAAGATTATCGGAGAGTGATCCGACCAAGATCTAGGAAGTATTTCTATTGATTTAATCTTCTGCAAAGAATTGATATCTGTCAAAACTAGATCTATCCTAGCAAAGGATTTATGCGAGTCAGAAAAATGAGTAAATTCTATAGATGACGAGTTTATGCATCGGAATGCATCATAGAATTCCTCCTGGTTAAATAATGGATCAAGCTGGACATTGGTATTCCTGGCTTTATTGGATGAGTCAAACATAGCATTAGGAATCGCGTTAAAGTCCCCAAAAATGAAGAGGTTGCCTTTCTTATGATCATGGATAGTCCTGAACAGTTTTTTTAAAAATGAAATTTGACATTTGTTAGGAGCGTATAAATTCACAAGTGTTTGAGGAGTATCATTTATTTTACATATCAGGATAAGATATCGGCCCTCATCATCTCTATGGACCTCAAGTTCTTCAAATTTAAGAGTATCCCTAATCAAAATGGCAACTCCAGAATTTTTTTTTCTTGTTAGAGGAGAAATAGATATGAGGAAGTAGTTTATTCGTAAACTTTGGTGGATTTTCTAGGCAAAATTTAGTTTCCTGAAGTCCTGCCAAATCAATTTTATGTCTCACAAGTTCTTTCCATACATGGAACCTTTTTTGAGGGGTATTTAACCCATGGACATTTAGTGAAAGGTATCTGGTGGTCATTGTCTCAGTGAAGAATTAAAAATGTATGTAAGCTAGCTGCAATGAAAGTATGAAGCTGAGGAAGTGTGAGGGAGAGGGAAGGGAGAGAATTAGGAGGGAAACTAAACTACTACAGGTAGGTAAAGAAACAAACTATTAAATGAAGCAAACTATAACACAGAATGTAACTAGTAATAAGAACTATGTAAGTATCAATACTAGAATGGTTCAAGGGAACCGTTATTCAACTTCCTGCAAGGCTAATGTTTTGGCCATTGTGCCTAATTGGACCTTAAATCTTTAAAGTGTCAAACAGAGCTACTTAAGACCCGTCAAGTATAAGTTAGATGTAAGTTTCTCAAAACTTTCAGTCCCTCAGACTTATCTTCAATAACAAAAGATTTCTGTTTGTATGTAAAAATAACACTAGTGGTCGGACGACCCCATCTGTACAAGATCTCCTTAGCACGTAGAATGTCCGTTACACGCTTCAAAGATTTCCTCTTCAGCATCGTGTCTTTAGAAATATCCCGTCGTAAGGTGAAGGTAGGGATTTATTATCTCTTAAGAAAGTTGTCACTTTATCTCTGGTTTGATAGAAGCTAAATTTAGCTATCACATCCCTCGGGACATCGTCCAAAAGATGCGAGGGCCTTGGCAATCTATGGGCTCTTTCTATAAAATACTCCATATTTTCCAGTGAGGGAGCAATTTTTCTAGTGAGAGATTTCACGTAATTAATCAAGTTATCCTGCTTTATCTTTTCGGGAATTCCTCTAAATTTCAGGTTATTCCTGCGGTCCCGGTCCTCTCTATCTGCTAACCTATCCTTCAGAACTTTAATTTCATTAGTCACCCTGTCTTGAGATTTTCTAGAGTCAATGCACTCCGTTTTTAATTCCTCAATGGCTTTCTCTGTTTTTTCTGTTTTGGAAACTATCGAGGCCACCGAATGTTTAATCTCATCAATGTCGTCTCTCAAAGATTTTTTAAAATCAGCAAATACTTTAACCAAGAAATCTCTATCTGATAGTTGTCCATCGTCAAGGTTGGAGAGAGGATCTGTGTCTTTCCTTGAGGTCTTCATTCTTTGTCTCACCGGGCTCTTGGTTTGAGGGTCTCGAGCTGAGTCATAATCTTCCCGAAAATTAGAGCCATCATGTGATCTGGATATAGTTTCCATTTCTTTTCTTTTTGAGTTTGCCTGGGTAGATTCATAAATCATAGGTGTGGATTTCCATTCTTCTGAACTATTCTCCACTGGTAAGGAATCTTTACTGCCACTTTGTGACTGGTTACTATGGTAGGCCGAGGAAGGCATAGTTTTCGCACTCTGTGGACTAGCCTCCACCAGTTCACCAGTGGAATTTTTGGAAGTAACGTTTGGTTTAGGCTTGGGAGACATTAGGACTAGTATACCATATAAATTGAGGTATATAAATTAAGAAATTAAGAATATCAAAGTATGTATGGTAAGTCTCTATAGCCAGCTCCAGTAAACTATATTGAGCCAAAAACAATTACAATTAGGTAATAGACTTCCACAATACTAGAGCCAAGGAACAGAAATGAAGTACAATTATCTGTAAATACGGACTCAGAGTATAAAGTAAATAGCTCTCTCCCCCAATTAAATGAAAAGATCACCCACCCAAGACCCAACAACTACCACCCAAACTACCTTTATCCACAAGAAACAGAGTCAAACATCAATATGCAGATCAATATAAAGGTGTACCCCAACAGCACATCCCCATAAAAGAATAGCTGTTTAGTTGACTCTTCGACACCGGAAACCGTCTACGAAGCTCGGATACGTTGGAGGCCCGCCGACCCCGCTTGATTGAAGAGATCCCTCCCAGGAGTGGTCGGATCGTGTAGAAACCTCAGACAACAGGATCCATCTACGTAGCTCGGATACGTTGGAGGCCCGCCGACCCCGCTTCATTGAAGAAGTCCTTCTTGGAGATGTAGTAGCACGCAAAGATGGAAGAAGTTATAAGACAACAGCTTGCAAAAAAACAAAGGAGTAGCAAAAAAGAGTCTCCTGAAGTCTCAGTGTAACACTAGGACTAGAAAGGTTATATATCTCCCCTTCAGACTCATGAATTGTCCAATATGTAGAATGGTATTATCCCCACCCTATGCAAGTATGTAACTAAGCAAGGAGCATCCAAAATAGTATGGCCAGATAGTCTATGAAGAAGACTGCAGGGATGTCTCAGTCTAGTTACTTATATTAAATCTCCTCAATCAGGACAGCAGCTCATCTTTTAGTAGATCCCCCACGCCTCCTGTACCTGTCACTGTTGCTTTCCAAATGCATATGAGGGAAAATTTACCTCAGAGGTCTGGATCTTACAGTGAGGAAAATCCGTTTGTGTAGTAAATTGGCATCCTCCGGGAAAGCCGCAATCAGCAAATCAAAGATGGCGTCTCCACTACTCCCCTGAGAGAAATGGCAGTTTTCCTCACAGAATAGCAGAAAATGGTCTAAGAACAAACTTAATAGACCAAAACAATAAAATCTCCAAAAACTAATGAGAGAAGTGAATAGAAAAGCCCATGTCAGAGATAGCATAGGCTGTATATTGAAAATAAAGCAGAATAAAATATTGATAAATATATCACCAAGACAAGATCTTCTGGTCCAGAAAGACGAAGTCTAATATTACTTCAATAAACTGTGACCTGTGTTGTCAATTTCAGATGATTTATGGGTGACAGGAGTATTATTATGAAGCATTCAGTGATCACAAAATGGCGCCACCTTCACTCTCATGTGAGGAAAAAAAAAAAAATAGACTTCAGGCAGTGTCTTGAGGTAAAAATCATTACAAATTCAGCCGAACAAAGGTAAAAGCCAGTATAATTTCAGAATTACGACCTGAAATGTCAATTCCTGACTTTTAACAGACAGCAGGAGGATATTATTATGAGGTGACCAGTAGTCTTAAAATGGAGCCTCCATCACTCCTCTGAGGGGCCAGATTTCAAGGTGTCCTGAGGTGAATTCCTCTCAGAATTGATCTCAAAAGGGTTCAAATGAAGCCCAAAGATTAGATCTTACAGGTCTTGTCGCTTTGATGAGACAATTTGCCTTTAAAAAGGCAAAAATTCCCAGTAGCTTGTCTGTGGGCACAGGAGCTCAGGGATCCACGGCCTCACATGCTGCTGCAGGCCACGCCTCCCTGGATGGCAATTATGTGTCCGGATTCAGTTTTTCACAGGATCCAGTTTCCTCATAGAAAATCTGCAGCAACATGTGCAGCCATAGGAATGGTAATGTGAGAGAGAGAGAATCCAGAACGACAAATAGGCTGGAAGGAGTTGTGGATTTCTTCTGAGCATGCTCAGTACCAAATACCGGATCCGGGAAACGATCCTGTTTTTTCCCAATCTGGCTACGTAGACCCCCATGTTAACTGCGCGAGACCAGACCGGATTCGCTTCTGTCCTGTTTTGTCTGGTGCACCCAAAAACAGTACAGTCTCCGATTTTGGGGACGGTAAAAAACAGGACAAAAACGAATCTGAGACAGACTTCACTAAAACGGATGGCCATATATGACCAATCCGGCACCATAAGGATGCATGGGAGACAAAAAAGGATCCTGTTCTGTCCTTTTCAAAACGGACAGAACAGGATGCCAAAAACCGTGGTGTGAAGCTAGCCTAACATGAAGTACTATATGTCACGCAGAAATAATCTCAGAATCACTTGATCCGTTTCAGAGTTATGACATCATGAAGGGACACTGCTCAGAATTTTAAAAATGGCCAGGTCAAGAAGGGGTCATTCCATGTCAAAAGAGCCAACGATTATTACCTCTATATTTTTATTTCTTTTGAGATTTTGTTATTTGATAATAGCATGTCAGACAGTGCAAAATGTGAAGAGAAAAAAATTATACATTTTTTTTTAAAATTTTTAATTGATTTTAAAAGTTGGGAAAAAGTGCTAATTTGGTGTTGCCTGCTTTTACATTTCACCTCATAACTCAGGCTAGAAATAAGATAGAGAAACAAAATAAACACCATCCTACTCAGAACTGTACAGGCTTTCACCAGATATGTCACAAGAGTATATTTGTTTATATTTTACCCATGTGAATGCAAACACAAAATTTTAAAACGCATTTCCGAAAAAAACTTCTAATTTTAAAATTCCCAAAAATGCACATGTTCCTGCTATTCTCTTAGCCACATCTATACCAAAATTCAAGTTGGGATCAGAATGGGATCATATTTTAAAATATCTAACTATTATAGCATCAACGGGTCATTTCATATAAAGTGATCAAAATATGAATTTTTTTTACCTGACATCTTTAGATTTTTTTTTCTATGTGAAGAACAACTTTAGTTAATTACAAATTAAAAGTTTTGAATTTTTTTCTTCATCAGTTTAATTTTTTACAGATTTTTAAAGTTTTTAAAAAGTGCAAATTTTGGTCTAGTATGGCTTTACATTTTTTATCATGTCCCGGGCTAAAAATAAAATAGAGAAACAAAATAAACACCATTCTACTCAGAACTGTTCAGGCTTTCACCAGATATGTCAAAAGAGGATCTATGTTAATATTTTACACATATTTAATTTTATGTCCCTGTTTTATTCATCATTATTAGATATACTGTAACTACATTTCTTTACATCTATACTTTGATTTCTTTGCCTGTGTAGATTGGATATGTTGTTACTACCTACATCTGGTGACAAAATTCATGTCAATAACTCTTTTAGAAATATATTTACTTAGAAAATTGGTGACATGTTCAATACTTATTTCACCCACAGTAAAACTGTGTGCTCACGGTCCAGAGGAGCTGTGTCTTGCGGGAAGCCGTTGGTGAGCGCAGGCAGACTGCAGCCGCCCTATAGTCGCCATCTGCGGTGGGTGCCGGGTAGCTTCTCCCTCCATTCACCCGATGGCAGCCGCTTTCGACTTCACAGCATGAAATGAACATGCGGAGGAGGAGCGGAATGTCAGCAACCTGCACCGCGGCTGTCAAAATGCTGCGGTCGGGTGCAACATAGAATTGGATTTCTACAAATCCCATCCACTATGCTGCGGCAAGACACTGCATCCAAAACGCTGCATAGACTGATTGTGTGCACGCATCCTAAGTCTTTGGAATCTATGTAGTGTTGTCCTACGGTAGCTGATGAATCTGGAGGCATCTGACTCTCACTCGCTCCCTCTTCAAGATCAGAATTGTTGATGGCAGTCTTGATGAATTGGGGCCTATATTTCCACATACCTTTTTGGTTTCAGACAAACCTCATCTAGTAAAAAGATGTAAATATATATGTTGTAACCTCCATAAATGAGAGTGACAAACCTATTATCTCAGCCACAGAGCTCTCTAATGGTGGAGCACGTATTTACTTGCTCTGCCATAGTTCTGGATGTCTGGCTAATGCATGTTAGCACAAGCCATACCATAAAGACAAGATACAATTATTTTCCATGTTCATTTTACTATTACCTTCTGTAAAAGGAAATGTCATGAAAGTATTTGTTTTCTCCTTGACTGTTCCATTTTAATTGCCATTTTGCTCCATAAATGTAAGTGTAAATGTGAAGGTTACATTAAAAAATGTCAGAATTTAACACGGTTTAGACTAGGTGCACTTTGTCAGTACACTTTTGTCTACAGCAGGGGTCTCAAACTCGGCTGGGTTGGTGGGCCGCACATAGAAAAAAGATTTTATCGAGGGGCCGCATTGCTTGTAGGATTACCGTAAGTGACATTTTTAGTAATACCAGAATTTTTTGCTCAATGTAGTACTGTCCAAATCCTTATCCCCTTCTTGTAATAATGTCCCCATCTTAGTCCCTTTCTTGTTGTAATGTCCCCATCCTGGTCCCCCTCTTGTACTAATATCCCCATCCTGATCCCTTTATGTAGTAATGTCCACATCATAATAATAATATAATAATAAAGCTTTATTGATATAGCGCCAACATATTCCGCAGCGCTTTACAATGTAGGGTTAGAGTACAGAAAATATAATACAGTAAGTAATTACAGTAGAGAACAAATACAGTACAATAATTGGATACAAAACAATAGGCATATAATCAATGTAACAAAGAAAATACAATAAATAAAGCAAGAAATTAAGGTGACCCTGCTCAAAAGAGCTTACAATCTACAACGGGATAGGGGTTGCACAAGGTACAGGGGCTTATTGCACTCATAGTCCAGGCATCTTGAGGAAATGGAGAAAGAAAAAGAAAAGGGCGCATGTGTAGACACACAGGGCTATTTGTATAAATAAAAAGTGCCAGTGCACTCACCTATAATGGTTGTGTACGTCTACACAACCAAGATTAAACGTGTGGGTGATGGGGCTCCGGGTCGCCTCTTTCTATTAGTGCTGCTGTCCTGCCGGTGTTTGCGTTCACAAATCTGTGCGCCGCGATTTTCACGTAATCCTACCGGACCGGATACCGCGTCACCGCAGGTCCTCAATATGTTTATCCCGGTAATTAGGTAACCACAGGTCCTCAACACTCCAGATATGCCAGGCTGCTCCTGCCGCTTTGGCTCCGTAGAGAGAACTCACATAAAAACAATAGTACAGCGGTCTCAGGGAGCGCCAAAGGAATACTGGACAAATTAGTGGATAAGAACCGACCTTTATTCTTCCTCCAATACCACTGCAACAACGCGTTTCAACGGTCTAAGCCGTCTTCATCAGGTGGACCCCACCTGATGAAGACGGCTTAGACCGTTGAAACGCGTTGTGGCAGTGGTATTGGAGGAAGAATAAAGGTCGGTTCTTATCCACTAATTTGTCCAGTATTCCTTTGGCGCTCCCTGAGACCGCTGTACTATTATCTTGAGGAAATGCGGCATAGAGATAAGCTTACATGAATGGTCATCAGGCAGTCTGTGTATACCTTTTTGGTTTGGTGGAGTTTGTAGAAGAATAATGTCCAGAGAGATAGCCCATTCACTATGTACAGTTCAAAGGACTTCTGTTAGGGAGTATGATAGGCCGCCTTAAAAAGATGCGTTTTTAGGGATCGTCTGAAGCCATGCAAGTTGTGGATAGTCCTGATTTCTTGGGGTAAAGCATTCCAGAGGATTGGTGCAGCTCTGGAGAAGTCTTGGAGCCGGGAGTGGGAGGATCGGATTAGTGCAGATGTTAGTCGAAGGTCATTTGAGGAACGTAGAGAACGGGTGGGTTGATAGAGATGAGGGAGGAGAGATAGGGGGGTGCTGCACTGTGAAGAGCTTTGTGGGTGAGAACAAGCAATTTGAATTTGATCCTGTAGTGTACGGGCAGCCAGTGCAATGACTGGCACAGAGCAGAGGCATCTGAGCAACGATTGGTCAGATGGGTGATCCTGGCTGATGCATTAAGGATGGACTGGAGAGGAGAAAGTCTGGTGAGGGGGAGGCCGCTTAATAGAGAATTGCAATAGTCAAGTTGCAATAGTTGTTTCCATGGTGAGAAAGGGGCGGACTCTAGAGATATTCTTCAGGTGTAAGCGACAGGTGTCAAACATAACACCCAGATAGCGAGCCTGCTGCCTAGGCGTTATCGTGGTGCCGCAAACTGAGAGAGAGATGTCCGATTTAGGGAGGTTAGTGGATGGGGGGAGCAGAAGAAGTTCAGTTTTGGAAAGGTTTAGTTTCAGATAGAGTGTGGACATGATATTGGAAACTGCAGCTAGACAGTCGTTGGTGTTCTTTAATACTGCAGGGGTAAGGTCAGGGGCTGAAGTGTGTCATCAGCATAAAGATGGTACTGAAAGCCAAATCTGCTGATGGTGCGTCCAGGGCTGTGTAGAGAGACAAGAGGAGAGGGCCAAGGACTGAACCCTGAGGGACTCCAATAGTGAGGGGAAGAAGGGGAGCCAGCAAGAGATACACTGAAAGAGCGGTCAGAAAGATAGGAGGAGAGCCAGGAGAGAGCAGTGTCCTTTATGCCAATGGAGTGCAGCATAGAGAGTAGGAGCTGATGGTCGACAGTGTCAAAAGCTGCAGAGAGATCAAGGAGAATAAGCAGAGAGTGGTCACCATTACGTTTTTCTGTCAGGAGGTCATTGGTCACTTTGATGAGGGCAGTTTCTGTAGAGTGAAGGGGTCGGAAATCAGACTGTAATGGATCTAGAAGAGAGTAAGCGAAGAGGTAATGGGTGAGGCGGGTGATCCCCTTTTGTAGTGATGTCCCCATCCTGGCCCCCATAGTGTAGTAATGTCCCCCTATGCTTGTCCCCTTTTGTAGTGATGTCCACATCCTGGCCCCAATAGTGTAGTAATGCCCTCCATGCTGGACCCTTTTTGTACTGATGTCCCCAACCTGGTCTACCTTCTTTTTACACACACACACTCTCAGACACACACACGCTCTCAGACACACACACACACCTGCTCTCAGACACACACACGCTCTCAGACACACACACACATGCTCTCAAACACACACACACATGCTCTCAGACACACACACACTCTCTGACACTCACGCTATCTGACACTCACACACACTCTGACACACACACTCTGACACACACACACATGTCCCCTATTGCTGGCACATGCCCCCCATGGCTGGCACACGTCTCCCATGGCTGGCACACGTCCCCCATGGCTGGCACATGTCTCCCATGACTGGCACCTGTCCCCCATGGCTGGAACACGTCCCCCATGGCTGGTACACTTCCCTTTCCCTGTGCTGGCACACGTCCCCTCATCCTCCATGGCTGGCACACTTTCCCCGTGGCTGGCACACGTCCCCCGTGACTGGCACATGTCCCTTGTGGCTGGCACACGTCCCCTGTGGCTGGCACACACCTTCTCACACTGTGGCTGGCACACAGTCCCCCGTGGCTGGCACATGTCCCCCGTGGCTGGTACATGTTCCCCATGGCTGGCACACGTCACCTTTTGCTGGTATACGTCCCCTGTGGCTGGCACACGTCCCCTGTGACTGTCACACGTCCCCTGTGGCTTGCACATGTCCCCATGGCTGGCACACGTCACCTTTTGCTGGTACACGTCCCCTGTGGTTGGCACAAATCTCCTGTGGCTGGCACACGTCCCCATGGCTGGAATACGTCCCTGTGGCTGGCACACGTTCCCCATGGCTGGCACACTTTCCCCATGGCTGGCACACGTCCCATTTGGCTGGCACATGTCCCCCATGGCTGGCACACGTCCCCCATGGCTGGCACACTTCCTCCTGTGCTGGCACACGTCCCTTATTGATGGCACTCATCCCCCATGGCTGGCACACTTTCCCCGTGGCTGGCACACGTCCCCCGTGACTGGCACATGTCCCTTGTGGCTGGCACACGTCCCCTGTGGCTGGCACACGTCCCCCATGGCTGGCACACATCCCCCATGGCTGTCACACATCCCCCATGGCTGGTACATGTTCCCCATAGCTGGCACACGTCTCCAATGGCTGGCACACGTCCCCTATGGCTGGCACACGTCACCTTTTGCTGGTACACGTCCCCTGTGGCTGGAACACGCCCCCTGTGGCTGGCACACGTTCCCTGTGGCTGGCACACATCCTCCATGGCTGGCACACGCCCCTTGTGGCTGGCATATGTCCCCTGTGGCTGGCACATCCATAATGGCTGCCATATGTCCCCCTGTGGCTGGCACACATCCCCCATGGCTGGCACATGTCCCCCTGTGGCTGGTACACGTCCCCCATGGCTGGAACACGTCCCCCATGGCTGGCTCACGTCCCCTGTGGCTGGCATACGTTCCCCTGTGGCTGGCACACGTTCCCCATGGCTGGCACATATCCCCTTTGGCTGGCACACGTCCCCCATGGCTGGCACACGTCCCCTGTGGCTTGCACATGTCCCCTGTGGCTTGCACACGTACCCTGTGGCGGGCACACATCCCCCCTGTCCTGGCTATGACCCCCATGCTCTTTCCTCACCCTCCTCCGGGTCTCTCTCCTGCCGCTGCAGTCCTCCTTTTCCTGCTTCTCAGTGCCGGTCATGTGATCAGCAGAGAGACATTATCATTGCGTGCCCGATCACAGCGGCAGCAGGGAGAGCGGGAGATCAGCGCTGGAGGAAGGCGAGTAAAGCTTTTTTATTTCACTCTGGGCAGCAGCATGGGGGCCATATGGAACACAGGGGGGACATGTGTCATCACTGGGGGGCAGGGGCGCAGGCACATATAATATGCGCTGCTCCCTCAGCCCATCACTGCGGTGCGGTTTTAGCACCATGGTGATGGACAGCGGCAGTGCATATTATATGAGCGGGAGCAGGAGATCTCCCGCTGCCTCCTGCAGCCTCCCCCAGCCCCCGGACAGGCTCCAGAGCCCTATCACCTCCCCTGCAGTATAATCCAGTCCGCCGCCGGCATGATTCACTGTCCACAATATCGGGGACCGCATGCTGCCCGCGGGCCACGTGTTTGAGACCCCTGGTCTACAGTATATATCTGAAGCTTTTGCTAACATACAGAGTAAAGTTGCCATTCACCAGAGATGTCCAAAGTATGTTTTTTTTACCTCTGTCTTGCAGTTATGCAGTTTCTTACTGTTTCTTTACCTATATAGGAGAGCGCAGCAGTCCTATTTTTCTACAGTGGGACCTTATGCACCTAGCTTTACATGTGAGCACACGTGGCACTTAACATGCTAAATACCGCTGTCAATCTCTAACAGCAGCATTTAATATGCGTCATCAGGGGGATGCAACATTCCACGCTCCCATCAGTGTTTCACTTACGTGATCACCAGTCGCCGATGGGTTTTTATGACAAGCTACAAGAAGGTCCAGGATGGGCACATCATTACAAGAAGGGAAGCACAATGGGCACATTACCACAAAGAAGGGGATCAGGATGGGGCATTAAACAAGGAGACCATGATGGCCACATTACTACAAAAAAAAGAGCAAGAAGGGCAGATTACTTTAAGAAGGGGAGTAGGATGGCAATATTACTACAAGACGCTTACCAAAATGGCCATATTACTACAAGAAGGGAACCAATATGGGCACATTACTTCAAGAAGGGAAGCTGGATTGGGACATTAAAACAAGATAGGGCTCATTACTACAAGTTGGGGACCAGGATAGGGACATTACCTACAGAAGGGGAGCAAAATTGGGACACTACTACAAGATTGAGCACATTACTACATTAAGGAGACCAGGATTTGGACACTACTAAAGAGGAGGACCATGATAACCACTGTGAGGTGGCAAGGGGTCGCTTAATTGACAGGAGGTATGTGTGGCAGAGATGCATGTTATCTGTGACATAAGCCACAGTATTTTTCTCTAGTGCACGTCTGCACTGGGAGTTTTTCACTTAGTGCACATGGGTCCGGCTTATGGGTTCTGTGAGAGACAGGCGGGTCCAGGACCCACATACCTCACTGCTGGGTGTGGTTACAGGCCATAAACTGGAGCCTGGTGTTCAGCACGGGGATTTTTTTTTGTGTGTGTGTAGTCTCCAGGCGAAGTTGGATGCTTGTGACTTACCAACCTGTGTGAACCTTAGCCGGGTGCGCTATAAAAGACTGTTCCTTTCCATTTGTTTTGGCCTGCACTTAAGGCAGCTAGTTTCGCATTTGTTTTGTGATCGGTTTATGGAGTGAATAAACCGTTTTGGCCTATAATTTGTGAAGACGCTGCCTCTTTTTGCTTCCCGATGCCCGCAAGCGAGTCGCCCTATCACACCACATTAATTCAATAAGTGGAGCAAGATAGGCACATTACTACAAGAAGGGGACCAGGACATTACTACAAGAGGAGGACCATGATGGAACATTACTACAGAGCAGGATGGGCATATTATTACAAGAAGGGGACCATGATGGACACAGTACTACAACAAAGGGAACAGGATGAGGACATTACTACACGAAGAGTACCATGATAGGCACAGTACTACAATGAGGGGAGGAAAATGAGCACATTACTACAAGAAGGGGACTAGGATGGGGACATTACTACAAGAAGATGACCACAATGGGCACATAACTACAAGTAGGGGAGCAGGATGGGCACATTACAAGAAAAGGCCAAGTATGGACACAGTACTATAAGAAAGCGACCAGGATGGCGGCATTACTACAAGATGAGGACCATGATAAACTCATTACTTCAATAAGGGGGGCAAGATAGGCCCATTAATACAAGAAGGGCACCGGGATGGGGCACTACTATAAGAATGGGGACAATAGTACAAAAAGTGGACCAGGATGGGGACATTATTACAAGTTGATGACCAGGATGGGCACATTACTATAAGAAGGGAAGGAAAGTAGGCAGATTACTTCAAGAAGAGGACCATGATATGCACAGTACTACAATAAGGGGAGCAAGATGGGTACATTACTACAAGAAGGGGAGTAGGATGGGCACATTACTAAAAGAAGGGGAGCAAGATGGTTGTATTCCTACAAGAAGGGGTCCAAGATGGGCACACTACAACAGGTAGAGGACGAGAATTGAGCATTACTACAAGAAGAGGACCAGGATGGGAACATTACTACAAAAAGGGGTCCATGATGGGCACTTTACTATAAGAAGGGGACCAGGATGGGGTATTACTACTAGAAGAGGACCCGGATGGGCACTTTACTACAAGAAGGGGAGAAGGATGGTGACATTAGTACAAGATGAGGACCAGGATGGGCACATTACTATAAGAAGGGGACCAGGATATGCACATTACTACAAGAAGGTTACCAAAATGGGCACATTACTACAAGAAGGGGAGCAGGATAGAGACATTAATACAAGATGGGGTACATTACTATGAGACGGGGACCAAGATAGTTCCATTACATAAATAAGGGGAGCAGGATGGAAACATTACTACAAGATGGGGACATTACTACAATAAAGGTACCAGGATGTTGACATTACTACAAGAAGGTGACCAGGCTTGGGATATTTCTACAAAAAGGGGAGCAGGATGGAGACATTATGACAAGAAGGGGACTGAGATGGGCACATTAATACAAGAAGGGGAACAGGATGAGGTATTACTTCAAGAAGAGGACCGGAATTGGCACATTACTACAAGAAGGGGAGCAAGATGGGCACATATAAAAGAAGGAGGAGCAAGATAGGCAAATAACTACAAAAAGGGGACCAAAATGGGCACATTACTAAAAGAAGGGGAGCAAGATGGGCACATTACAACAAAATGTGTTTAGGATGGGCACATTACTAAAAGAAGTGGAGCAAGATGTAATATTCCTACAAGAAGGGGACCAAGATGGGCACATTATTACAAGATGAGGGCCAGGATGGGTTATTACTACAAGAAGGGGACCAGGATGGGCACTTTACTACATGTAGGGGAGCAGGATGGGCATATTACTAATAGAAGGGGACCAGGATGGACATATTACTACAAGATGGGGACCCGGATGGGCACTTTACTTCAAGAAGGGTAGCAGGATAGTGACATCAGTACAAGATGAGGACCAGGATGGGGCACATTACTACAAGAAAGTGACCATGATGAACACTTTACTACAAGAAGTGGACCAGGATAGACACATTACTAATAGAAGGGGAGCAAGATGGGCACATTACTACAAGAAGGGGACTAGGATGGGGCTTTAGTATAAGAAGGGGACCCGGATGTACACATTACTTAAAGAGGGAGATCAAATTGTGCACATACTGTATATACTCGTGTATAAGCCGACCCCCCTACTTTTGCCCCCAAAACCTGGGAAAACCTATTGACTCGTGTATAAGCCGAGGGTGGACCCCAGCACAAGTATACTGCCCCCAGCAGTGTGGTATACAGCAGCCTCCCCAGTGGTAGTATACAGCAGCAGCCCCAGTGGTATATACAGCAGCAGCCCCAGTGGTAGTATACAGCAGCCCCAGAGGTATATAAAGCAGCCCCAGTGGTAGTATACAGCAGCAGCCCCAGTGTTAGCCAGTAGATAGAAAAATATTAGAATCTCAGAGTCCTCAGTGGTTGATACCTTTTAATTGTCTAACTGAAAAGATGGTAAGCAAAGCAAGCTTTCCAGACTCTATATCCTCTTCATCATTGGTCATTAGTAACCTGATGAAGAGGACATAGAGTCTGGAAAGCTTGCTTTGCTTTTTCTTACCATCTTTTCAGTAAGCCATTAAAAAGTATCAACCACTGAGGACTCTAAAATTCTAATATTTTTCTATGAACAGTCTCTAATTTTAAGGATAGGTTAATTTTAACAGTCAACAGAAAGAGAGAGAGCGGAGGGGCGCTCCTTGTGAAGGCCTGACAGTTACAGGAAGACTGGGCTTATGTCGATGCGCTCACCTGGAACGGTTATGCAGCAGGCATAACACCGTAGATGAGCGCTATGTGGAAGAGGTATGAGCGCTGGAGATCCGACAGTGCGGTCACGTGGGACGGTCACGTAGGGTGACGTCACCACAGGTCCTCCAGCCCTTCAGCATACAATGATTTAGATGTCTACTCAATGCGCAGCAACCCACCGCTCGCCCTAGGGCTAAAGAGTGTGTGTGTGAGTGGGCGGTTGAGTGAAGACCCCTTTATGCCAAGTAAAGGAAAGTATCCTTAATCACTCTCTTGTGTCCTTCTTTGAGCACCCCAAAACCCCCACTCACACTCACACACAAATTTTAACAGTGAGAGACAGAATATCAAAAATAAAATCCTCAAAAATCACATCGTCTAAATTATATAAATGTATTTGCATTTTGCAGTGAGAAATAAGTATTTGATCCCCTACCAACCATTAGGAGTTCTGGCTCCTATAGACCAGTTAGGCTACACTCACATGGTGCGTTATTGCACTGTTGTTGCGTTACTTACAGATTCGCTTGTGCACTGAAATGAAGTGACGTTAGCCGTCCCAGCCAAGCCAAAGCATTTCACACTTTTGCATTCACACACTGCGCTTTTAATGTATCCATTCTTGGGCTCAATTATTGGGCCGTTTATTAGTGATGCGCGGCTCTCCTACCTGCTGAACCGCGCTGAGTGCATTCCTGGGAGCCGGGGCGGCAGAGGGGCAGAGGAGAGGAGGGGGGGATCAGGCAAGGGAAGCAGGAGGCTTCCTGCTTCCCTTGCCTGACCCTCCTCTCCTCTGACATCGGGGGTCGGCTGGGTGCCCCCCTGCAGGCTTGAGGGGCCCCCTAGCCAGTCAGGACCCTGGTGCAGCTGAACCAGCTGCACCACGGTAGGTCCGCCCCTGAACCTACCTGCATTGTCCTGCAGTTGAACTTGTGGCCTCCATTCACCACTGACTTCAGGCCACAGTTCCTGTGCATAGAATATTCACTGACCCAAGTCTAGTTGACATGCTCTACAAAATCCCACAGCTGAGGTTACTTTTCCACAATGAGCTATGGTGAATTTTTTGTTTTTCAGAATTTCTTTACCATTTCTACACCTATTATTTAAATTTGGTTGTTTTTTTGTGTGATTTTACTTAAAATGCATTTTTATTCTGTTTTTGACACTGTGCTTTTTTCTTTTTGGTATGTCATGCTTTAAATAAAGCTGCTTTATTTTTGCTACTTCCTGGTATTTGGCTTTGACAAAACCTTATTGATATACTTCAGTGTGGTTTTTGTGCATTTTTATCATGTTTTTGACACTGTGTTTTTTGTCTCTGGTGTACCATGAGTTAAATATGGCTGCATTGCTTTTGAAACTTCTCGGTATTTTGGATTTTTCAAAACTTTTTTGATATTCTTAGGCACATATAATATGTGTATAAAATGTGGGAGCAGGAACTTGTATGTAGTAGATACAGGGCAGAAACTTAGAACAAGAATGAACTCTCATCGTCACATAATAAAAGAAAAAAGAATGGATCTACCTGTGGCCAATCAGTTTTGTGTCATACCATAATGGACATGAAAATACTAGTTGTGAAAAGTACTGTATATACTCAAGTATAAGCCGAATTTTTCAGCACAAAAATTGTGCTGAAAAGTGCCCCCCTCAGCTTATACTCAAGTCAGCGGTACTGGCTCAGTGGGGGGGCGGTGATTAGGAGCTGGAGGAGGCAGGGGGAGGCTGTAATATGAGCGGCCGGTCACGTGGGGCCGCTCATTAGTGCAGTGCAATATGCACTGCATCCCCCTGTCCATCAGCGGCAGGGGGAACTGTGCATATTACATTGCGCTCCCCCCCCAATGGTATATACAGGCCCCGCTCCCCCCAATGGTATATACAGGCCCCCCGCTCCCCCAGTGGTATATACAGGCACCCCGCTCCCCCCCAGTGGTATATACAGGCCCCCCGCTCTCCCCCAGTGGTATATACAGGCCCCCCCGTTGTTGCCGCACACCTGTAAAAGAAAAGCTTTCATACTTATCCTCCTCGCTGTCACCACGCGCGCATCCTCCGCTCTCCTTCCTGCTTGTACCCGGCGTCCATCCATGTGACCGCGCACAAGCAATGACGTCATTAAAGGTGAGCGGTCACATGGATGGACGCCGGGTACAAACAGGAAGGAGAGCGGAGGATGTGCGCACGGTGACAGCGAGGAGGATAAGTTTGAAAGCTATTCTTTTACAGGTGTGCGGCAGCAACGGGGGGTCTGTATATACCACTGGGGGGTGCCTGTATATACCACTGGTGGGGAGCGAGGGACCTATATATACACTGGGGTAGCGGGGGGCCTGTATATACCACTGGGGGAGCGGGGGGCCTGTATATAACACTGGGGGGGAGCAGGGGGCCTGTATATACACTGGGGGGCCCTATATATACCATTGGGGGGTCTGTATATACCACTGAAGGGGCGCTATATATACCATGAGGGGGCTGTATATACCACTGAAGGGGGCCTGTATATACCACTGAAGGGGGCTGTATATACCACTGGGGCTGTAAACTGGGGGGCCTGTATATACCACTGAGGGGGCCTGTATATACCACTGAATCTGGGGGGCCTGTATATACCACTGGGGGGGCCTGTATTACATGACCACTGGGGGGCTGTATATACCACTGGGGGGGCCTGTATATACCACTGAAGGGGGCCTGTATATACCACTGAAGGGGGCCTGTATATACCACTAATGGGGGGCCTATATATACCACTGATGGGGAGCTGTATTCCACTGATGGGGGTTGTAACCACTGATGGGGGGGAACTGTATACCAATGATGGAGGTCCTATATATCAGTGATGGAGGTCCTATATACCAGTAATGGTGGGCCATTTATCATGATGAGAGGGGCTGTATACCGTGATGAGAGTCTGCTTCATTTTTCCCCCTAGGCTTATACTCGAGTCAATAAGTTTCCCTAGTTTTGGAGGGTAAAATTAGGGGCCTCGGCTTATACTCGGGTCGGCTTATACTCGAGTATATACGGTAATTTCAAATTGCAGAGAGACAGGAGAGTCTGGGAATATAAACTCATGTTGACCTTTGACACATTCAAAGCAGGAATGAATGTGTCGCGTGGATTTATATCTTTTTACATCAATTGAGGAATCTCCAAATCTTTAAGAAACAACTAATCAAAGGACATAAAACTATATGCTTCTTATCTCTGGATGTTGATATTTACTGCCCCGGATGCTCTCTCCCCACTCCCAACTCTGACCAAGTCCTGTGTTATGCTTCACCTCACTTGGTTTATTATATATTTATATAGTGCCATTAGATTCCATGGCACTTTACATGATAATGGGTAGACAAGGACAAGTTCAATATAATCGTATAGTCCGGACAAACTCACAGTCTATGGGGGACAGGAGGGGATACAGTAGGAGGGGGTAGTGCCGAACATGAGACGGTGCGATGGACTGGGTCTCATTGCAGTTTGTAAGCTTAGCGGAAGAGGTGGTTCTTTAGGTTTCTTTTGAAGGATCCCAGGGTAGGCGAGTGCCTGATGTGATGGGGGAGAGAGTTCCAGAGGATAGCAGATGCACTGGGGAAATGAGAGGGGAAGAGAGAAGGAGTTCTTGGGAGGAGCGTAGGTTGCGTGAGGGTAGGTATCGGGAGACCATCTCAGAGATGTATGGAGGGGACATGCTATGGATGACTTTATATGTCATGGTTAGGATTTTGAAACAGGATCTCTGAGTGGTGGGGACGAGTGAAGGGCTTGGCAGAGGGGACTGACTGAGGAGTAGCCAGAAGACAGGTGAATGAATCGGGCAGGGGAGTTTAGGATAGATTGAAGAGGTGTGAGGGAAGTATTGGGGAGGCTGGTTAGCAGGAGGTTGCAGTAGTCAAGGCGGGAAATGATGAGTGCATGAACAAGTGTTTTGGCTATGTCGAGGTGAAGGAAAGTGCGGATCCGGGAAATGTTTTTGAGCTGGAGTCGGCAGGAGGTGGCAAGGGCATGGATGTGGGGCTTGAAGGAGAGGGAGTAGTCAAGGATTACGCAGAGGCACTTGGCGTGGGGAACTGGGGAGAGTGAGCAGTCATTGACATTGATGGATATGTCTGGTAGAGGGGGAGAGTAATTAGAGGGGAAGACGATGAGTTCGGTTTTGTCCATGTTCAGTTTGAGAAAGCGAACAGAAAAGAAGGAGGAGATGGCAGATAGGCAGTGTGGAATTTTGGATAGAAGCAAGTTGATGTCTGGCCCAGATAGATCTGGGTGTCATCGGCGTAGAAATGATACTGGAGGCCATGGGACTGTTGAGTTGTCCCAGGCCAAGGGTGTAAATGGAGAAGAGTAGGGGTCCCAGAACCGAGCCTTGAGGGATGCCGACAGATAGGGGGTAGGGCAAAGAGGAGGTGTGGGAGTGGGTGACGGTGAAGGTCCGGTCAGTTAGATATGAGGAGATCCAGGAGAGGGCTAGGTCAGTGATGCTGAGGGATTCCAGAATCTGAAGTAGGAAGGAATGGTCAACGGTGTCGAAGGCAGCAGATAGGAGGAGGAGGACAGAGTAGTGACGCTTGCTCTTGGCAGTCAGCAGGTCGGTGGTAACTTTGGTTAGAGCTGTTTTGGTGGAGTGATGGGAACAGACGCCAGATTGTAGGCGGTCAAAGAGGGAGCAAGAGGAGTGGTGGGAGGACAGTTCAGAATGGATGTGTTGTTCAAGTAGTTTTGAGGCGAAGGAGAGAAGAGATATGGAGCGATAGTCAGAAATGCTGGATCGAGGGAGGATTTTTTAAGGATGGGTGTGATGAAGGCATGTTTGAAGGTTGAGGGGAGTGATAGATTGAAGAGGTGGGTTAGGGCAGGAATAAGGACAGAGGTGAGGTTCAGGATGAGGTGGAAGAGGAGTGGGTCAAGGGCACAGGTGGTGAGGTGTGATCGTGATAGAAAGGAGGAAAAACTGGTCTTCGGTCATGGTGGAAAAGCTTCCTTTGGACGAGGAGGGCTGATCGGTGATGGGGGAAGGCCAGGGGGACAGGGGGTCGAAGCTTTCTCTGATTTTGTCAATCTTCTGTTTGAAGAACGGGGCGAAGTCGTCGGCAGGGATGAGGGGAGAGTGAGGAGTTGCAGGGGGACAGAGTAGGGAGTTGAAAGTGTTGACTAGTTGTTTGGGGTTGTGGGACAGGGTCGGTTATTAGAGATAAAAAGTAGGCTTGTTTTGCATCAGTGAGTGTGGACTTGAAGGTAGAGAGGGAATATTTGTACATAACGATGTGGACCGCGGAGTGGGATTTCTTACATTTCCGCTCGGCCACCCTGGATGCTCAACGCAGTTCTTTAGTGAGGGTGGTGAGCCAGGGTTGCCTGTGTGTGCGGGTTTACTTGTGAGGGGGACTGCGAGGTTGAGAGCTGTAGATATTGTAGTGTTTTAGAGGGTGGCAGCAGAATCGGTGTCATGTGAGGAGGCTAAATTTGTGAGAGGGAGAAGGGACTCAGAAAATGAGTGGTAATTGATAAGTTTAATTTTTCTGCGTGGATGACAGAGTTTCCGGAGGGGGGGGGGAGAGAGTGGTAGGAGGGAGGAGAAAGTCAGAAGGTTGTGGTCGGATAGGGGGAGGGGAGAGTTTGAGAGGTTGGTGAGGGAACAAAGGTGGGTGAAGATAAGGTCGAGCGTGTTACTATCCTTATGAGTAGCTGAGGAGGAACATTTGGAAAGGTCAAAGGAGGTGGTCAGTGATAGGAGTCTGGAGGCAGCAGGGAGGGGGTTTTCAATGGGGATGTAGAAATCGTCCATGATAATAGAAGGGATATCGGAAGAGAGGAAGTGGAGAAGCCAGGTGGTGAAGTGGTCGAGAAAAGAGGGGATAGATCCAGGGGGTAGTTAGATGACGGCCAGATTCAGGTTACAGGGGGAGAAGATGCGGACGCAGTGAACTTTGAAAGAGGGGAGGTTAGCAGAGGGTGGTGGTGTAATTGGGGTGAAAGAGCACCTGTTTGACAGAAGCAGGCCGACTTCCACCGCCCTTGACGTTGTGACGGGGGGTGTGAGAGAGGGTGAGTCTCCATAGGAGAGTGCGGCGGAAGAGGCTGTGTCAGAGTTGGTGAGGCAGGTTTCGGTGATGCCTAGGAATGAGAGTTTGTTAGTGATGAAGAGGTTGTGGAGGAAAGGGAGTTTGTTGCATACTGAGCAAGCATTCCATAGTTCTCCAGGTAGAGGGACTGGGGCAGCAGGGACTGGAAAAATGGGTGTAAGGTTGAGGAGGTTGCAAGGATTTGTGTTGGGGAGTGGATGTGGGTAAGAGGTGATTGTGGAGATGAGATGGGGGGACCAGGATTCGGAGATATATCACCAGCGAATAAGAGAAACAGTGAGAGGGTTGGAGGTGAGAGCAGGAGAGGGCACGAAGTGGGCGTGCGTGTTTGGAGACACGGGACTGCGTGTGAAGAAATAGTTCGGAGGAGGAGAGGTGCCTGGGTAGGATGGAGGGCAAGAGCACTACTTCATTACTGTGTGGGGGGATTGGAGGGATTAGTAGGAAGTGAAGTAGTATTGGAGTGAGGGTGAAAAGAAGAGGAAACATTGTGAGCAGTGCAAATCTGTGATGAAAATCTGCAAATAAAATTCAGCGTACCAGCAAGACAAATTGATACCCCTCGCCCCAGCAACAAATGTGGTGGAGTTGGCTTGCTCCTGTCCAACAACTGCTCCTTTACCCCTATTCCACTACCTCCCTTTACTACTCATCCCTCGTTTGAGGTGCATTCTGTCCGCATCTACTCCCTCTCCAACCTCCAGCTGACTGTCATCTACCGCCCCCCAGAGTTAGCCATGACCATCTTTCTCGACCACTTCACCACCTGGCCACTTCACTTCCTTTCTGCTGACATCCCCACTATCATCATGGGTGACTTCAACATCTCCATTGACACTTCCATCTCAGCTGCCTCTAAACATTTATCCCTGACTACCTCCTTTGGCCTCACTCAATGGTCCTCCGCAGCCACTCAAAAAGATGGCCACACGCTGGACCTTCACCCTCCTCTGTTCCCTTACTAGCCTCTCTAACTCACCTCTCCCCATGTCTGACCAAAACTTACTGACTTTCTCTTCCCGCTACTCCCCTTGTGCACAACAGCCACTCCACAAGCTCAATCATCCTCGCAGAAATCTCAAACGCCTTAATTTACACTCATTCTCTGAGTCCCTTCTCCCTCTCACAGACATATCTTCATTACATGACACAGATGCTGCTGTCATCTCATATAACACGACAATAACAGGAGCACTTGATTCAGCCACCCCCTTCACGCACAGCAAAACTACAATCAACAGGCAACCCTGGCAGACCAGCCTGACTAAAGAACTGAGATGGACTTCCAGGATAGGTGAGCGAGATAGAAGAGATCCTGTTCTGCCGAGCACTTTGTCGCATACAAGCAGTCTTTCACTAACTTCAAATTCACGCTTACTGGCGTAAAACAAACTTACGTCTTATCCCTCATATCCTCCCTTTCTCACAACTCTAAACAGCTTTTCAACACTTTCAAATCTCTTCTCTGTCCCCAAGCTCCTCCTCCCTCTCCTCTCATTTCTGCTCAAGACTTTGCCTCTTTCTTTAGGCAGAAGATTGATAACATCAGAGAAAGCTTTGGTCCGCAGCCCCCTATGCCCCTCCTCTTAACTGCTCAGCCCTGTTCTTCCAAAGCCAGCTTCTACACCATGACAGAAGATCAATTCTCATCCCTTCTGTAAAGATCACATCTCTATCACTTGCACGCTCGACCTGCTCCCATCCCACTTCATCCCCAACATCGCCACAGTTTTCATCCCAGACTTAACACATCTCTTCAACCTTTCACTTACAATTGGTGTCTTTCCCTCATCCTTCAAACATGCCTCAATCACACCCATCCTCAAAAAGTCCACCCTCAACACATCCTCTCTCTAACTATCACCCGATATCACTGCTCCCTTAACTGTTGGAACAGCATGTCCATCTTATACTGTCCTCCCACCTCTCCTTCTGCTTCCTCTTTGACAAGTTACAATCTGGCTTCCGACTGCATCACTTTACTGAAACTGCCCTAACTAAAGTCACCAATGACCCACTATCCGCAAAGAGAAAGCGATACTACTCTGTCCTCCTTCTCCTCGACCTGTCTTCCGCCTTTGACACTGTAAAGCATTCCCTCCTGTTTCAGATTCCCTCATCTCTTGGCATCACAGACTTGGCCCTGTCCTGGATCTCGTCGTATCTAACACATCGGTCTTTCAGCATCTCCCTCCCACACCACCACCTCCTCACCTCGCCCCCTGTGTGTTGGTGTTCCCCAAGGCTCAGTTCTAGGACCACTACTCTTTTCCATCTACACCTTCAGCCTGGGTCAGCTCATAGAATCACGCGGTTTGCAGTATCATCTTTATGCTGATAATACGCAGATCTACCTCTCTGGACCTGACATCACTTTCTTACTGGCTGAAATTCCACAATGTCTGTCTGCTATTTCATCATTCTTTTCTGCTCACTTTCTAAAACTGAACATGGACAAAACAGAATTCATCATCTTTCCCCCATCTCACTCTACCCTTCCTCCAGACATATCCATCAAAGTCAATGGCTGCTCACTTTCCCCAGTCCCGCATGCTTGGTTCCTTGGGGTGATCCTCCACTCAGTCCTCTCTTTCAAGCCACACATCCAAGCCCTTGCCACCTCATGCCGACTCCAACTCAAAAATCTTTCCCGCATCCGTGCATTCCTTGACCAAGAAACCGCAGAAACACTCGTGCATACCCTCATCATCTCCTGCCTGGACTATTGCAACCTCCTACTCTCTGGCCTCCCCTCTTGCACCACTCCAATCTATCCTATACTCTGATGCCCGACTAATCCACCTGTCTCCCCGCTATTCCCCAGCCTCTCCTTTTTGCCAATCCCTTCACTGACTTCCTATTGTCCAGAAGTTCCAGTTCAAAACCCTAACTATAACTGATCCTCTCAAGATCTTCTTCTATACTCCCCTCTTATCTCTTCCCATAACCACATACAAGATTTCTCCTGTGCTTCCCTTATACTCTGGAACTCTCTGCCCAAACACATCAGACTCTTACCTACTGTGGAAACCTTCAAAAGGAACCTGAAGACCCACCTCTTCTAACAATCCTACAACCTGCAGTGGTCCTCAGTCTACTGAATCACTGCACAACCAGCTCTACCTTCTCCAAGTGTATCCTTACCCATCCCTTGTAGATTGTGAGCCCTTGCGGGCAGGGTCCTCTCTCCTTCTGTACTTGTGTGTGCATTGTATTGCTCATGTTTATTGTACAGTGCTGTGCAAATAAATTGGGACACAGCAAGTCTTTACTTGTTTTTCTTGCATTAGTTTAAGGCTGCGTTCACACAGTGCGTATTTTGACGCATATTTTTACGCGTGTATTTTCTCCAGAAGAATGTGCATCTGTATTTCCCAGCAAAGTCAATGGACATTCACTTTTGCCATTCACACGTCGCGTATTTTTACGCAGCGTAAAAATACGCGCGTAAAAAAAAATGAACATGTCAATTCTTTCCAGTTTTTTACGCGCGTATTTTCCATAGGCCCCATTATAAGCACTGGAAATACGCGCGTAAAAAAACGCAGTCGCGTATTTTTACGCGCGTAAAAATACGCGTGCGTAAAAATACGCGCGCGTAAAAAACGCAACGTGTGAACGCAGCCTTACTAAGTGTTTTATCAGTTCTTGGTGTCGTTTTCCTCTTTCTTCCACATTTCCCTTTTCGTTTTGGAGAAATCGATCCAGTTTCATTGTGTGTGCGAATTATTCTTCAAATGGTAGATTTTCCAATACCAGCGGTGGAAGCATTATCTCTTATGGTACCTTTACACGCCGATGCAGGATGGTGGAAACAGCCGGGTGCTTCACGTGCACGAGCACGCACAAACGGTTGAAAACGGTACCCGCACCACCTTTACACGCTGCAACAAGATGCGCTACGGTAGGTTACATCTATCTCTGGATACACCGCCAGGTGCCACAAGTTACCTTCTGTAGCTCACCTTACCTCATTTACACGCCGCTATAACAAGGTAAGGGCCCTTTCACATCAGCGTTTTTCGTAATTCGCGGCAGATGCGGTGAAAAAACCGCATCTGCCGCGTTTGCCGCATAACCGTTCCACTTGCGGCGCGGTTGCGGTTTTTCCCATAGAAAGTATAGGGGGACTTGCGGCAGGTGCGGCAAGTGCGGTTTTGCACTTGCGGCAGGTGCGGGCGCGAAAAAAACCGCGGCTGACCGCGGTTTTTTTCGCTGCTGCACCTGCCGCAAGTGCAAAACCGCACTTGCCGCACCTGCCGCAAGTCCCCTATACTTTCTATGGGAAAAACCGCAACCGCGCCGCAAGTGGAACGGTTATGCGGCAAACGCGGCAGATGCGGTTTTTTCACCGCATCTGCCGCGAATTACGAAAAACGCTGATGTGAAAGGGCCCTAATATGGGCGGAACAAAGGCAGCAGGGAAAACACATAGGCGTGCTACAATTATGGATTACGAGAATTTCGTACGCTGATAGGACAAAGCAATAACATCATGATTGGGCAGCCAGCACAGGAGGCTGACTAATACATGACGCTCGAGCAATTGTGTAGTGTGACTGGTCAGCTCCTTAAATATGCCGCCCTATGCAGCGTCTACCAATCGTAACGCAGGAGCTTCCACCAATGATCGCTGATGGGGCGCGGTATCCCGGAGCCTGTGTCACGCCCCAGGTATATAGCAAGGTGTCGAAACAACCCTCCTGTTCCTTATTTACACGCCGATACAGGCCATAACCATCGCCTTGAAATCAACCTGTTTTTGAGCTCTGCTCTGAAACAGGTGCCTCAAGTGACGGGTGGCAACAACCGTCTTTACACGCCGCGACCACGGGTTGATTTCGCGGTGCAAGATACATTTGTCTCATCTACCCGGTTGTTTCCACCATCCTGTAGCGGCGTGTAAAGGTACCAATACAGTCACACTTGTATGTTCATTAAGAGTAATAATTCTAGACCTCTTTCGTGGAGTAACATCCATTTTTACAGGCGAGAATCACACTGAGAGAAAAAGTACACTAAACCACTCCTCACAAAAACAAGCTCTCAACAGAAGCTGAGGGGGAGGCTAGCTGTTATTTTCTGACTAAAACCAGTCAAACCACATTTTGTTACTTAATGTTGTACACTCACACCTGTTCAAAGCTGGTAAAACTGGTTTGAATCACTGACTGATGATTTTACTTACAAAAATGCTTTGCTCCAATTACCGTATATACTCGTGTATAAGCCGACCCGTGTATAAGCCGACCCCCCTACTTTTGCCCCCAAAACCTGGGAAAACCTATTGACTCGTGTATAAGCCGAGGGTGGACCCCAGCACAGGTATACAGCCCCCAGCAGTGTGGTATACAGCCCCCCCAGTGGTATACAGGCCTCCCCAGTGGTAGTATACAGCAGCCCCCGAATGTTAGTATACAGCAGCCTCCCCAGTGGTAGTATACAGCAGCCTCCCCAGTGGTATATACAGGCTCCAGCAGTATATACAGCAGCCCCAGTGGTATACAGCAGCCTCCCCAGTGGTATATACAGGCCCCAGCAGTATTACAGCAGCCTCCCCAGTGGTATATACAGGCCCCAGCAGTATATACAGCAGCCCCAGTGGTATACAGCAGCCTCCCCAGTGGTATATACAGGCCCCAGCAGTATTACAGCAGCCTCCCCAGTGGTATATACAGCAGCCCCAGTGGTATACAGCAGCCTCCCAGTGGTATATACAGGTCCCAGCAGTATTACAGCAGCCTCCCCAGTGGTATATACAGGCCCCAGCAGTATATACAGCAGCCCCAGTGGTATACAGCAGCCTCCCCAGTGGTATATACAGGTCCCAGCAGTATTACAGCAGCCTCCCCAGTGGTATACACAGGCCCCAGCAGTATTTACAGCAGCCCCAGTGGCATACAGCAGCCTCCCTAGTGGTATATACAGGCCCCAGTAGTATATACAGCAGCCCCAGTGGTATATACAGGCCCCAGTGGTATATACAGGCCCCAGTGGTATACAGGGTACCCCCTTGCTGCCGCACACCTGTAAAGTAATACATCATTATACTTATCCCTGTCGCTGTCGCCGCTCTGACACCGCACTCCTCCGGGTCTTCATGTTTCTTCCTGCTTCTTCCTGCTTGTGACCGGCGGGCGTAGGCAATGATGTCATTGCCTGTGCGCCGGAGGAGGAAGCATGAAGAAGCAGGAAGAAGCATGAAGACCCGGAGGAGCGCGGTGTCAGAGCGGCGACAGGGATAAGTATAATGATGTATTACTTTACAGGTGTGTGGCAGCAAGGGGGGCCCTGTATACCACTGATGGGGGGGGGGCGCCTGTATACCAATGGGGGGGGCGGGCGGCCTGTATACTGTATACACCTATGACTCGTGTATAAGCCGAGGGGGGGACTTTTCAGCACACTTTTTGTGCTGAAAAACTCGGCTTATACACGAGTATATACGGTAATTTGCCCAGCACTGTAATTGTCTATGTATGCCCCTTTTCACATGTAAAGCGTCATGGAATAAATGGCGCTGTAATAATGAATGATAATTATAATACGCTGTGGATCTGAAAAGTGCCCAACAGGTCAGTTTACTTAGTGTAAAAAAAAGAGGGACAGTGGGCATGAGCTTTCTATATATTCCATCCATTATGCTGGAATTTTAAGATGCAGCATTTTTATTGTTGAAATGTTTTCATTGCAACAGATGTACAGTGTATATACTGTGTGTATATATATATTTAGATATATATATATTTAGATAGATATCATAAAGAAAGGGCAAAGGGAGGTGGGGAAGTGAAGGGACAACCAGGAATTGACATAAAGGAAATAAGGAAGTAGGACAGTGAATCATCATTTGACTGTCAAGTATGTTGAATACTACATCCATGCATCAAACACTTTCAGAAAATACAAGAGAATTGAACCGGGTTGACTCGTAATGGATAAGAAGTATAGAAAATGAATGTCAAACAACCCTCAAAATGTCAAACGGTTATATTATCAAATTCTTGGCATAAAGATTTTTGACCATAAGGACCACCTCATTTCTAGGTAAATTCTTTTCTTTCAAAGCCATGTTATATTCATATATTTTGTGGGATGAGATTCTCTCTATTACTTCTGTGATATATGTTACTGTATTCTGCTTCTATTTACATGCCAACAGGTGGTTCGTAAGAAGAAAAATGTAGCATGTGTGTCTGTGTAACTTTGAATTTGTGCAAGGCCGATAGAAAGAAGGGCCAGCTGTGGAGATAATGCTGTGGAGATGCTCCTTTTTTAAAGCAACAAAATGTCAGAAAGTCACCAAAATCTCACAGTGGGCATATATATAGCCTTTTAAAGAATTATCCTATATGGTGAAGATACTAGATTAGGGGCTAACTCACTCTGATAGAGAGGCTCATTCATGACTTTGGACTGACTCACTTGTACCCTTTGAATTTACATTGAAGTCAGAATAAAGACTGAAGATATTAGAAAGTTGCATGCTATCCTATTTCTATATTTAAAGGGGTTGTCTGGGACTTTAACATTGATAACCCATCCTTAGGATAGGTTATCAATGTCTGATTGGTGGGGGAGTGAAACTCTTCACCCATACTGATCATGATCAGGTGTTCCCATTTTGCCGTCAGCAGAACTACTCGACTGTGGAGCTGCACAGCACACTTCCATCAACTGTACAGTGGCAACGACTGGGACTGAATACACCCAAAGTGAGCCCAGTAATACTTGAGCGGATGCAAATCATGTCCTTATGGGTTCACTCACATCTGAGTATAAAAAAATTGGTCTGGTTTTCATCCAAAAAAATTGTACAAGTGAAATCCTTACGGTATTCCGTATGTCATTTTTTTCTTGCCTAGCATCCATATGAACAGCATAGGGATGGTCTATGTGCTGTCTGTTTTTTTTTCTTATACTCATAGGCTTGCATTGACAAGTCTCAATGTACACGGCCATACGCAGCATGATGCAATTTTTTTCCACAGGCAGATTACAGTTGAACTAAAACCCGCAGATCAGTACTGCCTGATTGAATAACATGGGTATGAGTTCAATGCAATTTTTTTCACATTACAGTCATGCAGTTTATACACTAGTGAGAGGGAACCTTATAAGCGATAAACATGACTTTAATAAGTGCTGTTCTAAAAACTGCAGGTTGAGCAATCACACAATTTGATTTGTCTGTAAACTCATTGCCTTCTACTTGACCTAAAATAGATAAAATTCCAGTCTAGAAAAGAGCACATGGCTTTCATTAACCCCTAACCTCCTCTCCCTTGTTAGTGTAAAGTTTGCAAGCCCCTCCCCATTATCATAGATGCAAAACAAGGATCTGTGTTTCCTCACTGAAGACACTATAATTGGAGTGGATTATGTTACTTTAGGTTTAGTCTGGACTCTGCAAACTCTCTTTCCTGCGTTATCAGAAATATGTTACTCCCCTAACACTTGAATCTGCTCCTACTTCCACTCTTCTATTACATTTCTTCTCTCCTACACATTCTTTCTGCACTTTCCTAAGCTCAGTTATCATTACCTCTTATTTCACATATATAAAAACCTAGAATCAGCTTAACCCTTCTTATATTTTTTTCACCAGTTTTGTTATAGGGCTTTTCCACTGCATCAAAATCAATAATCTGTCCATAAGGATAGCTCATCAATTTTTAGATGGGTGGGACATCAACACCTGACACCCTCACCGATCATCTGTTTATAACCTCCAACGGCAGCTGATCACTGATCTCTGCACAGAAAGACATCTCCAGCTCAGTACAGGACCTTATGTGACATCATGCCCATGTGATTGAATGAGGAAGTGCTGGATGGTACTGGAGCTGTCCGAGAGGGAGGGGCAAGAGTAGGTCAATCAGGCATGACGTATTAACCGCTATGGGAGTGGTGACTGGTAAGGAGCAGATAGTGAATAACTGATTTATATTGATTCTAAACATTATAAAAGTGTAATAGGCGGCTCAGCATTATAGTCTAGAAGAGCAGGGACTGTACATTTTTTTTCTCTAGAGTTCCCCTTTAAGAATACTGCTAAAGATAGGTCATCAATAATAATGTAAAAGTATATGATTTTTTTTAATTCATTATTTGACCACTATTAAAAATGAATATCTGTACATAGAGATACTGTCAAGATCCAGATTATTTTATTTTATAATCTCTATGCAATAAAACACAGTATTGTTCTACATACTGTAACTTGATGTCACTAAGGCCCCTTTCTCATCAGCGTTTATGTCCGGATCCGTCAGATCTGGACAGAAAATCGCATCTGCCGCCTAACGGCCGCACTAGCGTAGCACTTGCGGCAAGCCCCATGCATTCTCTATGGGGCTTGCGGAAAGTGCAGTATTGCCACGATCCGGCACTTGCGGCCGCGAAAAAAAACGCAGCTGACCGCTGTTTTTTTTGCGGCTACAAGTGCCAGATCATGGCAATACTGCACTTTGCCGTAAGCAAGTGTATGGTATGTGATGTATGAGTAATTGATGCGATATTCTAATAACCCTCGGCTCATGCTCTGCTGCGAGCAGGAGCTGAGTGTGATGTATCCAGCGATCGGATCACAGATGCAGAGGGGAGGAAGAGATTAATCTCCCCATCTCCTCCATTACCGGCTTCAGTGTATATCTTATTGCCCTTGATGTGCAATCCGATTTTTCACTAGCACCCATAGATTTGTATGTGTGCGAGTGATCCAAGACTCAGTGACAGTCACAGCATGTTGCGACTGTTTTCTCTTTCCGATTCCACCTGAGTGTAATCTGATTTTTTAATCGGATTGCACTCATCCGATTTTACTTTCGTGTCGTAACCCTATAAGTGAGGCTCTGATAATCCATGTCAAAGCCTCTGGATATATCTCCTCACATTATACCTCTGACTTATTATTATTATTATTTATTTATAGAGCACCATTCATTCCATGGTGCTGTACAGGAGAAAGGGTTGCATACAGACAAGTTAAAAATACAATGAACAAAGTGACATACTGATACACAGGGAAGAGAGGAGCCTGCCCTTCGGGGCTTACATTTTACAGGGCAATGGGGAGGGAGACAGTAGGTTGAGTCTGCTCGGGGAGTGTTGGGGTGCCAGATCCGATGGTGGTGGAGCGCCGGGTCCAGTGGTGTTGAGGCAGCATTGTGGTCATTGCAGGTTGTAGGCTGTTCTGAAGAGATGGGTTTACAGGTTCCACTTGAAGGTTCTGAGTGTAGGGGACAATCGGACGTGATGTGGTGCAGAGTTACGGAGGATGGGGAATGCTCAGGCGAAGTCTTGCAGGCGGTTAGATGAGGAACGTACAAGTATGGAGGAAAGAAGGAGGTCTTGGGAGGATCGAAGATTATGAGTTGGATGATATCGGGAGATTAGTTCAGAGATATATGAGGGGGACAGATTGTGGATGGCGTTACACTACACACCTGACAATGAGTTATCCGACTATATAAGCATATAACGGGATAAGTCATTTTTACTTTATATATAGTGTACTATGTTTTTCCTGGGTGAAAAAAATATTTTTCAGAAGTATACCAGCCTGGTATATTCCAAAAGACATAATCTATTATGATATGGCTGGTGAATATAAGCTTACTAATGTGGTAAGCACCTTTGTTATACTGTATAACTAAAGCTTTCTTGATGCTTACATCGAACATATGTCCAAAACATGACATGAACAACTCTTGAAAAGATCATGTGTAGTACACAAACCTAAACTTGCACTAGCATATGATTGTATGTATCTTTTCCATGCCAGATTTCTATTTATTATAGCCACAACACTCATTGTAGCTCACAGATAGTGCGCTTAGTACAGAGCCATCCATATGCAATGATGTTTTACTTATTACCAACCATCATTCCTGGGCAATTTGCATTCTGCCTTCATTTCTCTACAGCATTTAAATGCTGAGATTCATGAAAAATATTACCCTCATAAAATGCCTTGTCTGCAAAACTGTCCTGTAGTTATGGGATTTTTAAGCAATTCTTGTTGATATTACTTGTATATCAAGAAAATTATGAATTTCAGTACTCCATTATCAGGCTAAGTAATTATGGTGAAATTACAATAGGGAGGGGGATTTACTAAGGCCAAGTTCACATAAACATAAAAAAAAATAGTCTCATCTGATTTTCCAGAGGAAAATCATGCATGCTGCAACTTTGTTTTCACACAGATTCAATCAGTAAAAAACAAAATCAGTCATCAGCACTGCCTCATTGAATAACATTGGTCCGAGTGCTGTCCGTTTTTTTTTGGTAGCACTCGGACTGAAAATACATTTGTCTAAATGTATATTTGTTTAAATGTATATTCTTCTAACACGGGTGTTTCATACAGTGCAGAAAATAAGTATTTGATGCACTGCTGATTTTGCAAGTTTTCCCACCTACAAAGATCGGAGAAGTCTGTACTTTTTAATCATAGTTACACTTCAACAGTGAGAGACAAAAAACTGATAAAAAAAAATTACAGAAAATCACATTGCATGATTTTTAAATAATTAAACTGCATTTTATTGCATGAAAAATGTATTTGATCAACCAGCAAGAATTCTGTCACCGACCTGTTATGGCCACTTTACACACACCAACTTCTGTGTCTAACCTCTGAACAACTTACTGGTTGTAGTGAAATCATGGACACATTGTTCCATTTGTACACAGCCACAAAATGGAACAATGTGTCCATGATTTCACTGCAACCAGTAAGTTGTTAAGAAGTTGGACACAGAAGGGCCACTTTACACACACCAACTTATCTGTCCAACTTCTGACCAACTTGCTGGTTGCAGTGAAATCATGGACACATTGTTCAATTGTACATAGTCACAACATGGAGCAATGTGTCCATGATTTCACTGCAACCAGCAAGTTGGTCAGAAGTTGGACAGATAAGTTGGTGTGTCTAAAGTGGCCCTTAGTTTTTCTTTTAGAAGCCCTCCTACCCTACACTCATTACTTGTATTAATTTCACCTATTTGAACTTGTTACTGGTGTAGAAAACATCTGTCCATGCACTCAGTCAATCACAATTCAACTTCTCTATGATGGCCAAGACCAAAAAAATGTCTACACAGATATCTGTGCTGATATTGTTCGCAGATCTCTGGTTACAGTGAAATCATGGACATATTGTTCTATTTTGTGGCTGTGTACAAATGGAACAATGTGTCCATGATTTCATTGCAACCAGAGATCTGCAAACAACATCTGCACAGATATCTGTGTGTGTGACGTGGCCCTAAGGAGTCACCAAGGACAATATTGTAGACCTGCACAAGGCTGGGATGGGCTACAAGACAATATGCAAGCAGCTTGGTGAGGAGGCAACAACTGTTGGCACAAATAGTTGAAAATGGAAGAAACACAATCTTGTCAATCTTCCTCAGTCTACGGCTCCATGCACGTTCTCGCCTCGTGGGGTAAGGATGATTCTGACAAAATACAGGAATTAGCCCAGAACTACACAGGGGGACCTTGTCAATAACCTGAAGAGATCTAGGACCACAGTTTCAAAGATTACCATTAATAACACACTACACCGTCGTCGATTAAAATCCTGCAGTTCACGCAAGATCCCCCTGCTTATGCCAGGACTTGTCCAGACCTGTTTGAAGTTCACGAAGGACCATCTGGATGATCCAGAGAAGGCATGGGAGATGGTCATGTGGTCAGATGAGACCAAGATAGAACATTTTGGTATAAACTCCACTCGGCGTGTTTGAAGGAAGAAGATGGATGAGTACAGCTCCAAGAACACCGTTCCAACCGTGAAGCATGAGGGTGTAAACATACATTAGGGCTGCTTTTCTGCAAAGAGGACAGGAAAACTGCAGTGTATTGAAGGGAGGATAGATGGGGTCGTGTATCGCAAGATAATGGCTAGCAACCTTCTTCACTCAGTAATGGCCACTTTACACGTCCCAATATCGTTCTGATATTGGATACAACGGCACGGGAGCGCGCACGTTTTTGGCACTAGTCCAAGATCGCATAGGAGATGTTACACAGGGAGATATCGGCAGGCTACTCAACTGCGATGTCTACGCCCCCCTCCTTTGTGCTGTGTACGAGCGACCCAGGGAACGACCATTTAACATGGGAGTGAATAGGGGAAGTTGTGTTCCACATCGTAGTTGCGCTGTCACACAGCACGATCCTGCCAGATCGTCAAGCCAATATCGGGCAGTTGGAGAGCATGCACAATTCCCTAACGATATTGTTTGGCATCGTTCTTCCATCGCATTGCTCATTTACACCACACAACGCACGAACGATATCGGCGGCCACGCACAAACCACGTGACTTTTTATCGTTGTTGGACAACGATATCGTGCCGTGTAAAGAGGCCATAAGAGCAATGAAGATGAGTCATAGCTGGGTCTTCCAGCATGACAATGACCTGAAACTCACAGCCAGGGCAGCTAAGCAGTTTCTCAGTAAGAAGCATTTCAAGGTACTGGAGTGGTCTAACCAGACTCCAGATCTGAATCCAATAGAAAATCTTTGGAGGGAGCTGAAATTCAATGTTGCCCAGTGACAGACCCGAAACCTGAAAGCTCTGGAGAAGATCTGTATAGAGGAGTGGGTCAAAATCCCTGCTGCAGTGTGTGTCATCTTGGTCACAAACTAAAAGAAACTTCTGACCTCTCTAATTGCAAGCAAAGGTTTCTGTATGAAATATTAAACTCAGTTATTCTAATGTATCAAATACTTATTTCATGCAAATTAATTATGTAAAAATCATACAATGTGATTTTCTAGAGGTTTATATTAGATTCTGCCTGTCATATTTGAAGAGTACGTACAATACAAATTACAGACTTCTCCGATCTTTAGGTGGTGAAATTTGCAAAATCGGCAGTGTATCAAATACTTGGTATATGTTAGTTAGTCCTATCCTCCTTTGTGCTGGAAAAAGATGTACCAAGTTTATTAGGAGGCACACGCTTCTTAATACATTTTAACCATCCTTGGCTATAGTTATGCCACACATCTAAACAAAAAAGGGTAATACAATTTGACTAAATTTCAGTCTTCAAGTTTTTAAGTATTTTAGCCTTTTGTAGCCCAGCCCGGAACTCCAAGCGCAGTTCAAACGCCGGCATCTAAGTGCCGGAGTTTAAAACATTGCGCTATTTCCAAGCGCATCACATGACGCAGAAGCGCACGTCATGTGATTCGCTTGGAAATGGCGCGAGATTTCAAACACCGGCACTTAGATTCCGGCGTTTGAACTGCGCTTGGGGTTCCGTCAGCCATAGCAATGAATTGGCAGCGTTAACATAGTCTAACCTTTACTGCAACATTGCACAGCTGACAAATTCTATGTTTTAAACTGACCCCCCTGAACGCATGCCTAAATGCTAGTTTTACCCTAGCCTAAGGCCACGTGTGTGGAGTGTTTGGTGAGTTTTTTACCTCTTTATTTGTAAGTCAATACCAAAAGAGGGTCAAAAATACTCGGGGTTCCGTCAGCCATAGCAATGAATTTGCAGCATTCTGGTAACACTGCGCTACTGCTGACAAATTCTATGTTTTATGCAAAACCGCCCTGAACGCATGCCTAAACGCTAGTTTGACCGTAGCCTAAGGCTGCTTTCACATCAGCGTTTTGCGCTGATCGCGGCAGTTGCGGTGAAAAAAACGCAACTGCCGCGATTACCGCATAACGGCCGCACTTGCGGCAAGCCCCATACAATGTCTGTGCGGCTTGCGGTAAGTGTGCGGCAAGTGTGGTTTCGGCACTTGCGGCAGGTGCGGCTGCGAAAAAAACATGGTATGCCGCGGGTTTTTCACGGCCGCACCTGCGGCAAGTGCCGATACCGCACTTGCCGCAAGCCCCATAGACATTGTATGGTGCTTGCCGCAAGTGAACCGCAAGTGCATCTGTTATGCAGTAATCGCACCGCAACTGCCGCGATCAGCGAAAACCGCTGATGTGAAAGGGGCCTTAGGCAGCTTTATGAGATTTCAGAGTGTTGGTAGGAAAAATGTTTGTTTTTTTATGCATTTTTTTACCTTTCATTCTAATAAGAGCAAAACTGGAAAAACACTGAAAGAATTGAAATGCTGCAAATTTGAAGGTGAAAATTTGCAAGATAAAAATAAGAACCATGTTCGTGAGATTTCAGAAATCTTGTTCACGTTGCTGGTGCTGTAAAGGTCTGCATTTTTTCCTTCTGCAAATAGAAAGAGATACTGATGTATTCAATAGTCATTGATGTAATGATAGACAACAAGCATATTCACTGATTATTCTTTTGCATACATAAAAGAGGGCTTGGTTCCTATTGTTAGTATCAGAGATATTTATTTCAGTCATCTGTAATGCTGTTAGTCTAAACAGTTAATTTGAGCTTTATTTAAAATCTCTTGTACTTTCTGTTCTTTTTGTATTTGAAAATCACATCCACTAAGTTTGTTGGCCCCTCGATTAATATCCCCCACCCCCATTATGTTTTGTGACTCCCCATTCTTTCCCTTCCCCTTCTCCCGATGCTCTATGTTCACTGCCAGCTCAGCTCTGGTTACTCCTTTCTGCTTGGATTGAAATCAGAGGAATATTTTGGCAGTCTGACTAGGCTGAACCGATCCAGAACAGGAAGAAGAGACGATAGCGTTTATTACCAATCTAATGCAGTACAGTACCAATAACCCCTTTATAGCACTGCTTTATCCATATACTTATTATTGCCTGATTGTGGAAACATGCAGTACATGCATCAAGATCATCCATGGGCAAGAATACGGTACAGAGGGGAATTACATCTGTGGTCTTCAACAAAAAGAAAATACTCTTAAGGTACCTTTACACGCCGCTACAGAAGGTTAGAAACCACCGGGTGTCTTCACGTGCACGTTTCAACGGTTCCTAACGGTACCTGATACCGCATTTACACGCCGCTACAAGGTGCTCCACAGTAGGTTTTTTCTATCCCTGGAAGCACCGACGGGTGCCGCAGGTCACCTTCTGTAGAGCACCTTACCTCATTTACACGCCGCTACCACAAGGCAATATGGGAGGACCTGGGGCAGCAGGGACAACACATAGGCGTGCCAGAGTTGTGGATTACGAGACGCTCATATGGTGATTGGACAAAGCAATAACATCATGATTGGCCAGCCAGCGCAGGAAGGCTGGCTAATACATGATGCTATTGCAATTGTGTAGTGTGACTGGTCAGCTCCTTAAATATGCCGCCCTATGCAGGGACAACCAATCGTAACGCAGGAGCTTCCACCAATGATCGCTGATGGGACGCGGTCTCCCGGAGGCTGTGTCACGCCCCAGAGAGTTCACTAGGTGTCGAAAATACCTTCCTGTTCCTCGACTACATGCCGCTACCATAGGGTTTAAACCTACCTGTTTTTGAGCACGGCTGAAAGACAGGTGTCGACAGTGACCGGTGGCAACAACCTGAATTACACGCCGCTACCTGCGGTGTTTTGACGGTACAAGATACAATTGTCTCCGACACCCGGTGGTTTCTAGCCTTCTTTAGCGGCGTGTAAAGGTACCTTTAAAGGTGTGTACAAAATGGAACAATGTGTCTATGATTTCACTGCAATCAGCAAATTGCAAGTGAAATTGCATGCAATGTTGCGACATGTAACGGTACCCTAATGGCCACTTTACACGCAGCTACATTTCTAGCTTAACCACAGGTAACTTACTGGCTGCAGTGAAATCATGGAGACATGGTTCTATCTTGTTGCTGTGTACAATTGGAATAATGTGTCCATGATTTCACTGCAGCCAGTAAGTTACCTGTGGATAAGCTAGAAATGTAGCCGCGTGTAAAGTGGCCATAAGGGTACCTTCTCACGCCACAACCAGCGGAGACATTTTTGGAGGTGATATTTCCCTCTGGAATTATCGCCGCCAAATTGCCTCCTTATTGCGGCGTGTATTTCGGGAATTTGGCGGCAATAAAACCAATGTCGCCTGGTTTAGATTTTGGAGCAGTGCTGCAAAATCGAAACCAGGCGACATTGATTATATCGCCGCCAAATTCCCGAAATACACACTGCAATAAGGAGGCAATTTGGCGGCGATAATTCCAGAGAGAAATATCGCCTCCAAAAATGTCTCCACTGGTTGTGGCGTGAGAAGGTACCCTAAAAGTTATAGCAATGAGGAGAGGAGATGAACAAAGTGTGCAGCACAGTGTCACTATGTGGGGTTGGGTTTCTTTTTATTATTCCCCTGTGGGCTCTAAGCCAAACCCTCCTTCCCTGTCAATGTTTAGCACTAAAGCCCCAGGACACCTGACAGCATGCAAACTGATAGCGATATGTCAGGTGTCCTGTGTGCTTACAGTCCCGCCCTCCATCCATCACCCGCTTATCATTGAGTCTCCTGCTTCTCATGGCTCCTCCTGTGATGCATACTAATGAAAATCTTTGATTATTTTCTCACAGACTGTGAGAATCATTTGTGCAGTCAAAGTGACACGAACCAGAGTAAAATGCATTCAAGAGGGGGCATGTCCTGATACTGACGATGCAGAACACTTGAATCGGGAGCTCAGACATCAGAGCCCTTCAAACGGCTCACTGTGCCTCTCCACAGAGCTAAGACAGTGGTATACTCACCGGCAAACAGCTGAGATGCCAAGATCTTCTCTACAGAATCGGGACCCGCCGTAGAAGGTAATGGACTTCTTCTCCCCTGGGCCCGCGGCTTCTCGCTCTAAAATGGTGCCCGCCGAGCCTTGTGCACCATACTCACCCCACGCCTCTGGCAGCCTGAGGGACAGAGATAGCGGGGAGGAGGACTTGGCCCCGATCACACAGCATTGTTTGCGCGGCCTGCTGGACTCCCTTCGCAGGTCGTTACAGGCTGACATGAAAGGTCTCATTGGGGAATTGAGGGAAGATATGGCAGCGCTGGGAGAACGCACCCGCAACTTACAGCACAAGATGGCGGAATTCGCAACTGCGCATAACAAACTGACAGACAGTTATCAGATAGTGGACACCAATATAAGGAGCTTGCGTGCTACTACATGGGATTTGGAGAATAAGCTGAGAAGGAGCAACTTTAAACTAAGAGGCATGGCTGAACCGGAGGGGGAGGAAGATATTAAAGGTACTGTCACTACATTCCTGTGCTCAATCCTTCCAGACGTCCCTCCTCTGATCTCACAATTGATAAAGCCTTCCGTCTACCTAAACCCCCACACATCCGCCAAGACCTGCCTAGGGATACCCTAGTCTGTTTGGCACTCCCAAGAGTAAGGGATGCGGTTCTGCGGGCCCTGAGACGTAATCCAATAACCACTGGGATCTACAAAGATTGAAAAGTTTTCCCCGATCTCTCCCCGGGGACACTGGCAAGACGTTGGGACTTTGCCCCATATTGCCAAGTGCTACGAGACAGGGGCTTACAATAGTCCTGGGGATCTCCTGTTAACATCTCCTTTTGTTATAAAGGAACAAGACACTCTTTCTCCTCGCCGTCCAGGCTCAAGGCGGCGCTCAAGTCCTGGAACATACTGTCGATGTCTGACTCCTCAGCCTCAAGTCCCAGGTCACACGAGGATCCCGGAAAATCCCCTGGAGGCCAGGAGAACCATGGGTGATGTTATTGCCCAGATATTGAGGGCTCTGTTGTTTCTGATTTCCTGAACACTCAGACTAATTTGCTGGTTATTTAGTCCGTGTCCCTGTGAGCTGTTGGCTGACTTTTCCGTCTGTTGTTAGCCTCTTCCGCCTCGTTGAGAGAGCGGAGGTAATTCTGAGCTCACTCTACCCCCATTCTCAGACTGCTGTCTGAGCAACCTTAGTTTACATTATTGTTCTTGTTGCTTTCTTCGTGTTTTCTTATATACTTTGTGGTTTATTCTTTCCCGTCTCTCTTTTCCCAGTGTGTCTTCCAACCCCCCTGCCCCCCTTCTTTCCCCTTGGCCCCCTCTCATTTCATGTACCGCACCTCTTTCCTTGTGCCCTCTAAACCGTTCCTTCCTACCCCCTCATTCTCAGCAGGGCTGCGCTTTGGAGTGTAATCATGAGTCTTAAAATGGTCTCCCGCAATGTGAAGGGGCTTAATTCGCCAGCCAAGAGGTCTTTTTTGTGGAGGGAGGTTAAAGGGCTGCACGCCGATATAGTTCAGGTACAGGAGTCGCATCTATTGCTAGAGGACATCTTTAGACTCCCCCACCCAAGGTTCCCCCATATTTATCATGCCAATGGACCGGAGAAGAAAGCTGGGGTGTGTATCTTAGTGGGGGCTTCCGTACAATTTCAACTGAAGAGAGTGATGACTGACCCGATGGGGAGATTTATTATCCTCATTTGTAGTATCTTGGGTGTAACTTACACCTTAACTAACATATATGCCCCAAATGTTGGACAATTTAAATTTCTCCAATCGCTGTTTGGGAGATTGAGAGCGGAGGTGGAAGGCCTCATTGATGTCTGTAGAGACTTTAACTCAGTGATGGAAAATCGCCTGGACTCCTCCTCTCCCGATCAACGCAGGAGGTGTGCAAGGAGTATCATCTTCATGATGTCTGGGCGCTACTTTTATGCAGGGGAACGGGATTACTCCTATTTCTCTAGCTGCCACGGAACTTACTCCAGGATAGATTTCTTCTTGGTAGATGATGTATCCCTGGCAAATTGTACTAAGTCAGACATTGGTCTGATAACCTGGTCAGACCATGCGCCGGCATCATTGGAGATTAGACTGGGGGTGGGGAGGATCCAGGCGATGGAGGTTAAATCCGGGCCTCCTTTTAGACCAGCATCTCGCAGCTGATATTGCAAGTGAGATGCAGTTTTTTGACATTAATGATAACAGGGAGGTCTCGGAGGACATATTATAGGCCACGCACAAGGCCGTTCTCCGGGGTCTCCTTCTCCAGAGAGCGTCTCAGCAGAAGTGAACCAGAGATGTTCGGAGACTAGAGTTGATGTCCCGCATTCAACAACTGGAGTCAGCTAATAAAGCTAAGCCAACATCTGGGCCTGTCTCCCAGATACTGATCCTATGTAATGAGCTACGATCTTTGTTACTGCACCAACACGAGATAGGCTTGCGCAGACTCAGAACACACTTTTACGCAGCCAGAGATAGAGTGGACAGACTACTGGCTAAGGCTGCCTTCACATTTGCGTATGTGTCTGCATGCTGATGGCATGCAGACACATACGCTGTGCAAAGCAGGGTCCAAATGATGTGTCCGCAGCGGAGAATGTCCGCCTGCGGACACATCATTGTGCAGGCTGCCAGCCAATCGGCGTTGTCAGGGGGCGGAGATCAGCGCCGGAGATCTCCGCCCCCCGGCCGCCGGTAACCTTCGGGACGGTGTCGGCGGGGAGAACAGCTGATCTGAGAGCTGTTTGAATCTTCCCGCGCCGACACCGAGAGGAGATGTCGGCGCGGGAAGATTCAAACAGCTCTCAGATCAGCTGTTCTCCCCGCCGACATCGCTAGCACATTACCAGCGGCCGGGAGGCGGAGGACAGCAGAGGCTCCAGCTGATCTCCCGGTGGCCGTCGGTGAGCTCCTGTGACATCACCGGCGGCCACCGGGAGATTATTCAGTGGGTCCGCAGCGTTCTCCTGCGGTGTCATGCAGAGGACACTGCGGACCCATTGAAGCCAATGCATTTTTTGTGCGCTTGGGGACGCTTGCTGATTGTCCAAGGTCCCCAAACGCACAAAAAAACCCAACATGCTGCGTCCCGGGTGCGGATGCTGGACACCGGAAGCAGCAGATATCGTCCGCATCCGCACCCGAACGCAGCAAACGCAGGCACCATGCGTTCCTATGTTAAACATAGGAACGCAGTGCGCATGCGTTTGACTGCGTATGGGAACGCAGCAATACGCTGCCTTCCCATACGCAAATGTGAAGCCAGCCTAAAAGACTGAAGAAATGGTCAGTCCAATCCATGATCGCCTCAGATAAGGAATGCAGAGGGAGAGATAGTGAGACACCCGAGGGACATAGTAGAGGTGTTGGCAAATTACTATACTAAATTATATAACCTCAAAAATTATGGGAATACTCCACAACCCACTGATGACTTGATCCGACAGTATCTGGCAGCCTTGGACCTCCTCTCGGTTCCATCAGAAGCTTTAGAATCCCTGAACCAACCGTTCACCATCTCGGAGATTGTTAAGATAGCAACCTCTCTGAAAGCCAATTCAGCACCAGGTCCGGACGGATTTGTGAATGAATACTATAAAAAATTTCATCACCTTTTGGCCCCATACCTTCTTAGGCTATTTAATAGCTGGCAATCGGCGGGATCTATCTCGACCACATCTTTGAAGGCTACAATTAGTACTATCCATAAACCTGGAAAAAACCCGGAGCTCCCGGAAAGCTACCGCCCAATTTCATTATTAACCCCTTCCCGACACATGTCTCATATATGAGACATGAAAACCAGTGCGTTCCCGACCGATTTCTCATATATGAGACATCTGGGGAACGCACTCCTGCACCTCAAGTGAGGGTCTCACTGACCTGTCACTTGAGCTGCAGGTACATGGGGACTTGCAGCACACCCCAGGGGGGTCGCTTTGCCTCCCCGAGGCTACAGCCGCGGTGATTGGCGGTTGAAAATGAAGCCGCAAATTACCGCGGCTGTAATGAATTTCTGCCCTCCGCTTCTCCCCCTGTCTTCCGATATGCCCCTCCCGGGCTCCGATGCCACTCCCCGTGCTCCATAGTCCCCCCCCCTGGGCTCCAAAGTCCCCCCGGGCTTCGATGTCCTCCCCTGCCTCCCCTGCACCTCCGTCTCTCCTCTTCCTGCCGCCCGGCGCTTCTTCCGGCGCCTGGCCTCTGATGTGCCGCCCTGGGCTCTGATGTCCCCCCTGGGCTCAGATGTCCCCCCTGTCCTCTGATGTGCCCCCCTGTGCTCTGATTCCCCCCCTGGGCTCCCCCTGTACCCCCGCTTCTCCTAACTACCGTCCGGCGCTTCTTCCTGCGCCGCTCTTCCCCCTGTCCTCTGATGCGCCCCCCCCCCGCTTCTCCCTGCCCCCCGCGATCACTGGAGATCACCACCTGTCTCCGATGATCTCCAGTGATCACCTCTCCGCTGCCACCGTCCTTCTCCTCCGGTCCGCCACAGCTGATGGTCCTCCTGCGCTCCCGTCCCGCCGCCGCTTGTGTCCTGCCTCCTGTCAGGATCCTTCCTCTGCAGTTTGATCCCCCAGCAGGGGGATCAAACTGCAGAGGAGGGATCCTGTCAGTACTGGCACAGTGATCACATAGTGGATCATTGTACCAGGATTATCAGATCCCTACACTGCAGTTTGATCCCCATGCAGGGGGATCAAAGTGCAGAGGAGGGATCCTGTCGGTACTGGCACAGTGATCACATAGTGGATCACTGTACCAGGATTATCAGATCCCTACACTGCAGTTTGATCCCCATGCAGGGGGATCAAACTGCAGAGGAGGGATTCTGTAAGTACTGGCACAGTGATCACATAGTGGATCACTGTGCCAGGATTATCAGATCCCTACACTGCAGTTTGATCCCCATGCAGGCGCATCAGGCTGCAGAGTAGCGATCTGACAGTCTCAGCGCAGTGGTCCACATAGTGGATCACTGCGCCGGGGTGTCAGATTGCTACTCTGCAGTCCGATCTGCCTGCATGGGGATCGAGCTGCAGAAAGCGATCTGACAGCCCCAGCGCAGTGATCCACATGGTGCATCACTGTGCCTGAGCTGTCAAATCACTTCACTGCAACGTTAGGTCACCTGACCCAAGCCTCAGAGATCACGTGATCTCTGAGACTTGGGTTTGCACAATGATGCTGCACAGTATGGCAATGATCTGCCATACAGTGCATCATCAGTATGACACCAGAGACTGCAACAAGAGGACACTTAATCCCTTGCTGCAGTCTCTGGATGTAGCAGAGGCAATCGAGCGTCGTGGGACCTTCGTTGTGGACTACGTCGGAAGCGATCGAGCGTCGTGGGACCTTCGTTGTGGACTACGTCGGATCTTTTTGTAATAAAGATGGAGTCTGAATTTTGTTTGGTTTTTTTTCCAAATAAAAATATTTTTCTCTGTGTGTATTTATTGACTACTTACCAGAGATTCCTAATGGCAGGTCTAACATTGGCCCAATATTATGAATCTCGGGCTTAGTGCCAGCTGCCAATAAAAAGCTGGCATTAACCCCTTTATTACCCAGTTTGCCACTGGCACAAGGGCAACTGGAAGAGCGTGGGTACAGCGCCAGAAAATGGTGCTTCAATGAATGCGCCATATTCTGTGGTGGCTGCGGGTTGCAATTCGCAGCATGGGGGGCCCAGAACGCTTGGGCCTTTCCATGCTGAGGATTCCAGCCCCCAGCTCCCTAGTTGTACCTGGCTGGGCCAAAAATATGGCGGAGCCCCACATCATTTTTTTTTTTTCTAGAATTCGCTCTAGAAATAAATAAAATGGAATTCGCTGTATTTTTGCTGCAGCCAGGCACAACGAGGCAGCTGGGGGTTGCTGGCAGTCTGTAGCTGCCAAGTTGTACCTGGCTGGACCAAAAATATGGCGGAGCCCCACGTCATTTTTTTTTCTAGAATTAGTTCTAGAAAAAAAAAAAATGGGCTTCGCTGTATTTTTGGTTGCAGCCAGGTACAACGAGGTAGCTGAGGGTTGCTGGCAGTCTGTAGCTGCCAAGTTGTACCTTGCTGGACCAAAAATATGGCGGAGCCCCACGTCATTTTTTTTTTCTAGAATTAGTTCTAGAAATAAAAAAAAGGCCTTCACTGTATTTTTGGTAGCCAGCCAGGTACAACTTGGCAGCTGGCTGACTGAAATCCTCAGCGTTGAGAGACACAAATGTGGGTCCCCCACGCTGCAAATTGCAACCCACAGCCACCCAAGAAAATAGCGCATTCATTAGAGGCGGCATTTTCTGGTGCTGTACCCCAACTCTTCCAGTTGCCCTTGTGCAGGTGGCACATGGGTTCTCCATATGCGACATGGTGTCTGCTAACAATTTCAATGGAAAATTAGCTCCAATTGTTAGCGGAAACCATGTCGCGTATGGAGAGCCCCTCCCTGTGTGCCTGAACATTGGAGCTCCCCCACAAGTGATCCCATTTTGGAAACTAGACCCCCTAAGGAACGTATCTAGATGCATAGTGATCACTTTTCACCCCCAGATGCTTCACAAATTCATCCATAAAAATGAAAAAGCACTTTTTTTTCCACAAAAAGTTTCTTTTTTCATTTTTACGGATCAATTTGTGAACCACCTGGGGTTCAAAGTGCTCACTATGCATCTAGATACATTCCTTGGGTGGTCTAGTTTCCAAAATGGGGTCACTTGTGGGGGAGCTCCAATGTTTAGGCACATAGGGGCTCTTCATATCCTACATGGTGTCCGCTAACAATTCCAAGTTTATGTTGAATGACAGCTGATTCATCTATTGCAATGTCACAGTTATGTGTATTTGTTTTAATGTTACCATAATTTCAATAAAAATCATTGATGTAAAAAAAAATGCATTCAAGAAATTATTTTTAGGTGTTAAAGATTTGCAAAGATGACATAGATACTAGCTATTAATGCAATATGTTCTGTTTTCACATACAGTATATCTTGGGCTTACAGGGTGCAGCTGTATCCTCTTTATTTGTGTATTATGCAGTCATAGCAGCTTACGCCTCTTCACACTTGCATTATTTTATTTGGAAGTGCAGGTCAGTTTTTTAGTTTTTAGATAAAATAGATAATAGAAAGATACTCAGGCCTTCAGTAATGTTACTGATTTCACTGCTCCTCACAGTCACTAGGTATTGCAGAGCGCAGTGTTAATCTTGAGTCGCTTCTGCTTAAAGTCTTTGGAACCTAATTCTGAGTTTCTTTCTGAACTCCAAAGCCTTTGACCTACATAATCAAGGAAGGTCTTGGGAACCTCTGGACAACGTTGGACCTGGGAACTTTGCTTTCTAATAAATTGGTGAATGAGTGTCAGTGTCTTGTTTTTATTTCTCTCTTTTTATGTGTTTCAGGTTTTGTGAACTATGTCAGATTCCCTGGACTAAGTCGGGCTTGCATGGAGTTTTTCCTTTTTCGTTAATAGGTAAACCAGGGAAAGAGTCTGAAAATAAAGTATTTTTGCATTTGTGTTTATTTCTTTTTACATTCTGGGTTAGTAATGGAGGTGTCTGATAAACACCTCTCCATTACTAACACCAGGGTTTGATGCCTGCTTTGTTTATGGACATAGATGATATCAAATCCAACTACCTTTACCCCAGTTGCCAACACACCAGGGCAATTTCAGAAGAGCTGAGGCAAAGCATTAGAATTGGCGCATCTATTGTGATGCTCCACTTCTGGGATTACTGTGGGTTGGTATTTTTAGGCTAGGAAGGGCCCAATAGCCTTCCCAGCCTGATAAAATCATCCCGCAGCTGTCTGCTTTACCTCGTGTTATTTTTTTATTTAATTAATTAATTATATATTTGGTTAAATAGATAGTTCCACAAGCTATCTATTATGACTATCATCTATCTTTGTACATCTTTAACACTTAAAACCATTAAAGAGGATGTCACACGAACTAAGTTCATTTTTATCAATATATTTTAGAATAATTATAAGTTCCTCAATTGGATGCCACACTGGACACAGGGAGTGTCTGGCTACTGTGCGTGATAGTGGCGCACGAACCACTGATGTCCACCAGCACTCTACACAAAACAACAGACATGGAGAGGAGGAGAGAGGATCTGCACTCACCTGCGGGTGTGCTCTGATCTCCCTTCTGTCCCTATACAGGTTCTTTCAACCTGTCGCCAAGCAGGTTACCTAGTCCCTTGCTAGTCTGATGTTAACCCTCAATAGGGAATGGCCAGGGGACCACTAGTCCCAACCTCTGCAATAATACAACAAGAGGGAAAGGGGGACAGACAGGGGAACAACAAGGCAGCTTCACGCCTGCAGCCTAGATCCTTGACAACAGATGGCTTAGCAGTAGTCAGCTCTCCAGAGCACCTCCTTAACCTCAGGAAGTTTGGCTAGGAATGTTCAATCACCAGCAAAACATACTGAAACCATGTGACCATATAAAGGGAATGGGAGTAATAAAAAAGTAGCCACACCTGGAGAAGAACTAACTAGCTTGCTAGCAGCAGAGACTGACATTAACTCCTCAACTGCCAAGGGAAAGAAACACGTTTAATATGAAGTTTCAATACAGGCATGAGACAGAGGTCCAAAACCAGTCACAAGTCTCCCAGGTTATAGAGACCATCGTGACATTGGATGTGTTTAAAAACATGTTCCTTTGCTGAGATATTCTTATACAGTATATGCAGCGGCGGACCTTGTGCCAAGAGGGCCCTAGTGCAGCAGCTGATGGTGAGGAGCGGGGGGGTGCTAGTGGATGTCGGCGCAGGGGGGGGTTATGTGCTATAGCTGCTGCATCTCCTACCTGCGCCGGGCCGCACAGTCCTGGGAGCCAGAGCAGCAGAGGAGAGGGGGGGGGATCAGCCAAGGGAAGCAGGAAGCTTCCCTCAGTTAACCCCCTCTCCTCTGACACAGGGACATGGGGGTCAGCTGGGGGCCCCCCTGCAGGCTTGAGGGGCCCCCTAGCCGGTTGGGGCCCTGGTGCAGCTGAACCAGCTGCACAACGGTAGGTCCGCCCCTTAGTATATGTGTCCCTGCTTTGTACTGTGTAATAGCTGTGTCCCTGCTATGTACTGTGTAATAGCTGTGTCTGACCATACAGGAACATGGTCTGATTATACCCATCTGTGTCGGGGAGATCTAAAAAGGTATATAGACATTACAGCACAAGATCGCAAATAATTTTTTTTTCAGGTAAAACATTTGCTAACAGACAAGTAAATGTTCCCTGTACGGTCAGATACATGAAATACACAGTACATAGCAGGGACACATATATAAGATTATCTCAGCACAGGAGATGTGGTATGATCAGACCATGTCCCTGTACGGTCAGACACATCTATTACACAGTACATAGCAGGGACACATATATAATATTATCTCAGCAAGGGAACACTTTTTCCAAACACATCCAAATTATTATTACAAGATCTATTGATTAAAATCAACTTAAAAATTACCTTTATTCAGTGTCATGCATTGTGTTCCTGCTACGTGTTACTCGAGTGTCACAATGACGGACCCATACATACGGATGGTAAAAATGGACCGTGCCACACATGCTTTTTTAATGCGCACGTGTAAAGGGGGCCTAGATCTTAGATTACTAAACTGTAGGACCATATTTGTCTTCTAGGACTCTAGTAAAGCTCAATACAAAATTATTCTAAAATGATAAGTAGGCATTTTATATCATCTGGATCAACCAAGCATTTAAGACTTGTGTATGTAGGGTTAAATTGTTCAGAAAGTAAATTATATCATTGGAAGGGAGACAGTGAGAGGGGTAACTTCTGTTATGATGAAAGTAGGAATGTGCAGAATTTGAGAGTCTCTGAAAACCACAGAACTGCTCCTACCTGCCCTGAGCAAAGCAGCACCCATCCAAGAGACTCAGTCATCCCATGAATCACTGTAAACGTGGATGACTATTGTGGACAATGAGCACACATTGCATCCAACTAGGTTTTATGACCAGTTGTAACCTCACTAGGCAAATGGACTGACCTTTTAGGCCATTAAACAGTATTGTCAGTAGGTCAAGGCTTCAATAGTGAATATGCCCTTTCGATCATTCTTTTGCCAGCTGTATTGATCCTTTTGCTAAAAAGGCAAGTACGGTAATAGGTAACCTGGTTACCATTAGCACATCATAGAACTATATTCCTAAATGGCTAAAAAGGCAAAATGAAATAAGGCAGCCATCAAAAATGCTTGGCTAAAGATTGGAAAAGAATGCCATGAAACTGATAATGCTGTTAGATTTGGCCCCCTTACCATAGAAAAGTCTTCAATCTGTTTCTACATTACAAGGGTGGGGGATCTACAGGCCTGTGTGCAGTCAACTGCAGATTGTTAGATTTTTATGCAGCAGATTTACCAGCCCCCACAAGGGAACATTTCTCAGTTGATAGATGAGGTGCTTTTGCTCTGAAACTCTGGAAAACCTACAAAGAGTTATGTGTTCAAGACTAACGGCAGGATTTAGGAGGCGGGAGAGAAGCCTGGCACATGTTACTGCTCTATGCATATAACACATGTGAAAGTTCCATGCTCAGATTCTATGCATGAGGCGCTAAGGAGGAAAATGTTTCCATGTAATTAAGATAGATATGAGATGGAGAGAGATAAATATGATGATAGATAGATAGATAGATAGATAGATAGATAGATAGATAGATAGAGATAGAACAAAACTGGGCAGCACTACCAAGATAAATTACGGGTGCAAACCTGGAAGGGCAGTGTCCAAACCATAAATAATATCCAAAAACTGAAAAAATAGGCAGCACTCCCTAATTCAGTGAAGAAAAAGTAGATGTTTGCTATGGACCAGTAAGTATCCACTTCACTGAATTTGGGAGGGCTGCCTGTTTTTTTCATTTTTTAGATAGGAGGGTAAAGATAGATTTGAGACAGATAGATATAAGAGATAGAGATTTGAGACTGATGTGGCACCCTGTTGGGCACCACAGAACCCTTGGTACGCAAATGGAGTGAAAACAGCAAGCAACACTCACCACTAACAACACCTAGACACCCTGTTTCACCCCAGGCCTCTAGGGGGAGCTCCACTGGTTACCTTAAGCCAGTTCCCCCTATAAATTGGGTCCTGGAGGGAGAAACAGCAGAGTGTGCAGACGATAGGAGAGCTGCAGGAAGGTGCAGTACTGGTTCTGGAACTATATAGGCCCAAACCAGTACACCTAGCAAAGTGAGAGACCCTTGCAACTGGGGTCAGAGGAAAGGAGAAGAGCACCTCTCGGGAACAGTAGAGTTATCTTAACTCTCCCTAACAATCCGGTTACTGGAACCGAGCTGTGGGAACCATCGCATAGACCACAGAGAAACCAGCATTGCAACCAGGGAGTTTAGCCCCCTGTACACCTGAAAGCACCCACGGATGAGAGCCCAGGGAAGAAGCTTGGTCCAGCTGACCTCTTTAACAGTGCCCTCAGTGCAGTTAACCCAGGTGAAACACGTTACACTGAACGTATTACCGGGTCCGGCAGGATTCCATATCCACCCGACCCAACCAGAGCATCAGAGAAAGGAAGCCTACACACTGCTTGCTGTTGAAACTGCAGGAGCGACAACCTCATCACCCGGTCCGAGTGTACCTGTTGCCACCAGTAAAGGTACCTAAAAGACTTTGGTGTATCTGCGCATTATTCCTGGACCCGATAGCAGTACTACAAGCTGCCATACTCCATGTTGTGCAGCTTCAGGCCCCGGGGACTCCCGCTCATCCTGTGGGGAGCGTCCATCTTGCTGCCATACATCCCCCGGAGGCCAAGCAGCGCCGGTGAGATCACCGAAACACCCACAGGTGGCGTCACGACAAGAATATTAACCCCTTATCTGTTCAGCCAACCTTTATTGATCTGGACCGCCGAGCCCCGCAGGCGCGGAACCGTGACAGGGAGAAGCAACGCCTGCGACGTGAAGACCCGGCTACGGTGAGTCACTGACAGATATGACAGATAGATAAATAGGAGGGTAATGGTACCGTCACATGCTTCAATCTCGATCACGATATCGGCTGGAAAGTCACATGATCGAGATCGTTAGCACAATTTTGCGATATAGCTTGTGCGGTGTCACAAGCATAGATCTTGTTAACGATTTCACATTTGGCAACACGCCAGTGATCCACCGCACAACCCAGCGATCGAGGCCAGCCAGTGTCAGGAATAGGCGAAATCATTAATGAGATCGTTTGCACAGTGTCACACAGCACGATGCAGCAGATCGTACGATCGAAAATCGGCATATTTGAGAACATGTTCTCAAATCTGCGATAAGTGATACGTCGCATTATCGTCGTCGTATTTAGGAGTCACACGCTACGATATCGTTTGGACATTGTAGCCACGCCTCAAAAAACTGGTCGTATCTGCGATATCGTTTGCGATATCGCGACGTGTGACGGTACCATAAGGATAGATTTTAGACAGACAGAATTGAGAGATAGGTAGATATGAGGAACATTAATGGATGCATAAATAGACAAACGCATAACAGATCTGAGTATTAATGAAGCATATTATACATGCTTTCCACCTTGTAATGAAATTATATTTGCCCCTTTAATGTCCTAGGAGAGCCTCATCAGCCTCCAAAAAATGTTTGTAACCCTTCCAAACCTGTGAATTTTCTGTTTATGTGCCTTTGTCTCCCATCCTTATTCTAAAAGGCATAAATTTTTTGTATCGACATAGCCAGGTGAAGGCTTGACTTTTGGGGTACGGCTAGAGACACATAGTGCGCATTGCATGCGTGATAATCACACAAATCTCACATGCCTCAATCCGCACGGCCACTGGTTCTCTAGACAGGGGCGCGTCAGCTGCATAAAAACACATGAAAAACCTCCTTTGGCAGCTAATGTTTTGGCTGAGCTGTCCAGCCATTTGGGTAGGGGAATCTTCCTATGAGGTTTTAAGTCCTAAATCCCTAAGGACCCTGAGTCCCTCGTTCGTCTCGGAAAGGGCTAAGGATTTTCCCTGATGGTGGAGAAGTATTCTGGTGGGGGTGAACCCCCATCTGTAAGGAATCCGGTTTTGTTGTAGTAGCTTTGATAGTGGGGCAAGTTGTCGTCTCCTGAGCATGGTCTCCTTTGAGATATCCGCAAAGATTTTTAAGTCGTTGTATGGCTTGGGAAAATATTTGTTCGTGCGTAAGTAGTCCAAGAGTTGTTCCTTGACATGACCGAATTGAAATTTCATTATCACATCCCTTGGAATTTCTGGCTGAAGGGATTTGGGTTTAGGAATGCGATGTATTCTTACGGGAGTCATTTCTAGGTCCGTCAGGGAGGGGAGAGTAGTTTTTAAGAGGTTTTTAATGTAGGGGGCAAGTTGGTCGGTTTTTCATCGAGATTATTGGATCCCCTCCATTTGGGACAAGTTGTGAACTTACTTAACCAATATTGGTCTTTGGACCTGACTTCTCAGTACCCAGTTATAGTTAGATACGTTTTTAAGAATAAGTATAGTTTAAATTTTACGTGTCAAGTTAACTTCACTCACCCCAACCTTAATCTACAAAAAAAAAGAACCTTCCCTACTTGTCACCTGACAAACCTTTGAACTTCCACCGTAAATCTTATATCGCTATGTCTCTTAAATTCCTATCCCAGAACGCGAATGGACTCAATTCTCCTCAGCGCCGTTTTTCACCTTTGGAGAATGCTGAAGCAGAGCAGCGTGGATATAGTGGGCATTCAGGAAACAAAATTTTCCTCTTCCAAGCCTCCAAATTTCACTAACAAGAATTTCCCCAACATTTACTATGCTAATAACTCAAAGAAAAAATGGGGCGTTGCACTTTTATTTAAAAACACAATTGCGTTTGAGATGATCTCAAAAGTGGAGGACCCAAACGGCAGATTCCTTATCTTAGTGTGCAAATTGAACAGCCACCTCTTCACACTGATCAACCTTTATGCGCCTAACAAAGGACAAATCTCCTTTCTCAATAAGATCATGAGAATAGTAGAGACAGTAAAAAAGGGTGATCTAGTTGTTTTGGGTGATTTCAATATGGTGCCCAATGGTGCACTTGATTCATCCACGAAATCGAGACAACATCTGGAGGCATTGAACCCCTGGCTGACTAAATTAGACCTTTATGATACATTCAGATGCCTTAATACAACATCCATTGAATTTTCTCATTTTTCAAAACGCCATCAATCCTACTCAAGAATAGACCTTGTCCTCACGAATATTTTCACACTGCCCAAATTCACCAAAGTCTCTATCGGCCCAAGGAGCTGGTCTGACCACTCCCCGATTCTATTCGAACTGAAGATAGGCCCCATTTTGCACTCCCAAAAACTGTGGCGAAATAATAGCTACATTTATAACCACCCGGACTATAAAAAAGAAATTGAACAGACAATAATAAATTACTTCCAGGAAAATGACAGAGATGACATTCAAATTCCCTCCCTTTGGTCCGCATTCAAAACGGTACTTAGAGGCAAAATGATTGAGCTCAATGCCCGTTTGAACAAAAAAAACAGGGAACAAACCAGGAATCTTATGGTCTCCATACAAGTTTTGGAAAATTCTCACGCACTAAACCCCTGTCTAACAACAGCATCAACTCTCATGAAACTCAGACTGGAACTGAAGGCCCTTTTGGCATCGGACTATGATAAGATGTCCCAAACAATGAAGGCTAAGCATTACTATTCGGACGATCGACCGTCAAAATTGCTGGCAGCCAAAATCAGGTACAGGCAATTAAAATCAAGAATAAAGGAGATTAAAGACCCGCTTGGACGTAACCAGACTCATCCTAAAGACATCGCGGATGTTTTTGCCGGATTCTACGCCTCTCTGTATAATCTTAAAGACAGCCCTACATTGCAGAGACCCTCACACCAAGACATTACTGACTACCTGCAACACCTTAATTTACCATCACTTACAAAGGACGATCTTATTGAACTCAATGCCCCATACTCTGAGGCTGAGGTCTCTGACGTAGTAAAACAATCCAAAGACGGAAAATCGCCAGGCCCAGACGGGTTTCAGAATGAGCTCTTTAAGACCTTTGGAGCTCTTCTGTCCCCCTATATCACTAAACTAGCTAATTATACTGCTTCCCAAGGCCAACTCTCGTCCGACATGTTGGAAGCCACTATCATAGTCCTCCCAAAGGACATAGGGGACCCAACAGTCCCTAATAACTATCGCCCAATCTCTCTTCTAAACGCGGACACAAAGTTCCTTGCGAAGTTGGCCTCCAACAGACTTAAAGAACATATAGTCAAATTGATTCACCCTGACCAGTCGGGCTTTATTCCAGGCCGAACCACATCAGACGCCACTAGACGAGCCTTGGACTTGCTGGCCTTCACTGAAAAATCAAAAGAACCAGCGGCCTTTTTGGCACTTGATGCCGAAAAGGCCTTCGATAGAGTTCAATGGGACTTTCTTTTCTGTGTTCTTGAGAACTTTGGTCTTCAGGGCAACATACTTCAACTTATTAAAGCAATGTATAATGGCCCAACAGCTAAGGTTTACTCCAACAATTTTTTGTCTAGCCGCTTTTCGCTTTCCAATGGAACTAGGCAGGGTTGCCCCCTGTCACCCATACTGTTCGCTATGTTTATCGAGCCCCTTGCGGCCAGTATTAGACAAAATAACAACATCACAGGTATTTATAAAGGCCATAAGATCTCGTTATTCGCGGATGACATCTTATTAACCCTCGCTAATCCCCTTAAATCTCTAAGACACCTAACAATGTGCATTGACCAGTTCTCATCCCTCTCTCTCTACAAAATTAATGCCTCTAAATCCCAGATACTTGACTTCAATATTGACACCACTCTGTTAGAATACCTAAAAGAAGAATTCAATTTCACATGGGTCAACAAAGAAATTGCCTACCTAGGTATCACCTTAACTAAACCCTTAACAGCAACTGTGCAAACGAATCTTTCAGCCCTATTTCAAGCATTTCACAGGGACTACCTACGTCTAACTAAGATTGAGCTCTCCTGGTTGAGCAGGATAGAAGCCTTCAAGATGTCTCTACTACCGCGTTTCCTATATGTAATCAGGTCGCTCCCCCTTTTCATACCAAAGAGTTGGTTCAATAAATTTCAATCGCAATTACGTGCCTTTGTATGGAATAACAAAAGGCCGAGGGTCGCCAGAGCATCGTTAGAACGACACAAAAAAGCGGGTGGACTAGGGGTCCCAAACCTGTATCACTACTACTTAGCTTCCATCTCTAAACTTTCTAAAAACTGGTTTAAGGAATCATTGGACTCGCCATGGCTGGATGTAGAGGAATCACTGGCACACAACAACTTAAAAGCGCTTGTTATCGCCCATCTAGTCATCCCTTCCAAACCTCTTCCTTCTCACCCCGTCGTCAAGGCTACAATCTCAGCTTGGAAGCACCTGGCCCACAGAGCAGCTAAACACTTTCCTCTATCCAGACTTAAAAATATTCCTTTGAGCACGCTCGAAGTGATGATTAAGAACCTGGACCTCTCCGCCTGGAGGGCAAAAGGGGTCTTATATACCGAGGAACTGCTTCTTGACGATTCTATTCGTCCATTCCACGTTCTCCAAGACCAATTTTCCCTATCCAGAGATGAGCGCTCACAATGGAGAACCATATCTGAATTCCTAACTTGCTCTAGACCTAAATTTGCCCTTCCACAATTGGTAGTCAATCTCATATCATCTCCAGAACTTGGGTCTATATGGAAAACCAACAGCCTCTATCGAGTGCTCAACGAAGAAATTGAATTGCCCCGTCTCTCCTACCTTACCGCATGGGAAGAGGAACTCAACATTCAAATTGACCTGCAGGACATGACACGAACCATACAGACCTCATACGCCAATTCTGCTTGTGCAACGCTGCATGAGTCCTATTTCAAGGTGTTCTCTCGGTGGTACCTCACCCCGGTCAGACATCATCGTTTTGATCCTCAGATCTCGCCCTTGTGTTGGAGGGGCTGCGGCCATCAGGGAACACTGACACATATTTTCTATGATTGCCCGCTACTGTCCAAATTTTGGATTGATATCAAAACCCTAATCTCAGACACCACTGGCCTCACAATCAATCTCACTCCGGAGCTAGCTCTCCTTTCTATAGGGATAGAAAACCTTTCTCCAGACTTCAAATTCTTGACTTCACATATACTGATCACTGCCAAGGTTCTAATTGCTGCTAGATGGAACAAGCCCGAAACTCCCAAATTGCTGCATCTCATTGATAGAGTCACGCAGCACGGGATCTTTGAGTTTAACACAGCATTGCGCACCAATACCCTCGCTAAAATTAAGCGTAGATGGGAGCCTTGGTGGGCAGCCTTCTCACCCTCTTTCCTCATTTAGTCCCAACATTGTGACATTGTGATATTAACAACAACAGCTTACAGGTGATTTTTCAGTTTATTTCCTGCCCTATTATGTTCTTTAGTTAATTTAGAATACAAGGGACCACTTGCTTGCCTCACATCCTGTGATGTAACGTTAATACTGACTGTTTTTTTTTGGTTATTACCCAATTCAATTTCCCCGATTATTACGAATTTTCATTTTAACTTAGAACTACAAGCAATAACCTCGTTATTCACACTACATGTGCTGCATATGCTATTTAACTTGTATTTGTGTTTGCAACTTGTACCATGTTACTGTTTATTTATGTATGTACCCTCCCTCCCTTCCCCCCCTTCCCCCCCCTAGTTTATTCTGTTCCCCCCCCCCACTCCCCTCTCCCCCCTTTTATAAAATTTTTCAATAAAGACTTTTGGAAAACCATAAAAACACATGCAGCTCCACACTTCTGTCCGGAGAACCAGCGGCCGTGCCAGGTGAGGCATGCGAGACTCGTGCGAGTAGTTTGTCATCAGCCTACAAGTTGTACTTTTCAATAACACCATCACATTTTGTCATGTAATGTACTGGAAAGTGGGAAAAAATTTCAAGTATGGCGAAAAAAAGCGCAATTTTGCAAATGTTTTGTGGGTTTTTATTGACATTGGTTATGACGATTAAGGCAATATCAAACGTGCACAGATTTTGTTTTATTTAAGTAGTTTGCCTCCAGTTTCCGAAAGCTAAAATGTTTTCAATTTTTGGGAGATGAAGCTCTGTGAGAGCTTATTGATTTTGCACCCGCAGCTGATGTTTTTACTGATATAATTTTTGAGTAGAGACAATCTTTTGATCTACTCTTATTGTAATTCATTACGCTGTTAAGGCAGAAATAACACAATTCTGAAGTTCAGTTTTTTTTCTTAATACGCCATTTACAGATCAGATTAATTTATTTTATACTTTGAAAGATTGGCGTTTTATGAATGTAGCGATACCAACTATGTGTAAAGTAAAAAATGTTTGTACCGTGTTAGCCAGTGCATAGAAAAATATTAGAATCTGAGAGTCCTCAATGGTTGATACCTTTTAATGGCTATCTGAAAAGATGGTAAACATAGCAAGCATTCGGGACACTGTGGCCCTTTCATCAGGCAGATAATGGCAGATTCTGAAGACACATCTATTATAATAAAACCCTAAGGCTACTTCCGTCAAGATGTAATGGTATGCTATGTCACATCCTGGCTTAAGTAGCCTCTACACCTACTGTGGGTGTTCTAATATGGCCGCTCGCACACATACACACACACACATGCAGTGGCGTAACTACCGCGGTGGCGGCTGAGACCGAGGGGGCCCCGTGCTTCCAGCCATCCGGCGCGACTGCGGTAGCGCTTCCCTGAGGATGAGGAGTGGAGGGAGGATGGGACGGGAAGTGAGAGAAGCCTCACTTCCTGCAGCTGTGCCCGCCCCTCCTCTGCGCACAAGCTGGCAGGCAGTCACTGAAAGCCGGGAAAGGTATTCACAGTGACCCACATACCCCCCCACTCCTCAAAATCTCTCAGCAGCACAACATCCCCCCCCCCCCAGCTCCTCAAAATCTCTCAGCAGCATGGTCCTCAAAATCTTTCAGTACCCACCCCTCACTGGTCCTCCCCTAAGGGGCCCCGGCCTAAATCCTGCACCCGGCCCCACTCCAGCGAAGTTACGCCACTGCACAGCTGTGCCCGCCCCTCCTCTACGCAGAACACTAACCACTGAGCCACCGCGCAGTACTAACCACTGAGTCACTGCGCAGTGCTAACCACTGAGCCACCGCGCAGTGCTAACCACTGAGCCACCGCGCAGTGCTAACCACTGAGCCACCGCGCAGTGCTAACCACTGAGCCACCAGTGCACACTGAGCATGCGCAGTGCTAACCACTGAGCCACTGCGCAGTGCTAACCTGAGCACTGCGCATGCAACCACTGAGCCACCGCACAGTGCTGACCACTGAGCCACCACGCAGTGCTAACCACTGACACACCGTATACTCTGCTAACCACTCAGCCCCTGTATACTCTGCTAACCACTGAGCTGCTGTACAGTGCTCCATCCTCCCTCACCCTGCCGCTTTGTCCTCCATCTTCCTCCTCCCACCGCTCTGTGCTCCGTCCTCCCCCTGCCTGTGCCGTTCCATCCTCCTCCACCGCTTCCTCCTCCTTCCTTTGTCCTCCTCCCCTCCGCCACTCCATCCTCCATCCTCCCCCTGCCTGTGCTGCTCCGTCCTCCCCCACCCCACCGCTTTGTCCTCCGTCCTCCACCACCCCACCTCTTCCTTCCTTTGTCCTCCTCCCCTCCGACACTCCATCCTCCGTCCTCCCCCTGCCTCTGCTGCTCCGGCCTCCCCCACCCCAGCGCTTTGTCCTCCATCCTCCTCTCCCCCGCCGCTTTGTGCTCCGTCCTCCCCCTGCCGCTCCATCCTCCCCCTGCCTGTGCTGCTCCGGCTTCCCCACCCCACCACTTCGTCCTCCATCCTCCTCTCCCCCACGGCTCTGTGCTCCGGCCTCCCCCTGCCGCTTCATCCTCCCCCTGCCTGTGCCTCTGCATCCTCCCCCACCGCTTCCTCCTCCTTCCTTTGTCCTCCTCCCCTCCGCCACTCCTTTCTCCCCATGCCTGTGCTGCTCCATCCCCCCCCACCCCGCCGCTTTGTCCTCCGTCTTCCTCCCACCCCTCTGTGCTCCGTCCTCCCCCTGCCTGTGCTGCTCCATCCTCCTCCACCGCTTCACCCTCCTTCCTTTGTCCTCCTCCTCTCCACCACTCCATCCTCCCCCTGCCTGTGCTGCTCCATCCTCCCCCACCCCACCACTTCGTCCTCTGTCCTCCTCCCCTCTGCCACTCCATCCTCCATCCTCCCCCTGCCTGTGCTGCTCCGTCCTCCCCCACCCCACCGCTTTGTCCTCCGTCCTCCACCACCCCACCGCTTCCTCTTCCTTCCTTTGTCCGCCTCCCCTCCGACACTCCATACTCCGTCCGTCCTCCCCCTGCCTCTGCTGCCCCGGCCTCCCCACCCCAGCGCTTTGTCCTCCATGCTCCTCTCCCCCGCCGCTTTGTGCTCCGTCCTCCCCCTGCCGCTCCATCCTCCCCCTGCCTGTGCTGCTCCGGCTTCCCCCACCCCACCACTTCGTCCTCCATCCTCCTCTCCCCCACGGCTCTGTGCTCCGGCCTCCCCCGGCCGCTTCATCCTCCCCCTGCCTGTGCCGCTGCATCCACCCCCACCGCTTCCTCCTCCTTACTTTGTCCTCCTCCCCTCCGCCACTCCGTTCTCCCCCTGCCTGTGCTGCTCCATCCTCCCCCACCCCGCCACTTTGTCCTCCGTCTTCCTCCCACCGCTCTGTTCTCCGTCCTCCCCCTGCCTGTGCTGCTCCATCCTCCCCCACCCCACCACTTCGTCCTCTGTCCTCCTCCCCCCCGCCGCTCTGTGCTCCGTCCTCCCCCTGCTGCTCTGTCCTCCCCCTTCCTGTGCCACTCCATCCTCCCCCACCCCACCGCTTCCTCCTCCTTCATTTATCCTCCTCCCCCCCACCACTCCATCCTCCGTTCTTCCCCTGCCTGTGCTGCTCTGGCCTCCCCCACCCCCCGCTTCGTCCTCCGTCCTCTTCCTCCTCCCCCCTGCCGCTCTGTGCTCCATCCTCCCCCTGACGCTCCTTCCTCCCCCTGCCTGTGCTGCTACATCCTCCCACACCCCGTCGCTACCTCTTCTGTCCTCCATCCTCCTCCCCCTTGCTGCTCTGTCCTCCCCCCTGCCACGCCGTCCTTTCCTTGCCGCTCCTTCTTCAAAGTTCCTCCCAATTCAGCCCTCTCCGCCTTCCCCATGCAATTTCTATTTCTATATTCTAGAATACCCGATGCCGCCATCTAGTACATACATAAGCAAATGAAACAAAAAAAAACAAAACAAAAGAAATAACAAGTTTTAGATGCCAGCCATCTGGTAACTGTCAATGACAGCATGGAAGAAACTGGAAGGAAAAATAGCACATTGCTGTTTTCAGTTATAATACATAGTGGTCAGTACTTATACAACTGGTATACCATATTACTGTCAAAGATGTAACTTGAAGCTTCATTGCACAATGTATTCTGGGGGCTTCCAATTATCAAATGCCAGGGAGGCGCGGTAAACACAAAATATGATTACTATGATAATTCTGATACAATTTTTTTTATTTTCTATTTTTGCCATTTTGTTTTACTGTTCCTAGAAATAAAAGAGCAGTGAAAATCTTATTTCAACATTGTGTTAGTGATGCTTTAGAACATTGCTGAATTTTGATCTGAAAACCAAGGTATTCTGTTTTGACCACACTCACTATATCTACTTATAAATCTACTTTGGTCCCATACTATATCATGGATAATGTTGTGTATAAAGCTTTGGCTATTATGAACAGGGCTGTGGAGTTGTTAAGCCAAACATCCCACTCTGACTCTGACTCCGACTCTTCAATTTGCCTGAATCCAACTCCACCAAAATGGACACCAACTCCACGACTCCGACTCCACAACCTATGCTGTGAAGTCAGTAAGCCAAACATCCGACTCCTCAGTTTCCCTGAATCCGACTCCAATCAAAATGGACACTGACTCCACAGCTCTGATTATGAAGCCCAGTTTCGAGTCCTAGAAGCCCAATGCATTCATTGCTCTTAAGGTACCGTTACACGCCGAGATATGGCTTCCATATCGCTAGCGATTTGACGTGAGTGCGCACGTTTCGGGCACTTTTTTCACATCGCTTTAGAGCTGTCACATGTAGTGATCTCGCATGTGATCTTCAGAGATCCTGCGTTCCGGAAATCGTCTGCAGAAGACCGGAAGCGATCTTCCCTTCACACATCGCTGCGTCAGACGCCTCAATCGTAGCAGCGATGTGGGCATAGTGTTTTGATAGGGGTGTGCTAGAGTGGGTTAAACCGCACCCCTATCACTGCGATTGATAGATGGAACTGCGTTCCCATTGGTCAGCCTTGCATGAACGCACAGGTCATCAAATATGGCGCCTCGGACACAGCCAGCCAATCAGAACGCAGTATCACCCACCAATCGCTGCAGATGCGGCGCAAAAAAAACAACATCCAAGCACGCCTATGAGATTTATTTCAGGATCGCTGTGTACATCGCTATCACCCTGTCACAGCACGATCTGCTGAAATTGCCTGGTGGATATCGTCTGATTTCACTGCAGTGCAGGGCAATCAGGGGACGCTTCACCAGCGATTTCTCGCCGTAGAATCGCCCAGTCACACGCCACTAAGCATCTGTGATGTGGTTTCCACATTGCCGAATTTGGGAATTGCCAGCGATATCGCCGACGATATGGTGGCGTGTGACGGTACCTTGATGCTTTACTCCACGTTTTGTTCAATTTTGGGGAATGAACCACAAGTCTTAATAAATTCATATTACATTAGTTTGTGATTTGGAAATTAGTGGAAAGTCCCAACACTTTTGTACTATAAGGCTGGCTTCACACTACGTTTTTTACTATCAGAACAGGATCGTTTTTGGCCCCCATATATCCCTATGGTGCCGGATTGGCCCTATTTGGTCATCCGGTTTTGTGAATCTGGTGCAAGATTCGTTTCTGTCCTTTTTTATTCACTGGTCCCAAAAACGAGCCCTGCAGCGTTTTTTGAGCTCCGGTGACAACACAGGACAGAAACGAATCCTGTCCTTTCCGGCACACTTAACATGGGGGCTATGGCACCGGGAAACAACAAAATCGTTTCACAGATCCGGTGCCAGGGTACAGAGCATGCGCAGAACAGGAGCGCTGCTCTGTACCTATAGTAAATCTGTCTAATATCACTTTAGCACTGTATCTATATACACTGCTAAACTGATATTAAATAAAGGGATGGTTAAAAATAAAAAATAATAAATACTCACCTTCTGGCGACCACGAGTGTCCCACGCTGAATCTCCCGGCCATTCATGGACGTTGCCTGATGTCACTGGGAGGGCGGGGCAACTCGATCACATGACCACATCAGCGCGGGTTTTAATTGGTGCTGATGCAGTCATGTGATAGGGTTGCCCCACCCATCCCAGTGACATCATGCAAGGTCCTCAAATGCCAGGAGATTTAGCGTGGGACACTCAGAAGTCGTCGGAAGGTGAGAATTTATGATTTTTTATTTTTAATCATCTCTTTATTTAATATCATTTTAGCAGTGTTTATAGATATAAACTGCTAAAATTATATCAGACAGCGCTGACAGCGGCTCAGCTGCCCGCTGCTCTTTCTGTGTCCGGATACCGGACCGGACACAGAAATAGCATCTGAAGGTGCCAGACTGGTGCTGTCTGTTCCTGTTCGTTTGGATCCTGTAAAAAACAGGATCCAAACGAACATGACAAAAACGTAGTGTGAAGCCAGCCTAAGAAATATTAGTTGTTTTACGACATATGATCAGTCCTATCTGTGTTCTGTTTATGGTGGGATAAAGCCCCCGTCACACTAAGCGAGATTGCTGCTGAGTCAGAAGTTTAGTGACACAACAGCAACCTCGCCAGCGATCTCGCTATGCTTGACACCTAGCATCGACCAGGCTCCTGCTGTAAGTTCGCTGGTCGTGTCAGAGTCACCTGGACCATTTTTTGATCGTTGGGGTCCCGCTGGGCAGCATCCATCGGTGTGTTTGACAGGACAATGACCAAAGACCTCAATACTACAGGTCTGAGAAACAGGGTCCCAACATCCTCCGTATCATTCCGGATTGTTGCTGCGTCACTGGTGAGATCTGACTGTTTGACATCTCACCAGCGACCACATAGTAACACACCAGCGATCCCTACCAGGTTGTATCGTTGTCAGGATCGCTGGTGCGTCACCAAATGTGACTGTACCCTAAGGGTGGCTGGTTATTTATTGTCTTCCAGTTAATATATTAAAATGTTGTTTTGTTTTTTTAACACATATTACTTTATAAAGGTTTACCCTATAGACTACTCATTTCAAACCCTAAAACGCTGTAGTAATTTTACAGCTAGAATTCTGTATTATGTATCGGTTATAACAAAAGTATTAAACTGTAGCCATTATTATACATAAAGACGCAGCATTTTCAGTTCTTTTAAAGTTGATCAGATATACTGTCTATCATTAGACTATAGCAATAACAATCTCCTTTCCCTTTTTAGTCTCTTTGCTTTCCCTGTCCCAGAGGTCATAGTTGGTTAAGGGGGGTAATAGAGATGAAGTTGGCCCATCTAATTTGGACCCCCCACAACCCCCCTGGCTTCCTGAAAGCTATCCAGAGGCTGAGAGCCTAACAAAAAGCAGGTGTCCTAAACGAGCTGGGGGATGGGAGAGAGGGGGCTTTGAGGAGGTAGAAAATTCAAGCAAGGCTATGGTTAACTCTTGTGTAACTTGGAAGGTTCTTGCAAGTACATTTGTATCCAGGTTAATAACAATATTAATACAGTAAATCATGCACTAGGTGTATGACTTAATGTTTGGTGCATATTATGAGTAGCAAAAGATTACATTTTACACAAGAAAGATGACCAAACCAGGTGTGTCCAGGACCACTGGATGTAAGAAGTGCAGCAAAAGAATCATTTTTGGATTATTACTGTATGTACAGTTAGGGCCAGAAATATTTGGACAGTGACACAAGTTTTGTTATTTTAGCTGTTTACAAAAACATGTTCAGAAATACAATTATATATATAATATGGGCTGCAAGCGCACACTCCCAGCTGCAATATGAGAGTTTCCACATCCAAATCGGAGAAAGGGTTTAGGAATTATAGCTCTGTAATGCATAGCCTCCTCTTTTTCAAGGGACCAAAAGTAATTGGACAATGGACTCTAAGGGCTGCAATTAACTCTGAAGGCGTCTCCCTCGTTAACCTGTAATCAATGAAGTAGTTAAAAGGTCAGGGGTGGATTCCAGGTGTGTGGTTTTGCATTTGGAAGCTGTTGCTGTGACCAGACAACATGCGGTCAAAGGAACTCTCAATTGAGGTGAAGCAGACCATCCTGAGGCTGAAAAAAAAGAAAAAATCCATCAGAGAGATAGCAGACATGCTTGGAGTAGCAAAATCAACAGTTGGATACATTCTGAGAAAAAAGGAATTGACTGGTGAGCTTGGGAACTCTAAAAGGCCTGGGCGTCCACGGATGACAACAGTGGTGGATGATCGCCGCATACTTTATTTGGTGAAGAAGAACCCGTTCACAACATCAACTGAAGTCCAGAACACTCTCAGTGAAGTAGGTGTATCTGTCTCTAAGTCAACAGTAAAGAGAAGACTCCATGACAGTAAATACAAAGGGTTCACATCTAGATGCAAACCATTCATCAATTCCAAAAATAGACAGGCCAGAGTTACATTTGCTGAAAAACACCTCAAGAAGCCAGCTCAGTTCTGGAAAAGTATTCTATGGACAGATGAGACAAAGATCAACCTGTACCAGAATGATGGGAAGAAAAAAGTTTGGAGAAGAAAGGGAACGGCACATGATCCAAGGCACACCACATCCTCTGTAAAACATGGTGGAGGCAACGTGATGGCATGGGCATGCATGGCTTTCAATGGCACTGGGTCACTTGTGTTTATTGATGACATAACCGCAGACAAGAGTAGCCGGATGAATTCTGAAGTGTACCGGGATATACTTTCAGCCCAGATTCAGCCAAATGCTGCAAAGTTGATTGGACGGCGCTTCATAGTACAGATGGACAATGACCCCAGGCATACAGCCAAAGCTACCCAGGAGTTCATGAGTGCAAAAAAGTGGAACATTCTGCAATGGCCAAGTCAATCACCAGATCTTAACCCAATTGAGCATGCATTTCACTTGCTGAAATCCAGACTTAAGACGGAAAGACCCACAAACAAGCAAGACCTGAAGGCTGCGGCTGTAAAGGCCTGGCAAAGCATTAAGAAGGAGGAAACCCAGAGTTTGGTGATGTCCATGGGTTCCAGACTGAAGGCAGTGATTGCCTCCAAAGGATTTGCAACAAAATATTGAAAATAAAAATATTTTGTTTGGGTTATGTTTATTTGTCCAATTACTTTTGACCTCCTAAAATGTGGAGTGTTTGTAAAGAAATGTGTACAATTCCTACATTTTCTATCAGATATTTTTGTTCAACCCTTCAAATTAAACGTTACAATCTGCACTTGAATTCTGTTGTAGAGGTTTCATTTCAAATCCAATGTGGTGGCATGCAGAGCCCAACTCGCGAAAATTGTGTCACTGTCCAAATATTTCTGGCCCTAACTGTATTTGTGCAGTAAAAGTGTAATAAAAATACATTGATAAAATATTTGATTTGTAACTAATTCCCGCTCTTTCCTCTTTACACATTCGGGCCCAATTATATTGGTTGATAACAGGAGAAACAATTGCTCATTTCGCTTATCATTTCGTTTTAACGTTCTGGTCTAAGCAGGCTTGTAGTCACCCAACAAACGAGCAAAACGCTCGGACTCCAGGTGAAATGATTTTTAAGGTTGCTGCCGAGAACAATGATATTTTGTGTGAACAAATTGATTATATGACCAATTTTTTCTGTGCTCACAGAAGAGGGAAGTATAGTCATCCTGTTAAAAAAAGCTATTAAAAAGGGGTTGTGCACTACCCAGACAACCCCTTTTCAACCGCTGTGTTTCTCCACAGTTAAATAATAAAACCTATACTCACCTACTGTGCCAGCGCTGTTCCAGCGGGGTTGACACAGGCACGCCCAAAGATCGTGTGACATTACAATGATCCCTGCAGCTAATCAGCAGCGGTGTAACTGCCCCGCGGTCCAGCGCCTCCGCCCTGCACCCTGTCCGTCCCTCTTCCCGTGCAGTTACCCTTCCTTCCCGGTTCCGGGGTCGGGGTTCCAGGTTGCGGGCCATCCGCAGGCGATCCCGGGGCTCCGGGGTGCTCCATCGCACGCCTGCTGCTCAGACTGTCGCTCCCTGACTGCTGCCCCGCTCTGCTTCCCCTCGGTGTGTTCACTAGGGGGCGGGGCCGCTCTCTCTGTTACCTTTATAGGGCCAGCCTGCCAATTAGTCTGCCCCGCCTCCCGGCCAATCCCTGTAGGGCAGCAGGTATATAAAGTGTGCACTTACTTCTGGACCTTGCCGGGGCAACTTCATTCATCCCGAGGTTGCCGGTCCTGGTCCTGTTGTATGCTGTTATTCTGCAGTGTTTAACACTCATCTGTTTGTTCTTGTTGCAGGTGTGCATTACTCTTAGACCTTGCCGGTCCTCTTCATTCATCCCGAGGTTGCCGGTCCTGGTCCTGTTGTATGCTGTTATTCTGCAGTGTTTTATCACTCATCTGTTTGTTCTTGTTGCAGTGTCGCTGTTCTGCCTCCGAGCTGCTCCGTGCTCTTTCGTGCCGCGTTACTACCATTCCTTTGGACCGTCCTTGTGTGGTTTTCTCTGGTCTTCCTCCGGACCGGACTCCGTGGTGGTCGCAAGTCTCCGTGCTGTTTCCGAGCAGTCCCCCTGCCACTTATCCGGACCGTCCTGGTGTTGGTTCTCTAGCCTTCCTCCAGGCCAGCCTCCACAGTGTTCTTCATTTTACTACTTTTGTTGTTCTTTGGGTCTCTTGCATTCTGTGTTATTCCTCTGTTTCTCTTTGACCGCCTGGGGTCGGTTTAACACGGGTAATCCCGCCCACAGACCTTCCGGAGCTCCGTACTGGGAGCAAATCCCTGTATAGGGGTCAAGGCCTTCCCGGGCGTCTCCGGAGGAAGGAACTGTGAGGGGGCCCTGTGGCCTTTCCCTAGGGGTAGACTCCTTGTATCAATAAAACCCTTTATGCAATATAGATTCTAGTCCGGTTCTCTCTCTAACCTGGTATCAGCATCCGCTCCGGCAGCGGTCCAGCGGGTCCACGTCTCGTTCGCCCCTGGGGCGTGACAAGCGGCTTCACTCTCCTTTCAGACAAATCAGACATCAGGAGAAAGTGAGAGCAGTGGCTGCTCTCTCACTTCCTCTACATATCAATTACTGTTACCAAGGTGTGGATTCACTGTATTTTCAAACCGACTTAATGCCTACCATGTATTCACCAGACCCCCTGGTGGTGAAGTTGGATTTCACTGCTGGTTGACACTAGATAGCACTTACAAGCAGTCCGCAGGTTCGCAGTAGCTGATCCGAATAGCAGCAGACAGAATATAGTTGGAACCACATGCTTGAGTTTGGACTGGCAACAGGCAAAATGGAGTTGAAGCCACAGGCGGGAGTCTGGACTGGCAGCAGGCGAGACGGAGTTGAAATCATGAGTCAGATGAGGAGAGGTCGGGGCCACAGGGTGGACAAGTTGGAGTACGGACAGGCAGGAATGGATCAGTTTTTGGTACGAATACCTATGGCTGGTGCAGGCAGGAACTCAGAAAAGACGGGTACACGGACAGGTACTGGCACACAATGTAAATGGGTATAGGTTAAGGTACAGGTAAGGTACCAGGTACAAAAACACTGGAACAGGGACCTGATAATATAACTAGTACGCAGTAAGACTGGCTAGCAAGTAAAATTGACCAGACATCTCCCAGTGGTGAGTATATTGGCGTCTCTGCTGGGTGGAGGACACAGAGTAGGGCAGAGACGGTGGCGTTACAATTTCATTTGAAGTAAAGGGAGTGTGAAGCCAGCACAGATTAGCTGCAGAGATTATGTCAAATAATCAGGGCCGACGTCAGCACCAACCCCACCCGGCAAGTGACAGAGCCCTGGACAGCTGGAGGGGCCCACTTGCCATTGGGGACACTGTCACCACCACTTGTGGGACGGTGTCCCCTGCCCTTATTTGTTTATGCGGCTATACTTTCACATAGCTGTGCCTATGATAGGGGCCCACTGCAGCAGAGGGAGCCAGCCGTGTCTGACATCTTCAGTGCCAGTCCGCCCTCTGCTTCTCTTCATTATCGCAACGTTGTATGCCGGCTGCCATGCGCAGTACAAACAGGAACTCACTGGAAGAAGAAGGAAGTCGCTGCGAGAAGAGGATCCTCCACCGCCAAGTGCACCGCCAGGACTGGATCAGAATTTTCTGTATTATAAATACACCCAGCAGCCTCTCTTCTATATAAATCCAGCTACCTCTATTCTGTGTAAAGCCAGCAGACCTCTATAATGTATACATTGCCAAGGGGAACCATCCTTCTTTACAAAGAAGAACGTGGTTCCGGTAGTAGTGGAGGATTTCTGGATAAAACCCCTTACAAGACTCTCCTGATGGTATTCAGACATGGCTTGGGTCTCCGCCTGGTACAGAGGGTATATTCAAGCACCGGGAGGTGAAGAACCAGGAAGTAATGTCAAAGCAAGGGATCCTGGGCACTAGACACAGCCCTCTTATTCAACCCCGTTAGCAACACCAAACATCTGCAGCGTTGCTCAAGTTCCTGGGTATAAAAGTCCATACAATAGATGAGGTAGAATGAGGCGGCACTCACCGCTTGATGTGATGTATTCGGCTCCTTTATTTATTCATACATGTGGGTTACAGACTGGAGTGGAGGGAGGGGGTGCAGAGGTGGACGACGTGTGCACCGTTTCGCACTGTAAGTAAGTTGATAGGTCGTATGATTCGTATGACTGCCCTATCTGATGGTCTCAGCCTCATTGTCAAAGACATCTGGGTAGATCCAGTAGATTGAATGGCATCACAGGCAGGCAGGACTGACTGGAACAAGACTTTTTTTGTAACAAGACTGTCTCCATCACAGCACATCTGCCGATAGCCAGTCTAAAGCAGGCTCATATATCTGAAGCCACAGCAGGCCCAGTAGCATTGGGTAAGAGAGACCAGGAAAAACATGGAAGACAATCTTCTCTGAGTGTAGCATTCTCACCTTAAGCTCCACTTTATAGGTGATGAACTGGACATGCTCAGACAAGAATTTTCGATCCATGGACAAGATGGTTATAGGAACTTAAAGTCGCTAGATGGGAAACTGATACCAATCTACTACAGTCTGTTGCACAAAGTTCCCAGTGGAATCAGTGTCCAGAAAAGTCGACTCAGTGAATCAGTAGGAACCAGAGGGTATGGACACAGAAGAGATATTGATGAAGAGGACTTACTCTCACTTAGGGTAGCTTCTGCTATGGACTTTGAGCCTGGAAGTATCCAACCTTCACAGGACAGACTTAGATGTGGTGCTCAGACTTCCACAGTAGAAGCACTCTTCTTCAGTGCGCTGGTCCTCTAGGTGAAACCTTGCCATATTCACATGGTCCACCGCCACACGTTCAGTAGTGATAGCAGGTGTAGCGTACTGTAGCTTGATAGGACTCTGAAAGATGGGAGCCAGATGCATTGACCTCCTCTCTCGGTTCACCTCTCTGGAACGTTTTTGGAATCGGAGATCAATGGGGATAGCCAGGGATATCAGGTCGTCCATGAAAGATGGAACTCCCTTGACTCCTCCGGACAGATCCTCCCAGAATGCAGCCACCAGCACCTCATTATTCCAGCCTAGGACAGAGTGTGGATTTGGACACTATACTAGTATACAGTGAGACTTCCCTGGCGAAGTCTAAAGAGTGATGGAGCTGCAGGAGAGACTCAACCTGGCTTGTTGAACACCTTTCAAAACGTCTACATGAAGATTGGTAAATTAGAATCCAGTGCAGATTAACCCAAGCCAGGGATTCTCCAGCCAGATGCAACATCAAGAAGTCCACATTGGCCCAATCAGAGGTGAACAGGTGTGGCAAACATTCAGATTGTAGATAGCACTGATTAATGAAACCTCTGCACTGATTGGGTTGCCATCTAACCATGGAGATTTAGCCAGGCGAGGGCCGGAACTTAGAGTAGGATTCACTACTGGAACTGGTGCTGCAAACTGGACAGGTTTAGATGGAGCAGCTGTTGTCATGGTGTTGAAACAGGAATCCACGGACTGCAAAAAGGCAGCATTCAGCCTTGTAGTTTCCCTTTGCTTGTCAGTTCCTGCTGCAAGCTGGGTGGTACTGGAGTCAGTGGGATAGCCTGAGCAAAATGTAACGCTCACTGGTGTAAGCATGTAGAAGTGGACCCATTGGGCCCCTGTACTGGTCTCAACCTGGAGAGGTGTAACTAAGCAACTACCTAATTTTTACTAAAGCCTGTGATGGTGAGATTAGGCTTGTGCTTGAAGGTAGCAGGCCCCAGGAGTAGGGGTACAGACACAGGTGTAGGCAGGAACAGTCTCTGGTGTAGATAGGTGCTGCAGGTATGGCAGGTGTAGTAGGTACGGCAGCACTGCAGGTTCGGGCTGGTGCAGTGTGTATGGCAGCACTGCTGGTTCCTGCTGGAGCAGGGGGTACGGCAGTACAGCTGGTTTAGACTGGTGCAGCAGGTACGGCAGCACGGCTAGTTCAGGTACGACAGGTAGTAGCAGGGACTAGGACACAGGCACAGATTAGCAACTTAACAGGATGCAGTAAGTGAGAATGAGGACCTGATAACTAACAGCATGTCTCTAAGCAATAGATCATGTTGCTCAGGCACATCCCACAAGGGGAAGGTGCCTTCAATATTCTGTGATTCTCAGCCATAGTCTGAGAAGCATTCCTGGGAAGGGCATGCTGGCCCTTTAAGAGAAGGGGGCATGTTGTGCGTGCATCCTAAGCGTGCTCTTGGGAAACCCCTGCGGTATGCGCAGGCTCCAGGAGCTGGAAGCAGGAGACGGAGCCTGGGCAGATGCCGCAGGACCAGTGGAGGTGTGAGTAAATTAGTATACTAGTCTCCTCGCTGCAGAAATCCCGGCACTGTGGCCAGAATTACACAGCTAAGATCTGCAATGTTTTCCTTAGCCCTAATTGGACTAAGGACAAAAATCTCAGCATGATGCGATTATCAGCAAGGCTTGGATAACATGAACCCATACAAGTCTATTAGTGTGTGTAACATCGGACTGCACTCAGATGTCATCCGAGTGCTGTGCGATATACACAGAGATAAGCAATGGACATGATGGAGAGATTAATCATAGAACTTGATCCAAGTGTAAATGGTATATTGCATCTGATATGCTTGGATCGGATGCCATGCGCTCTTGGGAAGCTGACCTAAGTAAACAACTGCCCACAGGGTAATAAATGACACATCATTGAACTCTGTGTATCTCCTGCTATCTTCAGATCACATAGCAAAACATGCTGATAGATTCCGTTTATTCAACAGTCGATTGACTTAAATATTGCCAATAATCCATTGTTTAACTGCAAACCAGCTGTCTAAATGTAGCTTTAGAGTATTGTCAGACATACATGTCTATTTAAGCAGTGTATGGAGGTCCCTGGACTCTCCACTCACGTCATGCCAGGAAAAGAAGGATTGCAATTGTGGAATTTCAACAATCAATCTGTTTGTTGAGACATAAGCCAGTAACGTCAGCACTTGGAGCATGTGAACTCTGGAGAATTTTATAGTGGAAATCGCTTCACTAGATGCTCAATCACTCAGGGGTTTTTGTTTCCTGAGACAATTTTAAGACTTTTTATTTTTGTTTTTAAAGCTTTTGTAAAAAAAATTCCTGAAGCATTTCTTTGTAGCCTTTTGATTTGACAGTGCCTAGTATAAAGTGGAGTTCATCAGGAGATACTTTGAAGAAGTAACCTAGACTTTTTTTTCCCCACAAGGCGTTTTGGAAAACCATATGGGGAGAAAGAATCTCAAAATACTCAACATATTAACAGTAATAAAACAAAAAGAGGGGCGCAATGAGGAGCACCTATGGTTTTTATCATGGGCTAAATTAAACATAGGGGTCAGATGACCGTTCCCCTTATGGTGTTGTGCGCCCCCACACAACACCAGTGAAGATTTTGTATGTGTCTGCTCATAGCCGCCGCTCCTGCAGCGTTTCCGGATGTGGCAGTCACGTGATCACCTGATGACCTGAGGAAGACAGCACATTGCATGTCGAAATGCATTGTGGCATGTAAGGGACTTTCAATAAAATGGTTTGGATGTTTTAATGTGTTTTCCCTTTGCCCCTTCCTTTAGCGCTCCATCAAACCGTTTTTTGTTTTCATTACAACACATTAACAGGAAAGGGATTTTAAAATACTAATAAGAAATAGGCAAGGTCTTTCAAGCCATTGTGAGTAATTTTCTGGAACGTTTTTGAACCAGACACGTTCCAAAATGCTCCTCAAAAACCCTGGGTGCACATACTGCTATAACATAAATTGAAAAACATTCATACACAATTGAGCCATGTATAGTGAAGTCAGGAAACAGGTCTGTTGTCAGCTGTATTGGCCTTAAACTGGATGTATGGTTCAAAGAAGTTATCATCTATCCACAGTTATAGATCAGTGGGAGTCTGACTGATGAAATTCCCACCAATCGTCAGAACTGGGCACTTTTATTCATATTAGAATGGAGTGGTAGTGCACATGTAAAACTGAGGCTCCATTCTATGGCTACAGTCACACTAGCATATGAATTGTGCGAGAATCGCATTTTATTGCCTGAGAGTGACAGCTGCATAGAAATATATGAAGATGTCACGTTCAGATCAGGAGATCACATGGAAAGGTTGGCTTGCAGCACCTCATGGAAAAGCAGGGTTACAATATTACCCTAGGGTGTGGCGCACATCACATTCAAGGAGTCCTTGTCAGATAACGTCCAATCATCAAATAGTGAATAAAGATAGCGCCTCACAAGTTGGTGAATTGCATCACATTCCTTTTATTCCACCTCCAGTTGCAATGTTTCGATCAATAGGGATCTTTTTCAAGCACAATACACATTGCATAACCCTCCTTAAATAGTGTAAACACCACCCCTTCATTAACATAACCAATCACAGACATGTGTAAACAATTATAAAGTATACATCACAAAACCTACAAATTAAGCCCAATGGCTATCAGTTGGGATAGTGCCTTATTACCACCTCATGCGTCCCCTCTGATCACTCATAGCAGTAATCCATAACGAGGTATAAGCCTTTGAAGTTTGTCATGTCTATAAACCAAATCAAACTTCCCACCAATCAGAACGCAGCATTCTCCTTGTCATGGAAAGCCCTGCTGCAATCTTCATCAAGGGTCGCCTCTTTCAACTCAGTAGCCAATTAGTGGGTTTTTGTTCCGCACAAGCGTCAGCATTCTGATCCAATTGTCATAGACTTGTCTCTTCTGTGCATGTCACCATGGACTCATCATACATTGGTCAGTCCTCCATTCTATGTTATTTACATACGCCATCAGTATAACCCAGTGGACCTAACACCACATACAAATGTAACTTGCAATTCAGGAAAGTAATCCTGCACTGCACAGGAGTCAGTGAAGTAAAGTACAATTAAGTAATGTAATTAAAGGATTTGTAATTAATCAATAATCAGGGAGGGTATGGGAGAGACACTGGATGGAGGACTGTTTGTCTGGACCGAAACTACATGGGGCAAATGCCCCTGCAAATTTTGCCCTACCATCTTGGATAAGATAGTCTTATGTGAAATGCCCCTGCTGCGTGGCCGGTTGTGTGCACCATTACATACATGATTCAAGCAAAATATCCAGATAGAGGGGCACACACAGCAGGCAGCGGCATTTCACACGTGACTATCCAAGATGGAGGAGCAGTGGTACACACTGGGCATTTGCCCCATGTAGTTTCCATTTTTTGCAGCCAAAACAAATCCCCCTTTTTTTGCTTTTTTGCTCTGTTTTTTTTAGTGCTGCGCTTTTACTTTTTTAAAGCAAAACCACAGTACTATTTCATTGGGGGACACAGATAGATAGACAGACAAAGACAAACACACACTTTATTACCTTCCCAAGGTCCACGGTGTCTGGTAGATGGGTTACTTCTGGGTATCAAGCTGTGTCACATGGGCAGGTCCTGTCAGAACGATCCGATGTCCCCTGACATGGAGGTCTATGGTGCCGGTTCCAACAAAAAAAATGGATCCGGATGCCGGCTGCCATAGTTTAGCAGTGAGTGCTGCTAAACTTCAGCACCAGGAGCTGTCCCCTGTTGAGCTTTCAGGACCGCGTCAGCAGGGACAGCTCCTGACTTTCATTAGCACAGTGGCTGGTAGTGTACACAATTTGCTACAGTACCTCGGACAGCTCCTAACTTCAGGAGTCTGCCAAGCAAATTGTGTACAGTACCGGCGCCGGCTTTAAAAGTAATTTTTAACACCCGACAATTGCCGACTTGGATTTTAAGCATGTATTAATCCCTGCACAGCCAGGGTGTGATGACAGCATGTGTCCCGGGATTGTGGACACATGCTGGCGCCACACAAACAGCAGGTTAACCCTGCATACACGGCTTATTGCTGCATCTGCACCTCTGTGCTAACATGCAGCACAGAGGCTGCAGATGGAGTTAATAAGCAGCAAAACCCCGCGATTTTTAAAATTTCAACATCTGTGTTTTTACTAATCATCTTACACCACTGCTGTCACAGCAGTGCAAAATGATTGGTTAGTATACCTGCAAACCGTCAAATTCAAACTGCGGCTTTGACAGCCGCGGTGTTTGAAGCAAATTTTACAGCGCACGTGTGCAACTATCGCACCATGTGCTGTATGGGTGCGAGAATTTATCGCACCCATAGAGTTTGATTGTCCACTCGCATGGGGAAATCGCGTGCAGTCGCAGCATGCTGCGATTTTTAAAATTTCAACATCTGCTGTGTTTTTACTAATCATCTTGCACCACTGCTGTCACAGCGGTGCTAGATGATTGGTTACTGTACTGGCAAACTGGCAAAATCAAACCCTGCGGCTTTGACAGCTGCGAAGTTTGAAGTCACCTGCAAATGCTGTCCGCGGACTTGAAGTTTGCTTCCGGATCGTGGACAGCATCCACACTCACATGCAGCACACACACCACTCACAGCACACTCACATGCATACATTCATGCACACTCACCCACATGCACCACACTCGCACAACACTCACAACAAACACGCATTACACTCACATCACTGTCATGCATCAAACACGCTCCGTGCTTGATGCACGAAAGTGTGCCTCCAGCCTAAGATGAACTGGCAACATTTTCATGCAACTATGGCTCTAAGTACACAAGTAAAGGACTGACTGCCAATACCCTAGTGGAAATGTTACATTAAATGCAGGTATAGTTGTTCCAAGTTTAAAAAACTGTCGTTATCATGTAATGTATACATTTCATCTTCCCATCAGTGAGCACATCTCTGACTCAGACCATCTCAGACGGCATTTCAAAGCCCAGACCCTGAGTCAATTCCAAAGAGTCATTTCTACTGTGCTTTTCCGGAAAACCTTCACACAAGGTCACTCACCGTATCCAAGGAAAACCAACAGCAAACATTCAGCGTGTCATTTTACAGTCAGAAGTGTTTGGAAATAAAGTTGTATTTTTTACAGCCACAGGCCAGTTGAAGATATATTGACTGCATTGCTGTAAATAATTTTAGTGTATGTGCACAGAAATATCTGCAGCAAAAACTGCAGTGTTGGCAGGAAAAAAATACTGCTTAAAGCATCACGCCAACGTTTGTTTTTTTTCAATGCTGTAGTGGTGCTTTAAATTTAAGCTCCCTGCCTCGGTCATATGCTCACCTTCCAATGTCTTCACCTCTTACCGACACACTCTTTAAGAGCCAGAATAAGGCCAGAATGAGGCTCCCATAGAGATCTATTGATTTGTGACCTCCAGCTGACGCTGGCAACAGGTCACAAATTCCCAGCAGACCGACCAGATCGCTGCAGAAAGAAGATGATGCATTGGAAGGTGAGTATTAAACAGGGGACTTAGATTTAAAGCACCACTCCAGTGGTGCAATAGAAAAAGTGCTGAAGTAGTGCTTTAATATACACACATATTTTTATGACAAAAAAACATATAAAAAACATGTTATGCTTTCTTTCCCCCTTTGTCTGAAATGGTTAAATGTCTGAAAGAATTGACATGCTGAAGATATGAACTGCTTAAAATCTGCAAAAAAAAAAGCAATATATGCATAAAATTTTATATCTCTCATTCCCTTTACTGGGACTATAAGACACCTCCTTTACAAGTTAAAGCCCATGGTTAATATGAGCATGCTTTAGTAAAAGAAAACGCAGACCCTTCTTTATGATTGACTTAAAGGGATCCTGTCACCTCCAAAACGCCTCCTAAGCTATCAAAACATGTCCCTGCGGCATCCCATCACTAATCCCACACTCCTTTTGTCTCCTAAAAGCATCCTGTGAAAGTGCATAAAAACGTTTTAATACTTACTCATTAGTGATTATAATTAGCAGTGGCTATATATTCTTTAGTCACCAGGGTGGGCTGTTTTGCAGGCTCCAGGATACACCTTCTCTCTGTCAGTTTGCTTTGCTTGTGCAGGCTTTACCCTCTCCCCTCTCTATCACTCACAGAATGCAAATCATTAGTCCTGCCTTCAGCTGCACATCACAGCAGCACAGACAGAGAGAGGGTGGATCCTGGAGCTGCAAAACAACATGCCCTGGTGACTAAAGAATATAGTCCCTGCTAATTATAATCACTAATGAGTGAGTATTAAAACGTTTTTATGCACTTTCACAGGATGCTTTTAGGAGACAAAAGAAGCGTGAGATTAGTGATGGGATGCTGCAGGGACATGTTTTGATAGCTTAGGAGGCGAGGTGACAGGATCCCGTTAACTATTATGTAAGGGGTTGTTCACTACTCTAATTAATTTACTTGTTTGGATGTAATTGCCTAGGAATAATACCCCTTATAAAACCCCATACACCTTTTCTTAGCAGGTACGCAAAAGCTCGAAATGACATAGCGGCTTTGGGAAAAAATAGTGGCTTGCTGATTATGTCACGCTGGGAAGGGTTGGGGTAGCCAGGATCTGGACAAAGGGGATAAGGGGAGCCTACGCTGGCCCTGATACAGGGGGGGCCTGGCTCACCCTGATCTCTAAGGTACCTCTAAAGGTGAGGAGGTTCGAGCCACCAACATAACTCCCTAAAGCTCCTGAGAAGCCCTAGGCATAAGCACCTACCTCCACCCACGGACCACCGAGCCCAGCATCTTCCAAGGGAAAAAAACACAGTAACTTCAGATCAGCGTCTGCTCACACCAGGTCACAGTCCAGAAGTGAACTGAAATCAGCAACAACAGGTGGATGTGAGCTGATCCATTTAAGGCTGAGGGGTGGGGAGCAACCAGCCCAGACACGCCCCTAGCATACCTAAGCATTCACACACACACACCTGCTACTACATGCTCCGCTCATTAGCTTCATCTCACACTGAGCAGGGAAAAAAAAGGCTTCATTTAAACCTACAGCAGCAGCACTTCCATACTACAAGGCAGTCAAAATGTAACAGTACCCCCCCTTTTACGAGAGGCCTCCGGACTCTAAACCAGACATATTCGGCAATGGTATGAACTTCCTGAGCGACGACCTATGGAAGATATTATGGGTACAGAGCACAGGGGGGATGGCCAACTGGAACAATAGGGGGTTAAAAATGGCCACTATTCTGAACAGACCAATAACTCCCGTAGTAGGAGCTCCAGCCGCACACTTCCACCTTACATTGCTTTGACAGCACCCACACATAGTCATTCACACTCATGTCTGTATCTGACCGTTTATTGCCATGCATGCGGTCACAGACAGAAGGTTCACTCTCAGGGGGCAAAGGCAGAAATGGTTCCTGGTTTCGTCTCGGGGACCTTCCTCACCAAGGGCTTAGTGGGGGTTACCGCCTTCCTCCTAACACGCGTCTTCAGATAACACCTGTTTAGCATCGATCTGAGGTGCAGGCAGGGTTCCACTCCTATCCTTCGGTGGGTGATTAACCACCACCAACAGAGACAAAGGAGCAGACCTGACCAACACGGCAGACACAAGCACTCGCGCTTATCCACATGGGACGTCAGCAGCTGAGAAGCGGGGTTAACATTGTATGGCCAGACCCTGATGAAGTGATCAGTTTGACCGCAAAAGAAACAAGATCGCCCAACCTGATGAACTGCAGATGGGTTAGGACATGACTCTGCAGTCCCCGACTGCTTAGGAACATCAGAACCCACATGTGTAACCTCCACAACAGGGATGGTCACCAGGGTCGGGTCCGGTCTCTCTCTTAGGCATCTGGCCAACCTAATAACAAGCGCCATTGCAGCTTCCAGCGTCTCCGGAGCAGCGTACTGAGTCATGGTGTCTTGTAACCGATCTGACAACCCTAGAGAGAACGGACTCCTCAGATCAGGGTCATTACATTGAGCGTCAGTGGCCCACCTCCTGAACTCAGCAATACTCCTCGGCCGGTCGTGATCCCTGCCTGAGCTTACGTAGTTTAGACTCAGCAAGGGAGACGGCATCAGGGTCGCCATACACCAGGGCAAGTGCTGCAAAAAAACTCGTCCACTGACCGCATGGAAGGAGAATCGGTCGGCAGAGTGAAGGCCCAGGCCTGGGGATCCCCCTTAAGAAGGGAGAGTATAATCCCCTCACGCTATTCCTTTCTCCCTGAAGAACGAGGAAGCAGCCTGAAATATAATTTGCAGGCTTCTCTAAAAACAAAAAATGTATCTCTCCCTCCTGAAAATCGGTCAGGGAGGGAGATATTGGGTTCTGGTACAACCAGCGTGTGAACCGCAGCCAGATACCCAACCACTTCTCGAAGCTGATGCACCACCTGGTTTTGCAGGTTAGACACCACCTGAGAGGGTTCATCCACCAGGTACGCAAAAGCTTGAGTTGACATAGCGGCTTTGGGGAAAAAATAGTGGCTTGCTGATTATGTCACGCTGGGAGGGGTCGGGGTAGCCAGGAGCTGGACGAAGGGGATAAGGCGAGCCTACGCTGGCCCTGATACTGGGGTGCCTGGCTTGCCCTGATCTCTAAGGTACCTCTAAAGGTGAGGAGGTTCGAGCCACCAACCTAACTCCCTAAAGCTCCTGAGAAGCCCTAGGCATAAGCCTACCTCCACCCATGGACCATGGAGCCCAGCAACATCCGAGGGAAAAAAGCACTGCAGCTTCAGATCAACGTCTGTTCACACCAGGTCACAGTCCAGAAGTGAACTGAAATCAGCAACAACAGGTGGATGTGAGCTGATACATTTAAGGCCGAGGGGTGGGGAGCAACCAAGCCAGACACGCCTCTCAGCATACCTAAGTATTCACACACATACACACCTGCTACTATATGCTCAGCCTGGCCTAGCCTCATCTACTCACACTGAGCAGGGAAAAAAAGGTTTAATTTAAACCTACAGCAGCGGCACTTCCATACTACAAGGCAGTCAGTACGTAACAGTCACTTTTTGATAATATCCACCTTAGTAAATCAGAAACTCTAATCTTACAAGAGACAACTAACTTATATTTAAATGACATCTTTAGCTTTGCCCCTGATTCTCTGTTCCTCAAGCTAATACTCAATAAAATAATCAAGATTTTACATCCTATCAACAAAGTCCCAAGCTTCATAAAAAAATGGGAACTAGAACTAGATATATCTGTAATCCCTAGCAAAATTAATTCAATGTTGAAAAATATACATACTATTTCATTTTCTACTAGGCATCAAGAACTCAACTATAAGGTTATATCAAGATGGTATAAGACCCTATCTTCCCTAAAATAGACAGCTCCCATTCACCACTATGCTGGAGATGAAATCAAGACAGAGGTACCCCCTCTAATATTTGGCTTTACTGCACAAAAATCAACCCATTATGGAATGCTATCAAACAGCATATAGATAAAACACTAAACACAATCCCACTCAGATCGAGATTTATATTACTCACTTTGGACTCTCCCAATCATTACTTAATTAAACACTCACTATTCCCCCACCTATTCAATGCAGCAAAAATCCTAATCACAAACCATTGGAGAGACTCGGACAGTCCCACATTCTGGGAATGGATAAATGAATCTACTCAGTTTGGAATTCATGAATAAAACAGATTGACCCATCCCAAATACAAAGAAACAGAAGAGCTATGGCGTAAATGGTTAAACTGAAAATCGTGTAACAGGATACATGATGTTCAAGGACTGCAATTAATTATGCTCCTCTCCACTAAGATCATTTGTACCCCTAGTAAAAGCGAGCTACAGAAAATATCATATACAAAATATCTATATACCTGGGATAATAGAATTACCCTTTTACAACACTCCCATTGTACTCACCTCCCCATCTTCACCCCCCCCCTTTGCCCAACCATACATCTTTCCATTTACCCTTGTTTTTCTATCTACTTGCATTGACCTTCTTTTCTCCCCTAATCAAGAGTTGAATGTTAAAGACTCTAATGTGCAAAAGATACTACCTTTGTCCATTTCATCTACTTTTTAAAAAATTATTTAAATAAGGAATATATACAAAAAAAAGAGTCAATAATTGGAAATAGAGAAACCCAGGCACACAAAACCACGAGAGATGATATAGGTGAATGGGGCTTGCAGGTAATAATAATTTTTTTCGCGGCTGCATCTGCCGTAATCTCACCTGTCGCACCTTACCGCAAGCTCCATAGACAACGCATGGGGCTTGCCGCAAGTGTGGCCGTTAGGCTGCACTTGCAGCAGATACATTTTTTGTCCAGATCCGGGCAAAAACGCCAGTGTGAAAGCAGCCTTATAGATATAAAAATAGAATTAGGCCAGGGTCACATTTGCAAGGGTAATTGCGGTTACCGCATGCAGATTTGAATGCAATAAACGCAATTGCCTTCAGACACATTTTTTATACAAAATGTGTCCTGCAAACCTCAATGCGGTAACCAGATTGCTCAGGTTACCGCCTGCTTTGTTCATCCCTGCTGCCGCAGGGATGAACAAAGGGTTAAAATTAGTAATCCATGTGGGCTACATGTCTCTAGCGGGTGGCCACCCTCCCTAGAGACATGCTGTCCACACAGGTGGGCATGTGAGGGGTTAATATGTGCCATTTTAGTATAGCCGGCTAATGTCGGCATTTACAACTTTGTGAATGAAACCCGGTGGCTCCTCACTGTGGAGGAGATACAGTACGTAATGTATGTACTGTATCTGCCGCTATCCATGGTCCTGAAAGCTGTACCATTAGGTCTATGGCGGTGCGCTGCCCATAGACCTAATGTTACAGCTTTCAGCACCATGGCAAGCGGCTGATACAGTACGTACATTACGTACTGTATCTCCTCCACAGTGAGTAGCCGCCAGGTTTCATTCACAAAATTGTAAATGCCGACAATAGCCGGCTATACTATAATGGCACATATTAACCATTCACATGCCCGCCTGTGTCGACAGCATGTCTCTAGGGAGGGTGGCCACCCCCTAGAGACATGTTGCCCACATGGATTATTAATTTTAACCCTTTGTTCTTCCCTGCGGCAGCAGGGATGCACAAAGCATATGGCTGCCGCAGGCATATATGTATGCCTTGCGGCAGCTGCATGGGCTCCCGTTGGAGCCCATTATAGCAATTCTGCTGCAGCAGAGATACCGCTCTGAAAACTACAGCCAGCATGATTTTTCACGTAGGCTGAAAATGCGGATGCAGTAACCGGATTGCATGTAGTGCAATCCGGTTATAATAATGGCCTCCTATGGGCTGCAGTTCCTGATCCAGTTTTGAGCTTTTTAACAGCTCAAAACCGGATCAGGATCTAAATTTTTTGCCGCAAATGTGACCCTAGCCTTAGTAAACTATCAGATTCCTGATTCCTTGTAGGAAGCTTGAACTGGTGCAATATTTGTGCAAGACGGGGGGGGTAGGACATGTGTCTTAAGCCCCCGTCACACCAGGCGACAGGGTTGGGGATGTCGGCGGCGACTGGCTGGTGCGCGCACGTTTTTGGCTTACATGGGGCCACATCTCCTTACCCGCGCCGGCGAGCTGTCAGGCGGCATCGCCGCCGGGGTGTATGGAAACCCCAGCGGCGATGCAGGATGAGCGGTTACATGGGGCAGCGGTTACATGGGGTGATGTGTGCACATCGCCCCATGATGGTCGCCTGGTTTCAGAGCACTGCTCTGAAACCAGGCGACCTCCCGGCACCGCCGACATCGCCCCTTTACATGAGGCAACGTACCTCTGTCATTACGTCACCTCTGTAATGGGCATGGGCGGCGATGTCGCCCCGTGTGACGGGGGCTTTATGGATTACTTATGACAATCCAGTGCGAGTCTAAATGAGTACCAAAGTTAGTTAACATTGTCGCACTCAGAGGGAAAAAAGGACCAATAAAAGGGATCATATTCACCTACAGTAGAAGGAATTATATGTATCTATACACCAGTTTAGATGTAGTCTCATATACAATGACTACGACCAGACTGATGATGAGGTAATCCCACAGGTAACTAGGGATGAGGATATTACACGACATAAAATATGATGTGAGAAATCATATGAGACCACAATGTCTGGGCATATATAAAAATAGTATGATTGTCCCTACCCTCTTGCAGGTTTATCAATTATGTAAAAGGTGTCATGTATTTGGAGCCTTGTGATCTGGGTGTCTTGTAATGACCGGAGGTCCTATTAAGATCCAGTGAGTCACAGACTGAGACAGAGGCAGAAATAAACAACAGTATTTTTACTGATATGGGGATCAAGGTATGGTTCAGTAAGGAATGTAAAAGTCTCAAAATCCCCTTTAAAATATTACCAATAACAGTTTCACACCCTCAGCGTTAGCCGACATCAATGCACCGATCTCAGAGTTCCCAGGGTATGTAAATCACACTCAGAACCAGGAACAAATTTACCTACACGTTAAACTTATCAAGGATTTAACTTAACTAAAGGCTATGTACATCAACTGTGGGCGGTCTGATGGGACCTCTGAGATGGCACACTGAGTATAACTTATCACAGCTAATAACAATACAATACACTATATCAATGCTGGCTATACACTTAGCACAGGGATACCCGGGTATCTCAAAACTATGGTACCATCAACCTCAAATGTAGCTTTACACCGGTGTATATTCCACGTGGGCTGCAGCAAGTCCAGAAAAAGAAAAGAAAAACCTTTGGCGCCAAAAAAAACGTATTGTAAAAAAAACTGCAAAATTTGGCAGCTTACCAGCCAATGCCAGATTCACATGTCCAGTACTTTAGTTCTGTAAGCCTGGGGTGCAATCTGTGGGGCACTCTTTTCCAGGGCTTGTCAGGACCTTGTCAGGATCCTCCCAATGTGGATGGCACCGGACGCCGGCTCTCCTTTCGCAGTCACTCACGGCCTTCCTGGACGCCAATCACTCGCTCCATCAGGGGGAACATCTCCTCAGCCTCCTTGTCAGGATCCTCCCAATGTGGATGGCACCGGACGCCGGCTCTCCTTTCGCAGTCACTCACGGCCTTCCTGGACGCCAATCACTCACTCCATCAGGGGGAACATCTCCTCAGCCTCCTCGGATGCTGGACACTTTCTCAGTTCAAGATAAAGTCTTTAGTCCACACAACAGGGCTTGCAAACAACTTTAAAGGCCCATATAGCTTGCACTGGCTCTGCTGTAATCCTTACACTAGTAATGGCCACTGCAGTGAGCGATCAACAACAAACAGGAGCAACTGACAGAGCCGTCACCAAGGCAACCAGAGATTATGCTTTCACTTTCCTAGACACAGAGCAGTCACCATGGCAACCAGAGACTTTTTCACTTTCCTGGGCCACTACAAAATGGCAGTCTGCTTGGTTTTAGCAGCTTATTAGTTTACTCTCTTACAGTCTGCAGCTAAGTGAAAATAGAGACAAGTGACTGATATATCCCCCTGTCTATCAATAGTCGGCTGCAAGCTAAAGTCAATGTTACACACCTGGATACTTGCTACTGGAAATATCAGACAAGGATTAGGTAGGGGTTAGTATGCCATCCCGGGGCACATCTTTTCAATGCAGCAGAGAATGCTGAAACCAGGTTAGGGGAGTGTTCAGCGACTGAGGAAGGGGGAGCGGAGCATGCAGAGACTGACGGGTGAGGGTGATGCGGAGGGGGGCAGAGAGGACTGAGGGAAGGTGAGCGGAGTGTGCAGAGACTGAGGGAGAGTGAAGCGTTCAGAGACTAGGGTAGAGGAAGCAGAGTGTGAGACTACGGTAGTTTAGAGCGTGCAGAAACCTGGGGAGCAGAGCATGCAGAGACTGGGACCAGGGGAAGGGAGCTGAGACTGGAACCGGGAAACGGAGCGTGCGGAGATTGGGACCAGGGGAGGGGAACGTATAGAGACCGGGAGCATACATCCTATAAGGTAGGAGCTGAATCAACCAATCACCTCCCTGTCTGACTCTGATATAAAACTGTCAGTCTATCTGAGGCTCTGACTCCTACACTTTAAGTAAGTTTGCTGGCAAAATATATAAAGACCTTTATAACATCACAGCTCATGTACACTAAGGAGCCAATCACTGTAAGTATAAGCTTTCATTTGGGAGGAGCCCCACAGGTCATTGTCATTCCACACATACCCTGTTTCCCCGAAAATAAGTCACCCCCGAATATAAGTCAGGGCAGGGCTGGCGCAGAATTTTCCAATATAAGTCATACCCTGATTATAAGACAGGGTGACTTATTTTCGGGGAATATATGACAGGTTACCGCTAAAGTGCCATTTTTGCCCATTGCATGTTTTACCTGTGTCCCCGCTGTCCTCCGTGGGCTCCCCTCTGTCCTCAGGTGCAGCCGCTGGTCCGCTGTCCCCCATGGGCTCCCCTCTGCCCTCAGGTGCCGCATGTAACCCCGAGGGAATAGGGTTAATCTTGTGCGCCTGTCGCCCCGGCCTGACGTCACCGCTGCCAGCAGGAGCTTCTGATTGGCCAGCGGCTCCCCAGCATCTCGAATGCTGATTGGCTCAGCAGTTCGCGTGCTGATTGGCCAGAAGCTCCTGCATGAAGAAGCATCTGGACAACGCCCTGCACCGCGGAGGAATCCATAGCCCGAGGCCGCCATTACCCTAAAAAGTAAGGATGTTTCCTTGCCGAATTGCCCATTAAAACCGCAATTCCGCCGCACAGCCGACTTGCGGCACACTTGCGGCAGGTCCCCATACAATGTACGGTACTGTATGGGACACTTGCGGCAAGGTGCAGTTACCGCACCTTTGCCGCAAGTGTCCCATACAGTACCGTACATTGTATGGGGACCTGCAGCAAGTATGCCGCAAGTGTGTGCAAGCGGTTGTGCGGCGAAATTGCGGTTTTAACGGTACTGTGCTGGGGGCTGCAGTGGCATACTGTATGGGGCTGGGACGTTTCATTTTTGTCATTTTTTTTTTTTAATATAAGTCATACCCGAATATAAGACAGGGTGGGACTTTTGGGGGTAAAATTAATATAAGACACTGTCTTATATTCGGGGAAACACGGTAGCATTGGAATTCTTGCTCTCCCAGTATCCTGTCACAAGCATTCAGAGGGTTAAAAAAAAAAAGAAACAGCTCAGCTAACAGTGGAGAGTCGGCTCCTATCAGTTACAGCAGGGAACCTTCTTCTGTGCCGGATCGTTCACGAATGAAACATCACTACAGGACATGTTGGGCCAGTGTATGAGAGGAAACCAGGAATTTAACGATTCTGTGAGAAGAGAGTATAAGGAAACACTGGAAAATAGAACATTATAAATACAGTCTAATCCATTTAGACAAAAGCAGGGGCGTAACTACAATAGGTGCAGGGGTTGCGATCGCACCCGGGCCCTGTAGCCTAGGGGGGCCCCAAAATTCCCTCTGGCCCATAGAAAAAGACTAATACTATTAAAGATTTAAATAATTGGGGGCCCCGTTGGAGCTTTCGCATCGGGGCCCCTTGGCCCGAAGTTACGCCACTAGACAAAAGTATAAGCAGTTGAAACAACAAAAGACAGGCTCCCTCTGAGTAGTTCTGTAATCAGCAGAGGGGTCATGTATGATGAAACGTGAACAAGTCTAATGTTCAATACTGTAGCATAGAAAAAACATCCATTGACAAAATCATACAGATAAGAATAGTTAGGACTGTATATGAGCCTCTGGAAAATACATATAAGGAATCAATAGAAAGTATCACACTTCCTGTTCAGACCTAATAGTTCCAAGGTCTTTAATGTGTGTATTCAATATCCTCATGTTGTCTTAAGTCTAAGTACCCTGTTACCTCCCCTTCTACCTGCTGTTTATGTGCTCAATGATTTCATATCTCAACTGCGAAATGTTATGTCCTGTTGTGATAAAGTGATGGGGGATGGGATACATCCTTTGTTTACACCTAATAGTTGATTTGTGTTTACTTATGCGGTCTCGGACAAGATGCGCTGGGTGGTTTCCTGCACGGGCATTTAATTAAGTAAATTACGAATGATGTGTCACAGGAACTGGGTATAATCTGCCCTACCGTGGGTGGGAAAAATGTGTGCCTTTGATCACATGGGAGCAGTGGAGGCAGGAAAAGGTGCCTTTGTAGCTGGATGCACAGTCTGTACAGAAAGAATTCAGACCCCTTTAAATTTTTCACTGTTTGTCTCCTTGCAGACATTTGGTAAATTCAAAAAGTTCATTTTTTTTCTCAGTAATGTACACTCAGCACCCCATCTTTTTGCAAATATATTAAAAAAGAAAAACTGAAATATCACATGGTCATAAGTATTCAGACCCTTTGCTCAGACACTTATATTTAAGTTACATGCTATCCATTTCCTTGTGATCCTCCTTGAGATGGTTCAACACCTTCATTGGAGTCCATCTGTGTTTAATTAAACTGATACGACTTGAGTTGGAAAGGCACACACCTGTGTATATAAGACCTCACAGCTCACAGTGCATGCCAGACCAAACGAGAATCATGAGGTCAAAGGAACTGTCAAAGGAGCTCAGAGACAGAATTGCGGCAAAGCACAGATATAGGTATGGTTACAAAAGAATTTCTGCTGTACTCAAGGTACCTAAGAGTTCAGTGGCCTCCATAATCCTTAAATGGAAGAAGTCTTCCTACACCTGGTCATCCAGCCAAACTGAGCAATCGTGGGAGAAGAGCCTTGGTGAGAGAGGTAAAAAAGAACCACAAGATTACTGTAGTTGAGCTCCAGAGATGCAGTAGGGAGAAGGGAGAAAGCTCCACAAAGTCAACTATCACTGCAGCCCTCCACCAGTTGGGCCTTTATGGCAGAGTCCCAACGGAAGCCTCTCCTCAGTGCAAGAAATATGAAAGCCCACATAGAGTTTGCAAAAAAAGACATGAAGGATTCCAGACTATGAGAAATAAGATTCTCTGGTCTGATGAGATGAAAATTATTATTATTGTTATTTGTTTATAGAGTGCCAATGATTCCATGGTGCTGTACAGGAGAAAGAATAGAACGTTTTGGTGATAATTCTAAGCGGTATGTGTGGAGAAAACCAGGCACTGCTCATCACCTGCCCAATACAATCCCAATAGTGAAATGTGTTGGCAGCATCATGCTATGGGGGTGTTTTTCAGCTTCAGTGACAGGACAACTGATTGCAATTGAAGGGATCATGAATGCTGCCAAGTACAAAGATATACTAGATGAAAACCTCTTCCAGAATGCTCTGGACCTCAGACTTGTCCTGAAGGTTGACCTTCCAACAAGACAACGACCCTAAGCACACAGCTAAAATAACAAAGGAGAGACTTCAGAACAGCTCTGTGACCATTCCTGATTGGCCCAGCCAGAGCCCTGACCTAAACCCAATTGAGCATTTCTGGAGAGACCTGAAAATGGCTCCACCAACGTTCACCCTCCAACCTGATGGAAATGGAGAAGATCTGCAAGGAAGAATGGCAGATAATTCCCAAATCTAGGTGTGATAAACTTGTTGCATCATTCCCAAGAGGACACATGGCTGTACTAGCTCAAAAGGTGCAAATACTCAATACTGAGCAAAGGGTCTGAATACTTATGACCATGTGATATTTCAGCTTTTATAATAAATTTGCACAAATATCTACATTTGTGTTTTTTTCAGTCAAGATGGGGTGCAGAGTGTACATTAACGAGAAAAAAATGAACTCTTTTGAATTTACCAAATGGCTGCAATGAAACAAAGAGTGAAAAATTTAAAGGGGTCTGAATACACTATGAGAGTGAATTGTTGTGGTATCAGATTTAGGCCAGAACAGGCTTTCATAGAGATGTATTGTTCTGTGACCTCATGCGCAATCCTGGAGCTGCCAGGAGCTCACAATTCCCTGCAGAACAACCGAAGTGCTGCTGGAAAAAGGTGAAGCCCCCGGAAGGTGAGTATCAGACAGGGGACTTAGGTTATGTTCACACACTGCGTTTTTGCAGCGTTTTACCATGGGATCATGCTAATACGTACTAATCTAAACCTGCATTTTTGATTCCCAGCAAAACCTGTGTGATTCAGGAAAAAGCCACACATTGGTTTAGTTTCTTTGCAGAAACTAAAACCTGCACAGGTTTTGTTGCGTTTTGAAAAGAATGAGCGTCAATTCTTTTCTGTGTTTTTGCTGCAGTCAATGGCCAAAACGCAGCAAAAACAAAGTAAAAATCGCACAAAATACACTGGCAAAATGCAGCAAGTCTCCTGCCAAGAAATCTGGAAATACTTAAAACCTGTATAGGTTTTACTATGTTATTTGCTGCAGCAAAAACGCCCTGTATGAACATAGCCTTAGATTTAAAGCAGCACTCCAGCAATGCAATAAATAAAAATGCTGGAGTGGCGCTTTAAGATACACACATTTTTGCTACTTTTATTGTTATGCATTTTAGATGCGTTTTTGTTTTGTAAGAAGGAAAAAGACTGAAAGAACTGACATGCTGAAGATATGAAACTGCTTAAAGGAAAACTGTCAGGTCAAAAATCCATATGTAACTGCTACCATTTTCTAATTCCTCCCTCTAAGCTCTCTCTATTGATGTATTTCTTTTATTTATATTCCCCTCCTATTTTCTGTAAACTTCAAATAAACAGATTCATTCCATCTGTCAATCACATTGCGTGATCCACTTAGTTCTCTGCTGTCCACTCCCCATGCATGAATATGCATATCACATACTCCCACCACATCACTGCACAGGACATCAGTCGGGGAACTGTATTCTCCTGTCTGCTCTCTGTGTCTGCAGCCAATAATAAGGTGAAATACAACACTGAAACTGTCACAGCATGGATAACTGCTTACAAAAACAGATGGAGTATAGATAAGTCAGATCGGCAATAGCTCTCTCCCTCCTTCTTGTCATCAGAACACAAGCTACTAAAACCTGACACTGCACTGTTAGCAAAAGGAGCAGGAAGGGGAGAGCTGAGAGGGAGTGCATAATTACATGACAGTTTATACAGCAGCTGGACTATTCCTGTTTGCTTATAATGGAGAGGACTAATCCAGTAGCTTCCTGCAGGGTCTGACTATCTGATAACATGGAAACTACAAACAGTACAATAGGGATTTTACATGTTTTTAAAAGGTCTGCCCAGGCCCTATTCAAGGGTAATATTAGTATCATACTGAAAAATGACCTGACAGTGTCCCTTTAAAATCTGGGAAAAAAAGAAGCAACATGCATGAGATATGAGAAATCTTATTCACTTTACTGATACTGTAAAACACTGCTTTTTTGTGCACCTACCCTTACTATGACAGTACTGGAGACATTTTATTAATTGTGCATCCAGTAATAATTTTAGGTTCCGTCAAGGAAAAGGTTGTAAAATGTATTTCATGTTACACCAGTACTAGATCTTTTTTTTTTTCTAAAGGGTGTTGTCAAGAATTGTAACAAAGATTTTTTTTCCTTCCTGAATCAGCATTACTCATATCTGTCTGGTATTGCAGGTCAGCTGCAGTCAGCTGCAGTACAAGTTCGGGTGCATATACATGATCAGTGAACGCAGCGTTTTGGATGCAGTGTCTTGCCGCTGCATCCAAAACATTGTGTTGTACAGTAGAAGCATAGTGGATGGGATTTGTAGAAATCCCATCCTCACTATGCTTCACCTGACCGCTGTGTTTTGACAAATGCGGTGCGGGTTGCTGACATTTCGCTTCTCCTCCGCATGTTTATTTCATGCTGCGGAGTCGTAAGTGGCTGCAATCGGGTCCACGCAGGGAGAAGCTGCCCTTCACCCACCGCATATGGTGAGTACAGGACAGCTGCGGTCTCCCTGCGGCCACCCACAGGTTCCCTCAGGTCAGTCAGTTCCCTCAGGCATCTTGGACGCAGCTCCTCCGGAACATGGGCACATACCCTTACAGCCCATAGTTAATATGAGCATCACTTTACAAAATCAATAGTTAGGTCCATATATATTTGGACAGAGACAACATTTTTCTAATTTCTGTTCTGTACATTACCACAATGGATTTTGAACAAAGCAATTCAGATGCAGTTTAAGTTCAGACTTTCAGATTTACTTCATTCGGTTGAACAAAATGATTGCATCAAAATGTGAGGAACTAAAGCATTTTTTAAACTCAATCCCTTCATTTTAGTTGCTCAAATATTATTGGACAAATTAAAGAATGGTAAATAAAATGTTAATTTTGAAATTTGGTTGCAAACCCTCTGTTCACAACCATGAGACTTGAACTCATGGACATCACCAGACGCTGTGTTTCCTACTTTTTAATGCTCTGTCGACCTTGACTACAGCAGGTTTTAGTTGCTGTTTGTCGGCCTTTTCTTTCTGAAGTTTAGTCTTTAACAAGAGAAATGCATGCTCTGTTAGGTTGAGATCAAGTAAGATTGACTTGGTCATTCAAGAATATTCCAATTCTTTGCATTAAAAATTCCTGGGTGTAGGATGGGCACTGACACCAAGGGCCTGATTTCAGATAAATATAGATTCAAAAATGAACCGCGGGGTGAGTCTGGTGGGGTCTTTTCTTATATGCGCAAATGGGAGTCTATCCTGAGTAGGCGAATTTACCCCCAGGAGTGGTCCGCCATCTGGAATGGTGCTGTCAGGACATCGATCTGCACTTTATATAAATAAAATATTTCGAAAATTTTGTTGTTCTGGTTCCACACGCCAGACTTCCTTCATATGCTAGATCCTTCTATCCCTGCATCTTGTTGGAGGTATGGCCGTAACACTGGGACACTGCTCCATCTATTTTGGTCTTGTCCGGAAATAACAGCATTTTCGGTAATAGTTAAAGACCTGATTTGCAAGGTCTTATACATGGAGATGGACTTGGACCCTTTGGTTTATCTCCTGGGCTCTGGGTTGAGGGGCATGGGCAAGCTAGCATCTAAATTATTGCTCCACAGTCTCATGGCGGCCAGGAGCCTGATTGCCCTTTCCGCCTGCGCACAGGTCACATATAGGAGTGAATGGGTGCGCACGGCGGTCTGCAAGCATCTGCAGACCGCCGTGCGCTCCATTATAAACATAGGGGCTGCCATCTGCATGCAGATGCTTGCAGATGCCTCCGCAAAACGCTGCGGAGGCATCTGCAAATCTGAAGGCAGCCTAAGGTAATTATTCTGCAATCATACACCACTGTTGTTTTCCGTGAGCGTCCAGGTCTTTTAGCATTGTTGAGGTCACCAGTGGTTTCTTTCTCAGTATTTACCAAACTGTAGATTTTGTCACTTTTAAGATTGTACCAATTTCTCAGATGGGATTTTTCCGTTTTCGCAGATGAAGGATGGCTTGTTTCACCTGCACGGAGAGCTCCCTTGACTGCATGTTTACTTCTCAGCAAAATCTTCAAAATGCAAGCACCATACCTCAAGTCAACTACAGGCATTTTATGTGCTTAAGTGAGAATGAAATATGGAATTGCCACCATCTGCCCATGTAACAACCTTTGAGTCAATTGTCTTATTACTTTTGGTCCCTTTTAAAAAGGGTGGCACAGGTAAAGGAGCTAAAACGCCTAAACCTTTCATTAAATTTTAATGTGAATACTCTCAAATGAAACCCACATATCTGGACTTAACGTCCATGCCCAATATATAACTATATAACTTGAATATTTTTAATTAAACAGGTTAAAAACAAAATTTGTGTCGGTACCCAAATATATATACTGTATACCTACAGAGGCCTAATGGTGTCCATGTGTCTGTATTCACCACCAGCCCCTCCTTGCTAACATGGCTGGTCGCCTGGTTGCCACAAACCGCCCCCATGTTATAGGTTGCAGGGGACTGTGCACCGGTGTCTGGACGCATGTGTTACCTCCTGGGGGAATCTGCAGCCACCTGCTAGATGCAAGGGTTAGAAAAAAGTGTCAAAACTTCGGTGAGTTTTTTGCCTCACCATGCTGAGAATAGAAGCCCCCAGCTGCTTGTGTTTTATCTTTAAAACTGAACATATAGAAGACCTAGCCAGCCTGATACACAAAAAGTCATCCAGGTAATGAATCAAGTTAATACCTGCTATATCCCTGACCTCCCATTCCACAACTAATTGAACGCCTCAATATAGGAACAAAAAATGGAATAGCCCATGGGAAAACAGCGATCAACATGTGTGTGTCGCTCCCCCTTACGGCCGCCATCTTGCCTCACCCTCAACGGGTGTACAGCTCCGGTAACGTCACCGGACAAAGTGACGGAAGTGCCTTCGGCTTTTATATATTAGATATACCACATTGCTTGTGGTGCAGCTGAAGTTACCTGAGATCTTGTAGTCCTGATCTGTCCTTGAAATCTTTATCTTGTCCGTTGTCATTATAAATGGACAGGTTTTGCACCTGTTCTGGTTGCAGTGAAAGGTTCCTGTTGCTGCTGGAGAGGACAGGGCGCTTCTCACAATGATGTTTTTTAGATTCGGAAGTTGTCTAAAACACTAGAGTGAGGGATCTGGAAATATTGATTTTAGTCAGGCATCTTTTTGTAGGAGTGGTTGCAGTTTCCGTGCAGCTCCTCTTAAGATACCTTTACACGCGGCAACTTTTCTAGGAATTTCACTGGCAACTTACTGGTTGCAGTGAAATCATGGAGACATTGTTCCATTTGTACACAGCAACAAGATAGAACAATGTGTCCATGATTTCACTGCAACCAGTAAGTTGCCAGTGAAATTACTAGAAAAGTTGCCGCGTGTAAAGGTACCCTTAGCACCTCCAGATTTGGATTGTAGATTACTACAAGAGGAACTCTGTTGTTTTCTTCTCTAGTTTTGTCATATAGATGATTCCTCGATATTCTGGTGGCTCTTGTTTTGTGGTTTTCAATTGCTCTTGGATGGTAGCCCCGGTTCAAAAAGGTCTTTCTGAGATCCTCAAAGTGATTGTCTCCATCTGTGGGGTTAGAACATATTCAATTGTATCAAATGGCCTAGCTGTACACAATGGAGTTTTTTATGTGTTTTGGATGAAAATTATCCCATCGGAGATATGTTGGACGGTCAATTGGTTTCCGGTATAGGGCTGTCTCCATTTCATTGTTCCGTAGCTTAATGATTGTGTCCAGAAAGCTGATTTCAGTGCAGGAGTAGTTGAGTGTTAAATTATTAAAGTGTTCATGAAACGTCTTTAGCTGTTGCTCAAACTCTGTCCAGATGATTAAAATGTCATCGATATAACGGTAGGCCTACTACTGTGTCTTCAGAATTTATGTCATTATCAGCCTGATGAAGGGACCATAGTGTCCTGAAAGCTTGCTCCACTTATCATCTTTTCAGTTAGCCATTAAAAGGTGTCAACCACTGAGGACTCTTAGGCTGCCTTCACATTTCAGGACGTTTGCGCCGGTGACGGTGCGGCTCTGTGTCCCGCAATCCGCATGCGGTTTGCGCACCTATCTTTAACATGGGATTAACAGTCATCCGCACAAAGCTACGTTCGTTCGCGTTGAGCCGCGTTATCGTACGCATGCGGACGGAGAAGAAGATTTTATGCCGGCAGGGAACGCGTCTTGTATCATTTTTCGGCGCGTCCAAAAAAATTCAAGTGTCGCATGCGTACGCTGCGGATGCAATTAACATTAGCCCCCTATGAGACTGTACGCATGCGGATGGTTTTGCGGACACCAGCGGATGAAACGCATGCGGACACCTTAGTGCGCATGCTCAAAAAGAGTTTTTTGCGTCCAGCATACTCTCCGCCCATGAACCAGCCCACAACACATCCTCTATATAACTACTAGCTCCTGGGAGGCAAGACTCAACGGCCACACCTTTGGACCCTGCATAGATGAGGACTGCTGGATGGACCTGGGCCTGGATCTTCCCTGCACCCTGCGTCAGAATACTGCTTCCAGGATTCATTTCTGTTGGGATCTTCCCTGGAGGGCTGCCTGTGGACCTGCAAGGAATCCCTGGATCCGTCCATCCCATCTTGCCTGTCTGCCTGCCTGGCTGCCTGCTGTGTTCTACCTGGATCTGGGTCTGGTCCTGTCTTCATTCGTGGTTCCTGGTTCTGGTTTTGGTTGGTAAAGTATATTCAATTTTAATGAGCATGTAATAATGAGATCTGATACCCTGTAGTACAATGTTGCTGGGAGGGTGTGGGACGCCTCTGTGTTGCTAGCTTTGGGGGTCCCTGCTGCCCGAAGTATGGCCTTAGGCCCACATGATTCTAACATTTTTCTGTACAATATGAACATTACAAGTTAGCCATGGAGGATTCCAGTCAGGGTTGTATTGGCCGTAATCTTTCAGTAACTTTGCTAGTGTGACACATAGCAGACTCAGGCAGCTGTGACAAGTTCTTAACTATGGACTTGTTACACCTCCTAGAGGTGATGTCAAGAGGGATTCCCAGGAAGAAAACTTTACCCTCAGGGGATTCCACTGCAGGAAGCACAAAACTTGATTTATCTTTTGCTCAGGCAACAGAGAGAGAGGGGGGATGCAGGAATGTATATAAATCTGTGTTCCTGAGACATGACCTAGAAATGTGTTTGTGGTTACAAGTACAGAACGAAGCGTTCTTTTATCTTTTATTTATTACCTAATATTTATAATACCTCTTACCCAGTTGCAGACTCCTCAGAAAAAGTACCCATGCGTTTTTGTGGATTAGCTCTACTTAATGTTCCCATAGACATTGAACTTTAGTTGATGATAATATTATTGTCGGGTAAAATGTAATAGCGATATTTTGTTTTAGCGGACTGATTAAACATCATTCATAGTCAGAACTAAAGCTGGCTGTATTTTTCAGACGAGAGATCTCTCATTCAGGAAACGTTCTCTGGTTGAAAAAAAAGATTGTTTGTCCTTCACTTAGCATCATTGAATACAGGGCTGTGGAGCTGGAGTCGGTGCCCATTTTGGTGGAGTTGAAGTTGGGGTCGGTATAAAATGAACCACCTCCGACTCCTAAACTATATAATGAATTGGGTCCAGTAATTCAATGCAATATATGCTGAATATTATTGTTATGAATTATTATTATGTTCTAACTATCTTGATTATTGTATCGTGATAATGATTAAAAGCCTGATGTTACTGTTGTACTACAATAAATTTATCACTTAAACATGAGCCATATATGAAGCAGTCGGTGTCATGGAGCCAGAGTCAGGGGAATTGAGGAGTCGGAGTTGGTGGTTTGGCCTACCGACACCACAGTCCTGATTAAATATTTATGGCCGGTTTCTATGTTCATTTGTTACTACATCTATAAGACATCCGTTGAAAACATCAATAATTTGAAATATGATAATAGCCTAATTACAATTTTGTATATTAACAATTGCATTGATCTGGGATGAAATATAGTTGGTGTCCGTATGGCATCTCGTTTTTGAATGAGTCCATTCAATTTAGGGGGCAAGTTTTGATCTAAACAATAGTAGTAGAGCACGCGGTGGGTTTTTGTATGCAGACAAATGGTTCATGTGAAGTAAACTGTTGGTATTTGTGCAGTCTGTATACTATCAGTTTGCATATGAACATGACAGGGATATAATATGCTAATCTGAATGAGCCATTAAGGGGAGGCTAGGATTGTATGATTGTGTTGTTATTGATGAGCCCTGTCGACAAATTGCATGTATTAAGCTGCTAAGCCCCTGCTATTCCTCACTGCTGTCAGCCAGAATGGTATTTTATAACTCTATATCTGTGCAGCATATAAATCAGATAAGTGCAAGGCGAGAAAATCACACTGCGCTCGGACCAATGTTATGCTATGGGGCAGTTCCAATCTCCAATTTTTTCATCAGCTCTAATTAGACTGAGAAAACATAAGCTGCAGGTTGCCTGGGCTGTGGAGTCGTGGAGTCGGTGTCCATTTTGGGTGGAGTCAGAGTCGGGGTCAGGGAAATTGAGTCGGATGTTTGGTTTACTGACTTTACAGCCATGGTAGTGGAGTCGGAGTCGGTGTACATTTTGGTGGAGTCGGATTCAGGGAAATTGAAGAGTCAGAGCCAGTGTTGGATGTTTGACTTACTGACTACACAGCCCTGCAAGCTGCGATTGTCAGCAACTCTCAGCTCATTCGCACCCGTATAAGTCTGTGCGAGTGAAACAACGCACTGCACTGGGATGTCATAAAGAGTGCAGTTCGATATATGACAATGAGGGAGAGATTAATCTCTCCTTCTCCTTCTTACCTGTGTGGTGATTGTCACATGCAAGAGAATCGAAGCACAGTAGAATGATTCTCGTACTCATGCTCACATCAGAGTTTGAGCCAAGTGTCATTACATAGCATCCTATGCTCTTGCATCAGTTGCCGTATGCTCGTGTGACCCCAGTGTTATAGAATCATAGAAAGGTAGAGTTGGAAGGGACCTCCTGGGTCATCTGTTCCAACCCCTGCTAGAAGCAGGATTCACTAAATCATCCCAGCCAGATGTCTGTCCAGCCTCTGTTTGAAGACTTTCATTGAAGGAGAACTCGCCACCTCCATTGACAGCCTGTTCCACTTGTTGATCACCCACACTGTCAAAAAGTTATTTCTAATAACTAATCTGTGTCTTTTCCAATGCAGTTTCATCCCATTTCTTTTAAGGTGGGTTTACACGCTTCAATCTCGTTCCGATATCGCAACTCAATGGCGCGGGAGCGCGCATTTAGTGCACGTTTCTCCCGCATCGCATTGGATGTTTACACTCTGCGATATCGGAATACAACGTCCGTGCAATGTCTACGCCCCCCAACCCAGGATCGCACACTTAACATGGGAGTGAATGGGTGACGTTTCAAATCGCATCGTAGTTGTGCGTTTACACAGCACGATCCGGCTTCAATCGCTATGCAATATCGGGGCATTGAATAGCACGCTCATTCAATCCCCGATATCGCATTGACATCGTTCCTGCATCGTATTGGACGTTCACACCATACAACGCAGGAACGATCTCGGGTCCAACGATCGAACCACGTGACTTTTCATTGAAATTGGACTACGATATCGCAACGTGTAAACCCGCCATTAGTCTTTCCGTGGGCAAATGAGAATAAAGCTAATCCCTCTACAGTGTGAAAACATTTCAGATATTTCAGCCTTTCACAAGATTTGACATATTTCAATAACCTTTTAGTGCAAGAATGCTGTGATTTTGCTCTTAGGCTGGTTTCACACTGCAGTGTTTTCCCTCATCAGGTTCGACCAGGTTTGTGTGTCAAAACCAGGAGAGGAACTTGCAGAGAAAAACTATGATTGAAAGATTGACACCTGTTCTGAGTTTTGGAGACACTCCTGGTTTTGACACACAAACGTGATCGAACCTGATCAGGGAAAAAAACTACAGTGTGAAACCAGCCTAAAAACCACAATTCTGTAGTAGTATTGTCATTTCTGACAGTATATTTAGAAAAAGCAAGTCAATTTCAAACAAACAATATATTTCATGCTATTTCCTGCGATGAAAGCTTTTATCTTACATAGTGTACAGCAGGGATCTCAAAATTCAGGCCTCAAGGGCTGCCAAAAGTGCAAGTATGGCACCCCAGGGTTCATGTGCCACAGTAACACCACAAAGGGTTAACTCCCCACACAACCACAAACACTACACTAGCGCCTCCAGGCTAGAAGTGGAAGCTAAATCTGCTTCCCTATATATTCTGGTGTGGAGATGAATTGGCAGTTAGTTCAGTGCGGAGCAGCACTGAGGGAAGAAAGGACTTGGGTGTAAAAGAGCTGTGTTAGGCTCACCCCACGTTCCACTGTCCAGTTCCAGGCCGAGCCAGGGTCTGAGGAAAAGGAGAAGCAGAGGAACACACCCAGGACACCGAGTTACCCTAAACTCACCCCGGAGGAGCGCACAGAACGGATACCGGATCCGATGCTGTGCCTGACACAAACAGCACAGTGAACTCTGATTATATTTCTTCACTGTACCACAGCGAAGCAACACGGCGGGGTCAGAAACACAAAGATAAGACTCAAGTTGCCTAGCAAGTTTGGTACCTGTGAGGGGATTCAGGGCCAGCAGCCTAGCTAAAGCAGCAGCAGGGCCACACACACAGCACACGAGTAGGAAGCCAAGGACCCAGACAGGGTGGGAATCAACCCGACCCCGGTACAGACTCCGTGGACAGTACTCTGCTCAATGTCATCTACAGTAAAGACTTGGAAAACTACAAAACCGTGAGTCTGTGTAATCCTTGCGCTTGAGCCCTACTCTCCCTCACTAATTGTTATCATCATTACTGCCCCGGGGAACCAGGCTCTGCCCGTGGAGAGCCGTCACATCACAAGCTGCCATCCTTCATCCCTGAAGGTTCTGCAGCAGCGGTGGTCACCCTGACCACATACTATGGGTGGCGTCACGACTTTATCCCCGGTAAATACCCCCATTACTTGTGGGCTCAGGACACGGTCCGGACCAAAACCACCGTGATAACCCCCATGATACCCGGTCCGGTACCGAGTACCCAGTCCCAGTGGGCTCCACAGCTATATAAGCTAAGTGTCCTGACCCCGGTACAGACTTCGTGGACAAAACTTACTGAATACCATCTACAGTAAAGACTTGGAAAACTACAAAACCGTGAGTCTGTGTGATCCTTGTGCTCAAGCCCTACTTTCCCTCACAAACTATTATCATCTCTACCACTACTCCTGCCCTGCATCATACATAGACTGTCATCACCACTGCCCCAGGGAACCAGGCTCTGCCCGTGGAGAGCCGTTACATCACCAGCTGCCAAACATTATCCCCGGAGGTTCTGCAGCAGTGGTGGTCACGCTAACCACATAGCACGGGTGGCGTCACAAATTTATCCCCTGTAAATAACCTCCAACTTTTGCTTGTGGGCTCGGGACACGGTCCAGACCAAGACCGCCGTGATACCCCGTGATACCCCGGTCCGCTACCGAGTACCCAGTTTTCAGGAATTCCTTGGTATTGCACAGGTGATAATTTAATCACCTGCACAGGTGATGATCCAACACCTGTAATACTATGGAAATTCTGAAAACCTGCACTGTTGGTGGCCCTCGAGACCTGGAGTTTGAGATCCCTGGTTTACAGTTTGCTGACAAAGCGCTTTGACCACAGGAGCCTTGACAAGTATGTGGCAGTATCTCCTCAGCCTGTAACGTAGCCAACTCCTAATGTACCTGTCAACATCTCTCTCCCCCACTGATTTCTATACAGCAGTTAAATAATAATAATAAGCATGTCATATTGGACGTAAAATGAATTCTGTTGAAAAAATAGCTGTACTGAAGTGTGGGGGAGTTGGCTAAAAAGGACTGACAGGTAAACCAAATTGCTAGGTAAAATTGACCACATATGTTCACACAAGACATATTTGTAAATTTTCAGCATCAACGTGAATTGTGTGAATATTGCCTCCATTTCCATTTTGCCGATGCTGTGGATATACTACAGCTTTTTTTTTTTTTTCTTTTTACAGGGAATATCCACAGCTCAAATTGACCATCTGCAGAAGTCCTATCCACAGCACTGGTCAGTTTTTTCTGTGGGTGAGATCTAAATTTTATCTACAATGCTTCTACCAGGAGCGTAACTACAATAGGTGCAGGGAATGCGATCACACCCGGGCCCTGGAGCCTAGGGGGCCACAAAAGTCCCTTTGGCATATGTAAAAGACCAATGCTATTAAAGAATTGCAATAATTGGGGGGCCGCCATTGAAGCTTTTCCACTGGGGCCTATGATTGAAGTTACGGCTCCTACTGTAAAACTGACGATTTTGTGACTGTAATAAAACACATCTGCTTGTACAAAAACATGAGGTTTATCGGCGGTTATTGATCCAGTTCCATTATTTTTGCTTCAATACTGCAGAAAAGTCATGCAGTTTTTTAGCTGCAGTTTTTAATTCTTTTTTAATCACACTAAAACAACTGAATATACAAGTTAATTCCTCTTGAAGCAGATGCAGCTGGTAATGTCTTCTGCAAAGCATCTGAATTTGTAGTCACCATCTCACAACCCCATTGTAAGGGGACATCCAGCCATAAATGTGACTTGTTCTATTTTTGTTCTGTCAACAATTTGAAAAACTGCCAGTGAGTATCTACAGTAAGGAACAGCTGTTCAGGCCGCGCTCACCATGAATTAGTTATGCCACTAGTCACAGAGAAAAGAAAACAAGATTCAGTCATCAAGATATAGACATTCCCCTAAATGACATCCGTTATACATCATTTGCTACGTATGTCTGGGGAATTTATCAATGTATTGGAGCTCATTTTTCCTGAAAGCTGTATAAAAAAATCAAAAAATAGTCAGAAACCATTTAACGTACCAAAGTGGCACAAACAGTTTTCTTTGCCTCATGGGTGTGGTCACTATGGATCAGGCGTGGCCATTATGAATCAGCCGTGGACACTATAGAGCAGGAGAGGACACTGAAGTAACTGTCTACACCACGGGTCCCCAACCACCGGGCCGCAGACCTGCACCAGGCTGTTGGGGTCCCTGTGCAAGGTGGTGGCACAGCCGCAGACCAGCATTACGCAAGTGAAAGTCTGCGTGCGGTGGCTCAGAGCCTGCTTTACCGCTCCTCAGTGACAAAGATGCCAGCAGATGAGACTCCAGCGAATCAGAGGCGAACATCTAATGTACATAACATAGATGACGTTACATGCTCCCCTCTGATTGGCTGCTGGCTCATCTGCTGGGAGCCTTGTCACACACATGGATATCGGTAACGATCTTAAATTTGGCAACGTGCCAGCTACCTTGAGAAGAACTAGTCAAGATGTTACAAAGCAGCAGGAATAGGAGAATTGTGAACAACATCGTTCAAAAAGGTGTCACACTGAACGATGTTGCTCGTTCACAGAACGTTAATTGGGCGACGAACGGTAGATTTGAGGTCAGGATCTCAAATTTTTGATGACCGATCCAACGATTTCTCGTTTCAAGATCGTATGTTTACACACAACGATGCACCAACGACATCGTTCGAATGATCAAAAAAGCATGACGTTTCAACGATATCGTTAGCGATAACGTAGCGTGTGAAGTAGCCTTTAGTCCTGATCCTATTAATTGAGTTGAGGTTTCTCCCCAGTGTTGGGGCACACTCCTGGGAGGACAGAGACTGCACATACAGGGAGAGGCTGAGCTCTACAGAGGCTGCACATACAGGGAGAGGCTGAGCTCTACAGAAGCTGCACATATAGGGGGAGGCTGAGCTCTACAGAGCTGCACATACAGGGAGAGGCTGAGCTCTACAGAGGCTGCACATACAGGGAGAGGCTGAGCTCTACAGAGGATGCACATACAGGGAGAGGCTGAGCTCTACAGAGGCTGCACATACAGGAAGAGGCTGAGCTCTACAGAAGCTGCACATACAGAGAGAGGCTGAGCTCTACAGAAGCTGCACATACAGGGAGAGGCCGAGCTCTACACAGGCTGCACATATAGGGGAGGCTGAGCTCTACAGAGGCTGCACATATAGGGGGAGGCTGAGCTCTACAGAGGCTGCACATACAGGGAGAGGCTGAGCTCTACAGAGGCTGCACATACAGGGAGAGGCTGAGCTCTACAGAAGCTGCACATACAGAGAGAGGCTGAGCTCTACAGAAGCTGCATATACAGGGAGAGGCTGAGCTCTACAGAAGCTGCACATACAGGGAGAGGCTGAGCTCTACAGAGGATGCACATACAGGGAGAGGCTGAGCTCTACAGAGGCTGCACATACAGGGAGAGGCGAGCTCTACACAGGCTGCACATATAGGGAGGGGCAGAGGCTGCACATATAGGGAGGGGCCAAGCTCTACAGAGGCTGCACATACAGGGAGAGGCCTAGCTCTACAGAGGCTACACATACAGGGAGAGGCCGAGCTGTACAGAGGCTGCACATACAGGAAGAGGCCGAGCTCTACAGAGGCTGCACATACAGGGAGAGGCCGAGCTGTACAGAGGCTGCACATACAGGGAGAGGCCGAGCTCTACAGAGGCTACACATACAGGGAGAGGCTGAGCTGTACAGAGGCTGCACATACAGGAAGAGGCCGAGCTCTACAGAGGCTGCACATACAGGGAGAGGCCGAGCTGTACAGAGGCTGCACATACAGGGAGAGGCTGAGCTCTACAGAGGCTGCACATACAGAGAAAGGCTGAGCTCTACAGAGGCTGCACATACAGGGAGAGGCTCAGTTCTACAGAGGCTGCACATACAGGGAGAGGCTGAGCTCTACAGAGGCAGTACTATGTGTGAGTGTATGTTATTGGGGGCTGAATGATGGGGTTATTGGGTGCTGCAAGCAGGGCTGCCCCTTACTGCCCAAATTTTGAGACTCCACCCAGCCTCCACCTGGCTCCACCTCCACTCATGCTCCGCCTCCACCCAAACATCTACTATATAATTGTCTGTTGGTCACAGAAATTGCGTGCCAGACAGAGGCCGCTCATTGGTGCCCGCTGAAGGCGGGCGCCAATGAACGCAGACTATACAAATAGGCGCGAGAATTAAAAGTACAAATTCCGCGCCAATTTGCAGCCCGGCGACAGCGGCACATTAGCGCCGCTGTCGCTGAAGCCCGGTGACAGGCGCTAACGCGCCACTGTTGCCGAGATACACAGGGAAACCGCCGTCCCCACCTCGCCTCTCCCCCCACGCCCCCACCTCGCCTCCCCCCTTCGCCTCCCGCTGTTCTCACCCATCTGTACACAGGGCAGGCTGTGTGATGTCACGGCTCTATCCTGCCCCCCCACTGGCTCTATCCTGCCCCCTTGACTCCATCCTGCCCCCTCCCGGCTCCATCCTGCCCCCCCCGGCTACATCCTGCCTCGCTCACTCCATCCTGCCCCGCCCCTGGCTCCATCCGGCCCCCCAATGGCTCCATCCTGCCATCCCCCCCCCCCGCCCTCCATCCTGCCCCCCCCCCCGGCTCCATCCTGCCCCCCCCGGCTCCATCCTGCCCCGCTCGCTCCATCCTGCCCCGCTCGCTCCATCCTGCCCCGCTCGCTCCATCCTGCCCTGCTCGCCACCATCCTGCCCCGCTTGCTCCATCCTGCCCCGCTTGCTCCATCCTGCCCCGCTCGCTCCATACTGCCCCGCTCGCTCCATCCTGCCCCCCGCCTCTATCCTGCCCCGCCTCCATCCTGACCCCCCCGCCACCATCCTTCCCCCCCGCCACCATCCTGCCCCGCTCGCTCCATCCTGCCCCGCTCGCTCCATCCTGCCCCCGCCACAATCCGCCCCCCACCCCTCCGCCACCATCCTGCTCCATCCTGCTCCTCCGGCTCCATTCTGCCCCGCTTGCTCTATCCTGCCCCCCGCCACTATCCTGCCCCACTCGCTCCATCCTGCCCCCGCCACCATCCTGCCCCGCTCACTCCATCCTGCCCCGCTCGCTCCATCCTGCCCCCACCTACCGGCTCCATTCTGCCCCGCTCGCTCCAGCCTGCTCCACCCCCCCGGCTCCATCCTGCCCCGCTCGCTCCATCCTGCCCTGCTCGCTCCATCCTGCCCCCCTGGCTCCATCCTGCCCCCCTGGCTCCATCCTGCCCCGCTCGCTCCATCCTGCCCCGCTCGCTCTAACCTGCCCCGCTCGCTCCAATCTGCCCTGCCGGCTCCATCCTGCCCCTCTTGCTCCATCCTGACCTCCCTCCCCCTGGCTCCATCCTGCCCCGCTCACTCCAGCCTGCCCCCACCCCCTCGGCTCCATCCTGCCCCGCTTGCTCCATACTGCCCCGCTCGCTCCATCCTGCCCTGCTTGCTCCATCCTGCCCCCCTGGCTCCATCCTGCCCCGCTCACTCCAATCTGCCCTGCCGGCTCCATCCTGTCCCTCTTGCTCCATCCTGACCTCCCTCCCCCTGGCTCCATCCTGCCCCGCTCGCTCCATCCTGCCCCACTTGCTCCATCCTGCCCCGCTTGCTCCATCCTGCCCCCCTGGCTCCATTCTGCCCCGCTCGCTCCATCCTGCCCCGCTCGCTCCAACCTTCCCCTCCGGCTGCATCCTGCCCGCCCCGCCACCATCTTGCCCCCCGCCCTCCTCCGGCTCCATCCTGTCCCACTCGCTACATCCTGCCATCCTGCCACCATCCTGCACCACTCGCTCCATCCTGACTAGCTTGCTACATCCTTCCCCCGCCACCATCCTGCACCCCCGCCACCATCCTTCCCCCCGCCACCATCCTGCACCCCCGCCACCATCCTGCCCCCCCCAGCTCCATCCTGCCCCGCTCGCTCCACCCTGCCCCGCTCGCTCCAACCTGCCCCGCTCACTCCATCCTGCCCCTCTCACTCCATCATGCCCCCCTGGCTCCAACCTGCCCCGCCGACTCCATCCTGCCCTGCCGGCTCCATCCTGCCCCCCCGGCTCCATCCTGCCCCGCTTGCTCCATCCTGCCCCGCTTGCTCCATCCTGCCCCCCGCCACCATCCTGCCCCGCTCGCTCCATCCTGCCCCGCCGGCTCCATCCTACCCCGTCGACTCCATCCTGCCCCGCTCGCTCCATCCTGCCCCCCTGCCACCATCCTGCCCCGCTCGCTCCTCCTGCCCCTGCCCACCTGCCTGCTCACTCATCTGCCCCGCTCCTCCATCCTGCCTCGCTCGCTCCATCTGCCCCGTACCATCCTGCCCGCTCGCTCCATGCTGCCCCGCTCGACACTCCCCCCAATCACCCCCCCCCCCTGCCCGCTTGCCCATCCCGCTCGCTCCATCCACCTCGCCCATCCTGCCCCGCTCGCTCCATCCTGCCCCGCTTGCATCCATCCTGCTCCCCCTCTGCCACCATCCTGCCCTCCGGCTCCATCCTGCTCATCCTGCTCTCGGCTCCATCCTGCCCCCTGCCACCATCTTGCCCGCTCGCCACCATCCTGCCCCGCTCGCTCATCCTGCCCCTGCCCATCTGCCCGCTCGCTCCATCCTGCCCCGCTCGCTCCATCCTGCCCCGCTCGCTTTATCCTGCCCCGCTCGCTCCATCCTGACCGCCACCATCCTGCTCTCCGCTCCATCCTGCCCGCTCGCTCCATCCTGCCCTGCTTCCACCATCCTGCCTGCTCGCTCCATCCTGCCTGCTCGCTCCATTTGCCCCTGCATCATCCTGCCCCGCTCGCTCCATCTGCCCTGCTCTTCCATTCTGCCACGCATCATCACCATCTGCCACCATTCTGCCCTGCTCGCTCCATCCTGGCCCCTGCCAGCATCCTGCCCCGCTCGCTCCATCCTGCCCTGCTCGCCACCATCCTGCCCCGCTCGCTTCATCCTGCCCCGCTCGCTCCATCCTGCCCCCCTCGCACCATCCTGCCCTGCCGGCTCCATCCTGCCCCCCCGCCACCATCCTGCCCCACTCGCTTCATCCTTCCCGCTTGCCACCATCCTGCTCCCCCCTCTGCCACCATCCTGCTCCTCCGGCTCCATCCTGCTCCTCCTGCTCAATCCTGCTCCTCCGGCTCCATCCTGCCCCCTGCCACCATCTTGCCCTGCTCGCCACCATCCTGCCCCGCTCGCTCCATCCTACCCCCCTGCCACCATCCTTCCCCGCTCGCTCCATCCTGCCCCGCTCACCACCATCCTGCCCCGCTCGCTCCATTCTGCCCCGCTCGCTCCATCCTGCCCCCTGCCTCCATCCTGCCCCCGCTGTTCTTGCTTCCCCGCCTCCATCCTGCCCCTCCTCCACCTCCATCCTGCTCCCCCGGCTCCATCCTGCCCCGCTTGCTCCATCCTGCCCCCGACACAATCATGCCCTCCCCCCCCCGTCACCATCCTGCCCCCCTGCTCCATCCTGCCCCCCAGCAGTTAGCGGTCATGTGACCAATCAGCTGATCGGTTTCTCAGGCAACGACGGGTCCTAAAGGCCTGTAGGACCTGGAAGACAAAGGTGGAGTGAGCCGGCGGACAGGTGAGTATCCTCACTGAGGGTTTTTTTACTTTTACTGTGGAGGAGCGGGGGGCCGTGGGGAGCGGAGTATCGCCATATACCATAGTGCTGCTATACATGTACTGTAATGTACCTCCATATACTATAGTGCTGCTATACATGTGCTGTAATGTACCGCCATATACTATAGTGCTGTTATACATGTGCTATAAAATACCACCATATACTATAGTGCACCTGTACATATACTGTAATATACTGCCATATACTATAGTGCTGCTATACATGTGCTATAAAATACCACTATATACTATAGTGCACCTGTACATATACTGTAATATACTGCCATATACCATAGTGCTGCTATACATGTGCTGTAATGTACCGCCATATACCATAGCGCTGCTATACATGTAATGTACCACCACATACCATAGCGCTGCTAAACATGTACTGTAATGTACCGCCATATACTATAGTGCTGCTATACATTTACTTTAATGTACCGCCATACACTATAGCGCTGCTATACATGTACTGTAATGTACCGCCATATACTATAGTGCTGCTATACATTTACTATAATGTACCGCCATATACTATAGTGCTGCTATACCATACCATAGTGCTGCTAAACATGTACTGTAATGTACCGCCATACACTATAGTGCTGCTATACATTTACTTTAATGTACCGCCATACACTATAGCGCTGCTATACATGTACTGTAATGTACCGCCATATACTATAGTGCTGCTATACATTTACTATAATGTACCGCCATATACTATAGTGCTGCTATACATGTGCTGTAATGTACCACCATATACCATAGCGCTTCTATATATATATATGTAGTTCACTCACGTTGACTTAAAAAGTTCTGTCAGTCAGAGTATGTCAACTACATACATATTCTAGAATACTCGATGCGTTAGAATCGGGCCACCATCTAGTACATTATATTTATAGTGAAAAATTGAAACAGCACCAAAAATTACCTCCATTTATGTGCAAAGCTTTCCCAACCAGCAATCGAGATGGTTCCTTACAACAAAGTGAAAAAAGGAAAAACATCACAAAAAATATAAAAAAGTGGACTTTATTGCCCAATGCATGGCCATGCCATTGGGCAATAAGGTTCACTTTTTAATATATTTTTGTACTGTTTTTCCTTTTTCACTCTGTTGTAAGGAACCATCTGGATTGCTGCTTGGGAAAGCTTTGTACATAAATTGAGGTAATTTTTGGTGCTGACCTCAAATCTATCGTTCATCGTCCAATTAACGTTCTGGATTGCTGGTTGGGAAAGCCTGGCTATACACACAGTAGAGGATATACAATCGAGACTGCTGCTGGCTGTACACAATAGAGAATACACAATAGAGACTGCTGCTGGCTGTATAGACAATGGAGAAAGCTGCGGGCCTGGCCGTATAGACAATGGAGATGGCTGCTGGCTATATGCACAGTAGAGACTGCTGCTGGCTGTACACAATAGAGAATACACAATAGAGACTGCTGCTGGCCGTATAGACAATGGAGACGGCTGTGGGACAAATGCACAATGCAGATGGCTGTAGGACAAATGCACAATGGAGACGGCTGTGGGACAAATGCACAATGGAGACGGCTGCAGGACAAACACACAATGGAGACTGCAGAGAGAGACAGACAGACAGAGAGAGAGAGACAGACGAGCACATGCAGTGTTGGCCAAAAGTATTGACACCCTTCAATTCTGTCAGATAATACTCAGTTTCTTCCTGAAAATGATTGCAATCACAAATTCTTTGGTATTATTATTTTCATTTAATTTGTCTTCAATGAAAAAACACAAAAGAGAATGAAGCAAAAAGCAAAACATTGTTCATTTCACACAAAACTCCAAAAATGGGCCGGACAAAAGTATTGACACCCTAAGCCTAATACTTGGTTGCACAACCTTTAGCCAAAATTACTGCGATCAACCGCTTCCGGTAGCCATCAATGAGTTTCTTACAATGCTCTGCTGGAATTTTAGACCATTCTTCTTTGGCAAACTGCTCCAGGTCCCTGATATTTGAAGGGTACCTTCTCCAAACTGCCATTTTTAGATCTCTCCACAGGAGTTCTATGGGATTCAGGTGTGGACTCATTGCTGGCCACCTTAGAAGCCTCCAGTGCTTTCTCTCAAACCATTTTCTAGTGCTTTTTGAAGTGTGTTTTGGGTCATTGTCCTGCTGGAAGACCCATGACCTCTGAGGGAGACCCAACTTTCTCACACTGGGCCCTATATTATGCTGCAAAATGTGTTGGTAGTCTTCAGACTTCATAATGCCATGCACACGGTCAAGCAGTCCAGTGTCAGAGGCAGAAAAGCAACCCCACAACATCAGGGAACCTCCGGCATGTTTGACTGTAGGGACCGTGTTCTTTTCTTTGAATGCCTCTTTTTTTTCTCCTGTAAACTCTATGCTGATGTCTTTGCCCAAAAATAGAGAACAATCTTCCAAAACGTTTTAGGCTTTCTCAGGTAAGTTTTGGCAAACTCCAGCCTGGCTTTTTTATGTCTCAGCGTAAGAAGTGGGGTCTTCCTGGGTCTCCTACTATACAGTCCTTTTTCATTCAGACACCGACCGATAGTACGGGTTGACAATGTTGTACCCTCGGACTGCAGGGCAGCTTGAACTTGTTTGGATGTTGGTCAAGGTTCTTTATCCACCATCCGCACAATCTTGCGCTGAAATCTCTTGTCAATTTTCTTTTCCGTCCACATCTAGGGAAGTTAGCCACAGTGCCATGTGCTTTACACTTCTTGATGACACTGCACACGGTAGACACAGGAACATTCAGGTCTTTGGAGATGGACTTGTAGCCGTGAGATTGCTCATGCTTCCTCACAATTTGGTTTCTCAAGTCCTCAGACAGTTCTTTGGTCTTCTTTCTTTTCTTCATGCTCAATGTTGTACACACAAGGACACAGGACAGAGGTTGAGTCAACTTTAAACTATGTCAACTGGCTGCAAGTGTGATTTAGTTATTGCCAACACCTGTTAGGTGCCACAGGTAAGTTATAGTTGCTGTTAATTACACAAATTAGAGAAGCATCACATGATTTTTCTAAGGGTGCCAATACTTTTGTCCACCCACTTTTTATGTTTGGTGTGGAATTATATCCAATTTGGCTTTAGGACAAATCTTTTTGTGTTTTTTTCATTGAACACAAATTAAATGAAGATAATAATACCAAAGAATTTGTGATTACAATCATTTTCAGGAAGAAACTGAGTACTACCTGACAGAATTGCAGGGGTGTCAATACTTTTGGCCATGACTGTAACTCACCAGCAGCAGCTCCCTCCTGACTTCAGTTACTTGCATTCTGCCGCCGGTGCTTATGCCTGCTGCTTTACTTCCTGTTTGTGGGCCGCACCAGCAGCTGTGATGGACAGGAGCCTCCTGTCAGGAGGAGACAGGGCAGGGCCAAGGACCCACTCAAGAGGTGAGGGACGGGCCCTGTTGCCAGTGCCCACATGACTTCCTGTTTGCAGGCCGCACCGGCAGCTGCCCTGCCTGTGATGGACAGGCGGAGAGAGGTGAGGGGGCGGAGCCCGGTGGTGATTCTTCACAGGAGAGGGGAGCCTGTGCAACAAAACATGAGGGGGCGGGGCCAAGAGGAGATCGGGGCCTGCTTGAAATGGCCACGCCTCCCACTGACACGACCGGGCCTCCCTGCCCATGTTCCAATGGCCATGCCCCCTCAAGTGATGGCTGGGCCCCTTACACCAAGAAGACCTGTCAGGCCCTAGCAGCGGCCCTGGCTGCAAGGCGATGAAGGGGTTTATTGGGGGTTGCTGCAAGGAGATGATGGGGTTATTGGGGGCTGTTGCAAGGAGATGATGGGGTTATTGGGGGACTGCTGCAAGGTGATGGTGGGGTTATTGGGGGCTGCAAGGGAATGATGGGGTTACAATATTGGGGGTTGCAAGAGGATGGAAAAAACAAGACATCCCCTGAATATAAGACATAGTGCATCTTTCAGGGGAACCGGGTACTAAACTCCACTCCTTTTCCATAGCCCTGCCCCTATGATCCAAGCCCCACCCATGTGCATTCCCGCCCTGCCGGGCTCCAGATAAGTGGTCTTGCATGGAGCTGGTCCCTAGTGCCAAAAAGTTCGGGACCACTGGTCTACACTATGGAGCAGGTGTGGACATTATGGAGTTGCTGTGGACACTATGGAGCAGGTGTGGACACTAAAGGTGAGTTTGATCAGAATTAGCAGCGTATTTTTGCTGCGTTCAAAATGCTGCATTATACAAGACAGGCACAGTGGATGGGATTTTTTACGCAGCGTAAACTGACATGTGGCACGGCTTCTTGAGCTGCATCATGTCATTTTTTTCTTGCAGAGAAACTAGTATTCTCAGCAAGAGAACACATTGAAAATATGCTTTGTTAGTAATCCTGATCATGGGCACAGACTGCGTGTTCTCCCACACAGGACGCTAGTGTCTCCGCAAGAAGAATGGACACTGTGTCTTGTATGCAACATCTCCTGATCATGGGCACCATAAGGAGCAGGTGAGGACCCTAGGGAGCAGGCGTGGACCCTAAAGAGCAGGTGCTGACACTAAGGAGCAGGCATGGACACTAAGGAGCAGGCGTGGATACTAAGGAGCAGATGTGGACACTAAGGAGTAGGCGAGGACACTATGGCGTGGACACTGGAGCAGACGTAGAAACTAAGGAACAACTATGGACACTATGGTGTGGACACTGTGGAGCACGCGAGGACACTAAGTAGCAGCTGTGGACACTAAGGAGCAGGTATAGGGTTATGCCCAAATGGCGTGGAGGTCTAAAGTGAACTAACTGGGCCACAGGTGGAGTAGTGGAAACTGAATACCCGATACAGAAAGAGACTGGAGAAAGAGTTAAGTAAAACCAATGATATTTATTAAGGAAGGTTAACAAATGGAAAAGGTGTCTGAGGGGAGGACCCTCTGGATCATGATAGCAAATTCTCGTAATGGAGGACCCACAAGGTAAAACCGGAACAGGGGTACAGCACTGGGGGGCTTAATGACGCAAATCCCGGACCAGAGGGGCGATTGAACAGACTGAACAAAAGAGAGGAAAAGACTATGAGATCCTGTATCTGTCAGTAGGATGAATCCTGGGAGCTCTGTATAGTCCAGTGAAGGCTGATCCAGCTGGTTTAGGAATCTGGATGGTTCTGTTCACTTCAGGAGTGGCTTGGCCAGCCCAGAGTGGAATCTGGAGCATCCAGAGAGATCCAGGATAATGAGCTACCAGCAGAAGATTCTGTGGAGACAGAGGTGTTAGTGCCACGCTCCCCAGGGCCCTGAGATACTCGGAACCGAGCTACAGTACTGCTGGGGATTCACCAAGGGCGAGACCCGGCTCTGTGACCCTGAAGGTGTCAATAAAGGTTTGGGAGTTAAGGATTTGGGGATTAAAGTTGTGACGCCACCCATGATGTTCGGCTATTGATGGCTGACGCTGCGGTGCGGGACCTCTGTGGATGATGGAATCACAGCTCAGGTGGTATCGCTCCCACGAGTGGAGTGGTTCCCCAGAGCAATCGTTTTAGTTTATGGCGGTGGTAGGCCGTTGGATTATTCTGACTGGAGAGTCGAATGGGGGAATTACTGAGGCAGTTCTCTTATGGCCTCTGCTGCTACTTGGCATGGAAAGAAACAGTCTCACACAGCTTCTGAGTTCTGTACCCGGTTTACTCAATGATCAGTTAAGTATTGCCGCCGGGTACTGCCTTCTGCCAATCCCCCAGTCTGGACAGTCCTCAAGGAACCGGGTTAGCTCGTCTAAGACACCTCTTTGTGTTCCTTTCTCTCTGGTTGCTCTCCCAGCGCTGACTATCCACCTTTCCTACCTGCGCCTCAGCACACAGAGCTCCAATCTGGCAGCCACGGGTCTTGGCGGGCGATGGGTACCTAGTTCCCTGACCCTAGTATGGCTACCTTCTCAGTGAATGTGTCAAGTTTCGGCCACAGCTCCTGTAGTTCACGTGGCCTCCGGTTCTGTGGTTGGAGCGTTGAGCCTCCTTGCCACCTCAGGGCCGGTCCCTGGTTCTCAACCAGCCCCTCCGTCCGACTCCATTCGAACCTGGATTCGGGTACAAAAGTGGTTTTCTCTCACTCTGCTGTGCCCTTAGGGCTTCCTCTGGCCTTTTTCACTGACTGCTGTTCTCCCGATGCAGGACGAGCTCCTCACTGCTCCAGTTCCTGGGCCAACTCTCCTCTTCTCCCCTTCCAACTTCTCTACCACCCACCCACACTTTTTCCTTTTTCCCACCTTTGACTGATCCCTCCCTCTATCGGGTCCGCCCACCGTCCCGAGGTCCGGGTTCTAAGGGTGTGTTGGGTGCTTGGTTGGTGTCTCAGACTTATCATCCCGTTTCCCTGAGAACAGGGATACCACACCCGTGGAGAGGGTGCAGCACCCCTTGTGGCGACCAGACCGCAGGGGCACCACATTAGTATAATGCAATGTAACAGTCTTCTTAGTGCAGAGCACTGCAGGAGTGCGTCCTGGCAAAGTTCCTAGTGAATGAACAAGTTGCCAAGGCAACTCCCTTATGGGGAGGATGCCTTCTATGCACAGAGCAGCTCAGCACACAAGCTGAGAGCCCCAATAGGGAACAGGTGTACTGTTCCTTTAAGTGTGTGAAGGATGCAGGGCGCGCATCCTAAGAACATCCCCATAGACCTGCCAAGAGGACGCAGGTTCCTGAAAGAGAAGGAAGCAGACAGCCACATGGAACCACGGACAGGGTGAGTAGAGCTACCGGAGCTACGTGGTGGGCGCCAATTTCCCAGCTTAGCAGAGACCGACCCCGCCACAGGGACAAAGCAGGTGAGGTGCATAGAGCCAAGTGATGGGCACAAGTCTCCCTGTCCTTGAAAAACCAGTCCCGCAGCCGAGGGCATAACACATGGTCGCAAAGCTATTTTTATTAAAGAGAACCTGTCACCATTTCTACTCTTTATTTTTACGGATCCCCTAAATCTCTTTTTTTATTATTATTATTTTTTTTTAAATCCACCACACTATTCCAGAGATATGGGTCTCTTTAGTGCTAATTTTTGGGGGTTTGGAGGGTCTATGTCGGTGTAGCTCACACAGGATTCCATGGGGGCTATGTCTTTAGGCTGATGTAAATTATTACACTGTGAGCAATGTTTACTTGGAAATAGCACAAAGTAGAAAGGCATCCATATAGTGAATAAAGGGGAAAAAAAAGTAATAATAGGTAGAGAAGTGGGAATAAAATAAGTGCAAAAAGAGCAGACATACTTTGTATTTCTTGGCAGTCTGAAATATGGTTTTAATAAATTTGGTGCAATTTACTGTGACTTTTTCTTTAGATCGGCCTGTGTGTTTAGAGTTGATCGAGGAGACCAGGAAGCAAACATCCAGTTTAGATTTACAATCACTGACAACAGATGTCTCACAAAGCAGCAAACAAAACCTTTCCCCTCAGGTTAATATAGAGCTAACGCAACCCAAATAAAGACATTTGTGTCATCAATAGATCCAGGTGACTGTGTTGGTAGGACAATTGAAAACGCTCATGAATAAGAGAAAGGAGTCTAACAAGTCACACCCTTTCACTGATGGGGTATTTAGCTGCCTGTCATACCTACAGCTCTACCCACATAGGTGCTTATACCATACAGCCCGTCATGTGGCGACAAGTCAGAATGAAATGCAGTCATTCTGACTTACGCAGAACTGCTGGTTTCCATCCTGGCCTGATACATGCTGCTGTTATAAGAAATAGCAGGCACAATTTTTCTAAATTCGACTGGTTAGTTGACAGTATCACTGTGAATCCACTGTCTCATGCACAAGTTGCTTCATCTACAGTTCATATCCTTAGGCTCCCTTCACACCACAATTTTCTGGATCCGGGACTGTCTGGTGTAAACCAGACAGTTCTGGATCCGGTTTTGGCCCCAAAGTATTCCTATGGGGCTGGATGGGGCCAGATGGCAGCTATCCGGTTTCCATCTGTCCAGGAGGATCCAGGTGTATTTGGATTTTTCTCCCAGACACAAAAATGCTGCTTGCAGTATTTTTGTGTCCAGGGTGAAAAATCAGCCCAAATTGGATCCTCCCAGATCCTGGGCAATCCGGCGCTCCCTAACATGGGAGCCTATGGCGCCAGATTGCCCAGATCTGGGAGGATCCGGGATACAGACACCAGCTGCTGAAGTTCAGCACCAGGGAGCTGTCCCCTGTGAAGTGGTTCAGCACCATTTCAGCAGGGGACAGCAAGGTCAGCTGCGATCTCATGCAATCGGCTACAAACAGGACCGGAGGGCATATTAACCCTCCGGTACTATTTGTCCAGATCTGTCAGGCTGTGTCCGGTGCCTCCTGCAAAGCACTGGGCACAGCCTGACAGGGTGAACAACGTGGTGTGAAGGGGGCCTAAGCAGGGGCGGACTGGGCCGGGTGACAGGGAGGCATTTGCCCCCCGGGCCGGTGGACTACTAACACATCAGGGCCATCCATCCGCCCTGAAAGTGAATTAATCATGCGGGGCGGTAGCTCGGGAGTCACGAGAGCGGCCGCCTGCCGACGCGGTGCAGCCGCACTCATCTGACACAGCGGGGGGGGGGGGGGGGGGGTCAGTGCAGCAGCGGTTCCGGCACTTTTCCAAGTGTCACAGCGCCGCGCCGCCGCACTTCCGGGTTCAGTGCAGGGGTCATGGTGGCGTCACGAGGTCTCCTCACTCTGCCGCCGTCTCTGCAGAACGTCACACAGAGGAGAAGCCGATGCAGGTGAGTCGCTGTGTCAGCCGAATATGAGAAGCAAAGCCCTGGGGGGGAGGCTGCAGAGCATGAAATGGGGGTTGCAGAAGAAGACATGGGGGGCTGCAGAGGAAGACATGGGAGGCTGCATTGGAAGACATGGGGGTGCTGCAGAGGAAGACATGTGGGGGCTGCAGAGGAAGATATGTGGGGGCTGCATTGGAAGACATGGGGGGCTGCAGAGGAAGACATCGGGGGCTGCATTGGAAGACATGGGGGGTGCTGCAGAGGAAGACATGTGGGGGCTGCAGAGGAAGATATGTGGGGGCTGCAGAGGAAGACGTGGGGGCTGCAGAGGAAGACATGGGGGGCTGCATTGGAAGACATGGGGGGTGCTGCAGAGGAAGACATGTGGGGGCTGCAGAGGAAGATATGTGGGGACTGCAGAGGAAGACGTGGGGGCTGCAGAGGAATACAAGGGGTTGCTGCAGAGGAAGACAAGGGGGTGCCGCAGAGGAAGACATGGGGGGCCGCAGAGGAAGACAAGGGGTTGCTGCAGAGGAAGACAAGGGGGTGCTGCAGAGGAAGACATGGGGGTGCTGCAGAGGAAGACATGGGGGGCTGCAGAGGAAGGCATGTGGGGGCTGCAGAGGAAGACATGTGGGGGCTGCAGAGGAAGACATGTGGGGGCTGCAGAGGAAGACATGTGGGGGCTGCAGAGGAAGACATGTGGGGGCTGCAGAGGAAGACATGTGGGGGCAGCAGAGGAAGACATGGGGGGGCTGCAGAGGAAGACATGGGGGGGCTGCAGAGGAAGACATGGGGGGGTTGCAGAGGAAGACATGGGGTTGCTGAGGAAGACATGTGGGGGCTGCAGAGGAAGACATGTGGGGGCTGCAGAGGAAGACATGTGGGGGCTGCAGAGGAAGACATGTGGGGGCAGCAGAGAAAGACATGGGGGGGCTGCAGAGGAAGACATGGGGGGCTGCAGAGGAAGACATGGGGGGTTGCAGAGGAAGACATGGGGTTGCTGAGGAAGACATGGGTGGGCTGCAGAGGAAGACATGGGGAGGCTGCAGAGGAAGACATGTGGGGGCTGCAGAGGAAGACATGTGGGGGCTGCAGAGGAAGACATGGGGGGGCTGCAGAGGAAGACATGGGGGGGCTGCAGAGGAAGACATGGGGGGGTTGCAGAGGAAGACATGGGGGGCTGCAGAGGAAGACATGGGGGGCTGCAGAGGAAGACATGGGGGGCTGCTGAGGAAGACATGGGGGGGCTGCAGAGGAAGACAGCAGTTTCAAAAGAGTGGGGCGGGTATTCCAAGCAGGGGGCGGTGAGGACCACATAGAGCAAGCCACCCATACCTTTTCAGGACTCCTTACCATACAGCGTGGGAGAGAATAAAAGTTTATTTCTGAGCTATGCAGGGGGACGTCTGGGCATATAGGGGGGTTACAGGAACCCCAACTACATCTTGTTACAGCTGGTGGGCACAGTTTAGAACACCCAAAGGGGGTGACAGGTTCCCTTTAATATAGGGGATATACTGGTCTCGTGATGTACTGACGGTGGTTCTGGTGATGTATTACTGTATTGACAATGGCTCTGATGAGGTGTTACTGTATTGACAGGGATTCTGGTGATATACTGACAGTGGTTCTAGTGATGAACTGATGGTGGTTCTGGTGATGTATTACTGTATTGACTTGCCGCACCTGACCACAAGTCCCACAGAGAATGAATGGAGCTTACCAGCAGTCGGCCGTTAGGCGGCAGATGCAGCAAAATCTGCAGGATCTGCCGCAATTCAGCAAAAAAACGCTGATGTGAAAGGTCCCTAATTCAGATGAAAGAGGCTTCAGGACACAGTTAAAAAAAAAACTAAAAAAACTGAACAGTAAGTAATTTTTACACTGCCGTACATGGGTTCATTCAAAACCCAATGCAAAACGTGGTTGTATTTGAACGCATGCGTTTTCACCCAGCGCACAGGAAACAGTGCAAGCAACATATCCTGTGCGCTGGGTGAAAACGCATGCGTTCAAATGCAACCACGTTTTGCATTGCGTTTTCTATTGCGTTTGCACGCATTCACCCATACAAGTCTATTGGTGCGGTACCGCATGCGTTTCACCGCATTTCTATGTGTTAATGCTGCTGAAAAAAAGCATTGCAGCAAAACGCAAATCAAGCGTTTTGTGAAAAGGCACTTAGTCTGACTGATCAGTTGGTGGGGGGGATGCGACCGCTGAAAGTGCCTAGGGCGGCAGGAACCCTAAATACAGCCCTGGGCGTCAGCGGCTGACAGGGACTGGGGACTGGAGGCAGCAGCGTTGGTGTTGCTGTGGCACCCGGCGGCACACGGGGATTGGATGAGCCAGGGTTCAGTCAGAGGCGTGTCATGTACAGCGTGCTACGTCAGCACGCCTCTGACTGAACCCTGTCTGAACCCTCCAGAGCGGAGCGCAGGAAGACAGGGCCAGGCGCAGGCGGTGCCATACTTTCTAGTATTGTTGGAACTTGCGTCTGTGAGAGGCTGGCGACCGCCGAGTGACTGAGAAGGCCAGTCTGAGTCCCCCACTCCCTGCCAGTGCCTGCTGCAAAGTGCTGTCCTGTAAATGCTTACTGTCGATATCCTAGCTGCTGTGCAGGCTGTTAGTGGCCATCTGATCCTGCACTGCACTGATGTATTATTATTCATCATCATATATTCTTTTGTGATATATTAATCTATTGACAATAGATCAATATATCATGATGAGAAATATGTATAGTGCTTAGTGCGCCCACCCCCCTGTATGTACTGCACCCCGTATCTTGTACCTGTGTATTATACATAGGTACTATATACAGGGTGCAGTACTGTATACACAAGCATTATATACTTACATGGTCCAATATTATACACATTGTATAATATTACACCCTCTGAACATACTGCACCCTGTATTTAGTACCTGTGTATACTGCACCCCGTATCTAGTACCTGTGTATTATACATAGGTACTATATACAGGGTGCAGTACACACAAGCATTATGTACATGGTCCAGTATATACATTGTTTAATTTTGTACCTGTAGTACCTGTGTATACTGCACCCTGTATATGGTACTTGAGTATACTGCACCTGGTATCTACTGCACCCAGTCTTATCTCTGTAGTAAGCTCACTTCTGCTCCTTTATCTCTGTAGTAAGCTCAGTTCTGCTCCCTTATCTCTGTAGTAAGCTCGGTTCTGTTCCCTTATCTCTGTAGTAAGCTCAGTTCTTCTCCCTTATCTCTGTAGTAAGCTTGGTTCTGCTCTCTTATCTCTGTAGTAAGCTCAGTTCGGTTCTCTTATCTCTGTAGTAAGCTCAGTTCTGCTCCTTTATCTCTGTAGTAAGCTCAGTTCTGCTCTCTTATCTCTGTAGTAAGCTCAGTTCTGCTCCCTTATCTCTGTAGTAAGCTCAGTTCTGCTCTCTTATATCTGTAGTAAGCTCGGTTCTGTTCTCTTATCTCTGTAGTAAGCTCGGTTCTGCTCTCTTATCTCTGTAGTAAGCTCGGTTCTGCTCTCTTATCTCTGTAGTAAGCTCGGTTCTGCTCTCTTATCTCTGTAGTAAGCTTGGTTCTGCTCCCTTATCTCTGTAGTAAGCTTGGTTCTGCTCTCTTATCTCTGTAGTAAGCTCGGTTCTGCTCTCTTACCTCTGTAGTAAGCTCGGTTCTGCTCCCTTATCTCTGTAGTAAGTTCGGTTCTGCTCCCTTATCTCTGTAGTAAGCTCGGTTCTGCTCCCTTATCTCTGTAGTAAGCTCGGTTCTGCTCCCTTATCTCTGTAGTAAGCTCGGTTCTGCTCCCTTATCTCTGTAGTAAGCTCAGTTCTGCTCCCTTATCTCTGTAGTAAGCTCGGTTCTGCTCCCTTATCTCTGTAGTAAGCTCGGTTCTGCTCTCTTATCTCTGTAATAAGCTCGGTTCTGCTCCCATATCTCTGTAGTAAGCTCGGTTCTTCTCCCTTATCTCTGTAGTAAGCTCAGTTCTGTTCTCTTATCTCTGTAGTAAGCTCAGTTCTGCACCCTTATCTCTGTAGTAAGCTCGGTTCTGCTCCCTTATCTCTGTAGTAAGCTTGGTTCTGCTCCCAAATCTCTGTAGTAAGCTCGGTTCTGCTCTCTTATCTCTGTAATAAGCTCGGTTCTGCTCCCATATCTCTGTAGTAAGCTCGGTTCTTCTCCCTTATCTCTGTAGTAAAGCTCGGTTCTGTTCCCTTATCTCTGTAGTAAGCTTGGTTCTTCTCCCTTATCTCTGTAGTAAGCTTGGTTCTGCTCTCTTATCTCTGTAGTAAGCTCGGTTCTGCTCTCTTATCTCTGTAGTAAGCTCGGTTCTGCTCCCTTATCTCTGTAGTAAGCTCGGTTCTGTTCTCTTATCTCTGTAGTAAGCTCAGTTCTGTTCTCTTATCTCTGTAGTAAGCTCGGTTCTGTTCTCTTATCTCTGTAGTAAGCTCGGTTCTGTTCTCTTATCTCTGTAGTAAGCTCAGTTCTGCTCTCTTATCTCTGTAGTAAGCACGGTTCTGCTCCCTTATCTCTGTAGTAAGCTCAGTTCTGCTCTCTTATCTCTGTAGTAAGCTCGGTTCTGTTCCCTTATCTCTGTAGTAAGCTCAGTTCTGTTCTCTTATCTCTGTAGTAAGCTCGGTTCTTCTCCCTTATCTCTGTAGTAAGCTCGGTTCTGCTCCCTTATCTCTGTAGTAAGCTCGGTTCTGTTCTCTTATCTCTGTAGTTATCTCGGTTCTGCTCCATTATCTCTGTAGTAAGCTCGGTTCTGCTCCATATCTCTGTAGTAAGCTCAGATCTGTTCTCTTATCTCTGTAGTTATCTCGGTTCTGCTCTCATATCTCTGTAGTAAGCTCGGTTCTGCTCCATTATCTCTGTAGTAAGCTCGGTTCTGTTCTCTTATCTGTGTAGTAAGCTCAGTTCTGCTCCCTTATCTCTGTAGTAAGCTCGGTTCTGCTCTTTCATCTCTGTAGTAAGCTCGGTTCTGCTCCCTTATCTCTGTAGTAAGCTCGATTCTGCTCTCTTATCTCTGTAGTAAGCTCGGTTCTGCTCCCTTATCTACTAAATGAACCGACCTGTATTTAAAGTCTGTTACCTCTGCTGCTTTAATGCAGTGGCCAGAGATAAACAGGCCAAAGGTGGGCCACCGCCGTAACTTGAGGGCCACTGCCCTGTAATTGCTCCCCAGGCTGAAATGTGCCAGTCAGCCCCTGGGCCTAAGTGACCTACAGCAATGATACAGCGTTAGTAACCTTGGTTCACGTCATGTTACCTTTGCATTTGTCAGAATCATAACAGTCTGTTGGACTATCTTTTGGCATATATCTGGCTAATGATAGCAGATAGATCTACGTGATTGACTTTTACATGGGGCAGATGTTAACCACCCAACCTTTTATGAATCCAGCCTTCAGCCTTCTTCACATGTAGTATTTCCAGTATGTGTGGTATGTTTTTTTCACAGATACCACATTTACCCATTATGATCTATGGTGCAATCCACATGTCAGTCACGAATGGCAAGGGTCAGGACATGTTTGAGTCTGTGAAAAACACGTACATCACACGGATTGCATATGTGTCTCATCCCTGTGCTGTACGTGTTTAACATTGAAAAGTATAGGGAAATTTTATCATTCCTTTATTGATAAACCCAAAAAAACACTGATGACACCCTGATGGTAATAACAGACTTGCGGATTACAAACTGATCCAAAACACTGATGACATCGACACCATTTTTTCACATATAGGCTTCAACACAGACATGTGAAGGAGGCCTTGGTCTTATTATTAAACAAAAGACTGACTGGCACACCAAGCAATGTGTACGGGTGCTAGCAGAAAAAAACACATGACTACAGAAAGTTATTCCGCTGCACACTAGAACACTAAGAATTAAATAAGACTGTGGCCTTGCATTACTGCAGTGGAAACATTAGAAAAAAGGGAAAAATAAAATTCGCTTACTGCAAAATGGAAAAGAGAAAATATGACATAGCATTACTGCTGCAGGCAAATCTAAATCAAGGATACACTTAGCCAATGTACTGGCCAATGCATATGAGCCTGATAACCACAACAAGATGCATCTCATATATCGGGAACCTAACTTGAAATGCCTTTATGTGCGAATAATAATCTGCTTGTATCGGCAGATAGGATCCTAGCTATATAGGAAGGTGATTCCACCATATGTAAAGGGCATGGTGCACAGACAGAATAAATACTATATGAATCTTCTTGATTGAAATATACCTACAGCAGTAATGCTAGGTCATATTTTCTCTTATCCATTTTGCAGTAAGCTAATTGTATTTTCCCCTTTTTCTAATGTTCCCACTGCAGTAATGCAAGGCCAAAGTCATATTTAATTCTTAGTGTTCTAGCGTGCAGTGGAATAACTTTCTTTAGTCTCATTATTGATGAGGCCTTGTAATTGGCACATTCAGTGTCTATTTTTTCCTGATCTGTCTCATAGTACAGGGGAATTATATGAGCTGAACTTGGTGATTTGCTCGGCGTCTGATCCACCATTAGCCAACATATTTTGGTTTTTAAGTTACTGTTTTTCTTTTCTTCTACATATGTGTATGTGCATGAGTAAGTGGATGAAGAGAAAGGCGATGCTCTTGTGCTTCAGGTAACATGACTCATTGCAGCAGCCGGGCCCAGTGTTTAGTGTCTCGGGATATCCTAATTCCATTCCATAGTCACATGTCTCCTGAATGTAGAGCACAATGAACAAAGATGCAGAGACTTGAAATCCTGCTCTAGATTTGATTTATTGTATAAGTTGTTATTGGGCACAAGGCAAAGGTGCATAACAAGAAAAGCTAACTAGTGAAGATGAAGGATATTCTATACTGCTGAAAATAACAGCCCGTGGAAAAATTTTGGAAATTTAAAAATAAAGTCTTCTCCATGTTTTGGTTTTTTTTTTTGTTGCAGATTCAATAGCTAAATTTCTGCAGATCTCACCATTTGGCCGGGGTCACATTAGATTATGGTATCCAATACGAAAACATTGGTTGCTAATGATACTCGGCTCAGGCTCTGCTCTGATCTGAGTGTCATTCACTGGATCCCATCCACAGCTGCGGAGGAGAACGGAGAGATTAATATCTACATCTTCTCAATTGCTTGTCTCGGTATATATAACACTGCACTCATATGACATTTATGGGTGTTAGTGATTTTTTTCCTCAGTCCCATTAATGCTGAGGAAAATATTGCAGATCTAAGCTGCAGCATTGAGTAACATTGGACCGAGTTCACCGGGAGATTTTCTTAGGCTGCCTTCACATCACGATTTTTGGCATCGAGTGCATCCGTGTCAAATTGGTTACACTTGGATGCAATTTAGCCTCCCATGTATTCCTACGGGGCTCGGATGTGCTCGGATGTGTCCTTCCGATTTAAGCACAATCTGTAGCCTTCCGATTTAGTCACAGAGCCAAAATCGCAGCCTGCTGCGATTTTGGTGTCCATGACTAAAATTGGACACCACGGATCCGTGTTGGATGCATGATGGTCCGTAGGACTGCACAATGGAAGCCTATGGGCATCTGATCCCAGTCCAAATCGGATCCGATGTCGGCTCCGTGTTTATGTCCCACACACAAGTCCCACAGGACTGCACAAAAGAACGCACATCCCGGGACAAGGAAGGCCACCAAAAAGATCTACTAACCAAATCCCGGGTACCAAAGATGCCTGTATGACCAGCCAACACAGAGCAATGAACCTCCGAAATCACTCTAGTAGTCCACGGGAACAAACAATTTCCCCACAAGGCAGTGCTCAGGCTTATCAGCCTGAAATTCCTGAAGAGCAAGCCGTAAATCGAGGGAAACAGCGGAAGTAACAATCCCCTCCTTCAGAATGCCGACCGGCTCCGAGGGTTCAAGAGAATCAGGCAAAAAACTGTGAGAGAGAGCATCGGCCTTAACATTCTTAGAACCAGGAAGATAGGAAACCACAAAATCAAAACGAGCAAAAAACAAGGACCACCGAGCCTGCCTAGGAGTCAGCCTCTTGGCAGACTCGAGATAAACCAGATTCTTGTGATCAGTCAAGAACCATATGATGCTGAACCCCCTCCAGCCAATGACGCCACTCCTCAAATGCCAACTTCATGGCCAGCAACTCCCGATTGCCGACATAATAATTGCGTTCCGCCGGTGAAAATTTACGGGAAAAGAAGGCACAAGGGTGCATCGTGGAACTAAAAGGATCCCTCTGAGACAGGACGGCCCCTGCACCAATCTCAGAAGCATCAATTTTCACCTGAAACAGAAGGGAAACATCCGGTTGGCGCAACACAGGAGCAGAAGTAAATCGTCTTTTAAACTCCTGGAAAGCAAAAACGGCCGCAGGAGACCAATGCTCCACATCAGCACCCTTCTTAGTCAAATCGGTCAACGGCTTCACCACGCTGGAAAAATTGACAATAACAATAAAAATTAGCAAAGCCCAAAAATTTCTGAAGACCCTTTACGGACGTGGGCTTAACCAAATCATGAATAGCCTGAACCTTAAAGGTACCGTCACACAGGGAGATATCGCCGGCGATGTTGCCGGCAACTGAGGGGCGTGGCCAGGTTGCGGCGACATCGCCGGCGAATTGCCGCGTGTGACAGGACAATAATCAGGCGATGAATCGCCTGAGTAACATCGCCAGGTTTCCCAACAATGTTGGGAAATCTGGCGATGTTGCTCAGGCGATCCTGCCTGATCTCCCTGTGTAACGCGGCAACCTGCAATGTTGCGGGCGATTCCGCCTATCTACAACATTGCGAGCGATAGCCGCGGCAACTAGCCGGCGACATCGCCGGTAAGTTGCTCCGTTTGACATCCCCCCGGCGATGTTGTCAGGATGCGCGCTCCGTGATCCCCGGCAACATCGCCGGCGATATGTCCCTGTGTGACGGTACCTTTACAGGATCCATCTCAATAGAAGAAGGAGACAAAATGAAGCCCACAAAAGAAACCTCCTGGACACCAAAGCAACACTTAGACCCCTTAACATACAAGCATTGTCACGCAGAATCTGAAAGACCGACCTGACCTGTTCCACATGAGAATCCCAATTGTCAGAAAAAATCAGGATATCATCCAAATATACAATCAAGAACTTGTCAATCAACTCCCGAAATACGTCATGCATAAAGGACTGAAAAACGGAAGGAGTATTAGCCAACCCAAAAGGCATCATGAGGTATTCAAAATGGCCTTCAGACGTATTAAACGCTGTTTTCCATTCGTGTCCCTGCTTGATATGAACCAGATTTTAGGCCCACCTAAGGTCAATTTTTTTAAACCAACATGCCCCCTTAACCCTAGAAAACAAGTCAGAAATCAAAGGCAGAGGGTACTGAAACTTGACAGTGATCTTATTCAAGAGGCGATAATCAATACAGGGTCTTAGGGAGCCATCTTTCTTGGCAACAAAAAAGAACCCCGCGCCCAACGGCAAGGGCGAATATGGCCCTTCTCCAAAGAATCCTTAATATATCTCCGCATGGCAGCATGTTCAGGCACAGACAAGTGGAAAAGTCGACCCGTAGGAAACGTACAGCCTGGCACCAAATCAATAGCACAATCGTACACCCGATGTGGCAGAAGAAAACTGGATTTGGGTTCAGCAAAAACATCCTGAAAATCAGACAGAAACTCCAGAATCTCCTGGGGCATAGATGATATAGACATCAAGGAAATGTCATCATGTACCCCCTTAGAAACCCAGCTAGTTATGGACATAGACTTCCAATCCAAAACAGGACTATGGGCCTGCAACCACGGAAAACCCAGCACCAACGCATCATGCAGGTTATGCAAAACCAGAAATCGACAAACTTCCTCATGAGCTGGTGCCATGCGCATTGTCAACTGCGTCCAACTGAGGTTTGTTCTGTGCAAGAGGTGTAGCGTCGATGCCCCTTAAAGGAATAGGGTCCCGCAACGGCTGCATAGGGAAGCAACAACGACTAGAATACACAAAATCCATCAAATTTAAGGCGGCACCTGAATCCACAAATGCCATAACAGAAAATGACGACAAGGAACAAATCAGAGACACAGATAATAAGAACTTAGATTGACGGGCTGCACCTCAATGGGGAGGGTGCAGCTGTGCTGGGGGAGAAAATGGCTAGAAGGTTGGAGGAGTGTTTAAACTAGGGATTGGGGGGGAGGGTATTCATTGTATAGGAGGGGAAGATAGTGTAAATAGTAACCTGGGCACAAGTAATAAAATTGGGGGCGGCATGGGGGGTGGAGTTAGAACAGTCAATCTAGTAGGAAGGAATAGAGGTAAAGAGAGATGCATAAAGTGCATGTACACTAATGCCAGAAGTCTCACCAACAAAATGGAGGAATTAGAATTGATTTTGTTGGAAAATAATTATGACATGGTGGGGATTTCGGAGACTTGGCTGGACGAGAGCCATGACTGGGCTGTTAATTTACAGGGCTATTGTCTATTCAGAAATGACCGCACAAATAGGCGTGGAGGAGGTGTATGTTTATACGTAAAATCATCCTTAAAACCCATCCTGCGTGATAATATAGGTGAATCTAATGGAAATGTAGAGTCCCTGTGGGTGGAGATAAGGGGAGGGGGAAAAAATAATAAATTACTGATAGGGGTTTGTTATAAGTCCCCAACAATGATGGAAGTGGAGGAGAATATCCTCATAAAGCAAATAGATGAAGCAGCGACTCAGGGAGAAGTCATTATTGTGGGGGACTTCAACTACCCTGAAATACATTGGGGATCAGAAACCTGCAGTTCCAGCAAAGGTAATAAGTTTTTGAAAACTATGAGAGACAATTACCTTTCACAACTGGTTCAGGACCCAACAAGAAGGGGGGCACTGCTGGACCTAATATTAACTAACAGGCCGGACCGCATATCAAATATACGGGTTGGAGGTCACTTGGGTAATAGTGATCATAACTTAAGAAGCTTTCAAGTATCCTTTACTAAGATGTGTAGTAGAGGGGCTACAAGGACACTAAACTTCAGGAAGGCAAATTTCCAACGGTTGAGAGATGATCTTAGTGCAATAAACTGGGACGATGTCCTGAGACATAAAAGTACACAACACAAATGGGAGATGTTTATTAGCATCCTGAATAGGACCTGTGCACAATATATACCCTATGGGAATAAGCATGCTAGAAATAGGAGGAAACCACTATGGCTAAATAAAGCGGTAACAAGTGCAATATGTGACAAAAAGAAAGCATTTAGGGAATTAAAGCAAGTAGGTAGTGATGAGGCATTAAATAAATACAGAAAATTAAATAACATTTGTAAAAAGCAAATCAAGGCAGCAAAGATTGAGACAGAGAGACTCATTGCCAGAGAAAGTAAAAAGAATCCCAAAATACTTTTTAACTACATAAATAGTAAGAAACTAAAAAATGATGGTGTTGGCCCCTTTAAAAATAGTCTGGGTGAAATGGTGGATGAGGATGAGGAAAAAGCCAATATTCTAAATGACTTTTTTTTCAACAGTATTTACACACGAAAATCCCATGACAGACAATATGATCATCGCTTAACCCAAGAGGAAGTACGGCATCGTCTAAAAATCACTAAAATTGACAAATCCCCGGGCCCGGATGGGATACACCCCAGAGTGCTGCAGGAATTAAGTACTGTCATAGATAGACCATTATTTTTAATATTTAAAGATTCCATAATAACAGGGTCTGTACCACAGGACTGGCGTATAGCAAATGTGGTGCCAATATTCAAAAAGGGGACAAAAACTGAACTTGGAAATTATAGGCCAGTAAGCTTAACCTCTACTGTGGGTAAAATCCTAGAGGGTTTTCTAAGAGATGCTATACTGGAGTATCTGAAGAAAAATAACCTCATGACCCATTATCAACATGGTTTTACGAGGGACCGTTCCTGTCAAACTAATCTGATAAGCTTCTATGAAGAAGTAAGTTCTGGAGGGCGTGGCCTAGGAGCTCATGAAGCCAGACGTGTCTCTCTGAGCTCCTGCAACTTACCGGGCTAACGGCACACTACAGATTTCCCACAGCCTTCAAACCTACCTAATCCGGTGGCGGAATCCCTACAGACCCCCCAGGTATGCCCAGGAATTCCTCTAAGCAGCGGGCTGCTGCAAAAAAAGTCACGGACTTTTTCGGCCCTGATCAGCCCCAGCACTCCCAGCCCAAAATGGCGCCGGCTCCTAGCTCTCCTCCCTCCCGCTCCCGCATGCATCGCAGCTGCGATGTGAACGCAGAAAGCGACGCCGATGATGACGCTCCGGCGTCGCGGAGAGAGCTTAGAGACTTTTTGGGATCGCTCAGGCGTTCCATTCAAGAAGACATGAGGAGCATGATGGAGGAAATGCGCAGAGATCTCTCCTCATTAGGAGAGCGAACAGACCACATAGAAGACAAAATGGCGGAGTACGCAGATGCCCATAACGAACTGGCGACTGACTACGGCTTAATAGCAGACGAACTAAAACAGGCCCAACTGAGGATCTGCAGTTTGGAGGATAAATTTCGGAGAGGAAACATCAGGCTCCGTGGGATCCCTGAGGCACAAGACCAGGAAGACATACAGGAGGTAATTCATAACCTACTGCTCCAACTGCTGCCAGACATACAGAAGGAGGAGATGGCCTTCGACAGGGCATACAGGATCCCCAAACCAGCGCATGTAAACAAAGCGCTCCCCAGAGACATCCTAGTACAACTCGCTAAGCCAGCTGTGGCTGATGCGGTCCTACAGGCCATGAGAAAGAATCCTACATTAAATCCTCCTTTCACAGGAATCTCCATTTTCCCAGATCTGTCCGCCGGTACTCTGGCTAGACGACGTGAGTTTGCCCCTCACTGCAAAACCCTCCGAGATCGCGGCATTATGTACTCCTGGGGCACACCGGTACACGTCCGATTCCGCTACAAGGGTGCTACGCAAATTTTCCGCTCTCCTAGCCACCTGAGGAGGGCCCTTAAGGAATGGGGACTTTCCCAAGACTCCAGCTCTACACCTCCTCGCTCCAGCCCCAGCTCTAACAAGACTCCACGTACGATCTCCAAGGAGTGGAAGAAAGCTGTGTGACTCTGACTAAACTGCATTGCCCGGTGGTTGTGGCTTTTAGGGCCCGGTTTTGGTTCTTGGTTTGGACTTCGCCGGTTCCCTGTTATTGCTCTTTCTCGGATCGCCGGCGGTTCGAGAACTCTGCCCCCTGAGTGTGTTTTAGTCACTCCTCAAAGGTGTAAAAACCTTTGGACTCCAATGTTTGGACTCTCCCTCGTATGGGATTTTTTTTTGATTCTTCATGTTTTTTCTCCACCTTTTTCCCCCCTTCATTTTAACCTTATTTTTCAACTCAGCCATACTTCATATTTTATGGCAAAGGTACCACCTAGTTCACCCACTTACCTCTCCCCCCCACCCCTCTCCCCCTTCCACCCTTCAGGTCCTTTTATTACTGCATTTCCTATGGCTAATTGTTGTGTTTCTGATTATTTCTACTGTAAATGCTATCTGATATCATGAGTATTAACGTTTTATCATTAAATGTCAACGGCCTTAACTCGCCCGTTAAGCGATCAATGGCCTTGCGGCAGTTCGGTAGATCCGGGAGTGATGTAATCTTTATCCAAGAAACTCACCTGCTTGCAGCAGACAATTTTAGATTGCAGAATAAAACTTTTCCCACCCAATTTTTTGCCAACGGCCCTTTGAAAAAAGCAGGAGTAGCGATCCTCATTAAGCATACGGTCTCCTTTCAGCTGACCAACTCCTTCTCAGATACAGAGGGGAGATACCTAATCCTCTCATGCCAGATTAATGGGGTTCCCTATGTCCTAGTCTCCATGTATGCTCCTAACGTGGGACAAAAATCATTTCTCTCCTCACTCCTGGATCGACCTGAACTTAATGGCCGCTGCCGCACGATAATATTGTGGCGACTTTAATATGCCCATGAACAAGTCCTTAGACTGCTCTGATGTGTCCACCCCAAGGGGCGAAATGCGCTCCCTGGTGATGGAATACGGCTTCCATGATATATGGCGTTACTTCCATGGTGGAGAACGCGATTATACATTTCTATCCCCCCGCTACAGAACATACAGCAGGATTGATTATATATTGGTAAATGATGCCTTATTACAAGAATGCACTGCCGCCTCCATTGATAACATCACCTGGTCAGACCATGCACCCACCTCCCTACAGCTAACAGACCCCATGGCGGTCAAATCTCCCTTTAACTGGAAACTTAATCCCTACCTTTTAACTGACCCTCAAATATCAGAGGACATTACCAACCAACTGACCGACTTTTTCTCCCTGAATGATAATGGGGCGGTGCGAGATGACTCCCTCTGGTTCTCTCACAAGGCTGTGCTCCGAGGCATACTAATTAAAACGGCTTCCTTTGTAAAGAAACAACGCACAGCGGAATTGGAAGCTGCTCTCCGCTCATTACGATCCCTGGAGGAACGACACAAACAATGTCCTTCCCCCGCAGCCTTGTCATCACTTCTGGAGGCGAGGAGTCATTTACGCACCTTGCTCCTACATAAAACTGAAAACCACCTTAAGTCCCTTCATGCAAAATTTTATGGTATGGGTGACAGGGCCGGGGCGCTGCTAGCCAAGCGAGTGAGAAAGAAAGTGGCACAGTCCAGGATCTCTCACCTTACCGCCCCTTCAGGCCGTCGGATCCAACACCCTATTAAGATAGCTGAAGAATTCGGTCGCTACTATAAATCATTGTATAACTTGAAGTCAGACCCCAATACACCACAACCCAACCCTGAAAATATTACAGCATTTCTTGACAAGATAACTCTACCTAAGCTGTCACAACAGCACTTGGCTCTTCTAGACACCCCCATAACCGTCACAGAAATAATGCAAATAATAAAAACTGCCAAAAAACATTCTGCCCCTGGTCCTGACGGTTATCCATTTTCCTACTACGCACAATTTGCCACCGTCCTTTCACCATTTTTACTCAGACTCTTTGAGTGCTGGAGGTCCAGGGGAGAGGTGGGTCGGGAGGGTTTAGAGGCGATTATCTCCACAATACCTAAACCGGGGAAGTCCCCTGACACTCCCGGAAATTTCCGCCCAATAGCGCTACTAAATTGCGACACGAAAATTTATGCCAAAATTTGGGCAAATAGGCTGATGGAAATACTACCAAACCTCATAGATCCCGACCAGGTCGGTTTTGTCCCGGGCAGGCAGTCTCGTGACGGAACCAGACGCTTAATCAATATCCTGGACGTTCTGGAGAGGTCAGGGGCCCCCGGTGTTCTCCTGTCGCTAGATGCCGAAAAGGCATTCGACAGGATTCACTGGGGGTACATTGGAGAGGTGCTTGACAAATTTGGCATAACGGGCCAGGTCAAGACGGCCATTATGGCCCTATACTCTCTTCCCTCTGCTTCCGTTCGAGCCTCGGGTTTTCTTTCCAGCAACTTTGACATCACCAATGGGACCCGACAGGGTTGCCCTTTATCCCCCCTGATATTTGCGCTTGCAATGGAACCCCTAGCTGCAGCTGTAAGGGCCAATCCAAATATTCACGGTATCAACATAGGGGGACGGGAACACAAAATTGGATTATATGCGGATGACGTGGTTTTCTCGTGCACGGACGTCTCGGACTCCCTGGGCGAAATTATGGCCCTGCTTAAAGAGTTTTCCGAGGTGTCCTTCTACAAGCTAAACATGTCCAAATCCATGCTGTTCCCTGTTAATATACCAGCCTGTGTCCAAGCCCAACTTCAACAACAATTTGCATTCTCATGGTCCCTTAATGGCTTTATTTATCTTGGGATTTATGTCTGCCACCTACATTCTATAGTTAAGCAAAACTTTGACAGATTATATAGACAAATCTCACAGGAACTGGACAGGATCTCCCCGCTGGTCCTCTCCTGGATTGCCCGCATACACATCATTAAAATGACAATTTTACCCAAATTAATATACCTCTTCCGTTGTCTCCCCATCCTATTCCCACGTGCATGTATTTCCAGCTTTCAACGCTTAATCAATTCATTTATTTGGAACAAAAAGCCCCCACGTATAGCCCACAAAGTGATGGTTCTCTCGAATGCTGCGGGGGGTCTGGGAGTCCCGGATTTACTGACATATTATAGAGCTACCCATCTAGAGTATGCGAAGATCTGGTGGTCCGGGACAGTGTCCCCGATACCTTGGCTACAGATTGAGGCATCTTATGCCCCTTCTGGATCTCTTCGCATCCTGTTAGAACTGGGACTACTCCGGCCCTCTCCCCTCGGCGGCCTTTTGAGATCCATGATTACCCTATTAAAAATATGGTCTTCCATGAGCCACCCTTATTTCACCTTTTTACTTAGGTACATCTCTCTTGATGCTTTAGAACATGCTATACCTGATCTATCCCTACTTAGGTGGAAAACTCTAAATATACGAACCCTGTATGACCTTTATAATGAGTCGGGACTTCGTCCCTTCTCTGATCTACACAGCCTATTCACTCTCCCGAACAAGGTATTTTACCAATACCTACAGATTAGACATTTCCTAACTCAGTGTCGTGTCCCCTCTTGGGTCAGCCTCCACCCATCTGAACACTTACAAAGATACTTTAAACCCCAATGTTCAGCAACTCATGGAGTCTCTCTCATTTACAAGGCCCTGCTGGTCTCACCGGATCAACATAAACTCCCATATATGAAGATCTGGGAGCGCAGGCTCAACTTCTCGGCCCCTCTGAATTCATGGCTCGGGGCCGCAGCCCACACTTCCAAATATTCATCCTGTATCTTACATCTAGAACAGGCAAAGAAAATCCAAATGAATTGGTACATGTCTCCTCTCAAGCTCGCACAAATTCAGCGATCCTCTGACTCATTATGCTGGAAATGCGGCCTGGAGACTGGTTCTATGGAACATGTGTGGTGGCTCTGCCCCAGGGTTCGGAGGTTCTGGAGTATGGTCGAATCACTGATAGTGGAGGTGGTCGGGCTCCCACTCACTTTAGATGGTCCTACGGCATTACTTGGCCTGGGTCTGGAAAGTATTCCCAGACTTGTACGCCCTATTGTAACCAATATAATAATAGCAGCCAGACTATGTCTAACCAAACACTGGAAACTGACCACGACTCCCTCTAGAGCAGAACTAGTATCTCGAATTGAACTCCACTTCCAACATGAATCTACCCTAGCCCATGACTTGGCCATAAAAACTAAAAGGTTATGCTGGTGGGACCCTTGGTTGACCTCCACTGCTAAGCCTTAATCCTGTATAACCAGGACCACTTGGGAAATGCAAGGACTCTTTAGAGGACATCTCTGACTTATTTGTTACCTTTAATTTATTAACATTTCATCTGTCTACCATTAAAAACTGTTTACTGCCTCATATGCTTATGATATTATTGTACGCATGATATCATACACCTTCATAGGAATTTTTTATATAAAATTTCTCTCATCATAACAGATTGGACCTTACCCCATTCCCCCCATCACCCTCCCCTTCCCAATGTTTTTTTTCTCTTTTTGTACGAATGTTCATCCTCATCTCTTATGCGGGTATACCCCCTATGTTGTATATTTGTCAAATGTTTAATAAAAACTAAGTGATTTAAAAAAAGAAGTAAGTTCTGGACTGGACCAAAGAAATGCAGTGGATGTGGTGTATATGGACTTTTCAAAAGCTTTTGATACGGTGCCACACAAAAGGTTGATACATAAAATGAGGGCAATGGGGATAGGGGAAAATATGTGTAAGTGGGTTAAGAACTGGCTTAGTGATAGGAAACAAAGGGTGGTTATTAATGGAACACACTCAGAATGGGTCACAGTTAACAGTGGGGTACCACAGGGGTCAGTGTTGGGCCCGCTTCTATTTAATATATTTATTAATGACCTTGTAGGGGGCATACAGAGTAGAATCTCAATATTTGCAGATGACACTAAACTCTGCAGGGTAATCAATACAGAGGAGGACAATTTTATATTACAGGAGGATTTATGTAAACTAGAAGCTTGGGCTGCTAAATGGTAAATGCGCTTTAATGGGGATAAATGTAAAGTCATGCACTTGGGCAGAGGAAACAAAAGGTATAATTATGTGCTTAATTGTAAAACACTGGGCAAAACTGTCACTGAAAAAGACCTGGGTGTATGGGTAGATGACAAACTCACATTTAGTGACCAGTGTCAGGCAGCTGCTGCAAAGGCAAATAAAATAATGGGATGCATTAAAAGAGGCATAGATGCTCATGAGGAGAACATAATTTTACCTCTATACAAGTCACTAGTGCGACCACACTTAGAATACTGTGTACAATTTTGGTCTCCGGTGTATAAGAAAGACATAGCTGAACTAGAGCGGGTCCAGAGAAGAGCGACAAAAGTCATTAGAGGACTAAGGGGTCTGCAATACCAAGACAGGTTATTAAACTTGGGGTTATTTAGCTTGGAAAAACGAAGGCTTAGGGGTGATCTTATAATAATGTATAAATATATGAGGGGACAGTACAGAGACCTTTCTAATGATCTTTACTCTTAGGCCTGAGACTGGGACAAGGGGGCATCCTCTACGTCTGGAGGAAAGAAGGTTTAATCATAATCACAGACGCGGATTCTTTACTGTAAGAGCAGTGAGACTATGGAACTCTCTGCCACATGCTGTTGTAATGAGTGAGTCACTACTAACATTTAAGAAGGGCCTGGATGCCTTTCTTGAAAACTATAATATTACCAGTTATACATACTAGATTCTTTGATAGGGCGTTGATCCAGGGAATTAGTCTGATTGCCGTATCTGGAGTCAGGAAGGAATTTTTTTTCCCCAATGTGGAGCTTAGTGTTGCCACATGGTTTTTTTTTTTTGCCTTCCTCTGGATCAACATGTTAGGCTATGGGTTGAACTAGATGGACTTAAAGTCTTCCTTCAACCTTAAAAACTATGTTACCATGTTACTATGTTACTATGTATAGTACTGACGGTAAAGGAACCAGCAATCCTTTGTGCCCACTTGCGACAAACAGAGATGACATGAGAAGCATCACCATAGTAAAACACAACTTAATACGGCATCTAAGTACTTGTCAGCCAAGGCGAGATGGAATCCTATCACACTGCATCAGCTCAGGAATCTGCTCTGAGGATGACAATGCCGAGTGAACTGCTCGGCGCTCCTGCAGACACCAATGAATCTGAATAAGCAGAGACATAGAATCGTTCAAACCCGCAGGCGTTGGAAACCACATCATAACATCCTTAACAGCGTCAGAAAGACTCTTTCTGAAAAGCGCCGCTAAAGCATCATCATTCCATTTAGTCAGCATAGACCATTTCCTGAATTTCTTACAATACAATTCCGTTGCCTCCTTATCCTGAGACAGGACCAACAGGGTCTTCTCAGCTTGATCCACAGAGTCGGGTTCATCATAAAGTAAACCCAAGGCCTGAAAAAAGGAGTCCACAATAAGTAAAGCCGGATCTCCAGAGGTGAGTGAAAACGCCCAATCCTGCGGATCGCTCCGCAGCAGGGAGATAACTATTTTAACCTGCTGAACTGAAGGACCAAGGTCTCAGAGCAAAAAACAGTTTACAATTATTTCTGAAATTCAAAAATTTGGACCTATCACCATAAAACAAATCTGGAGTAGGAATTCTTGGTTCCAAAACTGGAGTCTGAACTATATATTCAGAAATTCTCTGTAGCCTTGCAGCAAGCTGGTCTAAACGAGAAGCTAGTTCCTGGACACTCGACTGGCACCAGACGCCATAGTCACCCAAAGAAAAAGAGGGAAGAAAGAAAAAAGAAACAACATCCTCAACACTTCTCTTCCCTTCTTCTGAGATGCATGTATCTCGATTTTAACTCTTTTAGCTAGTTGTACTGTTATGAATCGATGACTCAGGAGTAACATTCAGATTCTGTAGAAGTCGTTGGTAACTGTACTGACCGCAATCCCTGACTACACGCCGCAACTATAAGTGGTCGTGGGATATAACTAACCAGACCTAGACACCTCTGCACAGCCGGAGAACTAACTGCGCCTAAAGATGGATGTAGGAAAAGCTATCTTGCCTCAGAGCAGAACCCCAAAATAATATCAAGCCCGCCACAAATATTAATTGGGAAACAAGAGACGGAAAAACAAACACAGGCAGAGTATAAATTTAGCAAAAGAGGCCACACTAGCTATATAAGAAAGACAGGATAGAATTCTATTGCGGTCAGTATAAAACACTATCAAAAACCACCAACAGCAGATATTACAAAAATTACCCTGAGTCACTAAGACTCGGCGACCTCTATATCAGCAGACTTCTATGAATCAAATGCCAGCAGAACTTGAAATAACAGATAATAGTGAATGGTAAAATTCCTACTAAGAAAACTTCCTATCTGAGAGCAGATAAACAAATATACAGACTAGATAGCAAACCCACATCTCAGAATAAAACAAAACATAAGCAGATCCTTAAGCACACAAAAGAGTGCCACAAAATATTTAAAAAAAAATCACTTATCTTGCAAAGATCTCCACAGAGCAGAAGAAACCAGAGAGATGTGAACTACTCCAGGAACAAAAGACAACTGGCAAGGATTGATCCACTTCCAACCATTATATACTCCAAGAGCCAGATTGCCAATCACCATCACCTGTGAAGCCCACACAGTCAACTGCATCACCAGCAACAACCACCGTAGGGAGCTCCAATGAATTCACAACAGGCGGACAGGTATTGTGGAATTTTGGATAAAAGGAAGGTGATGTCAGGTCCAGAGAAGTAGATCTGGGTGTTGTTGGCATAGAGATGGTACTGGAGGCCGTGGGATTCGATGAGTTGTCCGAGGCTGTAAATGGAGAAAAGTAGGGGTCCCAGAATCAAGCCTTGGGGTACACCGACAGATAGGGGGTAGGGTGAAGAGGAGGTATGGGAGTGGATGATGGTGAAGGTTCGGTCAGTTAGATAAGAGGAGATCCAGGAAAGGGCTAGGTCAGTGATGCCAAGGGATCTCAGAATCTGGAGTTAGAGGGAGTGGTCAACGGTGTCGAAGGCGGCGGACAGGTCAAGGAGGAGGAGGACAGAGTAGTGGCACTTGCTCTTGGCAGTCAGTAGGTCAGAGATGACTTTGGTTAGGGTTGTTTCAGTGGAGTGGTGGGGATGGAAGCCCGATTGTAGGCGGTCAAAGAGGGAGCAGGAGGAGATGTGGGAGGACAGTTCAGAATGGATGTGTTGTTCAAGCAGTATTGAGGCAAATGGGAGGAGGGATATGGGGCGATAGTTGGAAACAGAAGCTGGATCGAGGGAGGATTTTTTAAGGATAGGTGTGATCAAGGCATGTTTCAAGGATGATGGGAAGACACCTGTAGTGAGGGATAGGTTGAAGAGATGGTTTAGGGCAGGAATGAGGGCAGTGGTGAGGTTCAGGATGAGATGGGAGGGGAGTGGGTCGAGGGCACAGGTGGTGAGGTGCAATTGTGATAGAAGGGAGGAGAACTGATCCTTTGTCATGGTGGAAAAGCTTCCTTTGGATGAGGAGGGCTGAGCAGTGATGGGGGAGGGCCGGGGGGGGCAGTGGGTCAAAGCTTTCTCTGATTTTGTTAATCTTCTGTTTGAAGAATGAGGCAAATTCGTTGGCAGAGATGAGGGGAGAAGGAGGAGGTGCTGGGGGACAGAGTAGGGATTTGAAAGTGTTGAAGAGTTGTTTGGGGTTGTGGGACAGGGCGGTTTTTAGAGATGTGAAGTAGGCTTGTTTTGCGTCATTGAATGCGGACTTGAAGGTAGAGAGGGATTGTTTAAACGTGGAGAAGTGGACCTCGGAATGGGATTTCTTCCATCTCCGCTCGGCTGCCCTGGACACTCGATGCAACTCTTTAATGAGGGTGGTGAGCCAGGGTTGCCTGTGTGTGCGTTTTTTTTGTAAGTAAGGGGGGCAGCGAGGTCAAGAGCTGTAGTTATTGTGGTGTTGTAGAGGGTGGTAGCAGAGTCAGCATCGGGTGAGGAGGCTAGGTCTGTGAGAGGGAGGAGGGACTCAGAGAGTGAGTGGAAGTTAATTAAAGGTTTCTGCAGGGATGAGAGAGTTTCCAGAGAGGGGAGAGGGTAGGAGGGGAGACGGAGGAGAAGGTCAGCAAGTTGTAGTTGGATAAGGGGAGGGCAGAGTTTAAGAGGTCGGTGAGGGAGAAGAGGCGGGTGAAGATGAGGTCGAGAGTATGGCCATCCTTATGAGTGGGAGAGGAGGACCATTGGGAAAGCCCAAAGGAAGTAGTCAGAGACTCGAGTCTGGAGGCAGCAGGGTGGGGGTTATCAATGGGGATGTTGAAGTCGCCCATGATGATGGAGGGAATGTCAGAAAGAGGAAGTGGAGAAGCCAGGTGGTGAAATGGTTGAGAAAGGGGGGGATAGAACCAGGTGGGCGGTAGATGACAGCCAGCTGGAGGTTGCAGGGGGAGAAAATGTGAACGAAATGAACTTAGAAGGAGGGGAGGTTGGCGGAGGGTGGTAGTGTAATTGTGGTAAAGGAGCAGTTGTCGGACAGGAGCAGGCCGACTCCTCCACCATGCTTGTCATTGGAGCGGGGTGTGTGGGAGAGGGTGAGTCTTCCGTAGGAGAGTGCAGCGGGAGAGGCTGTGTCAGAGGGGGTGAGCCAGGTTTCGTTGATGCCAAGAAATGAGAGTTTGTTAGTGATGAAGCGGTCGTGAATGAAAGGGAGTTTGTTGCAAACTGAACGAGCATTCCATAAAGAGACTGGGGCAGCAGGGGCTGGAGGAATGGGTCTGAGGTTGTTCAGGTTATGAGGGTTGGTGATGAGTCGTGGGAGTGGGGTGGAAGTGATTGTGGGGGTAAGGTGAGGAAGGCAGGATTAGGGGAGATGTCGCCAGCAAGTAGGAGGAGCAGGGAGAGGGTTAGGAGGTGGGAAGAGGAGAGTTTCCATGGTGGGCGTGTCTGTTTGAAGACAGAGGATTGAAAGTGAAGGAACAGTTCAGAGGAGTGGGTGAAGTGGGTGGGTATGATGGAGGGTGAGAGAAGTACTTTGTTGCTGGGTGGAGGGATAATTGGGAGTAGTAGGAAGTGGAGAACGATGGGAGTGAGAGTGAAAAGAAGTGGAAACATTGCATACAGTGAACAGGGGATGAGTGGAGGCACGGGGTCAGAAGCAGCCAAGGATCAGATGCAGCAGGATGGTGGGCTGTGGTGATGTGCAATGGTTACACATGAGGTGTAATCTAGGGATGAGATGAGTCCGGTGGTGAGATGATGCAGCCGTGGATGAGAAGGTGTAGCTGGGGACAAGGCGATGCAGGCAGGGACGAGACGGTGCAGCTGGGGACGAGGTGATGCAGCCGGGGATGAGATGATGCAGCCTTCATTCAGAAAATGGCAACTAAGAAGTGGGGAGGCATGAGCACCCACTGCTCACTACAAGAAACAGACTGGAGCATAGTCAGTATACTGTCTGTGGCCTGTAGGCTGCGAACATGAAAGTCTTGAAAATAGAAAAATACCATACATTAATTACTCTAAACACTATTGTATTGGGAGAGTTTATAATCAAGTGTGGCGATTTCCATAGGGCTTGGTAACTGAAGCCATTGATATACAGTATGAATGCCACATATCTCCAGCACACATAAAGTATGTGTGGAGGTGGATGACGCACACATAACCTGGAGCAGCACACTCCCATAGACAGTATAGTGTCATTCCACAGAAGGGGAAAAGTGAAAGCTGGAGAGAAAGTGTTTGCCATTAGGACAGTGTGAATGTTGCAGTGTACAGACAGGCAGCATTTATCTAGGAGGTGGAGACTTTCTTCCCAACTTGTGAAAAAGGCCTGGGAAAATATAGAGCAAAAAAACAAGAAGACAACTGTAACCCCATCACCCATTCAGTCCATTTGTCTCTCCAGACAGCTGTTTATTTTCTCCCCTATACTGCTAAACCATTGACAGCATTAAAATACATAGTCAGGATCAAGTTGTACATAGCGCAAATGTGTTGTAACCTCTAGCAACCAATAAGGCTGCTAACCCCTTAATGGCCAGGCATATTTCATATTAAAGAGGATATCCACCAAAGCATCAAATTACAATGTATCAGCACATCAAATATTAAAGCAGAATAGGGGATTATTCACATGTAATAGTCTTGATGGACCAGGAAATGTGTCAAAAATGCATGCCATTTTCTGGACATGTGTTTTTCAAGCAGAAAACAAAACTCATCAATAAAGTTACGTGTGAACATACTCTACAGGTGGTTTCACACACAGTCAGGTTTTTGACCCAAAGCCAAAAATGGATGCCGCAAGGGGAGAAGTTCACACTTCCGTGTGAGTCTTACCATTCAAAAGAAATGCACAGATTTATGTTCTCATGTATCATCCTAGCTGCTTCCTTTTTTTCTACTCTGTTATTTTCCATAACGCAGGTAGACTGTGGCCTTGCTCACACTTACCAATGCGTTTTTTTAGCCCTTTGAAAAACTGATCAGTTTTTCTAAGGGTGCCAAATAGTGTCCCCTGTGGTTCTGAACGTTTTTGAGGAGTTTTTGGACTTAGTCATTTTTTCATTAAAAACACATATGCGTTAACGCAGGTGCCTATATGTGCCATGCGTTAACGCATGCGTTTCCCACAGGGCCCATGTTAAAAAAACGCATGCGTTTTTTAAACAACCCATGTGTTTTTATACAGCACCCAAAAAACGCTGCATGCAGTTTTTTTGGAATGGTGAAAAAAAATGCATGTGTTGCTAAAAAACGCAGCTACACTTAAGTGCACCATGCCAAAAATGCAGGTATGTGTGAACAAGGCCTGTCTGAACTTTTTTTTCTTTCAGTTAATCAAACGTTTATTATTTCTGCAAAATCAGAATACGGTAATTAACTGGAGTTAAAAAGAAAAAAGTACGGTAAGCCGCTAAATGTTTTCATGTTTGATAGATAGAATCAAGGAAGAGAACAGATGAGGGAAGGTTAAAGGGAGCCAAGAAAAGATAAAAAGACTCTCAAATTGTATTCAGTCCAAATAGGATTACTTAAAAAACATAAAGCCATTGAAAATAGGCATACGTGGAGAGGATCTCATATATTGTGTAGCCAATTCCGAAGAATCTCTAGACATTATCCAGGGTGCCCAAGTACTTAGAACTTTATCTGTTGTGCTAGGTATTTTTTTTTAGTTCTTCAGATGGTATCATTTAGTTCAGCCCCAAATCAGTGCCTGAGGGAGGTTCTTTTTGCTTCTAATGCCTAGCAATCAATCTCCTAGCCACGGATAAAGGCTGTCTAAGCAAACCTGCTATAGCCCAGAGCTTGGGATGTCTCTTATCCGGAGCCACCACTACTCTTAACAAATTTTCTGCCTGCCTGCCTCACACCACCACCAGCCCCCACAGACAATCTACCACCAGCTGGACAAAGCCAACAACCAGCTCCCTGCTACGACCTCAGCACCTTCACTCACCCTCATGCTGTCTCCGACCCCTGGATGCACCTCACCTCTGGCTGCAACATCATTCCTGGCCGCATCCCATGCTTGGCTGATCTCATCCCTGGCTGCAACTCATCCCTGGCTGCATCTCATCCTGGCTGCACATCTCATCCCTGGATGCATCTCATCCTGGATGCATCTCATCCTGGCTGAATCAATAATCCATAGTTTCACCCTCATCCCCTGACTGCATCTTATCCAAGCTATAGCTCATCCCTGGCTGCACCTCATTCCTGGCTGCACCCCATCCCTGGTTACATCTGATCCCTGGCTGTATCTCATCCCAGACTGCATCCCACCCCTGGCTGCTCCTCATCCCTAGCTGCATCACATCCCTACAGCCAGCACCCTAGTACCACCTTATCAACCTTGCATATCTTCGCGCTCTTCCAGACCCCTGGCTACATCTCATTCCCTGCTGCATCTCATCCCTGGCTACATCTCACCCCTGCCTGGACCTCATCCCAGCTGCATCTCACCCCGGCTACACCCCATTCCCTGCCGCACCTCACCCGCTGATGTATCGCACCTCGATGAGCTGCATCCATAGCTAATACCTATAATGTTTCCTCTTCTCTTTACCTTCATCCCAATTCTACTGCACTTCCTACTAACCCCACTTATCCACCCACCTACTAAGGAAGCAGTGATCTCCTCTCCATCCTACCCACTTACCTTACCCCCTCCTCCGAACTGTTCCCTCACACACAGTCCCTTGTCTACAAACACATATGCCCACCGAGTAAACTCTCCTGCTCCCACCTTCTAACCCTCTCATTACTTCTCCTACTTGCAGGTAAACTATCTTCGAATCCTGGTCCCCCACACCACATCTCCTCAGTCACCTCTAACCCATACCCACTCGCCAACACAAACGCTCGCAACACTCCACAACTTTATACCCATTCACTCAGCCCCCTCCCCCAGTCCCCCTACCTGGAGCACTTTGGAACGCCCGCTCAGTATGCAACAAACTCTCATTCATCTATGACCTCCTCACCTCCAACAAACTCTCATTTCTTGGCATCACCGAAACATGGCCCACCCCCTCTGACACAACCTCCCTAACTGCACTCTCCTAAGGCGGACTCACTTTTTCCACATCCCCCGCCCAGCACAGCACAGGTGCGCTTGCTCCGTCCAACAAGCACAGCGGAGGTGTCGGCTTGCTCCTGTCCAACAGCTGCTCCTTCACTCTAATTGCACTGCTGCCCCCTGCCTCCCTCCCCTCCTTCGATGTGCACTCCGTCCACATTTTCTCACCCTGCAACCTTCAGTTGGCTGTTATCTACCACCCCCAGGATCTACCCCCACCTTTCTTGATCATTTAACAACTTGGTTTCTCCACTTCCTTTCTTCTGACATCCCCACTATTATCATGGGTGATCTCAACATCCCCATCGAAACCCCCACCGTGCTGCCTCTAGACTCCTATCACTGACCACTTCTTTTGGGCTTTCCCAATGTGCTCCTCAGCCACACACTAGGATGGCCACACGCTCGACCTTGTCTTCACCGGCCTATGTTCCCTCACTGACCTCTCAAACTCACCCCTCCCCTTATCAGACCACAACCTGCTGACTTTCTCCTCCCTCTCCCCTCCCACAATGCTCCCCCTTCTCCGGAAACTCAATCATCCCGTAGAATCCTTAATCTTATTTACTTTCACTCATTCTCTTAGTCCCTTCTCCCTCTCACTGACTTAGCATCCTCACATGATGCTGATGCTGCTGCCACCCTCTATAACACCACAATAATTACAGCCCTTGATCAGGCCGCCCCCCTCACATACAACAAAAACCCGCACACACAGGCAACCCTGGCTCACCACCCCCACTAAAAAAACTGCATAGGGCGTCCAGGAGGCCGAGCAGAGATGGAAGAAATCCCATTCCGTGGTGCACTTCGCCATAAACAAACAGTCCCTCACTAACTTCAAGACCGCCTCACCGCTGCAAAACAAGACTACTTCTCATCTATAATAACTGGCCTATCCCACAACCCCAAACAACTATTTAAAGCTTTCAACTCTCTACTCCATCCTCCTGCACCTCCTCCCTCTCCCCTCATCTCTGCCGATGACTTTGCCTCTTTCTTCAAATGGAAGATCGACAAAACCAGAAAAAGCTTTGACCCACTGTCCCCTTCAGTGTCACCCACTCCACACCTCCTCTTCGCCCAAACCCCTATCTATCGGTGTCCCCCAAGAACTCAGTTCTGGGGCCCCTTGTTAGAACTTTCCACATTTGGCCAACTTAGCAACTTCAAAATTAATTCAAATAAATCTGAAATTTTAAATGTTTCTCTCCCTCGAGACGTGGTTGCTCTCCTAAAGACAAATATCCCATTTGCTTGCTAGTCGGATTCTCTCAAACACCTGGGCATCCGACTAACTGCAGCCCCTACACTCTTGTCAGACACTAATTATACCAGTCTCCTGAGGACAGTAGACTCCAATCTCGCTAAATGGCATAAGTTACACCTCTCTTGGCTGGGAAGAATAAATGCAGTACTAATGGATCTGTTGCCCCAACTCCTCTTTTTCTTCCAAACACTCCCAATTCACTAGCCGGCTTCCTTTTTTTCGAGACATAAGAAGTCAATCTCTAGGTTTATCTGGTCACACAACAGACCCAGGATCTCTTACACACTCCTCAGCAGGCCGACTACAGCAGGGGGATTGGGATTACCGGATTTCCAAATTTACCACCACGTGACCTTTGGCGCATGTATCTTAGACTTATTTAGATCTTCTGAGAGCAAGAGATGGATTGAGGTGGAGACCCGAGTTGTGGTGTCAATCTCCTTTCCATCATTTGGTCTCCGGTCTTACCAAAAGAAGTCACTTCACTGTTAATTACTAACAACCTAAAATCCTTCTTCACTCGTTCCCACAAATCTCTTCGTCTGACAACAGTCCCCAGCCCCCTCACACCGATCTTTGGGAAACCTTCTTGTGTACTGGAAGCTGGTCAAACTCTATTTTGAGAAAACCACAATCCAGTCATCCACTAATATATAATTTTATTACCACTGTAGGCACACGCTCAATCCGTGACTTCTTTCCTGATATTTCTCCCCCCCGGGTGCGTGGTTTCAGCTACAAAAACTGCCCAGCTACATTTCACTTTACCTCGCCCCAATATTTTTCATCCCTTATTTCCTTTTGAAGCAATATGTCTGGAGGAAGGCCCCCCAACCCACCCTCTCTCGATGCTTTACAGGCTTTTTCTAAACACCCGACTTACTACATCTGACTCTGTCCCACATTTTATATGCAGGTGGGAGTCCGACCTTCAGAGAACATTCTCCCCTGCCGAACTAGACAAAATATTTCTCTGTACCCAAAAAGCCTCCCTCAACGCAAGAAAGGAATTATAGGGTAGTTGCGAGATGGTACAGATGTCCAACTGACATTCATGTGATGTTTCCTCAACCTCGCCTAGCTGTTGGAGATGTCAGGCGGATAGAGGTACTTACCTACACATTTGGTGGGTGTGTCCAATAATACGTTCTTTCTGGGAGGCACTCCTGGAATTATACAAATCCGTCACGTCTATCCATATCTCTCCGACACCAGAGCTACTCTTGCTGAATCTCACAGGCGATTCGATTTCCAAATTCAAAAACGGACCTCCTTAGACATTTCTTGACGGCGGGCAGGAGACTGATTGCTAGAGGCTGGAAGCAGACTCGCCCACCCTCTAGAGAGAAACTGGTCAATGAGATCAATGACATCTGTAGGATGGAGGACATTATAAAACAATCCCAAAGCTCCGCCCAGATCGCGTAACAGTATTTTCTGTCTTGGACTCCTTGGATCACATTCAGGGACTTTCCAGCTCTTAACTTGTGGCTATCCTCATAATGATACATTCGATAACCATGCTTGTCCTGGCGTATCCCCCCTCTCCTTATCTTTCTCTTTTTCTCCTCTTCTTTACTCCCCCTATACTTTCTCATCTGTCATTTTCTTTTCCTTGCTAATTTCTCTTATTACTTGTGATTATTTGACCAGCCGAGAAGTGACCTCTTGAACATCACAGGTTACTTGCTATTCCTCTAGATTAAGAATTTACTTACCATGTTGTTCTTATTTTTCATTGGGGAAATCCACCACATGTGCATGACAAGTTGAAGTGCACATTATTCTAAACAGATGGATGTCTAGCACTTAAATTTGCTATACCTGTTTATTGACATGGACTAATGGGAATGTTTTTCTCTTCTCTGTTTGCCTAAATTGTTACTACTACATATCTTTACGTGTCATTTGATTTCAATAAAAATCTGATTTACCCAAAAACTGAGTTCATTGTCTTCCCCCTAAGTCGCTCTCCCCTCTACCAGACCTATCCAATCAATGTCAACGACTGCTCACTCTCTGCAGTCCCGCATGCCAAGTGTCTTGGCGTAATCCTCGACTCTTCCCTCTCCTTCAAACCTCACATCCAAGCCCTCGCACCTCCTGCCAACTCCAGCGCAAACAAAATTCTCGATCCACACTTTCCTTGACCATAACACTGCTAAAACACTTGTTCATACTCTCATCATCTCCCACCTTGACTACTGCAACCTCCTGCTCACTGGCCTCTCCGCTACCTCCCTCTCACCTCTCCAATCTATCCTAAACTCCGCTGCCCGACTAATCCACCTGTCTCCCCCTACTCTCCTGTCTCTCTCCTCTGCCAAGCCCTTCACTAGCTCCACACTTCTCAGAGATCCCGGTTCAAAACCCTAACTGTGATGTACATAGCCACCCACAACGTGTTCCCTCCATACATCTCTGACATGGTCTCCCGATTCCTACTCTCACACAACCTGCGATCCTTCCAAGAGCTCCTTCTCTACTCCCCTCTTATCTCCTCCTCTCACATCCGCATACAAGATTTCTCCCATGTATCTGCTATACTCTGAACCTCTCTTCCCCAACTACATCAGCACTCACCTACCCTGGGAACCGTCAAAAGAACACCTGAAAACCCCCACCTTCCGAAAAGCCTACAACCTACAATGAGACCGGGCCACTGCACCATCTCACAATCGGCACTACCCCCTCCTACTGTATCCCCACCCATCCCTTGTAGACTGTGAGCCCTCGCGGACAGGATCCTTTCCCCTCCTTTACCTGTACGTCTTGATTTTCCATGCATATTGTATCTGTCCTCGTCTGCTGTTTCCAATATGTAAAGCGCCATGGATTCCAATGGTGCTATATAAATAAATAAAATAATAATAATAGTTGAGCAGGGAGACAAGATCTTACTTCACTACAGCCAGGGGTGTAACTACAATAGGTGCAGGGATTGCAATCGCATCTGGATCCTAAGGGGCCCCAAAAGTCACTTTGGACTATAGAAAAACACTAATGCTATTAAAGACTTGCAATAATTTGGGGCCTCATTGGAGCTTTCACATTGGGGCCCATGAACTTCAAGTTACGCCACTGACTACTGCTCTTTATTCTGTGGCCGCAGGTTGTTTTAAATCTGTGGTCTACAACAGGCAGGAGATGCAGTGGTCAAGGCATGGGAGCACATACAGTATGTCAGATTGCCAGTGTAGTGACGTCATTGTGCCAGGACTCGTGCCTTGTGTCTGCATTATCGCTATGATAGCGTGTTGCCTTGCCAATGGACTCATCAGGAACCTGATTTTGTGAGTATATGATGTTTTTTATTTATTTAAAACTTGTGGATTATGGGGGCATCAGAAACAGTGTGGGGACCCTCATACATTATAAGGACTATTGTTGAGGGTCCCTATAAAGTGTGAGGGCTATTATACAGTATCAGGGTTAATGTGTGACTATTTTACAGTTTGGTGGCTAATGTGGGGCCTTTATTTAGTTCGAGAGCTAATGTGGGGGCCCTCAAAAATGTGAGGACTACTGTGGGGGCCTTCATATAGTGTGGGAGGGTCCCTCAAATTGTAGTGACATCTATGAGGGGTTCTCATAGTGATAGTGTGGCAGTCATTATACAGCATGGGGGCCATTACACACTTTAAGGTATAATATTGGGACCATAAAAGGTGGTAGTCTTTATACACTGATTCAGAGGAACTGTGGGCTCATTATACTGTGTATAGGGTAGATGTAGGGGCATCATACTGTGTATAAGGGAGATGTGGGACCATCATACTGTGTATAGGGGAGCTGTACATTGGGGGATTTAGGGGACATATTTAAATGTTAACTGGACAATTAAGAAGCATTATTAATATAGAAACACTCAGGGTATTGTGACTGTCAAAAATACACAGGGGTAATTATTACTTTCTACGGGCAAAATAGGGACACTTCTAGGGAACTTGCACAGGGCATTAATATTTTCTAGTCGGCAATTATACCGTCTAGAGGGCACAAATGAGGCATTATTACTTTGTAAAAGGGACACTGTTGACATTATTATGTGGGGCAGTAAGAAAAGCCATGTTGCTGTGCTGCACAGCAGGTGCAGTTAATGGGACACTACAGCACAGCTCAGTATTGGGTTATTAGTAAAATAAGGCGTTTTTGCAGGTTGGGAATAGATGAGGATGGTCCAGGAGATGTGAGATGTCAAATGTGTCTTCGTTGTAATCTCTACAGACAAGTAATGGCTGTAAGAAAATGTTATATTGGTCTAGGTCTGATGGAAAATGTGGGAAAAATGAGAGACTCTTTAGGAAAGAATGTCAGCTGTAAATCACTTGTGTGTCTGTACTGTAATCTCTTATATGATCTGCAAGACTGGTATATACCACTATATGGTTATTGTATGGTGGTAATATAAACGATAGCCGTTGTGTAGAGATTTATATTGAGTAACAGCACGGTCATCTGCTGGAATTCCCCTATACTCACTATTAGGGTGTGCCACCATAGTTGTAATCAGGGTTATTAGTTAGGTGGCCGCTCAGATATTTTGCCAACAACCCCCTTCAAGCTGATCCTCCACTAGCTACACTTCTGACTGCATCCCAGAAGTGTTTTATAATACAGCATGTCACCATATGTGGATATAAGAACTCTTCTCATTGAGACACCTCCAAGAAATATATTGAGCTGTGGGAAATAATGAATAGCCAAGGGGCATCTGTGCCATCTCAACAGAATTTTGTAATTGCTCTCCTGTGATAGAAAAAAACCTTGAGGATTCAAGAGTTAAAAAAAGTATTGTGAAACATTCCTCTGAGGAAAAACGGAGGGAACTCTACAAAGGATGACAAATTATTCTGAAAAATACCATACAATAGTGATATGGTATGTCCTGGAGAATCCCTCATTAGACAAAGAATTGTTCTATTGAGGTCTACTGGGAATGAAAAGTTATCGCATAAGGGCATTAATGCACCTGGGGTTGATGAAAAATGAAATAGTTTGTTGTCTAGTCTAAAAAAAGAAAGCAAGATTTCTAGTGGGGAATGTAAGCTTTTTAATGTTTGTGTTAGTGGTGGGTGTTGCCCATATAATTGCAACAAGTTTGTATTTCTACTTGAACCCATTTCTTAATTTTGGTATAGCACAATACATCTAGAATGCAGGTACCTACCTAATGAGGACAAAATCTGGTAGGGCTACACCACCTGGATTTTTGGCTTTACCCAATGGCGATGTGATAGGCAGGGGTGTAAAAATGTTGCTATGGCAGATTTAAGATGGGAGAAGGAAAAAGATAAAAAGGGTATTGTCTCTAAGAAATATAATAAGCGGGGTTTGGATTCTTTCGAACCATGATACCGTGTTTCCCCGAAAGTAAGACCCTGTCTTACATTTTTTTGGGGGCCAAAAGTGGCCCCCGGTCTTACTTTCGGGGGGGCCTTACATTGGGTGCCCCAGCAGTGTGGCCTACAGGCCCCCTACTGCTGGGACACTGAGGGAGCGGGTCGCACGTCACGTGCGCCCGCTCATTACATATGCACTGCATCCCCCTGTCAATCAGCGACAGGGGGAGCAGTGCATTATACTGTATATATGGGCCCCCTATTGCTGGCACACTACCCCCCTGTTCTGAGGCCCCCACCGCTGCTGCTGCAGAGATCTTACCCTCCAGGGTCTTCTTGCAGCAGCCAGCGCGTCCGTCCTCTGTCCTCGGCTGTCTTCCGGATCATGTGACCCGTCGCAGCGCATGACGTCATCGCGACTGCGACCGGCCGGTCACATGATCCGGAAGACAGCCGAGGACAGAGGACGGACACGCTGGCTGCTGCAAGAAGACCCTGGAGGGTAAGATCTCTGCAGCAGCAGCAGCGGTGGGGGCCTCAGAACAGGGGGGTAGTGTGCCAGCAATAGGGGGCCCATATATACAGTATAATGCACTGCTCCCCCTATCGCTGATTGACAGGGGGATGCAGTGCATATGTAATGAGCGGGCGCACGTGACGTGCGACCCGCTCCCGCTCCCCCCCCCTCCGCTAGGGGCCTTACATTGGCCCCCCCGGTTGTAAGGCCTTATAATGGGGGAGGCCTTACATTAGCAGGCCCCCCCTTTACCCCTAGGCGGCCTTACAATCGGGGGGGCCTTACTATCGGGGAAACACGGTAGTTGGATTTTATTCCACTTCTCAAGATCTAATTCAACTTTGCATAAAGCACCACGTTATTTTGATACCTAAATAAGAAAGAAAGTCTGTTTGTCATCAGAAAGGAAATGAGGAACTTAGCCGAGCAATTAATGTTGAGAGTAACGACATATTGAGCATCTCAGATTTGTGAGAATTTGTCTTGAAATTGCTAAGGGAATCAAATTATTATAACTCAGACATGATATTTGGTAGGATGGTAATAATAGACGTTATATAGAGGAGGAGATCATCAGCAAGTAAGGCTACCTTCACACACAGTGTTTTGCTGCGTTTTGTGAGGGTCTGTTTTTGGTGCAGAAACTGCACAAAGAGCGGATCCTCACAAAGCGCAGAATTCTGTGTGTGAACACCACTGTGTTCTTCACCTGCACTTACTTCCCCACCATGCTCCCTCTATGACCGCCGGCGATGCCATCTCATTCGCAGAGACCTCAGTGAGCGCTGTCTCTAGGACCCTGCAGCATGCCATGAGATGCCGCTCAGTTACATGGTGCTGTTTAAGGTTCTTCACAGGTCTTACAGCGTCAGGGTGAGGAGAGATCAGCGAGGGAGTGCAGTGAGATGAGAAAAAGCGCAGCGAAAAAATGCCAGATAATTGACATGTCAATTTTTTTAACTGATCCGCCTTTCAGCCCAAAAGCAGATCTGTACAAAGTGCAGTGTCTGATTGCAAAATAGTGAAATGCATTGACTTTGCTGGGATAGCCAACGTCATTGTGTTTCACTGCATTCCACTGCAATAGCGGATCCATACAAAGTGGATCAATAAGGCAGCAATTGTGCAGCGTGTGAACGTAGCCTTAGCATAACTTATGTTCTTTTGATTGGATTGCGGTACCTTTAATCGAAGCATTATTTAAAAAAGCGCAACTAAATACTCCATAGTTAGTATCAATAGTAAAGAGACAAAAGACATCCTTGGCGGTTGCCATTACAGTTGAAGGAAATAATTATTTGATCCCTTGCTATTTTGTAAGTTTGCCTATGACAAAGACATGGACAGTCTATAATTTTAAGGGTAGGTTAATTTTAACCGTGAGAGATAGATTATCAAAAATAAAATCCAGAAAATCACATAGTCTAAATTATATAAATGTATTTGCAGAGAGGAAGAGAGAAATAAGTATTTGATCCCCTACCAACCATTAGGAATTCTGGCCTCTACAACCAGTTAGGCTCTCCTAATCAACTTGTTAGGCTACCTTCACACCACGGCAAGATCCGATCCGGGGCTGCCAGGGATGAACCTGACAGCCCCGGACCAGATACCACACAGAACCGGAGGGCAAATATACCCTCCAGTCCGGTGTGCAGCTGGACGCAGCTGCCGCTGCTGATGAATCAGGACCGTGGCTCATGGGGAGCTAGCCGCAGCCTAAATAACAGCGGCGTGCAGTCGCAGGTGTCCGGTTCCTGGATGCTCCCGGACCGGGCAATCTGGCCCCATAGGCTCCCATGTTAGGGAGTGCCGGATTGCCCCGGATCCGGGAGATTCCAGGTGGATCCGATTTGGGGAGATTTTTCTCCCCGGACACAAAAATATACAGCATGCTCCGATTTTGTGTCCGGGAGAAAAATCCGATTCCTCCAGATTCTCCCGGACATCCAAAAACCGGATGCCAAAAGACATTCATCCGGCGTATTCTGACCACATAGGGTTACTATGGGGCAGGAATCGGATCCTGGGGTGTCCGGTTCACACCGGACAGTCCTGGATCCAAAAAACAGTGGTGTGAAGGCACTCTTACCTGCATTAAAGACAGCTAGTCTTAAATTGTTACCGGTATAAAAGACTCCTGCCTATACACTCAATTAATCAGTCAGACTCTAACCTCTACAACATGGGCAAGACCAAAGAGCTTTCTAAGGATGTCAGGGAAAAGATTCTAGACCTACATAAGGCTAGAATTGGCTACAATACTGTAAGTAAGACACTTTGTGAGGAGACAACTGCTGGTGCAAGAGTAAGAAAATGTAAGGCATACAAAATGAATGTCAATCAACATCGATCTGGGGCTCCAGGCAAAACCTCACCTCTTGGGGTATCCAAGATCATGAGGAAGGTGAGAGATCAGCCTAAAACTGCACAGGGGGAATTTGTTAATGATCTCAAGGCAGCTGGAACAACTGTCAACAAGAAAACCATTGGTAACGCATTACGCCATAATAGATTAAAATAATGTAGTGCCCGCAAAGTTTCACTGCTCCTGCTCAGGAAGGCATATATGCAGGCTTGTCTGAAGTTTGGCAATTAACACCTTGGCGATTCTAAAGGTAACGTTACACGGCACAACGTTGGAACAATGTCGGCAACGATCTCGTGGGCCGTCGGTCATTTCTGACATTTGACATCGTTGGTGAGATGTCACACGTCTAGATATCGTGGACGACTCACCAACGATGTTGTGAGCAGGTATCGTTCGCACAACCTGGCGAACGATACCTGCTCATTGCTGTGAGTGGACGAAGTCATCGTTATCGCGGTGTCACACACAACAATATACCAGTTTGGCTGATCGTTGATTGTGTGATTTGAGAACATGTTCTCAAACTTGTGATCAGTGATCCAACGAATTAATCGTAGTTGAATCTTGAGTTACATGCAACTACGTCCTAACGATGTCGCTTGAACGACTCCAAACCTGTGATGTTTAAGCGATATCGTTAACGATGTTGTGCTGTGTAATTGGGCTTTAATAGTGATTGGCAGACGGTGCTGTGATCAGTTGAGACAAAAATAAAGCTCTTTTGCATTAACTCGACTCGCCATGTTTGGAGGAAGAGAAATGCTGCTTATGACCCAAAGAACAGTGTCCCCACTGTCAAGCATGGCGGTGGAAACATTATATTTTGGGAATGTTTCTCTGCTAAGGGATCAGGACTACTTCACTGCATCAATGGGACAATGGATGGAACCATGTATCGTAAAATCCTAAGTAACAACTTCCGTCCCTCCGCCAGGATGTTAAAAATGGGCCGTGGTTGGTTTTCCAACACGACAATGACCCAAAATATACAGCCAAGGCAACAAAGGAGTTGCTCAAAAAGAAACATATTAAGGTTATGGAGTGACCTAGGCAGTCTCCAGACCTTAAACCCATAGAAAACATATGGAGGGATATGAAGCTCTGAGTTGCCAAGCAACAGTCTAAAAATCTTAAGTGATTTAGAAATGATCTGCAAAGAGGAGTAGACCAAAATTCCTCCTGACATGCGCGCAAACCTCATAATCAACTACAAAAACGCCTGACTGCTGTGCTTGCCTCTCCTCCCCATCAACCAATTGAGTGCCCAGGGCACGGAACCGGGACCTGACCAGCCGTGATCCCCACCGAAGCCACCGTCCCAGTATCCGAGTAACCCCTTCCCTGCCGGCCCACTCACATGACAATGCCCCCTGTCACACAGCAAAACGAGTAAAGCAGTTCCTTGAAACTGAAAACTTTGAACCAATGAAATGGCCGCCCAGAGTCCTGATCTAAGCCCAATAGAAAACCTCTGGAAAATCCTTGGTGACAAAGTTATGGACAAGAAACCCACAACAGAACTGTGGAAGAGACTGAAAGAAGAGTGGACCAAAGTCCCACAAGAGCAGTGTTAGAGACTAGTAATGTCCTGTGGCCGCAGTGCCCTAGGTTTATGCTACGCTGATGTGTGAATGTAGACTATGTCCTTCCTTTACATTTCCCAGTCCTTTTAAATATGCTTCTCGTTTTAAGCTAAAAAAATGAATAAGAAACTGCCAGAAAATGTGTCCAGTTTTGAGATAATGTCAGAAAGTAGCCTGAAAGAGAACCTGTCATGTGAAGAGAATCTGTGTGGCAGTGAATAAGGCCCGTACAGGACACAAACGCATTGCCTAATGTGTTAAATTTTTATCTGTGTATGCTCTGTACCCCAACATAACCTGTCATTGCTTCTAATCTACCGTATTTGCCAATAAAATTAATTTTTATGGAAAACTGGATGATCTGGAACTGGTCCAAATTTTCTTTTAATTTGTTGTCTACTGTCTACTTTAACTATGCTGGTTATAAAAATAGGGCAGAACCCACGCCATTTTTGTTTTATTATCTATTAGCTAAAAACACCCTTTAGTGCCTTTTCATGCAAGCTTATATGTAGGGTGAGTGAGACATAATAGAAATGCAGGCAAGGGGCATAAATAGAAATCATGGGGCCCCATAGCAAAATTTCTAACTGCCCCCCCAAAAACAATTATATTTGTCTGGTCACATAGGAGCATATCACACAACTTTCCAGCCCTTAAGCTGGGTTCACACTGGCGTTCCCCTAAGCAGCGTTCTGCGGAGGGGAACCGCCATGTGTGCGCAGCCAGCGCAAGCCCCTATCTTTATAATGGGAGCGCACGGTGCTGCGCTTGACTGCGCATGACCGTGCGCTCCCATGCACTGCCATACGTGATTTGTACGCAGGCGCACACCTGCGCACAAATCACTCACTCTCCTCCGCACCAGGAATGCAACATGTCGCGTCCCTGGTGCGGAGGAGAGTGTGTGATTTGTGCGCAGGGTCCGCCTGCGTACAAATCACATATGGCAGTGAATGGGAGCAACCGACGTGCGTTCCCATGATAAAGATAGGGGCTTGCGCTGGCTGCGCACACATGGCGGTTCCCCTCCGCAGAACGCTGCTTAGGGGAACGCCAGTGTGAACCCAGCCTAAGGGCTGGAAAGTTGTGTGATATGCTCCTATGTGACCCAGACAAATATAATTGCGGAGGGGAACGCCAGTGTGAACCCAGCCTTACAAAGTAATTTTCCTCCTATTGAAGCCTCTAGATTCCCCTTTTATTGCAGCCATACAGTACAAAGCCAACAAATGTTTCTGCCAAACACTGTGTGATGCCTCCACAACGAATTCCTCCACAGTACCCTCCACAAGCACCATATGATGACCCTACTGTATCCCCTCAACTATCCAGGCAATGAATGATGACCCAAGCACAGTATAATCCCCAACGTGTGACCCCCATGCATACTGTATAATGGCCACTACTATTACTACACATAGTACATTGGTCCCCACACGGTCCTCCACACAGTATGATAGACCCAACACAAAACTTCACACTGTATATTTGCTTGCATACAATATAATAGCCCTCAATTAGGCCTCCATAAAGTATAAAGGCTCCCACATAACCGTCCAAATATTATAATGCCCTCCACAAAGGCATTCAAATGTTATAATGGCCCCACAAAGCCTTCCATAATGTAATACGCCCTACATAGTCTTTCATATGGTATAATGAACCTCCATTGCTTTGTATATAGAATATTGCTTTCCCATAGTCCTCTACAGTTGTGGCCAAAAGTATTGACACCCCTGCAATTCTGTCAGATAATACTCAGTTTTTTCCAGAAAATGATTGCAATCACAAATTCTTTGGTATTATTATCTTCATTTAATTTGTCTTCAATGAAAAAAACACAAAAAGAATTGTCCTAAAGCCAAATTGGAAATAATTCCACACCAAACATAAAAAAGGGGGTGGACAAAAGTATTGGCACTGTTAGAAAAATCATGGGATGCTTCTCTAATTTGTAAAATATATTGGAATCTGAGAGTCCTCAGTGGTTGATACCTTTTGCCTTCTTCAGGGTACCTTCTCCAAACTGCCATTTTTAGATCTCTGCACAGGTGTTCTATGGGATTCAGGTCTGAACTCATTGCTGGACACCTTAGAAGTCTCCAGTGCTTTCTCTCAAACCATTTCTAGTGCTTTTTGAAGGGTGTTTTGGGTCATTGTCCTGCTGGAAGACCCATGACCTCACACTGGGCCCTACATTATGCTGCAATATATGTTGGTAGTCTTCAGACTTCATAATACCATGCACACTGTCAAGCAGTCCAGTGCCAGAGGCAGCAAAGCAACCCCAAAACATCAGGGAACCTCCGCCATGTTTGACTGTAGGGACCGTGTTCTTTTCTTTGAATGCCTCTTTTTTTCTACTGTAAACTCTATGTTGATGCCTTTGCCCAAAAAGCTCTACTTTTGTCTCATCTGACCAGAGAACATTCTTCCAAAACGATTTAGGCTTTCTCAGGTAAGTTTTGGCAAACTCCAGCCTGGTTTTTTCATGTCTCGGGGTAAGAAGTGGGGTCTTCCTGGGTATCCTACTATACAGTCCCTTTTCATTCAGACGCCGACGGATAGTACGGGTTGACTCTGTTGTACCCTCGGACTGCAGGGCAGCTTGAACTTATTTGGATGTTAGTTGAGGTTCTTTATCCACCATCCGCACAATCTTGCGTTGAAATCTCTCGTCAATTTTTCTTTTCCGTCCACATCTAGGGAGGTTAGCCACAGTGCCATGGGCTTTAAACTTCTTGATGACACTGCGCACGGTAGACACAGGAACATTCAGGTCTTTGGAGATGGACTTGTAGCCTTGAGATTGCTCATGCTTCCTCACAATTTGGTTTCTCAAGTCCTCAGACAGTTCTTTGGTCTTCTTTCTTTTCTCTATGCTCAATGTGGTACACACAAGGACACAGGACAGAGGTTGAGTCAACTTTAATCCATGTCAACTGGCTGCAAGTGTGATTCAGTTATTGCCAACACCTGTTAGGTGCCACAGGTAAGTTGCAGGTGCTGTTAATTACACAAATTAGAGAAACATCACATGATTTTTCTAACAGTGCCAATACTTTTGTCCCCCCCCTTTTTATGTTTGGTGTGGAATTATATCCAATTTGGCTTTAGGACAATTCTTTTTGTGTTTTTTCATTGAAGACAAATTAAATGAAGATAATAATACCAAAGAATTTGTGATTGCAATCATTTTCAGGAAGAAACTGAGTATAATCTGACAGAATTGCAGGGGTGTCAATACTTTTGGCCAACACTGTATATTGGTCACAGATCTCTGGTTGCAGTGAAATCATGGACACATTGTTCCATTGTACACAGCCACAAAATGGAGCAATGTGTCCATGATTTCACTGCAACCAGAGATCTGTGACCAATATCTGAACAGATATCTGTGTGTGTAACGTGGCCTTAAGATAGCCAAATCTATAAAAAAAATCACTCAAACTTCCAAAAATGTTAAGCTTTGATATTTGAGTCTTTTGGGTTGATTGAGAACATAGTTGTTGATCAATAATGAAAATAATCCTCTACCATACAACTTGCCTAATAATTCTGCACACAGTGTATACTTGAACCTTGTTTTTGCCTGCTGTCCTGATGTAAACTTCACAGAGCCCCTCAACATAGGAGAAAGCTCTGTGTGAAAGGGCCCTAGGTCAGCATATGGAAATAGAAAGGACAGCCATCAATTTGGTCTGTTCCAGACTTTGATTCTGGCATATGTCCTATGGTTCTTAGCAGGTACAATGACTATGAATCATATGGAAAACATTGGAAGTCTTATCTATATCCATATGCTGACTTCAGGTTTCACACTGCAGTTTTTTCCCTGATCAGGTTTGTGTGCCAAAACCAGGAGAGGAACTTGCAGAGAAAAAGAATAATTGACAGATTGACACCTGTTCTGAGTTTTGGAGACACTCCTGGTTTTGACACACGAACCTGATCGAACCTGATCAGGGAAAAAACTGCAGTGTGAAAGGCTTCACACTGTGGCGCGATCCGGTTCGGGGCTGTCCGGGATGACCCTGACAGCCCCAGACTGGATCAGCACAAAGAGCCGGAGGGCTAATATGCCCTCCGGTCCAGTGTGCAGCCTCACGCAGCTGCAGCCGCTGGCAGGTCAGGACCGTGGCGCCGTGGTCCCGACTTAGCAGCGGGAACTGTGTGCGGCTGCACACTGGACCGGAGGGCATATTAGCCCTCCGGTTCTTTGTGCTAATCCAGTCCGTGGCTGTCAGGGTCATCCCGGACAGCCCCGAACCGGATCACGCCGCAGTGTGAAGGCACCCTTACCAATACTTTTACCGTAATTGCATATCAAAGTGAGGACCATGGTATTTAGCACTACTGTTTGGAGGGTTGCTCCCTACTACAGAGCAACACTGTCTTCTAGTTTCTAGTGCCAATCTGAAAATTGGTTACAAGTAAAATGTCAGACAAAAGAAACTCAGCATCTATTTAGACAAGCTTCTGGTGTTTGTGATTTGGGATCTCTTTGTTCATGAAAATAAATGAAAATATACTGCCAGTTGGGCTCCTTCTGTGATGTTAAGTTCAATGATGGGTTTAGCCTTAGCACATGCTGATTGGCCCAATTCTGCTCAACAACAATATGTGTGTGAGAAACCAGTGAGTGTGTTAGGAATGAGCCCCTACAGATATTTAGGATGGACCCCTGCAGTGTAGAGGAATGCCATTTGGCTCCTAAACCTAAATGAATATTGTCACTTGTGTAGGAGGCATGTCAACGAGACAAGCTTCCAGCTCCAGAAGGTGGGTGGGCGCTGAAAGCCAAAAAGTGTCTTCAGAATTGAGACCCTTTTAGGTTATCATACATGCCTCTATGCCACGCTTTTTCTTCTGTTCTAAATAACAGAACCAAGACAGATCCCCAAATAATTTGTGGGGACCCTCTGATTCCTTTGGCATTGGATATCAAACCAATATATTTTCTTACAATAAATTTTTGTCTTTTCCTAAAAACTGAATAGTTGAAGAAAACGTTAAAACACACGTGTAAATGTGCTTTAGTTAGGGCGGCTTCACATAGTGGGTGAACCTGACAGCCCCGGACCAGATCAGCTCACAGATCCGGAGGGCTAATATGCCCTCCGGTCCGGTGTGCTGCCGCACGCAGCTACCGTTGCTGATGAATCAGGACCGCGGCTCGCACGGAGCTACCTGCGGTCCTGAAACAACAGCGGCGTGCAGCCGCAGGTGACCGGTTCCCGGATCCTCCCAGACCGAGCAATCCGGGCCCATAGGCTCCCATGTTAGGGAGCGCCGGATTGCACCGGATCTGGAAGGATCCGGACGACGAATCCGGGTGTAGGCAATCAGAGGAGATATTCTCCTCTTGGACACAAAAACGCTGCAAGCAGAGTTCTGAATTCTCCCGGATTGTCCCGGACAGGTAGAAACCGGATGGCAGAGAGCTGCCATCTGGCTTCTATCCGGCCCATAGGATACTATGCGGCCAAAATCCGGTCCAGGGCCGCTATGTGAAGCCGGCCTAACATGATCAGTTCCAAACATTAAACATTAGTCGGAAATGATATTTGCAATGATTAGAACAATTTTTTGCTGCTGGGTAGATTGTGTTCATATAAGGGACAAAGTGACATTTGCATGGCTTTAAAGAGATAGACACAAGGATGAACTCATTCACATTTTAAAACTAGCCATTGACTGTTGCTGATTATTATGCATCTCAAGAGCAGAAGGTCCAAGCAGTTCATTCATATGAAATGGAGTCTAATGGGGACGTCACACGCGTCAATGTCGCCAGCGATTTTATCGCTGGCGACATTGAAGGCTGATCGCTGGTGAGCTGTCACACAGGCAGACTCACCAGCGATGAGTACCAGTGAGAACGCTGGTAATCATGTAAACAAACGGGTAGCTAAGCGCCGTGCGGCGCTTAGTTACCCGCTGTGTACCATGGATACCATCTTCCAGTGCTTGCTGAGAGGCGCTGGGAGCTGGCTTCTCGCTCGTCTCCCGGTGTCACACGCAGAGATGCTGCATGTTCACCTGGGCGACCATCGCCAGGTTTTAGAGCAGGTTCTAAAACTTGGTGATGATAAACCAGCGATTTATCGCTGGTTGATGCGCCCTGTCACACACGTCAGTATCGCTGCAACGTCATGTGCAGCAGCTATATTGCACGCGATATTGACGCCTGTGACATCCCCATAAGGCCGGCTTCACGCTATGGCTGGGTTCCGATCCGTTGGTGTCCGCTTGAGGCAGACAGCAGCGGACCGGATCAGCACACAGAACTGGAGGGCTAATTTGCCCTCGGGTCCGGTGTGCAGCCGCCGCAGCTGATAACTCAAGACCGCGGCTCGCCAGGAGCGAGCCGCGTTCCTGATCTGTCAGAGGGGACAGCTCCATGGTGCTGAAGCTCAGCGCCGGTCCCTCCTGACAGTTCAGGATCGCGGCTAGCTCCCCGCGAGCCCCGGTCCTGACCTATCAGTGGCGGCAGCTGCGTCGGCTGCACACCGGAGTGGAGGGCAAATTAGCTCTCCAGTTTGTGTGCTGATCCGGTCAGCGGCTGTCTTTCTCAAGTGGACAGCCACGGATCGGATCCCAGCCGTAGTGTGAAGCCGGCCTAAGAATACAAAGTGGTCAGGCGGGCTACATAACTGTCCCCAATAATGGGTCTTTTATTCCTCTTTGGGTGGAAACACACTATGCAAGATACTTGCATGAGTCTCGCATGACTCACCCGCAATGGCCGCCGCCTCTCTGGCGAGGAGTGCGTCAGCTGCTTGTGTTTCTTTGCAGCTGATGCGCTCCAGTCCAGAGAGATGGCAGTAATTCTGGATGAGTCATGTGAGATTCATGCGAGTATTTTGCATAGCGTGTCTCTGGCCTAAGATCTCATTCACACTTTTACAGGTGGGTAGGAAAAGTAGAGATTGATCTCTCCATCTTCTCCATTGACAGACTCGGCATATATCGCACAGCACTTGGATGTCATCCAAGTATAGTCCGATGTTTCACTCACACACAGAGACTTGAGTGAGATTAATCTGAGACTCACTGACAATCGCAGCATGCTGCAATTTTTTCCTCAGTTCGATTAGGGCTAAGCAGAAAATTGTAGATCTGACCTGCAGCATTGTCTTACATGGGGCCGAGTACAATTCAAAGATTTTCTCGCAATGCAGTTGGGCAAGTCATACACTAGTGTGACTTTGCCCAAAGATGTGAAAAAGCAGACACTCTGATCACACACTACACACATTCCCGCATATGTAACTTGCGTTCTTAGCTCTTTTAATTGAGCACAGCTGCAAAAACACAGCTTAATTTCAAGGCTCAATGACTCGGGTGGGGGCAGGGCCCGAATGGTGCCAGAAGGTGGGTATTAGGTGATTCAGCTTCATGAATTAAGTCTTTACAATCTGCACAAAGGAAAAGATTATAAATGTGCAGCACTGCAGTAATCTGAGATACCATAGTTCACTATGGGTCACAAATACATGTAACATGTTAGAAAGCAAAGACGTGACGTGAAGAATAAACTTATTTGTGTGGTAGTGGTGGCTGAAAACAGTGTAAGGACACAACTTTGTCAACTGGTTACAGTAGTGTGTAGTGGTGACTAATAGAACATTACTTGTGAATTCTTTGATATTTCTTAAAGTGGAACTCCAGGATGCCACATTTCAAGCTCATTTGCCTTACCTCTTACATTTATTACACTTTATTATATTCAGATTGTTTGTAGTTTTATTACTTCTTGTTTTACATGTACTTTCCCAAATAAAATATTAACTTTTGAGCTTTATTTTCTACCTATAATGTTCAGGAGCATTTCCCAGGCAGTCCATCAAGCCTTCAGGATATCTACACGTGTAAGGAATGGGCGCAGATTCCCCTTTGTCATTTGCCTGGTATAATACAATCATCTCTGGGCTTGTGCTTTACATATTGTTGACAGTTAGTGTTGGTGCGAATTGATTCACATGACCTGGTCCATTGGTTATATATAGGCCATTGGCCGTAAGGGCCACGTCACACGCTTCAATCTTGTGAACGATATCGCCTGAAAAGTCACGTGATCGAGCTCGTTAGAACAATTTATTGATATCGTTGTGCGGTGTCACAAGCATACAGTAGATCTCTTTAACAATGTTAAATTTTGCAACGCGCCAGCGATCATTCGCACGACTCAGTATCGACTCCATCTAGCGTCAGCAATAGGCAAAGTCGAGAATGAGATCGTTTGAGAGGTGTCACACAGCACGATGCAGCAGTTTTGAACGCAGGTTAATTGAACGATGAACGACGGATTTGAGGTCCTGCTCAAAAATCTTACCACCAAACAATCAAGCGATTTTTCACAGAAAGATCGCTCATTTACACGCAACGACGCACAAACGATATCACTCAAGCGATCAAAATTCCGGATCGCTTAAGCAATATCGTTCACAAGATTGATACGTTGACGTGGCCCTTAGACTGGCTCTTACCTGATGGCTTCAGGTTCTTCTTTTGATTTGCTGGCTTGGTGCAACATCACATGCACATACTGCACCAACAACGACGTTGTGCCAAGCGGACTAATCAAAAGTGACGCAGATGCCAGCAGGTAGGTTGCCATTCTCAAGGTCTCCTGTCCAGCGGTCAGATTACTGATCTCACTGATGAAATGGGACCAGCAAATCAATTTACACAACCTTTATTGACTACCAAGTTTTGTATCTCATTGTGGGTATTACAACTACTACATATGTGTGTATGTACCTCCTTGTAAAATAATACTGTCTCCCTGGAAAACGCAAGAAAAACTGGGAGCAGCGAGTAACGGCCACTTCATTTGCTATGGTGCACTTGTGCTTCCCCCCCATTTTCCCTTAATCCTCTTATTCTGGTGTTCTTCCAAATATTAAAGGGAACCTGCCAGGTGGTTTATGCCCCTCCGGCTATCACTATCTGTACCTGCAGCTTCATAATACTATTCTAATCATCCCTGTCTGAGCTCATAGTGTAATGTGAAAGGTGAAAGAAAAGCATTATAACACTTACATTTCAGTCCCCACCTTTGAGAGGGGGACTGTCTGGCAGGATAATAGTTAACTCACTATTAACTATTTAACGAGTGTTAAAGGGAACCTGTCAGCTAGTTTATTGCCCCCAGTTATCAATGTCTGTAGCTGCAGCTTATAATACATTCTATTCATCCCTGTCTGAGCTCAGAGTGTAATGTGAAAGGTGAAAAAAAGCATTTATACACTTACATTTCCTTATGTAATGAGGCAGTCAGTCCCAACTTGGAGGACGAGGACTGTTTGGCAGGTTAATAGTTAACATTTCAGCCTTATGCTAGAATATGTTGGAGACCTGATGTGATGTCACAATCATGTGACTACAATAGGCGGAGCCAAGTTCTCATAGAACATATGTTTGCTAGCTTAGCTCCGCCCACTATGGTCACATGATTGTTACATCACACAGTTCCTTTACCTATCCAAGTTACAAGGAGTTAACTATTATCCTGCAACAGCCCCCTCCTCCAAGGTGGGGACTGAAATGTAAGTGTATAAATGCTTTTTTCTTTCACATTACACTATGAGCTCAGACAGGGATGATTAGAATAGTATTATAAGCTGCAGGTACAGAAGTGTAGCTGGGGAGGCATAAACCACCTGACAGGTTCCCTTTAAAGAAGTTGCCGATACTTGTATTTACTCTTCATTGGCAGCCATTTTGTCCTTCTAAGAGCCATTTTAGTTTATCATGTCTATTCACCCTAAACATCATATACCCTTAGTAGGAATGTAATATGTCAATGGTTGAGGGATGAATATAGAAAAATGTGCAGACATGGGTATGGGAGGATAGAAACATTTCCTATCTTGTCGCCTTGTCTTCCCGTATAAGAATAATAGTCATGGAGTCAGCGGACTGTGATCCTATGAGCATAAAGAGCAGCAAACATATGTTTAAATGGATTTTGGCAAAAGATTTATAACCTGTTCATAAGACATTCCTTGATTAAGGTGTCATCTCTCGATGAAGGTGTTGATAGATCTAGATCTGTGCATAACACATTACTTACATTCTTGTATATTTTTGTATGACCATGTCCCCGCCACCTTACCACGTATTACCCTATTAGGTAATACTCCATTGTAAGGTATCCTTGATTATGGTATATAACCTCGCCTTTCTAATAAAGGATGTGACTCTCTCTTGGAAAGACCTGACTGCTGTGTCTTTTATTGAGTGTCCCTTACACGGTACACCGGAGCCGATCCTACTTTATTATTTTCTTACAAATCAGTCTATTCTGGTTACCATAAGCATAAAAGCCCTATTGCCAGCTTTATTATGAGTCTCGTCCGTGATTCGCATAGAATCGCAACATGTTGCGATTGACTCGCAATCCGAGACTCAAATGTGGAAAAAGCATACGAGACTTGGAAATGTGCTCTCGTACATTAGTTAACATTGGTCCGAGAGCAATGCGATTTTTCCGCACAGTAAACTCGAACAAGTTTCACTGATGTGTGTCCTGAGCCCATAGTGTATATAGGACATGGTCTATTGCTGGCTGAGGAATGAAGGTCACTTTCTTAATTAACTGTTAAAACATGCACAGAAAAAAACAGGGTTAGGGGCCTTTCACACTTGCGTTTTTTCCTGATCTGGAAGATCAGGAAAAAACCTAATTCTTATGGGGCCGTCACACGCGTCAATATCGCGTGCACGATCACTGCTGCACGTGACGTTGCAGCGATATTGACGCTTGTGACATGCTGAATCAACCAGCGATAAATCGCTGGTTGATCGTCGCCAGGTTTTAGAACCTGCTCTAAAACCTGGCGATGGTCGCCCGGTGCACACGCAGCATCGCTGTGTGTGACACCGGGAGACGCGATATTCTAACTCCCAGCGCCTCTCAAGAAGCGCTGTATCCAGGGTAAACTGCGGGTATCTAGCAGCGCCGCTGCTAGATACTCGATGTGTACCTTAGTTACCAGCTTCTCCGCTCACCGCTGATATCTAAGGTACACAGCGGTACTAGGGCCCTAGTTACCTGCTGTGTACCTTAGATACCACCCGTGAGCGAGAAAGCTGGTAACTAAGGTATACATCGGGTATCTAGGCAGCGCGCGCTGCCTAGATACCCGCAGTTTACCCTGGATACCAGCCTGCTCCCGCTTACCGCAGGCTGGCAGCGGGAGCAAGACATCGTGGAAACGATATTTAAATCGTTTCCGCGATGTCGCTGGTCCAATGATTGCTGGTGAGTCTTCCTGTGTGACAGCTCACCAGCGATCATCTGTCAATGTCGTCAGCGATCAGATCGCTGACGACATTGACGTGTGTGACGGCCCCATTACAGGATTCATTTTTTTGCCCATTCACTTTAATGATTTCAGGTAGAATCTTGTTGCTTCAGGTTTTTTCCTGAAATCATTAAAGTGAATGGGCAAAAAAATGAACCAAGAAAGAATCAGGTTTTTCCTGATCTGGAAGATCAGGAAAAATAACGCAAGTGTAAAAGGCCCCTTAACAAGGTAAAATCTGTTCCTCCACAGACACTTAGGCCACATGCACACAAGTATTTGGTGAGTTTTTTTACCTCAGTATTTGGTGAGTTTTTTACCTCAGTATTTGTAGCCAAAACCAGCAGTGGGTGATAATACAGAAGTGGTGATGAGTTTCTATTATATATTTCCTCTGATTGTTCCACTCCTCGGCTTGTCTAAAGGCTGCTTACACGTCGCAATATCGTTCCTATATTGCATAGGATTTCACGGAGCGCGCACGTTTTTGACACTTGTCCAAGATCGCATAGGAGAGGTTACATAGGGAGATATCGGCAGGCCACCAACTACGATGTAGTACACCCCTTTTTCACACTGTGTCTGAGCAACTCTGGGAACGACCAATTAACATTGTAGTGAATAGGGGAAGTTGCGCTCAAATCGTAGTTGCGCTGTCACACAGCACGGTCCTGCCACATCGTCAAGCCAATATTGCACGGTTGAAGAGCATGCACAATCCCAAAACAATATCGCAGTTGCATTGTTTTTGCGTCGCGTTGCCCTTTTACACGACACAACTCACCAACGATAACAACTGCCGTACCACGTGACTTTTTATCGTGGTTGCGTTGCGATATCGCGACGTGTAAAGCGGCCTTAAGATGTGTGTATACCTCATTGCACATGGCAGGTATTACTACATACTGAAGATTTTTGGAGTGAAAAACTGACACCAAAATCTGCAGCATTTTCATCCTATGTAGTTTATAATATACCTGAACCCTGAATTACTTGAATGCCCTAGGTTTCATATGTTAGTGGTTTGTGACTGCCCATCTGATATGTCTTTATTGGATTTAGACCAGAGCACAGAAGAGCAGACATGAGCCTGAACTGTAGGGAAGTGAGTAATACACATAAAAAGTCCAGCATAGAGACACAGGTGGGGGTAGTGATAGAAAGAGGTTTTTCATAGGAGCGCTTTTTTAACTTGTTTGATCTTCGGATATGAATGTATGACACAGATGTCTAGTTTACACTCCAGGAGGAATCTTCATTCATGTACTTGCTGGCACAGTTAAATCCCACAACTAATAGGTGCTGGTGGCTTCTCCCAAACTTAGGGTAAAGGAGGTTTATGTCAATATAAGCTACTGACACTGGACTGACCTCTAAAACAAACATTGCAGGAAGCATCTCTACATGTACAGACATTTTGCTGGATAGTTATAGAAGTTTTCACTAATGGAATAACATCACCACTCAGACAATAGGTTATTGACAATCATTTTGTGAAAACAGGATCAGTGTGTTTGGCTGGAAATGCAAACATCATTTTGAAATATATCAAGTATTTTTAGTTATGAACTCAGGAAGTGAGGACAAATTCAATTTACGGTATCTGTAGTATAAAAATTGTAAGATATTACTAGTATGGTTATTAATAAATCTCCATTCATTCAATAACATTAATTGCAATACTTTTAAATGTTGGTAACAGATTTTATCAAACTGAAAATGGCTATTTTTTCCCCTCCCCACAGTATTAGGCCTTGAGCTGATGCTGCGTTTTTGTGTCACCTCTTGTCACAGACCTGCATGTCTATCCTTACCCCAGCAAAGTCTATAAGGGCCACATCACACGCATCAATTTACTGAACGATATAATTTAAGCGATCTGCTTTTTTGATCGCTTAAGCGATATCGTTTGTGCGTCGCTGCGTGTAATCAAATGATTTTTCTTTGAAAAATCGTTTGATTGCAGATTTGTGAACATGTTCACAAATCTATCGTTGGATGACCGGTGGACACACAGCATCGCTGTGTGTGACACCAACAGAGCAATGATGAACAAGCTCCCAGCGCCTCACAGCCTATGCTGGGAGCTCGTATCCATGGTAAATATCGGGTTACTAAACGGCGCCTAGTAACCCGATGTTTACCATGGTTACCAGCGTTCTCGCTGGTCCACATCGTTGGTGAGTCTGCCTGTGTGACAGCTCACCAATGATGTGAACGATATTGTTAGCGATCCGCGCGTGCACGTGATCGCTAACAATATCGTTCAGTAAATTGAACCATGTGATGTGGCCCTAAGAATTCTGGTGTTGTGCCCACGATGCTTATTTTTGTTTTGCAGATTGAGGTCAAGACAAAAGAATGAGCTGTCAATTGTTGGCATTTTTTGCTGTTTTGTAGCCCTTCCAGCCATTGACTATACTAACAAAAATGCATGACCACAATCAGCACCAAAAACACATTTGTGGTGCTTTTTCCTGGCACAGGGTGCAGTTTAGAAGCATTTTTGCTGCAGAAAATCTCAGCACCGAAAAGGCAACATCAGCACCTACCATAAGAGTGTTAACAAAATGACACTTAGGATATGTGCGCACATTGAGTATTTGCTGCGGAACATTTGTGAACCAAATCTGAATCTCCTGGTAGAAAAACATGCCAAAAACACAATGCGTTTAAGCATGCGTATTATGGTGCATCATTTTCCCATGATTTGTAACAGTGAAAGAATTATTGGCCATGTTGCTGTGGAGTCGGAGTAGTGGAGTCTGTGTCCATTTTGATGCAGTTGGATTCAGGCAAATTGAGGAGTCGGATGTTTGGCTTACTAACTTCACAGTCCTGCTTGTGGACTCGGGAGTCTATTTTGGTGGGGTTGGTGTCAAGGAAATTGAGGAGTTGGATATTTGGCTTGCTGACTCCACAGCCCTGCTCAAACTAGATATTTTTCCCCTGGTGAGACCATTTCATTTCAGTATATTAAACAGTACCTTTTGTAGGAAAAATTCACCAAATTCTCACCAAATAAAATGCACCGTGTGCACAAACAAGCGTCTTTCTAGCTTTTTTTTGCCATGAATGCATTGCAGTCAATGGGTGAAAAAAGGCAGCAAAAATACCCCAAAAATTGACATGCTGCAGTCTTTTTCTGCACCAAATCTGCAGGGTGCAGGGAATAAATAAGTAACATGTGCGCAATTCATCCTGACTCTCGTGGACTTTAATAGCTTCAGGGTAGGCATGCAGATTTGTGACAAAACTGCACCAAAAAATGCATTTAAAATGCAGCGTGTGCAGTTTTAAGATACATTCAGACAACATTTTGGATCTGTTTTGTGAGGATTTTTTTTCAGCTGCAAAACTGGATTGGCTTTTCAAAAAAACTCATTGAAAATTAATTAGTTTTAAGCCCATAGACAACGGTTTCAATACAAAAAGTGGATCAGAAAAATGCCACATGCTCATTCTTTATTGAGAATCAGTTTTTCACCCAAAAAATGGACCACTGCAAATTGTTGTCTGAATGACAAATCTTGAAAACCTATTGACTTGGCTGGGAATCTCAGAAATTGATTTGTTTCACTGCAAAAACGGATCCTCACAAAACAGATCAAAAACATTGTGTTTGACTGTAGCCTTAGGGTGCGTGCACACGATCAGTGTACGCAGCGTTTTGGATGCAGTGTCTTGCCGCTGCGTCCAAAACGCTGCATAGTACAGAATAAGCATAGTGGATGGGATTTCAAGAAATCCCATCCTCACTATGCATAACCCGACCGCAGCGATCTGACAGCTAGGGTGCGGGTTGCCGCCATTCTATATGGAAATCCATAAGAAAAAGCTTCATCCATTACATGCAGATTTTGTTGTGGATTTGCAGCAGATTTCACCATATGCAACAAAGAAGGTAAAATCCATACTATAAAAGGTGAGAAGCTGCAGATGTAAATCCAGCTCTCTTGATGGTAAGAAAAAACCTGCTTTTTTGGTGCGCTTTTTTTTCGACTTTGCTGGTTTCAGGATAAACATGCAGATTCTCAAAATCTGTGACAAAAAAAAAGCATCAAGCAACACACAGTCGGCATAGGGCCTTAGATTTCTGCACACCACAACTAAGATGTTGTACTATGCCTACGACTCAGAAGAAGTGCCAAGGATACAAGCAGGTAGGAGGTTTGCAGGGCTCCGATTTAGCAGTCATGGACCATTTATTAGTGTGGCGACTGGACAAGGGACTTGCAAATCATTTTGCTCAACTCAACCAATAAAACATAGCAAGTATCAATGGTACGAAGACTGTATAAATACGATGCTTCAGATATTCCTAATAAGATTGAACAAAGTCTGACAAAGCCCCGTGACACGCTTCAATGGTCGAACGAGCCGACCAACGATCCGACTTGATCTAGATCGCTTGAACGTCGTTCTATGGTCGCTAGTGAAATGTCACACGTACAGATATCGTTAACGACGCAACAACGATTCCACGACAAGCGAACGATACTTGCAGTCGTTTAATCGCTTACGTCCTTCAGTTCTGAATAGGCGAAGTCGTTAATGACACCGTTATCAAGGTGTCACACACCAGTGCTGCAGGTTGGATGGACGATCATCATCTGGCTTTTGGTCTGGTTCAAAAACCTCCCATCAACGATCAGCCGACTTATCATTGATCGTTTCTACTTGTCACACGCAACAACCTCGTTGCTCCACTCAAAAAGCCGTGACGTACAAACAATATCGTTAATGATATTGTAGCGTGTAATGGGACGTTAAGGCTGGAAACACAATTGCGAGTGAAAAAACGGTCCGATTGCCGTATCCAAGAGTCATCCGAGTTTTTGATCAGTCTGGCTTTCGTGTGCTGTCCATGCAATCTGGTTTTTGTCTCAGCAGCTATTTACTGTATAATCATTTACAGGAACATTTTTTACAGTTGTATGAGCTACAGAATGATAATGTATCAGTGAAAAATCGCATCCGACTTGGATGGTCCGTGTGCGGTCCGTGATTTTGGACAGACCCACAGACTTGCATTGGCGAGTCTCGCAATGAATCGCACACTGTCGCAGCATGTTGCGACTGCTTTTTCATCCGTGAAGTGGATGAGAAAAAAACGACCGACAGTCGGAAATGTGCTCACGGACATTGAATAACATTGCCCGACTGCAATGCGATTTTTACTTGCATTGCAGTCGTCTGAGTTTCATGCCAGTGTGTCCGTACCATAAGGATATGGACACACTGACATGAACAGGGTGGATAAAAATCTTGATTTTTTAAAAAAATCAAAAAAATCAGATTTTTTTGATTTAAATCAGATTTTTTTTGATTTAAATCATTTGATTTAAATCAGATTTTTTAATCAAGTTGTACACAAGCAAAACTTTGTCTTTTTGCAAATCTAATTGTTTTACACAAATAAAAATATTAAAACAGTTGATTATGAAACCTAATAATTTTTATTTGCACTATTAAACACTCAGAATTGAACTACAGAGAGTAAGTACTTTTTAACAATAGCCTATCTCTAACGTTTGAAGTAAGCAAACATCTTCAGTGAATACATCAGTCCTTTAAGCCTACTGTTTATTTAGGACTTTTAATAGGAAAACCAGTTGTCCTGCTTTAGCAGTTCCTAAGCGGTTTTGGACTGTTGTGTGCACAAAACCAAATGAAGAAAACAATCTCTCTACTCCTGCGGATGAAGCCGATGCAGTCAGTAGCTGAGTAGCTAGATTCATTATCTTTGCTGGAAGAACAAGTGATTGCGACTTCCACCAGTCCAGTGGTTTTAGTTCATTAACGACGTTATCTGCAAACATGTATTTTTGAAATGGTGCAGATTCACACTTCAATTTCAGCACAGTTGCCACAATGTCATGGTTAGTATTGGCGAGCCACTCCATTGCAGAGTTGATTTCCGCCTCAGATAATTTTTTCCCTCTGTAGATGGGATGCAAGATATTGGCTAAATAGTGTTCTTCTTTTAATGCTTGGTCCTTGCGGTGCTGTATTGCAACCTTTACATTGTTTGAGAGGTTCAAGAGATCTAGAGAACCTTCTAAATCTTTCCAAACTTCTGTGGCATCAGCTATGGTTGCAGTATCTTTCTGCATTTTATCCAACGCAATCGATATTGGCTTTAACCTTTCCAAAAGGTCCTCGGCATTTCTCTTCACACCAAGATTTAATACTTTGCTTCGTATATTAGCATCAATTTTATCCCGATGTGTTTCGCAAATGGACAGTAATTTTGACCAGTTGTTAATAAACAGTTCCAAGCAGTCAGCCAAGGTATTCCATCTAACATCTTGTGGTAGAACCAACTTCAGTCCTCCCATTTCCTTGTAGGTTGCATATGCAAAATGATTATTGCGGAAATATTTAACAATTTCTACATGTTCCTTGACACCCAAAATATGCAGGTCTTTTGCCAAAAGATGCAACAAATGGGCAGAACAACCGTATGTAATGACATTTGTGTCATCCTGTGCCAGTTCCGCTCGCATTTTTGCCACATTGCTTGCGTTATCAGTAACTAAGCTCCTTACTTTACATCCAAACTGTTCTTGGCATTGGTGAATTGAGTTCTTAGCAATTTCAAGTAAATATTCAGCAGTATGTGAATTTCCAGATGTGTCGATTGTGTCTGTAAGGTAAGTTTCACCATCTTCTGTTGTGACACAAGTGCAAATTATGGGGTCGTTGTGGATGTTGCTCCAACCATCCAAGCTCATGTTAACAACCTTGTCTTTCAAATATTTTGTACAAGCCGCTCTTTCTATGTCGTATACAGCTTGAAGATGTTTTCCTGAGATATCAAATCTACTTGGTGGTTTGTAGCCTGGTCTAATTCCTTCGATCATTTGTACAAACAATGAGTGCTCAACTAGTCGGAAAGAAGAATTGGTTGCAAATATGAATTTAGCAATTAATTCATCAAAATGTTCTTTCTGGCTCGTCGTAGTCTTTAAGATGAATTTTTCTACACTTTCTTGCACGCAAAGTTTTTTTTTGGGCTGCTTTGTTGAAGTTGTACCCAGATATTGATTGTCACGTGCAGCACAAGCCATATTTGACCCTGAAAGCACAGAAATTAAAAATATAAATCGACTGCGTATTTGAAGAAATATAACGAAAATATTGAAACAAACTTTTTGAACAATGTAATGGTCCTCGTCCTATAAGGGCTGTCTCAAAAGTTATGCTACTCAAGTTTTCCGGTGAGGTTGCTGTAATACTGGTAACTAATATCAGAGCCTCAGCAACTGAAAAAAATTATGTCACAAAAGTTTTAAAAATGTTTTTTTTTTTTAAATGGTCAATTTGGCAGACTTCAAAAGTGAATTGCAGCCTACAATAAAAAAAAAATAAGCGTATACACACTTTATTTTACTTAAAGGACATGTGCACCTTTATTTTTTAAGGTGCAGCCAGTCACAGTGTGCACATGTCCTCCCCCCGCAGCTCACTTACCTCCGATGTCAGCGCTGCAGGGATCCGTGGCTTCGAGCGTCCGCGAGCGCGCCTCCATTCATTTCAATGGAGCGTGCGGCCCGCTGACGTCACGCCGCTGGATCACTGCGAGTAGGCCGCAACCGGAGGACGGGAGGCGGACGGTCAAAACGAAGCCACGGATCTCAGCGCTGCGGGGATCGGAGGTAAGAGCGCTGCGGGGTGGGGACATGTGCACCTTAAAAAAATAAAGGTGCACATGTCCTTTAGCGTTAATTTTCTGTGAAATATTGCCTTAACATAAATTTAAATTCTATACTCCAGAACTACCAGTGCTAGAAATTTTTCTTTTCATAGACTTTAACCATCCCAGTAAAATGTCTGTTAAAAAAATAGGTTGTAAATTAATTGCCAGACTTACCACTAGTACTAGGCTCCTGGTGCATAAGAAGCTGTGGGGGTTCATTGACATTAGTTGTATCACTATCAACATCTTCATTTCCCTTCTGGTTGCAGTTTTCATAATGTGATTTCAAACGGCAAACAAGTCCTTGGATATCCTTTTGACAGTATTTGCACTTTGCTCTTGCACCTTTCTTTCCAAGATCTGCTGCTGGCATCTCAACAAAATGAACCCAAATAGGGTCTCTCTTACGACCTGCTGCCATGGCTCACACAGATCACTTATGAAGTTTGATTGTTACTACAGCCTGAGCCAAGCACTGCTGATGTTACTACAGCCTGAGCCAAGTACTGCTGACTATCCAACAAGTTTGGGCATGTCAACTGAATGCAGGGAAAAAGAAACTAAACCAAAACTGAAACCAAGCTAGAAGTGTGGAATTAAAGGGGCAGTATGAACAAAATGTGGAGGCTATTAATAGTTTATACAATTAAGACATGCTGCTTTTAAACACCTACCTATTGCCATATAGTAAAACAAAAAAGATTTTTACTTACTTTGGGGTCCCCCCCTCACCCTGGCGTTAGATCGTTGCCCCTAGTTTCGTCCGTGTAACTATGGGCGCACATGCACACTGCTCTCACTTCTCATTTTAATCGTGATTTATATTAAAAAAAAACCTTTTGATTTAAATCAGTGATTTAAATCATGATTAAAATCATGATTTAAATCGATCCGATTTAAATAGAAAAAAAACCTTTTGATTTAAATCGTGATTTAAATCATGATTTAAATCGGCGTGATTTAAATCAATCCACCCTGGACATGAATGCGTGATTTTCTCACATTGCATTTGGACCAATGTTATTCCATGTCCGAGAGCACATTGGCGAGTGTCGGATGCTTTTTTCTCATCCGGATAACAGACAAGAAACAAATCGCAACATGCTGCGACAGTATGCGATTCACATGCGATGAAAGTCTATGGGTCCAACAAAATCACCGCAGGACACTGACAGCACAAGGACCACCCGAAAGGCATCTGTTTTTTTCACTGATACATCATTTTGTAGCTCAGACAACTGTAAAATGTTCCTGTAAATGATTTTACAGTAAATAGCTGCTGAGAAAAAAAAAAACACTGCACACGGATCAAAAAATGGATGTCACCCGTCCAACCCTCCTGGATGAGAATCGGACTGTTTTTTTTCACGCCAGTGTGTTTGCACCCTAACGGCTGGGACACAGTGGCGTGAAACTCGGACGACTGCAATGCAAGTAAAAAAATGGCATTGCAGTCTGACCAATGTTAGTCAATGCCTGAGAACACATTTCCGAGTGTTGGAAGTTTTTTTTCTCGACCGGTCCACAGATGACGAGTCAGTCGCAACATGCTGCGAGTGTATGCGATTCACGGCCGAGACTCATCAATGCAAGTTTATGGGTCCGACAAAAAAGACGTACACACTCAGACAGCACATGGACCATCCGAGTCGGATGCGATTTTTATCATTCTGTAGCTCAGACAACTGTAAAAAATGTTCCTGTAAATGCTAATACAGTAAATAGCTGCTGGGAAAAAAAAGAGATTGCACTCGGACAACACAAGGAAGCCACACTGACCAAAAGTCGGATGACACTCGTCCGATTCTCAGATCTGTCAATCGGACTGTTTTTGCACTCCAAGCTGGAAACAGACTATCCGACTCACATGCGAGTCTCTCGGACGAAACTTGGATCAGTCACCCTGAACAGCCTCCCCATCTCTGGACGGGAGTGTCAGCTGCTTGTTTTTGTGCAGCATCACACTCCCATCCTGACAGGGGAAGGCTCTTAAGGGTGACTAATCCGAGTCTCCTCCGAGAGACTCGCATGTGAGTCAGATAGTGTGTTTCCAGGCTAAGGGTATGTGCAGATGCTGAGTATTCAGAGCAGAAATTTTCTGCAGCATAAACGTTGCTAAATTTCACCCTGTGCTAGAAATATGCATCAAATGCGCAATGTGTACTTGGTGTGTTTTTGGTCATGCATTTCTTCAATATTGTCAATGGCAGGGAGGGCAGAAAAACAATGCACCAAGAATTGACATGCTCATTTTTCTCTCTTTAAAAAAACGCTGCAAATCTGCAAGGAAAAAAAAAAAAGCATCACTGGCACAGCACTTCAGAATTCTCATAGACTTTGCTGGGCGAAGGTTATACAAGCGTTTTGGTGACAAAAGGTGAAAAGAGCAGCAAAAAAGCACCAAATACGCACCATCTGAACATAGACTATAATGCTTATATATAGATAAAGCTAAACCCACATGTCTAGTAGTCATCTGTTAGAACAGATCTAGCAGCAATCTGCTGGCAAAAACGTTTTGCATGCAACTTTTTTTGTCGGCTAAAAATATAGGATTTCAAATGGATCCGTATTTTTAACATTGAAGTATATGGAAAACGGATCTGTTAAATAGCCATCTGGTTTTGTTCCATTTGAAAAGTATCCATTACTTTGGATAAATTTCAAGTGAAGAAAAAATTTCAAGTGGAAGAAAAACGGATGGTTATTTAACAGAAAAACTGATCAGTTTAAATCAGTTTTTCTATTTTAGCCAGACAAAGTTAATGTCTGCACAACTTTTTTGTCACTGGTTTGCTCCTGGATCCGTTCTAACGATGATTACTAGACATAATTATTACCAATGAATTGTAAAGCGCTGCAGAATATATTGGTGCTATATAAACATTATTATTATTACATGTGAACACAGCCTAAGATAAGGCTTGTCTCATTAAGGCCACGTGCAGGCGTTGCATATTTGGCGAATTTTTTACTTCAGCATTTTTTAAGGCAAAACAAGGTGTGGAACAATCACAGGAAAAGTATAATAGAAACATGTCACCATTTATGTATTTTATACCCATCGCTGGCTTTGGCTTACAAATACTGAGGTAAAAATCTCACCAAACACGGAGGTAAAAACGCTCCCCAAATACTGAGGTAAAAATCTCACCATACACTGAGGTAAAAACTCACCAAATACTGAGGTAAAAAACGCTCCCAAATACTGAGGTAAAAATCTCACCTACATGAGAAATATCACCAAACACTGAGGTAAAAAAAACTCACCAAATACTGAAGTAAATACCAAAGACTAGGATAAAAAAAAACTCACCAAATACTGAAGTAAAATACCAAAGACTAGATAAAAAAAAATCACAAATACTCAACATACGCATGTGGCCTAATGCAACTTTTAGCGCAGTTATTCTGAGTCAGAAGTGAAACAGACACACACATAATATATATATCTATATATCTCTAAACCAGTGGACCTCCAGCCATTGTGATGCACACGTAGCATAATTCGGGGTATATTCACGCAGTGCTTTTGAGCACTTGCGTAAATGCAGTCATTTAAAGAGCTGGATAGGCCTTCCATCAAAAGCTAGGGCTTTTGCTGAAAGGCATGCAGACGCCGCATTTTTTCATGTACTTTTGCGCGCGCGCCTTAACTGCAGAAGTGTGCACGCAAAAAGAGTTGCCTTGGCAATTGTTTGCGCTTTTTTTCAGCATGCTTTTCCCATGGGCTACATGTTAAAGTTGCCTGAGGAACAGTGTGGGGGAAAAGTGTGGCGTTTTTTTTGCGCAAAGAAATGCGCAAAAAAGCGCCACTGCAAAATACGCGGCCAAATATGCTGCGTGTGAAGGTAGCCTTAGCTTGCATTGTATTGACACTTGAACCCCCAGGTCTGATAATTTAGAGTTTTCATTCACAGCCATATACAGAACAAGAGAAAAATTACCAAAATACTTTTTTTTTTTCTGTCGTTCTTAACAAAAATATTTTTTTGTCATTTTTAATTTCAAAATGAGTAGAAATCAACATATTTAATAACAAATCATTATGTATTTAGATTCGAGGGAATGCTGCTTCGTACCGAAACCTGTGATAGTGAGCAAGGTTTACCAAAGCTACGTCCCTCTACATGTTTGACAACCATGTAAAAACATTTGCTAGCTGTCGAATCTGTACCATGAAAACATTTGTATATCAACTAATTATTTCCAGCCAACTGGTATCATCTAGGTGTGCCGGACTGTCTGTATTTTACAAACTCAAATAAACCATAGAAAAAGGATAAAATGTTGTAAGAGCTGAGAAATTATTAAAGTATTAGAAAAATCAATCGCCCTTCAATAATCCAGTTGTGTCATACCGACAAACTACAGCAGCAACACAGTGATCTGTGGGAAGGTGTTGATGAACCAGCAGATGCACACATATACTAAGATGATCTGAAAAGTTCTTTGGTTGGCTTATATGCAAACTAATACAAACTCCATGTTCGGCAGCATATAAAAAAATAATACAAATACTGTATATAATATCCTGGAAGAGCCAAAAACAAAACAATGCAGTCTAAATATCTCCATTTCTCACAAGGCACAGTCAAGTCAATGAAAATGTTTGAGAAACGAAGCATAAGGGTCATTAATTCCATGAAATCCTTTCTGTGATTCTCCAATTTTAACCTTATGTTTTAAATAGAAATATATAATTTACAAAAAATTCTATTTACAGTCTTAATTACAACTCCAGAAAGATGTGCCTGAAAGTAGGGTATGGAGATCTACATACACAGCATGGAGTAACAAGAAATTGGAGAAAAGTCTGGAGACACAGTCCATGTTGGTTCCAGGCCCCATAATGAGCACTTTAGTCCTCACACGGTTGTTTCTCCGTGTTTGCTGTTGGCAAGTCTGGTGTAAAACTTTCTCCATGAATGAAGAGTTTTGCCTGACCAGATCCAAAACCCAGAAGTGATGCCAACAATGAGGGTCATGAGATACTTTATCATATAGACTGTGAAGTCTGGAGTCATGCGCGGGGTGTACTGCAATGGGCAAGGGATGGCAAGGCTCTTGCAATTCTGGCTCACCCAGCTACGCTCCCAGTGCTCCCTGAAGGCTTGCTCATAGAAGTAGCATGCGATGACAATTGTGGCAGGTACTGTATAAAGAACGCTGAAGACCCCAATCCGCACCATCAGACGCTCCAACTTCTCCGTCTTCGTGCCATCGTGTTTCATGATTGTCCTGATTCTGAACAGAGATACAAAACCAGCAAGCAGAAATGAGGTTCCAATGAAGAGGTAGACAAATAGGGGAGCCAGCACAAATCCCCTTAGGGGATCAATGCTATTTAGTCCCACAAAGCAAACTCCACTGAGAAGGTCTCCATCAATCTGCCCCATGGCTAAAATGGTGATGGTCTTTACAGCTGGTACTGCCCATGCAGCCAGATGGAAGTACTGGGAATTGGCCTCTATTGCTTCATGTCCCCATTTCATGCCAGCAGCCAAGAACCATGTTAAAGAAAGGATGACCCACCAGATAGAGCTAGCCATGCTGAAGAAGTAAAGCATCATGAAGAGTATTGTGCACCCTTCCTTCTTGGTACCTTGTACAACAGTTTTATAGACATCCTCCGAAAAGCCCTCATTGCAGACCACCTTATCTCCAAGCACAAAGCCTGCAATGTAAGCTACGGACACCATGGTGTAGCATCCAGACAAGAATATAATAGGCCTTTCCGGATACCGAAATCGTTGCATATCAACCAGGTAAGTGGTCACGGTGAAAAACGTTGATGCGCAGCAAAGTACGGACCAAATAAGAATCCATACCCTAGCAAAGCGGATCTCTTCTTGACTGAAAAACATGAAGCCATCATTTTTAGATGGTTCACATGGAGCAGCACAGTCCTTCTCTCCTAAAAATCTGTAGTTGAGATAGGATGGTACCTTCAGCACCCGGGGGCAATGGAAGGGATGGTCAGGTGTGGCATAGATTGCTGGCCCAACAGTCCCATGAAGTGGTGGGCTAGTGGTCAACAATGCTGGAGCTCCATCTTCCGAGTGGTTTTGACCAACGCAGATCTGCTCAGCGCCATGGCGCGGAAAGTTTTCACACCTTAGCCTCTCTGGCCATTGGAAGCCAAACTTGTTCATGAGGGCTTCACAACCTTGCCTTGCACGTTCACAAATCGAGCGGCAGGGCGGGATGGCCTGCTCCAACACGGTGCACACCGGGGCGTACATGGAGCACAGGAAGAAGCGCAGTTCTGAAGAACACTGGACCTTTACTAAGGGGTAGAACTGATGGACCTCCAGCCCAGCATCCTCCTGATTAGTGTGCCCCAGAAGGTTAGGCATGATTGTCTGATTGTAGGCAATGTCTGTGCACAGGGGAATGGAGATGGGCTGGCAGAAGCCATGCTCTGGCACTGAGATACCCTTTTCACCATGGAGCTGTGCATTGGCCAGTAAACACAAGGCAAGCAATGGGTAGAGGATTTGGAGAAGGGTGGCTGTGGGCGCACCCTGCATGGTCAGTGATGGGGGAGACAGAACTTGTCACCTGTGTAGAGTCAGAGGAGCAGAAGTCACACGTGTCCTCCAGTCCTGGCTGGGACAGATCTGCAGACAGAGTTGTGCTTCTTCTCCCAGGATCTTGTGTCTCCTCCTGCTGGATCACTGTACTCCGGGCTCCGGATCTCCTGCAGGGCTGCTCTATGCTCCAGTCTGGCCGATCTCTACCCTGTGCTCCGGTCCACAGATCTCTGCTCTCCCCCGGTTCTGATTCGGATCACTTTCCCTTTGTGCTCTGCTTCCCAGTCACTTCTCAACAATCAGTTTCAAGGCGCCCTCTGTCCCGGGACCGGATCCTTCTCTCCAAACCAAAACTCAGGGGCTGCCTTGAAACCGCCCCTCTCCCCCCTCCCAAAGTCCCAAAACCCTTCCTCAAAAATCCCCCTTCACCAATCAGACTGCTGCTGGGTCCGGAGAGGGGGGAGAGGTGCACCCCTGGATAATCAGGAGCATGTCTATATAGGATCAGGGAACTTCGGCTCCTTCCCCCATCCCATAAAGCGCGAGTCACCGAGGATCCGATTACCCGTCCTACAATCAGCGGCTCCATCCCATAAAACACGTTCAATCAAAGCAATCTCACTTAAATACACATTATGGGGCGGCCAGACTGCTCCACAATCCTAATCCAGCACCCTGCTCCACAATCCTAATCCAGCACCCTGCCTGCTCCACAATCCTAATCCAACAGCCTGCTCCACAATCCTAATCCAACAGCCTGCTCCACAATCCTAATCCAGCACCCTGCCTGCTCCACAATCCTAATCCAACAGCCTGCTCCACAATCCTAATCCAACAGCCTGCTCCACAATCCTAATCCAGCACCCTGCCTGCTCCACAATCCTAATCCAACAGCCTGCTTCACAATCCTAATCCAGCACCCTGCCTGCTCCACAATCCTAATCCAACAGCCTGCTCCACAATCCTAATCCAACAGCCTGCTCCACAATCCTAATCCAGCACCCTGCCTGCTCCACAATCCTAATCCAACAGCCTGCTCCACAATCCTAATCCAGCACCCTGCCTGCTCCACAATCCTAATCCAACAGCCTGCTCCACAATCCTAATCCAACAGCCTGCTCCACAATCCTAATCCAACACCCTGCCTGCTCCACAATCCTAATCCAGCACCCTGCCTGCTCCACAATCCTAATCCAACAGCTTGCTCCACAATCCTAATCCAGCACCCTGCCTGCTCCACAATCCTAATCCAACACCCTGCCTGCTCCACAATCCTAATCCAACAGCCTGCTCCACAATCCTAATCCAGCACAATGCCTGCTCCACACTCCTAATCCAGCACAATGCCTGCTCCACAATCCTAATCCAACTGCCTGCTCCGCAATCCTAATCCAACACCCTGCCTGCTCCACAACCCTAATCCAACACCCTGTTTGCTCCACAATCCTAATCCAGCACCCTGCCTGCTCCACAGTCCTAATGCAGCACGCTGCCTGCTCCACAATCCTAATCCAGCACCCTGCCTGCTCCACAATCCTAATCCAGCACCCTGCCTGCTCCACAATCCTAATCCAGCACCCTGCCTACTCCACACTCCTAATGCAGCACCCTGCTTGATCCATACTCGTAATCCAGCACCCTGCCCGCTCCATAGTCCTAATCCAGCACCCTGTCTACTCCATAGTCCTAATCCAGCACCCTGCCTGCTCCATATTCCTAATCCAGCACCCTGCCTACTCCATAGTCTTAATCCAGCACCCTGCCTACTCCATAGTTCTAATCCAGCACCCTGCCTGCTCCATAGTCCTAATCCAGCATGCTGCCTGCTCCACAATTCTAATCCAGCACCATGCCTGCTCAACAATCCTAATCCAGTGCCCTGCCTGCTCCACACTCCTAATCCAGATACATGCCAACTCCACCACGATAATCCAGCACACTGTCTGCTCCACAGTCCTAATCCAGCCCCCTGCCTGCTCCACGATCCTAATCCAGTGCCCTTCCTGCTCCATGTGGTTGTGGAACCCCGCATGGTCAGGCGTCACAGAGGGGTATTGCACCCGTAAAAGAGGTGTAATTTCCCCAGCTGCAAGTGGACCCTAGGTCGGTGGGTGGGACCCATTCCCAGCACTCCCACATTAGTTGAGCGGTGGGAAGTTGCCCAGGAGGGGATATATTCAACTTTAGGGGAACAAGGAAGTCAGTCAGGCAGTGAGCCTGAATCAGACAAGGAGCGTCTGAGGAGAGAGGAATTAAGAAGGAAGTCTTTTGGCTAAGTGGAACGAGGCAGAAGGTCAACCCGAGACGGTTTCAAGCCGAACCGGAGGGAAGAAGAAGGGGCCTTGAGGAGGTCCTGAAAGAGGGCACCCAACGCGAGAAGTCCGGGCCTTAGAGAGCAAGGGAGGTCCCCAGAGTGGAGCGACCATACTCCAGAGGATACTCCAGTCCACCACGGGAACGCCAGGCCCGAGGATCCGGCCAGAGTTCATCTTTGCAGTTGGCAACTGGCTGCTGTGGCTTGTTTATCAGCTGCAGCACCCTGCCAGATGGTGCGGTCTGCCTGCTTCCTCACCACGAGGGAGAGGACCCCCGGTACTACCTACACGGAGCTATTGGGTATAGGCCCATCCTAGGCGGGGAAGAAAGGATATGGGTTTGTCAGCGAAGGTACACCACGGGTTCCACCATACCACCTGGGATCCACTTGCAGCCACCCGTAGAGCTACCTGTCATTATAACATCTTGGTGAACTGTGAACTTCTTTGATGCTGCTACGAGTTGACAGTAAAGTACCCGGGAGAAAGTGACTTTGCCTCTACGTTTGTTTTCCTAAATCAACCTGTTCCCTTGCGGGAACGCTGCCCTGGAGGAACGGCCCACCTGTAGGGGGGTTTGCCAACTCAGGTGCAATCCCATTCACCTCCGGCGGACTGTGGCGGCGCTGATGACCCATCACCAGGTACTACAGGTGGCTTCACATGACAAAAACTCTTATTCCCTGTAAATATACCCTTTTTGAAGTGTCACCCAGGCCACGGGATCAGGCGCTGCCACTCGTGACATCCCTAATACAGCCCATTGAGCCTGGTACCCGAGTACCGCAGGCCCTGGGGCTCGACATGGTGCCCTGCCATTACAAGTAACCACAGACCTACCTAAAACATGGATGGATTTCAACAATGGGTACCCCATACACATACAACACCTTCCACCCCAGACCTGTAGGGGGAGCCCCACTTGCTGCCTTTACGCAAGATCCCCTATAAATACCGATGCTGGGGGCGGAGTTAGTCAGAGTGTGCCGTAGCTAGGAGAACTGTGAAGACGTCCTGGTGTGTCGGAGCCACGCTAGGCCCCTACCAGTTGACAAATGAGCAGTTAGGAGCCTAGCCAGTGCAGGGGCCTAAGGGCCGCTTTACACACACCAACTTCTGTGTCCAACTTCTGAACAGATCTCTGGTTGCAGTGAAATCATGGACACATTGTTCCATTTGTACACAGCCACAAAATGGAACAACGTGTCTATGATTTCACTGCAACCAGAGATCTGTTCAGAAGTTGGTGTGGGTAAAGCGGCCCTAATGGGCCCTTTACACGCCGCTACTGGAGGATGGATACAACCAGCTACAGGCTACAAATGTAGCTTGTAGCGGCAAAATACCCCGTAGTAGCGGCGTGTAAAGACGGTAGGAGGCACCCGGCAACAGATACATCTGTTTCCGAGCACTGCCCGGAAACAGGTGGCTACACAGGCGATTGTAGCGAGCTGTATCGGCGTGTAAAGAAGCAACAGAAGGGATGTGTCGACACCATGCTATGTACCTGGTATGTAGCTGGGGCGTGACACAGGCTCCGGGATACCGCCCCCCTTCAGCGATCATTGGTGGAAGCTCCTGCGTTACGATTGGTAGTCGCTGCATAGGGAGGCATATTTAAGGAGCTGACCAGTCACACTACACAATTGCTCGAGCGTCATGTATTAAACAGCCTCCTGCGATGCCTGGCCAATCATGATGTTATTGCTTTCTCCTATTAGCGTACGGACGTCTCGTAATCCACAATTGTGGCACGCCTATGTGCTGCCCCTGCTGCACCAGGTCCGCCCATATTAGCTGGTTGTAGCGGTGTGTAAATGAGGTAAGATGAGCTACAGAAGGTGACTTGAGGCACCTGGTGGTGTATCCAGAGATAGATATCACGTAGCGTAGCGTAGCTTGTGGCGGCGTGTAAAGATGGTGCGTTTACCGTTTGTAACCGTTTGTGCGTGCTCGTGCACGTGAAGTAGCTGGTTGTATCCATCCTCCAGTAGCGGCGTGTAAAGGTACCCTAAGGGCCCCTTTACACGCGGCTACATTTCTTGGGTGGCTACAGGTAACTTACTGGTTGCAGTGAAATCATGGAGAGATTATTCCATTTGTACACAGCAACAAGATAGAACCTTGTCTCCATGATTTCACTGCAACCAGTAAGTTACCTGGTGACAAGCTACAAATGTAGCCGTGTGTAAAGGTACCCTAAGAGTGAGGTCGAAGGCAAGGCGTAAAGTAACAGAGAAACAGCAGACTAGGGGCAGAGGAGCCATATCAGTTCACCTCAGAAAGCCACCTGGACACCGGAGTCCAAGTCTGCAGGAGAGCATTGCAGGCCATGTCACATGCTTCAATTTCGTTCACAAGTCACGTGTTTGGTGACGCACAAATGATGCAGGTAGTGGGTAACACCGCAATGTCACCAGCCAAATTGAACGATCGTTTAATAGATCGTTCAACCCAGATTTGTGAACATGTTCTCAAATCTGGCGATGAACGATCCTTAAACCTGCAGGATCGTGTTGTGTGACATTGCGATGAACGATCTCCCAGCGGGACAGCCTTTGCTGGGAGATGGTAACCAAGGTACACATCGGGTTACTAAGCGCCGTCCAGCGCTTAGTAACCCGATGTGTACCTTGGTTACCAGCGTTCTCGTTGGTCCTGTGTGACAGCTCACCAGCGATCTGAACGATCGCTGGTGCATGAGATCACGAGCAATCGCTCATGCATGAGATCGCTAACAACATCGTTCACGATATTGAAGCGTGTGACATGGCCTTTAGCCCAGTTCAATAACAGTTCACCGAGGAGACTCCAGTCTCCCGGGCATCTGTGTAGCAACCAAGAAGGGAGCCAGGCACCACAGGAGAGGATATAGCGGTAGTCCACACAAAGGTTCCCCACTACAACACACAGGTGACAGAAGAGCAGAGGAGGCCAGACCAAGTTATAGACAGGTCAGGGGCTTCACCAAAGGAAAAGAGACGAGGAGGCCTTATCCATCACTCATTGTGGAGATCCAGAAGTGTGTCCCGATCACCAGAGAGTACCCTGGACATTATTTACAATTCCAGTAAAGGAACAGAAACAATTTACGGTGTGTGCGTCGGTTCCTCAGTCCCTCACCCTGTCCGCTAAAGAGACTACCAATGCCCTGCATCAATCCCTGTCACTTTACCACAGGTCCGAGGACTCTGCTTCCCCTGTGGGGAGCTATACCACCCAGCTGCCCATCCACCATCCTCGGAGGCCCACAGAAGCGCTGGTGCATTCACCAGAAACCACAGGTGGCGTCATGAGAATTCTTTATTATTTTTGTCCCTTTTTTAACGAATTCCCCAGGGCTACGGGCCAGGGCACCAGCCACCGCGACAGCATCCCCCAAAGTACAGGCCCTGGCACTGAGTGCCCCATTCAACCCTGGGTGCGTCACTCCACAGTCCTAATCCTGAACCCTGTCTGCTCCACAGTCCTAATCCTGCACCCTGCCTGCTCCACAATCCTAATCCATAACCATGCCTGCTCCACAACCCTAATCCAGCTCTCTACCTGGTCCATAGTCCTAATCCAACACCATGCCTTCTCCACAGTCCTATCCAGCACCCTTCCTGCTCTAGAGTCCTAATCCAGCACCGTGCCTGCTTCACATCCCCTAATCCAGCATCCTGCCTGCTCCACAGTCCTAATTCATAACTGTGTCTGCTCCACAGTCATAATCCAGAACTCTGTCTGCTCCACAATGCTAATCCAGTGCCCTGCCTGTTCCATAGTTTTACTTCAGCACCCTACCGCTCACTGCCTAATCACACCCCCTGCTCACTCTCCTAATCCACACCCTGCTGCTCCCCACCTTATCCGACTCTGTCTGCTCCACAATCAATCACACCTGTCTGCTCACACTATCCAGCACTCTGTCTGCTCCACAGTCATCCAGACCCTGCCTGCTCACTCCAATTCAACGTTCGCTACATCATATCAACTCGTCGTCCACAATGCAATCCAGTGCCCTGCCTGTTCCTAGTTCTCACACACGCTCCACTGTCTAATCCATCACTGCTGCTCAACTCTCCTATCAGCACCTGCTGCTCCACAGCCTTAATCCAGCACTCTGTCTGCTCCACATTCTAATCCAGCACCCTGTCTGCTCCACAGCCTTATCCAGCACTCTGTTGCTCAATCTAATCCAGCACCCTGCCTGCTCCACACTTCTAATCCAGCTCACTAACTGCTCCACAATCCTAATCATGTGCTGTTACTAGGATAATAGCGATTAAATCCCTGATCACTAATCTCATCCCATTTCACACTCTGTTCATAAGCAGCTCTCTTGGCTCTATAGATCATGCAGGTGTGTGCTGTGTGAGTATGAACTTCGGCTCCTCAGTGATATCTGTGTGTACTTATTCCATGTTAAGGTCAAATCTTGCCTCTGATGTTACCAACATTCCTATAGTTTTGGTTTAGGGATTTGAGGAACGTACACAGATATGCCTCGCCGCCAAAGTGCTTTGCAGTAAGAAAATTCCTCCTCTGTCCTTACTGGCATTTTTGTTTGCATTCTTCTTTCCACCAAGGGCCATGTTCCCACATAAATTGTAAATGCTGTGATTTGTTTTTCCACTGTAGGTTTTTTTTTTGTTCATAAACTCTGCATTTAACTCTACAAAGTGGATGTGATTCAGTGAAACCTCATTCCTACTGTACGTTTAAAAACGTTATTGAACTGTGCAGTTTTAGGGGCATTTTTTCAATGGGAAACCTGAAAAAGCACATGTGAAAAAATAATAAACATTGTATTTTAAGTACAGAATCAAAGCTTTTGTTTAAAAAAAAAAAGAAGGCAACTCATCAATTAAAGGTTGAAATCATAATACTCACAGAATATTGTTAGTGTAGTGTCGGTGACACGCCCCCCCAGGCCCATGGGGTACTCGGAATCGGGCTACAGTACTGCTGGGGAGTCACGAGGGGTCTAGACCCGGCTCTGTGACCCTGGCGGTGTCAATAGTAGTTTGGGGGAGTTATGGTATTGGGGATTGTTATCGTGACACCACCTACGATGCTCGGCCATGGATGGCCAGGGCTGCAGTCCAGACCACCGGGGCAGATAATGATGCAGCCGGGTGCTGTCATTCTCTGTAGGTGGAGCGGTACCCTAAGGCAGCTGTGAAAGTCAATGTGTGCATGGTGGTGAAGTTGTAGTGCAGGGCAGAGGACGGCAGAATGATTCACGGACACAGCTGGTGCAGTTTCACTCGTTTACTCACAGTTCTTTAGCAGCCACATCCAGTCGGGTGCTGTGTCCTAAGAACAAGGGATCCAGTCACTCCCAGGTAGATTCAAAAACACTTAGGGTACCGTCACACCTGTCGACGTTGATTTTATAGGCGAGGACGACGCATTTGAGTGGCCTCCCGGTTTCACAGCAGCGCTGTGAAACCAGTCGACCACTCTGGGGAGATGTGTACACATCACCCCATGTAACACGCCGACCAGTGATCTCACAGACGATGGGAGCCATAGGCTCCCATGTTACGGCATCGCCGCTGGGGTTTTTAGACACCCCAGCGGCGCCGCCGCCTGTGAGATCGCCGGTGCATCGCCGGAGGTGTCTCCGTATGTAAACATGCGATGGCGACGCTGGCAGGGCGCCAAAAATGTGTGCGCTCCCGCCCGTCGCCGCCGACATCTCCTGCGACATTACCTGGTGTGACGTGGCCCTTAGATGGCACCCCGTTCTGTGTACCTTTTCCAGGTCGTCTCACTTGTGCTGGCTCTCTCCCTCCTGCCCTGCACCTCACGCTCAGTGTCCTGCGCTAGTGACCACGGACCCTACTGAGCGACGTTCTCCCTGTCCACTTTGGCCCTATAAAGCCACCTTTGCAGCGAATGACGTGGATTTGGCTGCTGCTCCTTGAGATGCAACAGCCTCCGGATGGCTAGCTGAGGCCTCAAGTCTTCTCTACTAGTCTGTGCCTGGTGACCCCCTGCGGCCCTGGTCCCTCCACTTGCCTGCGACCGGCAATGGATGCGAGCCCCACCAGTGGATTCCTCACTTCCCGTGCCTCTGGGACCCCTTCCTTCTCAGGAGCTCCTGCCTGGCTCCCTCCCCAGGACGAGCTCCTCCGGCTCCAGTCCCTTGGTTTCAGTCTGACCCACCCCAGGGCCGTGGTGCACTCGGTTCCGGGTGTTGATTCACAGGGAGGTCACAGGGGCCTGTGCCCGATCCCGTGGCCCTGGTGGTCGCTAAAAGTCCATAAAAACAATAAAAATAAAAGTAGTTTGTGACACTACTTACAGCTCCGATATAACACAAAGATCAAGATTACTCCCAATCTTAAGGAAAGATTCCACAATCCAGATAATTATTAAATTATCCTTTATTATTTCATTATATTAAAAAATACATTAAAATTCAGAACATTCCCTCTGGGGGAACACATCAGAGACTGAGCGTATATTTTACAATACCATAGTATAAATTAACACCATTGCCACAGTACAAGTATATGTATATAACAAACATTACATCCACATCCATTATCCACCATCCTTCTAATGCACAATGGTAGTCCTATCAGAAATGTGGTATTAGGACCAAACACACTATTAGTCACTATTATCACCGGGATCTCATACAATTTCCCAAGTTCCAAGTGCCTTATTACCTCAACTATCCATGTACATCAGTTTCAGGTTATTTAAGATGTTTCTATCTCTTACTACAAGGCAAGGTTCATACCTGTTTGTAAGGCGGCCGTCACACGTCTCGACATCTTGAACGATATTGTAAGCGATCACGTGCACGCGCAATCGCTAACAATATCGTTCACATCGCTGGTGAGATGTCACACAGACAGACTCACCAGCGATGTGGGCCAGCGAGATCGCTGGTAACTATGGTACACATCGGGTTACTAGGCGCCGCGCGGCGCTTAGTAACCCGACGTTTACCATAGATACCATCTCCCAGCATAGGCTCTGCCGCTGGGAGATCGTTCATCGTGGTGTCACACACCACAATGAAGCAGATTGTTACATCGTTCATCGCTAGATATGAGCTTCTGCTCTCATATTTGCGATGTCACGATCAAGCGATTTTACATTGTAAAATCGCTTGATCGCACGTAACGATGCACAAACGATATCGCTTGAGCGATCAAAAAGCAGATCACTTAAACGATATCGTTCAAGATATTGCAGAGTGTGACGGCCGCCTAAGTACGATCAGCGTCTGTGGTCCCTCCTCCCCTACAGCTGTTTCGCTACCCGCTTCTACTACTTACAGTTCTGGTATGGTTACCGGAGCTACGGGTCAGACCTCCGGGGTGATGGTAGGGCAGCCAGATGGTTACGCTCCTCATAGGTGGAGCGGAATCCCTGGGGCAGTTGCAAAAGCTAAAAGTTGCAGGACAGTCTATCCAGGGAGTAGGATCAGGGGTCTCAATAACACAGGGTTGATGTTTCTGTACGTTTACTGATGTTACAGGTCCGGGTGGTCTGGAAGCAGTTCGGGATCTCCGCACCCTGTGTTATGAGGCCTCTCTGCTGCGCTGTGTCTGTTTTTTGTCATAGGCTGCCTAGAGCTAGGCCCTGACTCCCTCCTACTCTCTTCACCTGTATGGCAGGCAGCAGGAGTGCTTCTGCGGGCACCGCTGTACTCCCTGCGGTCCCTAAGCTCTGGAAAGCGGCTTTGCCTTCAGGGGCTGCTGTGGCCAGGAGATCTGGAGTCTCCCTGGCAACTACTCTTTGCCTTCGACCCTCGTTCTTGGGTCCCTCACACTGGCCAACGGCTCTCATTGGTACGGGCTTAGTGCAGCTCCGTCACCAGGATGTCTTCACAGTCCTCTCTGGAACTGAACTGCTGACTCCGCCTCCAGGCCTGAATTTTATAGGAGACCTCGCCTGAACTCAGCTGGTAGAGCTCCCCTTCAGGTCTGGAGTGGAAGATGTTGTTTGCAGGTTTACCTGATGTGGAGATCCTTCTCTGCCCCAGGTGTATCTATGGCAACCGAACCCTGGGGTGCCAAGTTCCCCCCTAGTTAAATTCAGTACTCCTGTACTGAGGAAACACAACATTTTCAAAACATTACCAACATTAAAACAATAAGGAATAGTACAAAACCTTAAAATCAAAAATTACAAAAACCAACCAAAAAGAAAATGACTCACCGTGGGCCGGGCTCTCGGATATCAGGCGCTGGCTGTCAGTCACGGTTCCGGTGCCTGAGGTTGTGGGACTGGTGTTCAGTAAAAGGGTTAAAGATGAAATAATAAAAAGGATAAGGTTGTTAGTTCGTGACGCCACCTGTAGGGTTCCGGTGATGGCACCGGCTCTGCTTGATGGAACCGCTCCCTACAGGACGAGCAGGGTCCCGGGGGCTGTGAAGCTGCAATGGTGGAATAGGGCAGCTCAGTCGTTTCTGTGGGCAAAGTGATTAGTAGTAGTCCCGAAATAAAGCTCAGACACGTTGCTCCTCTGAACGGTATTTACTTAGTTCTTTCACGGCAGACAGGTATAACAGTTCTCAATGCCAAGTAACGGACCGGGTGGTCCCTGCAGTGAATAGTGTCCCTCCAAGGCTCCACAGGTGTCCTTCTCTATCCTGACTGTCCCTCTCTCGTCGCTGCTTTTGTATACCTATCTGGGGTACTGAGGATCCTCTATTGGGACCCGAGCCGTTGGCCTCCGACTCACGTTAGGTCCCTGAACCTCAATGGTGGGTACCCCCCTGGTACAGCTGTGGTGATGGTAGGTTGTGTATTGTGCTCCTTTAAAGCTCTCAATCACTCCGAGTTCTGTGGTGCAGAGATAAAGCGTCTGTACCACCTCGGAGCCGGTACTCCGGGTTGTGGACTGGGCTCCGGTCGTCTATCACCAGTCTTCCTTCTCTCTTGGCCCCTTTCACTTCTGGGTCACCAGTGCTCGGTGTCCTCTCTGTTAGCTGTTCCTCCTGTCACGACTCGACTTCCCCTTACTCTTGTCTCTCCAACTTTCTAACTCTCTTCTCTCTTCCCCACTGCTATATACCTAACTCTCTTCCCACCAGGACCGGTTGCCCAGGAAACGGGTGCCTAATTGGTCCTCTGCCTCTAGGTGTTGCATGTGGTACATAGAGCCTTGGGATTATCCTATTCACCACTGGGACAGAGAATACAGCACCTTCAGTCAGGGGTGCAGTACCCTCCTGTGACGCACTGTTAGTGGGGAGCCACACTCCCCCTTGGGGAATTACACTTGTCCCCAAGTGTCATGCTACCCAACCAAGTACAGAGTAAGACTTTTTATGCAAGTAACATGAATAATAAACACTTTTATTAACGGCATTCATATTGTAATTCTTCCCATCCGGGAGGCACATTATCTTTTAACGTTACCACCACCAGTTCAACAGAACCGGATTAACTCTTGCGGACGCAGCGGTTAGTCTTACTGTCTTTGGCAATGTCCGGGTTACCGCTGGGCCGCGTTGCACATTATCTCACACACAAATGAAAACTTTAATGTCCTCACAAGGGTCTATGAGCACTTTTCAAAATAAACCGGGTTATGCATGTAATCAACTTTTACATCTGTGATTCACACACTTGCAGACCCGGAGGGCGTACCACCCCCGGGGCCCTGCATGCCGCTCATAAGAAACGGCTTCATTCCGGTACAAGTCTCGGTCAGGGTGTCCCTTAGGCAAGTGGGACTCGACATCTCGGCGGGAGATGAACACCTCCTCGTATAGTCACTCTTCCCGGGCAAAGCCCCACCCGTTCTCCAAATTAAATGTGGTAACAGTACCTTTTCTCCTATGCTCCGGAGCCATGGGTGGTTGACGGCAGGCCTCTGCTCTCACTTGCAGGTTCTCCTGCTCTCGGGCCCACCATTCGGCTCGACGTCGCTGTCTTTCTGCGTCGTCAACCCGGTGAACAGTCTGGACGTAACCTCTCCGATTTGCGATACTGTTCTGGGCCTGGGTCCAAAGGTAGCTCTGTACTGTGGTGCGGACATTGCTGCTGTTGGTGGATGCTGCCCCACCATCCCTCCTGAGCTTCTGCTGGTACTTGCTCGGCAGGGATTTCCAACACGCCTTCCTCCTCAGAGCTTGTTTCCTCCGGTTCTCCCTCCTCATCCAGAAACTGGTAGTCCTCTGTTTCGATAGCCTCCACTACGACATCTGGCTCTTCGGCAGGCTGTTGCTCCCCTTCCTGGCTTGGGTCATCTAGCTGGTTAGGCACCGCGGCCGCGGGGTCTTCTTCTGTTGCACTCTCCTGGTCACTCTCCTCGTCGTTCTCATCCTGCAGGGCTTCAGGGCTGCCCGCCTCCTGGTCATCCATCTGCGGGGCTTCAGGGCTGCCCACCTCTCCTTACTCTGCTTCCACCGCACCCGTAGACGATACTGGGTCTTCTCCAGTAACTGGGTGGGCCTCAATCTGCTCGGGCCTTATTTCCAGTTCTGGAGCGGGGTTGTTCGCCAGGCTCTCCTGCACTGCACGGTGCAGTTTGTTGGCTAGGTTGGCGCTCCAGCGCCTTATGGTCCACTCAGTATTCTCGAACAACTGCGTTCGTAGGTCTCGCAGCGCGGTCTCCCAAAACGTGGGGTCTCCGACAATTGTGTGGACGGAACCCGGTTCAGGACCGCTGAAGACGGCTCGAGCCTCTTCCTCCACCTCCTGCATGAGATCCCTCAGCCTCATCGCCGCCATGCTTCCACTTCCAGGAACCACACCCGTCGCAGCTGGTACAGGTTCCCGTGGCAAAGCTTTCTGCAAAGACCCGACCACACCCTCTCCTTTTTGATTTGTAGTCCATGGGTGGGCTAAGGTCTCTGGCCCGCCCCCCTGGTTGTTTCCTAGCATTCGGGGCGGGCAAGTGTTTTGGCGCCTCTGCCATGGCCCTCCTACGATGGGGGCTGAGGCACGCCCCTGGGCCAGCACATTGTCTCTCACATGGCGGGATCCGCCATCTTAGTCCAGTGAAAATGACGCGTAAAGTTCTTTTGGCCGGTAAGGTTCTGTAAACCACACGGTACCCGTTGGATACGGGTCAGTTCAGATCCTGTTTGTCGACGCCAAGTTGACTCACCGTGTTCCGGGTTCTCAGATCTCAGGCGCTGGCTGTCAGTCACGGTTCCGGTGCCTGAGGTTGTGGGCCTGGTGGTCAGTAAAAGGGTTAAGAGTCCAAGGGCTCAACTTGTAAGCAGTCCATACGACGCTAGTCCTTCCGCCGCAGGCTGTGGATGAATATATATAAAGAAAGTGTTTGACCACTACCAGTCCTGTGGTCTACTGATTCATATTTAAATAAAAATTCATGGAAATGCAAAGGTTTATGCAATAAGTCTTGCAGGCACAATACGCTTGGTGATTACTGGTTCACTTGGTTGCAATAAATAAACACAGAAAACATTTACAATTCAGAAACTACTCTCTATTTAACATTTTTCTAATTCCTTTAATGGGATGGGGCCAACCGAAGTTACTACGGCTATGCCTGTGTCTCAACTGGTTGGCGTGGTGTACCTAGTGCTGGTGCTGTGCATGCACTATCTACTAGTCTGCGTGGGGATCTACGCAATATTGGTATGCCTGAGCATCTTCTTAGTCTTACCATAGGATTGGCAGGCTCACTGATAGAAGGATTTTCTGGTTCCACTATGACAGATCTGGCAAGGTGGCCCGCCTCATTGCAACGGCGGCAGATGGGCTGTCCTGACGAGTCACAGCGGTTGTTGGGTCATCCTCTGGACGACAGGTTCCTCCTTCCTCGCATCCACGGGATGTCCTCGGGGCTGTCAGCCAACTGGATCATCTTTAACAAATTGGGTTTCTGCTGAAGTTGCATGGCCTTTGAGAGCATGGCCACATCCCTTGTCAGCTACTGCACCTGGAGGCGCAAGTCATCAAAGGTACCAGGTGTTACAGAGGTACTAGTTTCTGTTGTGGTTAAGGAAGGGGGCGCCACCTCCAAGGGATAGGTGGCAGCTGAGGTGCGGGGTCTGTGGTCACAGGAGCTTGCAGCACTCTAATGGCCTGGTCCTTTAGGGTTACAAACTCCAGATCTGGGTTTTGCATGTCCCATAGACGCAGCTTCGTATGATGGACTGGTGAATGTAACCCCTCAATAATCAATCAACATTTTATCCTCCTCCCACACACTTTCAGGGTCCACCTGCCCGCAGCGCCTCCCGAAGGCTCAAGGCATAGTCCTGGATGCTGTCCTGCGGCCTTTGCTTGCAACGGTTGAACTTCATTTTTAGCTCAGCTACGGTATGGGTTGCTTGTCAGTCATAGAATACATATCCAGGACATTGTGCATCTTTTCTCTAAATTCAGCCAGGGTATCTGGTTCCCCACCATACTGGGGTAACCATGCCACTCTCGGACATACGGCAGAGCAAGCGGCATGATCGGTGCTGCAGCTTCAGGTGTTGAGGTTGCTCTGGTGACTGAGGTCCCGACCGGCGCTGCACTTCGGAATAAGTGTAGGTTTGGGAGTGCTGCATCGGAATCCCCTTGCACCTCCATCCTTGCACCCCTAGTTAATTTCAGCCAGTCTCTCAAAAGGGAAAAACAGTCTCCGGCTCTCGGGTATTTCTGGATCGGGCCGCTGCGCTTCGTCGGCTGATGTCAGAGCGTGGGGCTTATCTTCATGCCCTTTCGGCAGTTACACCCCCCTTCTTCTCGCTCGCTGTGTGGCGCAGTTATGGCGGTACAATTTACAGTTTAAAACAGCCAATACATCGCACACAGTACCTGTCGGTTACGGGCATGGGATCCTGTTCATGACACCAGAAGCTGACCCGCCCCAGGGCTGTTGGGCACTCGGTTCCAGGCGTTGATTAACGGGGGATGTCACAGGGGCCTGTATCCGGTCCCGTGGCCCTGGTGGTCGCTAAAAGTCAATAAAAACAATAAAAATAAAAGTAGTTGAGATGCCACCTATGGTTCCGGTATGGTTACCAGATCTGCGGGTCAAACCTCCAGGGTGATGGCAGGGCAACCAGATGGTTAAGCGGGATCCCTGGGGCAGTTGTAAAAGCTAAAAGTTGCAGGACAGTCTATCCAGGGAGTAGGATCAGGGGCCGCAATAACAGTCACACACAGGGTTGATGTTTCCGTACCTTTACTGATGTTAGAGTTATAGTCCAGGGTACAGGCTCTGATGTTACAGGTCCAGGTGTTCTGGAATCAGTTCGGGATCTCCACACCCTGCGAATTATGAGGCCTCCCTGCTGCACTATGTCTGCTTTTTGTCCTTTTTTTGTGTGCAAGGGTTTCTACTAGAATACTGTTAATTGTTTCCCTTGGCACTGGTTTTACCGTAAGAGCCAGACCTATTTATATAAATTGCTTTTTGTCCTAGGCTGCCTGGAGCTAGGCCCTGACTCCCTCCTACTCTCTTCACCTGTATGGCAAGCAGCAGGAGCTCTTCTGCAGGGTAATGCTGTACTCCCTGCGGTCCCTGAGCTCTAGAAAGTGGCTTTGCCTTCAGGTGCTGCTGTGACCAGGAGATCTGGAGCCTCCCTGGCCTCCGGTCTTTACTGCTGGGTAAGTAGATCTCTTCCAGTCTCGGGCGCTGGTGTCCGTAGTTAGCGCTGTTCCTCTGGGGCGAACCAGTATTGCTCCACTCCCCTGGCAACTACTCTTTGCCTCCGACCCTCACTCCTGGGTCCCTCACACTGGCTAACTGCTCTCACTGGTATGGGCTTAGCGCAGCTCCGTTACCAGCATGTCTTCACAGCCCTCTCTGGAACTGAACTGCTGACTCCGCCTCCGCCTGAATTTTATAGGGGACCTTGCCTGAACTAAGCTGGTAGAGCTCACCCTTCAGGTCTGGAGTGGAAGGTGTTGTTTGTGGGCTTATCTGATGTAGAGATCTTTCTCTGCCCCAGGTGTATCTATGGCAACCGAACCCTGGGATGCCACAAGCCCTTTCCAGCTCCCTCACTGGAGCTCAAGTCTCCTGCTCCTTCCTTCTTCACTCTCACTCTCTAGCTGTCCACTTCTTGGTGTTCTCTTCTAAATTCCCTTGCTCTTCCTGTCGTCACTTCCTCTAATTGGCTCCTCTTCCTACAGTTCCACCCATCACCATTCTAGTCCCATCTCCAGCCAGGAATGGGGGTTTGATCAATTCCCCCACCTCTCTGGCCTGGAGTGCCTAGTGGTGCATGCTATGTGTGGGTACTGGGTAGAGTCCCCTCCTTACATCGGGTTGGGGGTACCACACCTCTGGCTAAGGTGCAGTACCTCTGTGGTGACTGGACCCTCAGGGGCGCTTCATAGTGAGAATGCATGCAGCTGAAAAGAAGCAGAAAAAAGCCGCTGCAGCGTTTATGCTATGTGTGAAAATGTGATGCCCCACCAGGTAGGCCGCCATCAGAGGTACTGCACTCCTGCGATTAGGGAACGTTGTGCCTCTGGTTTCCAGGTGCTGGGATGGTGCAGTTGAGCCCAAAGAATGCACACAGCACACAAATCCTTAGGCCCCTGGGACAGTGGGATGTTGGGTGGACACAGAGGGAGGACCCAGGTTCATATAGGGGGTCAGGCAAGTGTCAGTGAGTAGTCAGGAGGAACAACAACAGGCAAGGAGGAGTGTGGAAGTTGGGAGTGTAGAGGCGCTGTGTTGTCCACTCCCGTGGGCGAGTGTGGCAAAGACCGACAAGTGAAGGAAGAACAAAGAGCCCTTGGGGTGCGGAAGAGACATCGATCCTCGTACGCCCGTATCTGGTGAGACAGAGGGGTTGGTGGATCACACAGGGACCCGGCCCTGAACACAGTGCGGATGCTGTATGCCCGAACCGTTGAAGCGGAGGCCCCAGGCCTCTAACGGGAGGTGTTGCCGAACACCCGACACAACTTGGGGAAGGTGGCCGAACTAGGGAGCAGTGCCCGAGAAGGGACACAACAGCACCCATGCTATCGGTACTTGAGCTCTGTGCTGCGGAGGTGCTGAGAGTCTGGAGGGCCGAGCTGTGTCATGCTCGCCCCGAAGAGAACTACCCCTTATAGCGCTGGGAAGAGAAGGAGAGACAGAGACCACCAGAGACTGAGACACGTAGAGAGAAGGAAAGGGCACCAACCGTGGCTCGACTGCACTGTCTTGGTTCTGGAAACAATACTGAATCAGAGGTTGGAAAGGGATGTACCCGCAGCCATGCTGAAAGAACTGAGTAAAAGTAACAGAACTCCAGCTGTGGTGTGTGACACTTTTATTAGCGGCGACCACGGCCGCAGGGGCCGCATGAGACATTGGGGTATTGACGACCCAGTGAACATCTGCCAAGGTAGGAACTGACTCCTCCATCCCGCTGACCTGGGGACCACGCTCCACCTGTGGGGAGCGAGACCATCCAAGTTGCCGGTTCTGAAGCAGCGGTGGCCGCCCTGGCATACTGCAGGTGGCGTCACAAATACCCCTAATCCCCTCAGACTTTCCCTGTCATCTTCCCCATTTATTAAAATGACACCGCCAGGATCACGGGACCGGGTCTTGGCCCCTGTGAAAAAAAACGAGAATGTGAAGAGAACAACGAGTAACTACCCAGTTCCTGAGTCTTACCCAGCCCTGGAGTGGGCATTCCAAACACAGCCCAAAAGCACTGTGGTCAGGCGTTACATAAAAGATATCTACCAAGATCATATACAGCTTTTACAAAGATAGTCAATGCAATAAATAATCAAAATAACCTATACTTATATTTCTAGTCTAAATACACACAGCATCTTTTTCAGGCAGAATCTGGCTGAAATCCAAGTGAAAAAGCACATCGTATAAGGAACGTTTGGTGTGGCGCTCTGCCAACGCAGGTAACCACATATCTCTCTGCTGCACAGCTGGGTTTCCACAGCAGGTACTACTACGAACAACACCTTCCACCCCAGCACAGTAGGGGAGCTCAACCTGCTGCACTTAGGCAGGATCCCCTATAAATACTGCTGCTGGGGGCGGAATTAGTCAGAGTGTGGCAGACGCTAGAAGAGCTGCAGGAGAGTTCTGGTGCTGAGGCCACGAGTAGGCCCAGGCTAGAGACGCAAAGTGGCCCTTCAGTGTCCCACCCGCCTAAGTGGGATTGAAGGCAGGGAGAGACAGGAACCGAAGAAAGGATCAGAAGCAGGAACCGAAGGCTTAGTCGCGAGCTAGTTCCCAGCAAGAGAAACGGATATTGGGGATCCGCACCGTGGGAGAGCTCCAAGTCCCACTGAAAACCCCTTGGCATCGGGGAAGCTCCAGCTACCCGGACTCCTGAGAGAGTCACAGAGAGGGAGCCAGGACTAGCAGGGCACTGCAGTGCCAGAGAAAGGTCGTCCCGGAGACCGCACAGGAGGAAGAGAGGGAGAGTAATACAAACAGAAGAAGAGAGTGGAGGCAAGTCAGGATTTAATAGACTGCGCTTCATCAAACACACAGAGGAGGAGGCCTTATACCCACTTGCTGTGGAGAGCCCACTGTGCAGCCCAGCTACCCATCCGTGCCTGGGACCATTTGCCTGAATACCATCAGTAAAAGGTAAAGAGACTTCTGCTGCGTGTTTGCATTATTTCTTCTCCCTTGCCATGCCCCTCCATAGGCTTTTCCTATCCTCCCAAACCATCCCAGCTCTGCTGCAACCTGTCCATCCTCCCCACTCTGCCCCAGAGGTCCCAGTCCTGCCTGCGGGGACTATACCATCACGGCCGCAATCCCACCGATCTCCGGAGGACTGTAGTGGTGCTGGTGATCCATCACCAGACTCAGCAGGTGGCATCAATACAAAAACTGTATATAATCCCTGTAAATATCCCCCCATATCAGTTGACCCCCAGGGCCACGGCCTCGGGCACCCGCCCATGACATCCCAGACTGGAAGCCGCCCGAGAGCTGTGTACCCGAGCCCTGGGTGCGCATCAAAGCAAGATCAAAGCCACATAAGTGTGCATATGTTCCTTCTTATGTCACTTCTTTTAATGTATTTGGGGTTTGGAAACCCTGCATTGGTTAAAATAAGTAACCTGTGCATTCTACGGCTGCTAACTAGAAAGTTTACGGTACAAGACGCTGGCCACAAAAAATGTCCGAAAAGATGTTGATGAAGCTTCAGGAAAACTTCTGTTGGCAAAAAACCCAAGTAATGTGCATAAATCCTTATGAACCTCTTCACAACTCCCTGCTATCACTGGTTACTTGGCTGCAAAAATGATGTACAGTCTATACACACATGACCTCTTCAGCCAAGTAAACAAAAACTGGTGGGGAGCATTGGGGGTTAGTATAGGTTCTTTTGTTATGTTATTACATTTATGGCTTTTATGATCTAATTCAACAATTTTAATGTCTATAAAGAAAGATTAAGCACATTATATGCAAAATGCTTTGTTTTGTGCAAAAGTGTTTACTCTTCCTTTGTTTAAGACCAGTGTCACGGGTGGCTATAAAGAACTAAGTGATAAGAGAGCAGAATGGTAGTAATGGAGAAAGGGAAACTGACCCTGTGGACTAGGGTTCCCTGGCTGACCCTGTTTCCAGAATTACCTCTTAGGGCAGAGACACACTATGCAAGATACATCTGAGATACTCGCATGAATCACCTGGAATGGCTGCTGCCTCTCTGAACAGGAGCACATGAGCTCCATAGAAACACAAGAAGCTGATGCGCTCGTGTTCAGAGAGGCAGCAGCCATTCCGGTGATTCATGCGAGACTCATGTGAGCCTAAGGCTGGAAACACACTGTCCGAATGACATGCGAGTTACTTGCACGAGTCTCAGCTCATTTACCTGGGATGGCCTCCTACTCTATGGACGGGAGCAGTGGAGCTACATAGAAAAACATACCACTGACAGTATTCTGTACAAAGAGGCCGGGGTTGTGCTGGATAAATGATCCGAGACTCGTGCGAGTAACTCGCATGTCACTTGGACAGTCTGTTTCCAGCCTAAAGGTGAGGATGCCTGGGCCAACACCCTTACCCTGATCCTGACTAGCTCCCTCACCTCCACTCAAGGACCGGGATAAGCACTGCAACTCCAGTATGGCGGAAAACTCCAAGCTAAACCAGGCTTCAGCAGAACAGCACACGGCGTCTACACACCAAATGCACTTTGCAGAGAATGTATTCTTTCACCAACACCAGCTTTTGGTTAATGAGCATATTTAAAGGCTGGAGTAGTGGAAAGTTGTCTTGTCCCAGGGCAATGGGGTACTCAGAACCAGGCTTTGTGAGCGCGTCCGGGGAGTTACAAGGGTCGAGGCCTAGCTTCCGTGACCCTGGAATCGGCTTTCAAAAAGGAGGGTGTTTTGGGGATAGGATTTAGGGGATAAGTGTCTTGACGCCACCTGTGGTATCCGGCTATTGGGCCGGCGCTGCGGTGTGGGACCTCCGGGGATGATGGATGGGCAGCTGAGGTGTTATCGCTCCCCACAGGTGGAGCGGTTCCCCGGGGCGACCGTAACAGTCTATGGCGATGGTAGGCCGTTGGGGTGCAGGATTCAGGGTCCTGAATAATTGACAGACACGCAGGCTGATTTCCCTTACCTTTACTGTAGTGCCAAACTTCCAGGTACAGTCCACAATTGATGACAGGAATCCGGGCAGCTTGGAAGCAAGTCAGGGTTCTCCTCACCCGGCTGGTTCGGACGCCTCCTTGCTGCGCCTCTGCCTGCTGTCTTGGCTGCCTGTAGCTAAGCTGTGACCCACTGCTCCTGCTAGATAGTCCTGCACTAGTATGGTAGGCATTTGAGCCCTTCCCGGGTGCCTCTTCTCTGACCACTGTCCTTGGGCTCTTCTAAACTGATGTGCCCCAAGTGGTGTGTTGGCCAGGAGACTTGGAATCTCCAGTCCTCCGGTTTTGGCTGCTGGGCCTAGAGTACCCTTGCAACCTCGGACCCCGGTGTCCGGTTCTGGGGCTCCACTCTGGGGTGAACCGTTAACAGGCTCCTCTCCCCAGGCCTACTCCTCTCCTCAGACCTTTGCTCACGGGTCCCTCACACTAGCTAGTCAGTATCTTCGGACGAATCTGGCATGACTCCAGTACGCACGATGTCTTCCACAGTCCTCCTAGGAACTGAACTAACTAATGCCGCCTCCAGCCAGAATTTATAGGGGAAACTCCACTGAACCCGCGTTTGAGCTCCCCCTTCTGGTCTGGAGTCAGGAAGGTGTTGTGTGCTGTAGGTTACCTGGTGTGGATACTTTACCTTGCTTCCAAGCATGACCCAACCCCCAAGGGAGGTAAGGATATCATGGCAACTGGACTCTGGGGTGCCACACAACCATGTCACCTGACACACCCAGCAGCAGCAGCTTGCGTGCACCTGCAAAGCCACAGAAGTTAACCCTTAATAGGCTAAAGGAAATAACTAATCTAATTACTGCAGAGCAATTCACAGAGACTGCTAGTCTACACCTGACAATATGGTTATGGAGATACAGGCCTTTTTATTTTTACTGCTATTTTTATGGTCTTTACCAAATAGGCAGTGATCACAGGATTCTCGGGGTGAGAGACGTATCTACAGGCTGCTTTCCATTATTACCCTGTACGTAATGCTCCATAGGTAGAGATAGATTCAGGAGAAAGACACTTTAAAATGTAGCCTTTAATGGCCCTTTATTAAAACACACTTGTCAATGAAAACATCATAAGACTAGTACCGTATAGAGCAAGGTTTTATAGACACTATTTAGCGATTAGTTACAGATATCAGTCATCACAGCCAACACTAATTCAAACAGGTAACTTGTTCACATTATCAAAAAACAGTAGTGTACATAGTGTAGGGATTACCCTTAATCGAAAGTGCAATCCATCACGTGAAACCCCAGAAGCAGTATTAGGGCAGAGATACTGTGCGAGACGCATGTGTCTTGCATGTGTGGCGCCCCTGTGGACCGTCGCCAAGAGAAGGCACAGCAGCTGGGATGGCAAGTCGGTCACCCCACACACACACTCAACACACCCCTCGAGTCTAAGTTACTTCATGTCTAGCAACAGGATAGCGGGAGGAGCCAGGTGGAGGGTGGAATGTAGGACAGAGCCCCGTAAGTGGTGGTAACTATACAACAAAAAGGGAAAGCACAACACCAAGAGGAACCCAGTTATGTTTTTAGAGAGAAGGAAAGAGAACAACAGAGACACCCGTCAGCCAAGTAGTCAGAGAGAGACCAGACTGAAAGACCCGGACCCGGTAGCCTGTGCCACCGTATGGCTAGCCCTGGTCCCAGGCTGAGCACCAAGGGAAGACAAAGGGGGTCCAAGGTGTGTTCAAGTCAGCAGGGACACCGAGGGAACGGGCTGGAACCAGAGTGCCGGCTCTGCCGAAGTGGCAGTGAAGCTGCATGCCCCAACCACGAACTCCGGTGGGGTCTTTTTGTCCCGAGACCCAACCTCCGGCACAGCGAAAGGAAGTCCATTGCATTAGGGCTAGGAAACCCGGAAGGGTGCCCACAGAGAGCCTATGACCGCTGGACCGTAGCTAGTGTGCGGAATAGAGTGAAAGAGGCCCAAAAGGAACATGAAAGGGGGTGGTCCCCTTTCCTGGGGACCAGCCCTACACGTGGAAGGCACAAGATCTCTGCTTCAACCCCCATCATTCCCAGAGGTCCCAACTGCAGTGGTGGCTACCTCTAGCCACAAATCATGTGGAGTCACGATTCATTTCTCAAAAACTGTTTTTCCCTTTTTATTGACTCGCCCAGGACCACAGAGCCGGATCAGGGCACCGTGACATCCTGCCGCCCCAAACAACGACGACGATTACCCCACGGCCCCAGTGGGCAACTCAACTTGGCGTCACGAACAGGATCTACCGACCCGGTAAAACCGGGTCTTGTGTGTCAAAAGACTGTGTTTTTGGGCCCAAAGCAATGGCGACCCTGAAAGACTGAAACCATATGCTGGCAGAGGGGCATGCCGCAGCCCCTAGTCTTGGGCCAGGCCAGCACCAGGCACAAAAAGTTGCCCACACCCCTTCCATTCTCAAACCATTGGGAGGGTGGCTCCAGAGACTGTGTAATCCCGCCCGTGGGTGTGACGGCCGACGACGACCTAGAGTGGTGATGCCCACAAAGGGAGGGAGAAAAAAAGAACAACGCCACGAGGAGCGTAGAGTGTGGATGCAACTGGAGAACGAGTGAGAGCCCAGCAATGGCGGAGCGTGGGGTGCGAGACGAATAATCCCACGGTTCCCCAGAGGTCGGCCGTCCACAGGAGAAAGTTGATGACTTGCTGGAGGTGGAGGAACTAACCACCGGCTGGAGCAGGCTCGGTTTCTGGTCGAGGGGCATGAGACAGGGAACCGTACCGGAGCAGGTACCCTCGTCCCCATAGACATTCCTTGCCTCCTTAGCCCCGGTCCAGCAGATGCCAGCCTTGCCTGGGAAGACGACCTTGGCCCTGTTCCAGGACTTGCCGAGCCCCTTACCCCAAAGCCGCTGGGCCAAGAGGCCCATTAGGAAGAGATGAGGTGCTGGTGGGAGAACCCCAGGGAGGAAATGATGGGCTTGCCTGGGGAGGTGGTAGCAGGCCAAGAGCAGGTGGAGGTCATCACCCGGGATGAGTTCCTACGAAGGTGGGTTGCCCGGTGGGAGGCTCAAGAAGCAGAAAAGTGGGCTCAGAAGCAGGCAACGGTGGAAAGGACCATTCAGGCCAAGGCTGAGGCACAGACAGCCCCGTCCACCCGCCTGGCCCCACGCTGGGAGAGTGTCATCACTGCCTTTCGTGCCGGGAAAGGCTGGAGCTTCATCCGAGAGCCTGGAGCCGGTCGGGATATATTTGTATCCCGGGCGGATGTAGAAGCCCACCTGCCCCTAGGACACCCGGGGAGGGACTTAAAACCTGGTGACAGGGTCACTTTCATGCGCCAGGAGGGAGAGCGGGGACCCTACGCCCTCTACGTTTGTCTAATGCGGTCAGGGGAGGAACCAGTGCCAGCCCCTGTGCAGGAGCCACTGGAGACATGGGACTTCGGTACCCAAACCCCGAAGTTGGAATTTCCCCAGCAATTTCAATGGTACCACGAGAGAGAGGAGCTGCACTGCCGTGAATGTAGCCATAAACCCTGGACAGGCTACGAACTGTAAGTTTTGAATTGTGTTTTCTTTCCCTTGTTTCCCCCAGTTTTCCCTGATTGCATGTCCCTTCATTAAGAAAGAACTTTGCGGTCATGGACTACGTTTGACTTGGACTTGAATTGCACATAGTTAGCGCACCTCGGTGTGCTCCCTATTGGTTTTATAGTACGTTTTTATGATGTGTCCTTGAATTGTGCATGTGACTTGTGTGGACATTTTGCACTTGAGAGAACGTTTAGGACGTGTGACCGCATCGCTTAAAAACCCACTGGTACGGCCGAAGAATCAGTCAGTTCAGTCCCTGTCGCCGCGCCCAGGGCTAGCAAATGTGGTTTTCTGGTGTTGGGTTCCCGAAAATTAAAGAGACAATCGACAATCGTGAATTGTGAACTGTTTTTGCACTTTTTCTACTTTTGATACCCCTAGCCCTATAGATATAATAAGGAGTCTTTTTGTTACGTAACGTTTAAGTCATGTGCCTCCCATTCTGGGAAGAAAAAGAATTCCTGTAAATTGTTACTGCTATTGTTGAATGCATAAAAAAAATGTGTGAGCTTGTGTAACATCGTACCAGGTCCTAGCACGAGGACGTGCTAATCCTTGCTCAGGGGGAGTGTGGCGCCCCTGCGGACCGGTCACCATGAGATGACAACAGCTGGGACTGGTAAGTTGATCACCCCACACATACCCAACACATCCCCCAATCCCAAGTCTAAGTTACTTAATGGGATAGTGGGAGGAGCCAGGTGGAGGGTAGAATGTAGGACAGAGCCCGTTAAGGGGTGCAGACGACACAACAAAAAGGGAATGCACAACACCAAGAGGAGCCCAGTTAGTTTGGAGGGAGAAGGAGATCGAACAACAGAGACACCCGTCTGCCAAGTAGTTAGAGAGAGACCAGACTGAAAGAACCCGAACCCAGCAGCCTGTGCCACCGTATGGCTAGTCCGGGGCCCAGGCTGAGAACCGAGGGAAGACAGAGGGGGCCCAAGGTGAGTCCGAGTCAGCGGGGACACAGAGGGACCGGGATGAAACCAGAGTGCCGACCCTGCTGAAGTGGCAGGGAAGCTGCATGCCCTAACCACGAACTCCGGCGGGGTGCGGGGTCTTTATGTAACGAGACCCAACCTTTGGCACAGCAGAAGGAAGACAGTCGAACTAGGGCTAGGAAACCTGGAAGGGTGCCCACAGAGAGCCCATGACTGCTGGACCGTAGCTAGTGTGCGAAATAGAGTGAAAGAGGCCCGAAAGGAACATGAAAGAGAGTGTTGCAGACAAGCCGTCCCAGCTGCTGATAACGCACCGAAACCGGTGTGTACTGAACTGTGTTGTAACACCTAACGAGTGAAGAAGTAAACCTGGAAAAAGCTCAGAATTGTGTGAAACTTCATTTGTGTGCCTGAGAGGTGGAAATTGAGTTTGCGAGTCGGCAGCAGGAGGTTGCCTGAAGATACGGAGAACTTTACATGACACTTACACGTTTTACAGGGTAGTCCTGGGGACCGGCTCTATCCGTGGAGGACGCAAGATCTCTGCTGCAACCCCCATCATTTCCAAGGGTCCCAACTGCAGCGGTGGTTACCTCTAGCCACAAATCATGGGTGGCATCACGATACATTTATCAAAAACTGTTTTGCCCCTTTTATTGAATCGCCACAGTGCCGGGTCAGGGCACCGTGACATCCTGCAGCCCCAGACGACGAGATGACCCAGTTCCGAGTACCCCACGGCCCCGGTGGGCGACTCACATGACTCACTCAGAACAGCCCTTGCATCTCTGGACGGGGGCGTGGAGCTGCATATAAACACAAGTAGCTGACACACTCCCATCCAGAGAGGCGGTGGCCGTTCTCGGTGAGTCATGCGAGATTCATACGAGGATCTTGCATACATCTCACTCAGTGTGTCTCTGCCCTTAAAAAGCAGGACCACAGTCCCCAAATCGCCCTAATTTTAATAGCTCATCCTTGTTCACCCCAATAGCTTCCGCCCTGACTAGTTGGTCCTTCCGGACGCATTTCAATAATCAGGAGAGAATCCATATGATGGATACTAGATCTAATGAATAGTTGGCAACACCTGTCACTGATACGGTTATCGCATGTATGCAAACACCATAAAAATTAGCACTGAATATAAAGGGCCATATCGCTGGAACCATATGGCGAATTAGAAACAAACAAAAATATGGTATACTGAGAAGTGCATTAAAGAGCAAACAATGGCCAATTGATCTGGTGACATGTTCTCTTTAAAGGGAATAAACCTGACGAATAGAAGGAAATCTCTAAATCTAAACTTTGATCCCAAAGCAAACACAAAAGCATAATATCCCCCCAAAAATACTCCAGTATGAATGAAATAGTCATATATAGTAAAATAATAACAACCAATTTATCATACAAATTAATTTATTGATGCTGAATGAAAACACATAAAACATAGATACATATAGACAAATATTATGGAAAATGAGCAGAGAGAGAAGGAGGACATCCATAAATAAAAAATGAAGGGTCCATGAAATACATAATTAGCATAAAAATGTATAAATTGATCTCAATAAGGAATAAAGTATACACAAAAAAGTGCAAAGTGCTTGTTATTAAATATTGATACATTTAAAAATATCACACAATTTTCATTTGTGCAGATGATGCAACAGATAAACTAAGTGCTTAGAACAAATATACAATATGTAGCACAATGGCAAAGAGGATTGTTTTTATGGGGGAATAAATAATGCACAAGACCAAAAAAAATGCAGAAAATTATCAATAAATAAATACCAAAATATGCCAAAGTGTAACTATAAATATTAAGGTGACAAGCCCAAATTCATAATGAAGGAGGTCCTCCTGCAGCCTCCACCACACACTCCAATGCACGCTTCATGACTTGCTTCCTCAGGGAGTGACATGGAGAGGACTGCAGAGGATCCATAAGTACTGAGCCCGCACCTGTAACTTATCTTAACCCTATGCTCACCTTCCTTTTTTAATAGTTGTCTATATGTGTCTATGGCGGCCGTCACACTCATCAATATCGTGAGCGATATTGTTAGCGATCACGTGCACGCGCGATCGCTAACGATATCGCTCACATCGCTGGTGAGCTGTCACACAGACAGACTCACCAGCGATGTGGAGCAGCGAGATCGCTGGTAACTATGGTACACATCGGGTTACTAGGCGCCGTGCGGCACTTAGTAACCCGACGTTTACCATAGATACCATCTCCCAGCATAGGCTGTGCCGCTGGGAGATCGTTCATCGTGGTGTCACACACCACGATGAAGCAGATTGAACAAGCGTTTATCGCTTGATATGAGCTCCGGCTCTCATATCTGCGATGTCACGATCAAGCAATTTTACATTGTAAAATCGCTTGATCGCACGCAGCGGTGCACAAACGATATCGCTTAAGCGATCAAAAAGCAGATCGCTTAAACGATATCGTTAGCAATATTGAACCGTGTGACGGCCGCCTTTGTTTTATGTGCAGCATCAATAAATGAATTTGTATGATCAATTGGTTGTTCTTATTTTACTATGTACACTTGCCTGCATCATTCATACTGGAGTATATTTGGAGAATATTATATCTACTAATGCATCTCAATGAATCAGAATATTATCAAAAAGCTATGTAATATTGCCATGTTTCAGGCCGTTTCTGGGACCCCTGAAACACATTGACTAATAAATCAATATTATATTCACCCTTTGTCTCGTGGAATACGGCAGTGCAGTTTTTAACCCTTCATCTTCTCTACTTTAATTATCTGAGATACCGTAATTAAATCTGGCGGATATCCGGCTCTTTTCTTAAAAACAAGAATGCAAACAGAATCCAGTTTGTGCCATTGACTTTCAAGAGGATTGGAAGGCGCAGCGGCAGCTTTGAAACTCCCTCTGCCGCTGTGTCACGTGCTGCACTATGACTGGGCTGCCAGAGGAAAGCGGTGAGCTTCCTGAGTTCCGCAGAGAGAGGTAGTGAGTGTGTGTGGTGTGTGTGTTGCACAGGGGGCAGAGTGTGTGTCTGTGTTGCACAGGGGCAGAGTGTGTGTCTCTGTTGCACAGGGGGTAGAGTGTGTGTGGGGGCCACACAGGGAGCAGAGCGTGTGTGTGGGGCCACACAGGGGGCAGAGTGTGTGTGGGGAGCCGCACAGGGAGCAGAGTGTGTGTGTGGGGGGCCTGCACGGTGAGTAGAGTTGTGTGTGGGAGCCGCACAGGGAGCAGAGTGTGTGTGTGTGTGGGGGCTGCACAGGGGGCAGAGTGTGTATGTGGGGGGCCACACAGGGAGCAGAGTGTGTGTGGGGGCCACATAGGGAGCAGAGTGTGGGGGGGGCCACACAGGGAGTAGAGTGTGTGGGGACCGCACAGGGGGCAGAGTGTGTGTGTGTGGGGCCGCATAGGGAGCAGAGCGTGTGCATGGGGACCGCACAGGGGGCAGAGTGTGTGTGTGGGGGCCGTAGAGGGGGCAGAGTGTGTGTGGGGGCCGCACAGGGGGCAGAGTGTGTGTGGGGGCCTCACAGGGGGCAGAGTGTGTGTGTGTGAGGCCGCACAGGGGCAGAGTGTGTGTGTGTGTGGGCACGCAAAGGGGGCAGAGTGTGTGGGCAGGCTGCACAGGGGGCAGAGTGTGCTTGGGGGGCTGCACAAGGGGCAGTGTGTGTGTGTGTGGGGGGGGCTGTATAGAGGGCAGTGTGACTGGGTGAGTGGGGCAGGTTGTACAGGGGGTAGTGAGTCTGTGTGGGGAGGATGTATGCTATATGGGGGGCTGTGAGGCTGCATTATATTATATGAAGGGCTGTGATGCTGCATTATATTATTTGGAGGGCTGTGATGCTGCATTATATTATATGAAGGGCTGTGACGCTGCATTATATTATCTGGAGAGCTATGACACTGCATTATATTATCTGGAGGGCTATGACGCTGCATTATATTATATGGAGAGCTATGACGCTGCATTTTATTATCTGGAGAGCTATGACACTGCATTATATTATCTGGAGGGCTATGACACTGCATTATATTATCTGGAGGGCTATGAGGCTGCATTATATTATATGGAGAGCTATGACGCTGCATTTTATTATCTGGAGGGCTATGACACTGCATTATATTATTTGGAGGGCTGTGATGCTGCATTATATATCTGGAGAACTGTGAGGCTGCATTATATTATCTGGAGAGCTATGACACTGCATTATATTATCTGGAGGGCTATGATGCTGCATTATATTATCTGGAGAGCTATTATGCTGCATTATATTATCTGGAGGGCAATGAGGCTGCACTATATTATCTGGAGGGCTATGAGGCTGCATTATATTATATGGAAGGCTATGAGGTTGCATTATATTATCTGGAGAGCTATGAGGCTGCATTATATTATCTGGAGAGCTATGACACTGCATTATATTATCTGGAGGGCTATGACGCTGCATTATATTATCTGGAGCGCTATGATGCTGCATTATATTATCTGGAGGGCTGTGACGCTGTATTATATTATCTGGAGAACTATGAAGCTGCATTATATTATCTGGAGAGCTATGACACTGCATTATGTTATCTGGAGGGCTATGACACTGCTTTATATTATCTGTAGGGCTAAGGAGGGTTATGAGGCGGCATTATATTATATGGATGGCTATGAGGCTGCATTATTCTATGTGGAAGGATATGAGGCTGCATTTTACTATATGGAGGGCTATGAGGCTGCGTTATACAATAATGGAGGACCATATATAGCAGGATAAGGGCATATTCCAGGAGGAGGACCTTATGTAGCAGGATGAGGGACATTAATACATAATGAAGGGGAGAGGGTCAATTCGTGAGTCTTTATAGGATTTAGAATGTTACATGGAGCCCATACATCTGACCAATGTTGGTGCGTGGGAGAAGGGGGGGCCCAGGTCCAAATTTCGCATCGGGGCCCTTCGGACTCTAGTTACGCCACTGTTGCTGTATATAGCTGTAATTATGGTCTCCTATGAACAGCAGCCAGAAGCTGACTTGCACAGGAGTGCTGTCCTGACACAGGGATCTTCAGCAAAATTCCAGTTGTCATGGCAACCAATCAACACCCTGCAATCACATCATTGGGGCACTGATGAGCAGGTATTAGAGGTAGATGATGGCTGAATGACACAACTGTAGCGCCCCTGCGGACCGGTGGTTGCAGAATAAAACAACAGCTGAGATGATGAACCATGTACCCCAAACCAAACCTCCAACACGCTCCCAAATCCTCATACCAAGGACTTTATGCCAGGCAAGGGAGAGGTGGGAGAAAGCTGAGTGGTGGGTGGAGCTTAGAGGAGACAGCTGTGGAAGGGGGAGGAGCTACAGTAGTTACCTCAGGAGAGAGTGACAGTCAGTCTGAATTGGAGCTGGAGCAGAGGACAGAGGAGAAAAACAGTAACAACAAGTGAGGAAAACCGGGACCTGGCGACTGATGTCATCTTGTGGCTGACCGGGTCCGAGGCAACTGACCAGATGTAGTGGAGAAGGAGTCCAAGGTGGAAGACAGGCATCACGAAGACACTGAGGGACTGGGTCAACGTACAGGGTACCAGCCCTGTAAAAGTGGTTGGCTGCTATACGCCCCGGCCACAGATTAACCAGTGAGGTGAAGGGTCTTTATGCCCGGAACCAAACTGACTGTCACACCGAAGGAAAGGCCTCACATAGGACTAGGGATCCAAGGGAAGGATACCTAAAATAGTCCACGACTGCCGGCCCATAGGTTGTGAGCGGTTCTGAGGAGAGACCTGAAAGGACTGTGAAAAGGGGTGCATTGGCAATCCATCTCAGCTACTGTGTGACATACCCTTGTGACCAGAAAAGCAGGAACCGGTCCCAAGTAACCCACGGCCCTGGTGGGCGATGCACAGCCATCATCTGCTGGAAATGGAAAGGCGCAGCAACTAAATCCTCTCCATTCATCCTCTGCTGACGAGCATCATAATTGGTTGTGCAGTTGGAAAAATGTATGACCTATCTACAGGAAAGGTGATAACTTTTAGATTTTAGACACCTCAGACTCTCACCAACATCACGACACTTGTATCCTCCTCCAAAAGTGCTCATGCTCAACCATCACATCATTTTCGGCTTTCTTTTTTTCGACAGTTCCTTAGTGAACAAATAGAGAAGCAGACAATCTCCATTTTCACAGGCATAAGTGTCCTTTTCTGGCCATAAATGGGAGTCCCAGGAGTTGGGCCCCCACTGATCAGAGAGTTGTCACCTATTTTGTGGATAGGTGAAAACATGTTCCAACCAAAAAATTCCTTTACATTTTTGCACTATAGGTACCTAATAGAGACACAGCAACAACTATATTAATAAATAAAATATTGGATAATCATACTGCTGTAAAGAACATATTCCACTATTCCATCAAATTGTGTCATTTTTCAGTGACCTTATCTCCCCTCACTATCGCTATAAATATTTTACCATCTGGGTGTCTGGTATCTATATATCTGTCATCATCTCTGAAGATATAAGAAGTTAAGACTGAGGTATAGATAAAGATTTTTTTTCCTTTCCTGTTGTATGGGACAATGCAACAATGCATACTGTATATGTGTGTATATATATATATATAATATATATAGTGTTGGCCAAAAGTATTGACACCCTGCAATTCTGTCAGACAATACTCAGTTTCTTCCTGAAAATTATTGCAATCACAAATTCTTTGGTATTATTATCTTCATTTAATTTGTCTTCAATGAAAAAACACAAAAGAGAATGAGGAAAAAGCAAAACATTGATCATTTCACACAAAACTCCAAAAATGGGCCAGACAAAAGTATTGGCACACTCAGCCTAATACTTGGTTGCACAACCTTTAGCCAAAATAACTGTGATCAACCGCTTCCGGAGACCATCAATGAGTTTCTTACAATGCTCTGCTGGAATTTTAGACCATTCTTCTTTGGCAAACTGCTCCAGGTCCCTGATATTTGAAGGGTGCCTTCTCCAAACTGCCATTTTTAGATCTCTCCACAGGTGTTCTATGGGATTCAGGTCTGGACTCATTGCTGGCCACCTTAGAAGTCTCCAGTGCTTTCTCTCAAACCATTTTCTAGTGCTTTTTGAAGTGTGTTTTGGGTCATTGTCCTGCTGGAAGACCCATGACCTCTGGGGGAGACCCAGCTTTCTCGCACTGGGCCCTACATTATGCTGCAAAATTTGTTAGTAGTCTTCAGACTTCATAATGCCATGCACACGGTCAAGCAGTCCAGTGCCAGAGGCAGCAAAGCAACCCCAAAACATCAGGGAACCTCCGCCATGTTTGACTGTAGGGACCAAGTTCTTTTCTTTGAATGCCTCTTTTTTTCTCCTGTAAACTCTATGTTGATGCCATTGCCCAAAAAGAGAGAACGTTCTTCCAAAATGTTTTAGGCTTTCTCAGGTAAGTTTTGGCAAACTCCAGCCAGGCTTTTTTATGTCTCGGGGTAAGAAGTGGGGTCTTCCTGGGTCTCCTACCATACAGTCCCTTTTCATTCAGACGCCGACGGATAGTACAGGTTGACACTGTTGTACCATCGGACTGCAGGGCAGCTTGAATTTGTTCGGATGTTAGTCAAGGATCTTTATCCACCATCTGCACAATCTTGCGTTGAAATCTCTCGTCAATATTTCTTTTCCGTCCACATCTAGGGAGGTTAGCCACAGTGCCATGGGCTTTAAACTTCTTGATGACACTGCGCATGGTAGACACAGGAACATTCATGTCTTTGGAGATGAACTTGTAGCCTTGAGATTGCTCATGCTTCCTCACAATTTGGTTTCTCAAGTCCTCAGACAGTTCTTTGGTCTTCTTTCTTTTCTCCATGCTCATTGTGGTACACACAAGGACACAGGACAGAGGTTGAGTCAACTTTAATCCATGTCAACTGGCTGCAAGTGTGACTTAGTTATTGCCAACACCTGTTAGGTGCCACAGGTAAGTTACAGGTGCTGTTAATTACACAAATTAGAGAAGCATCACAAGATTTTTCTAACAGTGCTAATACTTTTGTACACCCCCTTATGTGTGGTGTGGAATTATATCCAATTCAGCTTTAGGACGATTCTTTTTGTGTTTTTTTCATTGAAGACAAATTAAATGAAGATAATAATACCAAAGAATTTGTGATTGCAATCATTTTCAGGAAGAAACTGAGTATAATCTGACAGAATTGCAGGGGTGTCAATACTTTTGGCCAACACTGTGTGTGTGTGTATATATATATAATATATATATATATATATACATATATATATATATATATATACACACATAGAGAAAAAAACTGCACAGCACTCACAGACAATGTGAACTGGTGCCAGCAGGGACGCTGGTTCAAACAACTAGAAAAAAAATTCTCTGCAGCACTCAGCTACTAACAATGATGTAAAAATGCTAACAAGCTACATGTATATGAGAAAAAAGTTTAAAAACGTTCGTTTTTTTCAAAAAACTCAAAATTCTTATATTTTTATTTATGAAGTTCTTAGTACACAAATTGGCCAATGTCTGCTTGCTTATCAACTGCGACGTAGTGACTTCAGGTCTGATGAATCCTACCGCTGACATCCCTGTCCTTCTTGTTAGGTGCCACAGGTAAGTTACAGGTGCTGTTAATTACACAAATTAGAGAAACATCACATGATTTTTCTAACAGTGCCAATACTTTTGTCCACCCCCTTTTTTATGTTTGGTGTGGAATTATATCCAATTTGGCTTTAGGACAATTCTTTTTGCGTTTTTTCATTGAAGACAAATTAAATGAAGATAATAATACCAAAGAATTTGTGATTGCAATCATTTTCAGGAAGAAACTGAGTATTATCTGACAGAATTGCAGGGGTGCCAATACTTTTGACCAACACTGTATATATATATGTATATGTGTGTATATATATATATATATATATATATATATATATATATACACACATAATTATATGCTTTATATGTTTTTATTATTATTTCTCAGCCTTCAGCTCGATCTCGAGCAATGGTGACTTGATGGATGAACACTCTGTATGAAGATTGATCTGACGTGAGTTTAGATAGATCCACCAGGGTCTTCTCTACCGTTATCTTGGCAGTATCAAGCCATTGGGTTACTTGTCTTCCTCTTCACCTTGTTCCTTCTATTCTTCCTACTATAATGTCCCTCTCTAGTGATTTTTCTATTTGTATGATGTGTCCAAAGTATGCAAGTCGTAGCTTGGTTCTTCACCTAAAATGTCTGGCTTGATTTGTTCCAAACTTGATGTGTTTGTTCTTCTCATCCAGGGTATTGATAACATCCTTCTCCAGCACCACATTTCAAAGGCATTGATTCTTCTTCGGTTTTGTTTCTTTTTCCTCCATGTTTCACTTCCATATGTTACTACACAAAAGACCAGATTATGTATGAGCTGTGTCTTTGTTGCCAGTGAAGTATTCCTCAATTTGAAGACCTTGTCCAGTGACTTCATTGTTGATTTTCCTGTAGCTATTCTATTGACTTCCGGTGGCATTGCTGCATCTTGAGTGATCATTGATCCGAGTAGGTTGAATTCCTTTACCACATCTAGATCGTCACCATCCATTTTAAATGTATTCTTGTCGTACCTAGCAGTAGTAAATCTTTGTCCACTTTGTGTTGATTAGCAGTCCCATGTTCGAGCTTTCCATCTTAACAGTCAATAATAAGCATTTTATTCTATCTACGCTTGTTGCTATCAGTGTTGTATCATCTGCGTATCTTTGATTGTTGATGATTCTCCACCAATTTTGATTCCTTCTTCTTTTTCAACAAATCCAGCCTTCCTGAAAATAGTTTCTGTATATACAGGGTAGGCCATTTATATGGATACACCTAAATAAAATGGGAATGGTTGGTGATATCAACTTCCTGTTTGTGGCACATCAGTATATGGGAGGGAGAAAACTTTTCCAGATGAATGGTGACTATGGCGGCCATTTTGGATCCAACTTTATTTTTGTCAATGGGAAGAGGGTCATGTGACACATTAAACTTATTGAGAATTTCATAAGAAAAATAATGGTGTGCTTGGTTTTTACGTAACTTTATTCTTTCATTAGTTTTCAAGTTTCTCTTTGTTTACAGCCATTGACATGTTGCAGAGGTTAACACGTGAGGAGCAGATAGAAATTGTGTTGATGTCTGGTGAACACAGTACCCGGGTCATTGCAGCAGATTTCAATGCAAAACACCCTACGAGACCACCCATCTCCCATACTACAGCTAGCAAACTGCTTGCCAAATTTCGTGATACAGGTTCAGTGTTGGATTTGTCAAAATGTGTACCCAAGAAAACTGTCACTAATAGAGAAACATCAGTGGCTGTCCGAGCTTCATTCAGTAAGTGCCCACAGCGTAGCACTCGCCGCATGTCACTGGAGAGTGGCATCAGTCCAACATCCCTTCTGTGGATATTAGCTACTCACAAATGGCACCCTTACAAAATCCAGCTGCTGCAGCATCTCAACGAGGATCACCCATATAGGCGCACTGAATTTGCAGAATGGGCAAAACAAAAATTGGAACAGGACCCTCAGTTTACACAGAACATTATGTTCAGAGATGAAGCAAACTTTTTGTGAATGGTGAAGTTAACAAACAAAACCACCGCTATTGGTCTGACATTGACCCACAGTAGATAGATCCGTCAAAGTCTATTGGAACACATAAATTGATGGTATGGTGTGGAATATGGGGTACAAAGATAGTGGGGCCATTCTTCATCAATGCAAACCTCAATGCCATTGGATATCTGAAATTGCTACATGATGATGTGTTTCACTCTTTATGCACTGAAGATAGCACATTCTCTGAGTTTTTCCAACAAGATGGTGTACCACCACATTATGGGTGTCATGTCCGAGCAATCTTACATGAACAGTTTCCTGGAAAGTGTATTGTCGTTGTGGGCCAGCTGAATGTCACCTAGGTCTCCCAATCTGACCCCCTTAGACTTTTATCTTTGGGTTCATCTGAAGGCAATTGTCTATGCTGTGAAGATACGAGATGTGCAGCATCTGAAACAGATACTGGAAGCCTGTGCTAGCATTTCATCTGCAGTGTTGCTATCAGTGTGTCAAGAGTGAGAAGAGGGTTGTACTGATAATCCAACACAATGGGCAGCACTTTGAACTAATTTTATAAATGATCATAAACTTGTAAATGACTTATGAAAGAATGAAGTTATGTTAAAGGCAAGCACACCATTATTTTTCTTATGAAATTCTGTAAGTTTGATGTGTCATATGACCCTCTTCCCATTGAAAAAAATAAAGTTGGATCCAAAATGGCTGACTTCAAAATGGCCGCCATGGTTACCACCCATCTGGAAAAGGTTTCCCCTCCCATATACTAATGTGCCACAAACAGGAAGTTGATATCACCAACCATTCCCATTTTATTTAGGTGTATCCATATAAATGGCCCACACATGTAAATTGAAGAGAAATGGCAACAGGGTGCAACCTTGTCTGATGACTTGGCTTTACATGAACCTTGCTGTGTCACCGTATTCCGTTCAGACTGTTGCTTGTTAGTCGATGTAAAAATTCCTAATGAGGCTGATCAGATGGTTTGGCACATCTATATCCTTCATGGTACTCCAAAGTTTCTGGTAATTAACACAGTCGAAGGCTTTGCTGTAGTCGATGAAGCAAAAATAGAGCGCCTTGTTGTATTCTATGGCTTTTTCCATCATCAATCTCATGTTCGCAATTACATATTTATACATCCTTAGTGCAGATGTGGCCAGTGTTTCTCTGGCTGTTCCAGAGGCAGCCAAAGAGTTGAAAACAGTGGCACACAGACTGCACCATGCCGTCGGTCACCTACGTCCTGAATACATGACCCCCTGCATCACAAAATTGCATTTACTGTGTCCGTGCACCAAAGACTGGAGCAGAACAGTTGGGGAGCAGAAGTGAGGGAGTATATGTTTTGTTCTTAATTATATATATATATATAATATATATATATATATATATATATATATATATATATATATACAGTGGGTACAGAAAGTATTCAGACTCCTTTAAATTTTTCACCCTTTGTCTTCTAAGTATTCAGACCCTTTGCTGAGACACTTATATTTTGTGGACCCGTTGAAGCTGTAGTAGCAGCGAAACGGCTCGCCGTCGTCCGCCGACTTCCACACTACCTCTCCCCGCACTTTATCATGGATTAAAGATGTCCATTGACTGATCTGAATAAAGGAGATCTTGCGCAACTGTGAATGGTGAGTGCCGCTTGCTTTTTTCTTCAAATGAACTATGTCATAGTATTCTGGCATGCACCCCAGCAGCTGAAGGGAGTAATCAGTGGTGACACAGGACATCTGCCTTCCCTGAATTGAAGTGGTAGTGCCCGGTATTTTTTTATTCATTCGGATATATATATATATATATATATATACAGTGGGTACAGAAAGTATTCCGACCCCTTTACATTTTTCACTCTTTGTCTTCTAAGTATTCAGACTCTTTGCTGAGACACTCATATTTAGGTCACATGCTGTCCATTTCCTGGTGATCCTCCTTGAGATGGTTTTACTCCTTCATTGGAATCCAGCTGTATTAATTATACTGATAGGACTTGATTTGGAAAGGCAAATATCCGTCTATATACGACCTCACAGCTCACAGTGCATGTTAGACCAAAGAAGAATCATGAGGTCAATAGAACTGCCCTAGGAGCTCAGAGACAGAATTGTGGCAAAGTACAGATCTGGCCAAGGTTACAAAAGAATTTCTGCAGTACTCAAGGTTCCTAAGAGCACAGTGGCCTCCATAATTCTTAAAAGAAAGAAGTTTGGTGATGTGGCCAGGGCAAGGGGTACTCGGACACCGGGGCTGATGACTTGAATAGGGAGTCACGGGTGCACAGGATCCCGGTACCGTGCCCTGGTTATCATTTGGGTTAGATGGTGCGGGAGAAGGAAGTATTTACAGGGGATCGTGATGCCACCTGTAGTTCCCGGTAAAATGGTACCGGCGCTGCAAGCAGGCCGCTGAGGTGATGGTGGGTGCAGCAGAGTGTGGAGCAGCTCCCTACAGGTGGAGCTATTACCTCAGGGCAGCGGTGATGAAAGTGGATAATGAGGGGAATTGTAGGTGATGGTTGGTGTTGCAGTTCTTACCCTTCTGCTGAGCTGCTGATCATGCTGAGCCTCGGGCACCGCGACAGGATGACAGAGTCCAATCACTTTACTCCACTAGGTACTGGTAAATGGCAAAACGAAACACGGTACAGTTTGGTTTACAGGGTGAGTGTTGCCAGCTCAGGGTCCCCCTTATGGAGTCTCTAGATGTTCGTGTTCTGTGTCTTTCAGGGTTTCCTTTCTTCCTCACTTCTACCACCCTCGCAGAGGTCTCCCGCCAGTCCCACGGTCTTTATCTATCAGGCAAGGTTTGTGCCCCAAGGGGCTATGTGTGAGTTCATACTGTATACAGGTGAATCATGTGGTGGTTCACTGTATATAGAAGGCTATGTGGTGGGCTCATACTGTAAATAGTGTAACCTATTAGGGCTCATACGTATCTTGACAAGCTATGTGACGGCTCATATTCTATATAGAAAGCAATGTTGTGGCTCACACTGTATATAAAGAGACTATGTGGGGGGCTCATACCGTTTGAGCTATTTGTGTGGCTTATACTGTATATTAGTGACTTCCAAGAATTGTCCAGCGAGTTGAGGAAAATTGCACCTTGAGTTCTGTATAAAATTTCCATTTATTCGTATTCAGGAAAAAACAGGTTTCTTAACACGTAAAAACACACAGGTCAGTTTATCATGTCTTCAGGCAACATGTTTTGGCTAGCTTGTAACCTTACTCATGATCTGTTTCTTAATGTAATGTAATACTGTATATAAGAGGCTGTGTGGGGGCTCAGACTGTATATAGTTGTATTATGTGGCTGCTCACTATATACAGAGGGATATTTATGGGTTCATACTGTAAGTAGGGGTACTGTATTTATTTGAGGGCTCGTACTTTATATAGGGAGTTCGGTGAGTCTCCTACTGTTTAAAGGGGACTGTGTGTGGGGCCATACTTATATATAGGGGATTATTCTGTATATATGGGGCTACTTGGGGCTCATACTGTGTGAAGGTTCACATGGTATATAGTGGGGGCTCAAACTGTGTATAGGGTGACTGTATGTGGGCTCATACTGTATATAGGGGGCTGAGTGGTCTCATAAGTTGGTGTCAGCATACTTAATTTATCTCAATATCAAGTGATACAATATAAGGTACCTTATGTATGTACAGTACTTTTTAGCCACACTGCAGGCTTAGAAAGGAGAAAACTTTTTTTTCTCCTTCAGTTTTGGAGCAGACACTTTCCTAAATAAGTTTGAGGGCACTGTGGCTCCCCAGGGTGCTGTTGCCACAGATATACCTGGAGAAGAGAAGGATCTCCACATCAGGTAAGCCCGCACATAACACCTTCCACTCCAGACCAGAAGGGGGAGCTCTAATAGCCGAGTTCAGGCAAGGTTCCCTATAAAATTCAGGCCTGGAGGCCGAGTCAGCAGTTCAGTTCCAGAGAGGACTGTGAAGACGTCCTGGTGATGGAGCTGCACTAAGCCCGTACCAGTGAGAGCCGGCCGTGAGGGACCCAAGAGCGAGGGTTGGAGGCAAAGAATAGTTGCCAGGTGGGGGAGTGGAGCCATACCGGTTCTCTCCAGAGAAACAGTGTTAAACCCGGAAACTGGTGTCCGAGTCTGTGAGGGAACTAACTGCCCAGCAGTAAAGACCGGAGGCCAGGGAGACTCCAGATCTCCTGGCCACAGCACCGCCTGAGGGCACAGCGCCTAGTAGAGCCCAGGGACCACAGTGGATACAGCGGTGCCCAAAACAGTGCTCCCGCCACCTGCCATACAGGTGAAGACAGCAGGAAAGGGTCAGGGCCTAGCTTCAGGCAGCCTAGGACCAAAACAGACACAGCACCACAGGGTGGCCTCACAACTCGCCAGGTGTGCAGATCCTGAACTGCTTTCAGACCACCCGGGCCTGTAACATCAGAGATGGTACCCTGGACTATACATGCAATCAGTAAAGGTACGGAAATATCAACCCTATATGTGACTGTTATTGCAGCATCTGATCCTGCTCCCTTCATAGACTGTCCACGGCTCTCGGGCGGGCAGGCACCATTAGCAGAATCCCAGAACATCAGAAACCCCTCCCTTGGCCCCCCAGTGACCAAATTTTGGAAATTACACCCCTTGGTGAATTCATCTACAGGTAAAGTGCTGATTTTCATTTCAAGACTCTGTTTTTTTTAAAGAAATAATCATAATTATATATTGGTGACATAGTGAAAATTGCAAATATTCCATTGTAGTTCCCAATACATAGTGCCTAGCTTGTGCTTCTAGTGACATGCACACCATAAATTGTTAAGTAGGTTTTTCCTGCTGGAGCAATGCCAAACATGTGGACCCTAACTGTGGGTTAGGCAGACTGTGGGACTCAATAAAGAGGGGTCATTTGGACTTGAGAGCACAGATTACACTAGATTTTTTGGGGGCAGCAGCCGTGTAATTTTTCCAGAGCATTTTGTGCTACGTATCAATAACATGGATACTGCACCTTTAGGAGTTAGGCAGTTCAGTTCCTAGGAGGACTGAGGAAGACATCCTATGGACTGGAGCAGTGCTAAGCTTAACCCAGGAGAGCCAAACTTAGCTTGAGTGACCCGTAGGCAAGGGTCTGAGGAAGGAGAGGAGAGCCTGGGAGCAGAGCGGTGTCAAGCTCACCCTCAGAGGAGTCAGCGCCAAACAGCGGACACTGGAGTCCAAGGCTGTAAAGGGCCTGACGACCTGGCCACCAATACTGGAGGGTGGGGAATTCCAAGTTCCTCATTCACACCAAGTGCACAGAGGCAAAGCAGCGTGAAGAGCTCAGGAGTAGCCACCCGTGAACTGGGGTTAATAAAGGACTCGAGCTGCCTGTCATACCGGCACGTGCAGGAGAGAGGGCCGCAGCTCAGCTTCAAGCAGTAGCAGGGACCCACAGGAGAAAGCACAGCAGGGAGGCCTCAGTACTTGATGGGTGAGGAGATCCCCGAGTTGCACCCAGGTTGCCGGATTCCATCGAGATCATCTGTCCCTATGTCGGTATCATCAGGAAAAAATTTGAGGAAGCAACAAAACGTGAGTTTGTGTGTTAATAAGCACCCTCCATCCTGCACCCTACACCCTTCCACATCCACTGCCCTGGGGATCCGCTTTGTTCGTGGGGAGCCGCTCCATCCTAGCTGCCCGTCCATCATCCCCAGAGGTTCTGCAGCAGCGGTGGCTACCCACAGCCACAAACCACGGGCGTCATTGTGAATAACTCACTTATAAATCACCCCTTTTCCCTACACAAGCCAAGAACTTCCTTTTACACTTGAACCCAGGGTCACAAAAGCTGAGTCTAGACCCCTGTGACTTCCCAGAACTGCTTAACAGCCCGATTCTGAGTACCCCTCGGCCCTGGGGTGTATCACACTTATTTTGGGGTTACAATCGAAATTAAAAAAACAACCAAACAAAAAAAAACAACAGATTTACGCATTCACTATACCGATATACCGAGGCAGATATAGAAACTTTAGACCGAATCAGAACTCTGTTCAAGCAGTCTCCTATCTTTTTAGGCTTGTACAAAAGCACAGACAACTACACTTTGTGCACTGGTAAAACGACAAGTATAGCCGAACAGAGGCCAGACGGAGTCCAGCATTACTCTGGTGAATGCTTTCATCGGGATTACTATTTAAATCAGTTATTTCAGAGATTTAGATGGAAACCCCAAAGTGTTCAGTTTAGAGCCCAGGATAACTGTGAACCTAGATTTATAATAATAATAATAATAATAATAATAATAAAGCTTTATTTATATAGCGCCAACATATTCCACAGCGCTTTACAATGTAGGGGTTAGAGTACAGAAAATATAATACAGTAAGTAATTACAGTAGAGAACAAATACTGTACAGTACAATAATTTAAAAGTGATCCAAAAACCTATGCACCACAAAATGGTTCCAATAAAAGCTTCAACCTGCCATAAACAAGCCTCCACTCTGGTCTCTCATCTCACAACAGAGATCCTGTTCCTCCGTTTCTTCCTCCACGTCCGGCAAGTGAGGCATCCTGGACAATGTATCAGCGTTGGCATTCTTGTGACCTGTATTTGATGGTAAAATTATAATTAGACAGTCGGGCCATCCATCGCTGTTCTAGTGTGCCTTGTTTCGTTGTTTGCAAGTGAGTCAACAGGTTTTTATCCGTGAAGATGGTGAATTTGGCTGCTGCCAGGTAATGCCTAAAATGTTCTGTGACTGCCAAAACAACGGCCAGGAGCTCTAACTTGAATGAACTGTAGTTCTCTGGGTTCCTTTCTGTAGGACTCAGCGTCCTGCTTTCAAAGGCTATCAGTCTCTCTTTACCTTTTGCACCTGGGACAACACTGCTCCCAATCCCACGTTACTAGCATCAGTATACAAGACCAATGGCTGGCCGTAATCAGGATAGGCTAGGATCTCATTTGCCATCAGGGCCCACTTCAGCTGTTTGAAGGACTCTTCTGTTTTACTGCCCCATTCAAATGGAGGATTCGAGTTCTTAGCTTTCTTGGAGTATACTACCAGGAGGTCTTTCAGGGAGTTACCATCTTCATAAACGCCTTGATGAGTCTCCTGTAGTATCCTAACAGCCCCAGGAACTGCCTCACCTCTTTGACTGTGGTGGGGCTTGGCTAATCCCTAATGACAGTGACTTTTTCTGGATCGGGTGCCACACCTTCAGAGCTCACAACATGATCGAGCTACTGTACCTTTGGTTTCAACAGGTGACACTTGGACGGTTTCACTTTCATGCCATAGCTGGATAAGGCTTCAAACTCTTCGGCCAAGTGCTCCAGATGGTGTTCATATGTCTTGGAGTAGACTATGATGTCATCTAGGTATAGTAAGACAGTTACAAAGTTTTTGTTCCCCAGTCAGCACTCCATCAACCTCTGGAATGTTCCCGGTATGTTACTGAGTCTGAACGGCATGCAGTTGAACTCACAGAGGTCCATCGGCATGGCAAAGTCTTCTCTCGGTCTGCCTCTGCTACAGGAACCTGCCAATACACACTGGCAAGATCTAAGGTGGAAATGTGGAGCCCACTGGGACGGGGTACTCGGTACCGGACCGGGGTACTGCTGGGGGATGTCATGTCGTCCTGGTCCGACCGTGTCCGGGTTCGCACAAGTAAATGGGGTGTATTTACAAGGGATTAGGTTTGTCGTGACGCCACCCACGGGTTGTGGTCAGTTAGGGGACCACCCCTGCTGCAGAACCTCCAGGGATGATGTTTTGGCAGCTTTAGATGGAACGGCTCTCCACAGGTAGAGCCTGGTTCCCTGGGGCAGTGGTAATTAAAGTCTATGATGGTTGTAATAGATGTTACAGGAAAGTAGAGGTAGTAGTAAAGATGATGAGAGTGGAGGCAATGGCAGTTTATGAGGGAAAGTGGGGTTTCAGCACAAGGATCACACACACTCACTCACGTTTGTTGTTGTTTTCCAAGTCTTTACTGTGCAGATGGTAAAGCAGAGTATTGTCCACGGAGTCTGTACCGGGGCCGGGTTGCTCCCACCCTGACCGGGTCCTTGGCTTCCTACTTCTGCACTTTGTGTGTGGCCCTGCTGCCGCTTTTAGCCGAACTGCTGGCCCTGTCTCCCCTCACAGGTACCAATCTGCTAGGCAACTTGAGTCCTCTGTGTCACTGAGCCCTCCGTGTTGCTTTGCTATGGTACAGTGAAGATGGTGGACCTTCACTATCCCGGTATTCACTGTCCTATCTGTCTCAGGCACAGCCTCGGATCCGGTATCCGTCCTAAGCGCCTCTCCGGGGTGAGTTCAGGGTAAGTCCTTGTCCTGGGTGTGTTCCTCTGTTTCTCTGACTCCTTCCCTCAGACCTCTCAGGACCTCCACTCCAATTCGACTCTCCTCCAGACTAAACTCAACTCCACTCCAGACTAAACCAAACTAAACTCAACTGACTAACTGTCTCTCCTGCTCTGAGGTAAACAACATAAGCTCCTCCCACTCTTGCACGTGCCACCTAAGCTCCTCCCACTTTCTAGTGTAGTGTTGTGTGGGGAGTAAACCTGTGTTGCTGATTCTGTGGCACATTAACCCTTGGGGTGCCACAGAAAAGTAGTTAGCAATTCGTAATGCAACTAGTGATTACTCAATTCTAGGCAATGGGTATGCGTCCTTATGTTTAATGCGGTTAATATGCCTGTAATCTACACATTCTAATTGTACCAGCTTTCTTTTTCACCAGGACTAGAGTAGCTGCCCAGGGGCTACAACTATCTCTTATCACCCCAGTCTCCTTCATCCTCCCGTAACATTTCTTTGGTACATTGATAGTGAGCTGGCGGTACAGGTCTATATCTCTCTTTAATGGATGGATGACCTCCTGTGCAGATATGAGGTTGAACCCCTTTTACCTGCCCAAAGTCTAAAGGATGCTTACTAAAGATTTGTTTATATTCTCACACTACCTGGTAGACTCCATGCTTTTGATGGGAGGGTGTAGAATCGGTACCTACATGCAACTTCTGTCAAGAGTCCTCCAGCTTTCCCTCAGAGCCATTGCCCTCCGCCTGGTCAGATGGGTTTCAAGGGTTCTACTGCCTTGATGGAGTTGTTATCAACAGTATACAATTTAGCAATAGTAGCATACCTCGGTAGTTTGACTTCTTCTTCATTACAGTTTAATACATGTACAGGTACCCTTCCCTTGTGTACATAAACTACCCCTCTGGTTGTCAGGATAGTGGGCCTACTGTCTGACTACATGGGCTCCACCATGGCTTGGTAATCTTGCCCTCTAAGGCCTATTGCTGCCCTACACCAGATTAACATTTCACTTCCATCATTCGCAGTTGTACTCTATGGGCAGGGGATAGGAGTCCATCAATAAACTGTTCAATTAGCATTTTATTTTCTTCTTGCATAAGAGTAGGGTCTGTCTGTTTCATTGCTCTCAGCTCTTCCTGAAGATTCAATGCAAAGTCTCTTATGCTATCCTGCACCTTTTGTTTACACCCGAAGAATCTTATCTTTACCCTTGCAGCGGTACGGGTATCAAGAGTAACTTTCAGCCTGGCTATTACATAGTAACATAGTAACATAGTTTTTAAGGTTGAAGGAAGACTTTAAGTCCATCTAGTTCAACCCATAGCCTAACATGTTGATCCAGAGGAAGGCAAAAAAAACCCATGTGGCAACACTAAGCTCCACATTGGGGAAAAAAATTCCTTCCTGACTCCAGGTACGGCAATGAGACTAGTTCCCTGGATCAACGCCCTATCAAAGAATCTAGTATGTATAACTGATAATATTATAGTTTTCAAGAAAGGCATCCAGGCCCTTCTTAAATGTTAGTAGTGACTCACTCATCATGTGGCAGAGAGTTCCATAGTCTCACTGCTCTTACAGTAAAGAATCCGCGTCTGTGATTATGATTAAACCTTCTTTCCTCCAACGTAGAGGATGCCCCCTTGTCCCAGTCTCAGGCCTAAGAGTAAAGAGATCATTAGAAAGGTCTCTGTACTGTCCCCTCATATATTTATACATTATTATAAGATCACCCCTAAGCCTTCGTTTTTCCAAGCTAAATAACCCCAAGTTTAATAACCTGTCTTGGTATTGCAGACCCCTTAGTCCTCTAATGACTTTTGTCGCTCTTCTCTGGACCCGCTCTAGTTCAGCTATGTCTTTCTTATACACCGGAGACCAGAATTGTACACAGTATTCTAAGTGTGGTCGCACTAGTGACTTGTATAGAGGTAAAATTATGTTCTCCTCATGAGCATCTATGCCTCTTTTAATGCATCCCATTATTTTATTTGCCTTTGCAGCAGCTGCCTGACACTGGCCACTAAATGTGAGTTTGTCATCTACCCATACACCCAGGTCTTTTTCAGTGACAGTTTTGCCCAGTGTTTTACAATTAAGCACATAATTATACCTTTGTGTTTCCTCTGCCCAAGTGCATGACTTTACATTTATCCCCATTAAAGCGCATTTGCCATTTAGCAGCCCAAGTGTCTTTACCAGTGTCTGGCCAGGACTTTACCTCCCGCCGGGCTGCACCAGTCAATTGACCCATTAGTATACTGACTAGCTGATCTTCCGTCAGGGAGTACACCTTATAATAACTGTCCTTTCTCTCCCTGAAGTCGGTCAGTGTATTTGGTTCCCAAAAATATAGTGGCAACCACGCCATCCCTGGTGTGTATGGCATTAGGAACGACATTACCGGAACCATGGCTGGCACCACAGCAGCGGCAGGGACTTTGACTGCTACTGGGGCCGCCCCCCGCGCGGGCTCCTCTCTACCTGGCTCCGACATCTTCCTCCCCCTAGTGAACTTTAGCCCTCTGGGTCCTTAACTTCCGTAGGGATGATCAACTTTAGTTCCGCTTGTGGGATAGGGTTTCTCGTCCCCCCCAGATGTCATCAGAGTGGAGGTTGGGCCTACTTTCGCACTCTTGGCAGGGAACCGCCCATGATGACACGTCCCTTCTGCTTCCTGTGCGTCTTGTGGCACAGTAATGGCGACAGTCAAAATGAAAAAAAAACACTTAGTTCAACACAGTCCATGGCACACAGTACCCGTATACGTTGGTCACGAGATCCTGTTTGTGATGCCAAAAACTTCATGTACTCCAGGGCCGAGGGGTACTCGGAACCGGGCTGTTGAGCAGTACTAGGAAGTCACAGGGATTGAGACCTGGCTTCCGTGACCCTGGGTTCAGGTGTAAAAGGCAGTTCTTTGCTTGTTTAGGAAAAAGGGGTGATTTATAAGGGAGTTATTTGTGACGCCACCTGTGGTTTGTGGGTATGGGTAGCCACCACTGCTGCAGAGCCTCTGGGGATGATGGACGGGTGGCTAGGATGGAGTGGCTCCCCACGGTGGAGCAGATCCCCTGAGCAGTGGATGTGGAAGGGTGTAGGGTGCAGGATGTAAGGTGCTCATTAACAGACAGACTCACGTTTTGTTAGTTCATCAAATCCTTTACTTGTGATACCGACACAAGGACAGATGATCTTGATGGAATCCGGCAACCTGGGAGCAATTTGGGGATCTCCTCACCCGGCAAGTTTTGATGCCTCACTGCTGCGCTTTCTCCTTTGGGTCCCTGCTTCTGCTTGAAGCTGAGCTGCGGCCCTCTCTCTCCTCTCTCCTGCACGTGCCAGTATGACAGGCAGCTCGAGTTCTTTATTGGCCCCAGTTCACGGGCGGCTACTCCTGGGCTCTTCATGCTGCTTTGCCTCCGGGCACTTGGTGTGGATGGGGAACTTGGAATTCCACTCCCTATGGGTCGGTAGGCCCTACACAGCCTCAGACTCCGGTGTCTGTTGTCTGGCGCTGGCTCCTCTAGGGGTGAGCTTGACTCCGCTTTGCTCCCCAGGTTCTTTTCTCCTTCCTCAGACTCATGCTACAGGTCACTCAAGCTAAGTCTGGCTCTCCTGAGATGAGCTTAGCACTGCATCCAGTCCACAGGATGTCTTCCTCAGTCCTCCTAGGAACTGAACTGACTAACTCTGCCCCAGACCAGAATTTATAGGGGAGCTCACCCTGAACCTGGGTTTAGATGTCCATCTTCAAGCCTGGTGTACTGGTGTATACCGCGCCCCAAACACGCTGATTAGACAACGCAATAGTGTTATGATTGGGCCGCCTGGGCAGGAAGGCTGGCTAATACATGACGCCATTGCCATTGTGTGGTGGTGAATGGACAGCTCTTCAAATATGGTGCCCTGTGAAGTGACAGCCAATGGGAACACAGTAGCCACCACCAATGATTGCTGAGGGGGTGCGAACTCCAGCACGCTGTGGCACGCCTACGGGAAATCAATAGGCGACGCAGATTCCATCACTATCGCCCGTTCACACGCCAAAAGCTGGGAATGTCGCCTTCATGATTGCCTCTGATTTTGGAGCAGTGCTGTGAAATCGGAACCAGGTGATAACTTTTTTATCGCTGCGAAATTCCGCAATTACACGCTGCAACTAGGAGGCAATTTGATGGCGATGGTGCCGGGGCGACATGTTGCCGGTCAGATTCCTCGCCGCGGTTGTGGCATGTAATGGTACGCTTACAGACACTGGGTTTTAAACCTGAACACTTTAAAAAACCTTTACATGTTAAACATGTGCTCCTTATAGTTGGGATCACATACACACTGGGAAACAACATATTTCCCAATGATCTTCCTATCCTGATTAAAATTTGTAATGTTCTAGGATTTATTTTTTTTTATCTCATAGTATTGGCGGCTAAAGGGAGTGCTGCAAATAGTTTTATTCAAACCAGTTTCAGCACTAAATTTTCTCTTTGATATTTTTTGTGAGTTTTTAGTCAAAGAGAGAACTCTCTGGATAGCTTTATTATATCCACTATTGCTCGTCTTTAAAGGGATCCTGTCGCCTCCAAAAAGCCACCTAACCTATCAATACATTTCCTTGCACCTTCCTATTACCATTATAACTATCCCTCTCTCTTCTAAATGCTTGCTTTCAATGTGCTAAAAAACATTTTTATGCTTACTAATTAGGATGATAATGAAGTGGGGGCTATATGCAATAGTCCCCCTGGGCGTGTTGGTTTGCAGCCTGAATGATCGTTTATCACGCCCCCATGGGCGTGATCTTGAAAACAAATTTTGCACCCCCAGCCTGGCTCCCTCCGCTCTGTATGCAGCCTTCCTGTGGTAATGACACTGAACGCATCATTTCCGGAACCGCGGGCCCCTTAACAACCTGATATTTGCCTTAGCAGCACATAGCGCTGATAAGCGGGGCTCCATAGAACCCCGCTTAGCAGTGCACAAAGCTGCTACAGTAAACATCGGGTTGCTAAGAGGCCACAGCAACCCGATATTTACCTTAGCAGCACATACCGCTGCTAAGAGGGACTCCATAGAACCCCGCTTAGCAGTGCACAGGTGCATAGGTGGCTGGTAACTCAGGCAGTAAACAAAAGAAAAAACATCTAAAAATCAATTTGTTTTTGACAGGAGAGAAGATTACTATTTACTAGTAAATTGAAAAATTGCTTATCTTTACAAGAACGGTGCATTTTTACCCCCCAAAACCATGAGAATAACCAATTTAAACATGTTGTTTTATATATCAAATGTGTATGGCCTGAAATCTACTAGCTGTAAGTTCTTTTATGCACGTTTCGCCGTTTACTATTGACTGCCTTAAATGGGTTGTACAGGCTTTTTGGATACTTTGTGTGTATTTAGGCTGCAAAATGCTAACAGTTTGTAATTTACACCCTGTTAGCATTTTGCATGGTTACCTATATATCATGATTCAGCGTGTGGAGGAGCAGCTCAGGCCCCGAGTAGAGGCATATTGTTTTGGAACCTGGCTGTAACATCACAACTGGACATTTACACCCAGTCTCCAGCAAGCTCTCCTCAGACTCCAACAAGCATGCCCCAGTCTCCAATAGGACCACCTCCATTCACCCAGCACTCCCTAACATAGGAGTCTATGGCTTCGGATTGCCCAGATCCGGGAGGATCCGGGAGCCGGATGCCAGCTGCTGCAGTTCAGTGTGAGCTAAGCTGAACTTCAGCACCAGGGAGCTGTCCCCTGTGAAGTGGTTCAGCACCATTTCAGCAGGGGACAGCTCCCTCAGCTGCGCTCTGCAGAATCCAGCTACAAACAAGACTGGAGGGCATATTCGTCCTCCGGTTCTGTTTGCAATTTGGGTCCGGGGATGTCCGAATCACATCGGACAGCCACGGACCTGATGGTGCTGTGGTGTGAAGCCAGCCATAGAAGAATAGCAAGGAAGTGTCTTAGGGCCCTTTCACATCTGCGTTTATTTGAAATCGCGGCAGATGCGGTGAAAAAAGCGCATCTGCCGCGATTGCCGCATAACCGCTGCACTTGCAGCGCGGTTGCGGTAATCCCCATAGAAAGTATAGGGGGACTTGCGGCAGGTGCGGCAAGTGCGGTTTTGCACTTGCGGCAGGTGCGGCCGCGAAAAAAACCGCACTTGCCGCACCTGCCGCAAGTCCCCCTATACTTTCTATGGGGATTACCGCAACCGCGCCGCAAGTGCAGCGGTTATGCGGCAATCGCGGCAGATGCGGTTTTTTCACCGCATCTGCCGTGATTTCAAATAAACGCAGATGTGAAAGGGGCCTTAGTAGATTTTTGGTTTCAGTGGCTGCTGCTTCACTGAATGTTTCACAGCCATGTATAAGCTGTGTTATCCTATGAATTTCCTTCGTTGCCTATAGGAACCTATCAGAAGCTGAGCTGCGATTGGTTGCTATAGGCTACCTGATAAATATCCAGGCTAACTGTCAAAACAGGCAAGTTAGTATCTATATTCATAGACTGTGAGCCCTCGTGGACAGGGTCCCTGCCCCTCCTGTACCTGTACGTCCTGATCGCCTAGATTTAGTGTACTTGTTCTTGTCTCCCTCAACCTCATGTAAAGCGCCATGGAACCTAATGGCGCTATATAAATAAATAATAATAATAATAAATAATATTACCTCACACATACAAATAGTAAATAAGCCTTTTTTTGGCGACTGAGTGGAAAGTGCAGGTTAAAATTTTCCCTCAAAACATAGTCTATGATGTTCCCTGAGTCAACTGAGGTGGCTGTGCAAAATTACATGATTGTAAATGCAACGGTGCGGATTCCTTTAGTGGACAGACACATACACTCAGCTTTATATCTTAGATTTATCTAGTTTGCACGGTCGCTTCTAAGTGTATATTTTATAGTTACCGTAGTTTGAAACAAACATTACAATAAATATATTTTCAAACAAACAGTTTGGTTTTAGGTTTACAGTGTTTGTCTGGACTTTTTTAAGTAGTCTGTCACCTTTCTGTATCCTCCAGGCTGCTTGGGGTGATGTATGGGGTGAGACGTGGCTGGTGTTTATATATAGGCTGCAGCGTCCTGTTTCTGATTTGCAGACCCTTAGGCAGTGTAGAAAGATTTCCTCATATCCTCCTCCTCCTTTTTAGGATGTTGTGGAACGGGAGCCTGAGGGGCTGATAGGGAGAGAAGAGATCACTTCTGAGATAAATCTCTGCCTCTTATTTCTGCTGTACACATATTATGCTACCTCCTTGTCTCCTTTGTTCCAATGAATATTTTGTCTGTTTTCTAGAACTGTTGTACTGTACTACTGTACAAAGTGTTATTAGAGTAAAAAATCCCCTCTTCTTTCTGCCTATAATTCAGCTTTATATTCAGGACACAAAAAGTTTTACTACCTCATCTGATTACATAATATAATCCCCTATATCTCATTCTATTGCTCCATATAAACTCCCTACATCTCCTCCTATTACTCCATATAACCTCCCTATATCTCCCTTATTACTCCATATAACCTCCCTATATCTCCTATTACTCCATATAACCTCCCTATATCTCCCTTATTACTCCATATAACCTGTCTATATCTCCTCCTATTACATGTAACCTCTCTATATCTCAAAATAAGCAAAAAGAACCAGCACCACCAGAAAAAAACTTGCAATGAAAATTGAGCAATGCACATATTCCCTCCAAACTGTCTAATGTAAATATTTGCGATTTTGGCAAAAAAATTGATGAATCCTTCTGAGCCACTCTGCCATGTCAAGGCATCTCAAGTAGAGTGGTCCTACACTATACTTTTTTATTTTAGTTGTGCATTACTGCCTCAAACATAAAAATATAGTAGAAGAGAATCTATATCTCCTCCTATTAGTCTATATAATGTCCCTATATCTCCTCCTTTTACTCTATATATCCATCCTATATCTCCTCCTATTACTCCATATAATCTCCCTACATCTCCCCCTATTACTCCATATAACACTCCCTATATAGATTGAGTATAATAAAATTCATTGAAGACCCTGCAGTGCTTTCTTGGTTTTACTATTATCATAAATTTATTATTATTTTAAAATGTGTTCACAGTTGCGAAGCCTATGTCTGCAAAGTTTTTCTCAGCCAGAAATGGAACACTTCTTAAAAGTCAGTGCTGATGCCTCTGGAAAAGGTAGCGACTCTTCCTATAAAAGAACCTCTGCCCTGACCAGCCTTCATCCGTGAATATTAATAGAAAGACTCAGATTTAATGATGCAATATCCCTGACTTGCATTGATATGAAAGTGGCTGATACATCTCAGATTGAATGTGAGAAAGGACAGATGGGACACAACATACTGGTGAGTCTAATAGCAATGGCCAGCTCACTGATTATGTTCGGAACAGGATCATCTCAGGACCCGAATTATGCTATTGACCAGGTGTAATATGGGGTTATAGAAGAAGATGGTCCAGCTCACAAAGTGCTTTAAAATATAGTATTTTATAGTAAAAATTTTTTAACAACAACCTGATGCCAAATCCACTAAAGTAATATGCTAGGCATCCTTACTGATAGGTAGACTACCACTACATAGTACACTAATGGCCCGGTCAGACGTAACGACCGCAGTAGCGATCCCGATAACGACATGGCTCCCGGGATCGCTGATGAGTCATTATCGGTATCGCTACTTGGTATTCAAACACGCCGATCTATACAACGATATGTCCACCCTAGCGATTTCTTCAACGATATTGTTCAGTCGTTGTATTTCCTTCTCACATGACGATTTACCTCCACAGGACTATATTACGTCATCAAAGGCGTACATAAACATTACCATTATACACGCCCCTTCTTTGCCATTGGTTGCCACTACGTGCGCAACTACGCTCTGATTGGACGGCGTTCGGCGGGTCATTTTAAAAGAAGGCAACGTAGCAGCCATTACATCCTTTGTTCCTGACCCTCGTGGTGCTTGGAGATCTCAGCTGAGTTCTCGTGGCTATTTCGTGTAGGACTCATTTTGGATCCTATTAGTGTTCTCCGGCTGCCGTTCCTTCTCGGTCCGCCTGGTTGTTCCTGCGTTGTGGATCGCAGAAGCCTATCCTGCTGTGACTTCATTTCTTTTTCGGATCCTACAAATCATCTATACCGCAGTAGTGGCCAATTGGAGAGATGCGGGGCGTGTAAAGAGGCAATTGCGTGCACGCCTACGTATCTCATTATGTGTTGCCAACGATATCGTCGGTAAGGTGTCAAACACAGCGATACAGCATTCCCAGCGGGAGCGCAACGACCAAAAAATGAACCAGGAGGCTGTGTAACGATTGCCGATCTCGCAGCAGGGGACCAGATCGTTACACCCTGTCGCACGTAGCAATGTCGTTGCTGAGATCGCTATTGCGTCACAAAAGTAACGATCTCGTTAGCGATCTCGGTATGTGAGACATACCCTTTACACCAATAGCGGTATGGAAGACAAAGGCCAAAGGTAGCACATTCTGAACTCTGCTGATAAAGTTTCAATGCTGGGCTTCTGGCTCTTAACAGAACAACTCAGTCCATTGTCTCAATTTTTGCAAGTCTTTGCTAAAGACATATTAGTACAATATTCTTCCTTCACGTCTCTGGAATCTGCTACACACTTGGCAGTTGTTTGTGAATAAGAGAGACAGAAAACGACACAAAAAGGTGCGTCCCAAATATAAAATTAACATATTTATTGAAAATTCATAAAAATATACACAACTAACACCAAAAAAGTTGATTTAAAAAAATGAAGATAGACACAAACATTTCAACTAAATAGAGTGAAGGATGGGACCCACTCACATGACAATATAATAAATGTATATAAGAATCTAAACTGCACAGTAAATATAAAGTTGTAAGACCTCCCTAAACAAGAAAATGCTCAATAGTGCAAGATGTTAATTAGCGAACTAAGAATAACAAAAGTATAGTGGTGCATCATGTCCACAAATCAAATGCCAAAAATGAGATTTTATTGCTACCAATTCACAAATACCAATGTTGTAACCAGTGGCGTAACTTCAGGCCCAGGGGCCCCGATGCGAAAGCTCCAACGGGGCCACCAATTATTGGAAATTTTTAATAGTATTAGTCTTTTCTATAGGCCAAAGAGACTTTTGGGGCCCCCCTAGGCTGCAGGGCCCGGGTGCGATTGCAACCCCTGCACCTATTGTAGTTACGCCCCTGGTCATAACTTCTTCCTGTAGGCAAAAATTTACTCGAAAATTATAGACATAGATGAAGACGGAGGTTCTCTCCAGGAGAGTAAAGCATCACTATCTATTTCAGATTCATCAACATTGACTTTAAAAGGGTGTTTCATATTTGGCTGTGAAAACACTGTTCAGAAATAGGATTCGCAACTCTGGAAACGTTTTTAAAAAATAAATTTACAATAATAGTTGTCAAAACCAATAAAGCACTGCAGGGCCTAAAGTGAATTTGCTTGTACCCTATCTTTGTAGGAGAGGTTATATGGAGTGATAAGGGAAGATATAGTGAGGTAATATGAAGTAATAGGGGGAGATATGAGCAATTATATGGAGTAATAGGAGATATAGAGGAGGTTATATAGAGTAATAGGGGGAGATATAGGGAGGTTACAGTATATAGTCTCACGCTTCAGAAGTATGGCCAGCACTCCTCCTCGGTGTTCAGGTTCCTTCAGATTCGCTCCGCAGTACTCGCAGGATCCTGTATCCTGCTCAGCGTCTGGAGCCCTCCGGTGTGCACTTCCTTGTGTAGTGATACGTCACTTCCAGAATATTAAAACAGATGAGTCTGCACACGCTCGGTACTTGCCTCAATTCTTTATTGTGCCAATGGGTATTTCACATGGTGAGGGTGGAGGGTGGGAGGACAGGGGGGTGATACAACGGCCATTTCGCAACCGCAAGTGGTGCTTCAACGGGTACAATCCTTTGTTGATAGGAGGATATCTATAGGGAGGTTATATGGAGTAATAGGAGGATATATATAGCGAGGTTATATGGAGTAATGGGAGGGATATGGGGAGGTTATATGGAGTAATAGGGGGAGCTATAGGGAGGTTATATGGAGTAATAAGTGGAGATATAGGGAGGTTATATAGTGAAATAGGAGGAGATATAGGGATGGTATATGGAGTAATCAGAGGGTATATAGGAGCGGCTATATGGAATAATAGGGGAAGATATAGGGTGGTTATATAGTGTAATAGGAGGAGATATAGGGAGGTTATATGGAGTAATAGGGAGAGATATAGGGAGGTTATATGGAGTAATAAGGGGAGATATAGGGAGATTATATGGAGTAATAGGGGAAGATATAGGGAGGTTATATGGAGTAATAAGGGGAGATATAGAGAGGTTATATAGTGTAATAGGAGGAGATATAGGGAGGTTATATGGAGTAATCAGAGGGATATAGGAGAGGTTATATTGAGTAATTGGAGGAGATATAGGGGAGGTTATATGTAGTAATAGAGGAGATATAGGAGAGGTTATATGGAGTAATTAGGGGAGATATGAAAGATTATATTGAGTAATAGGAAGCGCTATAAAAGAGATTTTGTGGAGTAATAGGACCAGATATACGAGTGGGTATTTGGAATAATAGGAGATATTTACTGGAAAGGTTCATCGGCCAAGCACAACGCACTACACCATTTTTAAAACCCATACTGACACTATGTAATTGCCAGTTATACAGTAAGTATACAATAAATGTTATTGCTATTGGAGTGATATTCCTGATTACTATCCCTGTTTCTCGACTTGGATCATTTAATATTATTCTCTGATTCAAACTTGATCCTGGATGGATTTAGCCCTCTCTTACCTTGCTGATTCTGTCCCTGCGTTTGTCCTTCTGGTTTTGAATCTGATATCCAGTGGCGTAACTTGAAGCCCATGGGCCCCGATGCGAAGGCTCCAACGGAGCCCCCAATTACTGCAAATCTTTAATGGCAATAGTCTTTTTCTATAGACCACAGGGACTTTTGGGGCCCCCTAGGCTCCGGGGCCCGGGTGTGATTGCAACCTCTGCATCTATTGTAGTTATGCCCTTGCTGATATCCATCTGACCTTGTCCCTGCTGGTTTTTGTCCACGATCGAATCGCTCGGAATGTGTCCTGGCTTTACGGCTATTCTACTGCAAATTTGCTCCATCGGAGCAGCTACTACATATAAGTAACTAAGGATTTCAAAGCGTTCCTTGAGACCTATGAATTGGAGTGCCTAGTGAAAACACTGTCCATGGAAGTTCTATTAAGAATTAGCAGAATTACACAATCCCAGAAGTAGTATGATGCTCTGAAGTAAACTGAAACCTGTACATTTGAAAAAATAAACTTTCCAATAAATATGCCTGAATATATTTAAATATAAGCTCAAAATTCAGAGTTCTCAGTAGTTGATACAGTGTATCTTGCCTATAAACAGCACAAAGATTGCTAAATTTAACCAGGAGAAATTTATCTTTGCATGTGAGAGTCCTCAGTGGTTGGTAACTTTAAAAGGGAACCTGTCACCCGCTTTGGGCATTCTAAACTGTGCCCACCAGCTTTAACATTATGTAATTGGGGTTAACCCTCTATGTGGCCAGACGTCCCCCTCATACCTGAGAAATGAACTTTTATTGTCTTCCGCGCTGCATCTTATAAGGTCCAGGAGGTCTGCTCTGTGGTCTAGTGTATTTGGGTCCTCGCCGCCCCCACCTGAAAAACCCACCCTGCTGTTTCAAAATTGCCGCCCCTCCTGTGTACGGCCGCTGATTGACACCCATACTCGCGCCTGCTCAGTGGAGCGGGTCACAATGCTCCTCCAGTGATGATACACAGTGCTCGAAGTCTTGCGAGACTTCACAAATCTTGAGAGATATCACGATCAGGGACCAGACGTCAAGAAAACTTTCATACTCCTTATCTTTAAACTGAACAAATATTTAATGCCACAATGGTCTCTCCCCCAACCAAACTTGATAGTTCTGCTTCACATCACTTGTCTTATTTTAAGGTAAAAATGTTTTTACTGTGTTAGGCCCCTTTCACATCAGCGTTCATTGATTGCAGCAGATCCGGTCATACTTGTGGCACACTTGCGGCAAGCTCCATGCATTGTCTATGGGGCTTGCGGCAGGTGCGGTATTGCTGCGATCCGACACTTGCGGCAGTTGCCATTTGGCGCACCTGCCACAAGCCCCATGGGGCTTGCCGCAAGTGTGCCGCAAGGGCGACCGTTAGGCGGCAGATGCCGTAAATCTGCCGAAATCAGCGAACAACAGTGACGTAAAAGGGGCTTAGCCACTAGGTAGAAAAATATTGGAATCTGAGAGTCCTCAGTGGTTGATACCATCTTTTAAGTTAGCCATTAAAAGGTAAGAAAAAGCAAAGTAAGATTTTGAGAGTCTATTGCCTCTTCATCAGGCTAATAATGAATGAAGAGGCCAAAGTGTCTCGAAAGCTTGCTTTGCTTTTTCTTACCATCTTTTCAGTTAGCCATTAAAAAGTATCAACCACTGAGGACTCTCAGATTCCAATATTTTTTGTCTTATTTCATGCGCTATTCTACATTCTGTTGAGAATAAATACAGCAGGGGTAATTTGCCCAAATATTTTAGGGTGTACCATTGAATTGGTACATACAGTGGGTGAAATAAATATTGAGCACATCAGCAATTTTCTTAGTAAGTATAATTTTAAAGGTGCTTTTGACATTAATTTTTCACCAGATGTTGGTATGATAGGGTCAAATTGTGAATAAAGCTCATCACATGGTACTGTATATGTTTTTCAGCAGGGGGTCCTCTGTGTAGGAACAAGCAGGCTTGCTGTCATTTACTATACAGTGTGAATAAATGGTATGCCAAACCACATCGGCCAATACGACCCTCTTGCCTTCTGTCTGGTGAATGGGGACCTAACAAAATGTTAATGTGTACTCCAGGATCTTTTCCCCAGCGTACACAATGAGTGTAGCGCACTTAGCCTAAACACAACTGTGTTTTACTGATTGAATTTTGATTGAAATCCACAGCCAGTCAGCCACTGTTCAATCAGAATGTGTTATGCCGGAAAAGCCTTTAAAGCAGGCATGAGGCCAAACCATCAAATGATAAGTCTGGAGCAGTTTGGCTCATCACATGGGTGGCCAAATATTTGGTAATTTGTAAACAGATCAAACAAGCGGATGTGCCTGTGTGTGGCCAGCATCAGCTTCCATGACGTCTGGTAAATACAGCTTGGCTGGTTTGCAATACTGAACACTGATAGTCTTCAGCCTGGCTTTTTGTCAGTGACAGACATCTTGCCAGTCATTACTTCTTCATATAAGGAACAGCTGCATTTTGCACGTAACGTAACAACGTATAAGTGATAAAATATTCCTTATAAAAGCGAGACAATTCACGAACCTGGGATTGCCATTTGTAAATTGCACTTTATTCCCTTTTTTGTTCAACTTATATCCACCCCCAACTAGTTTTTGTTTTCCATTTCTCCTTTTCCTTTTTTTCCCTGTGCTATACCTCCCTGCCCCCTCTGTCTCACTCCCTCCTTCCTGTAACTCTAGCTCTCTCTGAAGCTGAGGTAAGAATGAGGGCGCTTTCTGCAGTGAGGCCCCTATGACTTCAGGAGGTAATTGAAACCATAGGGCTGGGTGGAAGGAGGGGGGAAGGTGTGCATTAGCTCCAAAAATCAAAGACAGATTTGGAGTTGGGATGTAGGCCTGCAGCCTGATTTACTATTATAGAAGGTAGGGGGTTAGAGATATCCACCTGTCAGCTAGGTATGAATGCTCCCATGGGGCACTAAACATTAGTGTTATCGGAGGCCATGTTTTGATGTTCCACCAATTTTAGTCTTAGCGTTTACATAATGCTTCTTTTACAGTTCACAGTCCGAGTATTCTTTGCCATTACTTATTCATTTAAACGTGTTGTTCTTTCATCCCTATATACAAAGGAGGCACAGCAGGTATACATCCTAAAGCTATGGAAGTGCAAGTGTCCTGTTTTGTTATTAACAGTGCCATTATAATCGGACCTACAAAATAAAAAGTTATTTTTTTTGCTTTTATAATTTAAATATAATAAAGTTTTGAGATCACTTACAGCGGGGCGCACGTTTTTTTCATGCCCTTATGAAAGTACCGACATTTCATATGACCTATAATATAAACACATCAGAGTCTCACCTACAGTGGAGACCTTCAAAACAAATCTGAAGACCCACCTCTTCCAACAAGCCTACAACTGCAGTAAGCCTCAATCCACCAATCCGCCAAACGACCAGCTCTACCCTCTCCTACTGTATCCTCACTAGCCTTTGTAGACTATGAGCCCTCGCGGGCAGGGTCCTCTCTCCTCACGTACTGTATCCTCACCCGTCACTTGTAGACTGTGAGTCCTCACGGGCAGGGTCCTCTCTCCTCACCTACTGTATCCTCACACATCACTTGTAGACTGTTAGCACTCACGGGCAGTGCCATCTTCTCTCCTGTACATGTGTGTGCCTTGTAGTTCATGATTATTGTACTTGTCTATGTATGACCTTTTCAGATGTAAAGCGCCATGGAATAAATGGCACTATAATAATAATAATAATAATACAATTATTGCTCCAGTAGGAAAAGTGCGTCGCTCTTTCTTTTACTCCTTATTTAACCTCCCTGGCGGTATGATTATGTCAGGAATTTTGTGCTAAAAGCGGTACCATTTTTTTTTTTTTATTTCTTTTATGGGCAGAAATTTTATACATTTGTATTTCCCGCCCAGTTCCGCCTCCAATGAGCCACTGTGGCTCACAGAGACGGAACCAGGAAGTCATATGGAGGCATCCGAAGGAGCTCTCACCGGCGATCACAGCGGGGACATCGCTGGATGTCCCTGTGACAGAGGAGAGGAGGGTAACTGAGGGAAGCATCCAGCTTCCCTTGGGTGTTCCCGCCCCTCTTCTCGTCTGCAGCCCAGGCTCTAACCCTAACACCCTAGCCCTAACCCTAAGGGCCCCGTCACACGGGGCGACGGGGCTGGAGATGTCGGTGGTGAATGGCGGGGCGCGCGCGCTCTCGCCGCCCCCGCCACCAGCGCCATCCCCCGTTTAGACGGGGCGACTCCTCCAGCCCCGTGCCGGCGACCTGTAGGGCGGCATCGCCGCCGGGGTGTCTGACAACCCCGGCGGCGATGCAGGACAATGGGAGCCTATGGCTTCCATCGCCTGACAGGTCGCCACCGCCCGGTTACATGGGGCGATGTGTGCACATCGCCCCATGATGGTCGCCAGGTTTCACAGCACTGCTGTGAAACCAGGCGACCGGCCGGGACCAGCGGCATCATCCCTTTACATGTGGCGACGTAGGGGCGATGACGCCGGTGATAGGCCATGCCACCACGTCTCCGCATGAATGGGCAGCGATATCGCCCCGTGTGACGGGGCCCTTACCCTAACAATAACCCTAGCCCTAACCCTAGCCCTAACCCTAGCCCTAGCCCTAACCCTAGCTCTAGCCCTAACCCTAGCCCTAACCCTAGCCCTAGCCCTAACCCTAACCCTAGCCCTAACCCTAGCCCTAGCCCTAACCCTAGCCCTAACCCTAACCCTAACCCTAGCCCTAGCCCTAACCCTAGCCCTAGCTCTGGAGAAGGGGGCGGCGCCATATCACTGACATGGCGCCGGCGACAAGGAGCAGGTAAGACCTGCAGCAGGGGTCAGGGCCGGCTCGGCTCTGACAGCAAACCCCCCTTCCCCCGGAACTCATGAACCCCGCGGCTGAAGCAGGGCGGCGGGGCACTGATAGCACTCCCGCCTACCCCCGGAGCTCATGTCCCGTGGCTGAAGCAGGGGCGGCGGGGCACTGATAGCACCCCCGCCCCCCGAGCTCATGGCCCGCGGCTGAAGCAGGGGCAGCGGGGCACCGATAGCACCCTCGCCCCCCCCCCCCCCCCGAGCTCATGTCCCGCGGCTGAAGCAGGGGCGGCGGGGTACTGATAGCACCCCTGCCCCCCCCGGAGCTCATGTCCCGCGGCTGAAGCAGGGGCAGCGGGGCACTGATAGCACCCCCGCCCCCCCCCCCGGAGCTCATGTCCCGCGGCTGCAGCAGGGGCGGCGGGGAGGGGAACACTGACAGCACCCCCCCCCCCGGAGCTCATGTCCTGCGGCTGTAACAGGGGCGGTGGAGAGGGGGACCACTGACAGCACCCCCCAGAACGTATCGGGTGCTGGCAGAGCACAAAACGGCCGCACAGTGAGCAGCTGCAGCAGCCACAGGTATTCCCGAGTGTGACTCGGGGTTACCGCTTCTAGCAGTGAAAGTTAACCCCGAGTCACACTCGGGAATACCGCTAGGAAGGTTAAAGGAATTTACCACCACTTTATAAGTCCCTTTCTTATTCTTGGCCATAGATAAGCTCTTTTGTAACCACTTTTCTTTCCAAATCCTTCTGTGACCTGAGCTGCTCTCCTGGTAATCCTGGTGATGATCACTGGATGAGAAACCCCTGACTTCTTCAGGTGCATGTGATGTCAAGACAATTTCTCCCTGACTTCCTGAATGTGGAAACGCATGTGACATCAAAGTCAAGTGACTTTCAAAATGATAAAAAAGTGCAAAAAAGTTTTTTTATGATAAACAAAAAATCTTATAGATGGGGTATTGGTTCATGCATTGGCCAAGACACTTAAGCTCATGATCCACGTCATTGATCCCCATGCTCATGAGTCCTAACAAAATATATACAAAAACTACTGAGAAAAAGCAGCATTGATGGTAAGTTTTTCTAATGCTGCTTTTTCTCAGTAGTTTTTGTACATAATTTGTTAGGACTCATGAGCTATGGGGATCCGTGACGGGGATCATGAGCTTAAGTGTCTTGGCCAATGCATGAACCTATACCTCATCTATAAGGTTTTTTTTTATCATATAAAAAACTTTTTTGCACTTTTTTATCATTTTCGGGGTGCAGCTGGGCCCTATAGGGAGCCGTTCATCTAGTGGTGCAGAAGCATCGTACTGGGCGGCCCATTGGTTAGGTGGCAAAGCCAGTGGGTAGCTTTCAGACACTCTGCATCATTGTATCAGTGTGAATGGTGTCCTAAGCAAGCCCATTATGTGCATGGCAGGTCGCCTCCCACATTTTGTAGGCTTTACATAGTGGGGTCTGACTGCATCCTGCAAGTGCAGTGTTGGTTTTTGATTTTGGCATGGACACTTTCAAAGTTTTCCCAATTATTCGGACTGACGGACCTTCATTTTTTAAAATAACGATGGCCACTCATTTTTCTTTATTTAGAATTTGTATTATGGCAAGAAAAAAGCAGCTAACAGTCTATTCAGTAGGACTATCAGCTGTGTATCCACCAGACTTCTGCACAACACAACTGATGGTCCCAACCCCATTTATAAGGCAAGAAATCCCACTTATTAAACCTGACAGGGCACACCTGTGAAGTGAAAACCATTTCCGGTGACTACCTCTTGAAGCTCATCAAGAGAATGCCAAGAGTGTGCAAAGCAGCAATCAAAGCAAAAGGTGGCTTCTTTGAAGAACCTAGAATATAAGACATATTTTCAGTTGTTTCACACTTTTTTGTATGTATGTAATTCCACATGTGTTAATTCATAGTTTTGATGCCTTCAGTGTGAATCTACAATTTTCATCTCCAGTACTCTGTGGGTCAAGATGGTGAAGTGAGCCACCCATTAGGGAGCATGATACCTTCAGTATGAATCTACTATTTTCATAGTCATGAAAATACAGAAAACTCTTTGAATGAGAAGGTGTGTCCAAACTTTTGGTCTGTACTGTATATGAAGAAATGACTTGCTCAGTCCACACAACAAATAAGAGTGCACACATGTAGAACACTTTTTAACAAAAAAAATTCATACAGTCTCAGGTCCAGCACTGGGGAAAAGAAATGTAGGCAATGGAAATATATATATTGGCGTTTCCAGCCTGCCACGGAACCACTTGGGGGGGGCATTGTTTTTTTCCTGGCGATACTGGTCGCAACAACTTCACCATCTCTTTTTCACAACATCAACTGTGTTGTTAAAATATGACAAAACATAAGTTCCGAGCCCTAAGAAATTACTACATGACAACACTAACTATATTACATTGCACAATGATGACTGTAATATTTACCAAGATTGTTTTGGACGTCCCTCGAACTGCTGTCATAACAGGTGAAGAGATGTTTTGTAATGTGGATCCATGATGACTGCTTCTTCCTCTGGTCTGCATAGCCAGCATGTGTTGGGTCCACAACTCTCCTCTCCTGGACCAGTTCAATCAACCTCTCTACATTGATGTTGTGGTCCATGGTCCTCAGATCCACGGAGGTGTGATCGCTAAACATGCACACCTTAGCACACAGCTACTTCCTGGTTCTGCGGTACTCACCTCATTTACAATATCCATTTCTTCCCAGCAATAGGTGCAGCTGGCTAAAAAACGCATCTGAGTCAGATGGTCCATGTGCAGTCCATGATTTTGTCGGACCCATAGACTTGCATTGGCGAGTCTCGCGCGTGAATCACATACTGTCACAGCATGTTGCGATTTGTTTCTCGTACGTTATCCTGATGAGAAAAAGGCATCCTACACGCGCCAATGTACTCTCGGGCATAGAAAATCACGCATTGCAGTCGTCCGACTTTCACGCCAGTGTGTCCGTACCCTAGGGGTGAATTTAGACCCACGGCATTAAACAAGTGCTAAATGGCTACAGATATGCATGGTGCGTAGATGCATGGTGCATGTATGACAGATATATAATTAAATCAATAAATACAAAAAACAGGAAACAGCATAAACTTAATCCAATATTGGGTGCAATACTTCCTGAGTTATGTGCTGTCCATGCACTGAAATACTGAATCAATGAATGAAAAAATCAGGCAGCATTCCAGTAATGCAGAAAAAGTGGACCTTACTCCAGCAACGTTTCAATCTACGCAGAAGTCTTTCTCAAGAAACATGCTTGAGAAATACCCTCTACAGAGGTCGTAACGGTGCACCACTTGGTGCTGGAGTAAAGTCCACTTTACTGGAGTGCTGCCTGATTTTTTCACTTGATATGTATGTGTATATATATATATATATGTACACAGTGCTGTGCAAATTACCGTATATACTCGTGTATAAGCCGACCCGTGTATAAGCCGACCCCCCTACTTTTGCCCCCAAAACCTGGGAAAACCTATTGACTCGTGTATAAGCCGAGGGTGTATACAGCCCCCAGCAGTGTGGTATACAGCAGCCTCCCCAGTGGTAGTATACAGCAGCCCCAGAGGTATATACAGCCCCAGAGGTATATACAGCAGCCCTTAGGTAGTATACAGCAGCCCCAATGGTGTATACAGCAGCCCCAGAGGTAGTATACAGCAGCCCCAGAGGTAGTATACAGCAGCCCCAAAGGTATATACAGCCCCAGAGGTATATACAGCAGCCCTTAGGTAGTATACAGCAGCCCCAGTGGTGTATACAGCAGCCCCAGAGGTATATACAGCCCCAGAGGTATATACAGCAGCCCTTAGGTAGTATACAGCAGCCCTTAGGTAGTATACAGCAGCCCTTAGGTAGTATACAGCAGCCCCAGAGGTATATACAGCCCCAGAGGTATATACAGCAGCCCTTAGGTAGTATACAGCAGCCCTTAGGTAGTATACAGCAGCCCTTAGGTAGTATACAGCAGCCCCAGAGGTAGTATACAGCAGCCCCAGGGGTGTATACAGCAGCCCTTAGGTAGTATACAGCAGCCCTTAGGTAGTATACAGCAGCCCTAGTGGTGTATACAGCAGCCCCAGAGGTAGTATACAGCAGCCACAGGGGTGTATACAGCAGCAGCCCCAGGGGTGTATACAGCAGCAGCCCCAGGGGTGTATACAGAAGCAGCCCCAGGGGTGTATACAGCAGCAGCCCCAGGGGTGTATACAGCAGCAGCCCCAGGGGTGTATACAGCACCAGCCCCAGGGGTGTATACAGCAGCAGCCCCAAAGGTATACAAGCCCCCCCATCAAGATCCAGGGCCCCCCCTCCTTGCTCGGCAAACCTGTAAAGTAAAATCATACTTATCACTGTCCTGTCGCGCCGTCCCGCTGCTGCCGACATCACGATCCCGGGCTTCATTCAGCGTCTTCCGGCTTCCTGTGGTCGCGGGCAATGACGTCATTGCCTGCGAACACACGAAGCCGGAAGAAGACGGATGAAGCCGGGATCGTGATGTCGGCAGCAGCGGGATGGCGCGACAGGACAGTGATAAGTATGATTTTACTTTACAGATTTGCCGAGCAAGGAGGGGGGGGCCCTGGATCTTGATGGGGGGGCCTGTATACCTCCGGGGTTCTGTATACTCGCGTATAAGCCGAGGGGGGACTTTTCAGCCCAAATTTTGGGCTGAAAAACTCGGCTTATACGCGAGTATATACGGTAATTGGGACACAGCATTTTCTTAAGTAAAATTGTGAGTTGGTTACCAGTCAGTGATTCAAACCAGTTTTAACTGCTTTGAACAGGTTTTAGTGCACAACCTTGAGTAACAAAATGTGGTTTGACTGGTTTTAGTCAGAAAATAACAGCTAGCTACCCCCTCAGCTTCAGTTGAGAGCTTGTTTCTGTGAGGAGTGGTTTAGTGTATTTTTTCATTGTGTGATTCATGCCTGTGAAAATGGATGTTACTCCATGGAAGAGGTCTAGAATTATTATTCTTAATGAACATACAAGTTTGACTGTAAGAGAAATTGCTTCCACCGTTGGTATTGGAAAATCTACCGTTTCAAGAATAATTCGCACACACAATGAAACTGGATCATTTTCTACAAAATGAAAAGGGAAATGTGGAAGAAAAAGGAAAACGACACCAAGAACTGATAAAACACTTATGAGCAATAGTAAAATTAATGCTTGAAAAACTTGCTTTGTCCCAATTAATTTGCACAGCACTGTGTGTGTATATATATATATATATATATATATATATATATATATATATATACATACATATACAAGGTGGCCAGGGTGACTTTTTATCATTTTCGCGGTGCAGCTGGGCCCCACTGGGTGCCGTTCATATAATGAAGCAGAAGCATCGTACTGGGCGGCCCATTGGTTAGGTGGCAAAGCCAGTGGGTAGCTTTCAGACACTCTGCATCATGTGTATCAGTGTGAATGGTGTCCTAAGCAAGCCCATTATGTGCATGGCAGGTCGCCTCTCACATTTTGTTGTAGGTAGAGGTGATTTTTATCAGCCTGCACCTGGTGCTTGCTTTCCATAGTGGGGTCTCACTGCATACTGCAAATGCAGTATTGGTTTTTGATTTTGGCATTGATGGTAAGTTTTTCCAATGCTGCTTTTTCTCAGTAGTTTTTGTACAAAACTTTGAAAGTGTCCCCAAGTGCAGTTGCAAAAACTATCAAGCGCTACAAAGAAACTGGCTCACATGAGGACCACCCCAGGAAAGGCAGAGCAAGAGTCACCTCTGCTGTGGAGGATAAGTTCATCCAAGTCACCAGCCTCAGAGATCGCAGGTTAACAGCAGCTCAGATTAGAGACCAGGTCAATTCCACACAGCAGACACATCTCTACAACAACTGTTAAGAGGAGACTTTGTGCAGCAGACCTTCATGGTAAAATAGCTGCTAGGAAACCACTGCTAAGGACAGGCAACAAGCAGAGGAGACTTATTTGGGCTAAAGAACACAAGGAATGGACATTAGACCAGTGGAAATCTGTGCTTTGGTCTGATGAGTCCAAATTTGAGATCTTTGGTTCCAACTACCGTGTCTTTGTGCAACGCAGAAAAGGCAAACGGATGGACTCTACATGCCTGGTTCCACCGTGAAGCATGGAGGAGGAGGTGTGATGGTGTGGGGGTGCTTTACTGGTGACACTGTTGGGTATTTATTCAAAATTGAAGGCATACTGAACCAGCATGGCTACCACAGCATCTTGTAGCAGCAAGCTATTCCATCTGGATTGCGTTTAGTTGTTCCATCATTTATTTTTCAACAGGACAATGACCCCAAACACACCTCCAGGGTGTGTAAGGGTTATTTGACCAAGAAGGAGAGTGATGGGGTGCTACGCCAGAGGACCTGGCCTCCACAGTTACCAGACCTGAATCCAATAGAGATGGTTAAGATAAGATAAGATAAGATAAACTTTATTGATCCCGGAGGAAATTACAGTATTACAGCAGCAGAACAAAGATCAAGAACATTTCACACTTTACAAAATAAGTCTATATGGACAGCAGATGTGGGTAGACTGGTACATGTACCTCACCTATTCCCCCCATACACATAGAACTTCACATAGTCTTGGGACGGTTTACACTTATACATTTGTTAACCATCCCCACAGCTGTTGGAACAAACGATTTTCTGTATCTTTCCTTTTTACACATTAGTTGGATTAGACGCTTGCTGAATGTGCTCTTCTGCTTCGCAAACAGTTCAGAGAGTGGGTGTGTATTGTTGCTCATTATAGTCTTGCATTTCTTATTAATTCTATCCTCTAATACCTCCTCGAAAGTCCTAAGTTGTAGACCCACCGCCGCACCAGCCTTCTTGATAAGTTTATTCAGCTTATTAGCGTCAGCTGTGCGCACACTACTACCACAGCATATTATTGCAGCAAAGATTGCACTCGCCACAATAGATTGGTAGAACATTTCAAGCATTTTGCTACACACATTAAACAACCTTAATTTCCTTAGGAAGTAAAGTCTACTCATCCCTTTCTTGCAAACCTTCTCCATATGGCACCTCCAATCAAGCTTGCTGTCCAGGTGAACCCCCAAATATTTGAAATTCTCCACCATCTCCACATCCTGACCATCAATAGTGATAGGTAAGCAATCCTTCATGAACCTTCCATAACTCAACACCAACTCCCTGGTTTTCTTTATGTTGAGTTCTAAATGGTTAGCCTGGCACCAGTCAATAAAGTCCGAGACCACCCTTCTGTATTCCTCCTCCCCCGGCCTCTCTCAATACCTCCGACTATCACTGAGTCATCAGAGTACTTCTGAAGGTGACAAAGGTCTGATTTATACTGAAAATCAGCTGTGTATAACGTAAAAAGGAATGGCGACAGCACCGTTCCCTGAGGGGCTCTAACACTGCTCCGAACACTATCCGATAAGGCCGCCCCCAACCTTACGAACTGTGGCCTATCCGACAGGTAATCAATGATCCAATTCACTAGTCCCTCATCAACCGCCATTTCAACCAGCTTTTTACGTAATAATAGTGGCTGTAAGGTGTTGAATGCACTGGAGAAATCGAAGAACATGGCACGTACAGTGGTTCCATCATTGTCCAAAAAGGAATGTACTGTTTGTAGCAGATATGCTACAGCATCGTCCACCCCTAGACTCTGCCGATATGCAAACTGAAGGGGGTCCATAAAAGCAGACACCCTCGGACACAAGTAGGCAAGTACAATTCTCTCCAAGGACTTCATCGCATGCGATGTTAAGGCCACCGGTCTATATTCGTTATGGGAGCTCGGGAAGGTAGTCTTGGGAACCGGCACCAGGCAAGAAGTCTTCCATAGAACTGGTACTCTCTGTGATTGTAAGCTCCAGTTAAACAGGTGCTGGAAGACAGTGCACAACTGATTTGCACACACTCTGAGGACACGTGGACAGATACCATCAGGCCCTGCTGCTTTACCAATGACCAGCCTACTAAACTGTTCCCTCACATCATTTTCTGAGATCAAGAAAGTCTCCAACTTCCTCCTCCCAGTTGATATTGCTTGTCGCTCCCCGGCCTTCTCCCCTGTTGACATTGCACATTTATCGTTGAATCTGTTGAAAAACTCATTAATTTCATTAGCCATGATCAGCCCCCACCCCCCTGATCTGACCTTGCCTTAAACCCAGTCAATAGCTTCATTCCAGCCCACACTTCTCTGGAGTTGTTGTGTGACAATTTATTTTCCAATTTAATTCTGAATGCTTCACGGGCAATCTTAATTTTCCCCTTTAAGTCTCTCTGTACAATTTTCATCTCCTTATTGTCTTTCCTTTTAAAAGCTTTTTTTTTTTCCTGTTTAGTAGATGTTTCAATTCTTTTGTAATCCAAGGCTTGTTGTTTGCATAACACCGAATCTCATGAATAGGTACAATATTGTCAGTACAAAAGTTGATGTAATCAGTAACTCTCCCGGTAACCTCATTAACATCATCATTATGTTCCCTGGCACATAACACCTCCCAGTGTGTGCAATCAATCTTGTAACCTCTTCTCTGCTGCTGGAGACCACTTCCTTATCTGTTTAATTGTCACTGGTTGTTTGCAGACAACTGGTTGATAGGCTGGAGACAATAGTATGAGGTTGTGGTCAGATTTCCCCAGGGGGGGCAATGCAGATGATGATCCTTAACACTGGCATAGAGGAGATCCAATATATAATTGTGCCGTGTAGAACATTTGACATATTGATAGAACTTTGGTAATGAGATCTTGGCTCGATTAAAATCCCAGAAATGACAGTTAGAGAGTTAGGGTGTTTCGTCTGAAGCCGGGCAATCACCCCAGACAGTACTTCCCCAGCTGCCTCTGGATTTGCAGATGGTGGTATATACGACACCACTGCAATAACAAGAGAGAACTCTCTAGGCAGATAGTAAGGCCTGAGGCCCACTGCTAATAGTTCAATGTTTGGGCAACAATGTCTCTCCTTTACTGTTACATGCCCCTGATTACACCATCTGTTGTTAATGTACAGTATCACTCCTCCACCCTTCTTCTTACCGCACTTCACTCTGTCCCTGTCAGCCTGAACCATATGAAACCCTGGTACCGATACACATGAATCTGGGACGTCCTCATGCAACCAGGTTTCTGTAAAGCACATGAGACTGCATTCCCTGAACTCCTTCTGGGTCTTACTCAGAGCCAGCAGTTAATCCGACTTGTTACCAAGCGATCATACATTACCCATGATGATGGATGGGACCGCAGGTTTAAACGTTCTCCTCCAGGACTTGATCTTCTTGCCTGTTCTGCAACCTCTGGTTTGGGGTGAGCTGGACCGCAGAGTGAAGGCAAAAGGGCCAACAAGTGCTATGCATCTCTGGGAACTCCTTCAAGACTGTTGGAAGACCATTTCCGGTGACTACCTCTTGAAGTTCATTAAGAGAATGCCAAGAGTGTGCAAAGCAGTAATCAAAGCAAAAGGTGGCTACTTTGAAGAACCTAGAATATAAGACATATTTTCAGTTGTTTCACACTTTTTTATTAAGTATATAATTCCACGTGTTAATTCATAGTTTTGATGCCTTCAGTGTGAATCTACAATTTTCATCTCCAGTACTCTGTGGGTCAAGACGGTGAAGTGAGCCACTCATTAGGGAGCATAGCCACGATGTTCACACAGGTGTCCGGGAGGATGGAGCGCCCACAGGTCATGATGATGGGGAGGAAGCGTTTGCCTGTAGTCTGACCAGTTACTTGCGCAACAATCCACGACCAGTGAGACTAATGGCCACTTTACACGCAGCTACAGGTAACAGGTTTTCCACAGGTAACTTACTGGCTGCAGTGAAATCATGGAGACATAGTTCCATTTGTACACAGCGACAAGATAGAACCATGTCTCCATGATTTCACTGCAGCCAGTAAGTTACCTGTGGAAAACCTGTTACCTGTAGCTGCGTGTAAAGGTACCTTAAGGGTTTAGGGCAGCCATACAGATAGTCATAGATGCGTGTCTGACACCTAACAATCCAAGGGTTGTGTTCAATCTTATCGAACAGTGGCAAAGTTTGGTGGACAATCATTTAGGCATGCCACACACAAGTAACATCCAGACATCATCACCATTATGTGACCAGACGCTGCACACACCAAATGCAACCCAAAGTGTTGCTACACAGCCAATAGCTATTTTGAGCCAACCTATATTGGACGTAGATCAGGCCTCTAGTCATGTGCTACATATTTTCAACAGAAACATAGGAACCCAGTCTGAACAACATCATCAGGCCCCAACATTTCAAACACATAGGCCAATACAAGAAGCATTTGATGTGTTATATGGGCAACCCACTCAAAGTTTGGAAGGACAAGGACCTGACACACATGGCCACCAACGTCCACATCATGTACTTGAGGACACAATTTCAGAGCACCATACACATCAAATGGTTCCTTTACTACAACAAAATCCAAACCATTGGTTGACTCATAGTTCACCTACATATCACAATCTCTAAATGTGACTGTTCTACTGTGTTATTTTCATATATGTATAGGTCTGTATGTGTATGGACAGTTGTTTTGTTACAATTGTTATTGGCTATGTTTGAAAGCCATATTTTACAAAGTTTGGAAATTTCGGCTCAAGAAAGCCATGTTACTATAATTTTAAGCCAGATACATTGTGTTATTGTGTTTTTCAAATTTTGAGCAACAAGTTTGCTCTAATGTTGTTGAAAATACACATTGACATTTTGAGACCCATGTCAAAAACAGTGTGCATGCAGTCACTCTGACGTCTTTAAACACAATATACTATTTCAACAATTTCACAGAGAAACATTGACATCTACAGGCCCTATATAACTAATGGACATACAATGGTTTGCAAAGGCACATGAATGACGGCTAAGGAGTTGCAGTAGTTCAACAGCAGGGTCTGAAGTGTCTTACTATGTGTGGCAAAGGTGCTTGCACCTTGTTTAGCCATGTATGGTAAAGCAAATAGTTATGCAGACACATCCCATAAATAATGCTTACCATGTTACGAAATACTTGGCATGTGTCAGTATACGAGACGCCCTCGGCCATTAATAACATAACATGGACATAAGCCATCAATGCAGGCCACGAAAATAAGGTCATGGTCTACAACTGACGGCATTTGCATGCCGAAACACCTTGTCACATTTGTGATTTGTAGTAGGTGATGGCAGGCCTGAGTCTCACTATCAGTAGGTTATATGTGGGCGGGGACTTGCGGAGTAGCCATGATATTGGACAGGGCAACTGCGTTAAAAACAAGAAACACACTGTTACATAACAAGGTACCTTCAGAAAAGGAGTATGGGAACAACACCATGTGCATAACGCTGCAAAGGTAAATTAATTTCTATCATCATTAACACTGTCCTACAAATACCACCACAACAATAGCACATTAGTAATGTTGGAATAGAGGGAAAGAAACCTTCAAAAGGAATCATATTTGCCATGTACCAATATACAACATGTTAGTAAGCATCAATAAAGAACAATGTCACTCAAGGCTTTCAACACATAGAGGAAGGATTTGATGTAAGGAGTGTTGGGATTCCTACAATGTGGGCAAGTGTGTAGGCAATGTGGTGTATGATTCCAATTACAAATCACATGTGAAAAATGCTTTGCACACGGAGAGCACACGAATTACACTCGGACACCACTCGGATGTGATCTGAGAAAATGTTGGACACTCGCATAACATTTAGATGCAAAACGGAGCAAAAATCGCACGACACTCATACGATTCTCCTGGACGAGGAACGGACCATTTTTTTTCACACCAGTGTGTTTCCACTCTTAGGATTCATTTGCACTGGCTGACGGAGGTCATCAATGAACTGCTGATCAACTACATAGAACACAATCGGAGGTCGTTTAGTAGCCATATTCCATGTACACAGAATAATCAGTAATAGACTATCAATGTTCTTGGTAGCACATTTCCTTTTTACTGAGGACTATGTGCTGCCAAGAACGATGATTTTTAAGCAAGGGTAAAGATTATTTTGCTCATTCATCATGTGATTGGCAATTTTTTTACACTGGACAACTATCATGGAAGGAATGTTCCTCAGATATTGGTCAGTGTAAATACATCCATAGATTGGAGTGAGGCAAAAACCAACAATATCAGCAGGATCAGGAACTTGATAACTGCTCTGTATTCTACTGGGTCCATTATCACACCTCACACCACTTCAGCACCTGTAAAAGAAAGACCGTTATTAGCATTGGCGTAACTAGAGTCTGGTGGGCCCCGGTGTAAAATTTAGACCTGGGCCCCTTCCCCCCTCGTCCACACATCGGTCAGCTGTATGGGCCCTGTGTAACATTCTAATACTAAAGACTCACAAATTGACTCCTCTCCCCCTTCATTATGTATTAATGTCCCTCATCCTGCGATATGTGGCTCTCCTACTAGAATATTGACTTTAGCGTGGTATATACAGTTAGGGCCAGAAATATTTGGACAGTGACACAATTTTCGCGAGTTGGGCTCTGCATGCCACCACATGGATTTGAAATGAACTCTACAACAGAATTCAAGTGCAGATTGTAACGTTTAATTTGAAGGGTTGAACAAAAATATCTGATAGAAAATGTAGGAATTGTACACATTTCTTTACAAACACTCCACATTTTAGGAGGTCAAAAGTAATTGGACAAATAAACATAACCTAAACAAAATATTTTTATTTTCAATATTTTGTTGCGAATCCTTTGGAGGCAATCACTGCCTTAAGTCTGGGTTTCCTCCTTCTTAATGCTTTGCCAGGCCTTTACAGCCGCAGCCTTCAGGTCTTGCTTGTTTGTGGGTCTTTCCGTCTTAAGTCTGGATTTGAGCATGCTCAATTGGGTTTAGATCTGGTGATTGACTTGGCCCTTGCAGAATGTTCCACTTTTTTGCACTCATGAACTCCTGGGTAGCTTTGGCTGTATGCTTGGGGTCATTGTCCATCTGAACTATGAAGCGCCGTCCAATCAACTTTGCAGCATTTGGCTGAATCTGGGCTGAAAGTATATCCTGGTACACTTCAGAATTCATCCGGCTACTCTTGTCTGCTGTTATGTCATCAATAAACACAAGTGACCCAGTGCCATTGAAAGCCATGCATGCCCATGCCGTCACGTTGCCTCCACCATGTTTCACAGAGGATGTGGTGTGGCTTGGATCATGTGCCGTTCCCTTTCTTCTCCAAACTTTTTTCTTCCCATCATTCTGGTACAGGTTGATCTTTGTCTCATCTGTCCATAGAATACTTTTCCAGAACTGAGCTGGCTTCTTGAGGTGTTTTTCAGCAAATTTAACTCTGGCCTGTCTATTTTTGGAATTGATGAATGGTTTGCATCTAGATGTGAACCCTTTGTATTTACTGTCATGGAGTCTTCTCTTTACTGTTGACTTAGAGACAGATACACCTACTTCACTGAGAGTGTTCTGGACTTCAGTTGATGTTGTGAACGGGTTCTTCTTCACCAAATAAAGTATGCGGCGATCATCCACCACTGTTGTCATCCGTGGACGCCCAGGCCTTTTAGAGTTCCCAAGTCACCAGTCAATTCCTTTTTTCTCAGAATGTACCCAACTGTTGATTTTGCTACTCCAAGCTTGTCTGCTATCTCTCTGATGGATTTTTTCTTTTTTTTCAGCCTCAGGATGTTCTGCTTCACCTCAATTGAGAGTTCCTTTGACCGCATGTTGTCTGGTCACAGCAACAGCTTCCAAATGCAAAACCACACACCTGGAATCCACCCCTGACCTTTTAACTACTTCATTGATTACAGGTTAACGAGGGAGACGCCTTCAGAGTTAATTGCAGCCCTTAGAGTCCATTGTCCAATTACTTTTGGTCCCATGAAAAAGAGGAGGCTATGCATTACAGAGCTATAATTCCTAAACCCTTTCTCCGATTTGGATGTGGAAACTCTCATATTGCAGCTGGGAGTGTGCACTTTCAGCCCATATTATATATATAATTGTATTTCTGAACATGTTTTTGTAAACAGCTAAAATAACAAAACTTGTGTCACTGTCCAAATATTTCTGGCCCTAACTGTATATCCCCCATCCTGGTGTATATGATTTTCCTTCTCATGCCACCATAGTCTTCCAAGTATTAAAATGCATCCCCATATTCCTCCATATATTACAATGTACTCCCATAGTCCTCTATGTATTATAATGCAGCCTTTATTCCCCCATTCATAAGGTAGCCCCAATAGTCATCCAATTAATATATTGCACCCCTATTACCCTACATATAGTATAATGCAGCCTCATAGTCCTCCTTAGTATAACACAGTCTCACAACCCTCTATATAGTATAATGCAGTCTCATAGCCCTCGATACAGTATAATGCAGTCTCATATCCCTCATGCAGCCTCATATAGTGCAGCCTCATATGTGCAGCCCTATATCTCTCCATATATTGGAGAGCCAACTACCAATTAAGTAAATCAGGTGATGTGTATCTCTGTAATGAGGAGGGGTGTGGTCTAATGACATCAACACCCTATATAAGGTGTGCTTAATTATTAGGCAACTTCCTTTCCTTTGGCAAAATGGGTCAGAAGAGAGATTTGACAGGCTCTGAAAAGTCCAAAATTGTGAGATGTCTTGCAGAGGGATGCATCAGTCTTGAAAATTCCAAACTTTTGAAACGTGATCACCGAACAATCAAGCGTTTCATGGCAAATAGCCAACAGGGTCGTAAGAAGCGTGTTGGGCAAAAAAGGCGCAAAATAACTGTCCATGAATTTAGGAAAATTAAGCGTGAAGCTGCCAAGATGCCATTTGCCACCAGTTTTGCAATATTTCAGAGCTGCAAGCGTGGCGCCCCTGCGGCTAGGCGCCACAGATTGGTGACAGTTGACAGTTTACCTCAGACGGTGCTGTGAAGGCAGACAGAGTGGTCAGGCCTGGCAGCCCAGCTGAGTGTCGGGTACCCCATCTTTAAGTGGGGATCCAGGACAGAAGGCAACGAACCAGGACTGGTAGGAGCCGGCTGGTCACGTTGAGGGAACACCGGCAACACGGACAGCCGAGGCAGCCAGGAGTTTAGCCCTGACTGCAAAGCCGACGAACTGCAGGCCCAACAGGACCGGGCTGCTGACACCCCCACAAAGGCACCTCATCCCTCAGGGCTAAAAACCGGTTCAGGACACTAGAAGAAATTAAAAGTGACAGGGTGATTTCCGTGGACGGGGGCTTTAGTCCTTGGACCCAAACTACCGGACCGGTAAAGCACAGACCTTATCTTCTAGACACAGACCGTAGAACTGGCGGGTGAGCTCTACAAAGGTGGGAAAGATAGAAAGACAGAGAAAGAGAGTAGAAAACCCTGAAAGACAAAGAGAGGACATCTAGAGACTCCATAAGAGAAACCCTGAGTTGGCAACAACACCCTAAAAACTGTACCGTGTCTTGTTATGCCATCAGCCGGTACCGAGTAAAGCAGAGTTAAACTTGAACTGGTTTCTGTTATTCTTCCCGCCGCATCCTGGAGGGCTCAGCATCATCATCAACATCAGTTCAGCAGAGGGGTAAGAACTGCAGTACCACCATTACCATCACTGTCCTCCCTCACCGTCTCACCACAATAGCTGCCCTGAGGTAAAGCTCCACCTTTGGGGAGCTTTACCACACTTAGCTGCCTTAACCATCTCCTCAGCGGCCGGCTGGCAGCGCCAGTACCATCTTACCGGACACTACAGGTGGCGTCACGTTCCCCTGTAAATAACCCCTTTAACCCCCACCGTTTAACATCAACATCTAGTATAATTGATCACCAGGGCACGGCACCGGGGTCCCGACCATCCGTGACTCCCTACACAGTAGCCCCGGTGTCCGAGTACCCTATCCCTTAGCTCTGGCCGTAACACAACGTTACTGGAGTATTAAAAAGCACAAATTGTGCCATACTCAGGGACATGGCCCAGGTAAGAAAGGCTGAAAAACGACCACCTTTGAACAAGAAACATAAGATAAAATGTCAAGACTGGGCCAAGAAATATCTTAAGACTGATTTTTCAAAGGTTTTATGGACTGATGAAATGAGAGTGACTCTTGATGGGCCAGATGGATGGGCCAGAGGTTGGATCAGTAAAGGGCAGAGAGCTCCACTCCAACTCAGATGCCAGCAAGGTGGAGGTGGGGTACTCGTATGGGCAGGTATCATCAAAGATGAACTTGTGGGACCTTTTTGGGTTGAGGATGAAGTGAAGCTCAACTCCCGGACCTACTGCCAGTTTCTGGAAGACAACTTCTTCAAGCAGTGGTACAGGAATACGTTGGTATTGTTCAAGAGAAACATGATTTTCATGCAAGACAATGCTCCATCACATCTAGAATTATGAGATAAATGTGCAATAGGGTCTAATCTTTTTAAGCAAAGAGCAATATAAAAACCTGACGGAATCCGCTCACCTGTTAAGGTTGTGTATACCCACAATCAAGTTTGAGTGCTCAGAGACCAGCTGCTGCAGGATCCACACATCCACGAGTCACCGCGGTGCAAAGATAAACTTTCTAGGAAGATGTGTCTTGAGATCCGCGCTGCTGCCAAAAGAAAACCAGAATACCAGAGTGTCTGGATATGGTGTAGCTTTAGGCTATGTGCACATCAGTCGGTTCTGCATTTCTGCAGACCGACCGGGAACCGTGGACACTGGCAGAAACTGAGTTTTCTGTGCTCAGCAGTGTCCTAGTTTTTTGCTCGTTTTTTTGCTCGTTTTCCGCCCGGTTTTACAGCGTTTTGTCGGCGGTTTTTCTGAGCGGTTTTAAAACTGAGTTTTTAGTGCACTTGTTCAGCTGAAACCGGTGGAAAAACGGAGGAAAGAAGTCACTTGCTCTATTTTTGGAAACTGGTGAAAAAACTCAGTTTTGACTGAAAACGACCAGAATAAAAACGTTGTAATGTACACAGCGTTTTCTAACTCCATTGACTAGCATGTTAATCCAACCGGAGGGTAGGATTAACATAAATTAACATAAAACGGAGCGGAAAACGTCGACGGAAAACGTCCAAAAGCAGCCCACAAAACGACTGATGTGCACATACCCTTAATCTGATGCGTTTCGGAGCAAAAACCCAGCTCCTTCTTTTGTCCCTGAGGAAGGCGCTGGGTTTTGGCTCCGAAACGTGTCAGATTAAAGCTACACCATATCCAGAGACTCCGGTCTCCTGGTTTTCCTTTGGCAGCAGCGCGGATCTCAAGACACATCGTCCTAGAAAGTAAATGCTCCATCCATGCATCCAACTACTCCAAAGCGTGGCTGGCCAGTAAAAGTCTAAAAGAAGAAAAAATAATGACATGGCCCCCTTGTTCAACTAATCTGAACCCCATAGAGAACCTGTGGTACCTCCTAAAATGTGAGATCTACAGGGAGGGAAAACAGTACACCTCTTGAAACAGTGTCTGGGAGGCTGTGGTGGCTGCTACACGCAATCTTGATCGTAAACAGATCAAGCAACAGAATCTATGGATGGAAGGCTGTTGAGTGTCATCATAAAGAAAGGTGGCTATATTGGTCACTAATTAGTCATGTCAATAGCACCTTTAGAAATATATTTATTTATGGGGAGCATAGAGGGCATAGCATGCACAACTTTCCTCTTAAGGTACCGTTACATGATAAGATATCGTGAACAATATCGTTTAAACGTCACGGGTTTGGAGTCGTTCAAACGACATCACTAGGACTTCGTTGCATATAACACCGAGATATGAGTACGATAAATCGTTGGATCGTTAATTGCAGATTTGAGAACATGTTGTCAAATCAGACGATCCATGATCAGCCAACCTGCTGCATTGGTCTGTGTGACGCCTCGATAACGATGTCGTTCACGACTTCAGCCATTCACATCATTGAACAAGTATCGATTGCTGGGTTGTGCGAACGATACCTGCTTGCTGCATCGTTGGTGCTTCGTCCACGATATCTACACGTGTGACATCTCATCAACTATGTCAAAACGGGGGGCGTGTCCTGGCCATGGAGGGAAGCGGAGGCTAACAGCTCGTCTCCTGCTCCACATACTGTATAAGACCGGACAATAGCAGCTTATTTCACCACCAACATCCCCATATGCCGACCAGGAGAAAGAGCACCCAGCCCCAACAAACTACGGGCTCCGCGGCAACCCCCACCGTGAGTATAACCCGCTATCTCAGAAGCACGGGAAAGCACAATCAGACTCCCAAGATGGCGGAGGCAGCGGGCGGGAGCTGCGTTCAGCGTACAGCAGCCGCTCAGCTGAAAACGCAGGAGACTCTGAATCCCCCTGTGATCGGAGAGGGACCGGACCGCGCTCCGCACTCAGCGGTGGAGGAGTTACAAGTCGGGGAAGCCCCAGAGACACTGCGGCCCCCGGGGACAGAGGAAGGAGGAGGAGATCCCGGAGGGGAAGGAGCACATGGAGGAACACCGCGAGGAGAGGAGGTAGATGTGGAGGGAGGAGATGTGTTGCCCTTTGTGTGAGGAACAGCAGGGGACATCCACAGTGTTACACCCATGGACTCCAATAACTTATACCCTGCAGACCACCAATATAAAGGTCCCTCTGGAGCCTCATATGCAACCCAGCAATTCTCTATGTGTCCCCCAATACAGGCAGGCATTTTGCAACAGAATATGGAACATGCTGCAAAACATATATCTGCAGCAGGGGGGAACAACCAGAACCTCCAATACTTGGCAAACCCAGCATTGGGTCTAGCCACATGCATAACACCTGCAGCAACCTCTATACCTTCACCAAGACACGTAGGTCCTGCTCTCCCTCCTACAGACCTCACATCCCATGAACAACGTTCTCCTGACAATGCAGTTTGGTCGGACTTTAAAGCTCGCATAGCAGCCATCCCGACTAGAGAGGAGATAGAAGGTTTTGTTCATAGACTGGAAGCTTCATACAAAGCAGAAACATCAGCTTTAAGGGGAGAGGTTCAACAGCTTGCAACTAGAGTGACCTCCACAGAGTCTGCCTCTGACACCCTACACAGGAGACTAGGCGCTCTGGAACAACAGGTCTCGTATCAAACATCCCGTATTGAGTTCATGCTCGATGCTATGGAGGACTTGGAGAACCGTGAACGACGGAATAATGTAAGAGTGAGAGGGATACCAGAGACTGTGTTACCCAGAGACCTTGATATCACGATTCAGAGATTCCTAAACTCAGTCCGCCACATGCCAGAAGACTCCCCTCTGGAGTTTGATAGAATACATAGGTCTTTGGGACCCCCACCAGAAGAAGGTTCTCGTCCGCGTGATATTGTTTGCAGAATTCACAACTTTAGATCAAAAGAAAAAGTACTAGCAGGGGCACGTCAGCTTGAGTCTCTATCTTTCCAAGGTTCACCAGTCCAGATCCTAGCAGACCTTTCCCGCCGTACTTTACAGAAAAGAAGAGCCCTTCGCCCCCTTTTGAATGTGTTACGGGATCACGATATTCAATACTCCTGGGGATATCCATTCCGTCTACAAGTTAGGCGTGACGGCCGTTTTGTATCCATGTCACACCCAGATGGTATTCCAGAGTTCTTAGATGAACTTGAGATATCGGCTCCTGACCTGGAAATAACGGAATGGCCATACTTGCCAGACTTTAACTTTAACTTTCAGAGGCCACCCCTAAGGGAGCAACGCTCTAGACGCCGCAGACGAAGAGGAGGCAGGGATCGAAGAGTCGACAGGAGGGAGACACCTGATCCCTCTGGCCATACCTGATTGCATGTCGTTGCTGTAATATGTTTTTTTCTTTCTCCCTTTATATAGGTTGACACTTGATATCTCTCCGTAGTATATATGGAGCCTTCTCTGGCCATACAAGAAACCCGAGATGTGCTACAGAGCTCCTGGTAGTTTATGTAACCCACATGATAAGATAGAAAGTTACTTATTTTACCCTTCCTGGTTGGTTATTGGAGATGTTTGGCAATATTATGGATTTGAACAATGCTGTTTAACACTTTGTATTACTTAAAATTTTTTTTTTTTTGAAAAAAGGTCTCGGTATGGGGGCATATAGACCACTAGTGGAAAGGATACGTCCTACCCTAGGGACCTACACCCTGCAGGCAGGTGTAGAAGGTAGACAACTACCCCTAGTATACTGTTGACCAAGTTTTGGGCATCACCCTTTTTTAGTGTTGTCCTTGCTTGAGTCCCTTTTTTTTTTTTTTATCCTTTAGTCCTGTTTCTTTCTTTTCTTGATTTTCTTCTCTTTTTTTCCTTATCTTTCACTCTGAGACCGGCGTTCTCTGCCTCCCCCGCCCGTCCCGTCGCTTGTCATATACTCGGCTTATTTTCCTTCTTTGATTAACCACAGCCCGATTGAGTACTTCTCTCTCCTTAACTGAGAGGAGGGAAGGAAAAGGGGACTTAGACAAAAGGGAGACCTAGACCCGGGGTGTTGAGATTCGGGCGTATTGGAAATGTCTTCCTTGAACGTTTATACATTTAATGTTAGAGGGTTCAATATACCCCAAAAGCGCTCTCAAATTCTGTATGATCTTCATAAAAAAAGAGCACAAGTGGTCCTCCTCCAGGAAACCCACTTTAAGACAGGTTCAATACCAAATATTCGAAACCGTTACTACTCAACCTGGTTGCATAGCTCCAATCCAAACACAAGGTCTAAAGGGGTTTCTATTGGAATACATCGCTCATTCCCACATGTGATATTAGGCTCTGAGGTGGATGAGGGAGGCAGATATATTTTTCTTAAAATACAGGTTGCTTCCTCTATTTTAACAATTGTAAATTGGTACCTCCCTAACAGGAATCAGACATTGGTGTGTCGAACCCTTCTGAATAAGCTGGCTGGTTTCGCAGAAGGCTCCATACTGATAGGTGGCGACTTCAACTTTGCCATGGACCCTGGCGTGGACACTTCATCTGGTAGAGGTACAATACCATCTAAACGCTTTCGGGCTTTAAAGAACCTCCTTCACTCTCTCCAACTTATTGATGTATGGCGGATACTACACCCAAGAGATAGAGACTTTACATATTACTCTAATGTCCACGGCTCTTATAGCCGACTGGACTACTTTCTGGTTAGCCATAGTCTACTTTCATGGGATCCCCAGACAGACATTGGAGACATTTTGTTGTCTGACCACGCTCCTGTACACTTAAGGTTATCAATACCAGACACTGTCCGTAGACCATGGACGTGGAAACTTAACAACGAACTTCTTAAAGACTCCATATGTATAGCTGAACTTAAAGATAACATTGAAACGTTCTCTCAGGTTCATGTGACAGACCCTACACCACAGACATACAAATGGGAGGCTCTTAAATGTATGATACGGGGAACCTTAATTAAACATGGATCTCGCATTAAGAAAACCAGAGCGGAGGAGATTTCTAATAAGATTAAACAGATACATGCATTGGAGGTGACCCACAAACATACATTGTCTGGATCTGTCTTGTCCGAGTTGACCTTTGTAGACAAGATCTCAAAGATTTAATGGCCCAGAAATTTAAAGCTTACATGGACAGGACAAGAAATTATTATTATAGGACAGCGGACAAATGTGCAAGACCGCTTGCCAGACTGCTTCACCCTAGAGCAAACCATTCCTATATACCCAAAATTAGAGGTAAGGACGGGGTGGAGGTGCATAGGCCAGACGAGATCCTGGAGGCTTTTAGAGAATACTACAAGGAGCTCTATACCATTAAGGGCAAATATTCAGACTTAGCCCCAGACGACCTTATCAAGAAAATGAGAGAATATATTTCCTCCAACCAGCTTCCGCCTATCAATGATGACGCAATAGCGTCCTTGGAGAATCCAATCACGGGTACAGAGTTATTAGAAGCTATTAAGGCCACACCCCCTTCTAAATGTCCAGGCCCGGACGGTTTTACTCCGATTTTTTATAAGACTCTTCAGACTTTGTTGATGCCTCATATGCTGGACACTTTTAATTCCATTTCTGATGTAACTGGCTTTGCTCCGCAATCTCTAGAGGCGCATATTTGTGTCATACCTAAGCCGGGGAGGGACCCGACCTTGGCATCCAATTATAGACCAATCTCTCTTTTAAACGTGGATGTTAAGATCTATTCCAAGATCTTGGCAGAACGCTTAGCCCCGTTGCTCCCCTCAGTGATTAACATGGATCAGGTGGGCTTTGTCAAAGGCCGAGAAGCAAGAGACAATACAATTCGGACTATACTATTGATCCAAAAAGCAAAACAACGTAACATCCCATTTAGTCTCTTATCCGTAGATGCAGAAAAGGCCTTTGACAGAGTCCACTGGGGCTTCATGAGGGAGGCATTGATCCATATGGGATTAGGTCCTCGGTGCCTGGCTCGGATTCTCTCCTTGTATTCGGTTCCCTCGGCTAAAATTAGAGTCAATGGCAATCTGTCGTCCCCTATTGCCATCCAAAACGGGACGAGACAAGGATGTCCTTTATCGCCATTACTATATGTAATTGTTATGGAGCATTTAGCTAACGCCATTAGACAAAATCCCGATATTTCGGGCATACGTGTGGGAGATACACACCATAAAACAGCACTCTTTGCAGATGACCTTCTGCTATATGTGACCAACCCCCATGTTTCTCTCCCATGCGTAATGAAGGAGTTTGATTTGTTCAGCTCCCTGAGCAACTTCAAAGTCAATTACTCCAAGTCAGAGGCACTAAATGTATCCCTATCCGTGGCTGGGCTCTCTTTGTTGAAGACCAATTTTCCATTTAGATGGCGATCTGATAACGTTAAATATCTTGGAGTCCGGATTCCGTCTGACCTGTCTAGCCTCTTTTCCTGTAATTATCAGTCTCTTTTAACTGGTGTAGAGTCACAATTATCATCCTATAACATTTTGAAACTGTCCTGGTGGGGACGTATTAATGTGATACGTATGGATATCCTACCCCGCTTCTTGTATATTTTCCAGACTGTACCAATTACGCCCCCATGCAGTTTCTTCTCTAGACTTCGCTCTAGTGTGACACGTTTCCTGTGGGGTGGACATCGAGCTAGAATTAGTTACAAGACTCTAACAGCTCCGACGTTGAGAGGTGGTACTGGTTTACCGAACTTCAAGGCATATTTTCAAGCAACATCCTTAGTTAGAACATTGGATTGGTGTTTCAAAACTGATGCAAAGAGATGGATATCTATAGAGCAGGACGGTGTTCAGGTGCCGTTACATTACCTCCAATGGCTATCTTCGATACCGGATTCTGTGATGGCAAATCTCACTGATGTAACTAAAACTACCTTACAGGTCTGGTCTAAGACGTTTGGTGCCTTAGTTAATGAAAGAATATTAAGTCCTTTGACTCCGCTATTCTCCAATCCAGATTTTCCTCCGGGGATGGATAGGAAGGTTTTCGTAGGTTGGACGAGAGTGGAGGATGTTCGGGTAGGACAGATTCTACACAATGGGAACGTGCCTTCTATAGAGGTTTTACGCCAGAGGTTGCGACCAGCAGACGTGCAATGGTTGGAGTACGCCCAACTCTGTTCCTTCCTTTCTTCGGGATCCTATCCTTGTGGAATCCGATCACAAATATATCCCATTGAGAGTCTATTTATGCAAGATTCTCCCCCGGCTCATCCCATATCAGAGCTATATCAAATGATCCTGGAGGGAGTAGCAGGAGACACAAAACATAAGTTCCAGGTGGGTTGGGAGAGAGACCTGGGAAGAGAGTTATCAGACGAGGAATGGAAAAAGAGTTTCATATGTACGCGCTTATTGGCGCTACCATGCGTATCACAAGAAAGAAACTATAAAGTCCTTTCCCGCTGGTACTTATGTCCAGACAGAATGCATAGAATCTCACCCAATGTCTCGGATTTGTGTTGGAGATGTGGAACTACTGTTGGTGACGTGATCCATATTTGGTGGTCCTGTCATAAGATACAGTCTTTTTGGAAAAAAGTCTTCAGTAATTACAACTTGATCACAGGGAAACAAATTGAGGGCACTCCTGAGGTGGCCTTATTGTCAATCTTACCGGGTTCTATTAAACTCATCAAAAGGGACATCCTTAGATTTTGTATATCAGCAGCTAGGGCTGTTATTCCCCGTCTTTGGAGGACTCCTACACCTCCCTCCATTCTGGACTGGTACTCAGAAATGAAGGATATATTCAGAATGGAGGAACTTGCGGCAGGACACTCTGATAATATGCCCCAATTCAATGTGACGTGGTCGGAATGGATTATGTTCCACGACTCCCCGGACGCTCGACAATTGCTGGGCTGAGGTGATGTGTGTGGGGAGGGCCGGGGGGGGGGGGGGCGTGAGATGGTCGGGCGGAGGCACCTCTCTCTTTTACCCTAATCCATGCTCTTTCGCCTCATAATTCGTTTTCTCTTCTCATAGATGCACAATTGGCTTTTCTATTTTTTCTCTCTTCTTTCTTCGTCTCTTACCACTGTTGATTTTTTTTTTTTTTTTTTTTTTTTCTCTTTCCCCCTATTGCTTTCTTCTCATTGTATTTCCCTTCTTTTTTTTATGTTTCTACCCTTTTTCTTCTTAAAATTGTAATATATGAATATGAAGAATCCTCTAAAGATAGAGACAATAGCCAAATACAAAATTTGAATTGTGTTTTAGTGGTTATGATCTCATCCAGGCTTGAAAAAGAGGCAATATAAGACTGAAGGATGAGCTCATGTGAGAGCGTTTCTACATTTCACTGGGCATTAGAAGCTACAAGATATGAGGAGCAGTTTCCCATACACAATGTCTGGACCAATTGCCTTATGAGCTTACGTAATTTTTGAAATTATACAGTTTGAGATGACAAGAGAGGACGTTTCGTTTAATTTTCTCTATGTTTTCATGTCATTTATGTTTAATAACATTGTAAGATACTTGAACATGTTGTTCATTTTCAATTTAAAACCATAATAAAAACAGATTTAAAACAAAAACTATGTCAAAACGATGTATAACGACCGCGCACCCCGGAGATCGTTAGTGAGATCGTTTCAACATTGAAGCGTGTAATGGTACCTTTAAGTAGATATAGTGGGTTATTCCAATGATTTCAGTGATTCCTAATGCTATTTTCTTTGTGAATTTTGTAGTTCAAGAAAGCCATGTATGTATTGTTTGTATCTTATCTGAAATATACATGTAAAAATTGTATATTTAGGGTGTAGATCTTTAAACTGAAGAGGAAAGCTGTTGGGGAAGGTTGTTAATTTTGTTTTATTTGTATCTGTTTGAAAATGAATAAAAAAAAATGATCTGATGAAAAAAATACATATATATATTTATTTATTTACCATAATACTTAGATAATTGATTATGTGTTCAATACTTGTTTCAGGAGGGGACATATATATTTGGATGGCGGCCAGTATGGGGGACATTAGTACAGGATGGGGACATTACAACATAATGGGAGGAGGGCAACATATATCTATTTATAGGATTTAAAAAGCTACAATTGTCCATACATCAAACCATCATGGCCAAGATCCAAATCTTGCGCTTGGGCCCATCTAGTTATCCCACTGCAATGAACAGTTATAAAATTTAACGAATAACCACCTTTTTAGCCTTCAGTAGGATTCTGTTGGTTATGGCAATCTATCACATTTGTAAAATTATTATATCATTCACAACCAGTCTAAAGAGGTAAAGCTATTAGAGTCAATATTTATGGACAGTACAGTTATACTGCTAGCATATCATAGAGTTAAAGGCCCTCATTAAGGTTGGCAGGATCAACCCACCATTTTAATGAGTAAGGGGGACTTTGGACTTTCCCCAGATAGAGTATAGGGGGAAGATAAAGATCAGACTGGTGGAATTCAGTTGCCCCATCCATGTGTTATAACTTGTGTTATGCGATAAGATAAGGAGCGTTATGATCCTGACAACAGCTTACTCCACTCTCAGTATAGAGAATACAGAAGGGCTTGGCTGAGATGAGCATATCTGTGCATGTGGGAGTTATTAAAAATAGCTTTTGACTGAGCATTCAGCCAACAGTTATTCAATATGTATTACCAGCTTTAGTGTCAGTGCACACGTTGCAGTTTTGGTGCATTTTAGACCCATTTATTCTGCACAGATTTGTCAAAAGACCTGAAGGAATTCCTAGTCCCAAAAGTGAATGAGATTCTTGAAGTCTCATACACACTTTGCTTTTTTTTTGCTTGCAGATCTGCACCATGTCAATTTTTGCAGCATATTTCACCCATACCATGTGATGCTCAGCCAACCATCAAAATGTCTGCTATTTGACGGTCGTTTATTGCGATGTTGGTACAGGTCTTCAAATGTGCACTGATCAAGTTGCAATAGTTCCTTTAGTTGACATATTCTCAGCAATGCAGGTCCTTTTTACACAGAACAATATGTTCAAAGAAAGATAATATATTGTGCAGCACAAAAGATAATTTCACCCAACTAATTGAGAGTTTTGCTCATTCGTCGGGTGATCGGTAGCCTGTTTAGACTGCACTATATTTGGTAAAACTCCGCCACTGGACGAGGAAACTTGGGCAGCGCCGTTTCCAAGCCTGGATAAAGGAGAAGGGTTGGGTAAAGACTTGGTGACCAACCCCATAAAAAAATTCACTGTGAAACCATATGTATCGAAAGCAACAAACCTCAACTATGGTGCACGATAGCGGATCCCCTAGGTTGAACAGCACTCATCATGCTACTGGGGAAGAGCGAAGGAAGGTCCGAAATAGCTGAGACAGTTATGACGCAAGGATGGAGGGGGGGGGGGATTCCCAAATGGGGTCCCAATTGTCGATGGGACCTATGGTGAAAAAGTCCGCCTGATCTGGATTGACCGATATATCATTGGAATGAGGAATGACTATAGGAAAGCTGGATATCGCTAAGAAGGAAATGGAGAGAATATTCCATCTAGCTCTACGCAGGAAAGGCAGAGCGGAAATGTTACAGTTACCATGAGGTTGGACTGTTGCCATGCGGAAGTCAGTTGGGCAGTAGTTCGGAAGAGACAGCGATGGCCTCTGTCCCCTGTGTGCTCCCCACTAGCTGTGGTGCCGGATTTACCAAAGAAGACCTGGTGACACATAAGGCTCCACGTGCTGTGTGTGTAATAGAGGAGAGGTTTGACAGTGATGGACCCTACTATGATATATGTCTACACCTGGATGACTTGGGGGGAAGCCTGCTCATCTGTTCAGGAGGTGTCAGTAATCTGAGGATTTCTGTATTAGCCCCAGTAATTTATTACCCCAAATATTAGTGGGTAATGTAGGATTAATATATAGGGGGAACGGAGATTGTGGGGGCACCAAGACCCCTTATAAGAGATTACACCATGTATCAATGCACACAGCCGTGGTGTGATTATAGGGTTAGCAGAGATTGTTTGGGCACACAGACCACATATAAAGGATTACCCTGTATATCAGTGTACTCACAGCTGAGGTGTGACTATAGGGGAGCAGAGATTGTGGGGGCACTCAGACCACATATATAGGAGTACTCCGTGTATCAGTGCACACACAGCTTGGGTGTGACTATATGGGGAGCGAAGATTGTTTCATAGTAGGGATCAGTATTATGAATGTTGGGTGCAGTGGCGTAACTACTGTCTTGAGGGCCCCGGAGCAAGATTCGCTCAGGGGCCCCTAGGTGAGGACCGTGGACCGGGAAGGGGGGGGGGGGTGTTATGCCGGCCGCATGATTACCTGCTTTGCCTCCTGGCGGTCACGGTCGGGGAGGCTGGATACACAGGCAGCAGGGCCCTCCGGGGAGCTCAGGGCCCCCCCCAGGTGACCTCTCAGGGTAGGGGGGGGGGTTGCCGGCCGCACGATTACCTGCTCTGCCTCCTGGCGGTCGCGGCGGCTGGAGACACAGACAGCAGGGCCCCCCGGGGAGCTCGGGCCCCCCCCAGGTGATCTCTCAGGGGGGGAGGAGGGTTGCCGGCTGCACGATTACCTGCTCTGCCTCCCGGCGGTAGAGCGGTGAAGGGGCGGACACTGCTGAGCGGCTGCAGGAAGTCACAGTGTCACTTCCAGCAGTCCTCCCTCAGCCTCGGCGCTATCGCGGCGGGGGCGGCTGGAGACACAGGCAGCAGGGCCCCCCGGGGAGCTTGGGGCCCCCCCAGGTGACCTCTCAGCCCCCCACCTGACGGCCACACAAGGTAGCTGACCGGCATAGCAGCGTAGCGGCGCTGGGTACGGGCCCCCCACAAGCGCCGGGCCCCCCCAAAGCGACCGCTACATCTGCTATGCCGGTAGTTACGCCCCTGGTTGGGTGGGCTTACTGTAGATGTTCCACCTCATGCCACAATCTAAACCCCATTAATGATGAGGCAATGGAAAACAATACTTAAATATAAAGCTGAAAATCAATGTGCTATATACCTCCAGGAAAATTACATGGAGAATGTAAGTAAAGGAAAAGATATACTAAATACAGCACAAAAAATTATAACGTATAGGTCTGAAATATATACTACATTATCAGAAATGGACACCCCATATGAACAGTAGCACAGAATACTGAATTAGAAAGATGGATCAACTGACATTAAAGGCAAAATACCAAGTAATATGTTAGGGACTTACCAATCACAGAGTGCCTTTCGCCTCTGTGGCTTCATCAGTGAGTCACTCTGTGATTGGTAAGTCTGTTGGCAGTGGATCATTCAGGATACTTTCAAGCGTGTTGACAACAGAACAGAGCTTTAATTAGTAATAAACAGGTAAAGATATGATAGGCTTTGTGGAATCAGGCATTTCATGATATATCATTTATTGGTCTGCTTGCTGTCATTTTCATACAATAACTATTTTCTCTACTGCAGATGTAACAGTTCTCTAAATGATGAGCTATGTATAACCCCGACCACACCACCGATTATCACCTCTCATGTACACTCTGCAAAGGCAGAAAGTGGGCAATCAGTGGTGGAGTTACCCAGAGCAGGATTCACCATGGCACACGGAACATGGCCCCTGCTCCTCTTGTGATAATCTCTGACTGATAAAACACTGATTTTATTGAAATGACAACAAACAGAACCTCTACTCCTTCATGCTGCTCTCAAATGACATAGCAAGAACCTGCTGACAAATTCCCTTTAATGCCCTATATAAAATGATGAAAGAGTCACTTTACTACTCGATATTCTCTCTTGCTATTAGAGATGGTTGCAAAATGTCTAACATTTTTGTTCCTATATTAGACATTAACTGTCCAGGGATTAGGGACCAAATATGATCTTTGTACACTTTATAATCAGATTATTTCCCTCACCCGAAATTTGAGTTGGATCTATAAAACGCTTTTGACTTGTGACCATATATCTGCACCAAGCATGTGGATTCTTATAGCCATTTGTGAGCAGAAGAAAGAGTATGCGACTGAAGACAGTGAACAAAAGGGAGGCCCGAGTATTTTATAGATATTATGCCGCCACATTGCTCGCTATTTTCTAGATACAATCACACAGACACTGATTCTAATGTCACCTGTCATTCTGTCTTTGCCTCTCTTCTTCTCACACAGAGACTTATTATGTGAAAAGAAAGAACGATTTGTCTTTTTTTTTCCGGTTGCATTGACAGGAATGAGGAAACTGCCAAAACTTTGCTCCTCATATTGAATAAGGCCTAGGATCCCTTTTCTGTCTTGCAATCCTTTCCCTCCTGTTTATCAGCCTCTCTTTTTCTGTGTTTTCCTTCCTCCCCCTCTGTCTACATTTACCTCCTCTCTCAGGGGAGGCTCAGCCTGCTGAGTTTGGAATTACAAGCATCTGAAATACAAACATAGGATCTTATTTACAGACCTTTACAAGGACCCGTTGCAAGGCCATGCCATGAGCGTGAGGATTGGAAACATACTGGTCTCTAAAGGGGCATCATTGTGGGTAACAATTCAGGTTTAATTGGAATTAAGACCAATATTGCCCCCAGCACATGACACTCTGGGAAACTTACCGTGTATATGGAGAGTTGTATGATGGAGCTTTATCCCATGAAGCTACTTTTAGGCTATGTCCCTACGCTGGCGCTTCTGTTGCATATTTTATACTGCGTATTGTAAAAAAAAAGTACATGGTATATAGGCCAGCCAGCAGAGTCAATGTGACTGTGCCTATACCCTACCGTACTCTGCGCTTTTTTTGCCTTTCGTAATAGCTGTGGATTTTTATGTATCTTTGATACGTAAAAATAAGCAGCATATCAATTCTTTTACATGCTTACCTTGCATTCTGGCTGCCACTTCCAGGTTTCAGCTGCGTTAAACATCACGTGGGTAGGGGTGTGTGATCCGTGTGGTGTGCGAAGCGGCCGAAACCTGGAAGTGCCTGCCGGTATGCAAGGTAAGCGGCCTGTTGAAGGGCGGGGACAGCAGGGACAAGATGCAGAATTTTCTGCATAAAAAACACAGATATTACCTACCAAAAGTGCAATGCTTTTGCTGCTTAATAGCTGCTAAAACCAGATGCAGATTTAATACAGAAAATTCTGCATCACTTTTAGCCCGTTGGCACACAACCTTATAGTCCTTACACTTGTCCAGGCTAAGGCCACGTGCACACGTTGAGTATTTGATGAGTTTTTTACCTCAGGATTTGTAGACAAAACCAGGAGTGGAGCAATCAGAGGAAAAGTCTAATAGAAATGTGGAGCCCCACGGGGACGGGGGTACTCGGTACCGGACCGGACGGTACTGGGGAAGTCACAGGTGGCTTGGTCCGGACCGTGTCCCGGGCCCACACAATGGATAAGGGAATATTTACAGGGGAAATGTCACGTGTGACGCCACCCACTTGGTGCGGCCAGTGATGGGGCCGCTGCTGCTGCAGAACCTCCGGGGGTGATGGAATGGCAGCGGAGATGTTATAGTTCCAGTGGGGAGAACTGTATCCCCTGGGGCAGTAAGGGTTAAAGTCTATTGTGTGTAGTTGTAGCACACTTACTTGCAGGCACTGCAGGGATCTCTCCTCCTGGCTGGTGCTGACAGGTTGGATCTGTATGAGGGAGAATGGTGTGCAGATAGAGGCAGACAAGAGAGGCAATTCAGGGTTTTCCAAAGCTTTACTCTGAGTTCTTTCCAAGTAGTTTACAAGTCATTTGCAGGTCTTTACAAGTTTAAGCACAGTTCTTAACACACGGGTGCATTCTCCCTCTCCGGGTTCCCTTTGCTCCCTGCTGCCAGGCCTCTCTCTCTCTCTGTGACCCTTCACACAGTCTGTAGTGTCCCTTTCCGGGCTGTTTACGGTCTCTGTCTATACGGGTGGTGTGTGAAACGCTGGACAGTATGGCGGTGACTCAGGCTTCTGTGAGTCCTAGTGCGTCACTTAGCTGCCTGTCCTTTAGGGTAGGGATCCCAACATGAAGCTATGGTCCCCCGTCGGTGTTTGGGAATGCCGGGTGAAGTACGGTTCCCTCTAGAGCCGACACTCTACTCAGCCCAGCCTCCAGCAGTCCTCAGCACGAGGCTCTACCAGGCTCTTTCTCTCTGTTCCTTCCAGTATCATAGGAGGGACTTCTCTGCCTGCAGTCAGTGGCTTCAGCTGCTGTCTAGGGCACGGGTTACACCGTCCCTTCTCTGTTCTGTCACACTCCTGGTGGCATCAGCGTCGGACGGGCTTTCTCTCCCCTCCGGCTCACACTGGCCCAGTACGGATTCTGTGCTCCTAGCCTTGCACTCACAGAAGTGTGATTGTCCTTCAGTCTTTACATCTCAGCTCACATCGGCCTACTACCTTCCTTCACTCCTCCCCCTCACTATATACTGTCAGTCACCTGACCTCTGGTGTGCCCAACCCACTCCTCTGAATCCACCACCCCTCCGATCTCATAGAGTTTCTAATCTCAGGGCTGGATGTAACCTTCTCTGACACGTGGGTTGTGTGGGCTGTGAAGGTGTTGTTGTGCAACAATGTCCTACCTGCCTGGCTGCAGTTCCCTTTGTGGCCTCCTGGTCGCAGGGGCGCCACATTCTCCCGGAGTTAAATAGCGCGTCCTCGCGCTGCCCGTCTTGGATTACCCTGAAAACATTTTTTTTTTTATATAACAGTAAACATTAAGTATTCTTGGTTTCTTCCCATTCGGGAGGCACGATTCTTATAACGTTGCGTTAACTATAAAACAAGTGCGGGGGTATCTACGTCATTACCCTTTTTCTGTAAAACACACTTATAAAAGCATTACTTTGTATCAAAAGTATAAAAGTTCTTCTTTTCTGAAAGTGCAAAAATTCTCAAAAAGCAGCTTCAAAACAGTCAAAGTCTCATGCACTAACTCGCATGTGCAGCTGGTCTTAAAACTAAAGGGAAGCACACAAAGGTGCTCAACTATTTACATGGAGAGTTCTTATCACATCATCATCCGTGATATTAAATGTTCATTTCAACATATATGAGACAAACAGGGGAATGCTAGCATTCACTCAGGTAAGGGATGGGATCAATAAGGAAAAATGCTTCATTCACACTTACAATTCTTCTGATGCAGGACCCGTGTTCTACGCCTTCTTTTCTTGCTTCCAAGGCAACACCTGCGATGGGGCTTTTCTGGGAAACACTTCCAGGTGCTGTAATGCGGCGATCAACAAGTAGCTCTCTGGGGTCTGAGTGATAGCATCCTTCTTTGGTGGAAGAGTCTCTAGGATCATCACAGGATCCGTGTTTACAGCCACGTCCGTGTAGCTGGTTTCTTCGAGGTCGTCTCGTATTTCAAAGTATTCTGCGGTTGATGTATCATCCACTTCTTCAGAATTTAAGCAAAGTCTTTTTACTTTAAGGCCGTATGGGCCACGCTCACCTTGGGCGATGTAGTACGACACCCACTCTCCAATCTCGACCTGTCTATCAGGATGGTCTGGTGGGAGTTGTTCCTCCACTTCCCTCTTGTTGATAAATATATCCAGTCGCGCACCGGGTTCGCGAGCAAAAGCATAGCCTCTATCTTCTACTATCTTGACAATCTGGCCCTCATGCCGCGGGGACCTTTGGATCTCTTTATCTCGGCGAGCTGCATTTTTGGCTTCCTTAGCGCGGGCCACCATCACCTGTTTCTGCACCTGCCTCTCGGCTTCCTCCTTTTCCCACTTCCTGACACATCTACGGATGTACTCCTCCCGCGTTATCAGTTCTGCAGGGCCTGTCTCTCCAGCGGGGTCTCCTAGGAAGCCCATTAAGTCCTCACAATCCTTATTCCGCTCCCACCAGCAGCGGAGCTGCTCCCCTCTCACCTCGGTGGAAGTCGGTGGTGGTATCAGCGGCTGCGGCAGCTTCAGGAATCCCTCCGGCAAAGCCCCCAGTGGATCGGCTTCTTTCGATGCCTTGCTTGGTACGGCTGGTGGGGTGGTTACATCCACCAGGATCGCGGTAAGGCCCTCAGGCTCGTTGTCCGCATGCTCACGCGGCTCTCTGACCCAGCCGGGTCACTTAGACTGGGCTTCATACCCCTGACGGTGGTCAATGTCTATTTGAATCCGGGTCCGGTTCTCTTCCTGGGCCCGTGTCATCCGTTGGGGCAGCAGCCGCAATACACCCCTCCGGGTGTCTAGGAAATAGGGACGCTCCTCGCTGCCTTCTGCCATCTCTGCACAATCACAGGTGTTCTTTCCCTGGCCGGGTTCCTCCACTGGGTCGTCTTGTGGGCCCTCCGGGATCACACGTGGTCTCTCGTGCGCAGCGCTCTTCTGGGCGTCCTCCGCTTCCGTCCGCATGTACTGGAATGGCGACTGCTTCTCTTCCGGTTGCTCGTTCCGCCCCCTCCTGATGACGATTTCCTTCTTCTGGGTTCGCTCCAGCTTCTTGGTAGGAGGGTCTAGGGGCGGCGGCTCTTCTTTGAGAGTGACAGCTGGCTCTCCCGGAGTTAAGGAGAGCCAGGGCGGGACCTTCTTTTCGCGCCTTGGACCGGGCCGGCCCACGATGGGAGTCTTAGGAACGCCTCCTCTGCACTTGGCGCTAGTCCCTTATGGCCGCCATTAAGGTCAGATTTGGCGGGAAAAGTTCTGAACACGTTTTCTGGGCGCACTAGGTCCAATTCTTTTGGACCGGGTAGATCCTGTTCGTGACGCCAGGTTGTGGAGCCCCACGGGGACGGGGGTACTCGGTACCGGACCGGACGGTACTGGGGAAGTCACAGGTGGCTTGGTCCGGACCGTGTCCCGGGCTCACACAATGGATAAGGGAATATTTACAGGGGAAATGTCACGTGTGACGCCACCCACTTGGTGCGGCCAGTGATGGGGCCGCCGCCGCTGCTGCAGAACCTCCAGGGGTGATGGAATGGCAGCGGAGAGGTTATAGTTCCAGTGGGGAGAACTGTATCCCCCGGGGCAGTAAGGGTTAAAGTCTATTGTGTGTAGTTGTAGCACACTTACTTGCAGGCACTGCAGGGATCTCTCCTCCTGGCTGGTGCTGACAGGCTGGATCTGTATGAGGGAGAATGGTGTGCAGATAGAGGCAGACAAGAGAGGCAATTCAGGGTTTTCCAAAGCTTTACTCTGAGTTCTTTCCAAGTAGTTTACAAGTCATTTGCAGGTCTTTACAAGTTTAAGCACAGTTCTTAACACACGGGTGCATTCTCCCTCTCCGGGTTCCCTTTGCTCCCTGCAGCCAGGCCTCTCTCTCTCTCTGTGACCCCTCACACAGTCTGTAGAATCCCTTTCCGGGCTGTTTACGGTCTCCGTCTATACGGGTGGTGTGTGAAACGCTGGACAGTATGGCGGTGACTTGGGCTTCTGTGAGTCCTAGTGTGTCACTTAGCTGCCTGTCCTTTAGGGTAGGGATCCCAACATGAAGCTATGGTCCCCTGTCGGTGTTTGGGAATGCCGGGTGAACTACGGTTCCCTCTAGAGCCGACACTCTACTCAGCCCAGCCTCCAGCAGTCCTCAGCACGAGGCTCTACCAGGCTCTTTCTCTCTGTTCCTTCCAGTATCATAGGAGGGTCTTCTCTGCCTGCAGTCAGTGGCTTCAGCTGCTGTCTAGGGCACGGGTTACACCGTCCCTTCTCTGTTCTGTCACACTCCTGGTGGCATCAGCGTCGGACGGGCTTTCTCTCCCCTCCGGCTCACACTGGCTCAGTACGGATTCTGCGCTCCTAGCCTTGCACTCACAGCAGTGTGATTGTCCTTCAGTCTTTACATCTCAGCTCACATCGGCCTACTACCTTCCTTCACTCCTCCCCCTCACTATATACTGTCAGTCACCTGACCTCTGGTGTGCCCAACCCACTCCTCTGAATCCACCACCCCTCCGATCTCATAGAGTTTCTAATCTCAGGGCTGGATGTAACCTTCTCTGACACGTGGGTTGTGTGGGCTGTGAGAGTGTTGTTGTGCAACAATGTCCTACCTGCCTGGCTGCAGTTCCCTTTGTGGCCTCCTGGTCGCAGGGGCGCCACAGAAACACCTGCACCACTCCTGTATTTAATCATCCACTCCTTGTTTTGGCTACAAATCCTGAGGTAAAAAACTCATCAAATACTCAGCGTGTGCACGTGGCCCAAAAATCTAAGGCCTCTCTCCACTCTCTGTCTCTCTCTCCTCCATGTCTCTCTCACTCCCTCTCCCATCTGGTTTCTGTTCGGATGACAGACCAGAACAGAAACTGGACGTACAGAGAGTGGTCATTATCGGGGTTCACCACCAGACCCTAAATATTCGGTATGAACCTTGAACTTTAAACTTTAGGTTTCCTCATCTCTATAAATAATAAGTTACATATATTATTTTAGGCTGCTTTCACATAAGTGTTTTTTTTTAAATGCAGCAGATTCGGCAGATTTACTGCATCTGCCGCATCTTCCGCCTAATGGCCTAACGACATGCATTGTCTATGGGGCTTTCGGTCGGGTGCGGCAAGTGCGGTTTTGCCGGTTGCGGCAGATGTGGCACTTGCAGCCGCGGAAAAAAACGCGGTCAGCAGCGTTTTTTTTCGCTGCTGCAACCGGCAACACCGAACTTGCTGCAAGCCCCATAGACAATGCATGGGGCTTGCTGCAAGTGTACCGTAAGTGCGACTGTTAGGCAGAAGATGCGGCAGATGTGGTAAATCTGCCGCATTTTCAAAAAATCCCTATGTGAAAGGGGCCTAACAAAGCTAGACCAAAATGTAGAAGCAGCGTTTGGAAAAAAAGAGTACGCTCCATGGTGCTAGCTTGTGAAACCACCTTTAGCAGTGGTAACTTGAAGAAATCGTTTTCTGGATCACTTTATTAGTCTCTCACATCATTCTGAGGAATTTTGGTCTACTTTTCTTTATAACATTGCTTAAGTTCATTGGGGTTGTGAGCATTCGATTGTTCACAGCTCCCATGAGGTCCCACCAAAACATTTCACTTAAATTGAGGTCTGGACTTTCACTGGGCCATTGCTATACCTTCAATTTTTTCTTTTTTTTTCCTGCCATTTTGATAGATTTTTTGCACTTTGGTATTGTCCAGTTGCATGACTCGGTTTCAGCTAATCTTTAGTTGTTTGGATAAATGTCCTTCCATTTTATTCTAGAATATTTTAGTATACAAAGAGGTTTATGTTCAATTCAGTGACTGTATGCTGCCCAGGTCCTTAGGCAGCAAAATAATCACAAATTGTCACCTCTCCACTGTATTTTACAGTTGATGTGATGTCTCCATGCTGTTATGCTGAGTTTGTTTTTAAGCCAAATGTGGTGCAGGGTATTATAGCCAAACATTTTGTTATAAAAAGTGACCAAAAAATATTATTCCCTTGTGGGATTTTTTTTTATTCAGATGCAGCTTTAAAAACTTTAGCCACATGACCATATTTTTGCCAGATAAACAGGTGTACTCCTGGCAAATGTTTCAAACAAGCCAAGCTAATTATCAGGTCTGGCAGTTACATACCTGAAAAGACCCATTACACTTTTGGATGTACTCCAGCTCTCCGTCAGGTCACCCGTCGCCCCTCTCTGGCAATGAGGGGTGGGTGCTGCTTCCAGAGGGCAGAGCTAGTGCAGGTACTCACTCTGGCTGTGTATTGCGCTCTGGGAAATTTACTTTTGGTGCTGCTGGGAGGCGGGACATCGTCGCTACCAGCGATTATGATGTTCAGGGGCCCCGGGGGATAGGGGGTACTTGGAGGTTTAGAAGTATCGGGTAGGTCTAGTTATTTCCTTTCTCAGGGGGAATCCTCAGACTTAAGCCTTCACCTTAGCTGATGATTCCTTGGTCTGTAACTCCGTTGAGGAAATGGGACATATTTATGATGGACCAGACCAAGCAGCCATTGCAGAGTAAACCCCAGAGCACTTTTCCAAGATAACCTCCTTGCAGATGAGTATTGTTCCCAGTTTAGGAGGTGGTCTATTGAGGTGGTGTGGAATGATGCTGCCTTTCGGAGCATGTTTTTGGATCGACTGGCAGATTCCCTTAAATCATGCTGGTGCACCATTCTCCGCTTGAAAGCTTGGAGTCTGCTATGAAGCTTTCTGTGCGCTTAGACAGAAGGAGACAATATCAGCTGCGAGATCAGACCTCTGTCAGGAAAGTGCTACATACTCTAGAATTACATTCTTCTCCAGGGGAGGAGCCTATGGAACTGGGAAAAATGACCCCTTCACATGAACAAAGATCCCACCATTGGAAGCAGAGATTATGCCTTCTCTGTGGGTCGGTTAAACATCCGGTACTGCTGAAAATGACAGCGCCTAGTTGGAGCAGGGGCTCTCCAACTAGGCACACAGACACCTCTGTTAAAAAAAATATATTTTTTTCCCCATTGTTTTGGCTTTTTGGGGGAGGGAGGTGAAAGGTCATGCTTTTGTTGATTGTGGAGCAGAAGTAAATTTTTTTGAATACTCCATGGCCAAAGCCTTGGGAATACCTCTTAAAGCTTTGGAACCAGCCATTAAACTTATTTTGCTTGAAAACTCCTTTCTTACTCATTGTGTAGAAACTTGCACTGATTGTCCAGTATCCTTTCAGGTAGGGTGTCTACACAAATAGGAAATAACCTTCCTGGTTCTCCAAATTCTTCCAGCTCCAGTGGTTCTGGGTCTTCCTTTCCCAGACAAGATAATCCCCATACTGATTAAGTTAGTGAGGATGTCATAAGTTGGAATGAGGAATGACAGGGTAAATGTTTCCAGGAAATCTCCCATGTTGGGTGTTTTACTACTCAAAACCCTTGGTACTTGGAAGAGTTTCCTGAGGTGTTTTCTGCAAAAATAAGACTGGAATTACCACCTTATTGTCCCTATCATTGTGAGATACAATTGGTTGCCCCCCTGCCTAAGGGTAACATTTTTAATCTTTCTGAACTCGAGAGGGTTGTTATGAGGAATTTTGTTAGGGAGAATGTTGCCAAAGGTTTCATCCATCCCTCAAAATCTCCTGTGGGAGCTGGTTTCTTTTTTGTGGCTGAAAAAGATGGAGGTTTAAGGCCATGTATTGATTATCGGAACCTCAGTATGATTACTGTTAGAAATCAGTATCCTTTTCCTCTCATCCCTGACTTGTTCAACCAATTTATTGGTGCCAAGATCTTAACTAAACTGGATGTTAAGGGGGCCTACAACCTTGTCCGTATCAAGTCAGGGGATGAGTGGAAGGAAGACAGCTTTTAACACGCCCAAAGAGCATGATGAGTATCTAGTAATGCCATTTGGTCTTTGCAATGTTCAGGCTTTGCTCAGTTACATCTTTAGAGATATTCTGGGTTCTCATCATTGTTTATATTGATTATATTTTGATTTTCTCCAAAGATGTGTCGTCCCACAGAGATCATATCCTTAATAGGCTCAAAGATTATTTTTTGTATGTAAATGTACCCAAATTTTCTTTTGAGGTGGAAGAGATTAGATTTCTTGGGGTAAATTTGTCATTCACAGGATTCCACATGGACCATGCCAAGGTGTAAGCCATACGGGACTGGGCCCAACCCAAGAACCTCAAGGCTCTTCAAAGGGTTTTGGGTTTTGCTAACTACTACAAATGGTTCATTAAGGAATTCTCTAAGATTGTTTAACCCCCTTACTGACCTCAGTCATAAGGAAGAATGTGTCTAAGTGGGGGGTGAGGTTGCCAGGGAATTTTCTTCCCTCAAGGAGGCATTTACCTGTGCCCTGGTCCTAATTTAACCTGACCCCAATAGACCATTTGTTTATGAGGTAGATGCATTAGAAATTAGAGTGGCGGCAGTATTGTCCCAGGGGTCTCCTTTTCTCAGGTCAGGGATGGAACTGTCACTGAAAACTTACCTCAGGTGGTTCTATTCTAATAATCAGCTTGAATGGGGGATTTACCTACCATTGGCAGAGTTTGCCCTTAACAATATCATCATAAATGTTTGGGTACGTCTCCCTTCTTTTGTAACTTTGGGTTTTATCCCAGGTCTCCTGCCTTCCTCAAAGGGTGTGAAGAAATTCCAGGGATTTCTGATACCACTAATCGACTGAGGATGGTTTAGGAGGGGATTCACCGACAGCTCCAGAAGGCGACTGTTAGTCAGAAGGATGCGGCTGATAAACATCGGTCCCAGGGAATGGAGTTGGGTGTTGGGGATCTGGTATGGTTGTCTACTAAAAATGTTAAACTCCAGGTACCCTTCTCTATGCTTGGCCCTCGGTTTATTGGACTTTTTCCCATCTTCGAGGTGGTCAATCTGTTTGCTTTTAGTGTGAACATTCTTACTAGCATTAAGATTCCCAATGTGTTTCATAGATCTCTCCTTAAGAAAACTCAAACACCTAATGTTTCTCATTCCTCTTCTGGTCCTGTCCTGGTTGATAGTCAGGAGGAGTATAAAGTTGAACAAATCATTGACTCTAGGAAAGTTCAAACTTTTGTCCAGTATTTAATACTTTGGAAGGGGCCAGAGGAGAGGTTTTGGGTCCCTAAGGTGCGCATTCATGCTGACAAGTTAATTGCTGATTTTCATTCCAAGTTTAATGACAAACCGGGTGCTGAAAGTATAAGGGTGTTAAGAGGGGGGTCAGGTCTGGCGGTTCTGTACCCGAGCGGGCCCTATACAATTCTGGACATACTCAAGGTGTTCACCCACAAGTTCACCCTTCGCCCCTCTCTGACCATGAAGGGTAGGTTGTTGCCTTCCAAAGGCAGAGCTAGTGCAGGTGATCGCTCTGGCCATGTATTGTGCTCTTGGAAACTTACTTCTGGTTTTGCTGGGAGGCAGGATGCCTTCGATCCAGCTATTGAGATGTTCAGGGGCCCCGGGATGCCGGTTCCCCTGGTGTCAACTGTTGCTAGCCAATATGAAATGCTGTGATCGCTGGATCAACCAGGTGGTGGGAGATTCCTTCCATTCCACCTGACCTGCCCCCTCTTTTGCCTCTCCGGGCTGAGCGTGGAGATTGGGCATTGCCTCAACGATGTCAGGTGATCTCTGAGAGGCAGATATAAATCCTCAATATCCTCTGTGTTGTGCTTATTATTTCAGTTGTGTTTAGGTAGTAAGGTTAGTAGTTCGTTTGTTGTTTTTCTCTAACTGTTAAGGGCTCTGTCCCAAGATTTCCTTTTTTTGTTTTATACTACACTACTTATTTTGGTGTTCTCTTGCGTTTGAGCCAACTGTGGCCTGTGTGACCAGTCACCAGCCACCACGCTATTTGCCACATGGGAAGGGCTCTGCCAAAGTCTCCCCTTCTAGGATGTGAAGGTGGGTGGAAAGTACCCTGGCCTGAAGGGTGTGCAGTAGAATGACATCTAGCGCATAGCATGACTGGCATGTTGTGCTTGCTGGCTTGCAGTTCAGTCATTCCACCATTACCCTAGCATTACACTTATTCATTATTATTCTGAATGTACTGTAATGAACGTGAACATTTAAAGAGATATTCTCAACTTGTGTATCCCATAGCACACTCCTGTACAGCCTTTCAGTTCCTTGTTCATGGCTGGGGCGGGTACTCCTCCTTGAGTGACAGTTCAGCGGCTTTGTCCTAATGATGCATTTCAGCTACTGTGATATAAATAGGAGAACTGCTCTGGAAATTGCCCATGACGAAGACAAGGGGATTATGATTTTACAGGAATGATAAACCATAAGGAATAGCTAACTGTGCTATAGAAATTATTAGGCTGGAGAGACATGCCTGGGATCTCATGAATTAACTTTTCAGCCCAGAACGTAGCTACTGCACATAGTTGTCCATGCCCTGGTAGTTCATCTCCTTCGCAACAAGCCATACACTATTTAGGATAAAAGTTCATGTAGCAAGAGAATGACAGCAGATACAAAAAGCAAGTCAATTGCAAATTGCTTATTTTTATGCTGTCCAACTATACCAAATTCATAACATAACACTACTCCTTCAGCAATGCTAACTGAGGCCTTTAGAGTCTTAGCTATAGCTTTAGAGTCACATCAAAAAGCTCTTGTGTTTTTATTATAATTTCTCTGAGTTTTGTATGGTCTGTTCTTGGGTAAATTTTGCTGGGATGTCCAATCCAGGGAGGATTGTCAACTGTTTTGAATGTTTTTCAGTTGTGAATAACATTTCTCACTGTAGAATTATGGGCTTCAAATTTAAAATGGCCCTATAAGCCTGCCAAGACAGATGGACAAAGAACAATGCAGAAATGGTGGTATTTAGATTATGAGCGCTATACAAGGACACTGCACTGATTAGTATTACCTTTAGGTCTTTATTGAATATTGACAAATGTGAGTCCTCGCCACAACATGTTTCAACGCTAATGCGTCTTCCTCAAGTGGATCCACTTGAGGAAGACGCATTAGCGTTGAAACATGTTGTGGCGAGGACTCACATTTGTCAATATTCAATAAAGACCTAAAGGTAATACTAATCAGTGCAGTGTCCTTGTATAGCGCTCATAATCTAAATACCACCATTTCTGCATTGTTCTTTACCTTATCCTCCCTATGGGGAGTGTGGTGGAAGAGAGCAGCTTTGTACACAAGGACCTGGCTGACACAATAGACACGTGATTGATCACGGGACCCGGAGAAGCGAGCTGGAGCTGGGCGCTCATTCTGGAACCAGGAACCGGCGAGCAAAGGTCTCGGATCCCTTCCTCGCCACTGAGCCTACTATCTGGTTGTGCAGAGACGGCACAACCAGACAAGGTGAGTGAGGAATTAATATAATGGAGATTCTGCCTTTAGCAAACAGTGTGGCGCAACCGAATTTTTATTTTATAAGACAGATGGACAGTCACAGTTGCTGATGAGAGAAGGATGCTAGAAATGACAATTACGCTATGTTCACACGGTGCATTTTTGGGGTCAGGTTTTGCCTTGGTTTTATGTAAATCTATGCTTATCTAATCCTGTCTTTTTGTTTCCCAGCAAAACCTATGCGATTCAGGGAAAACCTGTCCACACACATTGGTTTTTATTCTCTGCTGAAAGTATAAACATCACAGGTTTTGCTGTGTTTTTGAAAGAAAGATCCAAGTCAATTCTGCATTTTTGCTATAGTTTCTATGACAAATCTGCAGCAAAAAGAACGAGGTAAAAAGACAGGAAACCCACAGCAGAAACTGCAATTTTTCTCCTGTCAATAAATCTGAGCAGCGCTGAGGTCCTGGATTTAATTCCCACCAAGGGCAACATTGGCAAGGAGTTTTCATGTCCTCCCCGTGTTTGCGTGGGTCTCCTCCGGGCACTCCGGTTTCCTCCCACATTTCAAAGACATGCTGATAGGAGGTTTAGATTGTGAGCTCTAATGGGGACATTGTTGCAAATGTATGTAAAGCGCTATGGAGTTAACAGTGCTATATAACTGAATAAATATTATTATTATGTCTTTCCTTCTTGGAATCATGTTAATACACCCCTGAATACTCCAGACTGGCAAAATCCTCAAACCTGCGCCTTTATTGAGGTGGACTATTACACTTGTTGATGAACAATTAATCAAAAGCACTTTATTAAAGTTTTTTTTTTATTCAGATAAGTTTTATTAATTCACAATTTGTTCATATACAAAGTCAACCAGTACAACAGAGTACATTTCATATAAAGAAGTAGAACCTCCCCTAACCCCCCCTCCCCTTCGACAGCAACCTTCCAGCAGTCCTTTCCGGGGCGGACCTACCATGGTGCAGCTGGATCAGCTGCACCAGGGCCCCGACCGGCTAGGGGGCCCCTCAAGCACCTGTAGGGGGGCCCTGCAGACCACCAGAGGAGAGGAGAGGTGAAGTGAGGGAAGCTTCCTGCTTCCCGCGTCTGATCCCGCCCCTCCTCTCCTCTCAACTGCCGCCACAGCTCCCTGGTCTGTAATGTGCTAGAAAGCTTAAAGAACAAGAACACTGCACACTCCAAAGTCTTTTCAAGGTGAAGATATGTGTTTATTTTCAGTGCATAAAGACAGTTTTGCGATAAGGCTGATGTTTCGACCACATCCCGTGATCTTTATCAAAGTATCGCTGTCTTTTTTATATAGAGTCTGCACCTAGGGGAACCACAGGTCCTGTATTGGCTAGTAAGGGATTTTGTTATCCTCTGGTAGTGGTTTCTTAGTGATGCATATACTATGTATGCTGAATTCCCAGCCAAGGCGCAGGAAGCGCTGGCAGAGCCCAGAGCGGGAGGGACATAACCCACCCATAGGGCTAACCCTGAAAAGGTGCAACTTCTGGAGGCACAGACCTGAATAAGACCTCCTCACTGAAGCATACATAGTATATGCATCACTAAGAAACCACTACCAGAGGATAATAAAATCCCTTACTAGCCAATACAGGACCTGTGGTTCCCCTAGGTGCAGACTCTATATAAAAAAGTAAGCGATACTTTGATAAAGATCACAGGATGTGGTCGAAACATCAGCCTTATCGCAAAACTGTCTTTATGCACTGAAAATAAACACATATCTTTACCTTGAAAAGACTTTGGAGTGTGCAGTGTTCTTTAAGCTTTATTGACATTGAGACCCAAGGGCCTCTTACACTAGCACCTCAACCATATCTAATAGGTGTGCACGCCAATCGCTATTGCTACTGTAATGTGCTAGAGATGCAGGTAGCAGCACCCCCCCCGCTCCCCAACTGGGACAGCAGCTCGCACCCTAACCCACCCACTCCTCTCCCGGGACAGCAGCTCGCCCCCCCCCCCGCTCCTCACCTGGGACAGCAGCTTGCCCCACCCGCTCCTCACCTGGGACAGATTTGAGGGGTGAATAGGATGAATATGCTACCAAGTGGGGCCCCGGTCTAAATGCAGCACCGGGGCCTGCCAGGCTCTAGTTCCGCCACTGAGTCCTTTGCATCATGTATAAATTTGTCTTCAATACCAGTTATTATATCCAGAGTCCTCCTCTCTATCTAGAATCCTCCAGGCCTCTTTCCCCATTTTCACTTTCCACCTTTTTACCATTAAGTCGTATCCCTCCATGGCATCCAGAGTCTATCAAACATTTTAGAATTTTTCCTCCTACAATAAATACTTTCCTCTAGTTGTTTAATATAGTCCACCTGTCTGATACATTCTTGTCTGGAGGGGGGCTTGGTCCCAATCCAATATTTGGTTATCAATTTCCTAGTCGCATATAGGAGCCTCGCAATTGCAATCTTAATTGTGTTATCCACTGTAATTTCCTCCACATATCCCAACACACACACCTTCTATTAAGGTAAGAACCACAAGACAAAAGGATATAAGTCTCGGGCACTCCCACAACATAAGTAAAAACCCGCCTCCTCACACGTACACCGTGGACATTCTGAAGTTGGGCGTACTCCCACTCTACAAAGGAATTCTGGAGACCTATAAGCTCTATGGTAAACAGTTGAGATATCCTTCCCGGTTCGTTCAACGATAATTTGGGGACATACTCCAAAATAAATTCCCATTTTACATCCTCTATAGTACCCAAATCTTCCTCCCACTTACTCCTTGCTGTAATCGGATGTCTCAATAGGAATGTGTGTAGAAGTCTTTATACACTGTAGATATCACCCTACTCTTTATTCCTTCCATATATATGTAATCAAGAACAATATCTTTTTGAATGCGCATTCCACCTTGTTTACGTTGTCGTGTAAATGCATGTTTTACTATGTGAGCATATGAAATTCCTCCTGCAAAGCCTCAAATGTTTTAAGGTTCTGGTCCAACAGTAACTGATAAACACAGCAAATTCCTCTACTAGTCTAATCTTTCAATTCTCCTATATTAAAAAATTCACCCAAATTCTCATTGGACCAGAGAGGAGTATATATTGTTGACACATTCACCTCCCTAAGCTTTTTAATCCTGGCCCACAGTCTGTGTAATAGTCCTAACATCAGGGATGTCTTACTTAACTGACCAAAAATAGTTTTTAGTTTTTTTTAAGGTTGAAGGAAGACTTTAAGTCCATCTAGTTCAACCCATAGCCTAACATGTTGATCCAGAGGAAGGCAAAAAAAAACCCATGTGGCAACACTAATCTCCACATTGGGGAAAAAATTCCTTCCTGACTCCAGATACGGCAATCAGACTAATTCCCTGGATCAACGCCCTATCAAAGAATCTAGTATGTATAACCGGTAATATTATAGTTTTCAAGAAAGGCATCCAGGCCCTTCTTAAATGTTAGTAGTGACTCACTCATTACAACATCATGTGGCAGAGAGTTCCATAGTCTCACTGCTCTTACAGTAAAGAATCCGCGTCTGTGATTATGATTAAACCTTCTTCCCTCCAGACGTAGAGGATGCCCCCTTGTCCCAGTCTCAGGCCTAAGAGTAAAGAGATCATTAGAAAGGTCTCTGTACTGCCCCCTCATATATTTGTACATTATTATAAGATCACCCCTAAGCCTTCGTTTTTCCAAGCTAAATAACCCCAAGTTTAATAACCTGTCTTGGTATTGCAGACCCCTTAGTCCTCTAATAACTTTTGTCGCTCTTCTCTGGACCCGCTCTAGTTCAGCTATGTCTTTCTTATACACCGGAGACCAGAATTGTACACAGTATTCTAAGTGTGGTCGCACTAGTGACTTGTATAGAGGTAAAATTATGTTCTCCTCATGAGCATCTATGCCTCTTTTAATACATCCCATTATTTTATTTGCCTTTGCAGCAGCTGCCTGACACTGGCCACTAAATGTGAGTTTGTCATCTACCCATACACCCAGGTCTTTTTCAGTGATAGTTTTGCCCAGTGTTTTATAATTAAGCACATAATTATACCCTTTGTTTCCTCTGCCCAAGTGCATGACTTTACATTTATCCCCATTAAAGCGCATTTGCCATTTAGCAGCCCAAGCTTCTAGTTTACATAAATCCTCCTGTAATATAAAATTGTCCTCCTCTGTATTGATTACCCTGCAGAGTTTAGTGTCATCTGCAAATATTGAGATTCTACTCTGTATGCCCCCTACAAGGTCATTAATAAATATATTAAATAGGAGCGGGCCCAACACTGACCCCTGTGGTACCCCACTGTTAACTGTGACCCATTCTGAGTGTGTTCCATTAATAACCACCCTTTGTTTCCTATCACTAAGCCAGTTCTTAACCCACTTACACATATTTTCCCCTATCCCCATTGCCCTCATTTTATGTATCAACCTTTTGTGTGGCACCGTATCAAAAGCTTTTGAAAAGTCCATATACACCACATCCACTGCATTTCCTTGGTCCAGTCCAGAACTTACTTCTTCATAGAAGCTTATTAGATTAGTTTGACAGGAACGGTCCCTCGTAAAACCATGTTGATAATGGGTCATGAGGTTATTTTTGTTCAGATACTCCAGTATAGCATCTCTTAGAAAACCCTCTAGGATTTTACCCACAGTAGAGGTTAAGCTTACTGGCCTATAATTTCCAAGTTCAGTTTTTGTCCCCTTTTTGAATATTGGCACCACATTTGCTATACGCCAGTCCTGTGGTACAGACCCTGATATTATGGAATCTTTAAATATTAAAAATAATGGTCTATCTATGACAGTACTTAATTCCTGCAGCACTCTGGGGTGTATCCCATCTGGGCCCGGGGATTTGTCAATTTTAGTGATTTTTAGACGATACCGTACTTCCTCTTGGGTTAAGCAGGTGACGTTTAATTGAGAATTTTTGTTATCACTGATCATATTGTCTGTCATGGGATTTTCTTGTGTAAATACTGTTGAAAAAAAGTCATTTAGCATATTTGCTTTTTCCTCATCCTCATCCACCATTTCACCCAGACTATTTTTAAAGGGGCCAACACCATCATTTTTTAGTTTCTTACTATTTATGTAGTTAAAAAATATTTTGGGATTCTTTTTACTTTCTCTGGCAATGAGTCTCTCTGTCTCAATCTTTGCTGCCTTGATTTGCTTTTTACAAATGTTATTTAATTTTCTGTATTTATTTAATGCTTCATCACTACCTACTTGCTTTAATTCCCTAAATGCTTTCTTTTTGTCACATATTGCACTTCTTACCGCTTTATTTAGCCATAGTGGTTTCCTCCTATTTCTAGCATGCTTATTCCCATAGGGTATACATTGTGCACAGGTCCTATTCAGGATGCTAATAAACATCTCCCATTTGTGTTGTGTACTTTTATGTCTCAGGACATCGTCCCAGTTTATTGCACTAAGATCATCTCTCAACCGTTGGAAATTTGCCTTCCTGAAGTTTAGTGTCCTTGTGGCCCCTCTACTACACGTCTTAGTAAAGGATACTTGAAAGCTTATTAAGTTATGATCACTATTACCCAAGTGACCTCCAACCCGTATATTTGATATGCGGTCTGGCCTGTTGGTTAATATTAGGTCCAGCAGTGCCCCCCTTCTTGTTGGGTCCTGAACCAGTTGTGAAAGGTAATTGTCTCTTATAGTTTTCAAAAACTTATTACCTTTGCTAGAACTGCAGGTTTCTGATCCCCAATGTATTTCAGGGTAGTTGAAGTCCCCCATAATAATGACTTCTCCCTGAGTCGCTGCTTCATCTATTTGCTTTATGAGGATATTCTCCTCCACTTCCATTATTGTTGGGACTTATAACAAACCCCTATCAGTAATTTATTATTTTTTCCCCCTCCCCTTATCTCCACCCACAGAGACTCTACATTTCCATTAGATTCACCTATATTATCACGCAGGATGGGTTTTAAGGATGATTTTACGTATAAACATACACCTCCTCCTCGCCTATTTGTACGGTCATTTCTGAACAGACAATAGCCCTGTAAATTAACAGCCCAGTCATGGCTCTCGTCCAGCCAAGTCTCCGAAATCCCCACCATGTCATAATTATTTTCCAACAAAATCAATTCTAATTCCTCCATTTTGTTGGTGAGGCTTCTGGCATTAGTGAACATGCACTTTATGCATCTCTCTTTACCTCTATTCCTTCCTACTAGATTGACTGTTCTAACCCCACCCCCCATGCCACCCCCAATTTTATTACTTGTGCCCAGGTTACTGTTTACACTATCTTCCCCTCCTATACAATGAATACCCCCCCCCCAATCCCTAGTTTAAACACTCCTCCAACCTTCTAGCCATTTTCTCCCCCAGCACAGCTGCACCCTCCCCATTGAGGTGCAGCCCGTCCCTAGCATAGAACCTGTAGCCAACAGAGAAGTCGGCCCAGTTCTCCAGGAACCCAAACCCTCCTTCCTACACCAATTCCTGAGCCACTTATTTATCTCCCTAATCTCCCGTTGCCTCTCTGGTGTGGCACGTGGTACAGGCAGTATTTCAGAGAATACTACCTTGGAGGTCCTTGCCTTAAGCTTGCAGCCTAATTCCTGAAATCATCTTTAAGGACCTTCCAATACTTGCCTCCAGGCCCTGCACAAGTGGAGCTCTACATATTCCAAAATTGCTTTCACTGTCCCCTTCTAAGCCCTTGCCACCCATCCTCTAATATGTTGACTCTGTGAAGCTAAAAAGTAAATCCAAGGATTAGGCAGAGCTAGGCACCCCTTCTCCTTGAGTCGCTTCAAAATCTCCAACTTTATTCTAGGCTGCTTTCCTTCCCACACCAAATCTCTGAATATTGCCATAATTCGCTGGAACACTGACTGAGGGAGCCATATAGGAGAATTGTGCAGTACATGAAGCAATTTGGGCATTAACACCATCTTAATTAGGTTCGTCCGACCCACAACCGAGAGGCACAGATTACGCCACGTTAGTGCCTTATCTTTCAGTTTTCATAATATGGTTGAACATTAAGCCTCAAGTATTCTGCCACCAGCAATGCAATCTGGATTCTCAAATATTTAAATTGTTCCACCAATTTAAGCTTAGTATGGCTAATTTCTTTGGGCTCCCCACTACCTGTCTTATCTACCATCATGATGTGCGACTGATCCCAATTAATTAAACCCGACAAGGTCCCAAATCGTTTGATAATATCTACTATGACTCCTGCGAGTCCTGTAGGAACTGCGAGTCCTGTAGGAATAGCAAGACATCATCAGTGTAAAGTGCTATTTTCTCCTTCACCAAGCCATAATGGAAGCCCTCACCGATTCTGCCCTGTGCATCTGGGCAGCCAATGGCTCCACAGCCAGGGCAAATAGTGATGGAGAGAGGGGCACCCTTGCCGAGTCCCCCTAGTCAGATCAAATCTATCTGACCTCTCTCCATTCACTCTAATTCATGCCATCGGGGAGAAGTAAAGCAACTTCACCCATGCAATGAAAACCGGACCAAAGTCCATCTGCCCAAGGATCAGCCACAAATATTCCCATTCCACACTGTCAAATGCCTTGTGTGCGTCTAAAGATGCGATCGCCCTATGTCCTCCATTATCAGCAGCCAATTGAACACTTAAGTACAATCTCCTCAAATTAATGGCCGTCGACTTATTTGGCATAAATCCCGACTCATCCGAATGAATCACACTAGTAACCACCCGGGCCTGACGGGCCGACATGGCTTTGGCTAACACTTTCACATCAGCTGACAAAAGTGAGATGGGTCTATAAGATTCTGATTGTTTCACATCCTTATCTTCCTTGGGCAGAACCACCACCGTTGCCTCCCTCATGGACTCCGGCAATCTTCCCCCTTGTAATGCATGCATGAACACTTCTTTTAAATTTGGCAAAAGCAAATCTTTAAAGTGTTTGTACACCTCCACCGGTAATCGATCTGCCCCCGGGGCTTTGTCATTTGCCATAGAGGCCAGAGCTTCTTCCAATTCCTAAACTGACAATGGGCTCTCTAAACTTTCCTTTTATTCCTCAGGTAAGCGGTGGCATCGGAAATGTCCGTCACTTGTAAATGGGTGTGGTTTGTGCATGGTTAGGGCGTGGCTAAAATTTGTCCCTCTTTCTTTTCTCCCTCTTTCTGTTCTTCTAAAGTTGGGAGGTATGCACATGTAAACACTGAGCAAATATACACACAGCATACACACACACACATACGTATACACACACATGTATACAGAACACATACATACACATATATGGCTTAGATTTATACTATACATTTTAGGCTCATATATATACATTAACACAAACACGTCTATTCACATCGATAGGCTTTCTGTGTCATACATGACGGCTCCTCCAGGTAGAGACCCTCTTTGTAACCACTTATTCTCTGACCAAGAGATGGGGATTCTGAACACAGGACTCCTTATATTGATTAAAAATTATTTAGAAATGTTTAATATAATAAGTGTTACAAACTGAAGAGTCCAGAAGAAAAACATTTTCATAGGATCATGTACTGAAATGTAATTTTTAACAAAGAGCTCCTGTATACTTCATACTATAGTCTATTTTTACACCAAAAAAACACTAAATTTGAATTATTAAGAACTATCCTAGTGTTCCAAAATCCCTATGATAACAGTTGTGTTATTGTGGGGTTAACAGTGGAAATGTTGACCTTAATGCATTGTAAGTTCTGCATGATAACTGTCTTCAAATTTAGGAATTATGGAGGTCCCCTAACCCTAATTACATTTTATAGATATAATTTTTTTTTAGTTTGTCAGTAAACCCATCATGAACATCTGAAGAATAAAGCCTGCGGTAGGGGCTCCTGCTTCTACTATATGGCTATTACAAGGATTTTAACCCTTTCACCCCCTGGCGATTTTCCGTTTTTGTTTTTCCTCCCCTTCTTCCAAGAGCCATAACTATTTAATTTTTACTTCCATATAGCCGTATGAGGGCTTGTTTGTTTTTGCGGAATTAATTGTGCTGTTGCATTAAACTATTCATTCAACCACATAGTGCATTAGAAAATCGGAAAAAAATTCAAAGTGCGTTGAAATGGTAAAAAGTGAAGATCCACAATGGTTTTTTTTTTATTTACTATGTTAACTATAAGGTAAAACTGACCAAGCAAGATGATTATCCAGGTCAGTACAAGAACTCACTCTGATACCAAACATGTATGTATGTTATTTTTATTAAATTGGTGAAAAAAAATTCTGAAGTTAGTAAAAAACTAATTTTTGCATTTGTTGCCACAAGATCCGTAACATTTTTATTTTTTGGATCTGGGGCTGTATGAGTTTATTTTTTGAGCTGACGTTTTTACTGATACAATTTTGGGCAGATACCTTGTTCTAATAGCCTCTTATTGTTTTTCGCAATGCTGCGGTGGCAAGAAAAATCTGTAATTCTGTTGATTTGATTTTTTCTCTCGTTAAGCAGTTTATATTTTGATAGATCAAACTTTACGAACGTAGCGATGTCAATTGTGTTTGTGTTTTCCAAATCCTCAGTTTCTCTGAATCCAACTCCACCAAAATGGACACCGTCTCAGACTCCAACTCCACAGTCATGGTGTGCAGCCGGTAAGCCAAACCTCTGACTCCAGCAAAATGGACACAGACTCTGAGTTCACAGTACTGTGTATAGCGCCCCCTGATGGCAGGCTGTTGTCCACTACAGGACACGATACTAGCTCTGGGATGCAGTAGGGAGATGGGAAAAAGTTCCACAAGGTCAACTATCACTGCACCTTCCACCAGTCAGGCCTTTATGGCAGAGTGGCTCGACGGAAGCCGCTCAAATGAAAGATTTCATTGAGTGATCTGTATTATGCAGTGCACTGCAAAAAATGGATCCAAAAATGCAGAGTCTGAATTTAGCCTATATATCCCCATCCTGGTATATATGGTCCCCAACCTGGTATTTATGGTCTCCAACCTGGTATATATGGTCCCCAACCTGGTATATATGGTCCCCATCCTGGTATATATGGTCCCTATCCTGGTATATGTGGTGCCCCTGAGGGTCCAGTCGCCACAGAGATACTGCACCTTAGCCAGAGGTGTGGTATCCCTCACCCTAGGTAAGGAGGGGGCACTACCCGGTAGTCACACACCCACATCCAACACCAGCCCACTCAAGGCCAGGGGTGCTGAGGCGGAAGAGACCCCATGATGGGCAGACCCCATCCCTGGCTGGAGAAGGAAATTAGGTAGAGGGGTGGGTGGAACAGTTAGGAAGTAGTGGAGCACTAGGAGGTAGGCAGTGACAGTTGAGAGTGGCAGGAGTTAAGCCAGAGAGAAACAGGAAGTGCACAGTGTGGAGTCAGTGAATCGGACCCAGGGACTGGAGCTGTGAGGAGCTCATCCCGGGGGAGAGGGTGGAGAGACGGTTGGACCCGAGGACTGGAGCTGGAGGAGCTCGTCCCAGGTCAGAGAGGACGGAGAGTATCTCCAGAGACTAAGAGGGAGCTCTGAGGGGAGGCTCTGTCCACTGAAGTGGGACTACCACTGGGTCACCACAGAGCCCTGTGTGGAGGAACCCTGTTCCAGTGAGTGCCCAGAGGGACTTGCTGGAGGAGCTAGGCCGCATATGGGATAGCCCCCAGACTAGTGGAAGACTTAAAGATACCGCAGCCTCCAGGTTGCTAGCTGAATCTTTATGTGCAGCAGCCAAATCCACACACAATTGCTGAAATGGCAGCCGCATAGGGTCAAGGGGACAAGAGAGATGTCGAGCAAAAAGAAGAAAAAACATCGGCACTCACCAGAACGGCATATAGCGGGATTTTTCTTTTTATTTAATCCAGGAGCAGCATACAAAGGGGTGCAGGGAGGGGGCACAGAGGTGACGATGGCACTGTTTCGGGTAAATACCCTTCCACGGGTCACAGCAAGCCACATGTGTTCACTCACTTATACCACCTATATAGGTGGAGTGAACACGCCCATCTGACATCATCATGGCACTTGGACACCACGGACGGGAACGCCCATTCGCTAGGCACTGTGCAGTGTAGCGACAATATTGTAAGTTGTAAAACCAATGAAAAATTGAGAAACTTAATTGATTGCTGAATGAATTCTCCTTGTTATGTTGCATTCTTTCATAATGTTGTTTTTAATTTAGTGTTTGTGTATGTTTTCACACACTTAGCCACATGATGATGTCAGATGGGCGTGTTCACTCCACCTATATAGGAAGTGAGTGAACACATGTGGCTTGCTGTGACCCGTGGAAGGGTATTTACCCGAAACGGTGCCGTCGTCACCTCTGCGCCCCCTCCCTGCACCCCTTTGTATGCTGCTCCTGGACTAAATAAAAAGAAAAATCCCGCTATATGCCGTTCTGGTGAGTGCCGATGTTTTTTCTTCTTTTTGCTTGATTCCCAGTACTGAGACTGTTTCTGGCACCTCAGACGGTCCTGTGTCTCCCCCTGACACGTAATTGAGTTACCCAGTGGGAACCCCAGTATTAGCTACGGTGGTGCCCCTTTCCATTTCTGCTCTGGACAGGAGAGATGTCGCCCGACAGGACCCAAGGCTGCTGGCTCGGGACACTGTGTGTGAGGGGCAGGAGGGTAAAAGCCAGCGCAGTGAGATGACTCAGAAAGGTACACACGAAGGGGTACCGGACAAGTGCCACCAATCTACCTGGAGTGGCTGAATCCCTGACTTGGACTACACAGCACCTGGCGGGTCGGCGTACTTCAGAAACTGAGTAAACTGTGAAGACTGCACCCTGCTGTGTCCCCTGATTTATCTACTGCGCCACCTGCCTGTGCTACATCTGTGACCACCATCAATAGAACTTATTAACTGCCCTGGGTCCTGCTCTACCCGTGGAGAGCTATAACATCCCTGCTGCGTCACCAATGGCCCAGTGGATCTGAACCGCAGGAATACTACAGGGGGAGTCACAAATTTAATCCCATATAAATATCCCCCATTTGTATGACACCACCAGGGTCACAGAGCCGGGTCACGCCACCGTGACATTCCCCAAAGAGAAGCGAATTGTTCAGCCCGGTTCAGAGTACCCCACGACCCTGGTGGGCGTGTCAGTATACATATCCCTATTTTGTCTCTAATTTAAAAAAGTATTCTACTCAACTTTACTCAACTCTGACGTCACCCAATGTCCTCTGTAATCAGCGCACAACTGGCAGCTGACACTGGAGTGCGCGCCTTGACGCAAGAAGTGACTGTCATGTGCTGCCCTGTTACGGTACCACAAACGTCAGCTGTCAGCCACAGTTTGGCCGTCAGCGTGTATCACAGTGCTGGAACCTAACGGGTCTCTGCACCACAATGCACTTCAGCATGATGCTTGTCCTCTGATGCAGTATGCGCTGGGGTCACCCAGGCTCCTGTATCTCTAGGCCTGGTCGTGAACTCAATCGTTACAATTATGTAGATACTGAACATAAATAAATCTTTTATTAATGTTGTGGAAAAAAAAAATTCTGAAATTTGTAATAAAAAATAAATTTTTGTTTGTGTCATTTTCCAAGACGTGTAATCTTTTTAATCTTTATGATGTGGGGCTGTGAGGGAATGTTTGTTAGGACTTTTAGGAATGCAGGGATACCAAATATGATGGGTTTTTTTTTTCTTTTTTTTTTGTATGGGAAATAGGGGTTATAAATCTTTGTTGTTTTTAAAAATATGGGAAAAAACATATTCTTTTTCTTTGTACTGTAATTAATAGTCTCCTTAGGGGAGCTGAAGCTGTATCTTATCGCTTGTCCGGCATGCAGCAGTGCTACAGGCGCTATGTATAGTGAAAATCATGTTCTCCTATGAACACCAGATAAAGCTGGCTCTCACACAAGAACTGTCATGATAGGTACGGAGGTCTTCAGCAGACCCCTGGCTGTCATAGGAACCCATCAGTGCCTCCCGATCACATCACGTCCTCAGACCTCACAATTTCCATCCTGCTAGGACCGACATGGTCGACGTCTCCTGCCGGGACAAATACAGCCGGCGTCTCCTGCTGGGACCAACATGGTTGACGTCTCCTTCCGGGACCGACACGGCCGATGTCTCCTGACTGGACTGACACGGCCGACGTCTCCTGACTGGACTGACACGGCCGACGTCTCCTGACTGGACATTCCTGATGTCTCCTGTCTGGACTAACATGGCTGATGTCTCCTGCGTCCACCGGTCTGTGGCGCCTGCGCAGCTTCTGCTCCCTCCTGTGCAGGCGCGAGAGATGAACAGACTGTGGAGGACAGAGGAGACATCAGTCATGTCAATCAAGGCAGGAGAGATGGTGAATCAGGACCACAGTGAGCGACTGTCAGACATACACTGTGTGCAGAATTATTAGGCAAGTTGTATTTTAGAGGATTATTTTTATTATTGATCAAGAACTATTTTCTCAATTAACCCAAAAGACTCATAAATATCAAAGCTTAAAGGGAACCTGTCACCCCAAATCACCTTTCTAACCTATTTAATACCTGTCCCTGCAGCCTTACAATACATTCTAACACATCCCTGTCTCATCTTTTTTACTAATCTCCGAGTACAATAATGTAGTTAGCAAACTTACGAAATTCCTGTCAGAGGGATGTTCCTCCAAGCAATTTTGACCGGTAGGCGGGTCCCCTGTGCCGCGCTACCCCTGCCTCACCGCTCTAATATGCCCATTATATAATGCAGAGCTCGGGCACAATTTTAATATCGCGCCCACAACGTCCCCGCTGCGACGCGGTCATGTGACGCCGGGATTGCGTCACCTCCGGTCGCAGGTCTCTCACAGGCAGACTTCGCGCATGCACAGATTGCATGCTGAAGTTTGCCTGTGTGCGACCAGTTGTACCCGGGGAGGCGGCTCAGCCTCTTACTCTATTTTCTTTAGGCAATGTTAACACGTAGCATGTTTGCCACCTTCTCTTTGGAGGGGCTCTCTTTTGCGCGTATTTTGCGCAAAAAAGCACAACTGCATTCACACACTGCGCTTTTCCAGAGGCCATTTTATAATGCGGCCTATGGCAAAAGCGTGCTAAAAAAGTGCAAAGAATTAACATGGTCATTCTTTTTGCGCGTGTTCTTTGCAGTGAAAGCGTGAGTGCAAAAAGGCGCAAAAATATGCAACGTATGAACGCATTTCAGCAAAAGCCATAGCTTTTGCTGGAATGCGTATCCAGTGTTGCGTTTCACTGCATTTACGCCAGTGCAAAATAGCACTGCGTAGACTCAATAAATATGCCACATGTGAATGTAGCTTTACTCCTGCTCTCTGTTATCAACTTCTCATTTCCTGCCATATTGGTCACTGGTTTTAGTTCTTCATCCAGTGTCTCATTGACACGTTGTGGAGTCCAGGGTAGCAAGGAGTGGGATGTAGGGGGTCAGGGCAGGGGAGCCTACTCTGACCCTGATACTAGTAGGGTCCCTGGCTCACCCTGATCTCGAAGGTACCTCTGAAGGTGAGGAGGTTCGAGCCACTGACCTAAATCCCTAACTCCTAAGAAGCCCTAGGCATAAGCCACTACCTCCACCCACGGACAAGGAGAAGCTTCTGCTCATGACAGGTCACAGTCCAGAAGTGAACTGAATCAGGGACAACAGGTGGATGTGAGCTGATCCATTTAAGGCCAAGCGGTGGGAGCAACCAGCCCAGACACACCCCTCAGCATACCTAAGCATTCAGACACACACCTGCTACTACATTATCCTCATCTACTCACACTGAGCAGAGAAAAAAAGGCTTCATTTAAACCTACAGCAGCAGCACTTTCATATTACAAGGCAGTCAATACGTAACACTCATTCTCCACTGCCGTATCTAGGGCCGCTGGCGGGGCATTTGCCCGGGCGCAGCAGGCAGGGGGGCATTGCCGGGCCTCCTGCTGCAGTGGTCGAGATTGGGTCTCCCCGTAGGATGCATGTTACGCCCCCCCCTGCATTGTTCTCCACCTGCAGACAGAACAACACACTACATTCACGGCTGCTCTGTGCTGACAGGACCTGTGATGATGTCACATGTAGGGGAGGAGTCAGGGGTCACATGATCAGCTCTTCAGTGTATGCAGGACTCTGCTGTGCTGGTCATCATGGTGCTGGATGAGGTGAAATTAATGTGTGGGGTCGAGAGGGATTTACAGTGTGGATGTAGCAGAGCTTAGATTGTAGCGGAACCGCATGTGTACAGTGCATACGGAGCGGAGCCGTGTGTATACGGGGTATACGGAGCAGAGCTGCGGGCGTACGGAGCAGAGCTGTGTCTGTATGAGGTCTACGGAGCAGAGCTGCATGTGTACGGGGCATATGGAGCGGTGCCACGAGTGTACAGAGCGGAGCTGTGTCTGTATGGGGTATACAGAGTGGAGCCACATGTGTACGGGGCATATGGAGCAGAGCCGCGTGTGTGCGAGGCATATGGAGAGGAACCGAGTGTGTGCGGGGCATATAGAGAGCAACCGAGTGTGTACGGGGTATATGGAGCAGAGCCGCGTGTGTACGAGGCATATGGAACAGAGCCGCGTGTGTACGGGGTATACAGTCATGGCCAAAAGTTTTGAGAATGATACAAATATTAATTTTAACAAAGTCTACTGCTTCAGTTTTTCTAATGGCAATTTGCATACACTCCAGAATGTCATAAAGAGTGATCAGCTTAACAGCAATTACTTGCTAAGTCAATATTTGCCTAGAAAATGAACTTTAACCCCCAAAACACATTTCAACATCATTGCAGTCCTGCCTTAAAAGGAGCAGCTAACATCGTTTTAGTGATTGTTCCATTAACACAGGTGTGGATGTTGATGAGGACAGGGCTGGCGATCAATCAGTCATGATTAAGTAAGAATGACACCACTGGACACTTTAAAAGGAGGCTGGTGCTTGGTATCATTGTTTCTCTTCAGTTAACCATGGTTATCTCTAAAGAAACACGTGCAGCCATCATTGCAGTGCACAAAAATGGCCTAACAGGGAAGAGTATCGCAGCTAGAAAGATTGCACCTCAGTCAACAATCTATCGCATCATCAAGAACTTCAAGGAGAGAGCTTCCATTGTTGTGAAAAAGGCTCCAGGGCGCCCAAGAAAGACCAGCAAGCGCCAGGACCGTATCTTAAAACTGTTTCAGCTGCGGGATCGGACTACCAGCAGTGCCGAGCTTGCTCAGGAATGGCACAGGCTGGTGTGAGTGCTTCTGCATGCACTGTGAGGCGGGGACTCTTTGAGCAAGGCCTGGTTTCAAGGAGGGCAGCAAAGAAGCCACTTGTCTCCAGAAAAAACATCAGGGACCGACTGATATTCTGCAAAAGGTACAGGGAGTGGACTGCTGAGGACTGGGTTAAAGTCATTTTCTCTGATGAATCCCCTCTTCGATTGTTTGGGACATCTGGAAAACAGCTTATTCGGAGAAGAAGAGGTGAGCGCTACCACCAGTCTTGTCTCATGCCAACTGTAAAGCATCCTGAAACCATTCATGTGTGGGGTTGCTTCTCAGCCAAAGGAATCAGCTCACTCACAGTCTTGCCTAAAAAACAGCCATGAATAAAGAATGGTACCAGAATGTCCTCCAAGAGCAACTTCTCCCAACCGTCCAAGAGCAGTTTGGCGCCCAAGAATGCCTTTTCCAGCATGATGGAGCCACCTTGCCATAAAGCAAAGGTGATAACTAAATGGTTCAGGGAACAAAACATAGAGATTTTGGGTCCATGGCCTGGAAACTCCCCAGATCTTAATTCTATTGAGAACTTGTGGTCAATCATCAAGAGACGGGTGGACAAACAAAAACCAACAAATTTGCCAAGATGCAAGCATTGATTATGCAAGAATGGACTGCTATCAGTCAGGATTTGGTCCAGAAGTTGATTGAGAGCATGCCAGGGAGAATTGTAGAGGTCCTGAAGAAGAAGGTCAACACTGCAAATATTGACTTGCTGCATTAACTCATTCTGTCAATATAACCTTTTGGTACTCATAATATGATTGCAATTATATTTCTGTATGTGATATAAACATCAGACAAACAAAATAAAAACCAGAGGGCAGCAGATCATGTGAAAATATAATTTTGGTGTCATTCTCAAAACTTTTGCCATGACTGTACAGAGCGGAGCCGCGGGAGTACGGAGCGGAGCTGTGTTTGTATGAGATGTATGGAGCGGAGCCGCGGCGTACGGAGTAGTGATGTGTCTGTATGAGGTGTACGGAGCAGAGCTGCATGTGTACGGGGCATATGGAGCAGAGCTGTGTCTGAGGTGTATGGAGCGGAGCAGCGTTGTATGAGGCATACGGAGCGGAGCCGCGGGATTATGAAGCGGAGCTGTGTCTGTATGAGGTCTATGGAGTGGAGCCGCATGTGTACGGGCATGTGGAGTTGGAGCTGCCTGTGTACGGAGCGGAGATGTATCTGTATGAGGTGTACGGAGCGGAGCCGCATGTGTACAGGGCATACGGAGTGGAGCCGCGTGTGTACAGAGCGGAGCTGTGTCTGTATGAGGTGTACGAGCAGAGCTGCATGTGTACGGGGCATATGGAGCAGAGCTGTGTCTGAGGTGTATGAAGCGGAGCCGCGTGTGTATGAGGCATACGGAGCGGAGCCGGGGAGTATGAAGCGGAGCTGTGTCTGTATGAGGTCTATGGAGTGGAGCCGCATGTGTATGGGCATGTGGAGTGGAGCTGCCTGTGTACGGAGCGGAGATGTATCTGTATGAGGTGTACGGAGCGGAGCCGCATGTGTACAGGGCATACGGAGCTGAGCTGCATTTGTGTTAAGCATACAAAGTGGAGCCGCATGTGTACGGGGCATACGGGTGGAGCCGCTTGTGTACAGGGCATACGAGGAGTCGTTGGTGGCTGACATTACATCTGAGGTGTATTCATTGTTTGAATTTTTTTGCGGTTTCACCCTAATCAATGCTTTCTGGCAGTAGGGTGAAATGTGCCTCAAGATCCACAAGTAACACATGCAGATTCTGTCCGTGGATTTGTTGACAAATCGGCAGCATTTTCAGAGGGGAATGTCACGGTGACGTGACCCGGCTCCGTATGCCCAGGTGCGGCAATGCAAAGGGGTAAAAGAAAAGGGGCTAAAGTTTATAGGAATTGTTTGTGACACCACCCGTGGGACGTGGCCACCGCTGCCGTTTAGACTGCTGGGGATGATGGTAATGGTGGCAGCCGGGATGGTGAGCCCTCCACGCGTAAGGCTTGGTCCCCAGGCAGGTGTAGGGATGATGCATCATTGGGGCGCTGCACTTGTCTTCTCTCCGCAGCTTCTCCAGCCGATGCACGCACAAGTCAGGTACCTCTCTGTTCCTCCAGACCCTCCTACGCTGGAGCAGTCAGTGTGCAGCTCCGCAGGTGAGCCTCCGCCGTGGTCGTTGAAAATGGTAGTCTCACGAAAGTCTCTTAGTTCACCAGGTCTTTACTCTACTGCACATGTTACAAGTTCACTGTCACAACCGTTCCACAGTAGTTCCACTTCGGTCCTACTGACCAGTTTGCTGCTGGAACAGGCTGCTACTGATACCCCCTTTCTAGTCCTTTCAGGCCTCATTCTTGTCCTCTCCCCATGTGGGTATGGCCTGGCAGTCATCGGGCTCTGTAGTGATTTCTCCTGATTTTGGGTCACTAACCCTAGTACGATGTCTTTCTCCTTTGCCACACCAGTTGTGAGGTTCCAGGACATAGAGTTCCTGTACCACGCCGGGTTTCTTGTGGTTGGCGGCTTAAAGCTTCCCCTGCCAGATCTACAGAGCCGGCACTTTGGTTCTTTGGCCCAGCCACCAGTGTCCCGGGTTAGTCGGCACACTGGCTCCTTCTGCCTTTCGACGGGTTCAGCTTGGGTTCCCGGCTGGCCATTAGTGGAGAAGGCCGCCAGGCCCCGTTGTCCTCTCAGTCTGTGAAGCTTAGCTGAAGGGTTTCTGGCTTGGGGATGCTCCCCTCTTCCTCACCCTCCAGGGTATTCTCGACCCCAGCTTCGTGTTCCTAGGTCTGTTCTTTTGAGTCTAGTTCCTCCACCCCTTTCCTTGGTTCTGTCTCCGGTTCCACCCCTCCACTCGCTCCTCCCACCATCCCTCGTCTGACATAAAGCTTAAGCTCAGGATCGGAGTGTGTGGGGGTGTTGGTGTGGAGTGACTAGCTTACCTGTCCAGCTGCAGTTCGCTTTGTGGCCACCGGTCTGCAGGGGCGCCACAGTGTGAACATGGCAGTAGATTTATTATTGCATCTATAATATGTAGCATCTTTATTGTTAGATAGGGGTGCAGCTTTTTAGATCTTCATATAAAAGATGCTTTGAAAGCAATCCAACATGTCCATGTGGTCCAGTCACTGCAGCAATCCTATAAAGCCTCCAGTCTGTGTGCTGTTGTAGGATTGATCATAACTGGCTTTTGATGTGACAAATTAATTATTTCCAGTGTCCGTATTTTCAGGCTTTTTCAGCAAACTGGCAATCTAGGGGCATGTCGATTTTCACATACTAGGAATTGGGTGGACACCTTGAAAGCTCATAAAAAGAATGGCAAAGCCGATTCCACCGCTTAAATGACAATGGCTCTAATGATAAAAACAGACATGACTTTCTGAAAACTTTTATTTGTGTCCTAAAAAGCAGATAGGGAGACATTCTGGGAAAGCGATTAACTTTTAGCTTTCCCTTGGTTGGTTTGGGTTAGGGCCCTGTCCCATGACATGTCTGTCCCTTGCATTGCTGATGATAAATTGGCCCCTGCTGTGTGTTATTAAGTTCATGCTGTCTCTGTCTCGTATAGCTATGACACAGTTAAAAGCAAAGGTTACAGTCACTGATGTATTTTGACCTCCTTTGACCCTCATAGGGAGAAGGGATGCTCTGATTATCCCTTAGCCACATTTATCAAGTGGAGGCAGACAGCTGTTTCCAGGCTTACAGCCAGTCATCCAAGTGTCAGGGTGATGGTCTCTCTCATGCTGCCATTCCTTCAGGGTATTGTCCTATGGTACATTGTCACACATCTATCAATACTTCACAAAGTCTCTTTTTTGTACCACGATGAAGTGAAGTGAAGCTCCACTTTATATTAGTTGGTGTGAAAAAAAGAACTTAGAAATATTATCTTTTTGTAAAAAAAGGCTAAACTATATTTTTCCTGAAAGCTGACAGTTTGGAAGTATCTACAGTTCTATATTTCCTTTTTCTGCCTCTAGTGATGACATTTCCATGCAAACACACCATAGGCCATGTGTGCACGTTGAGTGTTTGGTTGCAGAAATTTCTTCACCAAATCTGCATCTTTTGGCAGAAAAATACACCAAAATACAATGGGTTATTGACATGTTTTTGGCATATGTTTTTTCCCGCATTCTGGGGTGGAAAAATTGACATGCTGCAGATTTATTTCTGCACCAAATCTGCAAGGAAAATAAGCAACATGTGAACAAAACGTCAGTATTCTCATTGACTTTGCTGGCTGTAATGCCGGTCTCTTTGTCCTTTGTTTCCCCGGTGTTACTGTGCATGTTAGTGCTATTACCCTATGCTCCTTCTCCCTAACCAGCTGGGATACGGTTGTCTGTTACCTTTAAGGTTCCCTGCTCTGCTGCGTTGCCTTTGTGTGTTGTAAAGTGTTTGTTGTAAAGTGTATGACCATCCGCGTGTGTGGTCCTGGTTGCCTCTGTGGTCCCTGGATGCCTCAGTGGAAGCTATCTGCGTGTTGCGAGGTCCTCTGCTGCTGGTGCATGACTTTGCACATGTCTCCAAGCTTGTTGCAGCTGCTGCCAGGTGCCCTTGCCTTAGTTCCTGTGTTGGCTATGCTGGGTTCTGTTTGTGTCTAGGGTTCGCATTGCCACACCTTCCCCACTTTTATTAGCGGTGGTGTGTGCCTTGAATTGCTGTCCCCAGCCTATTGCTGAGGGGTAACTTTTATTACTTTTATTTAAAGTTCCCCTCCCTGTTGGGCGTTGCCAAAGCTTTGCACTAGATTTGTGACTCTAGACATGTGAGGTCGTCAAACCTGCTGCTCTTGGTCTGCCTGTTAACAGCTCCAATGCTGTGTGTCATTGTTCCTGTCCTTGTCCCTGGACCCGTCCTTCCCATGGAGAGGATCTGCAAGGAAGAATGGCAGAGGATCCTCAAATCCAGGTGTGATAAACTTGTTGCATCATTCCAAGAAGACACATGGCTGTACTAGCTCAAAAGGTGCTTCTACTCAATACTGAGCAAAGGGTCTGAATACTTATGACCATGTGATATTTCAGCTTTTCTTTTTAAATAAATTTGTACAAAAATATCTACATTTCTGGGGTTTTTCAGGCAAGATAGGGTGCAGAGCGTACATTAATGAGAAAAAAAATGAACTTTTTTGAATTTACCAAATAGCTGCAATGAAACAAAGAGTGACAAATTTCAACTGTATGTGTCTGTAATTTGTTCTGTATGTATTAATATATTAAAGTGAACTCAGCTTCCGAAAGATGTGATAAACCACAGTTAATTTATGTTTTTAGGGGACAAGGCAATCACTTTTTCACACAGGACCCTGTAGATTTGGATATCTTTTTCCCCCAATAATAAAGACATTCATTTAAAGACTGCATTTTGTATTTACTTATGTTATCTGTGTCTAATATGTACATTTGTTTGGTGATCTAAGGGCCCTTTCACATCAGCGTTTTTTTCAAATCGCGGTAGATGCGGTGAAAAAAACGCATCTGCCGCGATTACCGCATACCGGCTGCACTTGCGGCACGGTTGCGGCGCGGTTGCGGTAAACGCCATACAAGGTATAGGCGGACTTGCGGCAGGTGCGGCAAGTGCGGTTTTGGCACTTGCGGCAGGTGCGGCCGCGAAAAAAACCACGGCTGACAGCATTTTTTTTCGCGGCCGCACCTGCCGCAAGTGCCCAAACCGCACTTGCCGCACCTGCCGCAAGTCCGCCTATACCTTGTATGGCGTTTACCACAACCGCGCCGCAACCGTGCCGCAAGTGCAGCCGGTATGCGGTAATCGCGGCAGATGCGGTTTTTTCACCGCATCTGCCGCGATTTGAAAAAACGCTGATGTGAAAGGGCCCTTAGGCTGGTTTCACATCACATATTTTTTCCTGTCCGTGGGATCCAACTTTTTGTAGAACCCCACGAACAGGAAAGGACACCACAGGAGGTGACCTATTTCTGTGTCTGGGTCCGTGATTATCACGGATCAGGACACAACGGGGCACTTTCACTTCCGCAATGTATAATATACATTGCGGAAGTGAAATACTGTATAAAAGAAAGAGTTAAAAATAAAAAATCTGTATTCTCACCTATCCGCAATCCACCGCTGGTCCGGGTGCTTACAGGGCCTGCGGTGATGTCACAACCCGGAAGCATCATCGTCTTGTGATGTCACAGCAGGTCCTATAAGCACCCGCACCTTGCTGGAGGCAGCGGTGGATTGCGGATAGGTGAGAATACTGATTTTTTTATTTTTAACTCTTTCTTTTAATTAATTTTACTTCTGCAAATGTATGTATATACATTACAGAAGTGAAATTAGAGGGTTAGGAGCAATTTTAGTGTACTGAGCATGCTCATTATTCTACAATCGGGTCCTAGAAACGATCAGCTGTTTCCTCGGACACCGAGGAATCCCGAGAATTGGATCGGATTCCATCCGATTTTGTGTGATCTGATTTTTTTCTGGGCCCAAAATTGGAGCAGTCTCCGATTTTGGGTACATAAAAAAATCGCGCATAAATCGGATCCCACAATATCGGATGGCAATTAGGCCAAATCCGATCCAATCCCCATAGGATAACATGGGGGCCAAATTGGATCCGTGACTGTCCAATTTACATTTTACATTGGACAGCCACGGATGGAAGAAAATCACAATGTGAAAGCAGCCTAAAACATTTAAGTGTGACAAATTTGCAAAAGAATAAGAAATTGTGTAGGGGCAAACACTTTTTCACACCATTGTATTCACCTACCACTGCCTTCTCCAGGATCTATCACTGTTCTGCAGCTCTATTGAGTGACGTCACTGCTCTTCAGACTCTCCAGGTCACATAGCGCTCTAAGTGACACAGAAGTAGCCTATGAGGTGTCAGTACGAGGCTCCATAGACTTGCACTGTTAAAAAAAAGAATTCTGGCTCATGTATAGAAAGTGAGCTGAAGAGAGAAGTGGTGACGTCACTGAGAAGAAGAGCAGAATGGCGCTGGATCCTAGAGAAGGTGGCAATAGTTGAGTATATTAACACACACACACACACACACACTACAGTATATACAGTGCATTGTGAAAGTATTTGGCCCCTTGAACTTTTCAACCTTTTGCCACATTTCAAGCTTCAAATATAAAGATACAAATTAAATTTTTTTTGTGAAGAATCAACAATAAGTGGGACAGAATCGTGAAGTAGAACGAAATTTATTGCATATTTTAAACTTTTTTAACAAATAAAAAACTGAAAAGTGGGGCGTGCAATATTATTCGGCCACTTTACCTTCAGTGCAGCAAACTCACTCCAGACGTTCAGTGAGGATCTCTGAATAATCCAATGTTGTCCTAAATTACTGGTAATGATAAATAGAATCCACCTGTGTGTAATCAAGTCTCCGTATAAATGCACCTGCTCTGTGATAGTCTCAGGGTTCTGTTTCAAGTGCAGAGAGCATCATGAAGACCAAGGAAAACACCAGGCAGGTCCGAGATACTGTTGTGGCGAAGTTTAAAGCCGGATTTGGATACAAAAAGGTTTCCCAAGTTTTAAACATCTCAAGGAGCCCTGTTCAAGCGATCATATTGAAATGGAAGGAGTATCAGACCACAGCAAATCTACCAAGACCTGGCCGTCCCGCTAAACTTTCATCTCAAGCAAGGAGAAGACTGATCAGAGATGCAGCCAAAAGGCCCATGATCACTCTGGATGAACTACAGAGATCTACAGCTGAGGTGGGAGAGTCTGTCCATAGGACAACAATCAGTTGTATACTGCACAAATCTGGCCTTTATGGAAGAGTGGCAAGAAGAAAGCCATTTCTCAAAGATATCCATAAAAAGTCTTGTTTGAAGTTTGCCACAAGCCACAAACATGTGGAATAAGGTGCTCTGGTCAAATGAAACCAAAATCTAACTTTTTAGGCACAATGCAAAAAGATATGTTTGGCGTAAAAGCAACACAGCTCATCACCCTCAAAACACTATCCCCACTGTCAAACATGGTGGTGGCAGCATCATGGTTTGGGCCTGCTTTTCTTCAGCAGGGACAGGGAAGATGGTTAAAATTGATGGGAAGATGGACGGACCATTCTGGAAGGAAACATGTTGGAGTCTGCAAAAGACCTGAGACTGGGACGGAGATTTATCTTCCAACAAGACAATGACCCCAAACATAAAGCAAAATCTACAATGGAATGGTTCAAAAATAAACGTATCCAGGTGTTAGAATGGCCAAGTCACAGTCCAGACCTGAATCCAATCAAGAATCTGTGGAAAGAGGTGAAAACTGCTGTTCACAAACGCTCTCCATCCAACCTCACTGAGCTCCAGCTGTTTTGCAAGGAAGAATGGGCAAGAATTTCAGTCTCTCGATGTGCAAAACTGATAGAGACATACCCCAAGCGACTTGCAGCTGTAATCGCAGCAAAAGGTTGTGCTACAAAGTATTAACTCAAGGGGGTCGAATAATATTGCACGCCCAACTTTACAGTTTTTATTTGTTTAAAAAGTTTAAAATATCCAATAAATTTCGTTCCACTTCACGATTGTGCCCCACTTGTTGATGATTCTTCACAAAAAGATATCTTTATGTTTGAAGCAAAATGTTGAAAAGTTCAAAGGAGCCAAATACTTTCACAAGGCTCTGTACACGTATGCCTAGATTTAATAAAAAAAAAAAAATATTCTTGGGAGGACTTCTTTAATGACCAGGTGATTTTTGTTTTGTTATTACGCTTTTATTTGTTTCTCCCTGTCTTCCAAAAAGAGAAAAAATGCCAGGCCTAATGGATTGCTTAAAAAAAAAAGGTAATCCAGCCATGTTTTTTTATGTTTTGTATAACATTGTTCATTATATGGTGAAAGTAACTTGGCAATAGGACGCTTTAGGTAAGTATGATTATCGTACACAATACCAAACATGTATAGTTTTTTGTTTCATTTTTTACATGCTTAAAGAAGCACTCCCACTAATATTGTCAGGGTTCATTCCCACAATCAGTGTTTGAGTTTTTAACGCAGCTGAATTTCTGCATCAATCCCACACCTTCGCTTTCGTTTTTGCATGTATTTTTTACGCATGCATATTTTACATGTTTTTTGTCACAAATAAAGTCGGTTGAAACACAGCAGTGCAAACACAAAATTGCCCAAAGCAAAAATTTTAACATCCCAATATATAGAAACACAAATATATTGGCACAAACATATAACATATAGCTAGATTATAAAAAAACATAATAAATAGAGTAGACGGAGAGATAGCTAGCCTCCTCCTATATAAAGTCACAACCCCGCTACATATTATACACTTGCACCCTTTTGTGCCTTTCATGTGGCCCTAAAGGGTTTTTAGCCTTGTTTAGCCTAATGAATAAATAAAAAAGTGACATGGTGTCTTCCCCATATTTTTCATAACCAGCAAAGGTAAAGCAGACAGCTGTAGGCTGATATTATCAGGCTGGGAAGGTCTAGAGTTATGTGGCCCTTCCCAGCCGAAAAATAGGCTGGCCTAGCAGTGGCAATTTATATTAGATGAGACATTTCTGATTTGTTGCCTCAGCTCTTCCCAATTGATCTGGTGCAGAGGCAATTGGGGTAATGGTTTTTGGGGTTGAGATCAGCTGTGTAGTGTCAGCTGGTATCAAGTCCTGGTGATAGTAATGGAGAGGTATCTATCAGACACCCCCATTATTAACGCAGTATATAAAATCAATAAACACACACAAAAATAGTTTATTTAAAAAAAAAAAAAAAACACTTCCTCACACTTTCCCTGGGTCACCATTTTATTAAAAAAAAAAAATGCAGGTCCTACGTAGTACAAGGAATCCGAGGTCGTTGATCGTTGGTCTCCAGCTGTCACACACGCTGATGCTGGCCGCCCACCGGGAGACCAATGATCGGAAAACGGCCCTGGCCATTCCGCAACGATCATAGCAGGATGTCACACGTAGTGACATTGCTACGAGATCACTGCAACATCACAAGTTGCTGCAACATCGTTAACAATGTCGACATGTGTAAACCGGCCTTTATAAACCTTTCTCTACTGCCCTTTCTGTGCTGATCTTCTCCCCTTCTCCTGTCCTGCGCCTTCGTGCTACAAGTGCAAGGCAGGAGTCTGCGGGTCCTGTTGAGCGATAGTAAGTGAATAAAATAAAAAGTACTTAATCGTGTTATAGTTATTTGCAAACAGTGGTGTAGACCACACGGCCGCTATGGGGCGCCAGCACTGGATCCCCAACGCCCAAGGCCCTTCTCCGTCCATCAGTCACGGGGGCCTAGTGTCAGCGTCAGCACCCCTTCTTCTTTGGTGAGATTCTCTCACTGTGCCTGCGCTGATGCTCTGACATCCAGCACAGTGGGGTGTGATGATGTCACTACTGCCACCGCTGTGCTGAGATGTTCAGAGCTGCAGGACGCTCACACAGGGACTGGATAGCAGGGGCACCAAGTAGGGGTGAGTACTTAATTATGTATTTTTTAATCAGGAAGTACAGTGGCCTTAGGACTATGAGGTGCATTAAATGCTATGGGGGCTGCATTATAATAATTGGAGTGCTATGGGCTGCATTATAATAACTGGAGAACTAATGGGGTGCACAATAATACTTTGAGGACTATAGGGGTGCACTATAATAATTGGAGGACTGTGGGGGTGCACTATAATACATAGAGGACTATGGGGGCACACTATAATAATTGGAGGACTATGTGGGTGCATTATAATACATGGAGAGCATTATAATAATTGGACGACTATGGGTTGCATTATAATACATGGAGGAGTAAGGGGTGCACTATAATAATTGGAGGACTATGGGGGTGCACTATAATACATGGTGGACTATGGGGAGTGCATTATAATAATTGGAAGACTATGGGGGTGCACTATAATAAATACAGGACTATGGGGGTGCATTCTAATACATGGAGGACTAAGCGTGAGCATTAAATAATTGGAGTACTATGGCATGCACTATAATAATTGGAAGACTATGGGGGCTGCATTATAATAATGGGAGGACTATGGGAGTGCATTATAATAATTGAAGGTCTATGGGGGGCATTATAATAAAGGGAGGACTATTGGAGTGCATTATAATAATTTGAGGACAATGGAAGTGCATTATAATAATTGTAGGAGTACGTGGGTTCATTATCATACATGGAAGACTATGGGGAATGCATTATAATAATTGGAGAGCTATGGGGAGTGTATTATAATATTTGGAGGGCAATGGGGAGTGCATTATAATAATTAGAGGACTATACACAGTCATGGCCAAAAGTATTGACACCCCTTCAATTCTGTCAGATAATACTCAGTTTCCTCCTGAAAATGATTGCAATCACAAATTCTTTGGTATTATTATCTTCATTTGATTTGTCTTCAATGAAAAAACACAAAAGAGAATGAAGCAAAAAGCAAAACATTGATCATTTCACACAAAACTCCAAAAATGGGCCGGACAAAAGTATTGGCACCCTCAGCCTAATACTTGGTTGCACAACCTTTAGCCAAAATAACTGCGATCAACCGCTCTGTTAACCATCAATGAGTTTCTTACAATGCTCTGCTGGAATTTTAGACCATTCCTCTTTGGCAAACTGCTCCAGGTCCCTGATATTTGAAGGGTGCCTTCTCCAAACTGCCATTTTTAGATCTCTCCACAGGTGTTCTATGGGACTCATTGCTGGCCACCTTAGAAGTCTCCAGTGCTTTCTCTCAAACCATTTTCTAGTGCTTTTTAAAGTGTGTTTTGGGTCATTGTCCTGCTGGAAACCCATGACCTCTGAGGGAGACCCAGCTTTCTCACACTGGGCCCTACATTATGCTGCAAAATTTGTTGGTAGTCTTCAGACTTCATAATGCCATGCACACGGTCAAGCAGTCCAGTGCCAGAGGCAGCAAAGCAACCCCAAAACATCAGGGAACCTCCGCCATGTTTGACTGTAGGGACCGTGTTCTTTTCTTTGAATGCCTCTTTTTTTGCTCCTGTACACTCTATGTTGATGTCTTTGCCCAAAAATCTCTACTTTTGTCTCATCTGACCAGAAAACATTCTTCCAAAACATTTTAGGCTTTCTCAGGTAAGTTTTGGCAAACTCCAGCCAGGCTTTTTTATGTCTCGGGGTAAGAAGTGGGGTCTTCCTCGGTCTCCTACCATACAGTCCCTTTTCATTCAGACGCCGACGGATAGTACGGGTTGACACAGTTGTACCCTCGGATTGCAGGGCAGCTTGAACTTGTTTGGATGTTAGTCGAGGTTCTTTATCAACCATCCGCACAATCTTGCGTTGAAATCTCTTGTCAATTTATGTTTTCCGTCCACATCTAGGGAGGTTAGCCACAGTGCCATGGGCTTTAAACTTCTTGATGACACTGTGCACGGTAGACACAGGAACATTCAGGTCTTTGGAGATGGAGTTGTAGCCTTGAGATTGCTCATGCTTCATCACAATTTGGCTTCTCAAGTCCTCAGACAGTTCTTTGGTCTTCTTTCTTTTCTCCATGCTCAATGTGGTACACAAAAGGACAGAGGACAGCAGTTGAGTCAACTTTAATCCATGTCAACTGGCTGCAAGTGTGATTTAGTTATTGCCAACACCTGTTATGTGCCACAGGTAAGTTACAGGTGCTGTTAATTACACAAATTAGAGAAGCATCATATGATTTTTCTAAGGGTGTCAATACTTTTGTCCACCCCTTTTTTTATGTTTGGTGTGGAATTATATCCAATTTGCTTTAGGACAATTCTTTTTGTGTTTTTTTCATTGAAGACAAATTAAATGAAGATAATAATACCAAATAATTTGTGATCAGGGCTGCCACTAGGAATTTCGGGGCCCCTTAAGGGGCAAAATTTTGGGGCCCCCCTGAGACTCCACCCAATCTCCACCTCCACCCAGGCCCCACCTCCATCCAGGCTCACCTCCACCACTCAAACCTTCCATTATTTCACCGTCCACTATTGGAAAAACTCCCCTTCTGCACCACGTCCTCCCCGGTCACGCATTAATCTCTTTCTATACATTGTTCTTTATGTGAGCTGAGGAGGGATGTGAACAATAAATACCACATGAGGCAGAATAATACTGGTGGTGTTATTTATTACCCTGTACAGGGGTGGGGGACATTTGGAAATTCCTACCATCATTCAGGGGCTGCACATCACCATAAAAATTACCCGGCTACATTTAATGAATTCATTACCTCACCTAATTTGTTGGGTGCAGCTGCTTCTCTGTGTCCTGTGATGTTCGGTGATAACTGATCTTCCAGGTTTGTGTTGGTCTGGAGCGCAGTCGACTTTGTGACAATTACTTTTGTAAATCAAATACATTCAATAGGAGACTGCTATATATACATCATATAGGAGAAACTGAGGGCATTTACAGCACTGTAGAGGGCTAGGGGCACACAGACTGGGCATGAGCTGAGCTCTGCAGTAGCCACAGGGATGTATGATCTCTCCCCTGGTCCCCACTCATTGAGGGGGTGTGCTGAGCTCTGGAGGCAGGGGCCACAAGCTTCCAGAAAATGGCCGTGGATCTTGATCTGCACATGCACCGCCTCCGCGGCCATTTTCTGGAAGTCTGGACAATAGAGGCCGAGCCACAGCTTGGCAATGCCCCTCTCTGTGCATGTCTCTCCCCCATGTGTGCAGTCTCTCCCCTCTCTGTGCCTGTCACCCCCCTTTGCGCTGTCTCTGTCCCTTCTGTTTGCTGTCTCTCCCCTGTACCTGTCTCCAACCTGTGCACTGTGTCACACCTGCGTGCTGTGTCTCTCTCCTGCATCTGTCTCCCCCCTGTGCCCTGTCTCTCCCCCCTGCACGTGTCTCCTTCCTGTGTGCTGTGTCCCCGTGACGGATGACAGACACACACACGCAGCACATGGATGACAGACACACACTGCACTCGGATGACAGACACACACTGCACTCGGATGACAGACACACATACAGTACACAGATGACAGACACACATACATATCATCTTCATATATCTTTAAACTCGTAAAGAGTTGTATATTGAAAGGGCCACTTAATATGGTGGTTATGGTGGTCTCCGCAAGGAGCCACCCCAAGGCTAGGTCCTTCCCTGGTGGGATATCTGGATAGTCCCGTGTTTGAGACTCCTAAACGAGGCTCCACAGACTCTGTTTGCATATTTGTAATTCCCAGGGGGCAATGCGCCTAGGAATTCACTGTGTTGAGCGCTTTAGCCGGCTGCCCGCAGTGTTTTCTTGGGCTTGTCGTCCTGAGATCAGTGATCGCTTCGTGATATTGTACTGTATGTAGGCCCATTATACTGCATGGAGGGCTGTGTAGGGTTCACAGTTGTGGATCATACTCTGTTGGGTCACTATACTTTGCCGATGTAGTTGAGAAGGGTACAGTAAGGTCATGATGCTGTGTGTGTGGAGGAATTCACTGTGAGGGGATCATACAGTGTCTGTAGAGAACTTTTGTTGGAGTCATACTTTGTAGTGCAATGAATGGGGAATCTACTGGCTTCAATAGGAGTAAAATTACTTTGAAAGGGCTGCAAAGATGTGGGATATATTCTTATGTGACCCAATTTTGTTTTTGAAGGAGGGGGGACAATTAGAAATTTTGCTATGGGGTCCCATGATTTCTATGTATGCCTCTGTTTGCAAATAATAATTTTAATACTCAATTTTTCCCCTTAGTTCTGGAGAAGGAGGGTTTTGTCCTGACCTGAGGTGGCTTTATTACATAGCCTATGTAATGATTAGTCTGGTGGTGTGAAGGGGAAATGAATCAGCAATCCCGAACATGTTGGATAAATGATCGCAGCCTTCTGCTAATATGCAGAGCAAATCTTGGTCCTCAGTATGAAAGCCGTGCCAATGTGGTTTACAAATCACATGCTAAGATGTCACACCCTGATAGAGTCCTATAATTTTATTTTACTCTGGATTGACAGCAGACTGTGTGCTTTTTCTCAGACAAATGCAGCCTCTGTATTTGGTTATGACAAAGTAAAACATAACTGATTAATGACCTAGACTTATATTTACCTAAGGGAAATAAACGTCACCATATGTTTTATGTAGACCCCATTTCATATCAAGAAAAGCATTCTGACTTGCTCATCTAAGGCTGCATATTCAGAACATATTCAGATGCGGATGTACACAGGTCCTTGTCAGATGTCTAAGGTCCATGTGACAAAAGCACTCATATTCAATGCTCCATAACACACAGCAAATCCGGCAATACATGGCAAAACCACATGTAGTTTTTATTTTGTTGTCGTAATGTAAGAGAGTAAACTAATAAGCTGCTAAAACCAAGCAGACTGCCATTTTGTAGTGGCCCAGGAAAGAGAAAACACGGTCTCTGGTTGCCATGGTGACTGCTCTGTGTCTAGGAAAGTGAAAGCACAGTCTCTGGTTGCCTTGGTGACGGCTCTGTCAGTTGCTCCTGTTGTTGTTGATCTCTGTCTCTGCGGTGGCCATTACTAGTGTAAGAATTACAGCAAAGCCAGTGCAAGCTATATGGGCCTTTAAAGTTGTTTGCAAGCCCTGTTGTGTGGACTAAAGACTTTATCTTGAACTGAGCAAGTGTCCAGCATCCGAGGAGAGGCTGAGGAGATGTCCCCCTAATGGAGCGAGTGATTGGTGTCCAGGAAGGCCGTGAGTGACTGCGAAAGGAGAACCGGTGTCCGGTGCCATCCACATTGGGAGGATCCTGACAAGGAGGCTGAGGAGATGTTCCCCCTGATGGAGCGAGTGATTGGCGTCCAGGAAGGCCGTGAGTGACTGCGAAAGGAGACCCGGCGTCCGGTGCCATCCACATTGGGAGGATCCTGACAAGGTCCTGACAAGCCCTGGAAAAGAGTGCCCCACAGATTGCACCCCAAGCTTACAGAACTAAAGTACTGGACATGTGAATCTGGCATTGGTTGGTAAGCTGCCAAATTCTGCTGTTTTACAATACGTTTTTTTTCTGCGGCAAAAGGTTTTTTTTCTTTTTACTTTTTCTGGACTTGCTGCAGCCCACGTGGAATATACACCGGTGTAAAGCTACATTTGAGGTTGATGGTACCATAGTTTTGAGATACCCGGGTATCCCTGTGCTAAGTGTATAGCCAGCATTGATATAGTGTAATGTATTGTTATTAGCTGTGATAAGTTATACTCAGTGTGCCATCTCAGAGATCCCATCAGACCGCCCACAGTTGATGTACATAGCCTTTAGTTAAGTTAAATCCTTGATAAGTCTAACGTGTAGGTAAATTTGCTCCTGGTTCTGAGTGTGATTTACATACCCTGGGAACTCTGAGATCGGTGCATTGATGTCGGCTAACGCTGAGTGTGTGAAACTGTTATTGGTAATATTTTAAGGGGATTTTGGAGACTTTTACATTCCATACTGAACCATACTTTGATCCCCATATCAGTAAAAATACTGTTGTTTATTCCTGCCTCTGTCTCAGTCTGTGACTCACTGGATCTTAATAGGACCTCCGGTCATTACAGTAACATGACAGCTAGATATCAGTTTACCCTCGTGGCCTTGGTCCTACTAGCGTGAGACATGCGAGAGACTCGCCGAGTCTTGCATCGGCATCAGCCGGCATGGCCGCCCACTCTCCTGACATGAGCGTGCAGCTCCGTAGAAATACTTCCGCTGCACGCTCCTGTCAGGAGAACAGGCGGCGATTCCGGAGTGATGCAATGTAAGACTCGGCGAGTTTCTCGCAAGTGTGACTCCGATCTATGGGGAAGTCTGCCAACATAGTTTTCAGTTTGATAAGTAATTTTGTAAGGGCAGCATGGCATGTTTTTTTGCCAGAACTTTCGGAAATCACTGCAAATGAAGTGACATGACCAGAAGGTTATTAAACCTCAAGATACCTTAAAGTTTGCAAAATGTTGAAGGTCAGTGTGGAGCACTAAGTGCTGGGATACTCACACTGCTGAGCACGGATTGCTCTATCATGGTGGTGGCCATCTCAGTAGCTGTGGCCCTGGCTCACATTGAAAAGGGAGATTAAAAATGGAGAAATGAAAATGAGAAGTTTGTCATGCCAGTTGGGATGTTCAGCTACTATATGGCCAGCACTGCAGGGGATCACTGGAAGATAGGTGGTTGTAAGCAGCGATATGTTTAACCTTTTCTAACCAGGGCTGTCTCCTAAGGGGAATGATGAGAGTAATAGTGGTGGGGCAAGTGGAGAAAGGAGACTCTCAAAGAGTAAGTCTTGCTTAACTTTTACTGTAGGTTGCTGTAGCCACGATCACCACCAGGCATGTATTCTGGCCAGTCTAATGAGAGCTGTAGTCCGCTTTGCTGGGTGAGTAATATAGCCTTCCTGCTGACTTCCCTTGTTTGTAGGTTCTTGGTGCCTTTAGCTATCCAGTACTCCATCTTATTTCCTGTGGATTACCTTCTGCCAGGCTGGTAGTGCAGATCCTGCTGATATCCATGCTCAGCTTAGAGCAGTTCTCTGATCCTCTTTACTACTGATGCCCTGGAAAGTTCCACTTATGTGGCTACTGGGCATAAAACCCACCAGCCTCCAGTTTCTGCCATAAAGCCCTGGGTAGCCTAGGGACTGGTGCCCTGCGTGCAGCTGGTCTTTCAGGGTAGCTCCTGCTGCCTCCTCACTGAACCTCCTGCTTTGCCTACTTAATCTTACTACCCTCAGCTTACCTCTCCCCCTACCAGAGAGTAATACACATACCCAAATAAGGCATCCAGTACTCAGTCTCCTAATAAGGGATCAGGCAGTATGTGTTCACTTCAGACTTCCTGCAGAGGGAGCTCCAATTCTCTTCAGACATGGCATTACAAACAATTTTAATGAAATACCATTTGTGGCAGCCAGACAAAGGGGAGCCACATCAGCATTTCTGGGAACCCATTTTGGCCTCGCGACAAGAACACTGTAATATTACAATACAATTTGGTGATAATATTTATACATTCAGGTAATGATTCAGGGCTACATATCAAACTAATTTAGTAGACTAGTTGATTTCTATGGGCTTCACTTTTTGTGCTCAATAGTTTTATACAAGTAACCTACATTTTTTTTGGAAAATGTTTGGCTTTAGGGGCACGTGAGTCATCACTCATGTAGCAATAATAACTGAGTGTAAGCATTTGCATCAGTGCACCATATCTGCTTCCACTGGTATTATAAAATCTATTATAATTTTATATTTATCACAAAGATCTATTCTTCAGATGCATAATGGCCTTATGAAAAAACAGAAGGACTTCTAGGGAATGTGAAGTGGTTTATTCCTCCAAGAGGGCGAGTTCTGCTTCTCAATGCACCTTGACCTTCTCTGCAGGGGAGAAGGGTTGGTCTGCATGTCGGACAAGACCCCTGCCAAGCTCAACCATTGAACACTGCGCAGTTCAGCATGCTAAGGAAGTTCAGAGAATGGCTGTGCTAATTCTTCCCACTGAGAGAGATGGATTAAAGGCTGGAGAATGAGAAGAGGAGGGATGTGATTAAAAAAGGGGATGAAAAAGAGAAAAGAGCAAACTGACTGAGGGAAAACAATTCTTCGCTTTCTCTCTGGAATTAAAAAAAAAAAAGACATTAACAAAAAAAAAGCTCATAAACAAATACAGAGAAATACAAAAATAACCTGCACTATTAGGCATTACAGTTTTGATTGGGTTAGTGTGGCCGGGTAATCAGAGTAGCAGATCCGAGGGTCTGTACATTCAGCTGTGGCTTAGAAGCAGGTGTGTGACAGCAATGTTTACAGAGGACACCCAACAAATGATCGAGAAAATACTGCACCAAGTGGTCACAAAACCATATAATTTCAGTAGCAGATGAAGTTTAGGCGTCTGTAATCTCAAGATATGAGTATACACAAAAACCTATGTACGGTATGGCTTGTTCACTTGTTGAGTTTTTGCTTAGTCCCTACCTCCCGAATAGTTAGAGACATTTGCATATGCCAGAGGCTTCATTAATAGTGTAAATTTCAAATAACAGCTATTGTGTCAGGTATCAGGGAAGCTAGATCCACATTCTTAATTGTATCGGGGCAGTTTCTAAAGCTTTAAACACGAGACAGATTCCCTTTAAATCTACCATTTGTTTTTGGTCTAGAAGTCAGTGGAAGATTAAAAAGAATTCCATCATTTATACTTTTCATCTGCACTAGGTTCCTTATTAGAATCTACAGTCTTGATGACCATACTTCCCAACTTCGAAAGATAAGAAAAAAGGACATGTGCACCAAGTCAATTACCTAACCTCATCCCATCCTTTACACAATATGTGACAACACAGAAGTATTGCTTGTGTTGGAGCCCATTAGTGTGCCCACAAAGTACCCCCAAACACTGTATGATGCTCTCACAGTACTTTTCCACAAATATAGTTTGACGACCCAACAGTAGGTTTTTCCATGAATAGTATGATATCCCCACAGTTAATTCCAAAACGCACTCTTTGGTGCCCTCACAGTTAATTCTGACACTCTCCGTATGATGTCCCCCCATTGTTTTACACACACAGCATGATGCCCCTATGTAGTATGATGTCTTTCATAGTACATTCCCCACAGTCTCCTCACACAATATGATACTGTGGCGTCCCTGCGACCAGGGCTGCCACAGGGTGAACTGCAGCCAGACGAGGAAGACGGTTGACTTAAAACATCCATGCACCGACAAACTCTGATCCTAAGCCACTGACTCTATGTAGGACAGGGGGTGGCGGGAGTTTAGAGAAGTGTGGGTGGAGAGAGAGGTAGAACTCGGACAAAGGGGTGAAGGAACAGTACTAAAAGCACTGGAACACTAAGTTGGAGGGGTGGATTTCCAGGAGGAGAGGTTCCCTGGAGGACGCAGAACCTTGGAGGCAGTTACCAAAGGGAGAAAGCTCGCTCTAGAGAGTAAGGCGAGGGAAGAAGCACCGCAAGCAGACACACCCTACAGCTGAACACTGCTGAATAGTGGGAGAACAACAGGCCCTGCAGCTGTTACTTATTTAGCTGGCTGGAGGACCCAGAGCTGACAACCAGAGAGACAGAAGGAGCCTGGTGAGCCCAAATCACATTTTGGTCACTGGAGGGCTAGGTCAAGACAACCATAGAGCCAGCTCTGTAAGAGGTGACTGGGGAGACTTCACGACCCTAATCACGAGACAACCCACCATGGTGCAGGGACTCTATGACCCGCGACCTACCTACCACCACGGAGTAGGAACACAGCCATCATACTAGGACTAGTGACCCTAAAGCAGACGGAAGCATCACTAAAGAGCTTGTGACGGCCAGACCGAACCCGTGAGCGAGGACCATAAGAGAGAGACAAGCAGGGCCTGAAAGGCACTTTGAAGGAAGTGACACACCCCAGGGTTATGTGGACTCGGGTATCTGGGCCCTCAGCTGCAGTTGCGATGTCACTGGTGGACTGCCCAGTCCCGTGACCCTGGTGGTCAGCTTAAAAAGGGGGGAATTGATATAGGAATAGTTTGTCGTGACGCCACCTGCAGATTCTGGTGATGGGACACCTGTGCCGCTTCAGACCTCCGGAGGGCGATGGTACTGCAGCTTTGATGGAACAGCTCCCTGCAGGTGGAGCTGGGCCTCCGGGGCAGGAATGCACTGATGATGTAGGTGCAGTCTGTAAAAGTAGATTATCAGCAATGCAGTAATAGAACAAACACATGGAGATTCTGTCACTCTATCCGGGTACTTCCCTGGAACAGTTATGATGACAATGCTGTTCACAGAGGAAAACAGTCTTTTGCATGAGGTAGCTGGCCGGGTAGTGACAGCAGGCTGCAAGATCTTTCGGAGTCTCCCATGGTATGCCTTCTCTTGACTATCCCAGGTCCTGCTGCTGATTCCTGCCCTTGCACTACCCTCTTACTACCAGGCCCGTTGAGGTGCTGTTGAGTTCCCGTGCTTCCCAGCTCTTAAGAAGGGGGTCTTGACCTTTACTAGGTGATCCTGGTGTGGCGGTGCTGTGTGGGCAGGTTGTCATGGCCGGTAGACTGACCCGCCACTGCTGGTATTGGCGTCAGGGGCTAGACTTCCTGCATCGTGTCCTCAGAGCCGGCTATCCGTGGTGGACCAGGGATCCCCCCGTAGTATGGGCGCTCTGGTATGGGGGTTCCCTCTCTCTCTTCCTGGGCTGCATTTCCTTCTCTCAGGTCCCCTCTCTTGGAGATCTCTTTCCTTTCTCAGGGCTCCCTTTCCTTCTTCTCCTCAGGACAAACTAGAACTCCCCGGTTTTCTACCTCCCTCCTCCCCTAACTCTCTCCCATGGACTGGGCTCCAACCATTTGCCTAGGCTCGAGTGTGGGAGTGCTGAGATGCGAGGCTCCTACAAACCTTGCATTCCCACTGTGACAGGGTAACCGCACACTCTTTTATGGGTGCAGTACCCCAACTGTGACGCCTGACCAGTGGGGCGCCACAGAAGCAATGCAGAGGAACCGTCTGAGCTGCAGTAGAACCCGAGTCCCCGGATAGGTGTAAGAACTAAGACTGAGAACTATGAACTGTAACCTGTCTGCTAAGAACTTGAACAGTAAAGTACCCTGTATGCTCAAAAGTGCCTGAGACTGTTTATTATAGGCTGCAGCAGAACCTCCACTTGCGGAGCCGCCTTGCTGTCCCTGCGTGCTGGCTGGAGAAGCTGCAGGAGAAGAGTCGGTACAGCATTCAGAGTATGCAGCCCCCACCACACCTGCCCCGGAGATACCCAGCCCTACCCGTGGAGGACTTACAATCTATGCTGCCCCTCATCACCGTCCCCGGCAGGAATACGGCAGCGGTGGTCACCCTGACCACATAGTACGGGTGGCTTCACGACAACCACCCCTGTACATATCCCCTTTGTCAACTGATGCCCAGGCCACAGGACCGGTTTACGACCCACGTGACTCCCCAGTGACAGCAGCAGGGATCCGGTTCCTGAATACCCCGTGGCCAGGGAGTGCCTCAATGCCTACTTGCAGACACAACAAATGCCCCCTGTGTCTTCCACACAGTGTGATTCTCCCACAGCTCTACACACAAATTGTTACACCTGACCCTCTGGAAATCCCACACAGATGCAGTTTGGTACCTCTCACAGTACATTCACCCACACAGTATGAAGCATATGGTGCCTTCTAAACACAGTGCAATGTTCTCAAGCACAATATTATACCCTTATGGTACATTTACACGCGGCCACAGGAAGGTAGGAACAGGCAGGCATCGGACACAAATTGTGCCTGTTGTCTTGACAAGACCTCGATGTGACTGCGTGTAATTCAGGACTTTCCTTCCTTCAGGGAAGACACATGAAGGAAAGTCCTGAATTACACGCCGCCACATCGAGGTCTTTTCAAGGCAACAGGCACAATTTGTGTCCGATGCCTGCCTGTTCCTCTCTTCCTGTGGCCGCGTGTAAATGTACCATTACAGCTACTCACACACAGTATGATGGGTTCCAACTGTACAATAGCCCACAGCATGATGCCTCTATGTAACCCACATGCAGAATGATGATCCCGTCATGCCTCACACAGTATGATGCATCCTACAATACACCCACAGAATGATGTTTCCCGTGCCCCCATACACAAGATCATGTGCCCAGTGTCTCCCACACACAGGATGGTGCCTCTCACATTCCCCTACACATTATGAGGCCCCCAGTGTTCTCCTTACACAGTAGGATGTCCCCACGCCCCTCCATACAATTTGATGTCCCAACAGCTCCCCACACACAGTATTATGCCCCCCCACAGCCACTCACACACAGTATGACACCTCCCCCCATACACAGTATGATCCCCTCACAGCAAACTACAGTTTCATGCCTACAATATTCCCCAACATAGTATGCCGACCACAGTACAATCCCCCACAGCATTAAGCACCCACCCCCTGCAGACCCCCTCACACACAGTACGATGACTCCCACAATGCCACTCCACACCACAGTATGATGCTCGATAAGTCCCACACGCACAATGTAACACCCCCCACAGTCACCCCAATGCTCTCTATATCATGCCACCCCAGGGTCCCTCCCACACAGTATAGTGACTCCAGTGCCCTTATTCAGGATCATGCCCTGACAAAAGTTTCCCATTTGCCGTTGTCCTGCTTCCCTGCAGAGCTGATCTCTTCTGCCATTCACATGTCTTTGCAGTTCCTTCAGTTTCTACCCAGACAGAATGATGGATCCAATTCAAACTGCTTGTTCTCACCCACAAAGCTCTTCACAGCGCAGCACCACCCTGCCTCTCTACCCTCATCTCTGTCTATCACCCCACCTGTTCTCTTTGCTCTGAAAGTGACTTTAGACTCACTTCTGCATTAATCCGAATCTCCCACTCCCAGCTCCAAGACTTCTCCTGAGCTGCACCAATTCTCTGGAATGCTCTACCCCAAGAAATTAGGTCTATCCACAATTTACATAGTTTCAGGCGATTCCTAAAAACACATCTTTTTAGGGCGGCCTATTATGATCCCTAGTCAAAGTCACTTAGACATAGCCTATCCGCCCCACCAGTCTCAAATGGATCACAAATAATGGTTGGTAAGCTGCACCTATCTGTTCCCCATCTCCTCAAGTTGACTGTGCCATCATCGTAAATAAGCACCTGTTCTTTGTGTCACCCCCACCTCATTGTTAGATTGTAAGCTCTTATGAGCAGGGCTGTCATTATTTTGCTTTAATTATTGTATTATGCTTTGTATTGTATTTTGTATTGTATTGTACTGTATTTTCTGATAACTGTTTCTTATGATTGTTTGAATATGAACCTTTGAACTGTGAAGCGCTGCGGAATATGTTGGTGCTATACAGTATAAATAAAGGTTATTATTATTATATGGAGTATTGATCTGATGGGACATACCAATAGTACATACTACCGATCTCCTCTCTCGGGAAGTCAGGGGTATGTACCAAATCCAACTTCATCTATGTACTCAAGATATAGATAGAGTTGGACGGTACATACCCCTAACCTTCTGAGACAGTTCTCCAAATTTGTTTCTGCCCCAATGGATCCAAGATAGATGGGAGGTTTGTTGATGGCACATGCAAGAAGAGTCCATGATTAGTTAATTTTAGGATTCTCTGGACTCTTTTTGTACATTGTTTTTTTAGGGTGGTTAAAAGTACAATGCCACCTGAGATGGCACACCACAATTTAACCTGGAACATATGATATTTGTCTGGATGCATTCATTATTATTATTATTATTTATTTATTTATATAGCACCATTAGGTTCCATGGCGCTTTACATGAGGATGAGGGAGACAAGAACAAGTACACTAAATCTAGGCGATCAGGACATACAGGTACAGGAGGGGCAAGGACCCTGTCCACGAGGGCTCACAGTCTTAAGAGGGCGGCATTATTGATAATAATAAAAAAAATACTGTGAATAGAAGTTTACATACAGAATAACTGTGAATGAGGCTTAAGAGCATAGCCGAAATTTAAGAAACAGCATATGGTTAGGGGCAGATATAAATACACTGGTAGTGTATTGAGTTGCGGGCTACTTTCTTATATTATAAATGGGAAGAAGAAAAAGGCAATGCTTCAGCTAAGGGTATGGTTTGATGCTATATGATGGTGAACACATGTTGTCCTCTAGCCCCACTATATTAAAATATGCATAAAAAAGTACTAATTGATACAAGGCGTTGAGGCAATAATTTACCCACTTCATAGGTAGCAGACGCCCAATTTCTATAAAATTTTAATTATGATCTCCTCATATAAAGTAAGTATAAATTAAAATTTGTCTTAAGTCCATAAAACTTCCTCCTATAACTTTTCCCATATCTGCTCCCCTTCAAACGTCCCCACAAAACATGTTGCCTCAACTCGTGCAACAATAATTATATTATTCTCAAGTTGCTAAGAGGTTAATCCCAAATCCTCCAGGGTAGAAAAAGGGGGAAGGGGGGTTTTCCTGAAAGATGAGGGCATGCGACCTGGTTTTTATTTTTTAGAATTGCTTGGCAGTGGGAGTACTGGGCCCCCTATTACGTATAGTGAATCGGTAATTGCAAGTTAATGAGGTTCTTTTACCAGAGTCGGGCACAGCATGCAGATCTCAGCTGCCAGCGCAGGGAATCATTTCGACTCTGCCGCGGCCTCTGTCAGCAAGAGATGGGGACACTTAGACTTGAAAGGCATGGGATTGTTCCTCCCTGCTTAGATCCCATAGACATCTGTCAGGGGGGCAGAAAAGAGGGGATGAGGGGGATTAGCTAAGGTGCCCTCATGGTAAGAAAAAGCCTTTATCAGCAAGTAGTATTCGAGAAACACTTTGAAGTAAGCATTTCTATAGATCATATAGGATACGTTGGTGTTACTCTGATTATATATTAAATTAGACGCCAAAGAGCAGTTTTATATTACCGTAAGTATATTTCTGAACCATATTGGGCTTCTATTTAAAAATATCAAATTAAAAAAATTCCCCCGATTTGCAACCATCACATTATTTAGCCGGGAACCTAATTGGAACTTCTCTTAGGCCGATTTTTTAACCATCACATTATTTAGCCTAGAACCTAATTGGAACTTCTCTTAGCCTGGTCACTTCAGTCCAAATTCACACAGTAATATCTCGGTTTTCGTTGACATCGATTATTGACGGTTTCAGTTTTCGTTGATTTTTTCCATGAAAAATTTGCATTGGTTTTTGTTGGTGTGCATACATTACCTCGTTGATAATTTTGCAAAAAAAAGGGTGACCCATGTGATTCCCCTTCCAAACAATAATATCTGCAACTCTCTCCCCTCCTAGTCGTCTTCCGTACGCCAAGAAAAGTCTTTAGAATAGTAAATGCCGTGCAAAATGTTCTTTTATTCTTTACTTTAGTGTTGTATATTCATTTTATACAAAATGTATTTAGTATTAAACACTCACTATATTTTATTTTTTGTATGTATTTTGGAGTGTCTACAACAAATTAAATGGATTTACATTTATTCTCATGGAAATATTTGCCTCAGTTTTAATCAGTTTTGGTTTTAGCATGATCATATATGGAGCGATCGTAAGGGCCAGGGTACGCAGTAGCCGGGCCGGCAGTCTTTTGGGTAGTCATGGTGGCGGTAGCCCAGCTCCGTGGCCTTGACCGAACCAGTTAAGGGGAATATTTATAGGGGATTTGTAGTTGATCGTGACACCACCTGTGGTGTCTGGTTAGGGAGGACCAGTGCTGCAGTATAGAACCCTTGGAGATAGATGGACTGGCAGCTAGTATAGAACACTCCCTACAGGTAGAGCAGGCCCCTGGGATTTTGTAGACAGTCTATATGGAAAATGGTGGTGGTAGTTATGGTGCTGGGTGCAGCAAGGAAGGCGCAAGAAATAAGCAGGAGGACACAAAGGATGAAGTTCTTTTACCTTTACTGATAAGAACGTGGTGAAGTCCGGGGGCATTGGTTACCAGGTCCAGGAGGGTCCGGTCAGCCTTGAAGCAGTCGGAGGTTTGGAGGCCCGCCTGCTGCGCCTCTCAATTTTGGGTCCCAGCTGCCTGTGAGCTATTCTGCAGCCCTTTCTTTCCTTTTTGCCCTCGCTCCCGACTAGCAGACAGTGCAAACCTGTACAGGTACTGCTATCTTGTTGCAGGTCCGGGCTCTCATTAAACTGTTGTGCTGTCGGGCCCCTGTTTGAGGTCAGGAAACTTGCAATCTCCTGTCCTCCAGATTCGGTTGACAGGCATGCAGTCCCTGTGTAACCCAGGACTCTGGCGTCCTCGGCTGCGCTGCTCTGGGGGTGAGTGTCCCAGCTCTCCTCTCCCAGAGCTCTCTCCACCTTCTGCTTCCTCTCTCTTCCTCACACACTCTCTCACTAACCCCTCCCCCTAGCCAGAAGAGGCATCTCCCCTGAACTCAGGTGCTGAGCTCCCCCTCCTAGTCAGGGATCAGGTCTTGTGTGTGCATGCGGGTTTACCTGACATGGGGATCTCCTTTTGCTTCCAAGCATAATATCATCTCCGGTGAGGGAGGCAAAATCACTGTTGCAACTGGACCATAGGGGTGCCACACATACATTTTCATGAGTTTGATTATAATGATTATTATTATTATAATAATTGTAATGTATTCATAAAAATTAGATTCCATATGCAGGATCCATATGGGATCTGATTTTTTTGTGCACTCCTAGAGTTGAATGGGCGAATCTCATCTGAGATAATGAAGACAATGTGTTTTCCCCATGGATACTCGGGGCATGTACAAAAATGTTGAAAGAATTCACATGATGGTGATTTGAAAAATGTTTTGAAATCTGTAAAGAAAAAAAAGAAGTATTTTGTCCAAGAGATTTCAGAAATAATATAAAGGGCTGTGTTTTTTCCACTGAAAAATAGTATAAAAAATGCAACGTGTCAACAAGCCCTTAGTCCATGTGAAAATAAATTGTTATTTGAAGAACCTTACTGAATCACATAGGTACATAGGTCAGTGTGCTGTCCGATTTTTACATGTCACACACGTCTGTGTCATCTGAGCGAGCCCTAAAGAGCACCTCTATAATACCGCATAGAAGTTGGCATTATTTTTTAGTGTATTCTTGCAGCCTCTGTATAAATGTAGAGCACATTGAGGTGTTGTATTATGGATGTATATTATACAAATGCTCTAATTCACATGCAGTTACATTTTTTACGTATTATAAAGCTAAACATATTTCTGTTATAGTCCAAACAAAATATGTGAATTCCTGGAATAACAAAGTGCTCCCACCAGGGGCTGGCTGGCAAATTTCGGCCTGTGGGACAAGCACACAGCAGTGGCCCATGAGCAGTGAGCTTCAGGGGCAGAGCGGCGTCCCAGACCAACATGACAGATGGCTGGGCAGCCCCAAAACTGATGCTTAACCACCGGCTTGGGAGGCATCTGCCCCCCTGCCCCCTGGGTCAACCAGCCCCTGGCTCCCACAGACCGATACCAAGGCAGGTACAATGATCTTGACTGTAATTTTTTTTTTTTTAAAAAGAAAAAAGGCTTTCATCAGGTTAAAATAAATATGTTAAAAGACTCAAAAAAAGTTGACGTTTAACATATCTATTTTTTTACCTGATGACGGCCTCTTCTTTAAACGGGCCAAAATGCTTAGTATTATATTTTGATAAAAAATGTTAGTGTCAAGATCAATCTATGTGCCTTGGTATCGATCCGTGGGAGCACTTTGTTATTCCAGGATTTCTCACCTCTTTTTTGGATTATTGCCTGCTGCCTGGGTCCGAGGAAGAATTTTTTGTCAGCACGCCTGGGAACGCTGCACACCTTCATTGTACTGGGACATCCTCTGGAAAGACATACATCCCTCCTCAAGTGCATTACACGCTGTATATGCACCTCCTCAGGGTGAGTGCATTTAGTATAAGATTCATCTTCATTTCCTACAATTGACTCACTGCGCTTAGATCAGCGCCACACTGTCTATCTTTTTCCTTGTAGGAAAAATTTCCTTTATTTTTCTGTTATATGTATATGCACACATCACTTACCCATCAGCCATAACATTATTGTTGTAGGCCTCTCTCATGCTTTGAAAGCAGCTTTGATCCACCCAATCATAGTCTCGAGACTCCACAAACCTATGACGATGGCTTGTGGTGTCTGATACCAGTAGCATAACTAGAGTTCAAAGGGCTTTGATTAGAAATTTGGACCTGGGCCCTTCGCACACACATTGGTCAGATGTATGGGCCATTGTAGCACTCTAAATGCTATAAAGATTTACAAATTCCCCCCCCCTTCATAATGTGTGAATATCCCCCATCCTTGTATATTTGTCCCACTCCTTGAAGATATGATCCCTATCCAGGTATAGATGTTCTCCATACTGGTATGTATGACCCCATCCTGGTATATATGTCCCCCACCCTGGTATACAGTATATGGTCCTCCTCCTGGTATATTTGTCTCCATCCTGGTATATATATCCCCATCCTGGTATACATGGTCCCAATCCCTGCCCAAACACGTCAGACACTCTCCTACCCTGAGTAGCTTCAAGTGTCACCTGAAGACTCACTTGTTCCGTCAAGCCTACAACCTGCCATGAGACCCAGGCGACCGCCCCATACCTGACATTCCCCCATCCTACTGTATCCTAGCCCGCCCCTCTTAAACTGTGAGCCCTCGTGGACAGGGTCCCTGCCCCTCCTGTACCTGTACGTCCTGATCGCCTAGATTTAGTGTACTTGTTCTTGTCTCCCTCATCCTCATGTAAAGCGCCATGGAACCTAATGGCGCTATATAAATAAAATAATAATAATAAAATAATAATATGGGGGCATAAAGGTATATATGTCCCCCATCCTGGTATATATGTCCCCATCCTGGTACATATGGTCCTCCTCCTTATTTATATGTCTCCATCATGGTATTAATGTTCCCCATCCTGGTATATATGTCCTCATCCTGGTATAGATGGTCTCCATCCTGGCATAGATGGTCCCGATCCTGGTATAGATGGTCCCCATATTGGTATATATGATCCCCATCCTGGTATATATGATCACCCATCCTGGTATATATGTCCTCCATCCTGGTATCTATGTCTTCCATCCCAGTATATATGCCACTCACCCTGGTATATATATCCCCATCCTGGTATATATGGTCCTCCTTCTGGCATATATGTCTCCATCATGGTATATATGTTCACCATCTTGGTATATATGATCCCCATCCTAGTATATATGATCCCCTTCCTAGTACATATGGTCTTCCTCCTGGTATGTATGTCCCCCATCCTGGTATATATGTCTCTGTCCTGTTATATATGTCCTCCATCCTGGTATATATGGTCCTCCTCCTTGTATATATGTCTCCATCTTGGTATATATGTTCCCCATACTGGTATATATGTCCCCCATCCTGGTATATATGTCCCCATCCTGGTACATATGGTCCTCCTCGTATATATGTCTCCATCATGGTATATAGGTTTCCCATCCTGGTATATATGTCCTCATCTTGGTATATATGGTCCTCCTTTTGGTATATATGTCTCCATCATGGTATATACTGTATGTTCCCCATCTTGTTATATATGATCCCCATCCTGGTATATATGATCACCCATCCTGGTATATATATCCTCCTTTTGGTATATATGTCTCCATCATGGTATATATTTTCCCCATCTTGTTATATATGTTCCCCATCTTGTTATATATGATCCCCATGCTGGTATATATGTTCTTCATCTTGGTATATATGTCCCCCATACTGGTATATTTATGCCCTATCCTAGTATATATGTCTCTATCCTGGGATACATGGTCCCAATCCTAGTATATATGTCCCCGTTCTATCCTTTACCTGAAATTAAAAATAAAAACATTCTTCCCACCTTTTCTCTGATGCCACGTTTCTTGGTGTCCTCTGGAGCCAGCACACAGCCCGACCGCTGACATTAGAGTGAGCGCCAAGGTGGATGATGTCACTGTCATGCTTAGCCCCGTTGTGGCACCTCCAATGTCAGGTCCCAGCCGCTGTGGAGGCAGCGTGTATCGCGAGCATGGACCTCAAGGGTCTCTGCACTGCGATGCATTTCAGCTGGATCAGCATCTTCGCCGAGGATACAGATCCAGCTGAAGCAGGCGCTTGGGTCTGCGGGCCCCAGCACCACCAGGCCCGGTCGCAGCCGTGACCCCAGCGATCGTGGTGATTGCGCCCTTGTTTGATTCCAAGAAGATAGCGGTATTATTGACATTCATGTAACACTTGCAATTTACAGATGTGACTGACCCAAGTATTTATATGGCCTCCTAAACCTCTCCTAACCTTACATTTCACTGCTTACAGTCCATAAAGTTTAATAAAATGTCGTCCACATGTTATAGTTTGCCCATAAAAGGACCAGGTCAGAGCAGATTCCTATGATAAAAGAGCAGGTTTGTGAACTTGCCACAAATGTATTTTTTATGGTATCATTATCAAAGTCATCAATCAAGGAAGCTGATCTAATATTTCTGGCTCCTGTATGTTTTATAATACAGTACCTTGAAAGTGAAACAGTGTTCATACCCCGTGAACTTTTCCACATTTTGTCATGTTACACCCACAAACCTAAAAATGTGTTTTATGTGGATTTCATGTGATATATCACCAATAAGTAGAAAGTATTTGTGAAGTGTAAAGGAAATGGTACATGGTTTTTGAAATATTTTAAAGATATAAGGAAGATTTAAAAAAAACATAAATCTGAAAATTGTCACGTGCATTTGTATTTAGCCCCTGAGTCAATACCTTGTGGGACCACCTCTCAGTGCAAGCCTTTTGGGGTATGTCTCTGTTAGCTTTGCACATTTAGAGGTTGATATTTTTTTCTATTTTTTTATTTTTGCAAAATACAATAGCTGCAGCTCATTGAAATTGGATGGAGAGTGTCTGTCTTGTCACATTCTCAGTGGGATTTTGATCTGAACTGTAATCAGGCCACTCTCACACATGAATATCTAAATCATCCACTAAACAGTATGTTTAGGGTCGTTGTCGTGCTGGAAAGGGAACTTACACCCCAGTCTCAAGTCTTTGACTGCTTTAACAGGTTTTCCTCCAGGATTGCCCTGTATTTAGCTCCATCCATCTTTCCATGAACTCTGACTGACTTCCTTGTTCCTGCTAGAGAAAAGCCTCCCCACAGCATGATGCTGCCACCACCATGTTTGCTGATTGGGATAGTGTTTTCAGGGTGATGTGCAGCATTAGTTGGTCTCATTCTGATCTTCTTCCACCTTCTAGATGTGTCCCCTACATACTGCAAACAGGACTTCTTATGGCTTGCTTTCTTCTTGCCACTCTTCTATAAAGGCCAGATTTGTGGAGTATACAAATAATAGTTGTGCTGTGGACAGATTCTCCCACCTGTGCTGTGGATCTCTGCAGCTCGTCCAGAGTAACTAATGGCTGCTTCTCTAATTAGTGCTCTCCTTGCTTGGGATGTCAGTTTAGGTGGATGGACATGTCCTGGTAGGTTTGCAGTTGTGCCATACTCTTTTCTATTTTTGGATTATGGATTGAACAGAGGTCTGTGAGAGCTTGGCCAATTTTATTATAACTCAATAAAAGCTTTACTTTTCCCTATAACAATATCCCTGACCTGCCTGGAGTGTTCCTTGGTCTTCATGATGCTGTTTGATCCTCAATGTTCTCGGACAAACCTCTGAAGCCTTCATTGCAGAACAGCCATAGTTAGGCTGGGGTTACACGAGCGTATAAAAAAAAAATCTGTCCCATTCTCATCAAGAGAAGTGGGACAATTCTTTCTTGTTTGTCATATGTGTACAATCCGTTTTTTTTTTTTACTCAGCTGCTAATAATCTTTTACAGGATCATTTACAGTTTCCCATCTTACAGAATTATAATGTATCCGCAAAATTCGGATGTCATACTGTATGGTATCCTATTTTTCTCTTGCACCCATCTAAATACGAAATCAAATTCCGATATGCTGCTATTTTTTTCCTATGTGGAATACAGCTTAGAAAAACAATGGAGATCTGCTCTGCCTCATTAAAGAGACTCTGTCAGGTCATTTTTCAGTATGATACTAATATTACCCTTGAATAGTGCCTCGGAAGACCTTTTAAAAACATGTAAATTTATTACTGTACAATTTCTATTTTCCATGCTATAAGCATTTTCACACCCTGCAGGCAGCTACTGCATTAAGGATACTTCACACACTGCAGCATCGCTAGGATATCGCTGAAATGTCACAGGTTTTGTGACGTAACAGCGATCTCTCCAGCGATGTCGCTATGTGTGACACGCATCAGTGACCTGGCCCCCTGCTGTGAGGTCGCTGATCGCTACAAATTGTTCAGGACCATTTTTAGGTCCTTGGTCTCCCACTGGTCAGCACGCATCAGCGTGTGTGACAGCGAGAGACCAACGATCAGCGACCTCCCAGCCAATGCCCAGCTTCGCACATTAGATACTGGGCACTGGTAGCCCAGCCTGTAAGCAGGAGGATGCTGCTAACCAGGGTAAACAACGGGTAACTAAGCAGAGCGAGCTGCTTGACAACCCATATTTACCCTGGTTACCAGCGATCTAGCTGCTGACTGGTCGTTGGTGAGTCTGCCTGTTTGACAAATCACCAGCGACTGCATAGAGACTTTACAGCGATCCCGACCAGGTCAGATCGCTGGTGGGATCGCTGGAAAGTCTCAGCGTGTAAAGGGGCCCTAAAGGTACCGTCCCACGGGGCAATTTTGCTAGCAATTTCACTGGCAATTTGCTAATTGCAGTGAAATCATGGACACATTGTTCCATTTCTACACGGCAACAAAATAGAACAATGTGTCCATGATTTCACTGCAACCAGCAAATTGCCAGTGAAATTGCTAGCAAAATTGCCGCATGTGATGGTACCTTTAGTCTTCTCCGTTATATTCACAGTCGAATAGTCCAGCTGTATAAGTGTTAGTTAAATATCCACGCCTATCCAAGCTGGTGTTCTGTCCCTCCCCTCCCCTCCGTGTTCTGTGCTGGGAGGCGGGAGGTGTTTTGTCCTGCACTGTGTGGTGTCTGTAAGGGTACCTTTACACGCCGCAACTTTTGGTGGCGATTGGAGGCGATCTAACGTGCGCGTGCACGTTTTTCATGGTCGCCTCAGATCGCCGATGGCGCTTTTACACGCATCAATTTCACCCTCAAACTAAGGCGATGTGTCGCCCCAGAAATCGCCACACCAACAGCGGGAAACATCCGGTAGACTTCCCTCGCCGCTTCGCACGCTGCAATCCCCAAAGGAATGTGGGCGTACATGTTCAGCGCGGCGAGAACATAGGCGTGCCAAATTGTTTTGCACCGCAACCCAAACACGCTCACTGGACAACACAATAGCGTCATGATTGGCCAGCCTGCGCTGGAAGGCTGGCTAATACCTGACGACATTGTCTCGGAGTTTGTAATGAATACACGCTCGTGCCATTGAAAGTGGCTGCTGCGACACACTTTCGAGCCGCTCAAGCGTCACACAGGAGCGGTTTTGGCCAGGACAGTGGCTTACACTACACAATGGCTTGCTATGTGTGCGTCTGTAGCTGATGGTGGAAACATACAAACAACACTATGGCCATATGTGCCTACATTGGTGCCATGGCACAACTGAACTATGTGTGTGTACTCATATTTGTGTGTGTATTGGACTGTACTTACATCCCCCACAAACACCATTGCTTGCTCAATGTGTGTGGACTTGTGCCCCTGTGGGCCCAACTCATCATAATGGATATGTACACACAGTTGTGCCATACAGTGTGGCCCAAAGGGATGGACCTGTGTACTGCATATTACCATACAATGTTTCACAGACCCATCAATACCATTTTACGGATCACATACCTCTGTGCACAGCATAAAGCTATGTGCAACTGTCCGGTATCCAAAAGTAACGACCATCAATACCATTTTACGGATCACATACCTCTGTGCACAGCATAAAGCTATGTGCAACTGTCCGGTATCCAAAAGTAACGACCATCAATACCATTTTACGGATCACATACCTCTGTGCACAGCATAAAGCTATGTGCAACTGTCCGGTATCCAAAAGTGACGACACACAGGTTTTTTTTTGGTGCAATTTTGTTTTAGTTTGTATTTTTGAGCACAAAAACAATAAGTAGAACAACACACAAAATTAAATAAAACACAAGTGTTCACATCACACAAATAAATGCAACATGATGCAACATAATGGAAAACAAAACATTTCAAAGTCAAAAACCCAAAAGCACTAACTAACTAATGTTCACACACCAAAACACAACCCCAATCCTCATGGTGCAGCCATCCTGGTGACTCCACCCTCCTCATCATGTTGCTGCCTCACACCACCATCCACCCTACACCTGTTGGCGCTGCCAGGCCACTGCCCCAGGGCCATTAAAGTAGGAGCAGTATGCATCTCTGCTGTTCCTGGCATCCTGCGGAGTCCGACCCTGGCTCAGCGGCTGGACGGACCTCCCCTGTTGTGGGGTCAACTGAATCCACATAACTTGCCGGCGTGTATAATGACCGATCCCTACGACGCAGGAAGTTATGCAGCACACAGCAGGCCAGCACTACCACATCAATAGATTCCAGTTTCATATGCAGACGTGTATGAAAAACCCGGAATGTATTGGCCATGGTCCCAAACGCATTTTCAACTACACGGCGGGCCCGGGATAGCCGGTGATTGAAAATGCGCTGCTCAGAAGTAAGCGTCCTCTGGGGATATGGCCATAGTAGGTGTGCCTGAAATGGGAAGGCTTCATCCCCCATAAACGCAAAGTTGAGATGATGGGTTGTCTCATCATTTGAGGGCAAGTTCAACCCACCTGTCCTTAGGTCTTGGGCCCCGATCTGAGATACGCCCGTTCATTCCAATGTCCACGTATAGAGGAACTCATAGTTCGCATCCACCAGGGCCATGAGGACCACACTACAATATCCTTTGTATTTGTAATACAAAGACCCCGAGTTTGGGGGTTTAGTGATCCTCACGTGCTTACCATCTAATGCACCTCCGCAGTTTGGAAATTGCCAGCGGTCCTCAAACCCTCTGGCAACATCCATCCATTCAGCGGGGGTTGTTGGAAACTGCATATAGGATGGCAGCAGACTACTCCAGATGGCCTCACACATCCGGGAATCAAGCGGCTCAGCAGGACAGTGATACACGTGAAGTGTATTGCAGGTCGGCCCTTGAACGACCTGTTGCCAGGAACTGCAAAGTTACAGCCATACGCTACTCAGGTGGCACAGCTCGACGCATCGCAGTGTCCTGTCGGGCTATCAATGGCCTTATGCGTTCCAACAGGAATGGGAAAGAGTCCTCGGACATACGGAGGTAATTCCTGAAATCATGCGGACTCCGATCCTCCAGCTCACAGACCAGCCGCATGTGGCTCCAGGTGTCCTGGTGCAGAAGCCAATCCCGAGCCCACACACGCCGTGGCCTGCGAGCCTGCAACCTCTCATATCAATCCTCCAGCCACAATTGCTCTTCCACCAAGGCAAGAGCCACGATAGCATCTCCATCAGGGTCCATGATCATCTCACATACCAACCCCTGCAAAAGTGAGGAAAAGAAACATCACTACAAGAACGCTTCATCACACATCATCTACACACACCACCTCCTTCCCTATACATCTGCTGCCCATTTTACCACAGCCTACCCAAGTTAGAGCACCAGCCCACACACATACATATAGAGCACCATACAAGGCCCAAACACTCAATTGCAGTGTCTGACAGCCAAACTTGGTCACTCTACACCCTGACCCTCCTGTACAATACATCTCCCTTGTAAAATGCAACACATCATGAGCATAAGGCCATATACATGGCCATAATGTCGACGTCTGACCACAAGGCATGACCAAAGAGATAGGTCACATTAATCACTTCATGGTTGTTTCCAACTCTATACAATTACGTTATATACGTACCCCAGCCTTTTTCTCGTATTCTCAAAATATCACGCCACGCAGCAGACTATTGAATACTCATCATGTCCAAGAGACATCCCTGATGTGTTGTGAACGCCGGTTCTTCTGAGGCAGACATTCACAGAAGCCACACGCCCCACTCCACATCTGAGTTTGGCCTTAAAAGTCCCATTGTGTGTGGTCAACGACAGTATTATGTGGCCACAAATCAGCTGATCCCCGCAACTAAAGACACATGCATCCTTCAAACATGATCCTGTATGGCAAAGGTAAAATGGCTTGTGAATGAGGATAGGCTTTTGGTTCACAAAACACTCATGCATCCATTTGCCAGTACACAATAGAAAATATTAAACAACACTTCATGAGTAATTACATACCCCACCACTTGGGTGTGAGCTACACTACACAATAACGATCCGTAAGGGTAAGGTGCTCTAAACACAACACAGCCATATCACAGTTCATGTTTGCACATCAGTACTTACTTAATGACTCTGGGCACCATGCGTGGCCTACTTTGGTCGTGAGCGCTTTTTATATGGTAACCAACCAGACAGCAGCGGCGTCTTGTAATCGACGTAGCCGCCTGGACATACGCAGGTGTGACCAATGATTATGCGCCATAGCGCTTTCTTGATTGGTCAGGTTGTGTTTAAATATGCACGTGCTGGGGCGCCACCCCTGCTCCGACTTGAATGTGCATTGTGCTAGTAGCATCTCATCACAAGATCTCTGTTGCAAGAGAAAATGATGGGGGTGATGGTGTGTCACGGTCCGCGCTGCTTCTGGGTTCAAAATAACTCACCAAAGAGCCCAACAACTTTTCATCCTCTTTATTCCTCCTCTTCCTACGCGTTTCAGCGCCACACCGGCGCCTTCCTCAGGGATATATCCCTGAGGAAGGCGCCGGGTGTGGCGCTGAAACGCGTAGGAAGAGGAGGAATAAAGAGGATGAAAAGTTGTTGGGCTCTTTGGTGAGTTATTTTGAACCCAGAAGCAGCGCGGACCGTGATACACCATCACCCCCATCATTTTCTCTTGGAACATACCACGATCCAGTGGTAGGTGGAGGTCCTGCAGCAGCTTGGAACGTTGATTCCTAAACGCCTTCAAACCAGTTGTGGGGATCACAACTGGACCAGGTGAGCGGCTACACAGCACCACCGTTTTTCCACACTAGTGTCACTAGTGATAGGGCACTATTGCGCCTCTTTCCCCCCCCCCTTTATATTTTGCAAGATCTCTGTTGGACAGACGGTAAGTAACGGGACATATAGTGCACTCCTGTACGTTAGTTTCTGTGTGCTGCAGAGCCATATGTTGGCAGATGTTTGTTTGCCTTATGTACAGCTTCATGTAGCGTCCTGTAGAAGTGTATTCAGCGACGTCTACGCATCGTAATTACACTCCGTGTCCTGTATCACTCATAATGTTCTGGGAGATCCTTGCCAGGACAATGTGTACTACAGCAATATTTTTAGACATAAATATGTGTGTATCTCATGAGTGTGTGTTTGAATGTAGTTTGTAAGCCCATGTGTGCCATTTGTAATGACAGACCTTATCATATTTCCCTGCAGTGGGCCAAAATACATATAGCACCAGGCATGTCCTGCATGCCCCATGAATGGACACATGTTAAGGCCAATAATGATTCTGCATAGCCAAGCTGACTACCAGAACACATGTAATTAGTATTGCTGGACATGGGGTGGCCACACAGAGTAGGGTGTCACCTGTGATGGCCATGTATTTGTTGGCATGACACAATTATATGTTTGTTTATCAGATGGCTGAGTATCACGATTTTGTGCCCCAGATCCTCACCATGTACCAGGAACACGAATGTCTGTGGCGGGTGTCGCTGCCTGAATATCATGACCAGGCAACGAGGGCTGCGGCCTACAGGCCACTGGTGGAGCTGGCTAACCGGCTCCAACCCATGAAGAACTGGACAGCGGCCATGGTTACGGAGAAGATAAAACGCCTGCGCACCGTGTTCACCAAGACCCACAAAAAGTGGCTTGACGCTTGGTCCGGGGCTGGAGCTGAGGAGGTCCCTAGGCCACGTCTGTGGTACTAAGACCTCCTCACCTTCACCTTGGGCCAGGAGGGGCCTCGGGGAACACGGTGCAGCAGGTGCCGCCCATAACCAGCTGTGGCTGCAGCCCAAGCCCCTGCCCTGTCGCAGGAGGTGGGTAATTGTGTTTGTGTGATCTATCTACCCAGCTTGTTTTTTCCACTGATGTGGGGTTTGCAGCACATGTGGAAGTCACCATTGTGCTTTTCATTCACAAATCTTGGTCACAGTTTTTTTCTATCTGTTTTGATGTGGCTGTTATCACAGATTGTGTTGTGTTATTTGTGGGCACTTGCCATATCAATGTGGAGCCTATAGTGAGTATACTGCACTGGTCTACTTCTTTGAATTTTTGGTTTCCAAACTCTGCTCCTGTGGCTTTTGGTGTTAGCCTTGGTGAGATTGTCTCTATGTTGTTTTAGGTGTTTGGTTGTGGGATTATCTTAAATTACATAGCAACATGTGGCTGATGTTTATTTTGTTTTTGTTTATTTTTCAGGGCCCTTCGGAGCCTGGCTCCAGTGATGAGGAGCCAGCAGCTGGCGAGACTCTCCCCTCAACATCTGCGGGAGAGCCAGTGCCTGAGACCAGTGGTGGAGGGCCGGGCCCAGGGTCCAGCTCTGGAATCCAAAGAAGAAGGCCACCTGTCCCACCAAACAGAAAGCTGGGTACATGGGCAAAACGGGTCCTTTTAGATTGTGAGAGGACCCCCGGCTCTGGGATTGGGTACGTCGCCAGCGAGATGCTGGCACGCATGGAGCCAGAGCAATGTAACATCGCGGAGAGGGCCATCTTTCGTGTCCTGGAGGTGGGCGTAGATGGGTCCCTGCGATGGGGGGCCTCTTGGTCGTTACCCCGCAAGACCACCCCAGGGCCCTCTGCGCCTGCAAGACGCATGGTGAGGAGTAGGCAGAATCGTGTTAAAAGAGAGAGGGAGGGGGACAAGAGGCGCAATAGTGCCCTTATCACTAGACACTAAGGTACAACGGTGAGAAACGTGATTCACTCACCTACTCCAGTTGTGCGACCCACAACTGGCTTGTGTGCATGTAGGATAGTATCCTGATGGCTGCTGCTGGACCTCCACCGACTCCACGCACGTGGGGTTAGACCAGAAATTTCAGGAAGAAAAGGTGTACTCCGGTCCGCGCTGCCAGAAACATCAAGGAAGACCCAAAACGAAATTGTGATCCAAGCTTTCTTTATTCTCCTCCTACGCGTTTCAGTGCCCACCTGGCACCTTCATCCCTGATGAAGGTGCCAGGTGGGCACTGAAACGCGTAGGAGGAGAATAAAGAAAGCTTGGAACACAATTTCGTTTTGGGTCTTCCTTGATGTTTCTGGCAGCGCGGACCGGAGTACACCTTTTCTTCCTGAAATTTCCAGGCAGAATCGTGATACTCCACCTCCCCCCGAAGACAGGCCCATCCCATAGACGATGGGTGTATGAGGAAGAGGGGGAGGCCCCATTGTCTGAGCCAGCAGAGGAGGAGGAAAATGACGAGCGCTACTAGCCAATGCACAAGCTTGGTCTACATAGAGACTTTGTTGATGGGTAGCTTGGCCCCATTTTTAGTTAAATACATAAAAAAAACAAAAAACATTAAAACATTTAATTTACCCACAACTCTGTCCATATCTGTGTCACGTTCACCAGTATATTTGTGTGTGTGTTTGATACTGTGGGTTTCATATAGTAGACATTGATGTCATATAGGGGTGCATGGTGGTTGTAATGGTCCAGTATGGTCTGCCATGTGACACCATATACCTCTTGAAAAATAGTGGCCCAGTGTGGTTGGTCAAATGTAACCTCACAAACGTTACCCTGTGTGTGTAGCAACAAGGGATGACACAGGATGTAGCTGTCCAGAATTTTATTTGAGCCTATCATTTTTTTTAAAAAACATTGCCCACACAATCAAACAGCCTTTGCAGGCTTAGAAGTAGCCAATACACACTACCCATTTTCCCAATGTGGGACACTATAAGAAAAGAGGCCAACGTGGCCTAACAAACTAAGGTGCCAACATAGCAACAGGGAAAACAACAAGGGTCCAACATGGACAACAATTATTAGGTGACTATGGTCACTTATTGGGTGGGGGATGATGGAGTAGGGGCCCTGGCGGACTGGGCTGTCTGGAGGGCGTGAATCATGGCACCCAAGCAGGCAAGGTGTTGTTGCCCTTCTTGGTGTGCCCTCTCCATGTGCTGCTGTGTCTCCTGGTGAGCCAGCAGCAGCTCCTCAATGGTTGGTACACCTGTATGGGAAAGAAGGACATTAGTGAGTTACCTGTGTAGGTGTGGGTGGGTGTTTGAGGGAATTGTTAGTGATTATACGTACGCAGCACATCACCATACTGGGTGCCATCTGGAGGAGGTGGGGATGGGCTGACAGCCCAGCCTGCAGCATGTGCTCGTTCTCCTTCAGGCAAAAAATAATTTAAAAAATCTCGAATCACATACTGGTGTCAGTACATTAGCAAGCTTGTAGGCCTTAGCAGACACTTACCACTATACACAGCACCAACAGGCTCAAGGTCAGGGTGTGGGGACCACATCACACCAGGGCTCGGGTGGGAGCTGGAGATGCTGGGGGGGGAGGTTGCTCCTGGGCTCGGTGTGTGTGGCCACAGGATGGGGCTTGGTGCTCCCAGGGGTCCAGGGCTGCCTGCGGGCAAGGCTTGTGGGCCTGGTGTTGAGGGACTGGCTGGGCCCTCCGGGGAAGGTGGTGGGGATGTCCCGGGTGGCCTTGGGGACTGTGGAGGCTCCACAGACGCGGAGTCGTCCTCATCTGTAATATCAAACATGAACACACACGGATTTATGCCAAGGACCACAACATAGGGAAAACACCTAGTGTTTGTGTATGAAAGTCATGACGGCGTGAACAGTACAGTAAAAGGTTATGGTCGGCCACAACCCTATGGGTACCTTTACACACGGCTACATTTGTAGCTTGTCACCAGGTAACATACTGGTTGCAGTGAAATCATGGATACATGGTTCTATCTTGTTGCTGTGTACAAATGGAATCATGTCTCCATGATTTCACTGCAACCAGTAAGTTACCTGGTGACAAGCTACAAATGTAGCCGTGTGTAAAGGTACCTTTAGTGCTGCAAGGTGTCATGTGGGTGTTCCAAATTGCATTAATATTTTGTTGTCACCTTTGCGGACAGGACACAAGTATTTTTGAAAACACAGGTCAAGGACCACTATAGCCGTCACCATTTTGATGACAAAAGAGTGTTTTGGACACCTTCATGTTGCAGTGTGACCAACATGCAGATGCACATTGGTGACAGATCCACATGGTGGCTTAGAGCACATTCTGTGCCATGGCACAATACCACATGATGTTTGTGTAGTATTTGGAGTATTTAGCTTGCCATGTGTGTGTTTGGCATTGCCACATACTCACCATGCAGCCTGGCAATCCGACCACAAATATCTACAATGCGCCATGGGGACTTGTGCTTGAGGTCAGCAACTTTCTTCTGGATCTGCTTGCAGGTCCTCTCCAACCCCCAGTTTATGGAGCAGGGCCCACTGGATCCTCCTCAGTATGCTGCACTTGCACAGCCGTGGGTGCCGGTGATGCTGCTGACACCAGTAGTCATGGCGGTCACACAGGTCAATCAGAACCATGAGCTCTGCAAGACCCCATGTGGCTGCACGCTGTGCAGCGGCCATGACTGTTGTCCTATGTGCAGGGGAAGGGCAGGCACCTGGCAGGCAGGGAGTAAGGAGCAGACACATCATGATGTCACCACGCACACTCACGCCTCCAAACACAGTTTAGGGCGCTAACAAGCTTGACGCCAGCGGAGTCGGAGCTGCACAATGTACCCATCTGCGTCACATAATTCACAACGCGTAGGGTGATTGTAGTGCGTGGCCCATTCCACCCATGGACGATGTATAAGGAGAAATCTGAGGTGCCATGTGCCACTATACTGCACAGCGCAGAGGAATACACGTAGATGACATAGCTTGCGCTATTGAATGCGCGCGTAATTGGACTGATGTAGTGAATGGCTGTGTCGGTGAAGATGTGTGTGGTGCTGAAGTGACAGCTCTTCAAATATGGCGCCCTGTGAAGTGACAGCCAATGGAAACACAGTAGCCACCACCAATCATCGCTGACGGGGCGCGGACTCCAGCACGCTGTGGCACGCCTACGGGAAATCAATAGGCGACGCAGATTCCATCACTATCACCCGTTCACACGCCAAAAGCCAGGAATGTCACCTTCATGATTGCCTCTGATTTTGGAGCAGTGCTTTGTAATCAGAACCAGGCGACTGTTTTTTTTATCGCCGCCAAATTCCCAAATTATACGCCGCAACTGGGAGGCAATTTGACGGTGATGGTGCCAGGGCGACATATCGCCGACAGATTCCTCGCCACGGTTACGGTAAAGGTATCCTAAGAGATTTCTATGTGTTTATATGAACTTTGGTTTTCCTGCATACATGTAATGTGTGTATTTGCTGAGCAAATGATCAATTGTTCTTATAATCACATAGAAATATCTCAGACTGCACACACTACACCAGTCGTCCCCAAATCCAGGCCTCGAGGGCCGCCAACGTGCATGTTTTCAGGATCTCCTTAGTATTGCACAGGGGTTGGAATCATTACCTGTGCATTTGATCTCATTAATACCTGTGCAGTACTAAGGAAATCCTGAAATCCTGCACTGTTGGCGGCCCTCAAGGCCTGGAGTTGGGGACCTCTGCACTACACACATGTCTCAGATACACAAAGACATTAAGAACTGCAGTTAAGATCACCAACCTGCTGCCCCTCCTTTCAGCTCTGCAATGAGTCACACAGCATAACAGATCAGAGGAGGGTAGGGCAGTGTAGTGATGCATGAGTATTCATTCCTTGCGGAGTGGGCAGCAGAGAACTCACTGTGATTGACAGATGGAATTAATCTTTTATTTTGAAGATTACAGAGGATAGGAGGGAAGTATAAATAATAGAAATACATGAACAGAGAGAGCCTAGACTAAGGAATTAGAAAATGATATCAGTTACACATTGATTTTTGACCTGATATATTCCCTTTAAATAACATTGGTTCAAGTGCAATATTTCCTTTTTTTATCGTATTCTTTTCATCTGATTTCTACACTCTTTTGAGTGAAGCCTGATACTGAGAATAAATTAGACACAGGTGGGCTCAATTTATTAATTAGGTGACGTCTGGAGACAATTGGTCACTCAGGATTCTATTTAGGGGTATCAAACTACAATTGGTTGTCACAATTTTCAGATTTATATTGTTAAAATATTTAGAATACCATGTCTAATTTTCTTTACATTTCACAAACAATTGTTACTTAGGGTTGGTATATCAATAAATGTGTATAAAATATAAATTTAAGTTTTCGGGGTAGAATGTGAAAAAAGTAATGAGGCATGAATACTTTTTCAAGACACTGTATTTAGCAGTTTTTTTTCAGGACTTGGAGAACTATTTTCCATTTTCATGATTGCATATGACAAATTTGTTTCCATTTTCAATGGTGCAACAGCGCCTCCTAGCTGTGATCTAATACCTCTTTAAAATTGACCTAACAATACATTTTCTCACAGTATGTCTGCAGATCTAATCATGAAAATGGTGCAGTATCCACATTACTCCGTTTGCATTGTAAAAGATGGAATACACAATGACATCTGCAGGATAAATTAACCTACTGTGGATTTCAGTTCAGCAGATCTGGTCAATTTACACTACTGATCATTTTAAGGCTGGAGCTACAAAGCGACCAAGGCCACGACACTTATTATTATTATTTATTATCATAGCTCCATTAATTCCATGGCACTTTACATGTGGAAGGGGTATACAAAGACAAGTACAAGGTACATGGACAACATATGGCACACAGGTACAGGAGAGAGGACGCTGCCCACAAGGGCTCACAATCTACACTTGTCACACTACCAATGTTGGATAGGTGATTTTACTATATCGTAGCACAGTATAAGTAAATGAGTTCACGCTGAGATCCCAGGTTTACTGCAATCACGAGAAGCAAGTCTCAAGAAGTCCAACCGCATCACATTGTTTGCAAATTGCTTGATGAGGTTGCAGTATGTTCACAATGACAATACAGATCCATTTACCTGAATTGCTCTGTGATGTTGTAGCTACCCTCATCAATCTTTTGTTGTGCGACAGCCAATATCGCCTTGTAGCCCGTGTCCAGAGGAGCTTGTACATGATGTGGTAAAGCTGATGCACCCCAGGTCCGCGGGGCACTTGGAATCAGGCTTTAATGCTTCTGGGGAGTCACAGGGGTCGAGACCCGGCTCCGTGACCCTGGGTTCAGCGTCAAAGAGTTCTGAGAGTGTATATGGATAGAGTGGTTTAAAAGGGAGAATTGTTTGTGATGCCACCGTGGTTTGCTTCTGCAGAAGCTCTGGGGACGATGGATGGGCAGCTGGGATTGAGTGCCTTTCCATGAGTGAAGTGGGTCCCCATGACAGCAGATAGAGTAATTGGTAGCCTCTGGCAGGCAGGGGGTTAACGTTAGGCCTCGTTACCTTGCTCAGTGGCCCTCACAGCCAGTTGCTGCGCAAATAACACAGTCTCACAAAGTTCTGCAATTCTGTACCCGAATTTACTCAGAGCAAGCTTCAAGTTTCAACAGGTCATAGATGTTACACTCTCTCAGATAAGCTCCGGCCTGTGTAGTCTTTAAGAAATTGGCGTAGAAGGTATAAGATCCTCGGTGGTGTGTCTATCCTGACCTCCCTCTCTGGTCCTGGTCCTCAGCGCCTGTGCTTGACAGCGTCTTTGCGTGCAGAGCCCTGATCCAGCAGCCTCGGGTGTTAGTGGGCGACTGGTTCCTTGTCCCCGGTACTTGTCTGGCTGCTTTCTCTGGAAATACGCCAGGTGTGTGATTCACAGCTCCTATGAAGCTCATAGCCTGCGGTACAACTGTTTGGGTTTGGATCCCCGTGTTGTGTTGAAGTCCGGTCCCTGTTTCTAGATCACAACCCCTCCATCTGGATTACCAGTCCTGGATTCGGGTGCAAGGGCTGATTCAGCTCCGCCGGTGCCCCTAGGGTTCCTTCCTCTTGGTTTCCCTGGATGAGCACAACACAGCTCAAGTCCTATTCTCTGCAGTTTATCTGTTCTCTCCATCTCACTCGACTCAACTTCTCCACTCTCTGTGCTCTACGTTCTCCTTGTTCTCTGTTCCACTCCAAACTGAAACTGTTCTCTCCTCCTTCTGCTTCCCACCCACACTTCCCTACCCCTCTTGTCCCACTGGGTCCTCCCCTCTGGTTTGTCCATGGTCCCCCTGGGTCCTAACTGTGTGTGTTGAGGATCTTTACACCTACCATCCCCCATCTCCTGATTACTGGAGAACCACACCCAAGGCTTGGGTGCAGTACACCTCGTTGCGTCCAGACTGGTGGGGCACCACAAAGCCACTGTAATAGTTTAGCTGCGTTTTTTTTCATGTGCAACATTGCACATTTGTCTATGGGCACCGTAAAAGCCCTGTCAGGTGAAGTAAGTGTATACTTTGCAACAAAGGTATTGTGGGCACTGTGGGCATAGGGCCTAACGGTTACAACAAGACAAGATGAGTGTGGGCCCTACTCGCAAGCTTACAATCTATTTGGAAATAGGGGGGACAAAAAAGTTAAACAATAGCTGGAAAGTGCTTGTAATGTATGGCCCAGCCATAATTATAATAAATATGGGTTTTCATATAAAGTTGCATGAACTGTTAGCCAGTATCTATCCAACTCCATGGAGGATGTGGAGACAGATGTGTGAGAGGGACCAGATTCTGAGGAAATTCTGAGGAAATGGTTTTCAGCCATTAGGTTGTATCCTGTTTTTTGAAGGATTCACCAGACAGAAATTGGAAGGACAGGATGTGTTGCAATTGCTGCCAAATATGCTCATGGATCCTGTGTTTTGCAGGATTTGTTTAATGCTGCTGTCCATGGTGTTGATCTTTCTGCCTGTGTGTGCAGTGCTGCTCTCCATGCTGCTGAACTCTCAGAATGAGCACAGCAGCATTTCAGAGCATGCTCTGTGCTGTACCTTGGATCCGGGAAACGATCCGATTTTTTCACAGATCCGGTGCCCATAGTCTCCCATGTTATGGGTGTGGCGACCTGTGCAGATAAGCCACAGAACTCCCTGGTTCACAATGGGATTTCCACAGCTGAGACACACACATACACCAACACCTTCCACCCCAGGCCTGCAGGGGGATCTTAACTGGCTGCCCTTAAGCAAGGTCCCCTATAAATACAGGTGCTTGGGGGGAAATTAGCCAGTGTGTGCAGTCACTACAAGAGTTGTGAAAGTCAGCTCAGTGCCTAGGGAGCTGAAACTGGTTAACGTAGCCGCGCTGGGCCCAACACCAGTGCACACCAGAGCCAGTGTAAGGTCCAGAGAGTGAAGACAGGTGGTGCCACGGACACTGTTTTTATTATTTTTATCCCCTTTTTATATGACCGCTCAAGGGCATGGACTCAGGCACCGACCACCACAGCATTCCCGCAACAGTACGCCCGAGATCCGAGTACCTGTTACCTGAGTGGCGAGTCGTAACCTGTCGATCACGAACAGGATATCATGCCCGGTGCAACCGGGTGAACTGTGCCGTATATAACCTGTGTGTTTTGAACTGTTAATCTGGGCTGCCATTGCTGCGCCACAGAGCGGGAAAGAGAGAAGCGTTACAGTTGCAAAGGCGCGAAGATAGGCCCCGCCCCACACTCTGACGACTACCGCCGAACGCAGCAGCCAGATCCGGAAAGAACCGAGGTGCTCCACTCCCCGCCTGCGGAGCCGACTACGTACTTCTATTTTTCAGAGACTGGCACCAATTCACTAGGGGGAGCGAGAATGAGTGCCCCAGACCCAAACAATGCAGCGGTCCCAATCGTGAACCAGCCTGCCGCCGCTAACAGAGCCCCGAACGGACAGCCCGTAGTCGCCAATCCACCCGGCGGCGCAATACCGTTACCGGCACCTGCACCAGTAGCCTCGATAATGCCGATATCACTGCCATACGTCCCTAATGCAGCCTGGTTGCCCAAGTATGACGGTCAGCCAGGCACCCTGGACGCATTCAAGAGGATTTGTAATGTGTTGGACATGTATGCGATGACCGGTAAGCAGAGATCATCAGTAGTGATGGGACAGTTAACAAGTGCAGCGGAGTTGGAAACCCAAAACTGGTTTGAGGAAAATCAGGGGTCTATTGTTCAAATATTTGAAAAGTTAGAGAGTTTTTGAGCATCATACTGAGACTGAACTGAGACTGTTGTTTTACCATTGCAAACAGGGGGCACAAGAGAGTGTCCTAGATTACTCCTTACACCTGCAGGAGGCACTAAGACTCCTTAAACAAGTTGATCCAAATGGCATACGTGATGAAAATAAGATGCTTATTGAACAGTTTGTAAGGGGCCCCAAGTTACTGGATGACAGCAAGCAAGCACGCTGGTTGGCTCTTCAAATCCCTGATGCAGAGTTTGCTACCCTGAAAGAACTAACCGTTAAGGGACAGCAGCTCCCAGCAGTGCCATACTTAACCCCACAGCCGCGATGGGTTAAAACCCCCTCTTTGCCAGAAGCATCTTCCTTATTCCCTGCAGCAGAGACCAGCGTGCAGGCTATGACCCCTGACCGGTTTGACAGCCTGTGCTCCGAGGTGCACCAACTGATCAGAGAGATGGCCAAATTCCGAGGTGCTAGGCAACCCAAGATGGAAACACAGCCAGCAGCAAAGACACAGCTTGCTGACAGCCCAGAGGACGTTCCATGGATGAGAAAGAGGACACCACCGCTTTGAGGAAGGACCACGGATCGCTACAGTGCCAGCGGACAATCCATCTGTCGCAAGTGTCACAAAGAAGGGCACATCTACCGGTCTTGACCTTTAAAGAGCAACCCCTGGGGTCGGGGGCCCAACCCCAGGAGTAGACTATCCAGGCCCATCCAATTGGCTGTGCAGGTATGTGGGAGATCGTCCGTACCTGTCCATCATTATAGACGGCATCGCTACCACTGCTTTGGTAGACACGGGATCCCAGGTGACGACCATCCCGAGTATCCTTTACAAACAGTTCTGGTCTGAACTCGAACTTGACCCTCCAAACCCTGACTTGAATATCATTGCTACCAATGGGTTGCCCGTCAATATAGAGGGCCATTGGGAGGCAACCGTAAAGGTGGGGAGGGTAGAGTTAAAGAATCAAGGACTCATTGTGGTTGAGGATAAACCAAATGAACGGGACCCACATGTGATACTTGGTACCAATATAATGGTTAATTGTTTGGATGAAGTGCTGTTTTTGCTTTAACAGAGTGCAGATACTGCTACTCCAGGAGAGAGGAGGGTTCTTCAGAAGGAGATCCGAGCCCTCATGTACCAGAAGCAGGTAACGTTAACAAGTGGTGAAAATGGTAGCATACAGGTAACAGACCCAATTCCTAATGTGGTACCACCAAGGAGTGAAATGATGATCTGGTGTCTGGCAGCAGTAGGCCTCAGAGGGCAGGACTACCAGGCAGTAGTGGAGCCAGTGATGTCTGACAGTAGTCCTACACTCCTGACAGCCAGGGGTGGTTGATAAATGAAAAGGAAGGGTACCTGTACGTATGCTAAATTATGGTGATGATGAAGTAAAATTGCCAAGGTATTCCACTGTTGCTAAGTTGTACCATGTAGATAACAACTGTATACATGAAGCTAAGTCACTAGCTCAGTCAGTGTCAGATGAGCCTCACAACTCCAAGAAGCAGCTAGAGAATTGGTGTCAGGAGCTCCATGTAGGAACTGATAATACACCTTCTCACCAAAAACACGGAGTATATCGGGTAGTTCAGGAGTATGAACAGGTGTTTAGTAAGCATCCACTTGATTTTGGGAGGATAAAAGGGGTACAACATTATATATCCACAGGAAACCATCCAACCATTAAAGAAAGATACAGGCCTATACCACCAGCACACTACCAGAAAGCAAAAGAAATGCTACAGGACATGAAGAATGCAGGGGTTATCAGAGATAGTTGTAGCCCCTGAGCAGCTCCACTGGTCCTGATTAAAAAGAAAGATGGTAGTATGAGAATGTGTGTAGATTATAGCTAAATCAATAAAGTAACACACAAGGATGCATACCCATTACCCTGTATAGAAGAGTCACTTGCTGCATTAAAGTCTGCCAATTACTTCTCTCCCCTAGATCTTACTAGTGGGTACTGGCAGGTCTCCGTTGCAGAAGAAGACCGTGAGAAGACAGCCTTCCCAACGTCAATGGGGTTATGTGAGTTCAACAGCATGCCATTTGGGTTAGGCAACGCACCAGGAACATTCCAGAGGCTGATGGAGTGTTGCCAGGCCACAGAAACTTTGAAACCGTACTGTTTTACCTGGATGATGTCATAGTGTACTCCAAATCCTATGAAGACCACCTGCAACACCTAAGTGAAGTGTTCGAGGCATTGTTCAAGTATGGTATGAAGTTAAAGCCTTCAAAGTGTCACCTGTTGAAACCCAAAGTCCAGTACCTTAGGCATGTAGTCAGTGCAGAAGGCTAGCACCAGACCCGGACAAGGTCACCGCCATCAAGGAGTGGCCAGCGCCAACCACCTTCAGAAAGGTATGTCAATTCTTGGGACTGGTTGGGTACTACAGGAGGTTTATCAAGGGCTACACGAAAATAGCAGCGCCCATGCAAGATCTCCTGGTAGGACAATCCAAGAAGGGCAAGATCAGAGGACCTCCATTTCGGTGGGAGCCAGAACAAGAAGAGTCTTTCCAGCAGCTGAAAGATGCCCTAACTGGTGAAGAGATCCTGGCCTATTCCAACTACAGTTTACCATTCCTGTTATACACTGATGCCAGCAACGAGGGCTTAGGAGCTGTCTTGGCAAAGAGACAGAAAGGCAAAGAGAAGGTTATAGCCTATGCCAGCAGGAAGCTCCGTCCAACAGAGAGGAATCCAGAAAATTATAATTCCTTCAAGTTGGAGTTCTTAGCCTTAGTCTGGGCAATCACAGAACGGTTCAAACATTACCTGGCATCCTCAAAGTTCACGGCTTTCACTAACAACAACCCTCTATTCCATTTAGATACTGAGAAACTAAGAGCTATGGAGCAGCGTTGGATGGCCAGATTATCCAACTATGACTTCACTGTCAAGTACTGGGCAGGTCATAAGAATGGTAACGCTGATGCCCTATCCAGAATGCCTAATCTACCAGACGTGGGAGAAGACGTGGATGAGCTAGAAGAGGTAGAGTTACCAGCCTTCCACCGTCCAAGCACATCCTCATGTCATCAGGCAAGCCAAAGGCGTCAAGAGAAAACAGTAAACCTGTTATCTCACCATAGCTGGAAAGAGACCCAGGACAGCGACCAGGCTGTTAGCTTAATCAAAGAGCTAACAATCAAAGAGCATTTCTGTCTGAGTCCAGAAGCTCCACAAAAAGCCAAGCATCTATGGAAAGAGAAGGCAAAATTGTTCATCTATCAAGGTAAACTGTGTAGACGTCACCTCAATCCCAGAACCCATGAACTCATCTGGCAGATCATGGTTCCTAAAGGAGATGTACAGATGGTATTAGAGGCGTATCACAATGATGCTGGACATTTTGGTTGGAAGAATCTGGAGATATTGCTGAAAGACCGTTTTTACTGGGTATAATAAATATAAGAAACGAAGGCTAGCACTCAACAGTGTTGAATGTTTTACGGTGCCAGTGAAGGGAGCACTGGGTAGACATGAGAGGCTCCCTTGAAAGATGGTGTAAGAATTGTGGACCGTGTCACCTGCGAAGAAAAGATCAGCAAAGCCAGAAAGCTCCATTACAACCAATTATTACCAAGAAACCTCTTGAGATCGTTGCCCTAGATCATGTGAAGTTGACATCCAGCAGAACAGGGTATACTTATGCTCTCATCATGGTTGACCACTACTCTAGATTCTTAGTCGTAGCACCAGTCAAGGACTTAACGGCAGACGTAGCAGCCAAGATCTTCCAGAATTGTTTCTGTTTACCGCACGGGTATCCAGATCAGGTACTAATAGCTCAAGGATCCACATTTGAATCACAGTTGTTCCAAGAATTCCAAGGATTGTATGGTTGTAAGACGATAAGAACCACACCATATCATTCACAAACAAATGGTCTCTGTGAGAAAATGAACAACATTGTCATCGACATGTTAAAGACCTTACCACTGGAAGAGAGAAACCAATGGCCAGAAAAGCTACCTGATTTAGTGGATATATACAACCGCATCCCTGTAAGTTCCACTTGCTATGTGCCAGCTTATTTAATGAGAGGAAGACCTGGAAAACTCCCAATTGACTTGGAGATGGGAACTGTAGAGCCAGACCAAGATCCTTCAGAAGAAGATTGGGATTACCATCGTCAACAGCAATATAAGAAGGTTCAGGAACGCGTGAAAAAGAACTTAGAACAAGTAAGAAGTAAACAAGAACATGACTTCAACAAGAATGCCACAGCTGAACCATTGATACCTGGTGAATTAGTTCTCAAAAGAAAGAGAAGAACCAATAAATTAAATGACCAATGGGAATCTGAACCCTATACTGTCATGCAATCCAACTTTGACAATTCCAAAACCTGTGTAATCAGTCGTGATGACGGTAGAACATCAGCTACAGTATCTAAAGATCATCTAAAGAGATGCCCTGATCAACTGAAACCACAAGAAGAAGTAAGTTACTATTCACCACCAGTTGAAGAGAAAAGAGGGAAAGTAATCCACACGGAACTAGGAGATTTCCCAGCATATTGGCCTGAATGTGAAGGAGCAGTCATAGTACCCGTACTCTCATTCTATTAACCTGTGGAAGAACAAGTACCCATACCTGCAGAGTTAAGAAGAGAAGAAGAACCCGTTCAAGTGCAAGAAGTGCAGCCTGTTGTACCGGAACAGAGAGATTCCTGCAATCAGTGAACCTGTCAGTCCACTGGAAAGGCTAAGTCAGTACTATGGTATTTCAGAGACATGTAGATCTAACAGACTAGGAGATAGTGCACGCACAGCACCAGATATAGACACTAGTGACACACCAGTACTACGCAGATCAACTCGTAGTAACTTTGGTCAGGTGCCACTCAGATATAGAGAGTGAAGTGTAGAGTGTCAAAATGGAGTAAATAATGACTTCTGTATATAACAATGTGAATAGTATTGCATAGAAGGGTGGAGGAACTGGGCACAGCCCCATGCACATTAAGTTGGGAACAGAAAGTGCCTGGGGTAGAGAGAAGGTAAGACCCGGCCTCCTAAGCAGAGATACCCATAGGGAAATTGAGTGTAAAGTGTGTTAACATGTTGAATGTCCCAAGCCAACAGGGACTTTACTGTTTGGACATTAACCCTTTTTCCTTGGAGTTTACCCTTGTTTAATGCTGGACTACAGCCACAGGTCTAGTGGTGGCTAAAAACTACTTTCTTTCTTTTTTACAGCCTGCGGCGGATGGACTAGCGCCGTAAGGACTGCTTTTTCCTATTTTTACCAGTCTTCAATGGTTGTTGTAAATTTAAAATTTGTAAGACTCTGTAAATAACTGTTATGGTACCTTTACATGCCGCTACCGAAGATTAGAAACCACCGAGTGTCGGAGACAATTGTACCTTGTACCGTCAAAACACCGCGAGGTAGCGGCGTGTAATTCAGGTAACACCCTCCTGTCTCTGTCGACACCTGTCTCTCAGTCGTGCTCTAAAACAAGCAGGTATAAACCCTATGGTAGCGGCGTGTAATCGGGGCACAGGTACGGTATTTGAGTTACCTGGGGCGTGCTTGAGCGTCATGTATACCACGCCCCATCAGCTATCATTGGTGGGGACTACTGTGCACCCATTGGCTGTCCCTTTACAGGGCGGCATATTTAACGAGATGACCAGTCACTACACATTTGCTATAGCGTCATGTATTAGCCAGCCTCCCTGCGCTGGCTGGCCAATCATGATGTTATTGCTTTGTCCAATCACCGTACGAGCGTCTCGTAATCCACAACTCTGGCACGCCTATGTGTTGTCCCTGCTGCCCCAGGTCCTCCCATATTCCCTTGTGGTAGCGGCGTGTAAATGAGGGAAGGTGCTCTACAGAAGGTAACCTGCGGTACCTATCGGTGCTTCCAGGGATTGAAAAAACCTACTGTGGAGCACCTTGTAGTGGTGTGTAATTGCGGTATCGGGTACCGTTAGGAACAGTTGAAACGCGCGCGTGCACGTGCGACACCCGGTGGTTTCTAACCTTCGGTTGCGGCGTGTAAAGGTACCATTAGTGTTTATGTGTTATGTAACAAAAACTTTGCTCAGTCCGGGAGTACTGAAGGTAACTAGGGGGGAATGTGGCGCCCTGTGCAGGTAAGCCACAGAACTCCCTGGTTCACAATGGGATTTCCACAGCTGAGACACATACATACACCAACACCTTCCACCCCAGGCTCAACTGGCTGCCCTTAAGCCAGATCCCCCATAAATACAGGTGCTGGGGGAAAATTAGCCAGAGTGTGCAGTCACTACAAGAACTGTGAAGGTCAGCTCAGTGCCTAGGGAGCTGAAACTGGTTACCGGAGCCGTGCTGGGCTTGACACCAGTGCACACCAGAGCCAGTGTGAGGTCCAGAAAGTGAGGACAAAGGCATAGGCAATGAACACTCCAAACAAGGGTAGAGGAGCCATCCCGGCTCATCTCACCAGAACCCCGGTAACTGGAGACCAAGTCTGCACACAGGGAGAGAGAGACCATTCCTGCAGAAAACAGAAAATCCAGAACACCGCGGAGGTGTAGCTTCCCAGACACCCGCAGCACCCACAATTGAGAGCGAGGGACTGCAGGAGTGATAGCGGCAGCCCAGAGAGAGTCCTCAGTGCAGCAAACCGGGTGTGGAGACATAGGAGGTCATGACTGGTTTCAAGCTAGCCTGGCTGCAGGACAAAGCAAAGGACAAATAAAAAGAAAAAAATAGTGTTGCGCCACCTGTAGATCTCTCCTGCCTTAAAAGCGGTCGTATTAAGAATAAACTAACCTTTAAAGGTTGTGCCAGATCCGCACAACCAGATTGTGAGCGTAGTTTGTGGCTCAGGCTGCCAGACTTGGATCTGTAGTGCTCCTGTATCCTCAATCACCTCTGCTCCTGGCCTCGTGCTGTCCACGCTCTCACTCCAGGGTTGGGTTAGGAAATTCCAGGTTGATCCATTTGTAATGAGGTGTGCAATTCTGACTGTATCATAGAAATGGATATAGAGATGAACTGTGCACAGTCCGCTACTGCCCCTTGTGGACAATTGCTGAAATGACTGCAGAGAGGAAAAAAAAACAGCATTGATTGCTGCTCCCCTCCCCCAACAGCCATGTGCTGAGGAGGAGAGAGGGCGGGAGATGAGTACAGACACAGAGTTGAACAAGAGAACATCTACCTGTGGATGTCTGTTGAAAGAGGGCTACTTTGCAACACCTTGCCGGAAAAATCACCCCGCAGAAGCCCCTGTGACTGATCCTGGGCCACTGGACTTTGGTGCTGTGACTCTGGCCGCTCTGCAAAACCTTGCCCGCCGTGCACCCAGAGTGCTTGTGCAGGGGCCGTGACCTACATAAGGGAGCCATTTGTGCTGCTGTGATCTCCCTTCTCCTGATCTGTGTGCCCTGAGACTGGGAGAGACAGACTGTTACCTGCAGAAGGAGACCAAAGAAGAGTGAGGAGATCCCCAGGCCTGCTACGTGGGAGCGACATCTTCTTCTGTGATAAGACTGGTACGTGATTTTAGGGAAAGTTAGGGAAAGATACCTTCATTGTTGTGTTTTCTTTTCTTGCTGCGTACCCGGAAGAAGTGAAGATTCAGAGACTCTAATATATACAAGTGCGCATATAGTTCGGTTGACTGTGAGATAAATATGTTTTACAGTAAAGAAATGTTATTATCGGTTAAACCTGAGTATGGGGATTCTGTTGAGAAAGATCATACATAGTAGCTTATAACCAGACTTATACTACGGCCTGCAGGTCCATATCCGGTGCCAGCAGTCCGAGCAGTGACACGGAAGAATTGAAGCAGATAGTAGCAGAGTTGCAGAAACAGATACTGCAGCTACAGCTCAGGCTAGACCAACAGGCGGACAGGCAAGCGAGACAGCAACCCAGTCGGCCTATGGGAAGGTGCTGGACATGCGGCGACCCCCGCCATAGGGCAAAACCGTTGTCCGAATCCTCCACCCGTGGTCCGATATACTAGAACCAGCAAGTCGTGCCCCACAACAGCCGCCACCTTTAAACTAGACGCCCCAGCCAAAGCGGCTCGCTCGGCAGGGGAGATCAGGGAAAAGGGTGTGAAGAGACAGAGCCAGACCGATAAGCAAGTGCTGGCCACTCGGGTCCAGGGGACGGTGAAGTGGTTTAATGTCCGCGATGGGTATGGCTTCATCAACAGGAATGACACAAAGGATGACGTGTTTGTACATCAGACTGCCATAAAGTGTAACAATCCTCGTAAGTGCCTCCGCAGCGTTGGTGATGGGGAGCTGGTACAGTTTGATGTTGTGAAGGGAGAGAAGGGTACAGAGGCCGCCGACGTCACCGGTCCCGGGGGTGTTCCCGTTAAAGGAAGCAGATTTGCCCCCAACCGGCGCCGCTACTGCCGGCGATCCTACTCTCCCCGGGTAGAAAATGTGACTGAGTTTATTGGAGATATTGTGAGCCCCGAACAAGGGAGCGAAGGTGAACGGGGGGATGATGGTTTCCCCCGACAGAGGTCCCTACTCCGCCGGAGAACAATCCCTATGATATCAACGGCCATCACTGCCTTGGAGCCGATGGTTGTTGACAGGGACTGTCAACCTTTAAGTGGGGGGGTATGTAATGAGGTGTGCAATTCTGACTGTATCATAGAAATGGATATAGAGATGAACTGTGCACAGTCCGCTACTGCCCCTTGTGGACAATTGCTGAAATGACTGCAGAGAGGAAAAAAAACAGCATTGATTGCTGCTCCCCTCCCCCAACAGCCATGTGCTGAGGAGGAGAGAGGGCGGGAGATGAGTACAGACACAGAGTTGAACAAGAGAACATCTACCTGTGGATGTCTGTTGAAAGAGGGCTACTTTGCAACACCTTGCCGGAAAAATCACCCCGCAGAAGCCCCTGTGACTGATCCTGGGCCACTGGACTTTGGTGCTGTGACTCTGGCCGCTCTGCAAAACCTTGCCCGCCGTGCACCCAGAGTGCTTGTGCAGGGGCCGTGACCTACATAAGGGAGCCATTTGTGCTGCTGTGATCTCCCTTCTCCTGATCTGTGTGCCCTGAGACTGGGAGAGACAGACTGTTACCTGCAGAAGGAGACCAAAGAAGAGTGAGGAGATCCCCAGGCCTGCTACGTGGGAGCGACATCTTCTTCTGTGATAAGACTGGTACGTGATTTTAGGGAAAGTTAGGGAAAGATACCTTCATTGTTGTGTTTTCTTTTCTTGCTGCGTACCCGGAAGAAGTGAAGATTCAGAGACTCTAATATATACAAGTGCGCATATAGTTCGGTTGACTGTGAGATAAATATGTTTTACAGTAAAGAAATGTTATTATCGGTTAAACCTGAGTATGGGGATTCTGTTGAGAAAGATCATACACACACACCCGCGGCCTTACCACCGGTCGCTACACATTAACCCTATCCCGCCTGCAGCTCTGTCACTGCTTTCCCCAAGGAAATTTGTATGATAGAATTCAGATAGAACATGCGGTTCTAAAGTAGAGCGCAGGGATAATATGGGATACTTTAATCTTCATCTCCGTAACTTTATTCATAAAAAGCTCCAGATCTGCTTGAGGAAGACGTCTGTACGTCCAAACGCGTTGTGGTCTGGAGCTTTTTATGAATAATGTTACGGAGATTAAGATTAAAGTATCCCGTATTGAAATGGCCAGCGTTGTATAAATGCTGGCCATTCTTGAGGTGACAGGCAGGGAAAGAGTTAACAAATAAAGCTTTGAGCAGGGCTAGTCAGTGTGAGTCAGTTAGAACCGGTTTATTCTAGTGGGCTTCCCGCCCAAATTCAAAAGATATGATTGGCTGACAGCTGTCAGTCATAGGGTATATAAACAGAGAGATTTAGTCAGGGCAGTCAGTCAGGTAGGAAGATACCTGGAAGCCCCCACCCACCCTCCCTTGTTTTATTATGTACAATGTGTTGTTATGGTACTTTGTTAGAGGATAGGGTTGCCCAGGGATTCTGGGTGAACTAGTTTGCAAGATGATGAATTTAATGGGTTATTTATTCTTATTTAATAATTTATTTATTTATGAAAATTATTTATTGGAGAAAATTTATTAAATTAAATTATTTTTGTAATCCTTAATAAAGTACCAATTAAAAGTTTTATTTACCACAACGTTCTGAAGTATGCTTCTTATTAAAGGTAGTATAAGGTAAAGGTTTTTATTGTAGGTAAAAATAAGAGTTTGACTTGTCGCCTCATATCCCTGCGCTCTACTTTAGAACCGCATGTTCTATCTGAATTTTATAAAGCAAAGGACAAATGGATGCTTACACCTCACTCAAAGTGGAAGTCCCAGAGTGCACCCTTCATCCCTGGACGTGTACCGGGTTTCATCAGTAAAGGTACAGAAAGAGACTTTTGTGTGTGTGTCCCTTATTCCAGCCCCACACCACAATGACTACGCTGCCCTATTCCCTCATTCCTACTTCCAATACCCCGGGGAAATCGCCCTACCTGTGGAGGGCTACTACACCTTGCTGCCGCCCATCCCCCGGAGGTCTCAGCAGCCCAAGACACTGTCATGGACACTGTTTTTATTATTTTTATCCTCTTTTTATATGACCGCTCAAGGGCACGGACTCAAGCACTGACCACCGCAGCATTCCCGCAACAGTACGACCAAGATCCGAGTATTTGTATCCCTGAGTGGCGAGTCATGGGCTCCGGATTGCTCCGGATTCGGGACTTTCCGATTTTGTCCGATTTATGCACCAGAGCCAAAAAATTATGCTGACTCCGATTTTGTGACTGGTGAAAAAACAGACAAAATCGGACCAGGCACAGAAAACACAAAACCGGATGGCCAAATAGGACCAATCCGGCACCATATGAATACATTGAAGGCAAAACCGGATCAGGTTATGTCCAATTTAAAGCGGACACAACCTGATGCAGAAAAACGTGGTGTGAAACCGCCCTTAGATCAGTTGCAGAATGGAGATCACAGATATGGTGATAGGGATGAGGAATTAGTCCTGACTAAGAACAGCTCTGTTTGAAATGCATAAATTGCAGGATAAATATTTGAATACTATCATGTTGTAGCTAATTCTAATAAAGATGGAATTTTAATCTTCAAATCACCTTTCATGGACGTTTTTGCTGCCACACATCCACCTTTCTTTGACCACAGCCTCACTTGGTCCGGGCACCAACCTGGAGCCTACACCCAGTGCCAGACTTTATTCTTTAAACCAATACATTTTTATTCAAAAAGAACAACAACAATACAGTCACAGTGAAATGCAAAGGCGGTATCGTACATGCCAGAATTCATTCTTAACGGTGAGCTGAATATTCTTTTTTTATATACGGTATATTCATATAGCTGGCATGTTCCTTTTGCGGAGGAGACTTGGTTTCTGAGCCTACTCAAAGTGTACCGTTACACGTCGCAACATTGCATGCAATTTCACTGGCAATTTGCTGGTTGCAGTGAAATCATGGACACATTGTTTCATTTGTTCACGGCAACAAACTTGAACAATGTGTCCATGATTTCACTGCAACCAGCAAATTGCCAGTGAAATTGCATGCAATGTTGCGACGTGTAAATGTACCCTTAAGGGTACCTTAAAGGCCCCGTCACACGGGATGACATCGCCGCCAATTACATAGGCAAGGTAGGGGCGTGGCCTATCAGCGGCGACATCGCCCCTACGTCGCCTCATGTAAAGGGGCAATGTCGGTGCCGCCGGGAGGTCGCCTGGTTTCAGAGCACACATCGCCCCATGTAACCGGCCGCCGGCGACCTGTCAGGCGTACTGCATCGCCGCTGGGGTTTTCAGACACCCCGGCAGCGATGCCGCCTGATAGCTCACCGACGGGGTGCTGGAGATGTCACCCCGTGTAAATGGGGGACGGCGACGCTGGCGAGGCGCCAAAATCGTGCGCGCCCTCGCCAGTCGCCGCTGACATCTCCAGCCCCGTCGCAACATTGCATGCAATTTCACTTGCAACTTACTGGTTGCAGTGAAATCATGAACACATTGTTACATTTGTACACAGCCACAAAATAGAACAATGTGTCCATGATTTCACTGCAACCAGTAAGTTGCAAGTGAAATTGCATGCAATGTTGCGATGTGTAAAGGTACCCTAACGGGGTTGAGTGCAAAACCCTTTTGCAATCATATAATATCACATGAGCACAAATAGTGTATGGAGCGAGCTTGAGGGCCCATTTGCACGATGCGTATTGTATCGCGTATTTGGTGTGGATCAGCTGCAGATCCACACTATTGTTACAGCAGCGTCTATAGAATTTGTGAAGTCCTGTCCACATGGCGAATATTTTTTCCGCTACGGATCCGCTGCTTATTTGATTGCAGAAAAATCTGCATCATGACAATTCTTCTGTGGATTTTACCGCGTTTTTCACCCATAGACTCTCATGTTAGCTCAAAATAGGCAGCAGTGTTCGCATGATACATAACTGTTGCGTACTTTGGGCAAAATTTGCAATGAAATCTGCAGTTAGTGATAGTGTTGGGGGGGGGGAAGGGACAGGATTTGACATCTTTTTTTCTCTTTTTATTTGACCAAAGTATTCAATCATTATTGAAATAGACACAAAGCACCTACAAATACGCATCATATCCGCACCAAAAAGGCATAAAAAACACACTGTGTGGACAGGGATGGTTTTGGTGGATTTTACTGAGACCAGGCGCAGGTTTTGGAAGTTCAAAATTTTCACCACAAATTCAGCGTGCAAATTGCTCCTAATAGCTGCCATATAAATCCTCGCTGCCACTGGCGATCAAAAACGCCAAGTGCAATCCAATAAAACGTTCTGTCAGTCTAGGGGAGTGGGGCAAAGTGAAGCTGCTGGGGACCAGCATGGTATCCTGATGGCTTTTTAATATATGTTTTCTCTGAAACACAGCAGAATTTAAGAGTGAAACACCTGCTAGAAGTGACAGAGCTGGACTCTGATATGTGGTGCCCATAGTTTGGGCAGCATGAGTTAGCTGTCAGGTTCTCTTTAATATTTATTCATTTATATTGAGCTATTAATTCCATAGCATTTTACATACATTTGCAACACTGTCCCCCAATCCAAATTCCCTATCAGGATGTATTTGGAGTGTGGGAGGAAACCCATGCAAACATGAGGAGAACATACAAACTCCTTGCAGATGTCGTCCTTGGGTGGATTTAAACCCAGGACCCCAGTGCTGCAAGGCTGCAGTGCTAACCACTGTTCAATCTTACCAACAATTGCCAACAGAAAGTAACCAGTTTGGTGTCCAAAAGCTGCCCTGCGATTCTGTGCTAAAGGGTAGCCATTGCAGATGGTGGTCTACTACCATTACTAAGCTAAATAAAATAATGTTAACCACTAAAATAAATATATCATGAAAGAAAACTTGCTAGGAAATGTAGGAATATACATAATTTTCTGATATTACATTGATATTCGGTAACAATGAGAATTAGCAGCCAATATTAATTTAAGGCTTATCAAGAATGTACTCATTTATCAGGATGATGATCCCCCCCCACCTTACCTAACTTAGCACTGCTATTCAGGCATGGGGTAATACATAGGGGGGTCTGCCAGATTTGTTTCTGAGAATAACTAGTTCACTTTTTTGTTGTTGTTTTGCTTTTCGAATGGCAGGGACTCCCTCTGGTGGAAATCACACGATGTACAGTGAAATCTTGGATTACAAGTCACTTGGTTTAAGAGACTTTTGCTAGACAAGCTAATATTTTAAATAATTGTAACTTGATATAAGAGCAAGATTTGGAATAAGAGCATCATGTGAGCTCTCCCGACTCCCTGTACAGCACAGTACCCCCATACCTGCACAGATACAGTAGTAGTAATACACATTTGCTTCTAGCACATGCGCTTTACAGTTTACACAGTTTACAGTTCTTTAGTCACTTTAACACTTCAGCACTTCTCCGGGTTACTAGACTGTGCAGCTTAGGTGGCTCCTCTGCGTTGCTGCCTCTAAGTCCGTTCAGGCCCTTTTAGTCTCTCCTTTAGTACCTCACCCCCGGGTTCAGTCTGATCATTGTGGGCTTTTGGGTGAATGTTTCTCTCTCAGTCAGGGTCACCAGTCCTAGTATGACGACTGTGTTCTTAGGTCATGGTGGAAAGTAAGGCTGCAGGTCATAAAGCACCTGCCCCACACCGGTGTGTCCTGTGATTAGGGTCCTAAAGTCCTAAAGTGCCCCCTGTCACTTCTACAGAGCCAGATCTCTGGCTGCAGCGGCCTAGCCTCCAGTGTCCCAGGTATGGATGTGGGATCACCAGGCTCCCTGCGTCAGTCACTGTTTCAGCTCAGGGTTCCTCTTGTCAGCTAAGATGTGTGCGGCTGCTGGGCCCTTGTCCTCCCACCTTCTTTCAGCTGTGGGGTGTCTCTGCTTGCGGCTGTAGTCTCCCTCGCCTCCGGCTATGGAGCAAACTTTCTCTTCTAGGGTCTGTGCCTCTCAGGATTCTGCATCCTCCAGGGAACCACTCCTCCTGGGAAAAACTAACTACCACTATCTTCTTCTTCTGACTCTCTCACTGTTCTGTGCTCACTCCGTACGTTCCCAGGTTTTCTATTGTTAGTCTCTCCATCCACTTTGCCAATGCTACTCTATGCTCCACCCTCACTACTCTTAACACCTGCTACCCTTGCCCAACCTAGAGTCCCAGGCGGTGGGTCGGTGTGTGCATCTGTGTGGGTGTTTTGTCAACCGTCTTGCCTTACCTGGCTGCACTTCCCTTTGTGGCCACCTCGTTGCAGGGGCGCCATATAATGTTCACACAATGCGTTTTTGGTGCGTTTTTGCACAAGAATGCAGGAGTTGTTAAATTTAGTTAAATGATGTTTTGGCACCAGAAGGAGTAATGAGAATAACTCTCTTTTTCTCTCTCTAAAAAATGCAAGCAAAAAAAAATTGTATGTAAAAGCATAATGAAAACGCATCAGAAATGCCTCTTGGAAAGTTTTTCTGCCAGAAGATGCAAAATTTTGGTGCACAAAATTTCTGCATTAAATACTCAATGTGTGCACATACCCTACCACTTCAGGTTGTTTGCCCTAATATGTTTATTGACAACTCAATAGACACGTTCTCATCCATTAATATGAAACATGTTTTCTCAATTTGTAACAGAAAAAGAAAAAAAATATTTAACCCCTTTACGAATGAGCCACTTTGTACGTTAATGACTGAGCCTCATTTTTCCAAATCTGACCAGTGTCAATTTCTGTGGTAATAATTCTGGAATGCACAAGTCACCTTATTTTGGAAATTACACCTTAATTTAAAAATTACACCTTAAATTACACATCTTAAAGGGAATAGGACTGCTACTCAATACAAAGAAGACAAAGATACTGACTTCTGCCAGGTACGACTGGGACAACTGTGAAATGATGGGTGATGAACTAGAAGTTGTAAAGGACTTCAACTTACTCGTTTCAGTGACCACTGAAGATTCTGCAATCACACTGGAAGGTAAGAGGAGAATAGTTATGGGAAAATCAACAATGAAGCCACTGGACAAGGTCTTCAAATCAAGGAATATTTCACTGGCAACGAACACAGCTCAAACCATGGATGGCAAGAAGGACAAACAAAACCATTTTGGAACAAATCAAACCGGACATGTCACTTGAAGGAAGGATCTCCAAGCTATGACTTGCCTACTATGGACACATCATACAAAGAGCGCAATCACTGGAGGACATCATGGTCAGAAGAATAGAAGGAAAAAGGTGAAGAGGAAGACCAGCAACCCAATGGCTTGATACTTTTAAGGCTGGTTTTGCACTGCAGTTTTTTCCCTGATCAGGTTCGATCAGGTTTGTGTGTCAAAACCAGGAATGTCTCCAAAACTCAGAACAGGTGTCAATCTTTCAATTATAGTTTTTCTCTGCAAGTTCCTCTCCTGGTTCCTCTCCTGGTTTTAGCAAACAAACCTGATCAAACCTGATCAGGGAAAAAACTGCAGTGTGAAACCAGCCTAAGATAACAGTGTAAAAGACCCTAGTGGACCTATCTAGGCTCACTTTCTACAGATCGTTCATTCATCAAGTCGCCTTAGGCCGGCTTCACACCACAGTTTAATTTGATCCGGGGCTGTCAGACATGAACCTGACAGCCCCGGACCGGATTTCGGCCCCATAGTATGCTATGGGGCCAGATGGCAGCTATCTGCCATCCTGTTTCCATCTCTCAGGGAGAATCCGAGAGAATTTGGATTTTTCTCCCGAACACAAAACCGTTGCTTGCAAAAAAATCTCCCCAAATTGGCTTCTCCTGGATCCTTCCGGATCGGGGCAATCCGGTGCTCCCTAACATGGGAGCCTATGGGGCCAGATTGCCCTGATCCGAGAGGATACGGGAACCAGACACCTGCAGCTGCACGCTGATGTAATTTCAGGACCGCGGCTAGCTCCCCGCGAGCCGCGGTCCTGAAATATCAGCAGCGGCTGCACACCGGACCGGAGGGCATATTAGCTCTCCGATTCTGTGTACTGATTCGATCCTGACAGCCCCGGATCGGATTAAACCGCAGTGTGAAGCCGGCCTTAGCTCGAGATCGAGCCAAAGGCCATTAAATAATAATAATGTTAGGTCTATACATTTTGAACACTTTTAAAGAAAATATCAGAAATTTGATAAATCTTTTACTAAATTAGCAGTTTTTGGATACTTTTCAATTTTACACCCTTAAAAGGGTAAAGGATACGTCACACGCTTCAATCTCGATCACGATATTGCCTGGAAAGTGATCGAGATCGCTAGAACAATTTATTGATATCGCTTGTGCGGTGTCACAAGCATAGATCTCTTTAACGATGTTAAATTTGGCAACGCACCAGCGATCATGCGCCCGACTCAGCGATCGACACCATCTAGCGTCCGGAATAGACGAAGTCGAGATTGAGATCGTTTGAGAGGTGTCACACAGCACGATGCAGCAGGTTCAACGCAGGTTAATTGAACGATGAACGACGGATTTGGGTCAGGATCACAAATCTGCGACGAGCGATCAAACGATTTTTAATCAACAAATCGTTCGGTTACATGCAACGACGCACAAACGATATCGCTTAAGCGATCTAAAATCCGGGTCACTTAAGCGATATCGCTCACGATATTGAAGCATGTGACGTGGCCTTTAGACACTTTACTTTATCAGATGTGTTGCGGGACAAGATTTTGTGAGTAAGACAGGCTATTCTCCTGCTCTTGATAGTAAAGCTTTCCTCACAGACAGCACATCCTTTCAGTCCATACAATGGCTGCTGATTGATGTAGGAGCATGTGATCAGACCTGTCTATCAATCTCCTCCCATAGAAAGGAGATTTCCCATGTGAGGTTTTTTTAATCGGGTTATGGCCACTTTACACATCCCAACATCGTTTCGATATTGTATACAACGGCGCGGGAGCGCGCACTTTTTTGGCTGAAATCCAAGATCGCATAGGAGCTGTCACACAGGGAGATATCGGCAGGCAACACAACTGCGATGTATACGCCCCCTTGTACGCGCGAACCAGGGAATGACCATTTAACATGGGAGTGAATAGGGGAAGTTGTACTCCAAGTCGGTGTTGGGCTGTCAAATAGAATGATCCTGCCAGATCGTCCATACAATATCGGGCAGTTGGAGAGCCTGCACATTTCTTCCCCGATAACGTTTTGGCATCGTTCTTGCATCGAATTGCACATTTACACCATACAACGCACGAACGATATCGGCGCCAATGCACGAACCACGTGACTTTTTATCGAAGTTGAACGACGATATCGGGACGTGTAAAGCGGCCATTAGACTGATGGACTGGTCTGGTCACATGCTTCTCTATCCACCAGCAGACTGGAGAGCTGTGCAGTCTGTGAGGAAAGCTGCACTAACAAGAGCAGGAGAATAGCCTGTCATAGCTATGTAATAGAAAATGTGCACAAAATCATGTCTTCTACACATCTTTTAAAATACAAATAATGTGGACAAACCCATTAGAGGGAAACTGTCACTAGTTTTTTTTCCCCTAGTCTGAAAGCAACCTAATTTACCGATAGAGACCCTGATTCCACCTATGTGTCACTTACAGGGCAGCTGGCTGTAGATTTATAATTTGATCATCACTAGAGGACTAGTAAACATGCTGCCATGTTGTCCTCCAATTCTCCAGGACAATTCTGTATAACTCCGCCAACACCACTGATTTTCTGCCAATGCACAGTTACACAGAAATCTGCGATAAATCAGTGATTGTATCGGAATGACAGCAAACAGCCCAATAAGTAATAGAAATCATGGTCTCTGCTCCTACAACATGCTGCGCTTAGATTGGATAGCAGAATGTGCAGCCAGAATTGGCTGACAAATAGTGAAAAACGGGGCAGAAATATTTATGAACCCTACTAGCCCCAATTGCATGCACATACATTTGAAACCAGAAGTTTACATATACTATATAAAAAGACACATATGCATGTTTTTCTCACTATCTGACATGAAATCAGAATAAACCTTTCCCGTTTAAGTCAATTAGGATTACCATAATTATTAATTCTTGCCAAATGTCAGAATAATGAGAGAGATAATGTTTTATGGTATTTTTATTATTTTCTTTAAAGTCACAAATTTACATACACTAAGATCACAATGCCTTTAATCTATTTGGGATAGCCGATATAATGATGTCATGTGTTTAAAAGCTTTTGATAGGTATGTTGGCAACATCTGAGTTAATTGAAGACATACCTGTGCATGTTTTTAATGCACACCTGAAACACACTGCTTCTTTGTGCAGCATTATGTGAAAAAAAAAGAAATCTAAGGAAATTAACCAAGATATTAGGGAAAGAATTGAGGACTTGCACAAGTCTGATTCATCCTTAAGTGGAATTTTCAGATACCTGAAGGTGCCTCGTTCATCTATACAAATAATTATACACAAGTACAAACAAGATGGGGATGTCTAGCCCCAGTTCTTTGGGGATGTCACAGTGGCGTGACCTGGCTCCGCGGCCCTGGCCGTGTCATAAAAATGGGGAAAGTTTGTTGCGCCCCAGGGCAAGTGGTACTCGGGTATCAGGTGGCAGTGGGTTAATTCTGTGTCATGGGGAATGGCGGCCGCGTCTGATCCTGTGTCCTGGGGAGCGGTGCTCTTGAAAAGGGGTATTTACAGGGATTATATACAAGTTTTAGTCATGACTCCACCTGCAGTATCTGGTGAGCACTGCACTGCACTACAGTGCTCCGGAGGTCGGTGGGATTGCGGCAGTGATGGTATAGTCCCCGCAAGCAGCGTAGTGAGGTGAACAGGTTGCAGCAGAGCTGGGATGGTTAAGGAGAGTTGGGATAGTCTATAGGGCTCAGTGAGGGAGAGGAAAGGATGCACGCACACCGCAACTGTCTCTTTACCTTTTTACTGATGGAATTCAGGTAAATTGTCCAGAGCACTGACGGGTAACCGGGCTGCACAGGGGCTCCCACAGCAAGTGGGTATAAGGCCTCCTTCCTTGTGTATTTGCTGAAGCACAGTCTATTGAATCCTGACTTGCCTCCACTCTCTTCTCTTGTATCTCGTTCTCCTCCTGTGCAGTCTCCGGGACAACCTTCTCTGGGTTTTGCAGTGGCCTGCTTAGTTCCTGGCTCCCTCTCTTTGACTCTCTCAGGAGACCGGGTAGCTGAAGCTTCCTGGTGCTAAGGGGTTTTCTGTGGGACCTATAGTTCTCCCACCGGTGCGGATCCTCAATATCCGGCTTCTCTCTCTCTCTCTGGAATGAACTCACGGCTGGAGCTACCTGTTCCCTGTTTCTCTTCTAAGCTCCTTGCCTTCAGTCCCACTTAGGCTGGTGTGACGCTGAAAGGCTACTCCTGGGTTGCTGGCTTGGGCCTACACGTGGCACCGATCACCAGAGCAACCCTGCACCTCTTCTAGCATCTGCACACACTCTGACTAGCTCCTCCCCAGCAGCAGTATATATAGGGGATCCTGCCTAAGTGCAGCAGGTTGAGCTCCCAGAACTGTGCCGGGGTGGAAGGTGTTGTTCGTAGTAGTACCTGCTGTGGAAACCCAACTGTGCATTAGAGAAATATGTGGTTACCTGCAGGGCGCCACAAGTTTATATGGAATTGAGTCGTGACGCCACCCATGGTGTTCGGCAATTGGATGGCTGGAGCTGCTGTTCAGGAACCCTGGGGCAGTTGGTGGCGCAGCAAAGATGGTACAGCTCCACACGGGTGGAGCGAAGCCCCAGGGCAGCTTATAAAGTCTATGGCTGATGGCTGCGATGCAGCACAGGGCAAATGGCATGGTAAATAAGTCTGAGGACACAGTGGGGTGCAGTCTCCACAATTTACTCACAGCTCTTAGGTACACCAACCAGTCGGGTGCTGTGTACTCCGAGCAAGGGATCCAGCCAACTCTCGGGTAGTTTGGTAGAACTTTACTGGGACCCCCTTCTGGTATCCTTTACTAGTTCATCTCTTTGCACTGGCTCTCTCCCTCTTGCCCACGCCTCGCACCCAGTGTCCCAAACTAACAGCCCTGGGTCCTGTTGGGCGATGTCTTCCTAGTCCCCTTGACCCTACACGGCTGCCTTTTCAGCAGAAACAGGACTTGAAGATAACGCAGCCTCCAGTTAGCTATCTGAGTCCTTCGTTTCTCCACTAGTCTGGGGCTGGTCCACTCTGTGGCCCAGTCCCTCTGCTTGGCTACTAGTGCCATGGGTGGATTCCTCACTTCCTGTGCCCCTGGGACCCCTTCAGTCTCTCTAGAGCCCCTCACTGGCTCCTCCATCCTCTTTCGCCTTTCCTTGTTCTGGGACAAGCTCCAACCGGTTCCAGTACCCAGGACGTCTCTCTCTGTTCGTCCACTTGCGACAGACCCCAGTCACCAACACTTCTTACTCAACTGTCCTCCTGTTTTTTCTATGTCCATACGTTCTCTACATTGTCACCACTCTCCTTCCTACATTCTCCATCCCCACGCTCTACCTAGTGACCTCTCTAATCCGAGATAGGGGTCTGTGCTCTCCCTAAGGAGCAATCTCACCCCCACCTCCTGGCCAGAGGTGGTTTGGTGTTGGATGCTGTGTGTGGGTACTGGGTCATGTCCCCCCCCTACCCAAGAGAGGGGTACCACACCTCTGGCTGAAGTGCAGTACCTCTGTGTTGACTAAACTCTCAGGGGTGCCACGCCACTCTTCCAGGAAGAAGCCATTACTCCAAAAGAAACTTAAAAAGGCCAGATTAATTTTTGCAAATGCACACATAAGCAAAGACCTACATTTTTGGAGATATGTCCTGTGGTATGACAAAACTAAAATTGAACTGTTTGGCCATAATGACCATAATTAGTTTTGGTGGAAAAAGGGAGAAACTTGGAAGCCTAAGAACTCGCTCCCAACTTTGAAACACAGGGGTGGCAGCATCATGTTGTGAGGTTGTTTTGCTGCAGGAAGCATTGGTGCACTTCACAAAATGGATGGCATCATGAGGAAAGATTGTGTGACAATACTGAAGCAACATCTCAAGAAATCAGCCAGAAAGTTAAAGCTTGGACGGATATAGATTTAGCACTAAGTTTGTTATAATCACAAGGGAAGAAAAAGAAAATGGACTCCATAAATTTTATGCACTTTTCCCCAATGTGCAATACCCCAATATGGGCAAAATATATTGTTAGGGCCCACGACGGAGCTCAGAAAGGAAGAAATGCTTTTTGGGGTAGACTTATCAAAGTGTCTAAAAGGAAAACTGTCTTTGTTAATTATAATAGCCACTTGCAATGTAGCTTTCATTTTACCGCAGAAGTTTAGGAAATTAAAACTATGCTGTGATTGGTTGGCATGGGAAACAAAGCCAGTTTTCCTTTTGGACACTTGTCATTGAGACGGCATTATATGTACTGTATGGCTTCCACCATGTTGTATCTAGAGAGGCCATTTTTATTAATGTATCATGTCTATTCTGACTAGCTAGCTATGTAACAGTTTGTTCAGTGAAGATGAGCACAACTCAGCACATTCTTGTATTTGGCCTTGTTTTTTTAGATAAGACCACCAAGCTATATGTAAGCCAGAGTGTACCGTTCTTATCTTCTGTAACTCTCTTAAAGGTCACTAATTAATTATCTCAAAACTGTCTATAATGCATATTCATCATATTTGTTATTGTATGATGTAACCTATTTTTTTCTAAACGTATATAAGCTGATACAAACAATAAACGATAGAGCTATTCTTTTGAAGACCGAGTCTGTGTCATCAATTGAGTTATAGCCATTACCAGGTATACCTGTGTAGAGCTCTATATCAAATCAGTCTACTCTGGTTAGGTGTTTTTAATACATCTCTAACAAATGGAGGCCGCAGCGAGATGTTTATCTGTTATGTATATTTTTTCCCCTTTTTATATTCACCTTGGATTGAACACAAAGGTCACCCGTCTCCTGCTGAACAGCATACAGAACCGCGGTAAGTTTGAGCCATTGTCTCAAGGTACTGTCTTCTCCAGGAAAGGGGGTAACAAGAGTCAATCTTTGGGGAATTAGGAATGGGAAACTCAGATAGACCGATTTGATTATTTGTTATTTGTTCTTAATCTTGTTCTGTGTTGTCTTGTCCTGTCTGCTTAAGTCTTGTCACTTCTTTGCTTATCTGTATTGTGTCCTGTGTTGTCTTGTCATACTTCACAGTATTGTTGTATTTGTCTGCATACGTTAATTGTTAATTGTCAAAACTAATCTTTTCTAACCGCTCATATATTCTTGGTGCTTTAATACAAACTTTACTAAACTTCTAATTCTATCACTCTTTCTCTCTCTTTACGGTACTACTTTGTTTTAAAATCTTGCCAGAACTAATAGGGAAACAGGAGACTACAACTCCCATCCTCTCCCTAATGTGCTTGCGCCTGATCGGTAAAGTCATGCTGGCTCCCCCCCTCCCTTTCTTTCCTCCCTCCCTCCTTCTTCTTCATACGTTACACCCACTCTCCCTTTCTCCGTACAGTATTATGTCTTGTTGCTCCGGCAGCTTTGACCCATTGATTTCATTATTAACCGTACTGCCATCTTTATTAGATCCTCTAGGATGGGATGCAGGATACACTCGAATAGCAGGTACAAGGTATTTTGAAGTAAGGATCAATGTCCATTCTGTCCCAGCAATAGAGAGCATTGGATTACCCATTGAACAGATAGTTACAGATGGCAACCTGATTTGTCCACGGGCAGTTCAGGGACTTGCTTTTCTTGTGACTGCATTTTCATATCACTAACTTTTTAAAGGTGTACGCATGTGGAAAAAGAGTGTGTGAAAGAAAGTGATTGGTATGAAACTCTTTGAGCTGAAACCAAATGTTTTGTTAATGTTGTGAAACTATGCAGAAAGATCAGAAAACTTACAGATGGGCTTGTCCTGTCCTTGTTTTTGGTGAAAGCTGTATGCGGAGCAATTGTGTTGAATGATCTGCTGAGAGACAGACGCATGTTTTTTTACAAAGATTAGATAAGAATTGTGCCTTGTATGACAGCAGAAGGAAATTAATTAAAGTACATTATTTCCAAAAAAGTATTAAATATATCCTGTATTTCTTACTATATTTAAGTTAAAGTCCAGATCCACAGGTTTACAAACAGAACTCCTAATTGGAATATATGTGAGTATATAGAGAACAGACAAAATATATTGGTTTGTACTAAAATCACTGCTTTGTTTTTTTTCCTTTGCTAATATTGTTTATGATACAGCCAGTCAGTGGAATTTAGAATGTTTGTGTGAAGGTTACGCTCACAGCAGCAAGGAAAAGGGGGGTTTGAGCAGACAGGGGGACTGAGCTGGCAGGACAGCATTTCAGCTGGTATGACAAATACTGCTTTATGTTGGAATGGATCTTAGTGACAAAATTTTATGGGATTCATTCAAGCCTCTGAGAAAGGAGTTATGGTGCCGTCACACAGCACGATCTGGCCAGCGATGTCGGAAGCGATGCGCGGGTGCTTCTGACACACAGCATCGCTGCGGCCGGCGATGCCGCAGCGATGCGGGCGGTGACATCGCTCGCTGGGCTGGGCTCAGCGAGCGATCCGCAGCAACGCTGCGGTATAGGCTGGATCGCCGCCGACATCGCTCTGGCGATGTCACACGGCGCGATCCAGCCTTATCGCAGGTCGCCGGTTGACAGGTTTACGGTTCTTCCCGTAAACCTGACAACCTGCGACAAGCGATAAAACGCGGTCGCGCCGCTCGTTTACGCAGTGCGACGTCGCTAGCAACATCACTGATACGTCACTTTTTCGGCGATATCACTAGTGACGTCGCCAGGTGTGACAGCACCATAAGTTTCTGAAATCAGTGATAATTGTAGTATTTGCATAATTGATAAGGGGTGTACACAGTTTGAAATCTGCAAGACTTTTTGTTCTCCTCATGGAATTCCAGCTATAACATGGGTAATGAGTCAGGTAGAAGAATATAATGTGAATTGTTTGATGTGCCACAGTGATGTTGTACTCTTGTGTAAAGTTGATTCAGAAAAAGTGTAAAGTATAGGTGCAAAAAGGTAATAATTACAGATATGCAGAGGAAGGGGTGGATTCAGGAATAGAGGTGTCTGCTACAGATAATTCTGATATACATGACAATTGTTGTGTTTTTGGGATTTGCTTTGTATGTTTTTCCCGTAGAAAATTATTATTATATAATTATTCATCATTGTATGTTTTATTTCTTTCTACTTGCTTAGTCAAGTGTTCCCTACAATTAGAATAATCAGGAAATTGAGTTTGCACTGACTGCCAAGGAGAGAGAGGTCCAGCTTGGGGAAACCAGGTTGATGTTTGTGTTTTTTTTGTTTTTGTTGTTTATTTTTTTGTTTGAGGCAGGGTGAAGAAGTTCAGCTTGGGAAACCAGGTTGATGGTTTGTTTATTTTGGGTTTCTTTGTAGACAAGCTGGAGGTAGTGTGAATTGATGATGGGATGGTCTAGCTTGGGGTGCCAGGATACTGAAGACAGGGTTAGCGACCTTTGACAGTTACTGGGGAACCAGTGCTGGTTGCTGGTTTGGATGACAAGCTAGATGAACTAGCAGAAGGTTGCTAGTTCGGAGAGAGGTAGTGGGATGCTGAAGATGGGTTAGCAACTCATGACAGCCCAGCCGCTATAGGAATTCACCAAGGCTCTTACTGGATCAAGATGGATCCCAGGATCAGTGGGAGCAGAGAAGCAAGGCAGTTAATGACGCAGCAAAAATGTTAGGAAAAAAAAAAAAGAGAAAGAAGCAGGAAATGCCTAGATGGGTAAATTTGAGTTGTTTTGATATGGCCTGTTGAAGGCAATTCATCCGTGTGAATGACCAATGGATTCAGAGGTACATATACAGGTGCCAGGTTCCAGGTAAAGTCCTGGGTCTGGGCTTCTGAACGCCACAATCCCCTTATAGATTATAGATAATGGTAACAATTAATCTGGATATAAAATAGACTAAATAAAGCAGCTCCACTATCACCTGTACCTACATACTTCTTTCCTTGCACCCAGAAAATGAACAAGGACAATTGATTATGCACACCAGACAGACCAACTTGTTTACAGGTAACACTGTCTCTGTTGGGGTTTTTGTTTGAGGAGAGATGCAAAGTGGAGAAGAATAAGTTATAAGTTCATAGTTCAAAGACTGAAGTCATTTTGATTTGATTACTGCATCTCTACTCAATCAAGACACATCACAGCTGACAGAAAGAAAGCAATCAGTAAAGCAAAACAACATACCACTGAGAGTATTAAGCACCTTCTTAGGGCTGGTGGGTTACTGCAGGGAGTGGATTTCTTCAGCATCAAAGAAAATGCAGCCACTATATTATGTGTTGGCAGAATGCAACAAGAACAAACCCTATGAAATCACACCAGAAGCAAAAGAGGGGTATGACATGCTGAAGAATGACATTCTCTGTGCCCCAGCACTAGGAATTCCAAATTTATTGGTTTAATGTTATGAATTAGAGGGATATGCCAAAGGAGTATTGACACAGAAACATTTATTACCTGATACTAATGATGACTTGACAAATTAAATTGAACACAAATGTTTTGAACTAATTGACATTGAAACACAGCCATTTGCAAATGTACAAGAGACTCCAATCCACATTACAGACTGAACTAAAGGCTCTGACAGAGGCTTGTATTATGGTGGAGGGACTTGGGGTGCATTTTTTGTTGATAACGTTACACTTTTGGCATTTGCCATGATTACGGCCTGTATAGAAAATCAGACAGCTTGTGGAATCTTCAGGGAAACCCATTAAGCTATGGTTAATGTGCAAGCTCACTCAAAGGAGCGCACCAAGGAGGCCGAAGGAAATGACCATGCTGAAAGGGCAGCCAAAGCTGCAGCCCTGCTCCCTCTCCCGATAGGGATGTACACTATGTGTGTCTCTGGGAGGGTGAACGCTGAACTCCTAGGGTGCCTGTAAGCACTGGCCTCTAAATGGAAGAAAGAAGAATGGAAACATGAAGATGTCCGAGAAGAGGATCCAATAGAAACATCACTAGGTAGCACCTTGGTTCCACTATGCTGCTGCTAAGTATATACACGGTTGTGTGATCTGTGCATGCCATAAAGTGGGAATAGCGGTTGAGACAGAAGTGTGCGCTAAGGCTATTCTACCCATTTCAGCCACTGCAGATTGACTTTGTTCAGCTTCCAAAGGTAGGCGCCTATGAGTATGTGTTGGTCTGCATAGACCTATTCTCTGGATAGCCAGAAGTATTACCTACTGCCAAGGCTACTGCCCAAACTGTTGCAAAGAAATGATTATACATTGTATTCTGTAGGGGTAACGCCAAACAACATACTGGGTTATGTCCATATGAGATACTATTTGGGGAACCATCAAAGACAGGATTGTATTTTCCTTAGCAGTTACAGACATTACACTCTGATATGATAGCATATGTAGGAGCTTTAATTATAATAATAATAATAATTCTATTCATCTATATGGCGCTATTAATTCCATAGCACTTTACATATACCGGTACCAACAGCTTTACAAAATGTATTGCACCAAACTCCACAATGTGTTTTCAGTTCCAATCTAGATTCCTCCTCCTTGGAAGGTACACACTCCCTAAAACCTGGTGACCTGGTCACAGTCCGTGAGGAAAGCTTGCAACCCAGATTTGAAGGTCCATAACTATCTGGATCCATGCATCCCACTGCAAGAAGGTTCACAGAGACTAAAGAGATAACCTTAGGGGAGTATTGTTCATTACTCTTGTTTTTCTTCAATACTTTCCTTCCCAGAACAGCAGAAGGTGAACTTAAGCAGTGGGAAAGAGGAGGGTTGCAGCAGAAAAAGGTAGCCAAACAAGGAAACTCACAATGGGACGAGGATCCACCACAACAATAGGCAGGAAGCAAATGAAGGTTGATTTAGGAAAGTCGATAGAAGGTTCGAGTTGGGTTTTGAAAAATAATGGAACTGATTACGAGCTGATCAGTTCACTTGGCAGGCGTTGATAGAGGAGTGGGGAAGGATAAAAAAGTATGTGAAAAGGTGTGAAGGTAACATATGAAAGAGACAGGAAAGCGTTGTTGGATCTTACAGGTTTGTCATCCTCCAGGTTGAATAATCTCTTTGAGGGTGTAGGTGGATGGGTATCTGGGATAATTCATTTTGTAATCCAGGGAGCATTTATAATAATGGTTATTGTTATACTGGTAAAGTTATTTGTAATGCTTGTGAAGAAAATTTTAAGAACTAACTGCAAATATTTTTCAGGTAAATACAAAATTAAAAAGAATAAAGATAAAGATACTGAAGCACTGCGTACTCAAGTGCTCCTGACTTATGTTACTACCCCAGGATGCAAGTGAGTGCTGTGCAACAAAAGACTTTGGCGTAACTTTCAAACTGCACTTATTGTGGAAATCCTCTGGATTCATCTCTGTAATGTTGTTATATCTTCTGTAGTTTGCTTGCTATCTTCCCTGTTTGCTTTTTCTGCCTAGTAACAGTGATGTAAGATAGAGGAGGAGCTGTGGCAGGAAAAGGGGGAGCTGAGAAAGGGAAGAGGGTCATTAAAGTATGGCCACTCGACTGAGCAGTTCAGCGTATCTGTGTGTGTTTCTGGATTCACCATCATCTGCACTAACAACACTACAATTGGCGACGAGGAAGCGTTCATTCATCAGCTAAAGGTTAGGGATGGGCGAGTCTGCTCGCTAGGACTCGTTACTCGGCGAGTAGTAAGGGACTCGCAGGACTTGGTACTCTGCGAGTTTCCCAGCGATTACTCGCACAGTAACGAGTCCAATGCAAGTCAATGGCAATCCTAGTTTTGTCAGAGTTTACTTTTTCTCACTCGCTAGACTCGCTATATCACATCGCTATGTAGCTTGAATCTCCTCAAATCGTTTAAACAATCGCACCGCTTCACGGATACCCGCGGTCAGCAGCGAGTCTGAGCGAGTCTACGAATCCGAGTCCTGTATACTGTATTAGGGACTCGCGAATACAGAATCTGTTATGTTCCGACAAAGCTTCCGAGACAGCCTAGCGTGTTAGGTCAGAAAACTTGTGAAGATGGACAAGCATGTTAGCCAATCATATTCAGTAATGCCACAGCCATGTTGGTTGTGGCAGGACTATGATTGGCTTCTGTCCATCGTGATGCCTATGTCATGTATGAGAGGCGAGGCGGTATATAAGCCTTGCCACCGCCATTTTCTCCACATTCCTGTGAGATCTGACCTAGAGCAGGGTGAGGTAGATGCTGGAGCAGATCATAGGGAGTGTCAGTCAGTGTAGGGAAACTTAAAAATTCCTTATATTTAACCCAAACAGCTCTTGTGAGAGCTACCAGGAGGACAGAGGAGTACTGTGTAGAGGACTGTAGGCAGGCAGGCAGGGAGGAGCAGCCTTACAGTGCACACAGGACCGACCTCATAGCTTAGCTTACTCATGCTGGGTTCACATTTGCGCTCCCCTCCGCAGCCTTCTGCAGAGGGGATCCGCAATGTGACCGCAGCGGCCACGAGCTCCTATCGTTATAATGGGAGCGAACGGTGCTGCGCTTGACCGCGCATGACCGTGCGCACCCATTCACTTCTATATGTGATCTGTGCGCAGGCGGATGCCTGCGTACAGATCACACAGTCTCGTCCGCACTAGGAATGCAACATGTCGCGTCCCTGGTGTGGACGAGACTGTGTGATTTGTGCGCAGGCGTCCGCCTGCGCACAGATCACATATAGGAGTGAATGGGTGCGCATGGTCATGCGCGGTCAAGCGCAGCACCGTGCGCTCCTATTATAAAGATAGGAGCTCGCGGCCGCTGCGGTCACATTGCGGATCCCCTATGCAGAACGCATGCATTCCTTGTGAAGCAACTATAGTTGACCATAGGTGTGCGCCTCTACAAATAACACCCCTGCCAAAGAGCCCATGGACTACTGTCAGTGTTGATTTTTGTGCTTTACCGGACCACTCCTACCTGATGGTGGTCATGGATGACTATTCTCGGTTTCCAGTCATTGAACATGTTTCGACAACATCGGCCAGGGCTGTTATACCAAAATTAGACAAGATTTTCTCGGCTTATGGCATACCCGAGACAGTGAAGACGGACAATGGACCTCCATTTAATAGCACAGACTTTCAGTCATTGGCAACTTATCTTGGTTTCTCCCACAGGAAAATAACTCCGTACTGGCCTCAAGCCAATGGAGAAGTGGAATGATTCATGCAATCAATCAACAAGACCCTGAGGATTGCTACCATGGAGCACAAGGACTCGCAACAAGAATTACATAGATTCCTTAGACAGTACAGAGCCACACCACACTCCACTACTGGGATACCACCAGCAACGGCATTGTTCAGCAGGCCCTTGCGCGTCAAAATCCCATGCATTCCGTCAGTTCCTGTCCAAACCCCAATTGCTATTAATGATTCCGTCTATAAGGATAAAATGAAGCAGTATACAGAAAAAAGTAGCCGCCGTTACAAGCATCCAGAAATAAAGGTGGGTGATTGGGTTCTTGTAAAGAGACTGAGACCTAGCGACAAGTTTGCATCGCCATACTATCCCGAGCCCTTTCAGGCCACAAAAATCAGAGGCACCATGATTAATGCTAAAAACCAAAATCATCAGGTCACTAGAAATGTGTCCCATTTTAAAAAACTTCGTGGCTACGTCCCAGAGACGACGCATGCAGAGGAAGTAGATGGCGACGACATACTGCCAGAGACAATGAACTCAGCTGTTCCCATAGGAGATACCTCAGAAGACCCCCCGAGTTTATCTGGAAATGAGATGTCTCGACGTTATCCTGGGAGAACAAATCGAGGGCCACCAGTCCACCTAGCGGACTATATTCTGCAGTAGAGAAAAAAAAAAAACTTTTCTACAACGCGAACTTTTGAACGGTTAACTATTTACTATTTTTTTTTGTAAGATGATAAGAGATGTAATGTTGTTATATCTTCTGTAGTTTGCTTGTTGTCTTCCCTGTTTGCTTTTTTGCCTAGTAACAGTGATGTAAGATAGAGGAGGAGCTGTGGCAGCAAAAGGGGGAGCTGAGAAAGGGAAGAGATTCATTACAGTATGGCCGCTCGACTGAGCAGTTCAGCGTATCTGTGTGTGTTTCTGGATTCACCATCATCTGCACTACAACACTACAATCTCCACTACCAAAAATACAAGAAAATGAGAACTACAACATTGTGTGAAACATTCAATATCGTGGACTTATGATAACCCACAGTCTAAAATGTATCATGTGTTTTTTTTTGCACAGTTTTTTTCTTAAATTCATAGACCCCTCAAATTACCCAATATACTAATCTCTAGGTTAGGGGGTGTTGAGGGATGGAATAGGCCGGCTAACAGGGTCTTCCTGAATGATCACGCTCCATAATATGCGTAGGAAGTAGCCTTGCGTATTGTGTAGTAGGGCGGGCTCTGCGGACCTAGGCGTAGGCAGGGATACGTCAAGACTAGAAATGATAAAAAGAGGGGACTGTTAAAGATGGCATTATATGTACTGTATGGCTTCCACCATGTTGTATCTAGAGAGGCCATTTTTATTAATTTATCATGTCTATTCTGACTAGCTAGCTATGTAACAGTTTGTTCAGTGAAGATGAGCACAACTCAGCACATTCTTGTATTTGTCCTTGTTTTTTAGATAAGACCACCAAGCTATATGTAAGCCAGAGTGTACCATTCTTATCTTCTGTAACTCTCTTAAAGGTCACTAATTAATCATCTCAAAACTGTCTATAATTAGTGATGGGCGAGTCCTAAATTACTCGGAATCGCTTGACTCTAGCGAGTCCGAGCCCGGGACTCGCTACTCGCTGCGAGTCTAGCGAGTCCAATGTTAATGAATGGGGAAGCGAGTAATAGCGAGTAATGTGCGATTTACAAATTTACATCAATTGAGTTATAGTCATTACCAGGTATACCTGTGTAGAGCTCTATATCAAATCAGTCTACTCTGGTTAGGTGTTTTTAATACATCTCTAGCATCATATATGAGACAATTTGATTACTGACGGGAATAGATTGTGGACACCATGTGACATTTGCAGAGCTCCTAAAGTGCAAAAACAGCTGAAATAAATGACCCTTGTTTGGAAACTAGACCCTTTAAGGAATACATCTAGGGGTGTGTTGAGCATTTTGAACCTAGAGATGCTTTCTAGAACTTCATATCATTGGGCTGTGAAAACAAATCCATTTTTTTTCCCCGTAAAATGTTGATTTAGCTTAAAATTTGTAATTTCCACAAGGGTATACGGAGGCTTAAAATGCAGCACAACACAATGGAGATGACTGGGATGGTATAGAAGGAAGGCCCTGGTGATAGTGAGAGGGGTCACCTCCTGACACTTGAGACTGAACCATGTGCTCCCTAATGTCCCTACATGGGTCCTGCCCCCCATTGCTGTCACGTGCCAAGGCCCTCACTCGCCCTGAACTAACCATGCCTAGTGTGTATGCAAGCGAAGGTGCTAGCTTCACATCTACAATAGCACAGCACAGAGAAAGGTACATAGACAAAGAGAAAATAGACAAAAAAGGATATAATACAAAAACTCTAAAAATATATAGTTTTAAGGTTGAAGGAAGACTTTAAGTCCATCTAGTTCAACCCATAGCCTAACATGTTGATCCAGAGGAAGGCAAAAAAAAACCATGTGGCAACACTAAGCTCCACATTGGGAAAAAAATTCCTTCCTGACTCCAGATACGGCAATCAGACTAGTTCCCTGGATCAACGCCCTATCAAAGAATCTAGTATGTATAACTGATAATATTATAGTTTTCAAGAAAGGCATCCAGGCCCTTCTTAAATGTTAGTAGTGACTCACTCATTACAACAGCATGTGGCAGAGAGTTCCATAGTCTCACTGCTCTTACAGTAAAGAATCCGCGCCTGTGATTATGATTAAACCTTCTTTCCTCCAGACGTAGAGGATGCCCCCTTGTCCCAGTCTCAGGCCTAAGAGTAAAGAGATCATTAGAAAGGTCTCTGTACTGTCCCCTCATATATTTATACATTATTATAAGATCACCCCTAAGCCTTCGTTTTTCCAAGCTAAATAACCCCAAGTTTAATAACCTGTCTTGGTATTGCAGACCCCTTAGGCTGGCTTCACACTTGCAGATGCATCTGCAGCGTTTTGCAGATGCATCTGCAAGTATCAGCATGCAGACCACGGCCGTGGTGTGAATGCTCTCATTGATTCCTATATGTGAGCCGTAAGCAGGCGTATGCCTGCTTACAGATCACACTCTCCCGCCCGCACTATGGACGCGAGATGTTGCGTCCAAGGTGCGGGGCGGGAGTGTGTGATCTGTCAGCAGGCATACGCCTGCTTACGGCTCACATATAGGAATCAATGAGAGCATTCAGACCGCGGTGCGCCCTATTATAAACATAGGGACCGCGGTCTGCATGCTGATACTTGCAGATGCATCTGCAAAACGCTGCAGATGCATCTGCAAGTGTGAAGGCAGCCTTAGTCCTCTAATGACTTTTGTCGCTCTTCTCTGGACCCGCTCTAGTTCAGCTATGTCTTTCTTATACACCGGAGACCAGAATTGTACACAGTATTCTAAGTGTTGTCGCACTAGTGACTTGTATAGAGGTAAATTATGTTCTCCTCATGAGCATCTATGCCTCTTTTAATGCATCCCATTATTTTATTTGCCTTTGCAGCAGCTGCCTGACACTGGCCACTAAATGTGAGTTTGTCATCTACCCATACACCCAGGTCTTTTTCAGTGACAGTTTTGCCCAGTGTTTTACAATTAAGCACATAATTATACCTTTTGTTTCCTCTGCCCAAGTGCATGACTTTACATTTATCCCCATTAAAGCTCATTTGCCATTTAGCAGCCCAAGCTTCTAGTTTACATAAATCCTCCTGTAATATAAAATTGTCCTCCTCTGTATTGATTACCCTGCAGAGTTTAGTGTCATCTGCAAATATTGAGATTCTACTCTGTATGCCCCCTACAAGGTCATTAATAAATATATTAAATAGAAGCGGGCCCAACACTGACCCCTGTGGTACCCCACTGTTAACTGTGACCCATTCTGAGTGTGTTCCATTAATAACCACCCTTTATTTCCTATCACTAAGCCAGTTCTTAACCCACTTACACATATTTTCCCCTATCCCCATTGCCCTCATTTTATGTATCAACCTTTTGTGTGGCACCGTATCAAAAGCTTTTGAAAAGTCCATATACACCACATCCACTGCATTTCTTTGGTCCAGTCCAGAACTTACTTCTTCATAGAAGCTTATCAGATTAGTTTGACAGGAACGGTCCCTCGTAAAACCATGTTGATATTGGGTCATGAGGTTATTTTTCTTCAGATACTCCAGTATAGCATCTCTTAGAAAACCCTCTAGGATTTTACCTAGTGAAAGTAGCGCACTCCAATCTCCGAACTGTTATAAAGCAGCGGGTTACTGAATTGTGCAAAGTTTACTGTATATTGATCGGTAGCTTAAAGGGGATTTCCCACGAACAAAGTTCATTTTATGTTCATTTTAATCTATAGATCTTGGAATAATAATAAGTTCCACAATTGGATGTGATTGAAAATTTTTTTCCTGTGCAGAGGTAATCTTATATATGTGCCCCTGCCATGTACTGTGTAATGGCTGTGTCTGACCATGCAAGAGCATGGTTTGATCCTGGGCCGGGGAGGACGCAAAAAAGTAAACAGGCATTACAGCACAGGATCACAGCTGATTCTTTTCTTTTTTTTTAGGTAAAATAATTCCCTGCCTGTTTTTAAAAAATGTTTTATCTCAAAGAAAGAATTATTTGTGATCCCACCCTGCAATGTCTGTATACTTTTATTTCCTCCCTTTCCCAGGAGATGTTGTATGATCAGACCATGTCCCTGAACTGTTAGGGTACCTTTACACGTCGCAACATTGCATGCAATTTCACTTGCAACTTACTGGTTGCAGTGTACACGGCCACAAAATAGAACAATGTGTCCATGATTTCACTGGAACCAGTAAGTTGCAAGTGAAATTGCATGCAATGTTGCGACATGGAAAGGTACCCTTAGACACATCCATTACACAGTACACAGCAGGGACACATATATAAGATCATCTCAGCACAGGAGATGTGGTATGATCAGACGATGTCCCTGTATGGTCAGACACGGCCATTACACAGTACACAGCAAGGAAAACCCATGCAAGATTAAAATCTAAAAATTTGAAGTAAAAAACGGCAGCACTCACCAGTTGCAGTAAAACTTAAGTCCTTTATTTCATCAAATTATAAAGAGACAGGCAGTACACATTTTGTGGGTACAAACAGTGTAGACTACAGCTGTTTCATGCCCAGCTGGTGCTAACAGGTCCATATACTGTACACTGAGTGGCAATCCACTTCCACTTCTTGTTGCGGACCAGGTTTGTATGTCAGAGGAAGTACCGTAAATAAAAAGAAAAAAAATAGTGTTGCGCCACCTGTGGATCTCTCCTGCCTTAAAAGCGGTTGTATTAAGAATAAACTAACCTTTAAAGGTTGTGCCAGATCCGCACAACCAGATTGTGAGCGTAGTTTGTGGCTCAGGCTGCCAGCCTTGGATCTGTAGTGCTCCTGTATACTCAATCACCTCTGCTCCTGGCCTCGTGTAGTCCACGCTCTCACTCCAGGGTTGGGTTAGGAAACTCCAGGTTGATCCATTAACCCTATCCCAGCTGCAGCTCTGTCACCGCTTTCCCCAAGGGAATTTGTATGATAGAATTCAGATAGAACATGCGGTTCAATAGTAGAGAGCAGGGATAATACGGGATACTTTAATCTTAATCTCCGTAACATTATTCATAAAAAGCTCCTGGAGCTTTTTATGAATAAAGTTACGGAGATTAAGATTAAAGTATCCCGTATTATCCCTGTGCTCTACTATTGAACCGCATGTTCTATCTGAATTCTAACAGGAAGTACCGTAGGCAGCAACCATAATTAATAGACTACCGTATATACTCGTGTATAAGCCGACCCATGTATAAGCCGACCCCCCTACTTTTGCCCCAAAAATCTGGAAAAACCTATTGACTCGTGTATAAGCCGAGGGTGGACCCCAGCACAGGTATACAGCCCCCAGCAGTGTGGTATACAGGCCCCCCAGTGGTAGTATACAGCAGCCCCAGTGGTAGTATACAGATTCCCCAGCAGCCCCAGTGGTAGTATACAGATTCCCCAGCAGCCCCAGTGGTAGTATACAGGAGCCCCAGCAGCCCCAGTGGTAGTATACAGATTCCCACAGCCCCAGTGGTAGTATACAGGAGCCCCAGCAGCCCCAGTGGTAGTATACAGCAGCCCCAGTGGTAGTATACAGGAGCCCCAGCAGCCCCAGTGGTAGTATACAGGAGCCCCAGCAGCCCCAGTGGTAGTATACAGGAGCCCCAGCAGCCCCAGTGGTAGTATACAGCAGCCCCAGTGGTAGTATACAGGAGCCCCAGCAGCCCCAGTGGTAGTATACAGCAGCCCCAGTGGTATACAGCAGGCCCCCAGGGGTACATATAGCAGCCCCCAGGGGGTACCCAGCAGCCCCCTGGGGGTACCAACAGCCCCCTGGGGGTACCAACAGCCCCCAGGGGGACCAACAGCCCCCAGGGGGTACCCAGCAGCCCCCTGGGGGTACCAACAGCCCCCAGGGGGTACCCAGCAGCCCCCAGGGGGTACCCAGCAGCCCCCTGGGGGTACCAACAGCCCCCTGGGGGACCAACAGCCCCCTGGGGGTACCAACAGCCCCCTGGGGGTACCAACAGCCCCCAGGGGGTACCAACAGCCCCCTGGGGGTACCAGCAGCCCCCAGGGGGTACCAACAGCCCCCAGGGGGTACCCAGCAGCCCCCTGGGGGTACCAACAGCCCCCAGGGGGTACCAACAGCCCCCAGGGGGGACCATCAGCCCCCAGGGGGTACCCAGCAGCCCCCTGGGGGTACCAACAGCCCCCAAAAGCTGGCACTGTCCCCCCTTGTAAGGCCTCCCCCCCGCTGCTTATACATTACCATCCCGGTGTTCTGATCGGCGCCGCTCCTCGGTGCTTCTTCCTCATCCTCCCGTCCTCGCTCGCTGCATCCAGGATCTCCGGCGGTCGCGCGATGACGTCATATCGCTGCAACAGCCGGAGAACCCGGATGGATGCAGCGAGCGCGGACGGGAGGATGAAGACGCACAGAGGAGCGGCGCCGATCAGAACACCGGGATGGTAATGTATAAGCAGCGGGGGGAGGGCCCTTACAAGGGGGGACAGTGCCAGCTTTTGGGGGGGCCATATGCACTGCTTCCCCCTGCCGCTGATTGACAGGGGAAAGCAGTGCATATATAATGAGCGGCCCCACGTGACGGGGCCGCTCATACAGCAGCCCCCCCCGCCTCCTCCAGCCTCCACAGCCCCCGGGACACAGCCCCCCCGTATATGACTCGTGTATAAGCCGAGGGGGGGACTTTTCAGCCCAAATTTTGGGCTGAAAAACTTGGCTTATACACGAGTATATACGGTAATTAAAAAAGACAATCTTATAAAAAGACTGCTTTCTTAGCAGTAGGTTGTACGGAATGTACAGAAGAACCTATTTTCCACGTGTTGAGGAATTTGAGGGTATCTCACCTCACTGCATCCATCCGTTATTTGCTTCAAATATATTTCTGCACGTACCGTGACAAGCTGTGAAAGTATCATTAGATTCCAGGTCTGTAAAATGCTCTTGCTATATATCTATTATACAAAAGACTTTCAACTTTCCTATAACTACCTACAAATACTACTTCTAAATGATACGGGTTCTTAAAGCTCCAGAACCTAAATTCCATGTCAGGATCTAACTCTGAACTGTATTTGCTGTGGGCTACTCATGTGAACTGTGAAGTATTTACTCCATGTGATATTTCCCCGTTCCTGTGAAAATAAATGCAACTGTTATTCCCAAGACCTGTGTCTGTTTTCATTCTCATGGAGGCTGCATGGTGGTGGATAGGAGTGAACACAAAGCACCCATTACAAGGAGTTTACATTGGCAATTATTCAGCCATTATTCTTTTAGTATGTATCATATCTGTGTTATTAACTTGAACACAGAGTTTTAATAACAATTGATCATGTGAGATAATTTGCGCTTTTATTAAAGCATCAACAATGATTTTAGGGGGGATAACCTTTCTCCAACAAACGCTCCTTTAATTGTTTTGTCTGATCCATACACCTTTCATTGTCATTGTGTATTTTATGTAGCTACTAAAACTGGCCTTAAACGAGGGCTCTTTTTTGTGGAATGGGTGAGAATTGTTAAAATGCAAAAGTGAATTGGTGGCGGTTATTTTGCAGTGCATCTCAGTATGCATTTGACCATTTTTTATCTCCAACTTTACATCCAGGAATTCTAATATAGTGAACCCAAAACACCAAATAAAAAAGATGTTCATCTGGTTCTCTTTATTCAAAAAATAAATAAAAGCCTCAAATTCCTTAGCAGAACCATCCCATGCAATAAAGATATCATCCACATAGCAGATAAAGTATTTTATGTGTTTCAAGAAACTGTTGGATGGGAAAAAAACATATCTGCTTTCAAAGACCCCAAGAACATATTTGCTACTGTAAAAGCCACTGGAGTCCCAATGGCTGTGCCATACCACTGGAAATAAAATTCATTTTTGAATTTGAAAGTGTTTTTGACAAGATGAAATTCAAAGACTCCATCACAAAATTACAAAAATCACACAATTTTCCTGCCAAAACTTCCTCTACAGCCTGACCTGTATACCGGCTTTCTACATTGATACTCGCCAAATGAAGTTTACTTGCCACTCAAATCCTTCCAGTAACCTCAAGAAATCTCCCATATTCTTCACTTATGACGGGATATTTGTTAGCAAAGGGAAGTAAAACCTAGTACAAATATTTTGAGAGTGGTTCTGTAACTCCCGACATAGTTGGGGTGCCCTGGGGGGAGAGGTTAGGGACTTGTGGAGTTTAGGAATATGGTACCAATGAGCTTTAGAGGGGTTTTCAGGGAGCAACGTTTCTGCTTGTTTCTTGGATAGAACCTTATAGTTAACATGCTTTCTCAAAAGACTCCATCATTTATTTTTAAATTTATGTGTGATAGGATTTGCGACAATCACAGAATGGCATACCTGACAGCTATGTTAAATGCATCGGTGGACCATTTTTGACACTATGTGGGTTCCCCGACACTATTTTTGGACTCTAGTCTGATCCATGCATTTTTTCTCATACATTTTTCTAATGTAATGAATTCTATGATGCATTTGGGCGTTCCTCACCATCATCTCTGCTGTATTGTTATCATTATCACCATCTGTATGATCTAATCGAGTTGTTTCCTCTTCCCACAGGTACGTTTTGAATCTGCTCAGCTTTCCCAAGCTTCTGAATGTCTGTGATAAATGCATATAATCTCTCTCTGGTATACTTTGAATCTGCCCAGCTTTCCCTGGCTTCTTACTGTCTGTGTTAAGTGCAAATGTGGCACCCCTGCGAGGACTGCCACAGGACCCACCGTTGCAGGGAAGGATGTACACCTTGGCACACACAGCACACAACACCTTCCACCCCAGGCCTGAATGGGGAGCTCTACTTGCTGCCTTAGGCAAGATCCCCTATAAAGATCCAGTTCTGAGGGAGGAGTCAGGTCAGTCAGAGAGAACAGTTCAATTAGAGAGCTTAGTACAAAAGAAGGTACTAGAAGGAGCTGGTGCTGGGACCAAGCAGGCCCAGAACCAGGAAGGACTGATCCGAGCTGTGAACGCCCTAGGGAGAGGGACGGAGGCCAGTGGGAGAGTTAGGAAGAACAGAAGAAGGGAACAAAGCTAGTTACGCTTAAAGTCAACCTGGACACCAGAGTCCGTACCTGCTATATTTCCATTTGTAGCAGAGAAATCCTGGACAGACCAGGAGGATTTAGTCCCTCTGAGTCAGGAGAAAGCAAAGGCTCGAGCTAGACATCAAAAAGGATCAGGGCACTAGAGAACACAGGGATCCCAAGAGCAAACTCCTTAGGAGAAATGAGCGGCAGATCAAGTTTCAGGCAGATCTCACCCCAACCATTGCACACACTGCAGAGGAGGTCTCACAACTCTCTAAGGTGGACATCCCAAACTGCACCGGACACCTGGTTACCTTCCTGGACCGTACCTGCTACGGACATCAGTAAAAAGGTACTGAAACAGAGACTATTGTGTGTGTGTGCCTGATTCACCGCCGTCTGCAGTGATTACACAGAACTGAAAACTACTACTCCTATCATCTACCCCACCGCGCTGAGGAAAAGCTCCGCCTGTGGGGAGCTGTACTACCTCTGCTGCACCACACCATCACCTCAGCGCCCGGCTGCAGCACTGGTAACCATATTACCAGGTACCACATGTGGCGTCACATATCATTCCCCAATCATCACCCCCATCAGCCATTGAGTTCCCAGGGCACGGAACCGAGGACAAGACCAGCCGTGATCCCCACCAAAGCCACCGTCCCAGTATCCGAGTAACCCCTTCCCTGCCCACCCGACTCACATATAATCTCTCTCTGGTACGCTTTGAATCTGCCGAGCTTTCCCTGGCTTCTGCCTGTGTTAAGTGCATATAAACACTCTCTGGCACGCTTTGAATCTGCCCAGCTTTCCCTGGCTTCTGACTGTCTGTGTTAAGTGCATATAATCTCTCTCTGGTCCTATTTTCTTACCTATTATTTCCATGTTATGTTTCATTCCTCACGATTATTCTGGCATATCTTTGACTGGTCATTACAACCCCACCAACCCCTCCCTTTCTTTTATGACTTTAGTTTAACTCTCAGTATCTGGTCAGTCCATACCCACCCACCCCCTCATTCGGTCTCTATGGAACGCATGCTCTGTCTGCAACAAACTGTTGTACATCCATGACCTCTTTATCAATAACAAACTCTCCTTCCTTGGCATCACTGGAACCTGGCCCACCCCCTCTGACACAGCCTCTCCAGCTGCACTTCCTTCTGGCGATCAAGCTATCTGACACCCCTTGCCCCAACAACAAGCATGATGGAGGAGTTTGCTTGCTCCTGTCAAATAAGTGCTCCTTCACCCCAATTCCACTACCACCCGCCACTACTCTTCCCTCGTTTGAGGTGTACCCCTCCAACCTCCATCTGGCTGTCATCTACCGCCCGCAGAGCTAGCCATCTCCACCTTTCTCGACCACGTCACCACCTGGCTACTTCATTCCCTTTCTGCTAACATCCCCACCATCATCATGGGTGACTTCAACATCCCCATTGACACTTCCATCTCGGCTGCCTCTAAACTTTTATCATTGGCTGGCTCTTTGGCCTCACTCAATGGTCCTCCGCAGCCACTCATAAAGATGGCCACACGCTGGACCTTATTTTCACCCACCTCTGTTCCCTTACTAACCTCTCTAACTCACCCCTTCCCCTGTCTTACCACAACCTACTGACTTTCTCTTCCCTCTCCTCTCCTAGTGTGCAATAAAAACTCCACAAACTCAATCATCCTCACAGAAACCTCAAACACCTTAATTTACACTTAGTCTCTGAGTCCCTTCTAGCTCTTACAGACATAGTTTCCTTACATGACACAGATGCTGCTGCACTTTATATAACACTACAATAACAGCAGCGTTCGATTCAGCCGCACCCCCCTCACACACAGCAAAACTCGTACAATCAACAGGCAACCCTGGCTGACCAATCTGACTAAAGAACAGAGACGGGCCTCCAGGGTTGCTGAGTGGAGATGGAAGAGATCCTGTTCTGCTGAGTATATTGTAGCAAGCAGTCCCTCACTAACTTCAAGTCCATGCTGAGTGCAGCAAAACAAACTTACTTCTCATCACTCATATCCTCTTTGTCTCAACACTAAACAGCTTTTCAATACTTTCAATTCTCTGATCTGTCCCTCAGCACCTCCTCCCTCTCCTCTCATTTCTGCTGACGACTTTGCCTCTTTCTTTAAGTAGAAGATTGATAACATCAGAGAAAGCTTTGGGCCTCTGCCCCCTATGCCCCTCCTCATAACTGCTCAGTCCGGTTCTTCCAAAACCAGCTTCTCCACCATGATAGAAGATCAGCTTTCCTCCCTTCTGTCAACATCACATCTCACCACTTGCATGCTTGACCTGCTACCATCCCACCTCATCCCCAACCTTGCCACAGTCTTCATCCCAACCCTAACACATCTGTTCAACCTTACACTTACAAATGGTGTCTTCCCCACATACTTCAAACATGCCTCTGACACACCCACTCCAGGGCCGGGGAAGACTCAGTACTGGGCAGTTACTAGTTGTTCTCATGTCTTCACTTCTTGGTTCTTTTCACAGGGACAGACAGGAGCCGAGACCCAGTCCCGTGACCCTGGCGGTGTCATTCAATAAAGGGGGTGATGTTAGGGAAAGTCTGAGGGGATAAGGGGTATTCGTGACGCCACCTGCAGTGTGTGGCCAGGGCGGCCGCCGCTGCTGCAGGACCTCTGGGGATGATAACCGGCAGCTTAGATAGTCCTGCTCCCCAGGGCAGTGGAGTGGGTTCCCCCTGGCTCATACCTCGGCAGTTGGTCACTCGGTACCTCCGATGTCTCGGGCGGCCTCTGCGGCTGATGGTCGCCGCGAATAAAACTTTCTCACACACCACAGATGCAGTTCTGTTACTTTTACTCAGGTGTTAAACCTGGCCGCCAGTTACGTTCTTTGTCAGTCTCCAGTACTTTTACTCTTTTTCCAGAGCCGGGTCGGTACAGTCAAGCCACGGTTGGTGCCCTTTACTCTACTTTCTCAGTGTTACAGTCTCTGGTGGTTCTCGTCTCTCGGCGTTATAAGGGGTAACTTCCATCTGAGGCGAGAGGGTCGTCGCTCTGCTCCCCAGGATCTCAACGCCCTCCGAAGCACAGAGCACAGGTACCGGTAGCCACAGGTGCATGTAGGTCCCAGGCGCCATTAGGTAACTCTCCTGGGACCTGCTCCCTAGTTCGGCCACGTTCTCCAAGATGTGTCGGGTGTTTGGCCCCCAGCTCCAGTTAGAAGTCTGAGGCCTCCGGTTTCGGCTTGGGCTTGAAGCTTCCGCACCGTCTGCAGGGCCAGTCCCTGTGTCCTCCACCAACCCCTCTGTCTCGTCAGATTCAGGCGTACAGGGAATCAATGTCTCGTCCGCACCCTTAGGGCTCTTCTCTCCGTCTCTACTGGTCAGTTCTCTCCCTCCCGTGGGCGAGCATGGTGGTGTAGCTTCAACACGCGGGATTCGGCACCACACTGCCTCTACACTCCCGATTACCACTCCTCTGTCAGTTGATGTTACTCCTCTGGTCTCCTTCTACTGACTGCCCTTCTGTCAACTGTCCTTTCCCCCTTTTGTAGCCTGGGTCCTCCCTCAGGGCCCACCCATTGTCCCAGGGGCCTGTCACTACATGTGTGTTTTGGGCTCAACTGCACCATCCCGACACCTGGAGAACAAGGGAACTAAACTTCCTAACCGCAGAAGTGCAGTACCTCTGGGGGCGGTTTAGCTGGCGGATCGCCACACCTCAATCCCACCCATCCTCAAACCTTCCCTCAACCCATCCTCTGTGTCTAGCTATCACCTGAGATCAGTTCTCCCTTATGCCTTAAAACTACTGGAACAGAATGTCCATCTTGAACTGTCTTCCCACCTCTCCTCCTACTCCCTCTTTCATCAGTTACAAACTGGTTTCCGATGGTATCACTCAACTGAAACTGCCCTAACTAAAGTCACCAATGATCTACTAACTTCCAAGCAAGAGACACTACTGTGTCCTCCTCCTCCTAGACCTGTCTTCTGCCTTTGACACTATGGACTATTCGCTATTGTTACAGATTCTATCATCTCTTGGCATCACAGACTTGGCCCTATCCTGGATCCCATCATATCTAACAGACCAGACATTCAGTGTCTCCCTCTTCCACACCACTTGCTCACCTCGCCCCCCGTCTGTCAGTGTTCCCCAAGGCTCAGTTCTAGGACCCCTACTCTTCTACATCTTTGGCCTGGGACAGCTCATAGAATCCCACAGTCTTTAATATCATCTCTACGCTGATGAGACACAGATCTACCTTTCTGGACCTGACGTCACCTCCTTACTAACCAAAATCCCACAATGTCTGTCCGCTATTTCATCTTTCTTTTTTGCTAGATTTCTAAAACTGGACATGGACAAAACAGAATTCATCATCTTTCCCCCATCTCACTTTAACCCTCCACCAGACCTATGCATCCAAGTCAATGGCTGCTCACTTTCCCCAGTCCCGCATGCTCGGTGTCTCGGGGTGATCCTCGACTCTGCCATCTCTTTCAAGCCACATATCCAAGCCCTTGCCACTTCCAGCCGACTCCAGCTCAAAAATATTTCCCGGATCCGTACATACAGTACCTTGACCAAGAAACTGCAAAAACACTTGTGCATGCCCTAATCATCTCCTGCCTTGACTATTGTAACCTCCTAGTCTCTGGTCTACCCTCTAGCCCTCTTGCACCATTCCAATCTATCCTAAACTCTGCTGCCCGACTAATCCACCTGTCTCCCCGCTATTCCCCAGCCTCTTCTCTTTGCCAATCCATTCACTGGCTTCCTATTATCCAGAGGCTCCAGTTCAAAACCCTAACTATGACATAAGAAACCATCCCCAACTTGTCTCCTCCAGATATTTGTGACATGGTCTCCCTGTACTTACCTACACACAACCTTTCATCTTCTCAAGATCTTCTTCTCTACTCCCCGGCCATCTTGCAGTCTCACCAGCTTTCTACCTGCTGATCCTCCTGCAGTTGGCCTGGGCTCATTGTAGGGAACATGCTCCTGAAGGTCCACCTTCTCCTGCTGTGGGGATGAATGGGAGCTTTGCGATCTCCAATCTTCAGACTGCCAGCAGCAAGCAATACATCTCCTCCAGAGTCTGCTGGGCCTCGGAAAATTCCTCCTGTTCCAGATGCCTGAAGCAGGTGAGGATAGTAGCAATATCACCCTGGATGGGTGCATTTCTTGATGCAGACATAGAGCCCCCCCAATCTTTTTTTTATTTTATTTTTTTATAAAAGACTCAATATCTTTTTTTTTATTAAATTGTATTTTTTGAACATAACATTAGGTAGGATAACATAGAATAGGATATAAAATCCACAATGACACTCTAAATTACCAAAAGTACATATACAATACAAATCCTTCTTGTCAGGCAACATGTCCGAGTAGCATGTAAAATAGTATATAGATACATAAATCGATCTCAGTCAATGCCTCGTAACACAAATTTTGGAGAAATAATGAGAGAAAGAAAAGACAGGCTGAATGCCTAGAAGGGTAAAAAGGGAAGGAAGAGAATCTCTTTTACTGTATTTTGCATAGTCAAGCGTGTTGTTCTATGGTAATATATGCTCTACCTTTAACAGACATTATACATCTACTATATACACTGTGTTCCAAATTATTATGCAAATTGGTTTTAAGTGTCATAGGGTTTTATTTTAATTTTTTTTCAATGAAACCCATTGATGGTATTGTGTCTCAGGGTTCTTTGGATCATTGAAATCAATCTCAGATATCTGTGATAATTAGTTTGGCAGGTGAGCCCAATAAAAGGAAAACTGGGTGTTCCACAATATTACGCAGGTCACAATTTTCAAGTAACATGGGAAAGGAAAAAGATCTGTCTGCTGTCAAAAAGCAACAAATAATGCAATGCCTTGGACAAGGGATGAAAACATTTGATATTGTACGAAAATTTAAGCGTGATCATCGTTTTGTGAAGAGATTTGTGGCTGAGTCGGAGCACAGATGTGTTCGTGCAGATAAAGGCAGAATGAGGAAGGTTTCTGCCAGGCAAGTTCATCAGATTAAGAGAGCAGCTGCTAAAAAGGCCTTACAAACCAACAAACAGATATTTGAAGCTGCTGGTGCCTCTAGAGTCCCTCGAACCTCAAGGTGTAGGATCCTTCAAAGGCTTGCTGTGGTGTATAAACCTACTATTCGGCCACCCCTAAACAGTGCTCACAAGCAGAAACAGTTGCAGTGAGTCCAGATATACATGAAGACTAATTTTCAAACAGTCTTGTTTACTGATGAGTGCCGAGCAACCCTGGATGGTCCAGATGACTAGAGTAGTGGATGGTTGGTGGATTGCCACCATGTCCCAACAAGGCTGTGATGTCAGCAAGGAGGTGGAGGAGTCATGTTTTGGGCTGGAATCATTGGGAAACAGCTGGTAGGCCCCTTTAAGGTTCCTGAAGGTGTGAAAATGACCTCTGCAATGTATATAGAGTTTCCAACTGAGAACTTTCTTCCATGGTAAAAAAAGCAAAAACATCCCTATAGGAGCAAAATCATCCTCATGCATGTCAATGCACTCATGCTACAAAGAATACCTTTGTGCCATTGGCTGCTATGGGCATAAAAGGAGATAAACTCATGGTGTGGCCACCATCTTCCCCTGACCTCAACCCTATAGAGAACCTTAGGAGTATAATCAAGCAAAAGATCTATGAGGGTGGGAGGCAGTTCACATCAAAACAGCAGCTCTGGGAGGCTAGTCTGACATCATGCAAAGAAATACAAGCAGAAACTCTCCAGAAACTCACAAGTTCATTGGATGCAAGAATTGTGAAGGTGATATCAAAGAAGGGATCCTACACATGTAACTTGGCCTGGTAGGATGTTTTGGAGATAAATAGCTTTTTATTGCAGTGAATGTGAACTCCTAATGCTGCAAATTCAACAAATCAGAATTTTCAGTTCTTTCAAACATATCAAATGTTTAGACATTCTACTGTGCATAATAATTTGGAACAGTGCATTTAGAGTTTTTTAAATTTTGAAGATTATACTGAATATACTGTTATCATTGGGAGGTTTCTTCAATAAGATTCGATGTATACTCTAACGGGTGATGACTTTTATTACACTGACTGTCATTTGCACCGACCATTTAGGAAAATCAGAAAAAAAGAACATTTGCATAATAATTTGGAACACAGTGTAATTGCCTAATCGTGTCTGTCTGAAGCCGAAATTGCGCGCCAGCTCGCCAGCGCTCACTGGTCGCCGCCAGTCGCAGCAACCAATGAGCGCAGCGTATGCAAAACAGCCGCGCCCATTCAAAACCTGGCGACGGCGATGCATTAGCAACGTGGGATTGCCGTGACAGTCCTACACTCACCTCACATAGCGGGCAGGAAAGCCGACTTCACTGTTGGCTTTTCCGCCCCGCTATTTGAAATGAACAGCTAATGCTTCGGCATCAGCTGTTCATTCAGAGTAGCCGCCCGATACCTCCCCCTGCTTTACTGCTCCCGCTCCCCCGCTCCATGCTCACGCTCCCGCTCCATGCTGCCGCTGCCCCATTCCATACTTCCGCTGCCTCGCTCAGCTGTCGCTCACCTCGACACTCCTGCACACCGACACTACTGAACTCCCACACTGCTGCACACCGACTTTGGTGCACACCGACACAGCTGCACACCGACACCGCTGAACTCCCACACCACTGCACACCGACACAGCTGCACACCGACACAGCTGCCCACTGACACCACTGCACACCGACACCGCTGCACACCAACACCGCAGTGGCCACGACCAATCAGCGATAATGGCACAGAATTTTTACCCAGCTTCACATTGCATTATTCTTACATCTTCATAAATAAAGTACTGTACATACATATCCTAGAATACCCGATGCATTAGAATCAGGCCACCATCTAGTCTGTAGTAGTTCACAAGGCCCTTAACGTCCCACTCAGATCCTCCAGACAGTACCATTCTGTGTGGTAGAAGGGACTGATCATTCTCGATATTTCGTGAGGGCTATAGTGAAAACCAATGAATGTTTTCCACAGTGGAAATACTTTCCCTGCCTCCGGGGATCACCGCTCAGCCTGTGGGGAGCGTTCCATCTTGCTGCTGTCCATCCCCTGGAGGTTCCGCAGCGTCGGTAACGATTACCGAAACTACTCATAGGTGGCGTCACGAATAAATTAACCCCTTAATCTGTTCCGACAAGACGTCTACAACTTTTGATCTGCACTCAATCGGGCCCGGCTACCGGCAGGCGCAGCCCACCCGTGACAAGGAGGAAGGAGCTACAGCCTGTCTAAACCGAAGTCCACGGGCCGACGGTGAGTCATATTACTGTGCAGAATTATTAGGCAACTTAATAAAGACCAAATATATTCCCATCTCACTTGTTTATTTTCACCAGGTAAACTAATATAACTGCACAAAATTTAGAAATAAACATTTCTGACATGCAAAAACATAGCACAAAAAATTAGTGACCAATATAGCCACCTTTCTTTATGATGACACTCAACAGCCTTCCATCCATAGAAGCTGTCAGTGCTTGATCAACATTGCGTGCAGCAGCCACCACATGCTCCCAGACACTGTTCCGAGAAGTGTACTGTTTTCCCTCCCTGTAGATCTCACATTTTAGGAGGGACCACAGGTTCTCTATGGGGTTCAGATCAGTTGAACAAGGGGGCCATATCATTATTTTTTCTTCTTTTACACCTTTACTGGCCAGCCACGCTGTAGAGTAGTTGGATGCATGTGATGGAGCATTGTCCTGCATGAAAATCATGTTTTTCTTGAACGATACTGACTTCTTCCTGTACCACTGCTTAAAGAAGTTGTCTTCCAGAAACTGGCAGTAGGTCTGGGACTTGAGCTTCACTCCATCCTCAACCCGAAAAAGTCTCACAAGTTCATCTTTGATGATACCAGCCCACACCAGTACCCCACCTCCACCTTGCTGGCATCTGAGTTGGAATGGAGCTCTCTGCCCTTTACTGATCCAGTCTCTGGCCCATCCATCTGGCCCATCAAGAGTCACTCTCATTTCATCAGTCCATAAAACCTTTGAAAAATCAGTCTTAAGATATTTCTTGGCCCAGTCTTGACAATTTATTTTATGTTTCTTGTTCAAAGGGGGTCGTTTTTCAGCCTTCCTCACCTTGGCCATGTCCCTGAGTATCACACACCTTGTGCTTTTTGATACTTCAGTAATGTTGCAGCTCTGAAATATAGCAAAACTGGTGGCAAATGGCATCTTGGCAGAGTCATGCTTGATTTTCATCAATTCATGGGCAGTTATTTTGCGCCTTTTTTGCCCAACACGCTTCTTGCGACCCTGTTGGCTATTTGCCATAAAACGCTTGATTATTCGGTGATCACACTTCAAAAGTTTGGCAATCTCAAGACTGCTGCATCCCTCTGCAAGACATCTCACAATTTTGGACTTTTCAGAGCCCGTCAAATCTCTCTTCTGACCCATTTTGCCTAAGGAAAGGCATTTGCCTATTAATTAAGCACACCTTATATAGGGTGTTGATGTCATTACACCACACCCATCCTCATTACAGAGATGCACATCACCTGATTTACTTAAATGGTAGTTAGCTCTCAAGCCTAAACAGCCTGGAGTAGGAGAACATGTATAAAAAGTATCATGTGATCAAAATACTCGTTTGCCTAATAATTCTGCACACAGTGTATATGAGGGTTTATATAATTCTATGTAAAAGTTTTGTAGTATTTCGTTGATTTTCCTAGGGTCAGAGGTTATAGTTCCCTGGCCGTCTCATAGTCTTATCAATTGGATTTGCCCTTTTGCCAGTCTTGCCAGCAATTTTGCCGCTTTGTTCCCATATCTCAGGTTGAATACCTCCTGTCTAGAGCGGTACATCTGTACCCTCCTATCAATCCAGGTTTAAAACTCTTGTTTGGCCAGTTTCCATTTTTTCCTGTTTTGAGTTGTGGGGCTCTGCAGGAGCTCTGTATATATATTTCAAAGCTTTGCACTACAATCTGAGTATTTTTCTGCTACTCTTTTCTTGAGTGAGGCCATAAACATCATAATTTTGCCTCTTAGCACTCCTTTCGCTGTATTCCAGTACAACGCATGTTGGTTTGCATGTTCCTTGTTCTCTCGTTCAAATTCCTCCCACCAGTCCCTTAAATTGTCATTAAATCCCTCATCTTTTGTAAGATAAGATGGAAATTTCCACATGTAATCCACATGTAATGTGTTCTTTTTATCTGGTTATCCACCATGCCATACCCACCGGAGCATGGTCAGATATGACCAGGTCGAAGATCTCCACTGACTTCATTCTATTTAACGGTCTGTCCGAGGTCAGCAGATAGTCTATCCTTGACCAGGATTGGTGGGCATGGGAGAAGTGGGTAAACTCTCTATCCTCTGGATGTAACTAACACCAAACATCCCTCAATCCAGTTTGTTCAAGGAAGGAGGGGAGAAGAGTCTCTCTTTTTGGAGGAGTTAGGCTCTGGCTCTTTCTGTCCTCCTCCCCATTGTGAACCGTGTTCAAGTCTCCCCCAGTAATTATCAGAGGTGAGTTGTCCAGGACAATCTTCCTCTCCAGGTCATAAAAGAAGACTCTGTTTGAACCGTTAGGTTCATATGGATTGTAGATTGAATAGACTTCTCCTCCATGCTATATGGTGACCCAAACCCATCTCCCCTGATCATCACACTCCTGGGACAGCAGGTTAAATCCAAAATTATGGTGGAACAGTATCACTACCCCTGCGTGTCTACCTTGAGCTGACGAGCCCACTACTTTCCCCACCCACAATTTGCTGAGCCTAAAAAAATCCTCTTCCTTTAGATGGGTTTCTTGAAGCAATACAATATCAGGCGACTACCTTTTCAGATGTCTCAGTATCTTTACTTTTTTATTTGGGGATCTTAAGACTTTTACATTACAAGAGATGACCTTCATAGTCCCTTTCACTACAGCCTATTACCTCTTGCTTTGTTTTTCATATGAGGGTTCTAGTGATTAAAATAAGATCCTCATGTGGTTAGAGAAGGGTAGTGACTCACCGTGGCCGGGGACTCCAGTTTAGACAGGCTGTAGCTCCTTCCTCCTTGTCACGGGTGGGCCGCGCCTGCCGGTAGTGAGGCCCGGTTGAGTGCAGATCAAAAGTCGAAGACGTCTTGTAGGAACAGATTAAAGGGGTTAATTTATTCGTGACGCCACCTATGAGTAGTTCGGTAAGTCCTACCGACGCTGCGGAACCTCCGGGGGATGGATAGCAGCAAGATGGAACGCTCCCCACAGGCTGAGCGGTGATCCCGGAGGCTGGAGCTGCTTAAGATGTTGTGCGGCAGCTGCGGTTACCTTGTGTGCAGACGGATGCAATCATAAGGAAGCACGGACACTGAAAGTCTCTGTAACGGGTCTTTACTGTAACCAGCAGGCAGTACATGGCATACAGTTAACGGGTAGTGGACCGGGTGGACTCAGCAGTGATAGGTGTCCCTCAGAGATCCATAGTGTTCCTCCATTCTAGCTAAGTATTTGCCATTGTCGCCCAGGAATACCAGGTCGGGTACGGGGAGGCTGCTTCGATCCCTATCCAAGATGTACGTTATGGATGTTTTGGGGAGCCTTGGATCCCTCGGTGGGTACACCGCTGGTTAGACGACTGGAATTTGGCTGGTGGTGGGGTGCTCCTGTGAAGCTGCTCCTCCACGCTTCTGGTTCGCGTAGCAGAGGTGAACTGCTGCCAGCTTCGGTACCAGTGAACCGGCTGTGAGTTGGGCACGGGGGTCTTTTGGAACCGGTGGTTGGTGATGCCCGATCCCGGTTGTTCAGGCCTCAGGTGCTAACACCCGACCGGTGACGGCCCAGGGGCTGCACAGCGGTACAGAGCCCCCGCTCCTACTTCAAGTTCAAGTCTCTCAGACTCTCTCTAGACTCTCTCTAGACTAACTAAAAACTGTACTTCTCCTACACACTACCCTTGCACTCCGCCCACCAGGACCTTGGATTGTCCCTCTACGTTAAGTGATGCATGCAGGGTTTGGATCTCTAAGTTAACCCAATGACTGCTGGGTCAGAGAATATTGCTGCTGCATTTATGGCTGCAATACCCTCCTGTGACGCACTCGTTGCGGGGCGCCACAGTAGAAAAGAAAGAAAAAAGACTTAAAGATATGAAAGGGGATAGAGACTTAAACCTTAAAACAATTAAACAGTGAGCTCTCATTAGGCTGTAGTGTATTTCTAGCTGCTTACATCCCTAATAGTGTTGTGGACTTTGATTTTTTTTTTCTGAGAAAGTAAGAACTACCAAAAAGTAAAAAAAAAAAAAAAAAGAAGAAAAACCTGAGGGAGGAAGCATATCTCACACCACACATTATAAATGATTGTCAAAATGCCATCTGCAACTTCTCCTCCGCCCTGATTCATACCTTTGCATAACTCTTTGCCCTCCACCCCTCCAGAACTCGTGTCCCGTCCTCAATTAAGGGGCAGATGGGCACTTCCAACCAAAGCCAATCTTCATAAAGGCGCAACAAACAGTATATCAATTGGCAGTACTCCACACATTACCAACAGCATCCAGTCACCTTGGGGAGACACTGTCCTGTTTGTAGCAGAAGTGTCGGGGTGGGGAGGCCCATCAAGGCCAAGGTGTATACGATGCAGTCCATTTCAATGGTGCTTCATCTGCGCCGGCCAGATGCCCTCTGGGGCTTTGCTGTTGAGGGGAAGCGGTCTTCCTCACAACCTCTTCTTCGTTCGTTTCTTTTTGCGTTGCGCAGTATATTTTCAATGTCTTTTTCTGCATCACTTGGCGATTTGTAGATTAGGTTATCACTGTCATTTTTGAAAATCCTCAGTGTTGCCGGGCATTGTAGTACAAAACTTTTCTTTGCTTGATAGAGTGCTGCACATACTTTACTAAAGGCTCTCCTGCGTTTTGCCACTTCCGCAGAATAGTCTTCAAATAATAGGACTTTCATTCCTCTCAAAGTCACTGGCTGGGAACATCTTCTATATGCTCTCATTATTTCAAACTTGTCATCAGTGGCGTAACTTCAGGCCCAGGGGCCCGATGCGAAAGCTCCAACGGGGCCCCCCATTACTGCAAATCTTTAATAGTATTAGTCTTTTTCTGTAGGCCAAAGGGACTTTTGGGGCCCCCCTAGGCTGCAGGGCCCGGGTGCGATCGCAACCCCTGCACCGATTGTAGTTACGCCCCTGCTTGTCATTATAGTCCAGGAATTTCATGATTACTTGACGTGGTCTGGATGTCCGGTCATCAGATCCTTGATTGTGAGATCATAGATCTGGCCTAACTGTGTGAACCCTTACGACCCCTACAACCGTGATTAATTCCCAGGGCCATTGGTAGGTCTCTTTCGCAAAGTCTTTGTAGTTCAGCTGCAGGGACTGACTCGGGAAGCCCCACTAGCCTTAGGTTGTTGCACCTTGACCTGTTTTACAGGTCATCGACCTTCTCAGACAGGCGCTTTGTTTCCGCAGTTGTCTTTTTCAGCTGCGAGGAAAGCTGTAAGTTAGCACCCTCCAGTTGCGAAACCCTCTGCTCCAGCTCCACTATCCATTCTTTATTTTTGCTCACTTCGTATTGGAGATGCTGGAGGGCCTTCTTGATAGCTTTTTCCAGGTTCTTTTGGATTTCTGGCATGATGCTATTTGCCACATCAGCCGCCAGTCTGTTAAAGTCTATTGATATCAATCTTGAAGGGTCTTTCCAGCTGCACTCATTTAGATCTTCAATGTTCTCCTCACTTAGGGTTTTCTGTTATGAGTTTGTTGCGGGAGTGTCCTCTCCCACAGGGCTTGGGTCCCCACTGCTTGTTTGCCGGGGCCTTCTGGCTTTTGTGAGCTGCTTAACATTTAGCAATCCATTTGCTGAAGTGGTGACGTAAATGGAGTCAGTGTCAGGTCCCTCTGCCATTGCCGTTTGGCCTTTCTCCTGAGATTGTCAATTCTTATGTTTCTTGGTAGCTACTGAAATATGTTGTGCTGCAGTATGCAGTATGCACTTCTAGTTATTTTTATTTTGTGTGCTTATTTTTTTTGTCCACTAGGTGGCAGCAGAGCGTTTCCATGTCTCAGTTCACTATGGTGACCACCAGATGTCACCAGTTTTCCTTTTCAGCTGGTATCAGGAGCAATGACCAGTGGCCTGTGCTTAGCCTCCTTTCCGAGGCTCTGTGTGTCATTGTTTGAGAGACAGTTTTTTCTCTGCTTTGTCTGATTGCAGCCTCGCTTTTAGTGGCCCCTTTACTAGCCGAGAGTCACCTGGAAACTGGAGAGCAGAATCTGCCCTGACCTCTAATAAGAAGATCTCCCTACGTGCGGCTTGTAGGATTATACATTTAGTGCAGCCCTTGGGTGTACACATGGGCAGCAGGCCACAGGACCTTCCAGGTCTCAGAAAGGATCCAGAATTGAAGTGACTGACCTTTATAGGTGGTGTGGAGTGGGGGCTGGTGGTATCCCGTCTTTCTCTTGTGTTGGGGCGGTGGATGTCCGCGGATTTGTCAGTAGGATTCTTGTGGTGTGGAAGCCGTGCTTAGTAGGTGTTATTCCATCCCAGTGTGGCGCCCTGCAACGAGTGCGTCACAGGTGGATATTGCATCCCTGACTGAAGATGCAATATTCTCCATCTCAGTAATGACATGGTTAATACTCAGAGCTCCATACCCTACATGCACCATTAGAATAGAGGGCCAATCAGGCCCTGGTGGGCGGAGTGTAGGAGTAGAGTGTAGGGGAATGTAGAAGAGGAGGGAGTGTAAAGAAGTGGTCGGGAGGGGAACGTAGGAGAAGTGGGCCCTGCACAGTGCCGTGCAGCCCTGACGACCACCTACCGGTTGGCGCTATTATTCAGTGCCCTAAACCGGGACCTGGGTGACTACCTAAACGGGTCAAACTACACCCACGCCCATCAACTACCGGATCACTGGTTCCGAGGCGAGCAAGTCGTTCACTGCAGCTCAGCAAACTAGAAGTGAAGGAACTGCTTCCTAGGAGCCCCTCACTGCAGCCGCAACTAGAGCCGTCTTGCCAGCGGAGTACCCACTGTAAGGAATCAGGCTCCCCTTACACCGGGTCGTATACACCGGCAGGGAAATTCAAGTAGCCCCCTTTGTATCCAAACTAGCACACTAAGTCGACGTCGGCAAATAGAAAAGTTAAGAACGGAGGAACACCGAGGAGCTCTGAAACAACACCGGTCATTGCTGGACCAACCAGTCTGTTACCTGTTGACTGTACACCCTGTATCATCTTGCCGGTCCGTTACCTGTTGACTGTGCACCCTGTGTCATCTTGCCGGTTACAGTAAAAGTCCCGTTATAGAGAATACTGGTGTCTGTGCTTCTTCAGAAATGTTTAACTCCGCATGCTAAGAATCACTGAACTGCCATACACCACCGAGTGCAGCTCCTGGCCCCGGGGACTCCCGCTCATCCTGTGGGGAGAATCCTATCTTGCTGCCGTACATCCCCCGGAGGCCCAAGCAGCACCGGTGAAATCACCGGAATTCCCGCAGGTGGCGTCACAACAAGAATAATTAACCCTTATCTGTTCAGCCAACTACTATTGATCTGGACCACCGGGCCCCAAAGCCCCGGGCGCGGAACTGTGACAGGGAGAAGCAACGCCCGCGACGTGAAGACCCGGCTACGGTGAGTCAGAACTTGGCGTCACGAACAGGATACGAGCAGGCTCGTTCCCTAACGGGTATTGTGTGCTTAAAGAACTTTTATTGCATCAAAAAGAACTTTGTTCGACTAAACCGAACTTTTCCCGCCTTTTTACCACTGGGTCAAGATGGCGACCAATATGGCGGATCCCGCCACGTGCATCACAAGGTGCTAGCCCAGGGGTGTGCTTCCGCCCCTCTTCGTGGGAGGGCCATGGCAGAGGCGCCAAAACTCTTGTCCGTCCCGATTGCTGGAAATAACCATGGGGGCGGGCCAAAGACTTCAGCCCACCCATGGACTACAAAAGCCACCAGGAAATAGGTGTGGCGAGGCTTTCCTAACAGCTCTGCTCCAAGAATGGTTACCAGGTCGAACGGGTGCGGTTCTCCAAAGAAGGAAGATGGCCAGCCTATAGCTCCATGAGTTGATGAAGGAGGTCAAAGAAGAGGCTCGTGCAGCCATAGGCCACCTGGGTCCGGGTCCCGTCCTCACAATAGACGGAGATCCCGAGTTTTGGGAAGCTGCGCTGCAGGACTTAAGGGTGCGGCTGATGGAGACTACAGAATGGACTATCCGCAACTGGATTGCGAGTCTGGCCAGCCGACTGCATCGGGCTGTCCAGCAGAGACTTAGAATCTGTCGCACTCCAGAGCCGGAGCCCATGACCTGTCCCACCCCATCACTGGAGCCCACGACCTGCCCTGTTCCAGAGCTGGAGTCTGCAACCTGCTCCACTCCAGAGCCAGAGCTTGAAACCCGTTCTGTTCCGGAATCGGAACCTACCACCTGTTTAGTCCCAGAGTGAGAGACAGCAGACAAGGAGGCGGGCAGCCTAGAAGCCCCGCAGGATGAACCAGAGGAAGACCCCACAGCTCCAGAGTCCACCCACCAGGAGAACTTCGACCAAGAGTCCCCATTAGCCAGAGAACCCGATGTGGTCGTCGAGGAAGTGGAAGAAGAGGACGACGAGGCCCCCAGTGAGCCTGAGGACTTCAGCCGAAGAGGAGGACGACGTGGAGACTCCTGCCGAGCAACAGCAAGCAGCTTGGTTCCAGTGGTCGGGTGCTGCCGCGGCATCTTCCCCTGATCGTCTTGTCCGGGTACCGGTTCAAACCTACCACCAGCTCCAAACCTGCCACCATCCTACCGGTCGCTGGGACTACGTTCACACATCGTGTCGGTCCGACGATGATGTACATCGGTGCCGTAGAGCGGAATGGTGGGCGCAGGAACAGGCGAACCGGCAAGCCCATGCCGAGGCCCGCCGCCAACCCCCGTTACCGGAGGAGCTCCGCAAGACAGGTAGAGTCACATCCTTTAACCTGTCTACCAGGTGGGGTTTCGCCAGGGAGGAGGGGGTGTATGAGGAGATCTTCGTGGCTCGCCGGGATGTGGAGTCGCACCTCCCTAAGGGACATCCTGACCGCGACCTTTACAGGGGAGAAGCTATCACTTACGAACGCCATGCTGGTTATGAGGGGTGGTACGCTCTCAGGGTTAAGAAGTGTTGTTTACACCCTTAAAACCAATAATCCTGTTTGAGCTGTAGCAATGACTTTGTTATGAACATTTCCCATTTGTTTGAATGCCAGAAGAGCGGCCGGGCGGTAAAGCCTAGACTTACATTAAGGACAGTGACCCTGCCCGCTGGGTCTGCAATGGTTAACCCATTTATTCTGCATAAAAGTGTTTTGTTTGCAATGTTCTAAGTCATGCGCCTCCCTTAGGGGAAGAAATTCACACTATCGTACCTGTTGTTAATAAAAATGTTTATTTCCTGTTAAAATAAAAAAAGAGAATTTTGTTTACTTACCGTAAATTTTTTTTCTTCTAGCTCCTAATTGGGAGACCCAGACATTGGGTGTATAGCTTCCGCCTCCGGAGGACACACAAAGTATTACACTAAAAAGTGTAACTCCTCCCCTACTGCCTATACACCCCTTCCAGGAGAAATCCCATCAGTTCAGTGCACAAGCAGGAAGGAGGAAATAATCCACACCAAGACCGAAAGGTCCGGCTAAGAATCATCGGCCCACAGGGCCATAAAAGCGACCTGAAACACCAGTCACTTAAACAGGAGAACAAAGCCCAAAAGGCAACAGGGTGGGTGCTGGGTCTCCCAATTAGGAGCTAGAAGAAAAAGAATTTACGGTATGTAAACAAAATTCTCTTTTTCTTTTTCGCTCCATTGGGAGACCCAGACATTGGGATGTCCAAAAGCTATCCCTGGGCGAGAAAAGACCCAAGCATGGCAGTAACATCATGGGTGAGCGACCGCCGCCTGAAGGATCCGTCTGCCCACAGTAGCGTCTGCCGACGCAAACGCATGAACCTGATAATGTTTTGTAAAGGTGTGTAGGCTGGACCAAGTGGCTGCCTGACACACCTGTTGTGCCGTGGCCTGATGACGTAAGGCCCACGAGGCACCCACAGGTCTTGTGGAATGCGCCGTAATACCCACAGGTAAAGGCATACCAGAGGAAAGATAAGCTTCCTGGATAGGAGCTTTGATCCACCGGGCCAAGGAGGACTTGGAGGCCGGCTCACCTTTCTTCTGACCTGTCGTAAGAACGAACAAGGCATCCGAACGGCGAAAAGAAGCCGTGCGAGAGACATAAATCCTGACAGCCCTGACCAGGTCCAAAGTATGGAGAGACTTCTCAAACTGGTGAACAGGATTAGGGCAAAAGGACGGCAGAACAATGTCTTGATTCAGGTGAAACGGGGAAAGCACCTTGGGTAAGAATTCTGCCACAGGTCGAAGCACCACTTTATCCTGGTGAATCACCAGGAATGGAGACTTGCAAGACAGGGCTGCCAGCTCTGAAACCCTCCGAAGAGAGGTAATGGCGACCAGAAAGGCAACCTTCTGGGAAAGTCTGGAGAGGGACACCTCTCTTAGAGGTTCGAAAGGCGGCTTCTGTAAGGCCGCAAGAACCAGATTAAGGTCCCAGGGGTCCAAGGGACGCCTGTAGGGGGGAACAATGTGACTTGCCCCTTGAACAAACGTCTTTACCTGAGGAAGGTTAGCCAGACGTTTGCTAAACAGCACAGACAGTGCCGAGATCTGACCCTTGATGGAGCTGAGAGCCAAACCCTTAGCTAACCCAGATTGAAGGAAAGCAAGAAGGGTTGGAGAGAAAAAGGCCAGGGTGAACTTCCGTGGAGACGGCACCAGGTGAAGAAGATCTTCCAAACCCTGCGGTAAATCTTAGCCGAAGCAGGTTTCCTGGCTTGTCTCATGGTTGTGGCAACATCAGAGGAAAAACCGCGAGATGTCAGCAACCAGTCTTCAAGTGCCACAAAGTCAGGCTGAGGGCCGCTGAATTGTGGTGGAAGAACGGACCTTGCGACAAGAGGTCTGGCCAGGTCAGGAGCTTCCACGGATCCCCCGCCGAGAGCTGTAACAGGTCCGGATACCAAGCCCTCCTGGGCCAGTCTGGGGCGACGAGTAGGGCTTGCCGACATTCCGCCCTGAGCTTTCGTAGAACCTTGGGCAAGAGAGGCAAAGGAGGAAACACGTAGGGAGACGAAACCGGGACCAATCCTGGACCAGAGCGTCTGCCCCTACAGCCTTGCCGTCTCGAGAGCGAGACATGAAGATCGGAACCTTGTGATTCAATCGGGAGGCCATCAGATCCACGTCCGGAGTGCCCCATCTGTCGCAGATGTGCCGAAACATGTCCGGGTGAAGAGCCCATTCGCCCGCATCCATACTTTGCCGACTTAGATAGTCGGCCTCCCAATTGTCCACTCCGGGGATGTGGACTGCCGAGATGGACGAGCCGTTGTCCTCGACCCACTGCAATATGCGCTGGACCTCTTCTAAGGCTTGAGGGCTGCGAGTGCCTCCCTGGTGGTTTATATATGCTACCGCAGTTGCGTTGTCGGGCTGTATCCGAATATGATTCCCCGCCAGGAACCTCTGAAAAGCCAGAAGAGACAGGTAAATGGCCCGAATTTCCAGGACATTGATCTGAAGGGAGGATTCATGTTCCGCCCAGGAGCCCTGAGCCCTGTGGTGAAGAAACACGGCGCCCCAGCCCAGGAGGCTGGCGTCCGTGGTCACTACCAACCAAGAGGGGGGCAGAAAGCATCTGCCTCTAGACAGCGACGTGGGAAGCAACCACCAATGGAGAGACTCCTTCGTTGACGGCGATAGAGGAATGCACCGTTCGAGAGGTCGGATTCTTGTCCCATCCGCGCAGGATCTGCAATTGCAGTGGACGCAGGTGAAATTGCGCCAAGGGAACCGCTTCTATGGACGCCACCATTTTTCCCAGAACGTGCATCAGACGCCTGATGGTTACCAAGTCTGATTGCAAGAGAAACTTGACTTCCTCCCGAATCGACACTTGCTTGTGGAATGGTAGAATGACCAGGGCCTGAGCCGTGTGAAACTCCATGCCCAGATAAGTGATTATCGTCTGAGCAGGGAGGAGAACAGACTTCGGTATGTTGATCAACCAACCGAAGTGCTGGAGAGTGTCCAGAGTAACTAAGAGACTCAGTTGACACAGTTCCGCAGAGGGAGCTCTGACCAACAGATCATCCAAGTATGGCGTTACTGCATGGCCCTGGGAATGCAGAACAGCCACCATTGCGGCCATCACTTTGGTGAAAACCCTCGGAGCAGAGGAATGGCCGAAGGGCAGAGCCACAAACTGAAAGTGCTCCTCCCCCACTGCGAACCTCAGCCAGCGTTGATGAGCAGGAGCAATGGGAATGTGTAAATAGGCATCCTTGACATCCACCGAAGCCAGAAAGTCCCCTTGAGACAGTGATGCGATCACAGACCGCATAGACTCCATTCGGAATGGCCTGACCCTCACGTGCCAGTTGAAAAGCTTGAGATCCAAAACCGGCCTCACCGAGCCGTCCTTCTTGGGAACTGTGAATAGGTTCGAATAGAACCCCTGGCAGCGTTCCCCAGAGGGAACCTGGACCACGACCCCACTCTGTCTCAAGGCGTCCAACGCCTGATGAAAGGCCAAAGCCCTCGCCGGCGGGGGCGAAGAGAGGCAGAACCGAGTCGGAGGACGCGAGGATAGCTCCATCTTGTAACCGTGGGAGATGACATCTACTACCCATCGGTCCTGGATACGACTGCTCCAGACATCTCCAAAGCGGGAAAGCCTGCCACTGACCGAGGATGCTGCTGGGAGAGGCGGCGAGTCATGCAGAGGCAGCCTTGGCGGCTGAGGCGCCGGCAGGCTTCTTCTGCTGAGACCTAGATCTCCACATCCGATTTGACTTCTGCTCCTTATCTGAACGGGAAGAGGAGGAGGAGGTGGACTTCGAGGAGGAACAAAAGGACCGAAACTTGGCGTGCAACTGACGTTGGCCAGACTTCTGCACCTTTGACTGGGGCAAGGAGGTGGATTTACCACCTGTAGATTCCTTTATGAGATCGTCCAGCTGCTCTCCAAAAAGCCTGCTTCCCACAAAGAGAAGGCCCTGGAGAAACTTCTTGGAAGTGGCATCAGCCTTCCAGTCCTGCGGGCTGCCAGCGAGTTAGCCGAGGCCACAGCGGTGCGGCTGGCAGATTCCATGATCGCCGACCTAGCGTAGTCAGTGAACGCAGAAGCTTGAGACGAAAGGGTAGTCACCTCGGGAATATCCTGAGCTACAACATTTAGTTCTGCCAAGCAGGCAGAAACTGCCTGCAGGGCCCAAACTTCCACGACAGCCGGAGCAAAGGAGGCTCCCGTGGCTTCATAGATTGACTTCTGCAGAAGTTCGATCTGTCTGTCAGTGGGATCCTTCAAAGAGGAACCATCCGCAACTGACATAACCGTATTGGCCGACAGTCGAGAGACTGGGGGGTCCACCCTAGGAGAAATCGACCAACCCTTTACTACTTCAGGAGGAAAAGCATACCGGGTATCCTTCTGCTTCCTGGAAAAACGTTTATCAGGACAAGCCCTAGGAGCCTGTACAGTTGATCTGAAGTTAGAGTGATCAAAGAATGAACCTCGAGACCTGGACGGAGGAAGGAACTGATAAAGTTCCTCCGAGAGCGAAGTCTCCACCGTGGGAGGGGGAGCAGTCAGGTCCAACACGGTATTAATGGAGGACACTAAGTCATCCACTAAGGAATCCTCTTCCAAGGACTCGTCCGGAGATCTCACAAAATCCTGCCTATCTTCCCCCTCAAGCTGAGAGCCCTCAGCATGAGACTCCGTGTGACAAGAGGAAGCAGGAGAGATTGCTCTACGTGGCCGTTTGGGGGGCCGGGGAGAGGGAGCCAAGTCTGAGACCCCTGTATTGTCTCCAGAGTCCATTCCCCTAGAAGGGGACGACTCACGGTAGTGCCTGCGGCGTGAGGCAGAGGGACCGGGGGTACTTTCCCGGCGACTGGCCTGTAAAGACTCCTGCAGGACTCTGGTTAGAGCAGTCATAGACTGGGAAAAAGAGTCAGAAAAGGACTTAGTGAAAGCTACAGTCCAAGGAGGTGGCACTGCCGGGCCCCCCTGGCTAGGGAAAGGCTCCGAAGCTGCAGAGCTGGGGGGAGCCCCATGTTCCACCTCAGACACATGTGAAGTGCAGGCTGAGCAATGAGGGAAGACAGACCCAGCAAGCAGCGGACTCTTGCAAGCAGTGCAAGAAGAATAAAACGTCTGCACCTTAGGGGCCTTGCTCCTGGTGGAAGACATACCTCCTCCAAGTAGTAACCTCAGGGAATACACTAGAGGGGGCCCCAGGGGGAGGAAGACATCACCAGATAAACTGGGGTGACCTACCAGCCTGACAGAGTGGATTGTGTGCCCTCCGGATGCAGCGCTCCCTCCTAGCAGCCACAGGGTTCAGGAGAGAATGATGAGAGTATTCTCCTGCCCAGGGAAAAGATAGCCGCCGAAGCCGAGAGAGGGGGCGGAGCCAACGAGGGGCGGGAATCCGGAGGGCAATCCCACCTCTTAAACCGGCTTAGGACGCTGCCATCCAAAGAGATGGGAGCGGCCGACACTCCAAGACCGCCCACAAAGGCGGCCGAGCCCGCCTCCAGTGCAGCCCGGGCTCCAGGGCTAAAACTAGGCCGCAGAGAAGCCAGGGCCTAGATTTTTGCGGCTGGCCAGCGCTCAGCAGCGGGCGAGCGTGGTACCTCACAAAAGTACCGCAGACCCCGCGGCGCAGCAAGGACAGGACCCCAGGGCCTCAGGGAAGCCTCCAGTGACCACCCCAGGCACAGAGACCGGGCTGCAGCCATAGCACAAACCCCCAGAGTACCTGAATAGGTTGCAGGGGCCGATCCCTGGGGGTCCACAACTCCAGCCAGCCGATTCCCATAGGGACTGTGGATGGAGTCAGAGCTCCAGACGCCATGGGAGCCCAAAATGATCCCACTTCTCCAGAGCCCCTAAGGGATGGAGAAGGAAAAGCAGCATGAGGGCTCCAGCCCGTTGTACCCCAAGGGTACCTCAACCGCCTCTGCCCGAGGGTGTGAAAGGAGACATGCTGGGGATCCAATGGATCCTCTTTGCTTCCATCCGACACTCTCCAGAGAGAGTGAGCAAGACTAAGTGAGAATGCATGAGTGCAGAGTGTGCCTCCTTCAACACAAAGCAAAGAACTGATGGGATTTCTCCTGGAGGGGGTGTATAGGCAGTAGGGGAGGAGTTACACTTTTTAGTGTAATACTTTGTGTGTCCTCCGGAGGCGGAAGCTATACACCCAATGTCTGGGTCTCCCAATGGAGCGAAAAAGAAATGTAAATTTCTCTTAAATGTTGGGGTTTCGTTACACTTGGGGACAACTGTTATTTCCCAAGGGGGAGTGTGGCGCCCCGCAACGAGTGCGTCACAGGAGGGTATTGCATCCCTGACTGAAGATGCAATATTCTCTGTCTCAGTAATGACATGGTTAATACTCAGAGCTCCATACCCTACATGCACCATTAGAATAGAGGGCCAATCAGGCCCTGGTGGGCGGAGTGTAGGAGTAGAGTGTAGGAGAATGTAGAAGAGGAGGGAGTGTAAAGAAGTGGTCGGGAGGGGAACGTAGGCGAAGTGGACTCTGCAGAGTGCCGTGCAGCCCTGAAGACCACCTACCGGTTGGCGCCATTATTCGGTGCCCTGAACCGGGACCTGGGCGACTACCTAAACGGGTCAAACTATACCCGCGCCCATCAACTACCGGATCACTGGTTCCGAGGCGAGCAAGTCGTTCACCGCAGCTCAGCAAACCAGAAGTGAAGGAACTGCTTCCTAGGAGCCCCTCACTGCAGCCGCAACTAGAGCCGTCTTTCCAGCGGAGTACCCACCGTAAGGAATCAGGCTCCCCTCACACCGGGTCGTATACACCGGCAGGGAAATTCAAGTAGCCCCCTTTGTACCCGAACAGGCACACTAACGCAACGTCGGCAAATAGAAAAGTTAAGAACGGAGGAACACCGCGGAGCTCTGAAACAACACCGATCATTGCTGGGACCACCCGGTCCGTTACCTGTTGACTGTACACCCTGTATCTTCTTGCCGGTCCATTACCTGTTGACTGTACACCCTGTGTCATCTTGCCGGTTACAGTAAAAGTCCCGCTATAGAGAATACTGGTGTCTGTGCTTCTTCAGAACTGTTTAACTCCGCATGCTAAGAATCACCGAGCTGCCATACACCACCGAGTGCAGCTCATGGCCCCGGCGACTCCCACTCATCCTGTGGGGAGCGTCCCATCTTGCTGCCGTACATCCCCCGGAGGCCCAAGCAGCGCCAGTGAAATCACCGGAATTCACGCAGGTGGCGTCACGACAAGAATAATTAACCCTTATCTGTTCAGCCAACTACTATTGATCTGGACCACCAGGCCCCACAGCCCCGGGCGTGGAACCGTGACAGGGAGAAGCAACGCCCGCGACGTGAAGACCCGGCTACGGTGAGTGACCAGCTCAGACAGGAAGTCCCCCCAATAGTTTTTAAATGCCCACCAAATGCAGCAATATTTCAGATGCACTGATGATCCCTGAAGGCTAACTAAGGGCATGTTAAAAATGAAGTCACTGGACATGGTTTTCAAATCAAGGAACTATTCACTGGTGACGAAGACGCAGCTTGTACATAGTGGATGTGAAACCTGGACGATAAAGGAACAAGACAAAAGAAGAATCAACGCCTTCAAAATGTGGTGCTGGACAAGAACATGATCAACAGAATAAAAGGAACAAAATGAAGAGTAAAAACAGCAACCCGAGAGCTTTATACCATCATGAAAACAGTGGAGAAGACTCTGGTGGACTATCTAGGCTCGCGTAAGATTAATCTTCCTCTAAAGCTTTCATCCATCAAGTCACCATGGCTAGAGATCGACCTGAAAGATGGTAAATAGTAATAATAGTTCTATACTACTGATTGAGCACACAGCGTAGGTCAGACAGGAAGGAGTGCTTCTTTGGGATGCAGATTTTGTTTGAATAGATGGTGGGAGCCATTTACAAACCCCACAAGTGACCTCATTTTGGAAATATAATTGCTCAATCAAGAGTACAAAAATAGTTTTATTATATTTAAATGCCCTTCATCTTGTGGTGTAAGTTATAAGAGAATATCACTGAAATAGACTGTTCTGTTGGTACTATCACTGATGAAGGTGGAAAAAAAATGTATAAAATGTGCGAACCTATATTTCTTTCTACACATAAAATGTGATACTAGAAACCACTAATATAACATGATTTTTGCACCTTAGTGCAGTCTAGCATCACCCTATGTAGTAGACATGAGAGGAAAAATACCTTACAGAAGAGAACTAAATGAGAATTAAAATGTCTCGCTAATAAACTTGTGATTTTAAGGAAATTAATGTTAATTTATACCTGGAACAACTAGAATAGACTCTGCAGTAATTTGTCATCTTGCTCTCCTGTCTGCTGACCAGCTGAATGACCTCCCATAGCCCCTGAGGGGCTACATATAGTCCATATTCCCAAATCCACTGTCCAATCGGCTCCACAGTCCAGTAAGATGGCTTGACTAATCACTATCCAAAGCCTGTGTTACCATGGTCAGGGCACAGCTCTGCATAAATCATTTTACCTGAAAAACCAACCTTCCTATGGGTTAGAAACAAACAATATTAACAGGTCATAGACTTGTGTCGCTAACCATATATAACTCTGCACTAAGAACCCACAATCTCACGTGGCCCCTTATGCTATTCTCTTCAGTAGCCATTCATGGGATTGTAGGGCCCATTAAATTAAATCTTATATACTAAATAGGCGAACAAGCAACCACTTGTTGGCAAGAGATGGCGGGAGGCTTTATTGAGGATAACTGAGAGGAAACAAACTTTAATCACTGTAATTGCAATACTATAAACCAACTTAGACTTGGTCGAAGACTTGACCAAGCCAAACCACCATAAAAAACATCCCAAAAATACGGGCTAATTTTACCCAAACGGTCTCTCAAAATGAGAGCCCCCCCCCCCCAAACTCGCAGGCATCTCTCAATAGCCGATTCTAAATCGGCATTGAAAATATCCAGACCAATCGGTGATAAATGAACACAATCAGCCCTATACAACCCCGGGACGAACCCTTCCAAATCCCTATGGCTAACCGTAAACCCACCCACCACAGGCATGAATCTTCCATTGTCTTATTTAAACACTTACGGATAGACTCCAAAAATCTCCACTGTTCGGAGTTCCAAACCAGGCGGAGAGCAACCTCAGAAAAAATCTAAGTGATCTCTGAAAAAACTATCACCGAATTGGGAAAGCGCTCCGACAGCCAGAAATAAATCACACTTCGTGTGCCACAATAAGTCAAGAGTACTGACCTTACCCAGATCATTCCCGGCAGCATGAATTATAATAGCGTCTGGCTGCGAGAAGCGCTTCAGCAAACTCAAAGCAACAGAACTTACGTTTCCCCTAACTCCATGCCAATAAATCTGAACGTCCTGAATGTTAAAAGAAAGGTTTTCAGAATAATTTCGCCTCGCTGCTCTTGTCTAGGCCCAGAACACAAATGAGTGACCGAGGATCCATATAACCTTAGCCCCTATAAATAAATCAAGAATTAAACAACATTATTCGGGCAAACATAAACTTTAAAAGCATTCAATTTCCACTTGCCAATGTGCTTGATTGATCCAGTTGCCAAACCTTCTGTAGCGGCTAAAGTAGCTGCTCCAATACGAAAGGAATGTGAAATGACATGAAGGTGGGATAAGCCCAACGCTTGCAAACATTTCTTTAAAACTGCATTAAATTGAAAAATCGTCGCAGGAGATTTTATCAGAGTGTAAGAGCAGAGGGCCGGAAAAATCACCATGTGAAAAAATCTAAGTGGAAATGTTTACTACTGGACAAATTTTAGAAGAGCCCTTAGCACATAGATGAATAGAAGCCCCCTTTCCCAGCTGATCGGTCTTAGAACGGAGCAACTGAAGGCTTAAAAAATTGGACCGTAACATAACAGCAGAAAAAAATAAACCCGACAGAGAGTGTTTGTTGATTGAAACAACCTCCCCCACCTGAAGTGCTACAAAAAATTTTACACAAAAAAATCGCCGTAAACATAGAAGTTTCATAGCGATTAAAACAAACCTGGGTTTAGAATAGACCACAAGCTCTCCAATAAATCCAGAGAGATTGTGGACCTCTTATCTGGGCGAAACATCTTTCTATACCTTTTCAAAAATTGACGTACAGCGAAAAAATCCGACCAAGGACGGCCCTCTTTTAACCCCAGGAAAAAAGATAAGCGCGATACAGTCCGATTAATGGCTGTAAAAGACATCCCTAAACATGCAAGTTTTTCCAAAAACAGTAAAGCGGAATCAGAAGAAAACAAATGGCAGGGGAAATCCAATGCCTGACAAAATTGAACCCATTTTGCCCAACTTGTTGAATAATCTGACCAAGTACGGGGAGCCAGCGAGTTCACGATGTAGGAAAGAACTAAGGAAAAATCAAAGCACAAAGATGAGCCGGACAACAGAGAGCTTCCTTGATGGCCTCCGAGACCGGGCCAGGAGTTAGCTGTGTAGAGAATGAGAAGAAACAGCACTGCTAGACTCATTAAAAACCTGAGGACGTAAGTAGGCTTTAAGCCAAATGTTACCCCTTAATGCCACAAGCACTAAATGCCGCAGCACATTGCTAATTACTGGAGACTTAGAAGATCAAGTATTAATGGCCATACACATTCCCTTGTGCTCTACTTCTAACAAGATCCTCTTGTTTTGCAATTTAGAACCCCAAACTGAAAATGCTACTGTAACTGCAAAAGCTTCCCCAAGGGTCAAAGTGAGGACACTCGCTGTCCAGAAAAAAACACATGAAAACCGGAGACACTAGAAAAACAATAAAAAGATAATGACGCGGAAGAAACGAATGGGGACTGCCAGCAAGATCCGTTGAACTCCCGAAAAAACTCGTTCCACACAGACAGGTCCAACTTAACGAGGGGATAAATGACAATACTTTCGGTAGCAGAGGAATACCCCTTAAAGGGGTTGTCCGGGCTTGTGACATATTCTCAGTGTATATCCAGCCTAATGCCTGACAATCACTCATGTACTTTGTGTCAGTATTTTGCAGTGTTCCTGAGATAACAGTAACTTCTTCTGAAGAGTCACAACCAGAGGGTGTGTGCTGCCATGATAATGTTATCTGGTAGTGTCATCCTACTCTACTCCAAGTCTACCCTCCATAGAAACAACACCGCCCACCATAGCAACAGGCCCTCCCCATCCATGATCGAGCCCTCCCCACACATTACCAAATCCTCCCCCTACAGCTGCTGAGTGAAGTGAAGAGTCGGCAGTGACAAGGAATAATCCTCCTGCAGGCAGGGCTGCTGTTTGATTTCACTGTGGAGCGACTGTGCAAGCCAGTGATGGCTGCCCGTAGCTTCTCATCTTCACAGGGGTTGGCAATCACACTGGCACGCTGTAACAAAGTACTGCTGAGAGAATGAGACAGTTCATGTCTTCACAGAGGGGCAGATTTGGTGCAGTGTAACAGTGTGAATACTGATTGAAGCAGCCTGTCCAATCAGTATCTGCAAGAGAATGAAGTCTTGGGGGTGTTTGTATGGAGTATACTGTATATGATACCAAGGATTCTGATACTAAAAATATAGGGCTTGTCTAGGGTTGTTGAGGAGGTTGTTGCTGCTGTGGAGTAGATATCACCGGATCCCCTCCACTTCTGGTGGCTGCAGACGACAGGCACCTCTTCCTCTCCTTCCACAGTGCTCCAGACCTGGAGCACTGCCACTGCCTGGTGAGAGCTCTTTTGTATAGGCTGTCAAGCGGCACTCCGGTGCCGCCGCTGCTAATACTGCGCTGGCCAGCTCCCTCCCTCTGGGCGTCGATCTCCTCGCGAGACCAGGCAATCTCGTGATGCTGCGCGGACTGCGCGATGATACACCACCATCACGTGATGCTGCCGGCCTCTTCCGGGAAGCCGTCTTCTCTCGGTGATGTACAGGCGGGGAGTATGATGTGCGGCGGCTCTTCTTCGGCCTCTGGTTCCTCCGCCTCTCAGCGACCTCCGAGTGGTCCAGCTCCGCATCTCTGGACCGCTGAGCTGTCACAGCGCGGACATCCACCTCCGCTTCTTTGTATTCCCCGAGGCATCTCCGGAGCCAATCTTCTCCTCCCCTTTCCGCCGATCTGGCCAGCAGCTGATTCATGAGGAGCTCCATCCTGCAGCAGTCTTCCGGATCTCTTCAGGTGATGATCTTCTGACTGGATACCAGAACCTAGGGACTCACTTATATACGCAAAGGTCAGTGACACCTGACCTTAACTGACCAATCTGTCCCCTAGGTTTTAGGCGCTCAGAGAAGCAGTTATAACCGGTTTTGGCCGATTTTGACCAGTTATTCACCTCAGAAATATTAACCTAATTAACCCTTTCCTGACCACTGTGCCTGTTGCTTCATGATGGCTTCCCATTTTATTAAATGGAGCTATTCTAATTGTTCTTTAAATGCCAAAACAAATGCAAAGTACGAGTCTTCCCCAGGTCGTTCCCCGCCAGGTGGAAAACTATTAAATCCAGCATCAGGAATCGATCCGTCAGGTGGAACAGCACAAAATGCAATGATTCTCAACGCATACCCTGAACTCCATGCCACCAAATTTTAATTCTATCTTTGTTAAATGATAAATTATCTGAGTAAACACGAGCAGCAGCCTTTCATGTGCCCAAAACATGAAAGAATGACTGATGAACAAGACATTCAAGAGACCTGTAAAACAAAGAAAACAATATTAAATACAAAACCCCACGTGCACGTACAGCTTAACCCGACCAAGTTTCCTAATCGACTTCTCCTCAAAACCCTACCGCGTGGCCTCAGTTGCCGCACCGATGAGTGCGATTAGAACTTGTACTCAGTAAGGCCCAAACTAATAAAGCATTTGCGAAGAACCAGATTAAACTGATAAATCGTGATCCGACAAAGATCAGCATGCAAAAACAAGGCACCAGGCAAAGAAGGGCGGACATAAAACCAACTGGACAAATGAACGTAGGGGCATAAGACCGACCCAGGAATCGCACAAATCTTAATGTCCAACCCCTTTGATCTGTCTTGGATCTTTGCAACAGCACCTTGATACAATCATTACCCATCCACACATTCTCCGCCTGCAAGCCAGAATTTAGCAACTTATTACGACTTACTAGCTCACCCACGTGGAATGCCCCAAAAAAAGCTAAAGAAAAACACACTTTAAATAGTAAACATTCAAATTTCTTAACACAAACAACATCCAATGCACCCAATAAAGCAGTCAAAACGTTAGGGGATATAGGTCTCCTTCCGTCCTGGCAGAAGTACTTTTTTGAAAACCCTTAAAAAACTGCTTAACCAGGAACAAAGAAAACAACGAAAATCCACCATGCAACTTTAGGAAAAAAGAAATACCCGAAATGCATTTATGCATGTGAGAATAACTGTAATTCTGCAGCAGCAGACCGTGTAAAAACTGCAAAGTCAAATCAGAATCCAACACGAACAGTAGCACCTGCTGAGAGTGTAAAATTCACACCATTCCAGCCAAGCAGCAGAATAAGAGGCCCAAGTTGAAGGTGCAATAGAACCACGGACATACTCCAATATTACATCCGGAGCAGATCCAACAGCTCGTGCGGGCAAGGTATTCCTTCCCGGTCGATGTTCGGCGCCACTCGTAAAATAGCCGGCCAGTCCTTATAAAAAAAGAAAGGCATCCAAAGTATAGCAGACAGTGCGTTCCAATTCTGCCTTCAAATATACATTAAATTGTAAACACACTAAAATCAACTTCCTAAGCAACTTGGAAACTTTTAGCATCTGGACGATAATGTTTTGATGGCCATCACCGCACCCTTATTATCCGATAACACGTGTATGCGCTGGTCACGCAACTGAGGGCCCCAGACATGTAATGCAACTAATATGGCAAAAACCAAAGAACGACTGAAATCAGCTGTCGCTGGCCAAAGCCCTTTCACCCACTGTGAACCAAACAAAACAACGAAACCGCCGTCTCACACTGAATTATTAGACAGCAACAACTCTGTAGCCAAGACCCGTGGTGAATGTAGCAGCAACCCGAAACAGACTCCACAAACTGTAGCCAGACCTCCAGGTCTGCACGAATAGCTGACGTAACTCTAATGTGCGTAAAAGGAGAAGACACCCCTTTTGTACTATCATACAGACGCCGGCTAAAAGCTCTGGCCATGAGCAAAATACAAAGCGCAAAATTTTAACAGCCTAAAAGCGATTGCAGAGTTTTAAGAGCCACCTTTTCTCTCATCAACACCTCACAAATCAGGGAAAGAAACTTATGCACCTTCTCTGAGGACAAACGTAGTTCCATCAATCATAATCCCCAAAAATTCTAAAGAACAAGACGGAGCCACTGTCTTGTCATCCGCCAACGGACACCAAATAAACGCATTAGTCTACAAAAACTGTCCAACAACAGCTCGCACTCGGAAGAACTCGGAGAACCGAAAAACAGAAAGTCATCCAGGTAGTGTATCATTGTGCCAACGCCCGCATCAACCTCAGTCGCCCACTGCAAAAATGTCGAAAAGGATTCGAAATAAAAACAAGACAAACTAAACCCCATGGGTAGGCATTTGTTGAAAAACTAATCACCACGAAAAGTAAAACCCAGCGAATTAAATCCCCCCGGGGAATCCGGCAACAACTAAAAAACCGCCTTCACATCAGCCTTAGCTAGTAGACAGCCTTTCCCAAATTTCTGTAGCACGCCAAAGGCCGCATCAATAAAGGTGTAGGCTACAGTGGCAGAAAAGTCAGCCACTTCATGATTCAGGGACCGACCAGGCGGAAAAGAGAGATGATGAACAACGCGAAAAGTGCCCGATTCTTTTTTCAGGACTACACCCAACCGGGACAACCGAAAATTATAAACGGGGGAGACGAAAATGGACCGGCAATTCGACCCAATGATAATTCCTTAAAAATATATTCCTGCACCGCATCCTCATGCGCAGCCACATAATGCAATTTGTCAGACCACAAACACCCACTCCCGTGAAACTCGGGAATGAAAAACCTGCACGAAAACAGATCAATGAGCAGATGTGCCTTCTTACTGTCTGGGTAACTGTCTAGCCATGGTCACATGGCGTGTAGGTTCACCGGGGTCCACCCCTTTTCCAGCAGGGTCCCTGTGGCGGACTGCTCGGAAATACCCAATTTATTAAAACATTTGGTTGTGGAATGGGAACCTCTGCAAAAAGAACACTCATGCTGGAATCGACAGGTGTTTGGCCATTTACAGGCTGTCTCATTGAATGAGAAACACACCCCTCGCCGAGTGGGTTGGGATGTAGTCGGCTTCTGAAAGGACTGCCTCTGTGGCAGCATGAGGTATATCCAGAGGCCCATAACCTTCACGCCCGATACTACATTATGATGAACCGCCAACTTCTGGCGAAAACATTCATCGTAAGTGATCCATTTGGAGTCACCAAAATTTTGTAGGCTCCAAGATATTCCATATGCAGGAAAAGGCCACTGCACAATGCTGGTTTCTTTCCCCTCAAAACCGCAGCATAAATCATAAATGCCTGTAACCATGACAAAAAGGACCTGCTGCTCCTACGTTGGTCTATGTCAGCGTCTACTTTGTCATCTTTTTTCTCTGCCCCCATGGCAGCTGACAGAGCCTTAGAAGCTGGCAGCAGCAAAAAAATCACAATATATTCCTGCTGCCAAATCTTCTCTTTAACCCCTTCAGCCAGATGTTAACCCAAAGGCAACATTAGACAGACCAGACAATAGCCTCCTTCAACTAGGAAGCAGAAACATTACTAGCCCTACTGGGGCTAAGGTTCCAGAACCAGGTGACCTGTTCATCAGGGCCTGCTGAACAGCTTGCTGTAAGATATGCTGCAGATCCCTGTCCTCCTCCCTGAAACCCCAGGTAGCAGTAGGAGTATGTTCACCATGTCCTGTTGCAGCTGGGGTGCGCTGATATAAGCTGCTGGTATCGGACCATTGTGGCTCTTCTCTCAGCTCCAGGTGTGAGGCTGCATCTTTATCCCCTGCAGGAGGGGACATCCAGGCTTGAGAGAAAGCAGGGCCGGAGGGAGGCGATTGCACTCTGTAATGCGGGAACGCATGTCCTGGAGTGCATCCCCTGCCTGGTCCCTACCCGACCTTCATGCTGCAGCCGGCATTGTGGGTCCTGGCCTGGACTCCTGGCGTTCTGGTTGCCGATCAAGCCTCGTCCCGCAACTCGCGCTCTTCTCCCTTGCGATGTTTCCTGTGAGATGACAGCCAGTCTTCTCGCGAGAACCCGGCCGTGGCCCCAGGGCCTACCTGGCTGGATCTCTCAGCGGGGGGATTCTTCTTGCACCCCCTGGACTTCCTCTTGGTGGATCCTGGAGGGGAATACGCAGTATGCACCGTCCGCTTCCTCACCTCCCTCCTTGGGGGGTCCTCATCAATGGCCTCCCAGGCACCGGGAACAGGCAACAGACCCATCCATGGGCACGTCTCACGAGTGTGGAAAAAGCCAGGCATTCTTTAAGCCACTCCAAGTCACCTTCAGCCGCGACCTTGCTCCTAAACAAATCCAAGAGGTCAACCATGTTACTCTTTTGTCTGCTGACCAGCTGAATGATCTCCCACAGCCCCTGAGGGGCTATATATAGTCCATATTCCCACCAAATCCACTGGCAAATCGATTCCACAGTCCAGTCTAACGGCTTGACCAATCACCATCCGAAGCCTATGTTACCATGGTCAGGGCACAGCCCTGCGTAAATACTTTGGTGACACAAGGCCCATTATAATTTTCTTAAAACCCCAAATACCTTTCTTATAAAAATAAAGACAACCTGTGTGGGTAAACAAGGCCGCGATGCTTTATTACAAGTTAAATAAATTACAATTAATAACCATCACGAGTAAACACTTGACCAAGTTAAAAAAAACAGTTTAACTCAATATAAAACTTTAAATGACCGATCCAAACAGTCTTGCTGTAGATCATTCCCACTAATAAAGCATCACAACAAGGCGTTGCCATCTTCCCTTTGTTCTTCTCTTCACAGCTCCAGATGACAATGGAGCCAGCTGATCCCGGGGCTCCTTAAATACTTTTCAAACCTCCCGCTCAAACTGAGCTTGACCAATCACCAGGCTGCAATGTATTTTACCCAGGGGTGAACCTAGCCTCTCTGCTGCCTGAGGCGAACTTTAAAATGGTGCCCCCCCCCAAACACAAGGGCGTCAGCACCATTACACGCACATGCAAGAATCACATAGAAAAATCCAGAATAAGGATCATTAATGGCAGTGGCAGCTTGACACAAACTACAGTCACACAATGGTGGCTGCAGCCTTATAGCACAGGAGGCAGCACTGATTGCCACCTATTATCTCTGGCACACACCTACAATAGTCTGGGTAGCTCCAATGTGATCACTGCCTGGCACTGACTAGTCAGACCTGTCACCATGCGGCTCCGTCCACACATACAACGACTGCAGTCTGAGCATCAACAAGCCGCCACTGCACTAAGCTGGGAAAATGGCGCGTCTTCCCCAACAGACCACACCTCCTCCCGAAACGCTTAGCCAATCACAAGCGCCGCACACGGGGCTGTCCGCAGCTAATACCAAGTTTCCCTGAAAATAAGACACCGTCTTGTATTAATTTTTGCCCCCAAAGAAGCGCGATGTCTTATTTTCAGGGGATGTCTTATCTCCATGAAGAATTCACATTTATTGAACAAGAAAAAAATGAACATTTATTACATCCTGTACAGTAGTTGTCATCACAGCCCAGAGTAACCAAACTGTGTCATCCATCATCCATTTGCAGCCCCCATCATACCACCAATGTCCCCCTGCAATGTCCATCATCCATCTGCAGCCCCCATCATCCCCAATGTCCCCCTGCAGTGTCCATCATCCATCTGCAGCCCCCATCATCCCCAATGTCCCTGTAAGGTTTTCAGTCTTTTTTGCTATATCTGTTGTTATGTTTGCATTTAGTGTATTTTGTCGGCCATCTTGTTTCCTGTCATGTGTAATGACTTTTGCCCTCAACCAATATGGAGTTCTCAGCTTGTCGTCGGCCATCTTGTTTCCTGTCCTGTGCATTGACTCTTGCCCTCAAACAATATGGAGTCCTCAGCTTTGATGTCCCTGCCCTGTTTCTTGCCAATTGCCCTTTTAAACTACTTCAGCTGGTTAACCTGTGCTCCAGAATCAGGTCTGCAACCAGTTTGTGTCTTGCTCTCTGAAGCCTGGATTCACTCTGCCTGGAATCATCCTGTTTGCCAGCAACATCTGACAGGAAAGTAATGGACTCTGAATGACTTGTGCTATGCTTTAATACTCTGATGTCCTGGGTTGTTTTGCCTTGCACTCTGCAACTACATTTATGTTATCCTGTTGATGCACTAACTTGTATGAAGCAATACAAGAGCTGCTTAAGAAGCGTATGTCTCATGTGTCTCATTATACCCATGCATTAGACTCTATATAGACTGTATCATATATGACAGATTCTGGAGCCATAATAGAGTCTGCTGGGTCTAGGACAGTGCTGCATCTGCTGCCACCTGTATAGAGATTTCTGGATCTTTTGCCATTGGAGAGCTGCTGCAGACCGTGGATCTGAGATATCGATATATGTGATGATAGTGGTTGTGGCTTCTCACAACCTTTCCAGGTGAGCACATTCCCTTCTTTTAAGTCAGGAGTGTTACCACAGGTAAACACTATTGTGCTCCTTTTCTTCCTTTCCAGCCTCTCTGCCGTGCAGCTTCTGGGAATATGGAGGACCCCGTTAAACATCTGTGCGACGTGACGGATTCAATCCTTGCTGACCTACAGGCATTGAAGACCAGCTTTGCAAGCCTGCGGGATCGCGGTGATCATAATCTGCAGGTGTTCGGACAAACCACGCAGGACTTACGAACCCGGATTGAGGTTCTGGAGGGACGCGTCCACATCCCAACTTCAACCCCGGTTATTGGAATCCCCAAGCTACCACCATTCCGTTTTGGCGGTGAACGGGAAAAATTCAGGGGATTCATTAATCAATGTAAACTGTTTTTTGCGGCTCATGCGCCACAGTTCCTTACTGAGCGATCTAAAGTATTGACAATAATTATGCTACTCTCCAACAAAGCTCTCACATGGGCAAACCCCCTAATTGAGACTGATGATGACTGTCTAAATAATCTTGATGCTTTCATTTCAGCTATGGGGCAGGTATTCGATGATCCAAACCGCGGTGCTACAGCGGAATCAGCCATGTTAACTTTAAGCCAAGGTAAGCGCTCGGTAGCGGAGTATGCTTTGGATTTCCGGAGATGGGCTCTCGACACCACTTGGGATAGCTCTGCTAAGAAGTCGGTTTTCCGGAAAGGATTATCCTCTGTGATTAAGGACGAACTCGCTCGTGCCGACCCACCTACAGCATTAGGAGATTTTATCAACTACTGTATTCGGATCGATGCTCGGCTTACTGAACGCAGACAGGAGAGATGGTCGGAGATAAAGCGCACTAATCATTTATTTCCTCCCTCTCCAGCTAAGGAGTCCTTGAGCAGGATTATACGAGAACCCGAACCTGAGCCTATGCAGGTGGACTCTTTACAGAGACGGGTCAGTGATGCACGTAAGGAACATCGAGTAAAGGAAAATCTGTGTTTCTATTGCGGTAAGTCAGGACATTTCATTATAAACTGCCCCAGTCGTTCTCGTAAGACAACTGCAGCCATCATACACTGCGAGTGCTGTGAGAGGGGTTCTGTCAGGTCCGAACCACAGATCCCAGAGAGAGTAGAGGATACAGACATTGATTACTCAGACTTGAACTCTGTTATCTCTGAGCCGGATGCACGTGTTACTGCAGCAGTTTTTCAGGTTTTTTCAGCGGTTTCCCAGCTGAGTTGTAAGAACAACAATTCTCATTGCTTTATTCCCCTCAAGCTCAGGGTTCACTCTGTCTGGGTATCTACCTCCGCTATGATTGATTCAGGGGCAAGCGGCAATTTTATGGACATCTCCTTCGCTGAGAAACTTGGAGTACGTTCAGTAAAGAAGGCTACTCCTGTACAGATGGAGACCGTAGATGGCTCACTGTTAAACTCTGGACCAGTGGATCAGGAGACGGAGCCCTTAAAGGTCCTCATGGGTAATGACCATCAAGAGAGTCTGTCATTTATGCTCATCTCTTCTCCTCATTTCCCTATTATTCTAGGACTGCCGTGGCTGCAGGCTCAGAATCCTACGATTAACTGGGAAACTAAAGAACTGCACTTTCCAGAGAAACAGATAAGTCCAGAAGCTTCAGTCTGCTCCATTCCTAAAGGACCAACATCAGTCTCTGAGCTACCAGCCATATACCGTGAGTATGCTGACGTGTGTGACAAAAGGAACGCAGACCTGCTACCCCCTCACCGTCCATATGACTGTCCAATAGACCTGTTACCAGGTGCGGGAATACCTTTTGGCAAGATTTACTCTTTGGCAGGGCCTGAGCTAAAGGCTCTCAAAGACTATATAGACGAACATCTAGCCAAGGGCTTCATACGCCCCTCTTCATCTCCTGCTGGTGCACCAATCTTCTTTGTGAAGAAGAAAGATGGATCTCTTAGGCCCTGTATAGACTATCGGGAGCTCAATAAAATCACGATCAGAAACCGTTACCCACTACCGTTGATCCCTGAATTATTGGAGAGAGTACGGCATGCAAAACTCTTTACAAAGTTGGATCTCCGTGGGGCCTATAACTTGGTCCGCATTAGACCTGGGGATGAATGGAAGACAGCTTTCAGGTCACGCTACGGACACTTTGAATATCTAGTAATGCCGTTCGGTTTATGTAATGCTCCAGCAACTTTCCAACATTTGGTGAATGACGTTTTTAGGGACCTCCTGGATACATTCATTGTCATTTATTTGGATGATATTTTGATTTTTTCTAATTCCACAGAGGAGCATCACAGACATGTGAAGATGGTCTTAGAACGCCTTCGACAACACCATCTGTATATCAAACTGGAGAAGTGCGAATTCCATCGAACGGAGATCCAATTTCTGGGGTATGTAATGTCATCACGAGGAATTAGTATGGATGAGGGTAAGATCCAAGCCATTAAAGCCTGGCCGGTCCCCAAGAATGTGAAGGAGGTCCAGCGCTTTATAGGGTTTGCTAATTTCTACAGGCGTTTTATCAGGAACTTTTCTGAGGTTGTGTCTCCCATTACACGGCTTACCCGCAAGAACTCTGCTTTTACCTGGACCCCCCAGGCTCAAGAAGCATTTTCCCGTTTGAAAGAGAAATTCACCACGGCACCTATTCTGGTGCATCCTAACCCTGAACTGGCCTTCATAATAGAGGTGGATGCCTCAGACAGTGCCATCGGAGCTATCCTCTCCCAGAGGACAGGTGAGAAAGAAGTCTTACATCCCTGTGCTTTCTTTTCCCGGCGGTTGTCTCCTGCAGAACGGAACTATGATGTGGGTAATAGAGAATTGTTGGCCATCATCGCAGCCTTCAAGGAATGGAGACACCACCTTCAGGGAGCTGCGCAGCAGATAATCGTGTTGACTGACCACCGCAATCTTGAGTTTATCAGATCGGCTAAGTGCTTGACTCCTCGCCAGGCTCGTTGGAGTCTTTTCTTAAACCAATTCAGTTTTGTTATCTCCTATAGGCCAGGATCGCGTAATGGAAAGGCCGATGCGTTGTCTAGACTCTACTCAACTGAGACAATTCCACTCACGTCTCGTAAGACTGTTATCTCTGATTCCAGGTTCCTGGGAGTGCTTCATAATCAAGACTTGCTTAACGACATCAAGGAAGCATACCATACGGATCCCTGGCTGGCACAACCGTCTTGTGAAGTAAGTCTTGTATATAAGAACGGTGTGTGGATTCAGGGGCAACGCCTGTATATTCCTGAAGCAGTCAGGGTGAGAGTACTGCAACTCGTCCACGATTCTAAGATAGCGGGGCATAGAGGAGTTCTGAAGACTCAAGAATTCCTGTCTCGCTTCTTTTGGTGGCCCACATACAGAAGAGATGTTCTAGGTTACGTCACTTCTTGCGAAGTCTGTGCCAGATGCAAGACTCCACGATCTTCGCCTACGGGTCTATTACAACCCCTACCCGTTCCATCCCGTCCATGGGGATCCATATCTATGGACTTCATTGTGGAGTTGCCAACCTCTCAAGGAAAGAACACAGTTCTGGTGGTGGTGGATCGGTTAACAAAGGCAGCCCATTTCATTCCGTGTGTTGGTCTACCCACTGCGAAACACACATCGGACTTAATCATTCAAAATGTGTTTCGCCTGCATGGCGTACCGGATGAGGTTGTATCTGATCGAGGGGTGCAATTCACTTCAAAGTTTTGGCAGCACTTCTGTGCTGCGTTGGACATCAAAGTTAACCTGTCTTCTGCCTTTCATCCGCAGACAAATGGACAAACCGAGCGGACTAATCAGACCCTAGAACAGTATCTCCGCTGTTTTATCTGCCACCTACAAGATGACTGGGTGGATTTGCTTCCACTGGCTGAATTCTCTTATAACAACTCACAGAGCGCTTCCACCAAGCAGTCACCCTTTTATGCCAATTTGGGTTATCATCCTAACATCCTTCCTCGACTTCCCATAGATTCACCTCTTCCAGCTGTAGCCGACAGAATCACCTCTCTACAAAGGAACCTCGATCTGCTTAAAGAGAATCTGGAATCAGCTCAGGACAGGTATAAAAAAGCGGCAGATAGGTTTCGTAAACCTGCACCAACCTTGAAGGTAGGAGATTTGGTCTGGCTGTCAACTAAGAACCTTAAATTGAGAGTACCATCATCCAAATTGGGTCATACGTACGTTGGGCCCTATAAGATTAATAAGCTCGTCAGCAACGTTGCCTGTCGCCTTCAACTTCCAAGATCTATGAGGATTCACCCCGTGTTCCACGTTTCTCTACTAAAGGCTGTGACTCCCAATTCATTCCCTGGTCGTTCTTCTTCCCCTCCTGCTCCGGTACTCATCGATGGCCAGGAGGAGTTTGTCGTGGAAAGGATCCTGGACTCCAGGTTGCGTAGAAACGGGTTGCAATACCTGGTAAAGTGGCAGGGCTATTCTTCTGAGGACAACTCGTGGGAGCCGGCCTCCAATCTCCATGCTCCTCGGTTACTCCGCCAGTTCCATCGGAGGTACCCGGGAAAGCCTGGACTGGGGCCATCCAGAGGCTGTCCCTAAGGGGGGAGTAATGTAAGGTTTTCAGTCTTTTTTGCTATATCTGTTGTTATGTTTGCATTTAGTGTATTTTGTCGGCCATCTTGTTTCCTGTCATGTGTAATGACTTTTGCCCTCAACCAATATGGAGTTCTCAGCTTGTCGTCGGCCATCTTGTTTCCTGTCCTGTGCATTGACTCTTGCCCTCAAACAATATGGAGTCCTCAGCTTTGATGTCGATGCCCTGTTTCTTGCCAATTGCCCTTTTAAACTACTTCAGCTGGTTAACCTGTGCTCCAGAATCAGGTCTGCAACCAGTTTGTGTCTTGCTCTCTGAAGCCTGGATTCACTCTGCCTGGAATCATCCTGTTTGCCAGCAACATCTGACAGGAAAGTAATGGACTCTGAATGACTTGTGCTATGCTTTAATACTCTGATGTCCTGGGTTGTTTTGCCTTGCACTCTGCAACTACATTTATGTTATCCTGTTGATGCACTAACTTGTATGAAGCAATACAAGAGCTGCTTAAGAAGCGTATGTCTCATGTGTCTCATTATACCCATGCATTAGACTCTATATAGACTGTATCATATATGACAGTCCCCCTGCAGTGTCCATCATCCATCTGCAGCCCCCATCATCCCACCAATATCCCCCTGCAGTGTCCATCATCCATCTGCAGCCCCCATCATCCCACCAATATCCCCCTGCAGTCCCCATTATCCTTCCACAGCCCCTAACATCTCCCAATATCCCCATTATCCATCTGCAGCCCCCATCATCCCCCAATGTGGGAGCAGGAAGGAGGACAAGTGCCGACCAACCGGCGGGAGGATTGATCTTTCATTGCCCCCATAAAGAATGATGCCACCAAAAGTGTCCCCCAAACACTATGATCCCCCCACAGTGAATTCCTTCACAGGACCCTCCACACGTACCATACGGTACCCCCCAACTACTCTGGCACAGTATGATCCTCAACTGTGACCCCCTCATAGCCCTCCATATAGTATAATGGTCCCTAAACCTCTTCACACTGTATAATAGACCCCAACACAGCCCTCAAATAGCCCCCCATAAAGTATAAAGGCTCCATCATAGCCATGCAAGCATTATCCTGTCCCCACAGAGCCCTCCAAATATTGTAATGACTTCCATATTGTATAATTGGCACAAGCACAAGGATGTCAGCACCATTACACGCACATGCCAGAATCACATAGAAGAATCCAGAATAAGGATCATTAATGGCAGCTTGGCACAAGCTACAGTCACACAATGGTGGCTGCAGCCTTATAGCACAGGAGGCAGCACTGATTGCCACCTATTATCTATGGCACACACCTACAAAACTCTGGGTAGCTCCAATGTGATCACTGCCTGGCACTGACTAGTCAGACATGTCGCCATGCGGCACCGTCTACACATACAACGACTGCAGTCTGAGCATCAACAACCGCCACTGCACTAAGCTGGGAAAATGGCGCCTCTTCCACAACAGACCACACCTCCTCCCAAAACGCTTAGCCAATCACAAGCGCCGCACACGGGGCTGTCCGCAGCTAATACCCTGTTTCCCTGAAAATAAGACACTGTCTTTAATTAATTTTTGCTCCCAAAGAAGCGCGATGTCTTATTTTCAGGGGACGTCTTATCTCCATGAAGAATTCACATTTATTGAACAAGAAAAAAATGAACATTTATTACATACTGTACAGTAGTTGTCATCACAGCCCAGCGTAACCAAACTGTCATCCATCATCCATCTGCAGCCCCCATCATCCCCAATGTCCCCCTGCAGCCTCCATCATCCATCTGCAGCCCCCATCATCCACAATGTCCCCCTGCAGCCTCCATCATCCATCTGCAGCCCCCATCATCCCCAATGTCCCCCTGCAGCCTCCATCATCCCCCAATGTCCCCCTACAGCCTCCATCATCCTTCTGCAGCCCCCATCATCACCCAATGTCCCCCTGCAGCCTCCATCATCACCCAATGTCCCCCTGCAGCCCCCATCATCCCCCAATATCCCCCTGCAGCCTCCATCAGCCTTCTGCAGCCTCCATCATCTCCCAATATCCCCAACATCCATCTGCAGCCCCCATCATACCCCAATATCTAACTGCAGCTCCCATCATTCTTCTGCAGCCTCCATCATCCCCCAATGTCCCCTGCAGCCCCCGTCATCCATCTGCTGGACCCAACATCCCTTCAATGTCCCCCTGCAGCCCACATCATCCATCTGCCATGCCCATCATCCCCCAAGGTGGGAGCAGGAAGGAGGACAAGTGCCGATCAACCGGCGGGAGGATTGATCTTTCATTGTCCCCATAAAGTATGATGCCACCAAAAGTGTCCCCCAAACACTATGATCCCCCTGCAGTGAATTCCTCCACAGTACCCTCCACACATACCATAGAGTACCCCTCAACTACTCTGGCACAGTATGATCCCCAACTGTGACCCCTCACAGCCCTCCATATAATAAAGCTTTATAATAATAATAAAGCTTTATTTATATAGCGCCAACATATTCCGCAGCGCTTTACAATGTAGGGTCCATATAGTATAATGGTCCCTAAACCTCTTCACACTGTATAATAGACCCCAACACAGCCCTCAAATAGCCTCTCGTTAAGTATAAAGGCTCCATCATAGCCCTGCAAGTATTATTCTGCCCCCACAGAGCTCTCCAAATATTGTAATGACTTCCATATATTATAATTGGCTCCATATAATACAAGCACCCGAATAGCCCTCCGTATAATATAATGCACCCCCATAGACTATGCACCCCATAATTTTCCATATATTATAATGCACCCCCATAGTCCTCCATATATTACAATGTACCCCATTAACCTACAAATGTTATAAAGCACTGCCATAGCCCTCCATAAAATATAATGCACCATGCAGTCCTCCAAATACTATAATGCATCCCCCATAGTCCTCCATATAGTATAATGCACCCCATAGCCAACCATATACCATACAGCACCCCCATGTACAACATAGCACCCCATATATAGCAACCGCCCATATACAGCACAGGAGCCCCATATACAGAACAGCACCCCCATAAACTGCACAGTACTCTCATATACAGCACAGAAGCCCAATATACAATGCAGCACCCCATAAACAGCACAGCACCCCCATATACGGCACAGAACCCCCATATACAGCTCAGCAACCCCATATACAGCACAGCACCCCTGCCCCACATACAGCAGAGCCCCCAATATACAGCAGAACCCCCCATATACAGCACCCCCACATACAGCAGAGCCCCCCATATCCAGAGCTCCCCCATATACAGCTCCCACATATTCAGCAGAGCCCCCCATATACAGCACCCCCATATACAGCAGAGCTCCCCCATATACAGCACCCCAGCCCCATATACAGAGGGGAACAGAGGATATGTAACAGGTTCCCTTTACTTCTGCTTAATATTTAGTGATACAATTAATATAAAATCATCACTGGACACAGTTTTGAGATTTGCCCCCTTCAGATTTATTCGGTTATGGCTATTGTACATTCATGAGGGTTGATGAGGAAGTTCAGGGCTTGAGATCTGACTTTATTAAGGGGAGACATCTCCATCAGTTAGGCAGGGAATATAGATATGTGCATAGGACTACTCATGGTTCGATGGAAACAGAAAACCTGACAGGTTCCCTTTAATTCTGCTTAATATTTAGTGATGCAGTTAATATAAAATCATCACTGGACACAGAGATTTGAGTTTTGCCCCCTCAGATTTATTCAGTTTATTCGGGTTGATGAGAAAGTGCAATACTTGAGATGTGACTTCATTAACATCGTGAAACAATCACTGATCTCAGGGAGACCAGTCAAGGAAACACTGCGGGCAGCTGGCTAAAGCGCTCAAACACAGTGAAATACGTGTTTGAGACGCCTAAACGAGGCTCCACAAACTCTATTTCATATTTGTATTTCCCAGAGGGCAATCCCCCTGGGAAATACAAATATACAGCTAGAGTCTGTAGAGCCTCATTTAGGAGTCTCAAACATCGGGCTAGCCAGATAAAACCAACACCAAAACCAGGTATCAATCCACAGACAGCTGGAATACCAAAACCAGGTATTCAGCTCGGTAGCTGTTTCGGGGTTTTGCCCCTCATCAGTGTGGAGTATGATTCTGGTTAGGTGAGACTAAGGAGACATCTCCATCACCCTGGAGCAGGAGACAGAAATGAATGAGACATCTCCATCACTCCTGGACCAGGAGACAGAGGATGAATGATCAAGCAAAGAGAAAGAACAGCGCCCCTTGAGCCCGTATGTTCTCATGTAGTTGCAAACGTTTATTCCGTCCATCCTCTAGCACGTTGCAACTACATGAGAACACACAGGCTTGAGAGGCGCTGTTGTCCCTCTTTGCTTGGTTGATGGATGTCCAGGTGTGTCTTGAAGGTTGAATGATGGCTGTTGGGCTCTGGAGGGAGTTTTATAGCCACGGACTATTGTGACCTCATAAGGCAATGACAGAGCAAGCGCGTGTGGCCCTTTAGTCAGAGACTGCTGGATGACCTAAGCGATCTGTAAACTTTTCATGAATCTGTGATGTCATCGCACTTCTGAACATTCTATTTGGAATCCTGCATTCATCGGCCTCATTCAGCTCTGGCCCCTAAGAAAAACAACATTATAATATCAACATGGCGTCTAGAAGGAGTTATAGAAGCGCCCAGATGTCGACTGAGGATCAGGAGGAGGGGTCACCGTCGTCACCATGTGACCCATAGAATAGGTAAAGAAATAAAAAGACACAAAATAGAAGGAAAAATGTTTAGACAGAGTGGATCTGATGGATAACCAATATGGCTGCTAATAAACACACCGATCTCCTCCATTCCACTCAGCTGCTAACTTGGGAGACTTTGGGGAAGGCTAGAAGTGAGCTCTTTACCTAGAAAGGCAGTCCTGTTGATGGTTATCTTATTTTTGGCTAAAACCACTGTGGAACATCCACATTCGGATAGTACATGATCCTATTGGGTGGAGTATGACACTAGCATTACCGTTTAGATGTTCATTGGCTGCTTCTCTCATGGCTCCACCCCGTCGGAGCCTCATTTGTCAAAACAGCAAACTTCTTGCCCACATCAACCAATGCAGTAGTCCAAGCAAAGCCAGGGTTTTTTGCCAAATGAAAAATAAGCAATATATGAAAGCCAAAAATCTTGGTCATTAAGGACAAAACACACTTTGGGTTTGCTCCATCTGTCCTGACAAAAGGTGACTACTAGTAAATATGCTAAGGAGGGCGGAGGAGGACACAGGGATTCTCTTTTGGCTATCTTTGACATGATCATGCCATACCTCATTGTCAGATTTAGCAGCAGAACTGGTCTTGTTGCCCGTAGCAACCAGCAACAATGCCACATTCCGAGCTGCATTAGCAGCAAAAGCTGAGCTGTGATTGGTTGCTACGGGCAACAAAGTTACCCTAAATCAGCCCGGTGACTGACTGTGTCCTCTGCGGTGCGCTCCTTACAGGGAACAACAGAATATTTATCATTTTGGGATATTTCTAGATTTTGAGCAGGAATGATCTAGAGGCAGAATCTGACGTATTTTTCTGTTTGCCGTTCACAGACGCAGGAATCGCCCTGAGAAGTGAGAAGGGGACGTCTCCCGCCAGCGATGGCTCCGAACAAATCATCAATAAAAATAATCATTAATCATCGTTAAGCGGCCGGAGATAATAAATGGACAAATGCAGCAGAGATTGGTTCCTGTGATTTCATGACGCGCCGTTTTCTAACCTCTATTCAGGCTGAATTCCCCCAACAGATATGCTGGGACTTGTAGTGTCCATACACATCTATACTACCGTGTTTCCCCGAAAATAAGACACTGTCTTATATTAATTTTTGCTCCGAAAGGTGCATGTCTTATTTTCAGGGGGTGTCTTATATTAGCCAAAAATAAATTGACAGAAAAGCAGCCTCCCATCCCAGTACCGTATCCCAATGCAGCAGCCTCCCATGTGTGTACACACCACACACACACACACACACACCACACCACACACTTTCACTTTCTTACCGAACTTCATCCTTTTCACTTTCTTTCCTCTGCGTGCTGCTTTGGTGGTGCACAGTGCAGGAGCCCTGGGCCAATCAGAGCGTAGGAGCCCTGGGTCAATCAGAGCGCAGGAGCCCTGGGCCAATCACAGCGCAGGAGCCCTGGGCCAATCACAGCCCAGGAACAATCAGAGGCTACTGACGTCAGCTGGCCCATGATTCCTGTGCTGTGATTGGCCCAGGGCTCATGGGCGGAGAGCGGCACAGAGCTCTGGAGAAGAAGAGCGGTACAGAGTGGCGGGGAGCGAGACACAGATGCACGCCCCGGTCTTGTGATCGGTGGCATGCTGAGGAGGTACGCCTTATAATCGGGGGGTGCCTTATATTAGGAGGTAGGGCGCCCCTAAGCATGCCTTACTTTCGGGGGGGGGGGGGCCCTATTTTCAGGGAAACAGGGGATGTTACAAGTCCAGCAACAGAGTAATATGTTATATCATAATATATACATATACAGTATCTCACAAAAGTGAGTACACCCCTCACATTTTTGTAAATATTTTATTCTATCTTTTCTGAAGATCTGACCCTTTGATACAATGTACAGTAGTCAGTGTGCAGCTCGTGGTGTCACCTACATAACCCAACACAGCCATTAATGTCTAAACCACTGGAAATAAAAATTAGTACATCCCTAAGGGAAAAAGGCCAAATTTTGCTAAAATATTTTGTGTGGCCACCATTATTTACCAGCACGACCTTAACTCTCTTGGACCTGGAGGTCACTAGATCTTCACAGGATTCGCTGGATCCTCTTCATCCTTCATAATGATGAAGATGGTGGATGTACTGCAGAGACCTCGCGCTCTTCCACCTTCTTTTTGAGAAGGCAGCATAGATGCTCCATAGGGTTCAGGTCTGAAGATGCTCGGCCAGTCCACCACCTTCACCCTCAGTGTCTTTCGCAGCAGTGGTTATCTTGGAGGTGTTTGAGGTTGTTATCATGATGGAATATGAAGGGAGGAGATTATGTTCGTCTTCAGTGGGTCACAGGACATGTTGATATTCATGGTTGCCTCAAAGATCTGCAGCGACCTACAGCCAGCAGTATCATGCAGCCCCAAATCATGACTCTCCACCACCATGTCTGACTCTTGGGAGGACACCCTTGTCTTTGTGCTCCTGACCTTGAGCCACCACACACGCTTGACTCCATCTGGACCAAATAAATAAGGTCTAGCTCTCTGATCCTGGTTAGCCTGTAATTCTAGCTCCAGTTCTACCAGTAACCAGTCCTGTGATAACTAATGTTTGTCTATCTTTGTGCCTGGACCTGTCCTGTCTGTGTTTTCCTTGGTACAAGCCTCTCTGCCTAGTTTCAGGAATCCTGCTGTATCATATACCTGAGGTTTTTTGCTGTATCCTATACCTGAAGTCCTCTGCTGTATCCTATACCTGAAGTCCTCTGCTGTATCATATACCTGAAGATCTCCTGTACCTTTGGGCCTCCTGTACCGATGGGCTGAATAGTTGGGGAACTAACGCCTCCTCGACTAGCCGGAGCCCTAATTTGCATCTCATAAACGATCTTTAGAAATACTTGATCTAAAGACCTGTGTATGTATGCTACTTCATACAGCGACTATCAAGCAGGGGATATAGATATGCGCATAAACAGTGGCGTAACGATCGCGGTCACAGCAGTCGTGGCTGAGACCAGGCCCAGGCCTGTTTTACCTCATACCTGCAGCCAATCACCATCTAGGGGAGAAAGATACCTCAGAGAGCAGGTTATCCTGGAAACGGCTCAAACTTGCCCAGAGATAAACTAAATATAGTCCTGGCTAGCTACAGCCAATAGAAACTCTGAAATCCCAATCCCTGTAGGGCCTGTGGAACCATAGGGACTCCCATACTAAATTAATATGGTTGTCCTCATATTACCTCATAAACCAACCTTCCTATGGGTTAGAAACAAACAATATTAACAGGCCATAGACTTGTGTCACTCACTATACCTAACTGTACACTAAGGACCCACAATCCCATGTGGCCCCTTATGCTATTCTCTTCAGTAGCCATTCAGGAAACTTCAGGCTTGGCTCATACAGACTGTACACTAGGATCGCCCGAGAAACAAAAATTATATCAGATGCCCCCCAAAAAAGCAGGAGAGTAATGGTTGCCATATGGTTGATATACAGCAAATGCAGTTATAATAAAATATTCCACTAAGCATTTTGTGGTCTTTTACTGAAACTGATACCGTGACCATGTTAAAAGTGCCACGTATGCACCACTAGATGGCGCCAAGCTAATTGAACAACAATATGTGGAACAAGCGTATAACAAAAAAAAGTAAAGTACATTTAACAAAGAGTACAGCATTCTACGTAATATCATGATTGGGAATCTGTCAGGTATTGGCTATGTAATCTGAGAGCAGCATAATTTAAGGCTGAGACCCTGATTCCTGCGATGTGTTACTTGCTGGTCTGAATGCTGCTATTTTGCTTTATCTGCTATAGATCTAGTAGTAATCAGATTGCGGAGCCCTCAATAACCTGTCTCCCACAATACTAATTGGCAGCTTTCTGTGTACATTGTACATTGACAGAAATTTGTTAATCACTGATTCGGGCAGGGTTACACTGGGCATTTGACTAGGAGGCATGAAGCACCTAGTCCTGTTGTATTGCCAGAGTTCCTGTCCCTATATATGCCGGCATCCTGGTAATTCCTGGTGCCGACATCTCCGTTCCCTCATTCTCCCATCCAGCAGGCACAGCGATATCGTTACCTCTTCAGCTCCCGGTTTGTCCTTGAGGGCGTGTACATGTTGCATAGTCCTCTGTTCTCCTGTATGGCCATTCACATGTCTCCCGGTCCCCTGAACTCCCATCCTCGTGCTGCGTGGCCCTTTGCTCTTCTACATTGTTGCCAACATCTAGTATGTACTCTGGTTCTCCTCTGCAGAACTCTTGGCTCCTGTCACAGTCCCTACAATCCAGGCCCCTGCATTCTGAGTTTGCTAATCTCCAGCCGAGGGTGCACGCATGCACTCCCTTTCTCTTTGAGAGTGTGTGAACTATGAAAAGGTGTCCCCTGCCTTCCGCTGGGAGGCACTCGGTATTTATGGCTCCCTAAGCCCCAAGACCCATACATGCTTACATGCTGCACAGGGTCTCTTGGACTTCAGCCTAGGGTATTCGCGTCTATACTCCCCGCCACTTAAAGGGCAGTGCATGCATCGAGCCCCAGGCCCGTGGGGTACTCGGGTATCAGGCTCGGAGGGGTTCGCGGGGATGTCACGGGTGGCGGTGCCTGAGCCCGTGGCCTGGGTGACACTTCAATAGAGGGGTTATGTACAAGGAAAAGAGTTATTGTCACATGACGCCACCTGTAGTACTTGGTGATGGGTCACCAGCACCGCCAGTCCTCCGGAGGGCGATGGTATTGCGGCAGGAATGGCAAAGCTCCCTACAGGTGGAACTGGACCTTCGGGGCAGCGTAGCTGTAAGCAAAGAGATGGATGATAAATGGCACAAAGACACAGAGGCAAAGTCACTCTCCTGGGTACTTTACTGTAAACAGTCATCAGCATACAAGTCCACAATTCAGCAAAATTTGTTAAAGAAACAGGTAGCTCTATGGGTGGCTGCAAGTGGATGCTAGGTGGTATGGTGGTACCCGTGGTATGCCTTAGTTGACAAACCCGTGTCCTTTCTTCCCCGCCTAGGATGAGTCTATACCCAATTACTCCTTGAAGGTAGTCTTGGGGCTCCCCTCCCTCGAAGTGAAGAAGCAGGCAGACCGCTCCATCTGGCAGGGTGCCGCAGCCGGTGAACAGACCGCAGCAGCCGGTTGACAATTTCAGAGGTGGACTCTGGCCGTATCTTCGGGTCCGGTGTTCCCGTAGTGGACTGGGGAATTCCCTGGAGTATGGTGGCTCCAGGCTGGGGTTCCCCCTTTCTCTCTCGGGCCCAAACTCACGTGTCAGGCACCCTCTCTCAGGATCCCCTCAGGATCCCTTTTCATCTTTCCTCAGGATCAGCTTGGAGCTGTCCTGTTAGACCTCCCGACTCGCTCCACACTCCTCCTCGACTCCTCACTAACTCCAACTCCAACTAACTCTTTGACTCCCTCTAGAGGTGACTATATCTCCCTCCCAGGAGTACCCTCCCACCACTACTCTAGTGTGGGAGTGCAGGAATGGGTCCCACCCACCAGCACAGCATCCACCTTCAGTTAGGGAAGATTACACCACTTTTACGAGTGCAATACCCCGGTGTGACGCCTGACCATGTGGGGCGCCACATACCCCCCTGATGAAACATACTCGTCCTCGACTACACTGTGTTCCAAATTATTATGCAAATGTTCTTTTTTTCTGATTTTCCTAAATGGTCGGTGCAAATGACAGTCAGTGTAATAAAAGTCATCACCCGTTAGAGTATACATCGAATTTTATTGAAGAAACCTCCCAATGATAACAGTATAATCTGTATAATCTTCAAAATTAAAAAAAACTCTAACATTTGATATGTTTGAAAGAACTGAAAATGCTGATTTGTTGAATTTGCAGCATTAGGAGGTCAGATTCACTGAAATAAAAAGCTATTTAACTCCAAAACATCCTAACAGGCCAAGATACATGTTAACATAGAAACCTTTCTTTGATATCACCTTCACAATTCTTGCATCCAATGAACTTGTGATTTCTGAGAGTTTCTGCTTGTATTTCTTTGCATGATGTCAGAATAGCCTCCGAGAGCTGCTGTTTTGATGTGAACTGCCTCCCACCCTCATAGATCTTTTGCTTGATTATACTCCTAAGGTTCTTTATAGGGTTGAGGTCACGGGAAGATGGTGGCCACACCATGTTTATCTCCTTTTATGCCCATAGCAGCCAATGGCACAAAGGTATTCTTTGTAGCATGAGATGGTGCATTGACATGCATGAGGATGATTTTGCTCCTAAAGGCACGTTTTTGCTTTTTGTACCATGGAAGAAAGTTCTCAGTTGGAAACTCTATATACGTTGGTCATTTTCACACCTTCAGGAACCTTAAAGGGGCCTACCAGCTGTTTCCCAATGATTCCAGCCCAAAACATAACTCCTCCACCTCCTTGCTGACATCGCAGCCTTGTTGGGACATGGTGGCATCCACCAACCATCCACTACTCTATTCATCTGGGTTGCTCGGCACTCATCAGTAAACAAGACTGAAAATTAGTCTTCATGTATATCTGGACCCACTGCAACTGTGTCTGCTTGTGAGCACTGTTTAGGGGTGGCCGAATAGTAGGTTTATGCACCACAGCAAACCTTTGAAGGATCCTACACCTTGAGGTTCGAGGGACTTCAGAGGCACCAGCAGCTTAAATATCTGTTTGTTGGTTTGTAAGGCCTTTTTAGCAGCTGCTCTCTTAATCTGATGAACTTGCCTGGCAGAAACCTTCCTCATTCTGCCTTTATCTGCACAAACACGTCTGTGCTCAGAATCAGCCACAAATCTCTTCACAATACGATGATCACATTTAAGTTTTCGTACAATATCAAATGTTTTCATCCCTTGTCCAAGGCATTGCACTATTTGTTGCTTTTCGGCAGCAGACAGATCTTTTTTCTTTCCCATGTTACGTGAAAACTGTGGCCTGCGTAATATTGTGGAACACCCAGTTTTCCTTTTATTGGGCTCACCTGCCAAACTAATTATCACAGATATCTGAGATTGATTTCAATGATCCAAAGAACCCTGAGACACAATACCATCAAAGGGTTTCATTGAAAAAAAATAAAACCCTATGACACTTAAAACCAATTTGCATAATAATTTGGAACACAGTGTATAGGCACCTGTAAACCGTGGAGAGAAAAGCATTTTTATATTTTCAACGATATTAACGGGTAAACTATATACATTTAAGCATACTTCAGTTTCTTCCTATCTCTAGGAGGCACATTTTCTTGTAACGTTACACACACATTTACAGCAATTATTATAGACCTCACGGTCCTCGGGTCACACACTGGCCAAGATATTACTCTCCGGTTGTTACTATCTGCACAAAATATAATAAACTTTTGAGTCCACCTCGGCTCAACGGGGATCGGTACTAACAGTGTGGGTCCGGCGGTAACATATTGTACAGCACGGTCCAGTGTGAGTTATCACCGCCGGACCACTGCATATATATCACACATTATCAACTTGAAGGGAACTAAAAGTTCTATAAGAAGTCCATGACTCTGACTCTTCTTCATAGTGCAGGGGAATAAAGCTGGAAACAAAAAGGGGCTGTCTACAGTTATAGTCTCTACAACGGGAGTCTATTGTTGGAGGGATACACGTATAGCAAACCAGCCTAAAAGTCCTGGATACCTTTCATAAGAAACCTGCTCACCTCGGTACAGATCACAGTTTGGGTGTCCACGCCGCAGGTACAATTCAACGTCTCGTCTGGAAAAGAAAATATCTTCCTGTAGTCTGGGTTCATGTATGAATCCCCATTCTTCATCTTGGTAAATGGAAACAACAGTTCCTTGGCGGCGCAACTCCAATGCTCGCGGGGGCTGTGCTCTTGTTCATCTCGAAGTCGCCGGGTAGCCTGTGCTTTCTGGAACCATTCTTCTCTTCTTTTCTGTCTAGCTTGTTGGTCTCGCTGGTTCAGGGATGACTGGTATTCAAGTGGTGGTGAGTTGCTGGTTGGGACTCTTGGCGATGCTCTGGTTTCTGCTGTGCTTACAATGATGGAAGTACTCTGCCGCTGCCATGCGGATCACCATGCGGCCTCTGGGGTACTTCCTCCTGAGGCTCCGTCTACGTCCTCCGGCTCCTCAAAGTATGCCTCACCCCCCACCTATTCAGCCTCCACGATCACGTCCGGTTCTGCTGGGAACGGCCGCGTTGGCTCTATCCGGAGATAGCCGCGGGTATGGGACGGTGGTTCTACAGGGGCTTCGGTCTGGGTCCCTGTGTCCCGGGTCTGGACGGTTGGCCGGACTGGTGGTAAGGGGGCTCGGTATTCCACTACTGCTTGTAATGCTACCGCTGCCTCTCGTGCTTCTCGGCCTTCTCTCATTGTCCTTAGTTCACAGGCCCTCTCCGCGCTCCACCACTGACACACCCACTCCAGGGCTTCTTCCATCTTCTGGTGGAGCTGTCTAAAAGCGTCTCTCCAGTAGTCGGCATCGCCCTCTAGTGTTAAGAGGGACGCCACTGCCGAGTCTCCTTGTGCGGCTCTGGCCTGTTCTTCGACCTCGCGCACGATGTCTCTCCAACGGGGTGCCGCCATGCTGCCGGGTACAAAGGATCCTTGCTCGTCCTGTCCTTTTCTTCCGGTTTGTATCTTTATCGGCAGCCACTCCCGGAGCACTTCCTGTGGGCCACCCCCCTGATTGATAGATGGCAATCGGGGCGGCCACACTTTTTCGCGCCTCCGTCTGGGCCCTCCTTCTTCTAAGGGCTGAGGCACACCCCCGGGCCTACACATGGTGTCTAGTATATGGCTACGGCGCCATCTTTGGTCCTCCTGCAGTGATGGCGGAAACCCATTTTTGGCGCCAAGCAAAGGCGGGAAAAGTTCTTTTCAATGCAGTTCAAAAGTCCAAGGCACACAGTACCCGGTAACACTGGTCACGAGATCCTGTTTGTGAGCGCCAGAAATATGTACAGCCCCAGACCCGTGGGGTACTCAGGTATCAGGCTCGGAGAGGTTTGCGTGGATGTCACCGGTGGCGGTGCCTGAGCCTGTGGCCTGGGTGACACTTCAATAGAGGGGTTATGTACAAGAGTTATTGTCACGTGACGCCACCTGTAGTACCTGGTGATAGGTCACCAGCGCCGCCACAGTCCGGAGGGTGATGGTATTGCGGCAGGAATGGCAAAGCTCCCTACAGGTGGAGCTGGACTTCCGGGGCAGCGTAGCTGTAAGCAAAGAGGTCGATGATAAATGGCACAAAGACACGGAGGCAAAGTCACTCTCCCGGGTACTTTACTGTAAACAGTCATCAGCATACAAATCCACAGTTCAGCAAAAGTTGTTAAAGAAACAGGTAGCTCTATGGGTGGCTGCAAGTGGATGCAAGGTGGTATGGTGGTACCCGTGGTATGCCTTAGTTGATGAACCCGTGTCCTTTCTTCCCTGCCTAGGATCTGTCTATACCCAATTACTCCTTGAAGGTAGTCTTGGGGCTCCCCTCCCTCGAAGTGAAGAAGCAGGCAGACTGCTCCGTCTGACAGGGTGCCACAGCCGGTGAACAGACCGCTTGGGGAACATTACACCACTTTTACGAGTGCAATACCCCGGTGTGATGCCTGACCATGTGGGGCGCCACATGTGTGTGGAGCCCACTGGGACGGGGTACTCGCTACCGGACCGGGTCGCTGCTGGGGATGTCACGGAGGTCCTGGTCCGGACTGTGTCCCGGGTTCTCACAAGTAAAAGGGGATATACTGTATACAAAGGATACAGTTTGTCGTGACGCCACCCATGGTGTGTAGTCAATGATGGGACTACCGCTGCAGCTCTTCTTCTGCCAGGAGGATGGATGGGCTGCAGCCAGATCGATGAGCCTGCCGCGGGTCAGGCTGCTCCTGACAGGAATGAAAGGGATGAAAACAGTTCTTTATCCCTGGAATCAAACACGAATACACAGGCAGGGTTCACTGGGTTTACTTGTCAGTTCTCTTTAAGCAGTTCACAGTAGTTCTCAGTACAGTTCACTTCTTAACATGAGTTACAGGCAATCTACTCTGGTTTTCACTAGACCCCCTGCAGCCAGGTTGTCACGCTGCAACCCCTCACTCTTTTTAGTGTCCTTTCCAGGCTGTGGTTTCTCTCTTGGTGTGTCTCCGGACAGTATAGCGGCAGCTCGGACCCCTGTGGGTCCTTGTGGTTGCTACTGTACTTTCTGTCTTTGGTGTGGGAACCACAACTTAGAATTGGAGCTCCCTGTGGGTGAATCTGGGGATACCGGATAAATTTTCAGTTCCCCGTCAGAGCCGACACTCTGCTGTGTGCCTAGCCTGCAATAGCCCTCTCTCACAAGGTACTATCAAACACCTTCTAACCTGTGTGTCTCCTGCTTCAGTAGGGAAGACTTCTCTCCTAGTTAGTCAGTGCTGCCGTGTTCCTCGGACCCGGTACTGCTGGTCCATCTCTTTCCTCACACTCCCCTGGGGTGTTGGCTATGGAGGAGCTTTCTTTCATGGTTTCTGTGACTCTGTGGATTCTGCATCTCCATCAGCCCCACTCCTTTAGAACGTGTGTGTCTTTCTGGTCTTGTCTGTTCAGCTCAGCTCTCTGTGTCTTGGCTGCTCGGCTCACTCTGGCCTACTTGGTCTTTCCTTCTCAGCCTACTCCGGCCTACTGTGTCTTTTCAGCTCAGCAGCCTCGGCCTACTAACTCCTTCCTCCTCCTCTTCCTCTACTTGTACCTTCTGTTACCTGACCTACATGCGTTCCCACCACTGTCCTCTAAACCCACCACCCCTTGCCCGCCTAGAGTCCTGGGCTCGAGGTTGGGTGCTGCCTCCTAGTGGTGTGTGGGATGTCTGTGAGGGTGTTTGTTGTGCAAACTGTCTTTTCCTCCTACCTGGCTGCAGTTCCCTATGTGGCCTCCCTGGTCGCAGGGGCGCCACATGTGCACCTTGACAAGTTGTCTCCAGCATATTGCTAGGAGACACTGGGTATTTAAGGCTCTCTCCCCCTGTTGGGTGTGGCCCGATCAACTCTCTAAGTTCCCAACCTAGTCCTGTGTGTCGGTCAAGCCTATTAATTTATTTTGCCTGCATCCAGCACCAGTCCTACCTGAAACCAGTTCTGTGCCTGCTGAAGTTATATAACCCATCCAGCCTGTATTCTGTGCCTGCATCTGTCAGTACCTGATGATCGAGCCAGTGTCTAATGAAAAACCCGTCGTGCTATAACAAGGAGGCCACATGGTGACACAGACCCTATTTAGATGTATACAGTGGGTTCTTTCAGTGTAGTCATCTGCCTCCCTGGCCCTGGCTACAGGGCTATTTTTAGGTCAGTATCTCCCCTCTGGCCATGGCACCAGATCACCAGCCAATCAGATGGCTGGTGATTTTGGCGATTTTCATTTGAAACTGCTAATTGGCCAGAGGGGGTAGTGGATTGCTATATAAGCCAGCTGTTTTCACAGCTGGGCACATTGTTAACAAGAAGATTGAAGACGCCCACCCTCCCTCCCTGTACCGTGAACAGGTTTATTTGTTTCTTGCTTGTTATTTGAATTTTTAATAAAGTTACCGTATTTATAAAAAACAAAAAACAAAAAAAAAAACACAACACTGTCATGCCGTCTATTGATATTTTGCTTTATATGGGAAATTTCCTGACATTGGTCGGGAATATTGGTTATTGTTGAGGTTATGGTTATTTTAACATTATTTATTTGATTGTAATTTTATTGGTTGGTAACCCTAATGGGTAAATTTTTTCAGACAAAACATGCGGCACTCATCCGGTTCCAGGTTGCTCTGCGGTTTTAATTTATACCATGCGGTTACATGCAGGAGAGGGGGTGCAAGGGACTACGGTCACCGTTTCGCACAACATTGTACTTCTACGGGTCCAAGTTACCTTGGTAACCTTGGTAACTTGGACCCGTAGAAGCACAAGGTTGTGCGAAACGGTAACTATAGTCCTTTGCACCCCCTCTCCTGCATGTAACCGCATGGTATAAATTAAAACCGCAGAGCAACCTGGTTGTCTCTGCATAGGGCGGCATATTTAAGGAGCTGACCAGTCATACTACACAATTGCAATAGCGTGATATATTAGCCAGCCTTCCAGCAATATTGCAAGAAGATTGTGCAAACCCTTCAACTGTACGATATTGCATATGTGATGATTGCATGATCGTGCTCTGTGACGGCGCAACTACGATCTTGTTTGCAACTTCCCCTATTCACTACAATATTAATGCTCGATCCCTGGGTTGCTCATACCCAGCGCACAAAAGTTGAGGACAACAGCCTAATTGCGTTGCCTGCCGATATCTCCCTGTGTGACATCTACTATGCGATCTTGGACAAGTGCCAAAAACGTGCGCGCTCCTGTGAAATTGTATGCGATATTGGAACGATATTGCGACATGTAATGGTACCCATATTGTTAGGACCCGATGAGACGGAAGCACCTTGGCGTTGGTCATCGGCACTCCGCAGTGGCCACTGCTGAAGCTAAGTCTTCCTTTTTGCATTATATCTAGAGCAGTGATTGCTATAACCCATTTTCATTATACCTGTATTAGCTGTGCAGTCCAGCCACTTATTGCACTCATCTATGTGCACATTAAGTGTATAAAGTTGTGCATCATCTGAAGCCGGCTTCACACTACGATTTAATCCGATCCGTGGCTGTCCGTTGTAAACCGGCCATTCGGTTTCTATGTGTCCGTGAGAATCCGGGAGGAATCGGATTTTTATCTCGGACACAAAATCGGAGCATGCAGTAATTTTGTTTCCGGGGAGAAAAGTCTCCTCAAATCGTATGCTCCCGGATTCTCCCGAATCCGGGGCAAACCGGTGTTCCTTACATGGGAGTCTATGGTGCCGGATTGCCCCGATCCGGGAGGATCCAGGAACCGGACACGTGCGGCTGATGTTCAGCGTGAGCTACACTGAACTTCAGCACCAGGGAGCTGACCCCTGTGAAGTTGTTCAGCACCACTTCGCAGGGGACAGCTGAGCTCTGCTGCATCCGGCTGCACACCGGACCGGAGGGCATATTAGCCCTCTGGTTCTGTGTGCTAATCCGGTCCGGGGCTGTCCGGTCAACAGCGGACAGCGACGGATCAGATTAGGGCCGGTTTCACTCATCCTTGTCACCACGGATGTGTGAAACAAGGCCGTTTGGGGGCGGGGCGTGCACATATGTGCCACGGACGTGTGACACAATGTGTGCAGTCTGTGTGCTATCCGTGGGGCCGTGTATAGCACATGGACAGCCTGTCACCCGCATACTTACCTTCCTCCAGCGCCACTGCTCCTCTCTCTTCCGGTCCGCTCTTTGGCTCAGTGAAGTGATGTTCATGAGCCCTAATGAGCGGCACTGGAAGTGAGAGGAGTAGACACCGCTGGAGCGAGGTGAGTATAAAATTCTTTATTTTAAGCCTTTTTGGTTTTGTCCGTGGTCCGTGCACACGGATGTCACAGTGTGAACATCCGTGTGCAGGACGTTTGTTGACAAAAAGCGGTCCATGGCTCCGCAGAAAAATGGACAAGTTGCCGTGTGGCGCACACGGACACACATGTGCTCCAAACAGAGACACGGTCCGTGCGGAAACACGGACGTGTGCATGGGTCCATAGGGGATCATGTGTCCCGTATGTCTGTGTGAAACCGGCCTAGATCTAGTGTGAAGCCGGCCTTATCTAAAAAAAAGATCAATGAAAACCACTTTGTAATCAGGTGTCCAAACTTTTAACAGGTGCTGTATGGTTATGAGGCTGCTAGTTCAGGTCAAGAGAACCACAGTTTGGCCAGAAATTAAGGCCGGTTTCACATCACGATTTTGAGGCATCCGTGTATATCCGTTTGAAAACGGATACACATGAATGCAATTTTGCCTGCCATGTATCCCAATGGGCTTGGATTGTGCTCAGATGTGTCCTTTTGGCCATCCGATTTAAGCACAATCCGTAGCCTTCCGATTTGGTCACGGATCCAAAATCGCAGCCTGCTGCGATTTTGGTGTCCATGACTAAAGTCAGACACCACGGATCTGTGATGGATCCGTGATGGTCTGTAGGGCTACACAATGGGAGCCTATGGACATCGGATCCGAGTCTGATACGGATCTGATGTCGGCTCCGTGATTATATACTGAGCATGCCCAGAGGCAATGCTCAGTACATAACCCTGCCTGTCCCTGTCACTCCCTATCTCTCCCTGCCTGTCCCTCTTCTATCTCTGTTCTCCTCTATCCTCTCCCCCCCTGTTCTCCCCCCTGTCCTTTCCCCTCCAGTATGTGTAAAATAAAAAAAATCCTCCCAGAGGATACATTACCTTCCGCCGGCTGCAGGAAGGCGACAGTCACCATCTGGTGGCTGAAGGACCTGTGGTGATGTCACAGAGCCGGTAGGCTGACACATCAGGTGACCGACTCTGTGACATCACGAGAGGCCCTTGCAGCCAAAAGATGGTGATTGTTGCATGAAGTCGGCGAAAGGTAATGTATGCTCTGGGAGGATTTTTTTTATGTTTCACATACTGGAGGGGAGAGGACAGGGGGGAGGATAGAGGAGAGGGAGAGCAGAGATAGAAGAGGGACAGACAGGGAGAGACAGGGACAGGCAGGGAGAACAGGATCCACACGGATCCTGCATCGGATCGGATACGGATGGCTATTTGCCAACACCTGCCAAAACTCGGATCCCCAATGACAGCCACAAATCGTGATGTGAAACCGGCCTAAGACCTGAACACAGACCATTTAATACGGATGTGTTAATTCGGCTCAACTATTGGGGTCACTAATAATTAATTTTTAGCCAAACTTGACATTGGATTAAAAAAATGAGTAATTCAGCGCTAAGGCTGCACAATGTTGCCTTCAAGCTGCAGTGAACATTATAGTCCCATGGCAATAGTGATCGCTGTGTAGCTCTTTCACTTTTACTCTATTTAGGCTCAACTTCTGCTTTTGGTTGGAAATCAAAAGCTAAATTTAAACCATGTGAACTGGGTGCTGTCGGTGTCCTACATATCAGAAGCCCTAAAGGCCCGTCACACCTGGCGACAGGGCTGGAGATGTCGCCGGTGACTAGCGGGTGCGCGCACGTTTTTGGCGCCCCACCTGCTTCGCCGTACCCCCATTTACATGGGGCGATATCTCCAGCGCCGCGCCGGCGAGCTGACAGGCTGAAAACCCCAGCGGCGAAGCAGGACAATGGGAGCCCATGGCTCCCATCACCTGACAGGTTGCCGGTTGCCGGTTACATGGGGCGATGTGTGCACATCGTCCCAGATCTTTTGAGGAAACCAGGCGTCCTCCCGGCGGCGCCGCCGATAGGGACGCTACGTGCCTATGTAATGGGTGGCGATGTCCCCCGTGTGACAGGGCCTTAAGGGTACCTTTTACACGTCGCAACATTGCATGCAATTTCACTTGCAACTTACTGGTTGCAGTGAAATCATAGACACATTGTTACATTTGTACTCGGCAACAAAATAGAACAATGTGTCCATGATTTCACTGCAACCAGTAAGTTGCAAGTGAAATTGCATGCAATGTTGCGATGTGTAAAGTACCCTGAGTCTCAGCAACACACAGACCACACAAAACACATATATATTCCTACAGAATGGACTGATATCAGTAAGTAGAGCACATCAGTCACCTTCGAGGGCATTTTGTTTTTACTTAAATTCTTGCATTTTTGGCTAAAATCATTTTTGCAAAAGGATTTCATTATTTTACTTTACTTTCTACATCCTCTATATATTAAAGTACATAGCAGACTGCTGAACGAAATATGCCATGTGAACACGGTATTTGGTGAGTTTTTTACCTCATATTTGTAGCCAAACCCAGGAGTGGAATAATCAGTGGAAAAGTATAACAGAAACACGTCACCACTTCTGAATTTAGCATCCACTCCTGGTTTTGGATTACAAATACTGAGGTAAAAACCTCACCAAATACTGAGGTAAAAAACTCACCAAATACTGAGGTAAAAACTCACCAAATACTGAGGTTACAAACCTCACCAAATACTGAGGTTACAAACCTCACCAAATACTGAGGTAAAAACCTCACCAAATACTGAGGTTAAAAAACCACCAAATATGAGGTAAAACCTCACCAAATACTGAGGTAACAACTCACCAAATACTGAGGTTACAAACCCACCAAATATTGAGGTAAAAACCTCACCAAAATAACTGAGGTAAAAAACTCACCAAATACTGAGGTAAAAATATTCACTAAATACTGAGGTAAAAACTCAATAAATAATTAATGTGTGCAGGGGCCTAATAGTCAAATCAGTGAACCCGTCTAAGGGCCCTTTCACATCAGCGTTTTTTGAAATTCGCGGCAGATGCGGAGAAAAAAACGCATCTGCCGCGTTTAACGCATAACCGCGACACTTGCGGCACACTTGCGGCAAGCCCCATGCAATGTCTATGGGGCTTGCGGTAAGGGTGCGGCAGGTGCGGCAAGTGCGGTTTCGGCACTTGCGGCAGGTGCGGCCGCGAAAAAAAATGCTGTCAGCCGGTTTTTTTCGTGGCCGCACCTGCCGCAAGTGCCAAAACCGCACTTGCCGCACCTGCCGCAAGTCCGCCTATACCTTGTATGGCGTTTACCGCAACCGCTCCGCAACCGTGCCGCAAGTGCAGCCGGTATGCGGCAATCGCGGCAGATGCGGTTTTTTCACCGCATCTGCCGCGATTTGGAAAAAACGCTGATGTGAAAGGGCCCTAAGGCCCATTTTACATCAGCGTTTTTTGTTGATTGCGGCAGATTTACCGTATCTACTGCCTAACGGTCGCACTTGAGGCAAGACCCATGCATTGTCTATGACCTTGCGGCAGGTTCGGTATTGCCGCAATCCGCAACTTGCAGCAGTTGCAGCCGTGCAAAAATAATGCAGCTGACCGCGGTTTTTTTTTTCGCGGCTGCAACTGCTGGATCGCGGCAATACTGCACTCGCCACAAGTACGACCGTTAGGCGGCAGATGCGGTAAATCTGCCGCAATGAGCGAAAAACGCTGATGTGAAAGGGGCCTAATAGCAGAGTCTGTAATTAATCTCTCTTCTGAACTCATCTAAGCTGATGCGTGACCAAATCAAAGTTCAACTTTTTACTGGTCTCAAATCCTAAAGATGGTTCAGGAGAAAAGAGATGAGATACAGACTCAGAGCCAGTTCACTGATGGACTCAATGTTAGTTGATTCTGTTGTCTATATGCGGTGAAACACAGAGGCTATAGAAGCTGAATAGTTTAACATGTTAAAGACAACCTAAAGTAAAATGTGTTGTAGGAACAAATTAATGCATTTAAGTAAAACTGTCCCAAAGATGTGTTCATACAGCTGAACTCAATTAAGTATGGAGATAGTGTGACGCCCCGCAACGAGTGTGTCACAGGAAGGTATTGCATCCCTGACTGAAGATGTAATATCTTCCGTCTCAGTGATGAAGTGGTTAAATCCAGAGCTCCATGTACCACATGCACCACTCAGAGGTAGAGGACCAATCAGGTCCTGGTGGGAGGAGTGTAAGGTGTAGTGTGGGGGAAGAATAGGAAGAAGAAAGTTAGAACGTGGGAGAGACAGGAACAAGGACAGACGTCCAGACAAGTCTAACTGGGAGGGCACCGATAAGCGGTGACCCAGACAAGAAAGTGGGCGAACATCAAAAAGCAACGGGTCCAAAGACACCCATGCCCAGTCCTACCGGACACCGGTTCCAAGGCAGTCAGTCGTTTATCGCTGTCCTGCAAAACCGAAGTGATGGAGTAGCTTTATAGGAGCGCCTCACTACAGCCCCGAATTCCACAGCCTTACCAGGGGGATACCCACCCTGGGAGTTTAGGACCCTTTGTAGCCGGTTGAATAACCTGGAACAGGAAAATCCACTAAAGAAGCCCCCGTATCCTACCTGGTACAACAAGGCAGCGATGGCAACAGGAATAGGACAGATAGTAAAAGAGGGAACACTGTAGAGCTCTGGACAGAGACTGTTCATCACTGGGACCACCTGGTCCGTTACCTTAAAGAACTGTGTTACCGTGTACCGTGTATCACTCCAGTAAAGACCCGTTACAGAGGAGCACCGTGTCAGTGCATTCTTTACAGAACTGTTATTAACCTTTGCCTTCATCAAATCAACCGAGCTGCCGTATTCCATCCAGTACAGCTCTGGTCCCCGGGGACTACTGCTCATCCTGTGGGGAGCATTCCATCTAGCTGCCGCACATCCCCCGGAGGCCCAAGCAGCACCGGTGCCATCACTGGACTCCCACAGGTGGCGTCACGAGACAATTAAAACTTCATCCCAATCCCTGATTCCTTCCATTTGACCACCGGGCCCCACAGCCTCAGGCGCGGAACCGTGACAAGTGAAGCATCGCCTGAGGCCTGAGAACCCAGCTACGGTAAGTCAAATCTGGCGTCTACGAACAGGATACGAACAGGCACGTTTCCAACGGGTATTGTGTGCCTTACAGAACTTTTATCAGCCAAAAAGAACTTTTCCCGCCCTTTCTACTGGGCCAAAATGACGGGTACCGCCATGTGAAAGACTATGTGCTGGCCCAGGGGCGTGCCTCCACCCCTCGTCGTGGGAGGACCATGGCAGAGGCGCCAAAATCCTTGTCCGCCCCGATTGCTGGAAACAACCAAGGGGGCGGGACAAAGACTCCAGTCCACCCATGGATTACAAAACAAAAAGAAAGAAGGTGTGGCGGGGTCTTCGCAGCAAGCTCCACTTCGGGAACGAGTACCAGTTTCAATGGGTGTGGTTCCTGCAAGAAGCAAAATGGCAACCCTAAGGCTCCGCGACCTAATGAGAATAGTGGAGGAGGAAGCTCGAGCCGCCATCGGCAACCCCTGACTGGGTCCCGTTCTCATTATTGACGGGGACCCCGAGTTTTGGGAGACCGCGCTCCAAAATCTGCGGGTGCGGTTGATGGAGGCTACGGAGTGGACCATTAGGAGCTGGAGCGCAAGCCTGGCCAGCCGACTACACCGAGCGGTGCACCAGAGACTGACCACCTGCCCCACCCCGGAACCGGAGACTAGGCCAGAACAAATAGCGGCCTACCCGGTTACCGAAGGAGATGCACCATCACCAATGGGTGCAGAGGGGACAGAAGAAGAAAAGGCGGGCAGCCCAGAAGCCCCGCAGGACGAAACAGAGGAAGGAGAGGAGGACCTCGCGGTTGCAGTACCTGATCAACCGGATGACCCCGACTGAGAGTCCCGACCTACCGAGGAGCCGGATATTGTCGTCGAAGCCGAGGAAGAAGACGACGAGAGTCCCAGCGAACCTTAAGACTCAGCACGCACCAGTTCCGAGGAGGAGGGCGAGGCAGAAGTTTCCCGCCGAGCAGCCGCAAGCAGCTCGGGTTGAATGGTCTGGTGCCGCCGCGTTGTCCACCCCCGACCACAACGTCCGCATACCGATGCAGAGCTATCGCCAGACTCAAACCTGGAACAGCGCCGTGAATCGGTGGAACTACGTCCACACTGTCCACCGGTCCGACGATGCCGAGCGACAGCGCCACAGAGCTGAGTGGTGGGCCCAGGAGCAGGCAAATCTGCGGGCTCGCGCTGAAGCTCGTCGCCAGCCACCATTACCGGATGAACTCCGCAAACAAAGTACTGTTATTACCTTTAACCTGGACAACGGGTGGGGTTTTGCCCGGGAGGAGGGGTATATGAGGAGATCTTTGTATCCCGCCGGGACGTTGAGTCCCATCTCCCTAAAGGACACCCCGATCGAGACCTGAACCAGGGAGAAACCATCTCATACGAGCGCCATGCTGGATACCGGGGATGGTATCCTCTCCAGGTCCGTAGATGTGAACTTCATCCTTAAAAAGTAACTTTACGTTTCCACAACTTGGTTTTGAAACCTTAAAAATAACCTTTTTTTAAGGACGCTTTCCGTTACAATTGTGTGCCAATAGAGCGGCCCAGCGGTAAACCTGGACCGTGTTAAAAGACGGTGACACTGCCCGCCGGGTCCGCAATAGTTGACCGGTTCCGTTTAATAAAAGTTTTGAAACGTTTTAAGATAATGTGCCTCCCGGACGGGAAGAAAAATAAGCAAGCGTAAATGTTGTTAATAAAAGTGTTTATTTTCTTTTATGTTGAAAAATGTATAAAAAACAATTTCTCTGTACTGTTCGGGTTCCGTGACACTTGGGGACAGTGTAATTTCCTGGAACAGGAAAATCCACTAAAGAAGCCCCCGTATCCTACCTGGTACAACAAGGCAGCGACGGCAACAGGAATAGGACAAATAGTAAAAGAGGGAACACTGTGGAGCTCTGGACAGAGACTGTTCATCACTGGGACCACCCGGTCCGTTACCTTAAAAAACTGTGTTATCGTGTACCGTGTATCACTCCAGTAAAGATCCGTTACAGAGGAGCACCGTGTCAGTGCATTCTTTCCAGAACTGTTATTAACCCTTGCCTTCATCAAATCGACCGAGCTGCCGTATTCCATCCAGTACAGTTCCTGGCCCCGGGGACCGTGACAAGTGAAGCATCGCCTGAGACCTGAAAACCTGGCTACGGTGAGTCAATAGCCTAGCCTGATAAAATAAGGTAGCGGAATGAGCAGCCAGCCAGGCATTTCCCATGGACGGCTTGAAGCCTCCTGGATGGAAATCACTGGATAAAGCTGGTTTCACACTTCAGTATTTTCACTGAGCAGTGTCCATCCAGTAATGGTGGGTTTACACACACCAATCATTGTATCCAATCTCTGAACCAATCTCTGGTTGCAGTGAAATCATGGACACATAGTTCCATTTTGTGGCTGTGTACAACATGGAGCAATCTGTCCATGATTTCACTGCAACCAGAGATTGGTTCAGAGATTGGATACAATGATTGGTGTGTGTAAACCCACCATTATAGTTTTTCTCTGCAAGTTCCTCTCCTGGTTTTGGCACACAAACTGGATGGACACTGATCAGTGAAAAAACTGCAGTGTGAAGCCAGCCTAAGCGCTGGGTACCTCTCTATAATGTCCATATATCCTAATAGGGCTTAAGTGGGGGTAAACGGGCTGTTTTTCTGAGATATACTTCAATTTGCCAAAGTGTGTGCTCAAAATAAATTTTTCACCAATGCCAGCAGTTGAGTTGTGAATAGGTCTACAGATTGACAATATAAATCTCAAAACCCCCCTTACGGCCACGCTACACACACAGATATATTGGTCACAGATCTCTGGTTGCAGTGAAATCATGGACACATTGTTCCATTGTACACAGCCACAAAATGGAGCAATGTGTCCATGATTTCACTGCAACCAGAGATCTTTGACCAATATCTGAACAGATATCTGTGTGTGTAACGTGGCCTTTACACGAGCAGGAATACCCAGTATGGTACCTTTACACGCCGCTACAGGATGGTGGAAACAACCGGTGTGCTTCACGTGCACGAGCACGCACAAACGGTTGAAAACGGTACCCGCACCACCTTTACACGCCGCAACAAGGTGCGCTACATTAGGTTACATCTATCTCTGGATGCACCGCCGGGTGCCTAAAGTTACCTTCTGAAAAGCACCTTACCTCATTTACACGCCACTACAGAAGGTAATATGGGAGGACCTGGTGCAGCTGGAACAACACATAGGCGTGCCTGAATTGTGGATTACGAGAATTTCGTACGCTGATAGGACAACGCAATAGCATCATGATTGGCCAGCCAGCGCAGGAGGCTGACTAATACATGACGCTCGAGCAATTGTGTAGTGTGACTGGTCAGCTCCTTAAATATGCCGCCCTATGCAGCGACTACCTATCGTAACGCAGGAGCTTCCTCCAATGATCGCTGAAGGGGGCGGTTTCCCGGAGCCTGTGTCACGCCCCAGGTAAATAGCAAGGTGTCGAAACAACCCTCTTGTTTCTTATTTACACGCCGATACAGGCCGCTACCATTGCCTTGAAATCAACCTGTTTTAGAGCACTGCTCTGAAACAGGTGCCGCAAGTGACGGGTGGAAACAACCGTCTTTACACGCCGCTACCTCGGGTTGATTTGGCGGTGCAAGATACATTTCTCTCATCTACCCAGTTGTTTCCACCATCCTGTAGCGGCGTGTAAAGGTACCAGTAGGGATATATAGCTTGTGACAAAAATATACACCTAATAGTAATATACCCTAATCTAATGTATACTTACCTAGTGGCATCTGTTTCCAACTTCTGTCTGTATGAGGCCATATCCCAGAAGTCACTGCGCCACTGGAAGCCATATTAGAAGACCCAACTGATGGGTGTCCCAAAATGGCACCCACTAGCGTTACCATCCAGCAGGATGCGTCAAACCCTGCTGCCCGCCCGACATCCCTGCCTCAAAACTGCACTCACCGCCGCGCACAGCTGGTGGCTACAAAGAGTTCTGCACTCCATCTGCTTCTGCGCATCCCGCAGACATAGCCTCGGAGTTTCCTAGCGGCTGTGAACGCACACGTATATATACACACAGATACATACATACATGCACACACATGCATACACACACACATACATGCGGCCATAATTTTTGGATACTCGGGTATACAAAGATGGCGGTGGTGTAACACATCACACTGCCCCACTGGAGGATTACAGTAATTACAGGATTACATTGAAGAGAATCTTGGTAGGAGCTAATAAAGTGGATAATGAGGTGTCTCTATTTTGTATACAATAAAGGATTTCTCTGTGTTTTTTTTATCTTTACTGAAAGTATTGCTAATGGCCAGCTGACATTAGCAATAAGGCTTGACGTCAGCTGCCAAAAAAAGAGTGACCCCTCTGCCGCATGGACCCCCCCTGGCTCCATCTGATCCCTGGCTGCATCAGATCCTGACTGCACCTCAGCATCTCGCCCCTGGCGGCACCTGATCGCCCAACTACATCCGACCACCGGCTACTTCTAACCCGTGGCTGCACCACCCCACCACATGCTGCGCCACTTCACCACTCCATCATCTCATCCTCCGGCTGCATCACCCCATCTTCCGGCTGCATCATCTCATTCTCCGGCTGCATCATCTTGTCCACGGACTTATCACCTCGTCCCCGGTGCATCATCCAGTCCCTGGCTGCTTCATTTTGGTCCCCTGGACTGCATCTCATCCCTGGACCACCACTGCATGTTCTCATCCCCGACTCCATCACCTCGTCCCCGGCTCTACCATCTTGTCCCAGGCTGCTCAATCTCGTCCCCGGCTACATCTCCCCCTAGACTGCTGCTCAGCCCATGGTAGCATCCCATCCCAGACTTCTCTTCACTACTAACCACTCGTCCACCACTACAACTCTCCTTCCTGCTGCACTTGACCCCTGCTTCGTCTGACCCCCGCTACCCCTCATCCCCAGTTCACCATCTACAATGTTTCCACTGCTTTGCACTCTCACTCCCATCCTTCTCCACTTCCTGCTTTCCCCACTCATCCCCCCACCCAGCAACAAAGTACTTCTCTCACACTCCATCCTACCTAACCACCTCACCCACTTCTCTGAGCTATTCCTTCACTTTCAATCCTCCATCTCCAAAGAGATACGCCCACCGTATAAACTCTCCTGCTCCCACCTGCTAACCCTCTCCCTGCTCCTCCTGCTCACGGGCGACATTTCCCCTAATCTCGGCCCCCCCACTACATCCCCACAGTCACCTATACCCCACCCCCATGACCCATCACCAACTCTCGTAACCTCACCAACTTTTGACCCATCCCCCCAGCCTCTGCTCCCCTAATCTCCCTGCTAGGCGCACCTGTAACACCCACTCAGTCTGTAATAAACTCCCATACATCCATGAACTCTTTAGCTCTAAAAAAACTCTCATTCCTTGCCATCACAGAAACCTGGCTCACCCCATCTGACACTGCCTCCCCTACTGCACTCTCTTATGGCGGATTCAGTCTTTCCCACACACCCCGTCCCTCCGACAAATTCGGCAAAGGTGTCGGCATACTCCTGTCCAACACCTGCTCCTTCGCCCCCATTCCACTGCCTCCCTCTGCTACTCTCCCCTCTTTTGAGGTCCACTCTGTCCGCATCTTCTCCCCCTGTAACCTTCAGCTGGCCGTCATCTACCGCCCCCCTGGATCCATCCCCACCTTCCTCGACCACTTCACCACCTGGCTACTTCATTTCCTCTCTGCTGACATCCCCATCATCATTATGGGCGCCTTCAATATCCACATCACCACTGCCCACCCAACCGCCTCTCAACTTCTCTCCCTGACCTCCTCCTTTGGATTCTCCCAATGATACTCCTTTGCCACCCACAAAGACGGTCACACACTCAACCTCATCAATACCCGTCTTTGCTCCCTCACTAACATCACAAACTCAACCTTCCCCCTGTCCGACCACAATCTGCTGACCTTCTCCTCCCATACCTCCCCTACTACGCCACCCCCTCTCCGCAAACTCGATCACCCCCGCCAAAACCAGCAATAGTCATGGACGATTTGTACAAAGGGCTTGTGTGCAGTGAAGATAAACAGTGCCTGCAAGGAGGAGAGATTAACCCTTCCAGGACAGAACTCGGTCTGGGCTCAGGAGCTGCTGTTATTTTTATGTTCCCAGCGTGAGGAGGGAAACCACATGACTGTGATTGCCAGCTTGCCTGCACCATGAGAGAGCCTGGAGTTACAGTGAATTTACAAACTGCACCCCTCAGGAGCTGTATACTTTCTGGAAACAGCTTGTGCCCTGGAAGGCGTCCCACATGATCCACAGGATGAAGAAAAGATGAAGATGGAATTATCCATAGCTTGTGCCCGTCAGCACATCACAGCCCGGAGGGTACCAAAGGTCCTACCGTGGAAGAAGGAGTAACGGAACCCGGATTCTGCAATCAACTGTAAGTGTGAATGTGATGTGATCCTTATTGACCCCATCCCATACCTGAATGAATGAATTAATAGTCTTTACCCCTGTTTGTCTTTTGTGTATCATGGACAATTGAGATTAAGGACAATGACTTGGTACGAACTTTTCTTGTACATATTTGAGCACCCGGTATGCTCCCCATTGGTTTTGAGACCAGATTGCACTTTTAAGACTGTGCACAGAACTCGAGTTTGCAAGGTGCTTTTGAACTGCTTTTGAAGCACTTGTGCCATGTTACTGACTTTTATACTTTTGCTAGAAAATAATGTGCATTTTAGGAGGTTTTTCCATGTTTGGAAGACTTTTATACTTTTTCAGAAAAGAAAATGTGTATTTATGTGTTTTAGAATGTGGAGCTTTAAATGTGTTTTAGCATTTAACCCGGTAGACCGTGTCCAGAAGGGTGGAGGAACTGGATTAACCCCAATGCACATTAAGTTAAGGAAAGCAAGTGCCTGTGGGTGGTGTAAGTGAATCCAGGCCTCTTAAGTAGAAACACCCGTGGACTAATGTACATAGTTAATGTAACGTTAAAAGAACCCGTGCCTCCTTAAGTGGAAGAGCAAGAATACTTAATGTTATTGTTTACAAAATAAAATGCCTTTTTCAGGGGGATCCATGCGGGAGGGCGTTAGGACACGCCGGTTTAACTCCCTGGGAATGTGGCGCCCCTGCGACCAGGGTGGCCACATAGGGAACTGCAGCCAGGCAGAAGGTAGACAGTTTGTGCACCAAACACCCTCACAGCACATACACACCCACTAGAGCACAACACCCAACCTGGAGCCTGGGACTCTAGGCGGGCAAGGGATGGTGGGGTTTAGAGGAAAGTGGGTGGGAAGGAAGGAAGGTCAGGTGACAGATAGTACAAATAGAGGAGGAAGGAGTTAGTAGGCCGGAGTAGGCTGAGTTGTAAAGATCAAGTAGGCCAGAGTGAGCCGAGGGGTAAAGAACAGCAGACAGAAAGTGACACATCCCGGTGGGATTGGGCTCCCTGGAGACGCAGAATCCACAGAGACACAGTTCCATGGAGAAAGCTCATCCATAGCCGGCATCCCAGGGGAGTGTGAGGACAGAGACCGGACTGGTATCACCGGATCCGAGGAACATGGCAGCACCGACCAACTACAGGCGGGATAGTTTCCCTGATTGCATATGGAAGTCACACGGGATAGAAGGAGCCTGGTAACACTTTGAAAGACAGGGTTACCGCAGGCTATGCAAACACCAGAGTGTCGGCTCTGAGGGGGAGTTAAGTTACACACTGGCTCCCCAGACAAACCGGCAGGGAACACAGATTCCAGATGCGTGTTCCCACTACAGGGTTGGAGGCTCAGCAGCATCCAGGAGGACCCGGCTTACCGCCCACACACAAGGTATATACAAGGGACCGAGCTGCTGCCATACAATCCACAGGAGAACAGAGAGAGAGAGAGAGAACCAGCCTGAAAGGTTCATAGGAGTGAGGGGTCTCAGAGCGACAGCCTGGCTGCAGAGGGTTCAAGTGTCCGGAGTTAATGGAGTTGTGAATGGAACTGTATCGTGAACTGTGTTGTAAACTGCTTGCACTGAAGAACTTGAGAGTAAACCCGGTGAACCCTGCTTCAGTTTCTGTGTCTGATTCCAGGTATACTGAACTGTGCATTACACACCTTTTACCCTGTTAGGAGCAGCCCGACCCGCGGCAGGCTCACCCATCTAGCTGCAGCCCATCCATCCCTCCATTCTCATGGCAGAGCTGCGCTGCAGTGGTGGTCTCATCACTGACCACAACCCGTGGGTGGCGTCATGATAAACTTTCCCTGTAAATACCCCTTTTACTTGTGAGAACCCAGGACACGGTCCGGACCAAGACCGCCGTGATATCCCCAGCAGCACCCCGGTCCGGCACCGAGTACCCAGAGTTTTAAGCTGGTCGAGGTTGTCTCTGTCTCTGGCCACAGCAATGTCCCTAATGTGTTTGTTGTCTCGTCTCCGCAAGACCTGCAATGTTAGGGCAACATATATCAAGCCACAGCCACATGTTGCAAACATACAACATTGGTCATTGAACAGGATATATGGTGGCAAATGTAATACACCCGGGAGCCATCAGAGGTAGAGAAAGTATTGGAACGTAGGACATTGCTGCATGCCACACAGTGGCAACAGGGTAAGCAGCCTGGACTTGGACCCTGGGACCACATATGCATAATAATACTCCCTAATATAGTCATAAATAGATTCACGTGATATACCTTAGGAGTGCATGAAATGAGTACGTAGCAGAGCCAGTGTTCCTCAGCCCCTCCACACATTTTGTAGTATAACTTTTTAAGGGGGTGTCTGACAAATCTCAAATTTAGGGAAAGAGTTGCTTATCTCTGGTCATCCATGTTGAAGTTCAAACGTGGCAAAAAAGCAAGATTTCTGCTGGGTCTACATGTTGACTTTACCTGTGACACTTCTCGGAAAACCAATGTTCACTAGGTGTTACATCTCAGCACAATACAGTACATACAGGTATTACATATCAACACAAGTAAATAGGGTGCCAATGTATTGTACCAGTGACAAGCAAGTGATAAGATGGATAAGAGTATACCCCCTAGAAGGAAACAGGTTACCAGGGTTTTTGCTAGCACATCTATGATCAGCATGATGTAAAGATGAAGACCTGATTCCAGCGATGTGTAACTTGCTGGGCTGCTTACTGCAGTTTTGATCACTTCACTGTTTTATTTGCTGCAGATCCACTAGTTCTCTGAATGCTGAGCTCTGTATAACCCTGCCAACACCACTGATTAGCAGCTTTTTGTGTACACTGTGCATAGACAGTAATCTGCCAATCAGTGGTGGGGGTGAAGATATGCAGAGCTCATGAATATGGAGAAATACATGGTAGCAGGCTTACTAATCCTCAAGTGATCATCAAACTATTCTCACTGTCCCCGGAAGTGAAATGAGGGGACATCCTTCTTTGTCCCCAGTATCTTCCCCTAAACTCCCCCTCTTCCTCACCAAACCAAACCCCCTCCCAGTTAACCACCTCCCATGCATCATTCAAATAGTCCAATTCCTACCTACTCCCATTAACTCCCTTCCTCCCCGAATGTCATGTGGCCCCTCTGTGACAACCATCCGCTGTGAAGCTGAGTGCTGGTAAGGCAGCACCCCGAGAAACCCCGAGACCCTTAACCCCTATACAGGGATCTGGAATTATAGCGGAGCCCAGGGGGTAGCTGCCTATTATGAGCAACAGAGCACGGAAGGTCGCCAGGGGAAAAAATCAAGACCCGAAAAACAAAGTCAGAAGTCCGAGTCAAAACCAAGAGGGCAGCGAAGGTACAAAATCATCAGGCAGTAGCAGAGTCGAGAATCCAGGCAAGGGTCAAAGGCAAAACCAAGAGGGCAGCTGAGGTACAAAATCGACAGGAAGAAGCAGAGTCAGAAATCCAGGCCAAGGTCAGAGACAAAACTAAACATACACTATATCACTGGGGAACCAAAACTATATCTGGCGGCCTGCAAGACAGGTTCCAATGTATTTGAAGGGCGCGGTTACCTCCCATAGGCTGGAGGTCACAGCCCGATGACCTCATCCGGACCGCCCCTAGATCCAGGCCAGATGGAGATGCACGACTGGCTCCACCCACGCCACCTCTGACAGAAGAACGCAGGCTGCGCCTAACGGACACCTCTGCAGGGCCCGCTCCTCTGCGACCAACACCACCCAGAGGGGAAACACAGCGGCGCTCAGCGACAGACGCAGACGTCGCGGGAGCAGTTCCATATGAGGACAAGGTCCTCCTGTCACCGGTGCCACCAGCCGAAGGAATCCAGCTCCTCCCAGCGGCCGAGGCAGGAACACCGGCCACCGAGTCCAATGGCGATGTAACAGTACCCCCCCCTCTACGAGGGGCCTCCGGACCCACAAAACCCAGTTTATTGGGATGAAGAAGATGAAACTTCCTGATCAAACCCTTGGCATGGATATTACTGGCAGGCATCCAGGACCTCTCCTCCGGACCATAGCCCTTCCAATGTACCAGATACTGCACGGATCCTCTCACTAAACGGGAATCAAGGATCCGTTGAACTTCGTATTCCACGGCACCCCCGACCAAGACCGGAGGAGGAGGGGACCGGACAGGACGAATCGGAGATCGGTACAATTTGAGAAGGGATTTATGGAATACATTGGGCAGTTTGAATGATTGAGGGAGCTTCAGACGAAAGGCTACAGGGTTAATCACGTCAATTATTTTATACGGACCAATAAACCTGGGACCTAGTTTGGCAGACGGCACTTTGAGCTTGATATTTTTCGTAGACAACCAAACCTTGTCCCCAACTCCCAGGTCCGGACCCTTGGAGCGCCGTTTATTAGCAGAAGACGCCTGCCTAGTCTGAGCCCCCTTTAAGTTTTTGTTCACTTCAGACCAGACAGTCTTTAACTGATCTACGGACCTTTCTACCCCAGGGACGTCAGAAAGCCTAGAAGAAAATGAACAAAAGCGCGGGTGCAGCCCATGATTACAGTAGAAAGGGGTGGTCTTGATGGACTCCTGGTACTGGTTATTCATGGCAAATTCTGCTAGTGGCAGATGTTCCACCCAATCAGATTGATGCTCAGAGACATAACAACGTAGATACTGTTCGAGAGCTTGATTTGCGCGCTCGGTTTGACCATTGGTTTCAGGGTGATAGGCAGAAGAAAAGGAATAGTCAATTCCAATCCGTTTACAGAATGCCCTCCAAAACTTAGAAACGAACTGGGTGCCCCTGTCAGAAACAATATTCACAGGAACACCATGCAATCGCACAACATGATTAATGAATACTTTGCTCAGGGTCTCGGAATTAGGTAACCCGGACAGCGGAACAAAATGACACTGCTTGCTGAATCTGTCTACCACTACCCAGATACAAGTCTTCCCTTCTGAGAGTGGCAGGTCAGTAATAAAATCCATGGAGATATGAGTCCAAGGACCCTCAGGGGTAGGCAAGGACTGGAGCAACCCGGCAGGGCGGTTGCGGGGAGACTTAGCGCGAGCACAGGTTTCACAAGCCAGTACATATTCCTTACAGTCCTTTACTATGGTTGGCCACCACAAACTCCTGGTTACAAGTCTGATGGTGTTATTGATACCAGGGTGCCCTGCGAGGATGGAATCATGAGATTCCTTAAGAACTTGGAGGCGGAATTTGGTAGGGACAAATAGTTTCTGGGCAGGAGTAGTGTCAGGGGCCTGTTCTAGAGATCTATGAAATTCCCCTCTGAGCCACTGTCTACATAAGCCTCCAAACACACAGATTTTTTAAGGTAAGATAATGAAATAGGTAATAAAACTTTGGCAGCATCCGCTGGCAATACCTGGGCACCTGGGCAGGCAGAGCCAGAGCCCCCCAGGTGCTGACATCCAGGGAATGAGGCCTTCTGATCTCCAGTGTTCATGCAGAGGACTCCAGCTTGTGGCTTGTACAGCATGTTGGAATGATGGGAGTGTTCCTCCACAGGACTGAGAAGCTAGACACAGATGCTTTGAGGGAGCAATCAGCAGACACAGCTCAGAGAAAAGAAAAAAAAAACCAGGTAGAAACCATTGGAAAAAAGGAGAGAAAAAAAAAGGTAAGGGAATGCTTTTTATATATAGTATCTATATATATAAAAATGTTATGGCCAGATATAATGTGACAACCATCCGCTGTGAAGCTGAGCTGCTGGTAAGGCAGCACCCCGAGAAACCCCGAGACCCTTAACCCCTATACAGGGATCTGGAATTATAGCGGAGCCCAGGGGGTAGCTGCCTATTATGAGCAACAGAGCAGGGAAGGTCGCCAGGGGAAAAAATCAAGATCCGAAAAACAAAGTCAGAAGTCCGAGTCAAAACCGAGAGGGCAGCGAAGGTACAGAATCATCAGGCAGTAGCAGAGTCGAGAATCCAGGCAAGGGTCAAGGGCAAAACCAAGAGGGCAGCTGAGGTACAAAATCGACAGGAAGAAGCAGAGTCAGAAATCCAGGCCAAGGTCAGAGACAAAACTAAACATACACTATATCACTGGGGAACCAAAACTATATCTGGCGGCCTGCAAGACAGGTTCCAATGTATTTGAAGGGCGCGGTTACCTCCCATAGGCTGGAGCTCACAGCCCGATGACCTCATCCGGACCACCCCTAGATCCAGGCCAGATGGAGATGCACGACTGGCTCCACCCACGCCACCTCTGACAGAAGAACGCAGGCTGCGCCTAACGGACACCTCTGCAGGGCCCGCTCCTCTGCGACCAACACCACCCAGAGGGAAACACAGCGGCGCTCAGCGACAGAGGCAGACGTCGTGGGAGCAGTACCATATGAGGACAAGGTCCTCCTGTCACCGGTGCCACCAGCAGAAGGAATCCGGCTCCTCCCAGCGGCCGAGGCAGGAACACCGGCCACCGAGTCCAATGGCGATGTGACACCCTCCACCCCATGGGTTCCTTGGCCTGCTTGACAATCGAGGGAGGATCTCCGGTCGTTAATTGACCGACTACTTACTATTCCCAAACCCCTGCAAGATTAAATAAATACACAACACTGAAGTGACTTGGTTTAACAAATTGGCCACAGCAGCCTTTATTGCCTATTGTTTACACACTAATATAAAATAACTGGGTACACCGTCCAACGGGCGTCCCAACTTAAAACAATAGGCCCACCCTCATTTCACCCATGGATAGGCCCGGTCCATAAGCCTCTGAACTTTGTCCCTGGCCGCAATAACACCGACCCCAGGGACGAGGTATTGGTTACCTAGAACCAATACCCCACCCTTGCAGAACCCCGTGCCTGCAAGGTACCTTTAACCTGAGCCCCTCTCCCTTTGAAGTGGCTCATCTCCCCCTTCAAATGTAAATCCCCTGCCTCTGGACCAGACCTACCCCCGCCACAGGACAAAACAAGTGACATCTTACTTGGCCTGGACCCGCCACACACCAAACGCTTGCTCCAAACCTTCTCGCAGGTCCAACATCCACATATCCAAACCAATCTCCGTCAAGTGCACCAAATCAGCCTTCAGATATTCTCTTGACCTTGACTCCAATTCTCTGTGCTGCACCACAATCCCATAACGTGCCACAAATGCCCCCACCACCTTGTTCACCTTCACCCTTGCTTTATTAATTTTATCCACCGACCTCCCAAACCTCCATCGTCCCCTTGGCACCATATCCGACCATACCACAATCACACCGGGGTGGGAACACCACAGTCCAACAAATCACACTTAATGTCTCGTATTAATTCCCGAGACGCTCGCACACCCAAATCATTTCCCCCAACATGCAGAACCAACACATCTGGGGGTCTACTCACACTACAAAAATAATCAACTTCAGGCAACACCCTGCCCCATTGCATACCCCTCAGGCCCAACCACTTGACTGACGCCACACCTCTATCAAGTCCTAATTGCCAACCATCCGGGCGAACATCCGCTCGACGAGCCCCCCAATACACATATGAATGTCCGAGTATCCAGATCAAGCAGAGGCCTGCACAAATAAAAGAAAAAATTAACAATTGACCAAACCAGCGTGCAATACTAACCGATTACTATCAAAACCCACACCACAATGCCCACCCGCCTTCACAGTAGCCTAAGCCTTCCCCTCCAGTCCACTACCTGGAAAGCAGATGAGGACGTACATACAATCGAAAACGATTTGACTCCCAACGGCCGATACGCCGCACTACATCATCCCCTAACCCCCAACGAGAAGCCTCCGTGGCCGCCCAATCCTAAACGAATGTGTGCCAAACTCCTCCGGCTGTTCACCCACTCGCATCAAGCACTCCCGTAAAACTGCCCGAAACTGAAATTTAGACAAAAACAAAACCATCCACATGCCGGAGCAGCGGTCCCGGATATCCACCCCTTCGAGATAGAAAACGCCGTACCACCCTCACCGGACACAGCTGGCTCTCAGCTAAAGCATACAACACAACCAACCTTCCTCTGCCCACTTGGTCCGTTTTTGAACACCGCAACCAGCATTCCACCCTGTCCCCCAACACAACCACATCGTTCAGGGCCAAACCACCCGCTCTGCACCGAGATGGGCTCACCAATTCCCTCAGCCTGAATGCTCCAAAGAAGGCCAACACAAAAGCAGTTGAGAATAAAATCATTTTGTATTCGGACTTGCAAACACACTCCAAACTCGCTACCATCCTTTCCAATAAGTTCACAGACACTGGACGTCATCTGTCCCTCTCCCGAACACCTTTTCTAAAACCTTTCAAAGCCTGTTGCACTTTAAAATCTTTGTCGCATTCTGCCTACCCAACAACCGAAACCAAAATGCAATTGCCGCCACCCTCTGCGCCACTGCTGAAGCGGACCTTCCAGACACAAAATCATTTCCTATGAACGCCAATACCTTCTGCACATCATCCATACCGCCAGTCATGTCCTGATCCCACTCAAATTCTTCCCATTCCTGCCATACTTTCCCGTATCGGTACCAAGTCGCCTCCGTCACTGATCTCCGAATCAAGGTGATTCAACCAGAGCTGGGGTGCATGAGGTACTCGGTCACCGGGGCTTCTGTGTGGGATGTCACGGGTGGTCGGTATCCCCGGTGCCGTGCCCTGGCGAACAATTATACCAGGTGTTGTGGTAAAACGGTGGGGGTGAAAGGGGTTATTTACAAGGGGACGTGACGCCACCTGTAGAGTCCGGTAAGGTGGTACCGGCGCTGCCAGCCGGCCGCTGAGGTGATGGAGGGGGCAGCAGTGTGTGGTACAGCTCCCCACAGGTGGAGCTTTACCTCAGGGCAGCTGTGGTGGTGAGACGGTGAGGGAGGACAGTGATGGAAATGTGGTGCAGTTCTTAGCCCTCTGCTGTTGATGTTGATAATGTTAAGTCCTTTGAGCTGCGGCAGGAAGAATAACAGAAACCGTTTCCATTTTAACTTTGCTTTACTCGGTACCGGCTGATGGCATAACAATACACGGTACAGTTTGGTTTAGGGTGTTGTTACCAACTCAGGATTTCTCTTAAGGAGTCTTTAGATGTTCTCTCTCTCTTTCAGGGTTTCTATTCTCTTTCCAGATCTTTCCGTCTTTCCCACCTTTGAAGAGCTCCCCCGCCAGTCCTACGGTCTGTTTCTTGGAGATAAGGTCTGTCCACTACCCGGTCTGGACAGGGCAACCCGAGACTACAAAGTTCCCTTCCAGCACCACAGTAAATGTCTGTCCCTTTTTATTTCTCCTAGTGTCCTGAACCGGTTTTCAGTCCTGAGGGGAGAGGTACCTTTGTGGTGCTGTCAGCAACCCGGTCCTGTTGGGCCTGCAGCTCGTCGGCTTTGCAGTCAGGGCTGAACTCCTGGCTGCCTCGGTCGTCCGTGTCACCGGTGTACCCTCAACATGACCAGCTGGCTCCTACCAGTTCTGGTCCGTTGCCATCTGTCCTGGGCCCCCACATAAAGATAGGCTCAGCTGGGCTGCCAGGCCTGACCACTCTGTCTGCCTTCCCAACGCCGTCTGAGGTAAATTCTCAACTGTCACTCTAACTCTATCCTAAGCTCCGCCCACCACCTGTGGAACCTACCATATTACCAGTTTCCCCCTACACTAAGTGGTGCGGTCCTAAGTGAGTGCTAAAAATAGACTCCATAAGATTTAAATCCTAACCTAGCAACTTACAAGGAAAAACACATTTTATATTCAAGTGTAATACCATTCTGTGGCGCATACCCGCAGGGGCGCCACACCGGTACCCACAATCAAGTTACCAGGTTCCATAAGCCATCCGGACATGGCAGACCGAGCCACCGAATTAGAAACTCCAGGAACATGTTTAGCCACAATTTGAATGTTCCATTGCAGACATCTGAGCACCAGATGACGAAGATACGCCACCACGGCAAAGACTTAGCAGACAAGGCGTTAATCGCATATACCACAGAGATGTTGTCGCAATGAAAGCAAACCTTCCTGTCCGCAAATTCCTGACCCCACAACTCCACCGCTACAACGATGGGGAAAATCTCCAACAACGCAAGGTTCCGCACCAATCCTCGATCCCTCCACAACTCTGGCCAACCACCCGCGCACCAATGGCCCTTAAAAAAGGCCCCAAAACCCAATGAACCCGACGCATCTGTAAACAACTGCAACACCCTGTTGGGCACCACCTCTTTGAGCCATACCGTGCGCCCATTATATTCCTGCAAGAATATATCCCAAACTCTTAAATCCTCTTTAATGTCCCTAGTGATCCGAACAAAATGCACCGGACATGTCTTGCCCGCCATAGCCAGTGCCAACCGCCTGGCAAAAACCCTGTCCATTGGCATAATCTGACAAGCAAAATTAAGTTTGCCCAACAAAGATTGCACCACCTTAAGCTGAACCTTTTTTGCCTTACTCACTTCAGCAACCGACTGCCTCAAATCCACAATCTTGTCAGCGGGAAGCCGACACTCCTGAGCCACCGAATCAATCTCGATCCCCAAAAAACGCATAACTGTGGCCGGTCCTTCCGTTTTGTCCGGAGCCAAAGGTATTCCAAAATGACTAGCAACCTCAGTTAAAGCAAACAACAATCCTGCACAAATCGGGGAACCCGCTGGCCCCACACAGAAAAAATCATCTAAATAGTGAATGATTGACTCCATACCAGACACATCCATTACCACCCATTCAACAAAAGAACTAGTCTCGAAATAAGAACAAGAAATTGAACACCCCATTGGTAGACAACGATCCACATAAAAACATTCCCTCCACATACAGCCAAATAGATGCTGACTCTCAGGATGCACCGGCAACAAACGGAATGCTGCTACCACATCCGACTTCGCCATCAGCGCCCCCGGTCCCGCTTTCCTCACCAACTCCACAGCCTTATCAAAGGAGACGTAACAAACCGCTGCCAACTCCGGCGCAATACCATCATTCACCGAGGCCCCCGCCGGATATGACAAATGGTGGATCAACCGAAACTTGTTCGGCTCCTTTTTTGGTACAACCCCCAGCGGAGATACCCGTAGATTCGGACAAGGGGGGTCCAAAAAGGGGCCCGCCATCCGTCCCAACTCAACGTCCTTCCTCAACTTCTCATTAACAAGACCCGAATGATCCTTAGCCGAACGCAAATTCCCCGGGCGAAACAAACCCCCCCTACACGTCCGATGGAATAACGAAACCAAACAAAAAACCCGAGCGCAACAACTCGGCAGCCTCAACATCCGGATACCTACTTAAGAACGGCTCCATTGCCTCTACCCTCAACGGGGTCCTCCCTTTTATCAGCGCTGTCTCCTCCCTTACCTTTTCCTTTCTTAAAACAACGGGCAAAGCTGTGACCTCCTCCACATCCCGAACATTCGTGCTTAAAACGACAGGATGAACCAAACTTACATTGCCCCTCATTAAATTGCCAACAACACCCTTTCTTGAACCCAGCCGAAGAACCTGATCCTGCACCCGATCCCCCGGCCCCACCTCGAAAGGGCTGCGCCGGTGCCGCCATTAAACGTAACCACAAGGAAATATCCTTGTGGTCCCAACGCATCTCCAACCGTAAAGCCTTACGCTGCCTGAACTGCTCATCATAACGTAGCCAGGACAAACCACCATACACTTTATAAGCCTCCCCTATAGAATCCATATAACCAAACAGAGCGGAGCAGTGCCCCGGCTCCTTCTCCCCCACAACGCTCGCCAGTATCGCAAAGGCCTGCAACCAATTCATAAACGTCCGCGGGATAAGACGATACCACCGCTTCTCCTCATCCTCTTTTTCTTTTTTGGATTCACTAGGGCGAACCTTATCCAAGTTAAACTTTTCCAACGGAAGCAGCGAAAATATTTCAACGTACTCCCCTTTCCAAATCTTCTCCCTAACTTCCTTCTTCAAATGTGCCCCCAAGGGGCTCTCAAAACAAACATAAACCTCGTTCTTTTCCTATCATCCAGCCTAACCACCTCCTCCTCCTTTTCTTTTTCCACCTCAACTGCCGTATCCGGCGCCGTTGAAGCCTGTCCCTCTACACTCTGCTGCACCGCAGCCTCTCCTCCCACACTGGACCCAACCCCAGCCGGACCGACCCAAGCTCCCACCGGAGACCCCGAACCAGAACTCAAGCCTCCCCGGTCCACCAAACTCTGCAACAAACCCAGCAACTGTCCTATGACATCCCCACCCACGGTAACCCCAGACGCTATCCCCCCACCGGAATCGGCCCTTCTCCCACATCACCGCCTGATCCCGACATAGGCATAACATTACAATCAGTGTTCTCACCAGGCTGCCAAGGGGCAGCCGCAACGCAGTCCTCCTCCGTCCGATCCTTCCCAGATGAGTCCTCCGACACTTCTCCATCTTCTGCGCTGATCTCGTCATCCAAGCCCCCCAGGGGTGCTCCGTCCGGAGTGTGCCTGCCGCAACTCCCCCTGGCCTCCGCGGCTGCAGGAGCACCCCCAACCGAGCACTGCTTCTTCCTGTGAGACCGCTCCAGCGATCTCCGAGCCATCTCGCCCGCCAAATCCCCCCAGAGGTCTCTTCTGATCGCAGGGCCCCTTTCCCAAGCCCGTCCTGCCGGCGGGCTGCTCCTGATTCTCCCGACGCCGGGACCCCCCCCCTGCTACACAGGGGAGATCCGCTACAGCCCCCCTGGGCCCTGCATCCGTGGATGCTCGCTGGGTGTGCCCCCTGTGGGATCTAAGGGCCACCGTTGCTGATCCTGGCTGGATCCTTCCAGCCCTGCGCGCCGGGGACTCCCCACTATTGCGCCCTCCACCAGCCACAGCCAGTGCACGTCGCATGGGATCAGTCCCCGGCATCTGCGCTGATTTCCCTCTAGATGCCCGTGGCTCCTCCCGCCCGGGAAGCCGTTCCGCCTCCGACGCCCGCAGGGGGCCCCCTCTGCTGCCGCCGGCTGCTCGGCGCGCTCCCGCATCCGGGCTCCCCCGGCTGCCGCCGCTACATTCCCGCTCTTGTTTCCGGACTGGCGACCGGAAGTCGGCCGCGGGCCAGCTCCGCCCACTTCCGGTCCGGCATTACCACACCACGAATTCCTCCCAACAGCCGGAGAGGGCCCCGGAGTACAAGGGCACCCTCCCCGCCGCTGAGGGTACCCCACCGGGGCTTCCTGAACGGGCCCTCCTCACACCTCCAGCCCCCGGGGAATAACGCTCTGGTGGCCTAGAGCAGGCGGCCACGCAGCGATGGAGTGGAGAGGGCCGGTGCCGATGGGGAGACGCAGGCAGCCCGTAAGTAGGCCATCAAATGCCCCAGAGAGGCCAATCATGCCAAAATAACTGCTGGTGAGTAGGCTGTAGACCAAACTGTTCTCACTGTCCCCGGAAGTGGAATGAGGGGACTTCCTTCTTTGTCCCCAGTATCTTCCCCTAAACTCCCCCTCTTCCTCACCAAACCAAACCCCCTCCCAGTTAACCACCTCCCATGCATCATTCAAATAGTCCAATTCCTACCTACTCCCATTAACTCCCTCCCTCCCCGAATGTCATGTGGCCCCTCCACCCCATGGGTTCCTTGGCCTGCTTTATGCTGCTCTCAGATTAGGTGGTAAAAACAGATTCCCTTTAAAGGCCAGGACATTTTTTGTTTTTTCCCTCTTTCTTCCAAGAGCAGTACATTTTATATTTTTCTGTTGACATAGCCATGAGGGCTAGATTATTATTGTGGGACATGTTGTAGAGGTGTTTGTGATTATGAGAGCAGACGGGTCAGTCATTACATGTCTCACAATGGTAACTCCACCTTTCATTTATAATGATCCGTTGAGGGAGAATAAGGGTCGATTCTCCAGGTACCATCAGGGTCTGTACAGCTATGATTTGCTTTCTGGCAAATGTCACACGGTACAGAGATCTAACCTTCCTCTCTTGTAAGCAAGGGTTGGATAGTGAGAGTTTCTGCATAATCAGCTGGCGAATTAATGGACATCTCCAGGCCTGGGCTCCCCGAGACTGAAGTGTCCAGCCTGGGCTCCCTCATACTGAAGTGTCCAGGCCTGGGCTCCCTCATACTGAAGTGTCCAGGCCTGGGCTTCTCAGTACTGAAGTGTCCAGCCTGGGCTTCTCAGTACTGAAGTGTCCAGGCCTGGGCTTCTCAGTACTGAAGTGTCCAGGCCTGGGCTTCTCAGTACTGAAGTCTCAAGACCTGGGCTCCCCCATACTGAAGTGTCCAGGCCTGGGCTTCTCAGTACTGAAGTCTCAAGACCTGGGCTCCCCCATACTGAAGTGTCCAGGCCTGGGCTCCCCCATACTGAAGTGTCCAGGCCTGGGCTCCCTCATACTGAAGTGTCCAGGTCTGGGCTCCCCCATACTGAAGTGTCCAGGCCTGGGCTCCCCCATACTGAAGTGTCCAGGCCTGGGCTCCCTCATACTGAAGTGTCCAGGCCTGGGCTCCCTCATACTGAAGTGTCCAGGCCTGGGCTTCTCAGTACTGAAGTGTCCAGGCCTGGGCTTCTCAGTACTGAAGTGTCCAGGCCTGGGCTTCTCAGTACTGAAGTCTCAAGACCTGGGCTCCCCCATACTGAAGTGTCCAGGCCTGGGCTCCCCCATACTGAAGTGTCCAGGCCTGGGCTCCCTCATACTGAAGTGTCCAGGTCTGGGCTCCCCCATACTGAAGTGTCCAGGCCTGGGCTCCCCCATACTGAAGTGTCCAGGCCTGGGCTTCTTAGTACTGAAGTCTCCAGGCCTGGGCTTCTTAGTACTGAAGTCTCCAGGCCTGGGCTTCTCAGTACTGGTGTCCAGGCCTGGGCTTCTCAGTACTGAAGTGTCCAGGACTGGGCTTCTCAGTACTGAAGTCTCAAGACCTGGGCTCCCCCATACTGAAGTGTCCAGGCCTGGGCTCCCCCATACTGAAGTGTCCAGGCCTGGGCTCCCCCATACTGAAGTGTCCAGGCCTGGGCTCCCCCATACTGAAGTTCCAGGCCTGGGCTCCCTCATACTGAAGTGTCCAGGCCTGGGCTCCCTCATACTGAAGTGTCCAGGTCTGGGCTCCCCCATACTGAAGTGTCCAGGCCTGGGCTCCCCCATACTGAAGTCTCCAGGCCTGGGCTTCTCAGTACTGAAGTGTCCAGGCCTGGGCTCCCCCATACTGAAGTCTCCAGGCCTGGGCTTCTCAGTACTGAAGTCTCCAGGCCTGGGCTTCTCAGTACTAAAGTCTCCAAGCCTGGGCTTCTCACTACTAAAGTCTCCAGGCCTGGGCTTCTTAGTACTGAAGTCTCCAGGCCTGGGATCCCTCACACTGAAGTCTCCAGGCCTGGGCTCCTCCGTGGGGAGTTGAGTTGGTTCTAAAACCCTGTACGCTACTACACTCGTCAACGTCATGACGTCAGAGCGCTGCTGTAGCCGGGGCGTGGCCTTACGTGTGACCTACAGACAGTACGTGCTCCGTCGTCTGGGCGGGGCTATCCTGTGCGTCTTGCGGCTAGTAGGCGTGGCTATCCTGTGCGTCTTGCGGCCAGTGGGCGGGGTTCTAGAGAGGCGACACTCGTTCTCGCAGACGCAGGAAGATGGCCGCAGATAGATTCTCCCGGTTTAACGAAGACCGAGACTTCCAGGTACGGGGTCGCATTAGAGGGCGGGAGGGTCAGTGAGTGTGAGGGAGCGGCGCAGTGCGGGGTCACACAGGGGCGGCTGTCTTAACAGGAGCCGCTCCCAGCTGCGCTCCGTAGTGCGGAGCCCCTTCCCGGCGGTGGCGTTACCTTATATGAACTCCACTATCAGGTCGGCCCCTGCTCCTCCTCCGTGTTGTGTGCCCGCGCCCTCCGGCATTGTCCGGTGAGCACCGTCCCGGTGCTCCCTCCTGTGTCCCCCATGCCTGTGCTGTGTGTGTCGCCACAGGGTTATTCCCACATTCTGCCTATTTTCTCCTGTCTGTGGGGTTACTGGGCTAATTTTCTGCCCCTCTCTCCCGATCATGGCCATCATCTGTCTCCCCCTACCCGTCTCTCTGCAGATGATTCATCCTGGTCCCCCTCCCCAGCAGCAGATGTTCCTGGTCTCCCCCCCCCCTCCCTCACCAGCTGATGATCCTGGTCCCCCCCCCCCCCCATCCTCCTTTCACCAGCTGATGATCCTGGTCCCCCCTCCTCCTCCTCTCACCAGCTGATGATCCTGGTCCCCCTCCTCCTCTCACCAGCTGATGATCCTGGTCCCCCCTCCTCCTCCTCTCACCAGCTGACGATCCTGGTCCCCCCTCCTCCTCTCACCAGCTGATGATCCTGGTCCCCCCCCCTCCTCCTCTCACCAGCTGACGATCCTGGTCCCCCCCCCCCCCCCCCTCCTCCTCTCACCAGCTGATGATCCTGGTCCCCCCCCTCCTCCTCTCACCAGCTGATGATCCTGGTCCCCCCCCTCCTCCTCTCACCAGCTGATGATCCTGGTCCCCCCCTCCTCCTCTCACCAGCTGATGATCCTGGTCCCCCCCTCCTCCTCTCACCAGCTGATGATCCTGGTCCCCCCCCCCCTCCTCCTCTCACCAGCTGATGATCCTGGTCCCCCCCCCCCTCCTCACCAGCTGATGATCCTGGTCCCCCCCTCCTCTCTCACCAGCTGATGATCCTGGTCCCCCCCTCCTCCTCTCACCAGCTGATGATCCTGGTCCCCCCCCTCCTCCTCTCACCAGCTGATGATCCTGGTCCCCCCCTCCTCCTCTCACCAGCTGATGATCCTGGTCCCCCCCCCCCCCTCCTCTCACCAGGTGATGATCCTGGCCCCCTCCCCAGCAGATGATCCTGGCCCCCTCCCCAGCAGATGATCCTGGCCCCCTCCCCAGCAGATGATCCTGGCCCCCTCCCCAGCAGATGATCCTGGCCCCCTCCCCAGCAGATGATCCTGGCCCCCTCCCCAGCAGATGATCCTGGCCCCCTCCCCAGCAGATGATCCTGGCCCCCTCCCCAGCAGATGATCCTGGCCCCCTCCCCAGCAGATGATCCTGGCCCCCTCCCCAGCAGATGATCCTGGCCCCCTCCCCAGCAGATGATCCTGGCCCCCTCCCCAGCAGATGATCCTGGCCCCCTCCCCAGCAGATGATCCTGGCCCCCTCCCCAGCAGATGATCCTGGCCCCCTCCCCAGCAGATGATCCTGGCCCCCTCCCCAGCAGATGATCCTGGCCCCTCCCCAGCAGATGATCCTGGCCCCCTCCCCAGCAGATGATCCTGGCCCCCTCCCCAGCAGATGATCCTGGCCCCCTCCCCAGCAGATGATCCTGGCCCCCTCCCCAGCAGATGATCCTGGCCCCCTCCCCAGCAGATGATCCTGGCCCCCTCCCCAGCTGATGATCCTGGCCCCCTCCCAGCTGATGATCCTGGCCCCCTCCCCAGCAGATGATCCTGGCCCCCTCCCCAGCTGATGATCCTGGCCCCCTCACCAGCTGATGATCCTGGCCCCCCCCCCCCTTCCCTCACCAGCTGATGATCCTGGCCCCCCCCCCCCTTCCCTCACCAGCTGATGATCCTGGCCCCCCCCCCCTTCCCTCACCAGCTGATGATCCTGGTCCCCCCTTCCCTCACCAGCTGATGATCCTTGCCCCCCCCCCCCTCCTCTCACCAGCTGATGATCCTTGCCCCCCCTCCTCTCACCAGCTGATGATCCTGGTCCCCCCTTCCTCTCACCAGCTGATGATCCTGGTCCCCCTCCCCTCACCAGCTGATGATCCTGGTTCCCCTCCCCCCCTTTCCTCACCAGCTGATGATCCTAGTCCCCCCTCCCTCACCAGCAGATGATCCTAGTCCCCCTCCCTCCTCTCACCAGCTGATGATCCTCGTCCCTCCACCCTCCTCTCGCCAGCTGATGATCCTGGTTCCCCCCTCTCTCCAGCTGATGATTTTGGTCTCCCCCCCCCCCTCTCACCAGCTGATGATCCTGGTCCCCCTCCCCTCACCAGGTGATGATCCTGGTTCCCCCACCCCCTTCCTCACCAGCTGATGATCCTAGTCCCCCCTCCCTCACTAGCAGATGATCCTAGTCCCCCTCCCTCACTAGCAGATGATCCTAGTCCCCCCTCCCTCACTAGCAGATGATCCTAGTCCCCCCCCCCCTCCCTAGCAGATGTTCCTGGTTCCCCCCCCCTCCCTCACCAGCAGATGATCCTGGTTCCCTCCACCTTCCTCTCACCAGCTGATGATCCTGGTCCCTCCACCCTCCTCTCACCAGCTGATGATCCTGGTCCCTCCACCCTCCTCACCAGCTGATGATCCTGGTCCCTCCACCCTCCTCTCACCAGCTGATGATCCTGGTCCCTCCACCCTCCTCTCACCAGCTGATGATCCTGGTCCCTCCACCCTCCTCTCACCAGCTGATGATCCTGGTCCCCCCCCTCTCCAGCTGATGATCCTGGTCCCCCTCACCAGCTGATGATCCTGGTCCCCCTCCCCTCACCAGCTGATGATCCTGGTCCCCCTCCCCTCACCAGCTGATGATCCTGGTTCCCCCACCCCCTTCCTCACCAGCTGATGATCCTAGTCCCCCCTCCCTCACTAGCAGATGATCCTAGTCCCCCCTCCCTCACTAGCAGATGATCCTAGTCCCCCCCCCTCCCTAGCAGATGTTCCTGGTTCCCCCCCTCCCTCACCAGCAGATGATCCTGGTCCCTCCACCTTCCTCTCACCAGCTGATGATCCTGGTCCCTCCACCTTCCTCTCCTGGTCCCTCCACCCTCCTCTCACCAGCTGATGATCCTGGTCCCTCCACCCTCCTCTCACCAGCTGATGATCCTGGTCCCCCCCCTCTCCAGCTGATGATCCTGGTCCCCCTCACCAGCTGATGATCCTGGTCCCCCTCCCCTCACCAGCTGATGATCCTGGTCCCCCTCCCCTCACCAGCTGATGATCCTGGTTCCCCCACCCCCTTCCTCACCAGCTGATGATCCTAGTCCCCCTCCCTCACTAGCAGATGATCCTAGTCCCCCCTCCCTCACCAGCTGATGATCCTGGTCCCCCCCCCTCCTCTCACCAGCTGATGATCCTGGTCCCCCCCCCCCTCCTCTCACCAGCTGATGATCCTGGTCCCCCCCCCCTCCTCTCACCAGCTGATGATCCTGGTCCCCCCCCCTCTCCTCTCACCAGCTGATGATCCTGGTCCCCCCCCCTCCTCTCACCAGCTGATGATCCTGGTCCCCCCCCTCTCCTCTCACCAGCTGATGATCCTGGTCCCCCCCCTCTCCTCTCACCAGCTGATGATCCTGGTCCCCCCCCCTCCTCCTCTCACCAGCTGATGATCCTGGTCCCCCCCCCTCCTCCTCTCACCAGCTGATGATCCTGGTCCCCCCCCCCTCCTCCTCTCACCAGCCGATGATTCTGGTCCCCCCGCTCCTCTCACCAGCCGATGATTCTGGCTCCCCCCCTCCCATCACCAGCTGATGATCCTGGTCCCCCCCTCCCACCACCAGCTGATGATCCTGGTCCCCCCCTCCCATCACCAGCTGATGATCCTGGTCCCCCCCTCCCATCACCAGCTGATGATCCTGGACCCCCCCCCCTCACCAGCAGAAGATCCTGGTCACCCCCTCACCAGCAGATGATCTGGTCTCCCTTCCCCCCCCCTCTCAGATTGATCCTAGTCCCCCCCCCCCCCCCCTCATATCAGCAGATGATCCTGGTCATCCGTGTCAACGCCCCCTCCCTGGCAGTAGGTTCTACTGTGTTTCCCCCTTCCTGCAGTAGTCTGTTGTGTACGTCCCCCCCCCCCCCCCTCCCTCCCGACAGTAGTTTCTGTTGTGTCCCTCTCCCCCCCTCCAGCAAATGGGTCTGTACCCCCCCAGCGTATGTTTCCCCCTCCATACAGTAATCTTTGGTCATCCTCAGTCCGCAGAAAGGTCTCCTCTATTGTTTTGCTCTCTGTTCTCTCTCGGTCGTCTGCACATTTACTCTTCGTTCCGCTCGTCCTTCTATTCTGGGATCTTGTCCTGTAAACAAACAGTCAAGTCGTCTCGTCTTCTTGCTGACACGTTCCGTTGCTATATATTGTGCTGTGTGAGTTCCTTCCTGTAGTTATGAAGGACGGTAGTGTCTGATCCATGTAGCTATACGTGGGATCAGGCTTATTCCACACTGACATCAGGACATTATGGTGTAAATTCTTATTGCTTCACCTGCTGCACATAAATCCTTCTTGATAGTAAAAATTGTTTCTTGTGAGACTTTGCTACTCGCAGGATGACTATCCATTCGATACTGAAACGTATGGAGTAAAGGGCGTGTTTCCAGCTCCGGTTCACATGTTCGTGCAGGAGTTGTGTACAGTAACCACCCAATATTACAATGCACAGTGATGGCCCAAGGGTGTATGTTTCCTGTAGCAGATGGCACTGGTTTATGCCCAGTGAGCAGTAAACGTGCGGCATCTCCTTGTTTTTCTATGCAGTTTTTGCTCAATTATTACAGACAAAACGTATAGAAAGCACCACATATAATGAGCACAGAGCCATTCAGCACATCGGGCTAGGTCCACACATCCATCTTTCGTGATCCTCAGTACCTACGATGCACAGACGCCACAGGACTCCTCACCCAAACTCAATTGCAGAGCACAGCGCTCTGCTTTTTCCATTAGGCCGATAGAAAATGAATAGAGTGAGAGTTGGGATTGACATGTCTGGTCACCACCCCATTCATGGGATCAGCTAGACCCTCGATGATCAGCAATTTCAGGTGTGAATAATATCTGAATAATAATTGAACATCACACAGACTGTATACTGACCCATGATGACATAAGGAACTGTCGACATGGACTGACCTGTGGCTCTGAGGGATCACCAGTTGGTAAGTTTACCAGTCAGTGGTCATTTAATCACCTGCTTACATAGTTGGCCCAAACTGAACGATGTGCGCAGTGATCTGTAGTAACTCAGTGCACATAGGCTGCCATTGTCCTCAGCAGTGCACTGCCAAGAACAATGATTTTTACTTTTATTGCCCTGCTTAAACTATAATTTTCCTTGATGACTGAGTATTTTGCTCATTCTTCGGGTGGCTGGCTGCCTATTTACATGGGAAGACAATTGTGAAAAGAGTGCTCTAAAATAGGCTGAACCTTTGTAGTATATATACACCCTTATGATGGCGTTACTCGCAAGGATATCATTAACGATATCGTTGCAACGTCATGGATTTGAGATCGTTGAAACGATATTGTTTGTGCGTCCTTCTGTGTAAACCAAGGATATTGGCTGAAAAAATCATTGTATCGTTCATCCAAGATTTGAGATCCTGACCTCAAATCTATCGTTCGTCGTCCAATTAACGCTGCTGGAAGAAGCTACATCGTTCAGTGTGACACCTTTTGCATGATGTCGTTCAAAAATCTCCTATTCATGCCACTTTAAAAGTTCGTTCAGTCCTTCCTCTCCTATTTAACTGGTGCGTTACCGAATGGGATATCGTTAACAATATCCTTGTGTGTGACAACGCACTAACGATGTCGGAATGGTCACTGTCACGTGATCGTTGTAAGGATAACGTTAACGATATCCTAGCGTGTGACGGCACCATTAGGCTGGCGTCACACTATCGTATAAGGTGTGCGAGGATCACATTGGCCGGTTGCACTCCTGACCTGAGCGTGACAGCTTCATGTATTTTTATGCAGCAGTTATGTTGAAGCCAGGAGACATGACCACCGGTTCGGGCATTTTGAAGCACTTCTCACACCTCATACGGCCATGCGACTCCATCCTTTGTTTATTCATTCAAGGTCAAATGATTCATAGAAAACAGATTGGAGTTGAGTGAAAATCATCATCTTCTCGCTGTTAAAATACAGATATGTTTTATGCCATTAGAATTAATTCATGTGGATTTGCAGATATAAAATCCACACCTGACCCCACCACCATGGATGTGGATGGAGACGTCTGCAGTTCGGGTCCGCCTGGCAAGTTTGAAGTTAAATCTGCAGGGGGTTGTTGGACTGATGGTTCCCTCTTGTGTGGACTTTTCATCAGACCTCATTCAGACAGTATTTTGAATCAATATTTGTAGGCCAAAACCAGGAGTAGATCCACGAAAAGTTAATGGGAAGATTAGTACATTTTGAGTGTTTTGGCTGTTGAATAAGGGGAATAGGGGCTCATCTAGCTGGCTGATTGTGGCTTATGACCCCACTGGTCCCTGCAGGCTCAGTGGTGGCTCATGTGTTAATATAGCACACATTCATTTGGCTGCAGGTGCCCATTTTGCTTCTATTTGAGGAGTGTAGCCCTCAGCTGTTCTCGGGTATGTCCCCTTTACCAGTAATAGTTTTGTGCTTTGGCTTGTGGAGTAAATGAATGTCACAGGAGCTTGTGATGACATGTAGTGTAAGCTCTCCAGACAGTGCCCCCTGCTCCTCTATATAGGGGGATGCAGAGATCAGGATCTTCATCCATGTATAATTGCACTCTCCACCAGTTATCTGCTCCATGGTTAGTGGCTCGATCCCTTAGCAGTTACATCTGTTTCTAGGGACGTGAGAACCCTTGAGTGCTGCTTAGTGAGCACAACACTCCGTAATAATGCAATATGGAGGGAATAACCACAGACTCCATTTTTTTTTTTATACAGAAGATAAGATTTATCGGTCTTCTAGTATTTTCTACTCCTATATCTGCATCATGGCGATGGAACTTTTATTATAAAACAGGCTCGATCTCTCCCCGAAGAGCAGCGGATGGTGACATTTTATTGGGAAATTGCTTGTAATGCAGTTCTCTAGTGTGTCTATAGTGATTGTTCCTTATATATTATGCACTTGGTACAAACATGCAATTTATGGTGAGAAAAGGACATTGACATCCAGTTCTTACCTGTCACATCCTAGGTTTATATGGGCGGCTCGGAGTAATAATTAGTTTTCAGCCTGACCATTTTAGGAGTTAGCGGCTCTCTTGGTATTTTAGGTATGTGACACTAGTGGTTTCATCTGTAGTCTCAACTAAATGACAAATAGTCAATGTTGCATGGACCTGGCCGAGGAAATCTGTTCCTTTGTGTTCTATACTCAGGAGCAGCTTCTGTTGTGGACTGTGCATATGCGCTGGATGCCATAATCCCGTGGATTATATGAGCTCACTTATTGAGCAGATATTCCTGCAGTTGGCCATTAATATGCTTTAAAGCCACTAGATTTCAGTTCTGAGTAATATCCCTCCCCCATATGTGTGAAGGGGTGCCAGATAGATAATACATACAATAATACAGACACATATTAGATATTTTCTGTCATTTGATGAATGCCCCTCACACAGAAATGTGTGTGGGGGGGTATCTCACAATTGTCCCTTGCACACAAATGGGGGGAGGGGAGTAATAACTCAAACTGAAATCCAGTAGCTGTGAAGCATTTTAATGGCCAACTGCAGGAGTGACAGCTCATGTAATCCACTGGTTTATGCTGTATATTGTGTGTATAAAATATCCCTTCTATTTGCAACAGCAACCCCCCCACTGGTGATGGTTGCTACTGTTTTGTTAGAACATGCCTTACATGGCCACTTTTTTTTTTTATTTTCTTTTTAATTTGATGCAAAATTATCATAGAGTTTCATGTCCCTTTTAATGCCCTCAGGATAGCTTTACAAGTGTTCTTCTGGCAGCTTTATGGGTTGCAATAAGGAACTTCTCTTGAGTGCAGGGGAGACAGTGCGGCTTCCTCTACATTTTTAGGATTAATTGGGATAGTCCACCACCAATAATATTGATTCCATTATGTTGGAAGACCCATTTAATCCCCTCACGACCTATGACGTACATGTACGTCATAGGTCATGTCTCCCTTCCCTGATGCAAGCTCACACTGTGAACCCCGCACCATCTCCTGCTGTGATATCATCAGCTGAAATGTGTAGCTAACACCACTGATTGGATCAGTGATGTTAACCATTTGAATTGCGCTGTCATTCACTGACAGCATTATCCAAACCCTGTGGCGGGGATCTCACTTTTCTCCGCTGCGATTGCAGATCCCAGCGATCGCTCTCTCACCTGGAGAACCCGGGGCCCTCTGATGACCCCGGAAGCTCTCTGGGATCACTTCCAGTGGCTAGCTGGTTAGTGCCAGCCTCCACACAGTGAGCATTTATGCTATGTACTGAAGTGCTGCAGCTCTTTAGTACATAACACAAGCGATAGGACTGTACAGTGTTGAGGCTTTCTAGTGGCTAGTGTAAAATAGAGAAAATATAAGTTTTTAAAAATTTGAAAAAAAAAACACATGTTCAAATCATCCCCTTTTTACCCGATTGACAAAAAACTATTTAATAAAAATACACATTTGGTATCGCCATGTTCAGAAATGCCCGATCTATCAAATATAAAATCAATTACCGTAATCCGATCTGTAAACTGCGTAATTGAAAGAAAAAGTCCAAACGCCAAAAATTAAATTTTTTTGGTCGCTGCAACATTTCAATAAAATACAATAACGGGCAGTCAAAAGAGCGTATCTACCTAAAAATGGTATCATTAGAAACATCATCTTAGGGCCCTTTCACATCAGCGTTTTTTTAAATTTGCGGCAGATGCGGTGAAAAAACCGCATCTGCCGCAACTGCCGCATAACGGTTCCACTTGCGGCACGGTTGCGGTTTTTTCCATAGGAAGTATAGGGGCACTTGCGGCAGATGCGGCAAGTGCGGTATTGCACTTGCGGCAGGTGCGGCAGAGAAAAAAACCGCAGTAAGCCGCGGTTTTTTTCTCTGCCGCACCTGCCGCAAGTGCAATACCGCACTTGCCGCATCTGCCGCAAGTGCCCCTATACTTCCTATGGAAAAAACCGCAACCGTGCCGCAAGTGGAACCGTTATGCGGCAGTTGCGGCAGATGCGGTTTTTTCACCGCATCTGCCGCAAATTTAAAAAAACGCTGATGTGAAAGGGCCCTTAGGATGCAAAATATAAGCAGTCGCACATCCCTAGAACAAAAAGAACGCTATGGGTTGCGGGAAATGGTGACAAAAGCACAATTCTGTTTCTTAAAAACTTCAGAATTTTGTTTCAACCGCCTAGATAACAGTAGAAGTATACATGTTTGGTATCTATGAACTTGTACCAACCCGAGGCTTCAAACTGACATGTCAGTTTTACTATATTGTGAAAATGGTGAATAAAAACAAACGTGTAATTGCACATTTTGAAATTTCAGCGCTCTTGGATTTTGTTTCCCCATATTATTGTACACTATTTGATAAAATAAATGATGTCATTCAAAAGTACAACTCGTCCCACAGAAAAGTCAACTTTTGTATGTCTGTATCGACGGTAAAAATAAACTTATGGCTCTTGGTAGAAGGGGAGGGAAAAAAACAAAAAATGGGAAATCGCGGGGGAGAGGGGGTTCTCAGGGGTGAAGGAGTTAAAGGGAATGTGTCAGTATAAGTGACCCTTCTAAGCAGTCTATATGGGCATGTAGGTTATAAGAAGCTGAATAAGATGATACCTTGATTTATTTTATTCCCAAGGAATCTGTGGTTTTTTGTTTTTTTTTATGTAAACAAGCTGCTGGTCTCCATAGACTGGCCACAGATCTGCCTTAAAATCTGCCTCCAGGGATTAATATTAATGAAAGTGTTACCTGTGTCAGACATGAGGATCAGGAGAGAGGACTGTCAGTCATTACATGGCTCACACTGGTAACACTCCCTTTCTTTTAGAATAAGCTTTTGAAGCAGTTTCTCTGTCTGGGCCATATAGATGGCTTAGGAAGGTTGATCCTACTGACAGATTCCCTTTATTTTGCATGTTCAGTTTGGAGGTCAAAAAAATCTTGTGGCATATTGTCCAAAAATAGGGGATGAATTCCTTCCGAATGCCAAAACAAGTGGCATGGATGCTTAGAAAACCGCTCGGAAAAAGCTGAGCACAGCCAACATAAAGTGCAGTGGCACGGCAGTCTCAGTACTATTTACCCATTTGACATTGGTGGCATAACCTAGTAAGGGCCACGTCACACACACAGATATCTGTGCAGATATTGTTCACAGATCTCTGGTTGCAGTGAAATCATGGACACATTGGTCTATTTGTATATGGCCACAAAATGGATCAATTTGTCCATGATTTCACTGCAACCAGAGATCTGTGAACAATATCTGCACAGATATCTGTGTGTGTGACGTGGCCCTAAGATGAACCAAGACTGGGTTGACTTTTGATAGGTTGTTTTAGGACAAATGTCTGCTGATGAAGCAGTTGAGTTTTTGGTCCCTGCTTTTTTTTTTCCTCATTATGTCACTCCTACCCCTAAAAATAGCAATTAAATTAAATCTCTTTAGGGTATTGCTGTACGCGCTGCTCCATTATTGGCCTGTTGTTTTTCTGTGTCTTATACTGCAGCATTCTCTCCCTCTGCCCTTCCTGTTTTGCTTTCCAATCCTCCTTGGTGTGATATCATTTTCTTGTCGGTATGCATCTGGGGCCAAGTAGTTTCTTCTGGGTGTAGCACTGATCATGGAAGTGTTTGGAAGCTACTGACCTACTTATTTCTTGGAATATAATTGAGCCAAAGCTTTAGTACACAACAATTTACATCAGATGTTTGTCAGATCCTTCACTCATGCTCCAATCAAGGTTATCTCTAAAGTAATCGGTGTATTGTGTAGGTGATGATCTACGTGCAGCATTCTCTTCTATGGCTTAGATTTTATTTGCAGTGGGCGCATTTATTCCTGTCAGGAACATGATGTCCACAGAAATGTACTGAGCCATGTTGGCCCCTGGTTCGAGAGGTATAAATGGAATACATGGGGAAGTGGTTTGTAGGTAGAGTATTTTATTGTTAAAAAGTTACTCAAAAGATTAAGACGACAAACGGGCATAAGGTGAGCGGCTCTGCAGTGGGTTGGTACTAACCCAAGGTTAAAAATTCATCTTGAGGATTTTGCACTAGGAGGCAGTGTTTTTTTTTTTTTTCTTTTCCCTATCCCATTTTACCCAAGGTTTGTCGCACATCATGTCTCCTGTCTATCAAAAAATGTACAAATGTTACTAATTGTATCATTTGAGATATCTGGCATGTTTATATATTGTATTATTGACCTGCATACCCCTCCAGTTCTTTCAATCTCTTTCTTTGTTTAGCCGCGTTTTATCTTTTGTAGTATTAAAAGAATACTATGAGAGACAAAATAGCGCCCATAGGGTTTCTCTGTATCAAATTTAAATATGTAGCAGGTGTAAGGTTCTCACCTTTCCACATAGATCTCCGGCAATCAGATTGACTCCGAAACGCGCAGCAATAAATCCCTTTTCCTTGTCAATACCTCATTCTCTGGAGCCCCTTTTTATCCTGGCAGAGCAGTGTTTGCCATCTCCGTTTCCATCTTACATAATCTTTTGTAATGTTGTATCTTTTCCTTTTTGGGGGGTTTCTTAATGGTGTAGCCACATTGTTCAATAAAAGTACATTTTTTTGTAATATAGTATCTTTTCCTTTTTTGATGTGTCTGTTGACATTATTTTAGGTTTTTTTTTAGGCTGGTTTCACATCAAGATGTTTGTGTGTCCGTGTGGATCCTGGTTTTTGCAGGATCACACATACAGAAACGGATCAGAGGACACTTGTGTCCGATCAGATTTTGTAACTGATCAGATTTTGTTATTTTTGAAGCCGGAAAAATCATTCTGCACCTGCATGGTGCACTAAATCGGATCCAGAACACGATCCGATTTCTTTAGCGGATCCAACGACCATAGACCCCCATGTTATTTACTGCGGACAGCATAGGGTCCGTGTGTCCGATTTGACCAAAATAGCTGCAGACTCAGATTTTGGGGACGGGAAAAAATCTGACACAATCGATCCGTCACAAAACTGACACAATCGAGGCCATTTAAGGACGAATCCGATCACATCCGTGCCTATAGGATACATGAGACCAAAACGGATCAGTGAATTTTGGAAGGAAGGTGTGTCACAGTCCGCGCTGCAAGAAATCCGCTCGTAATATCGCTAGTAGTCAGTATCCAATTATCCTCTTTATTCATCCAACGCGTTTCAACGCCACCGGCTCTTCCTCAGGTGGCACAACTGGACTAGGTGAGTGAACTTTTCTCACCTGCTTTGTTTAGTGTCTAGTGATAAGGCACTATTGCGCCTCTTGTCCCCCCCCCCTCTCTTTTCTTGTTATATTAAAACGGATCAGTGGCTGTCTGTTTTACAATGGAGAGCCACGGACACCAAAATATCTTGATGTGAAACCAGCCTTATTTGTGGTTATCCTGTGTAAATCGTCGTTTTCCTCCTCTTTAAGTGTCTAAAGATTGCAGTCCAAACCTTCATGTGTTTGTGTGAAGAGCTGTACGTGTAGAGCATCTGTCCAGAATAAGTACAGGTGCTAAAAATTATCAATGAAAAGTAGAAAATCCAGTATCCGCTTGAATCTGTAAAAATCTGTAAAACATCACGTTTATTTCAGAGGTTTAAAACATGGCCCACACTAAAAGCATAAGAAAGGTAGATGCCAATAGATATGGGTTCATGTGTTTCAGGCTCTAAGCCTGTGTTCAGTCTGTGTCCTTTTTGATCCATTTTTCTCTTTTTTTTTAAGCTGGGAATCTGGATCAGCTTTTCAAAAATAGCGCATCAGAAACAGATCATCCGAGTTTGATTAGTTTTCGCTGCGGTTTTTCTAGTGCATTTTTTAGTCCATACAGGATGGTTTCAATGGGAAACGCGGACTATAACAACGCAGCAATAATTGACATGCCCATTCTTTTTACAGATCACTTTTCTACCCCAAAAACAGATCAGGTCAAAAGAGCACAGATTGAACAGCAAAACATGAAAATGCATTGACTTTGCTGAGAATTTGAGTGATCCAATCACTGCATTTTCACTACAAAAAATGATTAATAAAAAAAAAAAAAAAACGCACAGTGTGAAAGTAGCTCTTGTTCATGACTAAGTGTACCGTTACACGTCACAACCAGCAAATTGCCAGTGAAATTGCATGCAATGTTGCGACATGTAAAAGTACCCTAAGATATTCACATCTAGTGAGTTTATATATGTAGAAATAAATTAAGTAAAAAAATGCAAAACAGCCACACCTGTACCGGCTTTATATTAGTGATCACTACCCTGTTTTCCCAAAAATAAGACACCATTTATCTTAATTTTTGCTCTCAGATGTCTCCCATGTCTTGTTTTCAGGGGGTGTCTTATCTCAATGAAGAAGAATTCACATTTATTGATGAGCAAAAAAATTTACATTTATTATATACTGTACAGTTGGCATCACAAACTAACTAAACTGTCATCCATCTGCAGCCCCCATAATCCCCCAATATTTATATTTTGTATTTTTATAGATTATATTTTAATCATTGATTTAGTATAATATGGTATATTAATGTTATCTTGGAATGGCATTTATGGTATTCTCTTTTGTATAAACTAATTAATATTCTTTGTAGGTTATCACATAGTGATCTCTAATATAGGCAGGCACAGGTGTGGCTGTTTGTCATTTTTTTTCCTTCATTAATCTCTGCATATATAAGCTCATTAGATGTGAATATCTTAGTCATGAGTAAGGGTACTGTCACACTTGGCGACGCACCAGCGATCCCAACATCTGACCTCGCCGGGATTGCTGGTGAGATGTCAGTCAGATCTCACCAGCGACGCAGCAACGATCCGGAATGATACGGAGGTCGTTGGGACCCTCTTTCTAGACCGATGCATGCTGCCCAGCGGGACCCCGACGATCGAAAAATGGTCCAGGCGACTGTGACACGACTAGTGATCTCACAGCAGGGGTCTGGTCGCTGCTAAGTGTCAAACATAGCGAAATCGCTGGCGATGTCGCTGTTGCGTCATCAAACTTGTGACTTAGCAGCGATCTCGCTTAGTGTGACAGGGCTTAAAGTGTGTTTGACAGGGAAAACGACCTCAATACTACAGGTCTGAGAAACAGGGTCACAACGACTTCCGTATCATTCCGGATTGTTGTTGCGTCGCTGGTGAGATCTGACTGTTTGGCATCTCAGCAGCGATCCCAACAGCGACGCACCAGCGAACTCTGCCAGGTCGTATCGCTGTCGGGATCGCTGGTGCGTCGCCAAGTGTGACGGTACCCTAAGAGCTTGACTTACTGTATATCTATTGGCGTCTTCCTTTCTTAAGCTTTTAGTGTGCACTATGTTTTAAACGGCTGAAATATATGTGATGTTTTACATATAGCGATTCAGTCAGATGCTGTATTTTTGATGTTCTTTATTGTCCTGCCTCAAGCATCGGCTTACAGGCTCCATGCACCGTACACGAATATCAGCCATTCCTGCCTATGTAAGCTGTTGTGATTCCTCCTAATTTGACTAAAAATTGTCTGCGCTCAATACGGCCAACACTACTTGTATGTCACCAGCACACTCGGCAGATACGCTCAGCTATGGAAGTGGCATGAAATCTGCAGAAAAGCTGGTAAAACAAGTATATTTACTTTTACCGTGTGATTACGGTTTTGTAAAACTCCTTTTTATACATTGTACTTTACTTTCAAATGAAATGTTGCATTTTGTGGTTCTTTTGGTTTCTTACCATTGACCTGTGTCTGCTGCCATAATGAAGAATACGGTAATAATTTTTATAGAACTAACATATTCCTCAGCAATTTACAATTCACCCCTATGTTCTGCACTGCAAAGCTTCAGATAAAAAATACATAGGTAACCAACTAAAATATTTAGTTTCCAAATAACTTTTAAGAGGAACCGTTTTCATTTTTATTTCATACATCAATAGAACACATGAAAATAAGCAGCTTTGTAATATATCTTATCAGATAAATCTCCTTCCCCTTCCTGAACTGATCTGTATTCTCAATTCTGAGATAAAATATGTAATCAGTGAAGACTTTCCTATCACTGTGATAGGAGATGGCAGCTGTTACTGATGAGGTTCTATGAAGACGGAAGGAGCAAAAGGAAGACACAGACATTCTACTGCAAGTTCTAAAACCACAGTAAGGCCACGTTCACATAGTGTTTTTGTGAGGATCCGTTTTTGGTGCAAAAGTGCACCAAGAACGGATCCTCACAGAACGGCAGCGGTCTGTGTGTGAACAGGCAGCGCTTTTTTGGCCCACTTTTACTTGCCTCGCCGCGCTCCCTAGCAGACCGCTGTTTTTTTCTCCTCCCTGCCGGGCCCACAGTAAGCTGCAGGCTCTGGGACCCTGCAGCACCATGTGACCGGTGACGTGGCCGGGTCACATGGTGCTGTTTAAGGTCCTGTGCAAGGTCCTACGGCTCCGGTATAAAGAGTTTTCCGGGGGAACGGCGGCTAGGTGGGTAAAAAGCGCGCTGAAAAAGATGGTAAGAATTAACATGTTCATTCTTTTTGCGGATGCACTTTGCAGCGCAAAGACGGACCATGTGAATGGAGATGCACTTCAGGCATTTACACTAGCAAATGCCAAAAATATGCTGCATGTGAACACAGCCTTATCTTAGGGCCACGTCACACACACAGATAATTGTGCAGATATTGTTCGCAGATCTCTGGTTGCAGTGAAATCATGGACACATTTTCCATTTTGTGGCCATGTACAAATGGGACAATCTGTCCATGATTTCACTGCAACCAGAGATCTGTGAACAATATCTGCACAGATATCTCTGTGTGTGACGTGGCCCTTACTTATAACCCCCCCAAACAGATGACAGGTTCCCTTTACGATATTTTGACTTTTCAGAATAGCTACATTTCACCCTTGAGTCTTTTAACAATAATTGGGTACAGTGCATGCTACATTAGAACTTTTACATAATACAGGTTGACCCTATGAAGCTGTTCCTGTTATAATGTCATGATGGTAGTTTAGGAGTTTTACAGTTCCTAACAGGTTAAAGAGGTTGTCCACTATTGGGGACATTTTTTTTCTTAAATATATATGTATCCTAAGCTAAAGATGTAATTTTTGAAATTTAAGTTTCACTAAAAATTTTGTACCACTTGGCTTTTTACAGATTTTCTGCTAATTGTAACCTTAATTGGGTAACATTTTTAATAAAACCTAATAAGTTTTCGCCCCAAATATATGCATTTAAATGAAACACAAATGTCCCAATGAGCTGTGCCAGAGCCCTACAAAATGACCTCCAACAGGCCACTAATATCTATGTGTCTGCTCAAACTGTCAAGGTGGGTTTACACGTTTCAATATCGTTGCGATATCACAATTCAATGGCGCGGGAGCGCGCATTTAGTGCTCGTTTCTCCCGCATCGAATCGGAGGTTTAGACGTTGCGATTTCTGAATCCAACGTCCGTGCGATGTCTTCGCCCCCCAACCCAGGAACGACCATTTAACATGGGAGTGAATGGGTGACGTAGAACTTCACATCGGAATTGGGCTGTCACACAGCACGATCCGGCTCCAATCTCCATTCAATATCGGAGCATTGGAGAGCACGCTCATTCAATCCCCGATATCGCATTGACATCGTTCCTGCATCGTATTGGACGTTCACACCATACAACGCAGGAACGATATCGGGTCCAACGATCGAACCACGTGACTTTTCATTGAAATTGGACTCCCGATATCACAACGTGTAATCCCGCCATCAGAAACAGACTCCATTAGGGTGATATGAGGGCCTGATATCCACAAGTGGGTGTTCTGCTTACAGCCCAGCACCGTGCAGGGAGTTGGCAGTTGCCAGGGAAAACTAGGTGTGGCAGATTCGACATTGGCACCCAAACCACAGGCAGCAGAACGTTCTCCAGACTCTGTCACATACGCTCAGTGTGAACCTACTCTCATCCGTGAGTAACACAGGGAACCTGTGTTAAATCTGCCAGTCTTGGTGTTCCCTGGAAAAATGCCAATTGCTCTACAGCCCAACACTGACTTGTGGACGTCAAACCCTCATACCACCCTCATGGTGTTTGTTTCTGACAGTTTTAGCAGACACATGGATATTAGGTCATTTTGCAGGGCTCTGGCACTGCTCCTCCTTGCACAAAGGAGGAGGTAGCGGTCCTGTTGCCCTCCTATGGCTCTCTTGTCCTCTTTTGGGATAGTGGCCTGCCTTCTGGTATCTGCTCCATGCTCTGGACAATAGGCTGACAGTGACTGACTGCCACTGTTTATATGTTGTAATTATACTGTTTTTCAGCTAAGCACCTGTTCACACCTGTTGGATGTACGGGTCACCTTTTATTTGTTTGAGCAGTGTATGTACAGGGGCTTTCATGCTGATTATATCTTTAAGCATGAATCAGGGTGGATTTGATTTAAATCAGTGATTTAAATCAAAGTTTCTACCTAAACTAGTTCTTGCTACTTTAACATGCAAGTAGATGAAGATTTTTAGAATCACTTTTTATATCACTTTTTTCTCGCCAGTTTAATGGGTTAATCATTCATATTTGGACACCACTGTTCTGTTGTACTTAGGAAGGAGAAAAATAATCCTGACCTTAATAACAATTTAAATAGATTTATTCAACTGAAACAATAACAACATTACAGCATAAGTTATTTGCTTAAACAAACATCCATGTTTGTTAACTAATTTGGCTAAACAAAATATATATATATATTTTAAGAAACTTGGACTGTCAGCCCAGCCGACACATGAAGAACTTAAATACTACTGTCCCTGCTGTCCTCTGTAGCTCACTTGTCGTCATCTTCATCATCATCTTCTTCTTTGTTCCTATTCATAATCTGGAAAAGAAAAACAAGCTTTCCTGCTTTATTGGGTCCCAACCGATTTCCCAATTTAGAATGAATGAGTCCAAAGGAAGAATATTCTTTCAACGCCTGCAGAAGAAGCTACTGCTGTTAAAAGTGAAATCATTACTTGAACAGTCTCTAAATCCAAGCGCTTAAGTGACTTCCACCAGTTTACTGGTGTGACCTTCCTTAAAATATCTTCAGCAAACATATATTTCTTGAATGGTTCCCCCTTAGCTCTGAAGTTTATTATAGTTGGCATTAAAGATGGATGATTGCTGGATACCCATGTCATAGCTAACTCCTCTTCCTCAGCACTTAGGTTTTGACCCTGATATTGAATATTATTATTATTATTATTTATTTATATAGCGCCATTGGGTTCCATGGCGCTTTACATGAGGATGAGGGAGACAAGAACAAGTACACTAAATCTAGGCGATCAGGACGTACAGGTACAGGAGGGGCAGGGACCCTGTCCACGAGGGCTCACAGTATTGACAATATTTGCCAAAAAATGAGCTGGAGTCAGTGCTTGTCCTATTCGTTTGTTTACTGCTTGTAATTTAATTCTGTCCATGTGTAGTTCTGTTTTTAAGTGTTCACTCAGTTCCTTCCAAATTTCAACAGCATCCGCAATAAAACAGCTATTTTTCTGTATTTTGTTTAAAGCTTGAGAGATGGGTTTCAGGAAGCTCAGCATATGTTCAACATTTCTCTTAAGCCCAATGTTGAGGATTTGGCCGTGACAGTGCCATCTATTTTATCCGATTATCTTCACAAAGTGTCATCAGAATAGGCCAGTTTTTGATATACTGCTCAAAACAGTCCACCACAGAGTTCCATCTAACATCTTGTGGAAGCGTTAGCTTGGTTCCACCCATCCTTTTCAGAGCTGCTGCAGCAAAATGATTATTACGGAAGTATTTAGCAATTTCAACAACATTAGCTTTTATTTCTGGAACACTTAAGTCTTTGGCTAAGAGGTGCAGCAAATGAGCACTGCAACCATATGTTATTAGCAGCTTTGTATTCCCTCCCTGCTCTTCTAAATCTCTTCTCATCTTGGATACGTTTGCAGCATTGTCAGTGACCAAACTGCGTACTAGACATTTGAATTTTTGTTCACATGTCGTTATAGCTTTTACTGCCACTTCTTGTAAGTATTCTGCTGTGTGTGCATTTCCTGACGTATCAGTTGTTTGTGCAAGGAAGACTTTACCTTTTCTGTTGTTATACAAGCACATACAATAGGATCATTGTGGACATTACTCCACCCATCAATACTTAGGTTAACAATTTTACCCTCCAGAGCTGTTGCACATTGCTCCATTTCTCTGTCATACACTTGATCCAGCAGTTTCCCTGCAACATCAGCTCTGCTGGGTGGACTGTATCCTGGTCTCAGTGACTGAACCATATTAATGAAATGTGGGTTCTCAGCAGACGGAAAGAAGTGTTCGTTGCATAAATAAACTGGGCAAATTTTTCATCAATCAACTCTTTTTCTAATCTGCTAGTTCTTATCACAAACCTATCTATGGTGGTTCCAGGAGATAAAGGTTTTTTCTTCCTTTTGGGTGATGGTGATATGTGGCTGAGGGTGTCTGATGATGATGCTGCTGCTAATGAAGCACTATCCTGGATGGATAACTCTGAAACTGTAGAACAGGATGATGGTGATCTTGGAGGTGGATAGTTTCCAGAATCCATGAATTCCCCTAAACAAAAAAAGTCAATGCTGTTATTTTATTGTTTATTATACAATTTCTGCTTATTGTACACAACACATCACTGCCTCTGCCCCAAAAGGAATATTTGTTTTTCTTCATAACTGTACCAAATGACAGTAACATGCAGTACTAATAAGAAATATAATTTTTCTCACACATGACAGTTCAGTCTTTAGAAATAGGATTCAATAAAAATGTTTACCAACCTGAAGATCCTGCCTGTTCAGAAGTGCTTCTTTGGTCATCTTCATCACCGCACTTCTCATGATGTTGCCTCATTCGCGCCACCAGGCCTTGCATCTCTTTGTTGCATCGTTTGCATTTTGCACGCATGCCTGCCTTACCGATAGGCGAAGGAGCTTCATTAAAATATTCCCAAACTGGGTCTCTTTTATGGCCTGCTGTCATTATAAGGAAAGAATGTAATAAACCTCAGATCGTACACACAAACAGATCCAGACTTGTCTGTCTGTGGCTATGCTGCAGTATTGTGCTCAAAGTTTCACTTTCATTTTCTTGTCTGCTTGCCCTTCCTCCTCCTCACACTTAGATTCACATTCTTCTTGTGTTGTGCAGATCTATTCCACTCCAAACAATCAAAACATATTGTCTAACGTCTTGGACTTGGCACTGAAGGAGTTGATTCTGTATTCATAGGTTTGTAGAACAATAGGATTGAGGTCTTTTTCTCAACTCTGTTCATGTTGTAACATTTTTGCCGTGAAGAAGAGGCTGGGACCTCTGCTGAGTCAAATTCAGTTTTGAGAACTGCGTAAGTAAAGCGAGCGTCTGTGATTATAAAGGAGAGAAACTGCCCACTAATCCTACAGAAACCTCTGGAAGAGCATGGCATTGTGAATGTTACACATATACAGCCTTTATTCTACTGAGTTAAACAACTCAGCTTTATCTCATGATGGAAGAACCTTTGGATGGTAAAATATTTTCCTCAAAAAGCAGTTTATTGAAAAAAATCCGATTTAAATAAAAAAAATACCCATCCGCCATCTCACATGCCAATAATCTGTGAATCTGTGCGCGCAGGCAGCACAGATCACATATGGCAGTGAATGGGTGCGCACGGTCATGCGCTGTCAAGCGCAGCACCGTGTACTCCCATTATAAAGATAGGAGCTGGCGGCCGCTGCGCACACATGGCGATTCCCCTCCGCAGAACGCTGCGGAGGGGAACGCTAATGTGAAGGCACCCTTAGGCTGCTTTCACATCACGTTTTTTTTCCCTGTCCATGGGATCCTACTTTTCGTAGAATCCCACGGACAGGAACGGACAGCATCGGGGTGACCATGGACCCCGACACAGAAAGCCCGAGCCTGCATATACATTGCGGGAGTGAACAAAGTTAAACATTTTAAAAAAACATCCTCTCCTATCCGGTGGTGTCCCACGCTGTCTCGCTCCTTAAGGACCTGCGTTGCCTGACAACCTGATCAGCTGAGCTTTCATGTGACCGATCAGCTGATCGGGTTGTCACATGACCGCTGGTTTAAATCTCCCGCGCGCAGATCAATTTTGGCAGGTGCAGGATATAAACCGCTCAGCTGATCGGTCACATGACTGGCATCAGCTGAGCGTTTTAAATCCTGCACCTGCCGAAATTGATCGGTGGGCGGGAGATTTAAACCGCGTGGTCATGTGACAACACGATCTGCAGATCGGTCACATGACCGCTCAGCTGATTGGGTTGCCAGGCAACGCCAGGTCCTTAAGCCCCAGGAGTGAGACAGCGCAGGACACCGCTGGAGAGGTGAGCATAATATTTTTTTCATTTTTAACCCTTCATTTACTAAATTTCAAATGAAATTAAAGGGGAACGGAGCTGTTTTAGTGTACTGAGCATGGTCAGTATGCTAAAATCGGGTCCGAGAAACGATCCGATGCTTTCTCAGACCCGTGCTCCATCGGCCCTATGTTAATTGCTGCGGATTGGGTCGGATCTGTTTCGATCTGATTTGGTCTGCTGTGCCAAAATCGGAGCATCTCCGATTTTGGGCACAGGAAAAAATCGGACAGAATCAGATCCGACTTATGTCAAATCCGATCTGTCGCCCATAGGGATACATGGGGGCCGAATTGGATCCGTGGATGTCCGTTTTACAATGGACAGCCACGGATCCTCCAAAATCGTAATGTGAAAGCAGCCTTAGGCCCCTTTCACATCAGCAGTAAACGCTGATCGCATCAGTTGCGGTGAAAAACCTGCAACTGCCGTGATTACCGCATACACTTGCGGCAAGCCCCATACAATGTCTATGGTGCTTGCGGTAAGTGTGCGGCAAGTGTGGTTTCTGCAGGTGCGGCTGCAGCATACCGCGGTTTTTCCGCTGCCGCGAGTGCCAAAACCGCACCTGCCGAACACTTACCGCAGACCCCATAGAAATTGTATGGGGCTTGCCCGCAAGTGTGCCGCGATCGTGGCCGTTATGCGGTAATCGCGGCAGTTGTGGGTTTTTCACCGCAACTGCCACGTCAGCGTTTACCGCTGATGTGAAAGCAGCCTTACTGACAAATTCCTCTTGTTTCAGTGACTCTTCTTTCTCTAACCAGAGTCTCACACTCACCCCTTCAGTGCCTGATGTGACACATTCTCTGTAAGTCCTCATGATGTCGCAGGATCCAGGTATCTTTGTATACTGCCCCAGCCATTGCGGGGGATCTACATAGGGAATCTGACATGAGTGACCTTGTCACACATAAGAAAAGCACTGCAAATGAAGGAATGTCCCACCCCAAAGCACTTGCAGTTCATTTGTATACAATTTCAAAGTGGATTTCTACAATCAATGAATAGATTTAATTGGCATGAAAGTCCCTGTACAAACATGACATTAGTTTAAGGCAGGGGTCTCAAACACGTGGCCCGAGGGCCGCATGTGGCCCCTGGGGCTTCACTATGCGGCCCGTGGCACCTTGGACAACTTAATGATGCATCGCCCCAGTGCAGGGGGCCACTGCAGTCTTCGCTGTGTGATGACTTCTGTCTGCGGCACTAAGAAGCTCTGCCACTCAGCAAGATCAATGCAAGCTGCCAGCCAATGAGAGATCTGCAGCTGATGGTGGAATAGGATGTCACACGTGGGCCTCTGGCTGGCAGATTGCATTGATCTTGCTGAGCAACAGAGCTTGTCTGAGCGGCGGCTGGAGGAAGTCATAGCATAGTGGAGGCCGGAAGTTAGCACAGCCCCGCGGCGGCACCCTGAACTGGAGTTTCAGTGTGTATATGAGAAGGTGTGTGTGGTGAGTGTGTGAGAATGAGTAGGTATGTGAGTGTGTAAAAAGATGGTAAAAGGGTTCCAGGATGGGGGACATCACTACTAAATGGGATCTGGATGGGGACATCACTAGAAAAGGGGATCAGGATGGGGACATCACTAGAAAAGGAGATCAGGATGGGAGATATCACTAGAAAAGGAGATCAGGAAGTGGACAGGACTACAAAAGGGGATCAGGATGGGGACATCACTAGAAAAGGGGATCAGAATGGGGGACATCACTAAAAAGGGGATCAGGATGGGGGACATCACAACAAAAATGGGATCAGGATGAGGGACATCACTAGAAAATGGGATGAGGATGGGGGACATCAGTAGATAAAGACATTACTGCAGGATAGGGACATTACTACAAGAAGGGATCAGGATTTGTATTACTACATTGAGCAAAAAATTCTGGTATTACTAAAAATATCACTTAGGCTGCGTTCACACATTTGTGTATTTTGCTGCGCTTTTTGGCGCGCGCTTTTTGGCCGCGCAAAAAAGCGCAACACAATACGCAGGGGCTTTCACACACTGCGCTTTCTTTACTCCAGAAAGCGCAGTGATGTCACAGAGGGGAGGAAGAATCCTGCTTCCTCTTCCCCTCTGTGACAGCCCCATTAGATTTCACAGTGTATTAATATACACTGTGAAATCTAAATTAAACAGAGGCAAATGTATGTAAAATAAAAAAGAATGAATACTTCACCTGTCTGGTGCCTTCTGCCGCTCTCCGGTTCCAAGTGAGAGGTGTACTGAGAAGACCTGTGGTGACGTCAGAGAGGGGCGTTCCGGGCGTTCCCAGCACTGATTGGCTGTTCGCGGTCATGTGATATGTATCACATGACCGCGAGTGCCCGGGAACGCCCCTCTGACATCACCACAGGTCCTGTCAGTACATCTCTCACTTGGAATCGGAGACCAGATAGCGGCAGAAGGCGTCGGACAGGTGAAGTATTGATTCTTTTTTATTTTACATACATTTGCCTCTGTTTAATTTAGATTTCACAGTGTATATTAATACACTGTGAAATCTAATGGGCGGCCACAGCTGTCAAAGAGGGGAGGAGGAAGCAGGATTCTTCCTCCCCTCTGGGAGAATACCAGAAGTAGCTGCGTAAACAATTGACATATCAATTGTTTACGGAGCTGCGCTTTCTCCCGGAAAACGCAGTGGTATTTTTACGCAATGTCTGCACTGCAAAGTGAATTTCCCATTCACTTTGCAGGCAGACAAAAGGCACATTGCGTATTTTGAAAAGCGCGCGTAAAAAAACGCGGCAAAATACGCAATGTGTGAACGTAGCCTTAGTCATACAAGGGATGCGCCCCCCGCTATAAATGTTTCTCTATGTGCGGCCCACCAAACCAGCAGAGTTTGATATCCCTGGTTTAAGGTATAAAATCCTTATAACAGATCCCCTATAGGGGAAGCCTGTCATTACATTTATGCTACGCATGAATCAGATGTGAGGACTGAGATTACTGCCAGGTATGTGCCACTTTCAGAGAAACCTGATTAGCTCTGTAGTCTTTGTACGGCTCCTGCCGGCCCGCTCCAGCTGATTGACAGGGCTCACCCATGTCTGTGTGTGCACATAGCTGAATGCAAGCACACAGATTCTTATTACCTATGGTTCAGAAAACCAGAATAAATCTACCCATAAAACTAATCCTTCATTCACACAAAATAGATAACATCAATCAATATACACAACAATACGACAAAAAATACAGGAATGGAAAGAGGTAAACACCCTTTACTAACCCTTTTCTTAACTGCGAGTGTCGGTGGCCTGTAAATAAATGGTACTACCAGTGCCCCCTCTCACCTGCCGCTTGGCTTGCACTACACTGGACACAAGTGCATCTATCCTAGAGGAGGATTCAGTGATGCACACATTGACGTCTCATAGATATACACATAGATTTGTCATGAGTCTCTGGGTCAATATTTGGTTTGAAATGACACAGACATAAGGGAAAGGAAATGAAGATCGTGTAAACAGTGCTGGTGCATGGCACATAATTGTCTATGACAGTAGAATAAACATATTGGGCATACTGTTGAAATACCATATTCCACAGTGTTGTATATGTTTCGAAGAACATTAAAGACAAGGGAGCAAGAACTGCCCGACGCGTTTGTCCCCTTCCAATGATGGTATGCGAGGGGTTAATCAGTGGCATCTTATAGTTCTTCTATAAATGACTTGATCAGCTCCAAATGTTCTTTTGCTTGAATCACTTACCAATTGATACAACCTGGTTATCTGAGGGACCTATAAAAAACATTTGGAGCTGATCAAGCAGTTTATACAAGAACTATGAGATGCCACTGATTAACCCCTTGTATAACATCACTGGTTGCAAACCTTCAGGTTCTTGATCACTTTGGCGATCTGGAGTCCTGTAATATAATGTCCAGAAGCAGACAGTCCCATTGTAGTATGACATCTGATGCCAAAGTTTTGCTGCCTTGCTGATTCTTTACGGCTATATAGTACTGACTTCTTATTAAATTATATAACATGGATCCATAATATGGACGCACATATTTATGAATGGGAATCTATCAGCAGGTTTTTGCTACCACATCTGAGAGCAGCGTAATATAGGTACGGAAAGAAACCCTGAATCCAACAAAGTATCACTTAGATTACTGGGTGCAGTAGTTCTTGCACAAAGATTTTAGATTTAGCCATGCAGTAGAGCTGAAAAAGCTGTTCCTGCTCATACCAGACACACTATGCTCAATGCTATAGACAATAAGATGCTGATCACTTGAGGAGGCTGAGTTGGAGAACATGGCACTTTAAATCACAGGAATGATAATTTCCTAGTGGCAAAACACTTGGTTTGAGAAAACTGCTTCGGAGCTTCACATGTGACACATCCTTGAATGCTGTCTTCAGATCACATAGCGAAAACTTGCTGACTGGTTCCCTTTTAAAGAGTTTTTGGTATATTTTTCCAGTGCCATGTACTGACAATGGTGTAGTGCAATGCAGAACACCCCTATCATATATACACACCATTTTACTGAGCTGTGCTGCAGCGAGAAACTATGCCATATGCCCATTACAAGCACAATTTTCATCTACAATATGTGAGGAAAATGTCTCCAAGTATTGCAGGGGAGAATACAAACCTCAGATGATCTGCAGCTCCTGAGCACCTACATTAGGGTTTATGTGAACGCACATGACAGAGTCTGTGATGCACATCTGGAGATCATAAAACCCGGAGCACAGTGTAACATCTAACCTCAGGGAAGGTTTTTTCCATCAAGGACACATTGTGTTTGTGCTCTTTTATGGTGGTTTTGTGCAGTCTTGACATATGAAATCATGTTTTAACCCCTGACATGCAGTACTGAATTTAATGGCCAGACATGTTGAGGTATGTGATCATGTACCCACCGTGCCTTTTTCTTCTTAGCCTATGCCAGATATTTTTATTAGTATTTCAGTTCATGAAATATGGAAGTCATTTTCACTTTATATTTTTAGTAGCTAAGTTTGTCATTCATGTAAACTGATGAGTGGTTTCAGTATGTTTATTGCTACTTTTTATTGTTGCAACAGTGAAACTGTATAGGCCAACATGGAACCTGGATGGGTGACTGCTACTAGTCATTATGTGACCCAGTACACATAAGATCAAGCCGTTATAGGGGTTCAGTGTTAGGCCTAAAACTTGCTGAAATGGTACAAATAGTCTGTATTATGACTTCCTGTACAGAACACGTATTGCGGGTTTCCTTTTATGATCCCCCAAAATTCTGTGTCTTAAATACTTGTTTGGCTAACAATGGTTCCTCCTGAGTCTCTATTCATATGAATGTTCAGCCTGGCTGGGGGCTTGATTCTAATGAGCTCTTTTGCAGTGTGTTATCTCCTCTAATGGGGCCGTCACACGCATCAATGTCGTCTGCGATCTGATCGCTGACAACATTGATGGATGATCGCTGGTGAGCTGTCACACAGGCAGACTCGCCAGCGATCATTTTACCAGCGACATCATGGAAACGATTTCTATATCGTTTCCACGATGTCTGCAGGCTGGTATCCATGGTAAACTGCGGGTAACTAGGCAGTGCGCGCTGCCTAGATGCCCGATGTATACCTTAGTTACCAGCCTTCTCTGCTCACCGGCTGGTATCTAAGGTACACAGCGGGTATCTAGGCAGGCGACCGTCGTCAGGTTTTAGAACAGGTTCTAAAACTTGACGACCATCAACCAGCGATTTATCGCTGGTTGATGCGCCCTGTCACACGCGTCAATATTGCTGCAACGTCACGTGCAGCAGTGATCGTGCACGCGATATTGACGCGTGTGACGGCCCCATAAGAGATGAAAATGATATGGTGTTTGAGGGATAGAAATCCTTTTCTTCCCTGGCCATAATCTGTCTTGGGGAAAGTCGGGGGTAAATACACAATGGTTGGCATGGCTCCCCAAAATTGACTAGTGTGGCCAACTTAAATCAGATGTACATGGATTAGTGGAGTCCCTTCAGGACACATCTGTGATGTTTTTATAATAATTTTTGAAGGAACTTGAACCACACAGTGGCACCAGCACTTTTTCTCCTTACTGATTACTGAAGATGGAAGCCAGCCATCACATCGGTTGCCTGGGAGTCCTGTGAGTAATTGTGGTGGAGCTACAACTTTCCATTTTCCCCTTCCCTGGATAAATACTTTTTTATGTGCCATATCATAGACAACATCTCAGTTAATTTTCTATTGCCTGCTTTCTTATAAATATGCATTTAAGTGCAGTAAAAAACTTAAAAATCCCCATGTTTCTGGGTTTCCAGCCTCGCTTGGGGCCCCTTCTGTACCATGTGACTGCTCCTCTGCTTTTCCAGCTCACGGTGAAGGTCAGTGTAGCATTCCCTATATCAGTCTATGAGACCCAGAATAAGGTGCTCCATAGGGTTACATTATGAAAAAAGCGACTTCTACATGTAAACTGGGCTGTGGAGTCTGTATAACTCAACAGATTTCGACTCCTAAGATATATAATAAAAAAATGGGTATAGTAGTTCAATGCAGAATGTGCTAAATTTTTTTGCATAGGAATTTGGGAAATGTATTCTTCTGGCAGCTGTTTATGTGGACCCAAGTCATTTTATACTGCTTGATGATCAACAGCTTACTAAAGAAAAAGAAGCTCTGACTTAGGTAGCAGTTAATATGACCGAGTTACATGACTGTCAGGAGCAAGAGGACTTGAGTCATGCCAGTGCAGCTGCTGCCATATCTTCAGCTTCATCAGATGAAGAGTTCAACTTTGACAAGTATTTGGATGACATGGATTAGGCAAAGTGTTACTGGAGGGAAAAAGATATCACTCTGTCTCCTATAGCAAGCGGATTGACCATATTTCAGCAAAAAGTTTTACTTGCTCTCAGAGAAAGAAAAATTCAACTGTGCAGGAGGCAATTTCTTTATACCCTGAGATTGTTAGAGATGTTGCCCACGTGGTTACAGCTTTGACTCCAACCCAAGTTAGTGTAGAAAGGTTGTTCTCTAGTCTTAAAATTATTAGGTCAGATTTGAGGTTCTTTATGAAAGAGAATCTGATGGAGGTGATTCTATTTCTCAGAACAAATTCATAGGCTGCACAAATGTTATTTAGTATATTTTTGTTGAAAACTTTTTTTTGTCACTAAGGCCAGCTTCACACTTGCGTTCCCCGCCGCTGCGTATTGCGGCGGGGGAGCGCAAGCCGAGCCCATACACCACGCGTCCCTATGTTTAACATGGGGGCACATGGTGTATGCGCTCAGGTGCGCATGGCCGTGCGCATCCATTGCCCGCCATGTGTGATTTGTACGCGTGCGGATGCTTGTGTACAATTCATACATTCTCGTCCGCACCATGACCGCGACACCTGAGCGCATACACCGTGCATCCCCATGTTAAACATAGGGATGCGCTCCCCCGCCGCAATACGCAGCGGCAGGGAACGCAAGTGTGAAGCCAGCCTTAGTGCACAGTGTATTGCATATTTACAATTTATTAAAGTTTTTATGTTCTAAAGTTGTATTGCAATAAATATAATTTATGTTCTAAATATCTTGATTATTCTATCATAATAATGATTAAAAGTCTGATGTTCACATTGTACTACAATAAATGTATCACTTAAATATAAGCAATATATGTGGGTGTCGGCTGTTTGGCTTACCGACTCCACAGCCCTGCATGTAAACGCTTCTGTAGTACAAGTCTGATTTGAGGTCATGTGGTGCAGAAAAGAACCAGTGATGCATAGAAAACAGTCCTTTCCTCAACACAAAATGTAATAAAATGTTAGTACATGTCGTTATCTCCCGCCTTGACTGCTGCAACATCCTCCTCTGGCCTTCCTACAAACCCTCTTGCATCTCACTAGCCTGTCCTTAAAGAGGATCTGTCACCCCCCTGGTGCATAGCAATCTAAATGCTCCACTGAATGCAGAATACCTGCTGCATTCAGGGAAGGGCTCCCCCATGTCTCTAGCCCCCCTGTGCACTGAGATATACACTTTATAAATCTTACATTTACTGAGTCAGGAGGGCATTCCTTATTCTGGAGTCAGCGCTGGCACTGAGGTTTTTTCCTGTCTCTTGCCACTCTGTGACGCCTCCTGCTGTTCTGTTCCTCCTCCTTATTGTGTCTGCCCCCCTACTCGCCTACGCCAACGTCTAACCTTTTGTTCTCACACAGACGCATAGCGAGGCCGTGATGTCAGCCACTGGCTCCTGTCCTCGCAGTGCGCCTGCGTGGGTACGGAAGTTTAGACGTCAGCGCAGTTCCTCACCCAATTGTCTCCAAGACCTCTGCCATGTATCCCCCGTCCTCTAGAATTCTTGGCCTCAACACCTCCGATTATCCCCTACATTCAGAGCTTTCAGGGAGAAAATGAAAATCCATCTCTTAGGGTATGTGCCCGCAGGGCGTTTTGCTGCGGTTTCCGCTTGTAGAAAACCATTGGTTTTATGGTAATTTATGCTAATCTGTTCCTGCGGTTGGGCTTCCCAGCAAAACCAATGTGTTTTACAAAAACGCTGTGCACACACATTAGTTTTGCAAGTGTCAAGAACTGTCAAATACCTGCGTTTTTGGTACAGATAGCAAAGAATGGACATGTCAATTCTTTTTGCATTTTTGGTGCAGTCAATGGGAAAAACGCTGGATAAATGCAGCATCAAAAACGCAGGAGAAACGCACCAAAAATGCAGCAAAAAACGCACAAAAAATGCAGACAAGATTATAGCATTTCTCCTGTCAAGGACTCTAGGATCCTCAGGTTTCCCTGCGTTCAGGACTGCTCAAAAAACATCCTGTGGGCACATACCCTTAAAGGAAGCTTACAGCCTGCAAGTCCATGCTGTCACCTCACCAACAACGGAGATCCCACAACCTGCCTTCTCCATGTTCTCCTATACAATGTAAGCCCCCCCAAGGCAAGCCAGTCTTCTCTCTATGTACCCATTCTCATACACAACACCCCGGAATCAATGGTGCTCTAAAAATATAGAATAATTCAGTCACCATACACATTATGCCAAATACATAGGATGATAATTCATGAAGAGCTTCTCTGAGGGGGATACAGTGCTCATCGAGGTGTCTTCCCTTTCATGCCATGTTATCATGACTCCCTCGCTCACCTCCATCACTCTTCCAGTGATCTGTCAGAATTTGATTTCCCCACCGACTTTCCTCCATTACTCAAATCACTTTGGCTCATAAATGTAATTAGTCTATGAAAGGGAATTGCAGTATATATGAGAAAAAACCCTTCAATCATTTTCACTTGTGTTGTTGTTTATTTGACAATAGTTAGAATCATTTGTGTAAATCTTCTTTTCTCCTGAAGCCTTAGCGCCCCTGTAGTGTTAGTATGCCATTACAATAACATGTTCTCCCATAGCTCATGTTGTTTCCTCTCTGGGTCCTCAATCGACACCAGATTGAGAATAAGCTGAAACCATCTGCAGAATTTTGTCCTGAACGTCTTTTGGAAAAATAGCCTCCTTCGTGTTGTTTTTAATTGCTGAGTAGGAGGCTGAGATCACATGCTGTGCTCGAACAAAATATGGATCCCAGCTGCCTCATCCGTGCAGAGATCCCACTCATGGTTTGTGCTCAAGGAATAGTCCACACCACTGGTCCTTGGTGCGTTTATAGGTTGCCCTATTGGTAGTGGTGGAAATAATATAAATACATTGATACGCCTTTCTATTATTTGGGAATCTCAATAGCTGATTATCTCTCCTTTTTGTAGAAGAATAGTCCTAAAGCATGCGCCTCAATGAAATAAACTGATTTTATAGAATATTCTCATTAAACTTCCAGGAGACCCCTGCTGTGATAGCTCGATAGGGAGGATAAAGGATGCTGGACATTGTGGTCTGTATTTCTATGGAGGTCTCACAGGACGGCAAACTGTGCTGGGTGTATGGGAAACTGAGCACTCCCAGTTACTGCAGTTCACAAGTACAAGTATATGTTGCTGTACGTGGCTCCATCAGTTGTGACTAGGGGCAGGGATTGGTAAGCCAAACCTCCAACCAGGGCTGTGGAGTCGGTAAAAAATGAACCGACTTCAACTCCTAAAATATATAATACATTGGGTACAGCAGTTCAATGCAGAATGTGCTGAATATTATTATGAATTATTTTTATATTCTATCATAATAATGATTAAAGCCTGATGTTCACATTGCACTACAATAAATTTATCACTTAAACATGAGCCATGTATGAAGGAGTCAGTGAAATTCAGGAGTTGGAGTTGGTGATTTGACTAAAGGTACCATTACACGCTTCAATGTTGAAACGATATCACTAACGATCTCGGGGGTGCGCAGTCGTTAGGACATCGTTTAGACATCGTTGGTGAAATGTCACTCGTCTAGATATCGTGGACGACGCACCAACGATCCAGCGAGCAGGTATCATTCGCACAACCCAGTGAACGATACTTGTTCACTGATGTGAATAGGCGAAGTCATGAACGACTTCGTTATCGCACTGTCACACACAACGATATACCAGGTTGGCTGATCGCGGATCGTTTGATTTGTGAACGTTCTCAAATCTGTAATCAACGGTCTTAATTTTACGTAGTCGTATCACGGTGTTGCACGCAACAACGTCCTAACGATGTCGTTTGAACGACTCCAAAACCGTGACGTTTAAGCGATATTGTTCACGATATCTTATCGTGTAACAGTACCCTTAGGGTATGTGCCTACAGGAAGGTTTAACGTCGGTTTAGCAGCGAAAACCGCCGGCGGTTTAGCATAGGTTTTATTTAAATTTATGTAAATCCTAAGCAGCGTTAGGACTTACAAGTAACCTTATGTAATTTAGAAACCGCTGTGCACACAGTCGGTTTATGTGAGCGGATCCGCCAGCGGTTGAGCGGTTTCCCAGCGGTTTAGCAGCATACAGCATGTCAATTCTTCTCAGCGGTTTTTGATCGGTTCCATGAACAAAATCCTCCATAGAAAACCGCTGGAAAAACCGACTGAAAACCGCTGTGCACACGCTGAAAAAAAACGCCAGAAAACAGCTGGAGACTTCAGAGCTCAGAACTGATAATTTCCAGCGGTTTACTGACGGTTTGAACGCCACTAAACCTTCCTGTGGGCACATACCCTTAGGGTGTATGCCCACAGGCAGGTTTTGCTGCGTTTGAGATCAGGTTTTGCCTTGGTTTTATTTAAATCTATGCTAATCTAATTCTGAGTTTTTGGTTTCTATCAAAACCTATGTGATCACGGAAAGGCTTTCACACACACAGGTTTTTTTTTTTCTCTACAGAAAATGGAAATACCACAGGTGTTTCCACTTTAGGAAAAGTTCAGCAAAGAATTGACATGTTCATTCTTTCTAACACACAGCAAAACCTGAGGGGTTTCCACTTTCTTCACCAAACAGAAACCAATGTGTTGGGACAGCTAATCCTAGAATCCATAGGTTCTGCTGGAAAACAAAAATGCAGCAAATCCTGTGGTGTTTACACTGTCTCCAGAGAACAAAAACCAATGTGTGTGCACAGCGTTTCTGTGAAACACATTGGTTTTGCTGGGAATCAAAACCGCAGGAACAAATTAGCATACATAAAGCCAACGGTAACGCGCAGCAGAAACCGCAGCAAAAATGCACTGTGTGAACATACCCTTAGGCCTGCTTCACACCACGATTTTCGGTTGTGTCCAGTGTTTTGTTGGATGACTAGATACAACTTGACAGCATCGGACGAGCAGAACCTGCTTTTTGCCAACTTCATTTCTGCCGCTGTCCAGTCCTGAAATTTCAGCACTGCAAGTGCAGGGGGAGCTGGCTGCGGTGCTGAAATTTCAGCAGTGGAACTCTGTCCATGGTGCTGAATGAGCACGGCTGCTTTTCACAGCCACTGCTCTACAGTACCATGTATCCGTGAACCGGTCCGATTTTCCGTCAGATACGGGGTGATCCGGTGCCCATAGACTCCTATGCTATGGGTGCCAGATTCAGGAGGATCTGGTTTTGTCCGTTTTTTTTTTTTTTTTTTATTTGCATCTGACACAAAAAAATGCTGCAGACTCAGATTTTGTTTCTGATGCAAAAATCGGACAAAACTGGATACTCCCAGAAAAGAAGCAAATCGGAGGCCAATTAAGGCCAATCCGGCATCATAGGGATCCATGGGGAACAAATTTGGATCCGGGTCTGTCTGGTTCACACTGGACATACCCGGACCCGAAAAACCATGGTGTGAAGCCGGCCTTACCGACTCCACAGCCCTGCCTACAACTCTGACTCCTCAATTTCCCTGAATCCGACTCCACCAAAATGGACACAGACGCCACTGCCCTGACTGGGTTCCCAATCTATCTGGTGGTAGCTCCTAAATATTCCGAGGACAAGGTTCTATTGTTTATTTATTTTTTGTAACCCTATCCTAGAAACTAAGGGCACAACTATGGGCACAAACAGAAGTGGTCGCATGTTCCTTCACTTTAAAATAGAAGTTGACTGTTTCAATATCTCTCATTAACTTTAATGGAGAATTATTTGTAAATTTGGGGAATGGAGAACAGATACTCAGTTTTAAGGAATTTGTTTAGACCTAGTTAACTGACTTTGGCTACAGTTTAATATCCTGTTTAGATAGGCCAATACTGAATGATGATCTGTAATAAATTATGTGCACATAGGCTGTCTTTATTCTCGACATGTCATTTCACTCAACAAATGAGCGTTTTACTTGTTTATTGGACAATTGGCCCCCTGGTTGTAATAGAACGAGTGTTCCTCGTTCATGATAATCGGGTAGTGTACATACACCGTTTTTCAAGACTTTTTGGCGCAGAATCTCTCAATTTTCACCTCCAAAACTGGAAATTCCTCAAAAACTTGTTTTCCACTTGAAAAACTTCGCAAAAAAAGCTTCACACCCTGAGGTTGGGATAAATTGGGTAGTGGTAACTTCTCATTATGCCACATGTCTATGGTCAGAAAAGAAGTCGCTGGTAATTGTAAGGGTGCATCCTCACGATCAGGAGACACAGCGTTTTGGACGCAGCATCTTTGTGCTGCCTCCAAAACGCTGCGTCGTACATTACTAGCATAGTGGATGGTATTTCAAGAAATCCCCTCCTCACTAAGTGTAACCAGCCCGCAGCGTGTTTGGAGCTGCGGTGCGGGTTGCCGTGAGTCCTCGCTTCTGCAACATGTTCATTTCATACTGCAGGGTCTGAAGCGGTTCCCATCGGGTGACTGCAGGGAGAAGCCGCCCCGCACCCGCCGCACATGGTGAGTACAGGGCGGCTGCTGTCACCCTGCGACCACCCGTGGCTTCACTCAGGTCCGGAGGCGCTGCGTCCAACACGCAGCTCCTCCGGACCGTGTGCACGCACCCTAACAACTTGTCATAGTGAAGACTGACCACACATCTTTTCTTATTTTACCATTGTCTTCTTTTTGTCTTCAGGGTAACCACTTTGACCAGTACGAGGACGGACATCTGGAGATTGAACAGGCCTCTCTGGACAAGCCCATTGAATCGGTAAGAGGCGGCACTTTGGGCAGGCGTTTATAGCATTGTTCCTTATTGTTTGCCCCACAAGACAAGATCTAGATTTAGGAGATGTAGGTGTTAAGCACTTTGGTGCCGACATTGGTGGTTTTTTAAAACATTTTTATTTTTTTTTGCTATTTGATCTTTCAGTATTGAAAGAGCACTGCAGTATCTTGAGAGGTTAGGGGCATGCTGGATATTTTTATAATTTAGGATAGCCCAGGAAAAAATGGGTTATGTTTAGCCCAGTCTGGCAAAATCCACCTTTTTATTTACAATGGGTCTATCACTTATGCTTTGTGGGTTCAGACAGTTTGCAACGCTTAAAACACTACTATCATTGTCTGAAGAAGGCTTGTGTTCCTTCTGAGATTAAATAGTGGCTAAGCACAAAAACTGTCTGCTCCCTCCCTGTGTATGTGATATGTCCACTACAAGTGAAATGCACATTGACCCTCTGCTGGGGCCCGCAGGCTCAACCTAGGACTTGTTGTTTAACCTTAAATGACCGATGGATCATTTCAAATACATGGTGCAGTATCTTTATTAATTATATGAACTCTGGTCACATTTGACTCCTTATCCTCTTCTGCTATATAATTGCCTCAATGCTTATAGTCAAAGCACTTTGCACAGTCTTGATCCTAAGTTTTTTATTATGTGGATAGGCTTGCACAAATAACCTATCTGTGTAGTAAAAGCCCACCTCTTCTTCTGATGGGGTGTCGCAAACTAATCACCAAAGGCTGCAAAACTGGCTATGGAGCAATGTGCATCTCTCTGCTGAAGTGTAGGTCTGTGTTGTGTTTGTGTGTGTGTCTGTGTAGATGGTAATACAAAACTTTACACAACTTTGGCCCTATCTGGCCTTTCTCTTCCACAGCAGTTGATCCCAATATTAGCTAAGCTGCTCATGACCTGGTTTGTATTGCACGCTCTGCCTTTTTTTAATTTTCTTTTTTTTTTCCCCTTTATATATTTCTATCTATATATTTATACATTTCCTTTCTTATTTTATTTTTTTTCCTCTGACCTCTTACTGCTAGAGGGTCTGGCAATGTGTGTTGTTGCTTCTCCCCCCAGCAGTGAAGGGGTTAATACTCTAGGACTACTTTCCTCCTTTCTTCTACCCTTTTCCTTTCTGTTATGGTCCGGTGAACACCACTGTATATATATTTGTGTGTATATATTATCTCCCCTTTCTCTGCTATGTGCTGGCATGTTGCTAGCTACTTTGCGCACAAGGTAATGCTGCAGATGAGGACACCGCTTCACACAAGGGTGTAGGGCAGAGATTAGCAATTAAGCCAGATCCATGAATTTTGCCGGGTGGGCATTGTATTTTAATAGTAGAGTTTTGCAGGTCAAACTGCTAGTTAAAAAAACATTACTTAATATGTAGTCTGAAAATGTAGCAAAGTGAGCAGTGAATAGAGGAAATACAGGACAGCTTGCATTAAATGAGTAATCCAGGTTTATGATATTGATGACCTAAGATCGGTGGTGGTGCAACATCCGGCACCCCCATGGTTGGCTATTTTCAGTGGCATTGGCAACATACATACAACAGCTCTGTATACCTTGCTCAGCTCCTACTCATTTTAAAGGAACCCATAAGCAGGCTTTTGCTATTTAGTCTGACAGCAGCATAATGTAGTAGCAAAGCCTGATTCCAGGGATGTCACTTATTAGGCTGTGTGCTGTAGTTTTAATACAATCAGTGTTTTATCAGCAGGAGCTTATCACATGTGTGCATGCGAGTTCAGATAATCTGTGTAACCCCGCGCCCACCTCTGATTGGTAGATTGCCCACAATGTATAGTGTACGCAGGAAGCTGACAAGTGGTAGTGGTGGTGATGGGTTATATGCAGATCAGAAATTTGGACACTGCTACATCTACTGCAGCGAAAACAGGGATTCTAGCAAAACGTCTCCAAGCACACATCAATGGAGTCAGGCTGATCACAGATTACATAGCAAAAACCTGCTGATGGATTCTCTTTAAAGGGGTTGTCCGGGCTTTTTGGAAAATTTCTATGTGTATCTAGTTTGCAAAATGTTGACAGTTTGTAATATACATCCTGTCAACATTTTACATAGGTACCCAGATATCACCTATTTGCATCTGAAAGGGAGCGACCAGGGAGCATGTTTGTGTTGCAGCCTGCATGTAAATGCAGAACTGGTCGTTATGCCCAGACTTCTCCAAACACGCCCCCTCCCCCAGTCTACAGTATGCCCAGGCTCCTACAGGCCCGCCCCCAACTCCTAATGTGACTATCCACCTCACTGCACACAGGGGTCCCTTGCTCCACTGGCACAAATCCGCAGCTGTATGAAGCAGATTGTCTCAGTGCAGGAGGGGACCGCTGAATGTAAAGCAACAGTATGTGCACTAACCTAGTCCTCTTTGGCCGCACTGTGCAGTGGAGCCCAGGACCACAGCTGCCACTGCACAGAGAGCCGATCCTGTTTTTATACCGCAGCTGCCGGCTCTCTGTGTCCCGATCTGTGCTGCAGGAAATAGAAAGGAGGTGCATAGGCACCATTGCACAGAGTGGGGCACAGAAAGACGGCAGCTGCTGTATAGGCAGGACCGGCTCCAGGGCATAGAGAGCTGGCAGCTGCGGTATAGACAGGGCTGTCTCCACTGCACAGCGGGGCCAAAGATCACTTTGTAAGCACATACACTATATTGCTTTGCATTCAGTGGTTCCCTCCTGCACTGACACAATCTATTTCACACAGCTGCTGATTCGGCACACTGTGCCAGTGGAGGAGGGGACCACTGTGTGCAATGGGGGTGGGTGGTCACTTTAGAGGTTGAGGTGGGCCTGTAGGAGCCTGTGGGTGGCTAGGCATACTGTAGACTGGGGGGAGGGCGTGTTTGAAGGAGTCTGGGCCCAAACGACCAGTTCTTCATTTACATGCAGGCTCCAACACAAACACCACCTGGTCGTTCCCTGGCAGACACAAATAGGTGATATCTGGGTAACAATGCAAAATGTTGACAGGATGTATATTACAAACTGTCAACATTTTGCAGCCTAGATACCCACTGAAATTATCCAAAAAGCCCAGACAGCCCCTTTAATAATCCTCCGCAACGGCCACTCCAGTATGCTTAGCTATGCTGTTCCGGATTTGTTCACTACTTTCATGTGTCTGTTAAGGAATGGAAAATGTCTAATCAGTGGGAGTGTTGGACCTCCACCAATCCTAGGTCATCACTAGAAGTTTGGGCAACTGCTTTAAGGGTACATTCACTTGAGGCAAGTTGATTGCAAAATTTTCTTTAGACGAAAAATAAATGAATTTAAACAGAATAGTATTGATTTAGCTGCCATACATGCATCTCTGCCAGCCCCATTGCAATAAATAAGACAATTGCAGTCTTTTTTTTTTTTTCTTTGCTGTTAATCTGCCATACCTAAGTGTACTGTAATCATTGCAGCGAATGTCTCATAGTTGGCTACAGGCTATAAAGTAGAATGAATACCTGACATCCCGCCAAGAAAATAAAGTATATACTCCATTAATATGACCACCTATTAGCTGTGGAATTGACTTGACTTTTCTTTGGCTTTCCCTGACTGTGCCAACCTTTCAAGGGTTGTTCTCATGTTATGAAGTTAGGTGCAATATGTGAAGTTGTGCAACTTCTTAATTAAAAGGTTGTTCTGATACCAGGCAGCTTGGTAGACTGGGGAGCTGAGCAGATCGATATGGGTTTGTAAGGAAACATTCAGTATAACCTGTATTTTAATAATTTAAACCTTTGCTCTTTCTGTGATTTTTCGTTCCAATATCCGTGTCTGACAGCTTTCTTTCTACAACCCCTGGCAAAATTATGGAATTACCTGGCTTGGAGGATGTCATGCAGTTGTTTAGTTTTGTGCCTTCTCTGTGATCTGCTTTTTTTCTACAAAATTAGTCATTTCAAATGGCAACCCTCTGCCTTGAAGAAACACTAAAAGAAATCTTGAAAAAAAAAATACGCTAGCCAGTAACGGTTTCTTTTGTAAACCAAGCAGGGGGAAAAATTATGGAATTACTCAATTCCGAGGAAAAAATTATGGAATCATGATAAATAAACAAAAAAAACAACACTCAAATACATTGCACCACCTCTGGCTTTTAGAACAGCTTGCAGTCTCTGAGGCATGGATTTAATGAGTGACAAACAGTACTCGTCATCAATCTGGCTCCAACTTTCTCTGATTGCTGTTGCCAGATCAGCTTTACAGGTTGGAGCCTTGTCATGGACCATTTTCTTCAACTTCCACCAAAGATTTTCAATTGGATTGAGATCCGGACTATTTGCAGGCCATGACATTGACCTTATGTGTCTTCTTTCAAGGAATCTTTTCACAATTATTGCTCTATGGCAGGATGCATTATCATCTTGATAAATGATTTCACCATCCTCAAACATCCTTTCAATTGATGGGATAAGAAAAGTGTCCAAAATATCAATGTAAACTTGGGCATTTATTGAAGATGCAATGACAGCCATCTCCCCAGTGCCTTTACCTGACATGCAGCCCCATATCATCAATGACTGTGGAAATTTGCATGTTCTCTTCATGCAGTCATCTTTATAAATCTCATTGAAACGGCACCAAACAAAAGTTCCAGCATCATCACTTTGCCCAGTGCAGATTTGCGGTTCATCACTGAATATGACTTTCATCCACAGTCCAAGATTTCTTTTCCTTAGCCAATTGTAACCTTGTTTTTTTTCTGTTTAGGTGTTAATGATGGCTTTTGTTTAGCTTTTCTATATGTAAATCCCATTTCAAGTTTCCAGTCTTGATGCTTTGATGTCTTCCTTGGTCTACCAGCATGCTTCCCTTTAACAGCCTTCCCATGTTGTTTGTATTTGGACCAGATTTTAGACACAGCTGACTGTGAACAACCAACAACTTTTGCAACATTGCTTGTTGATAATTCTCTCCTTCGTTTCAATTGACATCTCTAGTGTTGGAGCCATGATTCATGTTAGTCCACTTGGTGCAGCAGCTCTCCAAGGTGTGATCACTCCTTTTTAGATGCAGACTATCGAGCAGATCTTATTTGATGCAGGTGTTAATTTTGGGAAATAAAATTTACAGGTTGATTCCAGAATTTTTTCCCCTGCTTGGTCTACAAAATTAACTTACTGGCTAGCACATTTTTTTTTTCAAGATTTCTTTTAGTGTTTCTTCAAGGCAAAGAGGTTGGCATTTGAAATGACTTTAGCTTTGTGCCATGTCTGTGATGTTTTTTGCACAAAATTAAACAATTGAATGAACATCCTCCGAGCCAGGTGATTCCAAAATTTTTGCCAGGGGTTGTATAAGTACGCAGACATTGCTGTCAGTCACTGACTGGACCACCCACAGTACTGAAAAATAGCAAAAAGCAGAGGTTTATATTAACACAGATTATACTGACTCTTTTCTAACAAAACTATCAATCTGCTCAGATCTCGCTCCTCTATAACAAGCTGCCTCCAATTTGGACTGCTGATCCGAGCCAAAGAACGTGCTTTCACTGCGCAGATTGCCCATGACACAAGCTTTACTCATGACTTTGTTTCAGGGAGGGCCAGAGGATGCAGCAATGACCATGACCTCTGCCCCCCAACCCCCCGCCCCTTCTGATTACGCTTTGTTGGAGTATCCCAACATGCACTGGCATTCTCAAAGTAAGCTCATCAAATGGAAGATGGAGAGAAAAAAAATCAATAGCAGTGAATTTTCACTGCAGCCATCTAAGGGTACCATTACACGTCGCAACATTGCATGCAATTTCACTGGCAATTTGCTGGTTGCAGTTAAATCATGGACACATTGTTCTATTTTGTGGCCGTGTACAAATGTAACAATGTGTTCATGATTTCACTGCAACCAGCAAATTGCCAGTGAAATTGCATGCAATGTCACGACGTGTAATGGTGCGACGTGTAATGGTACCCTTACATGTTAGTTTACATAAATAGGGATTTGGACCACCCCTTTAATGATAAAGCTAATTAGGTTTTTATAAAGTGATTTCCAGTTATCAAAGCACCCCTTTAACATGACTTTTTTTTTTTAAAGGGAAACTCCAGGGAGATAAATTTTTGTATTGTCTTTGCTCTCATTCACTATGAAGCTGAGCTGTCCACTACAGTTTTAGGATCTATAGATCACTTATAAATCAATAAAATCATATATGCTGCTCAGGCCTCACCCCTCCTGTATAGGACGTGACATCGCAGAGCAGTTTTATAGAGAACCTGTCACCTCCCCTGGTGCTTTCCAAAGTGAAAGCACCACTGAATGCAGTGTGTATTACTGCATTCAGGGAAGGTGCATACCATGCTTCTATCCCCACTGTACCCCCCCCCCCCCATTCCACCACCACAAAAAAACACTTTGTAAAATTTTTGAGTTAAGAGGTCTGAGGGGCTTGCCTGTGTGTGTGTGTCTTCCACCTTCTCTTGTGTGGGTCTGCCCTCCTCTTCGGCTCCATACACACAGGCTGGAGGCGGGGAGGACCGTGCTGGCTGAGCATAGCACAACCAGATAAACCCCTCGGACCTCATAACTCTAAACTTTACAAAGTGTTTGTTTTGGGTTTCAGTGGGGGTTCCATTGGGGGAGGGGTTGGCAGAGACTTAGTACACACCTTCCCTTAATTCAGTATACATGTTGCATTCAGTGGTGCTTACACTTTGGAAAGCACCAGAGGGGTGACTGGTTCTCTTCAAGCATAGAATAGGCTGCCGGCTCCATGCTCCCCCTACACACCATCCCATGATACGTCTATCTAATGCACGAACAGGGGAGCGTGGTAGGAGCCTAGCCGTTGGCTCCATGGTCGCCCTGAATGCCAGCCCCCTGATATATTTCCTTCTACCTAGTGTACAACCAGGGGGCATGCCCGCTGGCTTTATGCTCCTTCTGCATGATAGATACACTAGATAGAAGCCAGTAAATCAAAGCTGGCATGCAGGGTGAGCATAGTCTGTGGCCATCCCTCATGTTCTCTGCTGCAGCACAGAGCTTATGACGTGATGTCCCATGTGGGAGGAGTAAGGAGCGGATACTATTGATTTATAAGTGATCTAATGATCCCAGAACTGCAGTGTCCACTCAGCTTCATAGTGTATGACGGCAAGGACAGTAAAAATATCTCCCCGGAGTTCCCTTGTAAGTTGCACCGTTCTGATATTTGGTTTTTTAATTAATTTTGTACAGAATTGTGGCGTTCAATCCCCTAGGCAACAGTGTGTCTGAACATATGCTGTACATACATTATATCTTCGCATAGAGGCCGACCATGATCTCCGGGAGTGAGCATTCAGGAGCATGTGCCATAAATCTTGATCCCGGCAGCTCTTTCAAGCAGCAGACGTATTTCCATATAATCCTGAGGAGCAGCATGGTCAGTGCAAGTCTTCACCACTGCTCTCCTCCGCCATCATAAGCATCCTTCAGTCTCATTCTCCCTCCACCCCTGCAGGGGGGCACAGATCATACTGCTCCCTTGTGCTCTCCCCAGTGTTGTAGCCTGCTGGTCTGTGGCTTTCTTCTTCAGCAGGGCACAGTCTGATCACCTCTGCTCCCCCCTCCCTATTGCTTATTTCAAGGCTCTAAGCCCCCAACCCACCTTCCGCTAATAATAAAGAATATCATTTTATATAATGTGCTTGCTGCAGGAAAAGTGTTCTTCACCAACACTTGATTTAATGCAGTTTTTAGAGGGATATTGGTGGCAACCAAACTTACCATGGCAGGTTGTCATGATCCCATCAATTACTACGATGATAAAGAAGCTCTGATAAGTCTGCTTATGGAGCTCACACCCTCAGTTTAGCAGCAGGGCAGGGCTCATGACCGGATTTGTCAATCGGAGAAGCCCCCACCCTCAGCCATTCGGAAGAACTAGAGCCCAGGAAAAGATGCACTCCCAACAAATGAAGCTGAGAACACCCCTTTAAGGACATGGTTACCAGTCATATATTGGACATCTATGTATAATGCCATCAGTAAGATGAGCTATAGGGGGTGCACTGTAGTGTGATGCAGGGAGGGTGATTGTGGAAGTGTTAGCCTACCTCTGCAGCAATACCTGTGAGGAAGAGTGCAGGGTTGGGCTATGGCTCTTCTGCTCCAGGAGTCTACAGATCCTAGCCTTGGGCTCTCAGAGCCAGAGAATATTGAGGAGACCATGCCTATCCTTATGATTTCTAGTGCCCTCTTTGCCCATGTGTAAATTTTCCGTATGTATATAGTGTGTGATCTCTGCAGTCCCCTGGTATCTTAGAAAGGATGGCGATAGTTTAGTATGTGCATGTACATGAATCTTTTTCTGGGAATGCCTCACTAGCACCGGGTCTACTCTTGATTATAGCAGAAGCTGGTAGAGTAGATCACATTGGGCTGTCTGAAAATGCAGTAAGCCAATGCAGCATTCCCCTCCCTTCCAAGGTAGTATCCCAGAGGAATTGGTATTGTATCTGCTCAGCTGGAGGGAATGAATGGGAGGTCATCACTTGACTTCTGAGTGCAGCTGGCAGGATCTGTGGACTCTGAGACCGGCTGGCCTCAACTTGACCGGCTTTAACTCTTCCACTGCCAGAGGCTCTTACCAGCACTTATGAGCAGAGGGCCAACTGGCAGTAAGAAAGGTTATCTGCGCCAAGCTGGGTGCCATTTGGCATAGCCTAACGCCACGGCTTCCTCTCTGTCCGGCCTTGGTGGTGTCAACTTGTAGTGAGCTGCAGGGTTTGGTTTTGAGGGGCTGAACAGGGTCTCTCAGCCCTGCAATATGCATGAGAATCCCACAGTGAGCATTTAGTTCTTACTACAGAGCACGCTAAGCTGAACTTATCGCCCACTCAAGAGCTGATGGGGATTGAGTGAGGAGTGCAACATAGAGGTGGCATCTGTTCACTTGCAGTCTGATGTCTCCTCCAGCACTTGGCCTAAATACATCTCTACACAGCTGCCATTTATCTGATGGTCAGTGTATTTCCCTGGTGGCCGTTGTGTCGTCGCAGCTGCCCTTCATGGTCTGCATCCAGTAAAATTCCCCATTCCCTTTACAGTATGTGATTGTCAGACAATCCAACCCACTGTATTGTATAACAGTAGACTTATTGTACTGGGTGTCTCCATGTATGATGATGGCACACAATACATCTCCATTGTATGCAATAACCAAGAAGTCATTATGTCCAGTACTGTGCCACCATTCTGCCCTTACACAGTCCAAACTCCACGTCAGCCGTGCCGCTGAACAGATTCCTTTCCTCCGGCTGGGTCTAATACTGAATAGTGGGTGGGACGGGACTGTCCTGTTAGCAGGAGGCGTTACGGCTGGATCCATGTTTTCCCAGCAGCCTTTGCTCTTGACTGGTTCTGTAAGTGACGCAAATGTCTGCCCAGTGCATCCATCACCTCTCCGTGCCATCTTTTCTTTTTAACTTCTCCATTTCTCCTGTCTTTCTTTTAAACCCCTTTCCTCTGTAATCCCCAGCACTCAGTTCATTCCTCCGATTTACCAAATTTATTTTTTATTTTTTTTTTTTTTTACAATTTTGTCTATGCCTTTTCATTTCACCTTCCTGCTTTCACCTATCTGATATATTAAGCCTTTAACTTGCAAGCAGTGGCTTGGTGACAATGCAAGAAAAAAATACTATAAAATACAAAAATAAAACAAATCTGTGTTTCTTACTGTGTTACATTTAATTGTTCCTTTGACAGCCCTGTTTTTAAAGCCAGGTTCGTATTTTCACTCCACTTGTATTATCTTTTGGAAACTAGCAATGCTTCCCCATTTTGTCTGTCTTTTTTTAACCTTTCTTGTAGAAGATTCATAGTACCCTTTCCTGTGCCCAAGCAGAGTGCCTCCCCTCCTCTCAGCAGTCTGTCATTCCTGCCACATGTATGCCAATATTGCACAAATGCCAAACTCTGTCATTAAGTGGGAAGTTGCCAATTTTCCAGCAGTTTCTAGACTTTAGGTTAGTCAGATTGATTGAATCCGTTCTCCAAAGATAACGCATGAAAGGATTCGTCCACTTTGACTTCGTTTTAACAAATGTGTTTTTAGGTGATTTTTGTGGCACTTAATACAGAAGTGCCGATGTCTACCGACCGCAGAGCTCTCCTGATCTCCATGTATGTGATGGACAGGTCTGTCTCTTGGGTACTGAATAGCTGCGCATTTAAGTGCCCTGTAAGGAAAAATGCCTTTTCTCTCTTTTTTTTAAAGGAAAAGTAGTATAAAAAATGACCTATTGTTTATTTTATGTTAATATTCCTCTCTTTACAAATGCCTTCATCACTGTCCCCACTGGGGCTCTCAATCTAAATTCCCTATCACTTTGTCTTTGGAGTGTGGGAGGAAACCGGAGAACCCAGAGGAAACCCACACAAACACGGGGAGAACATACAAACTCCTTGCAGATGTCATCCTTAGTGGGCCTTCAACTCCAGCCCTACTAAGTAACAGTGCTAACCACTGAGCCACCATACTGCTTGTCTGATTCACATGAACCTGACGGACAGAAAACCCAGGAACCAGGGCACTTGATGTCCTCCTTTTAGTAACTTTATTAGTGCTGAAAAATGAAGCTTTGGCCTCGCAGGGCCTTTATCAAGCCTAATAAAAAGAGACAATCTTGCCTCTTTTTCTAAGCCTTGATAAAGGCCCTGCGCGGCCAAAGCTTTATTTTTTGGCACTAATAAAGTTACTAAAAGAAGGCCTGAATTTCTGTATTGCTACAACCTTGTGGAAGGTTGCACCAAGTTTGTACGGCGAACAGAGCGGTGCATAGGACTCATCTATTGCAAGTATGTAACCCTGAAAGCTGATGCATGCCCCTGATCCCCTGGCTGCATGAATCGGACATTGGCTGAATGATCTCAGCCAGGCATCTTTGACTCTGAAACACTCTAACATTTCAGAGATAAATATACCTTAAAAGCTGTCTGGGACCTGCCTGTCTGACCATTCCCCAGCACGGCTCGGCCCCTGGCGGCTTCTTCCTACCTACTGCTCAGGTGTGACAGCTTTTGCCTTATATGTGTGTACGGCTGCAATCATGCCGCCAGTGCCTAAGGCTGCCTTCAGACTTGCAGATGCCTCCGCAGCGTTTTGCAGAGGCATCTGCAAGTATCTGCATGCAGACCGCGGCCCCTATGTTTATAATGGAGCGCACGGCGGTCTGCAGATGCTTGCAGACCGCCGTGCGCTCCCATTGCCCGCCATTAGTGATCTGTACGCAGGCGGATGCCTGCGTACAGATCACACACTCTCGTCCGCACCAGGGACGCGAGATGTTGCGTCCCTGGTGCGGGTGAGAGTGTGTGATTTGTGCGCAGGCATCCGCCTGCGCACAGATCACTAGTGGCGGGCAATGAAAGCGCACGGCGGTCTGCAAGCATCTGCAGACCGCCGTGCGCTCCATTATAAACATAGGGGCCGCGGTCTGCATGCAGATACTTGCAGATGCCTCTGCAAAACGCCGCGGAGGCATCTGCAAGTCTGAAGGCAGCCTTTACATGATGCCTGTGGATTGGGCTGCATGTTTCAGGTCCCCTGTAGCTTGACAGCTCTGCCTGCAGGATAGAAGGTTTTAATCTGACCCTTGTGCTGTTGCCCAGGAGTGTAATAGTCACCTTTCACTAATAATTGGTCATGTTGTAAAAGCTAACCAATCTGTGCATTTTTCTTCAGATAATGACCTCTTTAGGTACCTTGTATGAGTTAACAGTGGATTCCCCTCTGTATTGCTGTCCTTTGTAAATGTCCTGATTCAGGTGATCTCTGATCATATGAGCACTGTGCTCCTTAGGTCTCCAGACCTTCTGAAATAATATATGTTTTTGCTATCTCTATGCACCACTCTGGTCGCCTTGTATAGGATTACAGCTTGGTTTTCTGAGCTCTGTGATTTAGCAGCACCATTAGATAATTCCCAAACTGAGTTGTGGGTGTTATTAGTGGGGACTTGTTAGCACCTCCCTACTGCCGGGCTGCAATGCGCCTTTGTGCATAGGAATGCAGATCCAGACTCCCTTCTATGTCCTGCTATGTTCCACCCTGCAGTATGAGTCACTTCTCTTCCCTCCCTCACATTTCCTCTATTGTTTCCCCCTCCCCTCCCTATGACTTTTAGTGCCTCCCCTTCATCATTGCTCAGAAATGATGTCTGCGCTGCAGTCTACACATTGAGAATGCAGCTTACATTGCTGCTTTATATGCTGAAATGCATTCAGCAATAATAAGCACAGCGTCCCCCGGTCCTCATTCACTGATAGCGATGTACCTACGCTTTCATGAGACCCCTTCCCTGATGGGCAAGTTGCAGGGAACAAAGCCCATTTGCACACTCAAGGTCACTTCAAGGTCACTCCAAGTGATAGATTAATTGTGCAAAAAGGGGAGATGAGACACTCTGCTGGGACCCCCTCTCCTCTTGCCTCTGTTTTGCTTTATCATTTGCACTTGAACGTCCTTGGCTGTTAACCCCGTTCTAGTCCTGTCTCACCCGATGCATTAGATGCTATGTAATCATTCATGATCCTCATTTCATAAAGCCAGACCTGCAGGTGTATCTCTTCCGTTTACTTCTCCCCCCATGATTATTATTACTCTACCTAAATAACACTAACACAATGGTTTCTTCCGAAATATCAATAATACCGTTTTGCTGCATGCTTTTAGTTACGTCTGAGATAAAGAGAATTGTAATGAAGGAAGCTGGTTGGGAACCAACTGGTATCAGTAATCTCCTCTGCTACTATGGCTTCTCCCACAATCGTGTTTGTTTGGATATGTCCCAGGAAATCGAGTGCTGTCCCATCGAGTGCTAATGAGAGCCGCGCTCCACTCCTGATCACTGTGATGATTGCATTTCCCTCCTCACTTTGTCACAAGCTGAAAGGATTATACAACGTTGCCTTGGCGGACTATAGTGCCAAGCTTGGCAGAATATACCAGGGTACATCATCCTGAGCCTCTAATGGCTGCATATCTCTGATCTAATCTAGACACAAGCCTATATTTGTGCACCAAGCCCCCCCCCGTGCCCCCTCGTTGGCTCTCTGTGGGATAGCACCTGCCTTGCGGTCCAGGTGATGGATAGATGTTTGTCTTATGCTCTGTGTTTTCTCAGTTTCATATTGGATTCATATCCACGTATGTTCCACCACACACCACAACCTTTTCTTAAGTGTTTTTCAGATGACTTGCCCCCAGTGTGACATAGCTGGAGGGTCACTAGGAGTGCCACCATTTTATGAGAAGTCCATAGTGTAGGGAGCACAGTGTTTTATGTCACCATACACTAGATTTTCTTTCTTTTTCTTATTTGCTTTGAAATGGTAAAAGCTACCTGTTTATTATATATATCCTTTATCGCATGACTCAGTTCTCACAAAACTCGGTCACTGGTGGAGAATCAATGACAGAGGGAAGGGGGGGCCAATTTTATTACTGGAATATTTTCGTGTTTTTTTTTCTCCCCCTCCTTCTCTCCCCAATCCATCAGGATAACATCGGACATTGCTTGCTGCAGAAGCATGGGTGGAAACTTGGCCAGGGCCTGGGAAAAACTCTTCAGGGTAAGTGAAATGCCAGCTTCGATTTGACTGTCTTCTGAAATGTTTATCATTCAGTCTTCATATGCTTCTTGCACTCTCCTCTTCTCCCCTTTTTTTGCTTTCCACTTCCCCCTTCTGTTTTGCAACTGCAAGAGAAGCTAAATAATAGAGACCAGGGACTTTCTGGAAAGCCTGATTTCATGTGAACCCCTACGTGCTTTACACTTTGCAGTGCAACAGCCGGTGCGGATATGGACTAGTGTTGTTTCCTGTATACTTTGTATTTCATGTCATCGGTGATTACTTGAGTGTTGACCATTGTAGTCTGCAAGATGAGAAAGAAGTTTGTATTCCATTTGTTGGGATTTCTATACAGGCCATCACTATTAGATTTGTGTGGTCTGACACACTGTAGCACCAACTCTCAAGCGCCAAATGCTTTTTGTTTTTTGATGCAGGTCCCAACAGTGACTTGCAGCTGTTCTTGGTTTTGTGGGTCACTGCAGCCAATGCAACCGGCCTCCAGTATGTGGCAAGGCTCTACTGAATGTACTGCACTGCCCAGTAATGTGCGGTAATCTGCAGTATTTATAATTAGTTCATAGACAAAGTGCTGATGATCCGACTCCAACCCAGGTCCTGGGAAATTCATTATCTAAAATGACAAAAACTGAGCGTGAACAAGTGCAAAGTGAACATGAAATAACAAATCTACATTGAATACAGGAATTTGGACATGCATTACTGCTAAGGAAATATGTTTAAAAATGGTGAAAGCACTCGAAAAAGGCCTGTAATATGTGAACCCAGCAGCCAGCGACAAGGAAAATCTATTAGCCTCCCTGGCGGTCTGTTTAGGTCTGGTTTTTGTTGCTAAAAGCGGGCTTACCCGCGTTCGCGGCAGATGCGGTAAAAAAACCGCATCTGCCGCACTTGCCGCACTTGCCGCATAGCTGCCGCACTTGTGCCGCACTCGCGGCGCGGTTGCGGCGCGGTTGCGGTAATCTGCATAGTAAAGGGAACCATGCAGTAGACATGAGATAATGATTGTATACACTTACATGAGGGCGTCTCCCTGTGTGTGCTGGCACTTGTGAGCTGTGTTCGTCATGCCTGCTCTCCCCCTCCCTTATGCCCGCCCCCTCTCAGCCTGCTATAGTGATGTGAGGCTGATCTCGTCATAAAGGGGCGGGGCTAAATCGCGCATCCCGGTAGCCCCGCCCCTTTATGACGAGATCAGCCTCACATCACTATAGCAGGCTGAGAGGGGGCGGGCATAAGGGAGGGGGAGAGCAGGCATGACGAACACAGCTCACAAGTGCCAGCACACACAGGGAGACGCCCTCATGTAAGTGTATACAATCATTATCTCATGTCTACTGCATGGTTCCCTTTACTATGCAGATTACCGCAACCGCGCCGCAACCGCGCCGCGAGTGCGGCACAAGTGCGGCAGCTATGCGGCAAGTGCGGCAGATGCGGTTTTTTTTACCGCATCTGCCGCGAACGCGGGTAAGCCCGAGCCTGACTCGGGGTTAACGCTTCTGGTAGTGAATGTTAACCCCGAGTCAGGCTCGGGAATAACGCTAGGAAGGTTAAGAACCTTACCCCTCTGCATATATTTCACCATTAGGGTATGTGCCCACAGGATGTTTTTGCTGCAGTTTCTGCCTGCGGTTTACCATTGGTTTTATGGTAATGTATACTAATTTGTTCCTGCGGTTTAGATTTCCAGCAAAACCAATGTGTTTCACAGAAACGCTGTGCACACACACTGATTTTGCAAGTGTCAAGAACTGTCAAATCCCTGCAGTTTTGCTGCAGATGGGAGAGAATTGACAAGTTCTATTTTCCTGCCTCTTTGCTGCAGTCAATGGCAAAACCGCTGGAAAAACGTGATAAAAACGCAGGACCTGAACGCAGCAATCTCCTGGCAAGGACTCTAGGATCCTTGAAACCAGCATCGGTTTTGCTGCATTCTGGACTGCTGTAAAAACGTCCTGTGGGCACATACCCTTACAGGTAGGGCTTTGATATAGCAGTACTTTACAGTAATGATGCGGGGCATCTACTGTGCTATGCAGCCAGAATACTGTAGCCAAGATCGGAGGGTTGTTTTCTCAGTCCTTGCAGTTATTTGTCATCTCGCCATGGCAAGAAAGTTAGGCTAGAGTGAGTCCCCCACCCCAGTGGCCCTAAAAGGCCCCCAGCTGCCTCCCAACTGTGGTCTCCAGGTCAGCTATTTTACTGTACTGACAGTCATAATACACTGGAATTATTAAATTAATGCAGAGTATAATGAGCAGTCAGGCTCATACGTTTTTAAGTCTCGAGAAAAAATGCCACTGAAATGTTTAAAAGTATAAAAGTAAAAAAAAAAACACAAAATAGATTTTACATATTAAAGTGAACCTGTCCAGTTCCCCATGCATGCAGCATACAGAAACTGATATCTATAGATAAAGTATTTCTAACGCTCTTTTATGATATGCTAATGATGGCAGTGACATGTCACAGGGGCGGTGGGTCCCTGGCGAGTTGGGCCACTTTGCATATTATTCCACCCCTGTGTGTGATAACATGCTGTACAATGCTCATCGTCATAGCACGATACAAAGCCGTGCTGCTTTGTACTCCTTAGCATTAAGCGATCAGATCACAGGGTGTATGTGTACCCGGCTTAAAGACACTCGGTCCACGTTTGTGACTTTGTATTGTGCTGCTACGACGCTGGCCATTGTAGATCATATCATGATGCCCACAGGGGCGTGATAACATGCTATGTGGGCTGACTAGTCAGTGACCTAACACTCCTGCGACTAGTCTATGCCATCATTAGTATGTCATAGACGATCTTTAGAAATACCGTATATACTCGCGTATAAGCCGAGTTTTTCAGCCCAAAAATTGGGCTGAAAAGTACCCCCCTCGGCTTATACGCGAGTCAGTGCTGTATACCGATGTATACATCGGTACACACCGATGTATACATCGGTATACAGCAGCCCCCGCATCCCCAGTAATGCAGGGCCCCCCCAGCGTCTCTCCGGTCACCTGTAAAGCAAACTATACTTATCAGTGTCCCGCTCGCAGCTGCCGTACGCGATCCTCCATCTTCATGCGTCTTCTTCCTGTTTCTGTGCTCGTCGCCGGCAATGACGTCATTCCCTGCGACGAGCACAGGAAACAGGAAGAAGTCGCGTGAAGATGGAAGATCGCGATGTCGGCAGCGGCGGGCGCGGACAGCGGGACACTGATAAGTATAGTTTGCTTTACAGGTGACTGGAGTCAGGCTGGGGGGGCCCTGCATTACTGGGGCTGCCTGTTTACTACCGCTGGGGCTGCTATATACCTCTGGGGCCCTGTATACTAACACTGGGGCTGTATATACTACCACTGGGGCTGTATATACCTCTGGGGCCCTGTATACTACCACTGGGGCTGCTATATACCTCTGGGGCCTTGTATACTAACACTGGGGCTGTATATACTACCACTGGGGCTGTATATACCTCTGGGGCCCTGTATACTACCACTGGGGCTGTATATACTACCACTGGGGCTGTATATACCTCTGGGGCCCTGTATACTACCACTGGGGCCCTGTATACTACCACTGGGGCCCTGTATACTACCACTGGGGCCCTGTATACTACCACTGGGGCTGTATATACTACCACTGGGGCTGTATATACCTCTGGGGCCCTGTATACTACCACGGGGGCTGTATATACTACCACTGGGGCTGTATATACCTCTGGGGCCCTGTATATACTACCACTGGGGCCCTGTATATACTACCACTGGGGCTGTATATACTACCACTGGGGCTGTATATACTACCACTGGGGCTGTATATACTACCACTGGGGCTGTATATACTACCACTGGGGCTGTATATACTACCACTGGGGCTGTATATACTACCACTGGGGCTGTATATACTACCACTGGGGCTGTATATACTACCACTGGGGCTGTATATACTACCACTGGGGCTGTATATACTACCACTGGGGCTGTATATACTACCACTGGGGCTGTATATACTACCACTGGGGCCCTGTATACTACCACTGGGGCCCTGTATACTACCACTGGGGCTGTATATACTACTAGGGCTGCGTCTATACTACCACTGGGGCTGTATATACCACTGGGGCTGTATATACCACTGGGGCTGTATATACCACTGGGGCTGTATATACCACTGGGGCTGTATATACTACTGGGGCTGCGTGTATACTACCACTGGGGCTGCTGTATACCACACTGCTGGGGGCTGTATACTTGTGCTAGGGTCCACCCTCGGCTTATACACGAGTCAATAGATTTTCCCAGGTTTTGGGGGCAAAAGTAGGGGGGTCGGCTTATACACGAGTATATACGGTACTTTTTCTAAAGATCGGTTTATGTATGCTGCTAGAGGCTGGAAGTACCTGAAAGCGATTTGAGATACGCACCCAGAACTGCTCGTGGTTCTGGGTGCACAGTGCAAAATGTTAGTACTTGTAATTGATTGCCTGCTGTAACATCCCAAACTATGTAATTATCTTAGGCCGGCTTCAGACTGCGTGTCTGATCCGATCCGTAGCTGTCCGCTTCAAGCAGACAGCCGCGGACCGGATCAGCACACAGGACCGGGGGGCTATTATGCCCTCCGATCCTGTGTGCATTCGCACGCAGCTCCCGATGCTAATAGGTGAGGACCGCGGGCGCCGCGGTCCTGACCTGTCAGCGGCTGCAGCTGCGTGCGGATGCACACAGGATCGGAGGGCATAATAGCCCCCCGGTCCTGTGTGCTGATCCGGTCCGCGGCTGTCTGCTTGAAGCGGACAGCTACGGATCGGATCAGACACGCAGTCTGAAGCCGGCCTTAGTGTTTTAAAAAATACAATAATTGTTTAATTTGAAAATAGAAAGGAATAAAACTAGGCAGAATAATGGAATTGGCGATTATCAAATCATCTGTTCCCCAAATGGTTATCTGTGATAATCTTGTAAAAAAGCCCTGATTGATAGAGTAAAAATGTTATGGCTTACTGAGTAAGCCAACAGAAAAACAGCTGTAATTATTGTAGTAAGGCTGCGTTCACACATTTGCGTATTTTGCTGCGCTTTTTTGCGCTCGCTTTTTGCCGCGTTTTTCGGCTGCGCAAAAAAGCGCAACAAAATATGCAGGGGCTTTCACACACTTCGCTTTCTTTACTCCAGAAAGCGCAGTGATGTCACAGAGGGGAGGAAAAATCCTGCTTCCTCCTCCCCTCTGTGACAGCCTCATTAGATTTCACAGTGTATTAATATACACTGTGAATGAAATCTAAATTAAACAGAAGCAAATGTATGCAAAATAAAAAAGAATGAATACTTCACCTTTCTGATGCCTTCTCCCGCTGTCCGGTGCCTTCTGCCGCTGTCCGGTCTCCGGTTCCAAGTGAGAGGTGTACTGACAAGACCTGTGGTGATGTCAGAGGGGGCGTTCCCAGCACTGATTGGCTGTTCGCGGTCATGTGATATGTATCACATGACCGCGAGTGCCCGGGAACGCCCCTCTGACATCACCACAGGTCCTGTCAGTACACCTCTCACTTGGAACCGGAGACCGGACAGCGGGAGAAGGCGTCGGACAGGTGAAGTATTCATTCTTTTTTTATTTTTCATTCACTTGCTTTTGTTTAATTTAGATTTCACAGTGTATATTAATACACTGTGAAATCTAATGGGCGACCACAGCTGTCACAGAGGGGAGGAGGAAGCAGGATTCTTTTATCTTCTGTGACATGACAGGGAGAATACGCAGGAGCAGCTGCGTAAAGAATTGACATATCAATTCTTTACGGAGCTGCGCTTTCTCCCGGAAAACGCAGTGTGTATTTTTGCGCAAGGTCTGCACTGCAAAGTGAATTTCACATTCACTTTTCTGGCAGACAAAAGGCACATTGCGTATTTTGAAAAGCGCGCGTAAAAAAGCGCAGCAAAATACGCAATGTGTGAATGCAGCCTAAAATCTAATCCCCTCCACCTCTGGGTAATGTGAGCATCACAGAGTACAGTATATCGGCTAATACTGAATACTATAAATGTCACTGGTAATATATTGGGTGTTTGCTATAAGAGGAATACATTTATCATCTACTTGGATGTGCTGGACTGTTACTTTGGAGTCACTATGATGGGAATGCTGCCAGTCTTTGCTGTCATAATTCTCCCCGATAAACCGTAATAAGGTGTGAAATGCGTTGGAGTAATGCGGCTAATTGAAGATTAGAGAAGTTAGCTAGGACAGAATGGCAAATATGTGAAAGAAGATGGAAGTCATCACTGCATGAAAGTGAAGTAAAGCATAATGCACTAGATGTTTAGGATAATACGAATCAACACAAACACAATGGTGAAAGAAATTAATGCGGATGAATGATATACGAGAGGAGGATTAGAATATAAACCCCTGAATACCGACCCCAGGTACTAATGAGGAAAATTTAATCTCCAGAAATATTAGGGAGATTTTAATACGGGGGATAATAAAGCTTTAAACCCCATTATTTTAAAGGGAATCTGTCAGCAGATTTTTGCTCTGTAAACTGAGGACAGTATGCTGCAGGGGTTAAAAAAACAAAAGACAACTATGCCTCGCTTATCAGACTGTGTGCTATTGTTTACATTAACTAAAGGCTTTATTAACCTGTGATTACTATTACAGGATTAGTTTGTCACTACCAAAGTCTGACATGTGCCCTGCTATGATTAAAACCCTCACTGTCAATGCCCAGTGAGAGCCTGGTGTGGGCAGGGGCAGCTCTGCCTGCTATGCTAGATGGCTAAATCTAAAGCTGTAGCCAGTAATCTATGTGATACACCGTTAGTTTCAGAATCTCTTTGCCCACCACATACTGCTATCACATGAGGTAGTAAAAATCTGCTGACCGATTCCCTTTAAGCAATTAGCAAAGAAGGCAAAAAGTCATCATTGACTTTGCTGGCTAGCCAATACAATGTGCACATTTGCACATTTTTACAATACGCAGTAAAAATGCGCAGCAGATGCGCTCTCGAGGGCACGTAGCTTAACACGTAGCTTTTATTGCTCCGGGACTAAGCAGCGTCAGAAACTCATTATGGCAATTTGGGACCCTTCGTTTATGTATTGGGAGCATCCAGACGTCCATACAATTTGGACCACAATGACCAGAATGCACGGATTGGCTGTGGGTGTCCTAACCTAAGCCTGACCGCTTCATAGAAATATATGAAGCTTTCACACTTAAGTTGGTAGGCCCATGACCAGTCTATGCAGAACGGTGAAACCCTGCACCGATTTATATGGTTGCCTGAACTCGCCCTACTTTATTTGGGTTTAGGCCATGAGAGAGACTGAGGAGAGCTTTATCACATTAGGCTAAGTTAACACTGCGAGTTTATGATCTGCTTTTTATGCTGCGTTGTTGCCGGAAAAAAAATGGATCAATTTGTGTCATGTCTGAGACTCTTGAAATGCTGTGCCGACAGGTGCACTTTTTCCTGTTCAGGTTTTTGCAACAAAACAAAAGGAAGTAGCATGCAATATAATTGATCTGGTTTTGAAGCAAAAACTCTCCAATTCTTCCCCTCACCGGCGATCCCACGGTGAGCCAGTGATTTATTCCTTCCGGGCAAAAGTAGAAGCTGCGCAAAGTGACTTACAGGACCTGTAAGCCCTATGTGACTCAGCCATGTGACCCTACAAGGTCCTGGAAGTACTGTACCCATGGCTGAAGAAAGAAATCACCGGTCGCCGTGGAGGGTAAGAAAGTGTCTGTCTGTCTGTGTCCCCCGAAAACGGCGCAAAAAAGCAGCATAAATGGATGTTGCGTTTGTGATGCTTTTTTTTCTACAAGAGCAGAAGCTGCACCAAAACAGATGAATTAAAAACTGAGCGCAAACACTCTGTCTGAACCTTACCATAGAGTTCTTGAAACTGCATGCGAGACTCTTAAGCAGATTTTACACAAATTGCACATATTTTGTGGTTGGCCAACTTGTATTTAGTGCACGGTCATCCAGCCAAAGTTGCCATATAGCTCAAGTGTAGAGGTATGTGCCCACGATCAGGTCACGCTGTGTTGTAGACGCAGTATGTTTTCTCTTGCATCAGGATTACAGACACCGCTTTTTTTTGCTGTGTTCTCCCTGCGAGAACATTCACATCTCCATGAGCATAAATTGACCTGCCATGGCTCAGGAACCTGCGCTGTGTGTCATTTTTCACTGCATAAACAAGAAACACAATTATTATTAATATAAGTATTTATATAGCGCTATTAGGATACATGGCGCTTTACAATTTAGAGGGTATACAAAGAAATGTGGTCGAAGACTACCACAAACGGCGACAAACAATGACAGATCACAATTAGTCATACGGGTACAATAACACAATGGCGTGGGATTTCTATACATCCACAGTGCTTGTACTGTATAACGCAACGAAAATACCCTGCATCCAAAACGCTAATGCTGAGCCAGACCCCATAAGTCTTGTAAACATGATTTTTAGTTCAGGCTTAGGGATTCCTTGCGATCCCTGACTTACATGAAAATCTCTTTGTTTCCAATGTTGTTTTGTTCTTCAGTAGCCTGCAATGTTTACAGTGATGTTCATATGACAGAGGGAAGCGTTTTGCTTGTGGGTGATTCTTCGTGAAAAGTATTTGAATGAACGCATCTTCATGACCCCGGAAGCTGTTACCCTATACATTGACCTCACTAATGTCGCAGACAGCGCAGTGTAGATGGGCTTACTGCAATATTGTCTATTAAACCATAAAAAGAAAATATCTGAATTGGAGAAGAAATTGCTGTTCTTTTTCCTCAGGCTTTCATTTTCTGGTATTGCACAATGTTGCAATATCAGGTCTTGGGTTCGATGTTCTCGTGATTAATTGAGATCCAAGCATTGGACACCCCATAAGTCATACATTTGTAATTATCCCATAGATATGGTATGTTATTTAAGGGCCCAACCCCTTTATTGGCAGTTTGTATTCCGCAGTTGGATTTTCTACAGAGGGGGGGGGGGCGGCGTGTGGTAATGGTGACCCCCTTATGGAGAATCAATGCAGAATACCGCCTGACTTCTCCATCGTCCTGTGCTCATTACTAGGATCTCTACGCAAACAGTTAAAAAGCGGGATTAGCTGCTATAAGTGCCTAGTGGTTTTTAATCTTTGCTGGTATCTGGCAGCTTTAGTGTAATTACTTTCTAAGTATGCACCACCTTTGGACACAGAAACTATTAATCGAGTCCTTGTGTGTTAGCAGCAGGATATGAGAAAATGGTGGTCTTAATGGATAAGGTTTCTCAAGCCCTCCAGCTAAAGAAGAAGCCGAATAATAGACATTTCATAATTAATTTAATCATGTGACAGATTTCCTGGCACAGACTGTCAGGCTCTGGGCAGATATCCAATCCTGTATCGTGTCCGTCTTGCGAACAAACAAATGGCTTCTTAGTTTTTGTAAAGGTAGGGATGTCCTCCCAGACATTTTAGGGTATGTTACCACAGGTGCAGTCTCAGGCTATGTGCCCACTGGGCGTTTATGCTGCGTTTTTGGCAGGACTGTGGAGTCTTGAGTTGGAGCCCTTTTTAGGAGTCGGATATGGGGCTTACTGACTTCACAGCCATGGTCATGGAGTCTGAGTTAGACTCCATCAAAATGGACACCATGTCGTATTCAGGGAAATTAAGGAGTCTGAGCTGAATGTTTGGCTTACCGCCTCCACAGTCCTGTTTTTGGTGATCTGTTTCTGCAGCAAAAACGGATCACTTACAGCATTTATATTCTAGGATATGATATCTTGAAAATGCTGTGCTTGCATGTGCGTTTCTATGTGGTCCGGTTTTGCTGCAGAAAGGAGGCGCTCAATAACGAACATGTTAATTGGCATGCCCATTTTTGAGCTGCGTTTTCTCTATTGACTCAATTCTTACCCCTCAATAAAGCATCACAAATGGATTGGTATTCCTGCAGTTTTCTGTCATGCTTTTGTACTGGACTTTCCAGAGCAAAAATACTCCAATTACTTACCCTCCATGGCGATCTTGCGGTGAGCCCCTGCAGGACCTGCATGAAGGCAGGACCTGCCCATGTGACTCAGCCTGAGTCACGTGGGCAGGTCTTGTCAGTACCGTACCCACAGGTCCTTCTGATGCCAGGAAGGAAAGCATTGCCAGGGCTCACATTGGGATAGCTGGGGAATGCAATATATTTGTGCTGATTTTTATTTATTTATTTATTTTTTAACACAGCTACTTTTGAGCAGCTGAAAAACGCAGCATAAGCGCAGCACAAAATATCAGTTGGCGCATAGCCTTGCATCACATGCATGCACATATATTGAGGTTACATATAATTTGTAGATCCCATTCTTATCACCGTAAAAATCTGGTCATATTAAGGTACCGTTACACGGCATGACATTAAAACGATATCACTAACGATCTTGGGGGTGCGCGGTCGTTAGGACATCGTTTTGACATCGTAGGCGAGATATGACACGCATAGATATCGTGCACGTCTCACCAATGATTCAGCGAGCAGGTATCTTTCGCACAACCCAGCGAACGATACTTGTTCACTGATGTGAATGGGCGAAGTCGTGAACGACGACATTATTGCGGTGTCACACAGAATGATGCAGAAGGTTGGCTGATCGTGGATCGTCTGATCGAGGAACATGTTCTCAAATCTACGATCAAATCCAACAATTTACCATAATCAAATCTCGGTGTTGCATGCAACGACGTCCTGACGATGTCGTTTGAATGACTCCAAACCCGTGACGTTTGAGTGATATCGTGTCGTGCAGTGGGTCCTTTATTTTTTTCTGTTTTCCACTCATTGAATCTTTATATGTCCACATGAATTCTGACTGACCATATTGGCTTACAATAGGATCTCTTGGTGTCACGTAGTCTTCCAATATTTTAATTGACAAGGTTGTGCTATTGCCAATGTCAGAATCCCTTAGGGAACCCTTAAAATGATAGTAAGGACAGACATCGGTGTAAAAGTACCATAATAGTAAAGATGCAGCATATACAGGAGTTCAGTAGTCAATACATCCATTAGATAAAGGATGCAGATCATTTCCTACAATGGAATATGATATTCCTGTTATTCCATATATACGTAGTGGACATATGCGGTCGGTATGCATTGGCTTGTAATGCTTAATGCAGCCCTGCCTGACCCATCTGGAATATTCATGACCTGAATGTAAGTTAATACTTCAATTGGATATTTAAAGCTTTCATCTGTTACACAGGCCTCGCAGGGTTAGGTTACCCGGTATCTCCAGGCGTAGGAAACCTGTTATGGGAGCTTTGTTAAAAGTCCAAATGTTCATCTGCAGACACCTGAGCTTCCCATTTAAGTAAAACTGCACATGCGAGGGAATGTTTCACATTGAATACAATGCAAAAATGACTAAGTACCCCATCAAAGTTTTTATATAGCAATCACCATATTATATAACACAGTACACATGCAATTGCTTATTTTGCCTTTGCCCAGTAAATTCTTTTCTGCGCTCAGTATAGAAACGGGAAGTCTGTTTTCCCAGCATTAATCATTCCCCTCCAACTCCTGACCCAGCTGCTCCCTTCCTCCTACCGGGGACATTTACAGTGATGGCTCATTCAGGCAAAAGAGACTTACTATTTCTATAGAGAGGTTAAAAGGATTCAGTTAGTCCATGATGTTGTGTAACGGAAAAGAGAAGAATTAACTGGGAAGAAAAGAAAAATTAGCAATTGAAAATACATGTGTTAAGCCCCGTCACACTAAGCGAGATCGCTGCTAAATCACAATTTTTGGTGACGCAACAGCGACCTCGCCAGCGATCTCGCTATGTTTGACACTTGGCGACCAGGCCCCTGCTGTGAGATCGCTGGTCGTGTCCGAGTCGCCTTGACCATTTTTTGATCGTTGGGGTACTGCTGGGCCGCATGCATCGGTGTGTTTGACAGGGACAATGACCAACGACCTCAATACTACAGGTCTGAGAAACAGGGTCCCAACGACCTCTGTATCATTCTGGATCGTTGTTGCGTCGCTCGTGAGATCTAACTGTTGACATCTCACTAGCGATCCTGACCAGGTCGTATCGCTGTCGGGATCGCTGGTGCGTCACAAAGTGTGACCGTACCCTTAAAGTCTCCTCAATCAGGAGAATGACACCTTGACCCATCTTTCATCCAGATTATGTAAGGCACGTGCATTAAGAGAAGAACAGAGACTTGACACCAGTTAATTCTAAGCATACTCTGAATTATCATCATTCAAACAACGTTTATATAGAACACAACCCCTGGGTGTGACCTCAGGTCTTAATTATTACTACTTTATTCTACGGACTTTAAATACTACCACCTGCTGGTTAATAGTAGCTAGCATCTAATCGAATTAACATTCACAATAAAAACACACTCTTAATTGTTTATACAATTTCTCATTGTATTCCTGAAGACCTTTCTTATCCTCCTCAGAACAGCTTTCACAACATAAATCTGTATTCCCATACAGTTTTATATCATTCCTCCACATTCTTCTTGCTGTTACGAAAGCTTGAAAAACTCAATTGTTTTGATAGAATTGCCCTCTGCTTCAAGGAGTAGACAGACATGCAGACATTTATTCCATTTTTGAAGAAAATAGATGAATACATTTAAAGGCGTAGCATCTCTTAAAGGAACAATTCAGTATACATTTAGAGGAGAAACACTGTTCACATATATTAAAATATACATTATAAAATACAGAAGCTAAAGATATCTTTCCCTACTCGCACGATAGCCATTTCTACAACACATGGCGCTATATAATATTATGATTGCAGTATATTGAGAGGATAAACTTCTATGGGAGAGTTTCTTTAAGGTGTCTACTGATAAAATGGTTATACAGGGAGGGGGGGCAGCCATGTAAAACATTGTTATTCATGGTCCTTCAGAGTTCTCGCCCCCTTTTTGTAGCTGCTTGTCTGTTATATTGCTTTGAGCAGGAGTGCCAGGTCCTCATTCCCACGGGTGGTGTTCCCACTAACGCTCTTTCTGCTGAAATGGATGTTATGTCATTTCCATATTCCTGGATCAGGTGTCCCTGGGTTTGGTTCAAACTGATCATAATTTTATGAAATGTTTAGTCGGTGTGTCCTAAGAGTTTATTCAGAACCAAACAAAAAAAGGACGTATAAATGCACAGGTAAAAAAAAAAAAAAAAAAAAAGCAAAATACACAAGCGCTGAGATAAATACAATAGCTTTATTCAGACCAGCACATAGAGCACCAAACACTTAAATGTAAGTATAAAGAGTGCATGAGCTCTAGTGATGCTCCAGGGCTGCACCCTGCCTCAGACACACTTCATCCCACACACAGGCAATAGGAAGCTACTGGAAATACCTAAAGATGTACACTTGAAGATGTATACTTAAAGAGGACCTGTCGCCAAACCAGGCATAGTGATCTAATTACAGCAAGGGGTCCCCCAGCACTTGAGCAGCCCTGTACCCCGAGATAATACACTTAGAAAACTTACATGCTCCAGCCAAATAGGAGGTGGCTAGGGGCTGCAGCCAAGGGCAGATTCACACCCCCTGCATGTTTAATCTGCCCACTGCGGCCAATCATTCTCTCCCTCTTCAGCAGCATTTAAACAGTTTTTTTTCTTCAGAACTTGCGTTTGGCTCCGCCCCTCAGGGTGTGGGGCTAAACGGACTTTCTGGGAGAGAAAAAAAACTTGTTTAAATGCTGCTGAAGAGGGAGAGAATGATTGGCCACGGTGGGCAGATTAAACATGCAGGGGTGTGAATCTGCCCTTGGCTGCAGCCCCTAGCCACCTCCTATTTGGCTGGAGCATGTAAGTTTTCTAAGTGTATTATCTCGGGGTACAGGGCTGCTCAAGTGCTGGGGGACCCCTTGCCTGCATGCTGCAGACATGCTGCATCCAGTGCTGTAATTAGATCACCATGTATGGTTTGGTGACAGGTCCTTTTTAAAATGGGAAAAGTGAGCATACAGGTATACTCAAGACAAAGTAATCACAGGACATGATTAAAAAATTGAACCAACATAACACAACCAGACCAAGGAGTCTTGAGGTATGGCGGGAAAGGCGCAAATCTGTCCCCCGTCAACCCCCACTCTCCTCATGTGTGTTGTGCTACCAGCTGTGACTTACTCAGGGGACGTTGTTACTAATGGGATGATGTTCCTCTACCACTCAACAACTGGAGAACCAATGGGGGGTGCATGTATGATACTTTCATTTTTACATTCAAAACTAGAAAAGGGAGAGAGAAGTGCAATAGGGTCTTATCATTGATACAAAGGTGGACTAAATTTAATTAGTCACTCACTTGGATGGGTTGTGTAGCACACAACCAGCGTCAGGACAAAAGGTAATAGCTGCTGCAAGGATCCACACCACAACGGTCAACGTAGTTCAAAATTGCAGAGGGTGGACATTGTATACGATCCATCAGCCTCATTTGTAACACTACCATTCCCTGAGGAAGGAGTTGGGACTAACTCCGAAACGCGTTGAAAATAAACACTATAATGATGAACACTGCCTGATCTTTCTGGTCTATGCAGCGCAGGTCCGTATACACCGTCCACCCTCTGCATTTTTGAACTTCATTTTAACATTGACTTGCTGCTGTTATTTTGCCTTGGGTATACTCGTATGCCTATCTTAAGTAGGTGTCTTCTTACATGTGTCTGGGGCAGGGCACTTCTCAGGCAGTCCCCTGGATAACATTGGAGATTATGCGCTTTTTAAGAATACACATTAGACTAATGCTGGCTACACCTGCCACTGTCAACAGGTGGAAATGTCAACCAGACACATTCAATTTGGAGCTGCTGATTGCGTTGTTCTCCTGGAGGTAAGTTGTCGCCACAGATGTCTGTCAGGGGCTTTTTCATAGGGGTCATAGGAGGTCTGAGCGGAGTACTGGGGAAGACTGCAGAGATTGTGGTCAGCCAAAGCTTCGTTCAGTTGACAGCCATCTAATGTGTATGGGGACCTTTCCTTCATAATTGTCTGGTCCTGTATGTGCTGGACAAAGCTTATTTCTTTTATATTCATCTGGCAGTATGTACTGTACTCTTCCTACCTGAATCCTTGTCACACCCAGTTTCTTTTGTTCGGTTCTGTGTACATTACTGGTGTGTGGCATTTGTATTGGCATCTTGGCTCTTCATGTTTAGCTTGTCATAACAATGCTTTGAGGAAGTGATTAAGGTGTCTTGGGTAAGATCTGTGAATCCTCAGTCCTTGGGAATGTCTACTTGATGAGGGGTAGTGCATTTATGCTTTGAGGTGTTAAACGTTTCCATTTTGAAATGTTGTAGATTTATGTTTATATTAGGAAGGGTTGTCAGCTGATGATCCCCCAGTCTGGCTTCATCTAGCCATTTGTCAAATATATTGGATGGCCATACTCTGTTCTGTCTCACGTGGGAAAGCCTCTTCTTTTTTTATGCACAAATAGTCATTGTAAGACCACTCTTAAAGGGACTCTCTAGATTTCACAATACAAGATGCACATATTATCAAATTGTGCTTTCAGACCGGATGAGGCTGGTGAACTTACTTTGGTAATCTAAGTGAGAGTGGCTGTGTAATCCCTTTTTTTAAGTTTCCCTGCATAAAATTCAAAATGATCTGTAGCTGTACTCCCTTTTATTTTGTGGGAAAAAAACGGTGGATTTTATTTCAGGATTATACAATTTTTCTTACATAGATTTATAAAACTATTACATCAGACTAATCATTATTTACCCCTTCACAACCTATGACTACCCGTACCTCATAGGTCATGCCCCTGCTATTGATGCGGGCTCGCACACTGAGCCTGCATCGTTCCCTATATGTCTTGACTAATATGATCAGCTAACATGTGCATCTAAGGGTATTTTCACATCTGCGGTTTTGCAGATCTGGTGGAATTCTGCCTTTTTATCAAAAACTGGATACGGCACACTTGTGGCGACATTGCATTCTGTGCAATGCATTGTTAATAGAGTTTCGGATATGTGCGGAGACTTGCGTTTTCATCGCGATCCAGCAAATCCCGCACTTTTCGGCTAGTCTTAAAACTGCAGTTAGCAGCGGTTTTTGTCCGGTGCCGGATTTGCCGGATCACAATGAGAACGCATGTCGCCGAGCATGTCCGGAACTCCACTGACAAGGCATTGTATAGAATGCAATGTTGCATCATTCTGTGCTACCTTTGGCAGCCCCATGACTTAATAGCGGGGCACCGATGGGTTGTCATGACAACTGGGGGAGGTCAGCTGATGACCCCTGTCTGTCATGACGTACGTCCTGTGAACACTAAGGCCGGCTTCCCACTGCGTGTGTGATCCGATCCGTAGCTGTCCATTGAGGCAGACAGCCGCGGACCGGATCAGCACACAGGACTGGGGGGCTATTATGCCGCGGTCCTGACCTGTCAGCGGCTGCAGCTGCGTGCGCTGCACACAGGATCGGAGGGCATAATAGCCCCCCCAGTCCTGTGTGCTGATCCGGTCCGCGGCTGTCTGCCTCAAGTGGACAGCTACGGATCGGATCACACACGCAGTGTGAAGCCGGCCTTAGTGACAGCATTCATAGGAAGACAGCATTTGTGCTGTTACAGAGCTGTGCTGATAAGGGAATTCTGAATGAAGTTTAAGGGGTAACTGTTCTCCTTGTTGAGTGACATGCCAGTGTAATGAGTCTCATAAGTCATGCAATTATCCTCTGGGTAATTACCGTAAATATGCAAATGCCCTGAAACACTGTGCCTGCAAATTGAAATTTTAGTTTGACCTTTATCCTAAGTCCTGTTACGTCAAGGCTCAATAATGGAACAATATTAACTTTTAGGATTGCTTCTTCCAATATGTGGCGCTAGAGTTCAAGTCCTCTTCTCTTTGAGAAGGCAGTTTGCGTATTCAATTTCCCAGATGCCAGGCATATCAAGCTCCACGTGGAGAAACATTACCCCTTACATCCACATTAAGTAATGTACTGCTTTCTGAGGCTTGACTCTGTAGCAGGATATCATCTTAGAGCTGTTGACCGGCCATTTTGACATTGATGAATGTCATTGTTGCCTGGGGTCGGTCCCCTGCAGCTCATGACATGTCTTTTTTCCCCATCTTTCCATCATCTGTGGCTTTCCTCTCTCTCCATCTATGGTGAAGGACACAAGCTGTAGAGACCTCTTGCTATTCTTCCCTTCCTTCCCTGAAGAAGCCTTGTCTTCCTGCTAGCCACCTCCCACCCCTCTCACTTCGTGATCGCTGCCTAACCAACCATGTTTCTTTTTTACAGCATAATACCCCTGGACTTGTTGTGGTGATGGTAAACTTAGCCGTGGTAATTGAAACTTTCTGTTCAGACTGACTACCTTTTTGTCATCAGTGCACCGATGTTAGGCTTCCTCTCTTTCTGTTCTGTCGTAGCGTTCATATATTGCTTGGACCGTCCTTTCTTCCTCTGTCTTTCCATGCACACGTGTCTGGTCCTCGTCCATTATAAGGGACATGTTGAGGGGGCGTTGTTTTTATTTTATTTTGTGTTTCCATTATAATAAATAATGCAGCCTGCCCTCCGCCCTTCCTGACCTTTCCTCCTCCTCTTCCCTCTTCCTTCCAGTTTTCTCAACGTTAGCTTGGAGGCCTGTGGGAAATAAATGATAAATGAATCTTCAGAAATTCTAACACTGTTCAATGTGGATTTTGATTATTTTTCTTTTTTGTTTGCGCCACACGATTGACTACTAGTGTTTGCAATAAGTGGGTAATGATAGGATGCAGGTTGTGGCTCAGAACAGAGGCAAAGGACTAAAGGTGTTTTGGAAAGCAGGCTTGGAAAATTAAGGGACAGCAAGGCTTCACGGTACACTGATAATGACTAAAATGGAAATGTTCAACTTTTATTTATTTTTTTAAATATATTTTATGTATGAATACCGTAGCTCACGTAATTACATTATATATCTCAAGCCATTGTAGATCAGATCACCAAAATCTCAAATCTCCTTTGGTTCTGGCAGCCAAAAAGGCTCATTTCTACTGACCCATGTGTGTTTTTATGACAAGTTTGGCAAATGCTGACCAATGGCAAAAAATGAGAAAAGTTGATCATCTTTGTTGGATGTCCTTGGTCATGTAAAGTACCATAGTTGAAGTTGTTCACGGTGAACGACTAATTTACATCCCTTCAATGAGATCATGAGAATTAATAATATTCACTTAATATATTATTTATTTATTTATATAGCGCCATTAGGTTTCATGGCACTTTACATGAGGATAAGGGAGACAGGAACAAGTACACTAAATCTAGGCGATCGGGACGTACAGGTACAGGAGGGGCAGGGACCCTGTCCACGAGGGCTCACAGTCTACGAGGGGCGGGTGGGGATACAGTAGGATGGGGGAATGTCAGGTATGGGGCAGTCGCCTTGGTCATATAGTGCTATTAGTTCCACAGCGCTTTACATACATCAGAAACACTGTCCCCATTGGGGCTCACAATCCAAACATCCTATCTGTATGTCTGTGGAGTGTGGGAGGAACCAGAGTACCTGGAGGAAAGCCACGCAAACAGAGAACATTCAAACTCCTGCAGATCTTGTCTTTGGTGGGATTAGAACTGAAGCCAGGACCCCAGTGCTAACCACTGAGCTACCGTGCTGCCTGTGATTTATCATTTTCATTCATGGTATTGTCATCGAATACCACAATCTTCACAGAAGAATAACTATTGAGGTTACCTGAATTATAGAAGCAGACACATGAACATGCCTTAGGTTTCTTAGCCCAGGCGCCATGTCCGGCTATATTTAAAGTCTGACTTTCTCCGTTATAGTGAAGCCCTGTAAGCCCCACAGGGACTATACAGTCGCAGGGCCTAGTGGCCTCCACTCTACTGCTGCTTTTCAGTTCGAGAACAGTTCTCAGCTTCTTCATGTCCTCTACAGAGACATGTGGAGCGCTGTGGTAAGTATGAACCCTGCGCTTCCATTGTGGATGGACAGGTGCTGCTGACGATGGTCCCGTGTTCATCCCAGGCTTGATAGAGGCACAACGCTCCCCATGCTATTTGGGCATGAAGAGAACAGGCACATATTTGGGCATGAAGAGAACAGGCACATATCTGTCATTAGTGTTGACACATTAGAATTGTATTGTATAGTCACACTTAATATAAAGAGGAAGGGTTACTTTAAATCTAAAAATATTTACAAATAAAAAAGTTGAACATTTCCATTAAATTGTCCTTTTTGCAAATGTAACCTTAAAAGGGTTATATCTTCAGGAAACTTAAGATTCCTCAGATTATTCTATTGACACCTGGCTAATCTGATTTTCCTGGGGCATGCTAAGTATATTGTAGTACAATATTACAATATGACAGTCATTCACATGAACAATCCATATAATAGGACTACTAAGGTCCATGAGATATGGAGCTTTTCATATTGGGGGAGCCTTAAGCAGGAGACCAAACTTTATTATGTTTATTTACCCTCATCGGACATATGGACAGAGGTTGTCCTACTGAGACGACCCTTTTAATATGGGATGGTGGTGGGAGTAGGACAATTGGCTATCATGGGTGAAAATGTCAGATAATGGGAAGCTTGCGATTTCCAGCTGAAAATGGTATTCCACAAGAAACCACTTTCAGAGATGATGCACTCTTCAGTCCTTTCCCTCGTGTTGTGGCCACTGCTTTTTCTAAATTATACCATTGGGCTTATAGACTTGTATCCTGTAATAATTCTGTGCCTACATACTGCACTCCAAACCATCCATCCATATGTAACTTTGAGGACCAAGAGCTATGAGGCTCTCGACTTGGAAAATGTGTTGATGGTGCATGTCCCAGATGCTAACTGGCCACACTTTATATGCTCCTATGATAATCGTTATGAGAAGCTTTAAAGTCACACCCCAAGTTTCTTACTGGGAGAAGATAACTTTTTAACTTGCGTCTTTTTATCGACTTCATATTCACAGCCATAGATAGTTTTTTTCCTTATGTGCAGTTTGCCTACAGATGAGGAGCGATATAAGCGATCATTTCTTTTTTAACAAGGTAAAAATAACATTAGATATAGACACAGTAAAGAGATGGTTACCATATGGCTTATATCAGAGTAGTACATCTGATTTTTGGCACTGAATCACTGCTATTAAGTTGTGTTAGTTTGTCCGGTGCCTTTGTAAATTGAATAAGGAGCTGTTCCAGTAAAACCTCAATGAAGTATTAGCTCCTTATTTCACCTTTGTTTTCTTTGTTCCCCATATGTAGCAAATAAACATCCAGCCCACACAGTATGTATAAAAAAGGAAATCGGCCACTAAATAGCACAGTAAACCCATGGTAAATGGCAATGACTTGGTAACAGTATAACACAAGGGACACCAGGTGCTGCTCCTTTCCCAATGACGACTGATTATCTAGCACCTCTGTAGAGTAGGTCAACCGGTATAGTTGAGTTGATTGTGGTGACGAAAATCATGAATTCAAGTAAAACATCCCAAATTGTTATTTTTTTGTATCCATAAACATGCTAAAAGTTTCAGCATGGTCTGCTGAAGACATTGGTCCAGTGCTGATCACAAAGCATGGGTTTCTACTGACATAAATCTATTTTGATTATGACCACAACTCTTCTTTACCTTGGTTAAAAGACTTTGGCACTGTCCTTTAGGTGGCAGCTGTTGTATACATTTTTCATAATCCATGATGTATATTTTGTGCCATATGAAACCCATAGAAATATATTGACAGACCCATTGGCATTGAGAGGCTGCATGTAAGCCAACAGACTAGGATGCCTTACAATCATGGCTGATATTTACTTGTAAGAGAGGTTCCCCAACAGGTTTTTCAAATTCGATTTATAGGGATCTGGACTGTTGGACTACCACTCCCCGCACCCACAATACCTAGTATGGGAAGGCTATCAGGGCTGACAGCCACTTTGAGTGTTTTATTGACAGGACATTGGGGACTGCACCATAGAATATAAAACTGCTTTCGACCCAAGGTCTGCTCGTACAGCCTTTTAATAATGGCATTGAATGGACCTTGAGTCTGTGTTTGACTGCGAGAACAAGCCCAATGGTATAATGTTCAGGTGTGTGCCACTTGCATACCAGGTATCTGGGCAACCACATATTAACAGTCCGTCTTTTTACACAAGGTGGGTATTCCATTCAGGTAAGTTTCCCTCCCCCCGTGTCCTGGACTTACATCGCATTGTGATGTAATCTAAAACGAAATCTGCACCAGTCTGAGATCAGATGTGGTAGTGAATTGCCTGTACTCTTCCCTAATTTACCCCACCCCTGTTTCCCCATTCCCGTCCTTGCTTTGGCTGGTTCTGAGTGGATTTCGGATACTCTTCGAAGGGAGAAAAACAAAATAAAATTCAATCTGCTGCTAGTTTGATTTAGACAAGTCAATTCTTTATTTGCATCTTGTCTTTTTCACAGCTTACCAGGCATCCATGAGCTGTTCAGCTGGGATATTTGGGTCAATTATACCTTCCCTTTATCATGCACTTGTAGTGTATTGCTGCTTGCAGCAACTATGGTAGCCAGAGCACTTTTTTCTCTTGTGTATTTATGTTTCTGTATCCAGAATTATGTTAATCTGGTAGTTCGTTATGGTATATACCAGAAGGGAAAGGCCATCCCCTGCTTGAACTATGTGTCATCATGGGTGCTGACTGGGTAAGCTGTGAGAATGACTATTGTTTGGTCCACTGTAGCTTTCTGGTCTCTGCACTTAAAGGCAAAATTGTCTAACCACCCAAACCCATTGAATAACCAATTCATCTCCTCCTATTCACCGTTTTTAACCCTCATTTTTACCTGTTTCTTTTCTAGGCAGGACAGATCCTATCCCTATTGTGGTTAAATATGACGTTATGGGGATGGGACGTATGGAAATGGAGGTGTGTATTCTTGTCAATTGAAAATAATCACTGTATGAAATAACCCAGCCAATCACAGCTTTAAAGGGGTTAGCTGGGATTTATAAAAGAAAAAAAAATAAATGTGCCTAAGCACTAACAGGCAGGTAGCTGCCACCGATCTGCCTGTTGTTCCTGGCACCAGTTACCGCCGTTCACCCCCAGCACGGAATGGTCACAGACAACTCCTGCTAGGGACAGCATGGTGGGGTTAACACAGAACAGAGGCGGCTTTTCCACTCTGTTCTGTGGAAGAGGGCAGGACAGCTGGTCTCCTGATTGATGACCGGCTCCCCGCTATTTTGATTGGTTGTCAATCAGCATGACGTTTGCGCTGACGCTCGTCAACGGGGCAGAAGCTGCCCCTCTGTTGATTTGATGTCAGTGGAAGCGTCAAAATCGCTAACAGGAGCGGTCCCGGACCTCTCCGTGTCGGTGGTGAATGGTGCCAGGCACAGCAGGCAAGTAGATGGCAGATATTTTTTTATTTTGTTTTGATAAATCCCTGATAACCCATTTAAAATATTACTGTCCCTCTTTGGAGCAACATAATTAGTTGTAGTAAAGAAATTATAAAGTAAAGGTCCTAAACAAATCACATTTTAGGTGGCTTGCTCTGGTTCAAAATTCCTATGTGGTTGTATGGTTTCCCAAAAGGGTCCAGCCCCCGAGGTCCTCAGCAACCAGTTGTAATCTGTTGGGGAATTAGAAACAAAAAATTAAGTTCCCTGCTGTACCACCATATGGGAAAATGGGCATTACACCTGGGCGAATTAGCTCAATGAGCGCTCTGTATACTGCAAGGACATGCTAGGATCTGCAGAATGAGATCCTGTGTGTAGTACTATCTGATAAATGAAGGTTATGAACTGTGTACCCCCTCCTAGTTCCTAAAAAATACTTAAGAAATTGCAGGGTTTTTTGCTTTAATTTTGACAAGTTTTAATATTCTGTATAATCCCCTCATGTTTCAGTTGGACTATGCAGAAGATGCCACAGAACGAAGACGTGTCTTGGAGATAGAGAAAGAAGACACTGAAGAGCTGAGGCAAAAATATAAGGTGATTTTCTTTGCTCTTAGTGGTTTTATTTAATTTTTTTTTTACCCGTACGGATAAGTGAAAAATGTTCTCTAGAACACCCACCCACCTACGAAACAAAACTGTGGTCAAATGTGTTGTGAATTTAATGGTTTAACCCATTTAGGTCAATTACACTTTAGTGTTACATCTCAAAATGCTGATAAGCTGTATAACATGAGTCCATAAACTGCATGCTGCTGACTAGCCAGTCTGCACATTCACACAATAGAGCCATGAGCATGTAACCTAATAAACAGCCTTATATTCCATTAGTTAAGCACCATATTGCGAAGAGACTTGTGTGTCCTAGGACAACAGTATTGAGCCATAATATGACTATAGGAGTTCACATTTGTTCTTTTCTCACACCCCTGTCTTTTATCTTCATGTGTCTTATAGTTTTGTTGCTAAATATTTAAAGGGAATCTGTCAGGTCAGAAATCAATATGTAACTGATACAATTTTCTCATTCGTCTGGTGAAACTCTTACTATTCATATATTTCTTTTATTTATACTCTGCCCCTATCTTCTGTAAACCGCAAAAAAAAAATCATTCAATCTGTCAATCACAGGGAGTGATCATTTCTCTGCTGGCCACTCCCCAGGGAATGAATATTCTTGAAGTGGCATCACTACCATGCCCTATGCGTTGCCTTCCTCTGCAAGCACACAAGGAAACTTGTAGAAATCACTCCCATGGGGGCTCTGCATCCTGTCTGTGCTTCTTTTTCCTTTTATACATGAAAACAAATGTTCAAATAAACACACATAATCTCTCAGACAGCACACACTGTAGTCATCTTACTACAAGACCTGCAGGTCATGGACTTATACTCAGAGCAACAAACACCTTCCCCCCTCTCCACCAGGAGATCAGCACAGACTGAGGAGACTGCCTTACATGATAGCTCATCTAGTTATGTGCCTGCCACCTCTCCCTTTCCCTCAGACGCACCGTGCAGGACAGGAAAATAAAAATGAAAGCTAGTAGTGAGGCACAGAGGGGAGGGAATACAAGCTTGGGTGGGTGTGAATATATAAATATTATTGACTATTCGGCAGTGAAAATAATGCACAGGACTAGTGCAACCATGTGACCTGCAGGGTGTGAAGATGCTTAAAGCAAGAAAACTACAGGGTGGACAGTAATGATGTGTACACGTTCTAAAAGGGCTGTCTAAAAGGGTATTATTAGTATCATAATAAAAAATGACCTGACAAAGTCACTTTAATGGGTGATTCATGACTAATTACACATTGAACTAATATCGGACAAACCTGCTGATATCTATGGGCTTGTTTGACACTGTGTACGGGCACTTAGGATAATTGATGGTCAGAACCTAAGGATCCGGCAAGTCCAAACCCCCCCCTTCCCAGGATAAGCCTCTACCAGAAATGTCTGGAGGCTGCAGCTCTCTTAGAATTCACAAGAACACTTGACCACATGATTAATTTGAATGGTGGACTTTACGTACGCATGATCTATTCATAGGATAGGCCATCAATATAAAATTGGTTGGTGTCTCAAACCCCCTCCATCAATCAGTTACTGGCTCTGGCAGCTGCTAGATGTAAACAATATATGGCCACTGAACAGAGTATGGAGCCTTTGATGTTTGGCTCTATGCTTGGATGGAGGAGATAACAGCTGATTGTTGGGGTTTCTGGTGTCAAAACCCACTGTCTTGATTCTGTGATCTGATAAGTTGAATGAACATTAATCCACTGTTGGCATCAACTCTACTTTTGAGATCTTATGATTTTCTTTATTCCTTTTAGAAGTGGTAGGATTTTATAAATGTGTGTGTATACTAATTGGAGATGTCTGCACAGGATTTTGTTGATAAGGAGAAAGCCATTGCAAAAGCCCTGGAAGAGTTGCGGGCTAATTTCTACTGCGAGTTGTGTGACAAGCAATATCAGAAGCACCAGGAGTTTGACAACCACATAAACTCTTACGACCACGCACACAAACAGGTGAGGAAGACAAACGTTATCAATCAAATGAACAGTGATCTCAACCCACTGCCACCTAAACATTTCCAAACGCCTCTGGTTGCTATTTATCACTTTGGGGAACTAAGGGCCCCCTTCCAAATATGGATAATATTCATGGGGCTCTTCCCTTACAGCTTTGCATACAAGCACCTTATTTTTTTGGTCATTTGAATAAGCCACTGCAAGATGAGTCTGGCAGTAGTTTACTCCACTTGTTCTGCGTTTTCAGGTGTGTCCCTTGGATCTGACCCTAAGGGGTACTTCACACGCAAGGATATCGTTGGCGATATCGCTGTTACGTGACCGGTTTTGTGACGTAACAGCGACCTCGCCAGCGATCTCGCTATGTGTGAACGTAGCAGTGACCAGGCCCCTGCTGTGAGATCGCTGATCGTGACAAACTGTTCTGGACCATTTTTTGGTCGTCGCGCTCCCGCTTGGCATGCTGCATCAGTGTGTTTGACAGGGACAACAACCAACAATCTCAATACTACGCCCGAGAGTGACAGGTTCCCAACGACCGCTGTATCGTTCCATATTGTTGCTGCGTCGCTGGTGAGATCTGACTGTTTGACATCTCACCAGCGACCACGTAGCGACGCACCAGCGATCTCTACCAGGTCGTATCGTTGTCGTTATCGCTGCAGTGTTGCTACATGTAATGGGACCCCAAGTGTCTCTTGATCTGATATGTTAAAGGATCACAACTGTACTGAACTCTGCTAGACTGGTGGGTGGCTATTTATATGCAAGGAACAAAGGTAGAAGGACATAAGTCTAGTTTTATATTTTTTCATAGGGACCTCCTAATGCAATAATATAACTACCATAATTGCAAGCAAGTTATGAGTGTTGCATCTATCAATGTGTTGATGAGCTCTTGTCCTCACAAAATCCACAAAATACAGCTTGTCTCTGTCCCAATAATAATGTTGGGGATTTGCAGTTGCTATTATTGTGGCTTCAGGGCAGGGTCTTGCACTGAATATCATCATTACTTATGTGGGACATTATTTCTTTAATTTGGTTTTATAATTTGCGGCTTATTATTAATGTATGAAAAAAAACGGAACAGCACCAGATATTACCAGACTTGTGCAGCGCTTTCTCAACACCATCAGTGTCCATGTAAACATTATTATTGTATATACAGATAATATAAAATGCCGTTGTAATTTCCTTTTAACATAAAGTTTAAAGGGAACCCATCATGTCATTTTTTTTTTTATTAAGCTGTTATTCAGATCATGTACTGTGCATTAGTAATTTTTTTTTTTTTTAATTATTATTAAATCTTATTTATCCCCCAAAAAAGCTCTTTAGATACCTAGATGTTTTCATTAGCTAGCTGGGCAGTCAATCCAGGTGGTTGGTAGCAGGGCTGTGGAGTCTGAGTCAGATTCAGGGAAAATGAGGAGTTGGAGTTTGTCAGTCTGAGTTGGATGTGTGGCTTGCTGACTTTACAGCCATATTTGTGGAGTCGGAGTCTATGTCCATTTTGGGTGGAGTTTGAGTCAGATTCGGGGAAATTAAAGAGTTGGAGTCAGATGTTTGGCTTACTGATTCCACAGCCCTCGTTAGTAGATCCGTGAATCAACTGCAGACATGCAGAAATTCATCTAATGCTCTCTAGAAGGACCTGTATGATGTCATGACCATGTGACTATAATGGATGGAGCCAAGCAGGTCTTGTGTGAAGGACAATGTAGACTTAGCTTCACCCATTATAGGCACATGGTCGTGACCTCACCATAAGTCCTATAGCATTAGGTGAATTTCTACATGTCTGCTGACCAGGGCTGTGGAGTCTGTGTCCATTTTGGGTGGAGTTGGAGTCAGATTCAGGGAAATTGAAGAGTCTGAGTCAGAAATTTGGCTTGCTTACTCCACAGCCCTGCTGCTAATTGCCTGGATAACTGCTTAACTGTTTGCCCAGTTAGCTAATAAAAACATGTATCTAATGCGGCCGTCACACGCTTCAATTTAATGCACGATATCGCTTAAGCGATCTGCTTTTTGATCGCTTAAGCGATATCGTTTGTGCGTCGCTGCGTGCGATCAAGCGATTTTACAATGTAAAAACGCTTGATCATTACATCGCAGATATGAGAGCAGGAGCTCATATCAAGCGATAATCGCTTGTTCAATCTGCTTCATCGTGGTGTGTGACACCACGATGAACGATCTCCCAGTGGCAGAGCCTATGCTGGAGATGGTATCTATGGTAAACGTCGGGTTACTAAGCGCCGCGCGGCGCCTAGTAACCCGATATGTACCATATTTACCAGCGATCTCGCTGGTCCACATCGCTGGCGAGTCTGTCTGTGTGACAGCTCACCAACGATGTGAGCGATATTGTTAGCGATCGCGCGTGCACGTGATCGCTTACAATATCGCTCACGATATTGTACCGTGTGACGGCCGCCTAAGGTGCTTTTTTGGGATAAATACAATTAAAAAAAATAGTTACTAATATAGTACATGATCTAAATAACATTGGGGTGGTTTAATAACAAAAAAGGACATGGTAGGTTCCCTTTAACTTCCTTGTTTAAACAAAATAAAAGAAACATGGGAAGTTTGAGGTTTCTTCCGTTCTATGGAAATGTAAGTAAATATTCAGCTGTTGCAGATCCACACAGATAACCACATTGAAATCTACAATAAAGCTAGTGGATACAATTTACCACCCTTGCTCATACACCGCAGGAAAAAACTACAGATTTAAGGGTCATGCTGTTGGTTTATACTATGTCCCCTGTAATTCTTGATTGCCATATCTAACCATTGCAGGTGGTGTCCCATTTGTGCTGCGCACATATATTTAATATTGCATTTATTTATATGCCCACATGATCGCTTCAGTTCCCTGAAATAACTCAGACATCACCGAGAGCTTAGCAGATAAGCCCTGGTCGTGAGATTAAACCTGGCTTTACATACCTAAATCTGTATACCAGGAGGCCTGCCTGAGGGGGTTAGAAGGAGAATTTCGCTATAAGGATTTCTAGCTAAGGAAAATGGCATAAAGTAAATCTCTCTATATCTATAAATAAGAAAAACACACAGTCGATAATTCATGAAAGCTTAAAATACCTGTAGATCAAAAGGATCTGATGTGGTGTCTGTACTGTTAAATGGTATGTGATACAATATACTAGTTTCTCTCTATTAGAATGGTCCCAGCAAAACTCCCCAATGTTTTTCTAATCATACCTGAGGCTGTTAGTCGCCATGCTAGGAAATGTATGGACTTATTGCTGAAAATTAATCTTTTATGTATCACATGCAGAGATTGAAGGATCTTAAACAGAGGGAGTTCGCCCGAAATGTTTCTTCTCGTTCACGGAAAGATGAGCGCAAGCAGGAGAAAGCTCTGCGACGTCTTCTGGAATTGGCCGAGCAGAGGAGGCAGTCTGAAAGGTGAACAGGAAATGTACTGTTATCTCTCAAAATGTTATATTCAGTGCTGAAAAGGCATCTGAAGAGATCACACTTACATGCTAGAATATTTCACTATGGCCCCGATTCATTATGACTGTCTTCTACAGCTTTAATAAAGGGAGCACTAGCGTAAGAGGCACCAAATTCATTAAGAGTTGTACCGTATATACTCGAGTATAAGCCAAGTTTTTCAGCACAATTTTTGTGCTGAAAAGTGCCCCCCTCAGCTTATTACTCGAGTCACTTAGTATTTGCGGTGACTAAGAGCTGGAGGAGGCAGCGGGAGATCACTTGGTCCCGGTCATTAGTGTAATGTAATATGTACTTGCATCCCCCTGTCCATCACCGGCGGGGGAGCCGCACATATTACATTAAACAGTGTACCCCCCCATCACAGTATGTGGCCCCCCTGCTGGCACTCACAACAAAATAATAAAGATTTAACTCGCCCCTTCGGACGCTTCTCTGCAGGCTCTGTGGCGTCCTCCACTCTTCCTGCTTGTTCCCTGCAAATCTAATCGTGACCAGCGCATCAGTGACGTCATCACTGCTGCACCGGTCACATGATTGGAAACCCGAGGACAAGCAGGAAGAGCGGAGGATGCCACGAAGCCTACAGAGAAGCGTCAGAGTGGTGAGTTTATCTCTGTTATTTTATTGTGAGCGCCAGCTTGAGGGCTTTTTGCCATTGATGGGGCCCATATAAAAATGGTGGGGCCGCTATATGCCGGTGATGGGGGGGTTATATGCCAGGCTGGGGGCTGCTGCGTTTCTCCCCCTAGTCTTATACTCGTGTCAATAAGTTTCCCCAGTTTTTGAGGGTAAAATTAGGGGCCTTGGCTTTTACTCGGGTCAGCTTATACTTGAGTATATATGGTAATCTTTAAACAGCCATGTGCTTGTACAAAAACATATGTTGTGACTGTTGTGCATTTCTGTTGTAATTTTACCATTTTTGTGGAGTACATAATTGATTAATAATTGATAATAATAATTAATATTAATAATTGTTAATAAAGAAATTTAAACCATAATGATTGATTAGTCTGGCGCACTTCGCCAGACTGCTGCTACACAGCAATCTACTTGTCTCACTGTCACATGCTTGTTGCATATTGTACAAGGGTTTCAAGGTGACCTGTTCATTTGAGATAAGAATGCAGACAGCACACAGTTGCTCACATTAATTTCATCTTTTTTTTTCTCTTCTAAATCTATCCTTTCTAGCAGTGCTCCTGGCAGTGGTCCCATGTTCAAGACAACAACTGTTGCACTGGATGATGAAGCTGTGGAAGATGATGATTTTCCAGTCAGTACATGTTCAACCACACAAGACAGTCCTAAACTAATTCATCAAGAAGAGAAATTGTCTCAAGCTGTCAGCACTGCTCCTACTCAACCCACTTCCCCAGCCATAACCTTTGGCTTCAAAAGCTCCTCTGGCCCATCCTCTCTTCAGAAAGTAGGTTTCTCTTTCTCTTTTGCCAAGAAAACCTCTTTGAAGTTAGAGTCCTCTGCAGCAGTTTTCAAGGATCATGGTGAAGAGGTGGGGACAACTGAGGAGGACAAGGAAGAGGAGAAGATACCGCTGAGCTCATATGCTCCGTAAAGTCAATAGATGGAGAGATCAGTAAAGAGAATGAAACTAAAGTGGAAGAAGAGGAAAGCCAGGAAGATGATGGCGCGTCCCTTGCAAGCACTTTATCAAAACTGAAGAAGATGAAACGCGAAGAAAGGGGAAATCTTGCTGGTGAACCAGAGTACTATCACTATATGCCGCCTGCTCACTGTAAGGTAAAGCCAAATTTCCAGTTTTTGCTTTTCATGAGATCCACAGAGCAAACACAGGTGGAAAATTTGCAGCAGAAGAATGCGAAAAAAGTTGCTGTTAATACCAAGGCCAAGCCTGTCAAACAGACCAATAACAAAAGTGAAAAGGAAAAGAATACTGTTGACGAAGGCAAGACTTCTGTGTCTCAGACAGTTGTAAGTAATGCTTCTACAGTTTTACCCAAAGTTGACAAGAAAGATGATGTGGTAGACAAAGAAGCATCTAACACTACAAATGAGGAGCCTCCTAAAAGTCCACCCACACTAGTGAAAGAACCTCAGGAGAGACCCAAGCACCCAACTGGTCCTTTTTTCCCGGTCCTGAGCAAGGATGAGAGCACAACACTGCAGTGGCCCTCTGAGCTTTTAATATTCACCCAAGCTGAACCTTCCATCTCTTATAGTTGTAACCCATTATACTTTGATTTAAACTTTCCCGAAACAAAGATGGAAAGGCCAAAGCTGTGGAGAAGCCTAAAGATAACCCAGGTACAAGCAAAGATGGTGCAACTGATGCTGATTTAATCACAGACCTGAATGTCACAGTTAAAAAAGAATCCGTCCCAGTGGTACATACTTGTGGAACACAACCTAAAGTTACTACTGCTACTTCTACTGATGTGAAACCTGAACCTCTTGAAGAAGGGAACAAAGGGGAAGCTATGCGGAAGTCTCACAAACAGAAAAAAAAGAAAAAGCACAAAAAGAGTGGCAAGCGAAAACGTAAACACAAAGAAGGAGATGAAGGTACAGAACAAAAAATGAAGAAAAGGAAGAAACATAAGCACAAGAAGTCAAAAGTTTCTTCCAAAACAGTGTTGAAGGTAGAAAATACAGAGCAAATTACATCTCCTGCATTGGGAGGTCGCTCAAAAGACACTGCACCACCAGGAAAGCTGCTGACTAAAGAAGACAGTATGGGTAACCCTAATAATAAACTGGACCTTCATGCTTCCTCCAAAGAGCCAGAGAACAAAAAAGTTAAAACAGAGGTCAAGCAATCGCTTCCTCCTCCAGCACAATCAACTTCTTCCTCATCTCTCAGAAATACACCCACCAAGGCCAGAAACCGCCAAAGTAGTGCAGAGTATGATAGTGAGGATAATGCCAGTAGGAAAAAATCTACGCCTAGGTACAGTGATGAGGATGAGTCTACAAGTGACCGGTCAAGAAGTCGGTCGAGATCTGGAAAGAGACGAAGGTCTTATTCTTCCAGTTCAGAAGGGTCTTCGGATAGAAGCCGATATAGCCATGATCGAAGTTATTCAGATAGTGACTACAGTGATTATAGCAGTGGATCAAGGAGGCGATCCAAGCGACGAACGCCTGGTTCAGATTCTGACTCTGTGGCCTCTAAGAGACATTCCGCTCGCCATAAATACTCTTCATCTGATTACAGCCGTAGTCGCTCTAGGAGCAGAAGCCGCTCAAGAAGAAGTAGAAGTCGGGGAAGAGGTAGATCTAGTAGTAGTAGCCGGAGTCGGAGCAAAAGGAGCCGCAGCCTAACTGGTCACAGCTGGAAGCGCAGCCGTAGCTACAGCAGGGATCGAAGTACAAGTGTTCGCAGTCATTCTGGAAAAGGATCTCATGGGAGAGACAGTGTAGATAGCCGTAGAAGTGGTAGACGGGACTTTAATCGCTCCAAGATTTATCGCTCACAGTCTCCGCGTTATTCACGTTCTAGTAGCCGTAGAGAGAGCAGCCGAGGGTCAGAAACTAGAGGCACAAGTGGCACTAACATCCCCCACAGTAGCACTGAGAAAGATACAGGTAGATGTTCCCTAACAGCAAAACAGCTCCTAGAGAAAATCCAGTCTCGACGTTTAGGAAAGGCAGCAAGCACAACAGATGGGCTCCAAGGCAGGATCGAAAGTGAAAGACCCACCTCAGGGATACTTTGGCCCAAAGTTGCCACCTGCTCTTGGTACTAAAACTGCTCAGCTGCCATTAATAGGCAAGTTGCCTGTGGTGTCCAAAAGCACAGTGCATCAGAAAAGTGAGAATGAGTCAGGAGAGACATCAGTTTCCTTGGAAGGGGAGATGGGGAAAGAAGAGAAGCCCTTAGACCAGGTAGATAATGTCCCAGAGTCTGAACCTTCTGTATCTGTAGCAGAGCCTCTGTCCCAAGAAGAATCAGTTTCCTGTGAGCCACCTGCTGAAGAACTTGGAGAGGGACCTGCACCTAACCCCTTAGGTAATGGAAGTCTTCCGTTTCCACCTCTTCATGGTGGAATGATGCCTCCACCACCTGATTCTGAGTTTTTTCATGCTTCAGCTTATCCTGCTGTCACAGTTGATCCAAATTCTATTCGGCCAGATGGGAAGATGAGGAAGAGGATGAGGATGAAGACGAGGAGGAAGGCTCATTAGCACCTCTAGAAAGCCAGCCAATCACTTTTACTCCAGAAGAAATGGAAAAATACAGCAAACTACAACAAGCGGCTCAGCAGCATATACAACAGCAGCTGTTGGCAAAGCAAGTTAAGAATTTCCCAGCCGGAGCTATCCCGCAAGCGCTGCAGCCTGCTACACCAACCCTCCATCCTATACATATTCAGCAGGCACCAACCCCAGTATCTGCTGCCTCCATTACCACTGTACAGCACGCAATCCTCCAGCATGCGGCCGCTGCTGCAGCTATGGGTATCCAACCTCACCCGCAGACATTAGCACAGGTCCACCACATCCCTCAGCCACACTTGGCTCCTATCTCTCTTTCTCACCTTACCCATTCTCTAATTCCAGCTCACCCTGCTGCTTTCTTGGCTAGTCATCCAATACACATAATTCCTGCCTCTGCCCTACACCCTGCTGGCCCTCTGACGCTTCATCATGTCCCCCATGCTGCTCTGTACCCAACTCTGCTTGCTCCACGGCCAGCCACAGCTGCTGCTGCCACAGCTTTACACCTTCATCCTCTCCTTCATCCAATCTTCTCAGGCCAAGACCTGCAGCACCCACCTAGCCATGGGACTTGAGCTGATCTTAGAATCAGTACACGTTTACTTGACCAGCTTATGGTGCAATAGAAGAGGTAGAGGAGCTGCCCAGACATGCCTCTAATAGGCAGTAAAGTAGGAGGCCCTCTAGTCGCTTGTATCTGAATGGAGGAAATTATCCAACTCTACTGGGTCATTTTCATAACTCTCCCAGTTCTTCTATACTTCATTCGATTTTCCAGGTCCATTCATATTTAACACTGTATTGGAGACCTGGGTAAACTATAAAAGTTCAAGTTGTATGAAAGAATATTACACATGAAGGAGATCCAAAATTCTGTATTATATCTGTATGAAATCCAACTCTTACCCCAAGCTAAAATAAGACTGGACTTTTCCCCAAGTTGGGGAACACAAAGATGTCAACACGACTAAGTATGGCGTGGGCCCCTCCATGTCCACAATGGTTGGGATTTTACGCGACGTCTGCACTTTGTACCATACTTTTTTCTTGCTGTAGTTGTATAATAATCTGGAGGGCAAAACTATAGTTTTCAGCTAGATTGCAACAAAATGTATTTCTGCTGCTGTGGCATGTATATTTTATCAGAATCCTTTTTTGTTGAGGTTTATGTATGATACAGTGTACAAAAAAAAGTAATAAAGATGAAACCTTTCAGGATTGCAGAAAACATGTAATATTATAAAGTGTAATAAAAAGAACAAACGGTTTGTGTTACATTGGCTGTGGTGTTATTCAATTTAGGAGGGGGGTATACATCTGCCTTGCACCATTTCTGTGAACTCTGCAATTTTTAGTGAATCATTTGAAATAGAATGAATAGGTAATGATTATGGATGGTTGCAGATGTACTTTTCAATATATTTTTAGTGGTCAATACTGGAAAATAGTTTGCAGTGGTTGTTTGGATGCAGACCCCTCCCTCATTTGTGTAAGGAAAAAAAGAAAAAAAAAAAGGGTCTTGAAATATTAAAAAAAAAAAAGAAAAAAACTTGAGTGATAACTGCTACGGCTGACGCCTTTTTAGTATAATTTAAGGTGATAAATTTGGGAAAAGCCATATAGACAAGGGAAATGTTAATGCCGAGCTGTCAATATAGTCATAGATTTTAAGCAGGTGTAATTTTTCTTTTTTCTGGATGACACAAAGACCCACTGTGTCCTATTTTGAACATTAACTTCAAATCAGAATAGGACATGCTTTTTTACAGGTCTTGTTCTTGTAACCATCATCATCCATGCATACATGAAAGGAACGGTGAGACTCTGGTTCCACGTCCTGTCTGATAACATTGTAGAGCACTTGACCACTGCAAGTCATACATCTGTTGTCCAAAAAATATAAAAGATATGTTTCAGTATATAAAAACAAAAATAGTTTGGGGTGTAAAAGTAGCAAAACAAAGTGTGTGTGTATATATGTATATATATATATATATATATATATATATATATATATATATATATATATATATATATATATATATATATATATATATATATATATATATATATATATATATATATATATATATATATATATATATGGTACCCTTTAATCATACTGACCTGAAGAAAAAAAGCTCTTATACTGTGTGATGAAGGGCACAAGAAAATCTGTGAACTGCTGCTTGTTCATTTACAGTCTCAAAAATGTGATTAATGCTTAGTTCACATTTACCTTTACCCCTATGCTCTTAGAGCCTGTGGTGAACAGGAAAAAGAGGCCAAAATGAGTAAATCTGCCTCTTTCCCCCCCTCAGCTCCATCATCTATCATCAGGACTATGTGAAGTTTCCATGTCTCAGATAGCTCAAATGTCCTATAAAAGCGACAGTACTCCCTCCCCAAATAAGATCTAGGGAAATCTGTTCTCCCAAAACCAAATGCCCGTCTTCCTTTCTAAGCTCCACTGCAACCTATAGTGTCCACATTTCATATTCCTCCTGGAGGTAATAACCACTGAAAGGGAACCATGTTGTTCAACCATAGGTAGCATGAATCACAGCCTGGCCTATTCTAAACACACTGGCATTTAGGAAAACTATATTTTGAAGATCTGGCCAACTGTGCATTTCAGAGAATAATAAATGGTCAGTCATCATAAAACTGAAGTTCTGTGTAAAGAAAAGGTGTTATGATTTTATTTTTTTAATTACATAACATTTTAATACAAAATTAAATGCCCTAGTTTAAGTTTTGTTTTTTTCCTACAGCCACAGGGGCTGTTATTTTCGTTTGCTGGTGTGCAAGTGTGTGAACATGACACCTCTAGTACGGCAGCCCTTGTACATGGGAGACTGGTCAGTCATCTCCTGCATTGTGGCTGCTTCCAGCTTTGACCTGGGAATGCTCCCTGGGCAGTCCAGGTCACAGCTGTGGGAGATGAACACCATTCTTTAGATAAAAAAAAAAAAAAAACTATCTCATGAGTCGTGCACACAGTGAACGTGTCTGTAGAACAGCGTTTACACCACCAAAAGACAAACACAAAAAACAGTTAAACAAACGTGAAAAAATACTCTGTTCTAAAGAAAAACAGTAAAAAGCAAGTGCTGCTAAAATAGTATAAACAGGGTATTTTGTTGATACGTTCTTTGCAAAAAAATGTATGCTAAGCTACTCTACCTCTTCACGGTAACCCTTGTCAGAGCAGTCCCTATCTGGACAAGAAAATACTTGAACGGTTACTTTTTCATCTACAGTCTCAAAAATTTGATTAATGCTTAGTTCACATTTACCGTATTTTTACCCTTATGCTTTTAGGGCCTGTGGTCAACAGGAAAAAAAGGCCAAAATGAGTAAATCTGCCTCATGACAGTGAATGGTTTATTCTGCATTGCTTTATTTTGGGGGGTGTCGGGTGGAGGAATTTGCATGAAAACCCCAGCATAAGTGCTCAAGAGAGCACAAGATAAACATGAGCCAAACCTTATATTGAAAGTCATTAAAAAAGCATGTATCCCAAAATACTACCAATAAAAAAGTCACCTCTTTCTGCAGTGAACAATTCCCCCCCCCCCCCTCACTCAGCTCCATCTATCAACAGGACTATGTGGAGTTTCCATGTCACTCAGCTCCATCTATCAACAGGACTATGTGGAGTTTCCATGTCTCAGGTAGCTCAAATGTCCTATAAAAGCGACAGTACTCCCTCCCCCAAATAAAATCTAGGGAAATCTGTTCTCTCAAAAACCTGACCATGTGTATTAGAACCTACATGAGCAGGGTACAGACAGGTCCTGTTTATACTACTATTTTTTAGCACCGCTTGCTTTTTTTACTGTTTTTCTTTACAACAATGTATTTTTTCACGTTTGTTTGTTTTTTGTGCTTCATCATCTTTTGAAGCCAAAGCTAAGCTGCAAGCTCTGATTTTTCCCTGCCACTGCTAAGTGTTCAGTGCAAGTGTTGACAGGGGGTGCAGGGAGCAGAGGAGCAGGAAACGATGAGTATCGGCAGTGGTGAGCAGACTTTGTTAGCAGTACAATACCAAGCTGCTGATCACCGCTCCCTGCTGCTGTCAGACTGTATTGTTAAGAGCTCAGCAGTGTAATCTTGCTCAGTACACTTACTCAGCTATGCTGACTCAGGAGGCATTTACTGACAAAACAGACATGCATCTAATGCTCATCATGCGGAAGACAACCCAGAGCTGTGCATCTAACCCGCATGTGTGTGTGATACAAACCAGAGCCATGATCACTGACTGAGCTTTGACACGAGGCTTAAAATAAGTAGAAAGGCTACAGAATAGCGCAGACAGGGTTTGAACAGTCACGACCACCTTCTATAACCACAACTGCAGCAGTTCCCCGGTAGGAAAGGGTTAAATGATCACGCTGCCATGGCAGTGGATATAATTGTGATCTTTATTTGTCAATGTGTTTCAAAGTCCACCTTCAGGACAAAAATCACTTCTGTCAGAGGCTTAAGGCCCAGTTACACACACAATTGTGCAGATATTGGTCACAGATCTCTGGTTGCAGTGAAATCATGGAGACATTGTTACATTTTGTGGCCGTGCACAAATGAAACAATGTGTCCATGATTTCACTGCAACCAGAGATCTGCGAACAATTTCTGCACAATTATCTGTGTAGTAACTGGGCCTCTACACTGACCTAGCAGAACCGCCCGTCTAATTCCCATCATGTGTGATACAACCCAAAGCCATGCATCTAATGCCACAGGTGCGAAATGCAACCGAGAGGCACGTGAGCTAAACCTGCAGATGTATGCTACAACCCCGACCCACGCATCTCATCCTGCAAACACGTAATACAACTCAGAGCGGTGATCATTGAGCTCTGCCAGTCAAGAGACTTATGGTGGGTTTACACGCTAGGTTATCGTTGGCGATATCCTTGGAACGATCACGTGACAGTGATCGTTCCGACATCATTACTGCGCTGTCACATACAAGGATATCGTTAACGATATCCTGTGCAGCAGCGTAACTGTTAAATAGGAGAGGAAGGAGTGAGCGATGTAATAAAGCGGCAGGAATAGGAGCTTTTTGAACGATATCGTGTCACACTTGAACAATGCTGCTTCCTGAAGCTGCGTTAATTGGATGACGAATGATAGATGTGAGGTCAGGATCTCAAATCTAGGATGAACGATCCAACGATCTTTTCATCCTATATCGTTAGTTTACACGCAACGACGCCCGAACGATATCTTTTCAACTATCACAAATCTGTGACGTTTCAAGGATATCGTTCAGGATATCCTAGCGTGTAAACCCACCATTACACTGACACAGCAGAGCCCCATATCTAATGTCTATTGTGTGTAATACAACCCAGAGCCATGTATCTTAATGTCTGTCATCTTTGATATAACACAGACTGTGCATCACAGGCCATAAGTGTGCGGTTCACTCTGCATATTACACATAATGGTACTGCAATGCTCCCATACACATGTAGAGAATGTGGTCACACATTATACCATACTACTGGTCTCAGAAGTGGACATAGAGGGACCAAACATAATCCCATATTGTGTGATACATTCTGCTGAGCCCTGTTTCTAGTCCCATCATATGTGATACTCTGTGTTTCTAACTGCATGGTATAATTCAGGGCGCAGCACCAACTAACAGCATCGGTGCTGTCGGCTGTATTCTGTGACATTGTCTACTTGTCAGTATCACTTTGCAGACACCAACAAAATGGCTCTATACTGTGATCCTAAGCTTCATCCTCCCCTTTTCCTTTTGCAAATGCCCAGAAGGGGAGGAGACATGGAGCAGATCCAGCTCACATTTACAACAGTCGTAATGTGAGTTAGCAGTACACTGGGTCTTCATGGCAAATTTCATCAGCTGTGCAAAAATAGAAAATATCAAACCTTTTAAGGGTATGTGCACATCAGTCGTTTTTGCATCTTTACAGACCGGCCGGGAACCGGTGGAGAATGGCAGAAACTGAGTTTTCTGACTCAGCAGTGTCCCTCGTTTTGTTAGCGTTTTGCTAACGATTTGCGATCGGTTTATTAGCGTTTGTACAGCGTGTTCTTGGCGATTTCCCCGGCGTTTTTCTTAGCGATTTCCAGACTGGTTTTTGGTGCACTTGTAAGCTAGATCCGCTGGAAAAACGCTCAAAAGAAGTCCCTTGCTCTATCTTTGAAAACCGGTGGAAAAAGTGGAAAGGAGAAGAAAAAAAACGTTGTAATGTACACAGCGTTTTCTAAAAGCCATTGACTAGCATGTTAATCCAACCGGTGGCTAGGATTAACGTAAATTAACATAAAACTCAGCAGAAACCGCCGGCGGAAAACGCTAAAAAACAGCCCACAAAACTACTGATGTGCACATACCCTAAAATTACTTTTCCTAAAACATACTATTAAAAAAATATTTGTTTTTATGGTTTTTTAAATGAGATGACCCCTTCACTTTCCTGATCAAGCCATTTTTTTCAATTTTTACCGTGACATTGTAAAAAAAGGTAATCATTCGGGAACACTTCCACAGATCCCAGTGATTCTGGGGCTGATGTATTGGACTTCATGTTAGTGGTAAATTTAGGTCTTTTTTTGCATTTATTTGTGAACAGTATTAGAAATTTGGCGAAAATTTTCAATATTTTCAAACTTAATATTTATTTTTTTAATGTATCTGGATACATCCACAAATAAAATGGGATCCATTGGTGGATGGATTCCATCAAGTGGATCCGCTTTTCCAATCTCGGCATATCCAGTGTGTATATTCTTGTCCAGGAGTCTCACCCTCACCCTTTCTCTCCCCTTCTCTCCTCTCCCCCAGGAGAGGAACTTGCAGAAAAAAAACTAATTGACAGATTGACACCTGTTCTGGGTTTTGGAGACACTCCTGGTTTTGGCACACAAACCGGATGGACACTGATCAGGAAAATCCTGCAGTGTGAAACCAGCCTAAGCCATTTGCAATTAATTTGTAATGATAAAGTGAAAAAAATAGCTGCCATTCTTTAAATAATACCCCACCCTTGTACCTGTCAAATATTACATAAATATGTAAGAGTACTGTCCAAAAGTTTTAGGCAGGTGGAGTAAATAATGCTGCAAGTTAACAATGCTTTAAAAAAAAAATCAAATATTAAAATTAAATATTTATTTTCTGTGATGAAGCCCACTTGAGGCTGTTTGAGGACCTCTGGAAGAGTGATTGTCCAGAGAAGAAAAGCTGAGCAGTGCTACAAAGTCCTGTGCCATGCAAACAGTAAAGCTTCCTAAGACCATTCATGTGTGGAGTTAAGGGCCTGTCACACGCGTCAATGTCGTCAGTGAGATGATCGCTGACGACATTGACGGCTGATCGCTGGTGAGCTGTCACACAGACAGACTCACCAGCATCAATTGACCAGAAACATCGTGGAAACGATTTAAATATCGTTTCCACGATGTCTTGCTCCCGCTGCCAGGCTGCTAAAAGCGGGAGCAGGCTGGTCTCCAAGGTAAACTGCGGGTATCTAGGCAGCGCGCGCTGCCTAGATACCCGACGTGTACCTTAGTTACCAGCCTCCTCCGCTCACCGGCTGGTATCTAAGGTACACAGCGGGTAACTAGGGACCCTAGTTACCCGCTGTGTACCTTAGATACCAGCCGGTGAGCGGAGGAGGCTGGTAACTAAGGTACACGTCGGGTATCTAGGCAGCGCGCGCTGCCTAGATACCCGCAGTTTACCTTAGTTACCAGCTCCCAGCGCTTGTGAGAGGCGCTGGGAGCTGGAATATCGCTACTCCCGGTGTCACACGCAGCGATGCTGCGTGTCCACCGAGCGACAATCGCCAGGTTTTAGAGCAGGTTCTAAAACCTGGCGATCATCAACCAGCGATTTTTCGCTGGTTGATTCAGTATGTCACACGCGTCAATATCGCTGCAACGTCACGTGCAGCCGAGATCGTGCAGGCGATATTGACGCGTGTGACACCCCCTTTACTCTTCATCAATGGAATGGGCTCACTTTTAATTCTGCCTAAGGCTGGCTTCAGACTTGCAGACCCTCCGCAGTGTCCTGCGGATGGGATCTGCAAGCTGATCGCAGCCCCTATGTTTATAATGAGAACGCACGGTCATGCGCAGGTCTGCTCATGACCGTGTGCTCTCATTCACTGCAATATGTGATTTGTACGCAGGCAGATCCGCAAGTCTGAAGCCAGCCTAAGATCACTGCCATGAATAAAAAATGGGATCTAAACCTCCAAGAAAAACTTCGGTCAAAGATCCAGGAACAGTTTGGTGATGAACAATGCATTTTCCAAAATGATAGAGACCTTTTCACATAGAAAGGGGATAACTAAGTTGCCTAATAATGACATTTGAGACCCAGTAATCAATCTATAAAAAGTAGGTTAACTAACAAAAACACAGAAATGTTGATCAACTTAAAGCAACAATTAGACAAGAATGGGTTGTCACCCGTTAGAATTTGGTCTAGATGCTTACATCCAGCTGCCAGGACAAAGGGTGGAAGTCCTGAAAAATAAGGGACAACAATGTAAATAGTGAGTCTTTGCATAAACTCTATCTATTTCTCAGAGAAATATCTGGCAAAGTCTAAAACACTGAAATAGTAAACTGAAAACAAAAATTTGTGTCAGTGTCAACACGTTTGGCTCCAACTATACCGTTGACTCCAAAGGTATTTGATTGCATCTCTCTAATTTTGCCTCTGTACAAAGGAATAATTTAAGAGAAGAAAAGCGGCACTCAACAGGATGTATGAAAATAAAAAGCCTTCTTTATTCGCTCATTTAAAAGCAGAGATGCACAGGTGACAGGACAGAGAATATCATAGCTGGATGACGGCTGTTTCACACTTGACTAGAGGATCCATTGCAGTGCTGGTCTAGTGCGAAACAGCGGTCATCCGGCTATGATCTCCCCCATCCTGTCACCTGTGTATCCATGCTTTTAAATGAGCAAATAAAGAAGACTTTATTTTCATAAATCCTAGTAAGTGCTGTTTTTCTCCTAAATTATTGCATTGTGTTTGGACTTTATAAGCAGAGCACCACAAATTGGATAATGATACAAAACACCTGCACTAAAAAAAAGTCTTCTGTTGCACGAGAAAGAGCTCTGTGCTAAGTGGCATTTGACCATCGGGTCATTGTAATCTAAGTGGTGCACACCCACTCTATACTGACTGTGTACATTAGTACAGTGGATTTAAAACAAAACAATCAAGATCTAATTGGTAAAGATTTTAACTTAGGCCGCTTTCACATTACGATTTTCTTAGATCCGTGACTGTCCGTTGTAAAACGGACAGCCACGGATCTGATTTGGCCCGCATGTATCCCTATGGGCCATGGATCACATCGGATTTGCCATTAATGGCATCCGATTTTTGGCAGATCCGATTGTGTCCGATTTTTGGCTGTACCCAAAATCGGAGACTGCTCTGATTTTGGGCACAGCGGATCAAATCGGACAGAATCTGATCGACATGACCCGCGGCCAATACCATGGGGCCTATGGAGCACGGGTCCAAGGAAACACAGGATCGTTCCTCTGACCCGATTTTAGTGTACTGAGCATGCTCAGTACACTAAAATTGCTCTTTACTATCTAATTTCAGTTCCGCAATGTATATACATACATTGCAGAAGTGAAATTTAGTTAAAGGCATAAAAATAAAAAAAACATGCTCACCTGTCCAACGGTGTCCCGCGCTGTCTCGCTCGCTCCTGAGACTGAAGGACCTGTGGTTGCCTGGCAACCTGATCAGCTGAGCGGTCATGTGACTGATCAGCTGATCGGGTTGTCACATGACAGCACGGTTTAAATCTTCCACCCGCCAAAATTGACCGTCAAGCGGGAGATTTAAACCACGCAGTCATGTGATAACCCAATCAGCTGATCGGTCACATGACCGCTCAGCTGATCAGATTGCCAGGCAACCACAGGTCCTTCAGTCCCAGGAGCGAGCGAGACAGCACGGGACTCCGTCGGAGAGGTGAGCATGGTTTTTTTTTTTTTTTTAACCCTTTGCACAGACCCGGACACAGAAATGGTATCCAGAGGTCTCCGATGCCACCTGTTCCTGTCCGAGGGGTCCTACAAAAAGTAGGATCCCACGGACAGAAAAAAATGTGATGTGAAAGCACCCTTAATTAGTTGAACGGAGTCCATTGCACTCCAAGTGTGTTTATTTTTGTCATATTTACCTAAGTATGGATGGTAGGTAATTGTTTTAATAACTTCCTACTGCGGGGGTCCCTCCCTCCATATTGCATTGCGAGAGATGGTGTCATTACATGTGCCACAGCGATTCCATGTAACTAATAGTGTAAGGATTTTGGCATGGCTACCTGAAGGTTAAAGGTGTTTTGCCATGAACAAAGTACATTTTAATCAATAGATCTTTCAATAATAAGTTCCCTAATAACGGGGGTATGAGCGGGAAGGAGAGGAGTGTAAATACCCACGTATTACTGGAGAAAGGATAGTAGTGGAGATACTAACCTGATATGGGTTGTGCAAGTCACAACCAACATGTAAAGGCCGGTTTAAATGTTGTGATGTCCCAGCGACCCGACCAACGATCGGGATTGCTGGGACATCGCTATCTGATCGCTGGTGAGCTGTCACACAGTCAGACTCGCCAGGGATCAGCCACCCGTGTAACGACCGACATCGTGGAAAAGAATATAAAGTATTCTTTTCCACGATATTGAGGTCCCGCTATGCTGGGGTAAGCGGGAGAACGCTGGTAACTAGGATAAACATCAGGTTACTAAGCAAAGTGCTCTGTTTAGTAACCTGATCTTTATCCTGATTACCAAGCATAGCGCGCTGGTAACCAGGATAAACATCGGGTTACTAACCAGAGCGCTGCGCTTAGTAACCCGATGTTTATCGTGGTTACCATCGTTCTCCCGCTTAGTAACCCGATGTGTATCCTGGTTACCTGGGAACACATCAGGTTAGCTGGTCGCTGCCCCTGTCGCACATGCTGATGCATACGTGACAGCGGCAGACCAGTGACCGAAAAACATCCCTGGCCATTCCGCAGCGATCAGCGAGGTGATCGCTGCTCGTTGCGGGATGTCTCATGCAGCGACGTTGCTATGAGGTTGCTACAACGTCACAAGTTGCAGCGACATCGTTAGCGATGTCGCTACGTGTAATCCGGCCTTAAGACACATCAGCTGCTGCAAGGAACCCACGAGGTCAGCATAAAAGTTGGGAGATGGAGGAATGGGTTTTATCTTCGTGCTACTGATAAGTATACTCATCATGTGTGATGATGCACACCTTCCTGTTATGCTATATATATGATTGCTTGGTCTATGTGTGTAAAGATTTTTGTCCTGAAGAAGTGGCCAGATGTCCATGAGACGTGTAGACATTAAAGATCTTTTGGTACTGTTCTCTGTATTCTGACTGCTCCGACGGATCCGTTATCAGCAACGCGAAGATATAACCCATTCCTCCATCCCCTGTGTTATAAAAATTTCCACATGTGGATGTGTTAAAATGTTCCTGTGCTGAGATCTTGTATATGGGTCACTGCAATGTACTGTGTAATGGATGTGTCTGGGACATGGTCTGATCATACCACATCTCCTGTGCTGAGATAATCTTATATATGTGTCCCTGCTATGTACTGTGCAATGGATATGTCTGATCATACCACAGTTCCTCACTATTAAAGTCCCGGACAGCCCCTTAATGATCACAATACTGGTTGATATTGTTCACAATAAATGTCTTTCATGTAACTAGTAAGAGAGGATCACAGAAAAAGTGCCAAAGATAAAGCATTGCGCAGCAGTTCCCTAATTAATTGCTGAGAGCCATGGTCACTTATGGTCAAAAATATTCTGGAAGGGAGCAGGAACCAAAGTAGAGCAGGAACTTGTGGACTCTTATCTAGTACACAAGCTGCTCTCTAACCACATTGCTGTGTCATAAGGAAACATTTTGTACTGATATTAACCACTTTAAATTACCAAAAGGCTTTTCTTCAAGGGGGATTTTTATTTTACTTTTTTCTGCTACAGAGCAATATGTAGCATTTTAAATATTCTAATGCGAAAATGCATTGTTTATGAATGATTGTGACACGGTGTAGCTTTTGAAGATATTTTGGTATTTTTGGGGTTCTTCACTTGTCAGGCAAGTCCTAGTTAAGTGATTTCTCCATTGCAAATGTGTGGCAATAATCAGGCCTGGTGTTGCTAGGGAAATTGAACCCATCTCCCCAAAGATGTGACAAACCACAGTTAATTTATGGTTTTAAAGAGGTGGAAGGACTTTTTCTTTTTTTTTTACACATGGCCATGTAGGTTTGGGTTTCTTTTTCCCTTAATAATGATAAAGACCTTCATTTATAAACTGCATTTTGTGTTTAATTGTATTATCTGTCTAATATTTAAATTTAATTTGTGATCTGAAACATTTAAGTATAAGAAACACGCAAAGCAATAAGAAATCAAGGAGGGGCAAACACTTTTTAACACCACTCAATATCCTAAAATTCGAATAAAATACATTTAAGTTTTTGGGTGCAACTTGAAAACATGTGAAAAAGTTAAATGTGTATGCACACTTTCTCAAGACACTGTAAAAGTCTATGAGGCCGTGACGCTCAATTCGAGAGTCCATGCAACTAGACACATCAGCCCGCCCTGTCACATGACCGCTGTATAGTGCAACTCTGTAGCCGGCTGGAGAAGATGAGTGAACAGCAGGAGGCGGCGGGGTACCGGTGACGGGGGTCGGAGCAAGCCAGCGGACAGGTGAGTATCCTTACTGAGGATTTATTTTATGTTTACTTTTACTGTGGAGGAGCGGGGGGCCGCGGGCAGGAGGAGCAGGGGGGGCTGTGAGGAGAGCCACAGGCTCAAAATTCGCGCCCTGTTCGACTCTTTTGTATACTGACCACTTCCGTTTGCGGCGCGTGAATTCGGCCTGAGACGGAAGTGGTCATTAGGCAATTATATAGTGGATGCACTGTGCATTGCAGACAAGGAAAGGTGCTGTCGACAGCGATGATTTTCATGTTGGAAAAAAAATTCAGATTATCAGCCTATGTCTGTGCATTCTTTTCTCACTTTTCCAGCTCAAACAAAATCTTAATGGGAACTTGTCACTTGATTTACACTTCCAAAATCACATACGGCATGAATTGGAGCCTAGCAAGGTCATAGATAGGTATTTGAAGCCAAAAACCTGTCAACTGCCTGTAACGGCGCAGCGGCGGCACCAGACTACTTTCATCTCAGGCTATTGTCCTCAATTAGATCTTCAAACTACATTTTCTCTTATTTGAAAAGCTCTGATCAAATGGTGAATATTAATGAAAGCCACTTGGACTGGGTCACAGTTAACACTGGGGTAACACAGGGATCAGTATTGGGCCCCCTTCTTTTTAACATATTTAATAATGATCTTGTAGGGGGCATACAGAGTAGAATCTCAATATTTAAAAATAACTCTGCAGGGTAGTCAATACAGTGGAGGACAATTTTATATTACAGAAGAATGTATATTAGCTGGAGGTTGGGCTGAGATGGCAATTGAAATTTAATGTGGATAAATGTAAAATCATGCATTGAGGCCGAGGAAATAACATTTATAATTACGGTACCTATGTATTTAATTGTAATCCAGGTAAAATGAAAATGACTTGGGTGTATGGGTGGACGGCATACTTACCTTACATTGATTAGAAAAGCTATCTGCTGCCAAGGATAATAAAATAATGGGATGCATTAAAAAAGGAATAGATACTCATGAGAAGAACATACTTTTACCTCTGTACAAGTCACTAGTGCGACCACACTTAGAATACTGTGTACAATTCTGGTCTCCGGTGTATAAGAAAGACATCGCTGAGCTAGAGCGGGTCCAGAGAAGAGCGACAAAAGTCATTAGAGGACTAAGGAGTCTGCAATACCAAGACAGGTTATTAAACTTGGGGTTATTTAGTTTAGAAAAATAAAGGCGTCGTAGTGCTTTACAGATTCACGTCACTTACGAGCCCTGTCATGCGCCCAAAGAATAGTTTTCCACCACATATGAGGTATAAGCGTACTTGGGAGAAATTGCATAACAAATTGTACCATTCATTGTCTCCGGTTACCCCTGTGAAAATGCAATATTTGGAGCGAAAGAAATATTTTTGTTAAGAGAAAGTAACATTTTAATTTTTTCCTTTCACATTGCTTTAATTCGTGTGAAGCACCTGAAGGGTTAATAAACTTATTGGATGTGGTTTTGGTCAGTTGGAGGGGTGCAGTTTTTGGAATGGTGTCACTTTTGGGTATTGTCTGTCACATTGGCCCCTCAAAATCACTTTAAATGTGATGTGATCCCTAAAAAAATGGCTTTTTAAATTTTGTTGGAAAAATTAGACATTGTTGATAAACGTCAAGACCCTTCTAAGTTTCTAACGAAAAAAAATTTTTTTGTCCAAAGCCGGATCTTTAAACTGAATTTTCTCTGATTTGCCAGACTCTGATACAGTCTTCTTCGCACAGATCTTTTAAGAAAATGAATCTTAATTTTTGTTTCGAGTTGTACATTTATTAACAGGCGGCATAGGGACCAACAAATGGTCTTTTTCAAAGAACATGTTCATGCAAGTTCATGCAAAGTGCAGAGCATGTAAGACATGGTGAATGGGTGTGATGCTGGATCACAATAAATGTACAACTTGAAGCAAGCATTATTTGCTTCTGTCTTTTAGAACATTTTACGACTGCAGTCATTTCCTTAAAGGGACCCTGTCAGGTCATTTTTCAGTATGATACTAATAGTAGCCTTGACTAGTGCTTGGGCAACCCTTTCAGAGTATTTAAAAATCATTACAGTACCTTTGTAGTTTTCTTGCTATAAGCACCTTCACACCCAGCAGGCAGCTGTCTGCAGTAATCGTAATTGTCCAGACTAGTGAATAGTCCGCATTATCTAAACATTTTTTTAATATTCACCCCTTCTCAAGCAGCTATCCCCTCCCGCCTGTGCTCTGCCTCTCTAGTTTCATTTTTATTTTGCTATCCTGCACAGTGCTTCTGATGAGGAGAGGGAGGGAGAGATGGCAAGCAAATATCTGATAGCTCATCTAGGGAAGGCAATCTCCTCCATTTGTTTCTCTGAGCAGAAGCTGTGCTGTCTGTGAGGGATTCTGTTTGTTTACTTGAACCCTCATTTTGCTGCATGCAAGAAGAGCAGAGATAGAAGGATACAAGCCCCCCCCCCCCAATGTAACTGACTTCTGCTGAACCTTGCTTCTGTGCAGTGTATTGATGCATGAATATTCATTCCTTGGGGAGTGTGCAACAGAGAACTAAGTGATCACTCACTGTGATTGACAGATGGAATGAATATCTTTATTTGCAGTTTACAGACGATAGGGAAGTATAAATAAATTAGGTTCTGCCAGTGAGGATGTCACAGTTTGCCCTTAGAATTCAACTCCCCTGATGACATACGAATGTATAGAAGCACGTTGGGAAAACTCAGTTTAGAATATGAATGCTACCTGGAGTGTCCAAGGGATGGTGTCAGGTTGATAAAGGACACATTCCCGTGACATGGACCTTAAAAGCTACTTCACACGCAAGGATATAGGTGAACGAGATCGTTAGCTATGTCACGTGAGCGCGATCCTTCCAACATTGTTAGTGCATTGTCATACACAAGGATCTCGTTAACGATCTTAAAATTGGCAACACTCCAGCTATTTTGAGAAGAACGATTGAACGATTTTACATAGTGGCAGGAATAGGAAAATTCTGAATGACATCATTCAAAAAGGTGTCACACTGAACGATGTGGCTTCTTCCCAGAACGTTAATTGGACGACGAACGATGGATTTGAGGTCAGGATCCCAAATTTTGGATGAACGATCCAACAATTTTTCCATCCTACATCGTTCGTTCACACGCAACGACGCACTAACGATATCGTTAGAACGTTCACAAATCTGTGACGTTTTAACAGTACCATTAACGATATCCTAGCGTGTGAAGTGGCCTTAAGGGTGTTGCATTCCTCTAGGAGCGACAGAAAAATGGTGAGATCGTTCCAGGTTGGCTACAAATGGGACAGGAGGAATCTGTTCTGCTAAAAGTTAGTTATAGCTAATATCACATATAGAAAAGTTGAAACCACAATTTGCTGTTTTGTAACTCAACTTTGTGAGAGCTATTTTTCACTAACTTTATACGAGTGACCTGAATGTAGATTACCGTATATACTCGTGTATAAGCCGACCCGTGTATAAGCTGACCCCCCTACTTTTGCCCCCAAAATATGGGAAAACCTATTGACTCGTGTATAAGCCGAGGGTGGACCCCAGCACAGGTATACAGCCCCCAGCAGTGTGGTATACAGGCCCCCGCAGTGGTATACAGGCCTCCCCAGTGGTACATACAGGCCCCAGCAGTGTTACAGCAGCCTCCCCAGTGGTATATACAGCAGCAGCCCCAGTGGTAGTATACAGCAGCCCCAGAGATATATACAGCAGCCCCAGTGGTAGTATACAGCAGCCCCAGAGGTATATACAGCAGCCTCCCCAGTGGTATATACAGCAGCAGCCCCAGTGGTAGTATACAGCAGCCCCAGAGATATATACAGCAGCCCCAGTGGTAGTATACAGCAGCCCCAGAGGTATATACAGCAGCCCCAGTGGTAGTATACAGAAGCCCCAGAGTCTCACCAGACGAAACGCCGTCGGGGTGATTGGAGCTCTAACCACTGAGGTTGGTACTAATCTGATGGGAGACATTTGAGTAGTTAGTCCTTTATTTGTTTTGTGCTGACACCTGAGTAAGTAAAGGAAAGGGAATAGACACATCATAAACAGGGATATCTGTGGTGACTGAGTCTAGCTGACCTACTGAAGGAACCATTCTTTATCATCACCTATGCTGATGTGGCATATAGGCAGTGATAATGGTCATCTGTGGGTAGCCATTAGGCATATAAGTACACACAGTTGTCAAAAAATGGTAAAGGCTCAGACAGGGTTTCCCTTTTAGGTGTTGTTCTGTCCTCACTTGTGTAGAATATCAGGTGCTAAGCAAATATGCAAAAAAGGAATCCTTGATTGTACCAGTTGAACTCAGTATGGTTTTCTCCTTGTGAGCCCTGAGGTACTCTGCATAATATTCTGACCTCTCTTTCATACCCTTTCAATGTGACATGTATTCTGTGTCTCAGTGATTATCTGTATTGTTTTTCTTTAGAGAAGTAATTAAATTGTAAAGCTATGCTTTTTTTAAGCTTCTTAATAAAGTATTGAGATTTTAAGGACATCCCATGGTCCCTTAGGGGTCTCTTTTTGATAGTATGCTTCAATTGGGAATGCATTTGAACAAATGAGATTGTGATTTTGAAGAAGCCCCAGAGGTAGTATACAGCAGCCCCAGTAGTAGTATACAGCAGCCTCAGTGGTATATACAGCAGCAGCTCCAGTAGTAGTATACAGAAGCCCCAGTGGTGGTATACAGCAGCCCCAGTAGTAGTATACAGCAGCAGCCCCAGTGGTAGTATACAGCAGCAGCCCCAGGGGGTATATACAGCAGCAGCGCCAGGGGGTATATACAGCAGCAGCCCCAGAGGTATACAGACCCCCCCCATTAGTATACAGGGGCCCCAGCTGTATACAGCAGCCCCAGCTGTATACAGCCCCCCCGTGGTATCCAGGGCCCCCCTTGCTGCACCTGTAAAGGAAGATGTCAGTATACTTATCGCTGCCGCTGCCGCTCCGCTGCTCGGTCACCGCGCTGCTCCGGGTCTTCATGCTTCCTGTTCGTTCTCCGGCGCTCGAACAATGACGTCATTTCCTGAGCGCCGGAGAAGGAATAGGAAGCATAAAGACCCGGAGCAGCGCGGTGACCGAGCAGCGGAGCGGCGGCGGCAGCGATAAGTATACTGACATCTTCCTTTACAGGTGCAGCAAGGGGGGCCCTGGATACCACGGGGGGGCTGTATACAGCTGGGGCTACCGTATATACCCGTGTATAAGCCGAGGGGGGACTTTTCAGCACATTGTATGTGCTGAAAAAACTCGGCTTATACACGAGTATATACGGTATATGGTCTTAATATCTGCTTCAGAGTTCATTCAATACATGTGCACTGATTTTAATCTTGCATTTCATAGGTTCATTCTTGAACCATTTTAAGCCTTTTATGATTAAAAGTTAAGTTTTAGGTGTAAATCTATTTAGGGCGGTCACTGGCTTTAGCCTGCTGTGTATTTGTTGCTATAAGTGACCCCCACTGTAAGAAGAAATGTCAACAAATACCACAAAACCAAGATGGGTATGTACACAAATGATGAATTGGGCTCTATGTGTGCAATTAATAGCATTACTATAGGCAAATCTTGTTTCTCATTTTCAAAATTGGGTGAAGCTTTATTCATTTACAAATATCATTTTCTTGCTTGTGAACATTTCCTCATACTGTTTTACGGTTCTCTGCACAAATAACTATTAATAACCTAAATAATCTATTGCCTCATACCGGACAGCACTGGTCCCAAATGATAAAGAACAATATTTCCTGCTGAAATTTTTCTCTGGTTATGGAAGGAATAAAGCATAAGCATAGAGCTAAATACCAGCTGCAGCATATTCCACAACTGATTAGAGAAAACTCTATACTGGTATACTGGTCCCAGTCCTGAGAGGAATTCAACATTCAATTTCCCAAACTGAAGAGTTCAATTATGAGGCAAATGTATTCCACTACAAAAATGTTTTTGGAGTTTAGAAGAAACAGAACCCCACCCGCTCCTGTCGCTTGCACCTGAAAAATATCTCCAGAATTCGCCCTTTCCTCACCATGGAAACAACTAAAACCCTCACCGTGGCCCTGATCCATTCCTGCCTTGACTACTGTAATTCTTTTTTAGCTGGCCTCCCCCGCAGTAAGCTTTCCCCTCTCCTGTCTATCCTTAGTGCAGCTGCCAGGATGACCTACCTAGCTAACCGTTGGTCAGATGTTTCCGCTCTGTGCCAGTCACTGCACTGGCTGCCCATACACTATAGGATCCTATTCAAATTGCTTGTTGTCACCGACAAAGCTATTCATGGTGCGGCACCTCCTTACCTCTCTACCCTCATCTCTACCACCCTACCCGTCCCCTTCGCTCTGGAAACACCTTTCGACTAACATCGGCATTAATCTGAACTTCCCATTCCCGACTCCAAGACTTCTCTCGAGCTGCACCAATCCTCTGGAATGCTCTACCACAAGAAATTAGGACCATCCACAACTTGTATAGTTCCAGACGCTCCCTAAAAACACATCTTTTCAGGGCGGCCTATCATTCTCCCTAATAGTAGTCATTTAGATATAAGATATTCATTGTTATAAGCCCCTGTACTTTGTGTCACCCCCATCCCGTCATAGATTGTAACCTCCTTCAAGCAGGGTCACCTTTATTTTTTGCCTTATTTATTGTATTTCTTGCATTGATTCTATGTTCTGTATTACTGACCATTCTGTATTGTATATTTTTCTTATACGAACCATTGTACAGTAAAGCGCTGCAGAATATGTTGGCGCGATACAAATAAAGTTTTATTATTATTATTATTATTATTAAACGCTAATAATGGGAGGGTATATAAATGTCCTATAGATTTTGTACTGGGTCAGATTCTCATCTACAACATTGATTCTAGAAGTAATTCCAAGGGTTAAATGCTCCAAAGTAGTCAATGAACATAGTGGGACAGATTGCAATTATCCTGACTGGAGCCATTTCCATTTTTCAGTAAGAAATTCATCATACTGTTCCAGTGGTGCTTTAAGCCCCCTGTCACAGGTCTTACACTCGCCTTCTGGTGTATACAGTCATGGCCAAAGTTTTGAGAATGACACCAAAATGATATTTTCACATGATCTGCTGCCCTCTGGTTTTTATTTGTGTTTGTCTGATGTTTATATCGCATACAGAAATATAATTGCAATCATATTATGATACCAAAAGGTTATATTGACAGAATGAGTTAATGCAGCAAGTCAATATTTGCAGTGTTGACCCTTCTTTTTCAGGACCTCTGCAATTCTCCCTGGCATGCTCTCAATCAACTTCTGGACCAAATCCTGACTGATAGCAGTCCATTCTTCCATAATCAATGCTTGCATTTTGCGAGAATTTGTTGGTTTTTGTTTGTCCACCCGTCTCTTGATGATTGACCACAAGTTCTCAATGGGATTAAGATCTGGGGAGTTTCCAGGCCATGGACCCAAAATCTCTATGTTTTGTTCCCTGAGCCATTTAGTTATCACCTTTGCTTTATGGCAAGGTGCTCCATCATGCTGGAAAAGGCATTGTTGGGCACCAAACTGCACTTGGACGGTTGGGAGAAGTTGCTCTTGGAGGACATTCTGGTACCATTCTTTATTCATGGCTGTGTTTTTAGGCAAGACTGTGAGTGAGCCGATTCCCTTGGCTGAGAAGCAACCCCACACATGAATGGTTTCAGGATGCTTTACAGTTGGCATGAGACAAGACTGGTGGTAGCGCTCACCTCTTCTTCTCCGAATAAGCTGTTTTCCAGATGTCCCAAACAATCGAAAAGGGGATTCATCAGAGAAAATTACTTTACCCCAGTCCTCAGCAGTCCATTCCCTGTACCTTTCGCAGAATATCAGTCCGTCCCTGATGTTTTTCTGGAGAGAAGTGGCTTCTTTGCTGCCCTCCTTGAAACCAGGCCTTGCTCAAAGAGTCTCCGCCTCACAGTGCGTGCAGAAGCACTCACACCAGCCTGCTGCCATTCCTGAGCAAGCTCGGCACTGCTGGTAGTCCGATCCCGCAGCTGAAACCGTTTTAAGATACGGTCCTGGCGCTTGCTGGTCTTTCTTGGGCGCCCTGGAGCCTTTTTGACAACAATGGAAGCTCTCTCCTTGAAGTTCTTGATGATGCGATAGATTGTTGACTGAGGTGCAATCTTTGTAGCTGCGATACTCTTCCCTTTTAGGCCATTTTTGTGCAGTGCAATGATGGCTGCACGTGTTTCTTTATGGCCACTTTACACGCGGCTACATTTCTAGCTTATCCACAGGTAACTTACTGGCTGCAGTTAAATCATGGAGACAAGGTTCTATCTTGTTGCTGTGTACAAATGGAATAATGTCTCCATGATATCACTGCAGCCAGTAAGTTACCTGTGGATAAGCTAGAAATGTAGCCGCGTGTAAAGTGGCCATTAGAGATAACTATGGTTAACTGAAGAGAAACAATGATACCAAGCACCAGCCTCCTTTTAAAGTGTCCAGTGGTGTAATTCTTACTTAATCATGACTGATCGCCAGCCCTGTCCTCATCAACACCTACACCTGTATTAATGGAACAATCACTAAAACGATGTTAGCTTCTCCTTATAAGGCAGGACTGCAATGATTGTGAAATGTGTTTTGGGGGTTAAAGTTCATTTTCTAGGCAAATATTGACTGGAGTATATGCAAATTGCCATTAGAAAAACTGGAGCAGTAAACTTTGTAAAAATTAATATTTGTATCATTCTCAAAACTTTTGGCCATGACTGTACTCACCTACTTTACCAACGTTGCTCCAGTCTTGCGGCGCCATCTTGTGTCCGTAACTTCTTACTGGCTGGAAAATAGAAGCTACGTCACAGACACTCAGTTTATCTCTATGAAAGCCATAGAGATTTTTTTTAAAAGTGACCTCCAGCGCTCTGAAGAATATGGAAGATATTCAGGCATACCAATCAATCATATCTCCAAAATATTTCTTTAGGTTTAGTCATAGATATTTTTTACATATGTTATCTGCACATAATCAGCCATTCCCCTCTGACTCCTCCTCAGGAATCTAGTAGCTACATGCATCTATTCTCAGGGTAGCCATCTGAACCAGGATGTAGTATCCACTGGCAGATAGATAGTTGTCAATATTTAATTAAGACTAAGGAAAGTATCCATTGACGTTTAGGACTCATACTGTGATTAGCTATTACAGTCAGGAAAGCTGGTTCACAGGTCCTGCTTTGGAGAAAATGAGGGGCGGGAATGTACTGTTCCCAGAGAAGTACTGACAGAATTAGCAGTCTCATCTCAGTGGCACCATCATATTCATAATACTTATATAAATACCACATATCCTAGTCCTACACAAATCGTAGAGTGGGTTGCAAACACACATAGGCCTCATTTCCTTCTAGTACCCTGGGATAGTGAGATACAAAGAATGGCTAGAAGAAGCCAGTTAGGGAGCCATGTTTTACCTCAAAGCGTAGAAGAGATCTAGCCAGATCTGATGGCACCAGCACCGTTCTCAGACCTCCTGCTGGTATGTTATGACCCTTCATAATACAAGGATAGCCCGGGGGAGGATAGGGAGTGACCAGCCTAGGGGTTAAAAATAACACAATATTTCTTGGTGTTGACTTTCAAGGGGGACACTTGGCAATTAAATATAAAATGTAATTCTGGGTCGTTCTTTTATCTCGATCCACCTCTACCTTACCAAGACTGGAAAACACATATTTGGATGTCGCCTTGCTATTCTTATCAGGAGAGCTTTAAACTAGAACAAGGTGAAAAGGGAAGCAAAAGGCCAGAGAAAGCCATACATCTGATAAATACTACTGAGAATTCTGCTATTAGATGTGGAAAAGAAGAACAATGACAAAATAAATCTGAATAATTAAAATATTGAAGAAAGAGAAACCAATCACAAACTAAAATGTTTTTATACAAATACATGTGTGTAGAGTGCGTATGTGTCATCTTACATAAAAAGAGTCATCGTTGCTAAGTGTCGATGCAGTTACTTCATTGGCAATTGACTAATATCCATGCCCCCTTCTCTGCATACAGGTATAATAACCATGCTTGCTGTGAAGTCATGGCCGCCGAGCAGTGAGGATGCACAAGATTGCTCTCCTCACAATCTGACTGCATCCGAGGCTGCTTCAGCCCAAGACCTCAAACCATCCGAACAGTCAGATCTCCTCACCATCTGTACTCGGCGTGCTGTGTGGGACCAGAAACCCTTAGAAGCGGTGAGATCCGGCCTTAACATCTGTGACCGGCTCCTGGCTCCCTCACCCACCTCCAAGACCGACCCCCGGGTGCGCTTGCTGGCAGGTCCCTCCAAGGTCTACCATAACTTATCTGACCACCCTGCTCGGGAACACAGAAGTGAGGCTTAGTAGGGATACCAGGGCACCCCATTGTGGAGCCGAGGAATGCTGGAGGCCCACTTACCCACCTGAAGCCACAACCTGTGGTTGCACGTGACGTCGTGACACCTGTGACTCCCCCCATGATTCCGTGTGACACCGAGACACTCGAAACTCCACCCTGAGAATCTGTGTGACATGGTGGAGGGAAATCCCTGTCGGAGTACCGGAGCTTATAAGCCACCTGTATTTCCGGCCAAAGAGCGGCCTGCAGTTGTGCACAAATTCGAGGCACCCGAGGCCCTGCTTCCTGCTGATTGAGTGGCGGCGCAGGGCAAGACCCCTTCGACGGTGTCAGTGCCCTTGATGGCCCTTAAGGTACCGTTACACGCTTCAATTGATGAAACGATCTCACTAATGATCGTGTGGGCGCGCGGTCGTTAAGACATCATTTTGACATCGTTGGTGAGATGTCACATGCTACATATCGTGAACGACACACCAGCGATCCAGAAATCGCCCGAACGACATAGCGAACGATCTTGCCGGTCGTTATCACGCTGTCACACAGCAACTACGTGAATGACTCCAACCTCAATGTGGGCATAGTTTGAGACACAGGCTACGAGATAGGCGTGCGTGATTGTGTACTATCGCGCCCCTACAATTCCTATTGGTGGCCACAACTGCATTACCATTGGTCAGCCTTGTCTGGCAAGATGGCCACTGCATTAGAGCTCTTGTCCTTGAACCATCTCGCCATTGAAGCCATTTTTCATTTTGTGACGCCTGTGCAAGCCATTGCTGCATCTGTGGTGCCCCTGTGACCAGGAGGCCACATAGGGAACTGCAGCCAGGCAGGAGGAAAAGACAGTTTGCACCACAAACACCCTCACAGACATCCCACACACCACTAGGAAGCAGCACCCAACCCGGAGCCCGGAACTCTAGGCGGGAAAGGGGTGGTGGGTTTAGAGGACAGTGGATGGGAAGCATGTAGGTCAGGTGACAGAAGGTAGAAATAGAGGAAGAGGAGGAGGAGGGAGTGAGTAGGCCAGAGGGTGCCGAGCAGAAAAGACGGAATCACACGTTCTGGAGGAGTGGGACTGATGGAGACGCAGAATCCAAAGAGTCAGAGAAACCATGGAGAGAAAGCTCGTCCATAGCCAGCACCCCGGGAGTGTGAGGAAAGAGACAGACCAGCAGCACTGGGTCCTAGGAATACGGCAGCACTGACCAACTCCCGGCAGAGAAGCCTTCCCTACTGAAGCCAGAATCACACAGGTCAGGGGGAAGCCTGATAGTGCCTTGCGGGAGAGGACTATTGGAGGCTAGGCAGAGTGCAGAGTGTCGGCTCTGACGGGGAACTGAAGATATACCCGGTATCCCCAGATTCACCGACGGGGAGCTCCAATTATAGGTTGGAGTTCCTACCCAAAGGACAGACAGCACAGTGGCAACCAGGAGGACCCACAAGGGTCCGAGCTACCGCTACACTGTCTGGAGACACACACAGAGACAGAGATCAAAGCCTGGAAAGGACCCTAGAGAGAGTGAGGGGTCGTAGCAAGACAACCTGGCGGCAGGGAGTTTAAAGGAACCCGGAGTAGAAAGCCTGTAACTCGTGTTAAGAGGTGAACTGTACTGATGAATACTGTGAACTGCTTACTGAGAAAACTGACGAGTAAAACCCGGTGAACCCTGCTTCCGACTCCCGTGTGTGATGCCTTACAGACAGAACTTTACTATATCTTTGCACCCTTGTCTGTGACTGATTTCTTCCAGCAGGACAGCAGAAAGGTCCCACCTGGAGATCCACACAGCCTGTTAGCTCTGCACACTGGCTGGAAGAAGGCTACAGCAGCAGGAAAGTAAGTGAACTGCACCTATTGCAACCCTCCATCACAACCATCATACACTTTAACTATCACTGCCCCAGGGAACCCAGCTCTACCCGCGGAGAGCTATTCCATCTACAGCTGCCTAACATCATCCCCGGAGGTTCTGCAGCAGCGGTGGTCCCATCATTGACCACACACCGTGGTTGGCATCATGACAAACTTTAATCAATTGTACATATCCCCTTTTACTTGTGAGAACCTGGGACACGGTCCGGACCAGGACCTCCGTGACACCCCCAGCAACGACCCGGTCCGGTACCGAGTATCCTGTCCCAGTGGGCTCCACACATCCCCAAAATGTCACACATGAACGCTCGTGTGCGCACTGTTGCCAAAAGAATGTATGGCTATGTGAACGTGTTCAATTGAAGTTGGTAAGCTACACACAACACGATGTACGTATGTGAATGCATATTTGGATGCATGTAGTAAGTATGTGTCTGTGCATAGCTGTCTGTATGTGTGTAGGGATGTCTTCATATCTTCTTACCTTCATTAATTGAAGTGTATATGTATGTGTACAGATAGCCATGTCTCAATATACAGTGTTGGCCAAAAGTATTGACACCCCTGCAATTCTATCAGATAATACTCAGTTTCTGCCTGAAAATGATTGCAATCACAAATTCTTTGGTATTATTATCTTTATTTAATTTGTTTTAAATGAAAAAACACAAAAGAGAATGAAGCAAAAAGCAAAACATTGATCATTTCACACAAAACTCCAAAAATGGGCCGGACAAAAGTATTAGCACCCTCAGCCTAATACTTGGTTGCACAATCTTTAGCAAAAATAACTGCGATCAACCGCTTCCGGTAACCATCAATGAGTTTCTTACAATGCTCTGCTGGAATTTTAGACCATTCTTCTTTGGCAAACTGCTCCAGGTCCCTGATATTTGAAGGGTGCCTTCTCCAAATTGCCATTTTTAGATCTCTCCACAGGTGTTCTATGGGATTCAGGACAGGTCTGTACTCATTGCTGGCCACCTTAGAAGTCTCCAGTGCTTTCTCTCAAACCATTTTCTAGTGCTTTTTGAAGTGTGCTTTGGGTCATTGTCCTGCTGGAAGACCCATGACCTCTGAGGGAGACCCAGCTTTCTCACACTGGGCCCTACATTATGCTGCAAAATTTGTTGGTAGTCTTCAGACTTCATAATGCCATGCACACAGTCAAGCAGTCCACTGCCAGAGGCAGCAAAGCAACCCCAAAAAATCAGGGAGCCTCCGCCATGTTTGACTGTAGGGACCGTGTTGTTTTCTTTGAATGCCTCTTTTTATCTCCTATAAACTCTATGTTGATGCCTTTGCCTTAAAAGAGAGAACATTCTTCCAAAACGTTTTAGGCTTTCTCAGGTAAGTTTTGGCAAACTCCAGCCTGGCTTTTTTATGTCTCGGGGTAAGAAGTGGGGTCTTCCTGGGTATCCTACCATACAGTCCCTTTTCATTCAGATGCCGATGGATAGTATGGGTTGACACTGTTGTACCCTCGGACTGCAGGGCAGCTTGAACTTGTTTGGATGTTAGTCGAGGTTCTTTATCCACCATCCGCACAATCTTGCGTTGAAATCTCTCGTCAATTTTTCTTTTCCGTCCACATCTAGGGAAGTTAGCCACAGTGCCATGGGCTTTAAACTTCTTGATGACACTGCGCAGGGTAGACATAGGAACATTCAGGTCTTTGGAGATGGATTTGTAGCCTTGAGATTGCTCATGCTTCCTCAGAATTTGGTTTCTCAAGTCCTCAGACAGTTGTTTGGTCTTCTTTCTTTTTTACATGCTCAATGTGGTACACACAAGGACACAGGACAGAAGTTGAGTCAACTTTAATCCATGTCAACTGGCTGCAAGTGTGATTTAGTTATTGCCAACACCTGTTAGGTGCCACAGGTAAGTTACAGGTGCTGTTAATTACACAAATTAGAGAAGCTTGACATGATTATTCTAACAGTTGCAATACTTTTGTCCACCCCCTTTTTTATGTTTGGTGTGGAATCATATCCAATTTGGCATTAGGACAATTCTTTTTGTGTTTTTTTCATTGAAGACAAATTAAATGAAGATAATAATACCAAAGAATTTGTGATTGCAATCATTTTCAGGAATAAACTGAGTATTATCTGACAAAGTTGCAGGGGTGTCAATACTTTTGGCCAACACTGTATCTATATGTAGAGGGGAGGGAGACCCACAGACAGCATACACTGGTGGGCAAAGGACTTGACCTGTGTACTGGTATTTGCAGTGAATGGTGCTGGGACTCTTATTTAGAATTTGTGTGTGATACCTCTGTGCATAACATACTGCTATGTGGTTTTGTCGTCATGTGGAAAGAAATTAGTCACACAGGTTGGTTCGCTCCCCAAAAAAATTTAGTCAAGAAAATCAAATGAAAACATCAAAATACACAAATTCTAATAAGTGTTGACATTACACAAATCATTATGTACACCAAACAGAGAACATAATTTGGTATGGAACCCCCCCCTCAGAAACACCCTACACTCTTTGATACTGCCATGTGACAGCACCAGATCCATTGAAGTAGGAGCAGTAGCTGTCTCTGCTGGATCTGGCATCCTGCTGACTACGGCCCTGGCTCAACGGCTGGAGTGGTGCTATGGCAGGGTAGTTTGCACGCCACTCGCCTGGCATGATTTCCCCATTTGTGGGGTCAACAGAGTCCACATAACTTGGTGTCGTGTATGATGCAGCATCCCTACAAAGCAGAAAGTTATGTAACACGCCAACACTACTACATCAATCGATTCCAGTTTCATATTTAAGGCAGTATGAAACATGAGGAATCTACTGGCCATGATCCCAAACCACACGATGTGCACAGGATAATCGGTAGTTGAAAATGCGTTGTTCAGGGGTAAGATTTGTGGCGCCCCACTACGTAGGTGCCACAAAAGGGGTACTGCACCCAGAAAAGCGGTGTAGTCACCCCACTGCAATTGGGACTATGGTCACTAGATGGAACCCTCTAGATGCAACACCCACACACTAGGATAGTAGGTGGGAGGGATCCCGGGAGGGTATATAGTGGCCTCTAGGGGGAACTAGTCAGTTGCTCAGGAGGAGTTGGACGAGCAGGCATAGAGTCGAATGTAGTAAGAGCTGGAGCAAGGAGTGTCTCCTCGGCTGAGGGGCCCAGAGCAGATCCCAGAAAACAGAGGGAAGGAACAGAGGCTTAGAAGCGAGCCAGTTCAGGAAGGAAAACGGGTACCGAAGCCCGTAACTGTGAGATCCTAGAAGGCTCACAGAGAATCCGACGTACGGGGATATTATAAATACAGCCCCAGTCTCCTGAGTGAGTCAAAACTAAAAAAGGGAGCCAAAAGCTAGGAGCAGAGCCACTGCTTAGCTTAAGAGAAGGTTGTCCAGGAGACCGTAAAGGAGGGAGAGAGAAGGGAAGAGAAGCAGCAGGAGGTCAGACTGTCTTCAAGAAGTCAGACTTCACCGCCACTGGGAGGCAAAGGACAGAAAGAGAAAGAAAGGAACATAAGGAGGGATCCATCTACAGCCAGACATTCCAATTGCAGCATCCGGAGCATTTGCCGTTATAACACCTATGAACTGCTGAACTGCATAACTTTGGCGAAGTTTGTCAGTAAAGTTACCCAGTGAAGTGAAGTTCTGACTCTGCTGCATCCTTTCAATACAAACTGTAATCTTGTAGCATCGCTGCCCGGTGGTCCAGTCCCGCCTGTGGGGACTAATCCATCTCAGCCGCAATACTACCGACCACCGGAGGACAAAAACTTATTTCCCTATTTAATTCCCCTTTATTCAGCTGACCACCAGGGCCACGGCCTTGGGCAAGCCACCTGTGACATCCCCCCCCCCCCGACCGAAGCAGCCCGAGAGCCGAGTACCCGAGCCCTGGGGCGCGTCAGATTCCTCTGGGGATGTGGCTTCAGTAGGTTCTCATGGAGTGGAAATGCTTCATCCCCCACAAACACAAAGTTAAGGTGTCCAGTGGTGTCAGAATTTGGGGGCAAGTGGAGGGCAAAATTCTTCAGGTCCTGACCGAAGCTGGTGTGGTCAAACATACCCCCATCTGACACATGCCCGTTCATCCCCACATCGATGTTGAGGAACTCATAGTTGGCATTGACGAGGGCCATGAGGGCCACAGTGAAATACCCTTTACAGTTGTAAAAAAAAGAGCCGCTGTTGGGGGATTGTGTGATCCTCACATGCTTCCCATCCAATGTTCCCCCGCAGTTAGGAACTTGACACTTTTTCTCAAACTCTGTGCCAACTTGCAACCATTCTGCAGGTGTTGTGGGAAACACCATATAGGATGGCACCAGACACCTCACAATGGCCTCACAGGTCTCGGGAATGAGGCGGCTCAGCAGTGGCCGTGAGACAGCAGCTGAATACTGCAGGTTCGTCATCGAGCGCCCTGTTGCCAGGAAGCGCAGAGACACAGCCAAACACTCCTCTGGTGGCACAGATACACGCATCACTGTGTCCTGGCGGGCAATAAATGGGGTAACTGCTTCCAAAAGGATCTTGAAAGAGTCCTTTGACATCCCGAGATAGTTTCTGAAGTCATGCAGATTCCTGTCCTCCAGCTGCCGGACAAGCCGCATGTTAGTCAGGTTTGACCTTTGCAGGAGCCAGTCCAGACACCAGCCAAGAAGCCTCCTCCAGCAATGCCGCAGCCACAACTGCCCATTCTCCCGGATTCATGATGGATAATCTGTGATGACAAACCCCTGAAACAAAGAAGAACACAGGACTGTATGAGTACCCTCAAATTTTGTTTGGATTACATCCCAAGAATGTAATATGTCTACACTAACATTGAACCCCAAAAGCAAACAGTTTGGCTCCTAACATGTGAGCCCAAACCAACACAAATTATTGCGCCCATTGTTTAGTGAAACCCCTGCTGTGTTGCTTGTCCCGGCACACTAATGTTAAATGTGCTTACCCATGGTACTCAGTATGTGAACACACCAAATAATGTCCATACAGTATGGGTGTAGGGCCCCCAATATGCTACACACGGATGGCTAAGGAAAACCTCATCGACACCGAGGGAAAGCAAGGTCATGGCTCCCTGGGAATTGTAGAGGCAACCTGACACTGTACAATAGGGCTATGATGCATGGTGATGTACATATAAATGTTAAACACTTGGTCATAGTGACGACAGAACATACACGGAATTGAACAGTGCCACAATGCTCACAAATCTCCTGGTGTTATGCTGGACACAGTAGAGGAGCCTTGTGTGTACGAGGTGTAAGGAGCGGAGCTGTGTGTACGAGGTGTTCGGAGCGGAGCCTTGTGTGTACGAGGTGTATGGAGCGAAGCTGCGTGTGTACGAGGTGTACGGAGCGGAGCCGTATGTATGTGGCGCCCGCAACGAGTGCGTCACAGGAGGTATTGCAGCCAAGACAGCAGCAGCAATATCCTCTGACCCAGCAGTCATCTGGTTAACTTAGAGATCCATACCCTACATGCATCACCTAGCATAGAGGGCCAATCAGGGTCTTGGTGGGCGGAGTGTAAGGGTAGTGTGTAGGAGAAGTACAGACACTTAGTGAGTTTGGGAGTGTAAGAGCAACCTAGAAGACCCCTGCAGATTTCCAGCTCTGCAACTAGGAGCGGGGGCTCCGCACAGTTCTGTGCAGACCACGGGCCGTCACCGGTGGGTGTCCGCACCTGAGGCCTGAACAACCGGGATCGGGCGTTAAACACGGGTCCCCAAAAACTCCCGTGCCCAACTTACAGCCGGTTTGCTGGTACCGAAGCTAGCAGCAGTTCAGCTCTGCTATGCGAACCAAAGGAGTGGAGGAGCAGCTTTACAGGAGCACCCCACCACACGCCAATTCCAGTCGTCTAACCAGCGGTGTACCCACCAAGGGACCCAAGGCTCCCCAAAACATCCATCACGTATACTTTGGATAGGGCATTGAAGCAGCCTCCCTGTACCCGAACTGGTATTCCTGGGCGACAACGGCAACACTTAGATAGACTGGAGGAACACCGCGGATCTCTGAGGGACACCTATCACTGCTGAAGTCCACCCGGTCCACTACCCGTTAACTGTATGCCATGTACTGCTTGCTGGTTACAGTAAATTACCCGTTACAGAGACTTACAGTGTCCGTGCTTCCTTATGACTACGTCCGTCCGCACACAAGGTAACCGCAGCTGCCTCAGAACATCTTGCGCAGCTTGTGGCTCTGGGGATCATCGCTTAGCCTGTGGGGAGCGTTCCATCTTGCTGCATTCCATCCCCCGGAGATCCCGCAGTGTCGGTAAAGTTACCGAACTACTCATAGGTGGCGTCACGACAAATTAACCCTTTAATCTGTTCCCACAAGACGTCTTCAACTTTTTGATCTGCACTCAACCGGGCCCCACTACCGGACAGGCGCGGTCCACCCGTGACAAGGAGGAAGAAGCTACTGCCTGTCTAAACCGGAGTCCCGGCCACGGTGAGTCATGTACAGGGCGTATGGAGCAGAGCCATGTGTGTATGAGGTGTACGGTGCGGAGCCGCATCTGTACAAGGTGTATGGAGCGGAGCCGCGGGTGTATGAGGCGTACGGAGCGGAGCCGTGTGTGTACGAGGAGTACGGAGCGGAGCCGTTTTTGTACAAGGTGTACAGTGTGGAGCCACATGTGTATGAGGTGTATGGAGCGGAGCTGTGTATGTACAGAGCGTATGGAGCAGAGCTATGTGTGTACAAGGTGTACGGAGCAGAGCCGCATGTGTACGAGATGTACGGAGCAGAGTGGCGTGTGTACGAGATGTGATGAGGGAGAACAGTATAAACATTGGGTAGCATAGGTGGATACAGTGAGGATAGTGTGACCAGGGAGCCCAGTATGGAAAGAAGAGGGCAGTGTGATGAGGGGGCAGTGTGGAGGACAGTGTGATGAGGGGGCAGTGTGGAAGGCATGCGCCAGAAGAGGGACAGTGTATAAATTATATTTTGTACAGGGAACAGTGAGGAGAGCAACTATTTATTCTGGGGCACAGTGTAGGGCAGATATCTTTACGTGTCCATAGACGAGCTGTGGATGTGAAAAGTCATCATGGTGTCTGGACAAGATGGAGAAGAAAAGAAAAAGACGACCCCGATCAGAGACAAGGTCATCTATAAGGTACCCGGATGTAAATGATTGTGATAATGACTAATTCTTATCAATGCTGTGGATCCTGTATGCTTTTAGTGACGGCTGGAAACAACAACTCCCAGTATGTCCCCACCATTGCTACTGATGTAGTTGGAGTTGTAGGCAGTGGTGGATTATAATGAGGACAATATGGGCGACCGCCCCAGGCCCAGGCCTCTGGGGGGCCCATGGTAAACTGCCTCCATTATCCGAACAATGCAGCAGCGAGCAAGCACCGCGGCACTGAATTTGAGAATACGGTAGCTGAGGCCGTGGCTGCCCCGCCCCTACTGTTTCCCGTGCGGGAGGACGTAGCAGAGAGACCGCGGTGCCTGCTGGAGCCTGGAGGAGACATGCGGAAGTACGGCCTGCCGGAGAGGAGCTCAGTCTCCTGACCTGGCCTGCTCTCCTCCCACAGTCATAACCTGGAGGAGGACATAGCAGAGAGACGCGGGTGCCTGCTGGTAGCCTGGAGGAGACTTGCGGCACCGCCTCTCTGCCTGCCGGAGAGGAGCTCAGTCTGCTCTCCTCCCACAGTCATCACCTGCTTCACTCCTTCCTGGGCCTGCCTGAATACAATTATCTACAGCACAGAGGAGGAAGGTGCCTGTGTGTATAGTGTGTGTAATGTTTGATGTGTGTTTGTATAGTTTTTGTGTGTATAGTGTGTGCAGTGAATGCTGTGTGAATAGTGTGTGCAGTGAGTGTGTGCTGTGTGTATATTGTGTGCAGTGAGTGCTGTGTGTAGTGTGTGCTGTGTGTATAGTGTGTGCTTTGTGTTGTTTGTATAGTGTGTGCTGTGTGTATAGTGTGTGCTGTGTGTAGTTTGTATAGTGTGTGCTGTGGGTATAGTGTGTGCAGTGGGTGTGTGCTGTGTGGTGTTTGTATAGTGTGTGTGCTGTGTTGTTTGTATTGTGTGTGCTGTGTGTATACTGTGTGCAATGAGTGTGTGCTGTGTGTATAGTGTGTGTGCTGTGTGTATTGTGTGTGCTGTGTGTATACTGTGTGCAGTGAGTGTGTGCTGTGTGTATAGTGTGTGTGCTGTGTATAGTGTGTGCTGAGTGTATAGTGTGTGCTTTGTGTTGTGTGTATAGTGTGTGCTGTGTGTAGTTTGTATAGTGTGTGCTGTGGGTATATTGTGTGCAGTGGGTGTGTGCTGTGTGGTGTTTGTATAGTGTGTGTGCTGTGTTGTTTGTATTGTGTGTGCTGTGTGTATACTGTGTGCAGTGAGTGTGTGCTGTGTGTATAGTGTGTGTGCTGTGTGTATTGTGTGTGCTGTGTGTATACTGTGTGCAGTGAGTGTGTGCTGTGTGTATAGTGTGTGCTGTGTGTATTGTGTGTGCTGTGTGTATACTGTGTGCAGTGAGTGTGTGCTGTGTGTATAGTGTGTGTGCTGTGTGTATAGTGTGTGCAGTGAGTGTGTGCTGAGTGTTTTATAGTGTGTGTGTATATTTTGTGCAGTGAGTGTGTGCTGTGTGTATAGTGTGTGTTGTGTGTTGTTTGTATAGTGTGTGTTGTGTGTATAGTGTGTGCTGTGTGTATAGTGTGTGCTGTGTGTTCTGTGTGTATAGTGTGTGCTGTGTGTATAGTGTGTGCAGTGAGTGTGTGCTGTGTATAGCGTGTGCTGTGTGTTGTTTGTATAGTGTGTGCTGTGTGTTGTGTGTATAGCGTGTGCTGTGTGTATAGTGTGTGCAGTGAGTGTGTGTATAGTGTGTGCTGTGTGTATAGTGTGTGCAGTGAGTGTGTGCTGTGTGTTGTTTGTACAGTGTGTGCTGTGTGTATAGTGTGTGCAGTGAGTGTGTGTTTAGTGTGTGCTGTGTGTATAGTGTGTGGTGCAGTGAGTGTTAATCCTGTTGCTGCGCTGCAGGGATAAAAGACAAATAGAGCATTTGTATTAATGTTGGGTCACTTAGTCAGGGTATGGGAGACAGTGGAGGACTCTCTACATGGTGCAAATGATAATAAATGCTGTTGCTGTACACACTGCCCCTCCATCTTGGATAGTCACATGTGAAATGCCCCTGTATGCTGTGTGTGCCCCTTTAGCTGGATAATTTGCTTGAATCATGTATCGGTATGTAATGGACCACAGCATGCACAGCTATTTCACAAGTGACTATCCAAGATGGAGGGGCAGTGGGGCACAGTGTGCAGCAGCAGCATTTATACTGGCCATGTAGTTTCAGTCCACACCTAATTTTATCCACAACTGTAAAGCTTTGTGTCCACAGTGTGTTTGTACTCCATTTAGGAGATACATTTTTGGTGCGTTTTTTGCAGCTGAAATTGATTTTTTTTTTTAGCAAAAAAGCATCACATTCACATCATGTGTTTGTGTTACTTTTTGCTGCACACGCTGAGTATTTGGTCAGTGTTTACCTCAGTATCTGTAAGGCCTTGTGCACACGCTGAGTATTTGGTGAGTTTTTACCTCAGTATCTGTAAGGCCTTGTGCACACGCTGAGTATTTGGTGAGTTTTTACCTCAGTATCTGTAATGGTACCTTTACACGCCGCCACAACAGGATGGATACAACCCGCTACAGGCTACAAATGTAGCTTGTAGCGCCAATATCGCCCGTAGTAGCGGCGTGTGAAGACGGGACGACACAGCCGGCTACAGATACCTCTGTATCCGTGCACTGCCCATAAACATATGGCTACATCGCCGATTGTAGCGAGCTGTATCGGCGTGTAAAGACGTTACGGAAGGGAACTCGGGACAGCCTGCAATGTAGCTAAGGCGTGACCCTGGCTCCGTGTTATCGCGCCCCATGTGCGATCATTGGTGGAAGCTGCTGCATGACGATTGGTAGTCGCTGCCTAGGGAGGCATATTTAAGGAGCTGACGAGTCACACTACACAATCGCTCGAGCGTGCTGTATTACTCAGCCTCCTGCGATGCCTGGCCAATCAGGATGTTATTGCTTTGTCCTATCAGCGTACGGACGGCTCGTACTCTCAATTGTGGCACGCCTATGTGCTGTCCCTGCTGCACCAGGTACGCCCATAGTAGCTGGTTATAGCGGTGTGTAATTGAGCTACAGATGGCTACTTGCGACACCCGGCGATGTAGCTAGCTGTAGATGTAGCGTGGCGTAGCGCACCTTGTGGCGGCGTGTAAAGAGGGTGCGGTTCCCGTTGGTAACCGTTCGGCTGTGCTCGTGCACGTGAAGTTGCCGTTGGTATCCATCCTGTTGTGGCGGCGTGTAAAGGTACCATTAGGGTACCTTTACACGCGGCAACTTTTCTAGGAATTTCACTGGCAACTTACTGGTTGCAGTGAAATCATGGACACATTGTTCTATCTTCTTGCTGTGTACAAATGGAACAATGTCTCCATGATTTCACTGCAACCAGTAAGTTGACAGTGAAATTTCTAGAAAAGTTGCCGCGTGTAAAGGTACCTTTAGGCCTCGTGCACACGCTGAGTATTTGGTGAGTTTTTACCTCAGTATCTGTAAGGCCTCGTGCACACGCTGAGTATTTGGTGAGTTTTTACCTCAGTATCTGTAAGGCCTCGTGCACATGCTGAGTATTCGGTGAGTTTTTACCTCAGTATATTCAAGGCCTCGTGCACATGCTGAGTATTTGGTGAGTTTTTACCTCAGTATCTGTAAGGCCTCGTCCACACGCTGAGTATTTGGTGAGTTTTTACCTCAGTATTTGTAAGGCCCCGTGCACACGCTGAGTATTTGTTGAGGTTTTAACTCAGAATTTGTATAGGCCGCTCTACACGTCGCAATATCGTTCCGATATTGCATACAACTTCACGGGAGCGTGCACGTTTTTGGCACTTGTCCAAAATCGCATAGGAGATGTTACACAGGGAGATATCGGCAGGCAACGCAACTACGATGTCGTACGCCCCTCTTGCACACTGTGTCTGAGCAACTCAGGGAATGACCAATTAACGCCGGCTTCACAATGCGGCATGATCCGGTCCGGTTCTGTCCGGAAGGACCCAGACAGCTGCGGGCCGAATCAGCACACAGGACTGGGGGCTAATATGCCCTCCGGTCCTGAGTGCAGTGCATGCAGTTCCCACTGCTGATAAGTCAGGACCGCGGGTGCCGCGGTCCTGACCTGTCAGAGGCTGCAGCTGCGTGTGCTTCACACAGGACCAGAGGGCATATTAGCCCCCAGTCCTGTGTGCTGATCCGGTCCGCAGCTGTCTGGGTCCTCCTGGACAGAACCAGACCGGATCATGCCGCAGTGTGAAGCGGCCCTAACATTGGAGTGAATAGGGCAAGTAGCGCTCCAAATCGTAGTTGCGCTGTCACACAGCACGATCCTGTCAGATCGCATAGCCAATATTGCACGGTTGAGGAGCATGCACAATTCACAAACGATCTCGTAGTTGCATCGTTTTTGAGTTGCGTTGCCCATTTACACGACACAACGTACGAACGATATCAACTGCAACAGCCGTACCACGTGACTTTTTATCGTAGTTGCGTTGTGATATCGTGACGTGTAAAGCGGCCTTAAGGCCTCGTGCAGATGTTCAGTATAGATGTTGTTTACCACAGTGCTGTAATTGTTTAAATTCACACAGGGCATTTTTAATTGGATTTATGCAAATCCATGCTAATACAGCGCCAGCAAAACCTATAATGGCCACTTTACACACACCAACTTATCTGTCCAACCTCTGACCAACTTGCTGGTTGCAGTGAAATCATGGACACATTGCTCCATTCTGTGGCTGTGTACAAATGGAACAATGTGTCCATGATTTCACTGCAACCAGCAAGTTGTTCAGAAGTTGGACAGATAAGTTGGTGTGTGTAAAGTGGCCTTAAGAGTCCAGAAATCGCCTTCACACACACCTGCTGGTTTTTCTTGATTTAAATGGAACAGCTTCATTTCTGCTGCGTTTTTAAAAGAGGCAGCATGTTAATTATTTCAGCGTTTTTGCTTTATTTTTTCAACCATTTGAAGCAATAAAGACTAAAAAAAAGTGCACAGCAACATTTCTGGTTAGGTTTTGGTGCATTTTTGTGGCAAAAACGCAGCTTTTTTATTGCTTTTTTTTTAACTGAAGGGTAGATTTACTAGATCAATGGATGTTTTGCAGGTTATAGTTTCCCTTGACAACTATTTTTCCAAAATAATCTGTGTCGGGTATATGATAATGACACCGTCACATGGGGGGCCCATAGAGTCTGAACAGCCCCGGGCCCTGGCCGCCCCTGGTTGTAGGTTCATGCAGTACAAATGTGTTGGGTCTGACCTGACATTACAATTGTCTTACCACGTGATGTTGGCTCTGATGATGAATTTTGTTACAGATGAGGGTTGTAATTTCTGTTCTGATGGGAGTGTGGCGCCCCTGCGTCCAGGAGGCCACAAAAGAGAACTGCAGCCAGGCAGGAAGGACAATTGTTGCACAACAACACCCTCACAGCCCACACAACCCACGTGCAGTAGATGGCAGCATCCAGCCCTGAGATTGGAGACTCTAGGCAAGCGAGGGGTGGTGGATTTAGAGGAGTGGGTTGGGCACACACGTAGTCAGGTGACTTGACAGTAGAAATAGTGAGGGGGAGGAGGGAGGAGTTCAGTAGGCCCAGGGTGCCGAGTAGCAAAGACACAGACCAGCAGCAGGCTGAGGAACACGGCACAGGCCAAGAGACAGTGGAAGGTTGAGCTAAGCTGAGCAGGAGAAGGAAGCATACGTCCTGGCAAAGTGGGGTGTAAGGAGGGCAGAATCTGTACCGAGCCAGTTTGAGCCGGAGGAGAGAGAAAGCCTATTCGGAGCCAGTACCCCCAGGAGTGTGCAAGGTAGTGAGGGACGGTGATACCCGGGCCCTAGAATTACAGCTGAAGCAACCGACTGCAGGCGGGGTAGCCCTCCTACCATACTGAGAGACGCAGAGGGAAAGAGCCTGGTAGAGCCTCACACTTGAGGACTGCTGGAGGCTGGGCTGAGTAGAGTGTCGGCTCTAGAGAGGACCGTAGTTTTACCCGGATCCTCAGACAACACGACGGGGGACCACAGCTACATGATAGGGTCCCTACCCCAAAGGACAGGCAGCTCAGTGAAGACGAGGAGGACCCACAGGGGCCCGAGTCACCGCCATACTGTCCGGCGTCACACACACCAAGTGAACTCAGAGAACGTAAACAGCCCGGAAAGGACACAGAGACAGTGTGAGGGGTCAGAGAGAGAGAGAGAGACCTGGCTACAGAGATTAAGGGAACCCCGGAGGGGAGAGTGAGCCCGTGTACTGGAACTGAGACTTGTAAGAACTGTAACTGAAGTGTAAATTGCCTTGAAGAACTTTGAGAGTAAACACGGAGACCCTGAACTTGCTTCCCTTGTCTGATTCCATCTGCTTAAGTGACATTCCCTCCATACAGGATTACACCAAGCCCTCCACCTGCAGAGCCACAGCCTGTCAGCACCAGCACCGAGGAGAGATTCCTGCAGCATCTGCATAGTAAGTGAGCTGCACTCAGCACAAAGCCTACCCAACACCACACCATAGACTTTAACCCTTACTGCCCCGGGGAACACAGTTCTACCCACTGGAACTATTCCACCTACGCTGCTATTCCATCATCCCCGGAGGTTCTCCAGCAGCGGCGGCCCCATCACTGGCTGCACATAGTGGGTGGCGTCACGACTGACAATCCCCTGTAAATAACCCCCATTTATTGTCGAGCCAGGGACACGGCCCGGACCAGGACCACCCGTGACTTCCCCAGCAGTAACCTGGTTCGGTACCGAGTGCCCCTGTCCCGTGGGCCCGACAGGAGTTATATGGATGTATTTCAGTACCTCTGGTCGGTCTGGTAATGTATTTCTGTTCTGATGGGGGTTATATGGATGTATTTCAGTACCTCTGGTGGGTCTGGTGATGTATTTCTGTCCTGATGGGGGTTATATGGATGTTTTTCTGTACCTCTGGTGGGTCTGGTGATGTATTTCTGTTCTGATGGGGGTTATATGGATGTATTTCAGTACCTCTAGTGGGTCTGGTGATGTAGTTTTGTGTTCATTGTTCTGATCCTGTACACATCTAACAATACATAACTTGTAAGCTTTCTTGATACATGGCTATGTTAACAAAGTGTTGTGAATTCTGACAAGTGAAGGGTTCTATGTATTTATTTGTTAGAAACATTAAAGGGGTTGTCCCAAGCTTGTGATGAGCTGCAGTCACTCTATGTGTCTCTATGTGACTGCAGACTTCTGAATTCTCACAGATCGCACACTGCCTGCTGTCAGGATTGTCTGGTGCCGACGGTGAGAGTGAAAGGTCACGTAACTATAAGTATGCAATTTACATATGTAAAGGTAATATTAATAACAATATTAATAACAAGTTGCTGCTCCTGACCAAATCAATATAGACCAAGCACCGGCATTGAAAAGTAGTAGACACCAGACACATAGAGTCAGATGTACACCCTTCCTTGGTCAGACCCAAGCTCCAAGTGTCTGTTTATTATAAGACATTTGGTTTTTACTCAAAAAGGTGCTCGGTCAGCCCTACTCAGATGTATTCATTGGTCCATGGGCAATAAGGGGCTCGGTCAGCCCTACTCAGATGTATTCATTGGTCCATGGGCAATAAGGGGCTCGGTCAGTCCATGGGCGGATCCATGAGGTCATCAAGGGGTGTGGTCTTGATCGAGTATGTTATTCTGTGATTGGTTTGGTCCGTCTTGCCTGACCTCCAGCTTCGGTGATTGGTCCGTCTTCTTTGGACTCCATCTTGCTCTCAGCACATGGTGTGATGTGGCAGGAAATGGCAGCCATGTTTAAATCACAACTTATACAATGTAAAATAATACACTATATATATATATCATTTCTCCCATGCCCTTATGTCTTAGGCTTAATGAAGTATTTTGATCTTAAGGCTCTCCTTAACAGTCCCCCCTAAATACTTTATTAACCAATCCCTACCAGAGCCTATCACATCTGCCCAATGTGCCTTCAACTCTGCCCGCCAGCTGAGAATTGATAACCATTAAAACCCCCCTTGGTACAGACTTACACAACAAACAATGATAGCTGCAATAATTTAAGATGACAAGGATAACAAAGCCTATCTAATCCAGCCATCTCTTCATTTACAGAAAGTATTGGTCCCGGGGATCTTCTACACCTGATTGTAGAGAGTTCAGTTTCTGTACGGCTGCTGTAACCTTCCCGGTGGGACCTGTATTATCTGGAATATTCGTACAATTTTACAAACGCCTCATTATTTTGCTAATACCATGCCCAGGTCTATTCTATTTTGGAGCACCATTATCGATGAAGGGCCTAGTTGGTCTGCTAAACCTTGAAGGTCTTCTGTAGTATAATTGACGAATCTCTGTTATTCATAGATGTAATTTATCTGGACTATATTCTTACTTATGGCCATTAGGGGTGAGATAAAGGATTCAAAACCTACTTTAACTTGATCTCTGGCTTCAAATACATGCGATATGAACCATTCCTATGAACAATTCTCATGAACAGTTGTTATGAACAATTCTCATGAACAGTTGTTATGAACAATTCTGGGTATATCAGGAGGTATATAGGATCGCGCTATCCGCGTCCTCGGGACTTTCCTACCTGCTTCACCTCAGTTCCCTACCTGGATACCCAGAATTGTATCACAACACTCATGGATGGACATTTCCGTCTCAGGGCCATATTCTACAACCAGAGATTATTTGGTAACATTTTCCCTTTACACATTAACCCAATTACCTTAAAAATAACATAAAATAACATAAAATAGAGCTTTTACGGCTACATATACAAGTTATTAGAGTAATGTCAGTTATACTCAGTGTTATCTACCCTTGAACTAATGGTTTGCTCAGGAACGTGAATGTTTCTCCCTCACTGAATCCTCATTATTATCGTGTTCCTGTAACCATTTTGCCTTAGTTTGGATATTCCATATGTATATCAGACATAATGTGGAGTTATAAGGTCATATATGTGACAGTGTATCACGGTGTATGTCAGTGACTATCATTATTGGAGTTCATCATCTGCTGGTGGGGAGTCTCCAACAGTTGCCGCGTCCTTTTCCCTCAGTCTCCACTGAAGTTGCTGTAATTCAGAGTAGCTGGATCGGCCATCTAATCTCGGCTCACGGCTCTTACTCGCATCTTTTCAGGATCACCCGGTCTCCTGACATGAGACCATGCGCTCCTGAAACTGATTTAGGATCTGGAATTGAAGAACACATCTCTTTGTCACACTATTTAATCAATTATTTAAGGCTTGGACATCGCTGGTGATTTCATCTGTGGGAAATAAAACACAAATTCTGCAGAACATTGCCTGTAATTCTCCTTACTTGAAGATAGCAACGCGGTGTTTAACCCTTTCTTAACTGGATACTCATCTCACTGATGCTAATATTGCAGCAGCTATCTATTGACCTGTAGTTCTTACCCCCCTAGGTGAGAGGCTCATCAGGTTCCATTCATTTAATATCAGACTAATCCCTTTTTCACTTGTGTCCACACTTAACTTTATAGAAAATACAATCCTGTCCTAGGTGTTGGATTGAGAATTATCTTATTTTAACTTATTTACTGAGGAGGAAAATTAAACAAAAACAAACATTTCATCTATGTGTTACACGTCTCCTCTACCTTGCACCTTTAATGTTAATCTCCCATTCATATTGTCCACTGTCTTATGCATGATACGTATTGCAGAAAGCTGCTGACTCCCAGATGCTGTGAAATACCCTTAATGACCTCCACTATAACACACGCAGCTTTACCTCATCAGAAGCCTCATTGTTACATACCACCTTCATCGTGAGCTTCTCAGAAGTAACGTAGTTTCTGCACCGGATCCTGAAAAGAGATTACCGCAACAGGCACACCCGCATACACCTAATGTGCAGCTGTCTTTATCATCTATCTGCAATCACCGTAATGGTAGAGTGGACGAGGGGTGTATTCGTGGTTCTGCGGGGTCACTACAGATTCTCTTCCATTGTACCAGTCACACATCAACCAAGGCTGGGTGTACCTGGCCACCTGGGTACTGAACCCTGGTGCCACCCAAACCTTGTCCACTAAAACACAGGTAGCAGTTAATGACAAATGAGTTAGTTCTTCCGCAATCAAATGGCCAACAGCGGAGAATAAAAACCCCATCTGCCGTCTTCAGAGACCCTGAAAGATCGGACGCGGTCAGGCAATCTGCACAGGGTAACCCGAAAAACAGGTAAAGCCAACAGATTATAATAAAATCAGCAGACTTACCGTTTTTGTTAGGGAGGTGATCAGTCTCCTGGCTCGGGGTACTCAGTGCGTCCTGCCGTCTCCTTCACCGGTCATTCAAGGTTTGGGGATTCTCCTCTGCTGTCCCACGTTGGAGCGTCAATTGTAAAGGTAATATTAATAACAATATTAATAACAAGTTGCTGCTCCTGACCAAATCAATATAGACCAAGCACCGGCATTGAAAAGTAGTAGACACCAGACACATAGAGTCAGATGTACACCCTTCCTTGGTCAGACCCAAGCTCCAAGTGTCTGTTTATTATAAGACATTTGGTTTTTACTCAAAAAGGGGCTCGGTCAGCCCTACTCAGATGTATTCATTGGTCCATGGGCAATAAGGGGCTCGGTCAGTCCATGGCGGATCCATGAGGTCATCAAGGGGTGTGGTCTTGATCGAGTATGTTATTCTGTGATTGGTTTGGTCCGTCTTGCCTGACCTCCAGCTTCGGTGATTGGTCCGTCTTCTTTGGACTCCATCTTGCTCTCAGCACATGGTGTGATGTGGCAGGAAATGGCAGCCATGTTTAAATCACAACTTATACAATGTAAAATAATACACTATATATATATCATTTCTCCCATGCCCTTATGTCTTAGGCTTAATGAAGTATTTTGATCTTAAGGCTCTCCTTAACACATACATGCAGTCACGTGGTGACTAGACATGCAAGGCTTCATTCAATTAAATCACTGACCTCTCAAACTCGCCCCTCCCTCTATCCAACCACAACCTGCTGACTTTCTCCTCCCTCTCCCCTCCTACCACGCTCCCCCCTCTCCGGAAACTCACTCATCTTCGCAGAAACCTCAAACTTATTGATTTCAACTCATTCTCTGAGTCCCTCCTCCCTCTCACAGAGTTAGCTTCCTTACATGACGCTGCTGTCACCCTCTATGACACCATAATCACTACAGCCCTCAACCAGGCCATCCCCCTCACATACAACAAAACCCGCACACACAGGCATTCCTTGCTCACCACCCCCACTAAAAAACTGCATTGGGTGTCCAGGGCGGCCGAGCTGAGATGGAAGAAGTCCCACTCCGCGGTTCAGTTCGCCATGTGCAAACAGTCCCTCACTAAAAACTGCCCTGTCCCACAACCCCAAACAACTATTCAAAACTTTCAACTCTCTACTTCGTCCCATTGCACCTCCTTCCTCTCCCCTCATCTCAACTTCTACACCATGACAGAAGATCAACTCCCCTCCCTTCTGTCACGATCACACCTCACCACCTGTGCCCTTGGCCCACTCCCCTCCCACCTCATCCCAAACCTTACAGCAGTCCTCATCCCTGCCCTAACCCATCTCTTTAACTTATCACTCACTACTGGCGGCTTCCCCTCATCCTTCAAACATACCTTGATCACACCCATTCTCAAAAAAACCTCCCTCGACCTGCATCTGTCTTTTAACTATCGCCCCATATCTCTTCTTCCCTTCACCTCAAAACTACTTGAACAACACGTCCATTCTCAACTGTCCTCCCACCTCTCCTCCTGCTCCTTCTTTGACTGTTTACAATCCGGTTTCCGATCTCACCACTCCACCGAAACAGCCCTAACCAAAGTCACCAACGACCTACTGACCGCCAAGAATAAACGAGACTACTCCATCCTCCTCCTCCTCGACCTATCTGTGTCATCTTTGACACCATTGACCATTCCCTCCTACTTAAGATTTTGGAATCTCTTGGCATCACTGACCTAGCCCTCTCCTGGATCTCCTCATACCTAACGGACTGGGCCTTCAGCTTTACCCACTCCCACACCTCCTCTTCACCCTACCCCCTATCTGTCAGTGTCCGCCAAAGCTCGGTTCTGGGACCACTACTCTTATCCATCTACACCCTCAGTATAGGATAACTTATTGAGTCCCACGGCCTTCAGTACCACCTCTATGCCGACGACACCCAGATCTATCTGTCTGGGCCCGACATCACCTCCCTACTATCCAAAATTCCTCAATGCCTGTCCGCCATCTCATCCTTCTTCTCTGCTCGCTTCCTAAAATTTAATATGGACAAAACCGAGTTCATCGTCTTCCCCCAAGTCGCTCTCCCCCTCTATCAGACCTACTGTATCCATCACTGTCAATGACTGCTCACTCTCCCCAGTCCTCCACGCCAAGTGCCTCGGGGTAATCCTTGATTCTTCCCTCTCCTTCAAGCCCCACATCCAAGCCCTCACCACCGCCTGCCAACTCCAGCTCAAAAATATTTCCGAATCCGCACTTTCCTTGACCTTGTCCATGGTCTCATCATCTCCCGCCTTGACCAATGCAGCCTTCTGCTCACCGGCCTCCCTGCTACCTCCCGCGCACCTCTCCAATCTATCCTAAATTCCGGTACCTGACTAATCTACCTGTCTCCCCGCTACTCCCCTGTCTCCGCCCTCTTCCAAGCCTTCACTGGCTCCCCACCTCTCAGAGTTCCCAGTTCACAACCCTAACCATGACATACAAAGCCCTCCACAACCTGTCCGCTCCATACATCTCTGATATGGTCTTTCAATACCTTCCCTCATGCAACCTGCGATCCTCCCAAGAGCTCCTTCTCTACTCCCCTCTCATTTCCTCCTCTCACAACTGCATACAAGATTTCTCCCAAGCATCCGCCATCCTCTGGAATTCTCTTTCCCAACATATCAGACACTCGTCTACCCTAGGAATCTTCAAAAGAAATCTTAAGACCTACCTCTTCCATCAAGTCTACAACCTACAATGAGACCCGGTCCACCGCACCGTCTCACGTTCGGCACTTCCCCCTCCTACTGTATTGCCCACCTGCCCCTCGTAGACTGTAAGCCCTCGTGGACAGGCTCTTCTCCCCTCCTGTACCTGTACGTTTTGATTGTCCATACAGTTAGGGCCAGAAATATTTGGACAGTGACACAATTTTCGCGAGTTGGGCTCTGCATGCCACCACATTGGATTTGAAATGAAACCTCTACAACAGAATTAAAGTGCAGATTGTAACGTTTAATTTGAAGGGTTGAACAAAAATATCTGATAGAAAATGTAGGAATTGTGCACATTTCTTTACAAACACTCCACATTTTAGGAGGTCAAAAGTAATTGGACAAATAAACATAACCCAAACAAAATATTTTTATTTTCAATATTTTGTTGCGAATCCTTTGGAGGCAATCACTGCCTTAAGTCTGGAACCCATGGACATCACCAAACGCTGGGTTTCCTCCTTCTTAATGCTTTGCCAGGCCTTTACAGCCGCAGCCTTCAGGTCTTGCTTGTTTGTGGGTCTTTCCGTCTTAAGTCTGGATTTCAGCAAGTGAAATGCATGCTCAATTGGGTTAAGATCTGGTGATTGACTTGGCCATTGCAGAATGTTCCACTTTTTTGCACTCATGAACTCCTGGGTAGCTTTGGCTGTATGCTTGGGGTCATTGTCCATCTGTACTATGAAGTGCCGTCCAATCAACTTTGCAGCATTTGGCTGAATCTGGGCTGAAAGTATATCCCGGTACACTTCAGAATTCATCCGGCTACTCTTGTCTGCTGTTATGTCATCAATAAACACAAGTGACCCAGTGCCATTGAAAGCCATGCATGCCCATGCCATCACGTTGCCTCCACCATGTTTTACAGAGGATGTGGTGTGCCTTGGATCATGTGCCGTTCCCTTTCTTCTCCAAACTTTTTTCTTCCCATTATTCTGGTACAGGTTGATCTTTGTCTCATCTGTCCATAGAATACTTTTCCAGAACTGAGCTGGCTTCTTGAGGTGTTTTTAAGCAAATTTAACTCTGGCCTGTCTATTTTTGGAATTGATGAATGGTTTGCATCTAGATGTGAACCCTTTGTATTTACTGTCATGGAGTCTTCTCTTTACTGTTGACTTAGAGACAGATACACCTACTTCACTGAGGGTGTTCTGGACTTCAATTGATGTTGTGAACGGGTTCTTCTTCACCAAATAAAGTATGCGGCGATCATCCACCACTGTTGTCATCCGTGGACGCCCAGGCCTTTTAGAGTTCCCAAGATCACCAGTCAATTCCTTTTTTCTCAGAATGTACCCAACTGTTGATTTTGCTACTCCAAGCATGTCTGCTATCTCTCTGATGGATTTTTTCTTTTTTTTCAGCCTCAGGATGTTCTGCTTCACCTCAATTGAGAGTTCCTTTGACCGCATGTTGTCTGGTCACAGCAACAGCTTCCAAATGTAAAACCACACACCTGGAATCCACCCCTGACCTTTTCACTACTTAATTGATTACAGGTTAACGAGGGAGACGCCTTCAGAGTTAATTGCAGCCCTTAGAGTCCATTGTCCAATTACTTTTGGTCCCTTGAAAAAGAGGAGGCTACGCATTACAGAGCTATGATTCCTAAACCCTTTCTCATATTTGGATGTGGAAACTCTCATATTGCAGCTGGGAGTGTGCACTTTCAGCCCATATTATATATATAATTGTATTTCTGAACATGTTTTTGTAAACAGCTAAAATAACAAAACTTGTGTCACTGTCCAAATATTTCTGGCCCTAACTGTACATATTATACTTGTCCTCGTCGGCCCTTTCCATATGTAAAGCGGCATGGAATCTAATGGCGCTATGTAAATACCGGTATATATATATACACAGTTGTGGCCAAAAGTATTGACACCCCTGCAATTCTGTCAGATAATACTCAGTTTCCTCCTCAAAATGATTGAAATCACAAATTCTTTGGTATTATTATCTTCATTTAATTTGTCTTGTGTGAAAAAAATACAAAAGAGAATGAAGCAAAAAGCAAAACATTGATCATTTCACACAAAACTCCAAAAATGGGCCAGACAAAAGTATTAGCACCCTCAGCCTAATCTTGCCGTAGCCCTGGTCCTGGTTCAGACCACTACCAGCTGGTTTTTTAATTGCATTACACAGGCATATAAACCACTTCCTAGCAGTGTAGGCCACACATAGAGTCAGAGTAGGACCCGGTAAGTTTGAGAGCACTTTGGCGCAGTTACTGGTATCTTCGCAGTGACGTCAGTGATGAAGCTAAGTCTCTCAATTCATTCATTCCAGTACAGTATTTACTGTGTTCATTTTTCATACATGCATTCATTAGCTGCACAGATAATCCTGCATTTCATGTACCAGCCATTTAGCTGTTTCTCTAACATATTGTGTTCAGTGTTGCGGCAAACTTACTCCCTTTATTGCATACACATTTTTTTGCCTGCACCTGCACATTAAAGGTGAAGCCAGTCCTTTAAATTATAGTTTGGCCCTTTTTGACTGTGCTCCCTACCCCCCCGCCCAGTAGCTTCGCCCACACCTCCATCTTGCCGTAGCCCTTGTCCTGGTTCAGACCACTACCAGCTGGTTTTTTAATTGCATTACACAGGCATATAAACCACTTCCTAGCAGTGTAGGCCACACATAGAGTCAGAGTAGGACCCGGTAAGTTTGAGAGCACTTTGGCGCAGTTACCGGGCTCTTCGCAGTGACGTCAGTGATGAAGCTAAGTCTCTCAATTCATTCATTCCAGTACAGTATTTACTGTGTTCATTTTTCATACATGCATTCATTAGCTGCACAGATAATCCTGCATTTCATGTACCAGCCATTTAGCTGTTTCTCTAACATATTGTGTTCAGTGTTGCGGCAAACTTACTCCCTTTCTTTCCATATGTAAAGCGGCATGGAATCTAATGGCGCTATGTAAATACCGGTATATATATATACACAGTTGTGGCCAAAAGTATTGACACCCCTGCAATTCTGTCAGATAATACTCAGTTTCCTCCTCAAAATGATTGAAATCACAAATTCTTTGGTATTATTATCTTCATTTAATTTGTCTTGTGTGAAAAAAATACAAAAGAGAATGAAGCAAAAAGCAAAACATTGATCATTTCACACAAAACTCCAAAAATGGGCCAGACAAAAGTATTAGCACCCTCAGCCTAATACTTGGTTGCACAACCTTTAGCCAAAATAACTGCCATCAACCGCTTCCGGTAACCATCTATGAGTTTCTTACAATGCTCTGCTGGAATTTTAGACCATTCTTCTTTGGCAAACTGCTCCAGGTCCCTGATATTTGAAGTGTGCCTTCTCCAAACTGCCATTTTTAGATTTCTCCACAGGTGTTCTATGGGATTCAGGTCTGGACTCATTGCTGGCCACCTTAGAAGTCTCCAGTGCTTTCTCTCAAACTATTTTCTAGTGCTTTTTGAAGTGTGTTTGGTGTCATTGTCCTGCTGGAAGACCCATGACCTCTGAGGGAGACCCAGCTTTCTCACACTGGGCCCTACATTATGCTGCATAATTTGTTGGTAGTCTTCAGACTTCATAATGCCACGCACACGGTCAAGCAGTCCAGTGCCAGAGGCAGCAAAGCAACCCCAAAACATCAGGAAACCTCCGCCATGTTTGACTGTAGGGACCATGTTCTTTTTTTTTTTTTCTCCTGTAAACTCTGTGTTGATGCCTTTGCCCAAAAAGCTCTACTTTTTTCTCATCTGACCAGAGAACATTCTTCCAAAACGTTGTAAGCTTTCTCAGGTAAGATTTGGCAAACTCCAGCCTGGCTTTTTTATGTCTCGGGGTAAGAAGTGGGGTCTTCCTGGGTATCCTACCATACAATCCCTTTTCATTCAGACGCCGACGGATAGTACGGGCTGACACTGCTGTACCCTCGGACTGCAGGGCAGCTTGAACTTGGTTGGATGTTAGTTGAGGTTCTTCATCCACCATCTGCACAATCTTGCGTTGAAATCTCTCGTCAATTTTTCTTTTCCGTCCACATCTAGGGAGGTTAACCACAGTGCCATGGGCTTTAAACTTCTTGATGACACTGTGCACGGTAGACACAGGAACATTCAGGTCTTTGGAGATGGACTTGTAGCCTTGAGATTGCTCATGCTTCCTCACAATTTGGTTTGTCAACTCCTCAGACAGTTCTTTGGTCTTCTTTCTTTCTCCATACTCAATGTGGTACACACAAGGACACAGGACAGAGGTTGAGTCAACTTTAATCCATGTCAACTGGCTGCAATGCAAGTGTGATTTAGTTATTGCCAACACCTGTTAGGTGCCACAGGTAAGTTACAGGTGCTGTTAATTACACAACTTAGAGAAGCATCACATGATTTATCTAAGGGTGCCAATACTTTTGTCCACCCCCTATTTTATGTTTGGTGTGGAATTAGATCCAATTTGGCTTTAGGACAATTCTTTTTGTGTTTTTTCATTGAAGACAAATTAAATGAAGAGAATAATACCAAAGAATATGTGAATGTAATCATTTTCAGGAAGAAACTGAGTATTATCAGACAGAATTGCAGGGGTGTCAATACTTTTGACCACAACTGTATATATAAAATCCAAGCAGCACAGCTTGTGGTTGGGTGCAAAGACAGTAACAGCAATACTCATATATGTATAAAAAAATTGACCGCAGCACTCCAGAGAAGGTTAAGCATGCCTTTATTAGGCCTTCAGGACATCAAGACGACGTTTCGGTTTTGAGAACAGGACATCAAGACTAGAGGAAGGTTCTCAGAACCGAAACGTCGCCTTGATGTCCTGAAGGCCTAACAAAGGCATTCTTAACCTATTCTGGAGTGCTGCGGTCAATTATATATATATATATATATATATATATATATATATATATATATATATATATAAAAGTACATAAGTAGGAGCAGCAAGGTATGCTGGTAATCCCGGGAGCAGAGCGACCCACACAGTCCTCAATGCGTATAATTATACATACAGATGTCGCAGCACTCCCTTGGTGATGTTCAAAGGTGTTTAATCCAGCTTGCAAAAGGTACAATGGCTATACCACTGGGGGGGGGGCCTGTATATACCACTGGGGGGGGCCTGTGTATACCACTGGGGGGGCCTGTATATACCACTGAAGGGGGCCTGTATATACCACTGGGGGGCCTGTATATACCACTGAGGGGGGCTGTAACCTCTGATGGGGGGGCCTGTATATACCACTGAAGGGGCCTGTATATACCACTGAAGAGGGCCTGTATATACCACTGATGAAGGGCCTGTATATACCACTGATGGGGGGCCTGTATATACCACTGATCGGGGCTGTAACCTCTGATGGGGGGCCTGTATACACCACTGATGGGGGGCCTGTATATACCACTGAGGGGGCTGTATATACCACTGGGGGGCTGTATATACCACTGGGGGAGCCTGTATATACCACTGAAGGGGGCCTGCATATACCACGGGGGGCCTGTATATACCACTGGGGGGGCCTGTATATACCACTGAAGGAGGCCTGTATATACCACTGACTGGGGGGGCCTGTATACACCACTGGGGGGGCCTGTATACACCACTGGGGGGGCCTGTATACACCACTGAACAGGGACTTTATATACCACTAATGGGGCCTGTATATACCACTGGGGGGCCTGTATATACCACTGAAGGGGGCCTGTATATACCACTAATGGGGGCCTGTATATACCACTGAGGGGGGCTGTAACCTCTGATGGGGGGGCCTGTATATACCACTGAAGGGGCCTGTATGTACCACTGAAGAGGGCCTGTATATACCACTGATGAAGGGCCTGTATATACCACTGATGGGGGGCCTGTATATACCACTGATCGGGGCTGTAACCTCTGATGGGGGGCCTGTATATACCACTGATGGGGGCCTGTATATACCACTGAGGGGGGGGCCCTGTATATACCATTGATGGGGGGCTGTATATACCACTGATGGGGGGCTGTATTCTACTGATGGGGGTTGTAACCTCTGATGGAGGGGACTGTATACCAGTGATGGAAGTCCTATATACCAGTGATGGTGGATTATATACCAGTAATGGGGGGCCATTTATCATGATGAGAGTGGCTGTATACTGTGATGAGAGTCTGCTTCATTTCCCCCCTAGGCTTATACTCGAGTCAATAAGTTTCCCTAGTTTTGGAGGGTAAAATTAGGGGCCTCGGGTTATACTCGGGTCGGCTTATACTCGAGTATATACGGTAAATAATAATAATATGCTGAACTCTCTGCTCAAATCTCATCTTAATTCAGCTACTCTCATGGTATAATATCTGCATTTGTTGTAAACTCTGTTACATGTCATCTGTTTGCACTGAATTCAATACTCGCCAGCATGATTGTCTATTTCCCTCATTGTAAAATGTATCTGATGGTGGAAAGTGTGATTCTGGGTAGCTAGACTCTGGCATAATGTTGAATCTGTATGGTCGCCTTTGATCAGCTGTCTATCCCCTGCTGTGCTGACCAGCTGCTAATTACCCAAACCATCTGACTTTTGACAATTCCCCTTACCAAATGCTATAGTGACTCCTATAAATTTAGTGTTACCACTAGGGGTGCACTTATATGGTGTGTGCACGTGTCATCTTACATAAAGTGTAATCGTCGCTCAGTCAATGCAGTGACACCAATGGCAGTGAGTCAGGTAACCCACACTCTTTTACTCTCTTTTTAACTGTGTTTAACATGCTGATGGAGTTGGTAAAATAATGTTTAAACTACTTAAAGTTCCAGTGAGCACTGTTGGGACCATAATCTGTAAGTGGAAAAGCCATTTCACCATAATCTGCCACAACCAGAAGCTCCCCGCAAGATTTCAGACATGGGAGTGAAAAGAATTATCATACAGTTAGGGCCAGAAATATTTGGACAGTGACACAAGTTTTGTTATTTTAGCTGTTTACAAAAACATGTTCAGAAATACAATTATATATATAATATGGGCTGAAAGTGCACACTCCCAGCTGCAATATGAGAGTTTCCACATCCAAATCGGAGAAAGGGTTTAGGAATTATAGCTCTGTAATGCATAGCCTCCTCTTTTTCAAGGGACCAAAAGTAATTGGACAATGGACTCTAAGGGCTGCAATTAACTCTGAAGGCATCTCCCTCGTTAACCTGTAATCAATGAAGTAGTTAAAAGGTCAGGGGTGGATTCCAGGTGTGTGGTTTTGCATTTGGAAGCTGTTGCTGTGACCAGACAACATGCGGTCAAAGGAACTCTCAATTAAGGTGAAGCAGAACATCCTGAGGCTGAAAAAAAAGAAAAAATCCATCAGAGAGATAGCAGACATGCTTGGAGTAGCAAAATCAACAGTTGGGTACATTCTGAGAAAAAAGGAATTGACTGGTGAGCTTAGGAACTCTAAGAGGCCTGGGCGTCCACGGATGACAACAGTGGTGGATGATCGCCGCATACTTTATTTGGTGAAGAAGAACCCGTTCACAACATCAACTGAAGTTCAGAACACTCTCAGTGAAGTAGGTGTATCTGTCTCTAAGTCAACAGTAAAGAGAAGACTCCATGACAGTAAATACAAAGGGTTCACATCTAGATGCAAACCATTCATCAATTCCAAAAATAGACAGGCCAGAGTTAAATTTGCTGAAAAACACCTCAAGAAGCCAGCTCAGTTCTGGAAAAGTATTCTATGGACAGATGAGACAAAGATCAACCTGTACCAGAATGATGGGAAGAAAAAAGGTTGGAGAAGAAAGGGAACGGCACATGATCCAAGGCACACCACATCCTCTGTAAAACATGGTGGAGGCAACGTGATGGCATGGGCATGCATGGCTTTCAATGGCACTGGGTCACTTGTGTTTATTGATGACATAACAGCAGACAAGAGTAGCCGGATGAATTCTGAAGTGTACCGGGATATACTTTCAGCCCAGATTCAGCCAAATGCTGCAAAGTTGATTAGACGGCGCTTCATAGTACAGATGGACAATGACCCCAAGCATACAGCCAAAGCTACCCAGGAGTTCATGAGTGCAAAAAAGTGGAGCATTCTGCAATGGCCAAGTCAATCACCAGATCTTAACCCAATTGAGCATGCATTTCACTTGCTCAAATCCAGACTTAAGACGGAAAGACCCACAAACAAGCAAGACCTGAAGGCTGCGGCTGTAAAGGCCTGGCAAGGCATTAAGAAGGAGGAAACCCAGCGTTTGGTGATGTCCATGGGTTCCAGACTTAAGGCAGTGATTGCCTCCAAAGGATTCGCAACAAAATATTGAAAATAAAAATATTTTGTTTGGGTTATGTTTATTTGTCCAATTACTTTTGACCTCCTAAAGTGTGGAGTGTTTGTAAAGAAATGTGTACAATTCCTACATTTTTTATCAGATATTTTTGTTCAACCCTTCAAATTAAACGTTACAATCTGCACTTGAATTCTGCTGTAGAGGTTTCATTTCAAATCCAATGTGGTGGCATGCAGAGCCCAACTCGCGAAAATTGTGTCACTGTCCAAATATTTCTGGCCCTAACTGTAAGTGCCAAGAACCACCTATGGAGAGCTACAGAAAGCCCTGGAATTAGCAGGTACAATTCTTTGTGTGGAGGAATTGACCAAAATTACACCTGAGCAATGCATGTCACTTGTTTCTCCAAGAGGTGTCTTGAAGCTTCGCCAACAAAGGCTTTTATGCAAATTGTTAAACACCTTTCACATTGAAGAAAGAGGCACTCACCCGGTGATAGTTGTTCCTCAATGGACAACTTTAATCAGCATTATGGTACAGGGTGCTGGGGAGGGGGTGTTGGAGGTGCAGACGATGGCACCGTTTCGGATCAACTGATCCTTCCAACTGATCCGAAACGGTGCCGTCGTCTGGATCTCCAACACCCCCTCCCCAGCACCCAGTACCATAATGCTAATTAAAGTCGTCCATTGAGGAACAACTATCACCGGGTGAGTGCCTCTTTCTTCAATGTGATTTTACCTCTCAGGCTGTTACAAGTTTGTGCACCCCCGGTTCTGCTGCAGTTGACACTGCTGATACCGCTACTTTGGATCTTGATTAATCGGTGCCCCGCTATTCTGCCTTTTAAATATTCAAATACACTTCAGTAAGCGTGTTCAATACTTTTTCCCTATGTCACTTTTTCATTATGACAGATCACTAAATTTATGGACATACAGTATATGGTTGGATTTCTTTGCCTGTGTAGATTGGATGGGTTTTTACTGCCATCGGATGAGAAATTCATGTCAATAACATATTTACTTATATATTGGTGACATGTTCAATACTTATTTCACCTGCTGTACACAATATTTCAGCAGTGGCCTTTCTGAGAATAATTTGCTCATGACTACTCACTTTTAAGGAATCTAAACAATAACCAACTTGCCCAAAGTCTATTTCTAAGGAAAAGCTGCTATGACTTAAAAATGTAGACATTAAGGGGTAGGATGATTTTCCTGGCAGAGGAAGTAGTGGTTAGGTATAGAAGTTTGAAGATAAGGCGTGTAAAATATGAGTCAGCTTTGTTGATGGGACATTTATAGATGAGGGCTGTTCACAATATAGCTGTAGGTAGGTATAGAATTGAGCCATAGATATTCTGAGGTATTGAGATATGTATTATAATATTTTAGTTCTAGACTGTGTCTGAGGAGCTTTCTCATCTGGAACATTCATAACTGGATGGTATTTTGGAAATTTCTTTTTGCAGATCTTGATGTGCTGACATCATGTTACTGTACCTTCTTCCCCTGCTCTATCATTATACTTATACATTAAACCTGGAGACCCAGAATCCCAAAACCTTCTTCGGACCCAAAGGCAGCTACTTTGGATTTTCCATTGATATATATGAACCTGGAAACAAGGGGTAAGTACCCTTGATGATTCTGGTGTGATATGTCTTCTGTTGTGGAATCCAATAGGATCTTTTGAGTTGTAGCCTGAAATGTGTGTTTCCGAATAATCCCTTTTTATTGGTTACTTTTGGAAAAGTAATACTTCTGTTGAAAGATTGGTAATTTTGGTGGATTTTCTCTGCTTTAATTCAATTTTCAATTGCTAAAAGTTAAACTTGGCCTACAATAGACAAAAAGACAGTTAAACTTAGTCCAAATGTTATACTTATAATTTGATACTATTTGTCTCTTTGAGGTCAATGGAAACATCAGCAGGGAAATGTCTAAAAACTATTTATACTATTCTGACAGAAGTCCCCAGCGGAGAGCGGGAATAGGAGGGGAACATGGTATGACCAGAAAAAAAAGGTTTGGTACCATGTTAGCCAGTTGAAAAAAGATTGATGGCTCTCAGCGTGGGAGAAACAAAATAATAATCTTGTAGATGTGATACCTTTTAATGGCTAACAAAAATAAAATAATTGATGTTATTACAAAGCAGGCTTTCGAGACTTCTCACTACTCTTCACCAGACATGGTATGCCCAGTGTTATCCAGAAGGAACTAGGTGGACTTTCTGCTCATGTGGTTTGTCCTGATGAAGACATTCGACAGATTTGAAACGCGTTGACAATAAAATGCAATGATCCATTGCGTCTCTTGTAAATCCTTTGGGACCTCTTTGTGTAGTGCAGAAAGTCTACCCATTTACTTCTAGCATATCTGCGTTTTTTTAACCTATGAACTGTAGTAGCTGGTAATTGCTGGTCATTCTTTGTTGTGTGGGTCACAGCTTTACCAGGTGGGCACCTTCGTGCTCCTTTATGTCTCTCTCCACTGGATAAGTCTCTATGGCAATTTTTGTTCCACAGTATATTTCTGTGTCGTTTTATCCACAAACACTTGAAAATGTTTTGAGTGGTTTAAAAAAATAAGGTCCGACTCAGAGGGTGAAGGGAAGATTCATATGAACGCACTATGTAAGTCTAAATCTGTGATATACCTAGCATGAGTCCTGGGGGAAGGGGGGCAGTGTATGACACAGCAAGTCAAAGTAATGTTCCCTCGAGTTACAATATTAATTATTTGAGGGACTACCACTGTAAGTGGATCATTATAAAAAATAATTACTCTAGGGTTCCTTAAGTTAATTAGTCAAAAATACAAAAGCCCCAGATCCATAAAATATAATTTTTAATAATATTTTAAAACAAGTACACCCACGAACACAAATACAAAAATACCATTACTGTCAATAAATCACAACAATACCAATGTATAAGCATACACATAGGCGAGCCCGCCTGTTACTCATTAAGCCCTACTAGACTGCCCCTACCTGCCAACGGAGTTTTGCTCCTGAGTTAATTAGATGCCACTGTTCCACAATGTGTATCCCTGAGCTATCTCTATGCTCCAGTAACTACGGTACATACAACATCCTCCACTAAGGGCAACCACAATATCCCGCAGTCTACAAGTTTAGATATGGAAGTGATTAGTACATACATTATAGATGTATAAGGAAACAAATTTACTAAAAGGGGCATTAAAGAAAAAACAACCCTTTGTTTCAAAAAAGGTAGCTCACAGATTGATGCATATAACCCACAAAGGACAATAGCAAAGCAGGGTCTCTGTGGGCATTGTGGGTCTCTGGTCACAAATTATACATTATTTAGCCCTCCAATATGCTCTTCCCTTGGTATTGCACTTTGCCACATATAAGAAGTTCTAAGGCTCCTTTCACATCAGCGGTTACGTTGATGTGCAGCAGATCTGGCAGGTGGCGCCGCATCTGCCGGATCTGTGGCCTAATGGCTGACTTGTGGCCTGGATCCGGCAAGCCCCATATATTGTCTATGGGGCTTGCGGTCCAGTGCCGCAAGTGCGGTTCTGCCGGATGCGGCAGATCTGAAACTTGCAACCACCAAAAAAAATAACCGGTTCTGCCACATTCGGCAGAACCGCACTTGCGGCACTGGACCGCAAGCCCCATAGACTGTACTAGGGGCTTTCCGGATCCGGGCCGCAAGTCATAAACTGCTGATGTGAAAGGGCTCTTCAATGGGTAGGAGAATAACTTGATGCATACAGCCAGTCTTGCAGTTCCTTTGTACAAATATCTTGGAATTCATACATATCTTTGCATATTCCAAGTAGTGCTAGAATGTAGATAACTGAACTGGCTTGTCATATTCTCCTTTCCTTTTTACTCTCATGCCTTGATGCATTTCACCCGTTAAGTAGGTTTATCAGGAGGCTTCAAAATGTGTGTGGCATCCTGCTATTCCCAGATGTCCGTGGGTACACCAATGCGGCTGATAAACAAAATGCTCCAGTCCCTTTATGTGATAGTTTTACTGGAGAATCTTTTTTTACTTCCTCATGCTGCAGTGTGCTGATAAAATCCTGGGCCAGACGGAGAATATGACAAGTGGTCATGTACTGAGTAGACATGTGCGGCCTCGCTCAATACAAGTGAATTGAGCAAGTCCAGATACAGTGCCTACAAGTAGTATTCAACCCCCTGCAGATTTAGCTGGTTGACACATGCGGAATTAACTTGGCATTGTGACATTTGGACTGTAGATCAGCCTGGAAGTGGGAAATGCACTGCAGCCAAAAAGATATTATTTATTTATTTATTTTTTTTTTTTAAAGCGTTAAAAGTTAATTCAGAGGGTCATTTATTATTCAACCCCTCAAACCACCAGCATTCTGTTTGGTCCCCCTAAAGTATTAAGAAGTAGTTCAGGCACAAAGAACAATGAGCTTCACATGTGTGGATTAATTATCTCTTTTCTGACTATTTAAGACCTCCCCAAACTTGTGAACAGCACTCATACATGGTCAACATGGGAAAGACAAAGGAGCATTCCAAGGCCATCAGAGACAAGATCGTGGAGGGTCACAAGGCTGGCAAGGGGTACAAAACCCTTTCCAAGGAGTTGGGCCTACCTGTCTCCACTGTTGGGAGCATCATCCGGAAGTGGAAGGCTTATGGAACTACTGTTAGCCTTCCACGGCCTGGACAGCCTTTGAAAGTTTCCTCCCGTGCCGAGGCCAGGCTTGTCCGAAGAGTCAAGGCTAACCCAAGGACAACAAGGAAGGAGCTCTGGGAAGATCTCAAGGCAGTGGGGACATTGGTTTCAGTCAATACCATAAGTAACGTACTCCACCGCAATGGTCTCCGTTCCAGACGAGCCCGTAAGGTACCTTTACTTTCAAAGCGTCATGTTAAGGCTCGTCTACAGTTTGCTCATGATCACTTGGAGGACTCTGAGACAGACTGGTTCAAGGTTCTATGGTCTGATGAGACCAAGATCGAGATCTTTGGTGTCAACCACACACGTGACGTTTGGAGACTGGATGGCACTGCATACGACCCCAAGAATACCATCCCTACAGTCAAGCATGGTGGTGGCAGCATCATGCTGTGGGGCTGTTTCTCAGCCAAGGGGCCTGGCCATCTGGTCCGCATCCATGGGAAGATGGATAGCACGGCCTACCTGGAGATTTTGGCCAAGAACCTCCGCTCCTCCATCAAGGATCTTAAGATGGGTCGTAATTTCATCTTCCAACAAGACAACGACCCAAAGCACACAGCCAAGAAAACCAAGGCCTGGTTCAAGAGGGAAAAAATCAAGGTGATGGAGTGGCCTAGTCAGTCTCCTGACCTTAACCCAATTGAAAACTTGTGGAAGGAGCTCAAGATTAAAGTCCACAAGAGACACCCAAAGAACCTAGATAACTTGGAGAAGATCTGCATGCAGGAGTGGGCCAAGATAACTCCAGAGACATGTGCCGGCCTGATCAGGTCTTATAAAAGACGATTATTAGCTGTAATTACAAACAAGGGTTATTCTACAAAATATTAAACCTAGGGTTGAATAATAATTGACCCACACTTTTATGTTTAAAATTTATAAAATTCAACTGAGCAACATAACTTTTTGGTTTGTAAGATTTATGCTTCTGTTAATAAATCCTACTCTCGTTTGCAGTTTGAAGGCTCTAACTTATTTGCATTTTATCAAACCACCTAAATCTGCGGGGGGTTGAATACTACTTGTAGGCACTGTATGTCAAGTTGTAATGTGGACAAACATATGCAAATCACATCCGATAATACGGGCTCCTGGTGTCACTATTACGGGGTGGCAGGAGGTGAATGTCACTTTTTGGAGGTCTTTGGATGTGGCTCATGACCAGGTATGTGATTACAGGCGGGGGTGAACATAGCATCTGTGCTGCCGGAGGCGAGGTGCAGAACGCCCCTCTATTTTTTAAAAATCGGTAGGAATAAATCTTGTTCATACAGATTTATATCTATCCTGTAAAAAGAAGGACAACAGTGGACATTTTAATTTAATGAAGTAGAAAAAAAAGATGTCCAAATGCAAGAGTGTCAATGCCATTACACACACATACAAGAACAACACAGAAGAATCCAGAACAAGGATCATTAATGGCAGGCTTGGCACAGGCATACGGATACACAATGATAACTGGCAGAGCTGTGGTCCTAAAGGCAGACACAGTCCTGAATCCTTATAGCATACACACAGGGGCAGCACTGATTACCGAAGTATTATCTCTGGCACACACCTACATAACTCTGAGCAGCTCCAATGTGGCCACTGCCTGGCAAAAACTAGTCAGACACGTCCCCCATGTAGCACCGTCCACACACGAAATGACCTGCAGTCTGAACATCAACAAGTCACCACTGCACTAAGTTGCTAAAATGGCGTGTCTTCCCCAACAGACCACGCCTCCTTTACCGAAACACTTAGCCAATCACAAGCACCGCACACAGGGCTGTCAAGAGCTAATAGCAGGGGCCTTCCAAATTGGGTTGAGTAAGGAATGTGGAAGGAGGAAGGGGGTCGACTGCCACTCACCAATCGCCACTCAGGGGAAACATGGCTGGATGCTTGTATGAACCGAGGGGGCAGCAATGGACCTGGTGTGTAAGTTATGGTCAGTCAATCAGTCCTGCAGCAGAGGCGTATGTAAAAGGGACAATGCATCCTGCATCAGGGTCGTACATAGAAATCATAGGGCCCTATAGCAGAAGTTCTAACCGCCCCTCACATTGCAAAAAAATATATATTTGGCCAGGTCACATAGGAACAGACAAGGAAGAAAAAGCAGGCAAGGGAACCCATAGGGTGGACAGGCCCCATGACAGGAGGGGAGGTAGGGAGTGAATGGGGGTTCATTGGATGGGTTGTGAGACATGGCATAAGAGGATTGGTGGTCAGGGCAGGAAGGGGGGGAGTCGTGGGGGAACATGGGACAGTAAGAAGGAAGCACATGTCACTTGGCTTCCGGTGCTGACAGAAGGAGTTTCTCTGTCAGCCTGTTCCTGTGACAATGGCGGACCTGGCGGCTTTGAGGGAGCTATTGTCGGCGGCCACTGCGGTGCATGGGGCGCAGGCAGTGCAGGCCTTCGTTCAGGCTGCCTGCACGGCCCCATCGGCACCGGCCCCCTCCACACCCAAAGCGCGCGGCCGGCGTTGGCGGCCGCCTGAGCGCTACTCACCGGAGGCCGGTGGCGCGAGGCGGGTCCGTTCTGGGAGCCCCGGTGGGGACCCTCAACGGCGGAGGACGGGTCATCCAGGCTTGGAACCGTCTCCGGCCGTTAGGAGGAATCCGCGGCGAGGGAGCGCCGGACCGGAAGTGGGCGGTTCCGGCCTACCGCGTACTTCCGGCCGGCAATCTAGGACCGAGGGACCAGTTATTGCGGCGGCTCCCGGCTTGAATAGGACGGAGAGCGGCGCCGGGCGGCCGTCGGTGACATCGGGAGCCTCCGGCAGTCGGCGGGGGGCAGAGCGGCCTTCCGGGAGGAAGGGGCCAGCAGTGACGAGGCATACCATGGGGGATCCGACCCAGGACGGGGGCCTGGCGGCAGTAGACGGGAGGAGACGGGGTACGGGATCCACAGAAGGGGAGATAAGAAGGCTACGGCGCAAAACGGTGGCCCCTGGTGGAGAGGTGGGTGGCACCAGGGATGGAGCGACGAGTGATGTGCGGCCCAGGAGGGCTAGTGCGGATCCCTCCGGTACTACGGGAGGGGGATCCCGGCGTGGTCAGGACATACACCCCTCTGGCAGTCGGCCACAGGGGTCTGGAGCGGCAGGATCCTCTAGCCGGAAGAGGCAGCGGGGAAACTCGGTGGCCGGGTACGGTCAGGGTTCCCAGGACAGGGCATCTGATAAGAGGCAACGGCCTGTCGGGGTGGCTGTGTCTCCAAGGGGTTCGGGGGGCGGCGTTGCGCGGCGTCGGGACGATGACACGGCCTCCCTGACTGGTGCAGACGAGGTGTGCTGTCGGGAGGATGGCGAACAGTCCGATGGATCTTCGGTGGACGGAGGAACGGAGGAGGACGTCGTTGCGGCTGCTCCTCAGCAGTCTGGTGAGACATTGGGGAATGTGTTTTTACCTGTGGCGGGGAGGTTTCGGGGGGGGCTCACAGCTATTGGGGGAGGGTCTGCAAGGGAGTCCTGGGGAATTACAAGGGTTTGGCCAGTTGGTGGGTTTTTTGCGCAATTTGATGTCGGCTTTGAGTCCGGGTGTGTTGACGGGGTCGCCGGTCGGGGCATGGGTGGGCATGCTGGGGCGGGTTTGGTCGGGACAGCAGTGGCGCCGACTAATGGAGGTAATGCTCCGGCTGCGCTGGAGGGTGTGAGTGGGGCGGCCGGGTTGGTGGCTGAGAAACAGACTGAGAAGGAGACAGAGAAGGAACAGGAGGCGGGGAAGGAGAAGGAGAAAGAGGACGAGGTAGTCAGAATTAGCGATAAGGCAAAAAGCGAGGTTTATGTGTGTTTTGAGGGTCTTTTGGGGGCGCACCTTAAGAAGGAAGTTCGTGAAAAGATTTGGAACAAGGAGTACGTGGAGATTTTTTCGTTGCTTCCTCTTGCTAAATTTAATCTGGATAAGGTGCGGCCGAGTACTTCAAAGAATGAGAAGGATGATGAGGAGAAGCGGCGTTATAGGCTAATCCCACGGACGTTTACGAATTGGCTGCAGGCGTTCGCGATTTTGGCTAGTGTAGTGGGGGAAAAGGAGCCGGAACATTGTTCCGCCTTATTTGGATACATGGATTCTATCGGGGAGGCCTACAGGGAACATGGGGGCTCGGCGTGGCTGCGTTACGACGAGGAGTTTAGGCAGAGGATGGCTGTGCGGCCGGATATTCAGTGGGGCCATAAAGATATTTCGTTGTGGCTGCGGTATATGACAACACCGGCTCAGCCCTTTCGCGGGACGGCGGGGGTTCGGGTTTCGGTTCGGGCTCCCTGGCAAATGCCCGGGGGGGGGGGAGATGCTGGCAGTTCAATGAGGGCCAGTGTAGATTTGGGTCGTCTTGCCGGTTTAAACATGAGTGTTCAGGCTGTGGGGGCACCCATAGCCGGTCCCGCTGCTTTAAAAAGGGGGAGGAAAAGGGGTGACAGTGCTGGTCAAAGGGAGGACTCCGGTGAAGGTAGACGCGATGGAACAGTTCCTAAAATAGATATCCTGATGCGGAAGCAGCTGAGTTATTGCGTTCAGGGTTTCGTTTTGGTTTTCACATCCCGTCCGATGCAACGGCTAGTGGGGTGTTTCCAGGCAATCTGCGCTCAGCTAAGGAGCAGCCGAGGGTAATTGGGGATAAGCTGCGGACGGAGGTGGGGTTAGGGCGTATGGCGGGCCCCTTTTTGGAGCCGCCATGGAAAAGACTGATTGTTTCTCCGCTGGGGGTGGTGCCGAAGAAGGAGCCTGGTAGGTTTAGATTGATTCACCATTTGTCCTTCCCGGATGGGAACTCGGTTAATGATGGAATTCCTCCGCAGTTGTCTTCGGTATGTTACGTTTCCTTCGATAAGGCGGTGGATTTGGTGCGGAAAGCTGGTCGGGTGCGCTGATGGCGAAGTCGGATGTGGAGGCGGCGTTTCGCTTGTTGCCGGTGCACCCGGAGAGTCAGCGTTTGTTGGGTTGTATGTGGGACGGGTGTTTTTATGTGGATCGCTGTTTACCCATGGGGTGTTCGATTTCCTGTTCTTATTTTGAGGTTTTTAGCTCGTTTGTGGAATGGGTTGTGAGGGATGTGTCGGGTATGGATTCCATAATCCATTATCTCGATGATTTTTTCTGTGTGGGACCGGCTGGTTCCCCGATTTGTGCAGGTTTATTGTTCACGTTGCAGGGAGTGGCCGATCGTTTTGGCATTCCGTTGGCTCCGGACAAAACGGAGGGCCCGGCGACAGTGATGCGTTTTTTTGGGAATAGAAGTGGATTCTGTAATAGGTGAATGTCGGTTGCCAAGTGAAAAGGTTTTGGACTTGCGGCGGTCCGTGGCAGAGTTGGGCCGTGCGAGGAAGGTTCGGCTAAAAGTTGTTCAGTCACTACTTGGCAAACTGAATTTTGCTTGTAGGATTTTGCCGATGGGTCGTGTGTTTGCCCGACGGTTGGCGGCGGCCACGTCTGGTACGGCATGCCCGTCGCATTTTGTCAGGATTACGAGGGAGATCAAGGCGGATCTGAAGGTCTGGGATACGTTCTTGCAGGCGTATAACGGGCGTAATTTTTGGTTGAAAGAGATGGTGCCCAATAGCGAGTTGCAACTCTTTACGGATGCGTCGGGCTCATTGGGTTTCGGTGCTTTCTTTCAGGGTAGTTGGTGTGCAGGCGCGTGGCCTCAGCAGTGGCATGTTGAGGGCCTGGTACGGAATTTGGCGCTATTGGAACTGTTTCCCATTGTGATGGCAGTCGAATTGTGGGGGACGGAATTGGCAGGACGAAAGGTGTGTTTTTTATTGTGACAATATGGCGGTAGTGTACGCGATCAATTCCTTGTCCGAAAAATCTCCACCGGTGGTAGCGTACCTGCGGCATCTGGTGTTATTATGTTTGCAGCGGAACATTCAGATTGTGGCAAAACATGTGCCTGGAGTTTCTAATTCTGTGGCTGATGCGCTTTCTCGCTTTCAGCTCCGCAGGTTTCGGGAGCTGGTACCATGGGCAGAAGAGGAGGGTCTGCAGTGTCCGGATGGCTTATGGACCCTGGTAATGTGATTGTGGGTGGTTTGATCTGCAGGTCGGTAGCTGAATCGACGTGGGCACGGTATACCGCGGTGTGGCGTGATTGGGAGGCTTTCGTGGGAGCGTTTGGAGCGGATATTGATGGGGCATGGCTGCAGTCGGTTCTGGCATTCATTAGCAATGATTTTGTGTTGGGGAAATCGGCATCTGCGGTGTCAATGCGGCTGGCAGCTATAGCATTTTGGTTTAAGTTACTGGGAAAACCAGATGTGACAAAAGATTTCAGGGTTCGGCAGGCGTTGAAAGGTTTTAAGCAGGGGGCGCGGTTGAGAGACAGACGGCGCCCAGTTTCGGTGGAATTGTTACATAAACTGGTAAGGGCTTTGGAAGGTGTTTGTGTATCGGAATATGAGAGGGTTATGTTCTCAGCTGCGTTTGTGTTGGCGTTTTTTGGGGCATTTCGATTAGGGGAATTGGTTAGCCCTTCTAAGGTCTGGGCAGGAGGTTTGATGTTTGGGGATGTTGTCGTGTGGCCTGACGGGGTGGAATGTTGGCTGCGGCGTTCCAAGACTGATCAGGCGGGAAGAGGAAGGCTGGTTGTGGTTTATGCCCTGGGGAGTAGTCGTTTGTGTCCGGTGCGTACCGTGAGGGAATTTTTGTCGGTGAGGGGGGGACGCATGGGTCCTTTCTTGTTACATGCGGACGGTTCATTTTTGTCAAGATTCCAGTTTCGGGCAGTTTTGAGAAATTGTTTAGTCACAGTGGGTGAACAACCTAATGATTACGGTACTCATTCATTTCGAATCAGGGCGGCTACGGAAGCGTCTCGGTGGGGTTTGGGAGATGAGATGGTGCGGCGCATTGGTCGGTGGGAATCGTCTCGCTTTCGGCTGTATGTTCGGCCCCATTTGCTCACTCGGTAACGGCTGTATGGTTTGAACACAGGTTGCCGACAGGGGGGACATAAACAGGGGTTTGGCAGATGGCCGGGATAGGTTTCACGGAGGGTGAGCCTTTACGTTATGTCGGAGGTTTGCATTTAATTGTTTTGTGTTTGTTTACGCAGGTCCCTGTCTGATCTGGATCATGGGTCACTCTTACGTCTATTGGGGGGCTCGGAGAGCAGACGTTCGTCCGGATGGACGTCAGCTGGGGCTGGATCGATCGGCCGCGGAAGTTAAATGGTTGGGGCTCAAGGGCATGACGTGGGGAAGAGTGTTACCGGAGTTTGAGTATTTTTGTGGTGTGAATCGACCTCCGGATGTGTTGGTGCTGCACGTCGGGGGGAATGATCTGGGTGTGCGTGCGTCCCGAGAGTTAATTAGGGACATTAGGTGTGATCTGTTGAGGTTATGGTGCGCGCATCCTGGCGTGATTGTGGTGTGGTCGGATATAGTCCCGCGTGGCAGTTGGCGTTTTGCGAGATCAGTGGATAAGATCAATAAGGCGCGTGTGAAGGTGAATAAAGTAGTGGGGGCATTTGTAGCAAGGAATGGTGGTGTGGTTGTACAGCACAAGGATTTGCAGTCACCATCGCGGCAATATTTGAAGTCAGATTTGGTTCATCTGACCGATATAGGGATGGACATGTGGATGTTGGGTTTGCGTGATGGAGTGGAACGAGCAGTTGGTGTGTGGCAGGTCCAGGCCAAGTAAGGGGTCACTTGTCCTGTCCTGTGGCGGGGGTAGGTCTGGTCCAGAGGCAAGGAAAGTACATTTGGAAAGGGGAGAAGTCACTTGGAGGTTACAGTGGCTATGGAAAATGGTACTTGGCAAGTACGGGGTCCAAAAAGCTGGGGTATTTGGTTATGGGTAACCAGTACCTCGTCCCTGGGGCCGGTGGGTGTAGCGGCCAGGGATAGTAATAAGAATAAGAATGAATAGCCAGTGCCAGGGGGAAAGAACCAGTACCTCGTCCCTGGGGCCGGTGGGGGTAGCGGCCAGGGATAATCATTGGAGGCTTCTGGACCGGGCCTATCCAGGAATGATTGAGGAGTGCCTATTGTTTAAAGTTGGTACGCCCGTTGGAAGGCGAACCAGTTGAGTTTATTTAGTATGTAAACAATAGGCAATAAAAGGCTGCTGTGGCCAATTATTAACCAAGTCATGGCAGTAGTTGTGTCATTATTGGGGCCCGTAAGGGAAAAAGAGGGTTGGGGGTGGTTAAAAGGTTGGTAAGGAACGACCGAATAATCCTCCCTCACCTGTCAAGCAGGCAAGGGAACCCATAGGGTGGACAGGCCCCCATGACAGGAGGGGAGGTAGGGAGTGAATGGGGGTTCATTGGATGGGTTGTGAGACATGGCATAAGAGGATTGGTGGTCAGGGCAGGAAGGGGGGGAGTCGTGGGGGAACATGGGACAGTAAGAAGGAAGCACATGTCACTTGGCTTCCGGTGCTGACAGAAGGAGTTTCCCGCCCGCCCTCCCTAGTTGGTGTTGCTTGGATGAGTTGCAGTGTGCTCGATGGTCTTTTGTAAGTTGATGTGGTTGGGTGGTACATCTTGTCACGGCAGCGGGGGTAGGTCTGGTCCAGAGGCAAGGAAAGTACATTTGGAAAGGGGAGAAGTCACTTGGAGGTTACAGTGGCTACGGAAAATGGTACTTGGCAAGTACGGGGTCCAAAAAGCTGGGTATTTGGTTATGGGTAACCAGTACCTCGTCCCTGGGGCCGGTGGGTGTAGCGGCCAGGGATAGTAATAAGAATAAGAATGAATAGCCAGTGCCAGGGGGAAAGAACCAGTACCTCGTCCCTGGGGCGGTGGGGGTAGCGGCCAGGGATAATCATTGGAGGCTTCTGGACCGGGCCTATCCAGGAATGATTGAGGAGTGCCTATTGTTTAAAGTTGGTACGCCCGTTGGAAGGCGAACCAGTTGAGTTTATTTAGTATGTAAACAATAGGCAATAAAAAGGCTGCTGTGGCCAATTATTAACCAAGTCATGGCAGTAGTTGTGTCATTATTGGGGCCCGTAAGGGAAAAAGAGGGTTGGGGGTGGTTAAAAGGTTGGTAAGGAACGACCGAATAATCCTCCCTCACCTGTCAAGGGTTGACAAATGACTGCAGCACACCACAAGTAAAGTAAATGAAGCAAATCAACTTTATTAAGTTACATAACCACACAGATTAAAACTAATTAAAAACAGTGCAAAAAAATGCAAAACCACACAGCCCATGAGTAGGGGTGGGGCCCCTGCAGTTGTGAGTACATACAATAAATCTCAAACTAGTACATGCAAATATCTGTGGCGCCCCATTACGTAGGTGCCACAAAAGGGGTACTACACCCAGAAAAGCAGTGTGGTCACCCCACTGCAATTGGAACAATGGTCACTAGATAGAACCCTAGTGTAACACCCACACACTAGAATAGTAGGTGGGAGGGACCCCGGGAGGGTATATTGTGGCCTCTAGGGGGAACTAGTTAGAGAGTGAGAGACAGAGACTGGCAGTAAGTGAGGAGTTGGAGGAAAATGGAGTAAGAGCTGGAACTGGAAGGGTCTCCTTGGCTGAGGGGCCCAGAACAGAGCAGATCCCAGACTAGAGGGAAGGAACTGAAGCTCAGCGGTGAGCTAGTTCAAGGGAAGGAAAGCGGGCACCGGAGCCCGCAACTGTGAGTTCCTACACACCTCACAGAGATTCTGAAGAATGGGGATATTACAAATACAGCCCCAGTCTCCTGAGTGAGTCAAGAGAAGGGAGCCAAAAGCTAGGAGCAGAGTCCATTGCTTAGCTTAAGAGAAGGTTGTCCCGGAGGACCGCAAAGGAGGGAGAGAAAGAGGGAGAAGCCGCAGGAGGTCTGATAATCTCTAGGAGTCAGACTTCACCGCCACTGGGAGGCAAAGGACGAAAAGAGAAAGAAAGGAACACAAGGAAGGATCCATTTATAGCCAGACATTCCAATTGCAGCATCCGGAGCATTTGCCAATATAACATCTGTTGAACTGCTGAACTGTATAACTTTGGCAAAGTTTTCAGTAAAGCTACAAGGTGAAGTGAAGTTTTGACTCTGCTGCATTCTTTCCCATATAAACTGTTTGCCTTACTGCATCACTGCCCCGGTGGTTCAGTCCCGCCTGTGGGGACTAATCCATCTAAGCCGCAATACCATCGACCACCGGAGGACTGTGGCGGCGCTGGTGGGCATCACCAGACTCAGCAGGTAGCGTCACGAAGACAACAACTGTATATAATCCCTGTAAATACCCCCTATTTAGTTGACCACCAGGGCCACGGCCTCGAGTAAGCCACCCGTGACATCCCAAGAGACTGAAACCGCCCGAGAGCTGAGTACCCGGCCCTGGGGTGCGTCATATCGAATACAGAAATGGCAAAAAGTCAAGGGTGCTGCAAGCACTGAACAGTGTCCAACAGTGGATACAATGCCCCTGCTCTGTTATAGCGTTCCTAACTGTATTACCCTCAGTATTTACCCTCCTGTTCCACGTGCTTATTGGTCACTCCCCCCCCCCCCTCTTGTTATGGGGCTTTTCCATCTGTATCCCTGACCTTCTGTGGGCTGAGATTGATTGCATTGCATCCACCAGCAGGCAGGTATTTGCACTTTATTTGGGACTGCTCACAGCTCCTGTACATGCCTTTGTATTGTTGGCTTTTTGTGATAGAGCTTACAAAATTTGTGGGGGTTTATGATTGATAGCCCCTTATGACGTCATAATATTGAAGTAACTCCAGTATTTTGCACTTACAGTTGGTCCGGTTTGGACACTATTCAGTGCTTGTAGCACCCTTGACTTTTTGCCATTTCTGTATTTGATATTTGCATGTACTAGTTTGAGATTTATTGTATGTACTCACAACTGCAGGGGCCCCGCCTCTACTCATGGGCTGTGGTTTTGTGTTTTTTGCACTATTTTTAATTGGTTTTAATCTGTGTGATTATGTAACTTAATAAAGTTGATTTTGTTTATATACTTTATCTTGTGGTGTGCTGCAGTCATTTGTCAACTTTTTTTCTTCCTTGCCCATTTTGCTATGTTGACAAGCAGCACCCTTTCCATTATCATGTACTGACGTTTTGGTGAACCCACCCCTACTATATCCCTCCACAGTGATTCCTCCACATGCACAGTATGTTGACCTTACTGTACCCCCTCAACTATCCCGCCTCAGTATGATCCCCAACTGTGAGCCCCATACAGTATAAAGGATCTACGTACAGTGTAATGGCTCTCCATAAAGTATAAAGGCTTCCTCATAGCCATTCAAGTATTATCATGACCCCCACAGAGTCCTCCAAATATTATAATTACTTTCATATAGTATAATTGGCTTCATATAGTCCTCCACATATTATAATGCACCCCCCATAGTCCTCCATATATTATATTGCACCCCCCATAGCCCTCCATATAGTATATTGCCCGCATGCGAGATTGTATCAAAGGCAATATCACGGGTGTGTCAGGAGGCACGGTTGAGACTGTAGAGGCCACTCGCAGAAGGTCTCAGCGTTTGGCCAAACAGTCCAAATCCTAAAAAAAAGTCTCTGTTGCTTTAAGAGGCATTTCAATTTTTGGTGAAAGCTGGAGGTCACTAGAACCCAGCTGATCCCTTACCTTGAGCTGTCTATATATTCCCCTTGACTCCCAGGATGCACTGCTGGTGATAGCTTGTCAGGTGTTTGGAGGAAGCTTCTTAGCAGTTTATCCTGGAGTTTCTGTTGAATTGCTGTGTGGCTCTTCTCAAGCTAAGTGTTTCTTCCCTTCCCTCTTTGTTTGTTTCCCTTGTGTTTATCTTTAGTTGGTAGCCGGGTGACTAGTGTTTACCCGCTCTGATCCTTAGTTCAGGGTCAGTCAGGGAATAGGTATCCTGGCAGCGACAGTTGCGGAAACTGTATAGAGACGTTAGGGGAGCCAGGTGCCAGCACTAGTTTATCTAGGGGTCACCATCTCCCATTTTGACCTTAGCATCAGGGTCTCCATTTTCCCCCATGTCTCCCCACACCCAGCCTGACAGGCAAGGATACAACCTTTGACATATATGAACATCAAAACTGGTGAAGGGGTTAAATTGCATTATATACTTGTATACAGCACATGTATAATGGACAATACATGCTCATTTCATACACATCATGCAGTCACACACATCATAAATGTCCTTAGTACATACATGCTATATAACAGATGCACAGCAGGTACACATCATATACACAGAACATGTGACACGCCCCTCCAGGGCCTTAGGATACTCAGAACTGAGCTTTGAGGCTTCATGGGAGTCACGGGGGTCGATACCCGGCTTCATGACCCTGGCGGTGTTATTTAATGTTTGGGGAGGGTGGCTCTCTTCTTTGGGAAGGTCATGAGGACAGGGAGTTTCATTAGGGAGAGGATGACCGGACCTGGGGATAACTGTTTTTCGTGATGCCACCCACAGGTTGGGGCTATAGATGGCTGCCGATGCATGACAGTTCCTCTGGGGCTGATGGTAATGATGCAGCAGTGTTGTAAAGCCCTCTACGGGTAGGGCAGACTCCCAGGGCAGCAGATGTTACTGAGTGAGTTGGTAGTTATGTTCCAGCACAAGGCTTATGATGTGTCAAGAAAGGTCACGGACACAGCGGGTTGCAGTCTTTAGATGTTTACTCACAGTCACTGTGCAACAGCCCAAGCGCTGAGTGCTGGATTCTCGGAGGCAGGGATCCAGCTACTCCCAGGTAGTGGGATGACACTCAACCCCTTCTCTCTCTCCTTTCTCAGTCATCTCATACTGTGCTTGCATCACCCTCCTGCCTTGCGCCTCGCTCACACAGAGCCCGAGTCAGTGATCACGGGTCCCTCTTGGGGTTAATTGATGTCTGTCCCTGAACCCTATATGGCCAAGTTTTCAGCGGATGTGCGCGGTATCGTCTATGGCACCTTGGAAATACCATAGCCTTCGGGTTGCTAGCTGAGCCTGGTCTTCTCCACTAGTCTTGGGGTCCCGGTGCCTCTGGGCCCTCCACTGCCTGCGAATGGCAATGGTTGCGAGCCCCATGAGTGGATTGCTCACTACTGTGCCTCTGAAACACCCTCTTCCTCCTGGAGCACCCTGGTTCTCTCCTTCTGCTCCTCAGTCAGGCCTTACGATGAGCTCCCACTGGCTCCTGTCCTCTGGACACTTCTCTCAAATTCTTACTGTTCTTCTGACAGGCTTCCTTCCACTAGCTTCCCTCCAACTCGACTGACTTCTAGATCTTTCCTTGTTCTATTTATGCCCTCTGTCACGTGTCCCACGTCATCTACGTGTGTTCTTCCTGACTTCACTCCTTCCCAGGTGCTACCCTTACTACTTACTTTCCACCCATCCCCACTACCCTGGTTCCTCCTTCCAGACAGGATCAGGGACTGTGCTCTCCCGTAGGAGAAATCTCGCCCTAATCCTACCTAGACCAAGTGTAGTGCGTGGCCTGGGTGTCCCGATACCAATCTATGCCCCCCTTACCCAAGAGTGGGGTAGTAAACCTCAACAGGGGTGCAGTACCACTGTGGCGACTGGATCCGTAGGGCCGCCACACATGCATGCTGGACAAGTGTATATACTGTGAGGTAGCGGCGTTGGTTAGGCAAGACCTGAGGCAGTGACCCAGGCACTTGTTCACACAGCACACAGTTTGTCTTCAAGTCCACATAATTACACACATTTTGAGATCCGGGACGCAGCCGGTACAACCCTGTTCACACAGTCCTGCAGTCTCTGCACTGCTGCTAGCTTCTGCCTTGGCTGGGTCACCTTGGAAGGGCCACGTTTACGCTGCCAGGCTGTTGTAAACGGCACACAGCCAGCACACCAAGCTTCTCCTGCTCTGTCCACCTGGCTCCAACTGAGAACCCCACTCTATGCTGCAAGCCCAGTTTTATACACATTCCTGGACATGAGAATGATGGAAGACCGGGAATAGAGGAAGACTCCAGCGGATATCTAAACACGCAGACACAACTCACACACATATAAAGATAAAAGGAGAGAAAGGGGGCGCAATGGTACAATATCGCCTTAGTCTCTGTTAACTTATGGTTCTATGTCTACTAACCTCCTAGTGTTGTGCGGTCCATGCACAACACTGGTGTAAGTGTGAGCGATTATGGGGGTCTCCCCCTTAAGCCAGGCTGTCTGCAAGTTGATGTAAGAAAGGGGTCTCACGCCGTGTGGCCTCCGGTCGGCCACAGGTGTCCCCACTCACTTCCTCGTATTACACAGGCTCCGCCTCCTCACGTCCCATGTGACCGGGCGCGCTGCCGTCAGACAGGTCCTATGTCTCCAGTGTTAAGCCGTAGCCACGGCGATACAGGTCCTTGCGGCTAAGAACGAGCAGCTCCTGCCGTGCCCTCAGGGAGAGCGAATTACCAGTGGAACAAATAGCACAATCTCCTGCTGGGTTCTCAGAACAGGGCAAGGATTCCTGATCAGGTGAAAAGTCCTTTATTAAGAAAAAACCTCCGTCACCACGACATGTTTCGACGGTGTAGTGCCGTCTTTCTCAAGTGGAATTTTCTTAATAAAGGACTTTTCACCTGATCAGGAATCCTTGCCCTGTTTTGAGCGCCCAGCAGGAGATTGTGCTATTTGTTCCACTGACAACCCACACACACACAGATGCAACCCCACACACACAAACACACACAGTGACAACCCACACACACAACCCACAGACACACACACATGCAGACAGAGACACAACCCACACACACACACCGACACACAACACACCACAGACACAACCCACACACAGACACACACCTGACCACACACCCGACCCACAGACATAGACACACAATCCACACACACACAGACACACAACCCACACTCAGAAACACACATGACCACACACCCGACCCACAGACATAGACACACAATCCACACACACACAGACACACAACCCACACACAGACACACAGACACAACACACACAGAAACATGGAGACTCACATACCTCGGTGCTGTGGCCGGGGGGAAGTTAGTGTACATGTGCAGCTTCACCTGTTCACTGCAGCTGAGCTCCACACCCACTCTCTCTGGGGACTACTGACTCACCCAGGCCAGGGGAATCAAATCTCAGGCGCAGGCTGGAAGTCATGGGTGGCGGTACATGAGGCTGTGGCCCTGGTGGTCAATGAAAAATGCGAAAAAGAAAATAATAAAAATAAAGAAGTTGTTCGTGACGCCACCTGTAGGTCCCGCTGATGGCACAGGCACTGCGGGAACCTCCAGGGTGATGGGCGGCAGCAAGATGGAGTAGCTCCCTACAGGAGGAGCGGGGTCCCTGAGGTGTTGGAAGTAGTAATGGATGGTGGAGTACGGCAGCACAGTCACTGTGGAGCAAGGCAGGTAGATCACAGTTGAAGGAAGAAATCACTGACACGTTGCTCACTCTGAACGGGTACTTTACTCCGGTATTCTGCAGGGTTACAGGGTAATGCAGTTCTCTTTGCAGAGTAGTGGACCGGGTGGTTCTGGCAATGAGCAGTATCCCTCTGAAGCTCCACTGGGGTTCCTTCTCTATCACGCTCACTGTCCCTTGCTCTGCTGCCCTGCACGGATCCCGCTTGTTAGACCAGGCCCATCGAGATATATGATATCCCCTTATCTCTCCAAGGAGACGTCAACTCTGTTTAGCACTTCTGGTGAGGACCATGCTTGGTATAGGGCGGTTGGATCATGCTCCTAAAGAGTCATCGACCACCCCGGGTTTGTGGTTCAGGGATGTAGCCGGCTGAGCCACTTCGGAGCCGATACTCTGGGTTTGGACTGGGCAAGGATATTCGGTTAACCGTTCTGTTCTTGGCCCCTTTCTCTTCTGGGTCCTTCCTGTTAGCTTCTCTCTGCTGTTCTGTAGCTCTCCAACTCTGCTTCATCTGCAGCTTTTCCTTCCCGCTTCTTTCACTAACTTCTCTTGACTTGACTTCTAACCAGCTCTTCTCTTAACTTGACTATCTCCTTACTGCTTTCCCCACTGCTTTATTTTCTAGCCTCTCCTCCCACCAGGACTGGTTACCCAGGTAACGGGCATCTAATTGGTTATCTAACACTAGATGTTTGCATGTGGTGCTGTAGCTTCAGGCTTATTCTACTCATTACCAAAACCAAGCATACGGCACCTTCAGTCAGGGGTGCAGTACCCTTTTGTGATGCACTCTTAGTGGGGCGTCACACTACCCAGCAGGAAATATGTCACCTTGTGGATTGGAGCTGCTTCTCCTCGGTATCCTTCAGCACAGGTGGCTCCTCTGATCTTGTTTGCTGGCTCTCAATTCTTTCCTTCAAAGACATGCCATTCTGGAGGACAGGAGCACTGAGCAATCAGCTCTTCTGTCAGTCTGATGTGAGAATGTTCATTGGCCAGTGTTCTCTGCAGGACATGACCCCTCTCTGAGTTGCTGATCCCGTAGGTTAAAAGCTGCCGCACATCCCTAATTATTTAAGTGCATGCTCCATCAGTATGAAGCGGGCAGTGGCACTACAAGAGATAACAGGATATCACAAAGAGAAGAGCAGACAAATGCAGGTACCATCTGATAGTACGGCCCCCCGCAGATGCCGCCCCCAATTTTATCAGCAAGGGATGCCGCCTGAGGCAACCGTTTCAAGTTGCCTCATGATAGGAGCACCCCGAATCACAGCCCTAGTGATATGTTATGCATCTAACCACAGATTATGTTTTAGACTTGCTTATACTTGTATGGATGTGTCACTATTGTCTTACAATACTTATGTCATGAGTTTGCACATGATTAGTGAATTAAATTGTATGTTCACTTAGTATTTCTTTGGGTGTCTTCCAGGATTCTTATTTCCTCCCATTCTCAAAAAAACAGCTTCTTATAAAGTTAGCATGTGTTTGTTTGGGATTTTTACCCCTTTACTGGCCGGGCCAGAACTTGTATTAGTGATCAGCCATATCTTTTTCTTCCTTTTTTGTCAATTCAAATTTCAGTAGCAATATCTTTTCAATATTTCTACTGATATATGGGAAAAATGTATTATTTTTCTGAAATAATTTCATTTAAATTATCAAGTCATTAATATGCCATATTTTTTGTGTCACAAATATAGATAAAAAAAAACTTTTCATGTATTTTTTTTTTTTTTTTACTGTTCATGATTCACATGAAATAATGTGTTGAATTAGTTATTTGATTATTTTAGTTTTTGGTCAGTATGAATAATAAAAAGTAGATTTTTTTATTTGTGGAAAGATAGGCTTATTTTTTATTAATTTTATTTTGTATATAAATTATTTTTTTGTGTGTCCCTGGCAGAGCTGATTGGGTCTGTTGTGCTGGGTTGACAACTGGATAGAAGCACCGGTATTGCTGATACTTGTGTTCCACACACATTAAAGAGAATCTGTCAGGTCAAAAATCCATATGTAAGGCGGCCGTCACACGGTGAGATATCCTTAGCGATATTGTAAGCGATCACGTGCACGCGCAATCGCTTACAATATCGCTCACATCGCTGGTGAGATGTCACACAGACAGACTCACCAGCGATGTGGAGCCGCGATCTCGCTGGTAACTATGGTACACATCGGGTAACTAGGCGCCGCGCGTCGCTTAGTTACCCGACGTGTACCATAGTTACCATCTCCCAGCATAGGCGCGGTCGCTGGGAGATGGATCATCGTGGTGTCATACACCACGATGATGCAGATCGTTGCATCGTTCATCGCTAGATCTGAGAACCGAACCTCAGATCAGCGATGTCACGATCAAGCGATTTAACATCGTAAATCGCTTGATTACATGCAACGATATCTTGCCCGATATCGCTTAAGCGATCAAAAAGGAGATCGCTTAAACGATATCGGGCAAGATATCGTTCCGTGTGACGGCCCCCTAACTGTTATCATTTTCGAATTCCTCTCTCTAAGCTCTTTCTATTCATGTATTTTTATTCTTTATATTTCCCTTCTATCCTGTGTAAAATTCAACATAAAAGATTCATTCTTTGCTGTCCCCTTCCCAAGGAATGAATATTCATGCATCACTGCTCTGCCCTCCTTTGGTCTGTATGCTGTGTGACTGTGGTAGGCTCTCTGGGAGCAGAGACTCATTGCAGACAGAGGAGAAAGGAGAAGGAAGGAGTTGTGTGCTCTTAGCAGATGCAGCTCTAAGATCTTCATTGTGTGTATCTGAGATATTTCTTTGGCGGCCGTCACACGCTTCAATATCGATAGCGATATTGTTAGCGATCACGTGCACGCGCGATCGCTAACAATATCGTTCACATCGTTGGTGAGCTGTCACACAGACAGACTCACCAGAGATGTGGACCAGCGAGATCGCTGGTAACTATGGTACACATCGGGTTACTAGGCGCCGCGCGGCGCTTAGTAACCCGACGTTTACCATAGATACCATCTCCCAGCATAGGCTCTGCCGCTGGGAGATGGATCATCGTGGTGTCACACACCACGATCAGGCAGATTGATCAAGCGTTTATCGCTTGATATGAGCTCCGGCTCACCAATCTGCAATCTAACGATCAAGCGATTTTACATTTCAAAATCGCTTGATTGCACGCAGCGATGCACAAACGATATCGCTTAAGCGATCAAAAAGCAGATCGCTTAAGCGATATCGTGCTTTAAATTGATGCGTGTGACGGCTGCCTTAGTATTTATATGAACATTCGATCATTTGCTCAGCAGATATACACATTACATTTATGCAGGAAAACCAATGTTCATATAAACCGAAATCTCTTACAGAAAGCACAGGCCAGTGATGTTGCTACAAGAGTTGTAGCACAAAACACCTCCCTCCTCTCAACCTCCTCCCCAGCAGCCTGCAGAAGCCTAAGAGATTAAGAAATTCAGTTATATACTTACATGTAGTCTGCTTCTGGCGACTGAAAAGGCGGACCCCGGGGCTATATTCTCCCCTCCTCGCTTGCTTTGTGGACGCCCCGCTGGGCATCATCATTCGTTCTTCGTTCCTCCTGTTTTTTAAATTTGCCGCCTCATTTTTTACGGTGAAGAGTGGGGCCCGAACGTCATATCTGGCCTGGTGCATTGTGGGGCTGATCACGTGGTATGGCTCGGCTCTGGCGCATATTGAAGCCGAGTCAGTGACGTCATAAGCCCACAATGCACTGGGCCGGATGTGATGTTCTGGCCCCACTCTTCACAGTAGAGAATGAGGCGACAAATTTAAAAAAGAGGAGGAACAAAGAACAAATGATGACACCCAGTGGGGTGTGCAGAAAGCAAGCAAGGAGAGGAGAATGGAGTCCCGAGGCCTGCCTTTTCAGTCTCCAAAAGCAGACTACATGTAAGTATATAACTCATTTTCTTAATCTTTACAGTGCAGGTTTAGGTGAGACAGGGATGGTTAAGGATCAGCTAGGAAGGTACAGGGACAGGTAGTGGTAGCAAAGAGGGGTAAAACGAGATGACAGGTTCCCTTTAATCTTGCACCATAAATGTAAAATGCAGTGGATTAAAGCCTAGTAAAAAGCATCATAAATATACAGCAGTAATTAATATCATGTTGAAGTATTGTCTAACATAAGAAAAAAAGATCATAATAGAACCATTCTTGACTGTGGGCCGTGTCTAGTAGCTTTGTAATGATTATTATTTGTAGTTGGTTATTTGTGTGTACAGTTGTGCTTACATACCCCTGCAGATTTTTTGCTTTCTTGGCCTTTTTTCAGAGGATATGAATGATAAAGTTTTTGTGTTTTTTTCCACTCATAGTTAGTGGTTGGGTGAAGCCATTTATTGTCAAACTACTGTGTTTTTCCTTTTTAAATCATAATGACAGCCAAAACCATGCAAATAACACTGATGAAAAGATCACATACCCCAGTTCTTAATACCGTCTATTGTCCCCTCTAACATCAATGACAGCTTGAAGTCTTTTGTTTATCTTTATTTTCTCAGGTGGTAAAGCTGTCCATTCTTCTTGGCAAAAAGCCTCCAGTTCCTGTAAATTCCTGGGCTTTGTTGCATGAACTGCGCACTTGAGTTCTCCCCAGAGTGGTTCAATGATACTGAGGCCAGGAGACTGAGATGGCCATTCCAGAACATTCACTTTGTTCTGCTGTAGCCAATGACAGGTCGTCTTGACGTCGTGTTTTGGTTCGTTGTCATATTGGAACGTCCAAGTTCATCCCATGCGCAGCTCCAGGGCTGATGAGTGCATATTTGCCTCCGGTATTTGCTGATAACATGCTGCATTCATCTTTCCTTCAACTTTGACCAAGTTTCCTGTGCCTTTGTAGCTCACACATTCCCACATCATCATCGATACACTTCCGTACTTTACAGTAGGAATGGTGTTCCTTTCACCATAGGCCTTGTTGATACCTCTCCAAATGTAACGTTTGTGGTTTTGGCCAAAAAGTTTGATTTTGGTCTCATCTCTCCAAATTACCTTGTTCCAGAAGTTTGGAGGCTTGTCTCTGTGCTGTTTGGCAAGATACTTTGTAGCATTTTCACAATAATGGTTTTCTTCGGCGACTCGACCATGCAGGCTCCTTATTGTGCATCTTGAAACAGCCACATTACTAGTTGTCAGTGAATACTGTATGTCAGGTGATGTTATTTGTGGGTTACCTTCCATCCCGAACAATTTTCCCGGCAGTTGTGGACGAAATTTTTGTTGGTCTACCTGATCGTAATTTGGTTTTTACAGAGCCCATGATTTTCCATTTATTAATCATAGTTCAAACACTGCTGACTGACATTATCAATTACTTGGGTATCTTTTTGTATCCCTTTCCTTTTTTATACAGTTCAACTATCTTTTCCTCTAGATACATTCACAATTCTTTTGCTTTCCCCATGACTCACAATCCAGAAACGTCAGTGGCTGGATGAAAGATGCAAGAGTCTATCTGGATCCCAGAAACTCACTCAGCTTTTACGCACACACACTGATTTCAAGCAAACAGGTCACAGGTGAGGATGTTACCTTTATTAGCCATTCAAACCCATTTATGTCAACTTCTGTGCATGTTCTCAGGCCAAAATCTGCAGGGTATGTGAACTTTTGATCAGAGTCATTTGGATGTTTTTGGTTGTTATTATGATTTAAAAAGAGAAAACACAGTAGTTTGACAATAAATGGCTTCACCCAACCACTAACCATGAGTGGAAAAAAAGGTTTTGCGTTATCATTCATATTCTCTGAAAAAAACGCCAAGAAAGCAAAGAGTCTGTCGTTGTATGTAAACTTTTGAGCACAACTCTATGTTTATTAATCTTATTATGTTTCACTGTAGAAACCACTATAGAAATATAACTTTTGGTAACATATTCTTCCGCAGATTAAGCATTGTTGTGGGTGCTCCAAAATCTAACACATCACAGCCTGATGTCTCTAGTGGTGGAGGAGTCTTCTTGTGTCCGTGGCAATCAGGGAGCAATGACTGCTCCATCATACCATTTGACCAAACAGGTGCAGTAATACTAAGCAAATAGTAAAAATATGTCAATCTGACTAGTGATTGAGATTTGGATAAAAGTTGGTGACGGGTCCTGTTTCCTTTTTGACAGAGTCCCCTCTCCTACATGTTGATAGAAGTAACATATGTGATATGTGATTGCCTTGAGAGTTGGGTGGGGGACCTCAGCTTTTACCCTTTTGCCCTAATGCTTCCTAAATAGTCTTTTGGCATCAGCTTTCCTTAAACACAATATACAGTAAATATACCGGAACTTATTACTTTTTTGATGTCCAAAATTAATCTATTATATAGGTCTCAATTCATCAAAGCTTTTATGCCTAAAAACAGGGCTGTGGAGTCGGTAAACCAAATATGCAACTCCAACTCCAACTCTTCAATTTCCCAGAATCCAACTCCGATTCCAACTCCACCAAAATGGACACTGACTCCAACTCCACAACGAAGGCTGTGAAGTCCATAAGCCGAACATCCGACTCCTCAATTTCCCTGAATCTGACTCCCGATTCCACCCACAATGGACACCGACTCTGACAGCACGACTCCAACTCCGACTCCACAGCCCTGCAGAAAACTGGTGTACAAAACTTTAAAAAGTAGCAAAATGTTTCAGGAATGTGAGGCTACGCAAATATGTTTTCAAATGATTTTTATTGAATTTACTGTGCAAAACAGGTAGCTCACGAGTGCATTACTGAGCGTGAGCGTATTAATTAAAGAATAGAGTATACAACTCGATAATAGTAATACAATAACATGTACCATTAGAAACATTAATTTCAATGTAGGGAAATAAGAAGATAATATTAGCAATTACAGATACGCAAATATGTGTGACTTTTGTCATTTTCATGCCATTTTCGCCCAATATGATAAAATGGGTAGAGCTGGTGTGTCATCAAATTCATGCCTATTTGTCGCATTCCTTATTAAGAAACAAACGATCATAAGCCCAAATTATGAATATATGCCAAAATTTATTAATAAAGAGAAGGACTCAGGAAGGTGAAAAAATTGTGAAATTACATGCAGTAGAGGTGGCAAGAATAGATAGCAATATATTGAACAATTTACAACAGGTATAAAAAGGATCACAATGTATATAGAGCAAGTTACGTATACTATGTATGTACAGTACAGACCAAAAGTTTGGACACACCTTCTCATTCAAAGAGTTTTCTGTATTTTCATGACTATGAAAATTGTAGATTCGCACTGAAAGAATCAAAACTATGAATTAACACATGTGGAGTTATATACTTAACAAAAAAGTGTGAAACAACTGAAAATGTCTTATATTCTAGGTTCTTCAAAGTAGCCACCTTTTGCTTTGATTACTGCTTTGCACACTCTTTGGCATTCTCTTGATGAGCTTCAAGAGGTAGTCACCGGAAATGGTCTTCCAACAGTCTTGAAGGAGTTCCCAGAGATACTTAGCACTTGTTGGCCCTTTTGCCTTCACTCTGCAGTCTAGCTCACCCCATACCATCTCGATTGGGTTCAGGTCTGGTGACTGTGGAGGCCAGGTCATCTAGCGTAGCACCCCATCACTCTCCTTCTTGGTCAAATAGCCCTTACACAGCCTGAAGGTGTGTTTGGGTCATTGTCCTGTTGAAAAATAAATGATGGTCCAATTAAACGCAAACCGGATGGAATAGCATGCCGCTGCAAGATGCTGTGGTAGCCATGCTGGTTCAGTATGCCTTCAATTTCGAATAAATCCCCAACAGTGTCACCAGAAAAGCACCCCCACACCATCACACCTCCTCCTCCATGCTTCACAGTGGGAACCAGGCATGTAGAGTCCATCCGTTCACCTTTTCTGCGTCGCACAAAGACACGGTGGTTGGAACCAAAGAGCTCAAATTTGGACTCATCAGACCAAAGCACAGATTTCCACTGGTGTAATGTCAATTCTTTGTGTTCTTTAGCCCAAACAAGTCTCTTCTGCTTGTTGCCTGTACTTAGCAGTGGTTTCCTAGCAGCTATTTTACCATGAAGGCCTGCTGCCCAAAGTCTCCTCTTAACAGTTGTTGTAGAGATGTGTCTGCTGCTAGAACTCTGTGTGGCATTGACCTGGTCTCTAATCTGAGCTGCTGTTAACCTGTGATTTCTGAGGCTGGTGACTCGGATGAACTTATCCTCCACAGCAGAGGTGACTCTTGGTCTTCCTTTCCTGGGGCGGTTCTCATGTGAGCCAGTTTCTTTGCAGCACTTGATGGTTTTTGCAACTAGAGTTGGGGACACTTTCAAAGTTTTCCCAATATTTCAGACTGACTGACCTTCATTTCTTAAAGTAATGATGGTCACTTATTTTTTTAAACATAGTTGCTTTTTTTCTTGCCATAATACAAATTCTAACAGTCTATTCAGTAGTACTATCAGCTGTGTATCCACCAGATGTCTGCACAACACAAATGATGGTCCCAACCCCATTTCTAAGGCAAGAAATCCCACTTATTAAACCTGACAGGGCACACCTGTGAAGTGAAGACCATTTCCGGTGACTAACTCTTGAAGCTCATGAAGAGAATGCCAAGAGTGTGCAAAGCAGTAATCAAAGTAAAAGGTGGCTACTTTGAAGAACCTAGAATAGAAGACATATTTTCAGTTGTATCACACTTTTTTGTTAAGTATTTAATTCCACATGTCTTAATTCATAGTTTTGATGCCTTAAGTGTGAATCTACAATTTTCATTGTCATGAAAATAAAGAAAAGTCTTTGAATGAGAAGGTGTGTCCAAACTTTTGGTCTGTACTGTATTTATATGATTATATAATACATGCATTGTCAGACAAGCATTACCATGAGGATATAGCACCATAGAAAATCTGCACAAATCATAGCGTTCAATGAATATTGCTGATTGTACCCTGGTCTTGGCTTAGCAATATATCAATAGAACATTAAATATGATCTAAATAGTCACATATGGCTATGAATAGGGGACAATGAGTATATAATTCCCATATAATAGTCTAGAAAGGCACCAATTGGGTATCTAAAACTGCCAAGACCCTAGCTGTAGAGATAACAAATACTGACCATGAATATTTATAAGGCATAAACTAGCAGTTTAGGATTGAATAAAGGGGCTAGGTCACAATATATAATGCCTAACATATTTTTAAGTAATCATGAAGTGCATGAAGGTATAAATCAAAGATTTTACTTTGCCTGGGGGACCCACACTAGAACGCCAGCTGCCCTACACGTGTTTCAGTCGCAAATGACCTTTGTCAGGGGGAATTTCAATAGTGGGAATGTGCAAGTATTTAAAACACTTGCGGGCCAATTAGATCCCGGCTGCCTCTGTATGACACGACTATTGTCATCGTCACAAACGGATGCCGGAAGAGCTGCGGCGCCACAGACCTCGTGATACTGATCACATGACCAGTGTCACAGGTCCTTCAGACGCCACAGTGCAACCGAGATCCCGGACACACTGAGCATACATGTCCCAATGGGCATGGTAGATTGTAAATATACAGTTAGGGCCAGAAATATTTGGACAGTGACACAAGTTTTGTTATTTTAGCTGTTTACAAAAACATGTTCAGAAATACAATTATATATATAATATGGGCTGAAAGTGCACACTCCCAGCTGCAATATGAGAGTTTCCACATCCAAATCGGAGAAAGGGTTTAGGAATCATAGCTCTGTAATGCATAGCCTCCTCTTTTTCAAGGGACCAAAAGTAATTGGACAATGGACTCTAAGGGCTGCAATTAACTCTGAAGGCGTCTCCCTCGTTAACCTGTAATCAATGAAGTAGTTAAAAGGTCAGGGGTGGATTCCAGGTGTGTGGTTTTGCATTTGGAGCTGTTGCTGTGACCAGACAACATGCGGTCAAAGGAACTCTCAATTGAGGTGAAGCAGAACATCCTGAGGCTGAAAAAAAAGAAAAAATCCATCAGAGAGATAGCAGACATGCTTGGAGTAGCAAAATCAACAGTTGGGTACATTCTGAGAAAAAGGGAATTGACTGGTGAGCTTGGGAACTCTAAAAGGCCTGGGCGTCCACTGATGACAACAGTGGTGGATGATCGCCGCATACTTTATTTGGTGAAGAAGAACCCGTTCACAACATCAACTGAAGTCCAGAACACTCTCAGTGAAGTAGGTGTATCTGTCTCTAAGTCAACAGTAAAGAGAAGACTCCATGACAGTTAATACAAAGGGTTCACATCTAGATGCAAACCATTCATCAATTCCAAAAATAGACAGGCCAGAGTTAAATTTGCTGAAAAACACCTCAAGAAGCCAGCTCAGTTCTGGAAAAGTATTCTATGGACAGATGAGACAAAGATCAACCTGTACCAGAATGATGGGAAGAAAAAAGTTTGGAGAAGAAAGGGAACGGCACATGATCCAAGGCACACCACATCCTCTGTAAAACATGGTGGAGGCAACGTGATGGCATGGGCATGCATGGCTTTCAATGGCACTGGGTCACTTGTGTTTATTGATGACATAACAGCAGACAAGAGTAGCCGGATGAATTCTGAAGTGTACCGGGATATACTTTCAGCCCAGATTCAGCCAAATGCTGCAAAGTTGATTGGACGGCGCTTCATAGTACAGATGGACAATGACCCCAAGCATACAGCCAAAGCTATCCAGGAGTTCATGAGTGCAAAAAAGTGGAACATTCTGCAAAGGCCAAGTCAATCACCAGATCTTAACCCAATTGAGCATGCATTTCACTTGCTCAAATCCAGACTTAAGACGGAAAGACCCACAAACAAGCAAGACCTGAAGGCTGCGGCTGTAAAGGCCTGGCAAAGCATTAAGAAGGAGGAAACCCAGCGTTTGGTGATGTCCATGGGTTCCAGACTTAAGGCAGTGATTGCCTCCAAAGGATTCGCAACAAAATATTGAAAATAAAAATATTTTGTTTGGGTTATGTTTATTTGTCCAATTACTTTTGACCTCCTAAAATGTGGAGTGTTTGTAAAGAAATGTGTACAATTCCTACATTTTCTATCAGATATTTTTGTTCAACCCTTCAAATTAAACGTTACAATCTGCACTTGAATTCTGTTGTAGAGGTTTCATTTCAAATCCAATGTGGTGGCATGCAGAGCCCAACTCGCAAAAATTGTGTCACTGTCCAAATATTTCTGGCCCTAACTGTAGGTATTTTTGACACTATAAATATACTGGGGATCTGATTGGCCCATGCTGGGAGACCGGGCCCAAGTGAGTGTACTGACAGTTGCAGTCTATAATGCAAATACAGTTGAAAGCGTGATTCCAGGCAGGGGGCGGGGGGACCTGGTGCCAGTGTTAACCCCATAACGGACACATGGCTTTCTGCTATTGACAGTATGCCAATGCACAGAGCCTTGTTAAGTGTATGTGTTAATTAATGTTATATTATCCACTTAGTTTATTTTGATGTATCTATTCCATAGGTGACATATATGATACTACGAATCAAGTTGTAAAGGTTTTTAAGTCTAACCAATGGTTTGGAGCAACAGTGAGAACCTGGAACAGCAGCATTCTGGTATGAGTGCAGAATATATGGTTTAAGCTGGTACTAGACTGGTCTTATATTATAATACTTAATACCAGATCTCGATCAGCAGTGATGCTGGATGCCTGATGTTGGTCTTATGTCCAAAAGAGTGTAATACAGTCTATGGTTTTATTAGCAGATATGCATTCACTGAATTGTTTTGCTGCTGTAACTTGGAATATCATCTTTTTTAAAAGAAATTTCATAGACGAAATTTGATAAGAAGTAACATGTCATACACTTAAAGGATTCTACTATGAGAACAAAAAGACAAGGAGTTCCATAGTGCAGATATCCTTAATAAAGTGGAGATGGCGAGGTCTGACAGAAAGGCCATATGCAGGGGCATACATACAAATCATGGGACCCCACAGCCGAAGTTCTAATTGCACCCCCCCCAAAAGAATTAAAAATAAAATTAATTTTTACATTTTTTAATGGGTCACAGAAGAGCGTAACCCACAACTTTGCAAACCTTGCAAAGTCATTTTCCTCCTACTGAAGCCCCTAAATTCCTCTTTCATTGCACCCTTAATGTTTGATGCTAATAAAAGTGCCCCACAAAGACTAAAGGATACCCCCACAGAGAATTCCTCCACAGTACCATCCACACACACAGGGGTGCACCAAGCCCCTCCGCCGCCTGAGCCGCGGCACCCAGCACTGCCGCCCCCTCTGCCGCCCGAGCCGCCTAAGCCGCGGCATCGGCAATATTGACGGCCGCGGCCGTGAGTACCGGGGGGGGGGGGGGTGCTATTGAGCCGTGGGGGCCTCTTCTGTCCCTCTCCCCGGGTCGCGCCGCTTACCTGCGGTGCGCTCGGGGTGAGCGGCCGGCGCCATGACAGGGGGAGGCTGCGTGCATGAGGCGCCGCTTCTGCACTGCCGCTCCCCCTGCTGGCTGCCGCCTGAATGACAGGGCTCACCTTGTCCAATGGACGGTGCGGCCCTGCACACACAGTATGATAACCCTACTGTACCCTCCTCAACTATGCTGGCAAATTATGGTGACCCCAACACCGCATGATCCCAACTGCGACCCACACAGCCTTCCATGCAGTATAATGGCCCTCACACCTATTCCGATTGTATAGTAGCTCCCACTAGCCCTCCAAACAGTGTTATGGCTCCCACACAGTCCTCTGCTCAGTATAGTGGAGGCCACATAAAACCTTCATGCAGTATAATTTCTTGCATACAGTATATTTTCCCTCAAATACCCCTCTATAAAATATAAAGGCTCCCTCATAGCCCTCCAAATAGTGTGATTGCCCCATCAGAGGCACATAATGTCACATGCGGGAATCTTATTGGCCGGCCACTGCTGGCCTCTGATTGGCCCATGGCTGCTGGATTCTGATTGGCATACCGTACATCTACAGCAGCAGAACTCGCAGCGCCATCCGGAATATATCGTACAGTGTGGACCACAGACGAACGGTGAGTGAGTGTGTGTTTTTTTATTGCAGGTACCGGTATCATGGTGGATGCTCCAAGGGGCTACAAGGGGATGATGGGGGTACCATATTGGGGGCTGGAAGGGGATGATGGGGACACCTCATTGGGGGCTGCAAGGGGATGATGGGGATACCATATTGGGGGCTGCAAGGTGATGATGGGGCACCATATTGGGGGCTGCAAGGGGATGATGGGGGTAGCATATTGGGGGCTGCAAAGGGCTGCAAGGGGATGATGGGGACAGTTGAGGTGACAAATGCAAAGAAGGTTGCCATTTCTGGGCACCATATTGGGGGCTGCAAGGGAAGATGATGGGGGTACCATATTGGGAGCAGCAAAGGGCTGCAAGGGGATGATGGGAATACCATATTGGGGGCTGCAAGGGGATGATGAGGTATCATATTGGGAGCAACAAAGGGCTGCAAGGGGATGATGGGAATACCATATTAGAGGATGATGGGGCATGTGGGCTGCAAGGGGATGATGGAGATGCCATATTGGGGCTGCAAATTGATAGGATTCACAATTTGTTGGTTATGCTGGTTTGTGATGACAACTACTGTAAATTATAGAATAAATGTTCATTTTTTTATTCAACAATAAATGTGAATTATTCTTCATGCAACAATAAGATGCTCTCTGAAAATAAGACGTAGCGCATCTTTCTGATCAAAAATTAATATAACACACAGTCTTATTTTTTTTGGAAACAGGGAAGTAAAATACATCCCCAATAGTCCTTCATATAATAAAATGCACATCCTAAAGGCCTTCATATTATTTAATGCACATGCCATATTCCTCCATGTTGTAGTATTGCACATCTCATAGGGTACCTTTACACGCCGCTACTGGAGGATGGATACAACCCGCTACAGGCTACAAATGTAGCTTGTAGCGTCAATATAGCCCGTAGTAGCGGCGTGTGAAGACGGTAGGAGGCAGCCGGCAACAGATACATCTGTTTCCGAGCACTGCTCGAAAACAGATGGCTACAAAGCCGATTGTAGTGAGCTGTATCGGCGTGTAAAGAAGCTACAGAAGGGATGTCTATACACCAGGCGATGTACCTGGTATGTAGCTGGGGCGTGACACAGCCTCCGGGATACCGCGCCCCTTCAGCGATCATTGGAGGAAGCTCCTGCGTTACGATTGGTAGTCGCTGCCTAGGGAGGCATATTTAAGGAGCTGACCAGTCACACTACGCAATTGCTCGAGCGTCAAGTATTAATCAGCCTCCTGCGATGCCTGCCCAATCATGATATTATTGCTTTGTCCTATCAGCGTACGGACGTCTCGTACTCCACAATTGTAGCACGCCTATGTGCTGTCCCTGCTGCACCAGGTACGCCCATATTAGCTGGTTGTAGCGGTGTGTAAATGAGCTAAGATGAGCTACAGATGGCTACTTGAGACACCCGGCGATGTATCTAGCTGTAGATGTAGCGTAGCGTAGCGCACCTTGTGGCGGCGTGTAAAGGTGATGCGTTTCCCGTTTGTAACCGTTTGTGCGTGCTCGTGCACGTGAAGTAGCGGATTGTATCCATCCTCCAGTAGCGGCGTGTAAAGGTACCCATAGTCCTCCATATAATATAATGTACCGCCATAGTCCTCCATATAGAATAATACACATTGCATAGTCCTCGATATAATATAATACAACCCCATAGGTCTCCATATAATATTATGCACCCCATAGTCCTCTATATTGTATAATGCACACCTCATATTCCTCATTATAGAATAATGCATCCCCCATAGTCTTCCATATCGTATAATGCACACCCCATAGTCCTCCATATAATATAATGAACCCCTATAGTCCTCCATATATTATAATGCACCTCACATAGTCCTCAATATATTAAAATGAACCCAATAGTTGCACCTCCATATTGTATAATCCACACCTCGTAGGTCTCCATATTGTACAATTCACACCCCAAAGTCTTTCATAAAATAATGCACACCCCCAAAGTATTCCATATTGTATAATGCACACCCCATAGTCCTCCAAATATTATATTGCACCCCACATAGTCCTCCATAATATACACCCACACCCTATAGTCAATGTAATAAAATGCACCACCCATAGTCCTTTATATTGTATAATGCACCCTATTGAACTCTATATATACCCGTGGCTGCATCTCATCTCACCCGTGGCTGCATCTCGTCTCATCCGTGGCTGCATCTCATCCCATCCGTTGGCTGCATCTCATCCCATCCGTTGGCTGCATCTCATCCCATCCGTGGCTGCATCTCATCCCATCCGTGGCTGCATCTCATCCCATCCGTGGCTGCATCTCATCTCATCCGCGGCTGCATCTCATCTCATCCGCGACTACATCTCATCTCATCCGTGGCTGCATCTCATCCCACCCGTGACTGCATCTCATTCCACCCGTGACTGCATCTCATCCCATCCGTGGCTGCATCTCATCCCACCCGTGGCTGCATCTCATCTCACCCGTGGCTGTACCTGCATCTTCATCTCACCCGTGACCCTATCCTCATCTCATCCTGTGCTGCATCTCATCCTGTGCCGCATCCCACTCCACCTGTGACTGCATCTCATCCCATCAACGACTACATCCCACCCCTGTTACATCTCATCCCCGGCTGCCTCTCGCCGCTTCCTTGACTGGCTGTATCCCACCCCCTTATCCCCGAACTGCATCTCCTCCCCGGACTAAACCTCACCACCCGGCCGCACCCCAACCACGGCCGACGACCACCCATCATCTGAAACTCACCCCTGCCTCACCAGATCCCCGGCTACCCTCACCCACCTCTCCTCCCCTACCCACCATGTTCCCACTTCTTCTCACCTTCACCCCCATCCTTCTCCACTTCCTACTACCCCCACCCATCCCCCCACTGAGTAATGAAATCCTACTCTCATCCTCCATCCTTCCTACCCACCTCACCCAATGCTCCACACTATTTCCCCACTTTCAACCCACCATGGTGGGGTTTCACGCCCACCACGCAAGCTCCCCTGCTCCCACCTCCTAACCCTCTCCCTGCTCCTCCTACTATCCGGTGACATTTCCCCTAATCCTGGCCCACCCCACCACCCCATCTCACTCCCCTCCACCCCACTCCAACGACCCACCACCAACCCCCGTAACCCCCTTAACCTCCGTCCCATTCCCCCCACCCCTGCCTCCCCTGTCCCCTTACCCGGTGCACTCTGGAACGCTCGCTCGGTCCGCAACAAACTTACATTTATCCATGACCTCTTCATCTCCAGAAAACTCTCCTTCCTCGCCCTCACAGAGACCTGGCTTACCCCCTCTGACACTACCTCCCCTGCTGCCCTCTCCTACGGCGGATTCACGCTCTCCCACACTCCCCGCCCTACCAACACCCGCGGCGGAGGCGTTGGCCTACTTCTGGCCAATGACTGTTCTTTCTCCCCACTCACGCCACCCCCCCTCCCCTCCTTCGAGGCACACGCTGTTCGCATCTACTCCCCCTGCAACCTCCAACTGGCCGTTGTCTACCGTCCCCCTGGATCCCCCTCTACCTTCTTTGACCACTTCACAACCTGGCTCCTCCACCTCCTCTCCTCCGACATCCCCACCATCATCATGGGTGACTTCAATATCCCCATCGACATCCCCAAAGCCGCTGCCTCCAGACTCCTATCCCTCACCTCCTCCCTTGACCTCTCCCAATGGATCTCCTCCGCCACACACACTGGCGGCCACACACTTAACCTAGTTTTCACCCGTCTCTGCTCCCTCACCGACCTCACACACTCAACCATCACCCACTCCGACCACAACCTACTGACATTCTCATCCCTCTCCCCCCCTACCGCGCTATCCCCTCTCCGGACACTCCCCCACCCCCGCAGAAATCTTAGGCTCCTAGACTTCCACTCACTCTCAGAATCCCTCCTCCCCCTCTCAGACTTGGCCTCTTCCCAAGACGCTGACTCTGCCGCCTCCCTTTACAACTCCACTCTCACCACAGCCCTCGACCAGGCCGCTCCCCTCACACTTAACACAACACGAGTACAACGACAACCCTGGCTCACGACCCTCACCAAAAAACTCAGACGGACGACTAGGGCAGCCGAGCGGAAATGGAAGAAATCCCACTCCGCAGAGCACTTCGCCCTATACAAGAGTTCCCTCATTACCTTCAAGACTGCCCTTGACTCCGCAAAACAAGCCTACTTCTCCTCCCTAATTACTGCTCTGTCTCACAACCCCAAACAACTCTTCAAAACCTTCAACTCCTTACTTCGTTCCCCTGCACCCCCTCCCTCACCCCTCATCTCTGCCGACGACTTCACCACCTTCTTCAAAGACAAAATTGACAAACTCAGACAAAGCTTCGACCCACACTCCCCTCGCCCCATCCCACCTCCAGCCCACCCCCCCTCACCAAAACGCAGTTTCACCCCCATGACAGAGGACCACCTCTCCTCCCTTCTAGCACGATCACACCTCACCACCTGTGCCCTCGATCCGCTCCCCTCCCACCTCATCCCTAACCTCACCTCAGTCCTCATCCCTGCTCTAACACACCTCTTCAACATTTCACTCAACTCCGGCACATTCCCCTCACCCTTCAAACATGCCCTAATCACGCCCATCCTAAAAAAACCATCCCTTGACCCCACAACAGTCTCCAACTTTCGCCCCATATCTCTCCTCCCGTTTGCCTCTAAACTTCTTGAACAACACGTCTACTCCGAACTGTCCTCCCACCTCTCTTCCTGTGCTCTCTTCGATCGCCTACAATCTGGCTTCCGACCTCATCACTCCACAGAAACAGCCCTAACCAAAGTGACTAACGACCTTCTGATCGCCAAGAGTAAACGACACTATTCCGTCCTCATCCTCCTCGACCTCTCTGCCGCCTTCGACACTGTTGACCACTCCCTCTTACTCCAAATTCTTGAGTCTCTTGGCATTACTGACCTCGCCCTCTCCTGGATCTCCTCCTACCTTACGGACAGGACCTTCAGCGTCACCCACTCTCACACCTCCTCCTCACCCCACCCCCTCTCTGTAGGTGTTCCCCAAGGCTCGGTCCTGGGACCACTACTCTTCTCCATCTACACCCTCGGCCTAGGCAATCTCATCGAGTCACATGGACTCCAATTCCACCTCTACGCTGACGATACCCAACTCTATCTGTCTGGCCCTGATATCTCCTCCCTTTTATCCAAAATCCCTCCATGCCTATCCGCCATTGCATCCTTCTTTTCTACCCGCTTCCTCAAACTCAACATGGACAAGACCGAATTCATCGTCTTTCCCCCGAACAATTCCGCCCCGCCTCCTGACCTATCCATCACCGTCAACGATTGCACTCTCTCACCCGTACCCCACACCAAGTGCCTCGGGGTAATCCTTGACTCCTCCCTCTCCTTCAAGCCCCACATCCAAGCCCTCGCCACCTCCTGCCGACTCCAATTAAAAAACATTGCCCGCATCCGCTCCTTCCTTGACCACAACACAGCCAAGATACTTGTCCACACCCTCGTCATCTCCCGCCTGGACTACTGCAACCTCCTGTTCACCAGCCTCCCTGCCACCTCCCTCACACCTCTCCGCACCATCCTCAACTCTGCTGCCCGGCTCATCCACCTATCTCCCCGTTACTCGCCCGCCTCCCCCCTCCGCCGAGCCCTCCACTGGCTCCCCATCCCCAGCGATCTCGCTTCAAAACCCTAACCCTGACCTACAAGGCCATACACAACCTGTCCCCTCCCTACATCTCCGACCTAGTCTCCCACTACCTCCCCTCGCGCAATTTGCACTCCTCTCAGGAACTCCTTCTCTCAACCCCCCGCATTTCCACCTCCCACAACCGCACACAAGACTTCTCTCGTGCTTCCAGCAGACTCTGGAATTCCCCCCCACCACATCAGACACTCCCCTACCCTGGGAACCTTCAAGAAAAACCTGAAGACCCACCTCTTCCTACAAGCCTACAACACACACTGAGTCCCAATCCACTGCACCACCTCACCTCTCTCCCCCTCCTACTGTCTCCCTCCCCACCCCTCTAGACTGTGAGCCCTCGTGGACAGGATCCCTGGCCCCATTGTACCCGTACGATTGTTTTGTCGATTTGTCGTCGTTTTTCGACCACTTGTCTTTGTCTACCCCCTAACTTGTACAGCGCTATGTATCCTAATAGCGCTATATAAATACCTAATAATAATAATAATATTGTTTAATGCACACCCCATAGTCCTCCATACATATAATGCACCCCTATAGTTCTCCATATACTATCATGCACTTCTATAGTCATCCATATAGTATAATGCACCTCATTGTACTCTATATATTACAATGCACCCCCAAAGTCCTCCATATTGTATAGTACACACTCCATTGTCCTCTCTATAGTGTTATGGCCACCACTATACTCATTGATTAAATAAAAGAAATAAAAAAAAAAAATATATATATAAATATATATATATATATATATATACCCAGCTAAAGTTGGTCCCCCTCTGATCTTGTGTCTGTGGTAAGAGGGCTGCAGCTCTACTTATCTGTGGGCACATAGTAGTGACGTCATTGAGTCTGTGGTGCTGAAGCATGATATGCTGAGGGAGAAAAATGGAGGAGGGAGCATCGGCTCAGCGCTCCTTCTTTCATCATGGGGCATGTGATAGTACTCTCACTTTGAAGGGATGTGCAAATATCAAGCACAACCCTGTTTCAAATCCAAAGATGGATGGAACCGGCCGCAGCTGCCCTAGGTGATGGTCCAGTGCAGGAACCACTAAGTATCAGATAAATAGTACACTATTTAAATTAAATAGGGGGGCTTATAAAAGCGATGCTGAGTGGGACAGACAGGTAAAAAATATCTTGATAAAAATATATGAAAGCACAAACTCTATTGGGGGGTTTTCAGCACTGAAGTGGCACTTTAAGTGTGATACTGTTGCGCCCGGTCACATACGCTCCTTCAGACATCTTCACCTCATACCAATGCTGCTTTGGTCTCGTGGTGCCATCTAGTGCTCATAACGTCTGACTAGTCAGAAGTTACATCACAAGAGCTCAATGTATATCTATGAGAGCAAGACCAAGGCTCTTATAGACTTGTATTAGGTTGTTATGACCTCCAGCGTGATCCATGAAACACTGGAGCTGCCGACAGACTGATTGTTGTGCCACTGGAAAAATGTGAAGCCGTTGAAAGGTGAGTATTCGACAAGAGTCAGAGGACCTGGATTTAAAGCAACCAAAATTTTGCATAAATAATAACAAATAAAAATATGAGATGATGTAACCAGCTTTACTTCATGGAACACCCACATGATTCTGGTGGTTCCTATCGGTCTTGCAGTTATGACATACTATTCATCATTTACGTGACTGTGCCAATATGCAACACGAGTGTATGCCCAAGAGTTGCACTATTTTTCATGCTGAGAAACTCTTATAAACACTATTGGCAAATCAGTAGGACCCCGACCAATCCTAAGAATTAATGGTCGTAGCCCCTTTATCTTCTTCAGACATGGGTTTGCTCCAATCGGTAGTGGTGTTTGGTTGTTGCATTGCAGTTCTTGCAGGTCTGTAAGGGATCACTGAGCGTACCTATTTCTGCAGATCTCTGGTGGATCTTTCATTCATGGTGGTTCCAACCTCTGGCACCCCAGAAGATAAGCAAATCCAAATTGACATGCTTCCATTATAGAAGATGCTAAACCTGCTTCATTGCAAGTTTGTAACAAAAAAAAAGCTAATTATGGGAATTATATTATGTTTGGACTCGGTTTATCCAAATATAAAAAACTACCCACATTTTGAGAATTAGTTGATTGTGGCAGGATTCTGTGATTGATATGGTGATTTGTATGCTTGCTTTTCTCACTTTCTCTTTACAGGCATGCGCCCCCTTACAGCATTTTACTTACCAGATGAAAACAAATAGTTTTAATCAATCGGGCAAAACTCCTACTGGTGCCTGTTACTTGACTACAGATCTGAAGAACAGCTATGAATTTGCTCCATGTCGAAAGGCCAGCGTCGAGCACACCTACGCTCTAAAGAATTACAGTACGACTGACAATCCTTAAGTAGAATAATATACATTATGATTTTTGAGCAATTGCTCGTCCTTGCTGTGTTATTCTTAGTAAAGTGTCATAACACAAATTAATTTAACTTTTAGAAATGTAAAGTTTAGTAACTTTGAAAATATTTTTGCTCTTCATTTGTGCTGATTTTGATGATGATGTCTTATCCCAAACATTTGTCATTTAAACAATATATAATAAATGCAAGTTTTTATAAATCTCATGTCGGGCCCACAAGGGTCGGGGTACTCAGATCTCGGGCATTTGGGTACGGGAATGTCACAGGTGGTCGGTGCCCGAGTCTGTGCCCTTGGGTGACAACAAAAAGGGGTATATTTACAGGGATAAAAGTTTATAGAAGAATTAGTGACGCCACCTGTACATCCGGTGATGGCACCGATGCTGCTGCAGACCTCCAGGGGGATAGGATGGCAGCAAGGTGTTGTAGCTCCCTACAGGTATAGCAGGGTCCCCCCCCCCCCCAGTGTAGTGTGATGACTGGAATAGTGGGAGCGCAGTCTCTGCTGTGAAATTGGAATGTCACAGTTAACCAGGAAGAAACACAGTCACCTGCTTTCTCTGCATGGGTCTTTACTTCAGTTACCTTCAGCTTGTACACAGTTCACAGGTGTTACAGCTTAGGTAGTGAACCAGGTGTCATAGGAGGAAGCAATGTCTCTCTGAGGCTCCAGTGATGTTCCTTCTTTTCTCTTCCACTGTCCTACCTCTGCGCACTCCTTCTTCCTCGCGCTGCCTGCACGAATCCCGCTTACTATCAGGCTTGTTGGGTGATATGAGGTACCCTTCTCTCTCTAAGGGGTGCTTTACCCGGTTTGGTGCTTCTGGTGGGGACCGCACGTATGTCACTCGGATTGTGCTCCTATGAAGCGGTCATCATACCGTATTTGCAGCTCAGGGATGGGGCCACTGCACTGCTTCGAAACCGGTACCCCACTTTGGACAAGGCCAGGGTGTTCAGTCACCCTCTGTCTGCCCCTCCCTGTCTGGTTGCTTTCCTTCACAGGCGCTCTCCCTCTTAGCTCCTGCTCCTTCTCTTTCTACAGACATTCTTCCTCTCTGCTTCCTGCGCTCACACTGCTCTAGCCTGAAACTCCTCCCATCGGGACTGGGTCTCTCAGCAAGGATTTAACCCTATAGTCCCCTGCTCTAAGTGTGTGAAGGCAGATTGAGAGCCTCAGACCTACATTACACCCCCCATAACAAGAATACTGCACTCTCTGTCTTGGGTGCAGTATCCCTCTATCTCTGTAGCGCACTGACTAGTGGGGCGCTACACTCACAATACAGCTTCATGACATTGTCCTCACAAGGAGAGGAGGCTGCACTTTTGCAGCTTTCTTTATTCATTTGCTTTGGAGTTCGTCCTATACAATTGAATAGAGAGAACCAAGAATGTGCAATCTCCTCTCCATTTGCAGATTCACACAACAGTGCTCCCTTTTAAAGATAAGTGCAGATATCTCCAGTGGAGTCTGCATCTATCATACATACAGGTACACCTCAATGAATTAGAATACCATGAAAAAGTTAATTTATTTCAGTAATTCAATACAAAAAGTGAAACACATATATTAGAGTCATTACAAACAGAATGATCTATTTCAAGTGTTTATTTCTGTTAATGTTGATGATTATGACTTACAACCAATGAAAACCCAAAGGTCATTATCTCAGAAAATTAAAGTAGGGAGGATGAAGGGTTAAAGACCGCACTGACGTATTTCACGAGACGCCAAACAGTGAATATTAATTAGTCAGCACGTTTCAGTTCTCCCTGAATGCCCTGAAACATGGTAATATGATATTGATTTGTCATGAGGAAGGGGGCAGGGATCCCTGAAACGTGTTGACTAATAAATCAATATTATATTGACCTTTAATGTATTGTGGAATACGGCAGAACAGTTTTTAACCCTTCATCCTCTGTACTCTATATGCACCACGCTGGGGACTGCCGCAGCTGTGATATGCTTTTGACTCACCGTCGCCGGGTTCTCAGATCTCAGGCGATGCTTCACTTGTCACAGTTCTGCGCCTGAGCCTGTGGGTCCCGGTGGTCAAATGAAAGGGTTAGGGATTGGGATAAAGTCTTGATTGTCTCGTGATGCCACCTGTGGGTGTCCGGTGATGGCACCGGCGCTGCTTGGGCCTCCGGGGGATGTGCGGCAGCTAGATGGGATGCTCCCCACAGGATGAGCAGTAATCCCCGGGGCCAAGAGCTGCACTGGATGGAATACGGCAGCTCGGGTAGTTTGATGAAGTGCAAGGGTTAATAGGAGTTCTGGAAGAAATGCACTGACACGATGCTCCTCTGTAACGGGTCTTTACTGAAGTGGTACATGGTACACGGTAACACAGTTCATTAGGTAACGGACCGGATGGTCTTTGGACCCATTGCTTAGTTGCTATTTGCCCCTTTCTTGTCTGGGTCACCATTAGTTGGTGCCCTCCCGGTTAAGTTGCTTCCCAGGGCTGCACGGCACTGTGCAAGCTCCTGTTCCTCTCCAACTCCCCTGCTTCTCTTCCTAACTTCCCCCACACTACACCTTACACTCCTCCCACCAGGACCTGATTGGTCCTCTACCTCTGAGTGGTGCATGTGGTACATGGAGCTCTGGATTTAACTAATTCATCACTGAGACAGAAGATATTACATCTTCAGTTAGGGATGCAATACCTTCCTGTGACGCACTCGTTGCGGGGCGCCACACTTTTATAGTGGTTGTGACTCTCACAACCACACAAGGTGAAGCCTCTGTACCTATTTAAGTCATGTTTTTTCTCTCAGAGTCTTCATCCTCCCTACTTTAATTTTCTGAGATTATGACCTTCGGGTTTTCATTGGTTGTAAACCATAATCATCAACATTAACAAAAAACACTTGAAATAGATCACTCTGCCTGTAATGACTCTATATAATATATGCATTTCACTTTTTGTATTAAATTACTGAAAAAATTATCTTTTTGATGATATTCTAATTTATTGAGATGCACCTGTACATGTGCATACTAAAAACAAATCTGTGTTTAAAGGGATGCAATGTTTAGAAAATGACCTATTGTTTAAATCATTTTTTTTTGGTCAAGTAATTTTTTTACAATTTTTTTTTAATTTCACAACCTGTATTAAAATGAAAAATTTAAATATTGCAATTTTTTTCTGGCCACTGGAGCTCATTCAGGCTCTTAAAGGGTTAGTCCAAGATCAGCAACTTTATTTCTAACTTCCTATCTAATTTATCCCTATAATCTAAACTATTTTCTAATATACTTCCTTTAATAATTCCCTAGGTTCCCTCTCAACGCTATCTAACTGCTATTGTGTCTTATTTCTTCTATTTCTTGCCTGTTGACACATTGTGTGAGTGCCCCAGTGCAAGCTGTGATACTCACATAGACCATCATTGAGCAGGGTGACAGACTGCAGGCACTTCCTCAGCCACTCCCTGATACAAGTAATAAAGAAATCAGAGGCGCAATGAGTGTACCCGTATGAGTATTTTTAGCCTGACTAGTGTGGTAGCGCTCACCTTACAGGGTTGTGCAGTCCTTGCACAACCCAGGTGTTCACGTTGGTCGTGGGAGCTTCACTCCTTACAGGCTATGATGGCCGCCGGCTTCCTTATTCCAGCGTGGCACCGCTCTTCCTCGCTCCAGCCGCTATCACGTGACCGGCCCAGCCGGAAATACGTCACCACAGGTCCTGTTCAGTTTGTATCCTCCAAACTGCTCTTGCCGCTGAACCTCATAAGAGGACTTTAAATGGAAAGCAGCACAAGAAAGCTGTCTGTAGGAGCGCTAAAGGAGGACCAGGAATCTTAATAGGATATATAAACTTAACTTTATTTGTCCTCCGTATCCCACAACGCGTTTCCACGGTAATCCGTCTTCCTCAGGTGGAATAAAGTTAAGTTGTATATCCTATTAAGATTCCTGGTCCTCCTTTAACGCTCCTACAGACCACTTTCTTGTGCTGCACTCCCTGATACAAAGCATCAATGTGATGCTGGTTTTAGGGGTGTGCTGTCAATGCTGCTTTCTCAAGGGTCTCCAGCCCCCTTGCCTACAAACCTGCAGTATGTTGTCTCAGCCCACCCTTCTTACCCCCTCCCAGCAATGGGCTGTCTCATCTTCCCCCATGCCTTGTCTCTCCCCCCGTACCCTGAGCGCACTAAAATGTATACCAGTATAACAGCGGATCGGCAGTGCCGGAGGAAATAAGTGCCGGCCACAAGTGACATCATTGAAAACTCCTGGTTATCTGTATGCATAAGCTGCCAAGGATAGGTCACTAATGTCACATTGTGGGCGGCACTTATGTTGTCCTGCACCACCAGTCTCCTGCATCGCCGGTCTGACACTTCAATGCAAGGGCACATGGGGAGACATACGACATCAAGGAAGATGAGACAGCACATTGCGGGAAGGGGGTGAAGAGGGGGGCTGAAACACCGTACTGGGTGGTGTGGGGTGAGGGGGCTGGAGACCCTTGTGAATGCAACATTGACAGCCCAGCCCCTGAAACCAACATCACATTGATGCTTTAGATCAGGGAGGGACTGAGGAAGTGCCTGAGGCCTGTCACCCTGCTCGATGACGTTCCGTGTGAGTATCCCAGCATGCACTCGGGCACTAACATGATACGTCATCAGACAGAAATAGAAGAAAAAAAACAATAGCTGTTAGTGTAGAGAGGAAATCGTAGGGTATTATTAAAGGAAGTGTATTTGAAAAAAGCTTAGATTCTAGAAATAAATTACGAAGTTAGGAAAAACGGTGATGGTCTCGGACTAATCCTTTAGCTTTCTGTTGTTTCATCAAAACATGTATATGACCTTATTCTTTTTACTGAGACATCTAATGATTTGTGTAATGATTATTGTGAAGGAAGGTGGAGCAGGATCAGCCGTGACATTACTAATTATGTGAGAGAGACTTCGGCACAAACATAACCATGCATTTTTCTAGTGTTTTTTCCATGACTGCATGGGTGAAAAAATGCTGCAAAAACAACAATTGACATACTGCAGATTTTTTCTGCACCAAATCTGCAAGGAAAATATAAGCAACATGTGCACAACACTTTTAACTTAGATCACTTTAGGATAGTCATGCAGATTTGTGATAAATCAGCACCAAAAAACGAATGAAAAGACATAAAAAAAACATTGTGTGCACATAGCCTTAGTGTCTAAAGTAGCCCCAGTAGCCAGTGTGAAAATTGCAAGATTACTAATTTTGTTTTTTTATTATTAAAGATCGTGATATGAAAGTAAATATAGTTCCAAAATGTAAAAAATATACATTTAACACAGAAACTCTGATTTAAACAATAGATATTTTTCTGTTTATAGCTACCCTTTACAAGAAAAGATTGCATGATGCAAAATCTGTACAAGCTTAGTGAAATATTTCCAAAGTTACTCAGTGCTATACACGGGTTCCACTTGCGAGAGACCAGCGAGAGACTCATATTGCATACCCAGCATGGCTGCCTACTTCCGGACAGGAGGGAACAGCTGCATAGAAATACATGGATTTGCACACTCCTATTCGGAGAGCGGGTAGCCGTGTCGAGTGATGCGTTGTGAGACTCGCGCTAGTTTCTTGCATATCTCTCACAAGTGCGACCCCAGCCTTATGTAGATTTTACCCTGAAATGTTGTAAACTACTGTTCAGTTGCAGTTTCTGAAATTGTAGTTATAGCGTATATTTCCCCTTCTTTGGTTAACTTCCCACAATGAATTTTTGACAAAATTGCAGATTAGGTGTCTGGAAGTGAATGGCCACGATGAGTGGTGGAGCTGAGAGAGGTGGTGTCATGGCTTGGGCACAGTGGACGGAGAAGGCGGAACACAATGGGCATGACTGAGCCCGACAGTTATCTACAATATATTGGAAGGACAGTGCATGTTTTGAACTATTACGTTATGCAGTCCATTAAAATTATTAATTATGCAAGGGGGGATTTGCTTACCCCCAGATCCCTACTTTTATTATAATCAACTCTATGACCATGTGGATTTAAGAATTTATGCTTAATCCACTGTATGTTAACACTGGGCTTTTATATTTCAACTGCTCCCACATACTCAGTTTGGTTAGTCACGGCCACCACATGGGACCAGTTCCACGCACCACGTCGGTGCAGTCTGGTGAGTTACTCCCTCTGACGCCGATCAATTTCGGGCGCTTAGGCACACCCATTGTGTTCTTCAGTCTCCATCCACTTTGCCTGAGCGATGACGCCACCTCTCTTAGCTCCGCCCCCGTCACGACCATTCACGTTCGGATACTAATCTGTTATTTTGCCGAATTTTTGATGCTGTGTATTTTCACTGCACCAAAAAGTGTCATCTCACTGCTCCAGCAAAGTACATGTGATTTATAGAAATCTCCTGTCCACTGTGCTTCTTTTGTTTGTACAGCGCAAACTGACCTGCAGAGCTTGTTTCAAATCCGCAACATGTCAATTTCTCTTGAGGGTACGCTGGGTTTTATGTGCAGATTTTCCCCATAGAATTGCATTGGGAAAAGTGCACACGTTGAGAAATTGGTGAGTTTTTTTTTACCTCAGTATGTGGTGACTTTTTTACCTCAGTATTTGTAAGCCAAAACCAGGAGCAGGCAAATAATGTGTTTCTATTATATTTACCCTCTGACTGTTCCACTCCTGGTATTGGCTACAAATACTGAGGTAAAAATCTCACCAAATATTGAACATCACATGTAGAAATCCACAAGTAAAACATGGTGTGTACATACACTAGCAACCAGGGCAGGCTCCAGATATTTGTGGGCCACGGGCGAAAGAGTCTCCATGGGCCCCTTTAGCATTCTGTCTGCACTGCTGCACAGCCGCACCATAAGCCGCACCCCAGATTTAGACAGATGTAAAAAGGAAACATTTTTTCCTATTAATTGAAGCTTCCCTGGTGGTGTAAAAGTGAGGTGTTATTAGCACTAATTTTAATGTACTAGGGTAGAATACAGAGGCAATAAATGTATAGTTTGTGTCTTTCTGCAAACTATATTAGACACACACAGCCCTGCTAAATACCCATAGACCTAGATGGCTCTGCTACATGCACATGTAGACACATACAGCTCTCCTACATGCACACTTGACACACAACTCTGCGCCTGCAACTACACACATACACACATACACACACAGCTCTGCACATGCCACCAGACTCACAGCTCTGCGACTTGCACACTACACACACAGCTCTGCTATATCCACACTACACACAGCTCTGCCACATGCACACCAGACTCACAGCTCTGCGACTTGCATACTACACACACACAGCTCTGCTAATCCACACACACACAGCTCTTCCACATGCACACCGACTCACAGCTCTGCGACTTGTACACTACACACCAGCACTGCTACATCCACACTACACACGCTCTGCCACATGCACACCAGACTCACAGATCTGTGACTTGCACACTACACACACAGCTTTGCTACATGCCCAATACATGCACATGCAGACACGCACAGCTCTGCTACATGCACACTACACGCACAGCTCTGCTACATGCCCAATACATCCACACAACACACACAGCTTTGCTGCATGAACATTCAGATACACACAGCTCTGCTACATGATCACACAGATACACAAACACAGCTCTGCTACATGGACACTACACGTACATACACAGATACACAGATACACACACAGCTCTGCTATATGCACATACAAACACACACCACTCTGCTACATGGACAATGCATACATATAGAAACACACACACAAATACACACAGCTCATCTACATGGACAGTGCATGCACATATAGATACACACGCACACTATGCATTACCACATCGGTGCAGAGCAGGAGAGGAGCTACTGGGAGCTGCAGGAGGATGCAGAACTTGAGCAGCAACAGTAACTTCAAGGGCCTTGATTTCAGTCATATGACCAGTCACATGACTGGAACTGGAAGGTCCTTCATGCTCCGTGTAGCTCCTGATGCTTTCTCTCCTGCAGTGTACCGATCACCTAGATCAGTGCAGAGCAGGAGAGAAGAGAGGGAAAGAGTGCAGCTGTGTGTGAGTGGGTCTCACTGCTTCCGCTGACAGAGAGTGGGCCCCCCATTACTTCAGGGATCCGGCATCAGCCCAGGGATGCCGGGTGCTGGCGCCAGCCCTGCTAGAAACACATGTAATCAACACATGACTGTATCAATAAAGTTTTACCATGAAGTATAAAAAAAAAGCTGTTTCAAAAACGCAGTAAAATGCACTTGCGGTTTTGCACTTGCAGCAAGTAAAAAAAAATGATGCTATCAGTAGTTTCTGTCCAGTGCCGCAAGTGCTGGATTAGCCGGATTGCGGCAAAACCGCAAGTGTCGCATATGTACGCAAGTCCCATAAGGAATGAATTAGGCCGAACGCAGTCTTGTCGAGTGATCCATTATGTGGCAGATGCGGCAAAACTGCTGGATCTACCGTGAATGGCTAAAAACACTGATGTGAAAGCAGCGTAACCTAATTTATATAATTGGTGCAGAAAATCTGCAACATCAAAACCTCACGAAATACTCATTTGGGAACATAGCTCGCTGTTCTATGTAATATAGATTTTAGATCATGGCACCAACTGCAGATAATTGATGGGGCGACATCATTATCATTTCACATAATGTAGGTATAAATTGCCGTGTGTCCTCTTACATACATTGTTCTCTCATCACACAGTGGATGATAAACGTGACTGTGAGCTTGGATTCAGTGCAGAAATAAGCCAGGTGAGTAATTGAGATTTATTATTTCACAACTTCAACTAATTAGGCAGATGTGTGAAAAATGTCTGATAGTGTTGAATGCCTGGTAGGGCAAATGAGGGCAGAGACACATGGATACCCACATACTAGTGGCTTTGTCATACACCACTCTCACTCCTTGCATTAAAATAAAGTATATTGGTTAAGCAAACGTCTTCCTTTCATCTATTTCAATTAACTGGCACGTTGGATTAACTCCTTCATGGACAGATAATTTTATTTTTTATGTTGCTTTAGTTTTATTATCCCTACCTTCCAAGAGCCACTGTTTTATTTTGCATCTTCATAGCTGTATATCTTTTTGTTTTTTGTTTGTGGGATGAGTTATATTTTAATGTCACCATTTAAAGTGTAAATGTAATTTCATTGAAAAAAAAACACAATACTGATTGTTAGTGATGGGTCGCATAGCAGCTAAGATAACGCTTTTTTTGTGCTATATGACTTATTTTCTCACGTTTCTGTGCACTTTTATAAACTGCATTTTATGACTGTGTGGGCGTGGGCAGCAACTGATAGGGAGTAGTACAATGTGACAGCAGTGAAAGGGTTAACAGAGATCATGACTGAGCTATGTGGAGCCAGATGACAGATTAGAAGCTTGTGCCAAAGAAAGAGGAGTTTCAGATCTTGACATTCTGACATTGTTTAGCACTGTGCTGTAGCCTGAAGTAATCCGATACATTGTTTCCTCACCAGCTGCAGTCAGGAGCTCACACACTGTGTAGGCCCGCCCCCACCCTAATGTGTCAGTATTCAGTGTAAAGACAGATCTCACAAAGAATGAGCTTCACACACAGTCTAGTGGGGACACCTTGTTGAAGGTTTATGAATGATTTTCCACCAGATTACTCTGATGAAGTATATTTGAAAGTTTGTTAAAATCAGTTGCTCTACATTATCTATATATACAGTGCCTTGTGAAAGTATTTGGCCTCCTTGAATATTTCAACCTTTTGCCACATTTCAGGCTTCAAACATAAAGATATAAATTAACTCTTTTTTGTGAAGAAACAACAACAAGTGGGGCACAGTCGTGAAGTGAAATGAAATTTACTGAATATTGTAAACTTTTTTAACAAATAAAAACTGAAAAGTGGGGCGTACAATATTATTCGGCCCCCTTGAGTTAATACTTTGCAGCACCACCTTTTGCTGCGATTACAGCTGCAAGTCGCTTGGGGTATGTCTCTATCAGTTTAGCACAACAAGAGACTGAAATTCTTGCCCATTCTTCCTTGCAGAACAGCTGGAGCTCAGTGAGGTTGGATGGATAGCTTTTGTGAACAGCAGTTTTCAGCTCTTTCCACAGATTCTCGATTGGATTCAGGTCTGGACTTTGACTTTATTTTTGAACGATTCCATTGTAGATTTTGCTTTATGTTTGGGATCATTGTCTTGTTGGAAGATAAATCTCCGTCCCAGTCTCAGGTCTTTTGCAGACTCCAATAGGTTTTCTTCCAGAATGGTCCTGTATTTGGCTCCGTCCATCTTCCATCAATTTTAACCATCTTCCCTGACCCTGATGAAAAAAAGCAGGTCCAAACCATGATGCTGCCACCACCATGTTTGACAGTGGGGATGGTGTTTTGAGGGTGATGAGCTGTGTTGCTTTTATGCCAAACATATCGTTTTGCATTGTGGCCAAAAAGTTTGATTTTGGTTTCATCTGACCAGAGCACCTTATTCCACAGTGTATAACTGATTGTTTTCCTATAGACAGACTCTCCCACCTCAGCTGTAGATCTCTGCAGTTCATCCAGAGTGATCATGAGCCTTTTGGCTGCATCTCTGATCAGTCTTCTCCTTGTTCGAGATGAGGGACGGCCAGGTCCTGGTAGATTTGCAGTTGTCTGATATTATTTCCATTTCAATATGATCGCTTGCACAGTGCTCCTTGAGATGTTTAAAACTTGGGAAATCTTTTTGTATCCAAATCCGGCTTTAAACTTCACCACAACAGTGTCTCAGACCTGCCTGGTGTGTTCCTTGGTCTTCATGATGCTCTCTGCACTTGAAACAGAACCCTGAGACTATCACAGAGCAGGTGCATTTATACTGAGACTTGATTACACACAGGTGGATTCTATTTATCATTACCAGTCATATAGGATAACATTGGATCATTGAGAGATCCTCACTGAACTTCTGGAGTGAGTTTTCTGCACTGAAAGTAAAGGGGCCAAATAATATTGCATGTCCCACTTTTCAGCTTTTTATTTGTTAAAAAAGTTTAAAATATCCAATAAATTTTGTTCCACTTCACGATTGTGTCCCACTTGTTGATTCTTCACAAAAAAATTAGAATGTATATCTTTATGTTTGAAGCCTGAAATGTTGCAGAAGGTTGAAAAGTTCAAGTGGGCCAAATACTTTCACAAGGCCACAAGGCACTCTGAGTACCTAGTGGATGTGTCATCCATTTCCATTGGGATGTCCATGAATCCCAGAATACAGTGTGATGCCCTGGAAGCGGTGCCGTATTAGCACATCGAGGGGATGAATGTGTTAATATGGAGCCCACTGGTGGAACAAGCAGCTTCTGTAGTACAACCAGCAGCCGCCCTGAACGCCGTAGCCCGAAAACACCCCCCACTGCAGCCCATTGCCAGTTATCCCCCCCGCTGCTGCTGATAAGCTGAGACTGACTTACAGGACCTTTGGTGATGTCACGATCATGGGCGGAGCTATATTACATAACTGTGATGTTATCACACTCCCTGTAACCACAGACAGAGAGCAGCGAGGTACTGAAGCCCGTCCTCTGTCCTGCCCTGCTATCCCTCGCTCTGCCCCACTCTCCTCTCCCCCCCTCGCTCTGCCCCTGCTCTGCCCCCACTCTGCCCTCTCCCCCTGCTCTCATCCTGCTAGAAAAAACAGTGAAGCCATACACATTTTTTACCAGGAAATTAAAACTTTATTAATAAAATAACAACACAGAAACAGGTTTTTAAGTAAAACTACATTTATTTACACACACTAGGAGAGAGCATGGGAGGAAGCAAGACACCTGCCACCCCCTGCGCCATATAGCCCGCCCCCGAACATCATGTCACCGCCCACACGATGTGAAAGCATCGGGCTCCCATCTAGTTATTAAACAAAAATGTAAATAGTGATTACTCTTTAATTTGCCACAAAATGTGCTAAAAAAAAAATAAAACAATCTTTGGAGGGTGAAATAAAGGCATCCAACCCCCACACCTGCCCAATTATGCAAATTTCCAAAACTATTAAAATACTAAACTTACATTGTTTTTTTTTTATCATTTAATGCATTAAAAAATAAATACATTTTTGTCACCAAATTCGGAAGCCCAAGATTTTGCAGTGTATTTTAGTGTGTTGTACATTTTGATATATCTTATGTATAAAGCCCTACCCAAGGTCCCCAGCTGCCATGACAGCTCATCTGCCCACAATATCTAAAGGTACCTTTACACGCCGCGACGGCAGGCTGGATACATCGCGCTACAAGCTACAATTGTAGCTTGTAGCGTCCATATCGCCTGTAGTAGCGGCGTCTGAAGAGGCGACGCTACAGCCGGCGACAGATACATCTGTTTATGGGCTCTGCTCATAAACTTAAGGCAACATCGCCGATTGTAGCGAGCTGTATCGGCGTGTAAAGAAGCAACGGAAGGCAACTCTGGACACCCGGCGATGTGGCTGCCATGTATCTAAGGCGTGACACAGTCGCCATGTTACCGCGCCCCATCTGCGATCATTGGAGGTCGCTCCTGCTTTATGATTGGTAGTCGCAGCATAGGGCGGGATATTTAAGGAGCTGACCAGTCACACTACACAATTACTCGAGCGTGCTCTATTAACCAGCCTCCTGCGATGCCTGGCCAATCCTGATGATATTGCGCTGTCCTATCATCATACGGACGGCTCGTAATCCAAGATTGTTGCACGCCTATGTGCTATCCCTGCTGCACCGGGTCCGCCCATAGTAGCTTGTTGGAGCGGTGTGTAAACATGGTACGCTACGCTACAGCTGGCTACTTGAGACACCCGGCGATGTAGCTAGCTATAGATGTAGCGTGGCGTAGCGCACCTTGTCGCGGCGTGTAAAGAGGGTGCGTTGACCGTTTGTAGCCGTTTGAGCGTGCTCGTGCACGCGAAGTAGCGCGATGTATCCAGCCTGCCGTCGCGGCGTGTAAAGGTACCATAATGGTACCTTTACACGCCGCCACAACAGGATGGATACAACCCGCTACAGGCTACAAATGTAGCTTGTCGCGCCAATATCGCCCGTAGTAGCGGCGTCTGAAGACGGGACGACACAGCCGGCTACAGATACCTCTGTATCCGTGCACTGCCCATAAACATATGGCTACATCGCCGATTGTAGCGAGCTGTATCGGCGTGTAAAGAAGGAACAGAAGGGAACTCTGGACACCTGGCGATGTAGCTGGAATGTAGCTAAGGCGTGACCCAGGCTCCGGGATACCACGCCCCTTCAGCGATCATGGGAGGAAGCTCCTTCGTTGCGATTGGTTGTCGCTGCACAGGGCGGCATATTTAAGGAGCTGACCAGTCACACTACACAATTGCTCGTGCGTCATGTATTAATCAGCCTCCTGCGCTGGCTGGCCAATCATGGTATTATTGCTTTGTCCTATCAGCGTACGGACGTCTCGTAATCCACAATTGTGGCACGCCTATGTGCTGTCCCTCCTGCCCCAGGTCCGCCCATATTAGCTTGTTATTGCGGTGTGTAAATGAGGTACGCTGAGCTACAGACGGCTACTTGCGACACCCGGCGATGTAGCTAGCTGTAAATGTAGCGTAGCGTAGCGCACCTTGTGGCGGCGTGTAAAGGAGATGCGATTACCGTTTGTAACCGTTTGGCCGTGCTCGTGCACGTGAAGTTGCCGTTGGTATCCATCCTGTTGTGGCGGCGTGTAAAGGTACCATAAGAGATTAAAGGGATTCTGTCAGCACAGAATGACTGTTCAAACAAATACAGGCGCTCATGCATCATTGTGGGGTCAATAATTTACATACACCTTCCCACCTGCTTCTTTTCCCTCTATCTCTGCCATTCTCTGGTTTTATGAAACCAGAGCTGTCAATCAAAGATGAGAAGGGGGGTAGACAATGAGGGAAACTAAGCAAGTGATAAGGTGTATGTAAATGATTGGCCTCACCAAGTGTGCACTGAGTGCCTGTACCAGGTTTGGACAGTCATTCTGTACTAGCAGTCATTTTAAAGCCTCTTTCACATGTCCGTGTCTCTGGTATGTGTGCCGTCCGTGCAGTCACATACCGCAGACACGTACATACGTACCCAAATGTTAATGAATGGGCACTTTCAGATATCCGTGAATCCGCACGAACCGTGTCTCCGTGTGGAGCAGATGCATGTCCATGTGCTCCACACAGAGACATGTCCGTTTTGTCCAGCAGCATGGACCCATATAGGCAATGGGTCTGTGCAAAAAACGTCTTCCCTGTGACATCAGTGTGTACGAACATGAGGAAAGATTTTTAAGTTAAAAAATAAGAAATTTTGTACTCTCCTGACTCCAGAGATGCTGCCTCTCCCTCTCACTTCCAAGGCCGCTCATTAAGCTCTTGATTTTTCACTGCATTGAGAGCTGCAGCGGTCCTTAGAAGTGAGAGAGACAGGAATGCCGGAGATAGGTAAGTTTACAAAGTCATGGTGTCCATGTGCTATCCGGATGTCACACGTAAGTCAGACGATGCGTGACACACAGATCCATGGGCCCCAAAAAGCAGCCTCTCTCACACATGTGTTTGTGCACAGAAGAGTGAGAGGCTTAAATGAGTTTTTCGGTTTCTATTAGTATTAGTATTAGGCCCCTTTCATATCAGCGTTTTTGCTGATTCGCAGCAGATTTAATGCATCTGCTGCATCTGCCGTGGAACGGCCGACTTTCGGCAATCCTCCGTTCATTCTCTATGGGACTTACTGCAGATGCGGCAAGTGCGGTTTTTGCCGCAAACTGGAAGTTGTGGCAGGTCAAAAAATGTGTTTTTTTTTTACATTCCGCAACTGCCGGATTTGCTGGATCGCGGCAAAAACCACACTTGCCGCACCTGCCGCAAGTCCCATAGAGAATGAATGGGAGCTTGCCGCAAGTCGGCCGTTGAGCGGCAGATGCTGTAAAACTGCAGGATCTGACGTGAATCAGCAAAAACGCTGATGTGAAAACAGCCTTACCCAGTTGCAGTTTTTATTTTCCTGAGTTCAGTGCTGAGTCTCCATCACTGTGCCCGGTGTCTGTTATTCTCTACCACACTGACGTCATGTACTGCAGCCAGCAACAGAACTCTATGGCTTGTGCTATACTCGGATAGAACCACAGAGCTCAGTTATTGCCTTCAACACTCTTGATGTGACTTCAGCGTTGAAGACAATAACAGATACCAGGATTCATGAACCATGAAACTTTGTCTTTCTTGATATCCATCCTTTCTCAAGGTTTTAAATAAAAGAATTTCACTCGCTTGGTACTCTTTTCTATATTTGTAAAACATGGTTCATGGAGTATTTCTGGTAATATACCATCCCTGGGTTATTTTATAATTCTAGGTTTGGCTGTTTATTTAATTATGACGCCAATACAGGTTTTGTTAATAACAGATACCAGGAGTAGCAGCAGAAACTCAGAAGGCAAGTGATCCGGTCGACAGGGTAGGGGGTACTCGGATACCGGGACAGGGGGTTATTCTGTGGGGGATCACGGCTGGTCGGTTCTCGGTAACGTGAGCCTCAGTGGCAGGGATGGGGTGATGATGATGGGGGAATGATAACGTGATGCCACTTTTGGTACCTGGTAATAGGGCTACCAGCGCTGCGGCCGGGCGCTGAGGTGATGGGAAGGCAGCGTTGGGTAGTACAGCTCCCCACAGGTGGAGGTTTACCTCAGGGCAGCGGGTTGAATGAGGGGAGTAGTAGCAGCGTTTCTGCTGTGAACGCTGCAGGCGGCGGCGGGGAATCAGGCACACACACACAATAGTCTCTGTTTCGGTACCTTTTTACTGATATCCGATAACAGGCACGGTCCAGGAGGGTAACCAGGTTTCGGTGCAGCTTGGGACGTTCACCTTGGAGAGTTGTGAGGCCTCCTCTGTTAGTGTGTGCAGTGTTTGGGGTAAGTTCTGCCTGTAGCTGAACCTGCCGCTATTTCTCCCTCTCAGGGTGCTGTTTCACAACCGACAATGAGGACCTTTCTGTGGGATCCCTATTCTCTGCTTAGGTCCCTGGTCCTATTCTTGGTCAGGTTTGGAGTCTTCTATTCTTTACTTCAGGGGGAATAGACCCTCTTGGTTTGTCCGGGCACACTATAGATGAATAGCAGCTTCGGACTCCGGTGTCCGGGTGGGCTTAAGGGACACCAGGTATGTTCCCTTCTTATTTCTTCCTACCTCTCACTTCTCCCACTGGCCTCCGTCCCTCTCCATAGGGCACTGCACAGCTGATTCAGCTTTCCTGGTCCTGGGCCTGGCTTGGTCCCAGCAACCAGCTCCTTCCAGTCCTTCCTCTTTGCTGTCTCACTGGAACTAACTGCTCTCTTTACTGCCGAGTGCAGACTGCCCGACTCCTCCCCACAGACCTGGATCTTTATAGGGGATCTGGCTTAAGGACAGCCAGTGGTGCTGCCCCTCCAGGTCTGGGGTGGAAGGTATTGTATGCTGTGTGTGCCAAGGTGTACATCCCTCCCTGCACCAGTGGGTCCTGTGGCAATCCCCCGCAGGGGGGCCACACAAGTATAACCCAACTTATTTATTTTCTTAGAATGTAGTCAGAGGACGGGGTTTTCAAAACTAGGGATTTAAATTCAGTGCAGTATGTTCAAACCAAACACAGGCTCTCATTACATCATGGTAGCGTAATCATATAAGCGTACCTTCCCACTTGTTTGTTTTCCATCTTTTATCTATGACTTTAAGAAGTGAGTGCGATCAATCAAAGAAAAGGATGAGGTGGAGATAGAAAACAAGGTGAGAAAGTGTATTTAAATGATTAGCCACGCCATGATGCATTAGTGCCAGTCTTGGTTTGAACACTTTTTCTGTGCCAAAAGTCCCTTATACCTGCAGCAATTGGAGATTTTCCAGATCACTGTAGTTACAGTCATTCATTGGCTATTTAATACAGCAGCCACCAGTATGATGTAACTCCTTCCTTTTGTCATGTATTAGTTTTGGGACTCAAACCAGTGGCCTCTTACTCGTTGTCAGTTTCATTCCTGCTGAGCCACAGCCTGGTCAGTCTCTATCCAAATGCTGATGGTCCTTTTATCTTTGCTTCTGCCTTTGGTTTGCGGTTAGTCAGGTGTTGTCACTTGTTTATTTTGTCTCTGTCCTATCACATCTCAGGTGGGGCTATTTGTCCTCTCCTTTTACTAGCCTTCTTTGCTAGCTATATTTATTTGTGGACTTCTGCTAAGGAGTTCCAACTCTGCAGCTGCAGCCTGTTGGGCAGAGAGCAGTTTATACTTTCTCTCTTTATTTCACTTTTGCCTTCCTTACATCTATTTTCTGTTCGGTTTGTTACCCTTGCTTGTATTTATTTTTCCTTTGTTGACTTGTGTAGATGCCTTGTGTTTGCTCCCCTTTGCTTTTTGTCTATCTCTGTACACTTTTCTTAATGTGGTTAGTTGTATGTAGAGACTACCCCTCTAGTTCCTCAGGAGAAATGAGAAACCACTTGATGTCCTGTTAGGGAGCCAGGTCCGAGCCTCGGCTTCACATTAATCTGGTAGTGCATTTGGGACATTCTAGCCTGTACAGGAACTAGTAGGGTGTGGGTGCAGCTGCAGTGGTTTAGTGTTTATTTCTCTCTGTACATTAAGTGTTAGTTGTTATGTGCATAACACCCTTCCAACCCCATAAATGTATTATTACTTTCTGAATCAGGTGTGGGTGTATGGAGAGGGCTCAGGAGTTGAGAAATTACATGTTACACAGTTCTCATTGAAATGACTAGTCTGACATTGAATTAGGTGAAGACTACATTAGCCAGCATTAAATTTCACTTACAAAGGGATGACAGTTGTTTTGACTTATTCACCATGGTAATCCTTGTTTCTCTTCAGGATGGGACTCTGATAGCTGGAGCACCAGCTGGCTTCTTTTTGATGGTAGGTGGTGTCTTTTACCTACTCTTCTCTGCTTCTCCTCTCACCTTCTACACACAGTATACACCAGACTGCATTCTTGTTTATTGGCAAATTGCTTATTCTCTGTCAGCACAGAATCCAAACCAAGTATAGGCGCTTGTGCATCATGGCAGGGCTACGGTAATTATGTAAAAACACCTTATTACCTGCTTGTTTTCACTCTCCTCCCCATAATCTTCATTGATTTACAGCTCTGGCTTTATTAAGCCAGAAAAGGGCAGAAATAGATGGAATACAAGCCGATGGGAACATGTGTTTAAATGATTAGCCTCACCATGGTGCACAAGCGCCAATACTGGGTTTGAACAGTCATTCTGTGCTGTCAGTCTTTTTAAATGACGAGTTTCCAACTTAAAGTACGTGTCCCATGACAGACATAAGGACATAGTTTCCATATACAGTATATGGTCTTTGTAGATTACAACCTTAATGTGCTTTCGCCTTCATCTTCCAATTGTTACAATATTTTTTACGCTTATTAATTTCCCATTTACGCACTTTTTCTTAAGTCAATTTGCTTTAAACATTTCTAGGACTCTTCATGACCGTGCCCCTGTCCTCTATTCAGAACGCTCCTAAAGCCACAATACGAGATTTCCACGGCTTATACACATCCCCTGAGTTTGTGGTTTCAGTTGATGCATATCAAGGTACAAATCAATATCTCTATCGCCGTTACTTCCATCTAAATGACTAATGTAATAAAATGAATGCAGAATTAAAGTCAAATCCATATGTGAGCCCAACTCATGCACTGCACTAAACTCTACAGAAGTCTATGTCCTATATTAAGAGAGGGGCTGATACTGATTCTTCATTGGAGCCCAAAAGCTTCAAGCTACGATTTTGGTCTATGTGTATATACTGTAATATCCGGTCAAATGTATCATTGCTTTTCACCTTTCCTGTCCTTGCAGGTTTTGCAGTAGCTTATGGTGAATTTTCATATGATGATAAACCAGGTACTGTACGTAAGCCAAATATTGGATAGACTAATCTGTGAATCGGAGGCTGCTGTCTGATAATCTGACCATGCATCTTCCCAATTAGTAGTAAATCATCTGCTATGAAATGTGCATTGATTTTATTTTAAGAGGATGGATGTGATAGGAGAAAAATGTTTATTTTCCTAATAGCTCCACTCATGTCCATGGAAGATGTAAGTTTTGAATATAGCTACAAAACCAGACAATACCCATGGACATGAGAGGTGCTGTTTCTGAAAACAAAAATGAATATTCATTTTCATAAAACTCATTTGAAAGATGGATACAATCCATAAGTAAAGCACATTTATTATGTGAAAACCTGTCAATGCTTTAATTTCTACTGTGTATTCCCCATATTTTTCGATCCTGACCATCTGTCTGGTGCTTTGTAGACCTGGCCATTGGAGTCCCGAACTATCTTGATGTGGAGCAGTAAGTAAACTTTCAATTGCAATCCCTAACCTTCTTGTATTGCTTTCTATTAATGCTTATGTAACACCTTAAAGGGAACCAACCCCAGGATTTAACCACCTGTAAATCATGTAGCAGGTGATTGATGTGTGCAACATTACATCATTATTTGGGTTTTATTTTCTTTATGCCTCCCCTGTGGGTTGTCTTCCTGCTGTAAGCAGAATCCTGATGAGTCTGGATGAGAGGGAGGGGGCTTGTCTTACAGCAGAAAGACAAGGCCACAGGAAGGAATAAAGAAAAAACCCAAATAGTGATATCATGCTGCACACAACAATCACCTGCTGCACTGATTTACAGGTGGTTAAATCCTGGGGTTGGTTCCCTTTAAGTCAGGTTGACTTCAGTTTGAGTTGAAGTCAACCTGACGAGTACTGACGAGAATGGTGTATGCTGAGATTTTGTCACAAGTACACTTAGTCTGTGTGAAAGAATTGTGAGTCTGTGAAATCGGACTGCCCTCAGATATCAATCGAGTACAGTCCTGATGTTTTCAACTCATTCATAGACTTGAATAAATGTGCACCGTCTGATATATACTGCATTTGATCACGCTGCGCTTTCCTCCTCATGACGAATAGTATACTGTAGCTCTGAAGGCTATCCAATAAAACATAGGATAGCACTGTCCGTGTTATACACTGGTGTCAGTGAGCCTATATACTGCCTCTTATGTACTGTATCAGGTATCCCATCTGCAGGAATACAACCTTCCTGAGTCTGTTTTGTTTCTATTATAGGTTCAGCTCTTTTCTAATTTACAACTGTTACGTGTTATCAAAGGGAATCAGGTGCGTATCTATGTATCTAAGCTGTATATCTAGTCTAGTTATAGGTCTAGGGCAGTGGTGGGGAACTCCAGGCCTCGAGAGCTGCCAAAAGTGCATATTTTCAGGAGTTTCTTAGCATTGCACAGCTGATTATTGAATCACCTGCACTGGTAATGATTCCAACCCCTGTACAAAACTAACGAAATCCTGAAAACCTGCACTGTTGGTGGCCCTCGAGGCCTGGAGTTTCCACCCCTGGTCTAGCTTAAGAACAAAGCAATTGTGGCCCCCACTGGTCGGGACACCACATAGAGGTAATGCACCCATATAAGAGTGTGTAGTATCCCTGTGACTGGGGAATGGGCATGCCGCACAAAGAATCCTCACACAACACATCCACACACACCCTAGGTAGGGGACCGTGGGTGGACCGCTTCAGGGAGGATTCAGTCCCATGGGAGGAGCTTAGGAGGGTAGAAAAGTGTGTGGGTGGGAGGAGAGTTAGAACAAAACAGGTCAGAGAGACAGAACAGTATGAGAGCTCCGTTGGGGAGTGAGCAGTGCAGGACGGCGGAAGGAAGTCCTAAGGGCACCAGGTAGTGCGGTGCGTATGAATCCGGACCCAGTACGTCTACCGACCGGAGGGGTCTGTCCTGGAACAGAGGACCGGCTCTGAGCACGGTGCAGGTGTCTATCCCCGAGCCGTCGAACCGGAGGTCCGAGCTTCTAGAGGAAGTCGCGACCGAACACCCGGCACATCCTGAAAAGGCACTGAATAGGGTCCTGAGGACTCGGTGAAGAGTCCTTCAGAGAGGATCTGTGGGAGCTGGCTCGAGGCTCTGCGCGCTGGAGCGCTGAAGGAGACAGGAGAGAGCGCAGTGAGGGACCGGATAGGAACGGCAGGCATACCACCAAGGGTCCTAAGTAAAGCATCCTGGTTCCTCAGTGACTACCCAGGCCAGGCAGACTCAAAGAGACTCTACTATCTGTTGTTAACCTGCTTTAAAGAACTGCCAGTAAACCCGTTCACAGTGAAAACACTGTGTGGCGTACTTTATTATCTCCACCTGACGAATCACCGACCGCAGCAGGTAGAGGACAAGTGACAAGGCCTGGTGTAAACTGTGGTCCTGTGTAAAAACTATAACTTCCACTACTGCCCCGGGATCCCACTCCACCTACAGGGAGCGTAACCATCTTGCTGCTCCACCTCACCCCGGAGGTCTGTCCTGCAGCGCTGGTAGCATTACCGGAACTGTAGGTGGGTCACAAACTATTTTTACTGACTGTTTTCAACGACCATCAAGGTCACGGGACTGGCACAGGCCCCTGTGACATTCCCCTGTGAAAAAAGCCAGGAATCGGGTACCCCACGGCCCTGGGGTGGTCACAGATATGGAGCAGAATTATTTATAACATTCTCAAAATAAATAGCTGGAAGAAACCGCACTAAATGTATCAGTGGCGCAGCTGTATGATCAGTTCGGGGCATCTTACTGGACTATGTTTTCTTATTCCACTCTTGTAATAATGCATTGTGGTGCTATTACATTGGAGAATTACCATCTCCACTGAGCTGCTTCACGCTTTCTTCACATTTTCAAGCTGTATAATGCTGTGTAATAAGGACTAAAACACAATGCAGGAGGTTTACCAATTTCTAACCAAACACCCAGCGTGCACACATAACCTTATAATGGCTTGCACTTTGTGATTAAACGTCTTATTTTAGGACTGTCCAGTCTAAAGTTAGCATCAATTATTAGTTGGCTTAATTTGTAGATTAATTTGTGCCAGAAATATTCACCACAATGTCCCATCGCTATTTCCATAGCAAATAGTTACCGGTTTCTTTATTTTGGCTGAAATGTTCAGAGAAGTTAGGATGGGAGACCACCAAGTGTGAGAGGAGTGCGATGCTTGTCAGACCTGTATGTACAATGAATGTGTTTTATTCCTTACAGGTTGCTGCACATTTTGGTTATGCAGTGGCGGTCACAGATATCGACAAAGATGGGTGAGTTATTAGCCCTCTAGTGTTTGACCTTAGGTAGTGCAATGTTTGTTCAGTAAACATCCAGCACCATCTAGTGTTTGACTTTAGACAGTGCAACATAACGAATAAATCTGTCAGCAGGTTTTTGCTATATAATTTGAGAGCATCATTTGTCCCTTTCTGGACTGTGTTTTGCTATTTCAGTGCAATCTGTGTTTTATGAGCAGGAGTTTATCATTACAAGACAAACTGGTCACATGCCTTTTTGTTCAATCACACTCTCAGCACAAACTTAGTATCTTTCTGTCACTGCACAATGTGCATAGAAAGCTGTGGTGTGGGGGGTTATACACAGCTCAACATGACAGCATTGCTAGATCAGCAGAAGACAAAACTGTAACTATCACAACTACAACTGCTGAACCTAGTAAACGAAGTGATACATCACTGGAATCAGGGTTTCTTTTCCTGTTTCATGTTGCTGTCAGATTACATGGCAAAAATCTATTTAGTTTATAGAGTTTATAGTATTGACTCAGAGGAGCTGAATACAAATGCATGTTACAGTTTTAAGATTGATATTTTTTAAAAATATTTAGAAAACTATATCATTTCATTTACATTTTACAAATAATTTGTGTTCGTATATCACAAAATCTTAGTAAAATACATTTAAGTTTGTGGGTGTAAAGTGAAAGAATGTGGAAAAGTTACCACTGGTTAATCATGCTTTTTCAAGGCAATGTGTGTGTTTATAAATAACATATATTTTATAAGATGGCAACCGATTACATTGTGAATGGTCAATATGTATCACAGGGGTTGTTGTCCTCTGTGATGTAAACCTGGATGTCTTCTCTGGTACCTATATTCACACAAGACTTATTAGGGTGTTGCAGGGCCAGGTTTTCCAGATAGCTGGAAAGAGACGGCGGGTCTGGCTATCCACATACCTCCATCAGTAGCATAGCTACCGGGGTGGCAGAGGGGACCCCGTGCTCTCAGTGGCCTACCTGGAGCAATCTCTACCTCTAGCTGTATCAGGGTGCACAGCACACTGACTCAGTTAGACTCTTTGGTACAGTAGGGAGATTCAATGTCCCTTCTCTGCCGCTCTCTGCTCTATAGCTTACAAGTTGCTTTAGACCTGCAGTGTACAGAACTGCAGGTCCAGAGCATGGCAACACAATGATGTCATTGCGCTGCAACACTCAGGGGAAAAGAGTCCCGGTGTGATCACTGCAGTCATGTGCCCGGGGACATGTTGCTGGACTCACTGGGGTAAGGTGACTATTCATGTTTACTTATTTTTTGAGTGTGTGTGGTGTGGCCGCAATTTGTGCGTGTGTGTGTGTGGGAGGGGGGCTCCAAAATAATGAGGGATACTAAAGTGAGCCATCATACATAGTGTGGGGCTACTATGGGGTTCATCATATGTGGCACCCCTGCGGACCGGTCGCCACTAGATGGCGCAACAATCGGGATTGGTAAGTCGTTCACCCCAAACACATACCCAACACAATCCGATCCCAAGTTTAGGGACTCTATACCCAGCAAAGGGATGTGGGGAGGAGACAAGTGTAGGGTGGGAAGTTAGGACAGAGCCCGGTTAGAGGAGGTAACGAAAGGACACAACACCAAGTGCAGAGAGAGCAGTCAGCTGAGAGACACCAGAGAGTCAAGTTCAGTAAGGAAAAGAGGCGAGAACACCATCATACAGGACTGAGAGGACACGTACCCGGCAGCCTGTTCCACCCTGAGGCATGTCCAGGTCCTGGGCTGTAGACTGAGGGAAGAGAAGGAAGGAGCCCAAGGTGTGCTCGAGTCAGCGGGGACACTAAGGAACTAGGCCGGAACCAGAATGCCTACAATTGTGAACCGCCGCGACACTACTATGTTCAGGAATAAAGTGAATAATGAGTAGCACCAACAAGACAAGGATCTGTGAATATGTTTCAATTGTGTACTGCAGAAACTGCCCTTTGCTATATATATGAAATCGGAGAACTTAGTCTCATTAGTAGCTACTAGGGATTAAGCTTGGCATCCACATCAAGGAGTCTCCATTGCCAAGTCCTATCACTATGCCTAATGAAAATGGTATGAGGTGGATGGATTTATATGTCCTAGGTGTGATTAAAAACGACGTACAGGTGTGAACTAGGATCTAGCAATGGTGTCCTATGTGTGGTTACCAAACTAAAGAAAATGTGGAATATGGGAAAAAATTATAAAGTGGGAGCTCAGTCCAAATAAGCAATATATAAGAAGAGTTAAGACTGGCATCGACCACAGGCGTAGGTGCTAGCAGAAAAAACATTATACTTACAATTGTGAACCGCCGCGACACTACTATGTTCAGGAATAAAGTGAATAATGAGTAGCACCAACAAGACAAGGATCTGTGAATATGTTTCAATTGTGTACTGCAGAATGCCAGCTCTGCTGAAGTGGCTAGGAAGCTCTATGCTCCAACCACAAACCCCGGCGGGGTGCGGGGTCTTTATGTCCCACGACCCAACCTCTGTCGCAGCGAAAGGAAGGTTGCTGTATTAGGACTAGGAAACCAGGCAGGTCGCCCACTGAAAGCCAGTGGCCGTTGAACCGTAGCTAGCGTGCAGAATAGACCGAGAAGGCCCATGAAAGGAACAAGAAAGGGGGAGTTTACTATGAGCCATCCCGGCTGCTTAGACTAAAGCAGAGCCGCCATTGTACTGTCTGTGAACTAATCATCTGCTGAGAAAGAGTAAACCCGGTTAAAGCTCTATGCTGCATGAGACTGTGATTATTGCGCCTGAAGGGAGATAGACTGATTTCATGAACCGGCAGCAGGAGACTGCCTGAGTGTTGTGGACCTTATATACCCGACGAGCCCTGCATTACAATAGACTATTCAGCTGCGCTGGGGACACGCTCTTTTCGTGGAGAGCTGAAATCATTTTGCTGCTACTCCCATTATCCCCGGAGGTCCCGACTGCAGCAGCAGCTATCCCGGCCGCATTCCACAGGTGGCGTCAAGACATTCATCCTACGAGGGGATCACGCACCAGGTCACGCCACCATGACATCCCGCAGCCCCAGACGACAACGAAAGGGCCCGGTTCCGAGTACCCTACGGTCCCCGCCAAGGGCGAGTCACATACAGTTCATGGTGGAGCCTACTGAGGGAAGGCCATCATACATAGTGGGGCCTACCAAGACGGACCATCATACATAGTGGGGGCTACTAAGGGAAAACCATCATACATGTTGGCTGCTACTAAGCGGGCTAGCATAGAATGTGGTGGCTACTAATGGGGCCATGATACAGTGTGGGGGCTTCTGAGGGGCTAATTATACAGTATAGGGGTTACTAATGGGGCCATGATTCTATATGGGGGCCACAGAAGAGGCATCATTATACAGCTTGGCCGCCACAGAGAGTGTCATCAGACAGTGTGGGGGCAACTGAGGGGGCCATGAAACCGTGTGGGTGCAACTGAGGGGGATATCATACAGTGTGAGGGCTACTGAGCAGGGACGTCATGTCATACAGTGTGAGAGCTACTGATGGGGCCATGATACAGTGTTAGGGCTACTAATGAGGTCATGATACATTGTGGGGGCTACTAAGAGGATCATGACACAGTGTGGGGGCTACTAATGGGGCCATGACATAGTATGGAGGCTACTAAGAGGGCCATCATATAGTGTGGAGGCTAGAAGTAATTATACAGTTTGGGGGCATCATACTTGGGGAGTTGTATGGCAGGACACTTGGACATTATTAACTGTTAAGTCGTCACTTATTATTATAGGGAAACTCAGGCTATTATGGCACCAGCGGCTCAGCATTACATTTGTAAAGGTTGGGAATAGATGGGCTGGAAATGTGAGAAGTCAGATGTGATTTTGTAATCTCTGCAGATGAGTTGTAACTGGAGAAGAACTGGAAAAGATGGGAAAAGTGAACAACTCCATAAGAAACAATGTCAGCTCTTTGTCACCATCTTTTACTGTACTGCAATCTCTTATATGCTCTGCAGGACTGGTATCTACCGCTATGTGGTCACCATTTGACTATAATATCAGTATTAATCTTTGTATAGATCTGAGAACTTGCTATCTACCTTAGGGGCCCGTCACACGAGGTGACGTCGCCGGAGATGTTGGCGGCGACAGGCGGGAGTGCGCACGTTTTTGGCACCCGCCAGCAATCTGGCAGGCAGCATCGCCGCTGGGGTGTCTAAAAACCCCAGCGGCGATGCTGTAACATGGGAGTCTATGGCTCCCATCGCCTGTCAGATCGCCATCCCCCTGTTACATGGGGCAATGTGTACATTACTCACCGTGACCCGGGTGTTCACGTCGCAGGCGTTGACTCTCCTCTTGTACCGACGCTGCTAGGCCTCCAGGGGACGTTAGGCAGCAAGATGGGACGCTCCCTACAGGATGAGCGGGAGTCCCCGGAGCCAGGAGCTGCACAAGATGTTGTGAGGCAGCTGCAGTAGCACTGCTGTTAGGCCCAGGAGTCAGACACAGACACGCCAAAGTCTTTTAAGTACCTTTACTGATGGCTTTCAGGTACGCCAGACCGGGTTAGTGAAGTTGACACTCCTGGAGGTTCACAGCAAGCAGTTAGTGTAGGCTTCCTTCTCTCTGTGCTTCTGTGCTAAGGTCGGGTGGATGTGGAATCCAGCCGGACCGGGCAGTGTGTTCAATGGAACTTGCTTCACCTGGTTAGCAGCACTGAGGGCACTGTAAAAGGGTGATGATAATTCTATCTTCCTCCCTGGGCTCTCGCTGGTAGGTGCTTCAGGTGGAACAGGGGGCTAGACTCCCTGTGGCAGTATACTGGTTCTCTGTGGTGGCTGGTAGCTCTCACAGCTTCGGTTCCAGTAACCGGTTATTAAGGAAAGAGTTAGAATAACTCTGTTTTCCTTGAAAGGTGTTCTCCTTCTTCCTCTGACCCCAATTACAAGGGTCTCTTCACTTGCTAGCTGGCTGATTGGGCCTAGTATGTCCCTCACAGGATGGAGGTTACACACAGGCTGGCAGCTCTTGTAGCGTCTGCACACACTCTGAAGTTTCTCCCTCCAAGACTCTATTTATAGGGGGAACTGGCTCAAAGTGACCAGTGGAGCTCCCCCTAGAGGCTCGAGTGAAACCAGGTGTTCTAAGGTGTTGTAGTGTTGTTAGGTATTTTGTGAGTTTGCTTTGCTGTTACTTACTCAAATTGTGCCCTAAGGAGTTCTGTGGTGCCCAACAGGTGCCAGGGTGCCACATACACATCGCCCCTGAGTGCTCGCCTAGTTTCAGAGCACTGATGTGAAACCAGGTGACCACTCAGAGGCGATATGTAGTGCCGATATCACCCCTTTACATTAGGCGACGCAGGGGCGATATCAGCGCCGAGAGGCCATGCCCCTTTGTCACCTATGAAATCGGCAGTGCCGTCGGCAGGTGTGACGGTACCCTTATGGTACCTTTACACGCTGCTACCGAAGGTAGTAACAGGTAGGCACCGCACGTGAATGCACGCGTTTTCAACGGTTGCTAACGGTACCTGATGCCGCAAATACACGCCGTCTCAAGGTGCTCCACAGAAGGTATTTTTGATCCCTGGAAGTGCAGACGGGTGCCGCAGGTTACCTTCTGTGGAGCACCTTCTCTGATTTACACGCCGCTACCACAAGGGAATATGGGCGTACATATTGTGCGGCGTAAGTACATAGGCGTGACAGAGTAGTGTACTACGCGGCGCTCGTACGGTGATTGGACAATGCAATAACATCATGATTGGCCAGCCAGCGCAGGGAGGCTGGCTAATACATGACGCTATAGCAAATGTGTAGTGACTGGTCATCTCGCTAAATATGCCGCCCCTGTACAGGGACAGCCAATGGGTACACAGTAGTCCCCACCAATGATAGCTGATGGGGTGTGGTATACATGACGCTGCAGCACACCCCAGGTAACTCAAATACCTTTCCTGTGCCCCGATTACACAGGTATCCAAAGAGACAGGAAGGTACAACCTGAATTACACGCCGCCACTTCGCAGTGTTTTGAAGGTAAAAGGTACAATTGTCTTCGACACCTTCCGGTTTCTACCTCTTGGTAGCGGCGTGTAAAGGTACCATTATGGAGAGCAGTTTTTCTGCAACCATAAGAAGACAGTTAAGTAGGTGAGGAGATTGTAGCCACATCCCTCTCTAGGAAATATGCAAATTTGCAATTCAGTAAGGAAGTGGAATAACTCCAGCGCCACCTTTAAGTAGCTCCTCAAAGTCATATTAGTTCTTCACAGAAATTACTATTTTTTTCACTGCTTTACATGATATACATCTACCTGCAGATATGATGATCTCCTGGTCGGAGCTCCTGTTTTCTTAGATCGACGTATTGGTGGAAAGTTACAAGAGTTTGGACAAGTTTATGTGTACATGCAGAAGGTGACAAAACCTTTTGGCAGAGATTATCAAACCCTCAGTGGGAATTACGTTTATGGACATTTTGGTGCTTCAATTGCTCCTTTGGGAGACCTGGATCTGGATGGATACAATGGTAGGTGCCATGTGTACACCATAAGTTGTTATCATTCTTTCCTTCTGCAAGCCAGGAAAATAATACATAAAATATGACTACACTTCTATTGTTTTGGACTGTGCCATGATATTGCAGTTTTTTCTCATACTAGATGTGGCTGTGGGGTCTCCATTTGGAGGAAAATCTGGAGGAGGCTGTGTGTATATTTATAAAGGAGAAAGGTCTGGACTGTCAACTCAACCATCCCAGATTCTGGAGAACCCACAATCAACACCTTCCAAGTTTGGCTTTACGCTCCGAGGAGGAAAAGATATTGATGATAATGGATATCCAGGTAATAAGTAAAGCGGGAATATGTTGAAATCTAATGTTTCCCATCTGTATTCTAATGTGTTTTGATTTGTGCCTTATGTAGATCTGATTGTCGGGCATTTGGAGCAGACACAGTGTATGTATACAGGTGAGATGGTGTACAAATACTTCCTTACCACTGAGCTTTGATGCTAACCTATTGTAGCTTTATTTCTTACTAGATGGTGGCCCGATTCTAAGGCATCGGGTATTCTAGAATATGTATGTAGCTTATTTATGAAGATTTAAGAATAATGCAATGAATACACGATATCTATCTATCATCTACCTATGTGTCTATCATCTATGTATGCTATATTTATTTAGTATCTCTCTATGCATGTTTATGAGTAAAGTTCGTGACACTGACTGATAGCCTTACAGACAGGAGTGAAGTTCGTGACACTGACTGACAGCCTTTAAACAGGAGTGAACTGCGTCACACTATGACGCAGCATTCAAATCGTGCGCCAAGCTGCACGCCGCACCTCTTATTGGTCGCCGTAGCGACCATTGAGAGATGCAGAATTCAAACCGCGCGCCAAGCCGCGCTACTTCTCTGATTGTTTGCCACGGCCGCAGCGACCAATCAGAGACGCTGTGTGCGGCTTGGCGCATCTCTCATTGGTCGCTACGGTGACCAATGAGAGATGCGGCGCGCGGCTTGGCGCGCGGTTTGAATGCCACGTCTCTCATTGGTCACTGCGGCGACCAATAAGAGACGTGGCGTGCGGCTTGGCGCGCAATTTGAATGCTGCGTCATAGTGTGACGCAGTTCACTCCTGTTTACAAGGCTGTTGGTTAGTGTGACTCAGTTCAATCCTGTCTACAAGGCTGTCAGTCAGTGTCACGAACTTCACTCCTGTATATAAGGCTGTCAGTCAGTGTCACAAACTTTACACCTATCTACAAGGCTGCCAGTCAGTGTGACGCAGTTCACTCCTGTCTATAAGACTGTCAGTCAGTGTCACGAACTTTAATCCTGTCTACAAGCCGCGCGCCAAGCCGCACTACTTCTCTGATTGGTTGCTGCGGCCGCGCCATCTAATCAGCGAAGCGGCACGGCTTGGCGGGATATATGAATCCTGCGCCGCTGATTGGTGTGACGTCCTTCTAACCCAGGGAACACATCGGGTTACTAAGCGGGAGAATGCTGGTAACCAGGATAAACATTGGGTTACTAAGCGCAGCGCTCTGCTTAGTAACCCGATGTTTATCCTGGTTACCAAGCACAGTGCTCTGGTAACCAGGGTACACATCGGGTTACTAAGCAGAGCGCTGCGCTTAGTAACCCGATGTTTATCCTGGTTACCAGTGTTCTCCCGTTTAGCCCAGCGACGTCAAGGTCGTTGCACAGGTGGCTCATCGCTGGTGAGCCTGCCTGTGTGACAGCTCATCAGCGATCAGATAACGATGTCCCAGCGACCCCGATCGCTGGTCCGGTCGCTGGGACATCGTTATGTGTAACGGGGCCCTAAGTCGTAACATAACCTGTTAAATATCAGGTGAACGCTATGCAGATTTGCCATTAGTAGTTTGGGGAATTGTAGTGACAAACCTTTGTGAGAGAAGTAATATCAACCATAATGGTTTATTGAAAGTTTTCTAAAAATAATGTTAAGAAACCACATAAAACTTAGATTAGTGTTCTGGGACTAAGACATGGATGGCTAGTGGAGGGGTAGAGGGGTCTGACCCTTTGGACCATTGCTTACCAGCAATACATAGAGTACAGCTTAGTATCTACTGTGCCATTACACGTTTGCAATTATTACACTGGTTTTCTGTTTGTCATTATCGTGTACCCTCTTTTTCAGAGCCCAGCCTGTTGTTTCCCTACATGCCTCAGTCACTTTTTCACCGGATACCCTGAACCCTGGTGTGAAGCCATGTACGCTTGGTTCTAGGACTGTCAGCTGGTAAGAGAAATGTCGCTATTTGCTATTGTAATGATGTCTAGTGGTCTGATGGGGAGACAAGAATGACTAATGGGATTTAATGGGAACCTGACGGCTGATACATACTGCATGTATTATAATACTGCTGGATGAATTCAGCCAGTCTGAAACACTGAAGAGTTTCAGAGAAAACCTTTTTAAAAGCAGCCAGGGACCACGCCGCATGGGAGGCTAGTGTCAGGCGGGACCACGGTACTTCCCACCATTTGCTCCCTCTGCAAGCTGATATAGGGAGAGGCCAGAGAGTCACTGCCAGCAAGTAACAAGAAGCCGCCAGGAACTCTCCCGTCTGACTAGTCTTCCATGTTGCTTGGTCCCCGGCTTATTTTAAAGTATGTCTTTCTCAAAAGCCATGCTGTCTCTCAAAGGTATATCATAAGCATTTTAGAAGGCACATGGATGGCTTATAATAATAATAATAATAATAATATTCTTTATTTATATAACACCAACATATGCTGCAGCACTTTACAATTCAGAGGGGACATGTACAAACCGTCATAAGTAACAATTATAAAAATACAATAATACAATAATTAAAGCCAAAAAAAGATGACACTCCTTATAAGAGCTTACAAAGTACAAAGAGGTGGAGGTGACAAAAAGTACAGATGCTTATTTACAATGATGGTCAAGCCATCTAGAGAAAATGGGTTGGTAAAGGCTGCACGCGTTATCTCCTGCCCATCTGTGTAGAGCTTTTGGGTTTGGTGGAGTATAAAGGAGAGTTATATTCAGAGAAATAGTGAATGGGCTGTGTATAAAGGACTTCGATTAGGGGGCGTAATATGTTGCCTTAAAAAGATATGTTTTTAGGCAGTGTCTAAAACTGTGAAAGTTGTGGATGGTCCTAATTTCTTGGGGTAGAGCATTCCAGAAAATTGATGCAGCTCAGAAGAAGTCTTGGAGCCAGGAGTGGAAGGTTCGGATTAGTGGAGATGTTAGTCGAAGATCGCTTCTTGGTGCACTTTAAGAAAGGATGAATTCTAGGTATTTACTAACTATCATACAGCTCCAAAACCTGAGTGAACTGCTCTCCGCATTGATAAAAGTTCTATTCCATGGTTTTCAGGAAATATGTGATTCTTACCTATGTGATCTCATAACATAATCGTATAGCAGTCAGGACATGGTCAACAATTTATGAATTTGTTGCCATTCTCTTATAAGGTCCAACCTAGAGGAAAGCATAATTCTTGGAAATTACATTGACTAATACATATCCCTTTTTTCTAGCTTTGAAGTAATCATCTGCGTCCGCACCTCAGGAAAAAGCCTTCCCAAGACATTAAGTAAGTTAAAGTAATTCAAACATGCTGTATAATGGACTGATTATGCAATTGTCATCCAACTGGGGGGGATTCCCTTCAATTATCAAAGCCCATGGCATTTCAGGACACAAATAGTGGCTGAAGTCTACCCTTTCCCACTGGTCATATGGCATTATATAGAACTGTATAGCTAGTTTTATGTAGATTACTGTCTTCAGATTTTCATCTGGCCCGCAAATATGTCTTCTGTCTTTTCAGATCTCTTAGCTGACGTTCTGCTGGACAGCCAAAAGAGCAGATTTGTACGTAGAACACTCTTCCTTGATTCTTCAACATCCAGCAAAACAATTTCTATCACAGTGACTGATAATGGGGCACCTGTCTGCAGTAACGTCACAGCCTACCTACGGGTAAGTATCAGGTAATGATAGCTAGTGTCACGTACAGACAGGTAAAATGTCCACCGCACGGCGCAACACAAATGGACAGCGGGATGATAAAGAAGGGAAGGAATGCCTTAATAGTAGAGAGCAGGGAATGGGGACACTTAACATGGCCTGTGTCTGTCCCTCTCTGCCTTGACACCCTGAGCAGGTCCTTCCCTCTGCTGCCGTCACATGCTTTGTTCCTGTCTATCACCCAGAGTAACCCTGGCTAGAGCTCTAGCCAGTGAGGGCACTAGCCTTGCCACTGCAGGTAATACAACACAGAGATACCGTGTTTTCCTGAAAGTAGGACCCCCCCGAAAGTAAGACAGGGTGGGACTTTCGGGGGGGTCCTCCAATGTAAGACCCCCCCCGATTGTAAGGCAGGGTCGGGGGGGCCACTGGGAAATGTAAGGCCTCCCGTACCTTTGCACCGCCGCTGTTCCCCCGTGGGTCCCCAGGTGTTTGCAGGCTCCTCATGTGTCCGCAGGTGCAGCTGGGCGGGTCCGGTGCTCATGAGGTTAACTCGCCGTGTTACCCCCGCTGAAGTCCGCCCAGCTCGGGCTGTCATTGGCCGCCCCAGCCCCGACGTCACCTGCTCCTCAAGTCCGCGCCGGCCCCCGGCTCGAGCGCTGATTGGCCAATCAGCTCGACTGCTGATTGGCCCAGCAGCTCGGGCTGTCATTGGCCGCCCCAGCCCCGACGTCACCTGCTCCTCAAGTCTGCGCCGGCCCCCGGCTCGAGCGCTGATTGGCCAATCAGGTCGACTGCTTATTGGCCCAGCAGCTCGGGCTGTCATTGGCCGCACCAGCCCCGACGTCACCTGCTCCTCAAGGCATCCGGCTCAAGCTGATTCCTCACTCCCTGCTGATTAGCCCAGCCCAGCGTCCCCTGCAGCAGAAGCCTTCCACACCCACACCCACAGCCGCACTGCAGAGGGGAAAACGTCCACCATGAAAGAGAAAGTAAGGAAACATGTGAGGGTACTGTATAGGGTCTGGGGCTGTGTGCAGTGGGATCCAGCAGTCTTATGGGGTCTGGGGCTGTGTGCAGTGGGATCCAGCAGTCTTATGGGGTCTGGGGTTGTGTGCAGTGGGATCCAGCAGTCTTATGGGGTCTGGGGCTGTGTGCAGTGGGATCCAGCAGTCTTATGGGGTCTGGGGCTGTGTGCAGTGGGATCCAGCAGTCTTATGGGGTCTGGGGCTGTGTGCAGTGGGATCCAGCAGTCTTATGGGGTCTGGGGCTGTGTGCAGTGGGATCCAGCAGTCTTATAGGGTCTGGGGCTGTGTGCAGTGGGATCCAGCAGTCTTATGGGGTCTGGGGCTGTGTGCAGTGGGATCCAGCAGTCTTATGGGGTCTGGGGCTGTGTGCAGTGGGATCCAGCAGTCTTATGGGGTCTGGGGCTGTGTGCAGTGGGATCCAGCAGTCTTATGGGCTAATGTAAGACCTCCCCCGAAAGTAAGACAGGGTGGGACTTTTTGGGGTAAAATTACGGTAATGTAAGACAGGGTCTTACTTTCGGGAAAACACGGTAGGTAAAGAGAGACAGGGGAACTCACAATAAGGATACTTAGAAATAGGCAGCAGCACTCCAAGGCAGAGCAAGGGGGTCTCCAGGAAAGCTTCAGCAGCAGAGGACCGCTACCAAACAGCAGGATGGTCTAGAAGACAATGAATTCTAACAACGACATCAGGTGATGGGTCATGTGACTATTTAAAAGGTGGAGGAGAATAATCAACTGCATCACCTGATAAAAGACTTCAGCAGCAACAAGGAAAAAACTGACATTACCATTAATGTCTCAAAGGAAATTGACAACATTTAATATACAGAATGCAGGGCAGTCAACTCGTGACAGATAGACCATGCTACATTACTTTGGAATTAATGTGTACATAAATCCACTGTTGATACACATGTAATTCGTGAGTTGCTTGGTTTCAATTTTTCATCAAAAGTGTATAAACCCATCTACCAAGAACAGGTAGCCATATTTTAGGTGAGACCCTAATCCATCAGGTTCACTACATCATGTACCAGGGCTTCAAAGGTCCCAGGGAAACAAAGGATCAAATGATATTCTGGTTAAAAGCAGACTTGGAATAATGAATGGATAAGGAATGGATAGGGAAGGCTGCGCCATTCAAATTTGATATAGATAAAACATAGCTCTACTGACCCCATATATTCTCATTCTCATTCTCTCTCTCTCATGTATACACTATATAGAAAGACACATATTCATGTTTTTTCCACTATCGGACATGAAGTCAGAATATATACACTTTGTTGTAGCGGTCTTTTGGAGCGCTGGGGTGAGGGGTGAATAAAAGATATAACTTGTGCAAGCAATAACAAACCTTTATTGCTATCGGCCCTCTTGACTTCGGCTTTTATTGCCATCGGCCCTCTTATTAAAACTTACCCGACATTAGGTATTTCCCATTGCTCCCCCTGTTTTTTTCTTTATTCACATGAAGTCAGAATAAACCTTTCCGGTTTTAGGTCAAATTAGGATTACCATAATTATTAATATTTGCCAAATGCCGGAATAATAAAAGAGAGAATGTTTTAAGGTATCTTTATTGCTTTCTGCAATGTCACAAGTTTACATACATTTCATTAGTATTTGGTACGCTTTCCCTTAAACTGTATGACTTGAGTTAAACATTTTGGATATCCCTCCACAGGCTTCTCACAATAGTTGGTAGGAATTTGGGCCCATTCCTCCTGACAGAACTGGTGTAACTGAGCCATGTTTGTAGGTCTCTTTGCTCGCATCTGCCTTTTCAGATTTGCCCATAATTTTTCAATAGCATTGAGATCACGGCTTTGTTATGGCCACTCCAAAACATTGACTTTACTATTATTAAGCCACTTTGTAACCAGTTTGGCAGTATGCTTTGGGTTATTATCCATTTGGAAGACCCATTTCTGCTCAAGCTTTAACTTCCTGGCTGATGTTGCTCTAGTATTGCCACATAATTGTCTTTCCTCATGATGCCTGCTATTTTGTGAAGTGCACCAGTCCCTCCTGCAGCAAAATAATTCCACAACTTGATGCTGCCACCCCTGTGCTCACAGTTGGGATGGTGTACTTAAGCTTCTCCCTTTTTCCTTCAAACGTAACGATTGTTATTATGTCCAAAAAGTTCAATTTTATTTTAATCAGACCATAGGACATGTCTCCAAAAAGGTAGGTCTTTGTCTTCGTTCCTGTGTGCATTTGCAAACATTAATCTGGCTTTTTATGTTTCTTTTGGAGTAATGGCTTCTTCCTGGCAGAGTGGCCTTTCAGCTCACGTTGATACAGTACTTGCTTCACTGTGGATAATGACACAATCTTACCAGTTTCTACCATCAGCTTCACATGGTCTTTTGCTTTTGTTCTTGGGTAGATGTGCACATGTCGGACCAAAGCACGTTCATCTCTGAGACACAGAACCTATCTCATTCCTGAGCAGTATGATGGCTAGGCATGTTGTTTTACTTGCATATAATTGTTTGTATAGATGAATGAGGTACCTTCAGGTATCTGGAAATTGCACTCAAGGATGAACCAGACTTGTGCAAGTCCACAATTCTCTTCCTGATATCTTGGCTGATTTCTTTAGACTTTCCCATGATGCTACAGGAGCAATTGGTTTAAGGTGTGCATTAAAATACACCCACAGGTGTGTCCCTAATTAACTCAGAAGTTGCCAATCAGAAGCTTCCAAACTCATGCCATCATCATATGGGCTGTCCCAAATAGTTTAAAGGCATAGTAATCTTAGTGTATTTAAACTTGTGACTTTGCAATAAGTAATACAAATGTCTAAAAGCATTCTCTCTCTCATTATTCTTGCATTTGGCAAATATAAATAGATATGGTAATCTTAACTGACCTAAATCGGGAAAGGCTTATTCTGAGTTCATGTCAGTGAAATAAAACATTCATATGTGCCTTTTTACATAGTTTCTTTCATTTTTTTCATATATATCTAATATATAAAGCTGAATGTGTATATGTGTGTATGTATGTATGTATATCCGGGATTGGCATCTACACCGTCGCAACTACAGCCACAAAATTTTGCACAGTCACACGTCTGGACCCCGAGAGCGTCATAGGCTATGTTGTGAGGCAAAATTTTAACCCTGCGCGTTCCAGTTCACCAAACAATTTTATCTACATAATGGGGAAAAAGTGAAAGGAAAAAAGTATTGGACAAAAATCGACAGCTGCCAGCTACAGCCACAAAATACACTACACTACATAATGGGGAAAAAGTGACAGTTACCAGTTGACAGTTGTGAATGAGAGGGGCTTAATGACTGCCCCAAAGACTAACAGTATACACCAGCATATAGTCACTAAAGTGGTTCCCCAACATGGGATATTCACCACGCACGGGGACATGTATACACACCACATGCACACAAAGAGTAACAGCAAGTGTATAGTCGCTAAGGTGCAGCCCCAACATTGGATACTCACCATGCACCCGAACACACACACACCACAAAGAGACACACACAACACAGAGACACACACACCCTATAGTGACACATGCACTCACCCCACAGGGACACACGCACACACCACAAAGAGACACACACAACACAGAGACACACACACACCACAACTCCCCCCCATAGGGACATACACACATATACCCCCTATAAGGACACATGTACTCACCCCACAGGGACACACACACACCACAGAGAGACACACACAACAGAGACACACACACCACACAGACTACCCCCCCCCCCACAGGGACACACACATACACACCCTAGAGGGACACATGCACTCACCCCACAGGGACACACACACACACACACCACAAAGAGACACACACAACACAGAGACCCCCCCACAGGGACACACACATACACACCCTATAGGGACACATTCACTCACCCCACAGGGACACACACACCACACATACATACACAGATGTGCACAAATCGCCTCACACAACTCGCCTCATACGTGTGCTATCTTTAATTTCCAAAAATAAACATCTGATTAAAAACAGCCAATGTGCAACACATGTGCCATATAGGGAATTAAGGCAGATGTCAGTCACATGAGCTGTCTACTATGTGTATGTGTGAGGTAACATACACTGCCCGCCCGGGGGGAGGGTTTACTGTTGGCTGGAGATTTATCAGGCTGCCTATAGCAACCAATCCTAGCTCAGCTTCTATTTTCCTACAGGTCATTAATATGACACATTCAAATTCTATTTTGTTATAGCTAACAGCAGTTATTTATTAACCCGGGCGTAGTCGGGTACTACAGCTAGTATATATATATATATATATATATATATATATATATATATATATATATATATACACAGTATATATCTGTACAACTTATGGGCTGCGTCCAGGAGAGACATCCCACAAAAAGTGCTGGAAAATGAAAGGTCTGACTAAACAGATATTGTGATGGTAGACAGGGATTAGAAGACAGCAATGATAATAGATGTGGCAGTGCCTAATTACATTATTATCAGAAAGAAAGAAAGAATATGAAAAGCTGGAGAAATACCAGGGCCTCAAAGAACAACTGGAGAAGATGTAGAAGGCGAAGACAACAGTAATTCCAGTGGTGATAGAAGCACTTGGAGCAGTAACTCCTAAGTTGGAAAAATGGCTGCAATAGATCCCAGGAGTAACATCTGCACTCTCTGCCCAGAAAAGCGCAGTGCTGGGAACAATTAAGATTTTCCGCAGAACCCTCAAACTCCCGACAATGAAGCAGGACAAACAACCACCCTACAGGGGGTGAGAAGGTAGTGTTATATATATATATATATATATATACACAGCAAGAATGGCAGCACTCCAGATGTTGCATAGTGAAAAAAACGTATTCGTTCATGGACATGCAATGCTTTGGCTGTTCATACTGTTAGTCACTCTCACAGCTTACGAAAGACTCAAAGGTTGCAGGCCAAAATGTGTTTGGAAATAACATGCCACTCATTGTTTCTTACAGGATGAATCAGAGTTTAAGGATAAACTCAGCCCTGTAGTTGTCAGTGTTAACTTCAGTTTGGCCGTGCTACCTACAAGTGTTTTACCTCCTATAATACATGGAAACACCTTTCTTCAGGAGCAGGTAAGACATGGAGATGACATGGAGTGTTAAGGTTCTTGCCTACAGCCTCACACCATACCTCATTATAGATCAAAAAGGTAGGTTTAATTTATTTTGGCTGCAGATCAATTGCTGCCAAATAGGACTTGTCCTGCTAATGAGAATGATGCAATTTCAAACCCTAATGTAAGACTATGACTCGCCCCTGGCGGGGACCGTGGGATACTCGGAACTGGGCCCTCTCGTTGTTGTCTGGGGCTGCGGGATGTCACGGTGTCGTGACCTGGCCTGTAATCCCCTCGTCGGGCGAGCAGTTAAAAAGGGGATTGGAAAAATGGATAGAAATAAAATAGAACAAAAATAAAAGAATGTTGTGATGCCATCCGTGGAATGCAGCCGGTATAGCCTCTGCTGCAGTCGGGACCTCTGGGGATGATGGGAGTAGCAGCCGGGATGTTTCAGCTCTCCACGTGAAGTGCAGTTCCCCTGGGCAACCCTAAAGTCTGTGGATATGCAGGGCTCGTTGGGGTGCAAGGACTTAGTGTACGGAATAACTGTCAGACACAGGGATAACAGTCTCCTTTACCTTTACTGAAGTCAGAAGCAGGTTCATCCAGGGCACAGTTCACAAGTGGTGTTAGGGGGTCCGGAGCCTGGAAGCAAGTAGGCCTCTCTGCTGCACTGTTCTCAGTGGGCCCTGGCTGCTTGAAGCTGTGCTGTGACCCTCTCCTCTCTTGTCTGTCTTGGCCATGTGACAGGTGGCTTGGGCCCTTTTTGTGCTACTCTCTTTCCCTGCGTCTCCTGAGCTCTGTGGTGTGGTTGTGTCTCCTGGCCTTTCTGATGGGTGAGCAACTTGGAATTACCTGCCCTACGATGTTGGTTGCTGGGCATGAAGCCGCTGGCGACCTCGGACTCCGGTGTTCGTACTACTCTAGGTGCTGAGGCGATCTGGCACCGCTCCACTCCCCACACCTTTTCTCCACTTCCCTCAGACCCTCACCACGGGTTACTCACACTGGCTAGTCAGTAACCTAGGACGAGCCAAGCACGGCTACCATCCGTAGGACATCTTCCACAGTCCTAGGAACTGAACTGCCTAATCCCACTCCCAGACCAGAATTTATGGGGGACCTGCCCTGAACTTAGGTGTAGAACTCCCCTTTCTGGCTTGGAGTTGGGAAGGTGTTGTGCGTGTGTTTTACCTGAGGTGGGTACCTTCCTTGCTTCCAAGCTTAATATTGTGGCAACCGTGAGGTGCCACAACTACTTGTGACAAATTCTATATGCACATACAGCAATAGTCTTAGAAAAGGGCCCATCAAAACCTTTAGTGACTGTTCATTCATTAGTGACTTGTTCACACTTGGTAAAGTGGTAACATGGAAAGAAATGTTATTGCTGCAATAACAAAACCATGGCAAACAACGTAAATCAATGTCTGTGCCGCAGTCACTATTATTGGGTTCAGGCTTGTTGGGCCTTAGAATGTTGTTTCTTCTGCTGTCTCTTTAGCTTGTCCTGGGAAAAAAATGTACTTTTAGATATTGCAAACACTTATATCTTACTTTTTTGTATTCTAGATTCATATTCTTTTGGACTGTGGTGAAGACAATATCTGCATACCAGACCTTCATCTAGGGGCAAACTGGTCAGTTTTGCTAATAATTCCCAATTCTATATTTTGACTCTCTGGAGTAGCTAGTAGCCATGTGATTGAACAGTACGTCTCCACTCTAACTGCGCCAATACAAGTTGAAGTCAAATCTGCTGTTTTTGCCATGACCTGCAGGTCATTTAATGTATATGTGGGACCTCCCAACTCTCCTTTAAAGAGAAAGATCCGACATGTTGAATTTGTGCACCAATTCCATTATGCTTCTTTTATCTGGAGGCAATTTACTTGTTTCACCCTTTGAAGATCAAATGGTTTGGGTTATATTAATCACCTAGGCAGGTTAAAATTGCAACAATTTTTATTTCTTTTGTACACAGTCTTACAGTAACTCTGGGTAGATAGCTACAATGCGATGCCTCGGGCAACAAGATCCCAAACCAGCCAGCAACACCAGCCCTTAGAATAGTTCCTTAAATTAAGATGACGAATATCATAACTGTAGTGCATGTATCCAACTCCAGTCTCTGTAGTCCAGCTATAGGCACCAGGCCCTGGTAACAGATCCTCTCACCTCCACGTCACAGCACCAACTGACTCACTAAAACATGTGGCTCATTGGTCAGTCTCCAGCCCTATTTGCTGGATTTTGTATTGAAGAAGCCCTTTGCAGAGCGGATCAAAGATACACAACCCCCCTCCAGTTGCAGGACAATGAATCCCACTACAGGCCTGATTACATTAGAAGACATGGAGGCCAACTATGATGACAGTCACAACCCCTTTCCCCCTATTAATTGTGCACAAGTGACCCCAAACTGACAAGCAAGCAAATTTCCAATAAAACACAACAATAATATTGATGTAACCAGTGTTCCATGCTGTAAAAATCTTTCTCTACGTTCATTGGTCCAATAGTCTATAATCCGTGGCCAACTCCTCACACACCCTATCAAAACATGTGCATGGTTGGCCAAACTAAGGGCTCATGTGCATGGAAAGATAGGGAGATACAACAGTCAGGAGGATGAGCATTTGGCTGACAGCTGTCGATGGTACATGGACACATTTTTTTTTTTTTCAAATAAACCAGGTTCAAGGAGCAGACCGAGCACCAATCGTTGCTTCCTTCAGAAATGTACACTGGGGTGCTCACTCCAAAGTTCAAGCCACAACACATAATCCACAGCAAAGGAGAGGAAAAAAGCTGCAACTCACCGGTTAATGCAGATCCTTTATTGTGCAGTTACGGGTGACTACAAAGAGGGAGGGGGTGATGGATCAACGGATCCACGGACTACGGTGCCATTTCGCGCTTGTGCGCTTCTACAGGTCTTCCTCTGCAGGTTTATTAACAAACAGAAAAAGATAAGAATATAGCAGATGTACAGGGGAAGAAAGGGGGGTACACTGTGGCAAAAACACAATTAACCATTATGGCAGTTCCTAGCTGGGATACTCAGACAAACAACACCCTTACCATTACGACCAGATATTCAATCAACAGCAACTTTGCAAAGCAAGAAATATGCAAGACTACACTACACCTACAACCATACTGGCCTTCACAACTTGGACCGCACGGCTACTGTGCTCTTGCTACTGAGATATATACGCCCTAATGTGTGCGCACAAAGTAAAGATTCACGATTAAGCTGGGGAAACAAGTCCAGTCTTGGAGCCTGATACTGTGATGCTCTGATGAGCCTGGGTGCGCACTTCTTTCCTGGGTCCTCTGGTGCACGTCTCTGGGTCCTTAGGTACACGGAACTCAGACTTCTCCTGCTTCACTTCTCTCAGCTCAACTCATTTTACTTTCATGGTCAGTTTCCACTGCTTCCCGCACTTTTCATCCTGGATTAGTCCACCAGCACAGAGAGGGCTTCAGGGAGAGGAGTACCGACCAGTCCATAACCTAGCACACTGAGGGAGCACAGTCTCTAAAAGTTATGCATGCCTAAAATGCTCATAGCGGCAGCACCCCTACAACTCCCCCTGATTTAGTGAATTCACTAAAATGAAAGTCACATTAGGTGTTGAATAACTTTCTAATTTTTTTCCAAGGAATGAAGAACCTCTTGTTATTGGGGTGGATAATCTTGCACAAATCAATTTCCATGCCAGAAACCATGGAGAAGGGGCCTATGAAGCCGAACTCTACATTTGGCTTCCATCTGGGGCACACTACATGCAGGTCTTGAATAAAACTAAGGTGCGTTGCTTTGTGCAGTAGTAAACACAGCCAATACTATGGTCATAAGGAAGCTTCTGTACTAAACCATTAGCTTATGTTGAGAGAAAGTTATAGTAGTTGCTACAGTTGTGTTCAAAATAATAGCAGGGTGTTCAAAAGCATGAAATAAGTCCAAAATCTTTATAACACTTTTTATTTCCATGCATTTGGAACATTGCACACAGTTTTCTAAATCAAAAAATGAAGAGAAATGTACTGTATATAATTTTTAACTACCTTACAGAAAATAACAAAAAATGAACATGGGGCTGTTCAAAAAAATAGCAGTGTCTGTTGTCATTACAAACTCAAAATATGTACGGTACTTTTTTTTAGGATTTGGCATTCTTGTGAATCACTAAACTAATATTTAGTTGTATAACCACTATTTTTTAGATCAGCTTCACTTCTATGTTGCATAGAGTCAACCAACTTCTGGCACCTGTCACTGTTATTCCAGTCCAGGATGCTTTCACTGGACCCCACAATTTATTTGTGTGCCGCCCAGCTTAGGGGACCGGAATACCCGGCGCAGGGTCCCTTTCCTTGGGGGAGTCACTGGTGGCTGGACCCAGGCCGTGGCCCCAGGCTGGCACACTCCTAAAGGGGGGTATTTACAGGGGATTTAGAAGTTTATATAGTTTATAAAGTTTGTAGATGTTATTGTCGTGACGCCACCTGGAATAATGTGGCTATATATGGCCACCGCTGCCTTGTACTGGCCAGGGGATGATGGTGAGAGACAGCTGAGATGGTATAGCCCTTTTCCGGGTAGGGCTGTAGGGTCCCCTGGACAGGTGATGTTAAAGTTAATGATGGATGAAGATGGAAGTCTGGTGAGGAGATGTTAAGGGCACAGACACTTACTTGATTCACAGCAAATTCTCTCAGCGGTGATGGTCCCAATCCTGGATAGATGGTAGCTGTTAAATCAGAGGCTGAGGCACAGATGAAGTTTAACTGGTTTACTTTCAACCAAACTACAATACAACAAGTCCCGTCTCCGGAGTCTGCAATAGGGGTTCAGTTGCTCAGGCCCCACCGGGTCCTTTACCTCCTGCTTGCGCTGTCTGTGTGGCCCTGCTGCCGTGTGTGAACTGGCTGCCGGCCCAAATCTGTCCTCTCTGGGTCCCACTCAACAGGCAACTTAAGTCCTTTGTCTCTCTCTGCTTACCCCCTCCGGGAGTACTGCTGAACTTTTAGTATGTTGCTGTGTCTGGCCCTGTAAGCTTGTTGTTACCTCACGTTGTCCGGTTGCTGTATTGTATATAACTAATGCAGCCACGGATCCGGTATCCGTATCTACGCTTTTTATCTAGGGTAGATAATGATGCTACCCTATTCTGAAAGTGTTCCTCTTATCAGTTTTCTCCTCCTCAGACCGATGGCTTGGCCCTAGAAAATTGTCAGTCAGTCCTCAGGAACTCAATGCAGCTCCTGTCACTCTGAGCTCCTGGCTCCAACTGTCTGAAAATCTACCGTGTTTCCCCGAATATAAGACAGTGTCTTATATTAATTTTACCCCCAAAAGTCCCAACCTGTCTTATATTCGGGGTATGACTTACATTAAAAAAAATGACAATAAAATTAACATTTATTAACAAGCTGAACATACTTGTGGCCGACTTGCGGCACACTTGCGGCAGGTCCCCATACAATGTACAGAACTGTATGGGACACTTGCGGCAAGGTGCGGCAAAGGTGCGGTAACCGCACCTTGTCGCAAGTGTCCCATACAGTACCGTACATTGTATGGGGACCTGCCGCAAGTGTGCCGCAAGTCAGCTGTGCGGCGGAATTGCGGTTTTAATGGGCAAGTCGGCAAGGAAACATCCTTACTTTTTAGGGTAATGGCGGCCTCGGGCTATGGATACCTCCGCGGTGCAGGGCGTTGTCCAGATGCTTCTGACTCACCGTAGCCGGGGGGTACACGTAGCGGGCGTTGTTTCTCCTCCAGTCACGGAACCGCGCCTGCGGTGGTGTAGGCCCGGTGGTCCAGATCAATAGGGGAATGGCGGAACAGTGGGGGTGATTTGTCTTCGTGACGCCACCTGCGGGTGTTCTGGTAACCTTACCAGCGCTGTTCGGGTCTCCGGGGGATGGTACACAGCGAGATGGAACGCTCCCCACAGGATGAGCGGGAATCCCCGGAGCCGGGAGCTGCGCAAGATGTTGTGAGGCAGCTGCGGGACGCTGCGCTGAATCCAGGAGTAATGCACAACCACACAAAGTCTCTTTTAGGTACCTTTACTGGATGGTAGTCAGGTACACTCGGACCGGGATAGTGAAGTTGGCACTTATGGAGTTTCACAGCAAGCAGTGTTAGGCTTCCTTTCTCTACTTCTGGTGCTAAGGTCGGGTGGATGTGGAATCCAGCCGGACCGGGCAGGGTGTTCAATGGAACTTGCTTCACCTGGTTATCAGCACTGAGGGCACTGTAAAAGGGTCTGAGCAGGATCAGTACTCTTCCCTGGGCTCTCGTGGGTAGGTGCATCAGGTGGAACAGGTGGCTAAACCTCCTGTTGGATGTGCTGGTTCTCTGTGAGGGCTTTGTAGCTTCCACAGCTTCGGTTCCAGTAACCGGATGGTTTGGAAAGAGTTGGATTAACTCTGTATTCCTGAGAGGTGATCTCCTTCTTCCTATTATCCCAATTGCAGGGATCTCCACTGGCTAACAGGCTAGCAGGGCCTAGTGTGTTCCTCATAGGGTGGAGGTTTCACACAGGCAGGCAGCTCTTGTAGCGTCTACCACACTCTGAAGTTTCTCCCTCCAAGACTCTTTTTATAGGGGGAACTGGTTAGAAGTCACCAGTGTTAGCTCCCCCTAGAGGCTCGGGGTGAAACCAGGTGTTCTAAGTGTTGTTTGTGTTGTGGGTTTTGCTGTGCTGTTACTTACTCCATTGTGCCCCAAGGGTTCTGTGGTGCCCAACAGGTGCCAGGGTGCCACATTCCCCCTTAGTTAACCTCAGTTCTCCCGGCTGAGCAAAAGGTTTCTTTTACAACTTACCACTAAGCATTTATAACATTCAATTTACAAAGTCTTAAAGAAAACACAAAAATCACTGAAAAGGAAGTGAAAAATGTGGAAAAGGTGAAAAGCAGTCCGTACGGCACTAGTCCATCTGCCGCAGGCTGGAAAAAGGTAAAGTTAGTGGTCACACAAGTCCTGTGACTATTGTTCAAAGTTTATGGAAAGGGAAAAAGGTAAAGTCCATGGATACACGGTAAACTTTATACATTCCCTACGGGTGTCTCTGCTTGGGAGGCCGGTACTAACCTTTCTATACCTTACCAGGCACTTTCTGTCCCCAACTTAGTATACTTGGGACATAGCCCAGTTCCTCCACCCTTCTGTACACTACTTTTTACAGGTTTTGAAAAACAGTATTATATACAAACACTTACAGGTTATATTTTCCACTACATTTTAAACCCATTCTCCAAGTTTATGTGGGGGTTGACCTAATGTACTACGTGTGGATCTGCGTAGTGTGGGTGTTTCCAAAGCTGTTGGTGTAGTGTACGAAGTGGTTGGTACTTCTCTATGTCTGCTTTGTGTAAGACCATAGTAAGTGCGGAGTCTATCAACTGGACTGACCTCTGTAGGTAGTTGATTAGGAATGGCTTCTCTTACTGTGGGACTAGTAGGCTGACCGATTACAGGAATCTCAGGTTCCATGATAACAGGCTGCAATTCTTGCACTTGGACTTCTTCTTGTTGGACTTGTGGAATTGGATGTGGTTTTGGCTGACCTTCTGTAGGCTGGTAGAAGTGCATAACTGGTATGAGGAATGCATCACCTATTTGTGGCCAATCAGCTGGTAAGTATCCAATTTCTGTAAGGACTAGATTTTCTTTTGTTTCTTCATCTGTAGTTACTGCAGGGTAACTGGTTGCTTGTGGGATTAACTGTGGCGGACATTTCTTCAAATGATCCCTTGAGACAGTCGCAATAGTATTCCCATTGTCTTTGCTAATAACACAAGTTTTTGAGTTATCAAAGTGTGACGGCATAACGGTGTAGGGTATGGATTCCCAACTGTTATCCAATTTGTTAATTTTTCTTTTTCTTTTCAGCACTACATCACCTATAGCTAGCGGTTCAGCTGAGGCGTGCTTGTTAAAGTCTTTCTCTTGTTTGGTTCTACTGATTTCAAGGTTCCTTTCCACGCTTTCCTGTACTTTTCTGTACTTTTCTTGGCGTTGGCTGACCCAGTCTTCATCAGAAGAATCTTCTGTGGGTTCAATGGTTCCCATCTGCAAATCAATAGGCAGTTTACCTGGTCTTGCTCTCATCAAGTAAGCAGGTGTGTAATTTGTCGAACTGACAGGTATGTGGTTGTAGATGTCCACGAGATCTGGAAGTTTCTCTGGCCATTGATTTCTCTCTTCAACTGGTAAGGTCTTGAGCATATCAATGACTATGTGGTTCATCTTCTCACATAAACCGTTCGTCTGAGGATGATAGGGTGTGGTGCGGATTTTCTTACACCCATACAGCCCTAAGAATTCTTGGAACAGAGCTGATTCGAAGGCTGGCCCTTGGTCAGTTAAGACCTGGTCTGGATACCCATGGGGGCGACAGAAGTAACTCTGGAACGCTTTTGCTGCTACCTCAGCAGTTAAATCCTTAACTAGAACGACTACCAGGAATCTTGAGTAGTGATCAACGATGGTGAGAGCGTAGGTGTACCCGGTTCGACTTGGGGTAAGCTTCACATGGTCGAGAGCAACTATTTCAAGAGGTTTGGTGGTAACGATTGGTTGCAACGGAGCTTTCTGAGTTAAGTGGTCTTTTCTTCGAAGGTGACATGATCCACAATTTTTACACCATTTGTCAATGGAACCCTCATACCGACCCAGTAGAACCGATCCTTCAGGAGTCTCTCCAGTTTCTTCCATCCAAAGTGTCCGGCATCGTCATGGTATGCTTCAAGGATCATTTGGACTTCGGTCTTGGGAACTACAATCTGCCAGATGAGTTCATGGGTTCGTGGGTTGAGGTATCTTCTGCATAGTTTACCTTGGTAGACGAACAACCTCCCTTTCTCCTTCCACAGGCGTTTAGCAGTTGGTGAGGCATCAGAGTCCATATTGGCGTGCTCTTGAGTGATGAGATCCCTTACCAGGCTGACATCTGGGTCGTTGGCTTGAGCCTCCTTCCAGTCATGGTGAGGTAACGGGTTCACGGTCCTCTCTACACGTGTCTGGTTTCTCTGATGACAGGTTGCTGTACCGGAACGGTGGAAAGCAGGTAGTTTAATCTCTTCTAGGTCATCTATGTCTTCTCCCTCTTCAGGAAGGTGGGGCATTCGGGACAGGGCATCAGCATTGCCGTTCTTGTGACCTGCCCGGTACTTTACAGTGAAGTCGTAGTTAGCGAGTCTTGCTACCCAACGCTGTTCTAGGGCTCCCAGCTTTGCAGTCTCTAAGTGTGTTAGAGGATTGTTGTCTGTGAAAGCTGTGAACGGGGCGGATGCCAGGTAATGCTTGAAACGCTCTGTGATCGCCCAGACCAGGGCCAGGAACTCCAGCTTGAAGGAGCTGTAGTTTTCCGGGTTCCTTTCGGTGGGACGGAGCTTTCTGCTTGCGTAGGCTATCACTTTCTCCTTGCCCTGCTGACGTTGAGATAGGACTGCTCCTAAACCTTCATTACTTGCGTCAGTGTACAACAGAAACGGTAGATTGTAGTCAGGGTAAGCCAGGATTTCTTCTCCAGTTAAAGCATCTTTTAACGTTTGGAAGGATTTGTCCTGCTCTGGGCCCCAGTGGAACGGGGGTCCCCTGATCTTGCCGTTTTTGGATTGACCTACTAGGAGATCTTGCATAGGTGCGGCTATCTTGGTATAGCCTTTGATGAATCGTCGGTAGTACCCGACCAGTCCTAGGAATTGACGTACCTCTTTGTGGTTGATGGGTGCTGGCCAGTCCTTGATGACGGTTACTTTATCCGGATCCGGTGCTACGCCTTCGGCACTGACCACATGTCCTAGGTATTGGACCTTGGGTTTCAGCAGGTGGCACTTGGACGGTTTCAGTTTCATCCCGTACTTGGACAGTGACTCGAACACTTCACTCAGGTGTTGGAGGTGATCTTCATAGGTCTGAGAGTAGACAATGACATCATCAAGGTATAACAAGACAGTCTCAAAGTTCTTATGGCCCAAACAACACTCCATAAGTCTCTGGAATGTTCCTGGGGCATTGCACAAACCGAATGGCATACTGTTGAACTCGCATAAGCCCATAGGAGTAGTGAAAGCTGTCTTCTCACGATCCTCCTCTGCAACGGCAACCTGCCAGTACCCACTAGTAAGATCTAATGTGGAGAAGTAGTTGGCAGATTTGAGTGCAGCTAGTGACTCTTCTATGCGGGGTAACGGGTATGCATCTTTGTGTGTGACTTTGTTGATTTGCCTATAATCTACACACATCCTCATACTACCATCTTTCTTTTTAACCAGGACTAGTGGTGCGGCCCAGGGACTACAGCTATCCCTAATGACTCCTGCATTCTTCATGTCCTGAAGCATCTCTTTTGCTTTCTGGTAGTGTGTGGGTGGTATAGGCCTGTACCTTTCTTTGATAGGTGCATGGTTGTTTGTGGGGATATGATGTTGTACCCCTTTAATCCTCCCAAAGTCAAGTGGGTGTTTGCTGAACACTTGCTCATACTCCCGAACTACCCGATATACTCCATTTTTCTGGTGAGAGGGTGTATTGTCAGTTCCTACACTGAGGTCTTGACACCATTTCTCTAACTGATCTTTGGAGTGAGGGGGTTCATCAGTGACTATTTGGTTTGAGGATTTTACATCAATCACAGCATCATCTTTTACTTGGTACAATTTTGCAACAGTTGCATATCTAGGTAGTCTGACTTCGTCATCACCATAATTCAATATGCGTACGGGGACTCTCCCCTTTCTCACATCGACTAACCCTCTGGCTGTCAAGAGCGTAGGACTACTGTCAGACATCACAGGTTCTACTACAGCTTGGTAGTCCTGCCCTCTGAGGCCTATGGCTGCTCGACACCAGATCATCATTTCACTTCTGGGTGGTACCACAATTGGAATGGGATCTGTGACCCTTACTCTGCCAATCTCACCATTTGACAAGGTTACCTGTTGTTGATACACCAGAGCTCTGATCTGCTTTTGGATAGCCCTCTTTTCTCTGGGTTTACCGGCTTCAGCACTCTGTTGGAGTAAAAACAACACTTCATCGAGGCATTTGATCATGACATTGGTACCCAATATGACATATGGATCCTTGTGGTTAGGTTTATCCTGGACCACTAAGATACCCTGGTTTTTCAACTGCACCCTCCCCACCTTTACTGTAGCTTCCCACTGTCCCTCTATGGTAACCGGAATACCATTAGTGGCTTCAAGGTTCATCTCGGGATTTGGGGGTTCTAACTTAACATCTGGCCAGAACTGCTTGTAAAGGGTACTGGGGATGGATGTCACCTGGGATCCAGTGTCTATCAAGGCGGAGATAGCGATGCCATCGATGACGATTGGTAAGTATGGACAGTCTCCCACATACTTGTGTTCCCAGCTGGACGTAGGGCCTGGACAGTCTACTCCTGGGGTTGGCCCTTCTCGCCCAGGGGTCGCTCGTTTAAAGGACGGGATTGCACGTTGCGTCCTCCTAAGTCGTTCTGCTGACTGTTGCGGCGTCTGTCAGGACTGCGGCGGTCTGCAGGTTTTCCTCGCGACGGCTGTGTCTTTCTCCTCACCCAGGGGACGTCATCCGGGCTGTCGGCGAGTTGAATCTTGTCCGATGGCCTTGCATCTGTCTTGGGTCTTCTCCCAGCTTGTAGCTTGGCCACGTCTTTCATCAGCTGCTCGACATTAGCACACAGTTGATCAAACCGGTCAGGTGTCACAGTCTGTGCACTGGACTGAATCGCAGGGATTGGAGATGCTGCTGCCGGCACGGAAGGGGTGTCAGTGCACTGCTGCTGCGGTGAAGCGGGATCAGGTACTTCAGCGAGTCGTTGTCCCCAAACTGTTAAGTCTCCCAAGGTATCAAACTCTGCGCCTGGATTTTGTATGGACCACCAGCTTGCTTGCTTCCTATCCTCAGATAGTTTAAGGCCCACAATAAATTGTCCAATTAACGCTTTGTTCTCATCTCGAGCACTGTCAGGGTCGACTTGTTTTAACAGTCTGTATGCTTCTTGCAAGCGCAGTGAATAATCAAGGACACTTTCTTGTGCCCCTTGGTTACAACGATAGAATGACAGTCTTAATCCAGCTTCGGTATGGCACTCAAAGACCCGAGTTAATCTAGCGAATATCTGCTCCACAGATTCCTGAACTTCTACAGGCCAGCTGCGGCTCTGCAGTTCGGCTGCACCGGTTAATTGTCCCATAATAACTGAAGCTCTTTGCTTACCGGTCATCGGGTACATGTCCAGGGCTTGGCATATCTTCCTCTGGAAGTTTTCCAAGGTGCTGGGTACGCCGCTGTATTTGGGTAACCAGGTCGCACTAGGAACGTAGGGTAGAGACATCGGCATAATCGGAGCGGGTTGCGGTAGCATACCGCCGACTTGTTGCTGTCCATCAAAAGGAATGTTTTGAGGTACCGCTTGGTCTAGCGGGGGCACCGCGTGATCGGGAGCCGGGTTACTCATGGTCGCTCCCCCTTAGTTAAGCGTAGCCTTTCCCTCGGTTGCAAACGGAAGTGTCGGCCTCGCGGTGAGGAGTGAGGCACCACGGGAGTTTCCGGTTCCTGCTGCGTACGGAGGAAGTCGTCAGAGCGTGGGGGTGGGGCCAATCTTCGCGCCCTCTGCACAGTCACGCCCCTTCTTTTCCCGCCTTTTTGCGCAGCAATGGCGGACCAAATGTACAGTTCGATATTTACAGTCAATAAATAGCACACAATACCCGTGATAACGGGCCTGCTCGTATCCTGTTCGTGACGCCAAATTCTGACTCACCGTAGCCGGGGGGTACACGTAGCGGGCGTTGTTTCTCCTCCAGTCACGGAACCGCGCCTGCGGTGGTGTAGGCCCGGTGGTCCAGATCAATAGGGGAATGGCGGAACAGTGGGGGTGATTTGTCTTCGTGACGCCACCTGCGGGTGTTCTGGTAACCTTACCAGCGCTGTTCGGGTCTCCGGGGGATGGTACATAGCGAGATGGAACGCTCCCCACAGGATGAGCGGGAATCCCCGGAGCCGGGAGCTGCGCAAGATGTTGTGAGGCAGCTGCGGGACGCTGCGCTGAATCCAGGAGTAATGCACAACCACACAAAGTCTCTTTTAGGTACCTTTACTGGATGGTAGTCAGGTACACTCGGACCGGGATAGTGAAGTTGGCACTTATGGAGTTTCACAGCAAGCAGTGTTAGGCTTCCTTTCTCTACTTCTGGTGCTAAGGTCGGGTGGATGTGGAATCCAGCCGGACCGGGCAGGGTGTTCAATGGAACTTGCTTCACCTGGTTATCAGCACTGAGGGCACTGTAAAAGGGTCTGAGCAGGATCAGTACTCTTCCCTGGGCTCTCGTGGGTAGGTGCATCAGGTGGAACAGGTGGCTAAACCTCCTGTTGGATGTGCTGGTTCTCTGTGAGGGCTTTGTAGCTTCCACAGCTTCGGTTCCAGTAACCGGATGGTTTGGAAAGAGTTGGATTAACTCTGTATTCCTGAGAGGTGATCTCCTTCTTCCTATTATCCCAATTGCAGGGATCTCCACTGGCTAACAGGCTAGCAGGGCCTAGTGTGTTCCTCATAGGGTGGAGGTTTCACACAGGCAGGCAGCTCTTGTAGCGTCTACCACACTCTGAAGTTTCTCCCTCCAAGACTCTTTTTATAGGGGGAACTGGTTAGAAGTCACCAGTGTTAGCTCCCCCTAGAGGCTCGGGGTGAAACCAGGTGTTCTAAGTGTTGTTAGTGTTGTGGTTTTGCTTTGCTGTTACTTACTCCATTTGTACCTAAGGATTTCTGTGGTGCCCAACAGGTGCCAGGGTGCCACACTTCTTCATGCAGGAGCTTCTGGCCAATCAGCACTCGAGCCACTGAGCCAATCAGCGCTCGAGATGCTGGGGAGCCACTGGCCAATCAGAAGCTCCTGCCGGCAGCGGTGACGTCAGGCCGGGGCGACAGGCGCACAAGATTAACCCTATGCCCTCGCGGCTACCTGCGGCACCTGAGGGCAGAGGGGAGCCCACGGGGGACAGCGGACCTGCAGCTGCACCTGAGGGCAGAGGGGAGCCCACGTAGGACAGCGGGGACACAGATAAAACATGCAATGAGCAAAAATGGCACTTCAGCGGTACCCTGTCTTATATTCCCCAAAAATAAGTCACCCTGTCTTATAATCGGGGTATGACTTATATTGGAAAATTCTGCGCCAGTCCTGCCCTGACTTATATTCGGGGGTGACTTATTTTCGGGGAAACAGGGTACCTCAGACCGGTGTTTTATCTCTAGGGAAATCTCTGGTGTCTCTGGAGCTCCCCCTACTGGCCAAAGGTGGTAGTGCAGTGGCATGGCTTTCTATGTGAGTGCAACTATTATGATCTTATACTGTGGCTAATACCCGCAGGGGCACCACATTTGCATTTGTTTCCTTTGCCTCAAAAATTATATTTTTGATGTCACCCCACAAGTGTTCTATAGGATTAAGGTCCGGGGATTGGGCTGGGCACTCCATAACCTCAATTAATTTTATTGTACTGGAACAAAGATTTTGTTTGTTTACTGGTGTGTTTAGGGTCGTTGTCTTGTTGAAACACCCATTTCAAGGGCATTTTCTCTTCAACATAAGGCAGCATGACCTCTTTAAGTATTTTGATATATGTAAACTGGGCCATGATTACTGGTATGCGGTAAATAGGCCTGACACCATAGTAAGAGAAACATACCTATATCATGATGCTTGCACCACCATGCTTCACTGTTTTCAGAGTGTACTGTGGCTTGAATTCAGAGTTTGGGGGTCTTCTGATGAACTGTATGCGGCCCTTGGACCCAAAAATAACTTTTTTACTTTCTTTAGACCACAAAATGTTTCTCCATTTCTCTTTAGGCCTGTTGATGTGTTCTTTAGTAAATTGTATCTGCTTCAGTACATGTCTTTTTTTAACAGTGGGTCTTTGCAGGGTCTTCTTGCTCATAGATCAGCTTCATACAGACGTCTTCTGTCACTGTGCTCACAGGTAACAAGAGACTGTCTTTGATCATCCATGAACTGATCATTGACTGAGCCTTTGCCATTTTGGCTACTCTTCGATTCATTCGAATGTTAGTCTTTCGTTTTCTTTCACGTCTCTCTGGTTTTGATTTTAAAGCAATAGAGATCATTTTAACTGAACAACCTATCATTGTCTGCATTTCTTTAGAAGTTTTAAGGCCGCTTTACACGTCACGATATCGCAACACAACTACGATAAAAAGTCATGTGGTACAGGCGTTGCAGTTGATATCGGTCGTGCGTTGTGTCGTGTAAATGGGCAATGCGACGCGAAAACAACCTAACTACGATATCGTTTTGGGATTGTGCATGCTCTTCAATCGTGCAATATTGGCTAGGCAATCTGCCATGATCGTGCTGTGTGACAGCGCAACTACGATTTGGAGTGCAACTTCCCCTATTCACTCCAATGTTAAATGGTTGTTCCCTGGGTTGCTCATGCCCAGCGTGGCCAAGTGGTGTACACCATCGTAGTTGCGTTGCCTGCCGATATCTCCCTGTGTGAAATCTACTATGCGATCTTGGACAAGTGCCAAAAAAGTGCGCGCTCCCGTGAGATCGTATGCGATATCGGAACGATTTTGCGACGTGTAAAGCGGCCCTTACTCTCTCCAATCAACTTTTTAATCAAAGTACACTGTTCTTCTGAACAATGTCTCGAACAACCCATATTTCTCAGGCTTTTAAGGAGAAATGTATATACATCATGTGCTGGCTTCACCCTTAAATAAGGGCCGCCTGATTCACACCTGTTTCTGCACAGAATGATTGACCTCACTAATTTAACTCCACACTGCTATTATTTTGAACACATCCCCTTTCAATTAATTATTCAAACACGCAGACTCAAAAAAACGCTGATCATGAATGCTGAGTCTGTTGATTTTCTAAGACTCTACTGCAACAAATGGTAAATTGTTTGTAGTAACAGTGAATAATCTGGTTAGCCATATTGGATCACTGTTATTTTGAACAATACTGTATATCTGATGACAATAAGTTTTTTGGTGCTTTTTTAGGAGAAAATAATCTGTGCTCCCAGAAAAGCAAATGAGACTGAACTTGTTATTTGTGAGCTGGGGAATCCCATGAAACAAGGGGCAGAGGTGAGTTTTATGGAACAAAGACATAATAGAGAAAATGCATTCCTTTCTTCACTTCAAAATGTTTTCTTGCTGTCAGTTATTAGTAACCTTCAGCTGATTACAGTTACAGTAAAGTTAGCAATATATAATAAGTTGTACATGTGTGGCTCCATAACATGACAAGCCGTACACCTGTGAATACATAACATGACAAGCCGTACACCTGTGGGTCCATAACATGACAAGCCGAACACCTGTGGATACATAACATGACAAGCCGTACACCTGTGGGTCCATAACATGACAAGCCTTACACCTGTGGGTCCATAACATGACATGCCGTACACCTGTGGGTCCATAACATGACAAGCCGTACACCTGTGGGTCGATAACATGAGAAGCCATACACCTGTGGGTCCATAACATGACAAGCCGTACACCTGTGGGTCCATAACATGACAAGTCTTACACCTGTGGGTCCATAACATGACAAGCCGTACACCTGTGGGTCCATAACATGACCAGCCGTACACCTGTGGGTCCATAACATGACATGCCGTACACCTGTGGGTCCATAACATGACAAGCCGTACACCTGTGGGTCCATAACATGACAAGCCTTACACCTGTGGGTCCATAACATGACATGCCGTACACCTGTGGGTCCATAACATGACAGGCTGTACACCTGTGGGTCCATAACATGACAAGCCTTACACCTGTGGGTCCATAACATGACATGCCGTACACCTGTGGGTCCATAACATGACAAGCCGTACACCTGTGGGTCCATAACATGACAAGCCGTACACCTGTGGGTCCATCACATGACAAGGACAGATTTATATGCCTTGGGAGTAAAAAAAAAACACTTTCTATTAATATAAACCGCTTTTGTGATATTTTTTTTACTTTAGTTGCACTAAGTTGTACTTATTTATTTCATTATTTGGCTTTTATACACTCTTTTTTTCCCAACATATTGCCATCAATCTGGAAAGGAGCTTGTTATGCTCTGTGCTGATATATCACCAGTGACCACATCAAAGTTCACTTGAATTGTGGTCATAAATCACCTAAGAGGAGCTCACCTAAAGGCAATCTGACAGTAGGATCAGCCCTCCTAAGCCATTTACATGGGCATGTAGGTCATAGGAAGCTGAATAATATGATACCTAGATATCGGTGAGCTGATGTCTTATTGCAGAGAAATCCATATTTTTCTTAATCTGTAAACGAGCTGCTAAGATCTATGGATCTGACCCGGATCTACCCAAGTCTCTCCCTCCAGAACTTAAATTAAATTAAAGGAGGCGTTACGAGTGTGAGACATGTAATAACTGACAGTCTGCTGTCCTGATTGACATGTCTCACACTGGTAACTTCCCTTTTCAAGCTCTGGAGGCAGATTCTCAGGAAGATATGGGTCCGGCCCATAGATCTTAGCTCATTTACATATTATGTAAAAATTCTGATTTCTCTGTAATAAGATGTTGGATTGCAGATATCAAGGTGAAGTGTTTTTCAGCTTTCTGCATATCCATGTACACGGTTTAGGAGGGTTTATCCTTTCGACAGATTACATTTAACTCTAAAGCCAGCAATGTGCAGGGAAACAAACATCCTGTAATAGCGATATAGAGCAAATATTGGAATTAAACCAAACTTAAAAACATTTTTTTAGCCCGCATACACGATTTTAAGTAAAAAAAATGCCTCTTTATCCATTGATTTCAAAAATAGTGCAGAATTGCTGAATAAACATCTTTAAATGGATGCATTATTTTTAGCAACCATATGATGAACCTGGAGGTTGTTGCATGTATATAAAGCATGACCGCCTTCTCGACGGTCCCAACTAAGAACTAAGCAAAAAACAAAGTAAAAGAAAATAGTAAAATCTAAATAAAAAATACACAAAAAATGTAATCAAGGAAAAATGTTTTGACAATAAAAAAAACACACCTTTGTTTGGGTGAAAACCAGAAATAAATGCAAGAAATACACATCATCCAGATCAAACTAAGCTATAAAATATCACACTCTTTAACTGCTGCAATAAACAAAAAAAAAACAAGGTTGCTGTTTTTTATTTCTTTCATACCGCCACAAAGTAGAATAAAATAGTCAAAAAATCATGTGTAAAGTAAAATGATATCACTGAAAACATAACTTCATCATGCAATACGATATGGTATTTTGTGATACAGAAATAATTTAATGTAAGGAATACAAAATAGTTCTTGGTTTGTAAAAGTTTCAAAACACAAAAAAACTATTTAAATCTGCTGTTACAGTAACGTATTTAGGCCCCTTTCACATCAGCGTTTTTCGCTGATTGCGGCATATCTGGCAGGTTTATTGCATCTGCCAAATATGACGCCTAACGGTCGCACTTGCAGAACACTTGCGGCAAGCCCCATGCATTGTCTATAGGGTTAGTGGCAGGTGCTGCAAGTGCGGTATTGCCGCGATCTGGAACTTGCGGCAGTTGCGGCCGCGAAAAAAATGCGGTCAGCTGTGTTTTTTTTGCGCGGCCACAACTGCCGTAAGTGCCGGATCGTGGCAATACCGCACTTGCTGCACCTGCCGCAAGCCCCATAGACAATGCATGAAATTGCACAACAAATTGCACCATTCATTATATTCTGTTACCCCTCAGGAAAATGAAACATTGGGGGCAAAAGCAACAGTGGAAAAAAAAATGTATTTTTTAAAGCACAAGTGGGCTCAATATGCTCACCAAACCCTATCCAAGAATTCCTTAAGGGACACATTTTATAAAATGGCATCATTTGTTGGGGGAGGAGTTCACTAATGTACAGCGCTATACATAACATAGCATTACAATCTGCCATGAGACCCAGGCGACCGCCCCATACCTGACATTCCCCCATCCTACTGTATCCTAACCCGCCCCTCATAGACTGTGAGCCCTCGTTGACAGGGTCCCTGCCCCTCCTGTACCTGTACGTCCCGATCGATTTAGTGTACTTGTTCTTGTCTCCCTTATCCTAATGTAAAGTGCCATGGAACCTAATGGCGCTATATAAATAAATAATAATAATAATTATACATAATAGAGCTGGGGTTGGCATTTCATTTTACGGAGGGCTCACATTTCACAGGATAGACTTTGACTGTTGTGGGGACCGAAGTAATAGGCTGAAATTGATCCTACTTAATATTTAAATTAACCTATTTATTATAATTATTATTTGATATTAATATTGCATCACTTGATATTGAACAGAATTAGGTTTGCTGGCATCACCTTATAACCCTCACATAGAGACAGCCCCTATATACAGAATGAGCTTTTACACAACCCCTATATACAGTATGAGCCTCCACATAGCCCCTTTATACAGTATAAGCCCTTACATAGCTCCCTACATGCAGGGAGAGCACCCACACAGTTCACTATATACAGTATGCGCCCTCACATAGTCCCTATACACGGAAAGAGTTCTCACATAGCTCCTATATACAATATGAGCCCTTACATAGGCCCCTATAAACAGGATGAGCCCTCACATAGCCCCCATATAGAGTATAAACCCTCACATAGTTCATACAGTAAGAGCCTCCACATAGCCTGTATATTAAGAATGAGCCCTCACACATTCTGTACACATATTGAAAAAAAAAAACAACACATGCTCCCCTCCCTCTCACTTCCCCGCCGCTCTGCTTTGGTTCCCAGGGATCCACTTCTTGTCGTCAACCTGCGTGTATATACTGGTGCACACTGGATGATGACATCCTGTTGCAGAAGAGGCGATGGGAACTCTCCTCGAGCTGTGCTGCTATTTTGTATTTTAGCGTAGTTCCAGGAAAGCTCCCTGTCTGGAAATGTCATTGGTGGTGCACATCTCCAAGAAGGGAGCTTTCCTGGAACTACACTGCAACACAGAATAGAAGTGCAGTTCCAGGGGAGCTCCGAGATTATACCGAGGGCAATCTAGCCATGGGTTCCCCTGAAGCCTTGGGCCCCAGGCAGTATCCCAGATTGCCATCATTATAATCTGCCTATGAGTACACATCTCAAAATGTATGCACATCTATGGTTTGGTTTCATTCCTGTGTGGATTGGATGGGTTGTTACTGACATTTGGTGAGAAATTCATGTCAATTGCATCATTAGAAATATATTTATATGTTCAATACTTATCTCACCTTGCTGTATATTTACATTTTTTTCCCCTGCTCTTTCCCGACATATGTTATAGCTACCGGCTACACTACAGTTGACCATAAGTAACCTGGAAGAGAGTGGAAGCAACATTTCATTTCCAATGCAGATAAAAAGGTGAGGCATGGGCTTTCTTATAGCGTTCAAACCCTCCATATACAGTAATTAGAAAAACGAAGTACACACTCCTTGAATTCCATGGTTTTATGTATCATGATGTTAAAAAAATCTGTTCTTTAAGAAATCTTAAGATAAGGTAAATACAACCACATGTACAACACATGACATTTATACTACGTCATTTAATTAACAAAAACTACACCAAAACGTAAGTGTGTGTAAGACAAAAGTAAGTCGATTCTTAGCGTTTCTATAGAAATTAAGAGGGTAATTATCCGATTGGTTTATAATAGGGTGCCCATCAAAATGTGACCACATTAATAAAAGCAGAAGTTCTGGCCAGTTTGCTGATCTGCAGTACTCAGGCATGGGTTAAAAGAATGCCAACAACGAAAGACATCAGCAATGTCTTAGAGAAGCTATTGTTGCTGCCCCATCAATTTGAGATGATTTATTAGCAGAGATGGGTGAACCTGCAGATGTTCAGATTTGACAGGTCCGGCCGGGCTTTACTAAAAGTCCGGGATCAGGACCAGACTTAACCTGAAATTGAGCCCAAGTATCCTTATATCAAGGATGAATACAAACCTACTATACAAGATTACCGTAGATAAGAATGAAATCTTGTCCACGAGTTGTTTCTGGTTTTAAGTTTAGCCTCATTAACTTGAGCATGAAGGGTATAGGTAATGAGAATGATGATGTCATATATTGAAAGTAATACATGAAAGTTTACAAGTATTGTCTTTTCAGCCGAAACAGTTTCAACTCAAGCAGCCCAATGGTTTGGGTATACTTGGACATTATAGTGAAGATGTCACTTGACCTCAGAGGGTAAGCATGTTTATAAGGGATTCTTAGAAATAGATGTAACCTTTTGATAAAAAAGAAGTTAATGTATAAAGTGGGTACAATGTAGATAATGGTTTTATAATATAATAATATAATAACTGCTAGAAAGATTTGGAATGATGAGACATAATTGGATCGATGCATACAATAGTTGTAGTGATTAGTCAAATATGAATGGCAACCTCGAAACTGTACTTTTTCAGATAAAGCAAAACTGAAAACATGAGTCAGCATACCTATTGTTATAAGTGTAATGCATAGGGGCTCATTCACACTGTGGCCATTAACAGACAAATATAACCTAGAAAAAACAATGTCTAGACACTCAACTAAAACTGAAACTAAATAAATAGTAGTAATACATGTAAAACACATTAGGTACCGTATATACTCGCGTATAAGCCGAGTTTTTCAGCCCAAAATTTGGGCTGAAAAGTCCCCCCTCGGCTTATACTCGAGTATGTAAAAAAATAAAAAAATACCGCAGCAGCCCCGGAGGTATACAGGCCCCCCATCAAGTTCCAGGGCCCCCCCCCCCTTGCGCGCCAGCCTGTAAAGGAAAATCATACTTGCCAGTGTCCTGTCGCGCCGTCCGCAGCTGCCGACACGCGATCCCGGGCTCCATTCAGCGTCTTCCACATTTCCTGTAGTCGCGGGCAATGACGTCATTGCCCGCGACCACAGGAAGTCGGAAGCCGGAAGACGCTGAATGGAGCCCGGGATCGCGTGTCGGCAGCTGCGGACGGCGCGACAGGACACTGGCAAGTATGATTTTCCTTTACAGGCTGGCGCGCAAGGGGGGGGGGCCCTGGAACTTGATGGGGGGCCTGTATACCTCGGGGCTGCGGCTGTATACAGCCCTGGGGCTGCGGCTGTATACAGCCCTGGGGCTGCGGCTGTATACAGCCCTGGGGCTGCGGCTGCTGTATATACCTCTGGGGCTGAAGCTGCTGTATATACCTCTGGGGCTGCAGCTGCTGTATATACCTCTGGGGCTGCAGCTGCTGTATATACCTCTGGGGCTGCAGCTGCTGTATATACCTCTGGGGCTGCATATGGGGCTGCATATACCTCTGGGGCTGCATATACCTCTGGGGCTGCATATACCTCTGGGGCTGTATATACCTCTGGGCCTGCATATACCTCTGGGGCTGTATATACCTCTGGGGCTGCATATACCTCTGGGGCTGCATATGGGGCTGTATATACCTCTGGGGCTGCATATGGGGCTGCATATACCTCTGGGGCTGCTGTATACTACCACTGGGGCTGCTGCTGTATACTACCACTGGGGAGGCTGCTGTATACCTCACTGCTGGGGGCTGTATACCTGTGCTGGAGTCCACCCTCGGCTTATACGCGAGTCAATAAGTTTTCCCAGTTTTTGGGGGCAAAAGTAGGGGGGTCGGCTTATACACGGGTCGGCTTATACACGAGTATATACGGTACTTAATTGACATTTTTTTTTAAATAAAAAAAGTGTAAAAGCCGTGTTACTACAACAAGGCATGCCCAATCAGGATGGTCTCACAGATCAGTGATCAGCTGTGTACCTGTTTCCACCAGCTCCCCTAGGGGGCATTTAATTTGGTACTGCATTCTGGGCATGCGCAGTTCCAAAACCCGAATCCGGCTTCCGGATCCAACGGGATCCAGAGTCCGCCGGACCCGGATTACATAGAGACACATTTTAATTCAACCCGTAGTGCTCTGGATCTGGATGTTCCTGTTTTTTATCACGGAGACCAAAATCACAACATAATGCGGTTTTGGTCTCAGTGCAAAAACCATTGACACCTGGATCTGGGGCAAACGGGAAGAACTAGATGCACCCGCAAGTTCATCTTACCCCATTGACAGTCAATGGGGCTGAAAAAGGATGAGGGTGCATCTAGTTCAAGCTGTAGACACCTGGATTGCGGTGAAAAATGCCAGTGTGAAACCAGCCTTAAATAGACAAGTTGCACAGTCTGAGGGAGAAGCGGGGGGCTTAAAGCCCCCAAATGTACAAAGAACTAAAGTGAAACTGAAAACGTGGACCAGTACACCTGTTGGTATAAGAATTACTAGTGGGTGAACAGACAGTAGGAGTGTAATATCAGGCCTAGTGGCCAGTGTTATTTCAAGATGTTTTCCTTTCTTTCTTCTGTGAAATAGGAGCATTCACCCGCAGAAGTCATTCTCCCATTACCCAACTGGGAACTAAAAGAGGATTCAACAAACCCCAGTGACAGAGGAGAAATGGTGACTCAGATCTACGAGGTAAACCTTTTCCTGTATTTGGAATTCACTTTACATGTGTGAACAGATACATATGTAGTCTAATGAGCCAGAAAAAACCGGATACTGTGAAAGACCGTGGGTGCAACCTTAACCTTAATTGGTTGATCAGTGGATTGGGTAAGCTGGTATACTGGTGTTGCTCAATTTCGCAAACATGTCATAAAATAGCCATATCCAAGGAAAGAAACGGCACTCACCAGTGGATCCTACAAGTGACTATTCTTTTTTCCAGGTGCTTCATACAGAATACAGGAAGGGGGTGGGAGTCTCTCGTCCTCCTACCCCCTAACCTGCAAACTGTATGAAGCACCCGGAATAAAGAACTGTCGCTTGTAGGATCCACTGGTGAGTGCCGTTTCTTTCCTTGGATATCGCTATTAGATACCTACACTGTGTGCAGAATTATTAGGCAAGTTGTATTGTAGAGGATTATTTTTATTATTGATCAACAACTATGTTCTCAATCAACCAAAAAGACTCATAAATATCAGAGCTTAATAGTTTTGGAAGTTGGAGTGTTTTTTTTTTTAGATTTGGCTATCTTAGGAGGATATCTGTTTGTGCAGGTAACTATTACTGTGTAGAATTATTAGGCAACTTAATAAAAACCAAATATATTTCCATCTCACTTGTTTATTTTCACCCGGTAAACCAATATAACTGCACAAAATTTTGAAATAAACATTTCTGACATGCAAAAACAAAACCCCAAAAAATTAGTGATCAATATAGCCACCTTTCTTTATGATGACACTCAACAGCCTTCCATCCATAGATTCTGTCAGTTGCTTGATCTGTTTACGATCAACATTGCGTGCAGCAGCCACCACAGCCTCCCAGACACTGTTCCGAGAGGTGTACTGTTTACCCTCCTTGTAGATCTCACATTTTATGAGGGACCACAGGTTCTCTATGGGGTTCAGATCAGGTGAACAAGGGGGCCATGTCATTATTTTTTCTTCTTTCAGACCTTTACTGGCCAGCCACGCTGTGGAGTAGTTGGATGCATGTGATGGAGCATTGTCCTGCATGAAAATCATGTTTTTCTTGAACAATACCGACTTCTTTCTGTACCACTGCTTGAAGAAGTTATCTTCCAGAAACTGGCAGTAGGTCTGGGAGTTGAGCTTCCCTCCATCCCCAACCCAAAAAGGTCCCACAAGTTCATCTTTGATGATACCAGCCCATACCAGTACCCCACCTCCACCTTGCTGGCATCTGAGTTGGAGTGAAGCTCTCTGCCTTTTACTGATCCAGCCTCTGGCCCACCAAGAGTCACTCTCATTTCATCAGTCCATATAACCTTTGAAAAATCAGTCTTAAGATATTTCTTGGTCCAGTCTTGACGTTTTATCTTATGTTTCTTGTTCAAAGGTGGTCGTTTTTCAGCACCTTGTGCTTTTTGATACTCCAGTAACGTTGCAGCTCTGAAATATTGCAAAACTGGTGGCAAATGGCATCTTGGCAGTTTCACGCTTGATTTTCCTCAATTCATAGGCAGTTATTTTGTGCCTTTTTTGCCCAACACGCTTCTTGCGACCCTGTTGGCTATTTGCCATGGAATGCTTGATTATTCGGTGATCACGCTTCAAATGTTTGGCAATTTCAAGACTGATGCATCCCTCTGCAACACATCTCACAATTTTGGACTTTTCAGAGCCCGTCAAATCTTTCTTCTGACCCATTTTGCCAAAGGAAAGGAAGTTGCCTAATAATTAAGCACACCTTATATAGGGTGTTGATGTCATTAGACCACACCCCTCCTCATTACAGAGATGCACATCACCTGATTTACTTAATTGGTAGTTGGCTCTCAAGCCTATACAGCTTGGAGTAGAACAACATGTATAAAAAGTATCATGTAATCAAAATACTCATTTGCCTAATAATTGTGCACACAGTGTATGTAGAAAAGTCAATTGAAAAGTTGTGGAGCTGCTCTGAGGCCCTAGAAACATCTGTGGAACTTTTCTGCGCACAGTATTGTTGTATCACGCAATCTATTGCAAGAAGCAACATCTGTAGAATTTTATAGCAACCGGTCAAGTAATTTGTTGACCTACCACATAATCTTTGGATAGGCTGCACACACAACCGTATATCTGAGTGTCTCCCTCATCACTCAGAGTTTGGATTCCAAATCACAGCGAAAGTTGACTTAAAAAAAAGCCCTTTTAGAATACTAGATATCATTGTTGTATGTTACACTATAATCTATTTTATGTTATTTTCTAGCTCCACAATGGTGGACCGGGCACTGTCCACGTTCAGCTAGTCATTCAAAGCCCTGAGGACTATGAAGGGGAGATGTTTCTTTACCCATTTAGTCTGATGATAGATGACAACATGAAATGTTCTCCCATGCCGCCTATGAACACTCTACAGGTCAGTGGATTCTGCAATCTTATCACATGCCAACACTTGCCTCTGCGTCATGTTTCTTTCCCAAAGGATATGTCGTCTTTCTGGCTGGGTTTCTGATTTTTCTTACATTAAACATTTGTGAACTTCTGTCTTCATCCTGTGTCTGTAGTTACAGATTATCTTTCAAGTTCACTGCTGCTCCAGTGGATTTACTAACTTGTTCTGGAGCCAAATATTTTGTAGATATTCTGTGATTATCATCTTTGTCATAGGATTTGTTTTCCCTATTTAGCTTATGCAGCCAACTCTGGCCCCTGTCAGCAAGTCAGATAGTCATAGAGTGAACAGGAGAGAATTGCCAAGAGATAATCAGGATGTTATAAAGCCAGAAAATGGAAATGAGACTACAATAGAAAATGTTCTTCACTCTAAACTGCCCATTCTGTTGGTAAGTACGGAGGATGACCTTACCTTACAGGGGTTATCTAAGACTTTGCTTATTTTTCCGTATGAGTCACCATCTAAGAACTTACAGGCAGGTAGGTGTTATCTACCTGTTGGTTCTGCCAGGACCACCCTGCTGGGGATTCAGCACCTGCGGTGACGGATCGCTCCTGCCAGAGAGTCTGCAGCTTTCAATGACATACCGTCGATGGAACAGAGCAGAAGAGGCAGAACTGCTCTATTGACATGAGGTCAGAAGAACCCCAAGAGTCACCGCCTGAGCCAGAATATAACGGCGCTGGGCAGAACAAGCAGGTATTCAACAACTACCTGCCTGTACTCTATAACCCTATACACAACAAAATAATCAAATAATGTCTTACGCAGAGTAGACTACAGGCATGACATTAACGTCCATGATGCATATTTTGCCCCACATGATTGACTGCCATTTTTCTTGATTTGAGAGAATCCTACTTCAAATTTTAAATCTAGGGAATCCGATTTTGTTGGATGGAATTGTAAAGCTAATTTAATTTTTGTCAAATCAATTCACTCATACCTAGTGAAAACTCATAATGTCATTGTTATGGTTGTTATTAAAGGTTGTCATTAAGTATCTGCTATCTCTGTAGAAGATCAGGAAATGTCTTATGTCAAATAAGTTGATATAAAATATTAAAGGGTATTTGGGGTTTCAGACAATAATTATTATTTTTATAATGAATTCGTAAAGTGCTCAAGATAAATACTTTCCAAACCATTTTCAGGAGCTCTGCTTGCTACCATTTAAGTAGCTGTGTAGTAGTTGGTCATCTGTCCTGTCCTTCTTACAGTATAGAGGGAGAACTGTACGCTGGGATACTGAGTGCAATCATACCTTTACTGCAATAATTGCATGTATGATTGCAGAGAAAAGTGTTATCAAACATCGGAAAATCTGTGCAGCAAATTAGCATTCAGGGCTGGGTTTCTTTGTATTACTCCCTTGTCGCTGTAAGCAAAAACCTACCCCCACCCCTCTCTCCCTCCCTTCCTCCCCTCTTCCTTCCTCCCTGTCACTGTATACACAGACACATTAGGCTTCTATGTGCCCCAAATCATCCCTCCCTCCTGCCTGTGTCCTCAGCTTCTAGTTCTCAGCTCTATCCTCACAGTCACAGGTCTGTGAGAGGAGACAGCTCAGGACATGCAGAAACTGGAGGAGGTGAGGTGTTATCCTGTACTGTGGCCAATCACACACAGCTGGAGAAGAAGCAGTGAGAACCAGAAGCCGGAGACACAGGATGGAGGGAGTGATGATCTGAGGAACATAGGACGCCTAACATTGTGCACAATGCACAATGCACAATGTCAGACGTAATGTACATGGAATATAGTAACAGGGAGCGACAGGAGGGAGAAAGTGAGGGGAGGGTTTGGTGTAGAGCAAAAAGGGGCATTGGCGTAATGATCACGGTTGCAGGGGCTGCGGCTGTGACGGGACCCGGCCCGTGCCACCAGCCGCCCCCTGCACCAGCTGATCACAGCATCGGGCCTTCCTGGCCTGTATCCCACTGCGCCGCCTCCTCCCACTTACTGCTTAATGCAGTGCACAACGGAACGCAGGCTGGCAGCACCTGTTCCTCCTCCTGAATCAAACCTCAGTTTCTGCAAGAGGAGATCGCTGGAGCAGCGAGGGAACCAGGAGAGGTAAGTAGAGATTTTTTTTTTAATAAGTGAGTGCAGTATGGCCAAAGGATTGGGGGGGGGGGGGTCATATATAAGGCTGCATATATAATACTGCACTATATGGGATATATAAGGCTGCATATATTATACTGCACTTTATGGGAGCTATAAGGCTGTGTGGAGCCCACTGGGACAGGGTACTCGGTACCGGACCGGGGTACTGCTGGTGATATCACGGCGGTCTTGGTCCAGATCATGTCCCAGGTTCCGCAATAAATGGGAGGTTATTTACAGGGGAGTTTGTCGTGTTGCCACCCACGGGTTGTGGTCAGTGAGGGGACAAACGCTGCTGCAGAACCTCCAGGGATGATGTTTGGCAGCTGGAGATGTAACGCCTGGTTCCCCGGGGCAGTGGTAGTTAAAGATTATAGAGGGTGCTATGGATGTTGCAGGATAGAGGTAGTAGTAGAGATGATGGGAGTTTGTGAGGGTACGCAGGGTTTGAGCACAAGGATCACACACACTCACGGTTTTGAAGTTTTCCAAGGCTTTACTGGTGATGGTATTCAGTAGAGTACTGTCCACGGAGTCTGCACCGGGGCCGGATTGCTCCCACCCTGTCCGGGTCCTCAGCTTCCCACTGCTGCGCTGTGTGTGTGGCCCTGCTGCCGCTTTAGCTGAGCTGCTGGCCCTGTCTCTCCTCACAGGTACCCCCTTTGCTAGGCAACTTGAGTCTTTCCATGTGCTTCTGACCGCGCCGTGTTGCTTCGCTGAGGTACAGTGTAGATCTACAACCTCCACTATCCCGGTGTTTTCTGTGCTGCGTGTTTCAGTCACAGATTCGGATCCGGTATCCGGTCTCTGCGCTCCTCTGGGGTGAGTTATGAGGTAACTCAGTCTCCCAGATATGTTCCTCTGTTTCTTGTACTCTTCTCCTCAGACCCTGGCTTCAGGCCTGAAAGTAGTCAGTGGTCCCTGTCAGGAGCTCAGCACTGCTCCCATTTACAGGCCCTCCTCCTAGTGCTCCCTGCACTAAACTGAACTGTCAACTGTCAACTCTCAACTAACTACTTCCTCCTCAGACCAGAATATATAAGGGAGCTGCTTTAGCTCCTCCTTTTGGCCTAAAGGTGCTAGTGCAGTGTCAGGTGTTATGTGGGGAGTTAACCCATGGTGTTGTTTCTGTGGCACTTAACCCCTGGAGTGCCACAGCTGCATATATAATACTGCACTATATGGGAGCTATAAGGCTGCATATATAATACTGCACTATATGGGAGCTATAAGGCTGCATATATAATACTGCACTATATGGGATCTATAGGCTGCATATATAATACTGCACTATATGTGAGCTTATAAGGCTGCATATATAATACTGCACTATATGGGAGCTATAAGGCTGCATATATAATATTGCACTATATGGGAGCTATAAGGCTGCATATATAATACTGCACTATATGGGAGCTATAAGGCTGCAAATATAATACTGCACTATATGGAAAGATATGAGGCTGCATATATAATACTGCACTATATGGAGAGATATGAGGCTACATATATAAGGTTGCACTATATGGAGAGTTTTGAGGCTGCACTATATGGAAAGTTATGAGCCTGCACTATATGGTAGGTGTTGAGGCTGCATCATATGGTTTAGAGGCTGTACTATATGGAGAGTTTTGAGGCTGTATTATACTATATGGAGAGTATTGAGGCTGCACTATATGGAAAGTTTTGAGACTGCATTATATGGAGAGCTATGAGGCTGTATTATACTATATGGAGAGTCTATGAGGCTGCATTATACTATATGGAGATGCTATGAGGCTGTATTATACTATATGGACAGGATATGAGGCTGCATTATGCTACAAGGAGGGCTATGAGGCTGCATTGTGATATATGGAGAGATGTAAGGCTGCTGTATTTTATATGGAGGATAATGGGGGTTCATTATAATAATTTAATGACTATGGGGGCTACCTTATGAATGCAGGACTATGGGATGCATTATAATACATAGAGGACTATGGGGATACATTGTAATATATAGAGGAATATGGAGATGCATTATAATAACTGGACGACAATGGTGACGGGAGGAGGCGGACCATATAAACCTGGATGGGGGACATATATACCATGATAAGGGACTTATTCCAGGAGGAGGACCATATATAGCAGGATGAGGGACATTAATACATAATTAAGGGGAAGAGGGGTCAATTTATGAGTCCTTAAAGGTTTTAGAACATTACATGAGGCCCATACATTTCATCATCATGCGGGGGGATGGGGGGAGGGGGGCAGGTCTAGGTTTCACATCGGGGCCTCCAGACTCTGGTTGCGACACTGAACAGGGGTGTAATAAAAATAAAAACCCAACCCCTAATAGTTACGCTATGCTGCACATAGGCTAATGTGCTGCACAGATTTTCTGATGTTTGATAACACTTTTCTCTGCAATCATACATGTAATCAATGAAATAAAGGTATGATTGCACTCAGTTTTCCAGTGCCTTTAAGGCACTGGCTTCGCTTTATAGCCCTGCTGGTTGGTTCCCTTTAATGGAGAACATCAAGAAGAGATCTTTAAAACCCAGATCAGCAAGTGGTTCAAATAGAAATTTACATAACTATACGTAGAATTCCCTTTATTTGCTGAAACCGCTTTTAAAGTTTTTACATGAAGACAATTTGTGGAATTTTATTTTATTTTTTTTCGTCAAGAATTGTAATAATTCCTCTTGCTGGGAGATAAAATGTGTCATTCAGGATATGGAAAGAGGACAGAGAGCAACGCTGAAACTTGATTCTATTCTCTGGGTCTCCAGCTTCCTCAAGGTAAGGCAGAGTTGAGATGGTCATGTAGAAAACTGGAGCTAGAGCTGATTCTATATTGGATTCACTCTTCTGGTCCCTGTGGAAAATCACCCACATGCACTAGCAGACTGGTTATAATGAGTCCATGTGTCCTGTGTGTTTTGTTCGCTGTGCTCCACAGACCTCATCTGAAACATACATAGTAACATAGTTTTTAAGGTTGAAGGAAGACTTTAAGTCCATCTAGTTCAACCCATAGCCTAACATGTTGATCCAGAGGAAGGCAAAAATACCCCATGTGGTAACACTAAGCTCCACATTGAGGGAAAAAATTCCTTCCTGACTCCAGATACGGCAATCAGACTAATTCCCTGGATCAATGCCCTATCAAAGAATCTAGTATATATAACTGGTAATATTATAGTTTTCAAGAAAGGCATCCAGGCCCTTCTTAAATGTTAGTAGTGACTCACTCATTACAACATCATGTGGCAGAGAGTTCCATAGTCTCACTGCTCTTACAGTATAGAATCCGCGTCTGTGATTATGATTAAACCTTCTTTCCTCCAGACGTAGAGGATGCCCCCTTGTCCCAGTCTCAGGCCTAAGAGTAAAGAGATCATTAGAAAGGTCTCTGTACTGTCCCCTCATAAATTTATACATTATTATAAGATCACCCCTAAGCCTTCGTTTTTCCAAGCTAAATAACCCCAAGTTTAATAACCTGGGTATTGCAGACCCCTCAGTCCTCTAATAACCGTGTTCGCTCTTCTCTGGACCCGCTCTAGTTCAGCTATGTCTTTCTTATACACAGGAGACCAGAATTGTACACAGTATTCTAAGGCTGGCTTCACACTGCAGTTTTTCACTGATCAGTGTCCATCAGTGTTTGTGTGCCAAAACCTTAGAACAGGTGTCAATCTTTCAATTATAGTTTTTCTCTGCAAGTTCCTCTCCTGGTTCCTCTCCTGGTTTTGGCACCCAAACACTGATGGACACTGATCAGTGAAAAACTGCAGTGTGAAGCCAGCCTAAGTGTGGTCGCAGTAGTGACTTTATAGAGGTAAAATGATGTTCTCCTCATGAGCATCTATGCCTCTTTTAATGCATCCCATTATTTTATTTGCCGTTGCAGCAACTGCCTGACACTGGCCACTAAATGTGAGTTTATCATCTACCCATACACCCAGGTCTTTTTTAGTGACAGTTTTGCCCAGTGTTTTACAATTAAGCACATAATTATACCTTTTGTTTCCTCTGCCCAAGTGCATGACTTTACATTTATCCCCATTAAAGCGCATTTGCCATTTATCAGCCCAAGCTTCTAGTTTACATAAATCCTCCTGTAATATAAAATTGTCCTCCTCTGTATTGATTACCCTGCAGAGTTTAGTGTCATAATATTGAGATTCTACTCTGTATGTTCCCTACAAGGTCATTAATAAATATATTAAAAAGAAGCGGGCCCAACACTGACCCCTGTGGTACCCTTAAGTTAATTTAACCTAATTGGCTTTGTTGCTGATTAGATATAAGGGGTCCACATGCATCTAGTTAATTACAAGGGCCTAATTAATTATAATTGGACCCATGCAGGACTCTCTCTATCTAAAGGCCTCATTACACCTAACGATGTCCCAACGATCCGACCAACGATGTGGATCGCTGGGACATCGTTATCTGATTGCTGGTGAGCTGTCAAACAGGCAGACTCACCAGCAATCAGGACCAGCAAGAACGTTGGTATCCAGGGTAAACAGCGGGTAACTAAGCAGAGCGCTGCGCTTAGTTACCTGCTGTTTACCCTGGTTACCAGCTCCCAGCACTGTGCAGCCCTGGGAGATCGTTCATCGTTGGTTTCCCGCTGTCAAACGCGCCGATGCTGGGTGCCCAGCGGGAGACCAAAGTTAAATTTATGGTCAAGGTCATTTATGAACAACCAACGATGAACGATCTCATCGTAGGTTGTTGGTAAATGTCACACACAACGATGTCGTTTTGACATCGCTGCAACATCACCAAACCAGTGACGTTGCAACGATATAGTTAACGATATCGTAGTGTGTGACGGGGCCTTTAGGCCTGTTTCACACATCTGTGACACCACGGATGTGTGAGACAAGGCCGTTTGTCGGTGGGGCATGTAGCCATGTGTCATGGACGTGTGACACAATGTGTGCTGTCCGTGTGCTATTCGTGGATCCATGGATAGCACACGGACAGCCTGTCCTCGCATACTCGCCTCCCTCCTGTGCCGCTGCTCCCCTCACATCCGGTCCGCTCTTGGCCCAGTGAAGTGAATATTCATGAGCCTAATGAGTGGCACCGGAAGAAAGAGGAACTGTCAGCGCTGGAGCGAGGTGAGTATGAAATTCTTTATTTTTAAGTTTGTGACTTTCGTCCGTGGTGGGTGCACACGGATGTCACACGGATGACATCTGTGTGCATGGACGTTTTAGGGAAAAAGTGGTCCGTGCTTCTGCATAAAAACGGACATGTCGCCGTTTGGAGCACTCGGACACGTATCTGCTCCACAGGCACACACGATCCATGTGGAATTACAGACATGTAAAGGGGGCCATAGGGGATCATGTGTTCCTGTATGTCCGTGCCTCCGGCATGTGTCGGCACGGACCGCGCACGAGCCGGAGGCACGGACATGTGAATAAGGCCAAACCCAATGTACCATCCAGGTGCAGGAGCACTGCACCACATTAAATTGATTGCAAGAAAAAAAAGTATAAGTATAACTTAATTTGTCTTTTATAACTCTTCATACCACAGCGAAAACCATTACATTGGCAAACAACTAAATGTTTGCATACGCCTGGTTCCCATCAAGTGGCACCTAGCACATGGTGCTCCCTTGAATGGCCTTGACCTCTTGATGCTATATCCTGCCTGAAGTGTTATGTTCTCTTTTCCCATCATACAGAGACCACAGCAGCAATTTACTTTGCGTTCCAATGGCCACTTCGAGGTGACAGGTGTCCCTTACAGGATCCAGCCAACTGTCCTGATATCCAACCAGACCTCTGTAGGTTTTGTGACGTTCACTTGTTATAAAGCTTTGGTACCTTTCATTCTCTACTACATTAGGCCAGTGTGACAGGTCTAAGTGATGGATTGATTGCAAAGTCTGGCTATAAAGCACTAATTTTACAAGTGAGTTGATTATGTAGTTCTAATATGTTTCTGCTCACAGGCTGACCTGGTGGTTCAGTGGGTAACCCCTGATGGACAGAGGGAGATTCCCTTGTGGTGGATAATCCTTGGAGCCCTTGGGGGGTTGCTGATCCTGACACTGTTTATATTTGTCATGTGGAAGGTGAGTAGGACAAATAGTCACCATTACCCTTAAACCCAGTTTCCATAACATTTATTCTAAAAACATTATTATTTGCTCTCCCTCCTAAATGTAAATTACATTTCTGATTTTTGTAGTGTGGATTCTTTAGAAGGAACCGACCACCGACTGATGATGAGGACAGTTTAACCGGCGGGCAATAATGAATGACCTGTCTCCTCCTGTGTAATGTCACTGCGACTTGAAGAACCTTTTATACCTGATCACAGCCTAAAACTTTTAAAAACTCATAAAATGCCTGTTGAACACTTCTTTTACATTTATGGCGAACAGTGATTCCATTTATTATTGTTAGTATTTTGCCCATTAGAAAATAAAATGTCCTAACGTCTAGCGATTGAGTCCTGGGTCCGGTTCTGACTAGGTGACTTCTTTGCCATGCTGTCTCTGTGGATGTGTGAGTTTTCTCCAACATGTCAAATATATATTGCTTTATAAGTTGGCCTTGTGTATTTTTAATTGAAGGAAAAATAGAGTGTAAGCCTCATTTTGGAGAAGGATTGACCTGGATAATTTCTATCCATGTACAGTGTCAATACATCCTTACCTCCACCATAATTTACCTTGGTCTGGTAAGAGTGGCTTCACACTGCGGTCAGATCCGGTCCAGGGCTGTCAGGTGTGCATCCTGCCGCAGCTGCCACTGCTGATGATTCAGGACTGCGGCTCGCAGGAAGCTAGCCGCGGTCCTGAATTATAACAGCAGCGTGCAGCCGCAGGTGTCCGGTCCCGGATCCTCCCAGATCGGGGCAATCCGGCCCCATAGGCTCCCATGTTAAGGGAGCACCAGATTGCCCCGGAAGGATCCGGAGGAATCCGGTGGAATCTGGGAGATACCAATTATGGGGAGATTGGTCTCCCTGGACACAAAAACGTTGCAAGCAACGTTTTTGTATCCGGGAGAAAAATCCCACTTCTCCCGGATTCTTCCGGCGATGTGGAAGCCGGATGGCAGATAGCTGCCATCCAGCTGCATCCGACCCCATAGGCTACTATGGGGCCAGAATCCGGTCCGGGGCTGTCACCCCTGACAGCCCCGGACCGGATCTGACCGCAGTGTGAAGCTACCCTAACCCTAGAACGCATACCCATAGAAATCTACACATTCACGCACCTGGGGCCTTTTAGGCCTGTTTACAATTATCATGGAATAACTCATAAAAAATACTTCTCAAAGTTTATTGCAAAGTAAGGATGCATTCCCACTAGCGCTGGGGTCCGCCAGGACGGGATTCCGTAATGGATCTGACCTCCTGGTGACCCCAGCCAAGGCTGGCCGACACATACCTGGGGCCTAGCAGGCCTGCCAGGTTACCTGCTTTAGTTAGATTTTTGAAACTCTAGGTATTCCTCAGGTATATAGTTGTTAGTAATTTCCAGTTGTTCATATATTTTTATGTTATAGGCATTTCGGTATAACAACCTTTTTTTGGGACTACCCCATATTCACGCACCTGTGGCCTTTTAGGCCTGTGTGCAAATAACACGGAATAACTCAAATAAAAATACTTTTCAAAATTTATTTTACAATTGCAAAGTAAGGATGCATTCCCAGTAGCGCTGGGGTCCGCCAGGAGGGGATCCGTAATGGATCTGACCTCCTGGTGACCCCAGCTAAGGCTGGCGGAATCCTGCCATTCCGGCAGCCTTAGCTGGAGTTACCAGGAGGTCAGATCCATTATGTATCCCCTTCTACTGGGAACACAGCCTAAGATGTGTATATTTCAAAACAGAAATATGTGCATAAAACAACAAAAAAGTAAGTAAACGGGCACGCCAAATATAGGCATTCTATATACAATTTTTTTATGAAAACATTTTTTGGTTGTAGCAAACTTGGTGCAGGAATATTTATTTGTAACTTTACATATTCCCCCGACAATTCTCGCATATTATTTTTTCGGCTGAATGTTCAACATTCACTCAAGAAGTTGCTCGTCCACTGTCACATTATCACTGGAATGGTAAAGCTTTGTACACTTCTTGATAAAAAGATTCCAGATATAGCTAATAGGGGCTAATTTATCGGTTGCCAACCTCACAGGGTGAGTTCTCTTTTCATCAAAACGAAGGCATCTCCGAATACCCTTAAATCTATTGATGGAGATAGTAGCTTTGTAGTGTGGATTTGCAAATGGGTTCTGAAATAACTTTCTGATTGGAACATCATATGATTTTGTCGACCCTGCCAGAAGAGTAAGGCCAATATAAGCATACTGGCTGTACTACCCGGCTACGCCCGGGTTTATATATAACTGATGTTAGCTATAACAAAATAGAATTTGAATATGTCATATTAATGACCTGTAAGAAAATAGAAGCTGAGCTGTGATTGGTTGCTATAGGCAGCCTAATAAATCTCCAGCCAACAGTAAACCCTCCCCCCGGCCGGGCAGTATATGTTACCTAACACATACACATAATAGACAGCTCATATGACTGACATCTGCCTTAATTCCCTATATGGCACATGAGTTGCACATTGGCTGTTTTTAATCAGATGTTTATATTTGGAAATTAAAGATAGCAGACGTATGAGGCGAGTTGTGTGAGGTGATTTGTGCACATCTGTGTCTGTGTGGTATGTGTTTCTGTTGTGTGTGTCTCTTTGTGGTGTGTGTGTGTCCCTGTGGGGTGAGTGCATGTGTCCCTATAGGGTGTGTATGTGCGTGTGTCCCTATGGGGGGGTCTGTGTGGTGTGTGTGTATCTGTGTTGTGTGTCTCTTTGTGGTGTGTGTGTGTGTGTCCCTGTGGGGTGAGTGCATGTGTCCCTATAGGGTGTGTATGTGTGTGTGTCCCTGTGGGGGGGGGGTCTGTGTGGGGTGTGTGTGTCTCTGTGTTGTGTGTCTCTCTTTGTGGTGTGTGTGTGTGAGTCCCTGTGGGGTGAGTGCATGTGTCCCTATAGGGTGTGTATGTGTGTGTGTCCCTGTGGGGGGTCTGTGTGGTGTGTGTGTGTCTCTTTGTGTTGTGTGTGTGTGTGTCTGTGGGGTGAGTGCATGTATCCCTATAGGGTGTGCATGTGTGTGTGTCCCTGTGGGGGGTGGTCTGTGTGGTATGTGTGTCTGTGGTGTGTGTGTGTGTGTCCCTGTGGGGTGAGTGCATGTGTCGCTATAGGGTGTGTGTGTCCCCGTGGGGGTGTGTGTGTCTCTTTGTGGTGTGTGTGTGTTTGTTCGGGTGCGTGGTGAGTATCCAATATTGGGGCTGCACCTTAGCGACTATACACTTGCTGTTACTCTTTGTGGGCGTGTGGAGTGCATACATGTCCCCATGCATGGTGAATATCTCATGCGGGGGCCCCACCTTAGTGACTATATGCTGGAATGTGCTGTTAGTCTTTGGCGCTATCATTAAGCCCCTCTCATTCACAACTGTCAACTGGTAACTGTCACTTTTTCCCCATTATGTAGATAGGGGCAAAATTGTTTGGTGAACTGGAACGCGCAGGGTTAAAATTTCGCCTCACAACCTAGCCTATGACGCTCTCGGGGTCCAGACGTGTGACTGTGCAAAATTTTGTGGCTGTAGTTGCGACGGTGTAGATGCCAATCCCGGACATACATGCACACATACATACACACACACATTCAGCTTTATATATTAGATAGTTCCTCTTTAGTTATATTTTTCCATGTTTTTTTTCTTCCTGATGCGATACATTTTCCTTCTACGTTAGTACACAAAACTACCTCATCTGCAATATCATCCGAAACAAATTTACAGAAAACATCTCTTTTGGACATGAATTGGGGAATTCCGACAGCTCCTTGAGCAACTCTAATAATGTTATGTGATGGGGTGCGTGCAGGAGCCGCAGCAGTACTGTTCCAAAAAATATTTGTTTTAGATGTTCTATTTGAACGTTCAGCTGGATCCACTACTTCTTTATCATCTGAAGAATCGCTGGACGATGAAGTTGATACATTAGCTGGTGGCATGTACTCTTCATCAGACAAAGATATTTCACTTTCATCATCACTATCAAAAATGATTGCCTCGATTTCATGGTCAGTCTATCCCCTGGAAGTAGACTGTGCCATTGTAATTTTAGATGTCAGTAAACTAAAAAGAAAAAAAAAAAAGATTACAATCAGGCTGGTGCACTGTAAACAGTATGTGATAAGACTCTTTGTTAAGGTCCCAGCACACCAAGCGATATAAAGCAGGTAAAGTGCAGCCCCCCTCCTCTTACCTCCAACAGATCACTTTCTTGTAATGCAGTAGAAGCCTCTGGTTTTGGAGCTCAGAAAGTTTCTATTTCCAGACAAAAGAAAGCTGACTTCTTCCTCCAAAGTCTCTCCAGCAATTAGGACAAAAAGACCTGCGATGAGGTCAGAGACACATGACTTTGTGAGGGAGCCTCCCTTCCAAGATCACATGACCATGTTGTCATGCAGAATCCACACTCTTCCCAGCAATAGCAGAGTCATAAAAGTTCTTCCCCAGCAACAATACAGACAAAAAGACTGAGTATCACATGTAAACCTAGTACAGGCCTAAAAGGCCCCAGGTGCGTGAATATGGGGTAGTCCCAAAAAAAGGTTGTTATACCGAAATGTCTGTAACATAAAAATATATGAATAACTGGAAATTACTAACAACTATATACCTGAGGATTACCTAGATTTTCAAAATTCAAACTAAAGTACTTTTACAGAAAATAGAAAACAAGTAACCTGGCAGGCCTGCGAGGCGCCAGGTATGCGTTCTAGGGCTAACTCTACCTGATTTTCACACTTATACTCACCTGTTTGTCATTTTTCTCTTTGTACTCTACTAGTTCATTGTGTCTTCACACCCTAGAAAGCAGGGCTGTGGAGTCGGTAAGCCAAACAACCAACTCTGACTCCTCAATTTCACTGAATCTGACTCCAACTCCACTAAAATGGACACTGACTCTGGCTATAAGACTCTGACTTCTCAACCAGGGCTGTAAAGTCAGTAAGCCAAACATCTAACTCCTCAATTTCCCTGAATCAGACCCCAACTCCACCAAAATGGACACTGACTCTGATTCTACAACCATGGCTGTGAAGTCAGTAAGTCAAAGATCCGACTCCTCAATTTCCCTGAATCCGATTCGGACTCCTCCAAATTGGACACAGACTCCAGGACTCCGACTGCACAGCCCTGCTAGAAAGAATGCTTCACATTCACCCCTTCTGAAATCTGCTGGCTCTGGTTATATTATGCAGCTGACGCCTGCCTGTTGCTCCTATGTATGAACCATGCAATCCAACTAGTCAGGCAGAGGAGGGTAATTCGGTGTGGGTGGCTCTCTTTCTTAGGAAAGGGCATCTGGTGTGGAGGGTTCATTCTGGGAAGGGATGACTGGACCTGGGAATACTTATTAATTTTCTGTGACGCCACCTGCAGGTTGTGGCTATAGATGGCCACCGCTGCACGACAGTTCTCCTAGGGGCTGATGATTAGGAGGCAGCAATGTTCTTAAGCCCTCTACGGGTAGGGCCGACCCCCAGGGCAGCTTGTGGTACCTGAGTGAGTTGGTAGTTGTGTTTCTGGTGCTTTTGACGCGTTAAGACACAGCTCAATGTTCACAGACACAGCGGGTTTCAGTCTTCAGTTCTTTTACTCACAGTCTTTGTGTAACAGCCTGCTGAGCACATAATCGGCACCCCTTCTCTGTCCTTTCTCAGCCTCTTTACACTGAGCTTGCCTCACCCGTCCTGCTTTGCGCCTCGCCACACAGAGCTCTGAGCCAGTGACGGTGGGATTTTCTTAGGGGTAAATGTCAAGCCCTAGGCCTGGGGGGTACTCGGGTATCAGGCTCGGAGGGGTTCGCGGGGATGTCATGGGTGGCGGTGCCTGAGCCCGTGGCCTGGGTGACGCTTGAATAGAGGGGTTATGTACAGGGGATAAGAGTTATTGTCACGTGACGCCACCTGTAGTACCTGGTGATGGGTCACCAGCGCCGCCACAGTCCTCCTGAGGGTGATGGTATTGCGGCAAGGATGGCAAAGCTCCCTACAGGTGGAGCTGGAGCTCCGGGGCAGCGTTGCTGTAAGCAGAAACTTTGATGATAATGGCACAAAGACACGGAGGCAAAGTCACTCTCCTGGGTACTTTACTGTAAACAGTCATCAGCATACAAGTCCACAGTTCAGCAAAAGTTGTTATGGTGGTACCAGTGGTATACCTTAGTTAACGAACCCGTGTCCTTTCTTCCCCGCCTAGGATGATTCTATACACAATTACTCCTTGAAGGTAGTCTTGGGGCACCCCTCCCTCAAAGTGAAGAAGCAGGCAGAACACTCCGTCTGGTAGGGTGCCGCAGCCGGTGAATATACTTCAGCAGACGGTTGACGACTTCAGAGGTGGACTCTGGCCGTTTTCTCGGGTCCGGCGTTCCCGTGGTGGACTGGGTAATTCACTGGAGTATGGTCGCTCCACGCTGGGGTTCCCCTTTCTCTCTCGGGCTCAGACTCACGCGTCAGGCACCCTCTCTCAGGATCCCCTCGGGATCCCCTTTCATCTTCCCTCAGGAACAGCCTGGAGCTGTCCTGTTAGACCTCCCGACTCGCTCCACATTCCTCCTCAACTCCTTACTAACTCCAACTCTAACTACAACTGACTTCGACTCCTCCTAGAGGTGACTATATCTCCCTCCCAGGAGTACCCTCCCACCACTATTCTAGTGTGGGAGTGCAGGAATGGGTCCCACCCACCAGCCCAGCATCCACTTGCAGTTAGGGAAAATTGCACCACTTTTATGGGTGCAATACCCGGTGTGACGCCTGACCATGTGGGGCACCACATAAACCTGCAGTATCTCTCCTTAGCCCTATGGTTGCCACCTTTTCAGTAAATGTGCACGGTTTTCGACCGTGACACCTTGGAAGTATCACACAGTCTCCGGGATGCTAGTTGAGCCTGGTCTGGATTCTCCACTAGTGTTGGGGTTCCTGGTGCCCCTGTTCTTCGGCCTAGTCCCTCCACTGCCTTGCGCTTGACAATGACAATTCGAGCCCCACGGGTGGATTGTACACTGCCGTGTTTCTAGGACCCCTTCCTTCTCCTGAAGCCACTTAGGTGTTGTTTCTGCTCCTCAGTCTAGCCTTAGGACAAGCTCCCTCTTGCTCCAGTCCTCTGGATACCTAAGTTCCTTCTTGTGACAGGCTTTCTTTCTCTAGCTTCCCTCCAACTCGACTCTAGCTTCTTCACTCTCATTTTCTCTCTCCGCAGCTCAACTGTCTCTTCTCCACAGCTGTTCAACTGTTGTCTCCTGTGTTCTAGATCTTTCCCACTCTATTTATACCCTCTGTCATGTGTCTCACGTCATCTACGTGTGTTCTTTCTGACCTCATTTTTCCCAAGTGTTCCCTCTAACTACTTCCTTCACCACCCAACCCCACTACAATGGTTCCTAGTGTGATGTGGGTGTCCCGGCACCGGTCAGTGCCCCTCTTACCCGAGAGTGGGATACTACACCCTAACAGGGGTTCAGTACCTCTGGGACGATTTGATCTGCAGGGGCGCCACAATAACTCTTGGAAGAGATAGATGGATTGATTAAACTAAAACAAAAAGCTGTCATTGGCTGGTAGAGTTAAAGGATCGTCCCAACAGCTCATTAAAGGGTCAATTTTGTGAATTTTAAGGATTGCTAACTCCAATAGGTGGCACTAGAGTTCGTCTTCTTCATCTCTGAATAGACAATTTGCATATTCAACATCCCAACAAAGGTTTCTTTCATGTTATATCACTTACCTGATAAAAACAAACAAGTGGCAAACATAAGGTCAGTTTTGTAATTTCTTTCTAAGCCCCGCTTCTTCCTCATTTCAGCAATCAGCAAGGGTGATAACAGTTAAACATTGGTAGCATATTTTAACAATGTTCCACTACTCTGCAATAAATGATGGCTTCACATGCCCAGCGCAGCATGATTGACATGTGTCTAGCTCCGGGGGGAAAACTTTGTATGGCCACTTGCTCAGATGTGCCTGACCTTCAATATTAGCTAGTGGGTTTGTGGTTAAGATAAAGGCCTGCATCACACATCAGACATCTACGTTCTGAGTATAGATTGTAATGTAGAAACTCCTAACCTCAAACACAGCAACCTCGGAGGCAGGGGCTGGCTGGCAAATTTTTGCCTGGGGGCAAAGACATGCAACAGCAGCAAGGGCAGGGAGGTACTTGGTAGCCAAGCCGGCTGACAGTCAGGGAGGTTACGGTGGCTTTGTCCCAGCTCCGTGAGCCTGACCGTGCAGGGAATGGGGTATTTGTCATGGGGATATGAGTCTTTTTGTGACGCCACCTGTGGTATTCAGTCAAGGACAGCCGACGCTGCTCACTTGGACCTCTGGGGGGGATGGTACGGCAGCCGGGGATGGTATTGCTCCCCACAGGTGGAGCGGGGCCCCAGGGTTGGTGTGATAGTCTATAGGGATGATGGTAGTTATAGTTGGGATGCAGGGGCTGGCAAGGAGGGCGCGAATAACAGGAAGACACCAGGTCTGCATTTCCTTGACGTTTACTCACAGTTCAGCAGTTCAAGCCCAGCAGGGGCACCATGTCCTCCGGGTCCGCAATCCGGTCAACTACCAGGCAATTCGGGTTAATTTCTCCGAGACATCCCTCTGTAAGCCTTTCCAGGTTGACTTGCCGCGCTGGCTTATCTCTTCTCCTGCCCTGCGCCTTTGTGCTACAGTGTCCCAAACAGGTGGCTGCGGGCCATCTTGAGCGATGGACGGCATGTCCTCTGACCAAAAGTGTAGCCACCATTTTGCAGAATGCCCATGGTTGTTGGCTACTGAGCATACAGCTCAGTCGCCTCCAGTTTCCTAGCTCGAACTTGAAGTGTTGTTGCCACATCGGGGCCGGTCCCCTCCTGCAACCTAGTTCCTCCAGCAACAACCGGGGTCCCTCTAGCCAGAGTTCCATATCAACCTACCCACTGGTCCCACTCCTCCCCTGGCACTACCCTCCGCTCTACCCTCCGCTAGAACTCCATCGTTCTTGGTGTTCCTCTCAAACTTGACTTCTCCCTCCAACTCCTCTCACTGACTGACCTAACTTTTCCTCTTCCTCCTTGCTTTTCTACTCTCTATCCCACCCTGTCTGCCTACTCCCTCCTCCTGCCAGCAGATGGGGCTCCTCATATGAGGTCATACTCACCCCTTCTATTTCCTGGCTAGAAGTTATAAAAGGAGGGGAGCGCACATACGGTTGTAACATATGATTCAAGTCCCGATATCCCCAATCGGTTGGACTCACCTGGGATGGTTGTGTGAGTCACAACAAACTCGGAATGCTTGTGGTAATCTGGCTGCTGCTGGTGCCCCGCTGAATAAGACAGAAGAAATCCAAAGGAAATGGAGCCGGGCTTCTCACACAGCACAGACCAAAACAAACATCCACACAAGATTGATCAAAAGTTTTCTTTATTGAGCCTACACGTTTCATGGCATGAACTCACCACTTGATCAGGGCATCAGAATGCCCTGATGAAGTGGCGAGTTCATGCCACGAAATGCGTAGGCTCAATAAAGAAAACTTTTGATCAATCTTGTGTGGATGTTTGTTTTGGTCTGCGCTGTGTGAGAAGCCCGGCTCCATTTCCTTTGGATTTCTTCTGTCTTATTCAGCGGGGCACCAGCAGCAGCCAGATTACCACAAGCATTCCGAGTTTGTTGTGACTCACACAACCATCCCAGGTGAGTCCAACCGATTGGGGATATCGGGACTTGAATCATATGCTGTTCTGTTCTGTCAAAAATAACCGAATGTGAAATTTTTATTTCATTTTTCATTTATTTATGAACAACCATGTTCATATACAGTATAATAATGCAATAGGTATTTAAATAAAATACTTAAATTAGTTTATAAAAATCAAGTAATTATAAAAATCAAGACTTTAATAGGTCTGGTCAGAAATGAACAGAACATTACAATTGTATAGTAAACCCAAACAGAACAGCGGGGAGCTGTCCAATATTAAGCTACAAGTCTGCAGTCACTATATGTGGTTGTAGACCTATGAATCCTCACATTGTGCTCACTGTGAGGATTCCCTGGTGCCTGCGGTGGGTGCGGGCAGTTGTGATATGTATACTTTCGGCCACATTACAACTAGACTGTTTCTGGCCTTGCTCAATATAGTTTCATTAATTGAGGCCGAGCAAGTCTAGTCAGCACGTAACCGCATATATGCAAATCATATACCTGTGATCACACGCTGATTAATAGACAGCACTGTGCGCAATGTGAGAATTCGAAAGACTAGTCACAGAGTGACTGCAGACTTGCACCTAGGAAGTTTTATTTTTGTGTGTGTATTTTTTCACACACACTTGATCGAACCAATTAATCGATGTAAAGTTCAACTCCCCAGCAATAAAAAAAAAGGTTCTACTATATGATGTAGCAATCCCTTATCCTGAGTGTACAATCTGGGCAAACAGCAACCTAAACCAAAATCACCACATTATGTTCAATTGTCTGTTCACAGAATACTTGTCCCCCTCAACTTGACTGAATTGAACCAAGTATTAGTACCCTGAGCCTCTGAGCACTGAAGAAATACACTGTATGGGCAAAGAGTGGGACAAAGACTCACAAATACTACGGGTTACCATATCTCACCAGGGTACCCGATAGTGAATTTTGAACTGTTGAAAAAGATAACAAGCAGCCCCTGATGAGTCTCTGTGTCACAAGCAGAGACGAAATGCGTCGGGCAGAGCAAAAAACTATATTGATGGTATAGAAACAAAAATTACCGATCTACTTTCCAAAGACTAACGGACATAGGACAGGACATCAGAACGGTTTGACGGAAGTAGGGACAGACAGTCATACATGGTATGCTTGATTAGCCCTAAAACAAACGACTTATATTCTACTATTGAAAAGTATATTCTCAAGACACTATCTGGACGATATTACGCTATCCAGATTTTTCGTGGGGACTATAAACTGAGTTCTGAAAGAGCATTTGTATTTGTGTGTTGTATGTAGGGGCGTGGGTAGTCCCAAATCACATATCATTTGAATCACATGATTTTTAATATCTCCAATATCAAACTTCGGTGAACCCTACATAGAGTCGAGCAACTTAATTTGCAGGACCCTAGTCTAGTGGTCAGATCAATAATTCAGTGACTACCAGATAGAAGCTCTGTGACCACCACCTAACCAACAGTGCTCCCTGCAGTCCGGCCCAGTGACATGTATATGTCGTGCCAAAAAGATTACATCATGCAAGGTCTACAAACCAAAAGAGGAGTCAGAAATACCAGCAGATAGATAGCTAGGTATATTAGGTACACAGGTTGTGGTCATAGTGACCACCGCTGCTGCAGAACCTCCGGGGATGATGCAGCTGGAGATGTAACAGCTCTCCGCAGGTAGAGCCTGGTTCCCCGGGGCAGTGATATTTAAAGTCTATGATGGATGCTATAGATGTTGCAGGATAGGGATCATAGTGGAGGCGGTGGCTGCTTGTGAGGGAAAGTAGGGCTTGAATACAAGGATCACACACACTCACGGTTTTAAGGTTTTCCAAGGCTTTACTGCAGATATTTTTTAGCAGAGTACTGTCTGTACCAGGGCCAGGTTGCTCCCACCCTGACCGGGCCCACAGCTTCCCACTGCTGCGCTGTGTGTATGGCCCTGCTGCTGCATTAGCTGAGCTGCTGGCACTGTCTCTCCTCACAGGTACCCCTTTTGCTGGGCAACTTGAGTCTTTTCGTGTGCTTCTGACCCCGCCGTGTTGTTTTGCTGAGGTACAGTGTAGATCTACAACCTCCACTATCCCGGTATTACTGTGCTACGTGTGTCAGTCACAGTTTCGGATCCGGTATCCGGTCTGTGCGCTCCTCCGGGGCGAGTTATGAAGTCACTCAGTCTCCCAGATGTGTTCCTCTGTTTCTTGCACTCCTATCCTCAGACCCTGGTTAGGCCTGGAATCCAGGAGCAGACTGTAGAGAAGCCTGAGGCAGCCTCTTTACACTACAGTCTCTCTTCCTCAGTTCTCCCAGGAACTGAACTGAACTGCTTCCTCTTGACCCAGAATATATAAGGGAGGTGCTTTAGCTCCCCCTTCTGGCCTAGAGGTGCTGGTGTAGTGTCAGGTGTGTGGGGAGTGAACCCCTGTTGATGTTACTGTGGCACTTAACCCCTGGGGTGCCACAAGTACAGATGCCATGATGAGATTTCATGCCCACAGCTATTCTCTCCACATTTCTCTCCGGGTGAGTTCTGCAGGTTTGATCACTGGCCTTGCATTCAGTTTTGTGCAGAAAATATACATGGATTTTTGATAAAGAAAAGCAGTGAATTACAATTTAGAAAATTGTGTGCAAAATACGCAACTTGTGATCCCAACGTTCTAGAGCTTATCTCAAATAAAATCTATACATTGATTAAATCAGTATACAGTATATATATATATATATATATATATATATATATATATATATTTGCCATGTTCCTGAACTTCTTACCCAGGAGAGACTTGTATTACATAGAAGTTGGGGTTAATTTCAAGTATTGTAAATTCCGGGATTGTGTAGCATCTCTATGAAATATTCATGATATTAATGCTCCTGTGTATGATACTTGACTTGTTTCCAACCTGACAAATGCAGCTGCTTTGAGTCCATGTCATTTTCTTCATTTCCAGTAAGAGTGAGCGTGCTTCATTCTTTCAGTGTTTACTTTTGGGACCGATCCTAGTCGCAGTTTCTTCTAATTTGCCAAGTTCTGGATTGTTCACTTTTCATCTTGGAAAATGAATGTACTTTTATATTTTAAATAAAGATTTGCTTACTTTTTTTTTTTTTTACCCATTTAAAGGGAACCTGTCAGGTGGTTTATGCCCCCCCCAGCTATCACAATCTGTCCCTGCAGCTTCATAGTCCTATTCTAATTATCCCTGTCTGAGCTCAGAGTGTAATGTTATAGGTGAAAAAAAAGCATCAATACACTTACATTTCAGTCTACATCTTGGAGGAGGGAGACTGTCTGGCAGGATAATAGTTAACTCACTATTAACTTGCATGGCTAAAGGACCTGTGTGATATAACGATCACGTGACCATAGTGGGCGGAGCTAAGCAAGCAAACTCATATTATGTTATAGGCACTTAGCTCCGCCTATTGGAGTCACATGGTTATGACATCACATCAGGTCTCACAACATGTTCTAACATAAGGCTGAAATGTTAACTATTAACCTGCCAGTCTCCGTCCTCCAAGCTGGAGACTGACTGCCTCATTACCTAAGGAAATGTAAGTGTATAAATGCTTTTTTCCACCTTTCACAATACACTATGAGCTCAGGCAGGGATGATTAGACTGGTATTATAAAGCTGCAGCTACAGTGATAGCTGGGGGAGCATAAACTAGCTGACAGGTTCCCTTTAATGTTACCAATTGTCCCTCTATATCAGTGTGTAAGAATGCTGATAATGTAAATCTCCTGCAGTAACTTAGTTCGGCCTCTGGAGGTCACCAGTGTACACGAGTAGAAAGATCTGGAACCAGGAAGTAATTTTTAGTCCGTCTCCTGAGGTAAATTGAGAGCGACAGATGCCTGAGGAGATCCTACATAGAAGAAGACATGTCTGCTGTTCTGAGGGGCTCGTGGACCTATGGAAGGACGCACCTGGCTAGAACCGTGTCAGAATTATTCTAGGACCCGATGTACACCTAGGGCTAAAAGATAAGCCATGTTATGTGAGTACATAAGATTGACCGGCCAATATATTGGGATAGTCAGACAGGGTGAGTTAGCCAGAAACTGCAAAGGACTATTTTGTATGCACTCCTGAGAAGGGACCGACTAGGCTTGGTCTATACAGGATATTGAATATTGAGACTTGCATGACGACTTGTGAGACGCAAAGAGAAGCCGAACGTGGATGACACCGTAGAACTGAGAGAACGATCGCCATCCCTGTTATATTGAGCTGTGCTAAAGAAACCCAGTGTGAGAAAGATCTTATATACCTCAGTGGCTGGTGGTGAGGCTTAAACAACATACACCCTGTTAACTACTTGTATATTACCAAGTTTAAGAATTTCACCTCATGCAGGACGGAAAACTGCATTTGCTGTAAATAGGTTGTGGAATAGATATATAAAAGGGGATCAGGGATCCCGAAGTATTTTGTAAATAGCGTGGGAGGTGGGTGTAGGATTATATCCTGAGGGGAACACGTACCGCGGCTGCAGTAAGAGCCCAGGTAAGCCCTGTACGGAGTGAAGGAGGGGTTGGTATAGTCAGGGGTAGGTGTGTTTACTCCCTGCAAAACTGGCACGTGAGTTCCCTCGGGCTGCATAATTTGTATACTATGATCGTGCTGTTGGGGCCCATACCTTTATTGCAAAGTTTGAATTTGTTATCTTTTTGGCACCGATAAAGAGAGTTAATTTACCACTATTTTTGGAGTCCATGTCGTTCATAGCAGCACCATATTACTCATACACGAACAACTGGCGTACCGGCCGTTAAGTATTGCACAGGTGATAATTTAATTAACTGCACAGGGGATGATATTAACACATGTGTAATGCTAAATGCTAAAGAAATCCTAAAAACATGCACTGTTGGTGGCCTTGAAGACTGGAGTTGGGGAACACTGCTTTAGGCCAGCTTCACACCACGGTTTGGAGCTGTCAGGTTCTGTCTGGTGTTTTGCAGGATGCACCAGACAGAGCCTGACAGCTCTGGACAAGCACAAACTAAGCCTACTCCGTTCCTGTTTTGTACATGATTTGTTTGTGCGCGTCTCTGCTGCTGTCCAGTCCTGAAATTTCAGCTCGCGTGTGCAGGAGAGCTGCCCATGGTGGCTGCATTTCAGGGCCTCCGCTCTTCAGTAAAAGTCATCTGGGAAACAATCTGGTTTGTTTACCAGATCCGGGGAAATCCGGCAACCATGTTATGGGCGCCGGATCGCCCCAGATCCGGGAGAATCCAGTATTATTCATTTTTTGCACCGGACACAAAAAATGTTGTAAACTCCTATTTTGTGTCCGGGGCAAAAAACGAACACAACCGGATCCGGCCAGAAAAGCACAAAACCAGAGGCCAAATAAGACCAATCTGGCACCATAGGGACACATGGGGTCAAAACCGGATCAAGTTTAGTCCAGTTCAAACTGGACAGAATCTGACACCACAAAACCGTGGTGTGAAACTGGCCTTACATGGATTGTTTCATGAAGACAGCTCTATTTCATAGGACATATGGATGTCATTCTCACCATTTTTAAGACTGTGTGAAAGCTGCTAACAAAAGAGTGGTTCAAGCAAATTCAGTTTATTTGTTTATTACCTAGGTTCTCTTTCATTGGAATTGCCGTGATCTAATAGTACATTTCTCTGCTATAGGGGCAATGCACTGCTAGCTTCAATCCCACCACTATTCCGCCATTGTTTGGTTCAAGGTTAAAAACAGATGGAGACATTAAGATAAAACTTCAATTTTCATATACAACCTACAGTACTCGGTAACACAGTTCTTCAGATATTCTCTATTATGCTAAACTGTATTTGTGCATGCTAAGTTTGTACCACTGTTCCTCCCACACCACAAACACAGACTAATTAGAGTTGGGTGAATCAATTTGTGGGGCTCCGGTTCATTAACTAGGTGGGTGCTCTGTGACCGCTGGATGGGGTTCTGCTAATCTTTTACCTTTTGGGATTCCCAGCATGTGTTTTGAAAAGCTGGGTTTGGAAGATGACATCTGTATATTTCACCGGCTAACCAAAAGCTCGCTGATCACTGATCGTTGCGGAATGGCCAGGGCCGTTTTTGGATCATTGGTCTCCCGCTGGGCGGTCAGTATCGGCGTGTGTGACAGTGGGAGACCAACGATCAACGAACTCCCGGCCGATGCCCAGCACCGCACAGTACACACTCGGACATGGTAACCTGGGTAAATATTGGGTAACTAAGTGTAGCGCAATGCTTAGTTACCCGATGTGTTCCCTGGTTACCAGCATTCTCGCTGGTCGCTGGTGAGTCTGCCTGTGTGACAGCTCACCAGCGATCATATACCGATGTCCCAGCGATCCCAATCGGATTGTTGGGACATCGCAGCGTGTAACCCGGACTTAAGCCTCTTTTTTTCTCTGCTATGCAGTGTGCGGCTCTACAGGTGAGGTTGCTGCAGGTGTGTTTGATGGATATGACTCATGCTTAGGTGAGCTGAGGGGCGTGCCTGGGCTGGTTGCTCCCCACCCCTCGACCATAAATGGGTCAGCTCATATCCACCTGATGTCGCTGATTCAGTTCACTTCTGAACTGTGACCTGTTGTGAGCAGATGCTGATCCGAAGCTGCTGCTTTGATCTCCATTGGAAGTAGCTGGGTTCCGTGGTCCGTGGGTGGAGGTAGGGGCTTATGCCTAGGGCTTCTCAGGAGTTAGGGACTTAGGCTGGTGGCTCGGACCTTCTCACCTTTAGAGGTACCTCCGAGATCAGGGCGAGTCAGGGACCCCATTATCAAGGTGAATGCAGGCTCCCCTGACTCCCTTTGCCCAGCTCTATTATACTTCTGGGCACCCCGTTCTCCCCCAGCATGACATAATCAGCGACCCATTATTTGATCCCCGAAGCTGCTATGTCAACAGAAGCTTTTGCGCACCTGGTGGAGGAACTCTCTCAGGAGGTTTCTATCTTGCGAAACCAGATGGTGCATCAGCTTCAAGAAGTGGTTGGGTATCTGACTGTGGTTCACACACTGGCTGTACCAGAACCCTCCCTCACCGATTTTCAGGAGGGAGAGATACATTTTTTGTGTTTAGTGAAGCCTGCAAATTATATTTCAGGTTGCGTCCTCGTTCTTCGGGGAGCGAGGAACAGCGCATGGGGATTATACTCTCCCTTCTTATGGGGGATCCCCAGGCCTGGGCCTTCTCTCTGCCGACTGATTCTCCATCCATGCGGTCGGTGGATGAGTTTTTTGCAGCGCTTGCCCTCGTGTATGGCGACCCTGATGCCGTCTTCCTTGCTGAGTCTAAACTACAGAAGCTGAGGCAGGGAGCACGACTGGTTGAGGAGTATTGCTCTGAGTTCAGGAGGTGGGCCACTGACACTCAATTGAATGACCCTGCTTTGAGGAGTCAGTTCTGTTTGGGGTTGTCAGATTGGTTACAAGACACCATGACTCAGTACGCTGCTCCGGAGACGCTGGAGGCTGCAATAGCGCTTGCTATAAGGTTGGACAGACACCTAAGAGAGAGACCGGATCCGACCCTGCCCCCGGTGACTATCCCTGCTGTGGAGGTTACATGTGTGGGTTCTGATGTTCCTAAGCAGTTGAGGACTGCGGAGTCTTGTACTAACCCATCTGCAGGTCATCAGGTTGGGCAGTAGTGTTTCTTGTGTCAACCTGATCACTTCATTAGGGTCTGTCCATACCATGCTAACCCATTTCTCAGCTGTAGACGTCCCATGTGGATAAGCGCATGAGTGCTGCTGTGTCTGCCGTGTTGGTCAGGCCTGCTCCTGTCTCCACCGGTGGTGGTTAAGCACTTAATGAAGGATAGGAGTAAAACCCTGCCGGCACTTCAGCTTAACTCTAGACTCAGGTGTTCTTTGGGGAAGCATGTTAGGGGGAAGGTGGTTACCCCTAACCTTCTGTCTGTGCCTGTGTGAATGGCAATAAACGGTCAGGTCCAGACCTGAGAGTGGATGACTATGCTTGAGTGCTGTCAAAACACGTAAGGTGGAAGTGTGCAGCTGGAGCTCCTACTACTGGAGTAATTGGTCCGTTTAAAATTACGGCTATTTGCAACCCTGTGTTGTTCCAGCTAGCCATCCCCCAGTGCTCTGTACCCGTAATATCTTTCATAGGTAGTCGCTAAGGAAGTTCAGACCATAGCCGAACGTGTCCGGTTTAGAGTCCGGGGGCCTCTCATAAAGAAGGGGGGAGGCACTGTCACGTATTGACTTCCTTGCAGTTTAGAAGTACTGCTGCTGTGGTTTAAACTAAGCCTTTTCTTTCTCTGCTGTGCAGTGTGCAGATCTACAGGTGAGGTTGCTGCAGGTGTGTGTGATGGATATGACTCATGCTTAGGTGGGCTCAGGGGTGTGCCTGGGCTGGTTGCTCCCCACCCCTCAGCCATAAATGGGTCAGCTCACATCCACCTGATGTCGCTGATTCAGTTCACTTCTAGACTGTGACCTGTTGTGAGCAGATGCTGATCCAAAGCTACTGCTTTGCTCTCCAGTGGAAGTTGTTGGGTTCCGTGGTCCGTGGGTGGAGGTAGGGGCTTATGCCTAGGGCTTCTCAGGAGTTAGGGACTTAGGCTGGTGGCTCGGGCCTCCTCACCTTTAGAGGTACCTCCAAGATCGGGGCGAGTCAGGGACCCCAGCATCAGGGCCAGAGCAGGCTCCCCTGACTCTCTACACCCAGCTCCATCCTTCTGGGCACCCCGGCACCCCCAGCGTGACAGGCTGGCCTTTATGCTACTTTTGAACAGTAGTATATTAGCCAGCTCGATTTCCTTCACTATGCGTAATTCGAGTTTCTGACTTGTAATGTGGCTTACCATCGGCTCCACAACATGGTGAGCAAGCTTCCTCTTGTTCAGGGAGCAGTGTGGGGCGGTAGTAGTCATTTTGGGGAATCGTCATACAAGCCTTCTGCGGTAGCTTGTGCCCTGACCACCTCCCCATTTCAAATAAGGGAAACACAGACTAAGCAGAAATCTTTTTCATCAAGAGAACTTTTCTTTTCAAATAAACAGGGGTATAGATGCATTTTGTGGGCTCATTTCTTTGACAGGAGTGGGGTTACATCTTTTAGCTTTACTGCCAATTTACTAGCTGACTGCTTCCCTGATGCTTGGGCTTCTACTGACATTTTTAAGCCTCTCATCTTCCCCATTAACATCATATGTTCATCTGCAGAATCAAAAAGTCTAACAAGTCTATTCCGTCCCACCCACAGGGATTTAACACGTATAGTATATACTATTAAAATAGCCGGAAGGAGAGTACTCCACCACAATAATGACACAGACCATCTCACAGGAGCCAAGGAGCCTTTAGCAACAAGGGAATTCTTAGGGTGCCGTCACACGCTACAATTTTATGAACGATATTGTTAGCGATCACATGCACGTGCGATCGCTAACAATATCGTTCAGATCGCTGGTGAGCTGTCACATAGACAGACTCACCAGCGATCAATTGACCAGAAACATTGTAGAAACGATTTAAATATCGTTTCCACGATGTCTTGACGACTGATTAGCCAGCTCCCAGCACCTCTCACAAGCGCTGGGAGCTAGTATCCAAGGTAAACTGCGGGTATCTAGGCAGCGCGCGCTGCCTAGATATCCGACGTGTACCTTAGTTACCAGCCTCCTCCGCTCACCGGCTGGTATCTAAGGTAAACAGCGGGTAACTAGGGTCCTTAGTTACCCGCTGTGTATCTTAGATACCAGCCGGTGAGCAGAGGAGGCTGGTAACTAAGGTACACGTCGGGTATCTAGGCAGCGCACGCTGCCTAGATACCCGCAGTTTACCTTGGATACCAGCTCCCAGCGCTTGTGAGAGGCGCTGGGAGCTGTGTTATCGGTCGTCTGCCGGTGTCACACGCAGTGATGCTGCTTGTCCACCGGGCGACGGACGACTGATTTGAGGACAGGACCTCAAATCAAACGATGAACGATCAGCCAACTGATCGTTCATCGTTTGTAGTGTCACACGCAACGATGTTGTTCTGACATCGTTCAAGCGTCACAAAACACGTGACTTTTGAACGATATCGGCAACGATATTGTTACGTGTGACGGTACCTTTAAGGTTCAGCCAGAGGAAGGCAGATGCTACTCAGGACACTTCTCACATAATCAAACCTGGAGGGACATGCTCCACAGCCCGATTCTTCTGTTCCTGAACCACCATGTGTCCGGGGCCTGAGTCAGCCAAAATTATTCTCTTGGGGGCTCCTTCTCACCACGCCTCCCACACCCACAGATTTTGGTTGTTCTCCATGCCCTATTCTCCTGTCTCTAAACTGCAAGCGAGTTTTATTAAAAAACTCCACCTTCAAGGGATGTGTAGCACCCCTGCGGGGGATTGCCACAGGATCCACTGGTGCAAGGAAGGACTTACACCTTGGTTAACACAGCACACACCACCTTCCACCTCAGACCTGAAGGGGAGCTCTACTGGCTGCATTAAGTCAGTTCTCCTTTAAGAACTCCCAGGCTTGAGGGGAGAAGTTAGTTAGTCCCAGGAGTTAGTTTCAGTTCAGTGAGGAGAAGGAGAGGGAGGAAAAGGTCGCTGGGGGAGATTCAGGCCCAGGACCAGGGACGACTGACCGCTGTGCGCACCCTAGGGAAAGGGTCGGAGGTAAGTGGAGAAGCAGGGAACTAAGAAAGGGAATCTGTAACTCCAGCACTTTAGTACACCCGGACACTGAGGAGAGCTAGTAAGAGACACTAAACTGACCAAGCATAGGACCAGGGGCCACAAGAGAAACAGGGACCCCGCAGAAGGACCTCATTGCCAGTTTAGGACAAAGCCCAAAGAGGGAGAAGAAGCGGTGAGTTCAGGTTCAGGCAGAACTCATCCCACACCCCAGAGCACAGACACAGAGGAGGCCTCATAACTTTCTAAGGTGGATGTCCCAAGTTGCACCGGGGACCTAGTTATTACTCTGGACTGTACCTGTTACGTTATCATCAGTAAAAGGTAACGAAACTTTAATTTCATCTAGTTCAACCCATAGCCTAAAATGTTGATCCAGACAAAGGCAAAAAAAAACCATGTGGTAACACTAAGCTCTACTTTGGGGGAAATAAAATCCTTCCTGACTCCACATATGGCAATCAGACTAGTTCCCTAGATCAATGCCATATCAAGGAATCTAGTATATATAACCAGTAATATATTTTTCTTGAAAGTCATCCAGGCCATTCTTAAATGTTGGTAGTAAATCACTCATTACAACATCATGTGGCAGAGAGTTCCATAGCCTCACTGCTCTTACAGTAAAGAATCCACGTCTGTGATTATGATTAAACCTTCTTTCCTCCAGACGTAGAGGATGCCACCTTGTCCCCATTTCAGGCCTAAGTGTAAAAAGATCATTACAAAGGTCTTTGTACTGTCCCCTCATATATTTATACAATGTAATAAGATCACCCCTAAGCCTTCCTTTTTCCAAACTAAGGCTACATTCACACGCGGCGCATTGTGCCGTGTATTCGTCAGTGGCGCCTTTTTTTGCATGCCGACATCACCCTTTTCTCGGCGAGCTATCCCCGAGGCCATGTTAACATGTAGCCTATGGGGAAAGTGCGCTGAAAAAATGCCAAGAATTGGCATGTCAATTCTTTTTGATTACCCTGCAGAGTTTAGTGTCATCTGCAAATATTGAAATTCTACTCTGTATGCCCCCTACAAAATCGTTAATATGTTAAAAAGAAGTGGGCCCAATACTGACCCCTGTGGTACCCCACTGTTAACTTTGACTTAGTCCAACTGTGTTCCAATAAAGGCTAAGTCCGACTGCAAAACTCAATTTATTTTAGAAGCTAATCTGTGCTGAATTGTAATGAAAAAGCTTCCCACGCTGTTTTGTTTCTTTCCTACCTTCCTCCATTTTTTGGTTCAGTGCCTCCATATTAGCTATTTACCTGCTGTTATTCATGTTTAAACAGCTTTTTTTCCCCTCTCACAGCCAGAGCTGAACTGTACCCCCTGTACACTCCTCTCTGCCCCCTATATACTCCTCTCTGCCCTCCCACTTCACCCTCATTTGTCAGGACTCTGCTCTGCTCTAGGATGTATGTAATCACTGTCAGTACTGAATGATCAGTGTCACTGAAGTTGTCCTAGGACTTCTTGTTTTCTCCACCCAGCAAAACTACACAAACCCCCTTCATTGTGCCCATTAAACCCATAATGCTATAAAGCGGTTAAATCTCCCTCTAGATTATCCTGCTTCAGAATAAGGCTGGAGATAGGCTGTTCTCACATCTGCATTTCTGTTCAGGTCCGGCAGATCAGGCAAACTTGAACTTTCATACTTCAGGTTTTCAGGTTTGCCTGATCTGCTGTCTTTTAAACCCTGCGGAATTCAGCCTTTTTTGAGAAAAAAATGAATAAATCAGATGTGGCATACGTACGCCAAAATTGCGTTTGGGGTAACGCATTGTTAATGGAAGTCAGGACATGTGTGGACACTTAAGTTTTCATTGGGATTCGGCACTGGACAAAAACCGCAGCTAACTGCGGTTTTAAGACAGAAACGCAGATATGAAAGCACCCTTACACTAGCATGAGACTAATATGAGTGCAATGCAAGAAAATCTCACATTAAACTTGACCTATTTTAGACAATACTGCAGCTCTGATCTGCAAGTTCTTCTTGAGCCATATTTGGACGGAGGAATAAATGGCAGCATGCTGTGTCTGGGAATTTCGGCTCACTTGCACCCATACAAATCTATGGGAGCAAGTGAAACATCAGGTGTCAAAAGATGGCAGCGGCATGACTAACTGGACTTGCGCGTAGTGTCCAACGGTGTAACTGCGCCTGGTGATGTTTGCGGGCAGCGTGAGCGGCAGGTTTCCAGTGACGTGTTCCTGGCTTTAGGTTGGGTCCAGTTGTTGGCGGCACAGCTGGCGGTATTGTGCATGGGGCCACTACTGCGAGCGGGGAGTGCAAATATGACTGTGTGATAGTAGGACATCGGGACGGACATTGATGACAAACGGGACTTTGTGAACATGTAAGTAGATGTGACTCCTATGCATGTAGTGATTCATACACACATCACCCAATGCAGTAAAATGAAACCCCCCCAGCTCCTGAAACATATTCATATGCAGTCCTTGAAAGATAATGCTGCTCCCCATCTCATAGATAAGCCTATGCAGTTCACCCATCTTGGTAACAACTGCAGATATATACTGTATACCATGGGCGTACCCAGCGTGGGGCAGGGGGGGGCAGGTGCCCCCCCCAAGAAACATCAGACCTTATACTCCAGCGCCCGCGCCAAGGTGTCTCCCTGCCAGCCGGCCGCCGTCACATATTCCGGCCACCCACGGTGTGAGCCGGATCTTCTCCTGTAGTCAGCTGAGCTGACAGCGGGAGCAGAGTGTGAGCAGCGCTGGCTCCGGCAGTCCATAGTACAGGCGTCAGACTCAGATGCCTGTACTATGGAAGCTGGGCTCTCAGCCGCCCTGATTCCCAGCAATTCCGGGTCAGGGGGATGTCAGTCACGTGATCACATCACCTGATCACGCTACTGACGTCACTCGGCAGAGGCAGCGCGGCAAAAGGCTGGATGTGAAGACCTGGCTGGAAGGTTCACATAATTAGGGGAAGAGGCACAGCATGGAGGGAGAGGGGTAGTAGTGTGAACAGGAAACTGGGGGGAGTGTGCAGAAAACTAGGGAGGGGAAGATGTGAGCAGAAAACTGGGGGGGCGGGAAGGTGGAGCAGGAAGCCAAAGGGGGGAATGTGTGCAGGAAACTGGGGGGGAGGGTGTGCAGGAAACTGGGGGGGGCTGTGTGCAGGAAACTGGGGGGGAGGGTGTGCAGGAAACTGGGGGGGGGGCTGTGTGCAGGAAACTGGAGGGGGGCTGTGTGCAGGAAACTGGGGGGGAGGGTGTGCAGGAAACTGGGGGGGGCTGTGTGTGCAGGAAACTGGAGGGGGGCTGTGTGCAGGAAACTGGAGGGGGGCTGTGTGCAGGAAACTGGGGGGGAGGGTGTGCAGGAAACTGGGGGGGAGGGTGGTGCAGGAGACTGGGGGGGGCTGTGTGCAGGAAACTGGGGGGGAGGGTGTGCAGGAAACTGGGGGGGGCTGTGTGCAGGAAACTGGAGGGGGGCTGTGTGCAGGAAACTGGAGGGGGGCTGTGTGCAGGAAACTGGGGGGGAGGGTGTGCAGGAAACTGGGGGGGAGGGTGTGCAGGAGACTGGGGGGGGCTGTGTGCAGGAAACTGGGGGGGAGGGTGTGCAGGAAACTGGGGGGGGCTGTGTGCAGGAACCTGGGGGGGGGGCTGTGTGCAGGAAACTGGGGGGGGGGGCTGTGTGCAGGAAACTGGGGGGAGGGTGGTGCAGGAAACGGGGGGGGGGGGCTGTGTGCAGGAAACTGGAGGGGGGCTGTGTGCAGGAAACTGGGGGGGCTGTGTGCAGCAAACTGGAGGGGGGCTGTGTGCAGGAAACTGGGGGGGAGGGTGTGCAGGAAACTGGGGGGGAGGGTGTGCAGGAGACTGGGGGGGGCTGTGTGCAGGAAACTGGGGGGGGGGTGTGCAGGAAACTGGGGGGGGCTGTGTGCAGGAACCTGGGGGGGGGGCTGTGTGCAGGAAACTGGGGGGGGGGGCTGTGTGCAGGAAACTGGGGGGAGGGTGTGCAGGAAACGGGGGGGGGGGCTGTGTGCAGGAAACTGGAGGGGGGCTGTGTGCAGGAAACTGGGGGGGCTGTGTGCAGCAAACTGGAGGGGGGCTGTGTGCAGGAAACTGGGGGGGGGGGGCTGTGAGCAGGAAGCTGGAGGAGGGCTGTGTGCAGGAATCTGGAGGGGGGGCTGTGTGCAGGAAACTGGAGGGGGCTGTGTGCAGGAAACTGGAGGGGGCTGTGTGCAGGAAACTGGAGGGGGGCTGTGTGCAGGAAACTGGAGGGGGGCTGTGTGCAGGAAACTGGGGGGGGGCTGTGTGCAGGAAACTGGGGGGGTGTGAGTATCAAATGACAGTGTAGGGGAAGTTTGAGGAGCAAACTGGGGGGGGGGGGGAGAGTGTGAGCCAATCTGGGCGGAGATAATGGAGGGAGAATATGTGAGCCAGGGTGGGGGGCAGTATATGTGAGCCAAAATGGGGGGAGAGGTTTGTGGAGAATATGTGAGCCAAACTGGGGGGTGGGGGGAAGAGGGTGGAGGGAGAATATTTGGGCAAAACTGCAGGGAAAGGTTGGGGGGAATATATGTAAACCAAGGGGATAAATGTGAGGTTCCAGTATAAAAGAGTGGTGGGCAATCAGTGTGGACGCAGTATGAGAAGTGAGGGGATGGCTACAGTACAGTATGTGGAGTGAGAGGGGGATGGCTGCGGTAAGGTATGAGAAGTGAGAGGGGAATGGCTGTGGTACGATATCAGGAGTGAGGGGATGGCTACAGCATAGTATGTGGAGTGAGGGTGGTTGGCTGCAGCACCGTATGAGGAGAGGGGGATGGCCGTGGTACGGTATGTGGCGTGGAGGGGGAAGAGTGTGGACACAATATGAGGACTGAGGGGGATGGCTGCCAACATAGTATGTGGAGTGAGGAGGAGATTGGTGTGGACAGTATGTGGCGTGAGCGGGGATGGCTGCGGCACAGTATGTGGAGTGGGATGGCTGCGGTACAGTTTATGTAGTGAGGGGGTAAGAGTGTGAACACAGTATGAGTGAGGGGGGATGGCTGCAGCACAGTATGTTGAGTGAGGAGGAGATCGGTGCGAACCCAGTATGTGGAGTGAGGGGGGGGAGTGAGGTAGTGAGGAAACAGTAGGGGATGAGAAAAATGTAAGGGGGCACAGAATAGAGTGAGTAGTGTGGGGCTGAATAGTGAGGGGGCAGCATGTGGGAACATTGTGAGGCCACAGCCAGGAGGGGACAGTATATCGAGGAGGGGGAGTGTTATGAGGGAGAACAGGATAAACAGTGGGTAGTATATGGGGACAGTGTGATCAGGGAGCCCAGTATGGAAAGGAAAGGGCAGTGTGATGAGAGGGCAGTGTGGAGGGCATGTTCCAGAAAGTGGACAGCATGTAAATCTTATTTTGTGCAGGGAACAATGAGGAGGAGCAATTATTCCAGGGCTCAGTGTAGGGCAGATATTTTTACTTATGAGAATTTTGATCATTCTGATATTTTTAAGGATGGGCTGCAGAGGATCGGAGAAGATGGACATCCCCAGAGATGAGCTGTGGATGTGAAAAGTCATCATGGTGTCTGGACAAGATGTAGAAAAGAAAAAGACGACCCGATCAGAGACAAGGTCATCTATAAGGTACCCGGATGTAAATGATTATTTGTGATAATGACATTCTCATCAGTGTTGTAGTTCCTGTATGGTCTGATGGTGACTGGTAACAACAACTCCCAGTATTTCCTTACCATTGTTAAGGATGTATTAGGAGTTGTAAGCTCATGCAGTACAAATGTATATAGGTCTAACCTGACATTACAATTGTTCTACCATGCACTGATGTTAGTTATGCTGAGTATTGTGATGCTGTGTTTCTATAGTGATGGGGGTTGTATGGATGTATTCCTGTACTGATGGGGGTTCTGGTTATATATTTCTGCACCTCTGGTGGTTCTGATGACGAATTTTGTTACCAATGAGGGTTGTGATTTCTGCACTGATGAGGGTTTTACCATAGTGTTTCTGTACTGATAGGGGTTATATAGATGCATTTTTGTACCTCTGGTGGGTCTGGTGATGTATTTATGTACTGATGAGGGTTGTGATGCTGTGTTTTTGTACTGATGATGGTTATATGGATGTACTTATTTATTCTGGTGGGTCTGGTGATGTAGTTTTGAGCAGGGAAACAGAAGATGACCTTGATCGCCGTGATTGGCTTCAATAGTCAATCACGATCATTGGCTGGAGATAGGTCACCCTCCCCTTCAGCCCTGATTGGAGTGATGGTCTTTGTGACTCATCGCTCCTATCAGAGTGTAGGAGGCGGTCTCACCTGGCTGTGACCAACTCCCAACAGCTTTATCCATTCCGAGGAAGCTGAGGGGAGTAGTCTGTGCCGCCAGTGCCTGCCAATGCTCCAGTCCCCGCTGGTCCTCCAGTGTCAGTGCCCGCCGGTCTGCCTGTTTGTATTCTGTCTCTGTCATCTCTCTCTGTCACCTCTCTCCCTTTCACCTGTCCCTGTCACCTCTTTCCCTGTCATCTCTCCGTCACCTCTCTCCCTGTCACCTGTCCCTGTCACCTCTCTGCCTGTCATCTGTCCCTGTCACCTCTCAGCCTGTCATCTGTCCATGTCACCTCTGAACGATCATGAACCACCATAGCTTGCCCCCCCTAGTTTTAATCCTGGGTACGCCCATGCTGTATACTGTATATATTTGTGAGTTAATTGGCGTAGTTCCCTTTCCATATCTCATCATATCCCTCCCCCTGCTGAGTAGTTTAGTCCCCTCTCCAGCTCAACTCACACCCCTTCCCTCCCTGCTGAATTCTGTAGTCTCCTTTTATGTCTCCTCACACCCCTCCCTCACCTGTGCCTCCTGCTGAGTAGATCACCCCACACACAGTGGAGCAGAACAGGAGCAGCTGTCCTGTGTCTCCCTGCTCTCCTCTCTTTTCTGTCTGCAGTTACTCTGTTCTGCTCAGATGGACACTGCACATGATGGTTATCAGCTGCAGTCACCATGTGCATCTCCATCTGAGTAGAGGCTGCATTTCCCTGTCCCTGCACTCACTCCATGCGCCTGCGCTGTTAGCGGGGAGTAGCTGTCACTCACAGCGAAATCGGCTGTGATGCCTGTCTACAGGGATGAGTTCCCGCCCTGTTGACGGGATGTCACAGGAAGCAGCAAAATCACGGCTGAAGCGGTCATGTGACTCTGAGCCAGGTAATACCAGGAGATAAGGGCATACAGCAGATCAGTGAGGTAGTTACTATCTACCTACTTGAACCTGTGTATCCCAATAGTTGATATTCACGATATCCCAATTCCCAATAGTTGATATGCCCAATATCACTGAGCCAGTTCTTATCCCAGTTACAAATATTTTCCCGCTATCCCCATTATTTTGTTTGGCACCAATACACATCGTCCGCTGCATTTCCCGGGTCCAGTCCGAAACTTACCTCTTCATAGAAGCTGATCACATTAGTTTGATAGGATTTATCCCTCATATTTTTAGTATTGATCAGCATTTGTAGCCAAATCCAAGAGTGGATGATAAATCTAGAAGTAGTGATGTGTTTCTGATATACTTTTCCCCTGATTGTTCCACTCCTGGTTTTGGCTACTAATGCACCCCAGGGCCGTGGTGTACTCGGAATCAGGCTTTGATGCTTCCGGGGGAGCCACAGGGGTTGAGACCCGGCTCCGTGACCCTGGGGATCAACTTGAAAGTTCTGGGGGGTAGTGATTTAGAGATGGTTCTCATGACGCACCCGTGGTGTTCAGCTATTGGGGCCGACACTGCGGTGCGGGACCTCTGGGGATGATGGGATTGCAGCTACGGTGGTATCGCTCCCCACGGATGGAGCGGTTCCCAGGGCAATCAGAATGGTTCACAGGTTGGTAGGTCAGTGGGGCAGTTCTGGCGGGAAAGAGGGATTGAAGTGTCTCGTAGGCAGGTCTCTGATGGCTTACGCATCTTATCAGTCTGTCGCTCTGCAGGCAGGTAATCAGTCTCACACACAGTTTTGGAGTTCTATACCCGGTTTACTTAGTTTTCACTCCTGCGTCGCCGCAGGGTACTGTCCTTGCCAAGTCTCAGTCCAGATATTCCTCAATGAACCGAGATAGCTCGACCGAGACACCCACTTTTATGTTCCTTCCTTCACGGGTTGATCTCTCTTTCAGTGCGAACTGCCCACCTCTCTCCTGCTCGCACCTCCGCACACAGTGCCCCAATCCAGCAGCGACGGGTCCTGTCGGGCGACTGGCACCAAGTCCCCTGACCCTAGAACAGCTACCTTCTCGGCGGATGTGTTGGGTGTCGAGTGTCGACAACAGGTCCTCTAGATCTAGTGGCCTCCGGTTCCGTGGTTGGATTGTAGAGTCTCCTTGCCACCTTCAGGGCCATTCCCCTGGTTCCCAACCAGCCCTTCCGTTTCACTCAGATTCGGGCACACGGGTGGATCACTCTCTGCTTTCACCTCGGGGGCTCACTCTGTCCCTCTTGCAGTCTGCTGTTCCGGGACCCAGGACGAGTCCACTCTGCTCAAGTCCTTAGGATCCTCCTCCACTCGCCACTTCCTCTCAACTGCTCGCTACTAACTTCGCACACTCTACCTTTCTTCCCTGCATTCCCTGGCTGACTGAGTCCTCCCTCTATCATGTCCACCCACCATCTCTGGGACCGGATGTGTGTGTTGGGTGCTTTTGTGGGTGTCCCGGATTTACCATCCCATTTTCTGAGTACAGGAATACCACACCCATGGGATTGGTTCAGTGCCCCTGGCGACCAGACCGCAGGGGCGCCACACTACAAATACTGATGTAATAAAACTCCCCAAATACTGTACCTCTGAACAATGCCTAAAACAAACTTATTTGCCTTAATTTTAATAATAGCATTATAAAGCTTTATACTGTATGTATTATTCAAAGCCAGATAAACTCCTTTAATAGAATTAGAAACCGACATTAGCAGAGAACTGACAATGCCACCTACATAATTACTGCAATCATTCCTCCTGTATAATGTATGACAGGCTGACTTGTCAATTACAAAACCTGAGAAACATCCTCCACATTTATTTGTTCTGAAAATAAGAATGCAAATGCTACAAGTAATTCCTGGAAATATAAAATTGCTTTCAGATATACAATGTTGTACATTATTTTAAACACATTGAAGTTTATGGTCATAATGTGGGCAGCAGAACAAGTGGGAAAATATGGGGCTTTTCTTATTCCAAAATTTGGGCTCAAAGGTTCCATGCATTAGGGATCCTGGGTACTTCACTCAATTAGGTTTAGTTAAGGTAAAACATGTTTGTACCGTGTTAGCCAGTAGAGAGAAAATTATTAATTAGGTTTTGCAATCTTCAGATTAAAGCTAGGGACACACTAGTGTGGCGCCCCTATGGCAAGGCACCACAGTGAGGTACTGCACCCCAAACAGAAGGTGTAGTGCCTCCGTAGCCGTGGATATGGAGGAACCTACAGAGTCTGCACCCCAACACCCATACAGTAGGCCACCTTAGTATAGGGGACCATATATTCAGTAGGTCCCAGGGTGTGAAACCTAGATGAGCGGGAGACGAGGAGTAACAGTGAGAAGACTAGTCAGTCAGACGGTGTAAGAGGGCAGAGAATACAGGCGCAGGGGAGGGCACCTCTAGGGAGAGGGGTGACCCAGAAGGAGAAGGGGGCCACTCCAGGACTGGTCGGAGCCAGCTAGAGACCCAGGTCACAACCGTTACACCGGAACCGAGGTGGTTAGTTAAGGTCTATCCCTACTCGCAGACCAGCAGGCTTTGGGCCCGATATAAGGGAGCCACAGCACCCATCTAGTAGTCCAACATCAGTCCCGCAGCTGGGTTCACGACGATGAGAAGTACAGAGACTTTAGGCAACAGACCCCGAGGACTAGAAACTAGACTCACGAGTGGGAGTACAGAAGGCCAGCAGGGCACAGAAAGGAAAAGGACCAGGAGAGCCATTTTAAGGACACCTCTGACTCTGGAAAAGCCTCCAAAATCTGCGGCTACGGAACCCGTTTAACACAGACGGTACCGTGTACCAATTTCACCTGGTGCAAGTAAAGAACAGTTTGAGCTGATCTGGTGTCTGGTCTCCTTTCATCCGTCGCCCGGAGGGCCTCTACAGCATCTCAGAGGTGAGGACTACGACTCCCATCTTCAACCCCGCTGCCCTGAGGTAAAACTCCACCTGTGGGAAGCTGTACTACCAAAGCTGCATTTCCATCACCTCAGCGGCCGGCCGCAGCGCTGGTAACCCTATTACGAGGTACCACAGGTGGCGTCACGTTACAATTCCCCCATCATCATCACCCCCACCCGCCATTGAGGGTCCAGGTCCAGAGCACGGAACCGGGAACCGACCAGCCGTGATCACCACTGAAGTAGCCACCTGTCCCGGTATCAGCGTACCCCCTACCCTGTCGACTGACTCACTAGCATAAGGCATTCAATACAAGACCAACATTCACTGCATTCAACACCATTGGTATTTTAGAGAGACTAAATTGTAACTATCCCTGTAGATGAATTCCCAGAGTGGTGTAATTTCCAAAATTTGGTCACTTGAGGGGATGTCTTATGTTCTGGCACTTAGGGGCTCTGCAAATTGAGTCCACAAACTATTCTAGGAAAATCGGTGCTTCAAAATAAAATAGCGCTCCTTACCTTCCAAGCCATGCGGTGCGGTAATACAGTACTGTACAGTCACATGTGGGGTATTGCCACGGTCAGGAAAAATTGTGTAACTCATTATGGGGTCTTTTTTTTTTTACCTATTTCCCATGTGAAAGTTAGAAATCTAGTGTTAAAACAACATTTTAGTGGTAAAAATGTAATTATTTTTTTTTAACCGTCCAATAGCATAACATTTTGTGACACATCTGCAGGGTCAATATCCTCACTGTACCCCTAGATGAATTTATTGAAGATGGCAGTTAGTAAAACGGAGTTGGGTGGGTCTCTGCTGTTATGGCACCTCAGGGGCTCTGCCAGTGTAACATGGCACTCGCAAACCATTTCAATTAAATCTGAACTTAAATATGGTGCTCCTTCCCTTCTTCACTTTTTACTGTGCCTCAAAAGTAGTTGGTATTGTGGCATGCAAAGATTGTAAATAACAGGTTTGTGCTCTTAAACAAGATCTTATCCTGTCCCTTTCTGCCCCTGCCTCAGCACTCCTAAGACCATTGGTTCTTCTACTTTATCCCCTGCATGTGTTCCCCTCTGTGGGTGAGTGGTAGGTGCAGCTCCAAGCATATAATCATGATTGGGTATCGGAACAAAAGGACCTGGTGTGACGCAAGTAAACCGTGCCTACTGAATATCACGTGATCAAGTCCCGTGACCGCATTCCAGGAAGCAGTGGATGGCGGTGCGGCCTGGGAATCTTTTCCGCACTTTCACATCCTCACTGGGGTTGTGCAGGGGTGCACAACTCCAATAGGTGAGTGACCAATTGTAACATATTACTGTTAACCACTAGACTACCAGGTCCAGCTCATGGGCGCTCCCTGTCTGTCTCCTTTTACATATCAAAAGTAGTTTTTGATCCCATATGGGGGGGAGGGGGTAATGCTGAACTCAGGAGAAATTGCACAACAAATTTTATCATGCATTTTCTCCTGTTAACTTTGTGGAAATTAAAGATTTGGGTTAAAGCATCATTTTTGAGGTAAAAATGATTCTTTTCACAGCTCAGTGTTAGAAAATTCTGTGAAGCACCTGGGGGTACAAGGTGTTCACCAAACATCTAGATACATTTCTTGAGGGGGTCTAGTTTCCAAACTTGGATCACATGTGGGTGTCTTCCACTGTTTAAGCACATCAGGGGCTCTCCAAATACAACATGGAGTCAGCCAACGATTCCAGCCAGTTTACGGTTCAAAGAGTCAAGTGGTGCTCCTTCCCTTCTGAGCACTGCTATGCAAATTTTTGGGTCCATTTTCTTCTGTTGTCCTTGTGAAAATGAAAACATTGGGGCTAAAAGAACATTTTTGTTGAAAAAATGTACTTCTTAATTTTCACAGCTAAAAGTTATAAAATACTATGTAGCACCTGGGGGCTCAAAGTGCTCGCCACACATCTAGATAAATTCCTTAAGGGTCTAGTTTCCAAAAATGTAGTCACTTGTGGAGGGTTACACTATTTAGGCACATCAGGGGCTCTCCAAATGTGAAATGAAGTCCGCTAACAATTCCAGGCAATTTTCCATTCAGAAAGTCAAATGACGCTTCTTCCCTTCCAAGCGTTCAAACTGTAGTTTTCCACCACATAAGGGGGATCAGAATACAACAAACTGTATGGTGCAATTTCTCGTTACCCTTGTGAAAATTCAATATTTGGGCTAAAGTTACATTTTTGTTGGAAAAAGTAAATTTTCATTTTTTCCTTCCACTTTGTTTTAGTTCTTGTGAAGCAGCTGAAGGGTTAATAAACTGCTTGAATGTGTTTTTCAGCAGTTTTAGGAATGCAGTTTTTAGAATGGTTTTGGGTATTTTCTTTCACGTAGGTCCCTCAGAGACACTTCAAATGTGCTATGGTCCCTAAAAAATGGTTTTGTAAATTTTGTTGGAAAAAAATGAGAAATTGCTGATAAAATTTAAACTCTTCTAATTTCCTTAGAAATGTTGTTTAAAAAATTGTGCTGATATAGAGTAGACGTGGAAAATATTATTTATGAACTATTTTATGTGACATAGCTCCCTAGTTTAAGGGCATAAAAATTAAGAGTTTGAAAATTGTGAAAGGTGTAGGGGCCCCTTGTTCCTTCCTTCCGCACAAAGGTCACTCTGTCCCCTTTTTGAAAATTCCTGTCCGGATGTCCATAAGGCAGATGTAAATTAACGTTAGTTCGGGACACAAAGGTCTCCCGGTCCACTCCAGACTCTCTGATGAACATGTATTCTTCACGGGCCTTGAACAGGGTGACAATTCCGGTCCGGCGTGAAGCCCTCCGGGTCACGGGGTCTGCTCTTGCTGCAGCCTTGGCCTCAATGGTCCAAGCCACCATCTCATGCTCCTGGACCCGTCTCTTGGCCTCCTCAGCTCACCATCAAGCAATCCACCGCCTCCGCTTCTCCAGGGAAATCCATTTTGTCCTCCCCGGGGTTCTCCCACCAACAGCGGAGGACTGGGTGTCGCTGATCCTTTTCGTTGTTGGCTGTCTCATCTCTAGGAGGAGTTTTATCACTGTTGAAGCTGCACCCTCCCGGAGCAAAGGATGGCAGGGGCAGGGGCAGGGTCTTCTTTTCCCGCTAAGTGCTGGCCAGGCCCACGATAAGGGGATCTGGAACGCCCCGTAGCCAGCACATGGCGTCAGTCCTTTTGGGATGCCATTACTTGGGCCTGTTAAAAAATTGTCCAGAAACAGTCTTTTAGGCACACGAGGCCCAGTTTTACCGGGCCGGTAATCCTGTTCGCCAATTTTTTGCACCCCCAGGGGCCTGGGTACTCAGAGTCGGGCTGTTCTGTCTCTGGGGTGCCACAGCTCCGTGGCCTGTCTCTGTGATCCCAGGTGTGGCAATGCAAAGCAAGGGGATTTTTAAAATTTATTACAATATTTTGTGACGCCACCCGTGGATTGTGGCCACCGCTGCCGTGGAAACCGCCGGGGACTGTGGTGGTAGCAGCAGTCGGGATGTTAAGCCCTCCGGGTAGGGCTGGGTCCCCGGGTGGTTATAAGGATGCTCCGTGCTCTGGATGCTGCAGGTATCTTCTCTCCGCAGCTCCTCCGGCATGCACAGAAATCATTATACCGCTCAGCAGGCACCCAATGCTTCCTGTGCAGCAGCTCTCACAGTCAGTATGCAGCTCCGCAGGCGAGCCCAGCCTCAACACTCTTGGAATAATAGTCACACAGAGAGCTTGAGTTGCCGAGTACTTTACTTCACTCGTTAACCCACCACAGTTCCTTGTACACAAGTTGTGGATCGTGTTCACGCAACAGTCATCATCTGGGGCTCTTACTGCAGCGGGGATGGTTCCTCTGCGTCACTCCCCTCAGTGTACCTCTCGGGCCCTTCCGTTGTCTCCTCTCTCTCAGCAACGGGTTCAGGACGGCCGTCACAGGCTCTACAGTGAGTCATCCCACACTCTGGGTCACTAGCCCTAGTCAGATGGCTTTGTCCTACTCTGTACCAGTTGTTGGGTCTCGGAGACTTGGAGTACCCGCACCCCGCCGGGTGTCTCGTGGTTAGGGGCATAAAGTGTTCCCGGCTTTGGTTTCTCTGGCCCAGCCACCACTGACCCGGGTTCGTCAGGCTCACCTGCTCCTTATACTGTCCACGGTCCTCAGCTTTTTGGGCTCCCGGCCAGCCATTAGTGGGACATCCTGTTTGTGACGCCAAGTTTACACACCCACCCAGGACTGTGGGATACTTGGAACTGGATCTGATAGTTATTTGGGACGGTCACGGGGCTGTGACTCAGTTCCTTGGCCCTGGCAGTGTCAATAAATGGGGAAAAGTTTATATGGGAAATGTATTTATGACACCACCCAAATGTTTCGGCAATTAGGAATGCATGGCCGGCACTGCAGTGCAGATCCTCTGGGTATTGCAGCTGAGATGGTGTGGCTCTCTATCGGTAGAGCGGAGGACCCCCGGGCAGTTGATACAGTTTATGCAGGGAATAGGAAACAGGGGGGTGCAGGACTGAGGGTGCAATAAATACCGTAACTGAAGGACGAGATGATGAAAGTTTCCTTTACCTTTATTTGATGGTTGATGAGGCAAACCGGGGCACTGATAACAGATCGTAGTATGGATCCGGGCATCCGGGAAGGAATTGGGGGATCCACTAGCTAGGTGGGTTAGAGGCCTTCCTTCTGTGTGGTTCAATTGGGCCCTCACTGCCTAAAGCTGAGCTGTGGCCCTCTTCCTGCGGGTCTAGTCCTTTGCTCGTATATCAGGTAGCTTGTGCCTATTCCAGGGGTCGCTCCTCCATGGCAGCTCCAGGCTCTCGTATGCTGCTTTGCCGCCAGGTGTTGAATAGAACCAGAGGACTTGCAATCCTCTGCCTTCCAGATTTAGCTGCGGGGACTTCAGTACTTGGACAACCATGGACTCTGGCGTTTGGTTTCTAGTGCTTTCCTCTGGGGCAAGCTCGATCACGGCTCCATTCCCCAGGTACTCCTCTGTCTCTGTCTGTCTAGCTCTCTACTGTCCTGGGACGAGCTCCAACCGGCTTCAGTCTCCAGAACATCAGACTAGTCTTCCTCAGTACTGCTCCGTACTGAACTAACTAAACCCTCCCCCATGCCAGAATTTATAGGGAAGCTCCCCTGAAACCGGGGTCAGAGCTCCCCCTTCTGGTCTGGAGTCAGGACAAGTGTTGGATGCTGGTGTTACCTGACTAGGCATGACATCACCCCCTGTGAGGGAGGTAATACCACTCAGGCAACCGGACCCCTAGGGTACCACATAACCAGATCCTTCTCTACAAGTGACTCTCCTAGTTTTACTACTCCAAGAACATAGGATGTATATTTTTTGTGCCCATTAGTGATGGGCGAATCCTAAATTACTCGGACTCGCTTGACTCTAGCGAGTCCGAGCCCGGGACTCGCTACTCGTTGCGAGTCTAGCGAGTCCAATGTTAATGAATGGGGAAGCGAGTAATAGCGAGTAATGTGCTGCTGGATCCTAACGAGAGCAGACAGAGCAGTGAATAACTCGCATTCAGCACGGATTGCTGTGTTCACTAGCGATTTAGAAGTCCTCTGTTTTGCTCGGTAGCACAGAAAGTCGTTTGAACAGCACTAAAGAAGATAAACAGGAAGTCGCCTCGCTACTAAGCACAGGCTGATGTTATCTGCAGAGATCTGATCTGATCTGCACACACAGGCCGACCAAAGATGTGTAGCAAAAGAGATACAGAGAGGCTCATTGGCCTGGTTGAAGAGCGGCCTCAGCTGTGGCAGCCCACCCACCCTGGCTATCGGGATGACAGACAGCGAAATCTGTGTTGGAGGTCCATTGCCAGAAGTATCTTCCCGTCTTTTGATGAAGCTGGACAAGATGGACAGGCAAACCTTGGTAAGAGTTATGTGATGTCAATTGTAGGGTACCTTTACACGCCGCTACTGGAGGATGGATACAACCCGCTACAGGCTACAAATGTAGCTTGTAGCGTCATTATAGCCCATAGTAGCGGCGTGTGAAGACGGGACGAGACAGCCGGCAACAGATACATCTGTATCCGAGCACTGCTCGAAAACAGATGGCTACAAAGCCGATTGTAGTGAGCTGTATCGGCGTGTAAAGAAGGAACAGAAGGGTTGTTTCTACACCATGCTATGTAGCTGGGGCGTGACACAGGCTCCGGGTTTCCGCGCCCCCTTCAGCGATCATTGGAGGAAGCTCCAGCGTTGCGATTGGTAGTCGCTGCATAGGGCGGCATATTTAAGGAGCTGACGAGTCACAGTACACAATTGCTCGAGCGTCAACTATTAATCAGCCTCCTGCGATGCCTGCCCAATCATGGTATTATTGCTTTGTCCTATCAGCGTACGGACGTCTCGTAATCCACAATTGTAGCACGCCTATGTGCTGTCCCTGCAGCACCAGGTACGCCCATAGTAGCTGGTTGTAGCGGTGTGTAAACGAGGTAAGGTACGCTACAGATGGCTACTTCAGACACCCGGCGATGTATCTAGCTATAGATGTTGCGTAGCGTAGCGCACCTTGTGGCGGTGTGTAAAGGAGGTGCGTTTCCCGTTTGTAACCGTTTGGGCGTGCTCGTGCACGTGAAGTAGCGGATTGTATCCATCCTCCAGTAGCGGCGTGTAAAGGTACCCGTTGTGCTGACAGAGTACCAAAATGCTAGTGTGCTCGATGCTCGGGCCGAGCATCCCAAGATACTGGTGCACTTGGGCCGAGCACCGAACCAAATGTTATCCTATGGGAGTATTTTTATTAAATGACCACCGCCAGCATGTAGAAACCCTATAAATGTCACAAAACTCTCAGAAGAGTGCTGAAATGACATGTCGACAGCATGGTGAAGAACCCTGTAAGCATTTCTGACTGAAAAGTCACAGCTGTGAAAAATGTTGTTTGAGTTTTATGGCATTTATATAGACTCAACAGATGAAGTTCATAAATGACACCAAGAATAATTTTCATGGCGGAAATGTTAAGGGCACATACCCACTAGTGAGACACAGCTGGTGTTTGCTACTTTGTGTGATGACATTAAATATTTTCCGTGAAAACATTGTGTTGTAATCAGATGTCACTGATAAGAGATGTACATGAAGGCCTCTTGACATAATGTGCCCATTTTGAGGAAGTGTGTCTATTGTACTATTTCCCTTTGCCAGGGTGGCCAAACATTTGGAGGCTACGCATTCTCCATGGATAGAGACGTGCATGAGGGCATCAAAACATTATACCCATTTCAAAGGAGCGGGTGTATTGTTGTTGTAATGCCATTTATGAAATAATTTAACAATGGGGGTATACATGAAATAAAGGCCTAACTTTTTTAACGGTCAACATGGTGGCGCATGAGGAGAAGGCTGAGCAGTCCAGCGATTAACCAAATTACATAATTGTGTACCCACGGGTGAGTGTAGGTTAATAGAAAATTAGCTTTTCAATATTTTAATTCCGCTCTCATTTCCTTGTGGTGTGGTGAAGTCTTGCCCAATCCAACCCTTGTTCATGAAGATCTGAGTCATTCTGTCTTCATTTTAATTTGATTGGCGGGTGCGTTTATCATTAATGATTCCACCTGAGGAAACTCAAAAAATAATCTGAAAAAACGCTAGCCCCAGGGCAGGCCAGGACTTCAAAGGCGTACAGAGCCAATTCATGTAACATGTCCATCTGGGATACCCAATAATTGGAAGGCACACAGCAATGTCGGAGTACAGTTATTAGATCGGCAAGGAACTCCATCAGCATCTGTCAAAACTTAGCATTTCTTGTGGCACTACCACGCAACTCAGGTGCTGTGTAACGTTAGGGGCTGAGAAAACTGTCACACATCTTAAAGACTGTCCCCCTACCTCGGGCGGATTACACTTGTGCCACTCTCGTCCGTATGCCTTTGTTGTCCACCAATTCCTGATCGATGCGGCTATCGTTTTGTGTGGAGAATACTTTGTGTAATTCCACAACTGGAGATGGAGTTTGGTGTTGCTGTAGGCGTCACTTACTGGCGGGTTAAGTGTGTGCTAACACTTGACAGTGAAGCACTACACTATTCCCTGAAAAAATTATTAAGTGCGCACAGCCACCGAGATGGAGTTTGGTGTTGCTGCGGGCGTCACTTACTGGCGGGTTAAGTGTGTGCTAACACTTGACAGTGAAGCACTACACTATTCCCTGAAAAAATTAGAAAGTGCGCACAGCCACCGAGATGGAGTTTGGTGTTGCTGCAGGCGTCACTTACTGGCGGGTTAAGTGTGTGCTAACACTTGACAGTGAAGCACTACACTATTCCCTGAAAAAATTAGAAAGTGCGCACAGCCACCGAGATGGAGTTTGGTGTTGCTGCAGGCGTCACTTACTGGCGGGTTAAGTGTGTGCTAACACTTGACAGTGAAGCACTACACTATTCCCTGAAAAAATTAGAAAGTGCGCACAGCCACCGAGATGGAGTTTGGTGTTGCTGTAGGCGTCACTTACTGGCGGGTTAAGTGTGTGCTAACACTTGACAGTGAAGCACTACACTATTCCCTGAAAAAATTAGAAAGTGCGCACAGCCACCGAGATGGAGTTTGGTGTTGCTGCAGGCGTCACTTACTGGCGGGTTAAGTGTGTGCTAACACTTGACAGTGAAGCACTACACTATTCCCTGAAAAAATTAGAAAGTGCGCACAGCCACCGAGATGGAGTTTGGTGTTGCTGTAGGCGTCACTTACTGGCGGGTTAAGTGTGTGCTAACACTTGGCAGTGAAGCAGCACACTATTCCCTGAAAAAAATTATTAAGTGCGCACAATTAGTCGCAGAAGTAGGTGGCGTACGTGCTATTTGCAGCTAGGAGAGCAGCAACGCACTGTTCTGCCACAGACAAAATAACGCTGAAGGGGTTTTTAGGACCCAAAATCTATCAGCTGGCAAAAAATTGTAAATAGTACCTCAGCTAAGCCTCTCACTTCAGCTATTAGAACAGCTGAGTGAGTAAGCGAAGCTATGAGGTCGCTCCTGTGAACACTATAAAGGCTGCAGCTCCCTGCTTCCCTGCCTGCCTAAAGTGTCACAGTACACAGTACTCCTCTGTCCTCCTGCTAGCTCTCACAAGAGCTGTTTGGGGTTAATATAAGGAATCTTGAAGTTCCCTACACTCACTGACAATCCCTATGATCTGCTCCAGAATCTACCTCACCCTGTTCTAGCTCAGATCTTCAGAGAAATGTGCTCAAAATGGCGGTGGCAAGGCTTATATACAGCCTTGCCTGTCATCGATGACATAGCCATCACGATGGACAGAAGCCAATCATAGTAATGCCACAAGAAGAGGGCTGTGGCATTACTGAATAAGATTGGCTAACATCCTTGTCCATCTTCACAAGTTTGTCTGACCTAACACGCTAGGCTGTCTCGGAAGATTTGTCGGAACATAACAGATTCTGTATTCGCGAGTCCCGAATACAGAATACAGGACTCGGATTCGTAGACTCGCTAGGATTCGCTAGGAGTCGCTACGACTCGCTCGGAATCGCTACTTACAGCGGGTATCCGTGAAGCGGTGCCATTCTCTAAACGATTTGGGGGAGATTCAAGCTACATAGCGATGTGATAGAGCGAGTCTCGCTAGTAAAACTAGGATTCCCATTTAATTGCATTGGACTCGCTACTTTGCGAGTCCTCGCTGGGAAACTCGCCGAGTAGCGAGTCCTGCGAGTCCCTTACTACTCGCCGAGTAACGAGTCCTAGCGAGTAGATTCGCCCATCACTAGTGCCCATGGGTATAACTTTATATTTCTCCACATTTAAAGGCAATGCTACCAAATACTAACCACTTGAATATAAACTTCTGAGCCATTTGGAACGTGATAAAAAAAAATTACTGATCTTAGGCCCCTTTCACATCAGCGTTTTTTTCAAATCGCGGCAGATGCGGTGAAAAAAACCGCATCTGCCGCGATTACCGCATACCGGCTGCACTTGCGACACGGTTGCGGTGCGGTTGCGGCAAGCCCCATACAATGTATAGGAGGGCTTGTGGCAGGTGCGGCAAGTGTGGTTTTGGCACTTGCGGCAGCTGCGTCCGCGGGAAAAACCATGGTCAGCCGCGGTTTTTTCGCGGCCACACCTGCTGCAAGTGCCAAAACCGCACTTGCCGCACCAGCCGAAAGCCCTCCTATACATTGTATGGGGCTTGCCGCAACCGTGCCGCAAGTGCAGCCGGTATGCGGTAATCGCGGCAGATGCGTTTTTTTCACCGCATCTGCCGCGATTTGGAAAAAACGCTGATGTGAAAGGGGCCTAAGGCTGGGTTCATATTTGCGTTCGGAATGCAGTGTTGCGGTTGCGTTCGGATGTGCATAATTTGTGCGCCTTCCGAACACAACATGTTGGATTTCTTGTGCGTGGCTGGCTGCTTGTTTTGTACGCAAGCAGACAGATGCACACAAAGAATGAATGGGAGTCAATATGTGGGCATATCTGCAGGTGAGGACAACGAACGCAGCAGATGATGACGTTAATAAGAGTCTCTCTTTCTCCATATTAGAATGGTTTCCTATGGCCATTATTATGTGAACGCATGCAGACACACGCTGCTGCGTTCGGCACTGCATATGCAATGCTGAACGCAAATGTGAACCTAGCCTAAAGGCCACTTCACATGCTAGGATCTCGTTAATGATATCGTTGAAACGTCATGTATTTGTGATCGTTCAAACGATATCGGTTGTGCGTCGTTGCGTGTAAACGAACGATGTAAGAAGGATAAATCGTTGGATCGTTCATCCAAAAAATGAGATCCTGACCTCAAATCTATCGTTCATCGTCCAATTAAGATCTGTGAAGCTGCAACATCGTTCAGTGTGACACCTCTTTGAATGATGTCGTTCATAATTCTCCTATTCCTGCCGCTATTTAACATAGTTCAAACATTCTTCTCTGAATCGCTGGCGCGTTGCCAAATTTAAGATCGTTAACGATATCCTTGCATGTGACAACGCACTAACGATGTCGGAAGGATCGCAGTCACGTGACATAGCTAACAATCTCGTTCACCTATATCCTAGCATGTGACGGTACCTTAAGAGAGCGATTACTAGGATTTAATGTCAGTAATTATTTGTGTGGCAAAGGCGTGTGTGTGATAGAGTAGAGCAGACATGAATAGGCTACATTTTTTAAATTTGTCTGGTGTTGGTCCATGGTGCTGTGCTTGTGGGGACTTATGACCAGGGGTGTAACTACAATAGGTGCAGGGGTTGCGATTCCACACGGGCCCTGCAGCCTAGGGGGCCCCAAAAGTCCCTTTGGCCTACAGAAAAAAAGACTACTACTATTAAAGATTTGCCATAATTGGGGGGCCCGTTTGAACTTTCGCATCGGGACCCCTGGGCCTAAAGTTACGCCACTGCTTGTTACCTAAAGCCAAGGGGTCTTGCAAGTGCTGTGTTACTTTTGCAGTTGTTGCTATGCTGCACTGAAATGTATAGAGTAGGACCCCTCAATTGGCAAGTGTACTTATAAATTTGTATTAAAAAGCTATTATTTATTACTTTTTCACAACATTTTTAAAAACTAGGAAGGGTATATTAAAAAGTAATGAAACAAGTGCAAAATTTGGATCTGTATTCCCCTTCTTTTGCACATGTTGCTGCCCTGAATTTCCCCTGCACACGCACGTTGGTCAGATGTAGGGCCTTATGTAGTGTTCTAAATCCTATAAAGACTTATGAATTGACCCCTCTTCAGTATGTATTAATGTCCCCCATCCTGGTATATATGAGCCCATCCTGCTATATATGGACCCATTGCTATATATGGTCCACCTCCTGGATTATGACCCTTATCCTGGTATATATGTCTCCTATTCTGGTATATATGATACTCCCCCTGGTATATATGCTCCTTATCTTGGTATATATGGTCCTCCTCCTCCTGCCACCATATTAGTCCATATATTATAATGCACCCCCATATTCTTCCATATATTATAATGCACCCACATATTCCTCCATACAGTATATTATATGTACCCTCATAGTCCTCTGTGTATTATAATGCACTCCATTATCTTCCATGCAAAAGGTAGCCCCCATAGTCCTCCAATTATTATATTGCACCCCAATTATCCTCCATATATTATGATGCTGCCCCATAGTCCTCCAATTATTATAATGCAGCCTCATATCCCTCTATATAATGTAATGCAGCCTCATATTCCCCAATATAATATAATGCAACCTCATATGCAACCTCATATCCCTTCTTATAGTATAATGCAACCTCATATCCCTCCTATATAAAGTATAATGCAGCCTCATATCCTTCCATATAGAATAATGCAGCTGTAGTGACCTGGTGCAGATTATGTCTGTCTCTTTAAGTATCCCTGGGTTGTGAGTAACCCTTACACTGGAGCTCACTCTTTAGCTACCTCTTTACCATTATTCGTGAGTTTCAGATATGTACCTTCATCTAACTCTTTGACACCTTTCACTCTCTCCTCAGTCCTAAAGTGCAGGCCCCCATCACTGACCTCTGTGCTGATGATCTGGCCTCTTACTTTATGGAGACAATAGACAACATCCGCGAGGAAATCAGCTCCCAGCCTCCGAGCGCTGAAACTCCCATTCTTCCCACATCTTCTCCAACTCACTCTCCACATTTGACCCAGTTACAGAAGAAGAAGTCTCCAGGCTCCTCTCTTCTTCTCGTCCCACTACATGCACCACTGACACCATCCCCTCACACCTACTCCAGTCTCTCCGTCCGGTCATCACTACTCACCTAACCAAAATCTTCAACCTCTCCCTCTCTTCTGGCATCTTTGCCTCCTCCTTCAAACACTCAATCATTACTCCATTATTAAAGAAAGCTTCTCTCGACCCATCCTGCACAAATAACTACAGACCAGTCTCCAACCTTCCCTTCATCTCTAAACTCCTGGAGCGACTGGTCTACTCCCGCCTCACCCGTTACCTCTCTGCTCACTCTCTTCTAGATCCATTACAGTCTGGCTTCCGCCCCCTTCACTCTACAGAAACTGCCCTCATCAAAGTGACCAATGACTTACTGACAGCAAAACGTAATGGCGACCACTCCCTGCTTATTCTTCTAGATCTCTCTGCAGCTTTTGACACTGTTGACCACCATCTCCTACTCTCTATGTTGCACTCCATTGGTATAAAGGACACCGCTCTCTCCTGGCTCTCTTCCTATCTTTCTGACCACTCTTTCAGTGTATCATTTGCTGGCTCTACTTCCCCCCCTCTTCCTCTCACTATTGGGGTCCCTCAGGGTTCAGTCCTTGGACCTCTTCTTTTCTCTCTCTACACAGCCCCGATTGGACACACCATCAGCAGATTTGGCTTCCAGTACCATCTCTATGCTGACGACACACAATTATACACTTCAGCTCCTAACCTTACCCCTACGGAGTTAAAGAACACCAATGACTGTCTAACTGCTGTTTCCAACATCATGTCGGCTTTCTATTTAAAACTCAACCTCTCCAAAACTGAACTTTTTTTGCTCCCGCCCTCCACTAAACTCCCTAAATCTGACATCTTTCTCTCAGTGTGCGGTACCACGATAACTCCTAGGCAGCAAGCTCGCTGTCTGGGTGTCACGTTTGACACCGATCTCTCTTTCACCTCCCACATACAATCTCTCGTCCATTCTTGTCGCTTACACCTGAAGAACATCTCTAGAGTCCTCCCCTTTCTCACCATGGAAACAACTAAAACCCTCACCGTGGCCCTAATCCACTCCCACCTTGATTATTGCAATTCTCTATTAATCGGCCTCCCCCTCTCTAAACTTTCCCCTCTACAGTCCAACCTTAATGCAGCAGCCAGGATCACCTACCTGGCCAATCGTTACTCAGATGCCTCCGCTCTGTGCCAGTCATTGCATTGGCTGCCTCTACACTGCAGGATAAAGTTCAAATTGCTTGTTCTCACCCACAAAGCTCTTCATATTGCAGCGCCCCCGTACATCTCCTCCCTCATCTCTGTCTATCACCCCACCCATTCTCTACCTTCTACAAATGACCTTCGACTGACATCTGCACTAATCCGATCCTCCCAATCCCGGCTCCAAGACTTCTCCCGAGCCTCACCAATTCTCTGGAATTCTCTACCCCAAGAAATCAGGACCATCCACAACTTGCATAGCTTCAGACGCTCGCTAAAAACACATCTTTTCAAGGCGGCCTACCATGCTCCCTAACAAAATTCCTTTGTATTGTACATAGCTCATTCACTATCTCTCTCGACATAACTCTTCTTCAAATTCCACCAAACCCAAAAGGTCTACACAGATTATCTGGGGACCATTCATGTAACTTTATTCCTATCCCCCATTTCCTCAAGATGCCTGGACCATCAGTGTTATAAGCACCTGTACTTTGCATAATCCCTATCTCGTTGTAGATTGTAAGCTCTTGAGCAGGGTCACCCTTATTTTCTTGTTTTATCTATTGTATTGATTTTACATTGATTTTATGCTTATTGTATTGTTTCCTATTATTGCACTGTCTTCTTTCTCTACTGGAATTACTGTATTGTGTACTTTCTTACTGCATTATACTTTGTATTTTCATCTATTACCGACTATATTGTAAAGCGCTGTGGAATATGTTGGCGCTATATAAATAAAAATTTATTATTATTATGTTTTATTAAATCCAGGTATTTCTCATTTGTTATGTTGCAGCACTATCTGCTGGTAAAGTGTATGATTTATATCCCCTTTGCATTGTACGGATTTAACTTGTGAATTGAGTGTTGAATAGGAGGAGCTATTCCATCCTTGTCTAGACAAGGCAGAACTGGGAAATCCCCAGTTTGGGACAAGATGCCACAGGAAGCAGAGCATATTTGAAGACTTCCTTACCACAAGATCTCCTTACAGGCCCCAAAGACTGTGATTCTTCTCTGGCTTCCACAGACAGTCTGCTAAAAGATTTTTACCCTGGGTCCTAGCTGTCAGGACCAATTTCTGCATGTGCCATGACAAGCTGTGAAATTACCCCATGACTCTTAGGTCTGTTGAATACTCTTGCGATATATATTCTAATGCATAAAGCTACAAAAAGACTCTGAACCTCATTATAACAATTTATAAGCACTACATCTAAAGAATCAGGTGTTTAAAGCTCCGGAACCTCAATTTCATGTTAGAATCAAACTCTGAACTGTATCTGTTGTGGTCTTCCCACGTGAACTGTGAAGAATTTACTCCATGTTATCTTTCCCCGTTCCTGCGAAAGTAAATGCAACTGTTATCACCGAGACATGTGTCTGTGGTCATTATCATGGATGCTGCGTGGGGGTGGATAGCAGTGAACGGAAAGCCTCCATTACAAGGACTTTACGCAGCCTCATATCTGACCATATAGTATATTTCAACCTCATATCCCTCCATATAGTATAATTCAGCCTTATATCCCTCCATATAGTATAATTCAGCCTCATATCCCTCCATATAGTATAATTCAGCCTTATATCCCTCCATATAGTATAATTTCAGCCTCATATCATCCCATATAGTATAATTTCAGTCTCCTATATCTCCATATAGTATAATTTAACCTTATATCCCACCATATAGTATAATTTCAGCCTCTTATATCTCCATATAGTATAATGCAGCCTCATATCTCACCATATAGTATAATTCAGCCTTATATCACTTTATATAGTATAATTCAGCCTCATTACCCATCATATAGTATAACTCAGTCTTATATCCCTCGATATAGTATAATTCAGCCTCATATCCATCCATATATTATAATTCAGCCTCATATACCAGCATATAGTATAATTTCAGACTTGTATATCTCCATATAGTATAATTCAGCGTCATGTCCCTCCATACAGTATCATTCAGCCTCATATCCCACCCTATAGTATAATTAAGCCTCATAGCCTACCATGTAGTATAATTCAATCTCATATTCCACCATATAATATACAGTTGTGGCCAAAAGTATTGACACCCCTGCAATTCTGTCTGATAATACTCAGTTTCTTCCTGAAAATGATTGCAATCACAAATTCTTTGGTATTATTATCTTCATTTAATTTGTCTTCAATGAAAAAACACAAAAGAGAATGAAGCAAAAAGCAAAACATTGATCATTTCACACAAAACTCCAAAAATGGGCCAGACAAAAGTATTGGCACCCTCAGCCTAATACTTGGTTGCACAACCTTTAGCCAAAATAACTGCGATCAACCGCTTCCGGTAACCATCAATGAGTTTCTTACAATGCTCTGCTGGAATTTTAGACCATTCTTCTTTGGCAAATTGCTCCAGGTCCCTGATATTTGAAGGGTGCCTTCTCCAAACTGCCATTTTTAGATCTCTCCACAGGTGTTCTATGGGATTCAGGTCTGGACTCATTGCTGGCCACCTTAGAAGTCGCCAGTGCTTTCTCTCAAACCATTTTCTAGTGCTTTTTGAAGTGTATTTTGGGTCATTGTCCTGCTGGAAGACCCATGACCTCTGAGCGAGACCCAGCTTTCCCACACTGGGCCCTACATTATGCTGCAAAATTTGTTGGTAGTCTTCAGACTTCATAATGCCATGCATATGGTCAAGCAGTCCAGTGCCAGAGGCAGCAAGCAACCCCAAAATATCAGGGAACCTCCGCCATGTTTGACTGTAGGGGCCGTGTTCTTTTCTTTGAATTCCTCTCTTTTTATCCTGTAAACTTTTTGTTGATGCCTTTGCCCAAAAAGCTCTACTTTTGTCTCATCTGACCAGAGAACATTCTTCCAAAACGTTTTAGGCTTTCTCAGGTAAATTGTGGCAAACTCCAGCCTGGCTTTTTTATGTCTCGGGGTAAGAAGTGGGGTCTTCCTGGGTATCCTACCATACAGTTCCTTTTCATTCAGGCGCCGACGGATAGTATGGGTTGACACTGCTGTAGCCTCGGACTGCAGGGCAGCTTGAACTTGTTTGGATGTTAGTTGAGGTTCTTTATCCACCATCCGCACAATCTTGCGTTGAAATCTCTCGTCAATTTTTGTTTCCCGTCCACATCTAGGGAAGTTAGCCACAGTGCCATGGGCTTTAAACTTCTTGATGACACTGCACACGGTAGACACAAGAACATTCAGGTCTTTGGAGATGGACTTGTAGCCTTGAGATTGCTCATGCTTCCTCACAATTTGGTTTCTCAAGTCCTCAGACAGTTCTTTGGTCTTCTTTCTTTTCTCCATGCTCAATTTGGTACACACAAGGACACAGGACAGAGGTTGAGTCAACTTTAATCGATGTCAACTGGCTGCAAGTGTGATTTAGCTATTGCCAACACCTGTTAGGTGCCACAGGTAAGTTACAGATGCTGTTAATTACACAAATTAGAGAAGCATCACATGATTTTTCTAACACTGCCAATACTTTTGTCCACCCCCTTAGTTATGTTTGGTGTGGAATTAGATCCAATATAGCTTTAGGACAATCCTTTTTGTGTTTTTTCATTGAAGACAAATTAAATGAAGATAATAATACCAAAGAATTTGTGATTGCAATCATTTTCAGGAAGAAACGGAGTATTATCTGACAGAATTGCAGGGGTATCAATACTTTTGGCCACAACTGTATATATCAAAACAATAGCAGCACACTGGTAATGTGTGCTGGCTCCACTGCTGGGATTTGCACTCCTTCCTCCCTACTAAGCCATGGGGGCCATCTGATGTGGTAGGTATCCAAAAAATAATTTATTTGAAATAAAACTCCCTGACATATTCCCATGTGTTTTTTTTAATTATTTATTTTTTGCCTTAATACAAGGCTAAATACCTTATAATATATAGGAGGGGGTGAGACATTACATAGGCACTTGACTTGTATGTACATATCTATTCTATCATCTATTTATTCTTTCTATCTATCTCTATGCAACTCTAGCTATCATCACTGATCATGTATTTATCTTTGCACATAAAAATCCATTAAATTCAGTGACATGCGTTTTTCTCCGGTACGTGTCACACGGATGTTACACACAGACAGCACACAGATGACACATGAATGACGCACGGTTGACACACAGCCACACCGATGCATATCATGGACCATCAAACACATGCTTTTTTTGCATAGAAAAGTGAAATGTTAAGTAGTTTCATCAAATAGTCACCTAGATTGGCTTTTGAGCAATATTGAAGGAGATTCCAAAGGTTTTGAGCACTTGTTAGTAGCATTGACTCCTGTGTGTCCAATCCATCACAAATCATCTCAACTGGGTTGAGGTCAGATGATTGTGGAGTTCCTGTTATCTGACACAGTACTCCATCCCTCGCCTTCTTGATCACAAAGTTCTTACATAGCCTGGAGGTATTTTCGGTCATTGTCTATTGCAACAGAAATTATGTTTCCATTTAGTGCAAACAATATATGATGTCGCCGCAGAATGCACGGTAAGGCCCCTGTTAGGTCCCCTTGCACTGCTCCCCAGCTCACCTCTCTCGGGTCAGCATCCCTGCTCCTCTGCCAACCGGGCATCCGGCGTCCAGGCGTAATCTGTCTCGGAGTCGTTGCCGGGTTCCCTTCCAGTCAGCTGACCACCGGGCTCACACATGAGCACATTACAATGGTGACCAATCAGCGGTGCACTAGGTGCACTCCTCCCCTGTGACTCTAGGGGCCGGCATGGTCCAACCTGACACTCCCCTTGACCAATAGCTGCTCTTACTCTGGTATATCAGGCCACCTCCACTGATGGGAGGTGCTTGATTATTAAGTTAGTTTGCTTCTGCCTTGCTGACTGTTGGTCAGGCCTTCCTTGTACCCTGTTACCTGGAACCCTAATTGTGCTCTTCCCCGGTAGCACCATTCCTGCTCGCCTAGCCTTGTACCGTTACCCGGAATCCTTAGCTGTGCCATAGCATAGGCTAACCTTACGAGCTGCCCCCTGGTACTAGCAGCCGTGGTATTTAGACCCCCTGGGCTTGCCCCTGACAATCCCTGTATTGGGGTTGGTTAAACTAGAATCAGCTCACCCAGGGGAGTTCGGTACCACGACTCAGTGGGTCCACTCTAGGGCGCCTTCCTCCAGAAGCATGACAGCCCTTTTCACATCCCGATTCTTTTTCTGTCCGTGGGGATCCTGTTTTTTGCAGGACTCCACGGACAGGAACGGACAGGCCCAGATGTGTACCTCCGGATGCCATTTCTGTGTCCAGATCCGTGATTTTGATGGATCTGGACACAGAAAGTGCTGGGAGGAACCCAGTGGTGTCGGACTGCGATGTCAAACGGGGGAAGGAAGCATCCGGACGTCTTCCCGGACGGCCGTCAGAGAGATATTTATTTTTTTTGTTTTTAACATTTTTTTATTTAATTTCACTTTTAGCAGTGTATGTAGATAGTATATGTAGATACACTGCTAAAATGAAATTACCGGTACACGGAGCAGAGCAGTGTTAGTGTACTCAGCATGCTCAAAACACTAAAATCAGATCCAGGAAACGATTCTGTTTTTTCCCGGTTCTGAGCTCCATAGACCCACATTTTATTTGAATCGGACAGCTTCGGATCCGATTCTGTCCGCTGTGCCCAAAAACGGAGCAGTGTCTGATTTTGGGGACAGAAAAACAGCAGACACAATCGGATCCCTGCAGACATGGATGGCTATTAAGGACCAATCAGTGTTCATCTGTGCCCATAGGGATACATGGGGGCCAAATCAGTATTACAACAGATAGCCACGGATGCGCGAAAATTTTGATGTGAAAGCAGCCTTAGTGAATTAGTAATAACACATATCCCATACCATCACACCTTCTTCATGGTGGGCACCTCACTTGTACAATCACCTGCTCTTGTTTTCCAAGTCTCGTAAAACATGGCAGTTGGTACTAAAAAATCTAAAATCAAATCATCCTAAAGTCTGCATTTCCACTGATCATATGTCCTTCTGTGGCATGGCCCAAACAAGTCTCTTCTTCTTGTTTGCAGTCCTCAGTAATGGCTCCTTTGCAGCAATTTGACCATAAAGTCCTGCTTCTTGCTGTCTCCTCTGGACAGTTAATGTTGAGATGTATCTGCTGCTTGATAACTGTACATCATTTCTGAGGCTTGTTATCTGAGGTGCTGTGAGTTTACAGTTTGCGGTTGGTAACTCGGATGAACTTATCCTCTTCAGCAGAAATAATTCTTGGTCTTCCCTTCCTGGCGCGGTCCTTGCGAGAGCTAATTTTATCCCAGCAATTGATGGTTTTCATGATTGCACGTGAGGACACCATCAAGATTCTAGCCATTTTAGCCACTTCAGGTGACTTCCTGATAAAGCAGTGTGAAAGAATGACAAAGGTATGTAAATCTGACAAAAAGTAAAAGGGGAAGAATTGTGAGGAATGAAGTGTAACACATTCTGGTTTCTTTGACCCATGTTTGTTTACTCCTTCTTTAGATGTGTCCCTATGTGGTTTTGCTGCCTTCATTCTGAATCTACAATGCGGACATTTTAATACAAGGAAAATGGTTGCATCTTATTCATTGTACTGTATATATACAAAAAATGGTACAACTCCTGCAAAAAAATAAATCTGATATACAACTATGCAGACTTACAAAAAAGCTGTAATCGCTAAAAATGAAAAAAAAAAAAAGTAAAATGAAGGGCTTAATACAACTAAAAGGAGTTAAAACTATATGCCCTAATTCGGTTGTTAAGCTGCTTCTCCCAGGTAGATGTCTAATACTCTACATTTCTTTACATATTTAAGGGTGTAGCTACCATAGGTGCAAGGGTTGCAATCGAACCCGGGCCCTGGAGTCTAGGGGGCCCCAAAAGTTCCTTTGGTCTATAGAAGAAGACTATTTGTATTAAAGATTTGCAATAATTTGGGGCCCCGTTGGAGCTTTCACATCGGGGCCCATGAGCTTTTAGTTACGCCACTGCACTGGCAGATAAAGACATCAAAGCGCCAGAATAGTATATAGGCACTTTGCAGCTCAAGAGCTCAACAAAGTTCAGAATCTCATCTGCTTTGTAGGTAAAAATGGGCCCCCTCCCATCTTGGGCCCCTGTGTGACTGCACAGGTTGCACCAATGATGTGTCCGTCCCTGTGCCACTGGGTTAAGTATAACAAATAATCCAGGTATGAAATGCATCTTTTCTGACAAGGAGTTCATGAGGTTTGGCACATAATAGGACAAGAGCCAATGTGGCAAGGGAGGGGGCACAGTCTTCACTGGCGGTGTATCTATGAGGTTTTGCTTGTGAAGCATTATTCCCGCCTCAGTGAGTTTATCCATGTAACTCCACATCTGGCCAGCAGATGGTGCTGGTTTTTCAGTGGAAAAAAATAAAGGGGGGGAGGTGTGGCACAGGAGACAGAAAGACAGAGGGAGGGAGAAGCAGGGAATTATAAGCTGTGTATGTAGAGGAGAAGGAAGAATGGAGGGGTGATGAGTGGGAGGCATGGGGCGAGCAGTGGATTTAGGGATGTCTTCTGGGGGGATCAGGAATCCTTGGCTGGGCCTGATGGTGATATGCTGCATAGGCTGCCATGCAAAATCACTGGTGGAGCCCCCAATGCCTCAGGGTAAGTCTGCAGGATGGGAAGACAATAAGATGGGTGTTAGCAGGGTCAGGGGATGTGCATGGAGCTCCTCTATGAACTCATTCAATGCATGTTGTGATGCTGGCATGTCTGCATGTATGATGCCAGCTGAATGTGGGGGTGATGGCGGGCTCCATTGTTACCATTTGTGGGGTGAGGGCTTTGGAGAATCCAGGGAGCCTGATCTTTGATTGGAGAGGGTGGTTCTGATCTCTGATAGGAGAGCCTGCTCCTGATGTCTGATTGGCTCAGGCTGATAAATTAGGGTGACCCTATTCTTTTAGGATCCATACATTTTGTTGGGGTGCTGTCCCGGTTGGATCGGTCTCATAGATGAGGCTGGGGGAGCTGTGGGTTGGGTGGCATACATACTGTAGTGCCAGTTAGGGAGGGGGATCCAGTCTCCAGGGTAATTGTAATGTGTGATGTAATGGGTGGGGATGGATTTGGGGTGTAGAAGCCATGGAGGAAGGATTGTTTATGATTGATGTTACATTGTGTGTCCAAAGGCGAGAGAATTGTTACATTGTGGCTATAGCAGGAAAGTGGGCATAGAAGGGGCAACATTGTGCCAATCAGCGGTGTCTTTTGCATAGTGACTCACAGCTGAGTGACATATTGATGAGATAATACATTCTAAAAGTAGTTAATAGGTTCATAGCCTTAATATAATATAGTATTTATTCATTTATATAGCACTGTTTAATTCCATATCACATGATCTCCTATCCTGTAGGGGCTATTGTATGACGGAGGAGGTGGCGAGACCTCCTGGCACAATCACATGTTTGGGGAATGTTGATGGTTGTTATTCTCAAGTGTATATTAGTCGTCGCTCTCTCTATTTGTAGAAACTCCCAATATCAGCTGTCTCGGCTCCCAGCTGTCATCCGGGCAGACGATGGCTCTCTCCAAGGGGCATCTGTGCCTGGAGAAATTAGGGTGGTCATTGTAGAGGTTTATAGGATTACAACAGAAATAATAATAATAGCTTTATATACAAAATAAAACAAAAGAATTGACATTGTAAATGCAGCGGAGACCTCCCCTCCTAAATATAGGGTGGCATGGTGCAATGGTACAAATCTGCTAGGCATCCTAGCAACCAATCAGGATGCAGCGTCTACCACTCCAGTGCCATTCAGCATTAATGAGTGCGGGGAGCCCAGCGGTTGCTATGCTCGGCGTTCACCCGCTTACAAGTCAGGGTTCTATTAGTATTCATGCAGATGTGTTACAATGTGCGGGTAATACTGTCTGAGCTGTAGTAATAGGGGCCGATGTACAGAATGTCTAGAAATCCCAAGAGCCAATCCAACACATATACAGAGTTACTGTCCACTGATTGCTGTGAAAGTCTTGGATTGTATGTGGTTACACATAATTCTGTGACTGTTCAGTCATAAAGCAAATTGTAGACAGGGGCGTAACTACAATAGGTGTAGGGGATGCAATCACACCCGGACCCTGTTGCCTAGGGGGCTCCAAAAGCCCCTTCGGCCTTAATGCTATTAAAGATTTGCAATAATTGGGGGCCCCATTGGAGCTTTTGCATCAGGGCCCATGAGCTTCAATGTTCCTAGATATTCTTTTGGGACATAAACCTTAAGGAAATTGCATCATAACTGCAATTACCCATCCTGATCCCTATATTCAGAACCTGAGAATGGAGCAATGGACTGCCCCATTTAAATGACTGGATTTTCCTGCAAGGGTATTATTGCTCTATTCATTGTCTATGGGACTGTTGGAGATAGCCAATGAACGCCCATGGCTGTCACCTGCACTCCCATAGACAATTAATGGAACAACAATCTCTTTCAGGAAAATCCAGTCATTTAAATGAGGCACTCTAGAGCCCCGATCACAGGATCAGTTTAAGGCCCCCAGTGATCAGCAAGGTATTACTTAAAGGTGATAATTAACATTCATAGTACAACCCCCTTAATGAGTAATGGCTGTTCATGAAAATGCCATGCTTTGCCACTGCAACCAGAAAAACCTAGTGTATGTCCTCCCTTTGTAGTGTTGCTAGTGTAGTCCTAGTGTTTGTCCTGCCTTTGTACCCTTCTACTCTAGGGATGCTTCCACACCACAATATTTTCATTTTTTGGGGGATCAGTGAAGCTCCTCTGGGGAGGGGACTGCTGCACTGCATTCATCAATGGGTGGCAAAGGGGGATGACAACAGGGGTAGGGCTTTTTTTTCAAGTGCCCCATAGCGGCCATATAGTTTGCCTTGATGAGTCCTCACCTCTCAGAAGCAATCTTTATCATTAGAGATTAGTGCCAGGGAAGTACAGTGAATGTAACAACCCAAACATCTACTATTGGTGGCCGATTGAGGCATCATACCAAAGGCCTAATCCTCACTGCGGTGGAGCACCTGGAGTACCCCCTTGGGAGTGAAGGGGGCTCTGCTGGATGTGGCTATGTTTGGCTTTCAGACAGTCCAGACACTTATGATGAGCACAGGTGTGATGACTGGTAGGAGGTGACATGTGTTTTCTGTGTACGTTGCCGGATGTCTACTGGGACTTCTGCTTTGTGATAGTTGGTAGCTGGGGAATTGCTTAAATTCACAAACGGCTACGTTTCATGTATAAGAGATGTTTAGCCTCCACTGTATTATATCTGTAAGATACACAAAGTATATATTGTGTCTGGGGTTTCTGGCCCGCTCCCAGGCTAATTACTCATCACACTTATCTCATACAGTCTCACTTCCTTACTCCTTTATGTCCTTTCCCCTTTTAGTCTTGGCTGTATTTCCCGGATTGCTGAAAACTTACTATGAAGCCTACAGTATAGCCTTTTATCTTTAAAAGAGGAGGGTCACTAGCCCTAAATATGTCATATTTTACCTGCTGCAAATGCGGCTTTTCTTCTTAATCTGGCCTTGTTTTACCTTTGTCCTTGTGCATCTCCATTCCTGAGATATGGCCCCCGTTACCTTGTACGTAAGTCTAGTCTTTTCAGCCAAGTGGGCGTGATATTCAAGAAGACTCATAGAGAAGAGATGAGGTCCACACCCACTTGTCTTAAATGACTTTAGATAAAAGGAAGAGAGGAACATATGTCATTATTAAATAATAGAAACAAAGTATCTGCTCACTTATCATGATTAAGGCTGAACCGCCCCGGGAAAGGCGTCGATCTGAGATCCCCCCTCCGTGGGTATATTTTTAACTGTGTGACTTGTGCATCGATTTTGTAGAAAACTCCTTTTAAATGGACCAATAAATATGTGAGTTTTATTTCATCTATGTGGGTGATCTTTTTCACTGTTCGCTGGATAACTCACTTATTGCTATATCTCATTATTGTTTTATTTGCTCTAGATATCTTAAAGAAGACCTGTCACCTCCTGCTGCATGGCAATCTAAATGCAACACTGAATGCAGCATGTGTGCTGCATTCAGGAAAGGGGTCCCCCATGTGTCTGTGTGCTGTGTACCCCAAGATATAGACTTAGTAAAACTTAGTTAGAAGTCAAGGAGGCAGTCACTGTGGCTGGAGGGAGCTTGATTGACTGTGGCCATTCCATCCCCCACTGCCTCTGTGTGCCGCCCCCTACTGTGCTGTTTATGCTTTGTCAGGGCAGTAATCTGGAGCTGATGTCAATGATTTGCATGTAGTGAGTGACAAAGAGGAGGAGGGCAGAGCCAGCACAGCAGAAGCAGCACAGAGAGGCAGTGGGGGACGGAATGGCCACTGTCAATCAAGCTCACTCCAGCCACAGTGACTGCCTCCATGGCTTCTAACTGTAAGTTTTACAAAGGCTATATCTTGGGGTACACAGCACACAGACAAATGGGGGACCGCTTCCCTGAATGCAGCAGACATGCTGCATTTAGTGCTGCATTTAGATTGCCATGCAGCAGGGGGTGGTGACAGGTCCTCTTTAAGGCAAAAAGAGTGAGATGACCAGTTTAAACTAAAGCACAAGCTATTGCTTTACTATGTTAGTGTTTGACATTTGTTTTTACATTATGGTCATCTTAATTTTTTTGTGTTCTTTTTTTTTTTTAAAGAGAATCCTCCTAAACCATCTATATGGGCAAGTAGCAAAATGACCAGCGGCACTCTAAAATGCCAAGATATATAGTAGAATATAGAACAACATTATAGGTAAGGAGACATGAAACAATGAGACACCTAGCTTATAAATATGGCCATATTGATAACTGCCCAGTAGTCATGTCTCTCTTATTTGGGCCCCTAAGCCTAGTCACAGCCTCCATTTGGATTTAAAAACCTCCTTTTGTATGGGCGAGTAGGTCATAGGAAACTGAATAAAATGATACCTTGATCTCTGTGATCAGATGCTTTATTCCAGAAAATCCACGTTTTCTTTATGTGTAAATAGGCTGTTAAGATATATGGACCCTACACTGATCACCCTGATACTCTACCTCCAAAGTTTATTGTAAATGATAGGGGGCATAACCAGTGTGAGACATGTAATGACTGACAGTCAGCTTTTCTGATCTACATGTCTCACACTAGTAATGCTCCACTTCCATTTACAATGACATGTTGAAAATAGTATCCGATCTGCCAGCAGGATACTATAGAGCAAGAGGAGCTGATCAGATCGATAAGACTTTTTTATGGGAAATGTTTCAGTTGAACTTTTATTTATTCATTTAAAATCCCTGGTGTTTTGTATACAGATGAGTCCAGTGGGAGGTCTTATTAGTGTCTTCCCTGTGTAGAGAGCTGTCAATCACTATAAGGACCACCCACTGGACTCGTAGACATACAAATATCAGGAGCTTAATGAATAAAATGCAAGTTATAATGAATCAATTCCACTATTTCTACAGTATACACCATTCTGCTCAGCTTCTCCTTCTTTATATCTTGCTGTCCACAGAGAGAATAAACAATGTGACAGGTTCCTTTTGAGATTTTATAACAAACTAGCTGTAGTACCCGGCTACGCCCGGGTTAATAAATAACTGCTGTTAGCTATAACAAAATAGAATTTGAATATGTCATATTAATGACCTGTAGGAAAATAGAAGCTGAGCTGTGATTGATTGCTATAGGCAGCCTAATAAATCTCCAGCCAACAGTAAACCCTCCCCCTGGCCGGCAGTATATGTTACCTCACACATACACATAATAGACAGCTCATGTGACTGACATCTGCCTTAATTCCCTATATGGCACATGTGTTGCACATTGGCTGTTTTAAATCAGATGTTTATGTTTGGAAAATAAAGATAGCACACGTATGAGGCGAGTTGTGTGAGGTGATTTGTGCACATCTGTGTCTGTCTGTGTGGTGTGTGTGTCCCTGGGGTGTGTATGTGTGTGTCCCTGTGGGATGAGGTCTGTGTGGTATGTATCTCTGTTGTGTGTGTCTCTTTGTGGTGTGTGGTGTGTCCCTGTGGGGTGAATGCATGTGCCCCTATAGGGTGTGTATGTGTGTGTCCCTGTGGGGGGGTCTGTGTGGTGTGTGTCTCTGTTGTGTGTGTCTCTTTGTGGTGTGTGTGTGTCCCTGTGGGGTGAGTGCATGTGTCCTTATAGGGTGTGCATGTGTGTGCCCCTGTGTGGGGGTCTGTGGTGTGTGTGTGTATCTGTGTTGTGTGTGTCTCTTTGTGGTGTGTGTGTGTGTCCCTGTGGGGTGAGTGCATGTGTCCCTATAGGGTGTGTATGTGTGTGTCCCTGTGGGGGGGTGACTGTGTGGGGTGTGTGTGTCTGTGCTGTGTGTGTCCCTTTGTGATGTGTGTCCCTGAGGGGTGAGTGCATGTGTCCCTATAGGGTGTGTATTGTGTGTGTGTCCCTGTGGGGGGGTCTGTGTGGTGTGTGTGTGTCTCTTTATGGTGTGTGTGTCCCTGTGGGGTGAGTGCATGTGTTCCTATAGGGTGGCTATGTGTGTGTGTTCCTGTGGGGGGGGGTCTGTGTGGTGTGTGTCTGTGTTATGTGTGTCTCTTTGTGGTGTGTGTGTCCCTGTGGGGTGAGTGCATGTGTCGCTATAGAGTGTGTGTGTGTCCCCTTGGGTGTGTGTGTGTGTCTCTGTGTTGTGTGTGTTCTCTTTGTGGTGTGTGTTTGTTCGGGTGCGTGGTGAGTATCCAATGTTGGTGCTGCACTTTAGCGACTATACACTTGCTGTTACTCTTTGTGTGCGTGTGGTGTATATACATATCCCTGTGTGTGGTGAATATCTCATGTTGGGGCCCCACCTTAGTGACTATATGCTGGTATGTGCTGTTAGTCTTTGGTGCTATCATTAAGCCCCTCTCATTCACAACTGTCAACTGGTAACTGTCACTTTTTCCCCATTACGTCGATAGGGGCAAATTTGTTTGGTGAATTGGAATGCGCGGGGTTAAAATTTCGCCTCACAACATAGCCTATGACGCTCTCGGGGTCCAGACGTGTGACTCTGCAAAATTTTGCGGCTGTAGCTGCGACGGTGTAGATGCCAATCCCGGATATACACACACACATACACACATACACACATTCAGCTTTATATATTAGATAGCTGTAGTACCCGGCTACGCCCGGGTTAATAAATAACTGCTGTTAGCTACAACAACATTGAATTTGAATATGTCATATTAATGACCTGTAGGAAAATAGAAGCTGAGCTGTGATTGATTGCTATAGGCAGCCTAATAAATCTCCAGCCAACAGTAATCCCTCCCCTGGCCGGGCAGTATATGTTACCTCACACACACACATAATAGACGGCTCATGTGACTGACACCTGCCTTAATTCCCTATATGGCACATGTGTTGCACATTGGCTGTTTTTAATCAGATGTTTATGTTTGGAAAATAAAGATAGCACACGTATGAGGCGAGTTGTGTGAGGTGATTTGTGCACATCTGTGTTTGTCTGTGTGGTGTGTGTGTCCCTGGGGTGTAGATGTGTGTGTCCCTGTGGGGGGGGGGTCTGTGTGGTGTGTGTCTCTGTTGTATGTGTCTCTTTGTGGTGTGTGTGTCCCTGTGGGGTGTGTATGTGTGTGTCCCTGTGTGTGGGGGGGGTCTGTGTGGTGTGTGTCTCTGTTGTGTGTGTCTCTTTGTGGTGTGTGTGTGTCCCTGTGGGGTGAGTGCATGTGTCCCTATAGGGAGTGTATTGTGTGTGTGTCTCTGTGGGGGGGGTCTGTGTGGTGTGTGTGTGTGTGTGTATCTGTGTTGTGTGTGTCTCTTTGTGGTGTGTGTGTGTCCCTGTGGGGTGAGTGCATGTGTCCCTATAGGGTGGCTATGTGTGTGTGTCCCTGTGGGGGGGTCTGTGTGGTGTGTGTCTGTGTTATGTGTGTCTCTTTGTGGTGTGTGTGTGTCCCTGTGGGGTGAGTGCATGTGTCGCTATAGAGTGTGTGTGTCCCCCCTTGGGGGAGGTGTGTGTCTCTGTGTTGTGTGTGTCTCTTTGTGGTGTGTGTGTGTTTGTTCTGGTGCGTGGTGAGTATCCAATGTTGGTGCTGCACTTTAGCGACTATACACTTGCTGTTACTCTTTGTGTGCATGTGGTGTGTATACATGTCCCCGTGTGTGGTGAATATCTCATGTTGGGGCCCCTTCTTAGTGACTATATGCTGGTATGTGCTGTTAGTCTTTGGTGCTATCATTAAGCCCCTCTCATTCACAACTGTCAACTGGTAACTGTCACTTTTTCCCCATTATATAGATAGGGGCAAAATTGTTTGGTGAATTGGAATGCGCGGGGTTAGAATTTCACCTCACAATATAGCCTATGACGCTCCTGGGGTCCAGACGTGTGACTGTGCAAAATTTTGTCTCTATAGCTGACAGCTGTCGATTTTCCTCCAACACTTTTCCATTCACGTTTTCCCCATTATGTAGATAGGGGCAAAATTGTTTGGTGAACTGGAACGCACAGGGTTAAAATTTCGCCTCACAACATAGCCTATGACGCTCCCGGGGTCCAGCGGGAGGTCCCGTGCCCCGCTCATTAGTCTAATGTAATATGCGCTGCATCCCCCTGCCCATCACCTCAGCACTGAGAGGTGGGGGGGGGAGCGGTGCACATTACATTAAGCTTTAGTATACTGACCCCCCATCCTGTATATAGCTCCCCGTCCTGTATATGGCCCCCCTGCTGGCGCACACAAAAAAAAACAAAACATCTAACTCAGCCTCCATTGCTCGCTTTCCTGCTTGCAGCACCGCTATCCTCCTGCCGGCATCCATTCATGTGACTAGCACTCAGTGATGACGTCTCTGTGCTGCATGTTGGAACAGACAGGAGGATCGCGGTGCTGCAAGCAGGTCCGAGCGAGCAATGGAAGGTGAGTTACATTGTTAATTTTTTTGTGTTTGCCAGCAGGGGGACCATATATTGTTTGGGGGGGCATATACCGTGATGGGGGCCATATACGTGATTTGGGACATATACCATAATTGGGGAGCCACATGCAATGATGCGGGAACCATATACCATGATAGTGGGCTATGTACTACAATGGGGGGGACTATGTACCAAGATGGAGGGACCATGTCCCAGGATGAGGGGCTATATACCAGAATGAGGACAGGTATACCATGTTAGGTAGGATGAGAGCTATGTACCTAGATGGGGAATGAGGGCTATGTACTTGGATGGGGGATGTGGGCTGAGTACCTGTATGGGGGATGAAGGCTATGTACCAGGATGGAGGATGAAGGCTATGTACCTGGATGGGGGGATGAGGGCTATTGTAGCGCTCCGCTACAAAAGGGTACTGCACCCATACCAGCAGGTGCAGTATGCTTTGTCCTGGTAAGGAGTAGTAGAAGCCTGAAGCTCCAGCACCACACACACACACCTAGTGATAGAGGACCAATCAGACGTCCGTTACTAGGGTAGCCAGTCCCGGTGGGTGGAGAAGCTAGGATATATAGTGAGTGGGGAAAGAGGAACAGTAGGAGTTGCAGTTGTTGCAGAAGTAGAACAGAGAGTGAAGGTAACAGAACGGCACAGTAAAGGGAACAACAGAGGAGAAGTAACAGGGAGGGCAGCTCAACCTGGTGACCCAGAAGAGAAAGGGGCAGAGATAGAGGGTAACCAAATACCCTGGCCCAGGGTACCGAAGCGGGGTACCGGCTCCGACGTGGGGTACCGGCTCCGACGTGGATCAGAGGTCCATCCCTGAACTGCAAATTACCGGCGTAGTCGATAGCTTTCTAGGAACACAATCCAACCGCCCAAATCAAGCACGATCTCCACCAGAAGCACTAAGCCGGGTTGAGCTCTCCTCTTTGGAGCGGTGGGGATGACTCATCACACCCGACAGGCCTGGTAGTAAGCGGGATCCGTGCAGGGCAGCACCAACGTAGGACATAGAAAGTGATAGAGAAGGCACACCAGTGGAGCTTCAGAGGAACACTGCTCACTACCAGAACCACCCGGTCCACTACCTTAGCTGAAAGAACTGCATTACCATGTAAACCTGCAGATTACCGGAGTAAAGCACCTGTTCAGAGTGAGCAACGTGTCTGTGCTTCTTCTCAGAGAACTGTGATTTACCTGCATTTCTTCACAGTGACTACGCTGCCCTTTTCCACCATTGCTACTTCCAACACCCCGGAGGTTCCAGCAGCGCCGGTGGCGTCACGAACAACTTTATTTTATTATTTTCCCCCTTTTTTATTGTCTGCTCAAGGGCACACGCTTGGGCACGAACCACCCATGACATCCCTGCACCCGACCGCCCGAGACCTGAGTACCCCAACCCTTGTCACCAGACACTATGTACCAGGATGCAGGATGAGGGCTATGTACCAGGATGGAGGATGAGGGCTACATACCAGACTGTGGGATGATATACTAGGATGGGGGTCTGCTGCTTTTCGCACCCTAGGCGTATACTCGAGTCAATAAGTTTTCCCAGTTTTTTGTGGTAAGATTTGGGACCTCGGCTTCTATTCGGGTCGGCTTATACTTGAGTTTATACAGTATATAGCAGGATGGACCCATATATAACAGGATGGGGGATATTAATATATAATGAAGAAGTCTAGATGTCTCACTGGGGCCTACTGGACTCTAGTTACGCCACTGCCTATAGGTCATCAAAATACAGAATTCCACCTGCTTTGGATGTGGAAATTGGCCCCCTAACCTCTTGGACCCCTGCATAGGTTGCACCAATGATATCTCCGCCCCTGTGGAGCATCCCTGAAGACATAATGAAGGGATGCCTGATTATGACTATGATGAAGATGATGGATGCTCCTTCCCTATCATCCTCAAGGAAAGAAATATATTCTCTTGATCTTTTGGTGGTGAATATTTCAGTGGCACCTTATGTCAAGCTAGTCTCGCCTCCATGATAATCAGATGCAGCAAAGCTGAGCTTGTCCTATATCTCTAGTCCTGACCAATGTACATAGTGGATTGTTGCCTGCGCTCAGACAGACCGGCCTTGTCCCTCCATCACGGTCAGCGCTCTCTTAGGTTTGGCACTCCTGGTCCTCGGTGATGTTGTGTCTCTTCTTCCTAATCTCCCCCTCCTTCGTTTCTCTACCAATTTGTAAGCCTGGCGGATGTGAATGAGGTCGTTACCAGGACAACAGGCAATGTCTGCCATCCCATTCACAGCCGGAATACTGAGAGGCTGTCCCAGGACCTGTCACTTTCATTTTTCTGGCTTCTACAATATACTTTTTGCTGTACATTCATGGATTCAGCAAAAAAAGAAATACGGTATATAAAAGGAATACACATAACAAGGAGACATCAAGTAATTAATGACCCCTCGTTGTCATGAAAACACATACACATCGGTGCCCTGTTATCCGATCAACCAACATGTGTGGGGAATGATGCAAGCTCAGCTCGCATCAAAATCAGGGACATGACCAATTACATATCTATAAGTCATTGCTCATCCAGAGGTTAATATTTGTCTGGTTCACATAAGAATGTATCACAACTCTGCAGCCTTTACAAAGTTGTTTTCCTCCTATTGAAGCCCCTGGATTCATCTTTCATTAGTCCCATAAAGTAAGATGACAACAAGAGTACCCTACAAACATTGTACTAATACACCCACAGAAACCTCCATACGTACAGTATGCTGACCTTACTGTGCCCACCCCTCAACTATCCCAGCAAAGTATGGTGACCCCCACGCAGCCCTCCAAGCAGTATAATGGGCCCACATAAAGTATAGTGGCCCCCACAACTCTTCACACTGTATAATAGCCCCCCACTTGCCTTCCAAACAGTATAATGGCCCTCAAATAGACCCCCATAAAATATAAAGGCTCCCTCAAAGCCCTCCAAATATTATAATGGCTCACACACAAACCTTCACACTGTAGAATTGCTTTCATGTATATCAGTATAATGGCCCTCAAATATTCCTCTATAAAATATAAAGCTCCCTAATAGTCTTTCTTAAAAATCCTCCACATAGCCCTCCAGATATTATAATGCTCCACACGTAGCCTTGTATAAAGTATAGCTTTAGTATGGCCCCCCATAGTCCTCCATATAGTAGAATGAGCCCCACATTGCATTCCATATAGTATATTGTACCACTGTAGCTCTCCATATCATATAATGAGCCCAAAATAGTCTTCCATATAGTATAATGCACCACCCATAGTCTTTTATGTAGTATATGCCCCCCATAGTCCTATATATAGTATAATGGGCCCCACATAGTCCTCCATATAGTATAATGCACTCCATTGTCCTACATATAGTATAAAGAGCCTCATATAGTCTGTGATATACAATAATGGGCCTCACATTGCCTTCCATATAGTATAATGCACTCCACATAGTCCTCCATATAGTATAATGGACCCCATGTAGTCCTCCATATATTATAATGGACCCCATAGTCATCTGTACAGTATAGTGCACCCTATAGTCCTCCATATAGTATAATGCTCCCCATAGTCCTCCATATTGTATAATGCACCCCCAATAGTCTTCCATATATTATAATGCACCTCTCATAGTACTCCATATTGTAATGCACCCCCCATAGTCTTCTTATATTATAATACACACACCAGTTTTTCATTTGTTATAATGCACCTCATAGTCCTCCATGTATTATAATGCACCCCTCATAGTACTCCATATTACAATGCACCCCCCCATAGTCCTCTATATATTATAATGCACACCCAATAGTCCATAGTATGAAGGTTCCCTATTAGCCCTTCAAAATCTTTTAATGGCCTCCACATAGTACTCCAAATATTATAATGCCCCCCCACATAGCCTTCCATATAGTATAACAAGCCCCCCATAGTTCTAAATAAAGTGTAATGGGCCCCATTTAGTCATCAATATAGTATAATGCACCTTCTATAGTCCTCCAAATTGTATAATGCACTCCATAGTTCTCCATATTGTATAAGCACCCCCATAGTCATCCATATAGTATAAATTACTTCATAGTTTGACTCCTATATTTAATATAATGGGCCATACACAGTCCTCCATATAGTAATATAGTATAATGGGCCCCATATTGCCTTCCATATACTATAATGCACTCCAAATAGTCCTCCACATAGTCCTTCATACAATATAATGCACTCCATATTGCTCCATATATAATAAGGCCCTACATTGCTTTCCATATTGTAAAATGCACCTCAAATAATTCTCCATATAATATAATGCACCACAAATAGTGCTCTATATAGTATAATGAGCCCCACATTGCCTTCCATAAGGTATAATGCACCCCAAATAGTCCTCCATATAATGTAATGGACCTTGCATAGTCCTCTGTTTAGTATAATGTCCCCCTATAGTCCTGGATATTGTATAAAACACCCCTGATAGTCTTCCCTATATTAAAATGCACCCGTCATAGTGTTCCATGTATTATAATGCACCCCCGATATTTCTCTATATAATATAATTCACCCATATGGTGCGCCATATACCCGTATTATAATCCACACCCCATAGTTCTCCATATAGCAATATGGCCTTTGGCCTCCAGTATACCCACTGATTCAAAAAATAAATAAATACTCACCTCTGTTCTCCGCTGCTCCTGTCTCTACAGTGGCGTGTGGTCTGCAGCTCTTCAGATCTTGGTGCAGCGGCCAAGCAGTGGTGATATCACTGCTTTCAACTATATCAGCATCCGTAATACAGTTGAAAGTGCGATGCCTGGTGGTGTCAGCACTGGCAACAGACTTCCCCTGCATCACAGGCCCCAAAGCAACAATGTGGTCTGCTGGCATTGTTGGTTTACACTGCCTATGACTAATCCTCAAAATATGAAGTCATAAGAGGTCCTATAGGGTGGTCAAATTGCATATTAGGAGGAGATATAGGAGAGATTATATGGAATAATGAGGAGATATAGGGAGGTTATATGGAGTAATGACATAGTGTATCAAGTAACAGGAGCAAATGTAGGAGTAGATATACAGAGGTTATATGGAGTAATAGGAGGCGATATAGGGAAGGTTATATGGAGTAATAGGAGGAGATAGAGGGGAAGTTATATGAAGTAATGATATAGGGAGGTTATATGGAGTAATAGTAGTAGATATAGGGAGGTTATGTGGAGTAATAGGAGGAGCTATAGGGATGTTATATGGAGTAATAGGAGGAGATGTAGGGAGGTATATGGAGTAATGGGAGGAAATATAGGGAGGTTGTATGGGGTAATGAGATGATATTTAGAGAGGTTAAATAGAGTAATAGAAGGAGATATAGGGAGGTTTATAGAGTAACAGGAAAAGATATAGGAGAGTAGTTTTGGGCAAAGCCAAACTGTAAAGTTCTGGGTCCATACCGGACACCTAGTGTTCGTGAATGGATCCCAAACACGGATTAAGGAAAGTCTGTGGTACTGTACAGGTTTGGCCATCCAGCTAAAGCATGATGAAATGCTGCATCACAGCCAATCAGCAAGTTTTATCGATACAAAATGGGGAATATAGTAGTGAAATCATACTTACCAACCGGATTTCTTTGCTGCTGTTGACACACCCACTCCAGGGCTGAGGAAGACTTGGGAATCGGGCAGCAGTTGTTCTTCTTCACTCCTCGTTTTTTTTCACGGGGACAGACTGGGGCCGAGACCTGGTCCTGTGACCCTGGCGGTGTCATTTTAATAAACGGGGGTAGATGACGGGGGATGACTAGGAGAAAGGGGTATTCGTGACGCTACCTGCGGTATGTGGCCAGGGCGGCCGCCGCTGCTTCAGAACCTCTGGGGATGGTGACCGGCAGCTTGGATGGTTCTGATCCCTGCAGGTGGAGCGCGGTCCTCAGGGCAGTAGATTTGAGGAGTCAGATTCGTACCATGGCAGATGTTCACTGGGTCATCAGTACCGGCCGATTCTCGCTGCTAAAGAAGAAGAAAGTCTCACACACCACAGCTCCAGTTCTGTTACTTTTACTTGGTGGTTTCAGTATGGCCGCCAGGCATGAAGAATCCACGCTGTGTTCAGGGCCGGGTCCCTGTGTCGTCCACCAGCCCCTCTGTCTCCGTCTCATTCCATACCCCAAGGGCTCCCTTCTTCGTCCACACCTCTCAGTCTTTCCCTCCCAGGGCGAGTGTGTTCGTGCTCCAGCCCACAGGAGTTGGCAACACACTGCCCCAAACACTCTCGACTTCTCTCCACTCATTTCTCGATGGTCTCTCGGACTCTCTCCTCTCCTTTTACTACTGACTACACTTCCCTGTCCCCCTTTTGGAGCCTGGGTCATCCCTCTGGTTCCACCCACCATCCTAGGGACCTAAGGATTGTGTGTGTGTTTTGGTTCAACTGTACCATCCCAGCACCTGGAGAACAGAGACACCACACTCCCTAATCGCAGGAGTGCAGTACCTCTGATGGAGGCCACACTTTCACAGCTTCAGGGTGCTCTCATTAAACCTTGTGAATATTCCTCTGCTTTCCCTATCCACCCTCTCTGCTTACATCTGTGATTGGATGCCTTCACACTAGTGTAAAAATAAATAAATAATTGAAAAAAAAAAATTAGTGTGGGGGCCCCCTTATTTCTATTCCCAGCGCAGATAAAGTGACAGCTGGAGGCTGCAGCCCCCAGTTGTGTGCTTTACCTCGGCTGGGTATCAAAATACTGGGGACTCCATGCAGATTTTTAAAAATTATTTAAATAAATAATTTTAAAAAACAGCGTGGGTCCCAATCAATTGTGATACCCAGCCAAGATAAAGCACACAGCTTGGGGCTGATATTCTCATCCATTTTATGCGCCAAATCCTGGAGCTTTACCCAGCTCATCCTAATTACCCTGGTGTGGTGTCAATTGAGGTAGAATAAGCCGTTAATGACAGCCGTAATTTGTCAAAAATCACAGCTGAGACGAAGCCCTGGATTAGTAATGGGTGAGGTGTCTATGAGACCCCATTACTAATCCTGTAAATCAGAAGAAATAAACACAAACACAGAAAAATACTTGATTTGAAATAAAAAAAAAAACAACCTTCCTTCACCCCTTTAGTAATCCACCACATGACGTCCCTCAACAATCCTGGCTCTGCTACATCTTAAAATTGAAGTGATGGAAAACGTGCACACTCCCTGCAGCTTCTGGAATACACTGACAGTCGTGGGGGAGCCCTCAGCTTTGAGAGCAGGGATGTCACTGAGGTCACCTGAGTTTACACTCGGGAGGGCTTCCCAGCTGCCGTCAGTGCAATCAGTTGAACTCGCTGCCAGATTGACAGATTGTGGGACATGTAGGCACAATATATTGGCTATCTGGCTGCAGCTCAACTGAGTTAACATCTGTAGGTTCCCACAGTGTGCACTCAGTTGAACCTACTGCCGGATAACCGGGCGCCTGTGCCGTCATGTCCCACAATCTGTCAGCAGGTTCAAATGTTTGCATTGATGGCAACGGGGAATCCCTTGGTTACATTCTCTGGTGATTTCAGTGACAACACTTCTTTCTCAGCTGAGGGCTCCCCGCGGCTATCGGTGTGACGCAGAAGCTGCAGTGAGTGGGTGCATTTTCCATCACTGCAGCGTCTTGATTACTTCGGACCTCCAGGAGTATTTTGGATAATAAAGTGGTGAAAGAGGGTGTGTGTTTTTTTTATTTAAAATTTACAGACTTTTCTGTGTTTTCTTTTGATTTACAGGTTAGTAATACAGCGATTTTATAGACGCCTACCCATTACTAATCTGGGGCTTGATGGCTGGTGTAATGTTTGACAAATCATAGCTGTCATTAACCCCTTATGGATGTGCCAAATTTGGGGTGGCTGTGGGCTGGGGCTTTTATGCCTGGGGAGGACCTTAAAACCATGGCCCTCCCCATTTGTGTTCTTTTTCTTGGCTGGATAGTAAAATTGGGGGGACCCAACATCATTTTTTTAATTATCTATTTAAATAAAAAACCTGCATGGGGACCCCAGTAGATAAAGCATGCAGGTGCATGTTGCAGCCTCCATTCGTTGGCTTTATCTGCACTGGGAATAAAAATACAAGAAACCAACGCCATTTTGTTTTCAATTATTTTTTCTGCCAGGAGGTACTGATGAATGCCTTGAAGTCAATGCATGTGATAGGAGTGCACTAAAACTGCATCAAAATCACTTAAAAATCATGTAGCAGTTTTGTTTTTGTTTTTTTGTCAGGAGAAACAGTTTTTTTGCTGAAATTTCTGCAAGCAAGTACTCAGCATGCACACATATCCTAATCTGGTAATCCAGCACTGAGTTCAATGGTGGTGGATTGCACGATTATTGACTTCAGTGGTGTCGGATAATCAGGTAATCCAGCATGACTGAAGTCAATAATCCAGCACCATTGAACTCATTGCTGGATTACCAGAATTCAGTTCAATGAGTTCACCTCAGGTGAGTTTGAGTCGGCCAGGGTGGGGTACTCGGATATCGGGATGAGTGGGTGGCGGTAACGGGGATCATGGGTGGTCGATTTCCCGGTTCCGTGCCCTAACTCTCATTGAAGTTGATGATGGGGGATGGGGGAAATGTTGTCGTGACGCCACCTGTGGTACCTGGTAAGTTAGATACCAGCGTTGCAGGCCGGCCGCTGAGGTGATGTGATGCAGCTTGGGTGTTACAGCTCCCCACAGCTGGAGCTTTACTTCAGGGCAGCGAGGGTGGATGAGGGGAGTCGTTGTTCTTACCCCTCTGATGATGCTGAGGCCTTCATGGTGCCGGCAGGAAACGAGGACAGACACCGTTTCAACTCCAAACGTCACTTTACTGGTACCAGCAGATGTTATAGTACACAGTTACAGTCTGGTTCCACGGGGACGTAGCCACAGGTTTCAGGTTGCCTTATAGAGTCTGACGGTGTACCTTACTTTATGGCTTTCGGGGTCCCAGTCTTTCCTTACACTGTCCTTAACCACCTTTGCAGAGCTCCTCGCCAGTCCCCTGGTCTGTTACTGGGAGACACGGCTTGTTCCTTACTGGTACGGACGAGAGAGACAACAAACAAATCCTCCCGCCACCGGAATTTGGCCCATTAACTAGAGTGTCCTGGACCTGTTTTGGGACTGAGGTGAAGGTATGTCTTTGTGGCACTACAGCTCCCTTATTCCGGTCCTGCACTCGTACGGTTTGCAGTGAGGGATAGTCCCCAGATGTTTTCCAGCCGGCTCTAACCGGTTCTGGATCGTCTCCTTCTGTCCTGGGTCACCCTCTTGAAGACGGGTGCCCTCCTGTCGGAGGTACTGTCAGGCGCATCCTCTCTGGCTGACTTCCCAGCTCTAACCCCACTTCAATTCTCTCTCAAGACTCCCGCCCTAACCTAGGCTCCACCCCCTTTGGGACCCACTGAATAATCAGTCCCCTACCCTAAGGTGGCCTAGTGTTGTGTGTGTGTGACAGACTCCATAAGGGGAAACCCCAAACCCATAACTACGGAGGCACTACACCTGCTGTTTGGGGTGCAGTACCTCCCTGTGGCGCCTAACCATAGGGGCGCCGAAAGTTCACTAGGGGTCACAGCTGGGGTACTATGGAAAGCACCATGAATGCGGGCTGCTGTTTTTAGCCTGGAGAGGGTCCTATAACTATGGATTTACACAGGCTGAGGATACCAGCCCCCAACTGTGTGCTTTATCTGCGCTGGTTATCAAAACTGGGGGGAGGGATTCCATGCCAATTTTTAAAATTTTTTGTTTAAATAATTAGAGAAAACCTCGAGCTGACTGCTAAATCTGTGCTGTGTGTCATAATATGGGGGACCCCATGCATCTTTTTTCAATTATTTATTTATTTTTACAAGCCAATTTGTGGACCCACTAGTGTGAGTGTAACCAATCACAGATGCCGACACAGAGGGTTGGGTCACAGTCTGACTGCAACCAATCTCAGACTCTGTCACAAAGGTTAAGCGGGGGAAGCAGTGAATATTCATAAGGCTTAAAGAGCAGACCTGAAAGTAGTGTGATGGGTGCACAGGTAAGGTGTTAATTGTGTCTAGGTAATGAGTCTTGAATCCAGGTGTCAAATTAAGCTCTTTTGTTAAGGATTGGAACATTCTTATGAATTTGAATTCCCAGATTTTACGTTCTCTGTCATTTTTAAAGTGACCTTTCAATATTGTCCTTGTCAGAAGTGTCCTCACATCACCATCACAAGCGGGCACGGTAAGTATCATTTAAATGCTGTAATCCCCTTTGTGCTTCCTCTTGCATCCCCGTAACCATTACAACCACCATTTTATAGCACTAAAGATTGGATACCCATAGACGTATATGGGGTTCGGGCTCAACTTCAGGTCAAGTTTGGTCCCGAACATCTTCGGGTTCACCCATCTCTATAGGAGAGGATATATGGAGCAATAAAGGAGATTAATGGAAGGTGTATATGTAGTAAAGGGTGCTTCAGACAAGCCTATAATATAAATGAGTGATACATACACTACTCTCTGCCATATGTCAGATTGGTCTTGTCTATATAAGTCTATGGGTGCAAAAAAGAAATTGGATATCCATACTGCATCTAACTTTTACGGATACATTGCCATTATTAACATAGGATACATACATAAATACGGATTCCACACTGATGTCAAATATGTACACTTGGATGACAGTACAGATAGAAGTCGTCTAAGTTTCCAGGATGAAAATTGGGCGATGTATTTATTTATTTTTTCCTCTTCTTCTCTGATCCTGACTTAATAGGATAACATTTAGGATAAGTAATTGCTATCATGGACACAGGATACTGTAAAACTATTTTTCTCTTTTTGTGCATGACAAAATATATGTACACAAAAGTGCCACCAAACCATTATCCAGGACGGTTACAATAACGATCTTTTACCTGTTGGAAGATTTGACACAAGACATTTTTTGCAGCGTTTTTGTGTCCCCTTTTGTCACAGACCTGCATGTCTATCCTTCACCCAACAAAGTCTATAAGAATTCTGTAGTGCCCACGATGCTTATTTTTCCCTTGGAGTTTAGGTGCAGATTATGGTCAAGACAAAAGAATGAGCTGTCAATTGTTTGCTGTGTTTTCTGCACCAAAAAATCAGCGTCAGCGTACACCCCATGTGAAAACAATAACTGTTGCAGCGATGTGGCAGTGGTCATCACGTTGAACAGCATTTGGCGCATGCGCAGTGCGCGTAGGAGGCTGAGATCTTTGCACCTCCCAGCCCTGCACCTTTACAGGTGATCTTTGATGTCTAGCAGAGCCAAGAAGAAAACACTATTAGGCTATGTGCGCACTGGGCGGGTTTTCGGCGGTTTACCTGTGTAAACCGCCGTTTTGTTTACATTAGTTTTATTTAAATTTATGTTAATCCAAACCGGCGTTTGGATTAACATTAAAACTAATGTACACCGCCCAAGGCTGTGCACACACCGGCGGTTACACAGCATCATCCGTTGCTAACCCGCAGGTTTCCCAGCGGGTTAGCAAAGAATGAGCTTGTTCTAAAAAACGGCGGTTCTGCAGCGGCTGCAAGCAGAATCATGTGCTGCTTCCAGCCGCTGCAGATTCGCCGCCGAGAACACGCTGTGCATCCGCCGGCTACCGCCCGGCTTCGGCCGCACATACCCGCCAGGAAGCCGGTGGACGGCGCCGGAGCATCCTGGCGGGTTCCGCCAGCTGCCGCCGAGCAAACCGCCGGGTAAGTGTGCACTTACCCTTAGCCTGACTGTTAGTACAGTGGCTTCTTCCCTTTCTTGCTGACATTTCAATATAGAATTTAAATGTATTTTTCTACTTTATTCTGAATTTGCCAGAAGACAGAAAATCATCATTGTGAACCTGTCACTGATGTGATGGCAACCATTGTCTCCAGCATGAGAATTGGATAGTCAGCCATTGTGTTCATATTTGTATGTGTCGTTCATATTACTCACTACTTAACAAAACTAAGCCCCTATTAGACTAAAGTGGGCCCAAACTGCTGACATTGGCGGGATTGGGTAACAATCTTAGGCTGGTTTCACATCACGTTTTGATTCGATCCGGGGCTGTCCGTTGTGGACCGCACAGCCCCGGACCGGATCAACACACAGAACCGGAGGGCTAATATGCCCTCTGGTCCGGTGTGCAGCCGCAGGTGTCCGGTTCCCGGATCCTCCCGGATCGGGGCAATCCTGCCCCATAGGCTCCCATGTTACGGAGCGCCAGATTGTCCTGCATCCGGGAGAATCCGGGAGGATCCAGTTTGGAGAGATTTTTCTCCCCGGACACAAAAATCGTGCATGCGGCATTTTTGTGTCCGGGTGAAAAATTTGAGTCCTCCCGAATTCACCCGGACACATGGAAACCGGATGGCAGATAGCTGCCATCCGGCTCCATCCGGCCCCACAGGCAATCTATTGGGCTGAAATGTGATCTGGGCCTAACTGGTTCTCATCGTATCGACTTGGATCACAAAAAACGTGATGTGAAACTAGCCTTATGGGTAGGGGGCCTGATGACTCCTCCATGACTGATGATGTCAGGGGATATAATGGTTGGGCGGTAGTCCTTTTCTTACAGCCGAACCTTTTATTATCCAGCAGATAATCCGCTGCCAGAGGAGTGTGGCAGCAGCTTTCCCCTCGCTCTCCTATAAACACTTTGACTTTTGTACGAACACTCATGTGACTGGGGAGTTTAGTAAGATAGCTATCCGCCAAATGACTATCGAACTTGTGTGTAGCCTTTAATCAAAAGAAAAATACCTGTTCATGTTTTGCAATCATATTGGTGGGTGTAGCAGTAATTCGCCTCCTAAGCTAGCAAAACATGTCCCTGCAGCATATTATCGCTAATCTCACACTCCTTTTGTCTCCTACAAGCATCCTGTGAAAGTGCATAAAAACGTTTTAATACTCACTCATTAGTGATTATAATTAGCAGGGGCTATATTCTTTAGTCACCAAGGCTGGCTGTTTTGCAGCCTGAATAATCCACCCTCTCTCTGTCTGTTTGCTCTGCTTGTCCAGGCTTTACCCTCCCCCTCTCTGTCACTCACTGAATGCAAATCATTAATCCTGCCTTCAGCTGCACATCACAGCAGCACAGACAGAGAGAGGGTGGATCCTCGAGGCTGCAAAACAACACGCCCTGGTGACTAAAGAATATAGCCCCTGCTAATTATAATCACTAATGAGTAAGTATTAAAACGTTTTTATGCACTTTCACAGGATGCTTTTAGGAGACAAAAGAAGTGTGGGATTAATGATGGGATGCAGCAGGGACATGTTTTGCTAGCTAGAGGAGGCGTTTTGGAGGTGACAGGATCCCTTTAAATCTTCCAAAGGGCTAAACTTGTTCCAATAGGCTTTTCCCTTGCATATAGGAAGAAGTCTGGTGGTGTCAGGTCTGGCAACCTGGTGGCCAAAGCCCCTTTGAAATTACTGTTGCCAAAAAAAGGATTAAAATTCTATCATCCTGCTTGTTGATTTGCAAAATGTCACTTCAATAGCTATTTTCTTAGGGTACCTTTACACGCCGCGGCGAGAAATATTGACGGCGATCTGTTGCCTCGGCACGGTCGCCTGATTTCATGTCAGGGCGACATATTGCCGTTAATATATCTCACCGTGGTGGCGACGTGTAAAAGGTACCTTTATGGAAATCAATCTGCCAGCCAGCAGTGAGGAGTCTTTTAGCCGCAATGCACCTCTGTGAAATATGCAAATTGTCACTTCAGTGAGGAAGTAGACGAACTCTAGTGCCCCCTATTGAAAGTAGCAATTCTAAAAGTCATAATTGAGTCTTTAACAAGCCTTTTAATATGACTTACGATTTGTGCCAGGTCAGAGCCTAAATCGCAGACGCTGCATTTCGGGGTGATTGCCCGTCATCAGTGCAGTGTGTGGAATTCTGATCTGGCTGTATGAGAGGCTAAGACATGGTCTAGGGGATAGCTGCTCTCCTTATGGATTGTTGATTTATGACACATTCCCTCTTGCTTGAAGTAACCTCCCGTTACCTCATTGCTCTGAAACAGGGTCATGCGGACTTATTCGAATCGAAGCACCATATACTGAGAAGCACATTGTACGTTGTTTGCTTCAGATTGTTTCAACCTAGTGAGTGTTAATTCAAAATTTTTGGGGCCTGTTTCAAATAAATCTCCCTGTATAATCTTTTTTTACACACTGTTAGAAAATGTGCTATACAACTGAATGTGTACAGCCCAGACAAAATACATACTGATCATAGGAGCTTAAAATCTATATGGAAGTACGACTGCTTGGTACTTCAACCTGTGGATGAAGAATATAGACTGGGTTACATAGCTGTAAGTCTGATAAATGGTGGATGACATAGAAAAGTTAATTCTAGGAACGTTGGGGTGACACAAGAATCCTACATGTGACAAGGTACAAGGTAAGGAATAGGATCATCTGCAGAGAGAAGCTTACAGAAGGGTCATTTCTCTGTCTCTCTCCCTCAATCAGCTGCTTGGTTGTACACAGATGGGCAAAAATGGAGCAACTAGAGACCAAACGTAGATGACTGGTAGACTATGGTGATGTGTCAATGTGCCAAGGAATTAACTGAAAGACATAGACCGGCTTCACACCACGATTTTCTGCTGTCACGTTATGTCGGTGTTTTGCAGGAAGCACCGGACATAACCTGAAAGCGCCGGACAAACAGAACTGGAGGGCAAATATGCCCTTCGATCCTGTTTTGTGCTGGAATCATTCTTGCGTGCGGCTGCCACTGTCCAGTGCTGAAATTTCAGCATAGCGGGAGCTGGGGAGCTCGCTGCGGTGCTGAAATTTCAGCTGTGGTGCTGAAAGTTCAGCCGTGGATCTCTCCACGTGCTGAACTTCAGCGGCGGCTGTGTTATGCTGCGTTGTCCAGGTGCTGATCGAGCGCGGCTTGAATTTCAGAGCCGCTGCTCTTTCAGCACCCGGCGTCTGGGAACAGGATCGATTTTCTGCCGGATCCAGTATCATCTGGCGCCGATAGACTACTATATTATGGGCGCCAGATCGCCCCGGATCCAGGAGGATCTGGTTTTGTTTGTTTTTTGCCCCGGACACACAAAATCCTGCAAGGTGTGTCCGGGGCAAAAAAACGAAAGCAACCGGATCCTCCCAGAGAGACACAAAACCGGATGGCAAATAACTGCCATCCGGCCCCATAGAAATACATGGGGGACAAAACCGGATTCGGGTCTGTCCGGTTCATACTGGACACACCCGGACAACAAAAACACGTGTTAAGCCGGCCTTACTTATTCCTTTCCAGTAGTAGTTAACCTAGTACTTAATGGATTTCTCCACCTTAGGCCGGCTTCACACCATGTTTTTTTCCTGTTAGGTTCTGTCCGGTGTTTTGCAGCATGCACCGACAGCCACGGACAAACAGAAATGTAGGGCAAGTATGCCCTCCGATCCTGTTTTGTGCCGGAATAATTTCTGCACACGGCTGCCACTGTCCAGTGTGAAATTTTAGCATAGCATCTGGAGGAGAGCTCTCCAGGTGCTGAGATTCCAGCCTTGGCTCTTTTAGCTGCACTGTCCAGGTGCTGAACGAGCGCAGCTTGAATTTCAGAGCCGCTGCTCTTTTGGCACCCAGTGTCCGCAAACTGGATTGTTTTTCTACCGAATCTGGCGCAATCCGGCACCCATAGACTCCCATGTTATGGGCGCTGGATCACCCCGGATCCGGGGGGATCCGGGAGAAGCCAGTTTTGTTCGATTTTTGCCCTGGACGCAAAAAATGCTGCAAGCTCCAATTTTGTGTCCGGGGCAAAAAACTGGATCCTGCTGGACAGACACCAAACCGGATGGCAAACAACTGCCACCCGACACCATAGGGATACAATAGGGGCCAAATCGGATTTGGGGCTGTCCGGTTCACACTGGACAAAGCCAGATCCAAAAAATCGGGGTGTGAAGCCGGCCTAAGATTGTTCTTTATTCTAGTCCAAGTGAGATGTAGGAACAGTGACAGAAATCTATTTCATTAAGGCTGGCTTCACACCACGTTTATTTGTTGTCAGGTTCTGTCAAGTGTTTTGCAGGAAGCACTGGACAGAACCTGACAGCCCCGGAAAAACAGAAACAGAGGGTAAATATGCCCTCCGATCCTGTTTTCTGCCGGAATCTTCGGCTGCCGCTGTCCAGTACTGAAATTTCAACATAGCGTCTGGATGGGAGCTCTCCAAGTGCTGAAATTCAAGCCTTGGCTCTTTTAGCTGTGCTGGCCAGGTGCTGAACGAGTGTGGCTTGAATATCAGAGCCGCCGCTTGTGTAGCACTCAGCGTCCGGGAACCAGAACGATTTTCTGTTGAATCCGGTGCGATCCGGCGTCCATGGACTCCCATGTTAGGGGGCGCCGGATCACACCGGATCCGGGAGGATCAGATTTTGTCCGATTTTTGCCTCGGACACAAAAAATGCAAGCTGCAAGCTCTGATTTTGTATCCGGGCAAAAAAACGAAATCTGCCGGATCCTCTCGGACAGCACAAAACCAGATGACAGATCACTGCCGTCCGGCCCCATAGGAATGCAATAGGGGAAAAATCGGATCCGAGGCTGCTCCGGATCCAGAAAATCGTGGTGTGAAGCCGGCCTAAGGCCTAAGGTCGGCTTCACACCACAGTTTCTGGCCGTCAGGTGCTGTCCGGTGTTTTGCAGGATGCACTGGACAGTTCCTGACAACACTGGACAAACAGAATCGGAGGGCAAATCTGCCCTCTGGTCCTGTTTTGTGCCGGAATCGTCTGTGCCGCTGTCCAGTGCTAAAATATCAGCACAGCGACTTGCAGGGGAGCTGGCAGGGGTGCTGATATTTCAGCTTTTAACAGCTTCCGCAATTTCAGCACCCGATGTCCAGGAGTCGGCACAATTTTGTGCCGGCACGGCGCGATCCGGCACCCATGGACTCCCATTTTATGGGTGCCGGATCGCCCCGGATCCGGGAGGATCCAGGAAAATCTGGTTTTGTTTGATTTTTGTCCCGGAGACAAAGATGGTGCAAGCTCCAATCTTGTGTCCGGGGCAAAAAAACTAAAACAGGACAGGCCCCATAGGGATACTGAACCGGACAGCGCCTGACCCGAAAAACCATGGTGTGAAGCTGGCCTAAGATGTTGATGCCCTCTCTTCAGTAAATGATAAAAAAAATTGGGAATCTAAGGTCTGAAGTTGATTTTTTTATTGATATTTTATGCACAGAGATATTACACAGTGCCATTCCCTTGGTTACACTATGGGTATGCCAGTCACTAGAAGGCTGCGTGGCTCACTGCTCTGTAGATATTGATATATCTATCATCTGATACCAGGTTCTGCCTTATCCTATCACTCCCCATTTCCTCAAAATTTGAATTGTAATATATTTCATTATGTTTTTCTTAATTCATCTAACTGAGCCCATATCTGTTTCCTTGGCAGAAGTCAACATAAAAGTCCAAGTATATGAGAATGGAGACCTGTCGCCTGTGGCATCGGCTGTGGTGGAGATATTTGGGAATCAGAGTGGCCTGGCTTCTGGAATAACCGACCAGGATGGCATGGCAGTGCTGGGCATCAGCTACAGACTGGGGACCTGGGTTCTTGTTACTGCTAGCAAGAGAGGCTACGTGACCAACTCTGTGCCCTGGCGTGTAGATAGACTTCCACGTAAGGATTGTGAGACATACCATATATATCTGTGTGTAATGTCGGAATCTGTGTCATGTGCTCAGGTAGAAAATCAATTGGTAATGGCCACTTTACACGCGGCAACAGGAAGATAGAAAACGGCAGGTGTCGGAGACAATTGTACCTTTTACCTTCAAAACACCTTGCAGATATACCTGAATTACACGTAGCCACTTCAAGGTGTTTTGAAGGTAAAAGGTACAATTGTCTCCGACACCTGCCGTTTTCTATCTTCCTGTTGCCGCGTGTAAAGTGGTCATTACATATCACTGCGCCATATATTGCTGATAAAACTCTTTGCAGATTACTTCAGGCTGGTAGCCTCACCTTGGATTCAACGTGGCAAATATTGGGATCATTCTGCAAACACAGATATTTTTTATTATATTAATTCAGTTAGACTGCATCATTAAATAGGATAGAGGGTGATCCAGGTGGAATTTAGCATTTATGGTGAGAGCTTATGGGTGGTGGTTTGAGTGCTTTAAATCTATGTTCCATAAGTCAAAGCAGCCACAGAGATACTGAAAATGAGCCATATTGTTCCCTGATAGCTTCAGAAAATGAACTACTCATTTACTAAAAATGTGGCTGAAGTTCTGGATTGATTGAAGTAGTTTCCAGGGAATAAAAATTATTTTCTTAGGGCCCTGGCTGGTTACAAAAATGTATAATCCTCACTAATCCCTTATGGTACCTTTACACGCCGCGACGGCAGGCTGGATACATCGCGCTACTTCACGTGCACGAGCACGCTCAAACGGCTACAAACGGTGAACGCATCTCCTTTACACGCCGCGACAAGGTGCGCTACGCCACGCTACATCTATAGCTAGCTACATCGCCGGGTGTCTCAAGTAGCCAGCTGTTGCTCAATTACACACCGCTACAACCAGCTACTATGGGCGGACCTGGTGCAGCAGGGACAGCACATAGGCGTGCTACAATTGTGGATTACGAGCTGTCCGTACGCTGATAGGACGAAGCAATAACATCCTGATTGGGCAGGCATCGCAGGAGGCTGAGTAATACAGCACGCTCGAGCGATTGTGTAGTGTGACTCGTCAGCTCCTTAAATATGCCTCCCTATGCAGCGACTACCAATCGTCATGCAGCAGCTTCCACCAATGATCGCACATGGGGCGCGGTAACATGGAGCCGAGGTCACGCCTTAGCTACATTGCAGCTACAGCCCCGGGTGTCCAGAGTTCCCTTCCGTTGCTTCTTTACACGCCGATACAGCTCGCTACCATCGGCGATATAGCCATCTGTTTTCGAGCAGAGCCCATAAACAGATGTATCTGTCGCCGGCTGTAGCGTCGCGTCTTCAGACGCCGCTACGACGGGCTACATTGACGCTACAAGCTACATTTGTAGCCTGTAGCGCGATGTATCCAGCCTGCCGTCGCGGCGTGTAAAGGTACCATAAAAGCTGCTGTGTGGATGTTACCTGGTTCCCTTGTTCAATGTCCAGACTTGACACCTTAGAAATGTCCACCCAATCACTGGCCGAAGCAGGTCACCATTGAGGCTAATTGTTAATTGAGTGGGCATTTCTTTTCACTTTCGTTGTGTATATGGGACTAGGAGACCAGCATGGTCAGGATTCTCTGGACATTGCTGGTGAGGACAGGCAATCATGAGACCATGAGAATGTGATTTGTTTACTTCTGGTCACATTCTGACTAGATGTGTTCGACATGTCTCAATACAAGTGAAATTGCAAAGGTTGAGCATGTCTAGTTGGTACATGACTGCATGTATGTGTGGCACCACTGTGGTCCGGTCGCCACTAGAAGTTTTCTGCAACCAGGATTGGTAAGTCCAGTCACCCACACACACACCCAACACACCCCGGTCCCAGAACGAGGGACTCTAAGCCCAGCTGTGGGATGGCAGGAGGAGACAGGTGGTGGGTGGGTGGGTGGGTGGGTGGTTTGGGAAGTTAGTACAGGAAGCGGTCAGAAAAGGAGAACAAATAGGAAACACCACAGAAAGTAGGAGAGTAGTTAGCCCGTGAGTCAGCAGGAGAGCAGTGAGTCCGTGAGCAGTCAGTGAGTCGTTAGGAGAGCCTCGAGGAGCAAGGGTTGGAGGAGACCACGAGACTGCGAGGACCTGAACCTGGAGGCTTGTACCATCATGAGGCCTGTTTCGGGTTCCGGGGCTACAGGCCGCAGAGAGACAGAATGAGTCCTAAGGGCGCGGGCAGTGAGCAATCCACTTGCGCACCCGAATTAGCTGAGAAGCCGAAGGACAGGGCAGGAAGCAGAGAACCAACCCTGAGGTGGCGAGGAAGCTCCAACCACAAAACCAGCCAGGTCGCGGGATCTCCAGGGCCCATGACCCCACTCCCGGCGCAACGAAGAGAAGGCTGCCGTACTAGGGCCATGGGACCCGGTAGGTCGCCCAACGAAGGCCGTGGCCGCTAGATCGGGATATGCATGCAGAGGTGCATGCAGGAGGGTGGAAAATAGACAGCGCTGAGAAGAGAGGCCCACGGAAAGGAACACAAAAGGGGGTGAACTGGACAAGCCATTCTGGTTGCTAAAGACCACCGGAGCCGCCACGGTTCTGGCTTGTAACTTGAAGTGCCTGACGAGAGAAACCAAGTAAATCGGGTTGAAACTCAGCTTGTGTCAGACTGTCATTTTGCACCTGAGGAGAGGTAGACTGAAACGCCGAGCAGGCAGCAGGAACCTGCCTGAGAGCATTCCCGATCCTGCCGCACAGCCAGCTCAGCCCTGCTGGCATAGTTGCCCTGGTGATCCGCTCATCCTGTGGAGAGCCAAACCGTCACAGCTGCTATCCCATCATCTCAAGAGGTCCCGACTGCAGCAGTGGCTCTACTGGCCGCCTTCCACAGGTGGCATCACGACACAAACTCTTTTATTTTACATTTATTTTTATTTTGATCCCTTTTTCAAACTCCCCTTTTTACCACCTGACTAGGGGACCACGGACCGGGTCACGCCACCTTGACATTCCACAGTCCCCATGACACCATCTGGGGAGGGTCATATGCAGATTGCATTATTATGTGACTGCCTGCTATTTCTGGCAATATCTGACAGTGTGCACACCACATTGCTCTATGGATTTAGGAGTCTGCAGTCACCAGAATAACATTGAACATACTGGATGCAGTAATGTTTGCAGTGAGCTGCTGCTAGTAACATCTGTAGGTAGCTACTGCCAGGCCCCAAACCACCGGAGACTTCAAACCAGTATATCTGACTCCATAATAAATATATACATACACCTATATACACACCCACACCCCCTATGTATAAATATTTGTATCCAGATAAATATAGTTGTACAGTAGGAAACAGCCATAAATATTGTGTCACCCATCAGATAGAAATCCATTTTTGGTGGGAATGCTATTCTATCATACTGGGCAGTTCTGGAATATGTGTGATTATATATTAGTCCAACCACTTTTGCTACTAATTGCAGCCCCGCCAAGGAGGGTGGGGGGAGCCTGCTGCTTACGGGGTGGCTGTGGCTTTCTCTTCCCCCTGTGCAGTCTCTCCCCCCTGTGCGCTCTCTTTCTCATAGTGCTGTCTCTCCCCTGTGCGGTCTCTCTCCTCATGTGCTGTCTCTCCCCCTGTGTGCTCTCTTCCCTTGTGCTGTCTCTCTCCCCTGGGCGCGCTCTCTCCCTTTGTGATTTCTCTCCCCCTGTAAGCTCTCTTCCTTTGTGCTGGCTCCCTCCCCCCCATTGTGTGCTCTCTCTTCCCTGTTGTGCACTCTCTTCCTGCTCTTATGCGCTGTCTCACTCACCACTGTGCGATGTCTATAACCCCCATACGATAAGGAGCCGCAGTGCCAGCCTGCATTCCAGAGTGGAATGCAAATGGGAAGAAGTACAGAAGCAGGATGGGTCCACCCCTGGGGTATGATGGAGCAGGCCCAGGTGCACACGATAATGAATGCATGCGCTGTGGCCAGTGTATCAGATGGCATGTTTGTCCCCCGTCACAGATTATATAGTAGATATGAATCATTAGAAAGAGTACAGACTGTTATAGTAATGAAAAGTAGGCTAGTGTCATACATCTGACTTTTACAGTTCACAATGTTGGTCTCCATGAACTCAACACTCATGAATACATGAGGATGCTAAGTTTGGGTCAGGACCTGTAGATGGTCCAGACATGGAAAGTCAGACGTGTGAAACTGGACTTACAGCACTTCATTATCAGACATTATTCCGTCTCCTACTTTCTCCACTCACACATAGAGCATCCTCTGAATTAACCTCGGCACGGGAGTTTCTCAACTTCCTTAGTGAAGTGCAAATTTGCATATATGCATATATCTGAGAGGAGGGAAGTGGCTTACAATCTCCTCACCTACTTCGCTGTCTCCATAAGGTTGATAGCAAGTTCCCAGACCTCGTATCCTTGTTAGTTCTTGTGGACTTTCTCCATCATCCTGGGTGTAGCTGGGGTTACATGCTGGCATCTGCTGTTACTTTCATGTTCATGCTTATTTAGCCACCTGTCCACAATGGTCAGATGCAGGGAAATTCCTGGCGAGCATAGTCCCAGCTGTGGCGGGAGTGGTCACAATGCTGTGATCTTGGCTTCTTGGTTGTCGCATATTTCAGCCTTAATGTAAGTCCGGCAATTACAGCAGAGGCAGCATTGAGCCTCTCAATTTGGTGCTAAGAAATATTGTGCCTCAGTAATATGGTAGTTTCTAATGAGTAAATTGATTCTACGCTCATGGCTGCTTCTGCAGGTAGGTAGCCTAATGAACAGTGAACGTTGCCCAGTTCCTCCATTATAGTCACGTTGCCATCTATGTCTATCTGCTTTGCTGAGTAGGAGATTTTTCAGGACTATTGTGTGAAATATTGTCAGTCTCGCATTGTTTGCTGCTTTCTTTTCCTCCCCCGGTCTGGCAGGATGTATCTTGTTTCCTGTCTTCTATCCAAGGTCACAAAAAGAAAGAAATTATCATTTTTGTCACAGTGTTTTTTTACATCCATCTCCTGGTGTTCAGAAAGTATTCTTCTTTTATATTAGCACACCCTCCATAACATTTCAGGATAATAGAAATACATGAAATGGCCGAAGGTTGTAGATGCACATGGCAATTCTTTAGGATCTTCATCTTTAGGCCACGTGCACACATTGAGGATTTGGTGAGTTTTTTACCTCAGTATTTGTGAGCCAAACCAGGAGTGAGTAAAAAATTCAGACGTGGTGGAAGTGTTTCTATTAGGCTGGTAACACACGGTGTGAAGTACATGTGATATACTCACAGGAGTCTCGCATGCATGACCTGGTACGGCTGCCGGCTCTCTGGACAGGAGCGTGGAGCATAGTAACACATTCAGCTCCATGCTCCTGTCCAAGAGCTGGTGGCCGTGCCAGCTAATGCATGCGAGACTCGTGTGAGTATATTACATGTATCTCGCGCCGTGTGTTACCAGCCTTATACTTTTCTTCTGATTGTGCCACTCCTGGTTTTGAGGCTTACAAATCTTGAGGTAAAAAACTTCCCAAATACTTGAAGTGTGTACATGGCCTTAGGCTTTCCATCACTGAACACCTGCACTCAAGCTTACCATGTGCAATTCCGGACATCAGCTGGAGGGCAATCAAGCAAACCACTATTACTATTGCCGAAACCCATTTACCTTTTAGTAGCCTAATAGATTAATCTGGTTTTAGTAGAAGCAAGGAGAACAATTCCATATTAACCGCTCTGTACACATATTGTATTGGACAACATGGAAGCTCAGTAGTTAGCACTGTTTCCTTTCACCCAGTCGTGGGTTCAAATCCCACAAGGACAACATCTGCAAGGAGTTTTGTGTGTTCTCGCCATTTCTCATGACTTTCCTCTGATGGGGAATTTAGATTGTGAGCCTCCATGAGGACAGGGATGATGATATATGCAAAACGCTATGGAATTTATGGCATCATATAAGTGAGTGAGTATGAGGGCAAACACAAACTATGAGCATTTCGCATGCATCTCACATGAGTCACCTGGTCCGGCTGCCGACTCTCTGGACAGTAGTGTGGAGCTGCAGATAAACACTATGAACTCTAAGTTCCTGTCCAGAGAGCCGGTGGCTGGGTCAGGTGACTCATGTGGGATGCATGCAAGACACTCAAATGCAGCTCGCATAAGTGTGTTTCTGCCCTAAAAAATAGATTTATTATCAAATTTGTTCTTTATTATCTGTATTCTAGAAATATACCCAGATAAGTAGCAAAACATTAGCAGCTTTAAAAAAGGAAAAGACTGAATTTAGGCCATTAATAGAGGAACAAGTGCTTTTAGGAAAAACTATCCCAACCATCAGCCCAACATGCATCACCTGACAAACAAGCAAAACGCTCATTGATTGTAATGCAGGTCTACAAATCCTTGCTCTTGGCAGCATACAGTCCTGTATAAACAAGACATGCTGCTCATAACATGATCTGCTGTGTGCACAGAACAATCACATTAACGATTGTTCTGTGCACAAAGGATTGTGGTTGGCCTGTAAAGCAAGGCTATTAAACAATAACCGATCGGCTTGCATGTACAGTGTCTGAAAAAAGGATTCATACCACGTTTTTCATGTTACACCCACAAACTTAAATAGATTTTGTTGGGATTTTATGTGATATACCAACACTATATAGCAAGTTCTGGAGGCAATTCATCACTCAGGATTTATTTAGGGGTACCAGACAAGGAGCTGAAAACAAAAAATTTCACAATTTTCAGATTTATATTTTTTAAATATTTAGAAAATCAAATATAATTTCCTTTACACTTCACAACTTGTTAGTTTTTGTTGGTATATAAAATACAATCCCCAAACAATACTTTGAAGATTATGGGAGTAACATGAAAAAATGTGGAAGAGTTGACGGGGTATTAATAGTTTTGTAAGGCACCATCAGCAATCGTTTAACGGCTGCAATTGGTACTTCTATACACAAGACTCATTTACTGAGAGATTGGAGTACTTAGTGAATTCCATAAGTTAGTCAAGGGAGGATAAATAGAATAAAATGAGTATTCAGTTCTAACTTTTACATTACTGAGATAGGAGATTGCAGTTGTTACTGATGGAGGGAGGAGCTACAGGCGGAGGGAGGCGTTAGCTGCTAAACTCTGCCCCTCCTCTATCTACACAGAATCTCATCAGTTTTGGTGCGATGTAGCTGCGACACCTAGTAATCTTTGACTGTGCAACTAGTGTTGCTGCCATTTAGCCTAAAACTTGCATTTTACTCATTGAAATCACTTATTATTTGTATACATAGGAGTCCAGTGGGCGGTCATATTTCATGATTGACAGTCTATTCTGTATGATTGTGCATGCAGAGATTGCTGCCAATCACAAAGAAGGACCGCCCACTGGACTCCTATGCATACTAACACCGGTAATTTGAATGATAACAATACAAGTGTACAGTATATATCATTCTGCTCAGCTTCTCCTTCTCCTCACCATGCTGTCCACAGATCTAACTGCAAGAACGAGACAGGTTCCCTTTAAGAGATGTAGACCCATAAAAGAAGCCATTCAGGCCCATCCATGTCTCTCCTTCTCATTCTCTCACGCACTTAATGTCTTTTTTCCATTGCAGTGTATGCCTCTGTTAGCCTGTACCTGGTTCCTGAGCGGCCGGCCACACTCATCCTCTATGAAGACAATGTGCAGATTCTGCTGGGATCTCCAGGTACTTCTTGCATAACAATAAGAATTGCATAAAAGGCAGAAGCAGCTTATATTGTGTGTACTGAGTGCTTTACCTCCCGCCAAGGTCTGACCATCAATACATGACCTTGTGACCTGTCTGATCCAGTACTGGAAAAGCCTGCACCAACAGCACAACGTTAATCCCTATCTCTATAACTTGCTGCTTACACTGTCCTGTCTGCCCACATAGTACAGGGACTATATAGGAGCATAGGGAGAGGCCGGGACACTTCATAAATCAGCTTAAAGCCTCTTCCCTTTAAGCAATTATCATTATTTTCAAAATGTGATGTCCTGAAGGAGTATGCACTCCGAAACGCGTCAAATAAATCACATTTCCAGGATCCTGCTTCCATCTACTTACAATGGCATCATGGTATTTAACTCTTCTCACTCCATTGTCTAGACCCAGCAGTGCACAGTCTGATTGCCACGTGGTTAGATTGCACTTTTCCCAAAAGTCACAATTAGGCTGGCTTCACATTAGCGTTTGTGTCTGCATGCTGATGGCATGCAGACACAAACGCTGTCAGAAGCAGTGTCCAAATGATGTGTCCGCAGCGGATAATGTCCGCCTGCGGACACATCACTATGGAGCCCGGCAGCCAATCGGCGCTGTCCGGGGGCGGGCCGGGGGCGGAGATCAGCGCCGGAGATCTCCGCCCCCCCCCGGCCGCCGGTAAGCTCCGGGACTGTCGGCGGGGAGAACAGCTGATGTGAGAGCTGTTTGAATCTTCCCGCGCCGACACTGAGAGGAGATGTCGGCGCGGGAAGATTCAAACAGCTCTCACATCAGCTGTTCTCCCCGCCAACATCGCTAGCACATTACAGGCGGCGCGGAGAAGGAGGACAGCAGAGGCTGAGCTGATCTCCCGGTGGCCGTCGGTGAGCTCCTCTGACATCACCGGCGGCCACTGGGAGATTTTTCAATGGGTCCGCAGCGTTCTCCTGCGGTGTCATGCAGAGGACACTGCGGACCCATTGAAGCCAATGCATTTTTTGTACGCTTGGGGACGCTTGCTGATTGTCCAAGCTCCCCAAACGCACAAAAAAACCCAACATGCTGCGTCCCGGGTGCGGATGCTGGACACCGGAAGCAGCAGATATCGTCCGCATCCGCACCCGAACGCAGCAAACGCAGGCACCATGCGTTCCTATGTTAAACATAGGAACGCAGTGCGCATGCGTTTGACTGCGTATGGGAACGCAGCAATACGCTGCCTTCCCATACGCAAATGTGAAGGCAGCCTTAGGCTGGCTTCACACTTGCAGATGCATCTGCAGCGTTTTGCAGATGCATCTGCAAGTATCAGCATGCAGACCGCGGCCCCTATGGTTATAATGGGGCGCACCGCGGTCTGAAAGCACTCATTCATTCCTATATGTGAACCGTCCGCAGGCGGATGCCTGCTTACAGATCACACACTCCCGCCCGCACCATGGACGCGAGATGTCGCGTCCATGGTGCGGGCGGGAGTGTGTGATCTGTAAGCAGGCATCCGCCTGCGGACGGTTCACATATAGGAATGAATGAGTGCTTTCAGACCGCGGTGCGCCCCATTATAACCATAGGGGCCGCGGTCTGCATGCTGATACTTGCAGATGCATCTGCAAAACGCTGCAGATGCATCTGCAAGTGTGAAGGCAGCCTTAGTCTAAGGTCACGTTCACATGTTCAGTATTTGGTGAGTTTTTTACTTTAGTATTTGTAGCCAAAACCAGGAGTGGACGAATCAGAAGAAAAATATAATAGAAACACGTCACAACTTCTGTATTTATCACCCACTCCTGGTTTTGATGTACAAATTTATTTTATTTATTTATCTCGATCCATAGCAACGTGATGGATGAACGCTTTGTAGGAAGGTCGATCTTGCGCGAGTCCAGAGAGGTCCACCAGAGTCTTCTCCGCTGTTATTTTGACAGTTTCAAGCCATTGGGTTGCTGATCTTCCTATTCTTCCTACAATATTGTCCTTTTCTAATGGATTTTCTCTTCGTATGATTCGTCCAAAGTAGACAAGACATAGCTTGGTGATCTTTGCTTCCAGCGACATGTCTCGGTTGTTCCTAATTGTATTTATTTTTTCTTCTTGCCATCCATGGTAATGATAACCTCCTTCTCCAGCACCACATTTCGAAGGCTTTGATCGTCTTCTGTCTTGTTTTTTATCGTCCATGTTTCACCGTATGTTGCTACAGAATAGACCAGATTATGTACGAGTCGCATCTTCATTACCAGTGAAATGTTCTTTGATTTCAAGACCTTGTCCAGTGACTCCATTGTAGATTTGCCCATAGTTATGACTTACAAATACTTATGTAAAATACTGATCGTGTGAACGTGACCAAAGAGCTAAAATGGTCTTTCCAACCTCAGCATATCAAAATATACAATAGGTGTGTGTGTATGGGTGGTCACTTATGAGTTTTCCTTTGGCCATACACTGATACACTCCAGAAAAGAGAAGATAATGTAGTTACATATATGCACAGGTAAGTTCATTAAAGACTACAAAACTTATGGAAAGAGCCAAATGTATCACATCCCTCATAAGTAATGATGAAGAGAGACAAAGTCACACATTTATGCCCAAGCGTCTCCTCTTCTCTGGGGTACTGAACAGGAGGGAGTCCGAAATATGGTGGTGCTGGGAATGGCATTGCAGGTTGTGCACCTCTGGTCCTGAGCGCACAGACTAGGCTCAATGGCAGCAGATGAATCTTGAAGGGACTTTTGATCCTCTATACAAGACTTCAACTATATTAATAAATTAATGTACTGTGGATATAGAAGACTACACACCCCTGATAAAATTCCACATTTTTGTCATTCAAAAAAATCTTATCAAGTAAAATCATTTAAGAAATGTTCCCGCCTTTAATCACCCATAATTTGTACAATTCAATTGAAAAATAAACTGAAATCTTTTCAGGTGGAAAAATATAAAAATAAAGAACTAATATAATGTAGGTGCATAAATCTGCACACACCTAAACCAAACTTGAAGTGCTCTTTTGAGTTTATGACACCATTTAGTGTTTCTGGGCACTAGTCTATCAGCATGGCACATCCAGAATTGGCAATCCTTGCCTACCCTTCCTTGACGTAGAGCTCCAAATCTCTTGGATTGTAAGGGCATGTCCTGTGTACAGCGCTCTCCTCAGGACATCCATAGATCTTCAATTGGTTTCAGATCGGAGATCTGACTGCACCATTTCAAAGCCCTGATCATCTTCTGGCAAAGCCATTCTTTTGTTGATATGGAGGTATGCTTAGGGTCATTGCAGTCCTGAAATTCCTCTTCATCTTCAACATTTTAGCACAGACATTGTGTTCCAAAATTGACTGACATTTGGAGCTGTTGATAATTCCCTTAACCTTGAGTAAAGCCCAGCTGTCGAAAAGGAGTCTGAAAGCATAATGCTACCTTCACCATGAATCACTGTGGGTATGCTCTTCTTTTGGTAATGCACGTAGTAGGCTTTGCTTCAAACATACCTTTTGGAATTATGGACAAAAATGTCACCCTTGGTCTCATCAGAAAATAATACGATTTCCTACATATTTTTGAAAGACTTGATGTAGGTTTTGTCGAAATATAGCTGGACTTGGATGTTTATCTTTATATAAGAAAACACTTGCCACCCTACTCCATGGGTCAGATATATGAAGAACATTCATATAGAGGAAAGAACAGCGCCTCACAAGCTGGTAGCTTAAATCTTCACACCTTTATTCCATCCACCACAGCACAACGTTTTGGTTAAAAACCTTCTTCAAGTGCATACATCACACCAATACATCATGTGTTTTATAGTGTAAAACTCCACCCCCATTAATGAACAACCAATCAATGGGGAGTGAATAATAAACAAAGTTAAAAATCACATAGCCACTAGACAGAGATCGACTATACATACAGTACCATCATGGGGGCATATAATCAAATAAGACCGCTCACATAGATTGCTCACATAGATTGCACATCGTCCCAAAACAGAGTCCAGTATTTACAATAGCCGGTAATAGCGATGTTCAGCCAGTCACACGCAGGGTATCGCCCGTCGTCATGGTGACTCCACGTCACAGTGATTTTCCGCCTATCGGAATCGTACACTTCCGGATTGCTGTTGCGCACGCGCCAGCATCTGTCCGCCATAGGGCAGTCCTCCTGTCACTCAAACCGAGCTGTGGGGAAAGCTCCTGATGTATTTCCGGATATTGGCGCCGAAGTACAACACTTTATTACGGCACAAGCATTATACATGCATTTTAGAGCGGTGGCAAATATTTACACAATATCTATAATATACAATTAGTTTGCCTACAAAAGGGCACATAACAACAGGCTATTTGAAGTACTATGCTATATAACAGGTATTCACAAGGGAGCCCTTATATGATTCAATCATTGAAGGAACAGTAACTTATTAGATCAATTTGCCTACAAAAAGACCCATATAAATAGGTTCATTGAACGGTTTTGCCATACAGCAGATACCTATAGGGAAACCCTTATATCTTTCAATCATTAAAGGAGCAGTACCATATTAAATTAGTTCATCTACAGAAAGGCACATAATGACATGTTCATTGTAATACCATATTATATAGCAGGTCTTCATAGGAAAACCTAAATCATTAAAGGAGAAGTACAGAGCTCTTAAAAATGTAAAAGTAGATATACCATTTAATGTATACAAAGAAATAATTCACCTAAGGTCATATACTATCCCACAAATAAAGATACGCCAAAGTCACCCTTATACATATGTACAAGTAGTTGTTTAAGATTAGGGTACTACTGTATGAAGGTGCTCACCATACATGATACATCCATATGAATTACCCAACTAACCACATCTAAGTGCCAAGAGGTCATGATTACTACCCCTAATATGGACAAAGGACCAAAAGGCAACCTTTTCATTTTTTATATTTCTATAGCCACCCTCATCCATATACATTACCAAATAATACCCGTGTACAGAATCCCTTTCCAAAATATTGAAGTTTTGTAAAGATTATTGCCATCCCATAGAGAATGTTAGTCTTCCATCTAAATTGGATCAAAAGTGATGTTAAAAACAAGTAAAAACAATTATTACATGATGATAAGGGTGGAGAAAAATCAACAAGAACCAAGTAAACAACCCCGTTGATCATAATCAACGTTCATGCCTTTTGGGGACAAGGTATCCAACTCAAATATCCATTTTAATTCTTTCATTTTTAATTGGGCCACCCGGTTACCACCTCTCCTAAGGGGGGCACATCGTCTATAACCCTAAATCTAAGTTGGTTGACCGTGTGACCCATTGCATGAAAATGTCTAGGCACCGGCAGATCAGTCAAACCTGTTCGGATAGTACTTTTGTGCTTCCCTATGCGGGCCTTTACTTCCATAGTCGTCTCCCTCACATAGAGAAGACCACATGGGCAACAGATCGTATATACAACGAAATTGCTGGTGCATGTATATCTCCTTTTAATTTCATATCTTTTTCCTGAACGTAGGTGACTGAAATACCGGCCCTTTAAAAGGTTTCCACAGCACGCACACCTCAGACAGGGAAAATTTCCCAGACTGGGAGGTGCAAATGTTCTCTGGATATCTTTTTTGTACTACCAATGTCCGCATGTACCAAGTCATCTTTTAAACTGTGTCCCTTCCTATAGGAGATCAAAGGGAACAGTTTGAACTCCTCAACCTCTGCGTGTCCCTTTGTAAGTAAAGGCCAATGCTTCTTCATAATATCCATGATTTTCCTACTGGTCTTACAATATGTGGTCACAATAGGAATTCTCTTTGGAGGAACCATTTTCGGCCTAGGATTTAGCAATTCCTTCTGCTCAATACTCAACGCCTTTGTTTTAAACCGTATCAAGTCACTTTTAGGATACCCTCGTTTAAGAAATCTATTGGTCATGTCCTGCAGTCGACCATCAATTTTAGTGTCATTGGAAACAATCCTACGTACTCTTAACATTTGGCTCCAGGGTAGTGACTCCACCATCTTCCTAGAAAAATGCAATGTGCTATTTCTATCAGTGCTCCCTTGTGAATACCTGTTATATAGCATAGTACTTCAAATAGCCTGTTGTTATGTGCCCTTTTGTAGGCAAACTAATTGTATATTATAGATTATGTGTAAATATTTGCCACCGCTCTAAAATGCATGTATAATGCTTGTGCCGTAATAAAGTGTTGTACTTCGGCGCCAATATCCGGAAATACATCAGGAGCTTTCCCCACAGCTCGGTTTGAGTGACAGGAGGACTGCCCTATGGCGGACAGATGCTGGCGCGTGCGCAACAGCAATCCGGAAGTGTACGATTCCGATAGGCGGAAAATCACTGTGACGTGGAGTCACCATGACGACGGGCGATACCCTGCGTGTGACTGGCTGAACATCGCTATTACCGGCTATTGTAAATACTGGACTCTGTTTTGGGACGATGTGCAATCTATGTGAGCAATCTATGTGAGCGGTCTTATTTGATTATATGCCCCCATGATGGTACTGTATGTATAGTCGATCTCTGTCTAGTGGCTATGTGATTTTTAACTTTGTTTATTATTCACTCCCCATTGATTGGTTGTTCATTAATGGGGGTGGAGTTTTACACTATAAAACACATGATGTATTGGTGTGATGTATGCACTTGAAGAAGGTTTTTAACCAAAACGTTGTGCTGTGGTGGATGGAATAAAGTTGTGAAGATTTAAGCTACCAGCTTGTGAGGCACTGTTCTTTCCTCTATATGAATGTTGTTATTGCTGGGTGGATCTCCCTGGCTTAGGACGTGCGCCCAAAGGTGAGGAACCCAGAGGATTCCCTTTCCACAAGGTGCTGTGGATAATCTCCCCTTTTATGCAGATATATGAAGAACACTGGGGATTACACCAACCAGAAATATCAGCAGCTACTTTAATATCATGGTAGAGCTTATTCTTTATCATTCCTGATTAGGGATGAGTGAACTGGACTCTACAGTTCATCATTCGTACCGACCACAGACTTTTCACAAATTTTCAGTGTTCTGCGTTTGGGTGATTTATGTACACAAATCACTGGAGTGGGCATCGCTATGCTCGGGTACACTCGGTGCTCGGCCCAGTGCGAGCTGCCTTCAGTGTTAGAATGGTTCACATTTGGGGGGATAAGATCAGCATTATCGGATTTAGTGGGTGCTAAAGAATGAATATGACAAAACCCTACCCATCCAGAAGTGGTTTGTTTATGGCTGGCCGTATGTGGGTGGAGAGCAGAACTTCCCAATCAGTGTCTCCAAATAAAGTTCAGGTTAACTTTGGGTCCAGAGCAGAACTTTAAAAAAAGTCCAGCTGAACCTAAATTTCCACAAGTCCGCTCATTCCTACAGAAAAAGACTTAATTTGTTACTAAACAGAGCAGTGGAGCCTTGTGTTGAGCGCAAACCCCAAATTGAGTTCTTCCGATGAAAGCTGATAGCTGAAAGATTTAATTTATTAGTAATTCTATGTAATTAGATCAGGAATAGATTTAAAAACATATATTTTTTTCCAATGAAAAAACCCATATATGCATAAAATGCATAGTGTTTAGTGGTAAAATGCACTACACTGTAATTCTTGGTGCAAACCCAACGTAAACCAATGAGAGAACATGGAGACAATGTAAGCATATAAAATGCTCTGCATCTGATAGTGGACATAGCACCTCATATGTATCTAATGTTCAATATAACGTGAATATATTTGTATTCAGCTCTTTTTTTTTTGGTTTTACAGGCATCCGCAGTCAGCCCTTGGTTCAGTTCCAGAGAAAGTCTGCCCGCTTACCCCGATCTTCTACTTATAACCAACTATCCTCTTCACTCACCACTGCCAACAATCTCCATCAAATGAGAGGATTCCCAGCATTTATTGGAGCTGATCCTGATTCCAGCAATGGGGGTAGGAATGGGGTGTGTTCGGGTGTTGCCATAATGCCAAGATATGAACTTTCAGGTTACCTAACCCCTGATATAAAGAAGACTTCTTGTTGTCTACTTTGGGAAGCTTGATATCTGCGTAATAGTTCCTTTGTCACCATATTATTAATAGTGGGGGCTCCTGCTGTTGGGAACAGCTGATATTGTGGGGGCAGCTGCCAATTGCTGGACAGTTGTAGGTGATTGACAGCCTTCCCTGTGTAAGAGTCTGTACAGAAATAGCTGTCAATCAGTAAATAGGCCACAGGACTCTGAAGCTATGAATCAGCAGAGGTAGAACTTAATGTAATAATAAATATTTCCCTGTAACTCTATACATCAATCTGCTATATTATTGTGATGACCGTCACATGCAACTGCCAGAGCTGCTAGTAAGGCAGAACCCCTAGAAACTCCCCTTTACCTCTTTACAGGGATCTGGATTTACAGCACAGTCCAGGAGATAACTGCCTATAGATGAGCAGCAGTCCAGAGCATGGAGGTAGTCAAATAGGGAAGTCTGGGGAAGAGGCTAGCGTGGCAAACTGGATAGTAGCAAGTCAGGAAGCCAAGTCAAAACCGAGAGGACACAGAGGTACCAAATCGTTATGAGAAAACAGAGTCAAAGAACAAGGCCAAGGTCAAATCAAGATAGAAAAACTAGCAAGTCAGAATGGGTAACCAGGAATGTTACTGGCAACTAGTGAGATATGTCCCAGGGATTTTATAGGGAGTGGTACCTCCCCATAGGCAGGAGCTCAGGAACTAATGACCCTATCGGAACCGCCCACATACCAACACTATCAGGCTGTGAAGCACAAGAGGTCCCAGCTACACCAACCCCAGAGGATGAGTGAAGCCTATGCTCTCCAGAATCCACTGCAAGGACTTCTCCCCTAACACCAGCACAGCCCGCAGTGTGAACACGGCAATGCTGTGGTGACAGGGGCAGAAGCCGCAGAAGGAAATCCCAGCAGAGGAGCAATGCCTTTATCATCAATGCCATCTATAGGGTGAACATGGCGGTGCCTAGTGACTAGGGCAGGAATTACAGAAGTAGGTCCAGATGAGACGCATCAATAGCACCATCCATGGATGGAATGTGGCGGTGCCTAGTGACTGGGGCAGGAATTACAGGAGCAGGTCCAGATGAGGACGCATGACTAGCACCATCCATAGATGTGATGTGCTGGCGCCTAGTGACCAGGGTAGGAGTTACAGGAGCAGGGCCAGGTGGAGACATGACAATAATATTCTTGAAGAAGATTTGTAGTACGATAAATCTACTAGTTCGTCCATTACTGTGAATGTCAGATCCTTACGTCTTTCAGTGCTGAATAAGGATACATATTAGAGATGAGCAAAACCGTTCACACTACCTTGGACTGGCATCCACTTGAGACCGCCTGTACATCGAAATGACTGAGTAATCACAATATTCGAGTACCAGCCAGGTAATGTCACCCTACCTTTGTCCGTCTGCCATGGAGAACAGAAGTGGACGCTGTACAAGGGCACAGTGAATAATAATGCTCATCTCTTCATGCGTGAGGGTCAGGAGCTAGAAATATAAATGTTTAGGTGTAATACAATATAAGACACAATACTACTCCCTACAAACACATATATACCATGTTCCAAATTATTAAGCAAATGTTCTTTTTCCCTGATTTTCTTAAATGGTCGGTGCAAATGACAGTCAGTGTAATAACAGTCATCACCCGTTAGAGCATACATCGAATTTTATTGAAGAAACCTCCCAATGATAACAGTATAATCTTCAAAATTAAAAAAAAACTCTAAATATTCCAAATTATTAGGCACAGTAGAGTTTCTAAACATTTGATATGTTTGAAAGAACTGAAAATGCTCATTTGTTGAATTTGCAGCATTAGGAGGTCACATTCACTGAGATAAAAAGCTATTAAACTCCAAAACATCCTTACAGGCAAAGTTACATGTGTAGGATCCCTTCTTTGATATCACCTTCACAATTCTTGCAATCATTGAACTTGTGAGTTTCTGGAGAGTTTCTGCTTGTATTTCTTTGGATGATGTCAGAATAGCCTCCCAGAGCTCCTGTTTTGATGTGAACTGCCTCCCACCCTCATAGATTTTTGCTTGATTATAACTCCAAAGCTCCTCTATAAGGTTGAGGTCAGGGGAAGATGGTGGCCACACCATGAGTTTTTCTCCTTTTATGCCCATAGCAGTCAATGACACAGAGTTATTCTTTGCAGCATGAGATGGTGCATTGTCATGCATGAAGATGATTTTGTTCCTGAAGGCACGTTTTTGCTTTTTGTACCATGAAAGAAAGTTCAGTCAGAAACTCGGCACTCATCAGTAAACAAGACTGTTTGAAAATTAGTCTTCATGTATGTCTGGGCCCACTGCAACCGTTTCTGATTGTGAGCACTGTTTAGGGGTGGCTGAATAGTAGGTTTATGCACCACAGCAAGCCTTTGAAGGATCCTACACCTTGAGGTTTGAGGGACTCCAGAGGCACCAGCAGCTTCAAATATCTGTTTGTTGGTTTGTAAGGCCTTTTTAGCAGCTGCTCTCTTAATCTGATGAACTTGCCTGGCAGAATCCTTCCTCATTCTGCCTTTATCTGCACGAACACGTCTGTGCTCAGAATCAGCCACAAATCTCTTCACAGTACGATGATCACGCTTATGTTTTTGTGCAATAGCTAATGTTTTCATCCCTTGTCCAAGGCATTGCACTATTGCTGCTTTTCGGCAGCAGAGAGATCCTTTTACTTTCCCTTGTTACTTAAAAACTGTGGCCTGCGTAATATTGTGGAACACCCAGTTTTCCTTTTATTGGGCTCACCTGCCAAACTAATTATCACAGATATCTGATTTCAGTGATCCAAAGAACCCTGAGACACAATACCATCAATGGGTTTCATTGACAAAAAACAAACAAACCCTATCACTTAAAACCAATTTGCATAATAATTTGGAACATGGTGTATGAAATAATGAATAAATGAAAGTAGCCATGCCTCCTATGGTTAATAGGATCCCTTTCAGGGGCGTAACTTGAAGCTCATGGGCCTAGATGCGAAAGCTCCAACAGGACCCCCGATTATTGAAAATCTTCAATAGCATTAGTCTTTTACTGTAGGTCAAATGGAGTTCTGGGGCCCTCTAGGATCCAGGGCCTGGGTGCGATTGCAACCCCTGTACCTATTGCAGTTATGCCCCTGGCCCCTCTCTACATTCCTTATATAAAACCCATACCCTGCTAGGATTGTGTCCCTTCTTGTATTGTGTTACACCTTAACATGTCTATGTCTAACCCCCCTCTCGCTATGAAGCAAGGTCTGGGAATGACATTTACAATGCTGCTTATGAAAAGCCTGCTGTGAGCCGAGGGAGATGGTTTAATGTTCACAGTATTAATTATTTATGGTGTCTTCTTATGTGAAGCACTTTGCAGTTTATCTATTATATAATCGCGAATCGGAAAAGCGCCCCTTCACGCGCACTTTCCGATGTCGTCATGTGGATACGAATTTAACATTGGGCGCGAAGCGCCCAATGCTGCGCGAGCAATGGCCGCGAGGCCATTGCGAGTCGCTGGCCCAGGGCGAGCAATGGCCGCGAAGCGGCCATTGCGAGCCGCTGGCCCAAAATCCATCCACAGCCCCGGCTACAACCTTAGCGATTTACCGCTCAGGTAGCGCGAGCAATGGCCGCGAGGCCATTGCGAGTCGCTGCCTGAGCCGCAATTCGCTCCCCGGGGACCATGGAGCCGAGGCGGCATTGCCGCCTCCGCTCCCCGCTACACACAATTCGCCACCCCCCCCCCCCATGTCCGCACAGCCCGCCCCCATCAATGTCCCCACAGCCGACCCCCATGTCCGCACAGCCCACCCCCAGCAATGTCCGCACAGCTCACCCCCATGTCCGCACAGCCCGCCCACATCAATGTCCGCACAGCCCACCCCCCTGTCCGCACAGCCGACCCCCCTGTCCGCACAGCCGACCCCCATGCCCGCACAGCCGACCCCCATGCCCGCACAGCCGACCCCCATGCCCGCACAGCCGACCCCCATGCCCGCACAGCCGACCCCCATGCCCGCACAGCCCACCCCCATGTCTGCACAGCCCGCCCCATCAATGTCCACACAGCCCACCCCCATGTCCGCACAGCCGACCCCCATGTCCGCACAGCCCACCCCCATGTCCGCACAGCCCACCCCCATGTCCGCACAGCCCGCCCACCCCCCTGCCCGCACAGCCGACCCCCATGCCCGCACAGCCGACCCCCATGCCCGCACAGCCGACCCCCATGCCCGCACAGCCCGCTACACACAATTCGCCACCCCCCCCCCCCCATGTCCGCACAGCCCGCCCCCATCAATGTCCCCACAGCCGACCCCCATGTCCGCACAGCCCACCCCCAGCAATGTCCGCACAGCTCACCCCCATGTCCGCACAGCCCGCCCACATCAATGTCCGCACAGCCCACCCCCCTGTCCGCACAGCCGACCCCCCTGTCCGCACAGCCGACCCCCATGCCCGCACAGCCGACCCCCATGCCCGCACAGCCGACCCCCATGCCCGCACAGCCGACCCCATGCCCGCACAGCCGACCCCCATGCCCGCACAGCCCACCCCCATGTCTGCACAGCCCGCCCCCATCAATGTCCACACAGCCCACCCCCATGTCCGCACAGCCGACCCCCATGCCCGCACAGCCCACCCCCATGTCCGCACAGCCCACCCCCATGTCCGCACAGCCCGCCCACCCCCCTGTCCGCACAGCCGACCCCCATGCCCGCACAGCCGACCCCCATGCCCGCACAGCCGACCCCCATGCCCGCACAGCCGACCCCCATGCCCGCACAGCCGACCCCCATGCCCGCACAGCCGACCCCCATGCCCGCACAGCCGACCCCCATGCCCGCACAGCCGACCCCCATGCCCGCACAGCCGACCCCCATGCCCGCACAGCCGACCCCCATGCCCGCACAGCCCACCCCCATGCCCGCACAGCCGACCCCCATCAATGTCCGAAAAACCCCCCATGTCCGCACAGCCGACCCCCACTAATGTCCACACAGCCCCCCCCATGTCCTCACAGCCCACCCCCATGCCCGCACAGCCCACCCCATCAATGTCCGAAAAACCCCCCATGTCCGCACAGCCGACCCCCACTAATGTCCACACAGCCCCCCCCATGTCCTCACAGCCCACCCCCATGCCCGCACAGCCCGCCCCCATCAATGTCCGAAAAACCCCCCATGTCCGCACAGCCGACCCCCACTAATGTCCACACAGCCCCCCCCATGTCCGCACATACTTACATGTCTTCTTAGTCATCTGATCGTCCGTCCGGCCAGGCGTCCTCTTCGTCCGGCCAGGCGTCCTCTTCGTCCGGCCCCGGGGATCTTCTGTCTTCTTCCAGCTCCGACGTCCTCTTCTCTTCTCATTCAGGTACAATGGACGACAAATCCGCCATTGTATCTCAATGAGATATGAGCGGCTCTTCTGATTGGTCGCTGTGTACTGCCCTCAGCCAATCAGAAGAGCCCCTCATTGAGCTCGAATTCTGATTGGTCGGCGGCCAATCCGAAATCGGGCTCACTGCCCATAGACATGTATTAGCGGTGTGTCCGCGATTTTACGGCCGACAAATAGAACCAGGTGGCCGGCCATAAAATCGCCGACACACCGCTAATGTATGTCAATGGGAAAAATAGCGGACCTGAATGAGAACTGTCTCACTTAAAATAAATAATAAATTAAATAATAAATAAAATAATTTAAAAAGAATTAAAAAATAATAAAAAATAATAATAAAAAAATAATAAAAAATTAAATAAAAATAATAATAAAAAAATAAAATATATGCTAATCAGCTCAGCCATTTTGGCGGACCACAATGAGAACTCTGTCTCACTTAAAATAAATAATAAATTAAATAATAAATAAAATAATTAAAAAGAATTAAAAAATAATAAAAAATAATAATAAAAAAATAATAAAAAATTAAATAAAAATAATAATAAAAAATATAAATATATGCTAATCAGCTCAGCCCTTTTGCCGGACCACAATGAGAACTGTGTCTCACTTAAAATAAATAATAAATTAAATAATAAATAAAATAATTTAAAAAGAATTAAAAAATAATAAAAAAATAATAATAAAAAAAATAAAAAAATTAAATTAAAATAATAATAAAAAAAATAAATATATGCTAATCAGCTCAGCCCTTTTGGCGGACCACAATGAGAACTGTGTCTCACTTAAAATAAATAATAAATTAAATAATAAATAAAATAATTTAAAAAGAATTAAAAAATAATAAAAAATAATAATAAAAAAATAATAAAAAATTAAATAAAAATAATAATAAAAAAATAAATATATGCTAATCAGCTCAGCCCTTTTGGCGGACCACAATGAGAACTGTGTCTCACTTAAAATAAATAATAAATTAAATAATAAATAAAAGAATTTAAAAAGAATTAAAAAATAATAAAAAATAATAATAAAAAAATAATAAAAAATTAAATTAAAATAATAATAAAAAAAATAAATATATGCTAATCAGCCCAGCCCTTTTAGCGGACCAGAAGGAGAACTGTGTCTCACTTAAAATAAATAATAAATTTTATAATAAAATTATTTAAAAATAATTAAAAAATTATAAAAAAAATAATAAAAAAAAAAATTAAAAATTATAAAATATTACAAAAAATAATAATTAAAAAAAAAATCTAATAATAATTATATTACTGCTAATAATAATGATATTAATGCTAATAATTATGCTATTAATGCTAATAATAATGCTAATAATGCTAATAATTATGCTATTAATGCTAATAATTATGCTATTAATGCTAATAATAATAAGATTAATGCTAATAATAAGCGGCCATTGCGAGCACTCAGCCCCAATAAGTATTGAACGCGCCCCAAAAAGTATTGGACCCCCCCCAAAAGTATTGGACCCCCCACCCAAAAGTATTAGACCCCCCAAAAAAAGTATTGCACCCCCAAAAAAAGTATGTGACCCCCCCAAAAAAAGTATGTGACCCTCCAAAAAAAGTATGTGACCCCCCCAAAAAAGTATGTGACCCCCCCAAAAAAAGTATGTGACCACCCAAAAAAAGTATGTGACCCCCCCAAAAAAAGTATGTGACCCCCCAAAAAAAGTATGTGACCCCCCCAAAAAAGTATGTGACCCCCCCAAAAAAAGTAATGTGACCACCCAAAAAAAGTATGTGACCCCCCCAAAAAAAGTATGTGACCCCCCAAAAAAGTATGTGACCCCCCAAAAAAAGTATGTGACCCCCCCAAAAAAAGTATGTGACCCCCCCAAAAAAAGTATGTGACCCCCCCAAAAAAGTATGTGACCCCCCAAAAAACTGTGACCTCCAAAAAAAAGTATTGGACCCCCCAAAGACAAAAAAAGTATTGACCCCCCAACAAAAAAAAAGTATGTGACCCCCCAAAAAAGTATGTGACCCCCCCCCCAAAAAAGTATGTGACCCCCCCAAAAAAGTATGTGACCCCCCAAAAAAAGTATGTGACCCAGTTGTGACCCCCCCCCCAAAAAAGTATGTGACCCCCCCAAAAAAGTATGTGACCCCCCCAAAAAAGTATGTGACCCCCCAAAAAAAGTATGTGACCCCCCAAAAAAAGTATGTGACCCCCCCCAAAAAAAGTATGTGACAACCTGGACCCTCCAAAAAAAGTATGTGACCCCCCAAAAAAAGTATTGACCCCCAAAAAAAGTATGTGACCCCCCAAAAAAAGTATGTGACCCCCCCAAAAAAAGTATGTGACCCCAAAAAAAGTATGTGACCCCCCAAAAAAGTATGTGACCCCCCAAAAAAAGTATGTGACCCCCCAAAGTAAAAAAGTATTGGACCCCCCAAAAAAGTATGTGACCCCCCAAAAAAAGTATGTGACCCCCCAAAAAAGTATGTGACCCCCAAAAATGTGAAAAAAAGTATGTGACCCCCCAAAAAAAGTATGTGACCCCCCCCAAAAAAGTATGTGACCCCCCAAAAAAGTATGTGACCCCCCAAAAAAAGTATGTGACCCCCCAAAAAAGTATGTGACCCCCCAAAAAAAGTATGTGACCCCCCCAAAAAAGTATCTGACCCCCCAAAAAAAGTATGTGACCCCCCAAAAAAAGTATGTGACCCCCCAAAAAAAGTATGTGACCCCCAAAAAAGTAGTCGACCCCCCAAAAAAAGTATGTGACCCCCCAAAAAAAGTATGTGACCCCCCCAAAAAAGTATTGACCCCCCAAAAAAAGTATGTGACCCCCCAAAAAAGTATTGACCCCCCAAAAAAAGTATGTGACCCCCCAAAAAAAGTATGTGACCCCCCAAAAAAGTATGTGACCACCCAAAAAAAGTATGTGACCCCCCAAAAAAGTATGTGACCCCCCAAAAAAAGTATGTGACCCCCCCAAAAAAGTATGTGACCCCCCAAAAAAAGTATGTGACACCAAAAAAAGTATGTGACCCCCCAAAAAAAGTATGTACCCCCCAAAAAAAGTATGTGACCCCCCAAAAAAAGTATGTGACCCCCCAAAAAAAGTATGTGACCCCCCAAAAAAAGTATGTGACCCCCCCAAAAAAAGTATGTGACCCCCCAAAAAAGTATGTGACCCCCCCAAAAAAAGTATGTGACCCAACAAAAAAGTATGTGACCCCCCCAAAAAAGTATGTGACCCCCAAAAAAAAGTATGTGACCCCCCAAAAAAAGTATGGACCCCCCAAAAAAGTATGTGACCCCCCCAAAAAAGTATGTGACCCCCCCCAAAAAAGTATGTGACCCCCAAAAAAAAAGTATGTGACCCCCCCAAAAAAAGTATGTGACCCCCCAAAAAAGTATGTGACCCCCCAAAAAAGTATGTGACCCCCCAAAAAAGTATGTGACCCCCAAAAAAAGTATTGACCCCCAAAAAAAGTATGTGACCCCCCAAAAAAAGTATGTGACCCCCCAAAAAAGTATGTGACCCCCCCAAAAATATGTGACAAAAAAAGTATGTGACCCCCCCCAAAAAAGTATGTGACCCCCCCCAAAAAAGTATGTGACCCCCCCAAAAAAGTATGTGACCCCCCAAAAAAGTATGGACCCCCCAAAAAAAGTATGTGACCCCCCAAAAAAAAGTATTGACCCCCCAAAATGAAAAAAGTTGTGCCCACACCAAAAAGTAATGTGACTCCATAATAAGTATTAATCGCCAAAAGTATCGTGACACTCCCCAGTATGCCCCAAAAAGTATGGGCCCAAAAATAATCCCAAAAATCGCTCAAACAGCTATATAAGTAATAATTATGCACATCTAGATCCCCATGCATCGGCTCACAGCTAGGTAATAATAAAATAATCGATGCTGAGATCTTCTGTTCTATGGGGAGTCTTGTGCAGCAGAAATGGTTGCCTGCTGTTATCTCCCCAGTTATTGCACCCAGATATTCAAGGTCATAAAGGTTTTACATTGATATAAAATACATTTTTAATATTTATTAAAGTTTTAACACAAGTGAAATGCTTAATACAAAATACAGATATATAAGAAAATAAAGGAGGGTTTCTGAAAATACGTAGTAATATAGAAAATTATTCAGAGGAATATAAGAAACCAAATGAACATCTGTAATTAATTCCAAACAATCAGAGAAAAGGTACAGTATATTGATTCACATTTCAAACCCTGGCGAGTATACACATAGGAAGTAAAGTAACCGTGCAGATGTACTGCAATCCTCCTAGAAAATAAAAAACTAAAAAAATGACGGTATATATATGAGGAAAAATCAGGCAGCACAGAAAAAATGTTGTGAAAAGGACTTTTAATGAGCCCTTAGTGGCACAACGTTTCGGTAGAGAATCTATCTTTGTCAAGTACATAGTGAATTAGGTTTCTTTATAACACAAGTGATATCCAATTAGAATAATAGATCATTAAAATCTTTAGTAAAAAATACAAACATTATACATTTGAAAAGTGATTATGATTATCAGGGAAAACAGTGAACGTTCCAAATTGGTGTGCTCATCAATATAATGTGGCACATGTGAAGATCATTTATAAACATATCATTAGATTACATCCTGCAGCCGTACATGTGCAGCGGTATTGTTTACATGGCATCGCCGCCATCACGCCGACGACACCCAAATCTATCTTTCTGGACCTGTCATCAACTCAATATTATCCAAAATTCCCCACGGTCTGTCCGCCATCTCCTCTTTCCCTGTTCGCTTCCTCAAACTGAACATGGACAAAACTGAGTTCATCGTCTTCCCCCCAAGTCGCTCTCCCCCTCTACCAAACATATCCATTAATGTCAATGATTGCTCATTCTCCCCATTACCCCACGTCAAGTGCCTCGGTGTAATCCTAGACTCCCCCCCTCTCCTTCAAGCCTCACACCCACGCCTTTGCCACCTCCTCCCGACTCCAGCTCAAAAACATCTCCTAGATCCGCACCTTCCTTGACCCATGACACAGCTTAAACACTTGTTCATGCTCTCATCATTTCCTGCCTTGACTACTGCAACCTCCTGCTAACCGGCCTCCCTGCTACCTCCCTCACACATCTCCAATCTATCCTAAACTCCGCTGCCGACTCATCCACCTGTCCTCCCGCTACTCCCTGATCTCTCCCCTCTGCCAACCCTTAAATGGCTTCCCACTGCTCAGAGATCCAGCTTCAAAACCCTAACCATGACGAAAAAGGCCACCTTCCACCTGTCCCCTCCTTATATCTCTGAGATGGTCTCCCGCTACCTACCCTCACGTAACCTTCGTTCCTCCCAAGAACTCCTCCTCTATTCCCCTCTCATTTCCCCCTCTCACAACTGCTTACAAGACTTTCCCCGTGCATCTGCCATCTTCTGGAACTCCCTCCTCCGCCACATCAGACACTTGCCTACCCTGGGAACCTTCAAAAGAAACCTGAAGACACACCTCTTCCAACAAACCTACAATCTGCAATGAGACCCAGTCCACCCCACCTCTCATGGTCGGGGCTACCCCCTCCTATTGTATCCCCAACAGTCCCTCTTAGATTGTGAGCCCTTGTGGACTGGGTCCCATCCCCTCCTGTTCCTGTTTGTCTGGTCTTCATGCATTTATTGAACCTGCCCTTGTTCTACCCCTTTTTCATGGCCACAGAAAAGAGTGTTTATTGAATAGGTCTTCATCCAAGATGACTTGCATCCTCCAATCATAAGGTTATCTTTGGCAAGCCTAGGCTATTTGCGTAGCCTGATCTCCCCCCCCCCCCACCCCCCCATTTTACATTTATGTTGTTCCTCTACTTTTCTCTAGATAGTTTAAAGAGATTTTACTGTACGGCTCCCAAGATCTTAGATTGAGGCGCTGTATATGTCACAGGCACAACAAGTACAGCAGGTGTCACACACGACAACTTCCAACTTCACCGCTTCAGCGAGGATGAAAACCAACATCAGCGACTGGGTAGGGCAGTGATGGTCAACCTTTTGAGCTCGGTATGTCAAAATTAGCCAAAAAAAACAAGCATAACTCGGGCGGTGTGTCACTTTGAGAAAAAAAAAATATTTTCTGATATTTGTAACTGTAATAACAATAAATTATCCTAGATATGGCCCCCATTCTGGTATATAGCCCCTTAACCTGAAAATAGCTCCCTCATACTGGGATATAACACCCCCCCAATCTGCTGGTGCATTACCCCCATCCTGGATATGGCCCCCATTCTGGTATATATAGCCCCCCATATGGGATAAAGTACCCCACCATCCTGGATACGGTCCCCATCCTAGCACACACACAAAAATAATAAACGGTATAACTCACCTATCCCTTGTTCCTCTTCATAGCTCCCAGCTTGCAGCACTTTGCATCCTGAGTCGGGCGTGTGGCGTCCTCCTGAGTGACATGTGATCATGTGACTGGAACAGCACAGTAATGACATCATTGTGCTGTGGCGGTTACCTTAATGAAGCGAAATCAAAGTGTCAGCATCCCGCCTCTGGATGCTGACACTTTGTCAGCTTCATTAATGCGCCATTCGCACCACACTTGTCCTGACTCCAAATCCTGACAATACCTGATTGCAAACAGTCAGTGTCAATCAAGGTGTCAGTATCTGGAGGCTGGGCAAGTGATGTGTCAAACTGTGCCATGACACGCATGTCCGTAAAAAAGCCTTGGCGTGTCACTGCTGACATTATAGATTAGCCATCACTGGGGCAGGGAGCATGGCTCAAAGGGTCGTCATCTGCTCGCCACCCCATTCCCAAACTATAGTAAACTAAACTCCTGTGCGGTGTACATGAATGTTCGCTGCTCTCCAGCCGAGGCTGGGGGTCATTTACCATCTGGAAAATCACCTGCCTTCCGAATACTCCAGGCCTGTCCAGGCGCAGAATGGAGTCGGGTTTCATTGCCTCCCTTTGCATAGACACACTGTGTCTGGTCCCGTCCTACTTGATGTACCGATGTACTGTTATGGGATTTATAACAGTGGATAATTCTATTTCAAAGATCTTGTACTCCAATCCCAGGGTAACCCGAAGGGTCCTGCCAAAATAGTGAGCTTCTCCTTGGAGGCTCTCCTTCTAAAAATACACTACAGGCCCGTTTTGTTAGGCTCCACCCATGAGGGGTGTACTACTATTCTTAACTATTTTCCTACCTAAAGAAAACTGACTAGCAGTCCTAATCTCGGCCAGTGAGTGACCACATACATATAATTAAACATTTCACACCTATTTACAAACGAAAAGACAATGTGCCCTTCAAGTGGGGGTGGATCCCCTACAGTACCATGTACTTTCCATTTGATGATAATGGATTTGATGGTGCTCTGGGGGAGATTGGGATATGTTTTAAGAACCCAGCCCTGACTTGTACTTTGTCTCTGACTTGTTTGAAAATTCTCCTTGGTCTTCATGGTAGTGGTGTTAATGGTGCCTCTTGCTTAATGGTGTTGTAGCCTCTGTGAGCTTGCAGAAAAGATGTGTATATACTGAATGACCATGGGACACTTAGATTGCATACAGGTGGATTTAAATTTACTTTCCAGCATCCTAGTGTTTCCCAGTCAAACCATGCGGCCTCTCATGGCTCTAGCCTTGTCCCAACATACATATATCAGTTATATATACCGTATATACTCGTGTATAAGCCGAGTTTTTCAGCCCAAAAATTGGGCTGAAAAGTCTCCCCCTCGGCTTATACATGGGTCAATACGGTGGTGGGGGGCTGTGTCCGGGGCTGGGGAGGCTGTAGGAGGCGGGGGGAGGCTGCTGTATGAGCGCCCCATCACGTGGGGCCGCTCATTATATATGCACTGCTTCCCCCTGTCAATCAGCGGCAGGGGGAAGCAGTGCATATCTGGCCCCAAATGCTGGCACTCGCCCCCCCTCTGTGTAAGGGCCCCCCCCCGCTGCTTATCTTACCATCCCCGGTCTTCTGCACAGCGCCGGTCCTCGATGCTCCGTCCTCGCTGCTCCCGTCTGGCTGCATCCGGGATCCCCGGCCGTCGCAGGCATATGACGTCATCGTGCGACGGCCGGGGATCCCGGATGCAGCGAGGACGGGAGCATGGAAGACGGAGCACAGAAGACCGGCGCTGTGCAGAAGACCAGGGTTGGTAAGTTAAGCAGCGGGGGGGGCCCTTACAAGGAGGGGGGGCGAGTGCCAGCATTTGGGGGCCTGTATACCCATGGGGCTGCTATATACCCCTGGGGCTGCTGTATACCACTGGGGCTGCTATATACCACACCACTGGGGCTGCTATATACCCCTGGGGCTGTTATATACCCCTGGGGCTGCTGTATGCCACACCACTGGGGCTGCTATATACCCCTGGGGCTGCTATATACCCCTGGGGCTGTTATATACCCCTGGGGCTGCTGTATACCATACCACTGGGGCTGCTATATACCACTGGGGCTGCTGTATATACTGCTGGGACCTGTATATACCACTGGGGAGGCTGCTGTAATACTGCTGGGGTCTGTATATACCACTGTGGAGGCTGCTGTATATACTGCTGGGGCCTGTATACCACTGGGGCTGCTGTATATACTGCTGGGGCCTGTATACCACTGGGGCTGCTGTATATACTGGTGGGGTCTGTATATACCACTGGGGAGGCTGCTGTATACCACTGGGGCTGCTGTATATACTGCTGGGGCCTGTATACCACTGGGGCTGCTGTATATACTGCTGGGGCCTGTATACCACTGGGGCTGCTGTATATACTGCTGGGGCCTGGGGCTGCTGTATATACTGGTGGGGTCTGTATATACCACTGGGGAGGCTGCTGTATATCACTGGGGCTGCTGTATATACTGCTGGGGCCTGTATACCACTGGGGCTGCTGTATATACTGGTGGGGTCTGTATATACCACTGGGGAGGCTGCTGTATACCACTGGGGAGGCTGCTGTATATACTGCTGGGGCCTGTATATGCCACTGGGGAGGCTGCTGTATACTACCACTGGGGAGGCTGCTGTATACTACCACTGGGGGGCCTGTATACCACACTGCTGGGGGCTGTACACCTGTGCTGGGGTCCACCCTCGGCTTATACACGAGTCAATAGGTTTTCCCAGGTTTTGGGGGCAAAAGTAGGGGGTCGGCTTATACACGGGTTGGCTTATACACGAGTATATACGGTATATCTACTGTATATATATCAGTGATGGAGCTTGGTTTGTCAAAATTCGCCAAAAAAATGAGCATAGCTCAGGTGGTGTGTCACTTTGTGAAAAAAACATAATTTTCTGATATTTGTAGTTGTAATAACAGTAAATTATCCTGGATATGACCCCCATTCTCATATAGAGCCCCTTATTCTGAATATAGCTCCCCCATACTGGGATATAGCACCCCCCCATCCTGGTGCATTACCCCCCATCCTGGATATGGCCACCATTTGGGTATATAGCCCTTTATCCTAGATAAAGCTCCCCCATACTGGTGCATGCATTACCCCCCATCTTTATTAGCCATCCTGTTTCAGGGCTCCCAGAAATGCCCTGACACATGGCAAGATTACAATGATTTTGGCTGTAAATACTTAAGTCCAAAAAAAAAAGTTTGAGAAAAGTGTTATAGGAGTGATACCTTTATTGGCTAACAAGAAAAATTATATTTGTAAGCTTTCAGAGCTCAAGGCTCCTTCATCACACAATATCACAAATGAGTTACTGAGACATTTAAATACAAAATACAGCAGGAATAAGGAAATGGAGGTGTTCTAAGGAAATTAAAATGAAGTCTTTGTTAATGATGTAGATGACGTGCAATGGTCTTTTGGCTGATATTCTAACTCATTGAGATGCACTAGTGTGTTTATATATGTATATAAATATATGAAAAAATACTGTTTTGTATATAGAATTATGTATTTTATAATTTGCTACTTTTGGCCTAGGTTCTGTCTTCCCTTGTTGACCTTTGTTTCGTCTTCTTCTTTCTCCTGTGCCTATAACCAGGTAACTCCAGCTGGGTGGAGCTGCTGCCTGTTGCTGCAGTGAGTGTCCATCTCTTTACAGGGAATGGCTCTGAAGTCCATCTCACAGGCCCTGCTCAGTTGTTTCTTCCCCTCCCTTCAGATAGTGGTCTTACACCCTCTAGCAGTATACCTGCCTGGAAATTTGAGCCAAAGACTGGTAGGTGATCATCTAGATAGCAACTTGCACATTTTTCATATCAACCAAGGCTTGTTGTCCTGACTTCTCTGGTTACCTCTCTTCTTTCCATTTTAAGGTTTGTGGCTACGTGCTGGTATGGGTGTAGTGCGAACAGATGGACAACAGTTATACTGGTCATTTTCTTACCCAAAACTTGGTTACTGGGCAGCAGCGATCCCATCCACTGGTCGTGGTAAGTCCTTTTCTTTGTCCTTATTTGTAACACCTTCCCAACCCATGACGTAGGAGGACGTCATGGCTCGGGTCCCGATGTTTGATGTGAGCTCCGGTGCGGCGCTCACATCAAACACCCAACATCTCAGCTGATCTCATCTGCTGAGATATCGGGCTTCCAACACCAATCTGATTGGGATCCGATCGGTGCCGTTAACCCCTTGGATCCCGCTGTCAATTACTGAGAGTGGGATCCAAAACCGCCACGGCGGGGAATACACTGTTACCCGCCAGCATCGGAGATCCCACTATAAAATTGCGGGATATCTGGTGCTCACGTGATAGCCCGGGGTCCTGGCTTGACCCTGGAAGTTGTCACGGATCACTTCCTGAGTGGTTGGCAAGCGCTGTGATAGATCCTGATGTGCTGAAACTAATTGAGATTGGTCACAAGCACTGTGTGCAGCACTGTGGGGCTGTGTAAAATAAAAGAATGAAATGAAAAATAAAAGTTTATAAAAATATGAGAAAAAAAACAAACCTAAAAGTTCAAATCACCCCCCTTTTTCCCCATTCAAAATAAAAAAAAATACACATATTTGGTATCGCCACGTTCAGAATCGCCCGATCTATCAAAATATAAAATCAATTAATGAGACCTGTAAACTGTGTAATGGAAAAAAAGGGTCCAAATGCCAAAATTATGTTTTTTTGGTCACTGCAACTTTGCTATAAAATGTAATAACGGGCGATCTAAACAGCACATCCACCCAAAATTGGTATCATTAGAAATGTCAGCTCAAGCCGCAAAAAATAAGCTGTCACACATCCCAAGATCCCAAAAAATGAGAACACTACGGGTTGCAGAACATTTATTAAACAAAGTTCCATAGTAAGAAGTAGGCCACACTAAAATTAGGGGGCCCATAGTAAGAAGTAGAGGGGTTGCAGAACATGGCACAAAAAGTGCAATGATTTTTTTTTTTTCAAACGTCTGAATTTTTTTTCACCACTTACATAACAATAAAAGTATACATGTTTAGTATCTACGAACACGTACCGACCCGGGGCATCACACTGTCATGTCAGTTGTACCATATAGTGATCATGGCGAATAAAAAACAAACATATAATTGCACTTTTGTTTTGCAATTTCACCGCATTTGGAATTTTTCCCATTTTCCTATACACTATATGGTACAATAAATGATTGCATCTGAAAGTACAACTCGTCCCGCAAAAAACAAACCCTCATATGTTTATATTGATGGACAAATAAACAATTGATGGCTTTTGGAATCAGGGGAGCAAAAAACGAAAACAAAAAATTCCTTGGTGGTGAAGGGGTTAATATAGAATTTCCTTTTTTAATTATTGGTATTATATTTACGACCTTCATACTTGTATGACTTGATCGGATAGATTATTTACGCTGTGCTCTTTTTTTCAGGTATGCTGTCACTTATGAGCGGTGTAGACATTACTAGGTACCATACTATCTTCCTGCTCTCTATCCTGGGCGCTCTTGCACTCCTGGTCCTCATCCTACTCTGCCTATTAATATATTACTGCAGGTAAAGGCTTCTTCATGGCACTCACAGTTTTTCAATGTAACTCAGCTTGAGCATTCTTTTTTCTTCGACTGTGTATGATTGTTCATTTACAGTTGTGTGTTTGCTTCTATAATCTTGCCATATTTTTGACCATATCTACTGTATGACATACATCAAATGATTATCCAGTGAGTGTACTTGGCACTCCGAGTTCTTCATAAAATCTCCATTTATTAGAAATTGGTTAAGAACAATTTTTAGCACATAAACTTTGGAAAGGTCAGTGTATCATAGTCTTTAGGCTACTGAGTAGCCTTACTCATGATCATCTTTGTACTTGATGTATATCTATGACATAAACGTCACTCTTGTTGCAGTTTTCTTACAATCAATTTTTTTTGGCAGAAGACGATGTCTAAAACCAAGACAACAACATCACAAGCTCCAGCTGTCCGGCCTTAATGAGCCCAAACGAGACCAGGCTACCTCGACCTCCCACCTTAACCTTATCAGTACCAGCCACTTAGACTCCTCCTCCACAGCTGACAGTGACCTTCGGACTCCAGTTTTGCGCTCTGCCTTTTCTTCTCGAGAGGACTTTTGTAAGTCTGGAGGCCGTTCTTCTATTCAACATTCTACAGATACACTCCCATTAAGACCAGGTTCTCGAGATGAATATCCATTAAAATCGGCTCGGTCTGGTGACTTGCTGGATGCAGACGATATGAAAAGAAGCTATGGCACTGGTGGAAAAGGGCAGCAGAGGAGGAGAGGAAGGGGTGGAGCCAGGGATCCCCCTCCATCTCCTCCTCCGCTTCCACCACCTTTCAAACATGTTATTGGGGACTCAAAGCCACCTGATTATTTGATGACACAGTCAGCAGATCCATTATCACGTCCTACATCTTTGACACAGCCTGGGCAACTTATATTTTGTGGATCCATTGACCACATGAAGGAAGGCGCCTACAGACATGCCATGCCTACACTGGTCATTCCAGCTCATTATGTAAGATTATCATCAGAAGAAAATCCCAGTGGACAAGGTGAAGAGCTGACAGAAAGTGAAATGGGATCCACCCAGGTTTCACATGCTCATCATTTTGCTCCTCAAGATCATGCCCAACGTCAGCAATTACTGCAGCAAGGTCATAACTACCAACAAGGCTCCTCGCAGGACCAAGATGGCAAAAACTGGAGTAACCACTCTTCACAAATGAGTGGTTCTGTCACCATTCCTGTAGTTTTCAATGAATCCACAATGGCACAGCTGAATGGAGAACTTCAAGCACTGACCGAAAAGAAGCTTTTAGAACTTGGAGTGAAGCCTCACCCACGAGCATGGTTTGTGTCACTAGATGGACGTTCCAATGCACAGGTGCGTCATTCCTATATTGACCTGCAGGCTGGAGACAAAACACGTAGCACTGATGCCAGTCTGGACTCAGGTGTGGATGTCAATGAGATTAAAATAAAACCTGGGCTAGAGGAAGGGAGAGGTGGGAGGTCACAACATCAGCCTTCTACCTTGACCTATTCCAAATTGGTCTTTGCTGAAGAAGGTGAACAGAGCCTAAGTGAGAGTCGGACTGGTGGTGGCTGCTCCCCAGAAGACAGCTCACTCACACCACTTCTCGATGAGGCCTCTGAGAGTTGCCCAGTAATGAGCAGGAGAGGGCGCAGCAGAGGCGACAGTTCCCGCAGCAGCACCAGTGAACTAAGAAGGGATTCTATGACCAGCCCGGATGAGGACCTAAATGACCAATCTGAAGGTGGGGATGACCAAGATAAGAAGAGCCCCTGGCAAAAGAGAGAGGAGAGACCACTGATGGTGTTTAATGTGAAATAATGAGGGATTTCTCAATTTTCATTCTGTGTATAGGATATACCCCTCAAAGGACTTCGGGGAGAAAACGCAGGGATACCCCTTGAATCCGAAGCCAGGGGCTTGGAGAGTGACAACACCCTGCCCCCAACTCTCCCCTATCTTCGAAGGCACAGCCCCAGCATTGGAGAGATTCGTGTGTAAGGCCAGAGGCACCATGATATTGATACATAAAGACACTTACATGTACACATCACATTTACGTACATGCACACACACAAATGCAGCACACACTTACGACACAACACACAAGCATAATAGTCCTTCTGTGAACTGGGAGTCTATGACACTGCACAGTGAGACTCTCAGCGGGACCAGTCCCCTAATATTGGTTGAGACCAGAGTTTTGGATTGGATATGTACCCTTGATTCTTCTCTCCATTCCTGTTAACATAGTGATACAAGGACAACAGGTGCAGGTTCGGTCGGCTTGGAATTGACGATGGCGCAATCATTATCATCATTGCTGCGGAGATGGTGTCGGCACCTGTGCAGCGGGGTATGCATAACCCAGTAGAAACATGACATCTCCCAGTAGCTTGAACATTGTGGTCCTAGTGTTTTGTTTGTGTAAGGTGTATGAAACAAACATCATAGCTTGCAATGCATTCTGGTCCTTCAAGTTCTCTTGTAGGGAGCCATGTAAATCCTACAGATTTTTCTTTTCTACTGCATTGTGATTCCATCCTCCCCCTCCCCCCTTACCAATGAGACCACGGCTACCAGCCTTGTAATTCTCAGTCCTATGACATGCCTGGCAATGCATTGTACTCATTGTAACCCTCCCCCCCCCCACTACATCTCAATATTAGCCGATAATGTGTAATGCATTCTGGTCAACATAGTATTAATATATTATAGGAATACCATGTTCCTCCCATTTTGCAATGCATTATGGTCTTTGGAACCAGATGTTTCAAAGGGTATTCAGACTTATTTCATGAAGCATTCCGGCACGTGCGGTTACGTTCCTTCACAGGAAAGCGATTTGTATTGCAAGAAGCCAATCCCTTGAAATTTCCCAAGGAGAACAGCACAAGAAAAGTGTATTTGTCATGTTGAACTATTACTGCCGTTTCCTACAAACATTACTAATAAAACATGAAAGAAAAAAAAAAATCACAGTGCAAATTAGTGAAATTTTAACACTGAGATCCTGACCATGGAATTAGTGCATACACTGGACTAGGACACAACACCTGCATCTCTCACACCAGATGCCAATGATCTTCTGATAAAGGGTTCCAAATCCCTAACCTACAGACAGAGTAGTATTCAAAAGGAGAACCTCCGATTATACAGAAAAACATACATAGTACAGGAGCCCCTACAAAAAAGATTTCTTCAACTCACTTTATATTAGAGATTTTGCTCCCAGCAGCAGCAAAGACGAGCTGTCCATGATGTCTCCTAGATTATCATTTCGAGCACTGTAGAAAGAAATGTAAGCGTACAGCACTAAAGAGCCTACAGGCTCCGTGTCACACTTGGTCACCAGCGATCCCTACAACGATACCACCTGGTAGGGATCGCTGGTGTGTCGCTACGTGGTCGCTGGTGAGATGTCAAACGGTCAGATCTCACCAGCGACGCAGCAACGATACGGCGGTCATTGGGACCCTGTCACTCAGACCTGTAGTATTTTGGTCGTTGTCCCTGTCAAACACACTGCTGCATGCTGCCAAGCGGGAGCCCAACGATCAAAAAATAGTCCAGGACATTCCAACACGATCAGAGATCTCACAGCAGAGGCCTGGTCGCTGCTACGTGTCACACATAGTGAGCTCATTAGCGATCTCTCATAGTGTGAAGCACCCCTAAGTGACAAAAGGTATTGAAGAGTACTTAGGAAAAATCATAGTTTGGTATCATGCACTATAATACTTTTTCTAAGTTGGGGTACCCTGTGAAGTTGAACTCCAGCATTAGTTTTTTCCTTTATCATACAGCACAGGCTATAAAGAATAATGTAGAGGCTCTTCTTAGTTGCCTGTTTTACTTGATACATCATTTACAGCGTATCTGCAGTTTTAAATTGGTTCTTCTCTGCCATGTGGTTTCCCCAATGCAGATTACATTTCTCACAATGACTCTGTGTGTCTAACTGAACACTGTCATCACACTGCACTTACTTTGCCTTGAGTCCTATCTAAGGCTGCCTTCAGACTTGCAACATCTCGCGTCCATGGTGCGGGCGGGAGTGTGTGATTTGTGCGCAGGCATCCGCGTGCGCACAGATCACTAATGGCGGGCAATGAGAGCGCACGGCAGTCTGCAAGCATCTGCAGACCGCCGTGCGCTCCATTATAAACAAACATAGGGGCCGTGGTCTGCATGCAGATGCATCTGCAAAACGCTGCAGATGCATCTGCAAGTCTGAAGCCAGCCTAAGGGCAGTAGTAATAGATCAGTGACATTGAGCTGTTTTCCTCCAACTCACAATGCAATCTCAGTGTATTCTATGTGATGCAATTTCAGCAGGATTTGCTTGTGATAAGAGCTCACATGGAGACTCCTATTACAAGCAGGAGACAGGTTGAAACTACAGCTTTTTTTGCTACACTGGGGATTCTACCCCCAGCAGTCACACACAGTATAATCAGGCAGTGTGAGCCAGGGTACTTATGGCTAATATTTGTATTGACTATAACTACGCTATTCTGCAGCTTAAAGGGAACCTGACCCCTCCAAATCACCCCCAATCCTAATAATACCTGTCTCTGCACCATGAAAGATCATTATTAGTGGTCCTTTTCTATAAAAAATTTGGGCTGTAACCTTGCCAAAATCAGCATTATGCATGTACATATCTGCGACTTCTTGGCTCTGAATAAAGGCCCAGTCTCACATAACGACGCATCAGCGATCCCGATAACGATGTGCAGAGATCGCTGGTGCGCTGTTTACACATCGCTGGCAAGATGTCAAACAGGCATCTTACCAGCGATATGAAAAACAACACACTAGCGATCCAAAATTATACCGAGGTCGTTGTGAATTTTCTCTCCATAGCGTAGCATTGAGATCATTGCTCATTATCTTTGTCAAACACAATGATGTAGCGTTCCCAGCGGGAGCACAACGACGCAGGAATGGTCATGGTCAGGAATGACCCAGAGCAGTGTGTAAAGCTTAATGATCTCATAGCAGGGGCCAGATCGTTGGTGCATGTCACACAGAACAACATCGCTGTTGCGTCACAAATTTCGTGACGCCACAGCGATCCCAATAGCGATCTCTTTATGTGTGACAGGGCCTTTAGTCTCACAGGGCGTTCCCTATGAGACTCTAAGCCCTCCTGAGCAGTTCATTATCACGCCTCGATGGGCGTCATAAATAATCCTAGTCCTCCTCGTCCTGCTGTATGGGCGTAATTGCTGGTGTGACGCTATTTCCGTCACATCCGGTCAGTGATGTCGGTACACCCATTAGGTTTAAATCAAAAGCCGCGCATGGTGAGGTCGGCGTACACCTAAAGGGTGTACCGACGTTACTATACCCGAATGTGACGCAAATACCGTCACATCGGCAATTACGCCCATACGGCAGGGCGAGGAGGACTAGGATTATTTATCACGCCCATTGGGGCATGATAATGCACTGCTCAGGAGGGCTTAGAGTCTCATAGGGAACACCCTGTGAGACTTATTCAGGGCCAAGAAGTCGCAGATATGTAAGTGCATAATGTTGATTTTGGCAAGGTTACAGCACGCATTTTTTATAGAAAAGGATCACTAATAATGATCTGTTATGGTGCAGGGACAGGTATTAATAGGATTGGGGATGATTTGGAGGGGACAGGTTCCCTTTAAGATATAATTTCGGCTTTATGTGATAGAACAGATAAACATAGAAGGTAGAGCTGGGAGGGATCTGAGAACATCCAGGAGGGTTTTGATGTGTGTTATCATCCAGCAACAGACAGGACGTTAGAGACTGATCTGAGAATGGAGGGCACATGGCCCAGCTACCTGTAATAGAGCATAAGATATATGATGTAACTGAGCTGGAAATAAATTACACCTCTAGTGGTAGAGAATGCAAAACATGTTCAAAAATAACTTGTAGGAATGCTGCTTTAAAAATACCATGGTGGTTGCAGGTAGCTGGCACTAGAGGGAACATACTACATATGATTTTACATTGAACGCATTAATACAGTATGCCTTTAGCTTGATTTGGAAGCATTTTCATGACATCTGCCCCCTAAGTGTATCACCATTAGCTATAGCCTTAAAAACATCTACTTTGGACACTAAGCCATTCTCCTATTCTGCGCAATAAACCAATGACGCTGGGATAACTGCATCCAACCAGACGGCAACTTTGAATTATTGTAGTTTCAGCAAGACAGGTAGTAAGAAGGGGTAAAACGCTGCGCTGCCGGGATCCTTGGATATAGGCAAACTCAAATCGTAACTATAAACATGTGAGTCTTTATTACATATATCAGTGATTTTATCTGAAGGAGCAGATAGCTCCAAAACACGTAATAAAGAATCACATGTTTATGGTTACGAAATACAACACAAAATAATATTGTGGTACCCTGTTAGCCAGAAAAATCGATGGAAATACTTTTGTCCCCAGGAAAATTGAGAAAGTATTCTAGGAGTGATATCTATTATAATAAAACCCTAAGGCTACTTCCGTCAGGATGTAATGGTATGCTACGTCACATCCTGGCTGAAGTAGCCTCTACACCCACTGTGGGTGTTCTAATATGGCCGCCCGCACACATACACACATACACACACAACTCCATGCACTGTCCGCTATACTTACCACTGGCCCTGCGTCTGCCCCCGCCGCCGCCTGGATCCTCAGTCCTCCGTTCCGCCGACATGTCGCCGCCCCCGGAAGACTGGATCCAATATGGCGTCCGGGAAGTCTCGCGAGAGTTCCCGGACGCCATTTTGGAAGAAACATGTCGCCGGCACGGAGGAGTGGAGCCAAGATGGTGGGGTCGGCGGAGCGAAGATGCGGCGGCAGGGAAGACGATGACCCGGTGGTAAGTATGGCAGGCAGAGTGCCTCCATCCTCTGCTGTCCACTCTGCCCACTGCACTGCGCTGACCACTCTGCCCACCGCACTGCACTGACCACTCTGCCCACCGCACTCACTGCTAACCACTGAGCCACTGTACAGTGCTAAACACTGAGCGACCATACTTTGCTAAACACTGAGCCACCGAGCAGTGCTAACCACTGAGCCACCGCGCAGTGCTAACCACTGAGCCACTGCGCAGTGCTAACCACTGAGCCACCGCGCAGTGCTAACCACTGAGCCACCGCGCAGTGCTAACCACTGAGCCACCGCGCAGTGCTAACCACTGAGCTACCGTATACTCTGCTAACCACTGAGCTGCCGTACAGTGCTCCATCCTCCCTCACCCCGCCACTTTGTCCTCCATCCTCCTCCTCCCACCACTCTGTGCTCCGTCTTCCCCCTGCTTGTGCCGTTCCATCCTCCTCCACCGCTTCCTCCTCCTTCCTTTGTCCTCCTCCTCTCCGACACTCCCCCACCCCGCCGCTTTGTTCTCCATCCTCCTCTCCCCTGCCACTTTGTGCTCCGTCCTCCCCCTGCTGCTCCATCCCCCCCTGCCTGTGCTGCTCCGGCTTCCCCCACCCCACCACTTCGTCCTCCATCCTCCTCTCCCCCAGGGATCTGTGCTCCGGCCTCCCCCTGCCGCTTCATCCTGTCCTCCACCCCCCCACTGCTTCATCCTGTCCTCCACCCCCCCACTGCTTCATCCTGTCCTCCACCCCCCCCCCGCCGCTCTGTGCTTCATCCTCCCCCTGCCGCTGCATCCTCCCCCACCCCACCACTTCCTCTTCCTTCGTTTGTCCTCCGCCACTCTAGTCCGTTCTCCCCCTGCCTGTGCTGCTCCATCCTCCCCCACCCCGCCACTTTGTCCTCCATCTTCCTCCTCCCACCGCTCTGTGCTCCATCCTCCCCCTGCCTGTGCTGCTCCATCTTCCTCCACCGCTTCCTCCTCCTTCCTTTGTCCTCCTCTCCATCCTCCCCCACCCCACCGCTTCGTCCTCTGTCCTCCTCCCCCCGCCGCTCTGTGCTCCGTCCTCCCCCCCTTCCTGTGCTGCTCCATCCTCCCCCACCCCACCGCTTCCTCCTACTTCCTTTATCCTCCTCCCCCCCGCCACTCCATCCTCCGGCCTCCCCCACCCCGCCGCTTCGTTCTCCTTCCTCCTCCCCCCCCGCTGCTCTGTGCTCCATCCTTCCCACCCCACCGCTTCCTCCTCTTTCCTTTGTCCTCCTCCCCTCTGCCACTCCATCCTCCGTCCTCCCCCTGCCTGTGCTGCTCCATCCTCCCCCCACCTGCCGCTTTGTCCTCTGTCCTCCCCCACCTGCCGCTCTGTGCTCCTTCCTCCCCCTGCCTGTGCCGCTCCATCCTCCAACCACCCCGCCGCTTCCTCATCCTTCCTTTGTCCTCCTCCCCTCCATCTTCCGGCCTCCCCCACCCCGCCGCTTCGTCCTCCATCCTCTCCCCCGCCGCTCTGTGCTCTGTCCTCCCCCTGCCGCTGTCTTCCCCCTGCCGCTCCATTCTCCCCCACCGCTTCCACCTCCTTCCTTTGTCCTCACCTCCGCCACTCCATCCTCCATCCTCCCCCACCCCGCCGCTTCATCCTACATCCTCCTCCCCCCACTGCTCTGTGCTTCATCCTCCCCCTGCGGCTCCATCCTCCCCCACCCCACCGCTTCCTCCTCCTTCCTTTGTCCTCCTCCCCTCTGCCACTCCATCCTCCCCCACCCCTCTGCTTCATCCTCCGTCCTCCTCCCCCCTGCCACGCCGTCCTTCCCCCGTTCCCCGTTGCTCCTTCTTCATAGTTCCTCCCAATTCAGCCCTCACCACCTTCCCCATGCAATCTCTATTTCTATATTCTAGAATCTAGAATACCCGATGTGTTAGAATCGGGCCACCATCTAGTCTTTTATATGTATATAGTTATAATTTGAGTTTGCATATATCCAAGGATCCTGGCAGCGCAATGTTTTAACCCCATCTTACCACCTATCTTGTTGAACTCCACGTGGGGACTGCTGCAACCGGGAAAAACATCTTTTGAAAGCGTTCAGTGGTTGTAGCTTATCACAACCATTGTAAATGAGCATAACTGATCTCCTATTTCAATCATAACCCTACTCGTGTAAGACCCTATTTGCACCCCCCTTTTTTTATCTTCCAGTTTTATTATCCATTATTGGAGTTTAGAACTTTTGATTACATGTTCCTGTTGAAGACACTTTATGTCTTCTAAGAGAACAGGCATCTGTTGACTCAAGCAGCTGCACCCTTGCGATTTCAATTTATGCTTGTATAAATCGAGTGCGGTTTTCTAAGTACATCTTTTCAAGAATAAAGGAATTGATGGGTATCGATCAGAGTTTAGAAAAAGATATGCAAGAACCTGGTCCATTGGCCACGTCGATAGTCTGGGTTCTGGACCAGAGCCCTGTAAACCTTAGGAGGAAGTGTCACACTGCCATTTTTCACTGTCAGGTTCTGTCTGTGTTTTGCAGGATGAACCGGACAGAATCTGACAGCCACGGACGAGCAGAACCGGAGGGCAAATCTACCATCCAATCCTGCCTTTTGCCGGCTTCATTGCTGGCGCTGTCCAGTGCTGAAATTTCAGTACCGCGGCTGCAGGGGAGCTGGCCGCGGTGCTGAAATTTCAGCCATGGAGCTCTCCAGGTGCCGAAATTCAGCTGCATCTGCTTCTAACAGCCACTGCTCTTTCAGCACCAGGCGTGCAGGAACTGGCACGATTTTCTGCTGGATTCGGCGCTGGAAATGGGAGGATCCGGTTTTGTCCGATTTTTCCAGCGGACACAAAAAAATGCTGCAGACTCTGGTTTTGTTTCCGATACAAAAATCGGACAAATCCGGATCCTCCCAGAAAAGCACCAAACCGGATGGCAAATAAGAGCCATTCGGGCTCCATAGGGAGACATGGGGGGCAAATGTGGATTCGGGGCTGTCCGGTTCACACCGGACAGCCCCGGACCTGAAAAATCAATGTGTGAAGCCGGCCTTAGGGTCAGCATTTCAAATGCCTCTTCTGTGTAGGCCTGGTACAATGTCATATGTTCATCCCACGGAAACAAGGTAGGTGGAGGATCATAGGGCTCTGGTCTGATGAATCTTTTTGCTAAGATCTAGTAATATATTTATTACTCACAGTATGGAAAAGTTTTAACAGGTGCAGAAAATACTGCAAAGTAGGAATGCTTTCAAAAATGGAAGTGTTGAGTTTATTTTTTATCAAGTAACAAAATGGAAAGTGAATGAACAAAAATGAAATTTAAATCAAAACAATCTTTGGTGTCACCATTTTCACACAGCTGTTGAAGGATCTCGGCAGGGAGGTTGCTTCAAACATCTTGGAAAATTAACCAAAGATCTTCTGTGGCCATAGGATTCCATAAATCCTTCTGTGTCTTCCTTAAATTCCAGACACTCAATGATGTTAAGATTAAGGGGTACTTCACACACAGTGATATCACTAGCGATATCGCTGCAACATCACAGGTTTTGTGACGTTGCGGTGACCTCGCCAACGATATCTTTGTGTGTGACATGCACAAGTGACCAGCCCCCTGCTGGGAGATCGCTGATTGAAAAATGGCCAAGGCCATTCGTTACCAATCGGCGATCTGCAGCTGGCTGTATCACTGTGTGTGACAGACAGGCTTACCAGCGATCCCCAGTTTGCACCCGAGACCCTGAACGATCCCAACGACCGTTGGGTGTCGGCGCATCGCTGGGTGATCACTGGCAAGTCTGCCTGTCATCAACGATCACATAGCAATATTCCAGCGATCCCAGCCAGGCGGATCGTTGGTGGCATCACTGGAATATCGCTACATGTAACGGGGCTCTAAGACTCTGTGAGTCTTATAATCACTTCTCAGGCTTCCTGTTCTCGTTTACGCTGAATATGGTCCTTAATGACTGACTGTATGTTGTGGGTCGTTAATCTGCTGCAGAATACATTTTGGAAAAAAAACAGATGCCTCCCTGATAGCATTGTATGATGGATATGTATCTGCCTGTAATTCTCACAATTGAGGTCACCATTAATCCTGACCAGATCTAAAATTCCATTTGCAGCCAAATGCAGCCAAAACTTGTAAAAAAAATTATAAAAAAAAAAAACTTCCACCATCCTTCATTGTTGGATGCACACTAATTGAATTACTCATTAGCCCTTTGTGTTGCAGCCCAATCTTTCACATTTTATCTCATCAATTCAGAGCACCTGTTGCCATTTACCTGCACTCCAGTTCCTATGTATTCATGTATAATGGAGTCCGCTGGGTCTTGTTTCATTGTCAAAGGTATGGCTTCAGGCAAGACTTTTCCAAACAGTAAATAGGTGTACATGGGTGCCAAGGGTTGATGGTACTCATAAGCAGATGTTGCTTTTGGATATCTCCCGATTTTGAAGGGAAGCATGATGTGCCTTTCATTTGCTGGCCACTGTGGCTATGGTACACAACATTGATTAGTTCTTGATGCAACTTAAAAAGGGTTTGAACTGAACATCTTGAAACCTCAGTCTGCTCTGAAATTTTAGCCTTGGAGAGACCTTACTGATGCAGTACAACTACAGTGCTGTGCAAATTAATTGGGACAAACTTTTTTTTTTTTTTTAAGTAAAATGGTAAGTCGGTTACCAATCAGTGAACAGGTGTGAGTGTACAATATTGAGTAACAAAATGTGGTTTGACTGGTTTTAAGGTACCGTTACATGCTACAATGTCATAACGATCTCACGGGAGCGCAGTCGTTAGGACATCTTTTTGAGATCATTGGTGAGATGTCACACGTCTATATATCGTGAAAAACGCACCAACGATCGCTGGAACGACACAGCCAACGATCTTGGCGGTCGTTATCACGCTGTCACACGGCAACTACGTGAACGACTCCAAACTCTATGTGGGTATAGTTTGTGACACAGGCTAGGAGCTAGGCATGCCATGTGTTTTCCTGCGCCCCAACAACTCTGATTGGTGGCCACAACTGCGTTACCATTGATCAGCCTTGTCTGTCAAGATGGCCACTTTATTAGCTCTCTTGCCCTTTCAACCATCTCGCCATTCAAGGCTGTTTTCATTTGGGGACACCTGTGCAAGCCACTGCTGCGTCCCCAAATTGTCACACACAAACGCTTATGCATGTGCTGTTGCCAATACAATGTATGGCGATCAAACGATTTATCGTAGTCGTATCTCGGTGTCACACGCAACTACTTACTAACGATGTCGTTTGAACGACTCGAAACCCGTGATGTTTCAGCGATATCGTTCACAATCTTGTACAGTGTAACAGTACCTTTAATCAAAAAATAACAGTTAGCTGCCCCCTCAGCTTCAGTTGAGAGCTTGTTTCTGTGAGGAATGGTTTAGTGTACTTTTTCTGTGTGATTCGTGCATGCAAAGATGGATGTTACTCCACGGAAGAGGTCTAGCATTATTACTCTTAATGAACATACAAGTGTGACTGTAAGAGATAACGCTTCCACCGTTGCTATTGGAAAATCTATCGTTTCAAGAATAATTCACACACACAATGAAACTGGATCGTTTTCTCCAAAACGAAAAGGGAAAAGGGAAACGTGGAAGAAAAAGGAAACCGACACCAAGAACTGATAAAACACTTATCAGAAATAGTAAAACTAATGCAAGAAAAACTTGCTTTGCCCCAATTAATTTGCACAGCACTGTGTCTTGTTGCAGTGCACGGTCATAGTGTGGTGTTTGACCTTTGGCATGAAATAATCATACACAACCTTAAAGGGAACCAACCACCCCAAATGACCCCCCGGACTAATAATATCGTTCCCTACTTGCAGCACATACATGTGCTGCAATGTTTTTTGCTAAAAAAACTGCTTTTTAAAACTTAAGATAATGCTTTAGAAACTTTATACCGAAGGGACGGGTGGGCGTTACTTATATGGGGCTAAAGCCGGGTTGCAGCTGCCATTCATCCTCCTGTGCTCGTCACATCAGTAACGGCCAGCCCTTTTTGCAGCGTCACAGCCTGGTGCACGGGTGTCATGCCCGTGCACACGTCATCAGCTACAGCCGGGAAGCGAGCGCGCGCTCTGACTTCCACAGCCGAGCGCAGGAAGTCAGAGCGCGCGCTCGCAACCCGGATGTAGCTGATGACGTGTGCACGGGCATGACATCCCGTGCACCAGCCTGGGACGCTGCAAAAAGGGCTGGCCGTTACTGATGTGACGAGCACAGGAGGATGAATGGCAGGAACAACCCGGCTTTAGCCCCATGTAAGTAACGCCCACCCGTCCCTTCGGTATAAAGTTTCTAAAGCATTATCTTAAGTTTTAAAAAGCAGTTTTTTTAGCAAAAAACATTGCAGCACATGTATGTGCTGCAAGTAGGGAACGATATTATTAGTCCGGGGGGGTCATTTGGGGTGGTTGGTTCCCTTTAACTGTGTAGCAGAATTTGGCTATTCCTCAGTCAGTTTTAATCCTCCTACACAGCTGTCTCACTTAATTACTGTATCAGCATACATATGAAAATGATGCTCATTATCAGCTGTTTGGTATAATTGGTTACTCATACACCAGACCATAATTTTACAAAAACCCTGACTGTGTGCGCTGAGAAATATTTATGCTGCTTTTTCAGGTAACAGGCGGTCACATCAAATATGAATTTGATTCTGTTCATTCACATTTAATTTTATTGGCGGAAAGCTAATGTGAGTTACATGCATAAAGCTTTGAGCGCTGTACCAGCCTCCTAATGACATTTGTAATAATGTCTTCATAATAATTGTGCGTATGTATGGTATTTACTGTAAAACTGAAGTTTAATCTCCGGTTGCTGGACTAGTCTAGGAGCACTAGCACTAAATTTTGCACTTCACTGGCAGCACTTCAATCACACTGCATGGGAAGGGCATCTGCAGAGCGAACAGGGAAGAGGTGCAGAGGGACAAGTGCTATACAAGTCCAGAGCTGGGAGCACCAAGATTAAAACTTCAATCTTTATGTATTTACTATAACACTTACAATAAAATCATCATTAAAAATGTCATTAGGATGCAGTTATAGTACACTGCACACTTTATGTGGATAACTCCTGCGTTCAGTTTATTTTTCATCAATTAAAAGGAAACCTATTAACACTTTGATTTGTTTAAAGCATTCTCACTTTGCAGCATTCTTTTTTTTTCCACAGACACCTGCTTGCAACTTTTGCACAGTACTGAATATGTATATCTGGGCATCAGAGCCGTATTTAGCACTAGGCACATGAGGGCATGTGCCTAGGGCGGCAGCCTCCAGGGGGTGACGCCAGAATCAGTTTAAAAAAAAAATTTTTTTAACTTCATTTCCCTCCCTACTCTGAACTCTTTATTATATCCGGAGAGTTTTTGGAGGGAGGGGGGGCGCCACATTCACTTGTGTTGCAAGTGAATCTGTGAGTGGTCCGGGCTCTGGCACGTCCAGGGTCAATGAAGCTTCAATCAGCTTCCTGCCCCGATGTGCGATTCTCCTGCAGAGGTCAACAGTGTGATGAGTAGTCATCACTGCTGCTGACTGGAGGACTGTGCAGAGGAGGAGGCGAAAGATGTCGGGTGGCAGGTAAGTGCTGAATAGCCCAAGATAGCGCCGGAGTGGGGGAAACTAGGAGGAGGGGGGCGGTATAGACAAGCTGTGTCCAGCATGGAAGATGGAGGGAGTGATAGGGTTATAGACAGCAGGATTAGATGAGCAGCAGGGATGGGGGATGGGCAGCAGAATTGGGGGATGAGCAGCAGTGAGTTGAGAGGGGCAGCAGGGATGAGGGATTGCCAGCAGTGTTGAGGATGAGCAGCAGGGATGGGAGACGGCCAGCAGTGTTGAGGATGGGCAGCAAGGATGGGGGGGGATGGGCAGCACCATTGAGGATGAGCAGCAGGGATGGGATGAGCAGCAGGGATGGGGAGATGAGCAGCAGGGATGGGGAGATGAGCAGCAGGGATGGGGAGATGAGCAGCAGGGATAGATGAGCAACAGGGATGGGGGATGGCCAGCAATGTTGAGGAAGAGCAGCATTGGGGATGAGCAGCAGGGATAGAGGATGGGCAGCAGCATGGAACATATTGGCAATGAGCTTCAGCATGGAATATGGGGATGAGCAGCAGGGATGGGGCGACGGGCAACGGCGTGGAACGTAATGACTTGGATGTGCACTATGGAACTTGAGGGTAAGATTGGAAAACGAGGGAGTGTGCCCCCCCACATTGTGATTTATTGCCTTGACTGGCCTTACATCATGACAATCTCCTATTACATCCTGCGCTTGTGCACTGCCCCTCAGCTGTCCTGGCATGCAGTCTGAATCTTAGTGTACGTTCAAAGATTTATTAAATATGTGCACAAGCCTCCTTGGAAGCATGCAGATACACACATCCCTGTGCTCCAGCTGCTCTACTGGCACTTGTGTGTACCTGCCACTCTGCTGCAGCTCCTGCCAGGAGAAAGAAGAGGAGGGACGCTTGGAGTGCATGCCCAGGAAGTTGAGTGGTAGTACGCAAGCACGGGATTTGAGAGATTGAGATTGTCATGACTGGCCTGAGATCATGGTAATCAATGTGGGGGGCATCCATAATTTGAAAAGGAGTGTGACTGAACCGATTAAATATGCCTCTCCTATGACTGAAAGAAAAGGTCTGTAATGAATTCATATCAGCAGAGTTTTTTTTTTCTATTATTTTTTTAATAAACTAGTTAGCAGCTTTATGCAGAAGCCACACGTATTATAGTTCAGTCACTTTTTAACAGATTCATGTCTTTGGAAACCTGAAGCAGTGAAAAAGAGTGAACATATGGACAGCATGTCCCTTTTACATAGTATATTCTTTTTACAATTTTTGCTTTTTCAGCTTGGAAACAGAGCGGATCTGACTGAAAAATAAAAATGTTGTTTGCATGTGGCACCTCTGCAGGGGATTGCCACAGGACCCACCGATGCAGGGAGGGATGTACACCTTGGCACACACAGCACACACCTTCCATCCCAGACCTGGAGGGGAGCCCCACTGGCTGTCTTTAAGCCAGATCCCCTATAAAGATCCAGACCTGAGAAGAGGAGTCGGCCAGTCAGCAGTTAGCCAGCAGTCAGTGGGTGAAGAGTCAGTCGAAGGACTAGAAGGAGCTGGTTGATAGTACCAAGCCAGGCCCAGAACCAGGGAACCTGACCCAGCTGTCCAGTGCGCTAGAGAGAGACAGAGGCCAGAGGAAGAGGTAGGAAGACAGTAGAAGTGAACATATTGAAGATCCCTTTAGCCAGCCCGGACACCGGAGTCCAAAACTGCTATTAATCTAGCGGTAGCAGAGAAAGCCCGGACAGATCAGGAGTATATAGTCCCCCTGAAGTAAAAGAAAGCAAGACACCAAACCAGGCCAAGCATAGGACCAGGGGCCCAAGAAGGGAATAGGGATCCCCACAAGAAGGTCCTCATTGTCGGTTGTGGAGTAGCATCCTGAGAGGGAGGAGAAAGAGCCGCAGGTTCAGCTCCAGGCAGAACTTACCCCAATTATCGCTCACACTAGTAGATGAGGCCTCGCAACTCTCCAAGATGGACATCCCAAACTGCACCAATAACCTGGTTACCCTCATGGATCGTGCCTGTTACCAGACATCAGTAAAAAGGTAACAAAAACAGAGACTATTGTTTGTGTGCCTGCTTCACCGCCGCTGCCTGCAGCGTTCACAGCAGAACTCCTATTACTGCTCCCCTCATCCACCCCGCTGCTCTGAGGTAAAGCTCCAGCTGTGGGGACCTGTACTACCAAAGCTGCATTCCCATCACCTCCGCAGCCGGCCACAGCGCTAGAAACCCTATTACCAGGTACCATAGGTGGTGTCACGTTACAAATCCCCCATCATCACCCCCACCCCGCCACAGAGGGTCCAGGGCATGGAACCAGGAACCGACCAGCCGTGATCCCCACCTAAGTAACCCCCTGTTCCGGTATCAGAGTATCCCCTACCCTGTCGACTGACTCATGCACATAGCCTGACTGATCAGTAGGGGGTGCGACCACGGAAAGTGCCTAGAGCAGCAGGAACTCTAAATGCAGCTATCATGTATAAGCATGCTATTTATATAAACTATATATGTCAATTGTAGCAAGTTGAAGGGCTTAAATGGATTGTCATCTACTTGGAAATCTCCTCATTCCCCATGTTTGCCCAATAAATAAAAAAAGCTTATTCTGACCTCCTGTGACATTCTAGCAGTGTCAGCAATCGTTGTCACGTGAGGCAGTTAGATCACACAAAGCCTGTGCCAAATCAGCACTAGATTCCCTGTCCCCAGCTTCAGACGTATCAAACATCAACGGGAAGAGAGCGCTAGCTGCAGCACTCCATTCCTCTTGATTACATATCTGCCTGAAGACAGGGACAGTGATGACTGGGCGCAGGCTTTGTGTGATATAACCTCATGTAAGGTTCCAGGAGAGCGAGTGCACACACAGCTTTGACAGCGCCAGCACAAGACGTATTAGCTTTTTTATTTTAACGAGGGAAACCATGGGCAGTTAGAATGGGTTGTTCAAGTAGTGGACAAACACCTTTAAACCATCCCAACAGGGTTCCTGTCACTATTGTTATAACATATAGCTCTATGAACTGTGGTACTGCTTTATTAAGAAAAAATATTGGGCTTACATATTGTAATGCTGCCAAATAAAGACAACACAGTCCAGGATCATGTATGTGCAGGGCTCCCACCTAATATACAGAGCAGTCATTTGTATAAAGAAAGCAGTGTATAAAGTCAGATGTGTGAATTAGAGCAGAGAGTTCAATATTCTTGTTGTGAGGAGGTTGTGAAATCAGAAAAACTCCAATCACTATTTTTTCAGCTTTTTAAAAGGATTATAAATGGCCATAAGTTTCCAGTATTTTGTTACAATTTCCATTGTCTTCAAAGCCTTTACGAAAGCTCCATGGATAGACACCAAAATGGGAAGGGAAAAAACCCCTCAAAACTTACTTTTTAAAAATTATACACGAATAAGGGATATGAAAAACCTATATAGAAATCCTCAACATTTCTTAAGAGATACACATTTATTTTAGAGAGGGTCACAAGGAACATTTGAACCCCCTTCTAAAGTGACATCTTACCCCCCCCTCCCCTCCTAAAGTAGCAAACCCCCAGAGCACCTATTATGGTACCTTTACACGCCGCTACTGGATGGTGGTAACAACCAGCTACCTCACGTGCACGAGCACGCACAAACGGTTGCAAACGGTAATTGCACCACCTTTACACGCCGCAACAAGGTGCGCTACGGTAGGTTACATCCATCTCTGGATACACCACCGGGTGTCTCAAGTTACCTTCTGCAGAGCACCTAACCTCATTTACACACCGCTACAACAAGGTAATATGGGTAGACCTGGTGCAGCAGGGACAACACATAGGCGTGCCACAATTGTGGATTACGAGACGCTCGTACACTGATAGGACAATGCAATAACATCATGATTGGCCAGCCAGCGCAGGAGGCCGACTAATACATGACGCTCAAGCAATTGTGTACTGTGACTGGTCAGCTCCTTAAATATGCTGCCCTATGCAGCGACAACCAATCGTAACGCAGGAGCTTCCTCCAATGATCGCTGATGGGGCGCGGTAACCCGGAGCCTGTGGCACGCCCCAGCTACATACCAGGTACATAGCCTGGTGTCGAAACAACCCTTCTGTTCCTTATTTACACGCCGATACAGGTCGCTACCATCGGCTGGGTAACCACCTGTTTTAGGGCAGTGCTCTGAAACAGGTGCCGCCACTGGCGGGTGGCTACAACAGTCTTCACACACAGCTACCTCGGGTTGATTTGGCGGTGCAAGATACATTTCTCTCATGTACCCGGTTGTTGCCACCATCCAGTAGTGGCGTGTAAAGGTACCATTACCGATATGACAGCCAAAGCTTTTCCACACATGAAACAGTATACATACATTCATACATACAGGGGTTCACACTTAACCCTGATTCATTATTCTTGCATCATGCACTCCCACCATGCTGTCACATTCAGCTTCAACCACCTCCTCTGCTTGGTAGTCTCTTACTATCTGTAGGTTACTATACTTCATTCATCTCTCAGCCCCCAAGGCATATGGTCATCCAGCACTGCTCTTCTGTGCAGGACTACTTACAAAAGTCACCAGCGGGAGCTGTGATGTTCCTATTGCAAATGCACCAAGCGGGCAGACATCAATCATAGACCTGTGAGCCACATGTGGCTCCCAAGACACAGGTTGGGGACCCCTGCTTTAAACACTAATGCAGGATTTTTTTTACTGAAAAGTAAGACTATGTTTAAAGGCTATATGAGAGCTAAATATAATAAAAAAAAAAAAAAAAAAAAAAAAAAAAAAAAACACAAAACTGCCACTTACCTGCTTGTTTTAGAAACAAAGCTGAGACAGAAAAAAGTAGTAGTGTGAACAGGCCTGTATAGCAAGTTCACTACCAACGCCAAATTGTATGAGATAACTAGAAAAGAAAAGCATGTGTAAGGCCCCTTTCAAATCAGCGTTTTTTTCAAATCGCGGCAGATGCGGTGAAAAGACCGCATCTGCCGCGATTACCGCATACTGGCTGCATTTGCGGCAAGCCCCATACAATGTATAGGCGGGCTTGCGGCTGGTGCGGCAAGTGCAGTTTTGGCACCTGCGGCAAGTGCCAAAACCGCACTTGCCGCAGGCCCGCCTATACATTGTATGGGGCTTGTCGCAACCGTAGCCGGTATGCGGTAATTGCAGCAGATGCGTTTTTTTCTGCTGCGATTTGAAAAAAATGCTGATGTGAAAGGGGCCTTAGATGTCTCCAAATACCTTGCAATAAAAAAGTAAAAGCTAATGCTCCTAAAACAAGGGTACTTGGTACATACCTTTTTTGTAAAAAAACTTACTTTTAAGTCATTCCACCGCGACAAGATGACCCTCTTCATTTTTGTTTTCTAGTTGTTATTTCATACAAGTTGGTGTTGGTAGTGAACTTGCAATACAGGCCTGTTCACACTACTTTTTTCTGTCTCGGCTTAGTTTCTAAATTGACTTAACCACTTGTCTCCTGATAAGCTGGAGGACCCCACCTCTCTCCTGATGAGCAAAAAGGCTCATTCATTCCATCTGTGATCCATTTGTACATGGTTCACAAACTGCAACCTGCTGCTTGTGAGGTAGATACGCACAGCAGTGGGTCTTAATATGGCTAGCCTAGGGACCGTTCCGACGAGGGTTACCTTGTCGCGATGGAATGGCTCAACGTACTTTTTTGCAAAAAAATGTACCAAGTACCCTTCTTTTAGTAGCATTAGCTTTTACTTTTTTATTGCAAAGTATTTGGAGACATCTTACACACTTACTTTGTTTTCTAATTGTTATCTCTACCTGCCAGTTGTGGATAGCACTGTTCACTGCCACTCACCCCCACCACAGATCATTTCTGCCGGGCACAGCATGACAGGGTAAACAGAGCAGCTTCTTTTCTGCTCTGTGGAAAGGGCAGGACAGCCGGCTCCTTGCTACCTAATTGGGGGAGCCGGCTGTCAATCAGCATGTCGGCTCTGACACTCGTCAACAGACTGGAGAAGCCGCCTCTCATGACATCAGCGGAAGCTGTAAAATCACACAGGAGCAGTCTAAGACCACTCCGTGTCAGATACATCAGGCAGGTAGGTGACAAAATGCTGCACGTTAGTAAATATAGAGTACCGTATATACTCGTGTATAAGCCGACCCGTGTATAAGCCGACCCCCCTACTTTTGACCCCAAAACCTGGGAAAACCTATTGACTCGTGTATAAGCCGAGGGTGGACCCCAGCACAGGTATACAGCATCCCCCCCAGAGGTATATACAGCAGGCCCCAGAGGTATATACAGCAGGCCCCAGAGGTATATACAGCAGGCCCCAGAGGTATATACAGCTGGCCCCAGGGTATATACAGCTGGCCCCAAGGTGTATACAGGCAGCCCCCCAGTGGCACTAGCCCCCCCATCATGGAAAGAGCCCCCCACACTGTGCAGAGCCCCCCCCCCCGCTGCATTAACTTACCATCCAGCGTCTTCATCACCGCGGGCTGACGAGTCCTTCCTCCCGCGCTGTCTTCCCGGTCTCATGTGACCCGGCGGTCGCTGTGGAATGACGTCATCGCGCCGGGTCACGTGAGACCGGGATGACAGCGCGCAGGACCCGCGGCGAACACACTGGATGGTAAAGCAGCAGGGGGGGGGGGGGGGGGGCTCTGCCAAGTGTGGGGGCTCTTTCCATGATGGGGGGGGGGGGGGCGGGCTACTGCCACTGGGGGGCTGCCTGTATACACTGGGGGGCTGTATGCACGGCTCCCCCTGCCACTGTGATGGGCGGGGGGAGCCGTGCATATCTAATGAGCGGCCCCACGTGACGGGCCGCTCAGTCATCAGTCTCCCCCCGCCTCCTCCAGCCTCCCCAGCACCCGGACACAGCCCCCACCACATATATTACCGTATTGACCCGTGTATAAGCCGAAGGGGTGACTTTTCAGCCCAATTTTTGGGCTGAAAAACTCGGCTTATACACGAGTATATACGGTATATAGTAAATGTATAGATTTATAGTAATCAAAGAACATTGCATCCATTATACACTGCTCACATTACATGTAATTAAATATGGCATCAGTCTCCTAAAATCCAAGCGTTAAAGGCCTGAAATTCCATTCTCTTAGGTTTCCTTTAGGTGTATATATTTAGGGGACTCTGTCCAACACCAACCCTATTGCAGCACATTACAAGGAGCATGAAGCAGAGCCTGACTACATAAGCAGTCTGGTACATTTTTTTTTTCTAAACTGCTCCCCCCCAAGCCGGCCAGCTCCTCCCCTCACTGCTGCAGGTGATTGACGGATCTTTCCCTTGTGTGTACAGTCACTTGCAGCATCGGACTAATCTCGTCTCTGTCCATAAAGCATGACTTCTCTGAAAAACTGGAGAATTTTAGGGAAAACTATGCCTAGAAACATTCGTACAGCCATGCTTTTGTTATACTGGCCCCCATTTTTGGAAAACCTGTATGAGCGACATGTTACCCTTATGGTGGGTTTACACACACCAATTTATCTGTTCAATCTCTGAACCAATCTCTGGTTGCAGTGAAATCATGGAAAAATTGCTCCATTTTGTGGCTGTGTACAACATGGAGCAATGTATCCATGATTTCACTGCAACCAGAGATTGGTTCAGAGATTGAACAGATAAATTGGTGTGTGTAAACCCACCATTAAAATCTATACTGCCTTACTGTTGCTGCCACCAGAGTGCACTAACTGCATGCCATGTTATCCAATGGGGCAGATTTAGTAATACTAATGCTTAGGGCTAGTTTACACTACAATGTTGTTTATAGCACCCCCCACTTTAAGCACAGTCGGCATGTCTAATCAGGTTATCGACCAATTATATGATGCGCCCAGGGCTAGGGGTACTCGGACACCGGGTCTGGGACTGATGGATGAGACTGGGGAAATCACGGGTGGTCGGGTTCCCGGTTCCGTGCCCTGGTTATTTATTAGATGGATGATGGGGGAAAAGGGGATATTTACAGGGGTACGTGACACCACCTGTGGTTCACGGTAATTTGAGGCACTGGTGCTGCAGGCCAGCCACTGAGGTGATTGAGGGTGCAGCTGTGGACCAGCTCCCCACAGGTGGAGCTATTACCTCAGGGCCGCGGTGATGGAGGATGAGGAGGTGGAGGAGGGGAGTAGTCCTTTATCTTTTCTGGTCTGTTCCCCTACCACTTCCTAGACAGCACCTGTATGCCAATCCCCGGTCTGGTACAGTTAGATACTTCTGACTACTTTCCCATTCAAACGGGAGAGAGGAGACTGACCCTTCCCGTCACAGGTATTAAGTCCTTCTCTTAAAGCGTCTTGGACCTAGTTTGGGACTGAGGTCAGGTTATCTCTACTTGTGGTGCTGAAGTCTTCCTACAGCTCTCCGGTCTGCAATCAGGGATGAACCATCACTAAAAGCCTCAGAGCCGGTACCAGTGTCGACCTGGCTCCAACCAGTCCTGGTTCATCCCCTTCTTAAGTTCGGGTTACCCTTCTTGAAAAAGGGAGACCCTCGCCACAGTTACAGAATCCACTGTGTGCTAATCTGTTGCTCTCCTCCTCCATCTGGACCCACAGGTCTTCACTCACTCCCTGTCTGACTGGAACTAACTAGAACCTCCTCCCTTCAACTCTGCTGACATCACCAGCTCCCACTCTAAGCTCCACCCCCTCTGGACCTACTGAATATAGTCCATTATTCTAAGGTGTGCTAATTATGGGTGCTTAAGTTTGAACTCTGTAATTCCCTCCACATTCAACACCGCTCGACATTACATTTTTATTAAACTGCAATACCTGTCTGTGGCGCCACTTCTACATTTTAATTAATAGATCAAAAAGAAGTTCCAAAATTGGATGTGGTAAGGGAGAAAAAAAAATGCTCCTGTCCCGAAATATTCTTATAAATATGCCCAAGTAATAGGTGTGTCCAACCATGCAGGAACAGATTGTATATACTACAGGTTTTGGGCAGAAGATGAAGTAGAAGAGTAAGTATAGAGACATTACAGCTGGGGATCACAGGTGATTGTGAAACATTTAATTGCCTGATTAAAAACTTATTTTACATCAATCACAGAATCCGCTGCAATCCCCAGGTGTAATGTTTTGTATACTCTTTATTACAGTACTTACTCCCCTGCCCAGGAGCTGTGGTATATCCAACATGGTCAGACATTAAACCGGGCACATTTATAAGAATTCTGAGAAACTTTTTTTAATGCATCCAATTGTGGAACTTATTTTTAATCTATTATCAATTAATTAAAATGTACAATTGTTTGTTCTTTGTGCATATTAAAGAAGTTTTGCCACAGTCAGTAATAGAGAGGTCAGGGAGTGGCTATCTTTACAGCAGCACATTCTGTTTGCACAGGACAATTTGCTGCCAAGATTATTATTATTTTTTTTTAGGTTTATTCCAGCCAAGAGATTGTCCATTGGATGGAAATAGCATTTCACTCATTTGTCAGGGGATTAGCAGCCTGGTTATCCTGCCTTATTATTAGGAAGCTTTCCTAGAAATGGTCCTGACATGTAATCATGCAGGGTATATGTCTACCGGAAATCTCAAACCGGGCCAGATTTATCAGTGATTTATACAGTTTGATAAATCTAGTGCATTTTAGACAGTCAAGTCCAAGTTGATGCCAATGGATTACTCCCCTGAATGAGCCCTAATCAGTCTGAGCATGGACTGGCCACAGCTATCTAAACCCAAGTGTGACAGTTTCATATACTTCTAGGAGGCCATCAAACTCGTGTTGAGAGACCAGAGGCCACTCCACGCATTGTGGACTGATATCTAACTAAATGTCACAGATATCCACATGAGACAGAGTTGGCTTACTGTTAAAAATTTGCACCATAATGTTTCCAGTGTTGCATTAGACCACTTCCCTTTAATTGTATACAATATTTTGTTTAAGTCATGAAACTTTTTTTTGGTGCAAGTTGGGCCAGAATTTTGTTGCATTCAGTATGAGAAACCTCAAGTGTGTGCAGTTAACTACCGCCAGTGGAGGCTCAAGAAAGCCTATATAAGGCTGGAAACACTCTTAGTTACATGCGAGTCTTTTGGATGAGACTCTGAAGAGGCTGAAGTAGTGACCCTTAACAGCTTCTCCCTGTGTGGACAGGACTGTCAGCTGATTATAGTTTTGTGCAGCTCCACACTCAAAGTCCAGACAGGGGAGGCTGTTCAGGGTCACTAGTCCAGCCTCTTGAGTCTCGCATGTAACTAGGAAAGTGTCTGAGCCCTTAAAGAAGCACTCCCTTCAGCATTTTTATAATATATTGCAATCATTTTGTTGACCTGTATACTTAACTGTAGAATGGAAAAATAAGCAATTAAATTACTTTGTTTTCTTTCATAGAGCTAAAGAACAAATTGAAACCAGGATGGTAGGAAGGTGCACATACTTTTTGGCCACACCTGATGCACAAAGCACATGTACTTTGTTGGAACAGTTACTCTCTGCTGACAGAGTCCCTTCAATACCATTTTGTTAATGCTTTTGATATTTGGTGTCACCTTGCACAGCATTTGATTGACTTCCTAGATACTTTAGTGCCTTCTTCTAAGTGCTCCCTTAAAGCTGGAGGCATGAGCCCCAATGCTTAAGCCAGAGGATGAAATTCAAATTCATGTCCTACTAAGTTGTATTATAGTAACCTCCATAAATAATGAGTGACGATGCAGAGTGTGTTAAGAGTCCAATAAGGCTGCATTTGTGAGCCACAAATACTATTGGAAGCTATCAATCATGTAAAGTAGCCTCAGACCTAGAGGGCTGTCAGACCTGTGCACACAGTGTGGAAATATTACATGGTATGTTGTATACATTTCAAGGGCTGGGGACATTTGTCAATACCAGAAAATATATTTTCTTTTGATCACTAAAGATATTTAGTTACACATTTCAAGCCTCCCCCAAAAATGAACCAGTATCTATCCTGTGGTCCTCAAACCACTGCTAGTGAGAGGTCAGTGATCAAATTCAGTACAACTGACCAGACCTGGGCTACACAGTATCCAAGAGTCACTGTACAACATTACTGTACCCTGTAGTTTGCATGACACCCAAACAATAGCATATGTTCAGCAGTAAGTTAAACTTCTACTTGGTGAAACACCCTTGATCTACTAGAGCATTGTGGGAATGTATGCACCTGTGTCCACAATGAGTTTGACGCTGCGTATTAGTTGCAACTAAGTAGTTTGGATTCATTGTATTCTCACATCCACTGTGTTTAGACTGCAATGTAGCGTTTAAAATCCACATCAGTTTCTCTTGCGGGTGCAGAGTTGTGTACAGCACACCTTTTAGTGGTTTTCTCCTCTACACTTCTATAGGCAAAAGTGGCACAATGTGTGTCCCCAAATTAAAGCTAGACCAGGAGTCTTACTGTGCAGCAAGACCACACATGTATGATGGCACCATTCTCACTGCACAGAATATCAATGGGCAGCACATGCTGCTGTCAGCAACTGCCAATGTCCCCGATTTGCTGCATCTAGTCAGAAGTACAAGGAAACAAAAACCCATTAGCGGTTTATTAAAATAATCAAAATTTGTCCATATTTGTAACAACACCTCCTACCCATAGACCCAAAATGGCTACAAGCAAGTGATCTGTACTGTCTTTGCTGGCCACAGCAACCAATCAGGACTCTAATTTTATAAATGTCTGATGAAGTGAAAGCTGTGCTGCAACTGGTTGCAATAGGGCAAAACATTTTCTGCCTCCTGTCCTGGCTTAAATTATTTTGTCTTGGCTTAGGCCGCTTTTTTCCTGATCAGGTTCGATCAGGTTTGTGTGTCAAAACCCGAAGTGTCTCCAAAACCCAGAACAGGTGTCAATCTGTCAATTATAGTTTCTCTGCAAGTTTCTCTCTGGGTTTTGGCACACAAACCTGATGAATCCTGATCAGGAAATCTGCAGTGTGAAACCAGCCTTAGAATGCTTCCTATAAGCTTTTATGCAGGGTGGTGGAGGTCAGAATTATTTTATTATAGTTTTAATAAGTATTTCCATACCAATGTGTCAGCTCTGCCTGGGTTGTTAATAGATCCAAGTAAATAATAACACCAATATAGGAACAGGCAAGGGTGCAATAGGGTCTCATCTCCTTAACGTATGGCTGATAATCAGTGTAACACTGCTCACCTTGCCCGGTTGTGTGACCCACAACTGGTATAAAATCGCATTATACAGCTGCTGCTGGATCCACTATTCCACGTGGATGGTCATGCAAATACCAAGGATCACAGACAGGATGTAGATTATCCACACTGCTGTACATAAATGAAGATGGACCAAGATCTTAATAGAAGCGGTGTTTATTTCAACAAGTTTCAAGGCTGTCCCAGGCTCTTCAGAATATGGTGTATTCCTGAAGAAGAGGTTGGGACAGCCTTGAAACACATTGAAATAAACACCGCTTCTATTAAGATCTTGGCCCATCTTCATTTATATACAGCAGCATGGCTTGTCTTCATCCTTTGTCTCTGTGATCCCAAGTAGATTATAGGCATAGTTAGGCTGTGTTCACACATTGTGCTTTTTTTGCGCTTTTTTCAGCGTATTGCACCCACACAAAAAAGCCCTGTAAAAAAAAAAAAAAAAAAAAAAAAAAGTGTTTTATTCACACACCGTGTTTTTACAGGCTACTTCAGTGATGTTACAGAGGGGAGAAAGAATCCCGTTTTCCTCCTCCGTGTGACATCGTCACAGCCCCATTTGATTTTGCAGCGCATTATACACTGCAAAATTAAATGTAAGCCAAATGTATAAATCTTAATTTTTAATACTTACCCTCTGCCAGGTGTTCGAGCCAGGAGCAGCAGCAGGCATCGACCTGCCAGGGCCTTGCATGATGTCATAATGACATCAGACGCTGTGGTTGGCCACTTGCGGTTGTGATATGCGCGTCACATATCACATGACCATGAGCAGCCAATCAGCGTCCATGACGTCACACAAGGTTTTGTTAGATCAGTGCTTGGCTCCAGATAGCACGAACAAGCTGGCAGAGAGGCAAGTATTAATTCTTTATTATTTTTAATACCTCTGACTTTCATTTTAATTTTGCAGTGTATATTAATACACTGCAAAATCAAATGGGGGCGGTCACACGTCACATAAGGGAGGAGGAACTAAGATTCTTCCTCCCCCTCTGACATCAGATCCAGCAGCACCAGCCCCTATGTGAAAAAGTGCCGGAGCTGCTGTGTAAAGCATTGACATGGTCATTTTTACACCAGCGCTTTTTCCCATAAAAGCGCTGCGTAAAATTATGCAGTGTGTGCACAGCAAAGTGAATTTCACATTCACTTTGCCGGCAGACACAAGGCACATTGCGCATTTTGTGAAAAGCGCTCGTAAAAAAGTGCTCAAAAATACACAATGTGTGAACATAGCCTTACTGTACCAAGCTAATAAGTGCATGGAGCCAGGAGGTGGGCCCTTGGTGGGAAAATGTAGTTTTACAATTGGTACATTGTCAGCACTGAAGGACCATTGCGGTCTACAAATATCTCAAGGGCTGTCAGACTTTAGCAGGATTAGCTTTATTCTCATTTGCACAAGGAAAGACTAGAAGCAATGGGGTGAAACTGAATGGGAGGAGACGTTAGATATGAGTGGAACAGGCAGCCACGAGAGGTGGCAAGTTCTTTCACTGGAACTCTTTAGAGGCTGGACAGACATCTGGGATGATTTAGTGAATCCTGATTTGAGCACGGGGTTGGACCAGATGACCCATGAGGTCTCTTCCCACTCTACTATTCTATGAGACTAAGGCTAGGGTCAGATTAACATTATCGCGCTAACAGGATTTGGAGCAATAACAGTGCTAAGGCCATGTTAGCGCAACATTACCACTGCTAATGTTACCCTACACAGACGCAGCACCCAACACGGCTGTAACTCCGCCATCTGAGTGAAATCTTGCGTTATTCCCTAACGCAAGCAAAGACGCTTTCAGAAGAGTCTTTGATTGTGTTAGGAAATAACACGAGATTTCATTCAGATGCCGGCATTGGAACTATGCTAAGGCCCGCCTCCCCATAGATTAACATTACCGTTCGCACCGCATTATTGCTGCCAAATTTTATGTTTTTAGCAAGTTTCCCCGGGAAGCGGCTAAAAACGTTAATCTGACCCTAGTCTAAATGAGAAATTGGGAGACAGAAAGAAGGCTAAATGTAACCAAGTTACATGACTACAAAAATTTACCATAAATCATGGACACCCCGCCAGTAGAGAAATAGATGGAAGCATAAATACAAGGTAAGAAAGTCCAAATAGTTGAAAATAGACAGATGAAGTTGTGGAAGCAGCAACATATCTGGGGCTCTCTTGCCCCTTCACCCCACTATTTCGTGAGAATGTCATTCAAGGTAAGGACAATACAATATTCAGGCTTCTATCCATTTCTCCAAGTGGGGAGCCAAAACAAGTTCTATATAAAAATTACAATAAATTAACTCAACACCTCCTAGCCAAGTAACTTGTATCAAAATGATAGCAGCACACTGGTTAAGCCAATACATGCAGACAATGTTTCTAGATGTTACTTTGAGAAAGAATAAAAACTTAATAGTTCTGAAAAAACTCAGGTCATTTTTTTGTGTAGACAGGGACCCTTCAGAATTATGGTCACCATGAAGTGGTTGAAGGGCAGGCATATATTGGCCAATTCACACCAACCAAAATTAAACGACATTGCAGCCCAGAATGAATGAAAAGTGATTAGTTAAGGTAGGGCTGGGCGATTTTGGAAAAAATCAAAATCTCGATTTTATTTAAACCTATGGACGATTTTCGATTTAAATCTCGATTTTTTTTTTCTATTTTTTTTTGCTTTTCTTTGATGAATAAAGAGGGGGCCCCCGTGACCCTGTGACAGAGGAGAGGAGGGTAACTGAGGGAAGCGTCCTGCTTCCCTTGGGTGTTCCCACCCCTCCTCTTGTTTGCAGCCCAGGCTCTTACCCTAGCCCTAGCCCTAACCCTAACACTAGCCCTAACACTAACCCTAGCCCTATGAGTGCAGCTCTGAGGTGCATGAGGGGTTAATGCTGTGAGCGCAGCTCTGAGGTGCAGGAGGGGTTAATGCTGTGAGTTGCAGCTCTGAGGATCAGGTGGGGTTAATGCTGTGAGTGCGGCTCTGCAGTACAGGAAGGGTTAATGCTATGAGTGCAGCTCTGCAGTAGTACAGGAGGGGTTAATGCTGTGAGTTGCAGCTCTGAGGTGCAGGAGGGGTTAATGCTGTGAGTTGCAGCTCTGAGGTGCAGGAGGGGTTAATGCTGTGAGTTGCAGCTCTGAGGATCAGGTGGGGTTAATGCTGTGAGTTGCAGCTCTGAGGTGCAGGAGGGGTTAATGCTGTGAGTTGCAGCTCTGAGGATCAGGAGGGGTTAATGCTGTGAGTGCAGCTCTGCAGTACAGGAGGGGTTAATGCTGTGAGTGCAGCTCTGAGGATCAGGTGGGGTTAATGCTGTGAGTGCGGCTCTGCAGTACAGGAAGGGTTAATGCTATGAGTGCAGCTCTGCAGTAATACAGGAGGGGTTAATGCTGTGAGTTGCAGCTCTGAGGTGCAGGAGGGGTTAATGCTGTGAGTTGCAGCTCTGAGGATCAGGTGGGGTTAATGCTGTGAGTTGCAGCTCTGAGGTGCAGGAGGGGTTAATGCTGTGAGTTGCAGCTCTGAGGTGCAGGAGGGGTTAATGCTGTGAGTTGCAGCTCTGAGGATCAGGAGGGGTTAATGCTGTGAGTGCAGCTCTGCAGTACAGGAGGGGTTAATGCTGTGAGTGCAGCTCTGAGGATCAGGTGGGGTTAATGCTGTGAGTGCGGCTCTGCAGTACAGGAAGGGTTAATGCTATGAGTGCAGCTCTGCAGTAGTACAGGAGGGGTTAATGCTGTGAGTTGCAGCTCTGAGGTGCAGGAGGGGTTAATGCTGTGAGTTGCAGCTCTGCAGTACAGGAGGGGTTAATGCTGTGAGTGCAGCTCTGCAGTACAGGAGGGGTTAATGCTGTGAGTGCGGCTCTGCAGTACAGGAAGGGTTAATGCTATGAGTGCAGCTCTGCAGTAGTACAGGAGGGGTTAATGCTGTGAGTTGCAGCTCTGAGGTGCAGGAGGGGTTAATGCTGTGAGTTGCAGCTCTGCAGTACAGGAGGGGTTAATGCTGTGAGTGCAGCTCTGCAGTACAGGAGGGGTTAATGCTGTGAGTGCAGCTCTGCAGTACAGGAGGGGTTAATGCTGTGAGTGCAGCTCTGCAGTACAGGAGGGGTTAAAGGGAACCAACCACGTCGGATGCCCCTCATACACTGTTAATATGTGCCCCTGCAGCCTAGTAAAGCATTTGCAGCACTGCTTTTGTGTGAAAAGTGGCTGCAGTAGAAGTGAGATAATGATTTTATATACTTACGGTACATGCCTGCGTTCTTCTGGGCATCTCCCTGTGTGTGCTGGGACGTGTGGGCTGTGCTCATCATGTCTGCTCTCCCCCTCCCTTATGCACGCCCCCTCTCAGCCTGCTATAGTGATGTGAGGCTGATTGCGTCATAAAGGGGCGGGGCTAAATCGCGGCATCTCGGTAGCCCCGCCCCCTTTATGATGCGGCCATTTTAAATCGAATTACACGATTGTTAACAAAACTACAATCGTGGCCACAGCAGGGGGCGAATTAATCGAATTAATTCGATTAATCGCCCAGCCCTAAGTTAAGGGGATCACAGAGGGATATATTGGCCAATGCATACGCTAAGAACCATAAAACAAAACAAATATAAATTGAGTTTTTTTCTCAAAGTAACACCTAGAAACATCATTGTCTGCATGTATTGGCTTGACCAGTGCTGCTATCATTTTGCTACATATATAATTCAGCTATATAGATTTGCACCTGGGCTGAAGAGCTTAAGGAAGTGCTGTCTGTTTTTTACTTCAAGTAACTTGTTGGCTAAATTCACTCCTTGCGGTCTCCAATTTCTTCATAACGCTGCAGTAGAGCATCTGAGGATGTAAATTGTCAGAGTTCACAATTGTGGTCGTATGCACACTGACATTTTGTTGATGTCAAGTTACAATAAGACTAATAACCAAAACCATTGTTAGTCTACTTGTGTATCAGTGGAGAGGTCTTAAATATCTAGATATGCCGTAGAAGTTTGTTATGTTTCTTGTGCCTTTCATTTAACTAGATATTATAACGTTGAATTAAAAGTTTACCAAAAAGCAAGAGCCACTGAAATTTGGTACAATTTTAGACTGCTGTCTGGAAAGTAGATCATTGTGCCAAGCAAATAGAGATATTTGGGTTCAGATAATTCATACCGACTATAATGAACTATTTTAGTATTCATCATGAATAACAAAGCTAATGCAAGTCAGGGAGGAAAAGAGCATATTTCTTGAAAATTTCAAAGAAAAATGCTCAGGTTCCCCTACTGACTTGCATTAGGTTTGTTATTTATGACAAATACTAGAATAGTTCATTGTAGTCAGTATGAACAACCCAAACCTGGGATACTTCAAGTATTCGCTCATCACTAGTTAGTAAATCTGCCCATTGTATACCGCACAAATGCCTATTAAGTTTCTGATCTGATGAAACACTTGCATTATCAGTGCACTACTGGGATGAATTGCAAAGGTGTAATTGGTTTGGCTGTGCCATACATACTGATATATTAGAAATTAATCTGCATGGTTACAGTCCTTATAATGGAGTGGCCAAGATTTGTCTACGTCCCAAAAGAAGCACACCATCATGCATTGGTTTAAATATAAAAATTTTATTCCAGTGCTCTCTGATTTAGGATTAGACACATTTAGTGCAATGATACACATATGTAAAAAAAAAAATTTAATCAAGTTATTGGGTTTCTCAAAGTCGAGACTTCTGCTCTTTCCATACCAGATCCCAACGCAGGTTTCCACTACGACTACACTGTGCTCCAGCGTTTAGGCACACATGGCCATACGGACAGCAGTGCACTCTATCAGGACAGCATACACCCTGCAAAGAAAGGGCCCACATCATAAGAAACCACTAATAAGATAGCCAAGATTGTCATTTTGGCAAAGCCCAAATACTCACGTAAGTATAAGGGCAGCATGACCAAGCTCCATAAGCTCCTCTGCAACACGTCTGACCATCATAGCAAGCATAACTCGCGTCACACCACACATAGTCCAATGGTTGGATTGGAGTTGCCTTTTTGAGGGAGCCAGATGGTTTATTGCAGCTGCCTGTTGCCACATCACAGGTGTAACCAGAAGGACAACAGTGGAGGTGGTCTGAACAGCACACAGCCTTACAGGGGTGAGAAGAGTCAGAAAGTCAATGGCTGCAGTGCAAGGAGGTGGTTTGTGAATGGACCAACACAAAATTCAGCCTAAACGTGTGGTAAGTGCTGAAGAACAGATAGGCTTACGGCCTTAATGGTAGACCAGAAGCCTAAGGCTGCGTTTACACGTGGCGTATTTGCCGCATATTCCTGCATTTACACAGAGCTTTTGAGCACTAGCATAAATTCAGTTTAATGCAATGCATTCCAGCAATAGCTATGGCTTTTGCTGAAATTGGTTCAGACGCCGCATCTTCTGGCTTTTTTGTGGACACTTACACTGCAAAGCGCGTCCGCAAAAAGTGTGATTTTCATTTTTGCGCCTTTCAGTGCGCTTTTTCCATAGGCCAAATTATAAAACTGGCTTGGGAAAAGCACACCAGATAAAGCACAGCATGTGACTGCAGTTGCACTCTTGTGCAAAACGCACAATAAAAAGCGCCACTGCATAAATACGTGTAAAATATGCCACGTGTGAACCCTGCCTTGGTCTGGAACAGCATACAGACAAAGTGAAGACTAGGGAGATTAAACACCCTGCCCCCGCAGGCTAATAGTGTCACAGCTCACAAGTGAAAAGTGGAAGTTTCCATTTTGGAGCAAGTACTAGAAGAAGATTAATGATAGAAAGTGCAAGATTATCAGTATGCATATAGATCTGTATAATGGCAAAACAGCCAATACCTCACCTGCATAGTGATCAATTCACGTACTCAGTAATTCAGGAGGCACTAGGTAGGATGTAGGTGGTCACATTTACCAATGAGAATTTCTGATCACTTTAATGTTTAGCAATGAGCTCCCAAAAACATTTTGGCTGAAACTGTAGCTCACCTCCTCCAGCGGGCAGCATGCCCAGCCTCCACCCTCTGTATGGCAGCATGTGGTCCCCTGGGCACAGCTGTGAGACTTATCACACTTGACCTCAGGGGCATATGCATTGATCTTGCCAGGCCGTAGGGTTGAGAACTGACCCAACACACAAGTAGCCTGTTCGTCACATGTCAGCCCACTGGGGCAACAGGTGGCCTATTTAGGGGAAAGACACTTGTGAAGAACAGAAATGGCAGAAGAGAAACAGAAGCAGAGAAGGTCAGTGTGGGGGCAGGTTATTACACGACACGACATGATACCTGCTCATAGCGGCAGCAACCCCATTCCCCAGATTCAAGTTGGCAACAGGTGGTTTCATCAGGACAAGCGGTTTGATCATCACATTTCATGGTGGTACCTACAAGGTAGAGGCTTGCTAGTGAATAGTGCACACAACCATAAGTATTGCGCCAAGTATGCATGGTTCTACAGAAGAGATTTGCACATGTGTAACCTAACCATTAGGCTTCATGCTACAAAAGCTGGCAAATACCTTTAGACATGCCACTTAGTGGACAAACAATTCAGCTTAGGCTTCTTTCACATCAGCGGTTTTTGCCGATTGCGGCAGTTGCGGTGAAAAAAACGCAACTGCCGCGATTACCGCATAATGGATGCACTTGCGGCAAGTCCCATACAATGTCTATGGGGCTTGCGGTAAGTGTGCGGCAAGTGCGGTTTTGGCACTTGCGGCAGGTGCGGCAGCGAAAAAAAAACTGGGTAATGCTGCATTTTTTCGATGCCGCACCTGACGAAACCGCACATGCCGCAAGTCCGCCTATACCTTGTATGGCGTTTACCGCAACCGTGCCGCAAGTGCAGCCGGTATGCGGTAATCGCGGCAGATGCGGTTTTTTGACCGCATCTGCCGCGATTTGAAAAAAAACGCTGATGTGAAAGGGCCCTAAGTTCATTAGATGTTTTATTAGTAGATTTACTTTTTGCTTTAATTGCTGGAGTCTTCTTAGACCAAGGGATAGACTGAGCCTCTTGCTGACATTGCCCCTGGATACAGGTGAAGCCACTAGGACAGCAGTGTTCATGATCATCACAGCATACAGCCTAGAAGAAAAACATAATTAATATACACAAATTATTCTATAGTAGCCTCTTTACCAACCCCACAAAGATAGTGGCACCAACCTGAGCATAAGGACAACAACCCCATTCACCAGAGGCCAGGCGGCAGCAGGTCTCAGAGCCAGGGCAGGAGGCCGTGTCATCACACTGAACAGTGGCTGCCAAGGTAAGAAAAATAAAATCTTCATTAACCAACTTGCCATTAGGAATCTAATCACTACTATTGAAGCCGGGTAATTTTCAGTAATGACCTAATCCAATTTTAAGGCTAGTAGACATTCCACCAACATCTGGGGAGGAGGGGGGTGCACGTCATGCGACGGACAGGATGTGAGAACAAAGGGTCTAGTACTTCAGTTTGTTAACCAGACTTGCCTTCCTCTTTAATTGCTGGAATCTTCTCAGACCAAGGAATGGACAGATCATTCAGCTGACATTGCCCCTGGATACAGGTGAACCCATTGGGACAGCAATGCTCATGATCATCACAGCACACGGCCTAGGAGAAAAAAATAATATAATACAAGTTTTATAGTAGAGTAGATGGTGGCACGATTCTAAAGCATTCTAGAATATGTATAGTTTATTTATGAAGATTTAAGAATAATGCAATGCGAAGCTGGGTTTAAATCTGCCTATACAATGGCTGCCAGAGCTTCCTCCTTATCCTGTCACGGCATGCTGGGTGTTTTAGTGCACCAGTATCTGCCTATACAATGGCTGCCTGAGCTTGATTATTCATCCTCAGCCTGCCAGGTCCTCTAGGAGTGGCATAAGCTGGCAGGATGCTCTGCAGTGCAGGCACACCATAGGCTGCCAAGCTCCCCTGTGACCCATCACTCACCGCCCGGAGGTAGGATGCAGTGCAGCGGAGGGCACATCATATTACCCAATTTCACCATCGTGCTCAGCCTGGGCTACTGAAGCCTAGAGGACTTGGGTAAGGGAGCGTGTGCAAGTTACAGGAAAGCCCTGCTATGTAAGTAGGCGTGTAAGTGGCTGCTGTCTATAGCAGTAGTGAGCCCTCTATGGAGAATAGCTAACTATGGCGAGCCATTAGAAGAGGTGTGGTGCTGTATTCCGCTGTACAGAGCTGCTGCGCGTTTGTAGTATTGTGTATTGGTAGACGCTCCCTAATGTGCAGCTTCTACATCTACTACGCTGTACAGAGCTGCTGTGCGTTTGTAGTATTGTGTATTGGTAGACGCTCCCTAATGTGCAGCTTCTACATCTACTAAATGTGTCGCGGAAATCCCGTTTTGAATGCGCGCAGCTGTTTTACGTACAATGCGCTCATTGGTTGCGACAACCAATGAGCGCTGGCGCGCAATTTCCGTGACAGACCGAACATTAGATTATATAGTAGATTCTTTTCCATCCTCAAAAGATACTGGAACCAACCTGTGCATAAGGACAACAACCCCATTCACCAGAGGCCAAGCGGCAGCAGGTGGCAGAGCCAGGGCAGGAGGCCGTGTCATCACATTTAACAGTGGCTGCAGAGGTAAGAAGATAAAATGATTAGGAGACTTGTCATTACATTAGGCATCACCAGCCCAATCCCAGCTATTAGACAGTAGAATGACTTTAATAACAGTAATTTTAAGGTGTATTTTGACATTTAATGGACATTGTAGGGATCCCATGACCTCTCAACTTTTATACAAGAACAAGTTGTCCACAGTTAATTAAATTGGAAACCACACTTGCCTTTCTCCTTAATTGCTGGAGTCTTCTCAGACCAAGGGATGGACAAAGCCTTCAGCTGACATTGCCCCTGGATACAGGTGAACCCATTGGGACAGCAATGCTCATGATCATCACAGCACACGGCCTACAAGAAAAACAATATATAATATATAAGTATTTTAAAGTAATTTCTTTACCATCACCACAAAAACTGGCACCAACCTGTGCATAAGGACAACAACCCCATTCTCCAGAGGCCAAGCGGCAGCAGGTGGCAGAGCCAGGGCAGGAGGCCGTGTCATCACACTGAACAGTGGCTGCGGGGGTAAGAAAAATAAAATTCATTAGTTAATTTGCCATTAGGAATCTAATCTGATCACTATTAAAGCAGGGTAATTTTCAGTAATGACCTAACCCAATTTTGAGGCAAGTAGACATTTCACCAACATCTGGGGAAGGAGGGGGTGTGCGTGTCATGCAACGGATACATGATGTGAGAACAAAGTGTCTAGTACATTAGTTTGTTAACCAGACTTACCTTTTTCTTTTATTGCTGGAATCTTCTCAGACCAAGGGATAGACAGATCCTTCAGCTGACATTGCCCCTGGATACAGGTGAACCCATTGGGGCAGCAGTGCTCATGATCATCACAGCACACGGCCTAGGAGAAAGATATAATATAATACATATTTTTAGTAAATTCTTTACCATGCCCAAGATACTGGCACCAACCTGTGCATAAGGACAACAACCCCATTCTCCAGAGGCCAAGCGGCAACAGGTGGCAGAGCCAGGGCAGGAGGCCGTGTCATCACACTGAACAGTGGCTGCGGAGGTAAGAAGATAGCAATTAAAGTTGCCAATAGGCATCTCTAGTACGATCCTCATAGGGTAGGACATTTCAGTAATCACCTAAACAGTTATTTCAATTAAAAATTACAGTGAAGAAATATTTTAAGTAGACAAAAGTACAAATCTAATATAGAAAGCTGAGTGTATGTGTGCATGTGGCATTAGCCATGTCCACTTCATCTAGAGGCAGAACCAGACAACATTCTAAGGAGGGGGGGATGGTCTAGGCAGACATTTGTGTGCAAACTAATTATATTCTATAATAACTAAGGTCAGATACTATGCCTGGGCAATGCTGGTTTCCAAAGCTTGTCTGACTATAAAAAGACAATACAAGAATGGTATTAAAGGAAATGGTTAAAAGGGGATGAGAGGTTAGGAAATTGTGCCAAAGATGTAAAAATTCTACTTTGTGAAAAAGGGTTCATTAAGAATCAAGCTATGGATGCTTGTAGGTGCAGCAAAGGTAGGATGGCTGCCAGGAGTGACCCAAGTTATGTACTGTTAGATCAGGCTGCTTTCACATCTGCGATTTCGTAAATTCACGACAGATTTTGCCGCATCTGCTGCGTAACAGACTTGTGGCAAGTCCCATTCATTCTCTATGGGACACGGTCAGGAGCAGCAAGTAGTTTTGCTGCACCCGACACTTGAGGACGCGCAAAAACACTGCTAACTTTTTGCGCTGCTGCAAGTGCCGGGTTTGCTGTATCCGGCAAAACCACACCCGACTGCAAGTTCCATAGAGAAAGAATGAGACTTGCCGCAAGTCCGCTGTTACGCGGTAGATTTGGCACAGCTCACAAAGAGTCTCAGATAGGAGAGAGTAAATTTTCCCAGAGTCAATGGTAAAGGACAAATTCAAGATGTAGGCAACATGAGCAAGTGAGTGATCAGATGTAGGGTGTGAAAGAAAGATAGGAGTCAAATATGACCCCAAGACAGTGGGAGTACTGCTGGGAAGTAATGGTAGAACCACACAGAATTGGCCATACTGAGTTTATAAAGGTTAGTAGAGAAACAGGAGATTCAGTTTTTGATAGAGGGAGGAAATTAGTTTGAGAGCAGACAGAAAATTACTGGTATATTGTAGAAATGTAGAAATGCAAGGGTGATGTCAGGAAACTTTAATTGGGTGTACTCCGCATATAGATGTGACTGAAAACCAAAAAGGAGTGGACCTAAGACAGCCTTGAGGAACACCGCAGTAAGGGCAAGAGGAGAGAAAATGGAGCAGGCAGAAAACAATTAGACTTACCAGTAATTCTCCTTCAGGGAATCCTCCTCCACGACAGCACAACAGGAGGTTGCCTCTTGGCCCCAATAGGGGCAGGAGCACAAGGTTAAATAACACCTCCTACCAGTGTTTATCAAGGACCAACAGCAAAACGTTTCAAGATATACTTACACAAGGAGGAAAAGAAAAAAATTTGTCAAAACAGGGAGGGAATTATTTGTGTTGTCATGGAAGATTCCCCGAAAGAGAATTACTGGTAAATCTGATTCCATTTTCTCCTCCCATCCTCCATGACAGCACTACAGGAGTAATACCAAAGTAAAAATTCCTAGGGAGGGACCACTGCTTGAAGGACTTTCCTTCCAAAGATCCGCAATCTTTAAGGACATCAGGTCTGTAATACTTGGTGAAGGTATGAATAGAAGACCAAGTGGCGGCTTTGTAGATCTTCTTGATTGTAGCATCCGCTTTCTCAGCCCAGGAAACAGACGCTGCATGGGTGGAACGTGCTTTCAGGTTGATTGGAGGGGATAAATCGACACGAATAGGTTTCCAAAATGGCATGCTTGATCCACGTTGCGATCGTACTTCTGGAAGCTTTTTCGCCCTTGCTACGACCGCCAAACTGGACAAAGATTATCATCCAATCTCCAGGATTGAGTTTGCTGAAAATAGAATAAGACCGTTCCGAGTAAATCTAACATATGAAAGTCTTGCTCCTTTTAATTCTCAGGGTTTTGGCAAAAAGGATGGTAGGACAATCTCTTGAGACCTATGGAAATCTGACGAGATCTTAAGAAGAAAGGATCGATCAAGCCATAGAGTAAGTCTATCATCCAGAATCTTGAGGTAAGGCTCCATAATAGAGCCTGGAGCTCAATGACTCTAGCAGATGTTGTGGTGACCAGAAATGTGGTTTCCCAGGAGAGTCTACTTAAGGGTATAGATAATTATTTGAAGGATGGTCTAGAATAGCCCATTTAGAACAATGTTAAGATCCCATGATGGACAGGAGTTGAACCTTTTCGGGCAAAGTCTCGAAGCGGACCTCAAATCTCCTGATCCATGGATGATTAGTCAGGGCTTGATCGAAGTACTGAGAGCCAAGACCTGCACTTTGAGGGTACTAGGCCGCAACTCTTTGTCAAGTCCATCTTGCAGAGTGTCAAGGATCTTAGCAATGTTTGAGCGGAACTGATCCAGAAGGGGGGTGGGGGAAACGCGTCACCAGGAATGAAAGACCTTCCAGATCTTAGCATAGATTGCGGTAATCACAGGTTTTCTACTGCCCTGCAGCGTAGTGGTCACTTTATCAGAGTACTTTATTTCAAAGTGTCGGCCTCAGAAGCCAGGCCGCCAGATAAATGTGTTCCAGGTTGGAGTAAAGGATCGGACCTTGATGAAGCATGTCTGGAATCAAAGGGAGAAGTGGTTCTGCTGCCTTCATGGAGTCAAGAGTGGCAAATCAACTCCTCTTTGGCCAGTAAGGTGCGATAAGAATTGTGGGCACCCTCTCTGTCCTTATCTTCTGGAAGGTTCTGGGTAACAGGTATCAGGAAAAAGGCATACATGAGACTTAACTCCCACGGGTGAGCCAGAGCATAGACTGCAAAACAGCCTCAGTTTTGGCGAAGCAAAAAGTATTGAGTAACCTTTGCGTTGAGGCGATTTACAAAAAATGTCTACTTCCAGACACCCCCAGGTCCTGGTCAGCTCGTTGAATACCTCCTGCTGGACACATGATTCGCCTGGAAGGATATCCTGTCTGCTCAGGTAATCTGCTTGGACATTACTTGGGTCTTCTAAGTGAAAACCTGAAATGGGGATAGCAGGTTGTCCTCCGAGAATATTCGTGATGATACTGCTTGTAGACTCCTGTAACAGGTACCCCCCTGGTGCCATAGATGAGCCACTGTGGTCATGTCAGAAAATATTGACATGTTTTCCCTAGACCAGTGGTTGTAACATTCTGAGTGCATCTTCCACCGCTCAGAGTTCCCTGAAGTTGGAGGACTGATTGATCGTTTGTTGAGACCAGCGGCCCTGGAAGGAAAAGAGACAGTGGCCCCCAGCCTCTTTTGCTGGCGTCTGTGTAAGCCAGTGATTCCCAAACTCCAGTTACTCACAGCCCCAAACAGGTTATGTTTTCAGGATTTCCTTAGTATTGCACAGGTGATGCCTTGATAATGCTTCTATTACCTGTCCAATCCTAAAGGAAACCATGAAAACATGTCCTGTTTGGTGCCATGAGGATTAGAGTTTGGGAAACACTGGTGTAAGCTGTCACGTAAGGTACCTTTACACGTCGCTACAGCATGGAGGAAACAACCGGGTGCTTCACGTGCACGCACCAATGGTTACAAACGGTACCCGATACTGCCTTTACACGCCGCTACAAGGTGCTTTACAGAAGGTTTAATCTAACTTGGATGCACCGCCAGGTGCCTAAAGTTACCTTCTGTAGAGCACCTTACCTCATTTACACGCCGTGACAGAAGGTAATATGGGAGGACCTGGTGCAGTAGGGATAACACATAGGCGTGCCAGAATTGTGGATTACGAGACATTCGTACGCTGATAGGACAAAGCAATAGCATGATTGGCCAGCCAGCGCAGGAGGCCGATTAATACATGACGCTCGAGCAATTGTGTAGTGTGACTGGTCAGCTCCTTAAATATGCCGCCCTATGCAGCGACAACCAATCGCAACGCAGGAGCTTCCTCCAATGATTGCTGAAGGGGGGCGGTTTCACGGAGGCTGTATCACGCGCCGGGGAGTTATCTAGGAGACTGATAAACCTTACCCTACCGTATTTACACGCCGTTACCATCGGGTTGAAATCAACCTGTTTTAGAGTACTGCTCTGAAACAGGTGCCGCAAGTGACGGGTGGCAACAACCGAGTTTACACGCCGCTACCTCGGGTTGATTTGACGGTGCAAGATACATTTGTGTCATAAACCTGGTTGTTTCCACCCTGTTGTAGCGGCGTGTAAAGGTACCTTAATGGAGACTGTACCCTCGGAATCCCCTTAAGGTGTTGGGATCCAAACACCATTGTAGGTAGTGACACTGCTGAGGAAAAATAATTTGTTCAAACCCAAGGGTAGACCAATCCACTGAGCAAGGATGTGGGACTGCAACATTCTGGTGTGAGCTTGAGCCCATGGTATCATTGCAATGCATGTAGTCAGAGCCCAGGGCTGACATGGCTGTGTGTACACTTCAAAAACGTCAGTCTGTTTGAAGTTTAGCTCTTAGCACCCGTTTGTGGTGGGACATAACACATCCGTTTGAGTCCAGAAGGCAACCCAAAAAGACCTTCCGCTGAGATGGAGAGAGGCTGGACTAGCCAGTTGACTAGCCAGCTTCTGCATCAGGTACTGCAGAAGGGTCTTGTTGGGAGCGGTAATCAGGAAGTCGTCCAGGTACAGTATCACCATTATACCCAGCTTCCTGGGTATAGTGAACATGCAAGGGCTGAGGACAGACCAATGGGTTACACCCTGAACTGGAAGTGATTAACTTGACCCCGCAAAAGGATCACAAATTTTAGAATCCTCTGATCTGCAGGATGTATCAGGATATGGTAATAAGCATCCTGCAGATCGAAGGTCGCAATCACAAAATCCAGAGGATTCAGGAATCATGGATTTTATGAACTCCATCTTGTAACGGGAATAAGCAACATGCCTGTTCAGGGGTTTCAGATTTATTATCGTCCAAAAAGAGCCTGTTTTTTTTTACCAGGAAAATACGAGAATAAGGCCCTCCTCCCTCAACCGGAAGCACGGCTTCCATAAGAGGTTTTTGAACCTTCTTCCATAGAGAAGACTGGAGATTGAGAGGAGAGTGGTTACATTTAAAACCCTGAGGAGGAGGAGAAAGAAAACACTATTCGCGTCATGTTACTGATCAGCTGAAGAATAGCGCGGCTTGATGTCACCCGCCACCATTGGGGAATAAAATTGGAAAGTCTTCCTCCTACAGGAATGGCATCACTTCCTATCCATGAGCTGTGAGGAAAAGATACTTCACCCCTTACCCCCCCACCCCACCCCCCTTCGGGTAGCTCCAGCACCCCCCTTTCCCTTTGTCTTTCTGCGGTTGGGAATGGGTCCTAAAAGAATGTTGTGGACGAAAAGACTTAATTTCAGTTTTTGGCTCAGGGAGCCCTTTGTCAGACACTTTCTCTAGAAGCTGGTCCAGGACCTGGCCAAATACATGGATCGGGATAGAGCATAGTTTACTTGTGGATGCCATATATCCGCTCCAGGTTGAGACACCCAGCCTGTCTAGTCATGTTAGAAAGGACCATAGTTCTAGCTATGGCCCTGAGATTCCACTGAAGCAGCAGCCAGGACGTTAGCCTTCTGGTGCAATGGAATAGAGGCCAACAGATCCTCTCTAGGAGTGCCTTCTGCTATATTCGAATCCAGCTGGTCTAACCATCTGAACATAGATCTAACCACACATGTAGAGGCAATGTTAGACGTCAATATAAAGGAAGAGGATTCCCATGACCTCTTAAGCAGGCTGCCTTGCGATCCATAGGATTCTTTAATTGGGAAGAATCCTCAGGGCAGGGTAGTCTTGGCTACTTTTGTAATTTGTACATCAATTTTTGGAGTGGTGTCAGACCAGAGTTTAGAGACAGACATACAAAGGAAACAATTACTTACCGGTAATGTGCTTTTTCAGAGTCCATGACAGCACCCAGAAAAAGAGAGGGATCTGCCCTCCAAGGACAGGGAATCAGGCTTTAAAGGGATCCTGTCACCTCCAAAACACCTCCTAAACTACCAAAACATGTCCCTGCATCATCCTATCACTAATCTCACTCCTTTTGTCTCCTAAAAGCATCCTGTGAAAGTGCATAAAAACGTTTTAATACTCTCATTAGTGATTATAATTAGCAGGGGCTATAATCTTTAGCCCTTAGGGTATGTTTTGCAGCCTGAATGATCCAGCCCTCTGTGCAGCTTCTGCTGTGATGTGGAGCTGAAGGCAGGACTAATGATTTGCATTCTGTGAGTGACAGAGGGGGGAGGGCAATGCCTGCACAAGCAAACCGACAGAGGGTGGATCATTCAGGCTGCAAAACACGCCGTAAGGGCTGAATATAGCCCCTGCTAATTATAATCCCTAATGAGGGAGTATTAAAACGTTTTTCTCCACTTTCACAGGATGCTTTGAGGAGACAAAAGGAGTGTGAGATTAATGATAGGATGCTGCAGGGACATGTTTTGGTAGCTTAGGTGGTGTTCTGGAGGCGAGAGGATCCCTTTAAAAGGGGCAGTTCCGCTCTCCATGTCAGTTGGTAGCATAGTCTGAAACAAGGGATCTTTGGAACATAGTCCACCACAACCCTGAACACCACGTGTAAATACACCAATGAGAAAAGGTGACAAACCCTCAACAATGGGAGGGAATATGTGGGTGCTGTCATACACTCCGAAAAAACACATTACCGGTAAATATAAGTGTTTATTGGTCGTCCATGACAGCACCCAGAATGAGAGTGTTACAGAGACAGATTAGGGAGGGACCACAGCCTGTACAACCCTTCTCCCAAAAGACATCAGCACCAGAAAAAGAGAATTTTGTTTACGTACCGTAAATTCTTTTTTCTTTAATCATCAATGGGAGACCCAGACAATGGGGTTTAGGGCACTGCCCTCCGGAGGTCACACTAGGTACTACAAGTTTGTAGACACCGCCTCCTCCGCTTATAAACCCCTACCGCAGGGAACATCCTCAGTTTGGTCTACAAGCTGCGAGGAGGAAATAAACCACACCCGAAACATCGGGAAGAATGCCGTGTACAAACGGTTCAACAACCCGGTAAACACTGTCTCAACAGAGAACAGAGCAAATGCAAAACATGCAAAGGAACAACTGGGTGGGTGCTGGGTCTCCCATTGATGATTAAAGAAAAAAGAATTTACGGTACGTAAACAAAATTCTCTTTTTTCTGGTCATCATAATGGGAGACCCAGACAATGGGGATGTCCTAAAGCAATACCCCAGGGCGGGAAGAGTTCCTCAACAAGACGGATAACACATGGTTCCCTTTTAAAAGGTGGGCAACCGCCGCCTGGAGAACCCGCCTGCCCAAACTTGCATCCGCAGAGGCATGGGCATGCACCATATAGTGCTTAGAGAAAGTGTGCAGGCTGGACCAAGTGGCCGCCTGACACACCTGTAGAGCAGACGCTCTATGTCGCAAAGCCCAGGAAGCACCTACGGCTCTGGTAGAGTGAGCCTTCAATCCCACCGGGAGAGGCAAACCAGAAGTCCAGTAAGCCTCCTGGATGGAAGCCTTAATCCATCTGGCCAATGTCGATTTCGACGCCGCGGACCCCTTACAGCGACCTGTCGTAAGAACAAATAAGGAATCCGAACTCCTAAAGGAGGCGGTCCTAGACACATAAATGCGTATAGCTCTCACGAGATCCAGAGTATGGAGGTCGCGTTCAACCTGATGAACGGGAGCGGGGCAAAATGATGGGAGAACAATCTCCTGGTTCAGGTGGAAAGTTGAAACCACCTTCGGCAAGAATTCTGGCCGTGGACGCAACACCACCTTGTCTTGGTGGACCACCAGAAAGGGTGACTTGCACGATAGTGCAGCCAATTCTGAGACCCTCCTCAGATGTAATCGCCACCAGAAAGGTCACTTTCTGGGATAGATGAGATAGAGAAACCTCCCTTAGAGGCTCAAACGGCGGTTTCTGCAATGCCGCCAGGACCATGTTAAGGTCCCAAGGGTCCAGAGGTCTCCTGTAGGGCGGAACCATCCACGACACCCCCTGCAGAAATTGACGGACCTTCGGGAGGAGCGCCAATCGCCTGTCAAACAGCACAGAAAGTGCTGATACTTGACCTTTCAAAGAGCCAAGGGATAATCCCAATTCCAAACCCGACTGTAGGAAAGCCAACAACGTCGGGATGGACAAGGGCCACGGAGACCGTCCGCCAGAGGTACACCAAGTAAAAAAGATTTTCCACGTTCTGTGGTACATCTTCCTGGAAACTGGCTTCCTAGCCCGGTTCATAGTGGCAACCACCGTAGGGGAGAAACCCCTGGATGTCAGCAGCCAGGCCTCAAGAGCCATGCAGTCAATCTGAGGGCCCTGGAATTGAGGTGGAAGAATGGGCCTTGCGCGAGTAAATCTGCGCGTTCTGGAAGAGCCCACCTGTGTCCGCCTGACAGTTGCCACAGGTCCGGATACCAGGACCTCCTGGGCCAGTCTGGAGCCACTAGAATGGCTACCCTGCATTCCGACCTGATTTTCCACAGCACCCTGGGAAACAGAGCCAGAGGCGGAAACACATATGGTAGATGGAATCTGGACCAAGTCAAGATCAGGGCGTCCGCTCCCAGAGACTGGGGGTCCCATGACCTCGCCATGTATTGTGGAACCTGATGATTCAGCCGCGAGGCCATCAGATCCACGTCCGGGGTGCCCCATCTGCTGCAGATGTCCTGGAAGACGTCTGGATGAAGAGACCACTCTCCGGCGTCCATCCCCTGCCTGCTCAGATAGTCGGCCTCCCAGTTTTCGACCCCTGGGATGTGAACTGCAGAGATCAGGCAGTTGTTGTCCTCCGCCCAGGATAGGATGCGGTGGACTTCGGCCAGCGCCTCTGCACTCCTGGTTCCTCCTTGATGATTTATATAAGCGACGGCCGTCGCATTGTCGGACTGAACCCGAATGGGTTGTCTTGAGAGGAATCTCTGAAAAGCCAGGAGTGCCAGATAGATCGCCTTGATCTCCAGTACGTTGATCTGCAACGCCGACTCTGACTGAGTCCAGAGGCCTTGGGCCCTGTGGTGCAAGAACACCGCCCCCCAGCCCTTCAGACTGGCGTCGGTGGTCACCACTAACCATGACGGTTTGATGAAGGACCGGCCCCGAGACAAGTGATGTGGCTGTAGCCACCACTGCAGGGAATCCCTGGTCGGTAGGGAAAGGGTCACCAGCCGATTCAGAGAGATCGTCCTCTTGTCCCACCTGCGGAGAATCTCCAGCTGGAGAGGACGGAGGCGAAATTGTGCGAACGGCACCGCCTCTATTGCTGCCACCATGCGCCCCACCAGCTTCATCAGCACCCGTAGGGATGATTGTGGTGACAGGAGGACTGCTTGCACTCCTGATTGGATCGCCATCTGTTTGACTCGTGGCAGAGACACCAGGGCTGAGGCTGTGTTGAAGTCCATGCCCAGATATGTCAAAGACTGGTCGGAACTAGCGTTGACTTCTGAATATTGAGGAGCCAACCGAACTGTTCCAGAGACCGCATGGTCACATCCAGGCTCTCTTGACAGAGGTGTTCTGATGGCGCCCTGACCAGCAGGTCGTCTAAATAGGGAATGACGGCATGTCCCTGCATGTGCAGGAGAGCCATCATGGAGGCCATCACTTTTGTGAACACCCGCGGTGCCGAGGCCAACCCGAACGGCAGCGCCACAAATTGGAAGTGTTCTTCCCCCACTGCGAATCGCAACCAGCACTGATGAGCCGGTGCAATGGGTACGTGAAGGTAAGCGTCTCTGATATCTATGGACGCTAGGAAGTCCCCCTGTGACACAGCTGCGATCACGGAGCGCAGTGATTCCATACGGAACTTCCGAACCAACACGTGATGGTTGAACAACTTCAGGTCCAGTACTGGGCGGAAGGATCCGTCCTTCTTCGGGACGATAAAGAGGTTGGAGTAAAAACCCCTGAACCTCTCTCCGGAAGGCACCGGGACCACCACTCCGTCCCTGCGGAGACCCTCCAACACCTGGTAAAAAGCCTGAGCCTTTTCTGGTGATGGAACCGACCGATGGAATCGAGATATCGGCTTTGACGTCAGCTCTATCCTGTACCCTCGCGAGATCACGTCTCGAACCCACTGATCTTGAACGTGAAGTAGCCACTTGTCCTGAAAGCGAGACAAGCGGCCCCCCACCTGTGGGGAGGCAGGATGAGAGAGCGAGTCATGTAGAGGCGGGTTTGGGGGTGGCGGCTGCCGCCCCCGCCGGCTTCTTTGGACGACTCTTAGAGCGCCACTGGGAAGCGGGCTTTCCCCCTCGGTCCGTGCGAGCGGACGGTGCTGATGACTGCGAGCTGGAACGAAAGGACCACTGTTTTGGGTTCCTTTTAACGGTATACCGTGGCTTAGGCTTATTCTGCGGTATCTTAGACTCAGCAGAATCCTTTATCAGCTTGTCCAGTTCGGTGCCAAAAAGCCTGTCACCAGCAAATGGAAGATTCTGCAAAATCTTCTTGGATGTGGTATCTGAGTCCCAAAGACGCAGCCACAACAACCTGCGGATCGCTATAGCATTGGCCGAAGCCACAGCTGAGCGAGTGGCAGTTTCCAGAGTCGCCGTCCTGGCGTAGTCCGCATAGGCCCTTGCCCTTTCGGTAAGCGCTAGGACCTCTGGACTGGATCTTGCCAGGTCAGAGATTCCATCCAAGCAGGTAGTAATCGCTTGTAAGGTCCAGACCGTGGCAAAATTAGGGGCAAATGAAGACCCCACAGCCTCATAGGAAGACTTGGCGAGTTGCTCGACCTGTCTATCCGTCGCATCCTTCAGCGAGGAGCTATCAGAGGCAGAGAAAAGGGAGCGTGCAGCAATCCTGGTCATGGAAGCGTCCACCTTCGGGACTGCGACCACTCCTGAAGCACCTCCTGGGGGAAGGGAAAGCGATTGTCCTTGGGTTTACGGACATAGCGCCGCCCAGGATGTAACCTGGGAGCTCTAACCACCCTTCCAAAATTCGTGTGGTCCATGAAGGAGCCACTTGGTCTAGCTTCTGGCCGCAGCCATTGATAGACCTCCTTCGGGTGCACCGTCACCTCCTCAGGGGGTGTCACGAGACGTAAGGTCTCGTTGATAGAGGACACCAGATCCTCCACCCCGTCTGGTGGTTCAGATATAGACAGAACCGAAATTTGAACCCCCATCATCATCCTCACCATCAGAGGAACGCTCCTCCTCAGAGAGAGCCTGGAGCTCGGGTGACTCCTCACGACGAGCCCGCTTAAGGGGTCTCACAGCAGAAGAGGGAGACACCCGGGGGTAACTGGACGGAGTAGCTGGGCTATCCAGCCTCCTATTAAGTGCCTCCAGGGATTGCGACATGGAGGACAGTTGAGACAACAGAGATTCATTGATCTTATTCCGAGTCTCCCATGGCCCTGAGATCACCTGAACCTCAGGGTATAGCACCGGAGCTGCTGACTCAGCAGTGCCAGCCCGGGCCTCTGGGCGTCCGCAGTTATTGCAGGACCCCTCCACCAGTGTTCCATGGCATGTAGCACAGGTAATGGTGGCCTCTGCCGCCCTAGCAGCACGCTTCCCAGCTGAGGACATCGCCACAGTAGGGGAAGATAAGCCAAATTGCAGACAACAAAACCGGGAGACCCGGTGGCTTACCGACCGCAGTAAAGCGGTATGAGGAAGCGGTGTGTGTGTGTGACCTCCGCGACGGTTTCCGGTCTCCCCTTTGGAGTGCAGGCGCACGCTGCATACAAATCCCAGCCGGGAAGTGAGGGTAAAGATGGCCGCCGACAGTGAAACGTGAGGAGGCGGTGTCTACAAACTTGTAGTACCTAGTGTGACCTCCGGAGGGCAGTGCCCTAAACCCCATTGTCTGGGTCTCCCATTATGATGACCAGAAAAGATCTAATCTATAGTGCTTATAAAAGGTCAAAGGCAAAAACCATGTCACCACTTTGCAGATCTGATTAATAGATACGCTTGACGCTTCAGCTGAGGTAGTAGCCAGGACCCTTGTGGAATAAGGTCTGAGGTTTGTCTCCACTTTTTCATCTGTCCCTGAAAACAAACAAAAGGGGCCTATTCAAGGGCATGTGACCTCCAGGTAGTACTGTAAACCGCGTTTGACAACTAAGGCAAGTAATATTAGCTCCTTATCGATTGTCTTTACCTGCTTTTTGCAGTGACCCTACAATCTCCCGACCGTGGAATGTAGAGACTACCTTAGGGAGGTTAGCAGGGTCAGGATATAAGAGTACCCAATCGTTACAAAATAAGGTAAAAGGAAGGTCAGCTGAGAGGGCCTGAATGTTCCTTATTCTGCAGGAAGAAGTAAAGCAATCAGACTGTCTTGAGGAAAAGGACTTTTATATGAACATCCCACAGAGGCTCTGTAAATGTAGTGAGTACTAGGTTGGGGTCCCCAGGAGCTGATCTAAGTGGTTTAGCTGGTGCAGATCAGTGCATACCTCAATAAAAACAGGAGCCCCAAGGGTCCCCAGCCAGGGTGAAATTATAGAGTGCTCTAAGGGCTGAAACTTGGACCTTAAGCATATTCACTGAGTCCCATCTCCACTCCCTTCTGAAAAAAAAAAAAAAAAAAAAAAGCTAAAACCAAGTGGATAGGGACTGCCTCTTCCAGATCAGCCTCTGATACTGATAGAAATGTTGCCCAGGTCTGATAAATTTTGGAAATCACAGGTTTTCTGGACTTGAGGGTTTCTGAAACTGCAGCAGCGTAACCTTCTCATTCAAAAGTCGCCTCTCATGTTCCAGGCTGTCAGTTGTAATATGTTTGCCTGAGGGTGATGACCCAGCCCTTGGGAGAGGTCTGGAAGATCCAGCAAGACAGATATTGGAAACGGTCAACTGTCGGAGCCTAAAGAACCATGGCCTCTTCGGCCAGAAGGGGGCTATCAAGATTACCCTTGCCTTGTGTTCTCGTATATTGTGCAGAACTGTCGGGAATCACAACTAGTGAGGGAAATGCAGACGCCAGTCCCAGTTGAGCAGGAGTGCATCCACCGTAAACAGATGATCCCTGGGATCCAGAGAGCAAAACTGATTCACTTGCCAGTTGGATCGGGTTGCGAACAACTATGGTAGGGGTCCCTACATGGTTATGATCTGGCGAAACACCGTCTGATTCAGAACCCACTCGTACTGGTATAGGTGTACCTGGCTGAGGTAACTGCCTTGTTGTTTGTTGCCGCATGCAGAGTAGGCCATGGTAATAGCGCCCCTAACCCAGCAAGCCAATGTTGCCTTGGAGCCCCCCAACCTCCTTTCCCCTTGAGATGGACTGCTGAAATGGAAGCTAGGCGCGATTCTGCCAGTGAGAGGATACTGTCTGCTACCCCCATCAGTGCTTTGGACCTTGTGCCCACTTGGTGTCATAGGCGAACACCACCTGATTATTGGTCAGGACTGACGTGATGACCATGTAGTGTCCGAAGAAAAAAAAACCCCAATGAGCATTCTACAGCTACCAATTCTCATGTTAGAGGAACTCTTCAAAGCATTTGACCAATCCCCCTGCTAAATTTAGCAAACATGCACTGCATCATATGGGATATAGGCACCATTGCTGACTTTAGCGCACAGGCAATGCATCCCATGGGATGTAGGTATTGATGCTGAATTTTAGCACACACTGCACGAGAGGCATCAATGCTGAATTCCACAGACACACTGCATCACACGGGATGTAGGCATCAATACAGAATTTAGTGCATACACTGCACCATATGGGACATAAATATCAATGCTGAATTTAGCACACATGCAATGCATCATATGGGACAGGCATCAATGCTGAATTTAGCACACACACCACACACTGCATCACATGCGATGTTGGCATTAATATGGAATTTAGCGCACATTTTCCAAGCATAAAGTTAGAACTCAGTGCTGGAATATCGCTCAGTACATGCTCATCTGCACTATGTCACCTGTTATGACAATTCCTCTGGTTTCTAACAATGGTACAAAAACCTGAAACACAGGAGGAATCAATGGAGAAAGCCCCAACTGCTCTTCCACCTAAAACAATGGTGAGGCTGGAGATGTGGAGGGCTCTCCTCAGGAGGACACCCTAATAAGTCATCAGGGGGTCTGACAATAGTGAGAACCCCGCGAGCCCAAACTGCCCACTATTAATAGGATGGTTCCATTACTGAGCTCTGTGTCCTTCCCTCCTAGGTTCCTGATGTGCACATTGTAGGGTGGGGATGGACTCACCGGATCTCCCCATGGAGCAGTTTTAGCTTCGTCACGTCTAGATTGTACACTAGTCCGCCGGCAGGAATGGACTCGCCGGGGCCGCTCTAGTCAGCTGCACACGGGACAGGCAAGACATCTGTGGAGTGTCGGCCCACAATCCGGGTCCTCAGCACGGCTTCAGCACCTCTCAGCCGCCTCCTCACAGCCTGAACCCGGACGTTCAGGGTAAGTCACCTGACCGGAAGAGTGTAATCGCATCCTGATGCATGAATCTGAAGGCATCGGGCCCGCCCCCGCAAGTCCGGCCAATTCTGGCAGACCAGGCACATGCGCAGTCCCAGACACCCAGCAGATGCCCCTCGCAACATGGCGCCGCCGGCCCTGATGCACACGGTGGAGCCTCCTCTCCGGGAGCCACAACCCTGGTGTCTGGGACCCACGGAGCCAGATCAGACCTACTCCATACCAGCACCTCCTGAGAACAGCTGCAGTCCTCCATGCAGCCCTCAGGTAAGACCCCTTAGGGTCCCGCTCTTCTGGAATTGCTGTTCCTGATGCTCCCCATTCAAGGACAGGGAGCCAACTGACATGGGGAGATGAACTGCCCCTTTTAAAGCTTGATTCCTTGTCCTTTGAGGGCGGATCCCTCTTTGTTCTGGGTGCTGTCATGGATAACTGAAATCTCCCTTTCATCCCACCCGGGATCATATGTTTCTCAGGGAATTTCCACTCATACAAAAATAGGTCTTTATCATCATCATGAACTGGAAACAGACGTTTTCTTAGAATGCAGTTCCCTAATGTCTTGCACAGATTAGGCCAATTCTTTCACCACCCCCATAGTGGGCCTGACAGCAGAGATTAACTCAGATACCATCAGATGAAAAGTAACGTCTAGAGGCGTCGCAGCTCTGGGCCGTATCAGACTCCTAAGCCAGACCCTCATCCGAACCAGAAGCCTCTGGTGCCGAATGCACGATTGTAAACATCCGCTTTTTGGGTGATGGAGGAGCCACTGATTGTGGATTTCAGACAGAAGCCATAGAAGATCTAATCTGCTTAGAGGTTAACTCATCATTAAAGATGGCTTTTCTTCCCCATAAGCTTTTCAGTGATCAAGATGAAACGAACTCATGATTAAATTTATACTTAACCACCCTATTGGTACACTTAATATTTACAGGTATTAAGATTTTACAAATCTAGTCAATTATGCAAAACAGATCTGAATACACAGAATTACACACGTGTGATCAGTTACCTTACAGCTGATGGCACCACAAGGGCAGCATGGGCCAAACTGGTTCCTGGGTACACTGGCTTGATGAACTTATGCCCTTCAGAAGAAACAAAAAGGAGAAGGGCCAACCTACTTTTATACAATATGAGGCAATATGTCCACACCCATCTCACCTCTGGGATGTCTCATAACTCCCACCCCCTCAGGTGGAGATATGGATATACAACATTATTTGCCATACTTTTGTTTGGGAATTTCATAGGCGGAAGACAATGCTCTCATTTTCAGTTGGACATGTCGCATGACTACTCTGATGGCATCCTACTGGCCAATAACAAGTTTAGGTTACTTCCGATCATTGCACATTTATGTAATTAAGTGCTATGACCGTCTGAATGTCTGGATCGCGTATATATGCTCAACATGTTTATAGACAGCACAGTTCATGAGATTAAATGTTATAACTCGCCTCCTCTCAGTCTAGGCTTGTACTTTACTTCTCTATTGACTTTGCAGGAAAGAGATTAGTTTTCATACTGGTCTTTGCCAGACTGCCCCTAGGCTCTAGCATCACAGATGTTACTCTCTAGCAAGCCCTATACAACTACTAAATGACCATTTCCTTAGGTTGATTAACATACACTACTTCTCAGAAACTACTTGCCTCCGGCCAAACAAGAGTCGGGGCTTATCTCCTATGAGTGGATATAGTCTTATCTGAGACAAAATGGCTGCAGGGGAATATTGCAACATTCCTTACAAATATTGCTCATCCGTTACAAATATCACAGATGTTTGTCATTGAATACAGCAACGCGGATCAAATTTTTGTCCTTTTTGGTATATTGTGACTAACCGAGGTGGTGGATCCTGCAGCAGCTGTCTGATACGCGAGTACAGGTTGTGGGTTTCACAAGTGATCCAGGTGAGCATCCTATGCACTTTTTATACAGTTTCACACAAAACAGATAAGACCCATTGCACCCATGTCTATCAATTGTTTGTAAAACATAATAGGGAAAGAAGGGATGAAAATCCATTCCCAAAGGGGGCTATACACCTACCAAGTTATTCACTGGGCCTGAGGTAATACTGGCCTCTGCATCTGCAGCTGGGGAGACACCTGGGGCAGACATCATGCACACAATAGTGGCCTACCTGAAAGTGTGGCTCCCGCCAGGGGTCCTTATGTAAGAGATCCGTGGTGCACTGATGAATCGCACCCTGTGTGCCTTCCCCCTCCAGTCTGCTGCAGCTGCCATTGCCCGAGAATGGAGTGCAGGAAAACCTGGAAGTGCAGTGCGTTCCACCGTGGAACACGCCCCCGGAAGTGACAAGGCCGGCGTCCTATGTCACTTCCGAGCGCGAAAACTAGCCGCAGCCACCAATGCAGGAGGAAGAGGAGGGAAGCCTTGACGCTGCTGGAGGGTCTGGCTGTTCAGCACCGCTCAGCCATCAGATGTTGAAAGCGGTGCTGTCCCGCTCCTCCCAGAGTGGGAGCGGTATGGAGAAGGAGCCCAGCCCAATAGTCTCACCACCCAGCACCTTGGTAAGAGACTGCTTCAATGGCCAGCAGCCCCAAGGAGAACCTTTGTGCCCCATAGGGACAGGAAACACTGTAGGAGGGGCTTTTTAACCTACGAGTTCCTGCCCCAATTAGGGCCAAGAGGCAACCTTCTGTTGTGCAGTCGTGGAGGATGGGAGGACAAAACAGAAGGCGCGATCAGGGGTAGGAGGAGAACCAGGAGAGAGCAGTGTCTTTGAGCCCAACAAAATGGAGCATAGTGAGAAGCTGGTAATCCACAGCATAACATACTTCAGAGAGATCCAGAAGGATCACCAGGGAGTAGTGACCATTGGACTTAGTAGAGACACTAAGTAAGGGCAGTTCAGTAGAGTAAAAAGAGGGAACCACATTGTAAAGGGTCAAGAAGAGAATTATCTGAGATATAGCAGATCAGATGGAACAGGACCAAGCATTCCAGATTTTGAGATGAAAGTGAAATTAGAAACAAGTCTGTAGTTAGTGCAGTATGGGTTGACTTTTTAAATTACTGTGTATATGCCGACATGTTTCATAGAGGGAATGATACCAGATAAGGGGTTAAATATTTGTTAGGCAAGTGATGACAGCCAGGGAGAGGGACTGGAGGAGATGTGAGGGAATAGGGTCTCTACTGCAGGTGGTAGGGCGACAAGATGCAAGGAACCTGGTAACTTGTGTGACTGGGTCAAAGACAGAAAATAAGCTACATGAAGTGCAGGAGTGAAGAGAACTCATTAGGAGAAAATTTCATGTTTGGTATGGTCAATTTTTCTCTGATATAGACCAGATACTCAGCGCTGAGGTTGGCGATTTGGACCTGTGCTTTGAACTGAGAACAAGGGAATATTTAGAAGTATAGGGGATGTTTATTTAGCAAGGCTTCCTACCGAAAAGGAAAAGGAGAGAAGAGTTTTCAGGCAGGGTAGGGAACTCCAGGCCTCAAGAGCCACAAACCGGTCATGTTTTCAGGACTTCCTCAGCATTGCACAGGTGGTGGAAATATAGTCAGTGCAGGTGATTATATTAGCAGCTGTTCAATACTAAGACAATCCTGAAAACCTGCACTGTGTGGCTCTCGAGGCCCGGAGTTCTCCCAACCCTGCTTCAAAGCATCTTATATATTTTAAGAGTTGAATATTAGTGGGTGGCATTCTGGCAACTCCATGGTTAGGCAGAGAGGGAGGTTTAGAGAATGCTTGGCATGTGGTTAATCGGGCTAGTTGAGCTTCCTGGTAGTACCTGAACAGTCATTTTAAGTCTTTTACAAGTCGCCAACATTTCAGGAGTGGGAGGGGTCTGTCATGTGGCCACAGACTTTAAGAAGAGAATGTCTACCACATTGTTTAAAGGGGATCCTGTCAGCTAGTTTATGCTCTCCCCCCAAGATATCACTTTCCACCTGCAGCTTTATACTATTCCAACCATCTTTGTCTGAGCTCATTGTGTAATGTTAAAGGTGGGAAAAAAAAAAGCATTTGTACATTCACATTTCATTATGTTAATGGGGTAGTGTGTAGTCACTGGAGGACGTATTCACTCCGGCAGGTTAATAGTTAACATTTCTGCCAAATGTCAGAAGATGCTGTGAGACCTGTGATGTCACATTCATGTGACTAACAGGCGGCACCAAGTTTCGATAGTCCATAATTTTGCTTGCATAGCTCTGCCCACTATGGTCACATGATCATGAACCCTCTGAAAACTTCTGTGTGATGTAACCATTATCCTGCCAGAGTGACTACATCCATTAAGGTGTGTAGTCACCGTCTCATTCACATAAGAAAATGCTAATTTACAAATGTTTATTTCCACCTTTAACATAGGCTGTGTTCACACTGCTTTTTTTGCACGGGTGCTTTTTCCAACATTTTGATTCGCACAAAAAAGCCCTGTAAAAATATGCAAGTGCATTCACACACACAGCGTGTTTCTATGGGGCTACTTCAGTGAAGTCACAGAGGGGAGGAAGAATCATGTTCCTCCTGCCCTCTGACATCTGTCACAGCCCCGTTTGATTTCAGAGTGCATTATACACTGCGAAATCAAATGAAGAATGACAAATGCATTAAAAATAAAAAACTATTATACTTGCCCTCCGCCGAGTGTTCGGGAGCAGGTATTAAACCAGCAAATACCTTGCATGATGTCAATGACATCAGTGCTGTCATTGGCTGCTCGCGGTCATGTGATATGCAAGTCACATCACAGTACCCGATGCCATTATGACATCATGCAAGTGCTTTGCATGTTTAATACCTGCTCCCGGCTCCCACTCGGTGGAGGGCAAGTATAAGAATCTTTAATATTTTTAATACATTTGCCATTTTTTTACATTTGATTTCGCAGTGTATAATACAGCACACGCAAAAATGGGCAAAAAATACACACTGAAAGAGGCCTTACACCATTATCTCAGACAGGGTTTGTTATAGTACTATGAAGCTGCAGGGACCGACCGTGATAGCTGGATGAGCATAAGCTACCTGACAGGTTCCCTTTAATGTCAAAGCCAGACTTGCCTTCCTCTTTAATTACTGAAGTCTTCTCAGACCAAGGGATAGACAGATCCTTCAGCTGACATTGTCCTTGGATACAGGTGAACCCATTGGGACAGCAATGCTCATGATCATCACAGCACACAGCCTACAACAAAAAATACAATCCAATGTACAAACAATATATTCTATAGTAGATTCTTTACTATCCCCACAAAGATACTGGCACTAACCTGTGCATAAGGACAACAACCCCATTCTCCAGAGGCCAAGCGGCAGCAGGTGGCAGAGCCAGGGCAGGAGGCCGTGTCATCACACTGAACAGTGGCTGCGGGGGTAAGAAAAATAAAATTTGTTAACTTGCCATTAGGAATCTAATCTGATCACCACTATTAAAGCAGGGAAATTTTCAGTAATGACCTAACCCAATTTTGAGGCAAGTAGACATTTCACCAACATCTGGGGAAGGAGGGGGTGTGCTTGTCATGCAACGGATACATGATGTGAGAACAAAGTGTCTAGTACATTAGCTTGTTAACCAGACTTACCTTTTTCTTTTATTGCTGGAATCTTCTCAGACCAAGGGATGGACAGATCCTTCAGCTGACATTGCCCCTGGATACAGGTGAACCCATTTGGGCAGCAGTGCTCATGATCATCACAGCACACGGCCTAGGAGAAAGATATAATATAATACAAGTTTTATAGTAAATTCTTTACCAGCCCCAAGATACTGGCACCAACCTGTGCATAAGGACAACAACCCCATTCTCCAGAGGCCAAGCGGCAGCAGGTGGCAGAGCCAGGGCAGGAGGTAGTGTCATCACACTGAACAGTGGCTGCGAGGGTAAGAAAATAAAATGATTAGGAGACTTGTCATTGCATTAGGCATTGCTAATTGAGTAGGACATACTTGTATGTCAGTAATAACCTAAACAGTCACTTTAAGAAGTGTTTTGGCCTGTCCCTCACATTTTGGGGTGTGAGGGGTCTTGACTAGCGACTATACATATGAGAACAGTTTACTGTATTTAATTTGGAAACCAAACTTGCCTTCTGCCTTAATTGCAGAGATCTTCTTAGACCAAGGGATGGACTGCTCCTTTTGCTGACACTGCCCCTGGATACAGGTGAAGCCATTTGGACAGCAATGCTCATGATCATCACAGCACACGGCCTAGAAAGAAAAATTATTAAATATTCCATAATGATTGCTCAAAACTCCCTTCTTCAAAAGAAACTTACAAACCTAGTCATAAATGCAACAATCCCATTCTCCAATACAAATATATTCTATAGTAGATTCTTTACTATCCCCACAAAGATACTGGCACCAACCTGTGCATAAGGACAACAACCCCATTCACCAGAGGCCAAGCGGCAGCAGGTGGCAGAGCCAGGGCAGGAGGCCGTGTCATCACATTTAACAGTGGCTGTGGAGGTAAGGAAGTCAAGCGTAAGTGTGCGAAAAATCAAATGTTTTGTCAATTAGGCATTTACAGCCAATCCTAGCTGATTGAGATGGGATATTTGTCATTAGTTAGGCAGTATTAATTCTAAAGCTGACTTCTCAATCCCATGTCAATTTTATCACTTCAAGCATTTTGAAGTCACAGGGCATATATTTCTATAGTATAGAGCAGTCATCAAGTTAAAACCTGGCTGCAGTAACTGGAAGATATCCAATTAGACTTGCCAAGTGTAAATGTCAATTATCAAAAAAAAAATACTGCACTGGTTGTTAATGATCGGTCACAGCAGTAAAGAATGCTTTTTTTCAGCCATACGACTTGCTGTCTCATTTTTCTGGGCTGTTTTAAAAAAAAAAAAAAAAAAAAACATTTTATGACTGTGGGCATTGGCTAGCAGCCGATAGTGAGCAGTACAATGTCAGAGAAAGGGCAAGAGATTGAGCTGTGTGGGGAGCCAGCAGACAAGGTGTTAAGATTGTGACAGGTCAAGAACTAGTTTGAACTGATCCTGAACTCTGACCTTGCTTGGCAAGTGTGCCGTTAGCTCTAGATACATGCCCGTATTCACTGAAGACGGATCCAACTGATAATGAACAGTGCAGTAGAGACACCTTGTGAAAGGTTTAGGAATGGTAACCAATCATTTTCTAATAAAGTTCATCAGAAAGATTTAAATCACTAGCTCTACATTAGTAAACAAATTTAAACAGCAGGTACACTTTAAAGAATTGGGCCAACGATCCACTGACTAGAGTTTTCTGAAAATAGTTTAATGTGATTTTTCTTAGACACGTTTGCCCAGGAGGCAACAATAAGTAGAGATGTTAAGTTTTAGTGAAGAGTCACATGTTGTAGCACAAATGTAGTTAATACACACCATCATACTGATCTAGTATAAAACATTGTGGTTTTCTTTACCTTTCTCTTGTAAAACTGGGATCTTGCTGTACATTGGAATCTCAAAGTCTGCATTCACACACTTATTACGAGGAACATCACAGGTGGTCCCAGAAGGGCAACAGTGGAGAAAGTCACTACAGCACACAGCCTGCAACAAAGTCAATAAGGCTCAGCAAAGTGAGGATTACCATCATGCAGATATTACGGTTCCCCAATCATACTTACAGATAAGAAGGGGCAGCAGCCATAACGCTTATCCGCAGTTTGGCAGCAAGTTGTTCCATCAGGACAAGAAGAGCCGTCAAGACAATTTACTTCTCGGACAATTTCTGCAAAGTTTTAAATCCGATTACATGAGATGTGGGTTACAAAAAAAGTGAGATTGGGGAGGTTTTGCCAAATTCATCAAGATGTTGAACTAGTGATGAGCGAATAGTGGAATATTCAGGTTCGGATTATTCTAACTGAATACTTTTTTACTATCCAGATATTCACCTCAAATACTGAACCTAATACAGGTCAATGGGGAACTCCATTTTCTGGGAAATTCGCCAGAAAATCTTGCACTCCCATTGACCTGCATTAGGTTCAGTATTTGAGGTGAATACCTGAATAGTAAAAAGTATTCAGTTAGAATAAGCCGAACCAGAATATTTCACTATTCGTTCATCACTAGTTAATGAATTCAGCACCTCTTCTGAGGGTTGTGCGCCTGTGTACGCCACCAAAATTGCTGCTCTGGTCAGGGACTGGTAGCATTTCTGTGGTACAAAAATGACAGATATAATGTGTAGGTGTGGCCAAGGCGATTCAAACTGACATGAAAATGACAAAAGTCGCAGAGTTTGCAACCTTCTAAAGCTTATGCCACTTTTGCTAGTGTAATCGCTTTGTTGAATCAGCCCAGTCTGGACACCAAAAGCGAACTTAACATACTAGAAAAAAAAAAAAAAAAAGAAAACCAAAAGGTAGAAGTGAGATTGAATAACTAACCGGCACTGCTCAGCTTCACCCTTGCTGGCACCTTTTTCAGCAGAGGAACATCCCCATTTTCAGACACACATCTGCCATGTGCCAAATCACATACAGAAGCGTGTGGGCAGCAGTGTAGCTGATCACTGCAACATGTAGCCTACAAGCAAAAAGTGACAGTCAAGCATGGCAGAATCAAGAATGTTAAGGAATTGTGCAGTGAGGTTTATTTTATATTCTGGACCAGTTTATAGATTGGGGCTTAGCAGCAGTGGCAGACATTCAAGTGAATGACACCAAGATGGGGTAACAGCCACAAGGCATGGACAAGACTAATACAAGATTTTTAGGAGAAAAAAAATTTGAATGTGTTATCATGTAACATTCAAGGCCTCATTTAGCTGTGTTAATGGTTCCACTCAGATCTGGAGTACAAAGCTGAAGGGCTCTGAATAGTCAGTATGGATATTACGGCCTTCACTGAAAGTGAGACAGGTGTTTTGTTGGGGCTTCAGCTTGCAAAATGTGAAGTCACCCATCTCCTCACCTGTGGTATAGGGCAGCATCCCCAGGTTTGGTCAGATGTTTGACAGCAAGTTGCACCATTAGGACATTCTGATATTCCATCAGGACAAATTACAGCTGATAGATTTGAAGCTGAAAGAAGCAGAACATAATGAGCTGAGCAGAGACAAGTCATACTGAAAGAAGTCTGAGATGTTTCTTACCGGGGACACAATGATGACCATCTTCAGAGCAATGGCTGCCTGAAGGACAGCAGTGATGTCCATCTTTGCAAGATGTTCCCTGGTTATACAGAGAAATTCAAAGAATATATTTTCAGTGGAATCCACTAAAGAAATGTTTTGTCAATATTCAGATTTCTGCGAGGGTTTTGCAGTTCACACTGTTTGTACACTAGTCTGTCACATTCAATGAGGCAAATTTGTGTCATTCCCAGTTTCCAAATACATACAAGTGAAATCAATTACAGGAACCATATGCACGGAATGACTGTTCAGACCAAGTACAGATGCTCGGTACATCATGGCTGGGCCACACACCAAGTGATCCTTCCCACCTGCTTGTTTTCAGTTTATATTTGCCCTTCTGTCTCTATGAAGATAACGTGGTCAAAGAGGGTGGCAAGGTGCCTATAAAATGGGTGGCCACACTGATGAATTGAGCAACTGTAAGCACCCCTTTAAAGCAGTTTGTCATCCAAATGGTCACAGAATTATAATGCGTGTTTCCTCCATTTAAAGCGATTAGAAGTGGTTTGTGTGAGAATCTCAGACGTGGATATTAATGGCAAAGATCTAGGGGGTAATAGTATGGGGTAACTGCACCATTAAAATAACACGCCTTTCCACAGCCAGTGCAGGGCTGAAGGGGGTAGGTGCTTGACCCATCATGCTGGCTTTTTTATTACCATATCTGGTCAACTATTAAGCATAATTTTTCATTGTTTGTGATTATTCAGCAATGGATTGGAAAGAAAAAAAAAGAAAAAAAAAAAAAAAAAAGGTACTGACATTCTGCATTCAAGAATTTTGACATCAATTAGGGGTAAACAAACCTGCCTGCAGGTTCCCTTTAAAGCAGTGTACATCATTGTCTAATAGGTCACAAGTCTACAGGAGCCATGTCTGGGAACATTGGTGGCACATGAATTGCTTCCCATGTCAATGCTCCACTATATTCCATGTATCGCCTCCACCACAAAGAAATTGAAAGATTTCTCACCTGAGTAAATGGACAGCAGGCAGATCCTCCTTGTGGAGTGCTAACACATGAATATTCATCAGGACAACCCTCATCATTAGAACAGGAAACCCCGGAGGTGATCATTGGGAGGGAACGAGTCACTACCTAGAAACAATGAGAACCTGGGTTATTAGAGAATAACCAAATGTCACAGCTAAAATTCTGACCTGTGGACTTTGCGGCTGTCACACTGGGGGCCTTGCTTCCTAATGCTGAGGAGATACTGACAATGATTGATACTAAAGCTATTCCTCAGTTTCTCAACATGTTTTAAACATCCATTAAACGGGATCTCCAGGCTAGAAACCCTGTAGTAACTGGATTCAGAAGATAGCAGTATGCACAGCTCATTGGCAGGATTCCCCTGCATATGCAGTGAGTGTACAATCACAGGACTACTTGTGTCCACATACAGACTAGACTACTGTGCTTCCAATAGAAGATTGAGAAACTCAGATGAGTATTCAATCAGCACATGTCCTCAAGTATGGAAATCTCATCTGATCATTTGATGGTCCAATGAGCTGCAAATCCAGGGCAATCATGACAGTGAGCACTGCACACAATCATTATATAGCAGTTACATAGCATGGCAGGCTTCAGGTCAGAAAAACCCTTTTAAGGGGCCTCTCATCAGCATTTTTGCTGATGTGCGGCAGATCCGGCAGATTTATCGCATGCGCTGCCTAACGGACACTTGCGGCGCCAATCCAGCAAGCCCCATGCATTCTTTATGGGGCGTGCAGTCTGGTACGGCAAATGCAGTTATGCTGAAAGCAGCTGTTTTTTTTCGCTGCCACAAGTGCCGAATCTGCCACATCCAGCAGAACCGCACTTGCTGCGCCCGACCGCAAGCCCATAGACAATGCATGGGGCTTGCCAGATCCAGGCTGCAAGTCGGCCGATCCAGCAGATGCGGCACCCCCTGCCTGTTGGCCGCAAACATCAGCAAAATGCTGATGTGAAAGGGACTAAAAAGGGCAAACAATCCATTTTTTATCAAGCTGCAGCCCATGTTTGCTCTATGCATGAAATGGGTGAAAAATTAAAGTCTCTGGTTTTGTTGAAGACAGTTAATTCTCAGGGTCTTTTAGCCTCCTGTAGTGTAATGTGGCAAATGGAAGATTATAACAACCAAACCATCTTACCTCATCCTCTGGACAGCACCCATAGCCCTGCCCATCATGCAGCTCACAGCACAGCGTTCCTTCACCACAGGTTGACCCATCAGGGCATTGTAATGCCACAGCGGAGGCGACCAACAACAGGAGAGACCAAGGAGGAACCATTCTGCAAATGGAGAAAAAAAAAAAATTAATGCATAAATAGTGCTTTGTCAGAAAGGTGCCACATGGAGAGATCTTGCATCATCTCAAATTACAGTAAGCACTGGCAGCATATGTATACATGGTTGCAGAGGGCACAGGACTGCCTGCTCCAGAACAAGGTTTGCAATATGATCTCTATTCTTCTTGATGGTGCAGAATATGTAATATAGAAAGGGGCAGATATATCATTGGTGCAGCTTGTACAGCCGCACAGGGGCCCAAGAGGTAAGGGGGCCCATTTCTACCTACAAATCAGGTGAAATTGTGCATTTTGGGCTGCAAAGGGCCCATATATTTGTTCTTGCACAGGGGCCCCTTTCTGTCTGCCAATGATCATACAGGATCCTCTTCACCAGGTGTAGTAGATTAAAAAAGGACGGATGTAGTCAAGACAGATCTGAAATATCTGATCACCATCTAAAGCTTCACTTGCCCCTTTATCGGCTTCCTGTTAATTTCACTTTCACTGCTGACACTTGTCATTTCCTGCCCTGGTGACAAACCACCATCAGATTTCTTCCCTTATCAGTTCAGCTGTGGTTTTTAGATTAGTACACAATCACAGCAGCAATAAAGAAAATCAGCTGCCTTATACTTCACTGCATTTACTACTTCTGGTGGCAAAGAAATGGATTGGTTAAATCTCAGTCTTTACTTTTCTGCATCTGGGAAAGTAAACAATTGCCATGTTCATTCATAATAATGTTCAATTATGGATAACTAAAATCTGCATAATCTAAGCCCATGTTGAATGCTGTAAGCAGAGCTGTGGATATTGTAAACCAAACCTTTGACTCAGACTCCTCAATTTCCCTGACTCCCTCATAAATGACTCATGTTTAAGAGAAATGTATGAACATCAGGCTTTTAATCATTATGATCGAACAAATCATATCCAGCATCTATTGCGTTGACCTACTGTACCCAATTCATTATACATTTTAGGAGTCTGAGTCAGCTCATTTTATTCCAACTCAGACCCGACAGCCCTGGCGGCAGGGGCGGACTGGCCCAGGTGACAGGGAGGCATTTGACCCCCAGGCCCGTGGTATGGCCCTAGTTTAGGGCCGCCCCCTTCAATGATATGGGCCGCCTAACATCGCCCCCTCCCCATTTTTCAAGCAGACCAGCCCTGATAGCACACCCCACCCACCCCCCGGACCTCAATCTGGCTCAGGCTGAAAGAAATACACTGCCACCCCGGGCAGGATCTAGCAGCCAGCCCCTGCCTGGCGATGAGAATCCATATTGGAGTTCATCCAGCTCAACCACATATTATAGCAACAAGACTACTTTCATTGCTTAAGACACTTCCCAATTTCTAGTACATTATAAGCATGGGGCAATTTATTAAGCGATTAGTAGATTTGCCAAGTAGTGTGCATAGCTATAGAGCAGATCAGTTCTTTAGATTGACAGCTGGTTTCCCATTTTATGGTCTGTGCAGTAATCTCACATGATATCTTAAGTAATGGGTCTTTGTTCATTTCCTTTGTAAATCCTGCATTGCACAAGTTCAATCACCGCCCTGCTCTCCCCACACTGCTGAATCAACACAAGGCTTTGGTTTCTATACCTAAAATATTGAGACATGCACCATCACCTCCTTCTCAAAGTTCCTTCCCCATAATGAATTTTTCCTTAGCTTTAAAATAAAAAAAAAAAAATAAAAAAAAGGAACCCATCTCATGCAGGACCTGAGAAGGTTTAAAGGGAACCTGACCTCTAAAAATGAGCCCCCAGGCTCTTAACCTGTCCCTGCACCACGTTACTACATTTCTAGGCATCCCTTTGTGTTCTTAATGCGCTATAGTAAAGTTTCTAAAAGTTGTTTTGATACCTGTAGATCTGCAGCTTCTCATTATCTGAGAAGCTGCAAAAGGCGGTCCCTTTGTGCTTCTCCCCGCCACCTGCTTGTAAAGTGTTCACGCCCAGATGGGCGTGCTATAGAGCAGACAGGCTGTGCTTGGGCTGCAAGGGCGGTAAACCCAATATGATAAATCGCGTCATATCAGGATTTACCACATCAGTACACAAATTAGATGTACAGTGAACACACCTCGCACATGCACAATAGTCAGCGCAAGGTCGGCAGTACACCCTAATGGGTGTGCTGACGTGGTAATGCCGGATATGACGCGGTTTGCGTCATATCTGCTTTACCGCCCCTTGCAACCCAAGCACAGCCTGTCTACTCTATAGCACGCCCATCTGGGCATGAATAATTTACAAGCAGGTGGCGGGGAAAAGCACAAAAGACCGACCTTTTGTGTCTTCTCAAATAATGAGAAGCCGCAGATCTACAGGTATTAAAACAACTTTTAGAAACTTTACTATAGCGCATTAACACCACAAAGGGATGCCTAGAAATGTATTAACATGGTGCAGGGACAGGTTAAGAGCCTGGGGGCTCATTTTTAGAGGTCAGGTTCCTTTTAAACACCCCATTCCTACCAACCCTCCAAAACTGAACCACATATACACTAATAGACTACACTAATAGAAGTTAACCATGTATGTCACCCTCCAGCCTCCTGGAGACATGTTCCAGGTAAAACTTGTTAGGCTAACCCCACTGACATTCATGGACACCACATGCCAGCCCCTCCCCATTGATGTGGTCTATGTATGCCGGAGCTGTCCTCCATGGATGGGACTTGCAAATACTGACCCATCACGACCATACACAGTTTGTATGTAGAGTAATGGGATTGATTTAAAGCACTACCTCAGCTGTTTCTTATTACAACCGCTGGAGTGGTGCTTTGAATCCAAGCCCCATCACCATCTTGATCTTGTTCAAGGTTGCTCTCTGCAGTCTCCTGCAATGTGACCTGATTGCAGCTCCAGTGTTTCATGGAGCGTGCAGGAGGTCAGAACTCTATGGAAGCCTTCTTATGGCCTCATTCTGACTCTTGGATGTATTGGGAATTAGACATCTTCCGACTTCCAGCCAAACATTAGAAGCACAAGATTGTGCTGAATGACCTGGAGCAGTGATTGTAAAGAGTGAAGACACTGGAAGGCAAGAACATGCCAGGGGCTTAGATTGAAAACATCACTCCTGCACTAAAGAGAAAAACACAAAATAAAGACCTTACAGCATAACCATTGTTTTAATTTATTAAACAAGTCAATAGTGCCCATGAAAATAAGCAACTTTGTATATCTTATCAGACAACTTTGCTGTCTTCAGTGAGCACAGCCTTCTATATTACAGATATAGGAGATGACAGCTGGTTTTGATAAGATTCTAGGCAGAAGGGAGGTGAGGGGGAAGCTATGCCTATGTCTCCCAAGTCTTATCTTGTTCGGAGCAATGTGTAGTATTGATTTATGCAAGAAAATAAAAATTGAGACCGTCAGCTACAGTTTTTTCCCAGGCCCAGTTGATAGTGAAAGTAGTGTCTTGACTGGTTGTTACAGGAATCAAGACCAGACATTACATGGAGATCAGTATATTTTCATACAAACAGCTGTCACATTACCTGGAAATTCCCAACATCAAGTGACTACAGATCAGTGGAAACCACCACCCTGATGAATATTACAGAGTTGTAGCTCAGCACTGCATGATCACAGTACACAAGCTATAATGTGCAGCCCTGATCCTGGCTGTGCAAGAGAATGACACCCAAGAGCAGTGGACAAGGAGTGCCGAGCACATAGACTACTGTATGCAAGTCCCTGCAAATACACAGTGCTGGAGAACACCCCCTATAGGCTGCCAAATGAAACAGCATCCAGACAGCACAGAATTTATAGATGCCTGTGTAAATATTGCCCTATCCCTTGGTGGTGGCCACAAATGCTCCTCCTATTCTTTCACACTACGATTTTTGCACTAAATGCCATCCGATTTGGTCCGATCCGATTCTGCCCGATTTTGGCCGATTTTTTTCAGGAGATTACAAAATCTGACAGACTCGGATCGGACCAAATCGGATGGCATTTAGTGCACATCCGATCTGACCCGATCCCTAACATGGGGCCCTATGGAGAAGGGTCCGAGGAAACATCTGATGTCTCCTCGGACCCCATTTTACTGTACTGAGCATGCTCAGTACAGTAAAACTTCTCCTGGGAGCACAAGGGTTAAAAAGAAAAAAAAAAAAGTTTATTCTCACCTCTCCCTGAGCCCCCGCCGTCAACCGCCATCTTCCTCTAGGCTCCCGGTGGCTCCCGCAGGCTGCCGGTGTCAGCAGAGGTGTACCTCTGCTGTTCAGGACCTGCGGTGATGTCACAGTCATGTGACCGCGGGTTCACCATGGTAACCCGCGGTCACATGACTGACATCACCGCAGGTCCTATACAGCAGGGGAAGCCCTCTGCTGACACCGGCAGCCTGCGGAAGCCACCGGGAGCCTCAAAGAAGATGGCGGAAGACGGCGGGGGCTCGGGGGAGGTGAGAATAAACTTTTTTTTTTAACCCTTATGCTCCTAGTTAGGAGCAGTTTTACTGTACTGAGCATGCTCAGTACAGTAAAACGGGGTCCGAGGAGACATCAGATGTTTCCTCGGACCCTTCTCCATAGGGCCCCATGTTATAGGGATCGGACCTAATCGGATGTGCACTAAATGCCATCCGATTTGGTCCGATCCGAATCTGTCAGATTTTATTTTCGGTGCAAAAATCGGAGCAAGCTCCAATTTTTGCACCGATAATAAAATCGGACAGAATCGGATCGGACCAAATCGGATGGCATTTAGTGCACATCCGATTCGGTCCGATGCCCATAGGGCTGCATGGGGTCCAAATTCGGATCCGATGCTGTCCGATTTTCATCGGACAGCATCGGATTCAGAAAAATCGTTATGTGAAAGCATCCTAAGGGTATGTGCGCACTGGGCGGGTTTTCGGCGGTTTACCTGTGTAAACCGCCGTTTTGTTTACATTAGTTTTATTTAAATTTATGTTAATCCAAACCGACGTTTGGATTAACATTGAAACTAATGTAACCCGCCCAAGCCTGTGCACATACCGGCGGTTACCCAGCGTCATCTGTTGCTAACCCGCAGGTTTCCCAGCGGGTTAGCAAAGAATGATCATGTTCTAAAAAACGGCCGGTTCTGCAGCGGCTGCAAGCAGAATCATGTGCTGCTTCCAGCCGCTGCAGAATCGCCGCCGAGAACCCGCTGGGCAGCCGCCGGATACCGCCCGGCTCCCGCAGCTCATACCCGCCAGGAAGCCGGTGGACGGCGCCGGAGCTTCCTGGCGGGTCCCGCCAGCAGCCGCCGACCGAACCGCCGGGTAATGTGCACTTACCCTTAGGCTGGTTTCACTCTTGGCAATAGTGAATCCAGCTGGAACTGGATGCACTCATCCATTTTCAGCCCCATTGACTTTGAATGGGACCGCAGGAACCTGCAGGTGCATCCAGTTTACAGTTCTCCCTGATCCAGATGTTAACGTATTTTTCACTGAGACCTTAAAAGCATTTTATAGCAAGGTTTTGTGTGTCAACATCGTGAACACCCAGATCCGGGGCACTACGGGTTCAATTAGAATGTAGCTCTATGTAACCAGGAACCGGCGGAATGTGGATAATGCTGGATCTGGTTTGTGAACTACACATGCCCAGAACTCTAGGGGTCATGTAATTTACAACCAAATCCAGCTAATAAAGGTAATCAACCAGATGCAACAAATGCTCACATACCAGTAATATCACGGATTGGTGAGATGATCCATGATACCGATGCGGGTGCATTCAGTTGCATCACATTTTACAATTGTGGTGGAATCCTGGAGGATGCAGGTTATATCAGCATTCCCCTGGATGCCAAGATACACTAACCTGCCTAAACCACCTTAACCTGGCCACATTTACCATTGGCTGTGCAGTGATTCTGTGCCTGTGTTTATAGAGTGGGATTCTGCCAAGATGATCAGGTTGTAGAACATCATTGGTGCTACAGAGCTGCCCCTACACAATCAGCAGACTACACTATTTACAGCAGTCTGCAGTAAAGCACATTGCCCACATAGGCTGCCCACAGTCTGATTATTAGAGATAAAAGAACAGAGTCCATCTGATAGTTTCTCTATAAAAATCCTTTTGAAGATAGCTGCTTTAATAGCCCCTGATAACTCATTTATGACCAGTGGCTGGCACAGGAGTGGCAGAGTCCAAACTCCACATCTGACCACATTCTACCAGTTATATATATCCCTGGTGCTGAGAGACAAGGAAGTTTCTCAATGAGGAGAAAGAAAACTTGGAACCAAGTCAGCTGCGCTCTCCTCCAGGAAATCCCCCACCCACAGCCGCATCAGTTATAAGTAACTAAAGATACAGAATTTATAGCAGAATAATCTAATTTCAGGAAGTACAACTTCCAGAATCTGAACCAGCAGCAGACCAGGGCTGTCACCCAGATTCCCAGATTATTGGTTTTGGGTAAAGGCAGGGGCTTAACTACAACAGGTGCAGGGGTTACAATTGCAGCTGGGCCCCAGTATCTACAGGGCTTAAAAAATCCCTTTGGCCTTTAGAAAGACCACTGCTATCAAATATTTGCAATAATTGGGGGTGTCGTAGGAGCTTTCACATTGAGCCCCTTAAACGACAAGTTACACCACTGGGTAAGGGATAATCCAAAATTTAAAACAGGTATGAAGGGACCAAGTCTGGGAAATACTATGGTTGCTTGAAACTAGGCTGAAGGGGGGTTTACACGTTGCGATATCGGCGTCCAATTTCACTGAAAAGTAACGTGGTTCGATCGTTGAACCCAATATCGTTCCTGCGTTGTATGGTGTGAACGTCCAATGCGATGCAGGAACGATGTCAATGCGATATCGGGGATTGAATGAGCGTGCTATTCAATGCTCCGATATTGAAGGGAGATTGGAGCCGGATCGTGCTGTGTAAACGCCCAACTACGATGCGATTTGAAACGTCACCCATTCACTCCCATGTTAAATGTTCGATCCTGGTTGGGGGGCGTAGACATCGCACGGACGTTGTATTCCGATATCGCAGCGTGTAAACCTCCGATGCGATGCGGGAGAAACGTGCACTAAATGCGCGCTCCCGCGCCATTGAGTTGCGATATCGCAACGATATTGAAACGTGTAAACCCACCTTAAGAGGATCTACTAGAAGCAATCCACTCATTGCCCCCTGTGCGAAACACTAAAGGTAGTGTCACACTAGGCGATCTGGCCTGCGATGTCAGAAGCGATGTGCAGGTGCACGCTCGCTTACGACATCGCAGGCCAGCTGTCACACGGCACGACGTTGCCGGTGACGCAGCGGCGATGTGGGCGGAGCCATCGCTCGCTGGGCTCAGCCCAGTGAGCGATCCTCAGCAACGCTGCGATATAGGCTGGATCGCGCCGCCAACAGTGTCAGACGGCGCGATCCAGCCTAATCGCTGGTCACAGGTTGACAGGTTTATGAACCTGTCACACAGCGCGACGCACTTGCCCGCGACATCGCTGTTACGTCATTTTTCGGCGATGTCAACCTGTGACCAGCGATTAGGCTGGATCGCGCCGTCTGACACTGTTGGCGGCGCGATCCAGCCTATATCGCAGCGTTCCTGAGCCATCGCTCGCTGGGCTGAGCCCAGCCCAGCGATCGATGGCTCCGCCCACATCACCGCCGCGTCACCGGCAACGTCGTGCCGTGTGACAGCTGGCCTACGATGTCAGAAGCGAGCGTGCACCTGCACATCGCTTCCGACATCGCAGGCCAGATCGCCACGTGAGACACCACCTTAAGGGTACCTTTACACATAGCATGCAATTTCACTTGCAACTTACTGGTTGCAGTGAAATCATGGACATTGTTCTATTTTGTGGCCATGTACAAATGGAACAATGTGTCCATGAATTCACTGCAACCAGTAAGTTGCAAGTGAAATTGCATGCAATGTTGTGACGTGTAAAAGTACCCTAAGGCTATGTCCACACTGCAGTTTTTTCCTGATCAGGGTTCATCAGCTTTGTGTGCCAAAGCCCGAAGAGGAACTTGCAGAGAGAAAGTATAATTGAAAGATTGACACATGTTCCGGGTTTTGGAGACACTCCTGGTTTTGGCACACAAATTGGTTGAACCCTGATCAGCGAAAAAATTGCAGTGTGAAGCCAGCATAATGTCAAAGAGAAAAGTACACACCCAAGGCTTGCAAGAAACACCAGCACCAATTTATGAACAAAAGTAACTCCTCCACTTTCAGTTTTGAGGAACAGAGAATGATCTGATGTGCAAAAAAGATCCACTGTACAACTGATAGAGGCAGAGAGGCCGCGTTCATTATGGGCAGGGAGAGGGGGTCATCTGGGTTATGTTGAGGCATAAAGGGAACCTGTCACCTACTTTATGCCTTCAAACCCATTACTACTTGTCCCCACAGCTTACTACTACTTCCCTGTCTGATCTAATGGATCCTGTAATCGCTGTGTAAAAATACTTTCACAACTTACATTCTCCTATGTATACAAGCAGGGTGTTCACAATACTGTAGACACTGGGTGTTCTGTAAGGCTCCATGTCCCAAGTCGCCCAGTTGTAATTGTGCCCTCGCGGATGTGATAATTCATGCAGAAGCACACTCCTGAGTTTGAAATCTGTGGTCACATCATTTCTTGTCCTGCACAGTGGGGGATTATTGGGTACCCGCTGGCCAGTACACTCAATAATCCCCCACACAGCCGATGTGTCATACCTAGAAGAAGACTACAGATTTCAAATGCTAGGACCACATTTCTGCATAAATTATCACACCAATGCATGATTACAACAGAGCGACAAGGGACAGAACGCCTATAGGGTCTGCAACCTTGTCAACACCCTGGTTATTCCCATAGGAGAATGGAAGTACTACAAGCAATTTACACAGCCATTACAGAACACATTTAGCTCACATGGATGCTGAAGAGATGTACCATGAGGCTGCAGGAACAGGTAGTGATAGGTTTGGGGCATTATATAGGCAACAGGTTCACTTTAAGAAAAAAAAAAAAGAGCGGTCTGCCATTGCAAAAGGTGTCAAGAGAACCCAGACAGGTGCCATAATGATCAGTCAGATGCCCGGTAACAGTCAAGCAAAGGATCCTTATTGCACGTGAATTCCATTCCTCTAAACAGATTACTGGGACCCCCAACAATTAAGAAAATGGGGTTATAGGTGGCTCAGTGGTTAGTACTGCAGCCTTGCAGCGCTGGGGTCCTGGGCTCAAATCCCATCAAGGACGACATCTGTAGGAGTTTGTATGTTCTCCCAGTGTTTGTGGGTTTCCTCTGGGTTTTCCAGTTTCTCCAACATTTCAAAGACACACAGATAGGAAGTTTAGATTGAGAGTCTCAGTGGGGACAGTGATCAGGTCTGTAAAGTGCTGTTAAATTAATGGTGCTATATAAGTGAACTATGGCCACAGCAGTGCCCCCGCCCCAATCACCTGTATACAGGAGGCTGGAGATGCCGAGCAATATCAGATCTGCCTCAGGGAAAGCAGAACAGCCGCCACCACAACAGGTATGAACAGGGATTTTTTGACAGCTTTAGCACCTCCTCCCCCAGCTACCTGCAGAACACAATCTGGCCCTCACTATCCAAAACCTGCTCCTCAGCACAGACATGCAACAAAGCACCTACAAGGAAGTAAAGCCTGCTAAATATCAGGCAGCGCCTACAGTCAGATGTAAGAGCTGAAGTCACTTACTGGGGAGGACCCTGCAAATAGGGAGAACATGCAGGGGCACACTGTATAATCACAACACTGAATGTAACTCCTGACACCACAGCCCTGCACAGTGCCCCCCCCCCCTCCACAGCCCTGCACACTGCCGCCCCCTGCCCCCCCCCCCTCCACAGCCCTGCACACTGCCCCCCCCCCCCCTCCACAGCCCTGCACACTGCCCCCCCCCCCCCCCCCCCCACAGCCCTGCACACTGCCCCCCCCCCCCTCCACAGCCCTGCACACTGCCCCCCCCCCCCCCTCACAGCCCTGCACACTGCCCCCCCCCCCCCCTCCACAGCCCTGCACACTGCCCCCCCCCCCCCTCCACAGCCCTGCACACTGCCCCCCCCCCCCCCCCCCACCAAGCCCTGCACACTGCCCCCCCCCCCCCCTCCACAGCCCTGCACACCTGCCCCCCCCCCCCTCCACAGCCCTGCACACTGCCCCCCCCCCCCCCCCTCCACAGCCCCCCCCTCACAGTGCCCACCCCCCCCCCTCCACAGCCCTGCACACTGCCCCCCCCCCCTCCACAGCCCTGCACACTGCCCCCCCCCCTCCACAGCCCTGCACACTGCCCCCCCCCCCTCCACAGCCCTGCACACTGCCCCCCCCCCCTCCACAGCCCTGCACACTGCCCCCCCCCCCCTCCACAGCCCTGCACACTGCCCCCCCCCCCTCCACAGCCCTGCACACTGCCCCCCCCCCTCCACAGCCCTGCACACTGCCCCCCCCCCCTCCACAGCCCTGCACACGTGCCCCCCCCCCCCTCCACAGCCCTGCACACTGCCCCCCCCCCCCCTCCACAGCCCTGCACACTGCCCCCCCCCCCCTCCACAGCCCTGCACACTGCCCCCCCCCCCCCCTCCACAGCCCTGCACACTGCCCCCCCCCCCCACAGCCCTGCACACTGCCCCCCCCCTCCACAGCCCTGCACACTGCCCCCCCCCCCCCTCCACAGCCCTGCACAGTGCCCCCCCCCCCCCTCCACAGCCCTGCACACTGCCCCCCCCCCTCCACAGCCCTGCACACTGCCCCCCCCCCTCCACAGCCCTGCACACTGCCCCCCCCCCCTCCACAGCCCTGCACACTGCCCCCCCCCCCTCCACAGCCCTGCACATGCCCCCCCCCCCCCTCCACAGCCCTGCACACTGCCCCCCCCCCCTCCACAGCCCTGCACACTGCCCCCCCCCCCTCCACAGCCCTGCACACTGCCCCCCCCCCCCCTCCACAGCCCTGCACACTGCCCCCCCCCCCCCTCCACAGCCCTGCACAGTGCCCCCCCCCCCCCTCCACAGCCCTGCACACTGCCCCCCCCCTCCACAGCCCTGCACACTGCCCCCCCCCTCCACAGCCTGCCCTGCACACCTGCCACGCCCCCCCCTCCACAGCCCTGCACAGTGCCCCCCCCCCCCTCCACAGCCCTGCACAGTGCCCCCCCCCCCCCTCCACAGCCCTGCACAGTGCCCCCCCCCCCCTCCACAGCCCTGCACAGTGCCCCCCCTCACTGTCTTGGATCTGCTGCTACAGCACTCGTACACCAAGGTTTTTGTCACATGACCCTTCCCCTCACACCTGCCTCCAGCACAGGACCCCAATGTTCCACAGAGACCCCCACAAGCACAAGGTAAATGGCAGCAGTGACCACCTCCGCTGACAGTAATGGAGGCGGTGCTGACACTGCAGGACCCCGCTCTATGGCCCAACTCCTCACCTGTCCGCAGCGTCGGAGTCGCAACCTAACCCTCCGCCAGGGGCGACCTCTTATAAACAAAGCCCCGCCCGCTCTCCACTCCTATTGGCTTACTCTCTTAGGCGCGTTTTCAGTCACAAGCTCCAGGCGTCACATGATCAATGGGTCACATGACTACTGGGAATCCGTGTGAGGAGGGTGGCTGCTCTGTGGTGTCGCTCTCTGACTCGCAGGGCATGATGGGAATAGGGAATGTCACGGCAGATTGAAGCTGCACACGATCATTTGTGCCATTTATTGCTGTGTAATAAAGTTCATTCAAAGGTGAAAGCTTTGAGAAATAAAAGCAGTTCTAGATTGCAGCAGCCAGTCACGATGCTTCATTACTATGGACACCAAAGACTTTCACTGTAAGGGGATATTCCTAACTTCATATATGGAAATTGTCATTTGCTGTTTATTACAATTCACAGCTGTTGTTGAGAAATGAATACTTTTCTATGCCGCTCATTGTCTATGAGACTAAACAACATGAGCAGTGCTTACAAGCTCCATTCTAACCAGTGTGTGAGCACTGCTCTGTGACTGCTACCTCCTAATCCTGGCAGTGCTTACAAGCTCCATTCTAACCAGTGTGTGAGCACTGCTCTGTGACTGCTACCTCCTAATCCTGGCAGTGCTTACAAGCTCCATTCTAACCAGTGTGTGAGCACTGCTCTGTGACTGCCACCTCCTAATCCTGGCAGTGCTTACAAGCTCCATTTTAACCAGTGTGTGAGCACTGCTCTGTGACTGCTACCTCCTAATCCTGGCAGTGCTTACAAGCTCCATTCTAACCAGTGTGTGAGCACTGCTCTGTGACTGCTACCTCCTAATCCTGGCAGTGCTTACAAGCTCCATTCTAACCAGTGTGTGAGCACTGCTCTGTGACTGCGACCTCCTAATCCTGGCAGTGCTTACAAGCTCCATTCTAACCAGTGTGTGAGCACTGCTCTGTGACTGCCACCTCCTAATCCTGGCAGTGCTTACAAGCTCCATTTTAACCAGTGAGCACTGCTCTGTGACTGCGACCTCCTAATCCTGGCAGTGCTTACAAGCTCCATTCTAACCAGTGTGTGAGCACTGCTCTGTGACAGCCACCTCCTAATCGTGGCAGTGCTTACAAGCTCCATTCTAACCAGTGTGTGAGCACTGCTCTGTGACTGCGACCTCCTAATCCTGGCAGTGCTTACAAGCTCCATTCTAACCAGTGAGCACTGCTCTGTGACTGCGACCTCCTAATCCTGGCAGTGCTTACAAGCTCCATTCTAATGAGTGTGTGAGCACTGCTCTGTGACTGCTACCTCCTAATCCTGGCAGTGCTTACAAGCTCCATTCTAACCAGTGTGTGAGCACTGCTCTGACTGCTACCTCCTAATCCTGGCAGTGCTTACAAGCTCCATTCTAACCAGTGTGTGAGCACTGCTCTGTGACTGTGACCTCCTAATTATGGCAGTGCTTACAAGCTCCATTCTAACCAGTGTGCAAACGCTGCAGGGATCTGTCCTCCGTGCTGGAGCTGGCAGCTGTGGCTCTGCAGGTGGAGGGCTTTCTGTAATTCTGTATGGAGGGAATAGCTTTCACGCAGAGACACAAGTGTGGCGCCCCGCAACGAGTGCGTCACAAGAGGGTATTGCAGCCAAAACAGCAGCAGCAATATTCTCTGACTCGGCAGTCACACAGTTAACTCAGATCCATACCCTACATGCATCACCTAGCATAGAGGGCCAATCAGGTCCTGGTGGGCGGAGTATAGTGGTAGAGAGTGAGAAGAGAAGTTGTAACAGCAATGTAGGAGAAGGAAGCAAGATCATCAGCTCTGCAACCTAGGAGAGGGGGTTGCACAGTTCCGTACGGCCCCCTGGCCAATTCCCTGGCCCATCTCCCTGTCATCACCACGGTTGAGCACCCTTATTCCCGGTGCATTACCAACCGATCATCGGGCATCAACATGCGGGTCCAAAAACATCCCGTGCCCATCTACAGCCGGTTTGCTGGTACCGAAGCTAGCAGTAGTTCAGCTCTGCTATGCGAACCAGAGGAGTGGAGGGACCGCTTTAAAGGAGCACCCCACCACCGCCACACACAGTCGTTTAGCCAGTGGTGTACCCACCAAAGGACCCAAGGCTCCCCAAAGCATCCAGAACGTATACCCCGTATGCCTCCTTGTACCCGGTCTGACATTCCTGGGCGACAACGTCTGAGTCCACTCGGTCCACTACCTACAAACTGTATACCATGTACTGCCTGCTGGTTACAGTAAAGAACCCGTTACAGAGACTTACAGTGTCCGTGCCTTCTTATGAACTGTCTATCCGCATCTTAAGGTAACCGCAGCTGCCTCAGAACATCTTGCGCAGCTCCTGGCTCCGGGGATCACCGCTCAGCCTGTGGGGAGCGTTCCATCTTGCTGCATTCCATCCCCCGGAGGCCCCGCAGCACCGGTAAAGTTACCGGAACTCTCATAGGTGGCGTTACGAAGCAAATTAACCCCTAATCTGTTCACTCAAAGACGTCTTTATTGATCTGTACCACCGGGCCCCACTACCGGCAGGGGCGGTCCATCCGTGACAAGAAGGAGGAAGAAAACGCCTTTCAATCGGAGTCCCGGCCACGGTGAGTCACAAGGGAAGCAATTTCAGGGTTTTCCGTGTTTTACTCTCAAAGCTTTGCAATACAGCTCACAGTTGGTTACAGTCCTTTACAAGTCTCAGTTCTTAATACACGGGCACACTCTCCCTCTCCGGGTTCCCTTTACTCTGCAGCCAGGTCTCTCTCTGTGACCCCTCACACAGTCTCTGTGTCCTTTCCGGGCTGTTATCGTTCTCTGGTTTATTTCGTTGTGTGTGACACCGGACAGTATGGCGGTGAGTCGGGCCCATGTGGGTCCTCCTGTTTGTCACTGAGCTGCCTGTCCTTTGGGGTAGGGACCCTAACGTGAAGCTGTGGTCCCCCGTCGTGTTGTTTGGGGATTCCGGGTAAACTACGGTCCCCTCTAGAGCCGACACTCTACTCAGCCCAGCCTCCAGCAGTCCTCAAGTGTGAGGCTCTACCAGGCTCCTTCCCTCTGCGTCTTTCAATATTGTAGGAGGGCTACTCCGCCTGCAGTCGGTAGCCCCAGCTGTATTTCTAGAGCCCGGGAATCACCGTCCCTTTCTCTCTCCTCACGCTCCTAGTGGTATCGGCTTCGGACGTGCTTTCTCTCTCCTCCGGCCAACACTGGCTCGGTACAGATTCTGTGCTTCTACACCTTACACTCACAGGACGTGTGAGCCCTTCTTTCTGCTCAGCTTAGCTCAACCTTTTGCTGTTCTCTGGCCTGTTCTTGGTCTTTGCTGGTCGGCACCCTCGGCCTACTGAACTCCTTCCTCCTCCCCCTCACTATTTCTACTGTCAAGTCACCTGACTACGTGTGTGCCCAACCCACTCCTCTAAATCCACCACCCCTCGTTTGCCTAGAGTCACCAATCTCAGGGCTGGATGCTGCCATCTACTGTACGTGGGTTGTGTGGGCTGTGAGGGTGTTGTTGTGCAACTATTGTCCTACCTGCCTGGCTGCAGTTCCCTTTTGTGGCCTCCTGGACGCAGGGGCGCCACACTGCTACATCCTAATACTGGCCGTGCTTACAAGCTCCATTATAATGAGTGTATGAGCACTGCTCTGTGACTGCTACCTCCTAATCTTGGCAGTGCTTACAAGCTCCATTCTAATGAGTGTGTGAGCTCTGCTCTGTGACTGCTACCTCCTAATCTTGGCAGTGCTTATAAGCTCCATTCTAATGAGTGAGCAAGCACTGCTCTGTAAATGCCACCTCCTAATCCTGGCAGTGCTTACAAGCTACATTCTAATGAGTGTGTGAGCAGTGATCCGTGACTGCGACCACCTAATCTTGGCAGTGCTTACAAGCTCCATTATAATGAGTGTTTGAGCACTCCTCTATAACTACTACCTCCTAATCCTGGCAGTGCTTGCAAGCTCCTTTCTAATGAGTATGTGAGCACTGCTTTGTGACTGTGAAGAAACCAGAATAAACAGGTCTACTTTAATTATTGGTATCTGCTTCTCTTTACTGAGCGCTCCTAAATAATACCAGAATTACTGCCTTTCATTACCGTTATCCCTTATGGGATCTGGCTGGAGCTGCACTGTAGTGAGGAACCATAGTTAGAGAATTAAAGAACCTGCCCTGATGGCAGAGAAATCCCTGGTTAGAAGACCTAGGCGGAACACGTGACCTGAGGAGGCGTCTGGGAGCGGCGACGCTTGGAGCGATACATAGGAATCAGCAGCTACACACTGACACCGTGGTTGTGCATGGACAGCACAACCAGTCCAGGGGAGTGGTGATTACCGCCACTAACAATATATCCCCATTAGACCACCAGGTATTATTCAAGATTGCGCCTCCCATTTTTGTAATTTCCTGCTTTGTGACTGTGACCTCCTAATCCTGGCAGTGCTTCCAATCTCCTTTCTATGAGTGTAAATGTGGAACCCCAGGGTCCAAGTGCCACAGTGTCATTACCGCCCCCGGGTGGTAGTGTCACGCTTGAGAGCAACAGAAGGGTATCCACACCAGACTGTGACCACACACAACACCTTTCTGCCTCTAGGCCTGAAGGGGGAGACCAAGACCCGGCTTCAGGGTGAGCTCACCTATAAATTCTGGTCTGGGGTGGAGCTAGTCAGTTCAGTTCCCATGAGGACTGAGGAAGACATCCTGTGGACTGGAGCAGTGCTAAGCTCATCCTAGTGTAGCTAACTCAGTGTGAGGGACCCAAGGCAGGGGTCTGAGGAAGTGTAGGAAGACCTGGGGAGCGGAGTGGTGTCGTGCTCACCCCAGAGAAACAGCGCCAAGTATGGACACCAGAGTTCGAGGCTGTGCAGGGCCTAACGACCCGGCAGCCAATACCGGAAGGTGGGGGATTCCAAGTCCCCCAGCCACGCTGTGCTCGGAGGCAAAGCAGCATACCGAGCCCAGGGACAGCCGCCCAAACTGAGGGGCTAACAAAGGACTCGAGTTGCCTGCCATACCGGCACCAAGAAGGAGAGAAAGAGGGCCAGCAGCCTAGCTTATCCAGCAGCAGGGAGCCACCCACACAGCGCAGAAAGTAGGCGTCAGAACCGGTCAGGTGAGGATTACCCCCAGTTGCTCTAAGGTGTATGGACTCAGCTTTCCAACTGCCAGTACTACTGTTGCACCAGTAAAATGACTGAGGAACTGACCAACCGTGAGTCTGTCTGTTGCTTTTGCGCCTGCGCCCACCATCCTGCACTCTGCACCTTTACTACTTCCAGTGCCCCGGGGATCCACTCCACCTGTGGGGAGCTGCTCCATCCCATCTGCCCATCCATCATCCCCGGAGGTTCTGCAGCAGCAGTGGCCACCTATAGCCACATACCATGGGTGGCGTCACGAATAACTCCCTTATCAATTACCCCTTTCCCTAGCAAGCCATGACCCCCTTTTTACAGCTACCCCCAATGCCACCGAACCGGGTCTAGACCCTTGTGACTCCCCAGAACTGTATGCTGTATGCTCTAGGCGGGTTAGCTTTCTGGCGCCACGAACAGCATCGGATTTAACTAAATTGCAATGTGAAAGTAGCCTAACTGAATGGATTACTGCTAAAAGATGTTTTAGTACCGGAAGGTCAACTTACTTTGTATAGTAGAGCATGACTATAGACCTGGATTCTATAATTGAAGGTTTCTCCCAAGTATATTATCAGTAAGGGCACTATAGAACATAGATAACAAAATCAGAACAGCAAATTAAAACATTTTTAAAGGGTATCTGTCAATATGTTTTTGCTATCTAATCCGAAGGAAGCATGCTGTAAGGGTTAACTTATTTTAATGTATATAGACATTGTATATATAGCCTGGAGAGGGCAGGGTCAGTTTTCTGAGCTTTGCTGCTTTGCTAAATCTAAAATCTCTGTATCCAGTAATGTAAGTGATACACCATTGCATTCAGGGTCTCTTTGCCTTAATCATTCTTTCGCAGATGAGGTAGCAAAAAACAGCTTTAAATTTTTATTCAGCCTGCAGAAGAACCAAAGTATTTTAGCCTCACCATGTCCTTACAGTCCCCACAATCTAGGTAAGTAAAACACCAATTTCTAGGTGTACCTTTAGTTGCCTGAACATATTATTAGATGGGTCTAAATCTGCATTGAGTTTTAGCCAAATTGTGGCTAATGAAGCTGATGAAAAATCAAACAGCTGAAATACTAATCCTGAACAGTGGCGTAACTTGAAGTTCCTGGGCCCCCATTCAAAAGCTCCAACGGGGTCCCCAATTATTGCAAATCTTTAATAGCATTAGTCTTTTTCTATAGGCCAAAGGGACTTTTGGGGCCCCCTAGGCTCCAGGGCCCGGGTGCGATTGCAACTCCTGCACCTGTTGTAGTTATGCCCCTGATCCTGAAATACTCCACCAATAAGACGTCACTGTCAATTCATTATTTAAAGGGAACCTGTCACCTGAATCTAAGTCCCTACACTATCACTAGCTGTCCCTACACCTTCCTAGCTGCTCCCTATCAGAGGATGGGAGATTCCAAATGGTGGGAGTGGAGAGTAATAAAGAATAATGCCGCCCAGCGGGGCGTGGGATACACCATGGAGGACTGCTGAATGGAGCGTGGGCCCGCCTTTCCAGTCCCCCAACCTCGGGGAGGTATTTTTCAGATGTTTAATAGGGACACTTTAGATAAGAAAGGGATAGAGAGGGAGCAGCTAGAAAGGTGTAGGGACAGCTAGTGATAGTGTAGGGACTTTGATTTTAAAGGGAACCTGTCACCTGAATCTATCTATTCATGTGAATAAAGGGAACAATAATTGTTACAACCACATTATATAATCTGTCTAATGGTCACTATAAAAAAGAATAAACAACAATGGCAGAATTGCTATAAGCGTTAAAGTAGTAATATGTTCCCCAAATTAAACCGTTAAATCTCTTCTAGATTATTCAGTTAGTCCCTGCCAGTCCTTAATTACGTTGCAGTATAACATAAGGTACATCCACAAGAACACCGCACCCAAGTGCCAAGATAATAAGAATCCATCGGAGCAGTTGGGGGTTCAAATCTCTATATCATTATTTTTACGTTCGTGGTAACCCATCTATGATACATCCAGAGACTTATCTACAAGTTGGAAACATTTGTACCAAGTTGTGGAGAGTTTGGAGATTTGCTGCTACAATGTCTAATCACAAATATATGGAAGGGTCTTGGAACACAAATTCATTACAATCTTTGATTCTCTTCACACAGGACTAAATCTGTCAGGAGGATTTATGACTACAAAATCTGAGCAATCTGCTCCAGAGACAGTGAGGGCACCCCTAGGTGTTGTACATGGGTGTTGGGACTATAACATTTTCATGCCACTAACCTAATGTAATTAAAGGCTCATTCTCTAAACTCAGTTTGTTTATATAAATGTCCATTTATTATAGCTTGCATCTACTCTGTGTATATATATGTGTTTCTTCAGATACTTGTTATACCATACCTGACGAAGGCTACCTTCACAGTGCATGATTTCTGATCTGTGTGTATCCATATTAATACGGACAGCCACGGATGAGTTTTGGTCTCCCATGTATCCCTATGGGCACGGATTGGTCCTATATGGCCTCCGTGTGTGTCAGTTTTGTCACTGATCTGTTTGTGTCAGTTTTTTTCGTGCACCCAGAATCGGAGACTGTTCCAATTTTGGGCTGTCTTGAAAATCACTGACACCAATGGACAGGCACGGATCTGCAGCTGTCCGTGTCAAGTAACATGGATGTCTATGGAGCGCAGATCTGTGAAACTGATCTATTTTGCTGTACTGAGAAGCAAGTACAGCTCATCCCAGCCCTATATCTGCTAACTGTTCACGGATCCATTAAAAAACAGTCCGTGGACATCAGTTGCCAACCGTTTGAACAGATCCGTGCCTGTCCGTGGGGTCCTCGAAATTCAAGGAACCACAAAGATGTGCAAAAAACGCAGTGTGAAGTCAGCTGAAGAGACAAAAGCAGTCTTGAAAGCTTGCTGCTTTGTAACATCATTCATTTTATGTTTTTTAGCCATTAAAAGGTATCACAAGTACAAGATTATTATTTTATCACTCCCAATGAGAGCAGTACATTTTTTTTTCAACTGGCTAAACAGTAGCAACTAGTGATGGGCGAATCCTAAATTACTCGGAATCGCTTGACTCTTGCGAGTCCGAGCACAGGACTCGCTACTCATTGCGAGTCTAGCGAGTCCAATGTTAATGAATGGGGAAGCGAGTAATAGCGAGTAGTGTGAGATTTACAAATCGCAGATGTGTCTCGGAAGCTTCAGCCTGAAGCAATCCTAGTTTTGTCATTTATTTGCATTGGACTCGTTTACTTTGTAAGTAATCGCTGGGAAACTCGCACAGATAAGAGTCCTGTCTGCTCTGTGTGCTGGCTGCCAGCTCCAGGGTCCTAGAGCCTGCCTGCTGCCTGATGTAGCAGAGTTGAGATTGTTCTCAGTCTGCTCATTCCCTGTGCATAGACATCTATATCTATGCACAGGGGATGTAGCAGAGAGGACATCGCGTTTTGGACTGCGTCGGACGGAAGAGGATTTTTTTAATTAAAGATGGAGTCCCTAATGGCTTTTTTTTTTATTTCTAATAAAAAATTTTCTTTGTGTTGTGTTTTTTTTTAAAACAATTTAATAGAAATTCATGGCGGTCATGTCTAATATTGGCATGACCGCCATAAATTTCGTGCTTAGGGCCAGCTGATAATACAAAGCTGGCCCTAACCTCTTTATTACCCAGCGTGCCACCGCTACCAGGGCCGCTGGAAGAGCGGGGTTCAGCGCCAGAGGATGGCGCTTCAATGAACGCGCCATCTTCTGGGGCGGCTGCGGGCTGCAATTTGCAGCGGGGGGTGCCCAGAAAGCTTGGGCATCCCTGCGCTGCGGATTCCAGCCCCCAGCTGCTTAGCTGTACCTGGCTAGACATAGAAATTGCGCGGAGCCCCACGCATTTTTTTTAAATTATTTCATGAAATTCTGAGATTCTGATTCTGACTCTGAGATTCTGACTCTGAGACTCTGACTCTGAGACTCTGACTCTGAAATTCATGAAATAATAAAAAAAAAATGCGTGGGGCTCCGCGCAATTTCTATTTCTAGCCAGGTACAGCTAAGCAGCTGGGGGCTGGAATCCGCAGCGCAGGGATGCCCAAGCTTTCTGGGCACCCCCCGCTGCAAATTGCAGCCCGCAGCCACCCCAGAAGATGGCGCGTTCATTGAAGCGCCATCCTCTGGCGCTGAACCCCGCTCTTCCAGCGGCCCTGGTGGCGGTAGCACGCTGGGTAATAAAGGGGTTAATACCAGCTTTGTTATACAAGCTGGTATTAAGCCCGAGATTCTTAATGTCAGGCCACGTTTGACCCAGCCACTAAGAATCTCCAATAAAGGGTTAAAAAAACAGAGAGAAAATTTTTTATTTGAAATTAAAAAAAAAGCCATTAGGGACTCCATCTTTAATTAAAAAAATCCTCTTCCGTCCGACGTAGTCCAAAACACGATGTCCTCTCTGCTACATCCCCTGTGCATAGATATAGATGTCTATGCACAGGGAATGAGCAGACTGAGAACAATCTCAGCACTGCTACATCATGTCTGTGAGCAGGCGGGCTCTAGGACCCTGGAGCTGCACAGAGAAGACAGCTGGACTCGGCTTGCAATGTAACAGCAGTTATTTGCGAGTTTCCCTGCTATCACTGGCACAGTAGCCGAGTCTAATGCAAACAATGGCAATCCTAGTTTTGTCAGCGTTTCTGACAAAACTAGGATTGATATTGATTTGCATTGGACTCGTGCGAGTAATCACTGGGAAACTCGCAGAGTACCGAGTCCTGCGAGTCCCTTACTACTCGCCAAGTAACGAGTCCTAGCGAGTAGATTCGCCCATCCCTAGTAGCAACCCTTTTTCTTTTTTTTTTCCTTCTTGTTGCCGATTACACCAAATGTAACCCTTAGCAATATAAGGGAGAAAACCGCAGGAAGCATCAGCAGCACAAATTGAAAAGCTGCAAATGTGCAACAGTGCTGTTTAATTTAGACTGCTAATATGTGACCAATTTAGTAAAAATCAGAAAAGAGCTGCCCTATTCCTCTACTGCAGCTCTCACCTCCGGGGACTCCGCTCGTCCTGTAGGGAGCGGGTCCATCTTGCTGCCGCCCATCACCCCGGAGGTCAAAGCAGCACCGATGCCATCACCGAAACCCTACAGGTGGCGTCACAAACAAACTTTATTCCTATTATAGTGTTTCACTTTAACCCCTTTTTATTGACCACTGGGCCCGCAGCCTCAGGCCCCGAGCCATGAATACAGCCAACGTCTGAGACCAGAGAACCCGGCCCACGGTGAGTCATTAATATGTGACCAATTTAGTAAAAATCAGAAAATTGCTTATGAATGGTCACATGATTGCTGAAATTGGCAAGGGACACAGTTAAAAATGACAGCATCATAATGTCCCTCAGTAAAAATATCTGCCCTACACTGTGCTCTTGAATAATTACCCCTCCCTGCACAAAATATGACCCCCACGCGGTCCCACTTATGGTACTTGGCCTTCCCACTCTCCTCTCCTTTCCATACTGAGCCCCTTTTCATACTGTGCTCTTACACTGTGTGCCCTCTATACTGCCCAGTGTGCATATTGCGCCCCCACCTCACACTCTCCCTCTCTGCATACTGTTCCCTCTGTACTGTGCTCTCTCACTGTCCCCCATGCTGTCCCACTCTATACTGTCTCCCCACGCTACCTAGTGTCGATCCTGTGCCCCTCACACTTTTTTTAATCCATACTGTCTCCTCACACTATTCCCCTATATACTGTTTCCTTAGACTTTTCTCTCCCCATACTGTCCTCTAGCACATTTCTCCCTCATGCTGCCCCACTCTATACTGCCCCTTAACTTTCCCACTATACTGTCTCCTCATACATTTCTCCCTCATACTGTCTTCTTACAAGTTTCTCCCCCATGCTAACTGGGCACACATTTCTTGCCACATGCTCCCTCCTAACATTCCCTCCTACTGATATCTCACATATTGCACCCACTCCCAATACTGTCTTCACATATCTCCCCCTCCCTCCCAATCTGTCTTCTCATACATTTCCCCTCTGCCCCCCACTGTCTCCTCACACATTTTCCCTCCTCCCCATACTGTCTCCTCCCACATTCCCCATGCCCTTCCTGTACTGTCTCCTCCTACATGTCTCCCTACCCATACTGACTCCTCACAAATTTTTCTTCCCCATACTGTCATCTCCTTAAACATTTTCACATCCCCATTCTGTTGTTTCCTCTCATTACTCCCCCAATTAGACTCTTATTTTGTCCTCTACATTACAACACTCACCATGCTGAGATCAACCTCCAATGCACCACAGGTGTGATGTCAGCAGTGTGATCATCTTACCAGATCATCTTATCATGCATCATCCATAGTCCTCCATATATTATAATGCACCCCCATAGTCCTCCATATATTATAATGCACTGCATAGTCCTCAATATAGTATAATGTAAACCTCATAGTTCTCCTTATCATGTAATAGACCCCCCATAGTCCTCCATATACAATGCACCCCCCATAGTCCTCCATATATTATAATGCACTTCATAGTCTTCCATGTATTATAATGCATTCCCCATTGTCCTCCATATATTACAATGCACTCCATAAGCCTCATATATTATAATGCACCCCCATAGTTCTTCATATGTCATAATGCACCACCATAGTCCATATAATATAATACATCACCTTTAGTCCTCCATGTATTATAATGACCCCCACATAGTACTTCAGATAGTATAATACACTCCTCATAGTCCTCCATATATAATAACACCCCCCCATAGTTCTCCATATCGTATAATGCACCCCCATAGTTCACAAGATATTATAATGCAGAACATAGTTCTCCATATATTATAATGCACCCCCATAGTCATTCATATATTATAATACATCCAATAGTCCTCCTCCATATTTATAATGCACCCCATTATCCTCCATATATTATAATGCACCCCATAATCATCCATATATTATAATGTACCCCATAGTCCTCCATATTGTATAATGCACCCCATAGTTCTCCATATATTATAATGCACACACCATAGTCTACCATATAAAATAATGCATCCCCCATAGTCTTCCAAATAATATAATGCACCCCCATATTCCTCGATATTTTATAATGCATCCCCATAGTCCTCCATATATTATAATTTACCTCTCATACTCCTCCATATTGTAAAATGCACAACTCAAAGTCCTCCAAATATTAGAATGCAAAGTAAAGTCCTCTATACAATATAATGTATATCCATGTATGTATATCCATATTGTATAATGAACCCCCCATAGTCCTCCATATAATATAATGAACCCCATAGCCCTCCTTATATTATAATGCACATAATATTCCTCCATATATTACAATTTACCACTCATAGTCTTCCTTATTGTATAATGCACACCCCATAGCCCTCCATTTATTATAAATCACAACATAGTCCTCCATACCGTATAATGCACCCCTCATGTTCCTTCATATATTATAATGCATTCAATAGTCCTCCATATATTATAATGCACCACATAGTCCTCCGTATATTATAATTCAATGCATAGTCTTCCATATATTATAATATACCCCTCATAGTCCTCCATATTTTATAATGCACCTCCTTAGTTCTCTATATACTATAATGCACATCCCAAAGTTCTTCATATATTATAATACGGCCCCCATAGTCATCTATATGTTATAATGCACCTCCATAGTCCTCCATATCATATAATGCATCTCTATAGTTCTCCTTATATTATAATGCACCGCCATAGTCTGCGATAGTCCTTCATGCCATAGTCCTTCATCCAAAAATAAATAAATACTCACCACTCCTTGGTCCTCTGCTGCTGCAGACTCTGTGTGAGTGTTTTGCAGTTCTGTATCAGGTGCGCAGTAGTGACTTCATGGCATCCCCTGCGCTGAGACGTCAGATCTCAGACATAGCAGGAAAATGATGGAGGAGGGAGTGGAGCGCTCCTTTCTTTCATCCTTGCATTTAACTGTATCGGCATCTGCGATGCCATTACAGTTGCTGGTGCGATGAGGGGTAGGGGGCCTGCTGCTGGTTCTGGCACCGAGCTTCACGTGACAACTCTGTCCCTACACCTTGCCCTGGGGAAAAAGCCCTGCCCGTGGAGGGCTCGCCATTCTGGCTGCCTGCCACCACCATTATCCCCAGAGGCCTGGACAGCAGCGGTGGCCCAAACTGGTCAACCACGAGTGGCGTCACAAATTCATATTCCCTTTTTTCTTTTCATTTCCTCCCCCATCTCTATTGCCACGCCTGGGAACACGGAGGCGGGTCTTGTCACCATGACACCCCACAGCCCTAGACGACAGAAGGGCCCGGCTCTTAGTACACCCGTCACCGGGGCGCGACAGCTTGGCATCATGAACAGGATTACCGATCCGGTGAAACCGGGTCTTGTGTGCCAAAAGACTGTGTTTTGAACTGTGTTTTTCGGGCTTCAGTAATAATGGCCCAAAAGGACTGAAGCCAAGTGCTTGGCACATGATACACTATAAAGAAAACATTGTTTGCTCCCTGAAGAAGGAGTCGGGTCTGACTCCGAAACGCGTCGGAAAATAAAGAAGCCATTTGTGATGTACATCTTCTGACCATCTCCTTTGTGAAGCAGCACAGGTCCGTATAACACAGTCCATATCATCACTCTAGATCATGAAGCCATGTGCTGGCAGAGGGGCGTGTCGCAGCCCTTCATCATGGGCCAGGCCAGCATGGAGCAGGACACTGAGCCCTACACGTGCCCTCCGTCCGCAAGTGACCTAAAACTGACATCATCTACAATCCGAACCTCCCACTCCCCTCTCCAGAACTTCTCACGAGCTGCGCCAATTCTCTGGAACCAGTTACCGAAAACAATTAAATTAATTCCCAATACCAATTGTTTTAAGCGAGCCTTAAAAACACACCTCTTTAGACTGGCCTATCACCTCACCTCACTTGTCTAACAATTCCCATCTTCCCTTTTCCAAATCTGGCCTCTCGTGTCATCTGTCTGCACCTGCAGACTGTCTGTCTGTCCCCCATGGATAATATAGCACTTTATCCGTACTTATACAGATCCTGACCGATGATCGATTCATGCAGCAGTACATGAATCCTCTTATTATTATATCGATGGCTGGACCATGTATGACATCATTTGTTACTGTTACCTTTTGTGCCTCCCCTATTTCCTCTAGATTGTAAGCTTGCGAGCAGGGACCTCACTCCTCATGGTTTTTTGAGTTTTTGTTACGCTCTATTGTCTCATATTGTCTGTCCATGTCCCCTCCGAATTGTAAAGTGCTGCATAATATGTTGGCGCTATATAAATAAAATTATTATTATTATTATTATTAAACTGAGCCCACACCCTGTGGGACTGTGTAACTCCACCCGTGGGCGGGATGGCCGATGACAACCGAGAACAGCGATGCCCACGAATGGAGGAGGAGGGAGAGAACTATGCCACGAGGAGTGGAGGCTGCATGAGCAAAAAGTGCACCCATAGAGGCACGGCAATGGTGGAATGCAGGGAGTGGAGCAACCCCCATTGTTTTCCAGAGGCCGGCTTGGAGCATCGACTGGACGAGTTGAGCTGCCAGATGGAGCAAGCCCACATGCGGGACAACATGGACAAGATAGAGGATGGTGCCGGAGCAGGTACCCTCGCCCCATGGACTTGTTGGCCCACCTTAGTCCCAGTCTGGGAGTTACTGGCCTGGCTTGGGAGGACGATATTGGCCACGTCCCAGGCCTAGCTGAACCCCTCATTCCTGCGCCACCCACCCGGGAAGTCTGAGGCGTAGAGATGCGATGTTGGTGTGAGAACCCCGGGGAGGAGATGATGGACTTCCCAGGGGAGGTGGAGGCTGGACGGGAGCAGGTCGAGGTAATCACCCGGGACGAGTTGGTGGTCATAAGGGAGTCCCAGAAGGTGGACAAACGGGCTGAGAAACAAGCGACCATTGCCCGTACCATCAAGGCCAAAGCAGCGGCCCAGGAAGCTCCATCCACCAGTCAGGCCCCACGTCGGACAAGGCCCTGTTGAAGTGAAAGGATGCTGCATGCCCCAGCCATAAATTAACCAGCGGGATGAAGTGTCTTTATGCCCAAACCCTGGCACAATGAAGGGAAGGCCGTTGAACGAGGGTTAGGAATTCCGGAGAAGGGAGCCCAGGAAAAACCCGAGACCGCCGGACCGTAGTCTGTGCGCGGGACCGAGAACAGAGGCCCGAGAGGACTTAGAAAGGGTTTGCAACCAACAAACTATCCCAGCTGCCAGGTTGTGACCGGAACAACCTGTGTACTGTCGTACTGTGTGAACTGCAACTGTTTTGCTGTGTTAACTGTGAAGCTTAAGTAAAGACCCGGTCAAGCTCAAAACTAAGTGTGCAAGACTGTGATTTGCGTGACAGCAGCCAGAGTTTGCCTGCGGAGCCGCCGTCTGGATTGCTGTGCAGGCAGATGCAGCCTGATGTAAATGACATTGAACCCCGCTGGCAGCTGTTGACCCATGCTAACTGCTGAACGTGTCTGGCTCTGACCCTACAAATTCACAAATTCCTATTCCCTCTTTTCTTTTCATTTCCTTCCCCATCTCTATTGCCGCGCCTGGGACCACGGAGCCGGGTCGCATCACCGTGACACCCCACAGCCCTAGACTACGGAAGGTCCCGCCCGGCTCTAAATTACAAACATCCCCTGGGCACGACATCAGACATATTTCAAGTTTTGCTAAAGTTTCATTATGGCTTTACTATTTCACGCATGAATTATATGAAGTTTACAGCAGTATCACTTCCCATATTTAAGTTACAAAGAGGTAAAATTGAGAAATCAGTTTGTGCAGTGTCTAGTTCATATTCTATATGGTAGTGTTAAAATGTATGTCATGGGACATCCGGTCTTGGACTTTTCTACGAAAAGAATGTTCGTGTCTCCTATATATGCAGGTTCAAATCTCATATTTTATGTTTAGTGGACACCCACTTAACCTCAGACTCAGCCGCTACTCAAATAAATCTTTGGTTTAGTGAGCAGCACACGACACCTTCCCTGCATGATAATCACAAGGCAGCTCTGTCCTTAATACAGTTAGGTCTAGAAACATTTGGACAGTTACCGAATTCCCGTGAATTTGGCTCTGTGCACCCCTTTAGTTCTCCATATAGTATAGTGCCCTGCATAGTCCTCTGTTTATTATAATTTAGCCCTCATAGTCCTCCATATATTATAAGAAACCCCCCCATAGTACTTTTCATCATATAATGTACTCCATATATTATAACGCACAGAATACTCCTATATATCATATAATGCTCCCCCATTGTCCTCCCTGTTTTATAATGCACAATATAATAATCTGCTTATTATAATGTACCCCCCATAGTCCTCCATATTGTAGAATTCACTCCTATACTGTACTTTTCCATATATCAAAATGCACAGCATAGTCCTCTATACATTATATTGTAACCTCATAGTCCTCCTTATATTATAATGCACCCCATAGTCCACCATACATTATAATGCACTCCCTATAGTCCTTGTGACAAACCGCACATTGCAGCGCCACCCTGACGTCTACAATACGTTGGGGTTCACATGATACAGTCTCGTCACTACTGCCAAAACGTGACATTCCGCACCCCCTGGGAATACAATAACCTTTTATCATGGACACTCCCTACCCACACGGGCACAGGGAGGCACAGGGAGTGAGAGAAGGTGATCCTCCTCAAGCATGGCACCACACCCACTCTCCAACCCTGCAAAGCTGAGAGACTCCTTTCACTAGCTCCAGTGAAACAGAATCTCACCAGTCCAATAGGACAGTCACCGGTTCCTCGTTAGATATAATCCTGGTCCGTTAACAGGATTATATGTCAGATCAGAAACTAGCCCTGGCAGCTCGTAATGTTAAAACGAGAACACAGATGTTTGGATTCATGAATCAAGATAAAAGAGCAATTTAGGATTAAATTGTATATTTAATCACCTTTAGGGCACTCTACACAAAACTTTATATACACAATAGATATACATATACAATGGTCAGATGGACAAATACAGGTGGTAGAATAACAGTATAAGCATACGATACAGAAGTTAGTTACCAAGTAGATTTTAGGTATTGGTGCTGGCAGTCACATGGGAGGTATGTGGTGTCAGGGGTTCCTGGTTTCTTCTAACACAATGCACAGCATGACCTCCCTAGAAGATAACATTGGCCACTGCCTAGCACTAGCAGATAACCCCTTGGTTGGTAGCTCCTTTCCTGACTTCTGTAGTTTGCTACTCCCTTGACTAATTCTGCGAGCTGAAAACTCCAAAAACCTATGATGGGTCATTATTTCTCACTGGGTGGTCATAGGGAGGTGGTTCTGGTGCCATTGGATTCAGACGGGACCTCGATACTCTTGGAGACCAAACACAGCTTACCCACCCAGCTTCTACTAGCCGTTGTACATATCTCCTCACATTGAGGTGCTAGGGAGAATCCGGACACAAATGCATGTATGGCTTGTCATCAAGGTCCCACAATCATAATTGGTTTATGGCTCAGATATAAGGTAATTACATAAACCTTTATGATATTACAATGTCTGTCTGACTATGGGGTTTCTTTAAGGCTTGGGCACCCAGCAGGAGTTTGCCTTGTCTCAAGGCTTTGTCCTAGATGTCAGCTGCTGGAAATGTGACTTTCCTTTGAAGCTCTACAGCTAGAACCCCTGCTGACCCATATGTCCTTTCTTAGATACCCACTTTGAATAGGATGTCTTTAGGGTACTTCACACACAGCAACATCGGTAGCAACATCGCTGCAACGTCACTGGTTTTGTGACCTAACAGCAACCTCGCTATGTGTGACATGTAGCAGTGATCAGGCTCCCACTGTGAGATCGCTGATCGTTACAATTTGTTCAGGACCATTTCTAGGTTGTTGCGCTCCCGCTGGGCAGAATGCATCACTGTGTTCGACAGGGACAACAACCAACAATCTCAATATTATGCCTGAGAGTGACAGGCTCCCAATGACCGCCGTATTGTTCCATATCGTTGCTGCATCGCTGGTGAGATCTGACTGTTTGACACCTCACCAGCGACCACGTTGCGACACACCAGCAATCCCAGCCAGGTCAAATCGTGGTCGTGATCGCTGGAAAGTTGTAGCGTGTAAAAGGCCCTTTTAACTTCCCAGTTCAGATATAATACAGTTGATTGGCAGGACATGATATCTCCCATATTCTTCACAGTTCTCAATATATTATAATGCACTTCATAGCCCTCCATGTCTTGTAATGCACTCGCCATAGTTGGACAATGACAGAATCCTCCTGATTTGGGCTCTGTGTACCGCTACTTTTGATTTAAAATGAAACAACTGAAATGCGATTTAAACGTAGACTTTCAGGTTTAATTAAAGAGGTTCAACAAAAATATGCTGTGAAACTTTTAGGAATTGCAACTATTTTTCTACAAAGCCTCCTCATTTCAGAGGCTCAAAAAAATTGGACAAATTTACTTTACCATAAATAAAATGTTCTTTTTTAATACTTTCCAGAGAATCCTTTGCAGACAATGACTGATGTGAGACAGTGACTGGGATGATCTGTGACGGCCGGTATGTGTCTCCCAGGTTGTGCTCCCTCCACGTATAGGAAACACTCTACTCCGGGTTCATAGAGAATTCCCCCGAGGTAGGCACACGGTTAAATGCTAGGCAGGAACACAGGGTGTGGTTCTCTGAGTGGAGCTTCGGTCTGGGGTAGCCAGATGAGGCTAGTGAGCAGCCAGGTCAGGAGAGTGCAGAGGTTGTGTGCTGATACAACACAGCCTAGCCCGGATGGCTTGATCTCAGTGAGAACTGGACCGGAGAGACCCCTGTGATAAGGGTTCGTGTGCCAATATGCTGGTTGTATGAAGTATATCCGGCTGTGTCCCGGAATCCTGGAGGTTTGTGCATAAGAGGAGCTGTATCAATAAAGGGTGTGCTGTGTGAACTGCACCTGGGTCCCTGCCTTCTGTTGTGCCAAACCAACGTGCTACCTCACACTGACTAAAGTATTGAAATCAGTGATGTCACCAAACGTTGGGTGTATAAATTTGTGATGCTTTGCCGGCCTTTAAAGCAGGTCATTTGAGTTGTTGTTTGTTTCTGGTATTGAGCTGTTCCAAGCCTTCTACTTACTTTCTTCTTTCCATCATTCACATGCAGGTTGACTTTAGTTTTGTCTATCCAAATAATGATTTTCTAGAACTAAATGTTTTTGGCAAAGTCTAATCTGATTCAGCAATCATCCATCACTATAGTCTTCTGGGTACGTGCAGGCCTTTTTGAGTTCCCAAGCACACTCGTGCCCTCATTTGATTTTTTGCGGAATGTACCAAACTCTTGATTTAGCCACTCCTAACATTTCTGCTATCTCTCTATTGGGCTTGTTTCTCTTCCGTTGAGAGCTCATTTGACCAAATGTGGCTTCATAGCAACAGTTTCCAAATGCAAACGCCACACCTGGAATCAGCTCCAGACCTTTAACCTGCTTAGTTTATGATGAATTAATGAAAGAATAGCCCATATAGCCCATTAAAGTGCTCTTATGATAATTGTACAATTACCTTTGGTCCCTAAAACCTTATCTTTGGTATCCTAAACCTTTACTCCGAATAGGAAGTGAATTCCCTCAAATTAAAGGTGACAGGCTCCACTTTAAGCCCATATTGATTATATAACTGTGTCTTGAAAATGTTTTGATAAACAGCTAAAATGCCAAAACTTGTGTCACTGTCCACATATTTCTTCACCTAAGTGTATATAGATCCTTGCGAGCCTTATGGCAAATATCCTTATGCCTTGTTCTGTATGTTTATTCTTCTCCCTGCTTTACCCTGGTAGTGTACAGGCAGACTTTGCCTTATCTGCTTTATGCCTTGAAGCAAGGCTTATTTGTAAGTACGATTACAATGCAAAATTTAAACACTGAAGCCACAGGAAAAAGGAATTGAAATTCCTCCAAAAAATCAATATATTTACACAGCAAAAAAGGCAACTAGCCCCAGGTCACAGAAACTAATGCACTAGCAGCATACTGCAGCCCGACTTGATAAAGGTAATACAAAATACTGATAAGACAACCAATCACAAACTACCAATGCAATAGGAGGGGGGCTGATTTCTTAGGATTAGAATTGCACACAGATAAGGCTTGTATGGAGGGCTGGTCATGCATCTGTGCTGTACACTGTCTGGCTTAAGCCCCAGTCACACATAACGATATCGTTAGAGAGATCGTTGTAACTGTGACGTTACAACGATCTCTCCAGCGATGTCGTTATGTGTGACACTTTGCAGCGATCAGGCCCCTGCTGTGAGGTCGCTGATCGCTGCAAAGTGCTGCGGGTCATTTTTTGATCGTTGGCTTCCCGCTGGTCAGCACGCATCGCTGCGTGTGACAGCGAGAGACCAGCGATCTGTGACCTCACAGGGCTGGTTACTATGGTAAACACCGGGTATCTAGGCAGCGCGCGCTGCCTGGATACCCGTTGTTTACCATAGTAACCAGCGTTCTCCCTGCTTAGCGCTGCCTATAAGGCAGCGCTAAGCAGGGAGCGATGTGGGAGGTGTCTCCCAGGGCCTGATCGCTGGGGAGATCTGCCTGTTTGACAGCTCCCCAGCGATCAGGTAACGATGCTCCAGCGATCCCGGCAGGTCGTTATCGCTGTCGGGATCGTTGGAGCGATCGTTATGTGTGACTGCACCTTTAGGGTGCTTTCACATTACGATTTTTTGGGATCCGTGGCTGTCCATTTTAAAACGGACAGCCACGGATCTGATTTGGCCCCCATGTTAGTCTACGGCCACGGATCAGATTGGATTTGCCCTTAGTGGCATCTGATTTTTGTCAGATCCGTTTTGGTCCGATTTTTTGCTGTACCCAAAATCGGAGACTGCTCCGATTTTGGCACAGCGGATCAAATCGGACCGAATCATATCTGACATGATCCATGGCCCATAACACGGGGGCCTATGGAGCACAGGTCCGAGAAAACATCGGATGCTTTCTCGGGCCCGATTTTAATTTACTGAGCATGCTCAGTACACTAAAACTGCTACTCTCCAGCTAATGTCACTTCCGCAATGTATATATACTTTGCGGAATTGAAATTTAAGTAAAATCAAGTGTTAAAAATAAAAAAAAAATCGATCCTCACCTGTCCAGCGATCCATCGCCGTCAGCATCTCTGGAAGTACAGGACCTGGCCTGACGTCACAGTCACCTGACCGGTTACCGCAGTAACCGGTCATGTGACTGATGACGCTAGCTGGTAGGCCCGCCCAGCCAGGTCCTTTCAGCATCCGGAGCTAGATGCCGACGGTGCTGGATCGCTGGTGAGGATCGATTTTTTTTATTTTTAACACTTGATTTTACTTAAATTTCACTTCCGCAATGTATGTATACATTGGGGCATCATACTGTGCTTGGAATCTATGGTAACATCATACGGTTTTGAGGGCACTGTAATGGGCATTATGTTTTGTTAGCGGTCCTGTGGGGACATCATACTTTTTTGGGGCCTTGTGTGGGGCATTACACTGCATATGAGAGGAATTCACAGTGGGGATATCATAAAGTGTGTTGGATTAATTTTTATAGGCACCATACTTCATGGGTACCATGAAAAGGGTATATTAGTGGGTGAGAACTTTAAGAGGCTTCAGTTGGGGCCAACTTACTGTGTAAGTGCCCTAATACATGTCCACCTCCTGGTCGTTAAATGTTGGGTGGTATGCCTTCCTGAAACCACACCTACTGCACTGAATAAATATATATATATATATATTTATTGGGGGCCCAATTAGGACTTTTCCTTTGACTCCCAGGACTTTTATGGCCACTCCTGCCACCATACATTGTTTTGTTGAGTCTCTTTTTAAAAATGGCTGTTACTTATTTCCTCTGATTACTACACTTAAGCAAAATTTGTACACTCACTCAGTTGATAGAGGAGAGCCTGAGAGCAATATGACATGCACAACATAATTTTAAAGTCTTCATTGAGAATGAGGGCCCTCATCTCATAACTTTTGCATTATGTGAGAGACCTACCTATATGTCAAGTTTCTTGGGAGGTTTGCACCTCCATTTTATACTTTCTTTGTTCTATAGTGCTTCTTGTTATCCTCTAGATTTTTTTTTATCTACATTTTGGAGATTATGGTCTGTAGATGTTTCCAAATGGTATGCTAGATTATAGTTGTGATGTCACTTGATTGACTTTTGATTTATGTGCTGTTTTGCCCACTTTCACAGCATTAGATTAGGTAAGATTTGTATTGCATTACTAGGTGTGAATCATTATTCTATATAAACATATCACAATGTTCTGTTCCAGTTGCACAACGTATATATTTCTACTTGAGCAGGAAACTGCAAGACATTTCTGAAGAGGAAGCGCAACTGATATCTAAAGACAGAAGACCACATCTGTAATTTACATTTCTGCTTTGTCATTGTTTATCAAAGATGATAGTTTATTTATTTTTTTGATCTCTCACTATGTTTAAAAAGCTCCTCATCCTTGCAATTGAAACAGCAAAATAAAAAAAAATTATGGAATTATAAAAATCACAGCATCAATGGACATGTTAATTGTCATGATCTCCACATTGCCTTTGTCCTTTACTAGGTTGTTGTGGGGATTGACAGTCTAGGCTGGTTCTGTGCTGCAGATCACCTGCTTTCCAGCTCACTTGATTAGAACTCTACTTAAGCAAGCTTGCTGCCCTATTCAGTGTCAATTATACATTTGTCTTTTGGAGGTGTAGGATTGATCTCTCTGTGCTCTGAGCCAGACCCTGTCTGATTAGTTACCTTACCTGGACATGACTCTCTGCTTGTGACCTGATTCCTCTTTCTGCCTGTTCTGTTTTGTCCCTCTGGTTTCCTGGCTTAAGGCTTGAATTGGACTTCGCTTCTGGATATCCCTAGCTGTTCCTGCACCATTTCCTGGACCTGACCCCAGATTGTTTTGACCTCTCTTTACTACCAGTAAGTAGTAGTAATATCATTACATTTACTTTCCGTTATTACAGTCTGTTTTCGGCATATCAGAGATTGGCTATTACTGTAGTGACTCGCATCACATTAATGATATACAAATTTAAAAAATGGAAAAATTTTAAAACATCTTGATTTATTTAGACTCAAGTATGCAACACACTGTTCTCTTGTTCTCTGAGAATGTTTCTGACACTTTCACTTGAGGAGCAGGTCATGATGATTTACATTTCTCACAATGTGCTGAGAAGCAGGGTGACAGTGATGGGCAAAAGTCAATCAGGGTAACTAGTCTAACCCTCAGACTGGGGGACCCTAGCTGACCCTGTTCCCATTAGTGCTTCTAAAGGTGAGGATGTCTGGACTGCAACCCTTGCCCTGCTCCTTACCAGCCCTAGCTAACACCCCCTCTCCTCCACCCAGGGATCTGGATAAACACAGCAACTCCACACTCGATTGCAATGTCAAGGAAAGCTAGAGGACAGCTTCAGCAAGAACTGTTAACAGTATCCACACAGCTCATGGTCTTGCAGATAATGAACTCTATTAGCAACATCAGGTGATGGGTCATTGGACTATTTAAAGGTTGGGGGAGTGGTCAAACTACATCACCTGATACAAACAGCAACATCAAGTAACACTGCAGAGCCTCAGTTACTGAAGTTAAGCTTTAATGTACAAAAGGAAATTAACCCCATTTAAACTACTGCAAAACAGTTCACAGAGACTGCAGAGCAGTTTACATATGTCACAGGGAGATTATGTAAAAAAAATACTTATTTATCTTTTCTGAAAGATGATTAAAATAAATTCTAGATTTCCAGTTCCAGGGCTGGTGAAGTAGGACGCAGGATGAAGAGCTCTCACACCCGACTAAGTTTAAAGCACCAAGAAGATCACTGGCCCAAATCATGTCATCAATGGACTAAGAAACTGACAGCATAGTTATGGCCAGTACTTGCTACGTAGAACACATAAATGCACAGTGAGATGATGAACTGCTGATGGGAAATACTGTGAGGAAGAAGCGAACATGGCAACAGCCTCTGAGCATGCCTTGGCAACTCATATAAATTCATCACCCTTCGACAGTGAGTACATTGGCAACTTAACAAAGTAGGTCTCCTCCAATATGTAGAGTTATAAAAAGCTTGCAGCTTCAGTAGCAAGCAGAATTGCACCCGATATACAAAAATGCATCTTTACAGCATCACAAACTCTTTCAAGTCCCCTAAGAAGACTGGTCGCCCTCGAAAGACAAATGCAAGAGAGGACCGGATAAGGCGGAGAATCACCATGGGTAATCGTTTCAACACTGCACCTGGAATAGCTCATCAGTTCAACACTGAACAGGGTAAGTATCTATCTTGTCATACAGTGTCACAATGTTTAAGAGCATTTGGACTGAAAGCCCACTCTGCAGTGACCAAATCTCTCATTAGCAGAAAGAATCAAAAGGCTAGTCTCATCTTTGGTGAGGAGCATGTTGTGTGGACAGAGAAGTGGTCCACAGTTCATTTTAGTGAAGAGAGCAAGTTTAATTTATTTGAGTCTGATGGGAAACATTATGTTCATCGACAAACTGAATAAAGACTGAACCCAAAGTGTGTAAAGAAGTCAGCGAAAGGTGTTAAGGAAGTGTCGTGGTTTGGGGAATGTTTTCTACTGCAGGGGCTGGACTCTTCATACAGCTATATGGCAGAGTGAATGCAAGTATGTATCAGAATCTTCTTCAACAACACGTGGTTCCTTACGTGCGTTCAGCACTCAATCAGCCAGCAATGTTCATGCAGGACAATGTCCCTGTCACATAGCAAAATGGGTAAAGCATATCCTTGAAACAGAAAACAATAAATTGGCCGCCCAGAGTCCTGATCTAAACCCAATAGAAGACCTCTGGAAAATCCTTAGTGACACATTTATGACCAAGAAACCCACAACAGTCACAGAATTGTGGAAGAAACTGGAAGAAGAGTGGATCAAAATCACTCCAGAGCAGTGAGAGAGACTAGTGATGTCCTGTGGCTGCAGATGTGCTGAAGTCTTTCAGAGCAAAGGCCTGTACAAAGCAAAGGCCTGGACACTTCCTACTGATTGGTGACTGTTGTAGCTTTCACAAAATTTAGTTTTAATCCTCCTCTGTCTACAGTCATTGCTGTTCCCTAATTATGATCATCACGTTTTGTGTAAAATTAAGGTTTTAAGTTATTTTGGAGAGCACTGTTCTACTGGCATGGTGTACCCCTTACACAAAATCTGCCAAATGTTGATCAATCCAATATATAAAAGCCAAAGGCACTTCCGTCACTTTGTCCGGAGATATATATAGAAGCCAATGGCACTTCCGTCACTTTGTCCAGAGCTATATATAGAAGCCAATGGCACTTCCGTCACTTTGTCCGGAGCTACGTGACGTCACCGGAGCCCTACACACGTTCAGGGTGAGCCAAGATGGCAGCCGTAAGCGGGAGAGGGACTCATTCAGCCCGCTACGCTAGCCGCGGCTGAGCTCAGTGTATTTGAAATATTGCGCCATGGTGCGCACCGCTATTCTGATTGGTCGCCGTGTTCACCGCCGACCAATCAGAATAGCGGTGCGCACTATGGCGCCATATTTCAAATACACTATACTCAGTGTATCATTGGCTGGGTATGTTGAGTCGGACGGTGGCTTCGGTGGGGATCACGGCTGGTTGGGTCCCGGTTCCGTGCCCTGGGCACTCAATGGCTGATGGTGATGATGATTGGGGATTATACGTGATGCCACCTGTGGTGACTGGTAAGCGGTTACCAGCGCTCCAGCCAGACGCAGAGGTGATGGTGTGATGCAGCAGAGGTAGTATAGCTCCCCACAGGTAGAGCTTTTCCTCAGCGGGGTGGATGAGGGGAGTTATAGTTGCGGTCCTGCTGTAATCGCTGCATGCGGCAGGGAATCAGGCTCACACACACATACAACAGTCTCTGTTTCAGTATCTTTTTCTGGTGTCATTGTGCAGGTACGGTCCAAGAGGGTGACCAGGTGGCCAGTGCAGTTTGGGATGTCCACCTTGGAGAGTTGTGAGGCCTCCTCTGTCTGTGTACGCGATGATTTGGGTAGATCTGCCTGAATCTAGATCTGCCGCTCTCTTCTCCTCAGAATGCTCCTTTCACAAGTGTCGGTGAGAACCTCCTCTTGGGATCCCTATTCTTTCCTTGGGTTCTCCGGTCCTAAGCTGGTCGCATTTGGGCACTGCGCTTCCTGAGCTTCAGGGGCAAACTAGATCCTCCTGGTTTCTCTGCCACAAGTGGTTAACGGCAGGCAAGGGCTCCGGCGTACGGATGAACTATAAGGGTAACCACTATGCTCTATTCTTCTTCTTCCTGTGCTCCCACTGGCCTCCATCCCTCTTTCTAGGGCGCTGCACAGCTGTCCTCTCTGGTTTTGTGCCTTATTCCCGCAACCAGCTCCTCTAGGCTCTTCAGTCCTAGTTGACTTAACTGTCCTAACTGTCTTTCAGTCCTAACTGACTGACATGACTTGCTTGACTGACTTGACTCTCTTGCTCCTTCCTCAGACCTGGACCTTTATAGGGGATCTGGCTTAAGGGCAGCCAGTGGAGCTCCCCCACTAGGCCTGGGGTAGGAAGTGTTGGGTGCTGTCTGTGCCAAGGTGTACATCCCTCCCTGCATCGGTGTGACCTGTGACAATCCCCGCAGGGGTGCCACATATGTCACATATCCTTGCCATATAAGAACCGACCATTTTAGCTCCTCGCCATTTTATCAGTGTTAGACCTCAGTGTCAGACACTGCCGCTGCTACTGTGTGCGCTACAAAGCTAGTTAGATAGAAATTCCATTCCAAGTTAGAGAGATAGTAGGTTTAGGGACTACTTCCAAGAACAGCCCTTTTTAGCGCTTAAAAGCACTGTGTGCCAGACAGGTCTGTTCCAGTGCTGTGCAAGTGTTTTTTACAGCATCTGGCCAAATCTAGCCAAGTAAATCCTTTTTGGCTAGTAGCAGTGTGTCCCAGGCACTGGTGTAGTAGTGTTGTGAAGACCGCTACATCTCCTGTGTTTACTAGCCTTTTTTTTACTGTATTTAGCCAAGCAAATCCTTTTTGGCTAGTAGCAGTGTGAGCCAGGCACTGGTGTACCACTGTTGTGAAGAAAGCTACACCTCTTGTGTTTACTAGCCTTTTTTTACTGCATCTAGCCAAGCAAATGCTTTTTGGTTAGTAGCAGTGTTTGAATAAGTAGCTGTGGTCCTGGGTTCTGTTGCAATCTACCGCCACACAGCGCAGAAAACACTTTTGTATTGCATCTGCCCAAACCTACTTACCAAAATCTATTTAGGGTAATACCACCACTGTTTGGCCACTCAGCTCTGCTAGTTTTAAATCCATAGTTTTTTGTGCCAACAACTACAGAGTTGCCAATTAACTACCCTCAAATATGAGTGGTAAAAGGTCTGCTGATGGTGGAAAGGGAATAGGCATGTTGGAAAGGGTAAAGATCTTTGTGACTGTGGGGTAGGTGCTAAAGTAACAGAAACATCTGAAGAACAAATATCGTCTTAAAGCCAAACTAAAATGTCTACATCTTTTCATTGACAATTTGCTATCATCCCTTTCTTACGCAGCAGAGCATCGGTAAAACTAGGAGATGAGGCCCAAACAAGAGCAGGTGCTGCAATGGATATCAAGCGCTCCACCAAGTGAGCTCTCCTCTACCTCAACTTAAATATCACAAACACTCCAGTCCTCAGAGGTGTCACCCCAATCGCACTTGCTTCCTCACAGCTCACAAGTCTCCAGCCGACCTACTGACTATGGGTTAACACAGATGGATGAGTCTGCAGAGCTGTTCACGCATACTATTGCCTGGGAATCAGAGGTCTGCTCCAAAGATTCATTGAGTCAAGACGAGGAAATGATCTGCACCGATGCCCAAAATCTTTTTGAGTCAGATCCAGGCCCAACTGAAGAAGGGTCCGAGCATAATGTAGGCCCTTATTCCCAAACTGTAACCCCTGTTGGTGGAGACAATGAGGCACATGATGATGAGACTCAGATACCTGATTGGACTGACAACTTGACTTTGCGCTCAGGGCAGGAAGAGGTTGGCTCTGAGGACGATAAGTGTGAGAACACACAGGGTGATGATTAGGTTTCAGATCCCACTTACTGTCAACCCACAGGCAGGCAGTTGATGAGCTCATCAGAAGAGGTGGAGGAGGATGCTAGTGATGAGGTTAGGTTGCAGCTTCCTGGACAGAGACGGAGTCCTGGGAGTACATCAACAACTGTGACCTCAGCCACAACTCTACCTTTGTGCAGAAGCCGTGGTGGCTCTGCAGGTCGCATGGGCGCTACGCCTTGCCCACACTGGCCTATTTTCAGATTGCAAAGGATGACCCAACTCATGGTATCTGCCAAATTTGTAAACAAAATCTGAGTAGAGGCCAAAAAATCAATAGTTTGAGTACTTCATGCATGAACCGTCACTTGAACATGAAGCATAATTCACAGTGGGAAGCTCACTGTGCTACAATGCGGCCTAGCGGGCCTGGCCAACCACCATCTGGCCCATCAAGTGCATCTGCGGCTTCTTCATTCTCTGTGACTGTGGGGACAGCTGTCACACAGGCTTTCGGCCACAGAACTTCCACCTCTTTACCCACAACAGCCAATGTGATTGACAGGTCATCAGCTGTTTTGGAAGTGGAAAGACCTGCTGGTGTTGAGCGCTGTCAGACATCGAGAGCACCACCTTTTTATGAATGCAACATAATATGTCCGCCTGCACCTCCCTTACAGTATAGCAGTTTGTCTGGGACACCCTACTCAACCCTGTCTCAGCACTGCAGCCAGCCCTCGGTCCCTCAGATGTGGACAAGTAAAAGACCATTTCCTCCTACCTATGCCAAAGCTTAGAGATTGAATTTCACCTACTGCAAGCTGTTGGCTACGGAAATGCTGCCTTTCCGGCCGGTGGATACAGAGTATTTTTGAGACCTTATGGCCGTCGCAGAGCCCCAGTAACAGATGCCCAGTCACCACTACTTCTCGAAGAAAGCTGTGCCTGCGCTACACCAGTATGTTGCACACAACATCACCACTTCCTTCAGAAACTCTGTGTGTGACAGGGTGCATTTCACCACAGACACCTGGACGAGTAAGCATGGACAGGGGTGTTACATGTTGCTGACTGGGCACTGGGTGACTATGGTGACAGCAGGAGAAGGGGCTGCTATACAAGTCTTGCCATCCCCACGGGTTGTTCATCAAACCTCTGTATCTAGAAGTTCCTCCACTGCTTCTGCCTCCTCCACCTCTTTTAGGTCCTCGACCTGCGCCCAAAGCCTGTCTGGTAATGTGACCCGCGTAGAAAACCTCGCAGAAGGAATCCAGCACACCTCCTTACTATGCTGGCAGCAGGGCTCAACGCCATCAGGAGGTGTTTACGTTAAAATGTCTGGGAAATGTGAGTCACACAGCTGAGGAGTTGTTGTCAGTTCTGGAGACGGAGTTTAATCAATGGTTGTCTCCACTAAACCTGCAGCCAGGGAAGGCCGTGTGCGACAATGCTGCAAACCTGGGTGCGGCACTTCAACGTCTAAATTGCGATGTGCCGACACGATGGAATTCCACTCTGCACACGTTGCAGTGTCTGTGGCAGCATCGATAAGCCCTGGTGCAGTATGTTATGACTCTTGTTGGGAGCATGCTCTGTACTCTGGAACCGCATCCGGGAAAAATTCTGTTTTTTTCCTGATCCGGCTCCATAGGCCCCATGTTAACTGTCCCGGACCGGACCGGATTCGTTTCTGTTCAGTTTTGTCACTAGAGCCCAAAAACGATGCAGACTTCATTTTTGGGACCTGTGAAAATCAGGACAGAAACGAATCCTGGACAAAATACACAAAACCGGATGGCCAAATATGGCCAATTCGGCATCATAGGGCTATATGGGAAGCAAAAGCGATCCTGTTCTGTTTGCTTAAAAAATGAACAGAACAGGATCACAAAAACCGTGGTGTGAAGCCAGCCTAAGACATTTTAAGTTCTAAAGCACATTTGCAGACACAGTTTTACTTCCCGCGAGTTGTTCCTGTTCTTGTTGGTCCTGTGAGTTACAGCACAACCCAGTGCAGGCCATGACAGTGACTATCCCATGTTTGTAGCTCCTCATCTCTTGTCCTCATAGAGAAGGTGGTACTGGGGGTCTGACCATTTAAGCAAAAATAGAGCCTTATGCTCCCAGATGCGTACTTATTGAGGTAGGGGATTTGCCATACTGTCAGTGAAGATCCTATCACTTGCAGACGCTTGAGGAGGTCAAACTGACTTGAATCACGAACTGATCCTATCTAACCCACTACCTCTTAGGCTTGGAGCCTTGTCACTACAGTCCTTTCCTCTGGACTCTCTTTGGTTTGTGGCCACTTTGTTGGACGATCTTTCTCTAGTTACCACAATGTCTCTCAATCTGTATCTCGGTTAACACCCTCAGATCATGCTATCTCACTTTGGTCTCCTTGTTCCAGTTGCCATTAATGACCCAAAACATGCGGCCTTGATGACCTCACAGGCTGTACGTACATCTGTACTAGCCATTAGCGGGGCCCTATATGATGTTCTTAAAGCAACACAGTTTATTTCCCTGTGAACAAACACCCCCAACCCATCATGGGCTAGTCCCAACACAACACTTAACTGTTACTTGACTCACAATCAGTTGATGTGTAAGAAAGTGGCAGATACCAGTGATGCAGCCGCAGGCTATGGGGTACTCGGGAACCGCGCCGGTGCTCTATCTCTGGGATGTCACGGTAGTCGTAACCTGGTTCCGTGGCCTGGGATCAGTCCAAAAAGGGGTTATTTACAAGGGATTTGTCGTGACGCCACACGGGGTATGTGGTTAGTAGAACCAACATTGCCGTATTCCTGCTGGGGACGGTGACTTGGGGCAGCGTGGATGGTAAGCCTTTCTTGGGTAGGGCTGAGGGTCCCCCGGGCAGGAGTAGCTGTAATGGATGGGCCTGGTGAGGGATTGTGTGCAGTGCAGTTCACTTACTTCAAAGCTGCAGCTCTCCAGCCAGTGTGCAGGGATGACAGTCTGTGACTTCTCAGGCGGGACTTCACTGCGATGCTGGAAGTAAACAGTCTCAGGCAATGATGAGCTTACTGGGTACTTTACTTAAGGTCTTTAGCATTAGTTCACAACAGTTCACAGCTCTGTCCGTACAGTTTACACACTTTACACTGCTCCGGCCAACTCAAACTGTGCAGCTCAGGTGGCTCCTCCGTGTTGCTCCCTCTAAGTACTTTCAGGCCTCTCAGTCTCGATGTAGTACCTCACCCACGGGTTCAGTCTGGTCGTCGTGGACTCACGGGGGAATGTTTCCCTTACAGTCAGGGTCACCAGTCCTACTATGACAACTGTGTTCTTAGACCGTGGTGGATTGTTAAGCTGCAGGTCATAAAGCACCTGCCCCACACCAATGTGTCTCGTGATTAGGGTCTGGATTATCCCCGGTCACCTCTTCAGAGCCAGTTCTCTGTTCGTGGCCTAGCCTCCAGTGTCTCAGGTTCAGATATTTGGGCACACCAGTCACCATTTCTAAGGGTGCCTCCGGCCAGCTAAGATGTGTGCGACTGCCGGGCCCTTGTCCTCCCACCTTCTCAGCTGTGGGGTCTCTTTCAGTCTCTTTCTCCTTCCCGTCACCTCCAGGCTATGCAGTGGGCTTTCTCTCCTCGTGGCTATGCCTCACGGGATTCTGCGCCTGCAGGGAACCCAAAACCTCCTGGGAAGACTCTCTCATTGTTCACTTCTCTCCGCTGTTCTGACTGTAACTGTGTGTTCCCGGTTTTTATTGTGCTGGCCTCTCCACACACTTTGCCAGTGCTGCTCTACACTCCACCCACTTCTCTTAACACCTGCCACCCCTTGCCCAACCTAGAGTCCTAGGCGTAAGGTCGGTGTGTGCAACTGTGTGGGTGTGTTTCCAACCGTCTTGTCTTACCTGGCTGCACTTCCCATTTGTGGCCACCTGGTCACAGGGGTGCCACACCAGGAAGAGTCCTACCCCTGAAAGTGTTGATTGCTTTTATATGCTCTTTTGTATGATATGTATTTATATAAATAGTGTGATAATATATTCTTTCCCTACGAAATGGGTGTGGTGTTACCAGCCACCTGTAGGAATTGCTAGTATTAGCTTTCTTAGTTGTAGGTGGAACCTAGGCTCCAGCAGAGACAGGGCTCAGGGAGTTAACGTTAAGCCGTCCCACAATAAAGGTGAATATAAGGTAGAGTGTTTCCTGGTATAGAGGAGAGATACTAAGCAGAGTGAGAACAGACATATGCACAGTGCAGGAGAAGGCAGGTCTAGTTTACAGTAAGCCCTTTTTGGTGGAAAAGCGAGGGACAAGTAGGCACTCCTAACTCAGTAGAAGGTGAACCACAAGGACAATTGTAAACCAGTGTTGTCACATGACTGCTCAGTAAGGGACTGGAGTACTCCAGTCTGTGGGCCATTGCCCCTGGCAAGCAGATCCTAACTATAGTAATACACATTGACCCGTGTAGTTTGGTACCTGAGAGGAACAGCACAGAGCCCTCCTATTTACCCTAATAGCTGGCTACTTTCACATAACGATTTTGTAAAATCCGATGCTGTCCGATATAAATCGGACAGCATCGGATTCTTCTGATGCCTGGAATCGGATGCCAAATAGGCATCCGATTCCGACAGAAATTAGGATGCCCGCCCTCCTGTCAGATCGCTCCCTGAGCTGTCACTGTCTCTTCCCCGGTCTTCTCCTCTTATCCCCTGTGTCTCCCCTCTTGGCCCCCGGTCCTCCCCTCTTGGCCCCCGGTCCTCTCCTCTTATCCTCTGTGTCTCCCCTCTTGGCCCCTGGTCATCCCCTCTTATCCCCTGTGTCTCCCCTCTTGGCCCCCGGTCCTCCCCTCTTGGCCCCCGGTCCTCTCCGCACCCCCGGTCCTCCCCTCTTGGCCCCCGGTCCTCCTATGTGTCCTCCCCAGTCCTTCAATGTGGTGCCCCCATGTGTCCTCCGGTCCCCCATGTGTCCTCCCCCTCTCCTCCAATCTTTTCTCACCTGTCCACGACTCCTGCACGGTCCCGCGCGTCTCTTGCTGTTCTGTCTTCTGTGCTGACAGGACCTCTTGTGATGTCACAATCACATGACTGCCGGTTATTGGTTACTGGCAGTCATGTGATTGTGACATCACAAGAGGTCCTGTCAGCACAGACAGCAAGACACCGGAAGACATTGGAGACGCCGGTGTCCTCGTGGACAGGTGAGTATAGATTTTTTTTTTTTTTTTAACCCTTTACTTCACTTTTAGGAGCTATTTTAGTGTACTGAGGATACTTAGTACACTAAAATCGGGTCCGAGGAGACATCAGATGTTTCCCCGGACCCTTCTCCATATGCCCCATGCTAAATTGATCGTGTCGGATCGGATGTGCACTAAATGCCATCCGATTCGGTCCGATCCGATTCTGTCAGATTTTATTTTCGGTGCAAAAATCGGAGCATGCTCCGATTTTTGCACCGATAAAAAAATTGGACAGAATCGGATCAGACCTAATCGGATGGCATTTAGTGCACATCCGATTCGGTCCGATGCCCATAGGGCTGCATGGGGCCCAAAATTGGTCCGATGCTGTCCGATTTTTATCGGACAGCATCTGAAATGAAAAATACGCAATGTGAAAGAAGCCATAGTCTGCACCAGAACTGTAGGGCAGGTCTGTGTGAAGATGTGAAGGTTAAATGAAAGAAAAAGTATGTCCCCAGCCTCGCCTGTGGTGGAACTGTGTTTGGACTATGTTGCAAGTTAAGTACGAGAAGTTTTCAACTGTAGTGGACTCTTTCTTGGTAACCTGAAACTGGGAACGGGCCTATAGCCAAGAAGTACTGGTGCAGCCAGTCATAGCGAGCCTCCCACCACAATCTGTGTCCGTAACGTGCCAGGGCAAAGGCACAGCTCCTCTCGCCCACTACCGCCCCTGGCACAGTTACAGCTGGGCTTAACTCTCTTAACAAAGATCCTACATAACACTGCTATACCATATTATATCACATTACATCATCTTCACTATACATTACACAGGCAAACAACATAATTCTGCATTACTGTACATCATACATCCTACATATCACACACTGTATTACTATTTATCACACTGTTACAATTCACATTATACATTACGTACAGAGACGGAGGACGCGATTCACGTTACAGTTCAACGTTGCAATTGGTTTCTTCAGGGAAGAATGCCTTTGCTTGTTTACCTCCTTGAATTGATGCAAATTTTAAGAATCCCTCCTGGGAAAAAGAAATGTGAGACAAGGGTAAGTTTGCAGCTTTATACTTCCTGTTACTTCTGTGCTGTTATATTTATAGCAGGTATTGCTGCTGTTCAGCATTCCTTCTCTACATTGTATCCATCATAACTGCAGCGCTGTAGGCTTCATATTACCAAAATGGAAATTTCAAGAAAAGACTGAAAATATAGTGAAGGTTATCCAATAAGAAACGAAACTAGAAGATGTCAGCTCCAGCCTGCTGTGAAAAACATAAAATAACAGGAAAACCTACCTGACAACCATTGGAATTGAAAAATCTATAAAAATGAGGTCATAGCAGTTGGCACTGCATTGCTTTCCCTATCCCTGATATAGCGAAAGACAATTGATGCATTTGCTGCATCTATCTTATTGCAATTTATCCATTATGTATTAAAAACATGTAAGTAATTGGGTTTCATATAAAAAGTATAAGGCTGCGTTCACACATTGCGTATTTTGCTGCGCTTTTTTGCACGCACCTTTTGCCGTGATTTTTGGCTGCGCAAAAAGGCACAACAAAGCCACGTTTTTTGTGCTGCAGAGGGAGGAAGAATTCTGCTTCCTCCTCCCCTCTGTCACATCTGTGCACGCCCCTAAAGATTTCACAGTGTATTATTATATCTAAATTCAATAAAGACAGAGGTTTTTAAAATAATAAACATGGATACTTGCCCTCCGGCGGGTGGATGGCGAGTGTCCGGGAGCCAGGACCGGTGAGCAGCCGCAGATTCCGAGTGGGAAAAGACCTGTGGTGATGTCAGAGGGGGCGTTCCCGGCGCTGATTGGCCACTCGCGGTCATGTGATACATATCACATGCCCACAACGCCCTCTGACATCACCACAGGTCCTAGCAGGGCCATTCCAGTGGCGGCTTCTGGCTCCCGGACACCGGAACACCCGTCGGAGAGGTAAGTATTTAATTCTTTATTATTTTTAATAAATTTGTCTTTATTTAACTCTGATTTCGCAGTGTATATTAATACACTGCAAAATCAAATGGGCGGTCACAGGTGTCACACAGGGGAGGAGGAAGCAGGATTCTTCCTCCCCTCTGTGACATCAGATAAAGCAGCGCCCGCCCTTATAGGAAAAATGCGCCGGCGCTGCTGCGGAAAGAATTGACAGGGTCATTCTTTTAACGGAGGCGCTTTTTCCTCTAAATGCGTGGGCGTATCTTTACGCAGTGTCTGCACGGCAAAGTGAATTTCCCATTCCCTTTGCCGGCAGACAAAAAGCACATTGCGTATTTTGAAAAGCGCGCGCAAAAAAGCGTGCAAAAATACGCAATGTGTCAACGCAGCCTTAGGCTCCATTCACACTGTGCGTTTTTGGTCCTTTTTTGCTCGTCCGTTTTTGTAGCGAAAACCAGGAATGGATGATAAATACAGGAGTGGAGAATAGTGCTGAGCCACCACCTGAGTGTTCGAATTCGATTCACTGAATTGGGGTGTGTTCAACAAATTATTTGTCGAATGTTATGGTGGGTTTACACACACCAATTTATCTGTTCAAAATCTGAACAGATCTCTGGTTGCAGTGAAATCATGGACACATTGCTCCATTTTGTGGCTGTGTACAAATGATACAATGTGTCCATGATTTCACTGCAACCAGAGATCTGTTCAGATATTGGACAGATAAATTGGTGTGTGTAAACCCACCATTAGTCTAACACTGTCAAACCCCATTGGAATCAATGGCAGGCAATAGCAAACACATAGAAAACACCTTCAAAGGAGTCCAAAAGCTTCCAAACTACTCAGAAGACACAACAAACACCAGGAAAAGTGACAATTCAAAGTCATTTTCACCCACCTCTGAAATTTTAGGTGAATGTTAACCACCTTGTATTTTGAAGGGCTTTGGAAGACTGTGCAGGCTGGCACAGACCGTGTGTCGTGCACCCATGGTACGCCATGAGACTATTTGTACTGTGGTTAGATTGTTGTCAATTTTCCTGGTGTTTGCTGTCTATTCTGAGTAGTTTGGCAGCTTTTGGACACCTTTGAAGGTGTTTTCTATGTGTTTGCTGTTGCCTTCCATTGATTCCAATGGGGTTCGACGGTGTTCGACAAACATTCGATGAACAATTCGTCGAACACACCCCAATTCGGTGAATCGAATCGAACTCGAACACTTAGGTGGTGGTCAGCACTATTCATCACTTCTGTATTTATCATCCACTCCTGGTTTTGGCTACAAAAACTGATGAGCAAAAACATATCAAAAACGCACAGTGTGAAAGCAGCCTTATACTTTTTATATGCAACCCAATTACTTACATGTTTTTAATACATAATGGATAAATTGCAATAAGATAGATGCAGCAAATGCATCAACTGTCTTTCACTATATCAGGGATAGGGAAAAAAATTGCAGTGCCAACTGCTATGACCTAATTTTTATAGATTTTTCAATTCCAATGGTTGTCAGGTAGGTTTTCCTGTTATTTTATGTTTTTCACAGCAGGATGGACCTGACATCTTCTAGTTTCTTTTTTTATTGGATAACCTTCACTATATTTTCAGTAATTTCTTGAAATTTCCATTTTGCTAATATGAAGACTAGAGCGCTTCAGTTATGATGGATACAATGTAGAGAATGAATGCTGAATAGCAGCAATACCTGCTATAAATACAGGACCAGCTCCAGGTTTTTGTGGGCCCCAGGCAAGACAATTTCAGTGGGCCCTTTTAACACATACCACGATACATAAATATAATGTAAAAGCTGCGCGCTGTGTATTTATAATATAGAGGCTCCTGGGTGGGCTCTATATATAATATTGAGGCTGTGCAGGGCTGCATATATAATAGAGGCTTCTGGGCTGTATATATAATATGGAGACTGTGGAGGTGTATAAATAGTATAGAGGCTGCTGCTGGGCTTTATATATAATATAGAGGCTGCGAGCTGTATATATTTGGAGGCTATGCTGGGCTGTATACACATAATAAAGAGGCTCTGAGTTGTGTATATTATTTGGAGGCTGTGTTGGGCTGTATATATTATTTGGATGCTGTGGGAGTCCAGCAGCAGCCTCCAATATATATAGCCCAATGCCCTGCACAGCATCCAAATAATAAATATAGCCAAACACAGCCTCCATATTATATACACAGCACAGCCTCCAAATACTATATACAGCACAGCCTCTAAATACTATATACAGCACAGCAGCAGTCTCCATAATATCTATACAGCACAACACAGCCTCCAAATAATATATACAGGCAGCCTCCAAATAATATATACAGCAAAGCACAGCCTCCATATTATATATACATAACAGCACAGTCTCCAAATAATATATGCAGCACAGCCTCCATTTTATATGTACATTACAGCCTTCAGATAACATATACAGCACAGCACAATCTCCATATTATATATACAGTCCAGGACAGCCTTCAAATAATATATACAGCCAAGCTCAGCCTCCAAATAATAAATACAGCCCATCACAGCCTCAAAATAATATACACAGCACTGTCTCAAAATAATATATATAGCCCAGTACAGTCTCCAAATTCTATATACGCATAACCGCCAAAAAATATATACAGCACAGCCTACATATTATATATATAGTCCAGCAGCAGTCTCCATAGCACAGCCTCCATAGCACAGCCTCTATAGCCCAGCAGCAACATCCATAGCCCAGACGCAGCCTCAATATAGCCCTGCAGCAGCCTCAATAGCCCAGCAGCAGCCACCATAGCCTAGCCTCCATAGTCCAGCAGCAGCCTCCATAGTCCAGTGGCAGCCTCCATAGCCTAGCCTCCATAGGAGCAGTAGCCTCCATATAGCCTAGCCTCCATATCCCAGCAGCAGCCTCCATAGCACAGCCTCCATAGCCCAGCAGCAGAGTCCATAGCTCAGCCTCCATAGCCCAGCAGCAGCCTCCATAGCACAACCTTCATAGCCAAGCAGCAGCCTCCATAGCACTGCCTCCATATACCCCAGCAGCAGTCTCCATAAAACAGGCTCCATAACCCAGCAGCAGCCTCCATAGCACAGCCTCCATAACCCAGCAGCAGCCTCTATGTCACAGCAGTAGTCTCCATAGCACATCCTCCATATACCCCAGCAGCAGCCTCCATAGCACAGCCTCCATATACCTCAGAAGCAGCCTCCATAACACAGCCTCTATAACCAAGCAGCAGCCTCTATGTCCCAGCAGTAGTCTCCGTAACGTATTATGATATAACATATTACTCTGTCACTGGACTTCTAACATAGTATACATGTGTATGGACACTTGTGGCGCCCCGCAACGAGTGCGTCACAGGAGGGTATTGCAGCCCAAACTGCAGATGCAATATTCTCTGACTAAGCAATGACATGGTTAAAACTCAGAGCTCCATACCCTACATGCACATCAGCATAGAGGGCCAATAAGGTCCTGGTGGGCGGAGTGTAGGAGTAGTGTGTTAGAGGAGAATGTAGGAGAAGGAAGAAGAAGAAGCAAGTGGTCGTGAGGAACGTAGGAGAGGGGGCTCTTGCACAGTTCCGTGCAGCCCCTAGGCCACCACTGGTTGGGCACCATTACCCGGTGCCTCAACAACCGGACCCTGGGCGAACTTCCACGGGTCAAAATATACCCACGCACATCTACAACCGGATTACTGGTTCCGAAGCTAGCAAGTCGTTTATCACTGCTATGCAAACCAGGAGTGGAGGGACCGCTCTACAGGAGTACCCCACCGCCGCCGCAAACAGAGCCGTCTTGCCAACGGAGTACCCACCAAAAGGACCCAGACTACCCCTCACACCGGAACGTACACACCGGCAGGGAAATTTAAGTAGTCCCTTGTACCTGACCTTGGCACACAAAGGCGACATCGGCAACTCACCTAGAACAAGTTAGAACGGAGGAACACCGCGGAGCTCTGAGAAACACCGGTCATTGCCAAGTCCACCCGGTCCATTACCCGTTATCTGTATACCATGTACCACCTACTGGTTACAGTAAAATACCCGTTGCAGAGACTAATGGTGTCCGTGTTTCTTAAGAACTGTCTCACTCCGCATGCAGAAAGGAACTGAGGTGCCCCACAACATCTTGTGCAGCTCCTGGCTCCGGGGACTCTCACTCGTCCTGTGGGGAGTGTCCCATCTTGCTGCATTCCATCCCCCGGAGGCCCAAGCAGCGCCGGTGAACTTATTTTTATTCTGATACATTGATCACCGGTGGATGATTTGTTCGGAGCCATCACTGGCGGGAGACGTCCCCTTCTCACTTCTCAGCCATCGGCTTTAATAAGGGCGATTATTGCATCTGTGAACTGTAAACAGAAAAATACGTCAGATTCTGCCTCTAGATCATTCCTACTGAAAATCTAGAAATATCCCAAAATGATAAATATTCTGTTGTTCCCTGAAAGGAGCGCACCGCAGAGGACACAGTCAGTCACCGGGCTGATTTAGGGTAACTTTGTTGCCCATAGCAACCAATCACAGCTCAGCTTTTGCTTGTAATGCAGCTCGGAATGTTGCATTGTTACTGGTTGCTATGGGCAACAAGACCAGTTCTGCTGCTAAATCTGACAATGAGGTATGGCATGATCATGTCAAAGATAGCCAAAAGAGAATCCCTGTGTCCTCCTCCGCCCTCCTTAGCATATTTACTAACAGTCACCTTTTGTCAGGACAGATGGAGCACCCCAAAGTGTGTTTTGGGGGTTAGTCCTTAACCACCAAGATTTTTGGCTTTCAAATATTGCTTATTTTTCATTTGTCAAAAAACCCTGGCTTTGCTTGGACTACTGCATTGGTTGATGTGGGCAACAAGTTTGTTGTTTTGACAAATGAGGCTCTGAGGGGGTGGAGCCATGAGAGAAGCAGCCAATGAACACCTAAACGGTAATGCTAGTGTCATACTCCACCCAATAGGATCATGTACTATCCTAATGTGGATGTTCCACAGTGGTTTTAGCCAAAAATAAGATAACCATTAACATGACTGCCTTTCTAGGCAAAGAGTTCACTTCTAGCTTTCCCCAAAGTTTCCCAAGTTAGCAGCTGAGTGGAATGGAGGAGATCGGTGTGTTTATTAGCAGCCATATTGGTTATCCATCAGATCCACTCTGTCTAAACATTTTTCCTCCTATTTTGTGTCTTTTTATTTCTTTACCTATTCTATGGGTCATGTGGGTGACGACGGTGACCCCTCCTCCTGATCCTCAGTCGACATCTGGGCGCGCTTCTATAACTCCTTCTAGACGCCATGTTGATGTTATGATGTTGTTTTTCTTAGGGGCCGGAGCTGAATGAGGCTGATGAATGCAGGATTCCAAGTAGAATGTTCAGAAGTGCGATGACATCACAGCTTCATGAAAAGTTTACAAATCACTTAGGTCATCCAGCCATGCCCTCTAACTAAAGGGGCCACACCCACTTGCTCTGTCATTGCCTTATGAGGTCACAACAGTCTGTGGCTATAAAACTCCCTCCAGAGCCCAGCAGCCATCATTCATCTTCTGTCTCCTGGTCCAGGAGTAATGGAGATGTCTCCCATTAGTCTCACCTAGCCAGAATCATACTCCACACTGATGAGGGTCAAAACCCCGAAACAGCTGCCTGTAGCTGAATACCTGGTTTTGGTATTCCAGCTGTCTGTGGATTGATACCTGGTTTTGGTGTTGGTTTTATCTGACTAGTCCCATGTTTGAGACTCTTAAATGAGGCTCTACAGACTCTATTTGCATATTTGTATTTCCCAGGGGGATTGCCCCCTGGGAAATACAAATATGTAAATAGAGTCTGTGGAGCCTCGTTTAGGAGTCTCAAACACGTATTTCACTGTGTTTGAGCGCTTTAGCCGGCTGCCCGCAGTGTTTCCTTGACTGGTCTCCCTGAGATCAGTGATTGTTTCATGATGTTAATGAAGTCACGTCTCAAGTATTGTACTTTCTCATCAACCCTCATGAATGAACCAAATAAATCTGAGGGGGCAAAACTCAAATCTCTGTGTCCAGTGATGATTTTATATTAACTGTGTCACTTAATATTGAGCAGAATTAAAGGGAACCTGTCAGGTTTTCTGTTTCCATCGAACCATGAGTAGTCCTATGTACATATCTATATTCCCTGCCTAACTGATGGACATGTCTCCCCTTAATTAAGTCAGATCTTAAGCCCTGAATTTCCTCATCAACCATCATGAATGTACAATAGACAGAACCGAATAAATCTGAAGGGGGCAAATCTCAAAACTGTGCCCAGTGATGATTTTATATTAATTGTATCACTAAATATTAAGCAGAATTAAAGGGAACCTGTCAGATCCTCTGTTCCCCGAGATCTGTAAGTAGTTCTGTGCACATACTATAATCCCTGCCTAACAGTCCCTCTATGTAGGAACACACATAACCAGATCTATAGAAAAAGTATTTCTAAAGACCATTCATGAGATGCAAATTTGGACTTTGACTAGTCAAGGGTGAGTTAGTTCCCCGACTAGTCAGCCCAATTAGCAGGTTATCACACACCTGTGGGCATAATAACATGCTTTAGGAAAGCCGGTGTATTTGCCAGCGCTATGCAAAATTGCACATGCAAGGTATGATAACTAGAGATGAGAGAATCTTTTGAAGTTCAGGTTCGGTTCGCTGAATGAGCATATGATCACCGAATTGTTTGACAAACTGTTCATGGAACTTCCGAATCCCATTAAAATCAATGGAAGGCAAAATCAAAAACTCCCTCAAAGTGGCCCAAAAGCTGCAAAAACAGCTCAAATTAGGGATAGACATCATGAAAAGTGATATTTCTCAGAGTTAAAATTTTCATCATTGAGCATTATGGATGCATAGGACAAGGCCTAGCCCAGCATTTCAAGCTTCCGCATTGATCAGGAACAGGGAGATGAGTGACAGGTGTAGGCACAGTGCTCAGAGAGCCCTGATAAATTCACAAAACTCACAACAAAGACACCACAAGAAGAGTCTCCGCATTAGAAAAAGATTAGGCCAGACACTATAAAAGTGGCATCAATTTACTAAGGCTAAAAATTGTAGGACTGTTGGGCTGGGGGACCTCATACCTTATGAAACCACTCCAATTAATTTTATGCTCTGTGGCACAAGTATTAGCTTCAAGGACCACTACCGAAATAATTAGTCAGGTGGGCCAGTAACATGTATAGGCCTGGCAGGCAGGGGGCCCTCATACCTCATGCAACCGCTCTGTTACACGCCCTTACACTCCCAAATCGTCAGGTCAATGCCTCATATCTCATGCAAGTTCAAAAATGGATGGCTAGTACTCAACCGTATTGTTTCAGTGCTGGTGAATGGATCCTTGGACCCCGTATACTATAGATGATGGAATCAAAGCACACGTATAAGGGTTTCTTTTGCTTCAAAGTGAGAAGTTTATTGAGAAACAGTCAGTACTAAGGAAAGTGACTTTGCAGATGTTTGACGTTTTTGCCTATGGGTAGCCTTGATCACAGAGTCGCTGCTATATTCGCCACCCTGGTTGGTGTGTTGGCATCCTTGTGTTCTTCTCCAAATGTAGTTACGTACAGAGTTAGGTACCCTGATCAGGAGATGTCAATGTCAGAAGATGGGCAGCAAGGGCTAATTACAAACTCATTCATTATAATTGACCCACCCCAGGGCCATGGGGTACACAGTTCCGGTCGTTGTGGTTTCAATGGGGTATGTAACGGGTGGCTTGTGCCCAGGCCTGTGGTCCTGGTGGTCGCTGAAAAAGGGGTTTAAAAGTAAAATGAGAAGAGTCTCATGACACCACCTACGGTGTCCGGTAATGGTACCGCCGTTCAGGGCCGCATCATCAATGAGCCAATGTGAGCGCTCTGCTCAGGCGGCAATGAGTCCCTGAAGACAGGGGGCGGCAGAACGGTCAGATTACATGCTGCCGTGCTCCTGTCAGTGACTGTGTGGGGGAGCTGCGGTCGGGACTGGGGAGGGAGGAGGCTCCTGGCTGCTTTTACTTTCAGTACAGCAGCAATTGGGTCTGCCTCCTCAGCGTCTGCCCCCTCCAGCCAGGGAGTGTGATGATTGGTCAATCCAGCAGTCATTCTACCTCTGCATCAAATGACCCTGTGTTCATCAGACTCCAGGTGCTGTATATAGGGGCTCTGCTGTATGTGGGGGGCTCTGCTGTATGTGGGGGACGCTGCTGTATGTGGAGGTGCTGTATATGGGGCTGGGGTGCTGTATATGGGGCTGGGGTGCTGTATATGGGGGGCTCTGCTGTATGTGGGGGTGCAGTATATGAGGCTGGGGTACTGTATATGGGGGGGTCTGCTGTACATGGAGCTGCAGAGCTGTATATGGGGGCTCTGCTGTATATGGGGAAGCCCTGCTGTATATGGGGGGCTCTGCTGTATGTGGGGGTGCTCTATATGGGTCTGGGGTACTGGATATGGGGGCTCTGCTGTATATGGGGAAGCTCTGTATATGGGGGCTCTGCTGTATATGGGAATGGGGTACTGTATATGGGGACTCTGCTGTATATGGGGGGCTCTGCTGTATATGGGGGGTGCTGTATATGGGGCTAGGGTATTGTATAATGGGCGCTGTGCTGTATATGGGGGAGCTCTGCTGTATATGGAGCTCTGCTGTATATGGGGGGCCCTGCTGTATGTGGGGGTGCTGTATATGGGACTGGGGTACTGTATATGGGGTCTGCTGTACATGGATCTGCAGTGCTGTATATAGGGGAGCTCTGTTGTATATGGGGCTCTGCTGTATATGGGGGACTCTGCTGTATCTGGCGAGGCTCTGCTGTATGTGAGGGAGCTGAATATTGGGCTGGGGTGCTGTATATGTGGGGCTGCTGTACATGGGGCTGGGGTGCAGTATATGGGGGTGCTGTGCTGTATATGGGGGTGCTGAGCTGTATATGGGGGTGCTGTACTGTATATTGGGCTTGTGCTGTATATGGGAGTACTGTGCAGTTTATGTGGGTGCTGTTCTGTTTATGGGGCAGCTGTGCTGTATATTGGGGTGCTGTATATGGGGGTACTGTGCTGTTTATGGGGGTGCTGTATATGGGGCTCCTGTGCTGTATATGGGCGGTGCTATATATGGGGTGCTACAGTATATTGTACATGCGGGTGCTCTATGGTATATGGAAGGCTATGGGTTGCATTATACTATATGGAGGACTATGGGGGATGCAATATAGTATTTGGAGGACTATGCATGGTGCATTATACTATATGGAGGGCTATGGCAGTGCTTTATAATATTTGTAGGTTTATGGGGTGCATTGTAATATATGGAGGGCTATGGAGGTGCATTATAATATATGGACGGCTATGGGGGTGTATTATAATATATGGAGCCAATTATACTATATGGAAGTCATTACAATATTTGGAGGGCTCTGTGGGGGCAGGATAATACTTGCAGGGCTCTGATGGAGCCTTTATACTTTATGGGGGGCTATTTGAGGGCTGTGTTGGGGTCTATTATACAGTGTGAAGAGCTTTAGGGACCATTATACTATATGGAGGGCTGTGAGGGGGTCACAGTTGGGGATCATACTGTGACAGAGTAGTTGGGGGGTACTGTATGTTACGTGTGGAGGATCCTGTGAAGGAATTCACTGTGGAGGGATCATAGTGTTTGGGTGACACTTTTGGTGGCATCATACTTTATGGGGGCAATGAAAGATCAATTCTCCCGCCGGTTGGTCGGCACTTGTCCTCCTTCCTGCTCCCACATTGGGGATGATGGGGGCTGCAGATGGATGATGGAAGACACAGTTTGGTTACGCTGGGCAGTAATGACAATTACTGCACAGTATGTAATAGATGTTAATTTTTTCTTGTTCAATAAATATGAATTCTTCATGGGACACTTACAGTTTGCAGGTTAAGGCCAGCACCACCGCTCCCTCCGTGCGTCTGTCAGATCCAGCAGCCCTCCAGGATCCCCTGGGACCTCTCATGCAGGTCCCACACACTGTGAGCCTCTATTCCTGGTGCGCACTTCCTCCACACAGCGATATGTCACTTCCAGTTTAGAAAAAGAGCAGGGCTGCACACAGGATAAAAGTGCTCATTCCATTTATTGCATCACAGGGGTGTTACAGGTGGGGGTGCAAAGGAAGGAGGACCGGGTAGCCCGATGGTACAACGAATGTTTCGCGCTCAGCTGGCGCTTTTGCGGGTACAATTGTAGCCAGCTGATTGTGAAACGTTCGTTGTACCATCGGGGCTACCCGGTCCTCCTTCCTTTGCACCCCCACCTGTAACACCCCTGTGATGCAATAAATGGAATGAGCACTTTTATCCTGTGTGCAGCCCTGCTCTTTTTCTAAACTGGAAATGAATTCTTCATGGAGATAAGACGTCTCCTGAAAATAAGACATCGAGCTTCTGTGGGGGCAAAAATTAATACTAGACAGTGTCTTATTTTCAGGGAAACAGGGTATTAGTTCCGGACAGTCCCGTGTGCTGCGCTTGTGATTGGCTTGTGAGGAGGCGCGGTCTGTTGGGAAAGACGTGTCATTTTCGCAGTCGCAGCTTGTTGATGCTCAGACTGCAGGTCATTGTATGTGTGGACGGTGCCGCATGGTGACATGTCTGACTAGTCAGTGCCAGGCAGTGATCACATTGGAGCTGCCCAGAGTTTTGTAGGTGTGTGCCATAGATAATAGGTGGCAATCTGTGCTGCCTCCTGTGCTATAAGGCTGCAGCCACCATTGTGTGACTGTAGCTTGTGCCAAGCAGCCATTGCCATTAATGATCCTTATTCTGGATTTTTCTATGTGATTCTTGCATGTGCGTGTGATGGTGCTGACGCCCTTGTGTTTGGGGGTAGGGCGCCATTTTAAAGTTCTGCTCAGGCAGCAGAGAGGCTAGGTTCATCCCTGGCTGCCGTCGATGCTCCTCCTCACTGCCAGAACGGCTGCAGCAGTGTGATGAGGTCGCAGGGTGATGATCACTCTGCTGCAGTCGGCTGAGTAGAAAGCATAGATGGGAGTCGGCATATGGCTAATTTGAATCGCATTCAAATTAGCCATGTGCACTGGCAGTGCTGGGTGAGCACTCAGCTGCCTGACCTTGGCACTCAAAGGCGACATCGGCAGCTCACTTAGAACAAGCTTAGAATGGAGGCACACCGCAGAGCTCTGAGAAACACCGGTCATCACTAAGTCCACCCGGTCCGTTACCCGTTAACTGTATACCATGTCTCACCTGCTGGATACAGTAAAATACCCATTACAGAGACTATCAGTGTCCGTACCTTTTTCAGAACTGTCCATCTCCGCATGCTAGAAGTACAGCAGCTGTCTCACAACATCTTGCGCAGCTCCTGGCTCCGGGGACTCCCGCTCGTCCTGTGGGAAGTGTCCCATCTTGCTGCATTCCATCCCCCGGAGGCCCAAGCAGCGCCAGTGAACTCACCGGAACTCTCACAGGTGGCGTCACGACAAGAAACAACCTTTAATCTGTTCAGCCAACCCTATTGATCTGGACCACCGGGCCCCACTACTGCAGGCGCGGTTCCGTGACAGGGAGAAGAGAAACGCCTGCCCCGTGAAGTCCCAGCTACGGTGAGTCATTTGCCTGTGTAATGTATAGTGAAGATAATGTAATGTGATATAAATGGTATAGCAGTGTTATGTAGGATGTTTGTTAAGAGAGTTAAGCCCAACTGTAACTGTGCCAGGGGCGGTAGTGGGCGAGAGGAGCTATGCCTTTGCCCTGGCACGTTACGGACACAGATTGTGGTGGGAGGCTCGCAATGACTGGCTGCACCAGTACTTCTTGGCTATAGTCCCGTTCCCAGTTTCAGGTTACCAAGAAAGAGTCCACTACAGTTGAAAACCTCTCGTACTTAACTTGCAACATAGTCCGAATACAGTTCTTTCATTTAACTTTCACACCTTCACACAGACCTGCCCTACAGTTCTGGTGCAGACTATGTCCCGCCAGCTATTAGGGTAAATAAGAGGGCTCTGTGCTGTTCTTCTCAGGTACCCAACCACACGGGTCAATGTGTATTACTATAGTTAGGATCCCCTGCAAGGCTTCTGCTTTCCAGGGGCAATGGCTGGAGTACTCCAGTCCCTTACTGGGCAGTCATGTGACAACACTGGTTTACCATTGTCCTTGTGGTTCACTTTCTACTGAGTTAGGAGTGGCTACTTGTCCCTCGCTTTTCCACCAAAAAGGGCTTACTGTAAACTAGACCCTGCCTTCTCCTGCACTGTGCTTATATCTGTTCTCAGTCTGCTTAGTATCTCTCCTTTATACCAGGAAACACTCTACCTTATATTTGTTGAGCCCAGGCTTTGGGGTACTTGGGTGTCAGGCTGCAAGGGTTAACGCTCCTGCTGTCATGGGGAGTGGTGGCCGCACCTGACCCCGTGTCCTGGGCCTATCTTCAAAAAAGGGGTAATATGTACAGGAGATTATATACAGTATTGTTGTGACGCCACCTGTAGTTTCTGGTGAAGTATCACCAGCGCTGCCACAGTCCGCCGGAGGTAGATGGTACTGCGGCAAGTTGGTGAAGTCCTCCACAGGTAGGACTGAACCTCCGGCACAGCGCTCCTGGATGGGAACAAGTTCATTTAAAGGAAAATAAGCAGAGTCAAAAGTCACTTTTCCTCCGGGTACTTTACTGTCATCTGCATTAGTCGCATACCAAAGTACAGTTCAGCACTCCTGATGGTATGAGGACAGGTAGCTTAACGGGTGGCTGCAGGCAGATCCTAGGTGGTATGGTGGACCCTTGGTGTGACTGCTGGCTCTGTCCCCTTCTGTTCCTTTCCTGCTTCCCAATGGTGGTGTGAAGCCTGGTGACTTGAAGCCAACCTGACCTCCTTCCTTCTCCCACCCTTGCCGCCGTCAGGTAACCTTCTGCTGGCTGGCCGCTCATTAGTGCCCAGGAGAGTTGTAGACTCCGCAGGACTCCGGATTCTCAGAGGTCCTAAAGAATCCCACAGGTGCGGGCTCCGGTGCCCGGTAAGCTGTCTAGGATAAACTTCCTCAAGTTCCTCACTCCCTTCAGGCTGTCTGCGCCTGGAGAAGCTTTCTTTCTTAAGCTCTTTCTTCCTCCTCTATCTCTCCTGGTCCCTCAGCCGAGAGACTCTCTCCTCTCACATTCTCAACTCCAACTAACTCACTCTAACTCCCCCTAGAGGTGATTTTATTCCCTCCCGGGTAACCTCCCACTGTGTAAACTAGTGTGGGAGTGCTGGTTAATGGGTGCCACCCACCATCCTAGAATCCACCTGCAGCTGGAGCATCTGCACCTCTTTTATGGGTGCAGTACCCTTCTGTGACACCTGCTTGGCGGGGCGCCACATATTCACATGTATTGTGGGACGGCTTAACGTTAACTTCCTGAGCCCTGTCTCTGCTGGAGCCTAGGTTCCCCCTACAACTAAGAAAGCTAATACTATCAATACCTACAGGTGGCTGGTAACACCACACCCATATCTTACGGAAAGAATATATTATCACACTATTTACATAAATACATATCATACAAAAGTGCATATAAAAACAATCAACACTTTCAGGGGTAGCACTTTTTCTGGTGTCGGCCACATTCTTACACATCAACTGACTGTGAGTCAAGTAACAGTTAAGTGTTGTGTTGGGACTAGCCATGATGGGTTGGGGGTGTTAGTTCACTGGGAAAGAAATAGTGTTGCTTTTAAAACATCATATAGGGCCCCGCTAATGGCTAGTACAGATGTGCATACAGCCTGAGAGGTCATCAAGGCGATTAGTGGCAACTGGAACAAGGAGACCAAAGTGAGATAGCATGATCTGAGGGTGCTGACCGAGATACAGATTGAGAGACATTGTCGTAACTAGAGAAAGATCGTCCAACAAAGAGGCTACAAGCCAGAGAGAGTCCAGAGGAAAGGACTGTAGTGACAAGGCTCCAAGCCTAAGAGGTAGTGGGTCAGATAGGATCAGTTTTCAGTTCGTGATTCAAGTCAGTTTGACCTCCTCAAGCGTCTGCAAGTGATAGGATCTTCACTGACAGTATGGCAAATCCCCTACCTTAATAAGTACGCATCTGGGAGCATAAGGCTCTATTTTTGCTTCAATGGTCAGACACCCAGTACCACCTTCTCTATGAGGAGAAGAGATGTGAAGCTGCAAATATGGGATAGTCACAGTCATGGACTGCACTGGGTTGTGCTGTAACTCACAGGACCAGCAAGAACAGGAACAACTCGCGGGAAGTAAAACTGTCTCTGCAAATTTGCTACAGAACTGGAAATGTCTGAAAGATGTTTGCCCACTATCTCACGTGTGAAATTGTAACTGAGGAGCTGTGCAAACTGTTGGGTAAAGAACAGTTGTTTAAAATAAACTGGTGGTTTCCATCTCTGAACCATTAGCTGATTCTGGCCAGCCAAATATAACATGCGACCTGCAGAAAGGTATGGCCTACAGTACACAAGTCCACACAACTAGCCAGGACCATGGTCTTCATATAGCATGCCGGGGCATCCGGAGTCAATCTATCACCCATGACTACGGCCCCGCATGACTCTACATACACACTTCAAAATCACACATGCCTGTTCGTGTAAGAAGCCCAATTTGTGTCAGATGTGACGGCAACATTTAAAGGGAACCTAACCCCACAAACTGACCCCCCCCCCCGTATCTTTAGACCTGTCCCTGCACCCCCTCTTATCATTTCTAGCCATCCCTTTTGCAGAAAAAAATCGATTTTGTATAGTAGAGAAAAGGTTATATTCACGTCCGTCCTGTGTGAGTTCTCTGTTTCTATAATAATCTCAATAGGCGTGCCTGTCTGCTGCAGCCTTGTAATTATGCACGCCCCTCTCTCCTTGCTAAGAGCCTGGTCGCGTCATGAAAGGGGGTGGGGCTAACGGCATGATGCTATTTAGCCCCGCCCCTTTCATGACGCGGCCAGACACTCAGAAAGGCAGCAAGCAGAGAGGGGCGTGCATAATTACAAGGCTGCAGCAGACAGGCACGCCTATTGAGACTATTATAGAAACAGAGAACTCACACAGGACGGACGTGAATATAACCTTTTCTCTACTTTACAAAATTGATTTTTTCTGCAAAAGGGATGGCTAGAAATGATAAGAGGGGGTGCAGGGACAGGTCTAAAGATGTGGGGGGGTTAGTTTGTGGGGTTAGATTCCCTTTAAGTCCAGGAACCTTACAATGTCCTTTAAACATCCATTTAAGAGCGCTTAATATATATTTTTAAGAATGTTTATTGATTTATTTTGTATATGACTTATTTTATTATCATTATTTTTTACATTTTTTTTTAGTTTGGAGAGCAAACCTTTATTATTGCAGCGAGCGAGGCCATCTCTTCTACACTTATGTAATAGAAATTCATATAAAAAGAGCATATGGCCATTTTATGCTTCAAATACACGGTCCTATGTCTGTTCACACTCATAAAAACCATACTGTGGATATTGCTTCTTGAAAATGCCCAATTACTTTATTTCATTTCATTCCATAAGTTTAGAAAACAGATTTTTGGCATGTGCACAATTGTATTATATGCATTATTTAATATTGGACCTGTTCATGCATTGCTGCCCTCTAGCCTTATTCAACATTTCAGATGAATTGCTGGTGAGCTGGATAAACTATTTTCTTTTTCTTATTTGTCCTCCAAATATGACAGGCTTCAATAATCACTCCACCCAACTGCAAGCCCAAATGTTACCAGTGGCATGGTGAGTGGAATTTGTCAGTCAGGTGCCTTCTGAAGCCCAGTTCATGAAGGGGTTAATGAGGAGCTACGCAACAAGATTGTGCAAATAATTATATCCTGTACGAGATTGTGTCTTGGCACTGAAGAGGCGGGCCCCTATGCAAAGCAAAGAGTCATCACCGTGGAACCCAGCGTCATCTTGGCTGTGCAGTACATAGCCGCTACACTGTGCTACCATGTGACAGCTCTGGAGGATGTGATCTTCCTCACTAGCACAGGGGCAGAGGGTACTTCACCACCAGAACCAGTTCAGCCCACACAGGACATGGACACATATGGGACCTGGAGCTACACCGTGCTACCCGCATTGTGCCTGATATGCAGAGAGGTCAGGATTCAGCACTGGTCTCGCATGGTCGCACTGGTCCTGAGGAGCTCACAGTCAGTAGGCGAGCCATTCTCCATGCCAGCCATGAGCAGCAGATGTCACAGTCAAGAGGATCTTGCAGCATGCCTGGCGTTATTACACCTGCAGCCGGTGCCACATCTGGTGGATCAGCAAATCCAGGAGGAGGAGGAGGTAGTAGAGACAGAAGGCTCTTTTTCAGAGCCTTTTGTAGCACCCTTGCCAGAGGCCCTCGACTAGGAGAATGCCATGTGAGGACCCCTACCCTCTCTAAGCAACTATCCTATTAGGCATGAACCATCCCAGCCTGTCTCATTTCTTGAAAAGGTTAGGCTTATGCTATTGTCCGAGAGTGGTTGAATGGACTTAAGGCCAATGACTTTGATGACCAACTACCCAAGGCATGGTGGTGACATTCATCCAGGATAGAGGGTTTGGTTTTATAGCTGAAGGGACTGGTCATAGGTGCTATGACAACTGGTCCACCCCGCTGCATGACCATCTTCCCAAAAGACTCCATGTTGCGGAGGAGGTCAACTTCATGAAGGTGAAGGGCAGTAAGGGGTGGTTCACGGTAGGTATAAGTCAGGTCACCACCAAAGACGAATTTAAAAATTTGCAGCAGGAGGCCGACATGGAGAGGATGAGCCATCAGCTGGAGGGCAGCCTCTTTTGATTAGCCAGCCAGCTGCAGACAAACCCACATGGGCCTTCGATCTTGAATGGCCTATTGGTGTTGTCCAAGTTCCTCCCGTCTGTCCTAGAGGGGGCGGGTGTCCCCTAATTCCTCCATCCTCTACTCCAGCAGTGGCATGATGGGGTGTGCTGGGAGGCAGGTGGTGGTGGAAAATGCCCTAGAGGAGTAGCCCCTGTGACCCACCAAGACCGTCTGGCTGCCGAGTACTATGTGGTACGGCAACCTTCATCCTGAGCATCAATCAAAAAGCTGCTTAAGTCTTTTTATTCTGAATAAAGAGGACTGTCCTAAAAAAGGACTGTTTTGTCACTGACCCGTCCTTTAGTTGGCATGTTATCCTGGAGAAGGACTTTTTTCAGTTGTTGTAGAGTTCTTAGAAGAGCGATGCCTGTTTTTGTGTTCATTTTATTTTTCCCCATTCACAAGTTTAGCATCAGTTGCGCCTCTCCCTGCTGAATTAGCAGGACTGCAGCCTCTAGGATACACCTCAAAGCTCTTAATGGACTGTGCCTTTAATAGACTTTGCACCATTGTAATAGGGTCTGCTGATCCCTGTGGGACTTTTCTTATATATATACTGTACTGTACATTGGCAACTTAACAAAGGAGGTCTCCTCCAATATGCAGAATTATAAAAAGCTTGCAGCTTCAGTAGCAAGCAGAATTGCACACGATATACAAAAATGCATCTTTACAACATCACAAACTCTTTCAAGTCCCTAAGAAGACTGGTCATCCTTGAAAGAAATGCAAGAGAGGACAGATTGCCATTAGAAAAACTGAAGCAGTAGACTTTGTTAAAATTAATATTTGTATCATTCTCAAAACTTTTGGCCATGACTGTATATACTGATATACACTGGCAATCAAAATTAGAGAACAGCACGCAATTTCCTCAACGTTAAGGTCATTGTATTGTCCTATGTGAAAATATCCTAACATGAGTAAAATATCAATTTTTTAACTTTATTTCATAAATTGAATATATTCTACAGCACAAATAAAAATGTAAATGAGATAAATGAAAAAGAACACTGATCAACTATAGAGAACACTATCAGATAGCTGCAAGTTATTGGCGTTAATCTGGCACCTGGTGGTAATTTCCTTAATTATCTGACAAACCCTATTTAACTGGCAGCCTAACTTTCCAGTTTGCATGAACTTTGAAAAAATGGTGTGCCATTCCAAAGTGACGAAAACCCTCTGGAGCAGGTTGTCCAGATGAAAGCCAAAGGGGACACCCTATCAGCCTTTAGCAACAGAAGTTGCAACTTGGTCATTCCAAGTCTGTGATTTCTGGCATATTGCATATTTACAACATCACAAACCCTTTCAAGTCCCCAAAAAGGCTGGTTGGTCTTGAAAAACAAATGCATGAGTGGACAGAATAATGCAGAGAATCTCCATGGGTAATCATTTCAACACTGCACCTGGAATAGCTCATCAATTCAGCACTGAACAGTGTAAGTATCTATGTCATCATACAGTGTCACAATGTTTAAGAGCATTTGGACTGAAAGCCCACTCTGCAGTTACCACATCTCTCATAAGAAGAAAGAATCAAAAGGCTAGACTCATCTTTGGTGAGGAGCATGTTGTGTGAACAGAGAAGTGGTTCACAGTTAACTTTAGCAATGAAAGCAAGTTTAATTTATTTGGGCCTGATGGGAAACATTATGTTCATCGACAAACTGAATAAAGACTGAACCCAAAGTGTGTAAAGAAGTCAGCGAAAGGTGGTGGAGGAAGTGTCGTGGTTTGGGGAATGTTTTCTACTGCAGGGGCTGGACCCCTTATACAGCTACATGGCAGAGTGAATGTAAGTGTGTATCAGAACCTTCTTCAACAAAACGCGGTTCCTTACTTGCATTCAGCACTCAATCAGCCAGCCATTTTCATGCAGGACAATGACCTCTGACACATAGCAAAATGGGTAAAGCATATCCTTGAAATAGAAAACAATGAAATGGCCGCCCAGAGTCCTGATCTAAACCCAATAGAAAACTCTGGAAAATCCTTGGTGACCCATTTATGACCAAGAAACCCACAACAGTCTTATTTACAATCATGGTCCAGCCGATTTGAGGAAGTGTGGAATAGATGAGAGTGGAGTAAGTGGCCACCAGCCAGTCTGTGTAGAGCTTTTGGGTCTGATGGAGTTAGACAGTTATGTTCAAGGAAGTAGTGGATAACCTATGTCTAAATGACTCTGATTGGGGAGAATGATAGGCCGCCCTAAAAAGATGTGTTTTAGGGAGCACCTGATCTAAGTAAGTTGTAGGTAGTCCTAATTTCTTCGGGTAGAGCATTCCAGAGAGTTGGTGCAGCTCGGGAAAAGTCTTGGAGCCGAGAATTGGAGGTTCGGATTAGTGCAGATGTTAGTCCAAAGTTACTCCCAGAGCGAAGAGAACGGGTGGGGTGATAGACAGAGATGTGGGAAGAGAGTGGGGAGGTGCTGCACCGTGAAGAGCTTTGTGGGTGAAAACTTGAATTTGAATTTGATCCTATAGTGCAATGACTGGCACAGAGCAGAAGCATCCGAGTAACGGCTAGCCAGATAGGTGACCCTGGCTGCTGCATTAAGGATGGACTGGAGAGGGGAAAGCCTAGTGAGGGGGAGGCCAATTAATAGAGAGTTGCAATAATTAAGGCGGGAGTGTATTAGGGACACTGTGATGGTTTTAGTTGTTTCCATGGTGAGGAAGGGGCGAATTCTAAAGATGTTCTTCAGTTGCAGGTGACAAGAGCGTGTGAGAGATTGTATAGAGGAAGTGAATGAAAGATCAGCATCAAACGTAACACCCAGACATCGAGCCTACTGCCAGAAGTTATTGTGGTGCCGCACACCGAGAGGGAGATGTCAGATTTAGGGAGGTTAGTGGAGGATGGGATTATAAGAAGTTCAGTTTTGGAAAGATGAGTTTCAGGTATAGAGTGGACATGATATTGGAGACTGCGGATAGACAGTCATCGGCGTTCTGTAATACAGTGGGGGTAAGGTCAGGGGGTGAAGTGTATAGTTATGTCTCATCAGCATAAAGGTGGTACTGGAATTCAAATCTACTGATGATCTGTCCAATAGGGGCTGTGTAGAGAGAGAAGAGATTAGGGCCAATGACTGAACCCTGAGGGACCCCAATAGTGAGAGGAAGGGGAGAGGAAGTGGAGCCAGCAAATGATACACTGAAAGAGCGGTTAATGCTGATGGAGTGCAGCATAGAGAGTAGGAGATGGTGATCAACAGTGTCAAAGGCTGCAGAGAGGTCAAGAATAATAAGCAGAGAGTGGTCACCATTATGTTTTGCCATCAGGTGGTCATTGGTCACTTTGATGAGGGCAATTTCTGTAGAATGTAGGGGGCAGAAACCAGACTGTAATGGGTCTAGCAGAGAGTGAGTGCAGAGGTAGCAGGTAAGGTGGGAGTAGACCAGGCGCTCCAAAAGTTTAGAGATGAAAGGGAGGCTGGAGACTGGTCTGTACTTATTTGTGCAGGATGGGACAAGAGACTTTTTTTTAATAATGGAGTAATGATAGTATGTTTGAAGGAGGAGGGGAAGATGCCAAAAGAGAGGTAGACATTAAAGATTTTAGTTAGGTGAGCGGTGATCACTGGGGAGAGAGACTGGAGTAGGTGTGAGTGGATGGGGTCAGTGGTGCATGTAGTGGGACGAGAGGAAGAGAGGAGCCTGGAGACTTCTTCTGTGACTGGGTGAAATGTGACGAGTGAACCAGAGGAGATGTGAGGAGGGATGGGAGCAACAGCGCTTTGAGGTTGGGAGTTGATTTCCTGACGTATGTTTTCTATTTTCTTATCCGTTTGTGTAGAAAAAGCCCAGGTTTAGATTCCGCGCAGACCACAGAGCAGGAAGGGTATGTTTGATGTCCTTTTATTGAGCCAACGCGTTTCACAGCAGGACCTGCTGCTTCCTCAGGGCAAACCACAACTGTATATATGCTCCCTTCTCTCTTTGTTTTTCTATTTTCTTAGTGAAGTAAGAGGCCAGATCATCAACAGAGAGGTCAGTGATTGGGGCCTGCACTTTAGGACTGAGGAGAGAGTGAAAGGTGTCAAAGAGTTTTTTTGGATTGTTGCATAGTGAGGAGATCAGGTTGGTGAAGTAGGTCTGTTTGGCGAGGTGAAGGGCGGAGTTGAAAGATCTTAGCATAAATTTATAGTGAATGAAGTTTCCTGGTGTGCGGGTTTTCCTCCATAGTCATTCAGCACTGGCTGATACCTTGATTCCGGTGATGTATCACTTACTGGGCAGCTTGCTGTTATTCAAATAAAATTCCTATTTTATCTGTACCAGATCTACCAGTTTTCTGAATGTAATGTTATGCATTATCATTGATAAAATATTTGAGGTAGTCAGGAACTCATGACCTTCCATAAGCTCCTGTAAGTCACATATGCAGAAGTTTTTGCCATTCACTTCCTTTTCATTTGCACTGGTCCCAGAGTTTTGCATATTCAGTGGAACAGAAACTAAACTTCTGAGAACTAAACCTCTAAAAATTCTCCAAATGTTGAACTGACTAGTTTTGTAAGGATGACTTCCACATTAAGCAACCTGTGCAGCCCTAAAATATCTGGCTTCATTTACTGATAGAGTACATTACACCTAGGATCCCAAGTATGTTCGGTTAAAATCTCCTTCCCTCTCCCCCCCAAAAATAAAATATCATCCTCCGATTCACTAACTGTCCATGAGTGTGACGTGAATCACTACAGTAATAACTAATCTCTGAGGTGCAGAAAACAGACTGTATTAATGGAAAATATAATAATATTACTACTTACTGGTAGTAAAGAGAGGTCCAAACAATCCAGGGTCAGGTCCATGAAATGGCGCAGTAACAGCTAGGGATATTCAGAAGCGAAGTCCAATTCAAGCCGAAGTAAGGAAACCAGGGGGACAAAACAGAATACAGAGGAGAAGGTAGAAAGAGGAATCAGGTCACAAGCAGAGAGTCAAGTCCAGGTAAGGTAACTAATCAGGCAGGGTCTGGCTCAGAGCACAGAGAGATCAATCCTACACATCCAAAGGCAAATGTACAATTGAAAATAATAGGGTGGCAAGCTTGCTTAAGTAGAGTTCTAATGAAGTTAACTGGAATGCAGGTGAGTTGCAGCACAGAGCCAGCTCAGACTGTCAATCCCCACAATAACCTAGTAAAGGAAAAAGATAGTGTGGAGATTGTGAAAATGAGACTGCAGAGTACAGCACTCAGTTATTTTAGGAAGTCTCATAGACCGTAAATGAAGCAAAGGCCGAACATGTGTAAGGAGGTGGTAGGATTCCTGCCCCAGAAGACACAACCATATTAATGTATATGTAGTGAATAAGTGATAAGAATTTAGAGATTAGGCATGTATAAGATGTAGGTTTGTCATGTAGGATGTTCATATAATGGGATCTGCCGGCAGCAAGTTGACTGCAGGGGCAGTTAGAATATGAAAAAAGGTACCCAAGCACTAACAAGGCAGATGGGTGCCACCTACACATCTGCTGTGCTCAACGTTTACAGCTGGCACAGAGTGGTCACAATGCACTCCTGCTGGGGATAAAATGGCTTTGATAACAGAGCGGCGGCTTCTTTTCCGTTCTATTCTGTAGATGGGCGGGTCACCCGATGCCATGTTGAATGAGAGCTGGCTCCCCACTCCCTAACTGGGGGAGCCAACTGTCAATCAGCATGACGTAGCTATGACGCCTGCTGTATCACTCTTGTGCCCCCTGTATCACTCTTGTGCCCGCTGTATCACTCTTGTGCCCGCTGTATCACTCTTGTGCCCCTGTATCACTCTTGAAGTTGTACTGAAAAACTTTGTCTAATGATTATTAAAAAAGACTGTTGAATAAGAGCTCTGAGTCTTTGTCAGTGAATCCCCTGCAGAGGGGTTTTGGTCTGTTAGGTAGCCTAAAAGAAGATATGACTTACATCCTGGGAGACCACACACCCAGCGAGGACTACCACAACCACAATCCCCGTTGCTCTGTGAAGAGGGTACGGACAATAGGAGGGAGCTCCTCATCCAGATACCTCTCTGAGCCTCTTTCACAATGTAATGATGGACACTACATGAGAGATGCATCAGTTGTTCTATTGCTTAAAGGCTTTAGGCTATGTTAACACTGGCGTCTTTGGTGCTGCGTTTTTTGTTTAAACTGCGCCGGGCAGTGGAAGGACCTGTGAGTAGTATGTACGGTACTTTAGGACCTACCCATGTGACTCATCATGTGACTCAAGTAAAATATTAAATCCTGGCACATTGCTTTTTGTACAATGATAAACAGGAGACGTCAACTCAGACCATCAGATTGTTTTAATAATTATCATTCAGGGTACAGTTGAACATGCTCAATCGATATCGGCTCCACCAATCTGGTGTTCACAGTGGATACCGGAGCTGTGACAGTATACGCAAAGAAATTAATGACATAAAAGAAAAGACAGTCAGTCCTTGACATGCGTATCAAACAAAAAATAAATACGTCCTGATTCCAAGTGGTTAAGGAACATAACTCCTACAAAATGATTTAATACTCAGTCCCATATACAATGAAAAAATAAAAACAAATAACAAAAGTATGTACATAATCTTTCTGCTTGCTACAAAGGAAAAAGACCTTTGACTTATATTAATGCGAAACATAGGATATCTGTGTTAGATATACTGGTAATGTGCCATGCTTAATTGTGCAGAGGTGCGTGCGGAATCAATTAACTCTAACCCATATGGTGAATCTATAAGGCAATGTGAATGTGCTGTATGAACATGACAACTACCTGTAGTGCAATAGAAAAAAGAACCGGTGAAGGTCCTCCACAATCTATGGAAGGCAACAGCACCTAGGGATAACGTGAATGGAGTTATATAGGGTAGCTACCAATGCCCCCATATAACATTTGTCAGAAGTATAAATGTAATAACTTGGAATAAATGTGGATCAATGCATCCACTAATGGCCACTCGTTTGTGTAAAGCTCGTTAGAGCTGGTTACTACAATAAAAAGATTATATAGGGAGCCCACCGTGAGTGGTGCACAACATCTATAGGTATTGTCAGTCCGTGTCATTACCTGGAAGTATAGGTGAAATGGTACTGGAGGGGGGTCTGCTTGAAACAAAGAATGCCAGATTACCATTGGGGTCGGAGCAGTGCATAAAGGTTTAATCTCCGAGAACTTGAAAGATATATTACCTCCTGGTGTCCAAGCAGCATGTGAGTGAGTGGCGGCGAGTATGTGACGTGCGCGTTCTTATGACGCTGTGGGGGCAGGACTACGCCGGCCTACTTCCTCTTTCTGGAACGCAGGTATCCGGAGGTTGGAACGCAAGCCGCGTGTGCGCTCTGCAGCGAATGCCCGCGCATGCGCGATGTGCATTAGTGATGTTCAGTGGTACAGAATAGCGCTGTGGGAAAATAATGAAGGATACAGTGCTCCTGTGTCATTCAAACTCTAGTCAGTGCCTGGAATGGTGCCTAGAGAGTGCTTCAGCCTGTGAACTAAGACATAGGAAACTGGGGCATCTGTAGGGAAAAGAATACGGGGAAGCACGTTAAAGCTAATAAATCAAGTACAGACAATAAGTAAAATTAATATTATTTAGAGACACTGTTGGACTACAAATATATTAGAGTCATGGCCAGTAAATAGCAATAAGTAAGAAATAACAACCACAACTCTTCATAGCCATAATGGAGAATTGAGAACAGAATCTCCAAGGGGGGCAGACATTTGTGGGGACATAAAAAAATAGATATATTCTACCGGGTATATACAATAGATACAAGAAGGGGACAACTATGAATATAAGGGGGTATGTGTATCTTCTTATTAGGAGAGACATGTATATACCTTTATAGGAGAAAAAAACACAATATACCTTTCGTGAATAAAAAGTACTAGAAGGTAATATCATACTCTCTATTCATACCCTGTGGTTCCAGGATCAAGTGTGTGAATCCAGTATGCTTCCTTCTCCCTGAGGAGTCGTATCCTGTCTCCTTCCCCCCCCCTCGTCTGTTTACAGGGATATGCTCAATCACCTGAAATCTCAATTGTGTTACCGTATGCCCCTTGGAGTATGATATTGCCTTTTAGTACTCTTTATTCACGATAGGTATATTGTGTTTTTTTCTCCTATAAAGGTATATACATCTCTCCCTAATAGTTGTCTCTCCTAATAAGATACACATACCCCCTTATATTCATAGGGGTATTTGTCCCCTTCTTGTATCTATTGTATATACCCGGTAGAATATATCTATTTTTTTATGTCCCCACAAATGTCTGCCCACCTTGGAGATTCTGTTCTCAATTCTCCATTATGGCTATGGAGATTAACACTTTATGCATTGCTCCGACCCCAATGGTAATCTGGCATTCTTTATTTCAAGCAGACCCCACTCCAGTACCATTTCACCTATACTTCCAGGTAATGACACGGACTGACAATACCTATAGATGTTGTGCACCACTCACGGTGGGCTCCCTATATAATGTACCCTCTTTTTATTGTAGTAACCAGGTCTAACGAGCTTTACACAAATGAGTGGCCATTAGTGGATGCATTGATCCACATTTATTCCAAGTTATTACATTTATACTTCTGACAAATGTAATATGGGGGCATTGGTAGCTACCCTATATAACCCCATTCACATTATCCCTAGGTGCTGTTGTCTTCCATAGATTGTGGAGGACCTTCACCGGTTCTTTTTTCTATTGCACTACAGGTAGTTGTCATGTACAGTACATATATGTCGCCCCAGGGTGTGGGGTACTCTGGTATCAGGCGGTAAAGGGGTTAATTGTGTCACGGGGAATGGCGGCCGCGCCTGATCCCGTATCCTGGGGACTATTCTCTTCAAAAGGGGTATTTACAAGAGAGTATGTACAAGTTTATAATTTGTTGTGACGCCACCTGCAGTACCTGGTGAGATGTCACCAGTGCCGCCACAGTCCTCCGGAGGTCGGTGGTAAGGCGGCAGAGATTTGTAGTCCTCCGCAGGCAGGACTGGACCTCCTGGGCAGCGTAGTGAGTGGTATGAGTTTTGTGGAAAGAAAGATGTAGCAGAGTCAAAGTCACTTCACTGGGTACTTTACTGGAACTTTTGCAGAGTCATTACAATCCTCAGTGCAGTTAGGTGTTACAATGACAAGTGGCTACAGATGGCTGCAAGCGGATCTCTGTTGGATAGGCAGAACCCCAGTGTGTGCCTTTCTTGTTCCTTTTCTTCCCTGCTTCCCAGTAGCTGTGTGAATCCTGACCTCATGAAGAGTAGATCTGACCTCCTGCTGTCTCTCTTTCCTTCCCTTGCTCCCATCGGGTAAACCTTCTGTTGAACACTGCGGCCCTTTGTCACTGTGTCTCTTTGCACAGCAGTTAGCCAGCCATGTCTGGTTCCCTCTAATGGTCGCTTGGGAATCAGGGCCGTATCTGGAGATACCCCCGTGTTGCGAACTTTCTGTGGGCCTTGAAGGTTACCACAGGTGCGGGCTCCGGTTTCCTCCTTTGAGCGAACTCCCTCTGAGCTCCTTGCTCCCTTCTCTGATTCACCATATGGGTTAGCGTTAATTGATTCCGCACGCACCTCTGCACAATTAAGCATGGCACATTACCAGTATATCTAACACAGATATCCTATGTTTCGCTTTAATATAAGTCAAAGGTCTTTTTCCTTTGTAGCAAGCAGAAAGATTATGTACATACTTTTGTTATTTGTTTTTATTTTTTCATTGTATATGGGACTGAGTGTTAAATCATTTTGTAGGAGTTATGTTCCTTAACCACTTGGAATCAGGATGTATTTATTTTTTGTTTGATAAGCATGTCAAGGACTGACTGTCTTTTCTTTTATGTCATTAATTTCTTTGCATATACTGTCACAGCTCCGGTATCCACTGTGAACACCAGATTGGTGGAGCCGGTATGGATTGAGCATGTTCAGCTGTACCCTGAATGATAATTATTAAAACAATCTGATGGTCTGAGTTGACGTCTCCTGTTTATCATTGTACAAAAAGCAGTGTGCCAGGATTTATTATTTTGCTTAAGGTTTATTTTTTCCTGAGCGGGTTCAAGCCAGACATTTATTTCTTAAATTCATCATGTGACTCAGTCACATAGTGCAAGGTCCTGAAGCACCGTACATACTACTCACAGGACCTGCTGATGCCCGAGAAGAAGACATCACCAGGACTCACCGTGAGATCGCAGGGAGGGTAAGAAAGTGCATGTGTGTCTGTCTGTCTGTCTATGTCCCCTGAAAACGGAGCAAAAACACAAACGGATGATGCATTTGTGATACTTTATTGCAAAATTTAGTTCAGAAACTGCGCCAAAAACGGATTAATATAAAACAGAACACAAAAACTCTGTCTTAAGTTAGCCTTACTCTGAAAGATTATCGTGAATAAATATTACAAGGAACGCTTGTTGCAGGATAATCTTAAACTTGTATTATCAGGTGGAAAAATCTTTTGTGCTGCAAAGCATTTTCAGCAGCCTATTATCCTGTGTAAACATGATCAAGAACAATTTATTGCAGATCCATAGGTGTGCATCAATAAACACTGTCTGCTAATGTATAGAATTTTGAACAACCGCTCATCAATAAATATTCACAAATTGGCATCTTTTTAATACTGTAAATCAGCTAATGTAAAAGGACCTTTAGATCCAATGGAAAGTGTATGTGAGCTGTGTTAGTGCCAATTAGGACAACAGTTTTTTCACATGAAAATATTATTCATGATTTTCACTGACATGATGATTTTCATTGACGTGCCCCGCTAGGGTCTGTAGGGCACTCGGAGCCGGGCCCTTTCACTCTCATCTCTTGTGGTGATGTTGTCTGCGGGAGATTGGTGGTCTTTGGGAATGTCACGGTGGCGTGACCCTGTCCGTGGCCCCGGGTTGGTCAACAAAATGAGGAAAAGGGATTAGGGAATAGGGGAGATTTTTGGGGGTGGTTGTCATGATGCCACCCGTGGTATGCGGCTATTAATGGCCGCTGCTGCAGTCTGGGACCTCTGAGGATGATGGGATGGCAGCTGTGGTGGTGTTGCTCCCCATGGGTGGAGCGGTTCCGCAGGGCATCCGGAGTAGGGGATTATTAGGGTGATGGTGAGCCAGCAGGGCCGAGCTGGCTGCAGGAAAGGATCGGGACATGTCACAGGCAAGCTCCTACTGCATGCACTGCAATTCAGTCTACCACTCCTCAGGCGGTAAATGAACAGTCTCACTCACAAGTCAGAGTTCCAAACCTGGTTAACTTCAGTTTTCTCTGCACTGTACCACAGGTCACAGTTCAATTACATTTGCGGTCCGGGTAGTCCTTAGCAACAAGGATGGCTCGTCAAGTCAGGCCTTTCTTCCTCAGTGCTCTCCTCCTTTCTGCATGCGCCTCCATGCACAGAGCCCCAATCCAGCAGTCTTGGGCCTTGTCAGACGACCGACCATGTCCTCTGACCCTAGTACGGCTGCCTTCTTGGCATTTGTGCCGGGAGTTGGCCCAGCTCCTCAAGATCTCGTGGCCACTGGTTCCATGGTTGGAGCTTGGAGTCTCCTTGCCACCTTCAGGGCTGGGTCCCGGTTTCTTGCCCTGCCCCTCCGCTTTACTTCAGATTCGGGTGCACGGGTGGATCGCTCACTTCCGCGCCTCTAGGTCTTCATCTGTCTCTCTACAGTCTCTTGCCTCAGGACCCAGGATGAGCCTCATCGCTGCTCAGGTCCTCCGGGTCCTTCTTCTCTGACTTCTCTCATTGTTCTCCTCTCTCCATCAACTAACTACCGCTTCCTGTCCTCTCTCCCTTTGTTCTCTCGTTCACTTCCTGTCCTCTTTCCCTTTGTTCCCTTTCCTACTTCCTGACTGCTCTTCCTAACTTCCCCCCACCACCTTACTCCCCCGCCGCTGTCCCACGGGCTGCCTGAGCCATCCCATTGACTGGGTTCACCCGCTATTCCTGAGATCGGGTGTGTTGGGTGTGTTTGTGGGTGACTGGACTTACCAACCTGGTTACTGCAGATGGGAATACCACACCCATGGAGTGCGTGCAGTACCCCTCTGTGGCAACCAGACTGCAGGGGTGCCACAATAGCACTTGTACCTCTGAAAGTATATGGCAGGATCCCCAAACTGTGGCTTGCAGGCCCATGATGTGTGGCTTGTGCCTGTTTGCCAACTTGTTGCATTAACACCTGGTCTGTCAAATAGCTATGAAGATGCAAATAGAGTCTGTGGAGCCTCGATTAGGAATCTCAACACAGGACTAGCCAGATCTTCCTCTAGTGAAGGACCTAGCCTTGATAACCACCATATTAAGTGGCCCTATGAGTCAATATCCAGCTCATTACAAGCTTAAAGATATGACAAGGGAATACCAAGGCCAGGTATCCATCCACAGACAGCTGTTTCGGGGTGTTGCCCTTCATCAGTGTGGAGTAGAATTCTGGCTAGGTGGGAGCAATGCCTAGTAGACCAACAAAACTAAGTATTCACTGATCTCAGGGAGACCAGTTCAAGAAAACACTGCGGGCTGCCGGCTAAAGCGCTCAACACAGTGAATTCCTAGGCCCATTGCCCCCTGGGAATTTTGAATATGCAAATAGAGTCTGTGGAGCCTCGATTAGGAGTCTCAACACAGGACTAGCCAGATCTTCCTCTAGTGAAGGACCTAGCCATGATAACCACCATATTAAGTGGCCCTATGAGTCAATATCCAGCTCATTACAAGCTTAAAGATATGACAAGGGAATACCAAGGCCAGGTATCCATCCACAGACAGCTGTTTCAGGGTGTTGCCCCTCATCAGTGTGGAGTAGGATTCTGGCTAGGTGGGAGCCATGCCTAGTAGACCAACAAAACTAAGTATTCACTGATCTCAGGGAGACCAGTTCAAGAAAACACTGCGGGCTGCCGGCTAAAGCGCTCAACACAGTGAATTCCTAGGCCCATTGCCCCCTGGAAATTTTGAATATGCAAATAGAGTCTGTGGAGCCTCGATTAGGAGTCTCAACACAGGACTAGCCAGATCTTCCTCTAGTGAAGGACCTAGCCATGATAACCACCATATTAAGTGGCCCTATGAGTCAATATCCAGCTCATTACAAGCTTAAAGATATGACAAGGGCTCCACAGACTCTATTTGCATATTCAAAATTCCCAGGGGGCAATGGGCCTAGGAATTCACTGTGTTGAGCGCTTTAGCCGGCAGCCCGCATTGTTTTCTTGAACTGGTCTCCCTGAGATCAGTGAATACATAGTTTTGTTGGTCTACTAGGCATTGCTCCCACCTAGCCAGAATCCTACTCCACACTGATGAGGGGCAACGCCCCGAAACAGCTGTCTGTGGATGGATAACTGGCCTTGGTATTCCCTTGTCATATCTTTAAGCTTGTAATGAGCTGGATATTGACTCATAGGGCCACTTAATATGGTGGTTATCATGGCTAGGTCCTTCACTAGAGGAAGATCTGGCTAGTCCTGTGTTGAGACTCCTAATTGAGGCTCCACAGACTCTATTTGCATATTCAAAATTCCCAGGGAGCAATGGGCCTAGGAATTCACTGTGTTGAGCGCTTTAGCCGGCAGCCCGCAGTGTTTTCTTGAACTGGTCTCCCTGAGATCAGTGAATACTTAGTTTTGTTGGTCTACTAGGCATTGCTCCCACCTAGCCAGAATCCTACTCCACACTGATGAGGGGCAACACCCTGAAACAGCTGTCTGTGGATGGATACCTGGCCTTGGTATTCCCTTGTCATATCTTTAAGCTTGTAATGAGCTGGATATTGACTCATAGGGCCACTTAATATGGTGGTTATCATGGCTAGGCCCTTCACTAGAGGACGATCTGGCTAGTCCTGTGTTGAGACTCCTAATCGAGGCTCCACAGACTCTATTTGCATATTCAAAATCCCCAGGGGGCAATGGGCCTAGGAATTCACTGTGTTGAGCGCTTTAGCTGGCAGCCCGCAGTGTTTTCTTGAACTGGTCTCCCTGAGATCAGTGAATACTTAGTTTTGTTGGTCTACTAGGCATTGCTCCCACCTAGCCAGAATCCTACTCCACACTGATGAGGGGCAACACCCCGAAACAGCTGTCTGTGGATGGATACCTGGCCTTGGTATTCCCTTGTCATATCTTTAAGCTTGTAATGAGCTGGATATTGACTCATAGGGCCACTTAATATGGTGGTTATCATGGCTAGGTCCTTCACTAGAGGAAGATCTGGCTAGTCCTGTGTTGAGACTCCTAATCGAGGCTCCACAGACTCTATTTGCATATTCAAAATTCCCAGGGGGCAATGGGCCTAGGAATTCACTGTGTTGAGCGCTTTAGCTGGCAGCCCGCAGTGTTTTCTTGAACTGGTCTCCCTGAGATCAGTGAATACTTAGTTTTGTTGGTCTACTAGGCATTGCTCCCACCTAGCCAGAATCCTACTCCACACTGAGGGGCAACACCCTGAAACAGCTGTCTGTGGATGGATACCTGGCCTTGGTATTCCCTTGTCATATCTTTAAGCTTGTAATGAGCTGGATATTGATTCATAGGGCCACTTAATATGGTGGTTATCATGGCTAGGTCCTTCACTAGAGGAAGATCTGGCTAGACCTGTGTTGAGACTCTTAATCGAGGCTCCACAGACTCTATTTGCATATTCAAAATCCCCAGGGGCAATGGGCCTAGGAATTCACTGTGTTGAGCGCTTTAGCTGGCAGCCCGCAGTGTTTTCTTGAACTGGTCTCCCTGAGATCAGTGAATACTTAGTTTTGTTGGTCTACTAGGCATTGCTCCCACCTAGCCAGAATCCTACTCCACACTGATGAGGGGCAACACCCCGAAACAGCTGTCTGTGGATGGATACCTGGCCTTGGTATTCCCTTGTCATATCTTTAAGCTTGTAATGAGCTGGATATTGACTCATAGGGCCACTTAATATGGTGGTTATCATGGCTAGGTCCTTCACTAGAGGAAGATCTGGCTAGTCCTGTGTTGAGACTCCTAATCGAGGCTCCACAGACTCTATTTGCATATTCAAAATTCCCAGGGGGCAATGCGCCTAGGAATTCACTGTGTTGAGCGCTTTAGCCGGCTGCCGACAGTGTTTTCTTGAACTGGTCTCCCTGAGATCAGTGAATACTTAGTTTTGTTGGTCTACTAGGCATTGCTCCCACCTAGCCAGAATCCTACTCCACACTGAGGGGCAACACCCTGAAACAGCTGTCTGTGGATGGATACCTGGCCTTGGTATTCCCTTGTCATATCTTTAAGCTTGTAATGAGCTGGATATTGACTCATAGGGCCACTTAATATGGTGGTTATCATGGCTAGGTCCTTCACTAGAGGAAGATCTGGCTAGACCTGTGTTGAGACTCTTAATCGAGGCTCCACAGACTCTATTTGCATATTCAAAATTCCCAGGGGGCAATGGGCCTAGGAATTCACTGTGTTGAGCGCTTTAGCCGGCAGCCCGCAGTGTTTTCTTGAACTGGTCTCCCTGAGATCAGTGAATACTTAGTTAAATAGCTATGAAGAGCAGGTCTCCAGATTGTGAATTATGTGAGTAGCCCCACACAGAAGAGGGGTTTAAAGATCATTTAACCTGCTAGAGTAATGCTTTATCTCAGCGCGGTAGTGGTGCTTTTAATCGAAGTCCAGTGTCCCCTGCCTAGTACTCACCCTCTGGCGTTTTCATCCTTTTTTGGCACTGATCGGGTCACGTGGTGCCATCTGGTGCCCTTAGTGTGTCTGTCCGAAAGTCAGAAATTACGACACAAGGGCTCAATGCTTCTCTATTAGAGCCAGAATGTGGCTCTCACAGAGTTGTTGTGACCTCTTGAAACACTGGTACTGCTTGCAGGTCCCAAATCATCGTAGACTGATGCTGAAACGTTGCTGCAATAAGATGAAAACTGCAGGAGGTGAATATAAGACAGGGAGCACCACTCCAGTGCTGAAATAAAAAAATGCAGGAGTGGTCCTTTAAGTATGGTGAACCAAAGACAGCATGATAATACCTGTCAAAGGAGGTGCTTGAAGCTGGATTCCACAGTGTGGTGGCAGTGCTTGATGCGAGAATACTGATATGGTGTATGGAGGGAATGTCTGAATTTTGGTATATGGCCTCAGAGTGATTTTTATAGACAACCTTTGAGTTTCATCGTACTGGTAATGGTCAGACAGTACTCAATCGCCATATCTTTTTCTCAGACTGATAGGAAAAGCTTTTAAAGCATCAATCTTTTTTTTGTATCTGAGGAAAACTAATGAAACTCTGATAACAGTCTGATCAAACACTGATAAAACCTTTTTGTACACAAGAAAAATCACTGATGTCAGAATGAAGATAATAAAGTGACATTGTAATGAGAAATAGAGAACCAGAGTCAATCTTCTGTAGTCTGTGGTGTCCTTCTGGTTGGTCTTTCAGATTCCAAGACTTACATTCTCATGATGGATATTTGATGTACTTTTTTGCTACCTGTTTTCCCTGCTGAAAAAACACAGAGTCTGATAGAGTCAATGTTTTACCTCACAAAAAAGAATCAGCTATGATCCGTGTTTAAATATTTTTATGCTCTTTTGCCTTCTCCCCAACACAGGAGATGTGGTATGATCAGACCCTGTCCCTGTACGGTCAGACACAGCCATTACACAGTACATAGCAGAGACACATATATAAGATTATTTCAGCACCTGAGATGTGGTATGATCAGACCATGTCCCTGTACAGTCAGACACATCCATTACACAGTACATAGCAGGGACACATATATAAGATTATTTCAGCACAGGAGATGTGGTATGATCAGACCATGTCCCTGTACGGTCAGACACAGACATTACACAGTACATAGCAGGGGCACATATATAAGATTATCTCAGCACAGGAGATATGGTATGATCAGACCATGTCCCTGTACAGTCAGACACATCCATTACACAGTACATAGCAGGGACACATATATAAGATTATTTCAGCACAGGAGATGTGGTATGATCAGACCATGTCCCTGTATATTCAGACACATCCATTACACAGTACATAGCAGGGACACATATATAAGATTATCTCAGCACAGGAGATATGGTATGATTAGACCATGTCACTGTATGGTTAGACATGGTCATTACACAGTACATAGCAGGGACACATATATAAGATTATCTCAGCACAGGAGATGTGGCATGATCAGATCATGTCCCTGTATGGTAAGACACATCCATTACACAGTACATAGCAGCAGGGCCGGACTGGGACCAGAAAGCAGCCCTGGAAAACAAACCCCACCAGCCCACACACTATATCACCCATTAGCCCCAATCAGTGAAATTTGCTTTTAAAGGGAACCTGTCACCTCCATGAAGCCCCCCAGGCTATCACTACCTGCCCCTGCATCTTCCTATTACTTTTCTAACTATCCCTCTCTGTGCTAAATGTGCCCTGTGACTGTGTAATAAAAGCTTTTTATCACTCAAACGCATCATTTCCGGTACTCCGCAGGCCGGACTTCAGGCTGCACAGTACGCATGCTCTATGGAACACATTACATCAGCTCATCTGTGATGATATCTGTGATGAACTAACGTAATGTGCTCCACAGAGCATGCGCAATGCGCAGCTCTGTGGATCAGTACCGGAAATGACAACGCTCGGCGTCATACCCGCCATTCTGCAGAGCGGAGCTAGCCAGGCTGGGGGCCGGGGGTGCATATTTGAATGTCAACATCACGCCCATCGGAGCACGATAAACTAAACAGGAGGTGGCCATGGGACACAGAGAGGACGCCCAGGGGGTCTAGCAACGGTAGCCCCCCTGTTCATTATCATACTAATGAGTGAGTGATAAAAAGCTTTTATTACACAGTCACAGGGCACATTTAGCACAGAAAGGGATAGTTAGAGTAGTAATAGGAAGGTGCAGGGACAGGTACTGATAGTCTGGGGGCTTTATGGATCTGACAGGTTTCCTTTAAGTTGCTGTGGCCTCATCACTTTCTTAAAGGAGTTATCTGAAGAGCCACATATGAATGGTGCAGCAGAGGGAATAATCAACCACAGCTCCATTTACATGGTGATCTACAAAGCCACATTTCTCAGGATTGTGGGGTCCCAGCAGTCAGATACACAGCGTTAGACCAGTCATCACCTGTACAGAAGAGAAGTGATGACTTCATATTAGGGATAATCAAATTAAGCAACATTTAAATGCTGAAAATCTAAGTTCAAAACCAGCTCTCTGACAACAGGACAGGGGAAGTGGTACTGTGCAGTGTATATATACTGAAAAATACAAATACCGAGGATTACACCCAGTATACAAGACAGGGGAAGTGGTACTGTGCAGTGTATACATACTGAAAAATACAAATGCCGAGGATTACACCCAGTATACAAGACAGGGGAAGTGGTACTGTGCAGTGTATATATACTGAAAAATACAAATGCCGAGGATTACACCCAGTATACAAGACAGGGGAAGTAGTACTGTGCAGTGTATACATACTGAAAAATACAAATGCCGAGGATTACACCAAATATACAAGACAGGGGAAGTGGTACTGTGCAGTGTATATATACAGAATAATACAGATACTGAGGATTACACCAAATATACAAGACAGGGGAAGTGGTACTGTGCAGTGTATATATACTGAAAAATACAAATGCCGAGGATTACACCCAGTATAACAAGACAGGGGAAGTGGTACTGTGCAGTGTATACATACTGAAAAATACAAATGCCGAGGATTACACCCAATATACAAGACAGGGGAAGTGGTACTGACTGTGCAGTGTATATATACTGAAAAATACAAATACCGAGGATTACACCCAGTATACAAGACAGGGGAAGTGGTACTGTGCAGTGTATACATATTGAAAAATACAAATGCTGAGGATTACACCCAATATACAAGACAGGGGAAGTGGTACTGACTGTGCAGTGTATATATACTGAAAAATACAAATGCCGAGGATTACACCCAGTATACAAGACAGGGGAAGTGATACTGTGCAGTGTATATATACAGAATAATACAGATACTGAGGATTATACCCAGTATACAGGACAGGAGAAGTGGTACTGTGCAGTGTATATATATACAGAATAATACAGATACTGAGGATTATACCCAGTATACAGGACAGGAGAAGTGGTACTGTGCAGTGTATATATACAGAATAATACAGATATTGAGGATTACACACATACGCACATGCAGCCTGCCCTCTCTCACACACACATACACACGTAGCAGCCTGCCCCAGTCCCCACACACATGCAGGAGCCTACCCAGTCACCTACAGACATGTAGCAGCCTGATCCAGCCCCCACACATATGAAGCAGTCTGCCCCGGACCCCACAGTCACGTAGCAGCCTGCCACACAAAACACACATGCAGCAGCCTGCCCCAGGCCCCACACACACACAGCTGCCTGACCGCCCCACACGCACGTAGCTGCCTGCCAGCCCCCACTCGCACGTAGCACCCGCCAGGACCACACGTTGTAACAGCTGCCCTGGCCACACCATGCAACAGCCCTGCCCGACCACCACACACAGCAGCCATCCCACACACACATGAAGCAGCCTGCCCTGGCCCCCACAATGTAGCAGCAACAGACTGCCACACACACACAGACACACACACAGCAACACTGCCCGCTCCCCACACATGTAACAGCCTGTCCATCAAACACACACAGCACCTGCCTCCACACCCACAACACACACAACAGCATGTCCTCAAACACTACACATCACACCGCCTTCCTCACACACCACACACACACACACACACACACACCCAGCAGCTGTCCTCACACATACACAGCAGCTTCCACACAACCCACACACACACACAGCGCTGTCTCAACCATGCGCAGCCTGTCTCACACACCACACATACACACAGCAGCCTGTCTCACACACCACACACACACAGCAGCCTGTCCTCACACACACTCACACATACACAGCAGCCTGTCTCACACACTCACACAACACACACAGCCTGTCTCACACACACACACACACACAGCAGCTGTCCTCACACACACTCACACATACACAGCGGCCTGTCCTCACACACACACACACACACACACTACACACATACACAGCGGCCTGTCCTCACACACACACACACACTCACAATACACAGGGCCTGTCCTCACACAAACACTGACACATACACAGCAGCCTGTCCTCACACACAGACACACTCACACATACACACAGCAGCCTGTCTCACACACACAGTACACACAAATATACACAGCGGCCTGTCTCACACACACTCACACAATACGCACACAGCGGCCTGTCCTCCACACACTGACACACAAATACACACACAGTGGCCTGTCTCACACACACACAGTGGCCTGTCATCACACACACAAATATACACACAGTGGCCTGTCCTCAAACACAAACACACAATACACACACAGCAGTCTGTCCTCACAACACAGACACACAAATACACACACAGCGGCCTGTCTCTCACACACACTCACATATACACACACAGCGGCCTGTCCTCACAAACACACACATATACACAGCGGCCTGTCCTCAAACACAGACACACAAATACACACACAGCAGCCTGTCTCACACACAGACACACAAATACACACACAGCAGCCTGTCCTACAAACACACACAGTGGCCTGTCTCCACACAGACACACAAATACACACAGCAGCCTGTCTCACACCAGACACACATACACAGCAGCTGTCTCACACACAGACACAAATACTCACACAGCAGCCTGTCACACACACAGACACACAAACACACAGCAGCCTGTTCACACACACACACACAGCAGCTTGCCCTGTTCACCCCCACCCCACACATCTCAGGTCAGACAGACGAAAGTGAAAGTATCTTGCCTCAGCTTTGCTTATTGTGCCTCCCTGCAATCTGCAGCCCCGGGGTCCGCAGCTGAGACAGGTCAGAGGAGGAGTGAGGACTGGAGACTCAGTCTGTGACTGAGAGACAAATTCACCGGCTGCTGACTGCTGCCTTCAGGCCAGCTCCACTGCCTGTACACTTGGCTCACTTGGTAATGGCCGGGGTGGCAGTGATCCATTTCGTGGGCAGGAGAGCAGAGTGTGTGCTCTCTCTGCCCACAAACAATGTGCTGTACAGACGCTCTCTCCTTGAGAGCCGCTGTTAGGGCTGCCCGCCCTCCTACTGGTGTGAGTCTATGAGAAGAGGTAGCAGCCGGCGCCGTTCCCCAGACCCAGTATGCCAGGCCACTGCAAAATCATTTAAAAGCTGGCCTGCGGCTATTGGAGCGGACGCTGTGGCCCCGCCCACTCCACAACCACCGGCCCATCGGGAAAAGTCCCGAATCTCCCGCCTGCCAGTCCGGGCCTGCATAGCAGGGACACATATATAAGATTTTCTCAGCACAGGAGATGTCGTATGATCAGACCATGTCCCTGTATGGTCAGAGACATCCATTACACAGTACATAGCAGGAACACATATATAAGATTATCTCAGCACAGGAGATGTCGTATGATCAGACAATGTCCCTGTATGGTCAGACACATCCATTACACAGTATAAAGCAGGAACACATATATAAGATTATCTCAACACAGGAGATGTGGTATGAATAGACCATAGTATAAGGAAAGGGAAGACAGCAACGCCACCACCTCCCTGTGGTATAAGTCACTGTCCAACACTACCACAGAACCTCCCTTATCCGCAGGTCGTACTACAATATAAGGATTGTTTTACAGAGTGACCAGAGCATTTAGTTCCGCACCACTTAAATTTGGATATGTTTCCGAGGTGGAATCCAGTAAGTTTTTAACTTCAGTCTCCAATGAATTTTGGAACTGATCCATAGCCGGAACTCTGGACATTAATGGATAAAAGGAAGGATTAGGTATTCTACTGACTGGATTGACCTCAGAAATATTAGGCACAGATCCTGTATCTAAGTTGTTCAATGTTGTGAGTGCTATCTGATCTTTAATTCCCAGATGTAATGGAATACGGTCATCTATTGGATAAGATGTTGTTGGTGTGTTTGGAGAAGAGGTGTTATCACTATAAAAATGACGTTTGATCGTCAATAACCTCACAAATTTATTTATGTCTTTTATGGTTTCAAACAACTGACCCCCCCGGTCGGAACAAATTTTAACCCCTTCATCAAAGCACATTTTTCCGACTCAGATAACATGCAAGCAGATTAATAGATAACAGTCAAATTATCATCCTCATAGTTCCGGTAAGTTATCTCCGATTTCTCAGGGAGTACTGTCGTCCTCCTGTTGGTTCTTCTCTCCCCCCTCATCCGACCCCGTTTTTTGGAGGCTGGTGGGGGTGAGATTATGACTATCACCAGAGGACACACCAGACTGTGCAGAGACGACTGACATTGAAGACAACTCACTGCGTTCCGGTGTGGAGAGACTTACTCTGGAAGAGCGTTTGGAATGATTCCTGTTTTTATTCCTCAAATGGAACGAGGTCTTCGAGGAATATATGTTTTCCACAGTAAACGGTGTTGTCCTCATAGTCTTTACTGTCTCGTACAAACTTTTTTTCTTTTTATATCCATAATAGTTGTTTCAATATCAGTAACTTTCTGATTCAACTGTTGATTGAGACTGTCAAACTCCGGGAGTTTATTGAATTTGGACAAGGACACCTCCATTTCTTTTATGGAATCTTCCAGCGATTTCAGTTTAGTTGCCTCTTTATCCAATATGAGTTGCATCAATTTAAGGGACGCCTCTGATAAAATATTTTGCCATTTGGTGGTAAAATCATCACCATAATTGGTGGTGGCAACTTTTTTTAGTCTTAGTCCTCTTCGGATCATATGCAGACCCACAGATTTCTACAAGGTTACGGAGTCCCACCATGTTTTCACATGTTGGGTCATCATCTTGTCGAGGCTAGCAAACAAAGCGGCATGTCGTTAGAGTCCACATAAGTGACCGCTTGTGGGTCCTTAGAGGAAAGATTGTCAGCCCTTCTCTGCTGCAATTCACACGTCAAAGCAAAATTGCTACTACCGTTTTCCATACCTTCAGTCATTATGGGTATCAAGAGCACATGTGGCACCCCAGGGGTTAATGTGCCACAGTAACATCACACGGGTTCCCTCCCCACAACACACTGACTTACACTAGCACCTCTGGGCCAGGAGGGGGAGCTCAACCAGCTCCCTTATATACTCCAGGTCCACAGGAAATAGTCTAGAGGAGAGCTCTAGAGGAGTTCAGTTCCTGGGAGAACTGAGAGAGGCTGTAGTGTCAAAGAAGCTGTGCCAAGCTTCTCTACAGTCTGCTCATGATTCCAGGCCTAGCTAGGGTCTGAGGAGAGGAGAATCAAAGGACAAGAAAACACATCTGGGAGCTTGAGTGCCATCATCACTCGCCCCAGAAGAGCGCACAGAACGGACACCGGATCCGACACTGTGACTGACACACAGCACAGTGAATCCAGGAGTAGTGGAGTCTCTAGACCACCACAGTACCAGAGCAAAGCAACACGGCGGGGTCAGTACAACACAGAAGACTCAAGTTGCCTAGCCAAGTGGTACCTGCAGAGAGAAAGAGAGAGTGAGACAGTGCCAGCAGCTAAGCTAGAGGCAGCAGCAAGGACACACACAAACAGCGCAGCACGAGGAAGCTGATGACCCGGACAGGGTGGGAGAAACCCGGCCCCAGTACAGACTCTGTGGACTATAGTCTGCAACAACATCGCAGTAAAGCTTTGGAAACTACAAAACGTGAGTGTGTGTTCCTTAACTCGTCTCCACTATCACCCCTACCAGTACATCCACACTAGACTATACCAACCACTGCCCCGGGGACCTTGCTTCTACCTATGGAGAGCAGTACCATCTAAGCTGCCTAACATCATCCCCGGAGGTTCTGCAGCAGGGGTGGTCCCCCTTACTGACCACACACCGTGGGTGGCGTCACGATAAACTCTATCCCCTGTACATATCCCCTTATTATTGCCAGGGCCCGGGACACGGTCCGGATCAGGACCTCCGTGACATCCCCCGCAGCAACGTGGTCCGGTACCGAGTACCCCCGTCCCAGTGGGCTCGACACACACTTGTCTGGATATCAAGCTGTAGTATAAGGAAAGGGAAGGAGGGAGGTGGTGCTTCACTGAAATTATCTGAAACCGTTCGCAGCTGGACAGGGACATCCAGATCCCCAAACAATTCAGCAGAAGAAAAATCCAGTCAGCGATGCATGGGTGCAACAGAGCTTACATTCCTCCTGACCTAAAAAGAGCTTTTCTTACCATAAATAAATTGAGAGAGCAGAGCATTGTGGTTGTAACAGGCTGGTACTTTATTAAGATTTAATCATAAATCTATTTGTTATTTTTTAATCATCAAAACTTTTATAAACACACGTTGCATCCATAGTCATGTAAACAAATGACTCTTTATTTGTAAACACTGAAAATTTAACTTTATTTAATCCACTGATCCCCCCAGCAGAGCTGGGTGACCCTATCTCTAACAAAGTGCCAGCAGATAACATTAAAAACATTCATAGGGGCGGGTGGGCGGGGGTTCCAGCAATTGCTGGTTATCATTGAACTATGCTGCCAAGTTGCCCCCTTTTATACCTGGGCTCTGGGTTAGTTGCCCAATCAAATAAATTGAATTTGGCGGGTTAACTCCCGCCGATTTTCGTTATGTGACGTCATTTGACCCAGCAACTATTCTGCTGGGCCAATGACAAGGTTTCTCTTTTGCAGCTCGTTGCCCCAAGATGGCTCCCATCCTAAAAGGATGGGTGCCATTTCATGGGTGCAACAGAGCTTACATTCCTCCTGACCTAAAAAGAGCTTTTCTTACCATAAATAAATTGAGAGAGCAGAGCATTGTGGTTGTAACAGGCTGGTACTTTATTAAGATTTAATCATAAATCCATTTGTTATTTTTTAATCATCAAAACTTTTATAAACACACGTTGCATCCATAGTCATGTAAACAAATGACTCTTTATTTGTAAACACTGAAAATGTAACTTTATTTAATCCACTGATCCCCCCAGCAGAGCTGGGTGACCCATTAGGACGGCGCCCTTGAGGTGCCGGCCCCCCCCAACCAAGCCTCCACAATGCTCTGTGCCCCGACATTAAAAATGTCGAGGCCAACCTCCGACAAATGAACCATGTCCTGGCGATACATGCCATGGACAAAACCCTCCAATTCCCTGTGCCTGTAAGAAAACATGCCTATTGTGAGTAGGAATTTTTCCATCTCCCTGTTCAATTTTTTACGCATTTTTTCTAGGAACATGTTATTCCTTACTTTCCAAATTAATCGCGGAATTACTTCCGAGAATACGAATTTTGCACCTTGTACCCTCTGGGCGAGCCAACAAAAATCAGACTTGATTCGCCACAAAAGTTCTAGTGAAGAACTTTTTCCTAAATCGTTTCCACCGGCGTGACAAATGACTAAGTCCGGCCGGGGGAAACGGTCCAGCAATTGAAGTATTACTTCATTCATATTATGCCACCTCAAACCCCTTACCCCATGCCAATGGATGATCACTTCAGATTCCTTGAATGAGAGATTCTCCGTGTAGCTTCTGTTCATGGCCCTCCTGTGAGCCCAGTAGATGAAGGAATGGCCGATGATCCACACTATTTTTGGGCCTGGTAAACAAATTAACTATTAGATCATCTTGTAAAGAAAATGTACTACACATGTGTGTGTGTGGGGAGGGGGGTGACTCCATCAGTCAAATATTCATATTTATTGGGCGTATGTATTTTTTAAATGCATTAGATTTCCACCTACCTACTCTCTTAATGCAAGCTTCGTTGACCCCCTGTTGAGCAGCCAAACTTGCTGCACCAATGCGAAACGAGTGTGAGGTCAGATTGAGGTTTTTTGATTCTAGACGATCTAAACATTTATGTAAGATTGTTCTAAATTGAAAAATGGTCAACGGGGTACCATCAATATGTATGAATAAAATTCCTGGTGACGAGGAACGAGTGCTCAACCACGTTCTCATTGCTACAACCGGGCAAATCCTTTCGTTATCTGAGGGATGAAGGACAATCATTTGACCTCTGCCGAGTTGGTCTGTCTTGGATTTGCGTAAGTAAATATACAATGCCGATTGAGACAATGAGATATCTTGTAGTCGAAGACCAGATGTATTATTTTTACTTATAGATACTAATTCACTAATCCTCATTGCCGTAAAAAATAGAGTTAGGAAAGATGTTCTAAACAGATTAGTTTCGTAGCTGCTGGAGCAAACATCACCCAGTATGCTACATATATTTGCCAGGACGGACAGGGGCATGGGTGATCTCTTGTCGGGTACACAAAAGGATTTTTTATATCCCAACAAGAATTTCTTAACCAAAAAAGATTCAGTAATTGCTGGGAAACCGGATAATTTAAGAAAAAACGAAATCCCAGCAATTATTTTTGTTACTGATGAGTAGGCTAAACGCCTAGCTGCAAGGGACTGGAGAAAGGGGAGAGACGCTCGACCTGCTTCGGCTGTTGGGCAAGCTCCGACCTGTACACAAAATTGCACCCACGAATGCCAGGACGTGCAATATGACGCCCATGTCTGGGGTGCAAGCGATTGGCGCACAAAGTGCGGAATTAACCCAACAGAAGATTCCATAAATCTATTGGTACCTGACTGCTGTTCGGTTCCGCCCAGGGACATCTGGCCAGGAACTGCGCCGTGTCATTGCGGGAGAGAAGAACACACAGAGGGTGACTAATTGTAATGAGAAATTTATATTTTATCCAAATATTACATTCTAAACAAATAACTGATAACTTTTTAAGTAGCGTCAAAATTAAATGTGATTTGGATGATAAAGAGTTAATGGTGAACGCTGACCCCTTGTCATTAGTGTGAAAAATAATCCTCCTATTTGTTAGGCTATTACCCCAGAGAGTAAGGATAACTGTTAAAGAAAATGTATCGCGGAGTGAGGGGAATTTGCAAATTGTTTGACCAGTTCATTCGGCCATTTAGCCGATACCCACTCTTTTCTGAAAAGAATGCCTAACCCCATGTCGTCAGCATGGACATGAAGTGGTAGATCTGTAGCATGAATGAACTGAGACTGACAACAAGTGACCCCATTAAAACGCGACAAAAATTCTGACCATACCTCTAAGTCCATTTTAAGGGGTTGTGTAATTACTATCTGTGAACCAGAATTAGTAGCGGTCATGCCTTCGTATAATCGCCGTAGGAACGGCCGACCGAATGGTATGACCCGCAGGGCAAAGTTAAGGGATCCCGCTAATATCTGAAATTCTTTCAATGTGGCACTTGTTTTCTTACTAAAAGTATTAATCATTTCCCTTAATTTAACAATTTTATCATTAGGAAGCCTAAATTCCATTTTTTGGGAGTCAATTAGAATTCCTAAAAAACTCTATAGACGTGTGCGGGAGCGTGGTTTTTTCGAGGGCTACCGGTACGCCGAAATGGTCCATAAGCGATAAAAATGCATTCAGTAATGATTCACAGCATTTAGAACCTGGGGGGCCGATGAATAAGAAGTCATCTAAATAGTGTGATATTCCCCTTTCCGAAGAAACTCTGGGTGCACCACTGAAGGAAAGATGAAAATGTTACGAAATAATTACAAGACATGGAGAAGCCCATCGGGAGGCATCTGTCAAAATAGTATTTGCCTTCAAAGGTGAAGCCCAGAGAATTGAAACCAGAGGGGTGAACCGGGAGTAAGCGAAATGCTGATTGTATATCAGACTTCGCTAATAACGCTCCTCTACCAAATTTTTGCAACAATTCGATCGCAGAATCAAAGGACGCATATGAAACCGATGCAACCTTTGGGTCTACTTGATCGTTCAATGATGCGCCCTCAGGATAGGATAGATGATGGATCATTCTAAACGACCCTTTATCTTTTTTGGGGACTATCCCAAGAGGGGAAATGCGGAAATTTTTAAAAGGGGGGTGTGAAAATGGGCCTGCACATCTACCGTCTAACAATTCCTTATTAATTTTATTCTGAATTTCATTTGGGAACTTATTAGCCGACGGTAAGTTATTATGGGGTATGCAACCCGAACCAAGGAAAGGCGGAACGTAAAATCCGTGTTTAAATCCGGAGTGCAACATTTCCGCGCTATCCTGATCCGGGTACTGGTTTAACCAGGGTATTAGTTTTGTGAGCCTCACTGGGCTCGGGGCTTTTAAGAAAGGGCTCCTTAACTACGTTTGGGTTTTGTTTTTTAAAGCATTTAATCGCAGAATGCCCTCCTCCGCATGATGAACATTCGTGCCGGTAGCGGCAATTTTGCAACCACCTGCAAGAAGATTCATTGAATGCAAAACAGAATCCCTTCTTAGCTGTAGGTAATGTAGTCTGTTTCGCTAATGGCTGGCGCGGGGGAACCATCAACTGGAGCCAAAGACCCACGTCTTTGGATCCCCATTTCAATGAGGGATGAACGGCCAATTTTTGACGAAAAGCCTCGTCGTAATTCAGCCATCCCGTTCCCCCAAAGTGTCTGTATGCTTCCAGGATTATATCCACATGTTGGAACAATCCTGAGCACAGATTGGGGCACTTTTCGCCCAAAACCGCGGCGTATATTAAAAAGGCTTGAAGCCACGTGTTAAATGAGCGGTAAGCTCTTTTCTTATTATCGCTTTCCTTGTCATCGCGCCCCTCGTACTTAGACGAGTCGCGGGTGGGAAGAAGGGAAAATATATCTAAAAATTCCCCCCCCCAAATTTTTTCCTTTACATTCAATGTCAAATGAAATCCCAACGGGGATACCTCGCAAGGAATGGCTTCTTTCAAGTGTGCTTCGGGGATTCCCGAGCTAGCCTTTGCTTGTGAGAGTGCCCCGGAGGGAGAAGCAGCTAGTAGAGCTGCGGCTACCGTTTCTCTAACTAGTACAGAAATAGAAGATGCTAAAGAAGGGGTAATATTGTCACTTATATAGTGATTCTCACCGACTCCTGGTGTAATTGTCGCTCCTTGTCCACTGGAGACGTCCATCCTCGAGAGACCCGGGTAGCTGATTTCATCATCGCGGCTGCCGGTCTGTTGCGGTCCTGGTTCCGCTCCGCCGTTCCTGTATTGGTGCTGTAGGCCCCAGACTTGAAGTGCCGGGCTCGCCCCTCCACAGATGGTATCAGGAGTGGTGGGGACGCTGGGTCCATTCGCCAGTGGGGGGCCACTGGGCAGGTTTAGCCTTTGCACATCAGCCCCTCCGTCTCTAGGGGGCATGATTTGTAGAAGATGTGACGGAGGGCCCCTGGGTATTTCTACCGCCGGCCTCTGGCTCGGGCCTATCTGTGCCCTAGCCTCTAGGCCTGGTTCTATAGCTCTCTGCCTCCATACCGATTCAGCTCCCCATTGGGAAGTTTGCCCGTCCCTTCCCATGACAGTGTTTGGGACCGTACATGGGTTGCTGATCCCGGCATTCAAGGTAAGCTCGGTATGCAAGGAGGGCTGTGCGCCCCTCCTGTCTCCGCTCAGGTTTAGCTCATTGTGTAAGGAGGGCTGTGCGCCCCTCCTATCTGCGCTCAGGTTTAGCTCCGTATGCAAGGAGGGCTGTGCGCCCCTCCTGACCCAGTTCGTGCTATCCCGTGTGACGGCGCTGTGCGCTGGGATCGGGGACATACCTAGGCCATTGGTCCCGTTTGTCAGGTTCAGCTCATCGTATAGAGAGGGCTGTGCGCCCCTCCTCGCCCCATTTGCGCGTACCCCCGTGACTGTGCTGTGCGCCGGGGGCCCGATTGTGTCCCCGGCGATGTGTTCCTCCGGGCCGCGGGACGTCATTTCCGCCTGGCCGGGTGACGTCACTTCCTGTGCGACTCCTAAATCTCTTCCCGCATCGGCTGCCCGGGACCCAGACCTCCGCTCACCATCCCTCCGGGTCTGACGAGTGCTGACACTGCCGCATCTCCCTTGCTTCTTTCCGACCCTCTTTTGCGACGGGGGTGAGTATGCTTCTCTCCGGGGTCTTTTCTGCCGCTGGCTGCGGCGGCGTAATGACGGGTCTTGGAGCTCACGATCCACTTCTTCCCTCTCTGCTCTCGGAGGTGGGGAGCCTTCATCATTGAGGCACTTGCGGAGCCAATCTTCGCCTCCCCGGCTTCCTGCCTTCAGTAGCAGGCGCTCTAATAGGGAGTCCATGGTTCCAGCAATTGCTGGTTATCATTGAACTATGCTGCCAAGTTGCCCCCTTTTATACCTGGGCTCTGGGTTAGTTGCCCAATCAAATAAATTGAATTTGGCGGGTTAACTCCCGCCGATTTTCGTTATGTGACGTCATTTGACCCAGCAACTATTCTGCTGGGCCAATGACAAGGTTTCTCTTTTGCAGCTCGTTGCCCCAAGATGGCTCCCATCCTAAAAGGATGGGTGCCATTTCAATCTTCATTTTTCTGGTTTATTTGTGCATTATTAAGAATAAAACATATCTAGGGAGCGCAGTCCCCAAACGCTGGACGCGTTTTGGTTGACACCTTAGTCGTCAGCATGTTTATAAAAAACCAACCCCCATAATGCAACACATGTGAAATTTAATTAATGATTTATACATAAGTGGAAAAAACCTTTAGTTGTATTGCACAGAGAGAAAAGTCTGCCCATAGATCTACTGTAAGTGGCTTCAGGACTTCAGACAGCAGCGCACATGCTGTACCATTAGCAATAGTATGCGCGCCACTCTGAGGAGCCCGGCGCTTTCATTCATAAAACTGTACAACAGCTGACAGGAGTCAGCTGTTGTACATAACACATTATAGCAGTATAAGCCCACCTGAGTGGGTATACGGTCTCTAGGGGGACTGGGCACCCCCTAGAGACATTGTACAAGCATTTATTAATTAAATAAATACTTTCACTAAACACAGAGTACTATGCTTATCCTGGCGGCAGCCGGGATAAGCAAAGTATATGCGGGAACCGAATTGCTCAGGATTACACATCCTGAGCAATCCGGTTCCCGCATTGCGGATGTTAAAACCGATCCGAAAACTGCAGCCTGCATGATTTTTCACGCAGGCTGCAGAGCCGGAGACGGAAACCGGATTGCTTGTGAAGCAATCCGGTTTTTAGCATAGGCTCCTATGAGGAGTGTTTCCTGATCTGATTTTGAGCTTTTTAAAAGCTCAAAACCGGATCAGGTTTTAAAAAAAAAAAAAAACCTGATGTATGACCCTAGCCTATCAGTAATGGCCACTTTACACGCAGCAACATTTCTAGCTTATCCACAGGTAACTTACTGGCTGCAGTGAAATCATGGAGACATGGTTCTATCTTGTTGCTATGTACAAATGGAATAATGTCTCCATGATTTCACTGCAGCCAGTAAGTTACCTGTGGATAAGCTAGAAATGTTGCCGCGTGTAAAGTGGCCATAACAGTTTAGCAAAGCTTTGTAATAAGAAGTATCCAAAACGTGACATACTAAAAAGGTCAGAACCCGCAGATAATATGTGATGAAAATGCTTGTAATAAAACACACTCATCAACATAATAAAAAAAACCACATGTAACCTAATTGGTGCAGAAATGCTGCAGTATCAAAAATGCACCAAATACTTATCGTGGAAACGTGGCCTTACTTACCCCCAAGCTTTGGAGCTATCAGTTGACTAGAGGTGGAGGCTCACTGGCGTGAGAATCGCGCAAGTGCAATGCGAGAAAAACTCTCATTGCACTCGGACCAGTACTAGTAAATGTTACTGGTCATATTTGTGCGGGTTCAATTCACTGAACTCACATTGCGAGTCAAATGCGAGTTCAATGGCAGCATTCTGCGATTGAACGTGATTTTGACGTGTGAGTGGCCAATGAAAGTATTTGGGTGTGAGAAAATCTCGCACCCATACAGCACGCTGTGCGATTCACTAGCATGGTTTTTGCCATGCTGCTGAAAAGACTACACAGTAATGACAGGTAATAGATGTATACACCAATCGTTAGTTCTTATAGCTTGATCGTGTATACTGCTGCTGCTGTCAAAGCAGCGGTGTTTGAATCAGCCAATCGGCTTTATCGCTGCTTTGACAGCAGCGGTGTTTGAATTTCACAGGTTCCCGGCAGATTACCTAATGCAGGCGTATTGGCTAATCTGCCGGTAAGGCTGGCTTCCTTTTGGGCTGTTGTCCTCGGTGCTGAAGTTTGCCTGTGCTGGATGTTAGTGCTGTCCATGGTGCTGAACTTTGCTTGCCGGGTTTTCTCAGCATGCTGTTATTCAAATCGGATCTGGGAAATGATCCAATCTTTTTTCCCGGATCCAGCGCACTTAGACCCCATTTTATGGGCGCCGTATCCGGGAAGAAATCAGATAATTTCTCGGATCCGATTTGAATAACAGCATGCTGAAAAAATCTGGCGAGCAAAGTTCAGCACCATGGACAGCATTAACATCCAGCACAGGCAGACTTCAGCACCAAGGACAGCAGCACAAAATGAAGCAGGCTAAAAGCCTGCTGCTAACTCGCAACACACTCTCCTGAACATGCATGCACACACACACGACCATAAGGACAGCACTCGCATGACTGTCATGCATCAAAAATGCTCCGTTTTTGATGCATGATAGTGTGCCTCCACCCTAGGGAAGAGAATTGTTGTGTCAGATCCTCTGCCTTGTGTGGTTGTATTTCTGTCATCCAGTATAGACAGTTAATCTGTACCCATCTGTTTTACTTTCCGAGTTTGTTAGCAGTTTTTTCTGCTGGCTCTTCTTTGCCATTCCTTTTATATCCCAGAGGTGACATCTGGTGATCAAATTCTGAAATTTGTAAACTCTTCAGATGAAAATTGAGCACTTTTGTCAGAGAACAAGATATCTGGCCTTGAGTTTTTAAATCACTGTTCTCACCCTTGTGTCCTGTAAATAAGCCACTTCCCAGAAGTTGAAAAACAGTCCATTGCTATCAGATATTCCTTGTGATACTATGTGAACAGGTTTGCACTTAGGGTATATGGCGCCCTTGTGGATCCAGTCACCACAGACGTACTGCACCACAGCCATAGGTGTAGTACCCCACTCTCGGGTAAGGAGGGGAAATTGAGCGGTATCCAGACACCCAGATCACCACACACCACTTCAGGTCAGGGTTAGAGCGAGATTGCTCCTAAGGGAGAGCACAGTCCCTGATCCTGTCCAGAGAGGAGGAACCAGGGTAGTGGGGATGGGTAGAGAGCAGAGTTTAGGGGAGTACCCAGGAGGGAGTGAAGTTGGGAATGACACACGTTAGTGAATTATGACTCGTGACAGACAGTATAAAAGGATGGGAGAAACATCTAGAAGACAGTTGGTTGGTGGGTGGTTTGCACGAGCTGAAAGAGTCTGTGAGAGCCAGAGAGTCTGTCAGAGAGGGGTAACATCTGGGAAGAGACGTCCTGAGGATTGGAGCCAGTGGTAGCTCGTCCTAAGACCTGAGAGAGGCAAGACCAGACAGAGGAGCTAAGAGAACCAGAGAGAGGATGCTCCAGAAGACAGAAGGGGTCCCGGGGACCAGGTAGTGAGCAATCCACTCGGGGATGCCCGCATCCACAGATACTGAATCCGTGTAGAGGGACCAGGCTGCAGTGTAGAGGGACCGGGTCCAGACTAGTGGAGAAGACCAGGCTCAGCTAGCAACCCGGAGGCTGTGGTTCATCCAAGTGCCACAGCTGAAATCGCATGCATCAGCTGAAAAGATGGCCACATAGGGTCAAGGGACAGGCAATGTAGAAGCCCAATGAAGACCTGCGGTCACTGGCTTGGGGCACTGTGTGTGACGCACAAGGCAGGAGGGCGAAGCAAGTGCATAAGAAGAGTCAACAGTGAAAGAACAGTAGAAGGGTGTACCAGTTTAGTGCCACCATGTTACCCGGGCGTTAGCTGGATCCCCTTCTCCACTTCCAAGGACTCAGCGCTCCACAGGTTGTTGCAACGGTGACGACTGCTGTAACCAGGAACGACAAAGCTGTGAGTAAACATCTTGAGACAGCACCCTGCTGTGTCTGTGACTTTCTTGATGCGCTGCTGCACTGTAACACCTGCACCAACTCACCCAGTAACATCTGCTGCCCTGGGGGAACCAGCCCTACTCGTGGAGGGCTAACCAACTAAGCTGCCTTGTCATTAACTCTCAGTGAAACTGTGTAGCAGTGGCGGCCACCATTAACCACAACCCGAGGGTGGCGTCACGTGAACAAGCATCCCCAGGTCCCAAGTCCAGTAAACCCCTTAATGAGACAAGAACTTTATATTCCCCCCTTTTATTGACCGCTCCGGGGCCCGGACCAGGTCACGCTACCGTGACATCTGAAAGCAACATTCCCCCCGTCCTGGCTCCGAGTAACCATGGGGCGAGTCAGGTACATTCCCGCGATCAGTGAATGTTGCTTCCTGGATGCAGCATCTCTTCTCTTGCAGAGACACAAGTGTTCTTCGCAGGAGTAGGCAGCGTCTGTGCCCACAATCAGTGTTCTGGGCACATTGGGTTTTCGCAGTGTTCTCCCACCAAGAACACTCACAAACCACAAGCATAAATTCACATGATGTGGCTCGAATGTAAGTTTGCTCTGCAAAGAAAAGAAACACAGTGGGCATGAGATTTCCATAAATCCCATTCTCTGAGTTTTTATTGTACAATGCAACGTTTTGGACGCAGCTTCGTCCAAAACTCTGCTATTCCAGATCATAGGGACTCGCCCTTATTGTTGTCTGTGGCCTGTTTGGTATCACGTGGTTACAATGTCTCTGTTTTTATACCACTGCATGATGCACAAAGTTCCCATTGTGTTATAAATTGTTTTATGTAGTCACTGATTCCCAGGTAATAAACACATACTTGTGCTCGGAGTAGAGATTCTTCCACACCTATGGGAGAGTAGATCAATTTTTACATCATGTCTCTTCTGTGAAATTCTGGACTAACAACTTTTCATTCTTTAACCTCTTCAGGACTGTGGCAAAATTTTCATTTCCGAACTCTCATTTTTCTTCTTCTACTTCCAAAAGCCATAAAACTTTTTTTATTTTTCCATTGACATAGCTATATAAAGGATTCGTTTTTTTGCGGGACGAGTTGTATTTTTTGAAATACAAAAAGAGAATCCGACATTCAAATTGATGGTTAAAAATTAAATGGGGATGTTTATTTATGATCCTTTCAGCAAAGTGTTGGTGTAGACATGTGACGTTTAGGCCAGAATAGACCTTTCTCAAACTTACACTTGTATAGGGTATGGGATATAAAGATGGAAAAGAAATGACTGGAAAACTCAGCTGGTGTTCCAAAATCCAGACCCCTTCTTGAACGTGTGGGGTGCAGAAGATCGACGTCACTGGTGAATGTGGCGCCTCTGCAAATTCCACCCTGTCACTCTTTGTTACATGGTTTCTGTAATTTTTGTTCATGTACCTATAGGATTGAGAACTCTTGGGCTTTTATGGTAAACAGTTTAAGCCCCGTCAACGATCCGACCTGGCTGGGATCGCTGGAATATTGCTGTGTGGTCGCTGGTGAGATGCCATACAGGCAGACTTACCAACGATCACCCAGTGATGCGCCGACACCCGATGGTCATTGGGATCTGTTTGGTTCTTGGGAGAAACATGGAAGCTCGCTGGTCGTTACCCCTGTCACACACAGTGATCCAGCTTGCCCAGTGGGAGATCGCGATCAAAAAAATGGTCCCGGCCATTCATTTGTAATAGCCCACAGGTGACGGGATACGCAAGGACTGCACGGAACACAGAGTGTTAAACAAATGCACTTTTAATACAACTGGGGGAAAAGTGCGGGAAAGAAGGGGAAGGAGCAGGAAGGTGTGTGAATAGTAAATACAATATATATATAACCACTGTGACTAGTTTGCCGAGAATGCAAGGTCTCTGAATGTCTTTAAATAAAGAAATGCAAAGTCTTTATCAAGCGAGACGCAGAGTGTTTGTTTTCTTTCTATAACTTGTATATTGAAATGCAGAGTCTTTTCCTATCTGTCCCTAACTAAAACAGTGTGCACACTTCACTGCGAGTTTTTCTGCAAGATTTACTGCAAGGTACCTCGTTGCCGTTGGAGCCCGTAATTCACTGACAGGCGTCTCTCGAGTTCAGTCTTTGTCCTGGATCTCTACCTTGTTCGTGCTGTCTGGCTCCTCACTCCACATCCAGTCTCTTTAGGTCTGTGTCTCTCTCTGCAACACACGTGGAAGTTGTCTCTCTTCTCCTTCTCAAGACCCCACCCATCCATCTCCTGGACTGTTCCATGTCACTCTCAGCAGCAGGGGGTGTTATCTCTGCTATCCTTTCTTTTTGGCAGCAGGTGGCAGTATAACACAAAGAAGAGTCCACAAAACATTTATATACATGGTTAAAGGACTGTTAACAGGTCTTACACATTAACGATCAGCGATCTTCCAGTGTGAGGCCGATCGCTGCTAAGTGTCACACACAGCGATATCGCTGGTGAGTTCGCTGCTACGTCACAAAACCTGTGACATTGCGGCAATATCGCTACGTGTAATGGGGCCTTTAGTTCCGCAAAGTGATTTGAATGACATCTAATGAGCTGTTCTTCCAACAAAAAGCATGAGCGGACCTGTACTTTAAAGTTCGGTATTTATGCAGAACACAGACTTCACATGTTTGAAAACCACTTGAGTGAGCATTACTGTGCCCGGGTACACTTGGTGCTCAGCCCAGTGCGAGTGCTTGCAGTATTTAATTGGCTCGAACTGGGAATAAAATCAGTGTTCCCTCTGCGGAAGTATTTTGTTTATGGCTGACGGCATGCGGGCAGAGAGCCGAACTGCCCAATCTGTGACTTCCAAAGAAGTTCAGATCAAGTTCGGGTCCAGAACAGAACTTTATCTAAAGTCCGGCTGAACCCGCAGGACCTCCACGGATCGGCTCATTTCCTAGTTACTGGTTGATCTACTGCATTGACTTTCTCTGCTGCAGGTTGCAGCCATTTGATGTCCTCCCCTCCATTGCCACAGTGTGGACTTCTTTGGCCTGTTCGTCTGATTTCAGAATGAACAGAGCTAACAAATGATTCCTGTTTCCACAAATCCTGCTGAAATTCCAATATGTTGGCCATATCTCTTTATCTCTTTTATGTCTATTCCCTTAACGGGAACCTTTCACCAGATTTTTGCATATAAAGTGCAGCCACCACCAGTCAGTCCTTATATACAGCACTCTCTGATTTTTTCCTGTGCTTGCGAATTACAATACTTTACTCTGCCCTCGGCAGGGCGAAGAAGTGCATGTGTGCAGAAGCATGATGGGGGACATTGAATGCATCATCCATATGAAGCAAGAACAGAGGGGGTGCTGGATCAAGACCAGTGATGCCTATCTACCGGATCGCCCCATAATTGAGTATAATAAAAGATCTTTTTATGTCATGCAAATTGGCTTGGGGACTTATATACAGCATTTTAGAATGGATTGCTCCATAAGCTTTTGCGGGGAGCAACATGGCCACACAAACCCTGACAGAAAAAACATTTCAGTAAACTGTCAGTGGCTAAAGTTCTGACCAATCAGGGATAGATTACATCTGACCCTATCAGGCGTACAGATACCTTGGCAGTTGTTGTATGACCTTAGCAACTGCCAAGGGTTTACCTGGTGACATCCCCTGATTGGTCACCTGGGTTGGGCGCCAATGAGAGGGGGGTATATATTCTGAGGCCGTCCTGTCAGGTCATCAGAATCTGACAGGACTTCAAATTCCCACCCTCCCTCCCCTTTTTCTTTTTCTGTAGTTTTTTCCTTCCTGTATACTTTTTAGGTTATATTTCAGGTGTTTGATGTTTTTCCTAATAAAAAAAAAAAAAAAAAAGTGAGTTATGAATTAACAGAGTATTATGGATATTTTGTAATTGTATTTTGTATTTTCCGTTTTTCTTTATGTTCTCCTTGTCGTGTGGTTTTATTAGAGGGGTAAAATCGCCCTATTGCATTTGGGCGGATTTTGGCCCATTTGTTGGTATTAAAGGTTTATGGTTTTTTACATGGTATTTATGGATGGTTTTGAAACAGAGTTTTTAAGATAATATTTATTATGAATATTTTAATAAAATAAATTTATACCTTAATAAAGCCACACGGCCAATTTTGATCCAACAAAGCAAGTGTCAGTGTTTAATTATTTAGTGGTGAGTATGACTGTGGGTTTTGTGTTGCCATGAGGTATATAAGGGATTACTGATGGTGGCTGCACTTTATACGGTGGAAACCTGGTGACAGGTTACCTTTAATATTAACACAGAACAGCTTGTAGGAAGCCTTGGCATCACTGGTTATCTCCATCATCTTTAGGCTTTTTGCAGTTTAGCAGCACTGTAGATTTGCATGCATTTCTCCAAGACCAATATTCCTCTCAATAATCTCTCTCTGATGCCACATACGATCCAATCTGTAATTAGGGAGTCTGCAATGTCCCCAGATCCACAGGAGTCTTTCGATCTTCACTTATCTGTCCATATTTTCCTCAAACCTCTGATTCTGTGTGAAAAAAACAATCTCCCTCTACCATCTTTCTTTTTGGGAACTGTCACTTCAGTGAGGCAGTAGACGAACTCTAGTGCCTCCTACTGAAGGTAGCAATCCTAAAAGTCATAATTGACTATTTCTCAGAGGAGCATTGTGGTTAAAAGACTCCTCACTGATGGCAGGCAGATTGATCTCCATAAGGAGAATAGCTATCCCCCAATTCTTTTTGAGGTCACAGTGTTTATGAAATGCCTGCACCATATCTGCCAGGACCAGGCTGTCTTTGCTTTCTGTAATTAAAATATTTGACTTTTTATTGTCTGGTCTTAGAAGTAAAGTCTGCAGTCACTCATTGTGACTGCAGACTGCCAAACTGTGGCACTGTGCGGTGGGAACACTAACATGATTCCGCTACATTCCCTGTGCAAATGAGCGGTCATCTGACCACATCTCTAAGATATGAATGCTTGTGGTCTCTTGTCTCAGTCAACTTCTCTCAATAAAAGAGAATTGAGAGGAATGTAGGAGTCTGGTCGGTATACAATTCACACACTTTTCTCCCAGACAATGCCTTTTACTTTATTCTTCTCTTCACTGGGGGCAGCTGTGAGATCCACATACACAAAACTCTCTTCCTAAGGCTGGAAACACACTGGTGAGTGCAAAAACAGTCCGATTGACGGTTCCGAGAGTTGGACGAGAGTCATCCAACTTTTGGTCAATGTGGCTTTCGTGTGATGTCAGAGTCCAATCCATTTTTTCCCAGCAGCTATTTACTGTATTAGCATTTACAAGAGTATTTTTTACAGTTGTCTGAGCTACAGAATGATAATATATCAATTAAAAATCGCATTCGACTCGGATGGTCCGTGTGCGGTGTGAGTGCGGTACGTCTTGTTTGACGGACCCATAGACTTGCATTGGCGAGTCTCGTCCGACACTCACATACAATTGCAGCATGTTGCGACTGACTTGTCATCCGTGAATAGGACGAGAAAAAAACAACTGACACTCGCAAATGTGCTCTTGGACATTAAATAACATTGGTCCGACTGCGAGTTTTACTCGCATTGCAGTCCGAGTTTCACGCCAGTGTGTCCGAGCCCTAACAGTGTCTCCAGGATCCTAACAGATTGGGAGAAGTCACATCCAGTCTTTGATGAGGTATTGTTCCACTCTCCATGGTGTAGGCATGATAGGGATACAGTTACTGTCATTCTCTGTAGAGTCACAGAATCTCAATATTTAAGCATTTGCAGACAGAAAACTTGTTATTCCAAGTCCAGCTGTTCTAAGCTTTTGAATTATTGTGGCACCCTGGCACCTTGTTGGGCACCACAGAACTCTTTGGTACATGAATGGAGCAGTAACAGCAAGCAACACTCACAAACAAATCAAAACACCTTAGTACACCTTTAACACCTGTTTCACCCCAGGCCTCTAGGGGGAGCTCCACTGGTCACTTTAAGCCAGTTCCCCCTATAAATAGGGTCTTGGAGGGAGAAACACCAGAGTGTGCAGACGCTAGAAGAGCTGCAGGACGTGTGCAACCACTGGTTCTGAAGCCATACTAGGCCCAAACCAGCAAACCAGCACACCTGCCCAGTTAGAGACCCTTGCAATTGGGGTCAGAGGAAAGGAGAAAGCACCTCTCAGGGACACTAGAGTTACCCTAACTCTCTCCCTCATCATCCGGTTACTGGAACCGAGCTGTGAGAGTGACTTTGCCACCACATAGAACCAGCACCTCTAACAGGGAGTTTAGCCTCCTGTTCACCTGAAGCACCTACCGACGAAAGCCCAGGGAAGAGCATTGATCCGGCTTAACCCTTTAACAGTGCCCTCAGTGCAGTACCCAGGTGAAGCACGTTCCACTGAACGCACAACCCGGTCCGGCAGGATTCCACATCCACCCGACCACACTAGAAGAACAGAGAAAGGAAGCCTAACACTGCTTGCTGTGAAACTCCAGGAGTGTTAACCTCACTATCCCGGTCCGAGTGTACCTGCTTTCCACCAGTAAAAGTACCTAAAAGACTTTGATGTGTCTGCGTTTGATTCCTGGGCCTAACAGCAGCGCTACTGAGCTGCCTCACAACATCTTGTGCAGCTCCTGGCTCCGGGGACTCCCACTCGTCCTGGGGGGAGCGTCCCATCTTGCTGCATAACATTCCCCGGAGGCCTACCAGCGCCGGTGAAATCACCGGAACACCCGCAGGTGGCATCACGACAAGATTAACCCCTTAACTGTTCAGGCATCCCCCCATTGATCTGGACCACCGGGCCCCACAGCCGCAGGCGCGGTTCCGTGATAAGGAGAAGACAGACGCCTGCGACGTGCAGAACCCGGCTACGGTGAGTCATTATGATGATCCCACACTCCAGAGCTGATGCCACAAAACGTAACCTGAAAGGTTTATGCTGGGCCCCAGGGCCCTGGGGTACTCGGAACCGGGCTGCGGTGTTTCTGGGGATTCACAGGGGTCGAGACCCAGGTCCATTACCCTGATTTCAGTGTAAAAGGAGTTCTTGGGGAGTAGGGTGGTTTTAAAGGAAAGTTATTCATGACGCCACCTGTAGTTTGTGGCTATTAGTGGCCACCGCTGCTGCAGAACCTCTGGGGATGATGGATAGGCAACTGGGCTGGAGTGGCTTCGCACAGGTGGAGCAGATCCCCAGGGCAGTGGATGTTGCAAGGTGTAGGGTGCAGAATGGAGGGTGTGCATTAACAGACAGACTCACAGTTGGTTGGTTCCTCATGTTCTTTACTGGCAATACCTGTTGAACCAGGTGATGTTTCTGTGAGTCCGTGTAACCTGGGAGAAAGTAGGGGTTCTCCTCACCTGGCAAGTTCTGAGGCCTCCCTGCTGCGCTTTCTCTTGCGGGACCCTGCTGCTGCTTGAAGCTGAGTTGCAGCCCTCTCTCTCATTCCTGCGTGTGCCAGTATGACAGGCAGCTCAAGTCCTATTCCAGCCCCATCTCTCCGGCGGTGGCTTCTGGGCTCTTAACGCTGCTTTTCCTGCAGGCATTTATGTGGCTGAGGAACGTGAAATTTCCCAGCCTCTGGCATTGGCTGCTAGGTCGTTAGGCCCTGCACAGCCTAGGACTCCAGTGTTTGTTTCTTGGCGCATACTCCTCTGGGGTGAGCACAACACTGCTCTGCTCCCCAGGCTCTCCTTCACTTCCTCAGATGCTTGCCTTTCGTCCCTCAACTAGTCTTAGCTATGCTGGTACTAGCTTAGCACTGCTCAAGTCCACATGATGTCTTCCTCAGTACTGCTCTGTACTGAACTGACTGTCTCTTCCCCAGACCAAAATTTAGAGGGGAGATTACCCTGAACCCGGGTTTAGGTCTTCCCCTTCAGGCCTGGAGGCAGAAAGGTGTTGTGTGCTTTGGTTTTGCCTGGTATGAATACCCTCTGCTGCTCTCAGGTATGACACTACCCCCCATGGGAGATAATTACATTGTGGCATCTGAACTCTGAGGTGCCACATTCCCCCTAATGAAATTCAGTACTCGGGGACTGAGATAACCTTTTTCAAAAGTAAACATAATCAATTAATAACAATTTAAAATGTACAGAGTCTCAAAATTCAAAAAGTACAAAAACCAGGAAAATTTGAAAAAGCAGTCACTTTGGTGATTAGTCCTTCCACCATTGGCTGATGAATAATATTTACACAAAGTCTTTGCCACAACCAGTCCTATGGCTTAATGGTCCATATTTAAAGATAAAAGTTCAAGAAAGCTCAAAAGTTCATGCAGTAAAGTTCTGAATCTGGTCTTAGTCTTACCATGGGACGGACACATTCACTGTCAGCAGGGGGTTGGATTTCCTGTTCTTCTACAGGTACAACTTCTGATACCTCAGCTTGCTGTTTTTCATGTCTTGCTGGTGCAGGGACCACTGTTTGGGGAAATATCTAAAAAATGAGAATGCGCATAGGGTCTTATCCTAAATAGAAACCAAATCCCATACAGTATGACAACTGCTCACCTGGTTCGGTTGTGTAGCCCACAACCAGCTTGATCGCTCAAACACAGCAGACGTAGCAGGGACTGCACTTCCACAATCGTGGGGGTGAAACTCTATCCGGGACCAAGTGTCTTTCGATCCGCGGCGCTGCTCCAAAAAGTACCAGAAACACTGGAATGTTTTGAACCAAGAAAATAAAACTGAAGATTTCTTGGTTCAAAACATTCCAGTGTTTCTGGTACTTTTTGGAGCAGCGGCGCGGATCGAAAGACACTTGGTCCCGGATACTGTTTGGGGAAAGGCTAACATGGGAACTACTAATACCCCATTGTACTGTGTCCACTTCTTAGGAAAGTCTCCAAGTACTGTATGGATTACTTCTTCTTCTTTTGGTTTTACAGGTATAGGTACTTCTGGAACTCTTTCTTGGTACTTCAATGCAGCCTGCATTCATGGCACAGGGTCTGGAACAGGACCTGGCCTAGCATTTCAAGGTTAAACATTGCTCAGCAACTATATATTTTGTGGAGTATTACAGGAAAAACTAGTCAGGTAGGTCAGTGACCTGTTTAGGCCTAGTAGGCCTAGTAGGTCAGATAAACTCAAAGCTCATGCAAGCATTCCCATCAATGTTATGCCCCGCCACACACAGGTGGGAGCGACATCAGTATCGTGGAGTATTACAGTAAATAATAGATAGGTAGGTCAGGGACCTGTTTGGGCCTGGTGGGCCAGATAAACTCAAAGCTCATGCAAGCGTTCCCATCAACGTTATGCCCCGCGACACACAGGTGGGACCACTATCAGTGTCGTGTAGTATTACAGTAAATAATAGAAAGGTAGGTCAGTGACCTGTTTGGGCCTACTGGGCCAGATAAATTCAAAGCTCATGCAAGCGCTAGCATCAATGTTATGCCCCGCCACACACAGGTGGGACCACCATCAGTTTCGTGGAGTATTACAGGAAATAGTAGAAAGGTAGGTCAGAGACCTGTTTGGGCCTAGTGGGCCAAATAAACTCAAAGTTAATGCAAGCGTTCCCATCAATGATATGCAGTGGCGTAACTTCAGGGCCAGGGGCCCCGATGCAAAAGCTCCAACGGGAGCCCCCAATTATTGCAAATCTTTAATAATGTTAGTCTTTTTCTATGGGCCAAAGGGACTTTTGGGGCCCCCCTAGGCTGCAGGGCCCGGGTGCGATCGCAACCCCTGCACCTATTGTAGTTACACCCCTGATGATATGCCCCGCCACACACAGGTGGGACCACTATCAGTGTCGTGGAGTTTTACAGTAAATAATAGATAGGTAGGTCAGAGACCTCTTTGGGCCTAGTGGGCCAGATAAACTCAAAGCTCATGCAAGCGTTCCCATCAATGTTATACCCCACCACACGCAGGTGGGACCACTATCAGTGTCGTGGAGTATTACAGGAAGAACTAGTGAGGTAGGTCACTGACCTGATTAGGCCTAGTGGACAGAGGAGATTGACCAAATAATGCTTTTAAGCACCCAAAAATGGTGGCTGTGAATACAGCTAAATTGTTCATCACTGGTTCGATGGACAAAAAGGTTGAATATTCAGAAACAGGGGCAGGAGTGTCAAGGATAGGTATTGAGCTCAGAGGGCCCTTCTCAAGTCAAGCAACAAACAGCAATGAGACCGAAACAACAGTCTCCATTTTTTTTTTTTAAATTAGGCACAGCCACCACTTAAGTGGCATCAATTGCCCCAGATTTGAAATATTGAAATGTGGAGTTTAACGCAGCACATTGTAAAGTACACAACCGTTCAGTCTCCCCAGGCTGACACAGGGGTGGCAAAGTCCTTGCATATCCATGCCTTGTTCATTTTGATAAATGTTAGTCAGTCTACACTGTCATTGGACAGATGAGTGCTCTTATCCATCAGCACACTACCAGCAGCGCTGAAGACACATACATAGGGAATGCTGGCTGCGGGGCACGACAAAATCTCCAAGGCATGAGGGGTAAGCTCAGGCCATTTTTCCAGTTTTGAAGCCCAAAATGAACAAGGGTCCAGTTGCCCAGTCATGGCATCGATATTCAACTGTAGATACTCCTGTACCATCCTCTCTAGGCGTTCACTATGAGTCAGACTTGTTCTCTCTTCTGGCGTTGAAAATGATGGTCTAAAAAATTGGTGAAACGATTCCACAAAATTGCTGTTACCAGATAGACTGTTACTGTTAATGTTTGAGTGATGAAGACTTGACGTTCCCAGAGTTGGAAAGTTAGAACTGCGATATTCACTATGTGCTCCACTGGTGTTTTGGGGAAAAGCAGATCTAAGATTGTATAAAAGTTTCTGTTGATACTCCAGCATGCGTGCGTCCCTTTCCAGGGCAGGAATCATTTGGCCAAATTTACTCTTGTACCGGGGATCTAACAGTGTGGCAACCCAGTAGTCGACATTACTTCGAATTCTAACAATCCGAGGATCATGTTGCAGGTAGTGCAGCAAGAAGGCGCTCATGAGTCTTGCGCATCCAGGAGGACCAAGTCCTTGTGTTCGTAGTGGCGAGGTAACATTCCCGTTTCCTTTTTCTGCCCTCTTCCCCCAACCTCGCACAACAGAAATGTGTTCAAGATCTCCCTCATCTGCTGAGTCTTCCATGCCCATCACCTCTTCGTCCTCCATTTCTTCCTCGGCTCCTGCACTTTCATCAACAGTTTGGCTGCTACCATGCGCCCTCGTTAATCCCTCTCCCCCCACCATCCCATGCCAGCCGACCGTCTGCACCTTTGAGATCATGTTATCCCTTCCGCACACACCTCGTCCTGTACTTCCTCCCCTCCCTCTTGGACCACCACCTGACTCCGTATACTGTTTAGAGTGTGCTTCAGCATGTAGATGACCGGAATTGTCATGCTGATAATGGCATCGTCAGTGCTAAACGTCTTAGTAGCCATTTAGAAACTCTGCAGAAGGGTGCAGAGGTCCTTGATCTGAGACCACTCTAGCAGCGTGATTTGCCCCACCTTTGGATCGTGTTGGTCCAGGCTATACATCATAACATACTGCACCAGGGCTTGTCGCTGCTGCCACAGTTGCTGCAACATGTGCAGAGTGGAATTCCATCGTGTCAGCACATCACATTTCAGTCGGTGAAGCGGCAGGCTGAACGAATTCTGTAGCGATGCAAGGCGTTGAGCTGGGGGTTCGAACGGCGGAAGTGAGCACACACCGACCGTGACCTCTGCAGAAGCGCATCTAGGCCGAGATAGTGGGCTAGAAATTGCTGGACGACCAGGTTCAAGATGTGAGCCATACAAGGCAAGTGTGTCACCTTGCCCCGGCAAAGGGTCGCGCCCAGGTTTGCAGCATTGTCACACATGGCCTTCCCTGGCTGCAGGTTCAGTGGAGATAACCATTGATTAAACTCTGTCTCCAGAGCTGACCACAACTCCTCAGCTGTGTGACTCAAATTTCCTAGACGTTTTAATGTAAACACTGCCTGATGGCTTGAGCCATGCTGCCAGCATAGTAAGGAGGTGTGCTGGATTCCTTTTGCACAGTTTCAACACGGGTCACATTACCAGACAGGCTTTCAGCACAGGTGGAGGACCTAGAAGAGGTGGAGGAGGCAGAAGCAGTGGAGGAACTTCTAGATACAGAGGTTTGACACACAACCCGTGGGGATGGCAAGACTTGTACAGCAGCCCCTTCTCCTGCTGTCACCATAGTCACCCAGTGCCCAATCAGCGACATGTAGCACCCCTGTTCATGCTTACTCGTCCAAGTGTCTGTAGTGAAATGCACCCTGTCACACACAGAGTTTCTTAAGGAAGTGGTGATGTTGTGTGTAACATGCTGGTGTAGCGCAGGCACAGCTTTGTTCGAGAAGTAGTGGCGACTGGGGCACTGTGACGGCCATAATGTCTCGAAAATTCTCTGTATCCATCAGCTGTAATGGCAGTATTTCCGTAGCAAACAACTTGCAGATGGTGAAATTCAACCTCTTAACTTTGGCATGGTTAGGAGGAAATGGTCTTTTACTTGTCCACATCTGAGGGACTGAGGGCTGGCTGCTGTGCTGAGACAGAGTAGAGTAGGGTGTGCCAGACAAACTGCTGGTCTGTGAGGGAGGTGCAGGCGGACTTATGTCGCATTCATAAAAAGGTGGTGCTCTCGATGTCTGACTGCGCTCAACACCAGCAGGTGTTTCCACTTCCAACACAGCTGACGACCTGTCAATCATACTGGCTGTTGCGAGTAAAGAAGTGGAAGTTCTGCAGCCGAAAGCCTGTCTGACAGCTGTCTCCACAGTCACAAAGGATGAAGAAGCCGCAGATGAACTTGATGGGGCAGACGGTGGTTGGCCAGGCCCCTAGGCCGCATTGTAAAACAGTGAGCTTCCCACTGTGACTTATGCTTCATGTCCATGGGACGGTTCGTGCATGAAGTACTCAAACTATTGATTTTTTGACCTCTACTCAGTTTTTGTTTACAAATTTGGCAGATAACATGATTTGGGTCATCCTTTGCGATCTGAAAAAAAGGCCCAGGCTAGGCAACGTTTAGTACCCATGCGACCTGCAGAGCCACCATGACTTCTGTACAGAGGCAGAGTTGTGGCTGAGGATGCAGTTGTTGATGTGCTTCCATGCCTCCATCTCTGTCCAGGAAGCTGCAACCTAACCTCGTCACTAGCATCCTCATCTACCTCCTCTGATGAGCTCATCAACTGCCTGCCTGTGGGTTGACAGTAAGTGGGATCTCCAACCTCATCATGACCCTGTGTGTTCTCACTCGTCGTCCTCAGAGCCAACCTCTTCCTGCCTAGAGCGCAAAGTCAAGTTGTCAGTCCAATCAGGTATCTGAGCCTCGTCATCATCTGCTTCATTGTCTCCACCAACAGGGGTTACAGTTTGGGAATGAGGGTCTACATTATGCTCGGACCCTTCTTCATCTGGGCCTAGATCCGACTCACAAAGATTTTGGGCATCGGTGCACATCATTTCCTCATGTTAACTCAATGAAGCTTTGGAGCAGACCTCTGATTTCCAGGTTATAGTATGAGTGAACAGCTCTGCAGACTCACTGATCTGTGTTAACCCATAGTCAGTAGGGTGGCTGGAGACTTGTGAGCTGTGAGGAAGCAAGTGCGATTGGGGTGACACCTCTGAGGACTGGAGTGTTTGTGATGTTGAAGTTGAGGTGGAGGAGTGCCCACTTGATGGAGCGCTTGATATCCATTCAAGCACCTGCTCTTTTTGTGCCTCATCTACAAGTTTTACTGATGTTCTGCTGCGTAAGAAAGGGATGATATCAGATCGTCCTCGAAAAGAAGTAGATATTTTAGTTTGGCTTGAATACGATATTTGTTCAGTAGATGTTTCTGTTACTTTACCACCTACCCCACGGACACAAAGATTTTTACCCTTTCCAACACGCCTATTCCCCTTTCCACCATTAGCAGACCTTATTATTAAGTAATTGGCAACTCTGTGGTTGTTGGCACAAAAACCAATGGATGCTAAACTGATGCTGCATATTGACACCAACACGTGCTTATAATTTTTGCAAATGACTACCCAATTATTTCTCTCATACATATCATAACCCGGGTAGCATATCAAATGCCGGACATTACTCCACAAATCTAACTAAAGTTAGTGACTAGAATAATATTTTTGTCATAAAGAAAGCTACAGCTTATGATGAATTAGACAAGCTATGGCGTCACGCCATGTCCCGTCGCATTCTGGAGGAATTAGGCAAAACTGGACTAAAAACACCAACAATTCACAACATTTTTGCTAAACCTCGTCTGCACAACTTTATCAAAGTGTTTCACGTCAGATTTCTGGGGGAAAGCACTTTGATAAACCGGGAGTACGGTATCATAGTAATCTAAGAGACAATCCTTTATGTTAGCGCCTGAGCGGAAATATATTGCATTCTCATGGTCACAGAAGATAAACTGTGGCAATTTTTCTAGGGATATATATAAATGGTGACATATAAATCGATATGGTTGTTGTACATTCACATATGTCTCAAGGCCCCTTTACATGGCACGACATCATCAACGACATCGCTGATACGTCACGGGTTTGGAGGTGTTCCAGCAACATCGTTACGACCTCGCTGCGTGTGACTCTTCCAAGTTGTGACGATAAATCATTGGATCGCTAATCACAGGTTTGAGAACATGTTCTAAAATCAGATGATCAACGATCAGCCAACCTGGTATATCGTTGTGTTTGACATCGCGATAATGATCTCGTTTACGACTTCACACATTCACAGCAATGAGCAGGTATTGTTCTCTGGGTTGTGTGAATGATAGCTGCTCACTACATTGTTGGTGAGTTGTCCACGATATCTAGATGTGGGACATCTCACCAACGATGTCTGAAACGACCGCGCGCACACGAGATCGTTGCGGACATCATAACAACGTCGTGTCGTGTGACGGGGCCTTCATGATTGAATGTCACTGGCATCATTTTTATGTTATTGTTTCTCTGCACCTTCACAAGTCCTACGCTTGCAGACTTACATTTTTGAAATAGAGGTCTTATTAAATATTCAATTTTAATTGGTTACATCATCTTCTCCTTCTAGGCTCAATAATCTCCACAATTTAGATCCTCCGTACCCAAAATCTCCCTTCCCCAGGTTTTAGAAATGCTGCTCTTGTGATTGGTATACTCTAGATAACACCTCATCTGCAACCATGAGGACAAAATGGATTGGCCATTTTGAATTGTCTCTTCGATCACCTATACTATTTTCTATGACCGGACTTTGTAAATAGAAATATAGCCCCTCATTAGACTCTCCCCTCTCCAGTCTATCCTTAATACGGCAGCCAGGATCACCTATTTAGCTAACCGTTACTCAGACGCTTCTGCTCTATGGCAGTCATTGCACTAGCTGTCTATACACTATAGGATCCAATTCAAACTGCTTGTTCTCACCCACAAAGCTCTTCACGATGCAGCACCTCCCTACATCTTCACCCTCATCTGTCTCTATCACCCTGCCTGTTCTCTTCGCTCTGGAAGTGACTTTAGACTTACTTCTGCATTAATCCGAACCTCCCACTCCCGACATCTCCTGAGCTGCACCAATTCTCTGGAATGCTCTACCCCAGGAAAATAGATCTACCCACAACTTACATAGTTTCAGGCGCTCCCTAAAAACACATCTTTTTAGGGCAGCCTACCATTCTTCCTAGTCAAAGTCACTCAGACATGGCCTATTCACTTCACCAGACACAAAATGCTTTACAAAGAATAGTTGGTGACCACTCATGTAGCTCTTATCTATTCCCCACTTCCTTAAGTTGGCTGCACCATCATTGTAAATAAGCACCTGTACTTTGTGTCACCCCCACCTCATTGTTAGATGGTAAGCTCTTATGAGCAGGGCTGTCATTATTGTTCTTTATTGTATTCTTTAATAACTGTTACTTATGATTGTTTGTATCTGAACCTCTGAATTGTAAAGCGCTGTGGCCTATGTTGGCGCTATATAAATAAAGATTATCATTATTATTATTGTCTTTAAAACTCATCTTATTTTCAGTCTGTTTCATATATTTTTCAGCAAATATGTTTTTCTCTATTTTTTTTATTAATGGAATACATTTGGACTTGTTTTGTTGGTTTATGCTCCTTCTGGTCATGTGTGTGGATCCTTATCTACCCTACCCCTCTGCCATATGGCATTACATTTTATAGCTTGATAACATTACTTCCCGCTGTAGAGATAAGATATTACAACACAAGGTTTCCATAATATTATATTTATTTTCTCCATGTCACAGATCCTAGGGATAATCTGTCCATCAAAAGATCATTTTAACACTTATTGGATTGCTTGCTATCAATGCACTTCTCTTTTTCTACTATCGACTGATATTACAGGCTATTATTGGTTGCTTGCATATTATAGCAAAAACAAAGCTTGGCAGAGACATTGGGCATAGGGAGTTTTGGAGGGCATACAGCGGTTAAAAGTGTAGCAGTTAACATGGCATGGTTATAGAGTGAAAAGTATAAGGAGTGCTGGTCAGCAGTTAGAAGGGGGATGCATAGGATTAGGTAATGGAGTTTACAATTTGGCATGTAGGCACCACTGGTGAAGATCCCGTTCTGGTGAATGTGGGAAGAAAAATATATAAATGGTGGGATCATTGGGTCATTTCAACAAGCGGTGGAGAGGGGGTTCTTGGAGTTGGTGTCAAAATTGTGGTTGGGGCTTGTACATCTGGTGGATGATAACCTCCCAGTTCCGAATTTGGTTAATTGCCTGGCGGATTTGAGACTTTTTAGGGTTGGGTCCCTGGGAGTCGGTAATGTAGGTCAATGGTTTTTCGGCAGCAGTTGTTCCCCCGATCCTCTGGTTGCAGCTGGGGGTAATACCGGATGGTTTTCATTTGAGTGGTTCCCACTAGATTTTGGAGCTCTAAGAACCTCCTCACCTGCAAGCTAATTTTATTATATGTTATTTGCTATAATAAAGGCAGATATGGCCAAATTAATCCAAAATGGTGTCTTGTCTGTTTCTGGGAAGGGATCTGGAAAATAGGAGGAGGTGGGCTAGAAGTAGATGTAGAGTTTTCAGTGAGGAGAAGCCTCTACAATACTGGAGTCAAGAAGTTATTTTATTTAGTTGGCGCACCCCTAGTATTAGAGATATCAAATTGTATATAACCATAGACACATCTTTATTTTATTTTATATTTAAAGTGAAAATCTGCTGCAACACTACATTCTATAAGTACGTGATATAGCATAATGGGTAACAGTGAATGGCATGCTCTATGCACAGCTAATAAAGATATGAGGAAAAGGACATGGCAGATTCTGCTTGAGAATATAAAGAAACTTGAGAAAACTCTGATCTAAAGTTTCTTTATATTCTCAAGCAGTATCTGCCATGTCCTTCTCCTCATATCTTTATTAGCTGTGCATAGAGCCTGCCATTCACTGTTAGCCATTATGCTATATCACATACTCATAGTGTCATATGTTTTCTTGCTAGCACCTACACATAAAGTGATGCCAGTCATTTTCTAATTACATGTTTATTTTATAGTCATGATAAAAAGTAAGTACACTGTCTTTGAATTCTGTGGTTTTACACTTCAGGACATGAAAATAATAGTTTTAAATAATATAATAATAATAATAATAATAATAATAATAATAATATCTGTAGCTTAAAATAAGGTATTTTAATTGGGTAAACACAACCTCACATGAAAAGCAACATGACATATTATACTGTGTCATTAGTTATTAAAAACCAGGTCAAAATGCAGAATCAGTGAGTAAAAAATTAAGTACAGCCCATAAAGCAATATCTTATAGGACCACCTTTAGCAGCAATAACTTGATATCATCATTTCCTGGATGACTATCAGTTTCTTACACTGTTCTGGAAGAAGTTTGGCCCATTGTTCTTTATAACTTTGCTTAAAGGGGTTTTCCCACAAGCAAAGTTCATTTTAATCAATAAATCTTGGAAAATTAATAATTTCCATATTTGGATGTGTTTTAAAAAATGTTCCTGTACTGAGATAATCTTATGTGTCCCTTCTATGTACTGTGTAATGGATGTGTCTGACTGTACAGGGACATGGTCTGATCATACCACATCTCCTGTGCTGAGATAATCTTATATATGTGTCCTTGCAATGTAATGTGTAATGGACGTGTCCAACTCACTCCAAACCATCTCGATTGGGTTCAGGTCTGGTGACTGTAGAGGCCAGGTCATCTGGCGTAGCACCCCGTCACTCTCCTTCTTGGTCAAATAGCCCTTACACAGCCTGGAGGTGTGTATGGGGTCATTGTCCAACTAAACACAAACCAGATGGAATAGCATGCCGCTGCAAGATGCTGTGATAGCCATGCTGGTTCAGTATGCCTTCAATTTTGAATAAATCCCCAACAGTGTCACCAGCACAGCACCCCCACACCATCACTCCTCCTCCTCCTCCTTCATGCTTCACAGTGGGAACCAGGCATGTAGATTTCATCCGTTCACCTTTTCTGCGTCGCACAAAGACACGGTGGTTGGAACCAAAGATCTCAAATTTGGACTCATCAGACCAAAGCACAGATTTCCACTGGCCTAATGTCCATTCCTTGTGTTCTTTAGCCCAAATAAGTCTCCTCTGCTTGTTGCCTGTCCTTAGCAGTGGTTTCCTAGCAGCTATTTTACCATGAAGGCCTGCTGCACAGTCTCCTCTTAACAGTTGTTGTAGAGATGTGTCTGCTGCTAGAACTCTGTGTGGCATTGACCTGGTCTCTAATCTGAGCTGCTGTTAATCTGCGATTTCTGAGGCTGGTGACTTGGATGAACTTATCCTCCGCAGCAGAGGTGACTCTTGGTCTTCCTTTCCTGGGACGGTCCTCAAGTTTCTTTGTAGCGCTTGATGGTTTTTGCAATTGCAACTGCACTTTAGGACACTTTTCCCAATTTGTTAGACTGACTGACCTTCATTTCTTAAAGTAATGATGGCCACTCATTTTTCTTAACTTAGCTGCTTTTTTTTTGCTATAATACAAATTCTAACAGTCTATTCAGTAGGACTATCAGCTGTGTATCTACCAGACTTCTGCACAAAACAACCGATGGTCCCAACCCCATTTCTAAGGCAAGAAATCCCACTTATTAAACCTGACAGGGCACACCTGTGAAGTGAAAACCATTTCCGGTGACTACCTCTTGAAGCTCATCAAGAGAATGCCAAGAGTGTGCAAAGCAGTAATCAAAGCAAAAGGTGGCTACTTTGAAGAACCTAGAATATAAGACATATTTTCCGTTGTTTCACACTTTTTTGTTACATATATAATTCCACATGTGTTAATTAATAGTTTTGATTCCTTTAGTGTGAATCTGCAATTTTCATAGTCATGAAAATAAAGAAAACTCTTTGAATGAGAAGGTGTGTTCAAACTTTTGGTCTGCACTCTATGTGTATGCAGATTAATTGGCATTTGGAGGTAAAAGACTCCTTTAAAATATCATCAATCTTAGCAACATATTGTCCTGCATCTCTCAAGACTACCCTCTTGTCTGGTCTTCTGCAGCACATACAAAAACAGTGCCATTGAAATGTTTCTGACTTAAGAATAACCACCTTAAGAGAGCCCTAAACTGTGCTCCTGAATAAATAATTGCCCCTCATTATGCTCCCTGCACAAATGACCCCACACTGTCTCACTTATGGTATACAAACTTCTCATTATTTCCCCTCTAAAATATTCCCACTACACCGTGTTTCCTAGTTAAATATGACAGCCGCACCATCCCCTCATAGAAACCACCACACTGTCCTCTCTGAAATTAATTATACCACAACACATTCCTCATTTATGAACTCCACTCCATGCAGCCCCCTCTTCACTGTCCCCCTCATGTTGTCCCTACTCTATAGTGAGCCCCCTTAGGAAAAGCATTCTGCATATTGAGCCCTCCCAGTCTCTTTACTGAGTGCTCCCCATGCTACCCCTTCTGCATACTGAGATCCCCCTTTCTCCCCCTTCTTCATACAGAGCCCCCCATGCCACCCCTCCTTCATACTATGCACCCTTGCTACCGTGCTCCATACTGTGACCCTCCCATGCAACCCTGCTCTATGCTGAGTCCCCCCATGCCACCACGCTTCATGCAGAGCCCTTCCCATGCCACCCCGCTCCATGCAGAGCCCTCCCCATGCCACCCCTTCTCCAAGCCGTGCAACTTCCATGTTACTCCTTTTACATACTGTGCTCCCCCATTCTCCATACTAAACTTCCTTAGGCTGCAACATTCTCCATACCATGCCCATCAAGCTACCCCATTATCCATACCATGCACCCCCTCATCTCAGTAATGAGCCTCCCATTCTCCAAACTGTACACTCTCCTCAATTTCTATGCTATCCACGACCCTCACTTTCCCCCTATTCTTTGTGCTGCACACCCCCCTTGTTTCTCATTCTCCCCCATTTTTCATGCTTTGTGCCCCACCTTCATTTCTCATTCTCCTCCAGTTTCCATGCTGTGCAGCCCCCTCGTTTGTCAAATCATATTTCATTCTCCCCCAGCCCCCTACTCTCCATGCTGCAATCCTGAAGAACATGCTTCTTATCTATCTTCGACGGATACAGAGGTAACCCGCTTTGGCTTCTCTTCCTGTGGGGAGTGCTGCAGACACTCTGGCAGTGTGAGAGGGGACCTCTTCACGCTGCCGTGACCTCTGGAGAGTCATCAGGCCACCATGCTGGGTCGGGAAGCCGCTGAGAGCTCCACTGGACCTGGAAGTGCAGGCATGAACTGGGGCACTGGGGACATTGCCGACACGGCCGCCTGCACTTCCACCCCCGCCCCCCGCAAAGACTCCGGTTTTCATATAGAGCCAAGGGTAGGGGAGGGAAGGTTATAAAAAATAAATAATCTAAACCCTGGTGCCGCTGCCTTTTGACCAGTGGCCCTAGGCAGCGGCCCTCCTGTGTCTATTGGTAAATACAGCCCTGCCCTTATCACTATGTTTCTCTCAAGTAAAATAATAACATATCTACTAATCTAGGCGCCGAAAGCCATTTCAGTTTTGCCTGCATGGGCTCTCCCAGAGTATATGGCAAAATGAATAGAGACTTTCATAACTACATCTCGCCCTGCAAAAAATAAGTCCTCATACAGATATGTTGTCGGGATAAAGAAATATGGGAAGTTGCGTCTTCAAAGAGGACTTGAACTCTAGCACCGAATATTGTAAGTAGCAATCCCAAAAGTCAGTATTGATCCCTTCATAACCTCTCACCTAATGAAGTCATAGCTAAAGCTTTGTGCAGACAAGGAGCAAACAGTCCGAAACACCATGCCTGCAAATTGAGAATATGTTTTGGTTTATATCCTTGGTCATAGGAGAAGCCTCGTTAAATTGTCAATATTGACTTGTAGGATTGCTACTTACACTAGGGGCCACTAGAGTTCATGAGGCAATTTGCATATTAATTTTCCCAAAGATATGTCTCCTTATATATATGCATGCCAGATCTGACATGTCACTCGCCATAAGGAGAAACGTTATAGTTTAGATCACCAGGGATAAAAAAAAAAATACAATTCTTAGGAGGTGGTTTATATATAAAAAGAAAAGGAGCACAAAAGCAAATATTATATTTGCCAAAGAAGGAACTGGGGGGGTTAAAACACCCTTGAGGGTGACCTCCACGGATCAGCGGACCGGGACCAGGTTGTGGTCGTGCCGCCGCAGACCAGCACTACACACAGTGCGCTCTGCGGCGGCTCAGATCAGTGGATGCTGCCCGCTTCCCCGCCCCTCAGTGATGTCCTGCACCTGCAGTACTACAGCGCCGCTGTGCTGTGTGCCTCAACTGCGTACATAGATGTATGAGTGGAGCTGTCGGCCAATCACAGGGCAGCAACCTGGCCCTGATTGGCCAGTGGCTACTGCTCTGTGATTGGCCAACGGCTTCTTCGGTACATCTACGCAGCTGAGGTACAGAGCACAGCGGTGCCTACTGCAACGGAGGACCTGCAAGGGGATGATAATGGGGCCGTGGCAATATGGTAATGGGGCTGCAAAAGGAGGATGGTGGCTGTAAGAAGATGGTGGCTGCAAAAGGAGAATGAGGGCTGCAGAAGGAGGATGGGGCTGTAAGAAGATGATGGGGGCTGCAAAAGCAGGATGGGGGCTGCAGAAGGAGGATGTGGGTTGCAAAAGGAGGATTGGGGCTGCAAAAGGAGGATTGGGGCTGCAGGAGGAGGATGGGGGCTGCAAAAGGAGGATGGGGGCTGCAAAAGGAGGATGTGGGCTGCAAAAGGAGGATGGGGGTTGCAAAAGAAGGATGGGGGCTGCAGAAGGAGGATGGGGGCTGTAAGAAGATGATGGGGGCTGCAAAAGGAGGATGGGGCTGCAGAAGGAGGATGGGGCTGCATGAGGATGATGACGGGGGATACAGTATTGGGGGCTGCATGGGGACGATGGGGGCTATAAGAAGATGATGGGAGCTGCAAAAGGATGATGGGGGCTGCATGGGGATGATGATGTGGGATACAGTATTGGGGGCTGCAAGGGGATGATGGTGATATTATAGGCTGCAAGGGGATGGAAAAATAAGACATCCCCTGAAAATAGGACATAGCACATCTTTCGGAGAAACAGGGTACTAAACGCCAATCCTCCATAGCCCTGCCCCATATGACCAAAACCCTGTCCCTGTGCCACCTTACCCTACCGGGCCACAGAAAAATGGTCTTGCATGAACCCGGTCCCCAGAGAAAATAAGGTTGAGACTACTGATTTAAGATAGGCCATGTGCCTCAAACTATTGTTTAATGTTTGCAGTCTTAAAGGGGCACACAAAGAGGTACTTGCGGTTAGTGAATACCATTGCCCTACATGGTGTATTTTGTACAATGATTAGGACATATATCTCACATCCACATTAAATGTCAGGACCAAATGTTTCCCATTATAACATTGCTCAGAAAACCTCTCTGCCTTCACAGCCTGTCTTCAGTCAATAAAGCTTTAATGCCATTTCTCTAGCCACTTTCCCCGACAGCATAGGAGATTGCCTCTCCACGCCCTAAGGGTATGTGCCCACAGGACGTTTTTCCAGTATTTTTGCTGCAGTTTACGCCTGCAGTTTACCCTTGGTTTTAAGTTAATTTATGTTAATTTGTTCCTGCGGTTGGACTTTCCTGCAAAACCAACATGTTTCACAGAAACGCTGTGCCCACACATTGGTTTTGCAAGTGTCAAGAAGTTTCAAATCCCTCTGGTTTTGTTGCGGATGGGAAAGAATGATCATGTTCTATTTTTCATTGCCATTGACTGCAGCAAAAACACTGGAAAAACACATCATCCCAACCACAGCAAAAAAGCGATCTCCTGGCAAAGGACTCTTGAAATCCTTGAAATCAGTACCAGTTTTGCTGAGTTTAGGACTGCTTGAAAAATGTCCTGTGGGCACATACCCTAATAGCGACAGGAAGCACAAGAGAGGTTAAAAGGACCCTCCCACCTCCCATTATCCAGTTCTTTCCTATCCCCATGGGGCATGGAGAGGTTTTTCTCCTGTGCTGCAGGCTGACGACCATAGCATACCTGTATTTTGTATTTTTAGCCGGGCAGTGTGGGTCGGGCTCTCATGCTCTTCTCCTCCTGCTGCTCCTGCCTCCCCTGCGGTGGGACCGTTTCCCTGGCCCTCCGACACCTCCCTGTGGGGCAATGTGGGCCGTGGGATCCCTGGCCACTGGCCTCTCCGAGACCGACGGCTTCTCCCTATTTGAGCGCTGTCCTGCGCAACCAGGATGTGACATCAGTGGGCAAAACTTCCGGATCACGTGTTCCTCCGGGAGAGGGTTCCGGCCTCTGGATCTCAGTGGGGACAGCGTGCAGGGCACGCCAACGATTACTCCAAGGCCTGTCTGGGGGAGGGGCAGGCTTTATTGTATAAAGCTGCCCAGGAGACATCTGACATGGTAAGCCACAGTTCCCCGGTGATAATGGTTGATTTGTCTTCCCCTGCATCTGCAGAGCCCAACGCTGCCCCAGCCAAAGTGAGTCTGTGAGGTGGGAGGGTCCCTATGCCTGATAGTGTCAGGCTGATATTGGTGGCACCATCATTCTCTTTATTACAGGGAGACAAGGCTGCCCTAAAAAAAGCCACAGGGAAATGTGCTAAATACCCTATTTGTGTAAAGAAGTTCCCCTCATTATGGGATAAGAAGCTCTGTCAAGAATGTACAGACAAGATTGATAGGGCTGAACACCCTTCCCTGGTAGACAAATTGCATTCTATGGTGAAGCAGGAGATCCAGTCCTCCTTAGCATCGCTTAAACCTGCCGCACCTGTACCTGGCCCTCCCTCTCCTAAGAAACGGAAGCTGCAAAAATGGATGGTACCTCATCCTCAAAAAAGGCAGATGTTTTCTCCTCAGAGGATATGGCCAAGCTCATTAGTGCCGTACATAGCACTATGGTCCTGGAAGAGGAACAAGTCCTTCATTCAGTCCAGGATGAAATGTTTGCAGGACTAAAGTCGGTTAAGCAAGTCGGCTTCCTAGTCCATGCAAACATTCAGAACCTCATTTCTCAGGAATGGGAATTTCCTGAGAAACTATTTAAAAGTGATCTAAAACACAGATTTCCCCTGGAAGAGAACGTTTAACTGGGACATCCCAAAGGTGGACGTGCAGGTGGAGAGAGTTGCTAAAAAAAACGCACTCCCCTTTGAGGATACTTCTCAGCTTAAAGGTCAAATGGATAGGAAGATTGAGGGTTTAATGAAACTATCCTGGGAGAAATTTTCCTCTACCATTCAAGCAAATATTGCCTCCACCTGCGTGTCTTTACTCAGGTGATTGGATCAGCTTGAAAGCCACATATCTCAGGGTTCTCAGAGAGGAATTATTAAGACTCCATACCATTACTTAGGAAAGCTACCAGTTTCTTGGTGGATGCTTCTGCAGAGTCGGCCCGTACGGCTGCAAGGCCTCAGTATTGTCCAACTCTGCCAGACGTGCCCTTTGGTTGAAAATGTGGAGTGGGGACTCCACTTCCAAAATGCAGCTTTGCTCTATACCCTTTAAAAGGACAGGTGGTCTTTGGTCCAGCTCTCGATGATATATTAGAGAAGGCGACTGATAAAAAGAAGATAGTGCCAGCACTGCCAGATGCCAACTTGCAAACTTTTTCCTTTTTGTGCACATGCACATATCAGTTCCAATCTGTGTACTATAATAAACTGGCACATTTCACAAAGGATTATAAATCCTTTGAGCCACCCTGCTCAGAGTTTGCACCCTGCTCAAAATTTGCAAGTTGGCATCTGGCAGCAGGATAAGCAGTGACTCGGTTCAGGTGAGAGGGAGGCTCTCAAACTTCTTGCCCCATTGGCGAAATATCACCAGTTGCCAGAGGGTCCTCAAAGTCATCTCTGAAGGTCTACTGATAGAGTTTGAGTCTTCCCCTCCACTGGGCCTGCGGGTTACTGCCCTGCCTTCATAGAGAGCCCAGGATCTCCTATACTCCAACTTGCAAGGCTTCTTGTCTTCCAAAGTAATTTCTCCTGTGCCGAATGAGGAAAAAGGAAGCAGCCATTACTCCTGCCTCTTCTTGGTGAGGAAGCCATCGGGGGACGGCCATGTCATCATCAATCTGAAACAACTGAACGAACATGTCAGATACTGCAGATTCAAAATGGAATCGATAAAATCGGTTCCATTGATAGGGCGTCATTACCAGATGGTCCGATAGACTTAAAAGATGTCTACTTCCACGTACCCATCCATCACTGGCACAGGAAGTTCTTACGATTTGCAGTCCTTTACATCAGCTTAGTTCACCACTACCAGTTCAACTACCCTTTTGGAATCTCCTCTGCTTCAAGGGAGTTCTCAAAAATAATGGGGGAAGTAGTAGCCTTCCTAAGAACACAAGGTATCTGTCTAATAGCATATTTGGGCGCCCTCCTTCTCATCACCCCTTTGGCTGCAGCCATCAGGAGCGATGTAGAGACGTCATTGAACACACTTCGCTCCTTGGGCTGGATCTCAAATTTGAGGAATTCTCAGCTCCAACCTTCCTGCACATGGAGATTCCTCGGGGTAATGTTGGACTCAGACTAACAAATGTCATTCCTTCCAGAGGATCACAAATTGACACTCACTGCAAAAATTTCAGCCCTCAGAGTGCAGAGGACACCCACATTTTATGCTGCAATGTCTGTACTGGGGTCAATGAGGACCTGCATCCCATCAGTGTTGTGGGCCCAGGCTAACTTCCGCTGTCTTCAGGATCATATTCTGTTGCACTGGAACAGACATCCTACTTCCCTGAACAAAAGATTTCGCCTGTCAGGTCGGGTTGCCTCATCCCTACTATGGTGGTTAAATCCCAACAATCTGGTCAGGGAAGTAGCCTGGTCTCAAACACCTCTCCTTACCTCTCATTACCCTGACAACAGATGCCAGCAAGCAAGGCTGGGGTGCCATAGTGTCCCAAACCCCGATCCAGGGGGTTTGGAGTCAGTCAGCTCCCAATCCTCCAACTACAGGGAGCTGAAGGGAGCTCAGGGTCTGGTCAGGGACTCACATGTGCTTGCCTATTCAGACAATGTCACCATGGTGGCACATCTTCAACATCAGGGCAGTACAAGGTCCGAGAACCTGAAATGCATCTGCAATCGGATCTTTTGCTGGGCAGAACAGTTCCTTTGATCGCTGTCAGCAGTCCACCTGAACGGCACCTTAAACCTTCAGGCAGATTTTCTCAGTTGCCGGGACATGCACCCAGGGGAGTGGAGCCTGGACCAAGCAGTGTTCTGCAAGCTAGTGGCAAGGTGGGGTCCCCCAGAGATCGGCCTGTTTGCTTCAAACCAAAACAGGAAGGTCAAAACATTCTTCTCCCTCAATCCCTGGGACGATGAAGTCGGAGTGGACGCCTTCTCATTTCCGCCAATTCCCCTTCTAGCAATAACACTGAAAAAGATCAGAGAACACAGGGCTCCAACTATCGTAATAGCGCCACTATGGCCGAAGAGGAGTTGGTACAATTGCAACTTTACAAAAGTGTCGGAAACCCATTACAAATTCCGTTTACAATAAAATATGGAATAAAATTCTACTCTTGGTGCAGCCCCAATCTGCCTGATCCTTACTGGACTCTCCTGTACTCCTTATGAGACTCTCTTATCTTGTAACATGTGGTCTCTTTCTCATAAAACTGCATTTCTTGCAGCTATTAGGGCCACGTCACACCTGGCGACGCCGCTGGAGATGTTGGCGGCGACGAGCTGGAGCGCGTATGTTTTTGGTGCCCTGCCAGCGTCGCCGTCCCCCATTTACATGGGGGGACACCTCCGGCGACGCACCAGCGAAATGACAGGCGGCATCTCCGGCAGGGTGTCTCAAAATCCCAGCGGCGATGCAGTACAATGGGAGCCTATGGCTCCCATCGCCTGTCAGGTCGCAGTTGGCTGTTTACATGGGGTGATGTGTACACATTGCCCAAGATCGGCCGCCTGGTTTCCGAGCACTGTTCTGAAACCAGGCAACCACTCAAATGCGTCGCCCTCACCCAGTCACATTGGCGATGTCGGCGGCGATAGGCCACGCCTCAGCGTCACCATAAAAATCGCCGCCGATATCGCCAAGTGTGACGGTACCCTTACTTCTGGAAGGAGAATTAGGGAGCTGCGAGCCTTGTCCATCATCAGGGAACCCTATTTGACAATTCGTGATGACAGCATCGTCTTCCTTCACTTCTACCCAATGTTGTCTCTGACTTCCATCACTCCTAAACTATTGTTCTCTCTTCCTTCTGTCAACAGCCAAAGACACTGACAGAAGAGTAGTTTCATTCTCTGGATGTCTGTAGAATGGTATTACACTACTTGAACTTGACTGCGCCTTGGAGAATTGACCATAATTTCTTCATCCAACCATTTGGGCACATCAAGGCCAGAAAAGTGGCTAAAAGCATGATTGCTAAGGCCGGCTTCACACAGCGGTGTGATCCGGTCCGGGGCTGTCCGGGATGACCCAGACAGCTGCGGACCGGATCAGCACACAGGACACAGGACTGGGGGCTAATATGCTCTCCGGTCCGGAGTGCAGCGCATGCAGTTCCCGCTGCTGATAAGTCCTGACCTGTCAGCGGCTGCAGCAAATTAGCCTCCCAGTCCTGTGTGGTGATCCAGTCCGCGGCTATCTGGGTCATCCTGGACAGCCCCGGACCGGATCACGCCGTAGTGTGAAGCCGGCCTAATTGGATTAAGAATGCCATCACTGAAGCCTACCTCTACCAGAACCTGACCCAATCAGGTTTTACGGCCCATTCAACCAGATCCACTTCTGTCTCCTGGACTAAGCGAGCAGGGGCTTCACCTGAGCAGATCTGCAAGGCAGCTACGTGGTCATCTCTGCATACTTTCACTAAACACTATTGATTAGATCTGGTGTCCAACAGGGATTTAGCTTTTGGCAGAAAAGGTTTGCAGGCTGTAGTCCCCCCTCAGGTAATAATTCATTGGCATTCTTCCTATGCTGTCGTGGAAGGTGACTAGAGAAAAAAGAATTATTCTTACCGTTAATTCGGTTTCTAGGAACCTTGCACGACAGCACTTATTTCCCTCCCTATATTCCTCGATCCTTCCTGGAATTTTGTTAAAATAACTGGTACTATGGGTTCGTTGTCACTGACCTCTCTCTCAGTGTGCGGCACCACGATAACGCCTAGGCAGCAGGCTCGCTGTCTGGGTGTAATGTTGGACTCTGATCTTTCCTTCACCCCATATATACAATCTCTCGCCCTCTCTTGCCGCTTGCACCTGAAGAACATCTCTAGAATTCACCCCTTTCTCACCTTGGAAACCACAAAAACCCTCTCTGTGGCCGATTCACTCCCGGCCTTGACTATTGTAATTCTCTTTTAATTGGCCTCCCTCGTACTAGACTCTCCCCTCTCCAGTCCATCCTTAATGCAGCAGCCAGGATCACCTATCTAGCTAACAGTTATTTGGACGCTTCTGCTCTATGCCAATCACTGCACTGGCTGCCTTTACACTATAGGATCCAATTCAAACTGCTTGTTCTCACCCACAAAGCTCTTCACAGTACAGCACACCTCCCTACATCTCCTCCCTCATCTCTGTCTATCACCCTGCCCATTCTCTTCGCTCTGGAAGTGACTTTAGACTCACTTCTGCATTAATCTGAACCTCCCACTCCCGGCTCCAAGACTTCTCCTGAGCTGCACCAATTCTCTGGAATGTTCTACCACCAGAAATTAGGTGTATTCACAACTTACATGGTTTCTTAAAACTTACATAGATCCCTTAAAACACATCTTTTTAGGGCGGCCTATTATGATCCTTAGTCAAAGTCATCTATACATAGCTTATCCACTCCACCAGTCTCAAGTGGATCATAAATAATGGTTGGTGGCCACTTATACTGCTCCTATCTGTTCCCCATCTCCTCAAGTTGACTATACCATCATTGTAAATAAGCACCTGTTCTTTGTGTCACCTCCACCTCATTTTTAGATTGTAAGCTCTTATGAGCAGGTCTGTCATTATTTTGCTCTAATTATTGTATTGCATTATGCTTTCTATTGTATTGTATTATATGTTCTGATAATTGTTTATGATTGCTTAAATATGAACCTCTGTATTGTGAAGTGCTGTGGAATATGTTGGCGCAATAGAAATAAAGATTATTATAATTATTATTATAATGGGAGGTGGGAGGGTCCTTTTAATCTCTCCTGTCCCTATTAGGGCGTGGAGAGGCAACTCCTATGCTGTTGTGGAATGTTCCTAGAAATCGAATTAATGGTAAGAATAATTATTTTTTCTTCAAGTGGATAGCCTCCTTCAGAGAAGAAGAGGACTTGAACTCTAGTGCCACCTACTGAAAGTAAAAATCCTAAACGTCAATATTGACCCTTTAAAAAAGGCCTTAGCACATGACTTAGGATAAGATGCCAAATCACAAACTCCATTTAAATATACTTTTTAGGGTGTTTGCTTCCCATCAGTACAGAGCAGGAAAACTATTTGACTGGGTGAAAGTCTCCGATATTGGTATAAGGATTAAAGCTTATATTGTGGCAGGTGCCAAGTTGTCATAGGAGAATGTGTAAAACATGCAATGCTCCCCTAGGGAGTCTAAATATGCAAAAACACGTAATTACTTACCGGCAATGTGTTTTTTTCGGAGTCCATGACAGCACCCAGAATGAGATAGGGATCCACCCTCCAAGGATAGGGAACCTTCAGGCTTTAAAAGGGGCAGTTCCTCTCCCCATGTCAGCTGGCTGCATAGTCTGAAAAACAGACCTTCGGAACATCGTTAGTCCACCACGACCCCGAACACCACGTGTAAAAACAAAACACCAAGGGGAGAAGAAGAAGTGATGAACCCTCAACAATGGGAGAGAATATGAGGGTGCTGTCATGCACTCCGAAAAATATGATAATTGCTTACCGGTAATTTGATTTCCCGAAACCATGACAGCACCGTGACATGAGAGGAGGATCCGCCCAGGAACAGGAAACCCTACTGAAGATAAAAGGGGCGGCCCCTCTCTCGAGCCCTTCAGTGTGTTTTCAGAGACTCTGAGGCAGCCTCCAAATTAGTACATAAATAGCAACAAGCAAATTTAAAGTGCACAAAACAAAAATAGATATTCACCATACTGAGTGCAACACGCCATGCAAAAGAACCCCCATCCAAGAAGAAAATAAGGAGGGAAATCGCACGGTGCTGTCATGGTTCCGGGAAATCAAATTACCGGTAAGCAATTATCATATTTCCCTCACACCATGACAGCACCGTGACCTGAGAGATTAGAATAGCAAAGAACATTAGAGTGGGACTATTGCTGAAAGCACCTTTCTCCCAAAGGACATAGCAGAATGCCCAAGGTCCAAGTGATAGTGGCGAAAGAAGGTAGAAGGAGAACGACCAGACCGCAGCATCACAGATATGTTCTAATGAAGCATTAGTCCGTTTGGCCCAAGAGGTGGCCATAGCTCAAGTAGAATGGGCCCTAACCACATTAGGGGGATCCAGCACAGAAGCAATATAGGCTTGGTTAATTGCCATCCTAACCCATCGAGCAATAGAGGATTTGGAAGCCATCTGACCCTTCCTTGGCCCCTGAAAAAGGACGAACATTGCAGTAGACGTACGCCATGCATTAGTTTTAGCTAAATATTCGAGGACACAACGCCGTACATCAAGGGTGTGAAAAATCAATTCACAGTCCGAACGAGGGTTATCACAGAAGGAAGGGAGAACTATTTCTTTAGATCTATGGAATTTGGAGTTTACTTTAGGCAAAAAAGCGAGGTCAGGCTTTAAGATAATTCAGTCATCTAAGATTGTTGTAAACGGAGGATTGATGGAAATGGCCTGTAGTTCACTCACCCATCTAGCTGACGTGAGGGCGACAAGTAGGACTGTTTTTAGGGTAAGAATTTTAATGAGACTGGAATTTAGAGGCTCAAAGGGCGCTCGGGTAAGGGCCATCAACACCAGATTTAAATCCCATGGGGCAATTTTGGGACCGCGGAGGGGCCGAGATACAAAGGAAGCCTTAATAAAGCGATAGATAGATTTAGAGAAAAAAAAGGCGTCCACTTGGCGATTCTGCCTGGTGGCGAATAGTTAGATGTCTGGGACCCCCCATTTCACACAGAGCTGGCCGAAAACCCTCCGATTTAGGGCCCACTAACCCTGATGAAGGGTATGACGACTCAGAAAATCTGTGACCATATTTTCGGAGCCGTTCAAATGAGCGGTTAGCGAGAGTAGATTTAGTTCTGCAATACTGAACAGGTTGTGCGTCTCGCGCTGTAAGAGGAGTGATCTGGTGCCCCCCTGATGGTTGATGTATGACACAGTCGTGTAGTTATCTGACAAAATGACTACATGTCTGCCTGTAAGGTGTGGAAGGAAACCTAGCACTGCCCTGGTGACTGCCATCAGTTCCTTCAGATTGGAGGACTGTTCCAACAGCTCTGGTTCCCATCTGCCTTGGACCCACCACCTGGGGCTAGCATCTGTAGTAACTACCACGGGGTCTGGAACGGACCAAGGGACCCCTATTCTCAGGTTGGACAGTTCCACCCACCAGGCTAGGGAATCCCGGACTACAGCTGACAACTGGAATCATGTAGCTAGACTGGACTGTCTGTCTGACTGGACTGCCAATATCTGTGCCTGCAATACCAGAGCATGAAGCTGCGCCCAACGGACAGCTGGGATGGTGGCTGTCAGAGACCCCATCAGGGACATAGCCTCTCGAAGGGTAACGGTTTGTCTCCTTAAAATCTCTAGGATCAGCTGAACGTGAGACAGGATTTTGTTTTCTGGGAGCAAGGAGAACTGGGTGACAGAATTCAGGGTGATTCCCAGAAAGAGTTGAGCCTGTGCTGGCTCCAATCTAGATTTGTCCATATTCACCAGCCAACCTGAGGACAGAGAGGACCCTGTGAAGTGCCAGGCTGCAGAGAGATTTTGTGGCTCCAATGACGAGAAAATCGTCCAGGTAAGGGACTAGCAGAATACCTTCTTGTTGCAGCACTGAAGCCACATCTGCCACGATCTTTGTGGACACTCTTGGTGCGAGGGAGATGCCAAAGGGTAGACACTGGTATTGAAGAGGAGTCAGGGTTCCACTGAGGTGCACAGCCAGCCGGAGATACTGTTGATGGACTTTGAAAATAGGGACATGGTAATATGTGTCCTTAGGCCCCTTTCACATCAGCGTTTTCTTAAATCGCGGCAGATGCGGTGAAAAAAACGCATCTGCCGCGATTACCGCATACCGGCTGCACTTGCGGCACGGTTGCGGCACAGTTGCGGCAAGCCCCATACAATGTATAGGCGGGCCGCACCTTCCGCAAGCCCGCCTATACATTGTATGGGGCTTGCCGCAACTGTGCCGCAAGTGCAGCCGGTATGCGGTAATCGCGGCAGATGCGTTTTTTTCACCGCATCTGCCGCGATTTCAAACAAAACGCTGATGTGAAAGGGGCCTAAGTCGATGACAGCCATGAAACAAGCAGGAAAAAGAAGTCTGACCGTTGATTTCAGGGTCTCCATTTTGATTTTTTCTATGGAAAGAAATTGATTCAAGCGTTTAAGATTAAAAATAGTACGAAAAGACCCATCTGGTTTTCGAACGAGAAAAAGATTACTATAAAAGCCTTTTCCTCTTTCTGAATTTGGAACGTGTGTCAAGAGTCTTTTGTCCAGCAGCGAGGACACCTCCCGATCTATGTGAACGTGTTCTCTAGGTTTGGTATGACAGATCAACATCTGATTGGGGGGAAAAGAGAGGCAAAGGTGAGTTTCACTCCTTGAGAAATGGAGTTTACCACCCATTGGAAAGCCAGAAGGGAAAGCCACTGTGAGGTAAAGCACTGTAGTCTACCCCCCACCGGAGGCTGGTGTCATTGCCGCCCAGGTTTTCCCCTATAGCTAGGTTTGTTAAACAGGTATCCCTTATCTTGACTTCTGTTACCATGCCAAGGCTGACCATGTCTAGAGGAATCCCGTTGCTGATTACCTCTGCCTCTCCACCTATCTGAAGTGAAATAAAAGGGTCTCCGAAATCTAGGAGCAGGAGGATGAGGAAAATTTTTCTTATCTGCCGCTTTCTCAAGCACCTCATCCAAGGCTGAGCCGAACAAATAATCGCCGTGACACGGGATGGCACACAATCTCATTTTTGACTGAAAATCCGCCTTCCATTCCTTAAGCCAAAGAGTTCTACGACTGGAGTTAGTAAGGGCACAGGCTTGGGCTGCTAATTTAATACTGTCCACCGAAGCGTCGACCAAAAATCCTACAGCTTTATGCATAGCAGGAAGGGCCTCCAGGAGCTGGTCTCTAGGACAGCGGTCTTTAATATGAGATTCCAGATCTTGAAGCCGTTTGATGAGAGATCTCGTGGTACAGGTAGCAGCGATATTGGGCTTAAAGGTACACGCTGTGGCTTCCCAAGCCCCTTTAAGAAAGCTATCAAACTTTTTGTTAAGGGGGTCCACATCCTCAAATGGGAGAGCCACATTTTTAGAAACTTTGGCAATAACCGCATCAAACTTGGGAGCCTTTTCCCAATATTGGGAAACATCCTCGGAAAAAGGATATTTCCTTTTCAGGAATTGGGGAACAGACACTTTCTTAACAGGCTTCTTCCATTCTTTCTTAGTCAAGGACAAAATGCTATCATGTACCGGAAACACCCGTGGTTTGCGATCTTGCAAGTTACTAAACATTTCCTCCTGGACAGACTTCTGTTCTTTTGAAGATTCCACCTCCATTGTTGTCCGTATGAGCTTCAGCAACCTGCCAATATCCTCAGCCAGAAAACATGGATGTTCCCTGTCCTCTTCTGAAGAGGATGGGTCAGATGAATCAGAGCAAACATGTTGCCCCTTTTGGATTAATCCTTCCTCCTGGGAGCTACCCCCTGACCCTTGTGGCTGGGAACCAGTTGCAATAGCCTGACAGAAGGACTGGGTGGCAGTTGTACCCTGAGCAGCGCCCGAGACCCCATAAAGGTGCATCTCATTAAGCACCATGTCTTTAACCTCCCCTTGAATTAAGGCTTTAATGTCTTGAAAGAGGTTTGGAGTCTCCTCCACAATAGTACGCTCTATACATGCAGGACAAAGGTTTTTTTGAATAACCCTTGGCCAGGTCCTTCTTGCACATAATACAGACCTTGATTTTGGTCTTTTCTATACATGTTTTGGCCTATAACAAGAGAGGCAGAGCAGAGCATCAATAAAAATCTGCCTTGTAACAAGGCACTCACCCATCCAGATGCTAGCAAAGTACCGCGCTTTGCGAGGCCCTGGGCTCCTCCACGCTGGGCATGCCCTGGTCCGACATTACTGTGGCTCTGGAGGGAAAAGGCGGCAAAATACCATCGCCCGTGGCCAGGGAGCCGAAAACCGGAAGCGTGCCGCTCCCTCTGTGGGCGTGTGACGTCATCGGGCCGTGGCCGGAAGTGGCCGCCCAGGAAGCGTGCACGCTCAATGAGATGCAGCTTACCGCTACACGCCGCACCAGCCGACTCAGTCTCCTACAGGGAGCAGACAGCCGGAATGCCTCTCCGGGGCCCACCAAAGAGGGATCCACGAGATCCTGGGAACCTGGATGCCTTCTCCAGCACCCGTCCCCAGGATCATAGGTATCTTCACTAGGTGTTCCTGCCTAGGAATAGGAAACCACACTGAAGGGCTTGAGAGAGGGGCCGCCCCTTTTATCTTCAGTAGGGTTTTCTGTTCCTGGGTGGATCCTCCTTTCATGTCACGGTGCTGTCATGGTGTGAGGGAAAAACACGTTACTGGTAAGTAATTACGTGTTTATCGGTCGTCCATGACAGCGCCCAGAATGAATTACAAAGAAACGTAGATTTAGGAAGGGACTACCGCCTGTAGAACCCTACTCCCAAAAGTGTAATCAGCACCAGAAAGATCTAATCTATAGTGCTTATAGAAAGTCGAAGGCAAAGACCATGTCGCTGCTTAATTTTTTAGCCCAGGCAACCAGGAGGGCACACTCTTAGACTACACTGCAAGTGCTTAGTGTTAGTTGTCGCCTTCCCAGATTTCTTCTGAGTCTAACAAAAAACACAGAACAGAGGGACATTCAGTAAAATGAGATTCTCGGATTTCTCTCACCCATCAGACATGAAAGGTACAGGAGCAGGGGATGGACCCTTGTTCCGTGACAATTCTCCTTTGGCAGTCTCACGGGAAGAATGACTGCTGCTGCGGTGCAAATTATTCTTTTGAGACTCTGTCTCTGGAGGGGCCTCTGTGCCACTCATCTTGGTCCTGTAAACCACTGCTGCTGTAAGGGCAATGCTGCAGGCAGGAAGCAAATGGAGCACTGAAGCACCCCTCCATTCAAACTTCCCGCCTTTTATGCCCCATAGTCACTGCTCCCTGTCACTACCTCCTGGCCTAAACCCGGAAGTCTGGGTATGTCAAATGACCGGAACGAGTCATTGGGACCGCCCCTGATGCATTATGCCGGGTGCGATGGCCGCCAATCAGCGGGAACCGCCGACCGTGACATCAAGGGCCCGAGCCCCCGGAAGTCGGGTGCACTCTGCACCCAGACCACTTTCCGGGTAGCCGGGCACGTGCGAAGTCCCGGACACCTGGCAGATGCCAATCCCATCAATGGCACCGCTGGGCCAGAAGGCACTGTAGCACACCTTGGAGCCTCCTCTCCACGAGCCGCAACCCTGGTGTCCGGAGCTCACAATGTCAGCCAATCCAGCCTACCTCACACCCTCCATGGAGCAGCTGCAGTCCTACATGCAGTCCTCAGGTAAGACCCCTTGGGGTCCCAGTCTTCTATAACCGCCGTTCCTGAGTCTCCCTGTTCAAGGACAGGGAAACAACTGACATGGGGAGAGGATACGCCCCTTTTAAAGCCTGATGGTTCCCTGTCCTTGGAGGGCAGATCCCTATCTTGTTCTGGGTGCTGTCATGGACTACCAATAAAAAAAAAAAAAAAAAAAAAAAAAAAAAAAAAGGGGAATTTTTGTGTGTACTCACCGGAAAATCCTTTTCTCTGAGCCATCATTGGGGGCACAGGGCCATGGGACACAGGATCATGGGTTATGCTGCTATATCTAGGAGAGTGGCACTAAGTAAACTATAAGAAAAAAAGAAAAAAAAAAAACAGATCAGCTCCTCCCCTGCAGTATACACCCCCAGGCTGGGCCAGGCCACGGCCAGTTTAGTGACCACGCCGTAGGAGAATAAACAAAAGAGTGCAACCAAAGTTAATATGCATAACTCAAAAAACCAGAACAACGCCTGAACCGGGCAAAAGAGTGGGTGCTGTGTCCCCCAATGATCGCTCAGAGCAAAGGATTTTACAGTCAGTACGCACAAAAATCCCCTTTTCTCGTTCGCCTCATTGGCGGACACAGGACCATGGGACGTCCCAAAACAGTCCCTGGATGGGAAAAATAACATGCAACCCGAGGTATGAGACGATACTGTACATCAAGAGTCACCTTTGTGGAAAGGTGCGCCATCGCCGCCTGCAGTACACGTCTACCAAGGCTTGCGTCCGCAGAGGCCTGGGTATGGACCCTATAGTGTTTCGCAAAGGTATGCAGGCTGGATCAGGTAACCATCTTACACACCTGTTCTGCTGATGCCTGGTGCCAAATAGCCCAGGATGCTCCCACCGCGCGAGTGGAGTGTGCCTGTAGGCCACTAGGAATGGGCACGTTCCTCAGCCGATACGTTTCTTGGATGGTAGAACGTACCACCTAGCCAGAGTGGCCTTAGACACTGCCATGCCCTTTCTGTGGCCTTCCGGAAGGACGAACAGATTGTCCGTCTGATGGAAAGGAGCTGTTCTGGAAACGTAGTATCTAAGGGCTCTCACAAGATCCAGGGTATGCAGACCCATCTCCACACGGTGCACCGGAGCCGGCCAGAAAGATGGAAGGATGATATCTTCATTGAGGTGGAAGGAGACCCCCTTTGGAAAAAAAGATGGAATTGGGCACAGCATCACCTTTTCCTAATGAAAAGAAAGGAACGGCTCTCGGCAAGAGAGCGCCGCCAATTCCGAAACACATCAGATGGACGTGATCGCCACAAGGAAAAACACTTTCCTGGAAAGGAGAGTGAGGGAGACTATTTTCAAAGGTTCAAAAGGCGATTTCTGCAGTGCATCCAGGACCAAGTTAAGGTCCTATGGTTCTAGTGGTCTTCGGAAAGGGGGAACCAACCGAGACACCCCTTGAATGAAAGTCCTAACTTGAGGACGCGTCGCAAGTCTGCGCTGATAAAGGACCAAGATCTGGCCTTTTGGAGAGCTTAGGGCCAAACCAGAGTCTAGTCCCGACTGGAGAAAACTCAGGACCACCAACACTGACAAAGTAAGAGGGGGGTGATGGTAGATACATGCAGAAGCTGGTTTTCGAGCTTTAATCATGGTACCGATGCAGTCTGGTGAAAAACCAGCCCGAGTCAGAACCCAGGGCTCAACGGCCTCGCCGTCAAATTCAGGGCCCTCGAACCCTGGTGGCAAATCGGACCTTGAGTTAGAAGATCCAGGCGATCCAGTAAGCGCTGGGGGACGTCTGCGATGAGCTGAACGAGGTTGGCGTACCAGGCACGCCTGGGCCAGTCTGGAGCTATGATGATGACCACAACTCCCTCTGATTTGATTTTCCACACTACCTTTGGAATTAATGGTAGTGGAGGAAAAATGTATGGGAAACAGAACTGGCGCCACGATTGTACAAGCGCGTCTGCTCCGACTGAAGCTGGGTCGTGTGAACGGGACATGAACGCAGGGACCTTGGCATTCAGTTGAGAAGCCATTAGGTCTACGTCAGGTGTCCCCCAGAGGCAGCAAATTTGTTGGAACACTTCCGGATGCAGAGACCATTCTGCGGCGAGTCCCTGGTGACTGAGAAAGTCCGCCACCCAATTGTCTACTCCCGGAATGGTCACTGCCGAGATGACCGACCCAGTTGACTTGGCCCAGTTGAGAATGTGTTCTACATCGATGAGGGCCGCCCTGACTATTGATGTAGGCAACTGCCATTGCTTTGTCCGATTGGACACGGATGCGACGGCCTCCCAGGAGTCCGTGGAAACACAGTAGGGATAGGGCTATGGCCCTTATCTCCAGCAGGTTGATTGGTAGAGCTGATTCCTGTGTGGACCAGTGACCCTGGGCAGTATGATCACTATAGACCGCCCCCCCCCCCAACCGAGGAGACTGGCGTCGGTGATTAGGACTGCCTAATCGACCGGAAGGAAGGACCGGCAACTGGATAGATGCTGGGCGGGTCCACCAACGTAGTGCCCCCTTGACTGAAGTGGTCAGGGAGAAGACCCTGTCCAGTGAGAAGGGACTCCTATCCCAGGTCGTCAGCAGGTCCATCTGTAGCAGGCGAAGGTGAAACTGAGCGAATTGGACTGCTTCTGTAGCTGCCACCATTTTGCCCAGATCCCTAGGGTTGAAGCAGGGTGCGTATTCCCCGTCGCAGGGCTTGCACTTTGTCTCGAGGGAGAGTGATCAGCCCTCGAGATGTGTTGAAAACCATGCCCTAGGAAGGCGATAGACTGGCCAGGAGTCGGAGAGGATTTTTGGAGATTGACTAGCCAACCCAGTCGCGAAAGAGTGTCTATGGTTATCTGGACACTCTCCTCGCAGGCTGGGAAGGAGGGGGCTTTCACAAGGAGGTTGTCTAGATAGGGCAGGACGACTACTCCCCTGGAGTGAAGGATGGTCATGGAGGCTGCCATGACCTTCGTGAATACCCTTGGTGCCATAGGGAGACCGAAGGGCAATGCAAAGAATTGGAAGTGCTCGTCGTGGACCGTGAAACGTAAAAATAGTTGATGCGCCTGAGCTATGGGGATGTGAAGGAACGTGTACCTTATGTCTGTGAAGGCGAGAAACTCTCCTTCCTCCATAGATGCGATGATAGAACGCAGGGACTCCATCCTGAAACGACGGACAGCGACATATCTGTTTAGAAGTTTTAGGTCCAGGATGGGGCGCACCGACCTGTCCTTCTTGGGAACCACGAGAGGCTTGAATAAAAACCTCTGAAATGTTTGGAGTCTGGTACAGAAACGATTATCCCCGCAAGTTGGAGCGATGAGATTGCGCGGAAAAAGGTGCAAGCTTATTTCGCCGACTTGAGGGTTGGAGGGGAAGAAACGGTTTGGAGGGCGGGACGTGAATTCTATGTAGTAACCGGAAGACACGAGATCTTTGACCCATCTGTCATCGGTGATGGAGTGCCACACACGACGGAATAAGTGTAGGCGAATGCTGACAATGGGAGTACCTTCTGGAGATGAGTGTGAGTCATGAAGAGGAGAAACGATAGGATCTGGATCCCTTGGATCTAGACTGTTTTGGCCTGGTTTGCCAGCTCTGATTTGACTTGTATGATGATTGAGTGCCCCTCTTCGTACAGATATTGGCCCGTGGATGTAAACGCTTGAGAAGACGTCCTGCTGAAAGAGGAACGAAAGTCACCCCTGCATATCCTCACATGCGGCCTGATTAACTTGATTCCAGTCGGAGTGCCCACTTTCTTACATGCTTAACATGCAGACCTCCAAAACCTCAAAGAAACCTACCAAGTCTCATACGGTATATTATACCTCCTGCGTTACCTGCCACCTAGCCCTTCCCCATGGTCACACCACCCCATCAACATTCTGGTTACAGCAGATTTTCGCTGTGCTATGCAGCCAAGAACCTTTGGAAATCCACACTGCATGTCAGTTTACACTGCGGAGGAAAGAAGCACAGTGGTCATGAGATATCAAAAAAAATCCATTCACTGTGCTTGTACCGTACAATAAAAAGTGGGAACTCACCCTTATACTCTCTGAAACAGCCATTTGCATACTTCATATCCCAGGGGAGCATTGCATGTCTTATAGGTCTCGCTACACTGAAATAGAGTTCTCCACAAGTCCAGAGGTTAAAGTTTCTCCTTTAAGTGAAGCACACTGCCAACTGAATTTGACTAAGACTAAAAGGTACCGTCACACGCCGCCATATGGCTTCCATATCGCTGGCAATTTGACATGAGCGCGCATGTTTCGGGCACTTTTTTCACATCGCTGTGGAGCTGTCAAACGTAGCTATCTAGCGTGCGATCTTCAGCGACCCTGCGTCCCAGAAGTCTCCTGCAGAAAACTGAAAGCGATCTTTCCTTCACACATCGCCGCGTCACACGCCGCAATCGTGGCAGTGATGTGGTACTGTAGGGGCGTGCTAGACCGTTTCACTGCGCCCCTATCACTGCGATTGGTGGACAGAACTGCGTTCCAATTGGTCAGCCTTGCGAAAATGCACGGGTCATCAAATAACGCGCCTCGGACACGGCCAGCCAATCAGAACGCAGTATCACCCACCAGATGCGGCGCAAAAAAACACCATCCAAGCACGCCTACGGGATTGATTTCAGGATCGCTGTGTACTTAAATATCGCCCTGTCACACGCCATGATGCGCTGATATCGCCTGGTTTCACTGCAGTGCAGGGCAATCAGGCGACGCTCAACTGGCAATTTCTCGCCGTAGAATCGCCCTGTCACACTCCACTACACACGTGCAATGCGGTTTCCACATCGCCGAATTCAGTAGTTGCCAGCGATATGACAGTGTGTGACGATACCTTAAGGGGTGAAGGTGATTGATCAGGGCAGGCCATCTTATTTCAATACATCTTCAACCAATTCTGATGCTTATGGGTAGTGTACTGATGAGCGAGTGTAATCCTTACTATTCGCACGGATTGTACTGTATTGTAATACTCGTTGAGTATCGCTAATGCTCATGAGTGATGTGTCGATCGTTATCGATATGACACAGATGTGCCAGCTCACTTTGTGTGCTTAAGGGAGCTGACACTTAGGGAGAACAGATTGAATGTTAGGATCTCTAGGGGGGCACAGCAAGGTGTTGTATGCAGTGAAAGTGCAAAAAAGCCAACCTCCTGTCCTTTCCCGGAAACACTTGTTTTATGGCCAGATGTGTGGGCGGAGTTTATCACTAATTGACTAACATTGGATTCGCTATTCAGATGAATAGAAGAGTATTACAAAGTGTTCTTTACGAGTATAACGAGTGCAAATATTTCACTACTCGCTCACCACTAGTCATGGGCTTATTGTAGAAATTTGGCAGGTGACAGGGCTGCACTACGATCGCTCTTCTGTGGGGCTGAACCAGAACCAATGAGCATTATTCACACACAGCCGCTCACTACTGTTCATGTTTGGCCCACTTGTGATAGGTTCTACCTATTGCAAACTGGGGCACCGCCCCTCAAATCCCCCCTCACCCCCTTCAAGCCATGCCGTTTTAGAGAAACTCTTATCACAATCTGCCAAATGTCTTAAAATCCATAACCCATATTTCCTGCTTCTAGTATATTAACTTTTTATAGTAAGTGTTCACTTGCTGCCCAGTATCTGCCCACCCTTACCAGGCACCATTGTCACATGACAACTAGTGTTATTCGTGTCGTTTCTCGCTGGTTTTACATTTAGGATATGGTTTTAACACTCAGCTAGCAGGTTTATAGTAGTAACATTGTCAAACAATTCAGTAAACTCTTGGTGACTTATTGGAACAATCCAATACTCAGGGTCGTATGTGGAGACTCATTGGCATCCATGCATTACATTAAAAAGCGACTGATTTCAGTGGGCTCTATATAATGATTAGGGTCTACCATGGTGGCACTGTAAGGAGACTGGTAAAATCTAGGAACATTGTAGCATCCAGTTACTGCTACACTGGCCAACCTGATAGCAGATTTTAGGACCTGAACTAACAGTAGTACGGGGATCAAATTGCAGCTGTACAAATGTTACAGCACATCTGTATAAGGCCTATTGCTCCCCATAAAAAAAAAAAAAAAAAGAAAAAAATAGTTAAAACAGCAGAGACAAATACACTTCCCATTCAGGCTGGGATGACACGGCAACTCTGGCCTCAAAATGTGCTGCACAAGACTTTGCTAGGTGTTATTATTAGATAGCAGCACAATGCAAGTGCAAAAAGTCCTATTATAAGTCTGAGGGTACAAGGAAGTTACAAGTCAAATGACATCAGATTTTTTTCAACTTGCTTGTTGCAGGACCCCGACATCGCAACGTGACCCCATTCACTGATAGCGATATGAATTAGTAGCAATATCTAGCAAACTTTGGTTGCGTGACCAAACATCACAGCCAGTCACCTTGTAGCCCCAGCCTAAAGAAGTCATGTCCATTTAAGTTCTTTAGATTATAATTCAGACTGGACCACATTGATAATATTCTACTTAACACTAAGTAGTCAATTTATTCACAAAAAGAATAATCAAGACACAGCACAACCTATTGTAAAGCATTGCAAAGTCATGAGTAATCCAATGATCTACAATAACAGATGGCAGCATCTCTTGAAAAGTCCAGGCCCCAGTTTATGTAGGACAGAAACATACACTTAAAGATACAACACAGACGTATTTTTATTATTATTATTATGTCTTTTTTATTAATGAAAAGCCCAATTGGAAATCTGGAAACTAAGGGTGCATACCCTCATTATATAATTACATGGAATTATTGGTCAGGTATCATCTTGGACCAGTGATGTAACACAGGAGGCACAGGTGGGGTGTACTGTTTTGTGAGACGTCTCCATTTTTTGCGTGCAGAGTTGAGATTACATGTATAACAGATTATCAATAACTGCACATTCCCCATATATTAATGTCTTGTATCCCTACACTTGTCTCCTCTCTCATATATGATGGAGACCCTAGCACAGTCCTCCGCTTCCTGACCTGGAGATTCAGACCTTACTGTGGGCACAGATGATATTCGGGATGGATGTTAGACATCCTCAGACTATTGCGGCAGTTGTAGTAGTGTGGACTGTCCTGATGGCAGGTACGTTACATTACGGGACCGTGATAATTGGTATGCGATGTCTTCAGCAGCCTCCAATTTGCGCAGCTCAATCAAGCCATCCCCAACTTCTGCTAATGAAGTTGCAATTAGCTCGGCTGCCTTAGAGTCTCCTTCAGCAGAAATAATGGCAGCCTTTTTCTGTTGCTCTGCCTATAAATAAGGGAACAAAAGATTAAGCCACGCATGGTAGTAGCTGCAGGTTTACATGTCACAGTCAAGGTGGTATCCTAGGTCATCCATGCAAATGACCTTCATATGGTCTCAGTGGTAACCACCATTATCCTATATCGTTGCATCCGTCCTAATCATTGGCAATTGGTCTTTAAATTATGTTATGTGCCCCATGTGTGATGATATAATTCATGAAGGGAAAAAATAAAAAAATGTATATATATACTAGCTGGGTGCCCGATGCACATGCATCGGGATTCTAGCAGAGCGAGTCTCTGACTCGCAATGGCCGCTGCGCGACCAATGCTTCGCACTGCTAAGGCGACTCGCCATGCCCGCTGCGCGGGCATAGCGAGTCGCCTTAGAACTGCTCGCAATGGCCGCTGCGCGGCCAATGCTTCACGCTGCTAAGGCGACTCGCCATGCCCGCTGCGCTGTGATGATATAATTCATGAAGGGAAAAAATAAAAAAAATTATATAATGCTTCGCGCTGCTAAGTTAGTCACAGAAGTTGGTGTGTGTAAAGCGGCCATTACTCCAATTAAAGACATATATGCAATAATTGTGATATATACTTTTTTTTAATTTTGACAAGTTCCTGCTATTGCCATTTTTTTTTTTATAAATCCTGAAAAAAACCCTTTAGTAGAGCAGGCACATATATCCCCTGAAAGCATTTACCTTCTCCACGACGAAGCGGGCTCTCTCGGCTTCCTGCTGGGCCACTTGTTTGGCCTCCACAGCTTCGGTGAACTCTTTCCCAAATGTCAAGTGAGTCTATGACGAGAAGAATATTATACATGGTAGTTACATAGAACAATGACGATCCCTAGAAAGAACAATCAGATACAATAAAAGTGAAGTAAACTCCAGCAGGAGCCTCAGCGGAGTATAGGTTCCTTTTCCAATATGAAAACAATGATCAGCATGGATTGCACGGTTACAATATGCCAGATATTGTGACATCTGCTCCACTTGTGAAGGACAGTTATTTTGCTGACGGAGACCCTACAACTTACTGTAGCATGTCATCACTGCACCACAAAGGGCAGAATTTAGTTAATGGACCCTGGCGTACTGTAAGGCTTACCAAGTGACTGTTTGGGTCCCATTTTTCTTTTTCATATGACATGAAACCGAGGAAGGCCCCTTCATGGTATTTTATGATTCATAGATGCTAAAAATATATCAACTGATTGATACGAATTTTAGCATAAATTTTTATATTGAACAACATCATGTCAAAGAGGCTGCTGAGCACAATTTTTTTTGGCCAAGTCTTATTAGATTGTTTACACTGGGGACGGTCACTTTTTCCTTTATGATTCTGATCAAGCATAAGCAGACAACAATATTTAGAGGAAAGAAGAACATGTTTCCACGAGAACTTAAGAGTAGGTTTCTCAGTGTGTGAGATGTAATGATACAGCCCTGATCTCCATTTCTAACCTCCTGCATTATTAGGAAGTACTTGAAGTGTAGAGCACAGAAGACTCACCTTTCAGATAAGGTCCCTGTGAAGGTGGGGTAGGAAGAGGCAGCACAGCTGAGTTTAGAGGCGTCACTTTATAAACTTCTGTCAACTCTCCTCCTCTCCTATCACTGTCACCTGACTAAGGGTAAGTTCACATTACCCGGCGGGTTGGTCGGCGGCGGCTGGGCGGGACCCGCCAGGAAGCTCCGGCGCCGTCCACCGGCTTCCTGGCGGGTATGTGCGGGCGGTATCCGGCGGCTGCCCAGCGGGTTCTCGGCGGCGATTCTGCAGCAGCTGGAAGCAGCACATGATTCTGCTTGCAGCCGCTGCAGAACCGCCGGTTTTTAGAACATGGTCATTCTTTGCTAACCCGCTGGGAAACCTGCGGGTTAGCAACGGATGACGCTGGGTAACCGCCGGTGTGTGCACAGCCTTGGGCTGTTTACATTAGTTTTAATGTTAATCCAAACGCCGGTTTGGATTAACATAAATTAACATAAAACTAATGTAAACAAAACGGCGGTTTACACAGGTAAACCGCCGAAAACCCGGCCAGTGTGCACTTACCCTTACAGTGCCTGTCCAGAGATGTGTCCGTGAGAGCACCAATTGTCTTTTGTACTCAAACATTACTTCGAGCACAGACAAACATGACTTCCTCTCAGGCAAGGCAGAGTGAGGGAGTGTGCAACACTAAAAGGGTTTGTAATAGGACACAGCTATCTCATCTGCCCCTACCCATACATGGATCAAATCTAAAAAAGGCGAGAGTCTTCGGTGCGCTAGTCTTCCAGAACTTCCTAATCATGCAGGAGGTTAGACCAAGAGATCAGGGCTGTATCATTACATCTCATTCACAGAAACCTAAGCTGTGGTGGAGAGAGTTTTTTCTCTGCAGTTTATGAATCAGCAACTTATACAAGTAGAAATACACACCTTCAGTGAAAAACATTCAATAACACCCGCTTGGACTAAACAAAAGTTAACTTATGTGCCAGATATAATGATTGCTAATACCCCCACTACTAAGAGGTGAAATATAAATGCTTTGTTCTGCGTTGCAAGCACTGTTACATTGTGTGTCCAGTTCAAGGTGATAAATTCAAGTGATTGAGATGAGATGTTTCTCCGAGCATTTTAGTGACGGAGTGAAATCAGCTAGACTGTTGGACTCCTGCAGGTGGTGAACTAGAAGACTGCAATTAAGATACACATGCCTCCATGGAACCAGACTACAAACCAACCTGGTATAGTCTTTGTACACCAAATGTATAGACATTTGAATGGTATAAGTTGAATGGAGCAGGTCAGATATGACCTTGGTCAGACGTGACATCATTTAAGTGCGACATCTTTAAAGTGTCACATCAGAAACATCCCAGAAATAACCAGAAGGTACCAGCTATACATGTCTAACTGTTTTTGTTACTTTACTTTCAACAATTTTTTTTCTCATCATGTCCTTTCCTTTAATGTCTATTGTTCTATGTGCCCTTGCCATCTACCTTTACTGCCCCATCCCCCCTCATCCACATAAGCACCTCTCTCCTTCCCTCTACTGTCTTCAGCTCCCATACTCTTCAACATACTGAATAATCTCGGACCACCATGTTCCAGGGTGTGGCATCTGAAACAAAGTCGCAATTATAAAAACTATTTGCCTTTTCTCTTTTTACTGCTGCTCCTGTCAGGTGATATCTCTCCAAATCATAGTCCACCTTCCTCCATCTTCAACCCCTCTCCCACCACACACAGAAACCCTACTAAGGCTGCTTCCACACTGCAGTTTTTTCACTGATCAGTGTCCATCAGATTTGTGTGCCAAAACCAGGAGTGTCTCCAAAACTCAGAACAGGTGTCAATCTTTCAATTATAGTTTTTCTCTGCAAGTTCCTCTCCTGGTTTCTCTCCAGGTTTTGGCACACAAATCTGATGGACACTGATCAGTGAAAAAACTGCAGTGTGGAAGCAGCCTAACCTTATCAACATTACTTGCACACATTCATCTCCCTCTTAATTTCGCTCTCAGGAATCCACGATCTGTATGTAACAAGCTTCCCTTCATCCACAACCACTTTCTCACTAACTCTCTTAACCTCCTGGCCCTCACAGGAACCTGGATCCAGGTTTCAGACAGTGTCTCCTGTCGCCATTTCTTATGGTGGCCTACATTTCTCTCATTCCCCAAGACCTGGGAACAGACATTGTGGTGGAGTTGGCTTACTCCTGTCCCCACAATGTACTTTCCAGGTCATTCCCCCAGCCCCATCAATATCATTCCCCTCTTTTGAGGTCCATACAATTAGGCTATTCCATCCCCTCCCCCTCAGAGTAGCGGTTGTATACCACCCCCCAAGGTCACCCACCCAATTCCTTGATCACTTCTCCGCGTGGCTGCCGCACTTCATGTCCTCAGGATTACCAACTCTTATTCTGGGAGACTAAGATTCCCATAAACAGCCCCATCTCCTCATCTACATCCCAGCTCCTATCTCTCTAACCACCTCTCTTGGCCTCTCACCGAGGTTGAGAGCTGTAATACCATTGACCTGGTCTTTGTTCGGCTCTGCTCAACCTCCTCCATAGCCAATTCACCTCTTCCTCTCTCTGACCATAACATTCTCTCCTTCACACGCACTAAACCTCGCCCGCCCCAGCGCACTCCTCCCTATCACACATCCAAAAATTTAAAGGCCATTAACCTTCATACATTCACAGACTCTCCACACTCATGACTGTCCCCAATCTCTTCATTCACCTGTCCTGATCTGGCAGTAAATCATTACAACGACACTTTCAGAATCACCCTGGACCAAGTTGCGCCCCTCGCCCTCAGAACCTCCCAACATGGAATAAAACAGCCTTGGTTCACATCGCCTACTTCACCACCCTGGTCTTCTCACTATCCAACAATCCAAAAAAACTGACATCTTTCACTCTCTTTTCAGTCCTAAAGTGCAGGCTTCCCCCATCACTGACCTTTGTGCTGATGATCTGGCTTTTCACTTTATGGAAAAAATACACAACATCCGCTAGGAAATCAGCTCCAAGCGCTGCTACTACCACTCTTCCTAACATTTCTTCTGGCTCTCTCTCCCTATTTGACCAAGTCACAGAAGAAGTAGTCTCCAGGCTCCTCTCTTTCGCTCGTCCCACAACATGCACCGCTGACCCCATCCCCTCACACCTACTCCAGTCTCTCTCTCCGGTCATCTCCACTCACTTAACCAAAATCTTCAACCTCTCCCTCTCTGGCATCTTCCCCTCTTTCAAACACTATCATTACTCCATTATTAAAGAAATCCTCTCTTAACCCACGCTGCACAAATAACTACAGACCAGTCTCCAATCTCCCCTTCATATCTAAACTCTTGGAGCACCTGGTCTGCACCTGCCTCACACGCTACCTCTCCGCTCACTCTCTTCTAGACCCATCACAGTCTGGTTTCCATCCCCTTCACTCTACAGAAACCGCCCTCAAAGTGACCAATGACCCTCTGATAGCAAAACGTAATTGTGACCACTCTCTGCTCATTCTTCTGGATCTCTCTGCTGCTTTTGACACTGTTGACCACCATCTCCTACTCTCTATGCTGCACTCCATCGGCATAAAGGACACCGCTCTCTCCTGGTTCTCTTTCCATCTTTCCGACCGCTTTTTCAGTGTAACATTCGCTGGCTCCACTTCCTCCCCTCTTCCTCTCACTATTGGGGTCCCTCAGGGCTCAGTCTTTGGCTCTCTTCTCTCTACACGGCCCCGATTGGTCACACCATCAGCAGATTTGGCTTCAAGTACCATCTTTAAGCTGATGACACACAACTATACACTTCAGCCCCTGACCTTACCCCCCGTGGTATTAAAGAATGCCAATGACTGTCTAGCTGCAGTTTCCAACATCATGTCTGCTCTCTATTTGAAACTTAACCTTTCTAAAACTGAACCACTTCTGCTCCCGCTCTCCACTAACCTCCCTAAATCGGACACCTCTGTGTGTGGCACCACGATAACGCCTAGGCAGCAGGCTCACTGTCTGGGTGTTATGTTTGACACTGATCTCTCCTTCACCTCCTATACACAATCTCTCGTCCGCTCTTGTCGCTTGAACCTGAAGAACATCTCTAGAATTTGCCCCTTTCTGACCATGGATACAACTAAAACTCTTACCGTGGCCCTGATCCATTCCCGCCTTGACTACTGCAATTCTCTACTAATAGGCCCCCCCTCTCCAGTCCATCCTTAATGCAGCAGCCAGGATCACCCATCTGGCCAATCGTTACTCAGAGGCCTCCGCTCTGTGCCAGTCATAGCACTGGCTGCCTATACTCCACAGGAGACATTTCAAACTGCTTGCTCTCCCCCACAATGATCTTCACAGTGCAGCACCTCCCTACATCTCCTCCCTCATCTCTATCACCCCACCCGTTCTCTGAGTTCTACAAATGACCTTCGACTACATCTGCACTAAGCCGATCTCCGATCTTCCCACTCCTGGCTCCAAGACTTCTCCCAAGCTGCATCAATTCTCTTTAATGCTCTACCCCAAGAAATCAGGACTGTTCACATCTTGCATAGCTTCAGATGCTCCCCAAAAACACATCTTAAGGCGGCCTATCATTCTCCCTAATAGCAGTCCTTCGTGAATGGGCTATATACAGTACCATCTCTCTGGACAGAATCTTTTCAAACTGCACCAAACCCAAAAGCTCTACAGAGATGTCTGGTGACCATTCATGTAACTTTATTTCTATCCCCCACTTCCTCAAGATGCCTGGACCGTCACTGTAATAAGCCCCTGTATCTTGTGTAACCCCAATCCTTTTGCAGACGGTTAGCTCTTCTGAGCAGGGTCACCTTTATTTTTGCCTTAATTATTGTATCCATCTACCTCATCTATGTAAATATTCCCATTCTGTCCTTCTCCAAATCTGACCTTTTGTATCATTTTTCTGCGACCCCATGCATTTTATAGCACTTTATCTGTTGTACAGATCCTGGCTGGTGAACGGTTCATGCAGCATTATGGGAATCCCCTATTATATTGATAGCTGGACCATATATTACAGCATCTATTACCATTACCTTTTGTGTCTCCCCTACAGTTAGGGCCAGAAATATTTGGACAGTGACACAATTTTCGCGAGTTGGGCTCTGCATGCCACCACATTGGATTTGAAATGAAACCTCTACAACAGAATTCAAGTGCAGATTGTAACGTTTAATTTGAAGGGTTGAACAAAAATATCTGATAGAAAATGTAGGAATTGTACACATTTCTTTACAAACACTCCACATTTTAGGAGGTCAAAAGTAATTGGACAAATAAACATAACCCAAATAAAATATTTTTATTTTCAATATTTTGTTGCGAATCCTTTGGAGGCAATCACTGCCTTAAGTCTGGAACCCATGGACATCACCAAACGCTGGGTTTCCTCCTTCTTAATGCTTTGCCAGGCCTTTACAGCCGCAGCCTTCAGGTCTTGCTTGTTTGTGGGTCTTTCCGTCTTAAGTCTGGATTTCAGCAAGTGAAATGCATGCTCAATTGGGTTAAGATCTGGTGATTGACTTGGCCATTGCAGAATGTTCCACTTTTTTGCACTCATGAACTCCTGGGTAGCTTTGGCTGTATGCTTGGGGTCATTGTCCATCTGTACTATGAAGCGCCGTCCAATCAACTTTGCAGCATTTGGCTGAATCTGGGCTGAAAGTATATCCCGGTACACTTCAGAATTCATCCGGCTACTCTTGTCTGCTGTTATGTCATCAATAAACACAAGTGACCCAGTGCCATTGAAAGCCATGCATGCCCATGCCATCACGTTGCCTCCACCATGTTTTACAGAGGATGTGGTGTGCCTTGGATCATGTGCCGTTCCCTTTCTTCTCCAAACTTTTTTCTTCCCATCATTCTGGTACAGGTTGATCTTTGTCTCATCTGTCCATAGAATACTTTTCCAGAACCGAGCTGGCTTCTTGAGGTGTTTTTCAGCAAATTTAACTCTGGCCTGTCTATTTTTGGAATTGATGAATGGTTTGCATCTAGATGTGAACCCTTTGTATTTACTGTCATGGAGTCTTCTCTTTACTGTTGACTTAGAGACAGATACACCTACTTCACTGAGAGTATTCTGGACTTCAATTGATGTTGTGAACGGGTTCTTCTTCACCAAATAAAGTATGCGGCGATCATCCACCACTGTTGTCATCCGTGGACGCCCAGGCCTTTTAGAGTTCCCAAGCTCACCAGTCAATTCCTTTTTTCTCAGAATATACCCAACTGTTGATTTTGCTACTCCAAGCATGTCTGCTATCTCTCTGATGGATTTTTTCTTTTTTTGCAGCCTCAGGATGTTCTGCTTCACCTCAATTGAGAGTTCCTTTGACCGCATGTTGTCTGGTCACAGCAACAGCTTCCAAATGCAAAACCACACACCTGGAATCCACCCCTGACCTTTTAACTACTTCATTGATTACAGGTTAACGAGGGAGACGCCTTTAGAGTTAATTGCAGCCCTTAGAGTCCATTGTCCAATTACTTTTGGTCCTTGAAAAAGGAGGAGGCTATGCATCACAGAGCTATGATTCCTAAACCCTTTCTCCGATTTGGATGTGGAAACTCTCATATTGCAGCTGGGAGTGTGCACTTTCAGCCCATATTATATATATAAAATTGTATTTCTGAACATGTTTTTGTAAACAGCTAAAATAACAAAACTTGTGTCACTGTCCAAATATTTCTGGCCCTAACTGTATATCCTTATAGATTGTAAGCCTGCAAGCAGGGACCTCACTCCTAATGGGCTCAGTGATTTATTTATCTATTCTTTGTCTCATATGGTTTGTATTGTATTATATTTTACTAGCTGGGTGCCCGATGCACATGCATCGGGATTCTAGCAGAGCGAGTCTCTGACTCGCAATGGCCGCTTCGCGGCCAATGCTTCGCGCTGCTAAGGCGACTCGCCATGCCCGCTGCGCGGGCATAGCGAGTCGCCTTAGAACTGCTCGCAATGGCCGCTGCGCGGCCAATGCTTCTGGCGTATCCACATGACCACGCTGACTCGCAGCGCGAGCGGACTCAGAAGGGGCAAAAAACCCATTCGTGATTATATAATAGATGCTATATTATTGTATTATGTCATGTATACCCTCTGAATTGTAAAGTGCTGCGGAATATGTTGGCACTATATAAATAATTATTATCTTAGCCTGCAGACATGCTGTCATCTTCTATTACATACAATGTGCCAATTTGCAGAATATACATTAGCAAGGTGTGGTGAAAAGGTACAATGGAGTAGAATTAAGATCAGACTGTTTATAGTATGTCACCTGAAGACACATAGCTCAGTATAGGGGCTGTAGACACTAATGTACATTGCTCTCATGAACATTGCACTGTTGCTTCTGTTATTTTATACACTTGTTACAAAGTTGGACTTTCCTTTAATTCAAGAGCCTCTAACTTCACAAGGTGATCAGTGACAATATACAGGAGCTTACCAAAGACACGTCATCCAAGATGAGACCAAACGTCGCTGCTCTTTCCGTCAGATCTTCACTGACCTGTCTTGAGACCAACTCTCTTTGAGTAATCAGTTCACCTGCATCAAACCGGGCCTGTAATAGAGAAGTAGTGAAAGGTCTAACAAAGCTCATGTTAAATACTAGTTCATGTGCAAGTGGTGACAATGCTCCTGAAATGCCAACAATGGCAGAGCATGTGACGCAAGTCTTCCTCTATAAACTAGTATCATTATAGGTCATCAATATCAGATGTAAGCAGTGGAACAGCACAGGGGGTTACATCCTCATTTCATTGGAACAGAAGAGGATCTGCAGGATCTGGGCACAGCCAATAAAAGGTGCACACAGCAGTGCTGTTCATAACTAGCCACTGGTGGAGCTGATCATGGGGGTGCCGGACTCCCAAGCATTTAATATTGATGACCTGTACTCAGATTCAATAGCACACCAACAATTCTAGATTGCCAATGTTACTATCTAGATATTTTTACTTTCCAGAGGGTGTCTTTGTATATTTAAGATATAGAATACACAGTTTTGCACTAGAACTCATAAATTTGTTAAAATAAATTTTTCCTTAAAAATTGTTATCCAAGTGTTTTCATTAGCATAAACCTATCACATTTAATACACTAAATAGTATTTGCACAAGCACTTTGTATTATAATTTTTTCTGGTTAAGGAAGTTTGTTTAAATATTTTAAACAGTAATATTTCTTAAAATTGTTGTTATACATGATTTGTAAGTCACTGAAATATATCTTCAGTATATACCATTTAATGTATACACGTTTTGTGGCCATTTATTGTTTTTGTACCTACAAGACATTTTATGGACTTTGATCTTAATATAAACTCTTCAATTTATGTATTGTGCTAGAACATTTGATTTTTGTTATTTTTTCGTCTTTACAGACCTACATACAGGGTGGGCCATGTATATGGATGCACCTAAATAAAATGGGGATGGTTGGTGATATCAACTTCTTGTTTGTGGCACATTAGTATATGGGAGAGGGAAAACTTTTCCAGATGGGTGGTGACCATGGCGGCCATTTTAAAGTTGGCCATTTTGGATAAAAGTTTATTTTTTTCAATGGAAAGAGGGTCATGTGACATCAAACTCATCGGGAATTTCATAAGAAAAACAATCGTGTGCTTGGTTTTAACGTAACTTTATTCTTTCATTAGTTATTTACAAGTTTATAAACCACTCAAAATGTGTTCACAGTACCCTTTGTTTCAGATGCTTCACATCTCGTATCTTCACAGCATAGACAATTGCCTTCAGATGAAAGATGAGGCAAACTTTTCTGTGAACGGTGAAGTTAACAAACAAAACAGCTGCTATTGGTCTGACATTAACCCACAGTGGATAGATCCCTCCAAGACTGCTGGAATACAAAAACTGATGGTATGGTGTGGTGTGGTATATGGGGTACAAAGATAGTAGGACCATTCTTTCAATGGAATCCTCAATGCCACTGGATACCTGAAATTGCTACATGATTCAGATATCCAGTGGCATTGAGGATTCCATTGATGAAGAATGGCCCCACTATCTTTGTACCTCATATACCACACCATACCATCAATTTTTGTGTTCCAGCAGTCTTGGAGGGATCTATCCACTGTGGGTTAGTCAGACATCACAAAGCACCCACTGACCTTGTGGAGACCAGTGGAGGATAACACTGCGGGCACCAGTTAAAGCACTCAAACACAGTGAAACCCAAGGTGCATTGCTCCCCAGAATTTGAACATGCAGATGAAGTCCATGGAGCCTCGGTTAAGAGTCTACAACATGGACACCAGCCAGTTATCCCACCAGGGAAGGACCTAGCCCAGGGTATTAGTAGCCCTTAAGTCACTATCCAGCCCTTGCGAGCTTGAACATATGGCCAGGGGTTTACCATGGACTAGGTATCCAACCACAGACAGCTGTTTCGGGGTTGTTGCCCCTCATCAGTGTGGCGCAGGATTCTGGCTGGGTGGGAGCAATGCTTGATAGACAGACATCACAAAGCAACCACTGACCTTGTGGAGACCAGTGGAGGACTAGGGAGCAATGCACCTTGGGTTTCACTGTGAGTGCTTTAACTGGTGCCCGCAGTGTTATCCTCCACTGGTCTCCACAAGGTCAGTGGTTGCTTTGTGATGTCTGCATTGCTCCCACCCAGCCAGAATCCTGCGCCACACTGATGAGGGGCAACAACCCGAAACAGCTGTCTGTGGTTGGATACCTAGTCCATGGTAAACCCCTGGCCATATCTTCAAGCTCGCAAGGGCTGGATAGTGACTTAAGGGCTACTAATACCCTGGGCTAGGTCCTTCCCTGGTGGGATAACTGGCTGGTGTCCATGTTGTAGACTCTTAACCGAGGCTCCATGGACTTCATCTGCACTGTGGGTTAGTGTCAGACCAATAGCAGTGGCTTTCTTAACTTCATCATTCACAAAAATGTTTGCCTCATCACTCATCTGAAGGCAATTGTCTATACTGTGAAGATACGACATGTGCAGCATCTGAAACAACGGATACTGGAAGCCTGTGCTAGCATTTCTTCTGCGGTGTTGCTATCAGTGTGTCAAGAGTGGGAGAAGAGGGTTGCATTGACAATCCAACACAATGGGCAGCACTTTGAACACATTTTATAAGTGGTCATAAACTTGTAAACAACTCATGAAAGAATAAAGTTACATTAAAACCAAGCACACCATTGTTTTTCTTAAGAAATTCTCAATACGTTTGATGTGTCATATGACCCTCTTTCCAGTGAAAAAAATATAAACTTTGATCCAAAATGGCCGACTTCAAAATGGCCGCCATGGTTACCACTTATCTGGAAAAGTTTCCCCCTCCCATATACTAATGTGCCACAAACAGGAAGTTGATATCACCAACCATTCCCATTTTATTTTGGTGTATCCTTAAAAATGGCCCACCCTGTACTTTGTGTCTATTTTTATGCGGTTATCAATATAAATAATGTTTTATCATGTTACGCAAGAGTTCCATTGGTTGTTCGTCAGATCTCTACTTTGATAATTTTGGACATTAATTATTTGATTTAGGCGTTGTTGGATTACCATGTTTCCGATGACCCAGCAGTTTATGATTTCTGCTCACACACAAAAATCACATAATCTGAGTCTAGATGAGGAAGCACGGGCAGCACCTCCAGACCTGTGACCCCAAAATACAAATCAGTGCTGTATTGTAATAAAAAGCCTCTCATAGTGGATTTTTTTCTTCTAGTTTCACGTCCTCCATTTTTTGGTGCAGTGCCTCTATTCTGCCTATTTACATGCAGCTTTTTGTGATTAGGCAGCTTCAAGGGCTCCACCAACTCTCAAATCTAGTGCTATACCCTGCCCCCTCCATCCTGATAGAGCAGAAGCAGAGTTCTGGCCAATGTGTCAGTGCTGGATCAGAAGCTGTCCTGGGACTTCTTTTCCTCTTCATCCTCAGCTGAACTGCACATATCCTTGCCGTGTGACCAGTAGACCCATAATGCTATAAAGCGATTAAGTATTCCTCTATAAAATATACTGAATCAGAATAACAGATCTCCTCATCTGCCCTTATCAGGTCGAGACTTCTAATACAGCATATAGGGCATTTGCTCAGTGCTCTGAACATAAACTGGCCCGCTGCAACCACCAACCCCTTTAAGCGGCCGCTTACCCATATACAGCCCTTCAAATTCTTCTGCAGACGCTGTCCGGGAACCAGTGTGCTACAAGTCACTATGGAGCGGTGACGTTGCATGCCACGTCATGACGTTCATTGTGAGCAGAGAGCGCACACTCTGTTCTCCTGCCCTGCAAACACAAGAGGCTGCACTGCATCGCCAGACAGCAGATGTCGGGCCAGCTCTCCACCATATGTGTGTGTCCCCCCCAGTCCTGTATGCCCCCCGATACCCTGTGCCCCTTCCTCCACCAATCTCTTCCTCCCAGTACTATGTATATACTCCCAAAGTGCTGTATGTCCTTTCCACCAGTGATGTGTATTAACCCTCACCCCTAGTGCTGTATATGAAAGAGTTCAGTCTTAGACCTCTTTCATACATGTGCGAGATGACATTTTCGGGTGCCATGTGTGGGTCATGTGTGTGCTGTTCGTTTGACATTCTAATAGCACATGGATAGCATGTCTTTGTAAACTCCCTTGTCTGCTGTGCTGTCTGTTCTTCTCACTTTCCGAGGCTGCAGCTGGACTCAGTGCAGTGAATATTCATGAGCTTATGATCAACCCCAGAAATGAGAGGAACATGAGCATCGCTGGAGTCAGGGGAGTATGAAATTCTTTATTTTTAAAGGTAAAAACTCTTGGCTCTGGTCCATGCATGTGGATGTCACACGGATGACATCCGTGTGTGGGACGCTTTTGGCACGGACCCATTGACCAAAATGGGTCCGTGCTGCCAGCCAAAAATGGACATGTCTCCATGTGGAGCACACGGACACGCATCTGCTCCACATGGAGACACGGTTCGTGCAGGAAAATGAATATGTGAGAAGGGCCATAGAGTATCATGCGTCTCCATATGTCCATGTATCTGTCATGTGCCTGCATGGACAGCACATGTGCCGGAGACACATACATGTGAGAGAGGCCTCAGACTGGGTTCATCACAGCAGGAATGACAGCAGGCAGTCCTGTCACAGATACAAGCAGTGACTAGTGATTGTGCTCAGAGCTGCATGATCAGTCCATCACATGTGTGGATGAGAAATCCGATCCTGCACCAACCAAGAGCTAAGAGCTCCAGGATCAAAGGCACTGATCACTAATTCTAATTACTTCCGGAACACAAATTACCAGCATTCCTCAACTCCTGCTGAAGACTCTGCTCTGCACAGGTTACATACCTGTAGCTGGAGGCTGTAAATAACTGGCTGAGGAGAGTACCAGCCTGCAATGAGACAGCAGGGAGCCAGGTGTCAATGAAGAGGACAATGGCTGCGATGCCTGTCATAGAGAAAGATCAGCTCCTCCTCTGCTGACATCACAGGAAGGGGGAAAATCTCAACTGGAGCAATCCTATGACTACTCAGTTAGGAGAGACAGGCTCACAGCAGATCAGGGAGGCAGTTAGACATAGTTACATGTAGGTAGATACTACCTCATCAGGCCAACCCTCGGCCATGCCCTCTTATGGCATATAGTCATACTACACAGAGGGGAACCACCTTGAATCCTTATCTGTAAGGATACATTCCTCTGCACACTCACCACCACAGACTTCAGGATCTCAGTAGTAATGGATGGTAACACTCTCTCATCATAGTCCTCTCCAATGCTGGTGTAGATTCGCGGAAGCTGATTGGCGACAGGACGGAAGAGAATACGCAGGGTGATGTTTACGTTCTGCAGATCTGTGATAGTATGGATACGATTTATAAATACCATCTCCATATACATCAATACACATCCAGGCTACATTCTTGTCAATGACACACGGTGTTATGCTCACCTTTGCTTCCCGTTATTACAGGGACATTGCGGGGACGTGATCGGCAGTCGAATATTATTGGTTTCTGGACCCATGGAATAAGAAAGTGTGTACCTTCATCCACCACCTCCTCCTGGACACCTCTGAATCTGTCAAAAATGACGGCCTGGTGACCTGCATCCACTAGTGGATGATAAGACACAGGAATAAGGGATGTGCGGAGTCAGATACATAATACTGTGCATGGAGGCAGAATAAATGCATGATGAGAAAATGCAAGCAAAGGCAATACTAAAGACAGAAGAGACAGAGAAATGGATCCAGTCTGATGAATCCAATGTACAGTGATGCCATTATAGTCTATAGGTAACAGATACCATTGTCAGGCATCAGTTTACTGCCTCATTCACCTATGGCTACACAGATCATCATTAAAGGGAACGTGTCACCTCATTCTACACCCCTGACCTATCACTAGCTGTCCCTGCACCTTCCTAGCTGTTCCATAACCATCCCTGTCTGCTGTAAATGCACCTTATAAAGATGGTGAAAAAGGAGTTATACAAGCAGTCGCTAAGTCAGGAGACTGGAAAGGCGGCTCCAGGCTCCATTTTTCCCTCCTTGCTTCATCACCGCACGCCCCGCTGGGCGTCATCATTCGTTCTTGATCTCCTCCCCGTTTGAATTTTCCACTCTCTTCTGCTCCAATGATGCATCGGCCACAACGTCCTATCCGGCCTGATGCATTGTGAGGGCTGATTATGTGGTATGGCCCAGGCTTCTGGCGCATGCGCAGTGCGCATATTGAAGCCGCCCTGTACCAAGTGACCAGCCCCCACAATGCACCGGGCCGGATAGGACATTCTGGCCGGTGCATCATAGGAGCAGAAGAGGGCGTGTAATTCAAACAGGAGGAGGAGATCAAGAACAAATGATGACGCCCAGCGGGGTGTGCGGTGATGAAGCGAGGAGGGGAGAATGGAACCTGGACCCGCCTTTCCAGTCTCCTGATTTAGCGACTGCTTGTAAGTTATAACTCCTTTTTCTCTATCTCTATAAGGCGCATTTACAGCAGACAAGGATGGTTAAGGAGCAGCTAGGAAGGTGCAGGGACAGCTAGTGATAGGTCAGGGGGGTAGAATGAGGGGACAGGTTCCCTTTAAACAGATAGGTCATACAAAGCTACGGAAGGCACAGGACATCTCCGTGTAGTGGATACCTGTGACAGATGCCAGACAGTGGCATTAATTACACATATTCTACCAAGATAAAAAAACGTATATTTTTGTTACTGGCTGGCTGGAGGATGAATGGGATGTTTACATGCTCGATGACTAATTTATGTAGTGGGGGCACTACAGAACCCTGTTATGGGGGATCACCGAGTGTCCCAGCGCTCAGGAAGTTATCCTCTTTTGTACTAATGAGGGATAACTATCGATCTTGCTATAAACCAGTTAACTGGCAAGTTGCAATTCTATACACCTCAAGTTCTCAAACTTTGGCTCATAATCCTGTATGCAACTACAATTCCCAGCTTTCATGATGACGAAAACATTTACTTACCATTATATAAGGCAGAGTTTACAACACCTCCAGCAATGGCCAACCCCAGACCAAGCTTTCCAATTGATTCAAACAACCTGGCTGCCATTTTCTTTAATTTGGGGCCTGCAGAGATATAAAACATCAGATATTCCTTAGATATCAATATATTGCACAAGAATAATGTTAACACAGAGGGAAGAGGGGTCTCTAAGGAGACAATATGAGCATCAAAGTGATATAGAATCATGAGGAAATCAAACTGCCTGCAGGTGGCGCCATTTTCCCTCTTATTACTGGAGCCCTTTGAACGCTCAGGAGGCTATTAGGCTATGTTCACACACCTAAGGTGTTATCTGCAGCAAAAAGCTTAGGGGTTTATAAGTAAACATTTCTTGGCAGGAGAAAACCTGCGTCTTTTGCCACATTTTTGTGCCCATAGAACACTACAACAACGCAGAAATGAATGGACGCTCATTCCAAAATGCAGAAAAACTTGTGCAGCTTTCATTTTCTGCTAAGAGACAAAGCCAATGTGTGTGCACGGCTTTTCCCCGAATCACATAGGATCTACTGGGAACCAAAATCGCAGGTTTAGATTAGTATAAAACCATGGTAAAAACGCAGCACAAATGCAATAAAAATGCAGTGTATGAACAAAGCCTTACGGTATGTGCCCACAGGAAGCTTTTGCTGAGTTTTTACTGCGGTTTCTGCAGCAGAAAACCATTGGTTTTATGGTCATTTATGCTAATTTGTTCCTGCGGTTTTGATTCCCAGCAAAACCAATGTATTTCACAGAAAGGCTGTGCCCACACATTGGTTTTGCAAGTGTCAAGAACTGTCAAATACCTGCGGATGGGAAAGAATTGACTTGTTAATTATTTTCCTGCGTTTTTGCTAAAGTCAATGGAAAAACCGCAGCTAAAAAAAAAAAAAAAAAAATGCAGAAAAAAACACGCAAAAAACGCAGACAAGATGATAGCTAATCTCCTGTCAAGGACTCTAGGATCCTCAGGTTTTGCTGCTTTCAGGACTGCTTAAAAAACGTCCTGTGGGCACATACCCTTACACTGCTGATGGTAGAGAATTCACAGAACACAGGTTGCCACAAGGGGAACGTGTCACAGTAGATGAATCAGACACATTAGATATTAGAAAATAGGATGTTTTAGCAGAATGCCTTATCACAAAAGACAAGATGACCCAGGGTGCATGATGGGATCTTTCATTCTAGACTATTTCCCATATCCTAAATTACCTCCAACTCATTGGATAGGCCAGGGGTACAGAACTCCAGGCCTCAAGAGCCGCACACAGGTCATGTTTTCAAGATTTCCTTAGTATTGCACAGGTGATAATATAATCACCTGCACTGGTGACAATTCCAACCCCTGTGCAATGCTAAGGAAATCCTGAAACCACACACTGTGCGCAGCTCTCGAAGCCTGGAGTTCCCTACCCTTGGAATAGGTAATAAATTACTAATACCTGGAGTCAAACCCATGGCTGTGGAGTTGGTAAGCCAAACCTCCAACCCCACAGCCCTGACTGCGAGGTCAGGAAGCCAAACCTCCAACTCCTACGTTTCCCTGAATCTGACTCCACAGCCCTGGTCAAACCACTACAATCCCCACTCATCCCTATGAGGTGTCTTAACAGAGCACCAGCTAAATGGGAAGATGGACAAGCACTCTGCTTCATTCTCTATGGGAGTGTTGGAAAAGGCCAAGTACTGTACTCTGCCTTTCCCAGCAGACCCACAGAGAATGAATGGAGCGGAGGTGCAGATGTTCAGCCATTTCTCCATTCAGCTGGAGCCCAGATCCTGGGATTGATGGGGGTTATTACATGGGGATGATAAACAGGAATAACCCTTGAACAGAGGCATAACTACAGTTGGTGGAGGTGTTGCAATCACACCTGGGCCCTGGACCCCATAAGTCCCTTTGGCCTATAGAAAAACACTAATGCTACTAAAGATTTGCAATAATTGGGGGCCCCGTTGGAGCCCATGAGCTTCTAGTTATGTGTCTCCCCTGGAAGTATATATAGTCCCCCAGCTCCGCATACACAGTGGAGCTATGTGCACTGTTGCTGTATGGAGCCACATTCGGTGCTGTATTATCCTCAGTCATCTGATGGAGCACACAGCATTCTCTAATATATAGTCCTATGATACATATAGACAGACACACCGGACCCTACAGCCATCTCTGGGGCAGGGAGCACAGCTCACACATGCTCTGTAGCCAGATCACACACACAATCCACAGTATGCTGGGAGCAGTAGTTCACCACTGCTGGACACCACTAAACTCAATCAGGAAAAACCATCTCAAGCCTTTACAGCTATGGGAAGTGAATGACTGAAGAGTAATGAAGGCAGAGGCCATTACTACATTGTATCAGAGTCCTAGGGGTACAGGAGCCTGTCCCTATTATGGGGCGCATACACACAGTGCACCCCCTTGTGGCCTTAAGGAGAACCCATCACCCCCATGGAGCATCCATCACTCTTATCTACATTAGTGACCCCTTCATCCTCTTGCCCAGCTCCCCGTGTCCTCTGCCATCCCTCCGGGTCACCAGAGCCTTCCCGGCCTCCTCGCACTCACCTCCTCAGAGCTCTGACCTCCACATGAGCCGCGCAACCTTCTGCGCATGCGTAACCTCTGTCCTTCACTGCACAAGAACGTTATTGGCCGCCGCCCGCCGCACTGCACCACGGTATTTGTAGTCTGAAATCCTCTTTTGGGCCTGATCGTGTAAGACGCTCAGACTACAATACCCAGCATTCCTGTCGGCGAGGCAGGCGGTGCTGCCCTTGGCACATGGTGACAGGAGGAGGGGGTGATCTCTCACTGCTGTAATAAGTGACGGTTTCCTACGATGCTGAAGTTGGTTTCTTATTCGTTCAGTTTCTTATTCGGGCTGAAGTTGGTTTCTTATTCAGCAGTTTCTTATTCGGTTATTTTTTCTTTTGTTTTTTTTTCAGCTTTTTCAATAAGAATTAAACATTCTAAGTATATAATAATATGCAGTCATGTGCCCTTTTGTGAATACGCTTAAAAACAGATAAACAAAATAGAAGGCTGGCACAAAAATGGGCATCAAAGTGGGCACAGAGGTATGGTATGGAAAGGGTTAAATGGCTTTGTGCCACTAATCTGACACCTGATTTACACACTTTGTGATGCCACACATCAAGTTCATGTCAATCCAGCCTGGCACAAAAGGGTTCTGGGCATCAAAACTGGCATCAAAGTGGGCAGAGAACCAATTTTCACACATGTGAATAAGTAACAGCTATTTTTAAGGGGTTAAATGCCTTTGTGCCACTCATCTAACACCTGATTTACATACCTACTGATGCCCCACATGAAATCCATGTCTCTCCAGCCTGGCACAAAAGGGTTCTGGGTATCAGAACTGGCATCAAAGTGGGCAAATCACCCATTTTCACAGATTTGAATAAGTAACAGCTATTTTTAAGGGGTTAAATGCCTTTGTGCCACTCATCTAACACCTGATTTACATACCTACTGATGCCCCACATGAAACCCATGTCAATCCAGCCTGGCACAAATGGGTTCTGGGTATCAGAACTGGCATCAAAGTGGGCAAATCACCCATTTTCACAGATTTGAATAAGTAACAGCTATTTTTAAGGGGTTAAATGGCTTTGTGCCACTCATCTAACACCTGATTTACATAGCTACTGATTCCCCACATGAAATCCATGTCAATCCAGCCTGGCACAAGGGTTCGGGTATAGAAACTGCATCAAAGTGGGCAAATCACCCATTTATATCAATTTGAAAATGTAACTGCTAACTTTAGGGGTTTAAAGCTTTGTGCCACTAATCACACCTGATTTACATACTACTGATGCCCCACATGAACAATCAGTGTCCCAGCCTGGCACAAAGGTTTCTCGTTAAAACTGGCATCAAGTGGCAAATCACCATTTTCACAGATTTGAATAGTAACAGCTAATTTTAAGGGTAAATGCCTTTGTGCCACTCATCTAACACCTGGGTTATACATACCTATTATGCCCACGATGAAACCCATGTCAAACAGCCTCAAACTGGATTACTGGGTATCAATCAAAAGTGGGCAAATACCTTTTCCAGATTTGATAAGTAACGGCTATTTTTAGGGTTAAATACAGACTTTGTGCCACTCAGCTGAACACCTGATTTCATGCATCAGTGTATAAATCAGGTGTTAATGATGGCACAAAGCCATTTAACCCCTTAAAAATAGCTGTTGACTATTCAAATCATGTGAAAATGGTGATTTGCCCACTTTGATGCCAGTTTGATGCCCAGAACCCTTTTGTGCCAGCTGATTGGACATGATTTCATGTGGGGCATCATAGGTATGTAAATCAGGCTGATCAGAGGTGGCACAAAGCATTTAACCCCTTAAAAATGCTGTTACTTATTCAAATCTTGTGAAAATGGTGATTTGCCCACTTTGATGCCAGTTCTGATACCAGAAACCCTTTGTGCCAGCTGGATTGCAAGGATTTCATGTGGGCATCAGTAGTATGTAAATCAGGTGTTAGATCAGAGGCACAAAGGCATTTAACCCCTTAAAAATAGCTGTTACTTATTCAAATCTGGGATAAATGGGTGATTTGCCCACTTTGATGCCAGTTCTGATACCCAGAACTCATTTGTGCCAGCTGGAGACACATGGATTTCATGTGGGCATCATAGGTATGTAAATCAGGTTTAGATGAGTGGCACAAAGCCATTTAACCCCTTAAAAATTAGCTGTTACTTATTCAAATCTGTTGAAAATGGTGATTTGCCCACTTATGCCATCTGATCCCAGAACCCTTTGTGCCAGCTGGAGACCATGGATTTCATGTGGGCATCAGTAGGTATGTAAATCAGGTGATAATGAGTGGCACAAAGCCATTTAACCCTTAAAAATAGCTGTTAACTTATTCAAATCTGTGAAAATGGGTGATTTGCCCACTTTGATGCCAGTTCTGATACCCAGAACCCTTTGTGCCAGCTGGATGCCATGGATTCTAATGTGGGCATCAGTAGGTATGTAAATCAGGGTTAGATAGGGCACAAAGCATTTAACCCCTTAAAAATAGCTGTTACTTATTCAAATCTGGAAAATGGTGATTTGCCCACTTTGATGCCAGTTCTGATACCCAGAACCCTTTTGTGCCAGGCTGGAGACACATGGATTTTCATGGTTGGGCATCATAAGTGAATGTATATCAGTGTAGTATAGATGAGTGGGCACAAAGGCATTTAACCCCTTAAAAATAGCTGTTACTTATCAAATCTGTGAAAATGGGGATTTGCCCACTTTATCGCCAGGTTCTGGTACCAAACCCTTTGTGCCAGGCTGGAGCATGGGATTTAATTGGCCATCAAGTTTGAAATAACAGTAGTTTAAGAGTGGCACAAAGGCATTTAACCCTTAAAAATACTGTTACTTATTCAACTGTGAAAATGGTGATTTGCCCACTTTGATGCCAGTTCTGATACCAGAACCCATTTGTGCCAGGCTGGAGAACAGGATTTTCAATGTGGGCAATCAGTAGTATTTAAATCAAGGTGTTTGATGAGTGCACAAAGCATTTAACCCCTTAAAAAACGTTCACTTATTCAAATCTGTGAAAATGGGTGTATTTGCCCACTTTGATAGCAGTTGTGCGATACCCGTTTTTTTTAGGTGGCCAGTGAAGACTGACATGGATTTCATGTGGGGCATCAGTAGGTATGTAAATCAGGTGTTAGATGAGTGGCACAAAGCCATTTAACCCCTTAAAAATAGCTGTTACTTATTCAAATCTGTGAAAATGGGTGATTTGCCCACTTTGATGCCAGTTCTGATACCCAGAACCCTTTTGTGCCAGGCTGGATTGGCATGGATTTCATGTGGGCATCAGTAGGTATGTAAATCAGGTGTTAGATGGAGTGGCACAAAGGCATTTAACCCCTTAAAAATAGCTGTTACTTATTCAAATCTGGGAAAATGGGTGATTTGCCCACTTTGATGCCAGTTCTGATACCCAGAACCCATTTGTGCCAGGCTGGATTGAGAGGGATTTCATGTGGGGCATCAGTAGGTATGTAAATCAGGTGTTAGATGAGTGGCACAAGGCATTTAACCCCTTAAAAATAGCTGTTACTTATTCAAATCTGTGAAAATTGGTGATTTGCCCACTTTGATGCCAGTTCTGATACCCAGAACCCTTTTGTGCCAGGCTGGATTGGCAGGATTTATGTGGGGCATCAGTAGGTATGTAAATCAGGTGTTAGATGAGTGGCACAAAGCCATTTAACCCCTTAAAAATAGCTGTTACTTATTCAAATCTGTGAAAATGGGTGATTTGCCCACTTTGATGCCAGTTCTGATACCCAGAACCATTTGTGCCAGGCTGGAGACACATGGATTTCATGTGGGGCATCAGTAGGTATGTAAATCATGTGTCAGATAGTGGCACAAAGCCATTTAACCCCTTAAAAATAGCTGTTACTTATTCAAATCTGTGAAAATGGTGATTTGCCCACTTTGATGCCAGTTCTGATACCCAGAAACCCATTTGTGCCAGGCTGGAGAACATGGATTTATGTGGGGCATCAGTAGGTATGTAAATCAGGTGTCAGATGAGTGGCACAAAGGCATTTAACCCCTTAAAAAAAAAAAAAAAAAAAAAAAAAAAAAAAAAAAAAAAAAAAAAAAAAAAAAAAAAAAAAAAAAAAAAAAAAAAAAAAAAAAAAAAAAAAAAAAAAAAAAAAAAAAAAAAAAAAAAAAAAAAAAAAAAAAAAAAAAAAAAAAAAAAAAAAAAAAAAAAAAAAAAAAAAAAAAAAAAAAAAAAAAAAAAAAAAAAAAAAAAAAAAAAAAAAAAAAAAAAAAAAAAAAAAAAAAAAAAAAAAAAAAAAAAAAAAAAAAAAAAAAAAAAAAGAACCATTTGTGCCAGGCTGGAGACACATGGATTTCATGTGGGGCATCAGTAGGTATGTAAATCAGGTGTTAGATTGAGTGGCACAAAGCCATTTAACCCCTTAAAAAAAAAAAAAAAAAAAAAAAAAAAAAAAAAAAAAAAAAAAAAAAAAAAAAAAAATTCAAATCTGTGAAAATGGGGGATTTGCCCACTTTGATGCCAGTTCTGATACCCAGAACCCATTTGTGCCAGCTGGATTGGACACATGGATTTCATGTGGGGCATCAGTAGGTATGTAAATCAGGTGTTAGATCAGTGGCACAAAGCATTTAACCCCTTAAAAATAGCTGTTACTTATTCAAATCTGTGGAAAATTGGGTGATTTGCCCACTTTGATGCCAGTTCTGATACCCAGAACCCATTTGTGCCAGGCTGGATTGCATGGATTTCATGTGGGGCATCAGTAGGTATGTAAATCAGGTGTAGATAGTGGCACAAAGCCATTTAACCCCTTAAAAATAGCTGTTACTTATTCAACATCTGTGGAAAATGGGATGATTTTGCCCACTTTGATGCCAGTTTTGATACCCAGAACCCATTTGTGCCAGGCTGGATGACAATGAATTTCATGTGGGGCATCAGTAGGTATGTAAATCAGGTGTAGATAAGTGGCACAAAGGCATTTAACCCTTTCAAAATAGCTGTTACTTTTATTCAATCTGTGAAAATGGGTGATTTGCCACCTTTTGATGTTTGATACCAGACTTTTTGCTGCACAGGCGAATGAAGGATTTCATGTGGATCAGTAGGTTGTAATTCAGTTTTTGATAGTGGAAACAAACAGGATTAAAATACCATAAAAATTAGCTGTTAACATATTCAACTCTGTGAAAAATGGGTGATTTGCCAACTTTGATGCCAGTTCTGTACCCAGCAACCTTTGGCAAGGCTGGATTGACATGGATTTAATGTGGGGCATCAGTAGGTACTGTAAATACGAGTGTTGACTAGTGGCACATAAGCATTAAATTAAACCCCTTAAAAATAGTGTTACTTATTCAAATTCTGTGAAATTGGTGATTTGCCACTTTGATGACATACTGATACCAGAAAAACCTTTTGTGCCAGGCTGGATTGACATGGATTTAATGTGGAGGCATCAGTAGTATGTAAATCAGGTGTTGATGAGTGGCACAAAGCAAAAAAAAAAAAAAAAAAAAAAAAAAAAAAAAAAAAAAAAAAAAAAAAAACCCCTTTAAAAATAGCTGTTACTTATTCAAATCTGTGAAAATGGTGATTTGCCCACTTTGATGCCAGTTCTGATACCCAGAACCCATTTTGTGCCAGGCTGGATGAGCAGGGATTTCATGTGGGGCATCAGTAGGTATGTAAATCAGGTGTCAGATGAGTGGCACAAAGGCATTTAACCCTTAAAAATAGCTGTTACTTATTCACATGTGTGAAAATTGGTTCTCTGCCCACTTTGATGCCAGTTTTGATGCCCAGAACCCTTTTGTGCCAGGCTGGATTGACATGAACTTGATGTGGGGCATCAGTAGGTATGTAAATCAGGTGTCAGATTAGTGGCACAAAGCCATTTAACCCTTTCCATACCATACCTCTGTGCCCACTTTGATGCCCATTTTTGTGCCAGCCTTCTATTTTTTTTATCTGTTTTTAAGCGTATTCACAAAAGGGCACATGACTGCATATTATTGTATACTTAGAATGTTTAATTCTTATTGAAAAAGCTGAAAAAAACAGAGAATAAAAAATAACCGAATAAGAAACTGCTGAATAAGAAACCAACTTCAGCCCGAATAAGAAACTGAACGAATAAGAAACCAACTTCAGCATCGTCGGTTTCCTGCAATATTACAATGATGGGTTTATACAGTGCTTATTTTATATTTTTTACTGGTTCAGTAGCAAAAATAAACCACAAGTGTACAATACCCTGCAGTCATGTGCCCTGCTGTGAATACAACAATTATAAATGGAATTAATAGCGTTATACAAATTAATAAGTATTATTATATTATATATTACTAAATGGTGGCCTGATTCTAACGCATCGGGTATTCTAGAATACCTTGGAAACAGGAGTGAAGGAATTCACACTGACTGTCAGCCTTATATACAGGAGTGAAGGACGCCACACTGACTGTCAGCCTTATATACAGGAGTGAAGGACGTCACACTGACTGTCAGCCCTATATAAAGGAGTGAAGGATGTCACACTGACTGTTAGCCCTATATACAGGAGTGAAGGATGTCACACTGACTGACAGCCTTATATACAGGAGTGAAGGACGTCACACTGACTGTCAGCCTTATATACAAGAGTGAAGGATGTCACACTGACTGTCAGCCCTATATACAGGAGTGAAGGACGCCACACTGACTGTCAGCCCTATATACAGGAGTGAAGGACGTCACACTGACTGACAGCCTTATATACAGGAGTGAAGGACGTCACACTGACTGTCAGTCCTATATACAGGAGTGATGGACGTCACACTGACTGTCAGCCCTATATACAGGAGTGAAGGACGTCACACTGACTGTCAGCCCTATATACAGGAGTGAAGGACGTCACACTGACTGACAGCCTTATATACAGGAGTGAAGGACGTCACACTGACTGACAGCCCTATATACAGGAGTGAAGGATGTCACACTGACTGTCAGCCCTATATACAGGAGTGAAGGATGTCACACTGACTGTCAGCCCTATATACAGGAGTGAAGGATTTCACACTGACTGACAGCCCTATATACAGGAGTGAAGGACGTCATACTGACTGTCAGCCTTATATACAGGAGTGAAGGACGTCACACTGACTGTCAGCCCTATATACAGGAGTGAAGGATGTCACACTGACTGACAGCCTTATATACAGGAGTGAAGGATGTCACACTGACTGAAAGCCTTATAGACCAGAGTGAAGGATGTCACACTGACTGAAAGCCTTATAGACCGCAGTGAAGGATGTCACACTGACTGACAGCCTTATGGACAGTGATGGACGTCACACTGACTGACAGCCTTGTAGACAGGAGTGAAGGACGTCACACTGACTGACAGCCTTGTAGACCGGAGTGAAGGATGTCACACTGACTGACAGCCTTATATACAGGAGTGAAGGATGTCACACTGACTGTCAGCCCTATATACAGGAGTGAAGGATGTCACACTGACTGACAGCCTTGTAGACCGAAGTGAAGGATGTCACACTGACTGATAGCCTTGTAGACAGGAGTGAAGGACGTCACACTGACTGACAGCCTTGTAGACCGGAGTGAAGGATGTCACACTGACTGACAGCCTTGTAGACCGGAGTGAAGGATGTCACACTGACTGACAGCCTTGTAGATAGGAGTGAAGGATGTCACACTGACTGACAGCCTTGTAAACAGGTGTAAAGTTTGTGACACTGACTGACAGCTTTATACACAGGAGTGAAGTTCATCACACTGACTGACAGACCTTGTAGACAGGAGAGAAGTGTGTCACACTATGACGCAGCATTCAAACCGCACACCAAGTCGCGCGCCGCGTCTTTCATTGGTCACCGTGGCAACCAATGAGAGACGCAGCATTCAAACCGCATGCCAAGCCGCGCTACTTCTCTGGTCTCCGCGGCCAATCAGCGAAGCGGCGCAGCGGGGCGGGAAATATGAATCCCGCGCTGCTGATTGGTTGCTGCTGAGAGCGGTGACCAATCAGCGGCACGGGATTCATATATCCCGCCGAGCCACTATGCTGATTGGTCGCTGCGGCCGCGCCGACTAATGAGAGACGTGGTGGGCAGTTTTAATGCTGCATCTCCTATTGGTCGCCACAGTGACCAATGAGAGACGCAGCGCGCAGCTTGGCGCAAGGTTTGAATGCCGCGGCGACCAATGAGAGACACGGCATTCAAACCGCGCACCAAGCCGCGCTACGTCTCTGATTGGTCGGCGCGGCCGCAGCGACCAATCAGCGAAGCGGCGGGATATATGAATTGGTCGCTGCTGAGACCTGACGCCGGTCATCTTCCGGCTGGCTCACCGCGGACCTCCGTGAGGCAGGTAGAAGCGGCTCAGCTACTGCTGCACAGAGGTCAGCGGCTCGCCAGCCGGAAGATGAAAGGCTGACGCCGGTGATCTCCCGGCTGGCTCACCGTGGACCTCCACGCACAGCTGTTTTGCATACGCTGCGCTCATTGGTAGCCGCAGCTAGCGGCAGCCAATGAGCGATGGCGCGCGATTTCGGCCTCAGACGGAAGTGGTCACAAGGCAATTATATAGTAGATTATAAGACTGGCACAAAAATGAGCACTGGGGTATGTTATTAAGGAGTTAAATGGCCTTGGGCCACTGATCTCATTACAATTACATACCTAGTGATACCCTGCATCAAACTCAGGTCCCTGCAGCCTGGCCCAAAGGGGTTATGGGCACTTTACGGCTCCGTGTGCCATCATGCTCATCTGAGTTCACTCCTGACGCGGCTCAGGTGTGAACTGAGATGATCTTTCACACGGCCGGGTTGTGAGTGTGAATGTGCTCACAGAGATGTGGCAGAGCTGAAGATGTTCGCTGTGGATTACGTTGGAGGGAGAGGAAACAGGGTTGTCTTGTGTTTTATTTCTATTAAAATGTTTTTTTTGTCTGTTTTTTTTTTTTTTTTTTACTGTTTACTAGAAATTCATGGTGGCTGGGTTTAATATTGGCCCGACACCATGAATTTTTGGCTTAGTTCCAGCTGCCAATGCAAAGCTGCCATAAACCCCTTTATTACCCAGCATGCCACCCCCCACCAGCGCCACTGGAAGAGCAGGGTAAAGCGCCTGAAAATGGCACTACGAAAGAATGTGCCATTTGCAGACTGATTTTCAGCATGAGGGCCCAGAACTTTTGGGCCTTTACCATGCTGAGAATCTCAGCACCCAGTTGCCTGGATTTTACCTTGGCTGGCTGTGGCACCCTGCTTACACAGGGAACCACAGATCTCCCTAATGCATAGCTGGGTTTCAACAGCAGGTATCTACTACGAACAACACCTTCCACCCCGGCACAGTAGGGGGAGCCTAACTTGCTGCCCTTAGGCAAGATCCCCTATATATACTGCTGCTGGGGAGGAGCTAGTCAGAGAGTGTGTACAGACACTAGAAGAGCTGCAAAGAAGTCCTGGTGGTCAGTGCTGCATTCAGGCCTGAGCCAGTGACCCGGAGTGGCCCTTCAGCGTCCCACAGCCTAAGTGGGACTGAAGGCAGGGAGCTCAGAGAAGGAATAGAAGCAAGGAGCAAGTAGCTCGGGCGGGAGTTTGTTCCAAGAGAAAGCCAGATATGGGGGATCCGCACATGTGGGGAACTATAGGCCCACAGAGAACCCTGTCGCACCGTGGAAGCTTCAGCTACCCGGTCTCCCAGGAGGGTCAAGAGAGGGAGCCAGGAACAGCAGACCGCTGCAGTGTCCAGAGAGGGTCATCCCGGAGACCGCACAGGAGGAGAAAGTGACAGGCAAGAGAGAGACTGGAGACAAGTCAGGCTACAGCAGGCTGTGCTTCAACAACTACATAAACAGAGGAGGCCTTATACCCACTTGCTGTGGGAACCCACTGTGCAGCCCAGTCACCCGTCAGTGCCCTGGATCGTTTACCTGCTTAACACCAGTAAAAAGGTAAAAGAGCCTTCTTCTGTTTGCGTGCATCCTTTTCCTCACCACCCGTGTCCCTCTATAGACTATTCCAACTCTCCCTGTACCATCTCAGCTCCACTACACCCTGCTCACCCTTACTACGCTGCCCCGGAGGTCCCAGTCCTGCCTACAGAGGACTACACCATCACTGCCGCAATATCACTGACCTCTGGAGGACTATAGCGGCACTGGTGATATCTCACCAGGTACTGCAGGTGGCATCACGACAACCTGTGCATAATCCTTGTAAATATTACCCCTTTTTCAAGAGAATAATCCCCAGGACACGGGTCAGGCGCGGCCGCCATTCCCCGTGACACAATTAACCCTTTTGCTGCCTGATACCCGAGTACCCTATACCCTGGGGCAACACATGGCGAAGCCTCCTTATTTTTTTTTTTTTATTTATTTAAAATTTATTTAAATAAATTTAAAAAATAATGGGCTTTCCAGCATTTTGATTGCCAGTCAAGGTAAAACCGGACAGCTGGTGGTGGCAGCCCATAGCTGTCCGCCTTATCTGTGCTGAGAATCAAAAATACCACAAAGCACTAGGCAAAATTTTTTAAAATATCTTTTATTTTTACAGTACTATGATATCAGTCAATGGGTGAGGGGCCCAACAGCCAATCACAGACAGTGTCACAGGAATGGGAGTCTGTGATTGGCTGCTGGAGTAACCTGAAACCAATCCATACATTCTAGCATTGACAATGTATGGGCAGTTTCCAGATTACTCAAACAGCCAATTATGGACGCCCATTCTCTGTGACAGCATCTGTGATTAGATGTTGGGCCCCTCTGCAGTGAATATCCAGGACGTTAATGAGCAGCCCCGGAAGTAGATGTGGCGGGATGCCGGAACAGCTGTAACAATTATGTAGATACTTAGGAATCTGATAGAGTAAGATAATGACGAAAATTATATTAATTAATTATATCAAGTAAACAATAATCAAACAGTTTAAAAAACAGAAACTAATAAGTAAATCCTAAAATCAAATGCAAGTGCAACCAGCACTAAAATGTGAATGTTCAGAAACGATATGCGAGCAGCACGAATATGTAATAGTCCAGAAACAATATGCAAGAGTGCGAGTAGCACGTATACATAAATGTCCATAAATAATATGCAGTGAAGTGTCCAGCAAAACAGATGGTTATCAGTGTACTTCTTTGGGCTAAAAAAGTCCCACTCAAGTTCAGCACAAACAGCCCGTACTGATTTAGTCCCAGGTAAAGTACACTGATAATGTGGCGCCCCTGCGACCAGGGTGGCCACATAGGGAACTGCAGCCAGGTAGAAAGTTAGACGGTTTGTACAACAAACACCCTCACAGAACACCACACACCCCTAAAGGCAGTACCCAACCCAGAGTCCGGGACTCTAGGCGGGCAAGGGGTGGTGGGTTTAGAGGAAAGTGGGTAGGAACGAATGTAGATCAGGCGACAGAAAGCTTAAATAGAGGATAAAGAGGAGTTAGTAGGCTGAGGTGGGTTGAGCTGTAAAGACACAGTAGGCCAGAGTGAGCCGAGCAGCAAAGACACCAAGCAGAAAGACAGACACACATCCCAGTGGGGTTGGGCTTGATGGAGATGCAGAATCCACAGAGTCACAGAAACCATGGAGAGAAAGCTCGTCCATCCCAGGGGAGTGTGAGGAAAGAGACCGGACCAGCAGTACTGGGTCCGAGGAACACGGCAGCACCGACCAACTACCGGCAAAGTAGTTTTCCCTAGTTTGGACTGGAGTCACACGGGTTAGATGGAGTCTGGTAACGCCTTGCAAGATAGGGTTACTGCAGACTAGGCATATACCAGAGTGTCGGCTCTGAGGGGAACAGAGATTCCATACCGGCTTCCCAGATTAACCGACGGGGAGCTTTAACTCCAAACTCCAAAAGGGTTAGAAGTACAGCAGCAACCAGGAGGACCCACAAGGGTCCGAGCTGCCTCTATACTACCCGGAGACAGAATGCAGAGAGAAACAACAGCCTGGAAGGACTTAAGAAGGAGTGAGGGGTCTCAGAGTGACAGCCTGGCTGCAGAGGGTTCAGTGTTACCAGAGTTAACTGACTGTAACCCGTGTTAAGAACTGTACTGAGAACTGCTGTAAATTGTCTGAAGAGCTGACAAGTAAACCCGGTGAACCCTGCCTGAGTGTCTGTGTCTAATTCCAGGTATATTGAACTTTACATACCTTTTATCCTGTCAGGAGCAGCGGCGGGCTCATCCATCTGGCTGCAGCCCCATCATCCATCCTCCTGGCAGAGCAGCGCTGCAGCGGTGGTCCCATTACTACCTACAACCCGTGGGTGGCGTCACGACAAACTTTATCCTTTGTATATATCCCCTTTTACTTGTGAGAACCCGGGACACAGTCCGGACCAGGACGTCCATGACATCCCCAGCAGTACCCCGGTCCGGTACCGAGTACCCCGTCCCAGTGGGTTCCACACTTGTATGTACTACGCAGCGTTTTGGACTCAGCGAAAAAACGCTGCGTCAAAAACGCTGCGTTTACTGATCGTGTGCATGCACCCTTATAGTAAGGACTGGCAAGACGAGGCAAAGACTTCATTTTGGACGAGAGCAAGAAGATACAGCAATATCATGAAGAACCTGGAAACCTTACAACTGTGGGACACGGTAAGTATAACGATGTTTAATAAGTGTCTTCTTTCATTTACAGCCCCGAATCCAGACATTAAAAAAAGTCAGAACTCAAACATCAGCGGGTGTCACAGTGTCCCCCCATCCCCCACAGCCTGTTTCATTTCCTTTATGTAATGAAGCCAGCTCTAGGGTATGTGCACACAGTGCACTTTTGCTGCGTTTTTACCATGGTTTTATGCAACTGTATCCTAATCCATGAGCGTACCCAGCGTGGGGCAGGGGGGGCAGCTGCCCACCCCCCAAGAGGAAGGGATGAGCGGCACTGAGCGCGTGTAATGACCGCAATCGCAGCTCCTGCTTCACATGGATGTGCGTCCCAGAGGACACACACCCATGTGACAGCGCGGCTCCGACACTCCGTGTGTCAGAGGGCAGGAGGGGAGGGAAGCTTCCTGCTGCTGCTCCTGCCCCTCCTCTCCTCTGATCTGCCGGCTTCCTGACCTGTACTCCCCAGTGGAGCGCATACAGCAGGCGGCACCTCCTCCTCTTCCATGGGTATGGGAGAAAGCAGGTGAGAGGGGGGATGCTGGGACACAGAAGGTGACAGAGGGGAACTGGGACACAGAAGGTGAGAGAGGGGGTGCTGGGACACAGAAGGTGAGAGGGGGGGTGCTGGGACACAGAAGGTTAGAGGGGGTGCTTGGACACAGAAGGTGAGAGGGGGGGTGCTGGGACACAGAAGGTGAGAGGGGGGGTGCTGGGACACAGAAGGTGAGAGAGGGGGGCTGGGACACAGAAGGTGAGAGAGGGGGTGCTGGGACACAGAAGGTGAGAGGGGGGGTGCTGGGACACAGAAGGTTAGAGGGGGTGCTTGGACACAGAAGGTGAGGGGGGGGTGCTGGGACACAGAAGGTGAGAGGGGGGGGTGCTGGGACACAGAAAGTGAGAGAGGGGGGCTGGAACACAGAAGGTGAGAGAGGGGGTGCTGGGACACAGAAGGTGAGAGGGGGGGTGCTGGGACACAGAAGGTGAGAGGGGGGGGCTGGGACACAGAAGGTGAGGGGGGGGGCTGGGACACAGAAGGTGAGAGGGGGGGTGCTGGGACACAGAAGGTGAGAAGGGGGAGCTGGGACACAGCAGGTGAGAGGGGGAACTCCCATATCATATACAGCCTATGATATAGGAGCCCTATGGGGGGCTGTTGTATATGATATGAGGACTGTATTGGGGGGTGTTGGGGGGGCTGTATATGAGATGGGACTCCAATATCATATACAGCCCCCATAAGGCTCCCATATAATTTACAGCCCGCCCCATAGGGTTCCCGTATCTTATACAACCCCCCATAGGGCTCTCTTGATGGGAGCCCTATGGAGGGGCTGTATATGATACAGGAGCCCTATGAGGGGGCTGAATATGATTTGGGTGCCCTATGGCAGGGTTATATATGATATGGGAGCCCTATAAGGGGGCTGTATATGATATGGGAGCTCTATGGGGGGCTGTATATGAGATGGGAGCCCTATGGAGGGCTATATAGGAGATGTGAGCCCTATGGGACATTGGGGGGGGCTGTATATGAGATGGAACTTACATCTCATATACAGCCCCCCATAGGGCTCCCATTTCATTTACAGCTCCGATAGGGCTCCCCAGTGGCGTAACGAGTCTGATGGGCCCCGGTGTGCAATTTTACAACCTGAACGACCATGGCCTGCCACCCCCTAGTTTTGATCCTGGGTACGCCCATGTGCTAATCTATTCCTGTGTTTGGACTTTACAGCAAAATCAATTTGTTTTAGGGAACTGCTGTCTAAACACATTGGTTTTTGTTCTCTGTAGAAAGTGTAACTACCACAGGTTTTGCTGCGGTTGGAAAAGAATGAGCATGTCAATTCATTCTGAGTTTGTGCTGCAGTCTTTGGAAAAAACGCAGAAAAAACGCAGCTACCAAAACACAGCACAATCGCAACAAAATTCACAAAATATGAAGACAAAAATGCAACAAATCTCTAGCCATGGAATCTGGAGAGCCTAGAAACCTGGACAGGTTTTGCTGCGTTTTTGACAGCAGCAAAAACGCCCTGTGTGCACATACCCTTAGTATTTCCTATCCTGCATCTAGTGGGGAATCTGCCTTTGTTCTGCTCTGCAGGGGGCTCCTCCAATACACAAACATGTAGGCCAGATGGAGCCTGGGGCTTCTAGAAACTTCTCAATGTAGCCAAATGTTCAAAGGGGGGCATAAGCTATTCTGCCCATCTAGGGGCTGATAAAAGGAGAGAGAACAATAGACACATGCTTGGCTCCTTAGTTGGTGTTGTGACTTCCAAAGGACTAGGATCTGAAGCTGCAGCCAGATCCTGGTGCCCGTGTGTGGATTGATAGAAATTCGAGATCAGTTGCACATAGGATTGTGTTGTGCCCCTCACCTGCTGTATCCAGCGAACTCATCCAAGCTGTGGCTCTCCAGGTGGGATTCGATTGCAACATTTGCTGCTGCAGCTCTCCACAGAGCTGTTGGTCGGCGACTCTCCTAGTACAAGGTTCTGTTGCAGGGCACAGGGTAGTAGACTCAAGTGACACACACAAATGCCTGATAGCCATTTCTCAGTCTGTTTACTGGAAGTTAAGCTGATGGTATGAGCTGTCCCGGGCTACACCCGGACGGGTCGTATTGGCTTCCTCACTGCGCTGGTGTAGTGGCCCTGCAGTTGCTTCAGCTTAGGCTGCTGGCCCTGTCTCTGTCCTTTGTGCACTAGTATAACAGGCAACACGAGTCCTTCACTTCTTACCCTGCAGCGGGGTGTGAGCGTTTCTGGAGTCTATACGTTGCTGTGTTCCTGGCACTGCTTAGCTGGAGAATTTTGAGTCCCCCCACTTTCCGGTGTTGACTGCCAGTGTGTTTTGACCTGCACAGTCTCGGACTCCGGTGTCCGTGCTTATGCGCTTCGTCTCCTGGGACGGCTCTATGCTGCTCAGCCTCCCTGTGCGTTGTTCTCTCTCTCCTCTCCTCAGACCCTAGCCTTAGGCCTGGAATTTGTAAGCGATCCTGGGATGAGCTCAGAGCTTCTAATCCACCAGGATATCTTCACAGTCCTCCCAGGAACTGCAATACACTGTTGCTCCTCTGACCAGAATATATAGGTGAGCTCACCCTGAAGCCGGGCTTGGTCTCCCCCTTCTGGCTGGGAGGTGTTGGTGTTGCTTGTGTGTTGCCTGAGTGGAACACCCTTTACTGCTCTCTGGTGACACCTAATGGCGGTGACACTGTGGCACGGTGATACTGGGGTGCCACACAAACTCTTGCCAACTCCTGCCGCTTCCAACTCAAAATTATTTCTAGAATCCGTCCCTTCCTGAACCCTCAATCTACTAAACTACTAGTGCATGCCTTCATCATCTCCCGTCTCGACTACTGCAACCTCCTCCTCTGTGGCCTCTCTGCTAACATTCTCGCCCTCTCCAATCTGTCCTTAAAGGGGTTGTCCGGGTTTATTTTTTATTTCATATTTATATCTAGGCTGCAAAATGTTGACAATCTGCAATATACATGTTGTCAACATTTTGCAGGGTTTCCTAGATATAAACACATTTACTGATGGCAGAGAGTGTCCAGGGGGTGTGATTGTGCAGGCTGGTCGTTTACACCTACTGTAGCACAATCACACCCCCTCCCCTATACCTAGTATGGCCAGCCACCCCCAGGCCATACATGCCCGCCCCCTGCCCACTGTACTCTATAGAATGCCACCACTCCCAGGGATCCTACTGGCCGCCCCAGCCCCTAAATCACCACCCACCCTCTGCAAAACAGCGGTCCCCAGTGCACTGATACAAGGTGCCGAAACCGCTGCTGTGAAAGCGATTCCGGCACACTGTGTCAGTGCAGCCGGGGACCCGCTGCATATGTGTGCTGCTCTCACCCTCCATGTGCTGCTCTCACCCAGCCGGTCCCGGTCCGCCCAGTCCCGGTCCGACATGGTCCCGGTCCGCCCAGTCTCGGTCCGCCCAGTCCCGGTGTTGTACAGCCGAGCTCCACACTGCAGCCGTATCTGTGGCGCTGTGTGTGTGGAGCGGTGCCCGTCCTGATCTCCCCAGACCTCCAGTACCATAGAGCAGAGGCTGTGGAGCGGTCCTCTCTATACCGCTCCACCAGCTCTATGGTACTGGAGGTCTGGGGAGATCAGGACGGGCACCGCTCCACACACACAGCGCCACAGATACGGCTGCAGTGTGGAGCTCGGCTGTACAACACCGGGACTGGGCGGACCGAGACTGGGCGGACCGGGACCATGTCGGACCGGGACTGGGCGGACCGGGACCGGCTGGGTGAGAGCAGCACATGGAGGGTGAGAGCAGCACACATATGCAGCGGGTCCCCGGCTGCACTGACACAGTGTGCCGGAATCACTTTCACAGCAGCGGTTTCGGCACCTTGTATCAGTGCACTGGGGACCGCTGTTTTGCAGAGGGTGGGTGGTGATTTAGGGGCTGGGGCGGCCAGTAGGATCCCTGGGAGTGGTGGCATTCTATAGAGTACAGTGGGGAGGGGGCGGGCATGTATGGCCTGGGGGTGGCTGGCCATACTAGGTATAGGGGAGGGGGTGTGATTGTGCTACAGTAGGTGTAAACGACCAGCCTGCACAATCACACCCCCTGGACACTCTCTGCCATCAGTAAATGTGTTTATATCTAGGAAACCCTGCAAAATGTTGACAACATGTATATTGCATATTGTCAACATTTTGCAGCCTAGATATAAATATGAAATAAAAAATAAACCCGGACAACCCCTTTAACTCTGCTGTTCGACTAAACCACCTCTCTCCTCGCTATTTCTCCACTTTTCCCCTCTGCAAATCCCTCCACTGGCTCCCAATTCACCAACGAATCCAATTCAAACTACTACCGTAACATTGACTTACAAAGCCGTCCACAATCTGTACCCCCATATATCTCTGAACTAATCTCCCGATATCATCCAACTCATAGTGTGGCGCCCCTGTGACCAGGAGGCCACATAGGGACCTGCAGCCAGGTAAGATAGGGAAGACAGTTGCACCACAACACCCTCACAGACATCCCACACACCACTAGAGGGCAGCACCCAACCCGGAGCCCGGGACTCTAGGCGGGCAAGGGGTGGTGGGTTTAGAGAACAGTGGGTGGGACAGCAAGCAGGTCAGGTGATAGATGGTAGAAATAGACAAGGGGAGGAGGAAGGAGTCAGTAGGCCGAGGTAGACTGAGCAGAACAAACCAGAAGCACACGTCCTGGAGGAGTGAGGTGTAAGGAGCGCAGAATCTGGAGAGCCAGTGCGAGCCACAGAGAGAAAGCCTATCCGGAGCCAGCACCCCAGGAGTGTGAGGGAAGAGAGGACCAGCAGCACTGGGTCCTAGTAACACGGCTGAGACGACTGACTGCAGGCGGAGTAGCCCCCCTATGGAATCTGAGTCACGGTTAGAAGGAGCCTGATAGAGCCTAGCATAGCAGGACTATTGGAGGCTAGGCTAGCAGCAGAGTGTCTGCTCTGAAGGGGACCAAAGATCTACCCGGTTTCTCCAGATTAACCGACGGGGAACTCCAGCTTCAAGTTAGAGTTCCTAACCCAAAGGACAGGCAGCTCAGTGGCGACCACAAGGACCCACGGGGGTCCGAGCCACCGCCATACTGTCCGGAGATGCACACAGTGAGAAAAGAGAGAGAAAAGCCTGGAAAGGACAGAGAAGGAGTGAGGGGCCACAGAGAGGAACAAACTGGCTGCAGGGAGTAAAGGAACCCGGAGGGGAGAGTTGTACCCGTGTAAAGACCTGTAACTTGAACTGTGACTGAGCTGTTATGCTGAACAAACTGAGAAGTAAACACGGTGAACCCTGCTTCTGACTCCCTTGCATGATTCCCTATTGCCTGCATATGATTCCCTCTAACAGGACCGCAGAGGAATACAACCTGCAGAGCCACAGCCTGTCAGCTCTGAACCCTGAAGGAAGAATTCTGCAGCATCAGGACAGTAAGTGAACTGCACTCCTCACAAGCCTACACACTACAGTACACCATAGACTTTATCATCACTGCCCCGGGGAACCCAGTTCTACCCGCGGAGGACTATTCCATCTATAGCTGCTTTAACATCATCCCCGGAGGTTCTGCAGCAGCGGTGGTCCCACTATTGACCACAAGCCGTGGGTGGCGTCACGACAAACTATTATCCCCTGTAAATATTCCCCTTTTACTTGCCAGGGCCCGGGACACGGTCCGGACCAGGACCTCCGTGACATCCCCCAGTAGCAACCCGGTCCGGTACCGAGTACCCCCGTCCCAGTGGGCTCGACAATAGTCTTCGATCCTCCCAAGACCTCCTTCTTTCCTCCACACTTGTACGTTCCTCATCTAACCGCCTGTAAGACTTCACCCGAGCATCCCCCATTCTCTGGAATTCTGCACCCCAAAACGTCCGACTGTCCCCCACACTCGGAACCTTCAAGCGGAACCTGAAAACCCATCTCTTCAGAACAGCTTACAGCCTGCAATGACCATGGTGCCACCTCACCACCACTGGACCTGGCGTCCCAGAACCACTGGACTCGGCGCCCCACTAACACCACCAGAGCAGACCCAACCTACTGCCTCCCTCCTCATTGCCCTATAGAATGTAAGCCCACAAAGGCAGGGTCCTCTCTCCCCTCTGTACCAGTCTGTCACTGTTAGTTTGTTCATTTTATTTTTATATTGTTTGTATGTAAACCTTTCTGATGTACAGCACTATGGAATCAATAGTGCTCTATAAATAAATAATAATAATAATAATTTGTGGTGTGAGATCAGTTTCCTAAAGCCATTTAACACCTTAAAAACACCTGTTACTTATTCAAATCTGTGAACATTGTGTTTGGTGAAGTAGAAAACACCGGTGCTTGTCTTCTTAAAATTCTCTTCATTATTTGAAAATTATAAAATCATTCAGCGTGCTAGTGTGGCACCCTGGTTTGGGCACATCAGGAACTCTTAGGACATAGATGGGAAGTACACAGCAAGCAGACCAGACTTACTAACAACACCTTTCAACCCAGGCCTGTAGGGGGAGCTCCACTGGTTGCCTTAAGCCAGTTTCCCCTATAAATACTGGTCCTGGAGGGAGAAGCACCAGAGTGTGCAGTCACTAGAGAACTGTAAACAGCTAGGAGAGCTGACCTGGTACTGGAGCCACACTAGGCCCATACCAGCGACACCTGGAAAGTGGTAGATCCTTGGAACAAGGGTCATAGGAACAGGAGACAAGTACTGAATAGGGGCAAAGGAGTCATCCAGACTCACCCTAACAGAACTCCGGTCACTGGGTCCGAGCTACAAAAGCCACATTGCAGGCTGTAGAGAAACCAGCACCACAACAATGGGGTTTAACCCCCTGGACGCCCGAAGCACCACCAAATGAGAGCCCAGAGTCGAGAATTCGATAGTATTCCTTTAAAGTGCCCTCAGTGCAGCAAACCCGGGTGTAACAAGTCACACCAGAAAGTGCAACTCCGGTTTGGTTGGGTTTCATGCCTGCCAAATCCCACCAGAAGCTACGTACACTAGGAAGCCTATACCACTACTTGCTGTGGAACTCCTGAAGTGTTTACCTCATCCCCGGTCGAGCGTACCTGTCAACACCAGTAAAAGGTACCGAAAAGACTTTGTGTGTATGTGTCCCTCATTCCGGTCGCACAACACCGACCTCGCTACAATATTCCCTCCAACTCCATTAACAGACTCCGGGGACTCCCGCTTGTCCTGTGGGGAGCGTTTCCCATCTAGCTGCCGCACATCCCCCGGAGGTCCAAGCAGCGCCGGTGCAATCACCGGACACCCACAGGTGGCGTCACGAGACAAACTTTATTTCCTATCCAATTACCCAACCCCCCTTTTTCCTTTGACCACCGGGCCCTTCTTAACCTCCAGCACCGAACCGTGACAGTAGCTGGTGCCCGAAGCCTAAGCACCCGGCTGTGGTGAGTCACTAGCTGGGCGCTAGACGTGTTTCGGAAGAATAAGTTCCTTAATCATTAGTCATTAACATTGGGTTTGGACTCACTTTGATGCCAGTTCTGATGCCCAGAATCCATTTGGGCCTGGCTGAAGTGGCTTGACTTTGATGCGGGGCATCACTAGGCATGTAATTATGGTGTGAGATCAGTGGCCTAAAGCCATTTAATCCCTCAAAACACCTGATACTTATTCAAATCTCTGTAAATTGCCTATTTTCCCACTTTGATGCCAGTTCTGATGAGAAGAACCCATTTGGGCCAGGCTGGAGAGACCTGAGTTTGTACTCACCAGGTATGTAATTGTAGTGTGAGATCAGTTGTCCAAAGCCATTTAATACCTCAAAAACATGTTCAAATTTTTGAAAATTTAGTATATGCCCTATTTGATGCCAGTTCTGATGCCCAGAACTCATTTGGGCCAGGCTGGAGTCATCTGAATTTGATGTTAGGCATGACTAGATATGAAATTATGTGTGAAATCAGAGGCCCAAAACCATTTAACCCCTCAAAAACACCTGTTGCTGATTAAAATCTGTGAAAATTGGCTATTTGCCCAATTTTATGCCAGTTCTGATGTCCAGAACCCATTTGCGCCAGGCTGAAGTGACGTGACTTCCATGTGTGGAATCATTAGGTATGTAACTGTGGTGTGAGATCAGTGGCCCAAAGCTGTTTAACCCCTTAAAACACCTGTTATGACTGTTTTGATGCCCAGAACCATTTGGGCCAGGCTGGAGTAATCTTAATTTGGTGTAGGGCATCATTAGGTATGTAATTACAGTGTGAGATCAGTTCCCCAAAGCCATTTAACCCCCTAAAAAATTACCTGTTACTTATTCATATCTGCAAAAATTGGCAATTTGTCCAATTTTAAGCCAGTTCTGATGCCCAGAACCCATTTGGGCCAGGCTGCAGTGACATGAATTTGATGTGGGGCATCACTAGGTATGTAACCTTCATGTGAGATCAGTGGCACAAACCCATTTAACTCCTCAAAAACACCTGTTACTTCTTACTATCTGTGAAAATTGGGTTTCTGCCCACTTTTATGTCAGTACTGATGCCCAGAACTCATTTGGGTTAGGCTGCAGTCAACTGAGTTTGATGAGAGGCATCATGGGTATGTAATTGTGGTGTGAGATCAGTGGCCTAAGGCCATTTTACTCCTCAAAAACATCTGTTTTCACATCAGCGGTAAATGTAATTTTGCAGCAGATCCGGAAGATGTCGCTGCACCTGCTGGATCTGCTGCATAATTGCCGACTTGCGACACCGATCCGGCAAACTCCATTATTCTCTATGGGGCTTGCGGTCAGGTGCGGCAAGTGCAGATCTGGCACGTGCCGCACCGCAAAAAACCTCTGCTAGCAGCGTTTTTTTTTGTGCGGCCGCAAGCCTCAAGGTGACACAGGCTGCCGGGTCCGTGTCCTTCCAGTCCTATATGATGGTGTTTTCTCCTCTCCTTCTGACTAAACTTGACTCTCCGGTGTCTCTCGGCTGACTGGCTTACTGAACTTGGTGTTGTCTCCTTTTGTTACCTCCCCTAACCGGGTCCTGTCCTAACTTCCCCACCCTTCACTTGTCTCCTCCTGTTGCTGGGCATAGAGTCAATAATCTTGGGATCGGAGTGAGTGTGTTGGGTGTGAGTTTTGGGGTGACCGACTTACCAATCCTGGCTGCTGCGCCATCTAGTGGCGAACGGTCCGCTGGGGCGTCATACGTACATCCAGTGGCGTAACTTGAAGCTCATATGCTGTGATGCGAAAGCTCCAACGGGGTCCCCAATTTTTACAAATCTTTAACAGCAATAGTTCTTTTCTATAGGCCAAAGGGACTTTTGGGGCCTCCAAGGTTCCGAGGCCCGGGTGCGATCGCAACCCCTGCACCTGTTGTAGTTACGCCCCTGCGTACATCGGAAAGCTACACATCTGTGTCACAGACATGTTACACCTTTCGTCTTTTGTTAGGGACTGAATTGGATATAATATCAATTTTGCATTGACTATCCCCTTATCCCTGCTTTTTAGGCTCAGCCTGTTAGGGCAGAGGACTAAGCAGCAACTTAAGATAAGGCAGTAAGCCATCCCCAGGTGGCTTTTTTTTTTAAAGTTCATTACTCACCATCACCAGGTCCATCGCTCAGTGTCTGCTGCTATAATCTATTATATAAATCCCGGAGGGATTTGTGACGTCACATCCGTCACTTTGTCCCAGCGTCTGGTCACTACCCACAGGTACACCTGCTCAGGGTGACCCAAGATGGCGGCCGTAAGCGGGAGCCGGGACTCAGGCAGCCCGCCACGCTTACGGCCGCCCCTACACTGCGCAAAACACACACACATCACGGGCGGGAGACGACCACTTCAGCCGGTCATCTCCCGCCCGCCACACACCACTTCAGGGAGATTACCACCTAATGCACTGCGCGGCTCTCATGTAAGGCCCCTGGTCCTCCTGTCTCCTGCCCGCGCTCCGCGCCGGTCCTCCTGTCTCCTGCCCGCGCTCCCCCCCCCCAGTCCTCCTGTCTCCTGCCTGCGCTCCCCCCCCCCGGTCCTCCTGTCTCCTGCCCGCGCTCCCACCCCCCGGTCGTCCTCCTGTCTCCTGCCCGCGCTCCCCCCGGTCCTCCTGTCTCCTGCCCGCGCTCCCCCCGGTCCTCCTGCACCCTCTCCGCCCCCCCTGCCCTCTCTGCTCCTTGCGGCCCCCTTGCTCCCCCTGCCCAGGGTTGCACCATCCATCCGTCCATGCCGCAACAGGCAGGGGGAGCGGCTGTGCAGAAGGAGCCGCCGCTATCCCCACACAGCCACTTCCTGCCTGCCGCCCGGCGCCTGGAGCGGCAAGTTTAAGAGCTGTGCGCATGATGCATGTGTGTGCTGTGTGCATGATGCATATGTGTGCTGTGTGCATGATACATGTCTGTGCTGTGTGCATCATACATGTGTGTGCAGGTGTGCTGTGTCCATGATACATGTGTGTGCACGTGTGCTGTGTGCATGATACATGTGTGTGCAGATGGCCATGATGCATGTGTGCAGGTGTGCTGTGTGCATTATACATGTGTGTGCTGTGTGCATGATACATGTGTGTGCAGGTCTGCTGGGTGCATGATGCATGTGTGTGCAGGGGTGCTGTGTGCATGATGCGTGTGTGTGCAGGTGTGCATGACACATGTGTGTGCAGCTGTGCTGTCTACATGATACATGAGCGCCGTGTTAAAGACCTGTGTGCATGATACACGTGTGTGCTGTGTGCATGATGCATGTGTGTGCAGGTGTGCTGTGTGCATGATGCATAGGTGTGCTGTGTGCATGGTACATGTGTGTGCTGTGTGCATGAAGCATGTGTGCTGTGTGCATGATACATGTGTGTGCAGGTGTGCTGTGTGCATGATACATGTGTGTGCAGGTGTGCTGTGTGCATGATGCATAGGTGTGCTGTGTGCATGGTACATGTGTGTGCTGTGTGCATGATGCATATGTGTGCTGTGTGCATGATACATGTCTGTGCTGTGTGCATCATACATGTGTGTGCAGGTGTGCTGTGTCCATGATACATGTGTGTGCACGTGTGCTGTGTGCATGATACATGTGTGTGCAGGTGGCCATGATGCATGTGTGTGCAGGTGTGCTGTGTGCATTATACATGTGTGTGAAGTGCATGATACATGTGTGTGCAGGTCTGCTGGGTGCATGATGCATGTGTGTGCAGGGGTGCTGTGTGCATGATGCATGTGTGTGCAGGTGTGCATGACACATGTGTGTGCAGCTGTGCTGTCTGCATGATACATGAGCGCCGTGTTAAAGACCTGTGTGCATGATACACGTGTGTGCTGTGTGCATGATGCATGTGTGTGCAGGTGTGCTGTGTGCATGATGCATAGGTGTGCTGTGTGCATGGTACATGTGTGTGCTGTGTGCATGAAGCATGTGTGCTGTGTGCATGATACATGTGTGTGCAGGTGTGCTGTGTGCATGATGCATAGGTGTGCTGTGTGCATGGTACATGTGTGTGCTGTGTGCATGATGCATGTGTGCTGTGTGCATGATACATGTGTGTGTAGGTGTGCTGTGTGCATGATGCATGTGTGGGCAGGTGTGCTTGATACATATGTGTGCACGTGTGCTGTGTGCATGATACATGAGCGCCAACTTAAAGACCTGTGTGCATGATACATGGTGGGTGAAGGTGTGCTGTGTGCATGATACATGTGCGTCCAGGTGTGCTGTGTACATGATGCATGTGTGTGCAAGTGTGCTTGCTCCATCCTGCCCCCCCCCACCATCCTGCTCCTCCGGCTCCATCCTGCCCCGCTCGCCTCCATCCTGCCCCGCTCCCCTCCATCCTGCCCTGCTCCCCTCCATCCATCCTGCCCCGCTCCCCTCTATCCATCCTGCCCCGCTCCCCTCCATCCTGCCCCGCTCCCCTCCATCCTGCCCCGCTCCCCTCCATCCTGCCCTGCTCCCCACCATCCTGCCCCCCCGCCACCATCCTGCCCCGCACCCCACCATCCTGCTCCTCCGGCTCCATCCTGCCCCGCTCCCCACTATCCAACCCTACCCCCCTGCCACCATCCTCCTCCGCCTCCATCTTGCCCGCTCCCTCCATCCTGCCCCCCGCTGTTCTTGCCCCCCCTCTGCCTCCATCCTGCCCCCCTCTCTGCCTCCATCCTGCTCCGCCTCCATCTTGCCCCCCCTCCGCCTCCATACTGCCCCCCCTCCGCCTCCATCCTGCCCCGCCCCCCGGCTATTTCCTGCCCACCTGCCATCCTGCCCCCCGACACAATCCTTCCCCAGGCAGCCACAGGTCCTAAACGCCTGTAGGACCTAGAAGATGGAGGTGGAGCGAGCCGCCGGACAGGTGAGTATCCTCACTGAAGATTTTTTTTACTTTTACTGTGGAGAAGCGGGGAGCGCAGTATCGCCATATACTATAGTGCTGCTATACATGTACTGTAATGTACCGCCATATACCATCGTGCTGCTATACATGTGCTGTAATGTACCGCCATATACTATAGTGCTGCTATACACGTACTGTAATGTACCGCCATATACTATAGTGGTGCTATACATGTACTATAATGTACCGCCATATACTATAGTGCTGCTATACATGTACTGTAATGTACCGCCATATACTATAGCGCTGCTATACATGTAATGTAATGTACCCCCATATACCATAGCATTGCTATACATGTACTGTAATGTACCGCCATATACTATAGCGCTGCTATACATGTAATGTACCGCCATATAATATAGTGCTGATAGACATGTACTGTAATGTACCACCATATACCATAGCGCTGCTATATGTATATCTAATATATATAAAACCCGAAAGCTCACTTCCGTCACTTTGCCCACCACTTCCGTTACTTTGTCATGGCCAAAGTGACGTCACCACAGCGCTACACACGTCCAGGGTGGACCAACATGGCGCCCCTAAGCGGAGCGGGACTCAGGCAGCCCCGCCACGCTTACGCCCGCCCCTACACTGTCCAAAACACACACACATCACTCGTCTCCCCCCTGCCACACACCACTTCCCGAGTGCCTCGCGTTCGCTCCGGCCGGTTTCACACGTGCAGGCTCCTCCCCCTCACTTCCGGTGCCCGGGGCTGTTGATGGCTCTCAGCGGAATGGCGGCCGCACGGACCGCCCTCCGCTCCTGGACTGGCCCGAGCCTTCGGGGGTTAGCCCTGTGCCAGACCGCCAGCAGTAGGCCAAGTGGCCCTGAGGATACGGAGCCAGCTGGTGTGCAGCCTAAAAGAAGGGAGAGAGGTGTGCAGCCTAGACGAGGACAGGTGTAACGAGCGGTGATGTCACCGCTCCAGCCTCCTCTGTCCTCATTCCTCCAGCCGGACCTCTCCTCACCCCTCCAGCCGGACCTCTCCTCACCCCTCCAGCGCCACCTCTCCTCACCCCTCCAGCCTCGAGCCGTCTCTATACTCTGCTACCCACAGAGCCGCCTCTATACTCTGCTACCCACAGAGCCGCCTCTATACTCTGCTACCCACAGAGCCGCTTGTATACACACAATTAATTTCACCGCGCTCCCGATGCTATTGCATCGGGCCCCTGACCACTGCACTCTACCCTGACCACTGTACTCTGCCCCTGACCACTGCACTCTGCCCTGAGGCAGACTACGAGCCACTGAGCCTCCGTATACTCTGCTAACCACTGAGCCGCTGTATAGTCTGCTAACCACTGAGCCGCCGTATACCTTGCTAACCATAGGCTAGAATACCCGATTCTTTAGAATCGGGCCACCATCTAGTATCTTATATTGTCTGCAGCGTTGATATCAAGTCATCAGTGCTGCAGCCAATCAGTGAGCTCAGCAGCTCATGTCCACTCGGGCAAGACTGCGGAGGTCACTAACTGGCTCCAGTGTTGTTGACGTCACCGCTGTAGACACTGACAATAAGAGGTAGCTGAGGCTCAGGGCTGGACTAGGGGAGGATGAGGAATGCTTTTTTTTTAATAGTTTTAATAATAAACTGTGCCTAGAGACAGGGTACTCCCTAATCCAGAAAACCTCTTTGAGGTGCTTTCCACTACATGGCATTTCATGAAGGGGGATTGATGGGGAAGACAGGGAAAAGGGGTATTTGTGACGTCACCTGTGGTACGCAGCCATGGGCGGGCGCCACTACTTCAGAACCTCTGGGGACGGTGACCGACAGCTTTGATGGTTTCGCTCCCCGCAGGTGGAGCGCGTTCACCAGTGCAGCGGGAAGGAGGATTCAGTTCGTACCATGGCAGATGTTCGTTAGGTCATCAGCACCCCGGTGTTTCATGCGGCCCCTGCGGCCGGTGGTCACCGCTAAAGTAAGGGCCCTTTCACATCAGCGGTAATTTGAAATCGCGGCAGATGCTGTGAGATAACTGCATCTGCCGCGATTGCCGCATAGCCGCCGCATAACCGCTGCACTTGCGGCGCGGTGGCGGTAATCGCCATAGTAAGTATAGGGGGACTTGCGGCAGGTGCGGCAAGTGCGGTTTTGCACTTGCGGCAGGTGCGGCCACGAAAAAAACCCGCAGCTGACCAGGTGGTAATAGGTAAGTGGACCCACTGGACCACAGGGGAGACCCGGACCTGCCCAGACTAGGGAAGAACAGCGACCGGGTTCTGTGGCAGCTGAGCATGTGGGCTAGGTGGTAACCTGCAGGACAAGACGACACCGCACACTTCAGGAATAGCAAAATGTAACGTTTACTGAACAAGAACACACATCATGGACACGGAACATCATGGACACGGAACATCATGGACACGGAACATCATGGACACGGAACATCATGGCCTGTCTGGTGGGGCGCCACACTAGACTTTCTTCTCTCCAGTCCATCCTTAATCCTGCAGCCAGGATCTCCTATCTGAACAAACGTTACTCGGACGCATCCATTCTATGCCAGTCATTGCATTGGCTGCCCATACACTACAGGATCCAATTCAAACTGCTTGTTCTGACCCACAAAGCTCTTCACAGTGCAGCATCTCCGTACATCTCCATCGTCATCTCTGTCTATCATACCACCTGTTCATTCTCTTTGCTCCGGGAGCAACTTTAGACTAATATCTCCACTAATCCGAACCTCCCGCCTCCAAGACTTCTCTTGAGCTGCACCAATCCTCTGGAATTCTCTACCCCTAGAAATAAGGTCTATCCACAACTTACATAGTTTTATGCACTCCCTAAAAATACATCTTCTAGGACGGCCTATCATGCTCCCTAGTCAAAGTCACTTAGACACAGCCTATTAAGCCCCTAAATAAGCATGTGTACTTTGGGTCACCCCCACCTCATTGTAGATTGTAAGCTCTTATGAGCAGGGACATCATTATTTTGCTTTAATTATTGTTTTTTATATCTGTTACTTTTGACTGTTTGTATATGAACCTCCGAATTGTAAATTGCTGTGGAATATGTTGGCGCTATATAAATGAAGATTATTATTATTATAGCACCTCTGGCAGCAGCCAGATGTAAGCAATGTACAGAATAGGGAAACCACGGCTCCGCCATACCAGTCAGCTTCTTTAGTGACACTACTGCGGCAATATTACTGGTACTATATCTTAGGTCTAAAATAACAATTTGTAATGACCATAATGACACTTATCGCCCATCCACAGTATAGGTGGTGCATTGGTGACCTTTGGAGGACTGATTGCTGGAGCTCCCATGAATCATGAGAGAACCATGGTACTGTTTCCCGTGCAGTCACACATGTACACCATGACTATCACTGCTTTCAATGTTCATGGGGCAAGAAGAGAAGATAGACAACTTCCAACGCTGTAATTTACTGTCTTCAAACGTGTCTGCGATCAGACACTTATCATCGGGCAATTGACGCACCCCAGGGTTATGTGGACTCGGATATCTGGGCCCTCAGCTGCGATTGGGATGTCACTGGTTGACGGCCCAGACCCGTGGCCCTGGTGGTCAGCTTTAAAAAAGGGGAAAATTAAATGGGAATTGTCATAGTTTGTCGTGACGCCACATGCAGATTCTGGTGATGGGACACCAGTTCCACTTCAGACCTCCGGAGGGCGATGGTACTGCAGCTTTGATGGAACAGCTCCCTGCAGGTGGAGCTGGGCCTCCAGAGCAGGAGTGCACCGATGATGTAGATGCAGTCTATGAAGGTAGATTGTTAGCAGTGCAGTTAGAGAACAAACGCACGGAGGCTTGGTCACTCTACTCGGGTACTTTACTGGAACAGTTCCGATGGCAACACAGTTCACAGTAGGAAACAGTCTTTTGTTTGAGGTAGGTGGCCGGGTAGTCACAGCAGGCTGCAAGGTCCCTCGGAGTCTCCCATGGTATGCCTTCTCTTGACTATCCCAGGTCCTGCTGCTGATTCCTGCCTTCACACTACCCTCTCACTACCAGGCCCGTTGGGGGTGCTGATGAGTTCCCAGCTTCCCAGCTCTTAAAAAGGGGGTCCTCGACCTTTAGGTGGGCAATCCTGGTGTGGCGGTGCTGTATGAACAGGTTGTTGGGGCCGGTAGACTGACCCGTGATGGCTGGTATTGGCAGCTCAGGGGCTAGACTCCCTGCACCGAGTTCTCAGAACCGGCTCCCCGTGGTGGACCAGGGCTCCGGTATGGGGGTTAGCTCTCTCTTTTCCTGGGCTGTATTTTCCTCTCTCAGGCCCCCTCTCTCGGAGACCCCTTTCCTCTCTCAGTGCTCCCTTTCCTTCTTCTCCTCAGGGCAAACTAGAACTCCCCGATTTTCTACCTCCCTCCTCCCCTAACTCTCCCCCCAGGGACTGGGCTCCAACCATTTGCCTAGGCTGGAGTGTGGGAGTGCCAGGTTGGGAGCCTCCTGCAAACCCTGCATTCCCACTGTGACAGGGATAACCACACACTCTTTTATGGGTGCAGTACCCCAACTATGACGCCTGACCAGAGGGGCGCCACACAATCCCTTTTACAGGTTAATCCTAAATAATAAATCAGACCCAATTGATCACTGGGGATCTGACTGCTGGGACCTTCATAATCCTCAGATTTAGGCTGTAGATTTTGAGAAATAGGCTTTGCAGTGCTTAGTCTTGAATGAAGGACATTCTCAAGCTCTGCTTTATTCATTCTCTATGGCAGGGATCCCCAGCCTGTAGCTCAGGAGTCACATGTGGCTCATGGGTCTGTTATGTTGTCGCTCATGACTCTACTCCACCTTGGTCCCTAAGCACAAGATCTTGCAAACAGCTATGAAGAGCAGGTCTCCAGACGGTGACTTTGGTGAGTAGCTCCACATAGAAAAGCATATCTGAATGGGGTGTGATGATCAGGTGTTGTGGGTTGTAATAATCATCTAGGCAGGTTATCGATGTACAATTTTTATCTGTACATTGTATTGCTGCAACTCCAGGTACATGGCGACAATGTGATGCCCCCAGTCCACACGATCAGAAACCAGCTGGCAACAATAGTCCTTAACTTCCTGCAGATGATGGATATCACAACTAATAGTCCTTAGTAGTAGTTCTAGAAGGTAGATATCACAACTGTAGCAAATGTATCCAGCTAAAGTCTCAATAGTCAATCCATGGGTTTCAGCACATGGCCTAGCAACAGATCCTCTTGCTTCCAATTCACTGCACAAACTGACTAACTTTAACATGTGGCTTATTGTTGCAGAAGCCCAGTCTCTTGCCCTGTCTGCAGGATGTGTATTGGGGAGCAGAGAGGAGCAAAGATACACACCCCCCTCCCATCAGATGCAGGACATTGAATCTTAATTTGAGACCTGATTGCATTATGAAAACAGGCTGGAAGTGACACTCTGGTACATCCCCTTAAAGGGGAACTCCAGTGAGAAAAAACTTTTTAGTACAGTTCCTGCCTTGCTACATGATGAAGCAGAGCTGTACACTGCAGTTCTAGGATCTATAGATCTCTTATAAATTGATAAAATCATACCTGCTCCTCTGCTTTGGTCCCCACCTCAGGGAACCTAAATCTCTGCACACCCCCTGCCACGCCTCCTCCCTATACAGAAATGTGAGGGGGCGTGAATGTAAGCTGATCCTGAAGCTCCCATCATCCATGCCCTCGACACACCTCCTCTTCTCTACTCCTAGATGAAGCTGACATGCAGAAATCTAGGGTTCCATGAGGGAGGGGGGAGATCAAAGGAGCAGGTATGATTTTATTGAATTATAAGAGATCTATAGATCCTAGAACTGCATAGTCATTAGTCCATGGCCAGCTCCTCACAGGGAGTAGGGTAGGAAGCCTGGATCTTGGTATACTGCCTTAGCGTGATATCTGTAGAAAAGATTGGCTGTCATTATACCGGTGATGGGGGCTCTGGGTGTCACTATTGTGAGGAGCTGGATGTGGCTCGTGTCCCTAACTTATTGCTGAATGTGGCTCGCGACCCTCATTCAGAGCCAAATGTGGCTTGCAAGATCGGAAAGTTTGGGGACCTCTGATCTATGGGAGTACTTACTATATTCTGCAGTTCTATAGAAAATGAATGGAGCGGAGGTTTAGCATGCACTTCATTAAAAAAGGGGCTCTACAAAGCCTAGTTCTGAAAATCCAGCTAGGGAATAGCTTGTTATTTTGGGAATTACCGTTAAAGGGATCCTGTCACCCCCAAGCCCCGCACTGCGCATGCGTGCTGGAGGCATAACAGCGGCACGGGTGAACCACGTCACCCGAAGCCGGAAATGACGCGATTCGCATCACATAGCGCACACTGCAGCCCGGCCGGCATAGGAGAACGGGGAGGCGCGCATTTGAATTTGAGTTGCAGATCACGCCTATTGAGGCGTGATTTTAGGAAGAGGGAGAGCCTGCCTGGGTGACTATGCATACAATAGTCAATCATTAACATCACTAATGAGGTAGTTTAATAACGTTTATCTTCATTTTCAATATATGCATTTAGGAGCTAAAAGGAGTGTAGGATAAGTGTGAATGTGCTCTAGGGACATCTTTTAATAGCTTAGGAGGTGTTTTGGGGGTGACAGGATCCCTTTAAAGGCACCTTGATCTTGCTGACAAGTTCCACATAACTATGTTACAGATCTTGGATTTGATTAAAGTTTACATGGCCATTCCTTCTAAAGCGATCGGTGAATGACCACATCTGCCTTTGTATTTCCACCAGTCTCAGTATAATGTCTATTTTTTTGTTTTATAAAAAAGCAATTCTTTAGTACCATTTTTTTACTGATTTGTCGAAGGAAAATTATAGTAATAGTTATGTTATCTCACATGTAGTATGCTGAAATGACCACCAGATGTTGCTGTGATATCAGTCTGTGATCTTCACTGTTATCATCAACTTGGGTCTGGGGCCCCAGGAGGTTTATGGTAATGATTAGAGAATTTGGGGAAGGTTGGCAGCAGAAAATGCTTAACAATGCACTTTTGCTGTTTTTGTCTATTTATGAAACAGTGGTTGCATAAAATGTTGGCTGATATGGGCCACACAAATCACAAGTGGCAGAAATCACTGTGGTCACATGCAGCGCTGGCATATTGGCTTTTGCACATAAGCAGCCGGAGTCTTTCCAGTTCCTTTGGTGTGAAACTGCAAACAAGCTCTTTACGGTAAAAAACTTCTATGTCTGAAAAGGAGATTGGTGTCATACAGAGTAGGGCGATGTGAGGGGGAATTTAGGAAGGCTGTATAGGAGCGAAGGGGTTGCTTTTTTATACAGCAGAGTGACCTTTATATTTGGGAAAATTGTAATGGGTCATGGATCTGTGCCTTTGGTGCCCTAGCAGTTACCCCTAACTTTCAAGGGTATTTAGAGGCCGAAAGAGGGCAATAAATTAAATCTTTGCAGAAAGCTGTATATATACAGTCATGGCCGAAGGTGTTGGCACCCTTGAAATTGTTCCAGAAGATAAAGTATTTCTCCCAAAAAATTATTGCATTTACACATGCTTTGTCATACACATGTTTATTATCCCTTTGTGTATTGGAACAACACAAAAAAAAGCAGAAAAAAATGCAACTAGCACAAAATATCTCACAAAAATGGACAAATGGGAAATGGGCCGGATACAATTGTTGGTACTTTTCTAAAATTGTGGGTAAACACATTATATCATGCCGAGCTCCAAGGTAGGCCACATCTATTGAGGCGATCGACAGGGTAGGGGGTACTCAGGTACCGGGGCTGATGGCGACTTGGATGGGGAATCACGGCTGGTTGGTCCCCGGTCCCGTGCCCTGGACCCTCAATGGCAGGGATTGGTGGGGAATAAGGGGATTACTAACGTGACGCCACCTGTAGTTCCTGGTAACGGGTATACCAGCACTGCAGCCGGCCGCTGAGGTAATGGAAGTGCAGCTTAGTGTAGTAAAAGCTCCTCACATGTGGAGGTTTACCTCAGGGCAGCGGGGGTGGATGAGGGGAGTTGTAGTCGCGTCTCTGCAGTCAATGCGGTGACTAGCGGCGGTTAAGCAGGCACACACACACACACACACACACAGTGGTCTTTGTTTCGGTACCTTTTACTGGTGACAGGGTAACAGGTACAGTCCAGAGAAATAACCAGGTCCCCGATGCAACTTGGGACTTCCACCTTAGAAAGTTGTGAGGCCTCCTCTGTATCTGTGCTCCGTGGTTTGGGGTAAGTCCTGGCTGTGACTGAACTCACCGCTCCTTCTCCCTCTCAGGGCTTTGCTCTAAACTGACAATGAGGTCCTTCTGCGGGGTCCCTATTCCTCCTATGGCCCCTGGTCCTGTACTTGGTAAGTTTCAAGTGTCTCTTACTGTGCTTTTCTCAGGGGTTAACTCCTCCTGGTCCTTCCGGGCTTTTGCTGCTACAATGCATGCTGGCAGCGTCGAACTCCGGTGTCCGGGTGTACTACAAGGAAACCTTGACTGGTTCCCTTCCTTGATTCTCCTACTCTCCACTTGCCTCCGACCCTCTCCCAAGGGTGCAGCACAACTGGGTCAGTGTTCCCTGGTTCTGGGCCTGGATCCTTCCCAGCAGGGGCTGACTGGCGGTGCAAATCCTGGGTGGCAAAGTTTTTCCGGCAGCCCTTGGGTAAATAGCAGTAATAGCTGCTGAGAAACAAAACAGATTACACATGGATGTGATCTAAGAAAACTGTCGGACACTCACACAGCATTTGGATGTCACAGTGGCCAGCCACACAGACAGCCCGCCACAGCCACACACAGAGCCACAGCCACACAAAAACAGTCAGCCACATAGACAGCCAGCCACATAGACAGCTACACAGACGCAGAGAGCCACACAGAGAGACACAGCCACATAGACAGCCACACACATAGCCACAGCCAGCCACACACAGAGCCACAGCCAGCAACATAGACAGCCATAGCCAGCCACACACAGACACAGCCAGCCAAACACAGACACAGCCAGCTACACACACAATATCAGCCACATACATATAGCCACACACATACAGCCACACACATAGCTAGCTACACACATAGCTAGCCACACACATAGCTAGCCACACACAGCCAAAGCTAGCCAGCCAGCCACACATATACAGCCAGCCACACATACACACACAGCCAGATTGAATACACATGCAGCCAGCCAGGCAAACACACATGCAGACACACACACATGCAGCCAGACACACAGACATGGAGGCAGACACACACATGCAGCCAGAGGCACACATTAACATGCAGCCAGACACACACGCAGCCAGAGACACACTCACACAGCTGGAGACAGACACACACACACACACACATGAATCCAGAGACACACACACACACACACGAAGCCACACACACACACACACACACACACATGCAGCCAGAGACACACACATGCAGCCAGAGACACACACACATGCAGCCAGCGACACACATACATGCAGCCGGAGACACACACACACAGCCAGAGACACACACACACAGCCAGAGACACACACACATGCAGCCAGCGACACACACACATGCAGCCGGAGACACACACACACAGCCAGAGACACACACACACAGCCAGAGACACACACACACATGCAGTCAACGACACACACACATGTAGCCAGAGACACATATACATGCAGACAGACACAGACATGGAGCTAGAGAGAGACACACATACATACAGACAGACACAGACATGGAGCCAGAGACACACATGCAGCCAGAGGTACACACTAACATGCAGACACACATGCAGCCAGGGACACACACATGCAGCTGGAGACACACACAAACATACACATGCATGCAGAGGCTTGTACACACATATGCAGCCAGACACACACGCACCCAGAAACAGACACACACATGCATGCAGCTAGAGACACACACACATGCATGTAGAGACCCACACACACACACACACATGCATCCAGAGACACACACACGTGTCCAGAGACACACACATGGAGGCAGAGACACACACACACACATGCAGCCAGAGACAGACACATGCAGCCAGACACACATGCAGACAGAGACACACACATGCAGACAGAGACACACACATGCAGCTGGAGACACACACATGCAGCTGGAGACACACACAAACACACACGTGCATCCAGAGACTTACACACACACATGCAGCAAGACACACATGCACAGCCAGCCATGCATGAACATGCGCAAGTTTTATATGGAGGAGCAGCACACATTGCTCACCTCATGGCTGGTGTCCCATTTAGCTCTTCTCCGCGGCAGGAATGTAATGTAGCCAGGCGCCGCTGCATCACAGCTTGCAGATATGGCCACACTCAGACCCCTTCTGTAGCAGTGACGCGGCCGGTACTGTTCACAAACAGGATAAGGTGCCGTGGGTTCACAAGGTTCACTGCCTGCGTGCTGACGTAGCACGCAGGCTACACACCGCTCTGAACCCTCCCTCCTCCCTGGCGCAGTGGCGCAGGCGCCCTCTCCACTCCCTGCATCCCACAGGCCAGCCGGGTGGCTGCCATGACAACCCGCTGCTGCCGGAAGCCCGGACCGGCCCCGCGGTGGCGCAGCCCAGCTCTCTCAGCTCTTCTTAGAGGTGAGTGCGGCTGCGGCGGCGGCTGCGGGCGGCCGAGCCGACAGACGGCCGCCCGCTAGCACTGACAACAGTCAGTGGCTTAATCGCGACCGGCGTCCCGCCGGTTGCCTGGACAACGCAGCCCTGCTTGCTGCGATATGAAGCCCGGGCGCGGCGGTCCCACTGCGGCCGCACCGCGCTGACAGCCGCTCAGTTCATCTGATGATGATCCTTTCACTATTCAGGGCGGCTGTCGGCAGTACCGGGCGGCCCTGAACTGTCATATACCGGCGGCCCGGAGGGCAGTTGCCCCCCGGGAACCCGGGCCAGTCCGCCCCTGCTTCCCAGCGACCAGCTCCTCACTCCAGCTCTCTCCACAGTCTGGAACTAACTAACTCCTGGAACTAACTGACTGGATCTTTTAAAGGGGAACTTGCTTAAGGCAGCCAGTAGAGCTCCCCCTTCAGGTCTGGGGTGGAAGGTGTTGTGTGCTGTGTGAACCAAGGTGTAATTCCCTCCTTGCATCGGTGGATCCTGTGGCAATCCCCTGCAGGGGTGCCACACTATGATTGCATGACTGCAACAAAACATGAATAAATAAAACCAAGGCTGGAACTAAAGTAATGCTCTGCAGTGGCGCAACTTCACACTGGCCTCAAAGTAGAAAATACAACAAAAAGCAACAAATGAGCAAAATACCCCAAAAATTAAAAAGTAAGGACTGCTTGATCCAGTCCTTGTCAATTTACATCACAAACAGATGGCAAGGTACTAGTACCAATGTTTGACAGGACTGTCCTGATGGGGTCACCTTGTCCGCGGTGGGACAGCTTATGCATTTATATGATTCTATCTATGTCACTAAGTACTCCGATTATGTTTTTTGCACTATAGCATATTTACTTTTTCATTTTTGGAGTTATTTTGCTCATTTATTGCTTTTTTGCTATATTTTCTATTTTGAGACCAGTGTGAACTCGCGCCACTGCAGAGTATCACTTTAGTTCCAGCCCTGGTTTTATTTACTAATTCTGGATAACCAGCCCCAATCAAGTTCTAAAGATATTTTTACTGCTCTGCAGGCTCAGGGTGCACCAGTGTCAGCGGGATCTGTCCATCAACATTTGAATGAAATGAAATTCTATGGCAGGACATCAAGGAAGACCTCACTGCTGACACAGAGATATAAAAAAGCTAGACTGCCTTTTGGCAAAATGTATGTGAGTAAGTCAAAATTCTTCTGTGAGAGCGACTTGTGGACAAAGGAGACCAAGATATAGTTTTTTGGTAAAACACATAAATGGAATGAGACCTGCAAAGAAAAAATTACAGTGCCTACAATCAAATATGATGGAGGATCAAAGATGTTTTGTGGTTGATTTTCTGCTTCTGATACTGGGTGTCCTGACTGTATACAAGGCATCATGAAATCTGAAGATTACCAAAAGATTTTGAGTCTCACTATCGTGCCTGCTGTCAGAAAGTTGGGTTTGCATGCTAGGTAATGGGTCTTCCAGCAGGACAATAACCCCAAACATACTTCAAGAAGCTCCCAGAAATGACTAGAAACAGGGGAATATATATGGGGGTTGCCACAGGTTTGTCATCTTAATAAAATCCGTGTATACCCGGATCAGGGGAGCTCCAGGTGGATTTACAATGGGGCTCAATGTAACCTGTCTGTGGGACACCAGATCCTGCTGGATCCGGACCCAAGATCTGGGTTTTGGAGCTGCACTTGCCCAGAGAGCAGTTCTAAATGACATGCCCCCTAAGGTACGTGTAATTTGTCCCCAGATCCGATTGAAAAAGCTAAGTGTGGAGCCCACTGGCACGGAATACTGCTGGGGATATCACGGCGGTCTTGGTCTGGACCGTGTCCCGGGTTCCATAAGTAAATAGGGGGGATATTTACAGGGGATTGTTTGTCATGACGCCACCCACGGGTTGTGGTCAGTGAGGGGACCACCACTGCAGTGTACTTCTGTCAGGAGGATGGATGGATGCTGCAGCAAGGTGGATGAGCCCGCGGCGAGTGCTGCTCCTTAAAGGGTGTAAAGGTTGTAATCAAGTTCTGTATACTGGGAATCACAAACGGGAGACTTAAACAAGGTTCACCGGGTTTACTTGAAAGTTCTTCACAGTTAACACAGGATATAGCTTAGTTCACAGTACAGTTCACTCCGGTTACTCTCAACCCTCTGCAGCCAGGCTTCCTCGCTGAGACCCTTCACTTTCTCTCTGTAACCTTTCCGGCTTGTTTCTTATCAGCTCCCCTGTGGACGGTATAGCAGCAACTCGGTCCCTTTTGTGTAGCTTCGCCCTGTGTGCGGGCAGCAAGCCTGGGTCCTATTGTGTTGCTGTGCTTCAAGCCCGTGTGTTGGGTGACCAGACCTGGAATCTGCGCCTCCCCATCGGTGTGTTCGTGTACCTGCTTCTTGCTTCGATCACCCAGAGCCAACACTCTGGTCCCAGCCTGGCCTTGGGTGTCCCTGTCTTGTAAGGGATCACCTGGCCTTTTCCTATCCGTGTAACTGCCTGATATGCCAGGGGAATCTGTCCCGCCTGTAGTCGGTCGTCGCTGCCGTACTCTTTGGACCCAGTGGTACCAGTCCGGCCTATGTCTTTCCTTTTCGGGGCTACAGACTATGGAGCGGGTTTTCTCTCCATGTATCTGCTTCTCTGTGGATTCTGCGCCTCCAGGGAGCCCTATCCTTCCGAGAAGTGTCACTTTCTTTCTGTCTGCTTGGTCTTTACAGCTCAGCCTACTCCGGCCTACTAACTCCTTCCGCCTCTTTTCCTCCTTTTGTACTGGTCTGTCACCTGACCTACTTCCCACACACTTCCCTCTAAACCCTACCACCCCTTGCCCGCCTAGAGTTCCGGGCTCCGGGTTCGGTGTCGTGTCTGGTGGGTGGGTGTGTGTGCTGAAAGTGTTTGTTGCACAAACTGTCTCCTATCTGCCTGGCTGCAGTTTCTTCCTGTGGCCTCCTGGTCGCAGGGGCGCCACATAAGCACCCGGGAGCAACTGTCTGGTCCCTCACTGATATTATCACTGATCTGAGAGCCCAGATCAGTGATAAAACTGCTGCAGGTACATCAGTTTGTGCTCTTGCAGAGGGATTTGGGGAAGTCCGGGGTTTGCAGGCTTTACTTGCATCCCCATAGAATAAAAAAAACATGGCAGTGTGAAACCAGCCTTGCCCAGGAAAAATGTGATGTTTAAGTAGGATGGTTGCTCACCTTGTGTGGTTGTGTCTCATACAACCCTGAAAAAAGCCTGAAGCCAGCTGCTGCAGACACCATGAGCCTCAAGATTAAGAGAAATCCAAAAGGAGCCAAAAGAGGGATGTGGTTGTCTCTGCGCTGCTGGAAATGATGAGATAGTCAATACATAGAAACTGCACAAAGGTAGTTTATTTAATGTGTTTATAAGTGCTGCTTATTTTATCATAACTTGGTGGCTTTCCTGATAAAGAAGTGAGGTCCACTTCAAAATGCACTGAAAAAAACAAACTTGTTGCAGTTTCTATAAGTATTGGCTATCTCCTCATTTACAGCAGCGCAGAGACAACCATACCACAATTCTGGCTCCTTTTGGATAGGTCGCAATGTGACACTGACTCGCCCACGAGGGCCGTGGGGTATTCAGAACTGGGCAGCAGTTCTGCTGGGGGAGTCACAGGGGTCGGGTCCCGGCTCTGTGACCCTGGGCGGTCAATAAAATGGGGAACAATATTTAGAAATTAAAGTAACACCACCCATGGTGTGCGGCTATAGGTAGCCGCCGCTGCTGTCGAGGCCTCTGGGGATGATGGGAGTAACAGCGAGAATGTTGAGCCCTTCACGGGCAAAGCTGGTCCCCATGGCCACCGTAAAGTCTAGTGTAGTGCAGGGGTGCAGTGTTCAAAGTGACAGGCAGTCTACGGCTGCCAGATTCCCAAATGGGTCCACCCTCTCTCAGACGCAAGAAATGCAGTCTCAGACAGCATAGAGCTTTAACAGGGTTTACTCTCTTTTCTCGACAGATGGTAAAGTTTACAACAGTTCAATAGCGATTTTGGTGTGGTCTAAGCAGCCGGGATGGTTCGTCTGCATTACCCCTTTTCGTGTCTCTTTCGGGCCTTTTCGATCTATTCCGCACACTAGCTACGATCCAGCGGTCACGGGCTTTCAGTGGGTGACTTTTTGGGTTCCCTAGCCCTAGTATGACGGCCTTCTCTTCACTGCGCCGAAGATTGGGTCTCGGGACATAAAGATCCCACACCCCGCCGGGGTTCATGGTTGGAGCATACAGCATCCTGGCCACTTCAGCAGAGTCGGCACTCTGGTTCTGGCCCAGTCACCAGTGTCCTTGCTAATTCAAGCACACCTGGACTCCTTCTTTCTCCTCCCACAGTCTACAGCCTTGGACCCGGGCTAGCCTCATAGTGGCACAGGCGCCGGGTCTGTGTCCTCACAGTCCTGTCTAGTGGTGTTCTTGTGGAGCCCACTGGGACCGGGTACTTGGTACCGGACCAGGGTATCACGGGGAATCACGGTGGTCTTGGTCCGGACCGTGTCCTGGGCCCACAAGTAATGGGTTTGGGGGTTATTTACAGGGGATATAGTCGTGACGCCACCCGTGGTATGTGGTCAGGGTGACCACCGCTGCAGCAGATCCTCCGGGGATGATGTTTGGCAGCCGGTGATGTAAGGCTCTCCACAGGTGGAGCCTGGTTCCCCGGGGCAGTGGTGATGATAGTCTATGGATGATGCAGGGTAGGGGTAGTGGTAGAGTTGATAACAGTTTGTGAGGGTGAATAGGGCTCAAGCGAAAGGATCACAGCGATTCACAGTTTTGTAGTTTTCCAAGTCTTTACTGCAGATGGTGTTCAGTAAGTTTTGTCCACGGAGTCTGTAGCAGGGCGGGTTGCTCCCACCCTGGCCGGGTCCTTTGGCTTCCTTCTCCTGCGCTGTGTGTGTAGCCCTGCTGCCGCTTTAGCTAGGCTGCCGGCCCTGTCTCCCCTCACGTGTACCAAACTTGCTAGGCAACTTGAGTCTTATCTTTGTGTTTCTGACCCCGCCGTGTTGCTTTGCTGTGGTACACTAATCCAGTGTTTTCTGTGCTGCTTGTGTCAGGCACAATTTCGGATCCGGTATCCGGTCTTTGCGCTTCTCTGGGGTGAGTCTCAGGGGACTCGGTCTCCCAGGTGTGTTTTTCCCTGCTCTGTCTCCTTTTCCTCAGACCCTGGCTTGGCCTGGAACTGAACAGTGGACCATGGGGTGAGCCTAACGCAGCTCTTTTACACCCAGGTCTTTCTTCCTCAGTCCTCCAGGAACTGAACTCACTGCCACTTCCTATTCCACCCAAAATATATAGGGAAGCAGTTTTAGCTCCCCCTTCTGGCCTGGAGGCTCTAGTGTAGTGTTGTAGGTTGTGTGGGGAGTTAACCTTTTGTGGTGTTACTGTGGCACATGAACCCTGGGGTGCCACATTCTCGCCTCTCCTTCTACTGACTGGTGTTCCCTTGGCTGTCTGGTCTGGTCTCTACTCCACTCTCCTCCACTCAACTCTCTTTTCTGGACTTGGTGTTGTGTCCTTTTATAACCTCCCCTAACCGGGCTCTTCTCAAATTTTCCACCCACCACCTGGCTCCTCCCGCTATCCCGTTGCTGGGCATAGAGTCCTAGACTTAGGATCGGTAGTGTGTTGGGTGTTTGTGTGGAGAGGCCGATTTACCACTCCCGGCTGCTGCGCCATCTAGTGGTGACCGGTCCGCAGGGGCACCACAAGACCTTAGGGGATTATAACATCCAATGTTGCAATGTGCCTCTGCAACTTAAGTGTGGAGTGACACATCGCTGTGTAGTCCACACCTGTGGTTATGACATGCTGTACTTGTCTGCACATCGGGTGGTGAGAAGTGCTGGAATAACAGTGATTGAGAGGCAGTATTAGATAAGGATTGTGTCCCCTTTACTCTCAGAATCATTGAGGGCCCACATGTCGGGGCCCTACAGCTCATACACTGATGGCATTTCCTAAACATATGGTTTAAAACATTTATGGGGACTTTGTTTTGGGCATTAATAACCATACAACAGCCAATACGTAGCATGCTTCTATTGTAGTGATACTCAAAAGAAATAGGGTAAATGTGATTAAAGCAGAAAGGTCACCAGATTTTAAAATACAGGCTTCATTTATTATAAAATAGAAATCTCAGATCTGATGAGGCAGGTGTACTCACTTTGAGAATTCTTGTAAGAATGTCTGTATTAATAAATCCTTTGTAATATTGTAAATATTTCTTATAGGCAGGCATCTATTGAGTCTATTTCTAGCTGGATTAATAAAATGCTCATTTTAGTATCAGGATTTTACAGCCCTTTTGATGTGGATTTTGAAAGCAAGTACACCAGTGTCATTAGGTCTAAGAGATCCATTTATAATATATGTAGCTGTATTGTATAATCTGATGACAGATCCACTTTACTGTTAGTTTATATAGTCTATTTTTCAGATGTAATGTCTCTAATGGCGGATCCATTTTGAAGGTGTAAAAAAGAACAATTGATTATCCAAAAATAAAAATAATAGAAATATATTGGTAAACTAGTGAAAATAGAATGTATTTCCCTTTAGAATGGATTAATTGAAAACTGGGTGGAAAAGGTTAAATGTCTAGAATGACATGTAATGTGCTATGACTTCCAGCAGGTGGCAGTGCTGCACAGTGCATAATTTGGAGGCTTTTACCTGTAGTCAATATTTTACATTCTTCTGCACTATTTATTTGCAGCAGCCAGAATTGAGCTTTTCTAAAGTAGGACATGCATGTGACCTACAGCTTACTTGGGTCATAAAAAAATCACTCAATCTTCCATTTCAACCTATTAAATCTGAAGAATGGATTATTCTGCCCTGGTGCCACTTATCCTGTAAATTTAGTGGAAACTTGCAGTTATCAAATTGTGAACCAAGAGCTGAACACAGGAACTCTGCAATTATATGGTGATCCTGACGTACTACTACCAATGGGTGGATAAGGCCAATAAGGAAAAGAAAAAGTTAGCTATACACCATCAAATTGGTATTGGGCTGTATTGGCGGTGACTTATTAAGGTAAAGCTGTCAAGTGTGGTGCAATCTGCCTAGTTCCATATTATTATGTGCACCTTGGTTAAAGGGCACCAACCAGCAGGATTTAGGGCTATAAAGTGAAGCTAGTGCACTTAGATGCTAAATGCAATCATACCTTTACTTGAATGATTCCATGTTTGATTGCAGAGAAAAATGTTATAAAACTCCTGGAAAACAGCGTAGCAGATGATTGATGTGTACAGCACTGCGTCACTATTTGGAGTTGTTGTTTTTTTTTCCTCCTCTGTGGGCATGCCTTTACGCTGTAAGGCAAACCTCCGTTTCATCTCTTCTTTCAGTTTTGTCAGGTGCTCTGAGGCTGGAGTATAGTGACAGTGCGCAGGAGCCAGAAACTGAAAGAGATAAGAGGGAAGTAGGGAGGGCTTGCCTTACAGCTGAAAGGCATGCCCACAGGGGAGGAAAAAAAACAACTCCAAATAGTGATGCAGTGCTGCACACATCAATCATCTGCTGCCTTGTTTTCCAGGACTTTTATAACACTTTTCTCTATAATTAAACATAGAAACATTCAAGTAAAGGTATGATTGCATTCAGTATCCCACAGCCTGTAAGGCACTGGCTTCACTTTATAGTCCTAAATCCTGATGGTTAGGTCCCTTTAAGAAAGGGGGTACAGCTTCTTTGACATAGGCATTGTTTTGTAAAGGAAGCATGCAACATTGTAGTACAAAAGTGCAGCAATAAGGGGCAAAACCTTAAGATCCCACTGGTGGATTTTGTGTCAAACTGTCACAAGTATATCCCACCCTAGGGAAGTTGTTGATGAGTCTGGGAACTGAAGGTTATAATGCTGTATGGATCGCAGCTCCTATAACTTGTATTTAAATGTATATACTTTCTTTTGGTGCTGCAGGGTTTAACGATTCTTTCCTATTGGTTGCTCTTTGTAAACCTTAATCTCAGGTGTAGCTTTTTAGATACCACTCCACTTCGCTATAAGAAGTCATGTGTCGTATCATCTGACACCGGTGATAGAATCACTTTCTATGCTGACCACATTGAAAGGAGCCAGTCTCTGGAAGAAGCTGGAGTCGGGGCATTTGTGGCAGTTATGTTTTGCTGCAATTGTGGAGTTTTGCAGTTTATATTTTTTGTGTCTCTTTGCTCTCTGTCTCACTTTCATTGTGTTGTATTACTGCAGTGGTGAGACTAGTATCCTTGCCGACTTGCACACTAACCGTGGTGAGTCCAGGACTATCGAGGGTCTATGCACGTGGTGGCGATATGGGAAGGATCCATATAGAGACATGGAGCGGAGCACACAGACTAGGTGAGTGTCAGGAGGTGAATCCTTTCCCTATTGCCAGCGCCTTCCTTCTATACCATCCCCATTGTCACCCCTATGTTCTTGTTCAAGCTGGGAGTCCGTATGCTTTGGGGTGACACAAATTCATCAAATTGGTACATGGTGTTTGGTGAATTTGGCTGAAAAACAAAGATTTTTTCTTTCAAAAAAACACGTCAAGGTTTCAAATGGTGAATTTCCTGGAAACATCCAGATAATGAAGACTACTGCCACAGTGTCACATAAACCAACAAATTGATAAGGACCGCAGAAGGGATTTAGTATGCTCATAGAAATACCTAAAACTCAAACTTTGACTCTAAAAGAAGTCGCAAAAATGTAAGTTATGCCACATTCATCAAAGAGCATTAACTACTGTAATACAGCTGCCGACAGTGCAATGTGAATGGGATCCACCCGACTCTTTCCCAATGGATGATGAAGGACCAAGCACACCAGATTTCCAACAGACGTAGAAGTCTGATGAGGAATCCCTCCAAGGAGAACACGGGAATGATCAACTGTGTGATCCACTATATGGGGTGCTTGGGAGAGATATCTGTCAGCTGAACGACAGATATCTAATGTGTCTGGGGGACTTAAAAAGAATCTTTCAGCTGGTTTTTGCTACCACATCTAAGGCCGGCTTCACACCACGTTTAGATCCGATCCGGTGCTGTTTGTTGTAAACCGGACAGCCCCAGATCAGATTTCAAACCCCATAGTATCTTATGGGGCCGGATGGAAGCTGGATCGCAGCTATCTCCCATCCGTTTTCCATCTGTCTGGTAGAATCCAGGAGGATTCGTATTTTTCTCCTGGACACAAAAATGCTGCATGCAACATTTTTGTGTCCGGGAGAAAAAAGCTGATCTTCCCGGATCCTCCCAGATTCTCTTGGATCCTCCCGGTCCGGTGCGATCCGGCGCCCCATAACATGGGGGTCTATGGCGCAGGATTGCACCGGAGCGGCGTCCGGCTCCTGGACGCCGGGTGTTGAACCTCAGCACCAGCCGGCGCTAAACTTCAGCACTATGGAGCTGTCCTCTCTTGACTGATCATGACCGCGGCACGCTCCCAGCGGACATGATTTATCAGCAGCGGCAGCTGAGTCTGGCTGCACACCAAACCGGAGGGCATATTTGGCTCTGTGTGCTGATGCGGTCCGGGGCTGTCTGGTCCATAGCGGACAGCCCCGGATCGGATCACACCGTGGCGTGAAGCCGGCCTTAGAGCAGCAATTTCTAGACAAAGAGACTCTGAATCCAACAATGCTTAACTTAAATTACTGGCAGCAACTGTTCTGACACAAAGCATTTAGTTCTAGCCATGTAGCAGAGCTGGGAGAGCTGCCCCCGCCCACACCAGGCTCTCAACAGAGATTGTATATTGACAGTGGGTGTGTCGGACTACCGTGCGTGTGACAAAGTAGTCCTGTAATGGTAATCACCAGATGATAAAGCCTTTAATTTACGTAAACAATAACACAGCCTGATAAGAGAAGCACAGTTGATCTTTGTTTTTAACCCCTACAGCATGATGTCCTCAACCTGCGGACACATTCCCTTTAGACTGTTTAGTCTAAATTTGCACTGTCTGTACTGATAAATATGCCTTATTGCTTTTATTTATAACCATAAAACCAGAAATCGAATTGCTCATCTCTACACCCAGCAGCTAGTTTATTTATACATTTCCAGGAGTAATAACAGAGGTCAAAGAAAATATACCCCATTACTTTTATCTATAATCATAAATCGAATTGTTCATCTGTACCCCCAATTGTTAGTTTATTTACACATTTCCAGGAGTAATAACAGAGGTCAAAGAAAAGATGCCCTAGAATTATTATTTTATGCTAAAATACATGTCTGGGGAGTGAACAGAGTATGAAAAAGAATCTTTCTGTTATGTTCTTTAATTAGTGGGGCATCAGACACCTGCGCTAGGAGTAACATTAGATCAGTTTTTCAGTCTGTGGTGAAGCCACTTCTCTTGTCCATAAGGCCACGTGCACATGTTGGATTTTCAGTGAGTTTTTTACCTCAGTATTTGTAGACAAAACCAGGAGTGGGTGATAAATACAGAAGTGGTGACGGGTCTCTATCAGGCCATGTTCTCATGTTGAGTTTTTGGTGAGTTTTTTACCTCAGTATCTGGTGAGGTTTTTACCTCAGTATTTGGTGAGCTTTTTACCTCAGGATTTGGTGAGTTTTTTTACCTCAGTAATTAGTGAGTTTTTTACCTTGTATTTGGTGAGGTTTTTACCTCAGTATTTGGTGAGTTTTTTTACCTCAGGATTTGGTGAGCTTTTTACCTCAGTATTTGGTGAGTTTTTTACCTCAGTATTTGGTGAGCTTTTTACCTCAGTATTTGGTGAGTTTTTTTTACCTCAGTATTTGGTGAGCTTTTTACCTCAGTATCTGGTGAGGTTTTTACCTCAGTATTTGGTGAGCTTTTTACCTCAGTAATTAGTGAGTTTTTTACTTCAGTAATTAGTGAGTTTTTTACCTTGTATTTGGTGAGGTTTTTACCTCAGCATTTGGTGAGTTTTTTTACCTCAGGATTTGGTGAGCTTTTTACCTCAGTATTTGGTGAGTTTTTACCTCAGTATTTGGTGAGCTTTTTACAATGTATTTGGCGACTTTTTTACCTCAGTATTTGGTCAGTTTTTTACCTCAGTATTTCCAGCCAAAACCAGCAGTGGGTGATAAATCCAGAAGTGGTGACGTGTTTCTATTATACTTTTCCTCTGACTGCTCCACTCCTCCTGGTTTTGCCTATAAATACTGAGGTAAAAAACTCACTAAATACTCAATGTGTGCACGTGGCCTAAAAGAAAACATTGTGATTCCCCTCTCTGCAATTTAATATATTGGAGCACACCCAGCACTACTGTCAATCCGGAGTAAATAAATGCACAGACCCCTACCACAAGATGGCAGCAGGATCTGCTACTGGATGGAGCGGACTAATGATGCATTGGTTGTACTCTGTTTATCTGATTGCAGCCTCCCCGTATCAGCATACCGTGCCCGGGGCACACACTGAGAATCATTAAACCCATTTGTAAATGACCCTACTCAGCGCGGCCACCGGTAGCAGCAGCAGGAGGCGTTCTGTTATTTTCCTTCCCTGCTTAAAATCACGGGGAACATAATGTATCCAGTACATAACGCAAACTAGAAACCTCTGCCCCTTCCTGCCAATTACAAGGGAATGTGTGCCAGGCCTAGCACCCACCGCTGTATACTGTAATCAGGCACATAGCTTGGGGCGTAAAAGGAGGATGTGTGAATTAAGCAGCAGCTCCTGAGGATGGCACAGGCCTCCTTACAGCAGATGGTGACGGGAGTTTTTTTTTCTCCTCCTTTAGGTGTTTTTATGCAGAAGGAATAATTGTCTTGTTTGTTTTATGTGCGTGAATTACAAGGCTTAATGGCCGATTGTATTTTAGTGTGTTGTATATTTCTTTCTCATCTCTAGTTTGGAGCCTGTAAAGTTGTCAGCTTTTATATTGCTTGTTTTACAGCTGAAAGCATAAAATATGCTGACGTGCCTGCCAGCCCATCATACACATCGAGGGTCAGTATGGAATATGACTGAGAAGCGGCTCAGACATCACTGTCATACTCAGAGTCTGCCAAGGCTTGGGGTATATAGCCCCGAGTACCCATAGCTATCAATGTTGTAGGATTTTTATGACCCAGTAATTTCTGCCAAAGAGAATAAGTATGAACACCCCACTCCTATAGGCTCCATGTACTCTGCGGAGCCTGTTTGGCTGCTGTGTTTTTTTTTTTTTTTTAAAAACTGCATCAAAATACAGATCAGTCACTGCGTCTGCCAGCAAAGTGAATGGGATCCTCAATTTGCTGTGCAGACATCAGCCTTTATGACTGCTGCATTAGTGGTGCAGAAAGAGCATCCAGAAAATAATGAGCATGGCATATTGTGCTCTGTTTTTTTGCTGCGCTATCCACTCCACAAATGCTGCATTACTTACCCTCCCCACGCTGAGCCCCGGCAATGTGATCCTTCCTGCAATCAGCAGGACCTGCGGGTACGGTAATGAAAGGACCTGCCCATGTCACTCAGCCCGAGTCACACGGCCACGTTCTGTCAATACTCTGTGTATCTGTCTGTGTTCCCCGAAAACAGCGCAAAAAGGCAGCACAAATGGATGATGAATTTGTGATGCTTTTTTGCATAAAAAGAGGATCAGTACCAAAAACGAATCAACAAAAATGGAGGGCAAACACTCTCTGTGAATGAGGCCTTAAAGGGGTTGTCTTCTTCGGGTAATAGCTTTTACTGGTTAAAACAATTCCCAATTTTCCACTACGAAGGATCACAGAGATGACTAGTCAAGTCTACAAATTCAGTTTCCCTAGAGTTACCCCGCAGGAGAAATGAAGTATTACGGTACTTGGCACCGATTTAAGACTTTACACTAAACATTTTATTGTGAACTAAGTACCTCCTCTATTTGGTGCTGCTCTGCTGATTGTGGAACAGTTTTCCTTTTTCTTTTATGTTCCTATGTTCTAAAGTTATGCCCTTTGGTAATAATGGTGCAAATATAACCTTTAACAATTGGGTGTATAAAATGGAACTTCTCTGTTGGCCTGGCCATATTTATTAGAAAAAGTAAATACCCCCAGTGAAGTTGGGAACTTGGTTGAAGGGAAACATTGGCAGCATTACTTCTGGGTGGCAAATCTTTGTAGTTAAAATCACAGAAAAAAAAGAGAAACTATTCTAAAATCAATGAATTGGAGGAGTTACTTTGTTTCAATTGAAAAAAATCTACTGAAAGGTTTTCTTTAAAATCAGTTGGCTGCTCTTGTAATACATGGACAAGCCAGATCCTTCAAAATGAGAGTTAGCCTATGTTCACAGTGCTGCAAATTGTTGAGAGTTCTGAGTGTTGATCCCCATTATCTAGACTTCATAGTAAAGTACTGTAAATGAAAATAATTCATTGGGACCATGCAATGCCTCAACGGCACAATTAAAAAAGAGCATACACAGCACAATTAACCAAGAGCAAACACATACAATAGAGACACCTTTGCTAGAACAGGATGTGAACTCTTTACAGTACAGTAGCTCATCATAATGCACAATTCCCCCCACTTTGGTAGTAGAAGTGGACCTCTTTATACTTTGGGCCCCTGTCTGCCTGCACAGGTTGCACCAATGTTGTGTTCACCCCTGGTCATAACGATGGATGACACATTAACTTATGGTGGGTTTACACGCTCCAACGTCGGCACGGCACTGATCCGACGTTGGATCCGACGGCACGGGAGCGTGCATTTTGTGCCCGGTTTTCCCAGAATCGCATCGGCGGTTTACACAGCCCGATATTGGGATACAACGTCCCTACGATGTGTACGCCCCCTGACCCAGGAACGACCATTTAACATGGGAGTGAATGGGTGATGTTGTACTGCACATCGGAGTTGGGCTGTCACACAGGACGATCCAGCTCCAACCGGCATCCGATATCGGGCCGTTGAATAGTACGCTCATGCGACCCCCGATATTGGATTGACATCGTTCGTGCATCGTATTGGACGTTCACACCATACAACGCACGAACGATATCGGGTCCAACGCACGAACCACGTGACTTTTGGTCGGAGTTGGACACCGATATCGCAACGTGTAAACCCACCATTATTGTTTGAATGAGAACAGTTCTTGCTCTGACCACAAGAAGGCATCACACACAAGGCAGATTCCAGACGGTAAGCCTTCAATAGCATTGGAAGGATCTTTGTAGAGACAGCTGAACTGTAGATTTTCCAAATTGCAGCACAAGAGGCTGTGGTGGCACCTGTTAGTAATGCAAATGCATTTCCTTCAATATTATATTTGCAAATCTTGTTCCCTACATTGTAATTTACATGAGATGAAGAATCCAAGAGAAATGATCTGTATTTACACAACTGTCAGTAGGGTGAGGCACGAGCCGCACATTAACCCCATAAGTAAGTATAGCTAATGTAAAATAGGAAACCACACCAGGAACATCTCAGACAAAGGTTTATATATAACAAGTGATTATATGAGCCATAGACTTAAATGGGATCTCCAGCTTTTGTCATTGTCACATTGCGAGGTGAGCAAAACTGATGAAGGTGCCTGCCACAATATGCACACTATTGACAAGTGTTCTAACCGTCCTATTCCAATAAAAAGGATGTGCATGATACCCACTGGCAATGCATGCATCCTAGTATGCCGAAGCCGCCGATCTGCCAATGTGGAAATGGGTGACAAGGGAGACAGTATACATACACATTCAGTAGTTGTCAGCTGACAGTTATATCTCCCGACCTCTCATACACAAGTTTGGATGGAAGAGGAGAGTAGGCTGCTACCAGACAACGTATCTCCCTTGAAAACCAAGGATTGAACAAACCAAAGTTAAATATGCTCAATCCATTTTTCCACAAATTTGATAGTTGGCTGGTGTTGCTCAATTGATGTAACTGCCTGATCTTAAACTCTGAATACAAATTAGATAGCTGTCGGATGAAGGATATTCCTGCCAAAAACGATCTCTCCCGCCTCCCCCATACAGGAATACTCAGTCCCTGTGTTCTCTATGAAGGTGCCTGGTGGTAGCCATTATCTCAGGGACAACAAAACGATCAGCAAGTCCAGAATTGGACATGCTGCATCCTTATTTCCTCCAGTATCTTCTGTCAGGGAAGTGTTGGGAGACCCCCATACACTGTCATACAAGGACGCCAATAACAGTGGGTTCAACCAGCATCAATCTAATGTGCATTAGGGTCTTTTGACTAACGCATATAGCCACCCTTAGACAGTCTATCTATTTTATCACTCTCTAGCCATCTGTATATCTATTTCAGTATCTAGCTTTCTAAAAATGAAAAAAGGGGAGCAGCACAGCAGATAGGCCAGATTCACACACCAGCATTGGCAGTTCTGAGCGCACCTCTGCTAAATACTTTGTTTTTCCCTCTGCAGCGGAGATCCGTCATCCCAGCCACTTCCGGGTGACGCGGCCCCTGGTTACCCGATGTTGATTGTGGTAACCAGTTCACACATAAGGCTGCCTAGTGTACACTTAAGCCAAGCGGACAGGGAAAAATAAAGACCCTTTTCGCATCAATGCGCTCAATGCGCTAGGCTGCTCTGCCTGCCCTGCGCCAGGGCAAATGCTTGCGCAGGTGCAGTTACAGGCAGCTGCAACCTAGCGCACAGGTGCATAGATGGCGACCTTCTGCGCTGCCCTGCGCTTTCCTCCCTATTACCTTGTATAGGCAGCGCACGCTCCGAAACCACAGAAGCACGAGTGAAAATCTCCCGCCGTCACCGCGCATGCACTTGTTGAAGCGCACCCGGAAATGTCACAATATGCATTTCTAGGTGTGCTTCAAGAAGTGCATGCGCGGTGACAGCGGGAGATTTTCACATGCGCTTCCGGAGCGTGCGCTGCCTATACAAGGTAATGGGGAGGGAAGCGCAGGGTAGCGCAGAAGGTCGCCATCTATGCGCCTATGCGCTTGGCTGCAGTTGCCCCTAAATGCACCTGCGCTTGCATTTGCGCTGGCTCAGGGCAGGCAGGGCAGCCAATCGCACAGGCACATTAGATGTGAAATAGGCCAAAGTAGTTAGTGGTGGTGCGCTCAAAACTGCCAACGCTGGTGTGTGAACCTGGCCTTAAAGGTATAGTGCAAAGCGAACTAAGCAATCCTTTTCAATGCTTATATGATATATTATCCAAAAAAGAGCTTGCAGCACTCCAGTTCTGATGTAAAGAGAACTCTTTAATCCAACATGAGCACAGGATGTCAACATTTCGGGCACACACGCCCTTTGTCTAGCCCAAAGGGCCTGTGTGCCCAAAACATAGGAGTGCTGCAAGCCCTTTTTTGGACTATCTCTATCTATCTATCTATCTATCTATCTATCTATCTATCTATCTATCTATCTATCTATCTATCTATCTATCTATCTATCTATCTACTGTATCTATCTATCTATCTATCTATCTATCTATCTATCTATCTATTTATCTATCTATCTATAGGCCACTTCACACACACAGATATCTGAGTCCCATATCTGAACAGATCTCTGGTTGCAGTGAAATCATGGATACATTGCTCCATGTTGTACACAGCCACAAAATGGAGCAATGTGTCCATGATTTCACTGCAACCAGAGATCTGTTCAGATATTGGACTCAGATATCTGTGTGTGTGAAGTGGCCTTATCATTTATCTTTGTGTTATCTAAAATCTGTTTGTCATATATTTTCCTGTCCCATTTCCCGTCCTCCTCTTGTGCTGCACTTATTCTCTTATCCTCTATGATCCTTTTCGGAGACATTTCTATAATGTTCTTCCTGCACACCACTATTGCATGAGCTCTTGGATTTTCAACACTATTATAAAGTCTTAGATTTGTAATGCCACATTCTCCAGCCTCTGCTGCTTCAATCCTCTTTGCTCCTCTGTCCACTTTAGATCTTGCTCTTGAGAAGTCTGGTTGTGTGATTCATCCTGGAAGATCTATTTATAACCCCTTTTTGTGCTCGCAGATCCTTGATCCATGGTTTCTATCTATTATGTCATTCTATTATGTCACTAGTCATCATCTTTAGGGTGTGAGCCTCTGTGAGAAGCGTCTATATGTCTTTTCTATGTCATCTTCTTTCCCTTATACACATTACTCAAAGGCATTTGGCAAGAAATATCTTTTGATGCTTTGGGTGAAGCATTTATATTCTAACACTAGGGGGCACTGTAGGAATCCAAGTTACACTACAGTAAAGTACCTCGAGTTATAAAAACTATTATAGTGCAGAACTTTGCAATATAATCTTTTTTCTAAATCAATGTATCAGGGTATTTTGCTTGTTAACCCTTGTACGGACGAGCTGAAATCTGCGTAGTGGTTGCATTTAGGATGCTTATCCCAAAATCAAAATGTATCACCAGTGGCATAACTTGAAGTTCATGGACCCCGATGTGAAAGCGCCAATGGTGCCCCCAATTCTTGAAAATCTTTAATAGCATTAGCCTTTTTCTATAGGTCAAAGAGACTTTTGGGGCCACCCTAGGCTCCATGACCCGTGGGCGATCGCAACCCTGGACCTGTTGTAGTTTCTCCCCTGCGTATTACCCATGTACCCATGATCAGTGGTAAGTTTCTGAGCCCAACTGCTGGGATCTTGAGTCCTCAGTGTGAGTGGTGTGGCAGTTTTGTGTACACGCTGCTTCTCCATATATTCCAAATGGACTGAAGAAGTGTAATGTTCGGTTATCTACTCCATTTCTTAGAGAACAACGAGAGTGTGCAATTCACACAAGCGACTTGGACACCAACACTCTTGTGATTGCAGGGAGCTCTAGAGGTAGAACCCTGAATTGTGAAGTATTGCACAAAGTCCAGCCACTTCCCTGCACCTGAATTCTTTCCCAAGGAGGACTTAGTCAAAGGTTTTGGAATATCCTAATCTTTAGTAGGTTAGGTATTAGGATTCTTGCTATGATGAATCAAGCTGAGTAACATGGAGTCTTAAATGCACATAGACAATCCCCATTTTGTTGGAAGAGTCTCTCAATAAGGAGCAGATCACAAAGTGCCTGAGTGTTTAGTGTCTCTGCAGCGCCTCCACAGGAGAAATGTAGCATTGCACAGAATCCATATAATTGGCTGCACAGTTTTCTGGAGAACTTAATTTGAGGCTAATAAAACTGAATTATTCCTTAGACATCTGCATGTTATCCACTTCTACCACCTTAAAAAGAATTAGGATTAGTAACATATGGAAGGGAAACATGGACGATAAAGAAAGAAGATAGAAGAAGAATTAAAGCCTTGAAATGTGGTGCTGGAGAAGGATATTATCAATACCATGGATGTCAAGAACAACAAACAAATCAATTCTGGAGCAAATCAAGCCAGACATGTCACTTGAAACAAGAATCATCAAGTTATAACTTGTCTACTTTGGACACATCATATCAAGAGGAAAATCTCTAGATAAGAACATTATGGTAGGAAGAACAGAAGGAACAATGTGAAGAGGAAGACCAGCAACCCAATTGCTTGATATGTCAAGATAATGGTGGAGAAGGTCCTGGTGGACCTATCTAGACTCGCGCAAGATGGATCTTCCTACAGAGCATTCAAGATCGAGCTGAAGGCCGATAAATAAAATAAAAAGTATTATGCCAAACCTGTGATCTCCCAAAGTTTCTAGGGTATATGTGCACTGCTTTTCAGGCGGAAACCACAGAAAAAAAAACAACAGTGCACAGCAATGGCAAATTGACATTGCTGTGCATGATCAGTTGTTTGCTCCGTTTTTTTTTCACCATTCTGGCTTTGGAAACTGTAAAGTGGTTAAAATAAGTAAGATGCTAATTCATCAGATGGCTTCTTCAAGAAAACTACTCACTACTACAAAACAGAGAAAAGATGCCACAAAGCCGCTTCTGGAAAAAAACACCATCATTTCGCTGAAGCTCTCCGACTAGAAACACTCAGCGGCTCTGCCGGCAGAGCAAAGACACCATTTGCACACACCCTTACATGGTTACTGAAGTAAAATTAAAAGTATTTCATATGTTTTTAAACTTCTGTTGAGAATTAAATCAAGTTTATGTAAAGTTTAATGGTACCTTTACACGCCGCAACAGGATGGTGGCAACAACTGGGTGCTTCACGTGCACGAGCACGCACAAACGGTTGCCACCGGTATTCGCACCACCTTTACACGCCGCAACAAGGTGCGCTACGGTAGGTTATATCTATCTCTGGATACACCGCCGGGTGCCACAAGTTACCTTCTGTAGCTCACCTTACCTCATTTACACTCCGCAATAACAAGGTAATATGGGCGGCACAAAGGCAGCAGGGACAACACATAGGCGTGCCACAATTGTGGATTACGAGAATTCCGTACGCTGATAGGACAAAGCAATAACATCATGATTGGGTAGCCAGCACAGGAAACAGACTAATACATGACGCTCGAGCAATTGTGTAGTGTGAGTGGTCAGCTCCTTAAATATGCCGCCCTATGCAGCGACTACCAATCGTAACGCAAGAGCTTCCTCCAATGATCTCTGAAGGGGGGTGGTTTTCCGGAGGCTGTGTCACGCCCCGGGGAGTTATCTAGGTGACGAATAAACCTTACCCTACCATATTTACACGCCGATACAGCCCGATACAACCCGCAACCATCGCCTTGAAATCCACCTGTTTTAGGGCTCTGCTCTGAAACAGGTGCCTCAAGTGACGGGTGGCAACAACCGTCTTCACACGCCGCAACAGCGGGTTGATTTGGCGGTGCAAGATACATTTCTCTCATGTACCCGGTTGTTGCCACCATCCTGTTGCGGCGTGTAAAGGTACCATAAGGGTCCGGTTCATCAAAGCTTTTGTCAGTATTGTAACATGATAAGCTTTAAAAATTGCATAAATTTGGAACAACTCAAGGATGCGCTAAAATTATGTGACATATGGTGTTTAGGGCAAGACAGGGGCATGTCGACCACCGTGCATCTGACCCAAAGGGCTCTCTCATCCAGACCGGCGTAAACAACACCGGTCCTAATACATTGAGGCATCAATGTGTTTCAAGTCTTTTGTCATTCATTCCTGTATTGTGGAGCTTCAGGGCCAAATACTGAGTGAGAACAACACATTTTTGTCAAATCAGTGCTCTTTGAGGTTTATCACAATTTCTATTTGTTTTTTGGTTGTTCCACCCACTTTTTGAAGCTAGATCACAGGTTTTCAAAGAGTTCTGGAAGGTTTCCTGACCATGGATCGAACATGTCAATGTTTTTTTTACCGGGGGCCACTAAGTTTTCATTTTTGCCTTGTGTAATGGAATATCATGCTGGAAAAAGTATTGTTCATCACCAAATTGTGAGACGTTGTTCATGGAAGAGGTTTAGATACAATTCTTTATTCATGGCAGTGATCCTAGCCAAAATTGTGTGCCCGCCCCTTTGTATGAAAATGGTCTCAGGAAGCTTTACTGTTGGCATGTCACAGGACTCATGGCAGGATTCACCTTTTGTTTTCTGGACAATCATTCCTCCAGATGTCTGAAGCAAGCTTCATCAGAGAAAATATTTTTACCCCAGTCCTCTGCAGTCCAATACCTGGACCTCATGCAGAATGTCAGTCTTTCCTTGATGTTCTTGCAGAGAAGTGGTTTCGAAACCACACCAGCCTCCAAAAACATTTGTGTCACTGCGTGCCAATGCTTTGATCCCTGCCTGCTGCCATTCCTGAGCAAGCTCTGCACTGGTGCTGAATCCTCTTGCTAGTCCTGGCACATGTTGCACTTTCTTGGGCACCCTAAGGGTATGTGCACATCAGTCGGTTTGTGGGCTGGTTTTGCACGTTTTCCGTCGGCGGTTCCCGCTGAGTTTTATGTTAATTTATGTTAATTCTACCCACCGGTAGGATTAACATGCTAGTCAATGGAGTTTAGGAAACGCTGTGTACATTACAACGTTTTTCTTCTTGACGATTTTAGTTTATTCACCGGTTTCCGACCGGTTCTCAAAGATAGAGCAAGCGACTTCTTTTCAGCGTTTTTCCAGCGGGTCCAGCTGAACAAGGGCAGCAAAGACCAGTCTGGAAATCGCTAAGGAACACGCCGGGGAAATCGCCAAGAACACGCTGTATGACCGCCAGTAACCCGATCGCAAATCGTTAGCAAAACGCTAACAAAACCAGGGACACTGGCGAGTGCAGAAAACTCAGTTTCTGCCAGTCTCCACCGGTTCCCGGTCGGTCTGCAAAGATGCAGAACCGACAGATGTGCACATACCCTAAAGGTTTCGTCGCAGCAATTGTACCTTTCTCTTTGACACTCTTGGTGATCTGATACATGGTTGATTTACATTTGCAATTCAAATGATCACTATTCATAAAAATCTAGAGTTAATACAAAAATTGCCACTGTAAAAATGAAAACAGCAAACTTTGTAAAAAACACTTGTGCCAGTGTCAAAACATTTGTCCATGAATGTACACTTCATTATGTGACAGAGACGCATCCTATTTGTTCATCTGTCTGTGGACATTACGATCTGCGAGAAGGTATTTGTAAAGATAATATTTCCATTCTGTGCGGTATATTTTGGAGATTTCAGCCCAGGATTATCTCATTTAAAATAACTATTTTACTCAGTATGGGTCTCAACAAGATATATAGCTCAATTATATACACAGGGTAAACCTAATAGTGCGGCCAGGTCCTGACGACAGATACAATCTGAGAATGTTCGGTATGTATCCTCTTGGGATCTTATACAATCACATTTTACTATATGCTCCTAAAAAACAGATTGCAGCAATAAAAGTACAAGGAGCTTCCCAACATGTAATGTAGTCATCACGTGTGAGGCACGTGTGTGTTCTGTTATATACCAAAAAGTAAAGACCTTGGTGAGTTCGGGAAGAAAAGGTTTTTCCACTGCATCAGTAGATTTTTTTGGTGGTTCATTCCTGGCAGCAGAGACTGATGTTGGTCCCCACTCCCTGAACAGTGGTGGAGCCATGATTGTGCTGGTAGAGACTCGTCTGCAGTTCAGATAGACAAGAGAAAGGTCAGTCCCTGCTGACGTCACTGAGCCAGGTCAATAGCTAAGAGAAAGGGCATTGTGGCTGGCACTACAGTAAGGGCACTAGAACTGCCATTGTTAGAGAAGAATAGTGTTGGTCACTGTTATTGGGAAACATCACTCACTGGTAATGGGGGGCTGTGATCATAAACTAAGGGGGCGCTGTGACTGCTATCATTGTAGAATTCGTTGTTATGATGAGAAGATACTCACTGTTAAAGGGGTCTGTCATTGTTACGGGGGCTACTTGAATGTCATTAATATGAAAACCACAAACACGTCAAGTGCACTACTGGCCAAATATTACCAAACCAAAGAGAAGTGCACACAAGTGTTCTTAAAGGGATCCTGTCACCTCCAGAACGCCTTCTAAGCTAGCAAAACATGTCCCTGCAGCATCCCATCACTAATCTCACACTTCTTTTGTCTCCTAAAATCATCCTGTGAAAGTGCATAAAAACGTTTTAATACTTACTCATTAGTGATTATAATTAGCAGGGGCATATTCTGTAGTCACCAGGACGGGCGGTTTTGCAGCTCCAGGATCCACCCTTTCTCTCTCTGTGCTGCTTTGCTTGTGCAGGCATTATCCTCCCCCCTCTCTGTCACTCACAGAATGCAAATCATTAGTCCTGCCTTCAGCTCCACATCATAGCAGCACAGACAGAGAGAGGGTGGATCCTCGAGGTTGCAAAGCAGCCAGCCCTGGTGACTAAAGAATATAGCCCCTGCTAATTATAATCACTAATGAGTGAGTATTAAAACGTTTTTATGCACTTTCACAGGATGCTTTTAGGAGACAAAAGAAGTGTGAGATTAGTGATAGGATGATGCAGGGACATGTTTTGGTAGCTTAGGAGGCGTTTTGGACGTGACAGGATCCCTTTAATGAAAAAAAAGTTTATTTATTTTTACATAGTAAACATATCAGATTGTAGTAGTAGTTAGAAGCCACTGCCCCCCAAGGAAGATGATGCAAAACAAGTGATGGGGCCTTATAAGGACGTAAACAGCAAAACAGCACCTTATTTAAGAATAGTAGCAGTAAATTCTTGATATTGTGGTTGTTTAATCTAATTTTGGAGTCAATTAGATTGACATAAGTAGGTTTGCTTTGGGTGAAGATTGCCACTGGGATTTGTGGCTGGTCCCCCTTACTTAGGCCCCTACACAAGTTGGTTCCCATAGCTCCATAGTAATATTACTGCATGTCTCCTTTTGCTTGTAATTCTCTCCTAACTATCTTCCCTGTTGTGGTATCTTTCACTCTCCTTTAGTATATCTCTTGGTCTTTCTTTATAGTGGTTCTAACTACTACCAAGGGGTATACAATTTTACATGTTTCCTATGTAAACCTAAATTCACGTTTTTGCATTAATAACACTTGTGTGGACTCCTCTTTGGTTCTGTAATATTTGGGCGGTGGTGCACTTGGCGTGTTTGTGGTTTTCATATTAGATGGAAGTAGCGTGTTCCTGTTCTGATTCATTCATATGCTCTTTTGTCATTAATATAGGATGACTATGTCGGTCATTTATTGGTAATGTGAGTTGTTATAAATGGGGACATACTGTTATGGGGACATTCTAACTGTTATTAATATGGGAGCATCATAGCTGTCACACTATTATAAGGACATTGTGACTGTCACTGGTATGGGGAATTATAGCTGTCACTGTTATGCTGAGAAGTGACACTGTTGTAGGGGGGCTTTTTCTATTACTATTTGAGGGCACTGTTGCTATTCCTATTATTCGGGCATACTGGCTAGCACTGCTATAAAATTTAGGTTAGGAACATTTAACAGAATAAGGAATTTTAACTGTTGGTACATATAGATTAAAATCATTGCATGCATTGTCTCCTAGATGTAATTTCTCAATATGATCAATCGTCTACCTTTACAATACAGTCATGGCCAAAAGTATTGACACCCCTGCAATTCTGGCAGATAGTACTCAGTTTCATCCTGAAAATGATTGCAATCACAAATTCTTTGGTATTATTATCTTCATATAATTTGTCTTCAATGAAAAAACACAAAAGAGAATGAAGCAAAAAGCAAAACATTGATCATTTCACACAAAACTCCAAAAATGGGCCAGACAAAAGTATTGGCACCCTCAGCCTAATACTTGGTTGCGCAACCTTTAGCCAAAATAACTGCGATCAACCGCTTCCGGTAACCATCAATGAGTTTCTTACAATGCTCTGCTGGAATTTTAGACCATTCTTCTTTGGCAAACTGCTCCAGGTCCCTGATATTTGAAGGGTGCCTTCTCCAAACTGCCATTTTTAGATCTCTCCACAGGTGTTCTATGGGATTCAGGTCAGGACTCATTGCTGGCCACCTTAGAAGTCTCCAGTGCTTTCTCTCAAACCATTTTCTAGTGCTTTTTAAAGTGTGTTTTGGGTCATTGTCCTGCTGGAAGACCCATGACCTCTGAGGGAGACCCAGCTTTCTCACACTGGGCCCTACATTATGCTGCAAAATTTGTTGGTAGTCTTCAGACTTCAGCCATGCACACGGTCAAGCAGTCCAGTGCCAGAGGCAGCAAAGCAACCCCAAAACATCAGGGAACCTCCGCCATGTTTGACTGTAGGGACTGTGGTCTTTTCTTTGAATACCTCTTATTTTCTCCTGTAAACTCTATGTTGATGCCTTTGCCCAAAAAGCTCTACTTTTGTCTCTGACTAGAGAACATTCTTCCAAAATGTTTTAGGCTTTCTCAGGTAAGTTGTGGCAAACTCCAGCCTGGCTTTTTTATGTCTCGGGGTAAGAAGTGGGGTCTTCCTGGGTCTCCTACCATACAGTCTCTTTTCATTCAGACGCCGACGGATAGTATGGGTTGACACTGTTGTACCCTCGGACTGCAGGGCAGCTTGAACTTGTTTGGATGTTAGTCGAGGTTCTGTATCCACCATCCGCACAATCTTGCATTGAAATCTCTCGTCAATTTTTCTTTTACGTCCACATCTAGGGAGGTTAGCCACAGTGCCATGGGCTTTAAACTTCTTGATGACACTGCGCACGGTAGACACAGGAACATTCAGGTCTTTGGAGATGAACTAGTAGCCTTGAGATTGCTCATGCTTCCTCACAATTTGGTTTCTCAAGTCCTCAGACAGTTATTTGGTCTTCTTTCTTTTCTCCATGCTCAATGTGGTACACACAAGGACACAGGCCAGCGGTTGAGTCAACTTTAATCCATGTCAACTGGCTGCAATGCAAGTGTGATTTAGTTATTGCCAACACCTGTTAGGTGCCACAGGTAAGTTACAGGTGCTGTTAATTACACAACTTAGAGAAGCATCACATGATTTATCTAAGGGTGCCAATACTTTTGTCCACCCCCTTTTTTATGTATGGTGTGGAATTATATCCAATTTGGCTTTTGGACAATTTTTTTTGTATTTTTTCATTGAAGACAAATTAAATGAAGATAATAATACCAAAGAATTTGTGATCGCAATCATTTTCAGGAAGAAACTGAGTATTATCTGACAGAATTGCAGGGGTGCCAATACTTTTGGCCATGACTGTATGTAATAAATGTTAGACTGATGTGGGAGAAGTGAGAGTACTGCTCCCATAGAGATATTAGGAGAGACAGTGGCATGATGAGCTATCGCTCCATACAATCTCTCCTCTGCAGTTGGACTAGATTGTAACGTGAAATTATCCTTTATATATTATAATTGCTGTGTGTCCTTCCTATTTTTGACTATAGCTTGGTTACATGGTGTTAAAAGATCAATCACATGGTAAAGTAATGATATCTTGTGACAGTGTCAGCATGAGCAATGGTGTGGAGTCAGAGAGGGATGACCTTGTGCCACTGCGATATTTAACAGGTTATTATTCTGTCTGAAGGGCTGTTTTATTAGGGGTGAGTTATAATTTGGGGAGATCTACTGGTAAGGTTTACTAAGGAGATCAGTTACATATCTTGATTTACTCCCAGTGATTAAAGGGATGGAAGCCAACGCAGCTCCTCATCCCCCAGGGCTCCGCTGACCTTCCTCCTGGAACTAGGAAACTGCGCTTTAGTGTTTAGTAGGAGAAGTTCAAGGAGTCACACAGAGATAAGTGACATGCACATGAACCCAATACTATGGTAAAAAGACTAAGTATGCCACCCAATGGTCCCGCAATTTTCTATCTATCTATCTATCTATCTATCTATCTATCTATCTATATCTATCTATCTATCTATCTATCCATCTATTTATCTATCGGTACCGTTACACACACAGATAATTGTGCAGAGATTGTTCGCAGATCTCTGGTTGCAGTGAAATCATGGACACATTGTTACATTTTCTGGCCGTATACAAATGTAACAATGTGTCCATGATTTCACTGCAACCAGAGATCTGTGAACAATCTGCACAATTATCTGTGTGTGTAACTGGGCCTTATCAATCATCTATCATCAAAGATGCCTTTAAAGGGCCCTCCAGATGGTATTGACATATATTGTCATATATCCAATACCATCCTGAAGGCCTATTGATTGATTTTTTTGATGGTCTGTATGACACAACAAATGAAGTATTGCTTGAATTGATTTACACCCTGCCGTATCAGTCGTGCTGCTCTTTTTTTCATCTATCTATCTATCTATCTATCTATCTATCTATCTATCTGTATTCCATCTCTTTTTGTCTGGGTTACTTTACTTACAGAAAGCCAGTTTATCTATTTTTTCTGCAGTATCTTTTTCCCTTTCTTTACCATTAAGCCTTTTTTAATTGGTTTTCTTCTTGGAAAGCTAGAAGCTCTAGAAAAACATACCCTGTCCTTCTGCCGGCCGCCTGCTTCTCGCTGAGCCACATGCAATTGTTGCTCTTTGACTTAAGCTTTCTGCCTCCAGGACAAACTATATGTTTCCAGCATTTTAAAGACCCTTCTTGTACATATGGACTCTGACTAATGTCCTCTACACTTAACCTCCACAAAGCTGACTGTCCTGCATGACCTGACATTGCCAATAGAAAACATCGCCCACATATTGTAAACTCCTAGGTGAATATAAAAATGTAGGAATATTTCTTTAATCCAACATCTGATAATGTGCAAATTTCTATAATCCTTCCCTGAGTTTTGGATACAGTCTAACAAAAGCAAAAGGCTGAACCTCCGATTATAAAGGGACACAATCACATTTTATGTTACTATTTAATTTTAAGTTGTACACTTACAGAAAAATGATCCAATAATCCAGAATGTATAATAATCCTGCTGTACCTGCCTGTTAACATGTAACTATGGATTCAAATGAGTATATAGGTTCAAGAAAAGATAGCTGCTTTATTTCAAAAATAGTGCCAGACCTGTCTCAGCTTCATGTGAGGCTGAACTGCAATACTACAGGGTGGGCCATTTATATAGGTAAATTCAACTAAATAAAGTTGGATCCAAAATGGTCGCCATGTGGACGACCCATCTAGAAAAATTTTCCCTCTCCCATATACTAATGTGCCACAAACAGGAAGTTGATATCACCAACCATTCTCATTTTATTTAGGTGCATCCATACAAATGGCCCACCCTATGAATGGCCCACCCTGTAAATGGCCCACCCTGTACAAACAACCTGTGAGCAGACAGGGCTCTCTTTTTGGAAGAGAGCTGCCATGTTTCTAAAACAGTTTGTTACTAGATTTAAAAAGCAAGATTTAATTAGAAAAATTACCAAAAAATAGACCCAAGAGTAATTATTAAAAAGCTGTAGTGTGCGTCAAAAATAATATTCCTACAGAAACTATGGTTTCTGCCTGCTTTTCTTCTATGAGACAATGTGGCACATCATAGAGATGTTATACTGCTATGCCTTAAAGTTCCATAATATGAACCTATAGCATGTCTACTTGTAAGAGGGTCAACTGGTTAACTTTCTTCCTCCCTTTAAGAATGTGGCATATGTGTCTCTGTGTACAATTAATGTGTTAATAATATTTCTTAGGCCTTTTAGTGGCCAAGGTATAGACTGCTCCCAGCTCCTCTAAGATTATGATAGTTATTTGTAATTGTAAATAACTTCCTTGGGGGTGGGACTAGGCCAAAAAAAGGGCTTGATGTGAGTCTGAGGATTAGGAGAGACCCAGGTAATGAGGACCTCGAACTAGAACCGTTATCTCTTACTAATTCAACTAAATCCATTAGGTCATTCTAAACCTTTGATCCACTACGTGGGGCAGAACATGAAGTGAGTGCACTCCTCCGGTGTTTTGTTCGTTTCCTGTCTCTGGCAGGTACCAGGACAGCGGATGTTCCTCTGGTGTTGAATGTGTGGACCTCATTATAGATTCTGGCATAGATCCAGGCAAACGGGTCACCACAGTGAAAGGGGTGAAGGAATTTTCACTTAATGGTGCCCTGTCATTTCTTTGGATATGTCCCCACAAGTGGGGTAGGGCTAGGATTGCAATAGACTATATGAATCCATGGCGAGTCATGGTGATGTTGAGGGACAAGAGTTTGGAGGTACTGGGATGAGGGGAGCAGTCTGCTACAAATTATGTAACTGTAAATAGCCTTAACCATGCAATGTTCAAGATATGTGCTCATGTTTCATGAGATTGTTTTCGTAAAACTTTGATAAGGAACTTAATTGACTCTATCTGATTTGACCCTCGATGAAGATGAAGTTTAGCTGAACTTTTGCACTGGGGAGCTGACCAGGGCTGGCTCAGTGAGGCTGGGGCTGTTCTGCAGCTACTAGGGTTCCCTAAGCTGGCACCTCAACATACCAACTTCCAGAATTCTTATCAGAGAGGATCATTAGCTTACCAGATATAAATGTCATGCTTGGGAGGTGAGGGAGTTAGGTAACTTGATGGTGTGATGGGCAAAGGTGGCAGGAAAGCCTAATCTGACCCTGATGCTGGGGTCCCTGGTTTTCCCTGATCTCGGAGGTACCTCTCATGGTGAGGAGTTCTGAGCCGCCACCCTATACCCTAAACTGAGTAGCCCTAGGCTGAGGGCCCCTACCTCCACCCACGGGTCAGGGATCACAGCTTCTCCCACGGCAATAGAACTCCATGAGAGGCTTCAGCACAGCAGCAAGACTTCTTCTCAGCACAATGACCAAGAGCCAACTAACTCTATAAACAGCACCTGACAGAGGAGAGGGAAAGCTATTTAAAGCCAGGGGGAGGGGATTCCAGGGGAGTCACACTTCAACCACTCAACCAGCAGCTGAGCATAACAGTGAATGCAGCTCTGGAGCACAACACAGAAGTCAGGACCTTCACACCAATCCATCATGCAGCCCTTAAAGGAAAACAACACATACAGCAGCATCCAGCGATGTCAGCGCAAACTAAGCACGTGACAATAAGTTGCTAATTTTTTTTAAGTACAAACAAGCATTTCGCTCCTTTCTATACATTTTCCTGCTCGTAGGTTGTCCATGACTACTATTTTTTAAGTACAAACAAGCATTTTGCTCCTTTCTTTACCTTTTCCTGCTCTTAAAGAGGTTGTCCATGACAATTTTGTTTGTCATGACCCTAAAAATTGTCAGGTAGGTAGTTGCTATCTACTTGCTAGTTGTGCCTTGTACTGATCTCACAGACCAATCCTGCCGGTGATTCAGCTGCTCCACGTCAACAGAGCTCCTCCTCTTTTGGGCTTCTTTGTTGATTGGGTGTGGTCTGCTGACTTCATGGTGATTGACAGCCAGCTATCTGCAGCAGGGCAAAGGGGAGCTGCTCTCAGTAAGTATGAGATCGACAGTCACGTACCTTCAACAAAGCAGAGTGGAAGAAAAGCCACTGCTCTGTTGACGTGACATCAGCGTAAGCCACTGAATCGCTGGCAGGAGCAGCCTTAGACTGCTTTGGGCCGGCAGAGATCAGAGACCTACCTAATAGTTCTGATGCACATAGTAAAAAAAGTAGTCCTAGATAACCCCTTTAAATGTCTTTCTTGCATGTTTTGTCCTTTTCCTTGCTCCCTAGGTACATATCTGTACATATCATACATTTTTTGGGAGGCTTATTTTTAGATTCTTTTTCTAGGAATGTCATGGACTTTGAAATGGGGTTTACAAGTATGCCGTAGCGGCTTCATGCTGTGAAATATGCATGGGTCTTTATTAGCTAGAATCCATGATTTTTTGTTTACTGGCTAGCAAAATTCAATAGTGTATAACTTAAAACCTCACTGTTAGATCCCTTTCACATGTGCATATAAAACACTGACTACAAAATCAGTACCAGTGTCATCAGTGTTAACCATCTTTGTTTCATCAGTTTTTTCTGGTATGGATCAAGAAAGAATAAAAAATTACAAAGCTTCTCTTATGCTTTGCAATGTTAAAGAGGTTGTTCACTTGTCCTTAAGGTGGCCGTCACACGCTTCAATATCGATAGCGATATTGTTAGCGATCACGTGCACGCGCGATCGCTAACAATATCGCTCACATTGCTGGTGAGATGTCACACAGACAGACTCACCAGCGATGTGGGCCAGCGAGATCGCTGGTAACTATGGTACATATCGGGTTACTAGGCGCCGCACTGCGCTTAGTAACCCGACGTTTACCATAGATGCCATCTCCCAGCATAGGCTCTGCTGCTGGGAGATCGTTCATCGTGGTGTCACACACCACGATGAAGGTGATTGAACAAGCGATGATCGCTTGATATGAGCTCCGGCTCTCATATCTGCAATGTCACGATCAAGCGATTTTACATTGTAAAATCGCTTGATCGCATGTAGTGATGTACAAACGATATCGCTTAAGCGATCAAAAAGCAGATCGCCTAAACGATATCGCTCACGATATTGCAGCGTGTGATGGCCGCCTTTGATAGATCATCAATGTCCAACACCCAGCACCCCTGCTGATCAGCTGATCTCGGTGGCAGTGGCATCAGCAGGTGACCGGAAATGCTCAGTTCCGCAGCTGCCCCCTCTCCTGATAGTGGACGAGGCCGGGTTCTGCTATCCGTGGGCTGTACAAGTTTTCCACAGACTCATAGACTTGTATTGCGCCTTGTCATCTGTGCTGCTGGGAAACACAGAGATATCTCCGTGTGGTTCACATAGATGCACGGTTCGTGTAAAAACACGAACATGTGTGTAATCCTTGAAAAGAATTGATGTAATACATACAGAAAACATGGATAAGTGAAGGAGGCCTTTAGTATATAACATATAAACACCCAGTATATATGTAGTAGTAACAATTATGCACAGAAGTAGTATACATTTCTACGATAGACTTTACAGTAGCCTCCTTCTCATATCAGCAGTCCCGCCAAATGATCCTCCATGTAATGTCCTGCTTTTGTCTCTGTTCCCGCAGAAATGTCACCTATAAATGACTTTGTGAAAAGCAGGAGAAAGATTTTATTGCAGGCATTTGGGTTCTGGTTAATATATGCATGATTTATCTATGAGGGTAATGGATCCTATTGAGCAGAGGAGGCTATAAATTTTGAAGAGACCCGCACTAGGTGGATGATGGGGGAGTCTGGATCCATTCCAGGAGAAAGTCGATACGGTGTGAAGTGGAACAATAGGATAAATAGGGAAGTTTTAAATAGGGATGAAATGATAAAGGTGGAAGAAACAGAAGACTGGGAGATAGTAAGGGGAGAGCAGAGAAAGGGCAGGGGTAGATGGAGTTATCATAGACTACAATTCAAAGGTAAAATGAAGGGTAACTTTAATATAGATAATTATACCTATAAAGCATAACAGTACAGTGCAGAATATTATAAAACCTGTTCATATACCAACTTGGGGGGCACCTTCCCAATTCCCACCATTTCATTGCAAATCCATTGCCATACAGACCATCAGTATAGATTCTGACTTTTATGGTCACATTGCAGTTCTGTAAGATTTTTCTGTGAAAAACTAATAGCTGCTGAGTAAAAAAAACAGATTGCATACGGACAACATATGGTTGACAAGTGAGCAGCCCCAGAGGTATATACAGCCCCAGTGGTAGTATCCAGCAGCCCCAGAGGTATATACAGCCCCAGTGGTAGTATACAGCAGCCCCAGAGGTATATACAGCCCCAGTGTAGTATACAGCAGCCCCAGAGGTATATACAGCCCCAGTGGTAGTATACAGCAGCCCCAGAGGTATATACAGCCCCAGTGTAGTATACAGCAGCCCCAGAGGTATATACAGCCCCAGTGGTAGTATACAGCAGCCCCACAGGTATATACAGCCCCAGTGGTAGTATCCAGCAGCCCCAGAGGTATATACAGCCCCAGTGTAGTATACGGCAGCCCCAGAGGTATATACAGCCCCAGTGGTAGTATACAGTTCCCCCCCACCTTATCATGTCCCCCCCGGGCTGCGGCAGCTGTCAAAATAACAAACAGTTTATACATCACCTTCCGGCGCAGCTACTCCGCTCCTCCGGTCCTCCGGTCCTCCGCTCGCCGGCTTCTTCTTCTTCTTGTGCCGATTTCAGTGACCGCGCGCAGGAAATGACGTCATCTCCTGCGCCCGGTCACATGACACCGGCACAAGCAGGAAGAAGAAGCCGGCGAGCGGAGGACCGGAGGAGCGGAGTAGCTGCGCCGGAAAGTGAGGTATAAAGTGTTTGTTATTTTGACAGCTGCCGCAGCCTGGGGGGGACATGATAAGGAGGGGGGGGCTGTTTATTACTCTGGGGGACCCATATTAAGGAGGGGGGGCTGTGTAGTGCAATATGCACGGCATCCCCCCGCCACTGATGGACGGGGGGATGCCGTGCATATTCATTGCACTAATGAGGCGGCCCCACGTGACCGCCTGCGGTCACCGCGGCCCCCTCCTGCCTCCTCCAGCCCCCGGTCACAGCCCCCCCCCCCACAGCATACCGTATGACCCGTGTATAAGCCGAGGGGGGGACTTTTCAGCCCAATTTTTGGGCTGAAAAACTCGGCTTATACACGAATATATACGATACTCATTATGAGTATAGCGATTACGAATATTTCGCTACTCGCTCATCACTATTTCTAATTTATTGATCCATCGTTTCCGATAAATGTGTAATGTGAATGGTTGAGAACTAAACGATTTGTCCAAAAATGCTCGTTCATCATCCATGGAATCAATAATTCGAACAAAAGAAAAAATTCTCGTTCATTTTTAGAATATTGAGTAATGTAATTGGAATTGTTCACGTTCAACCCTTACATCAACAAAAAGGAGAATTGGAAATTCAAGTCCCAACTTGGTACAGATTTCAGTGATTGGTTGATCATGTGTGGCTCTCCACTGGTCAGTGCGTCACAGTAGGGGTACTGCACCCACAACGGAGCGTACAGTTATTCCTGTCACAGGGGAGAGTAAGGTTTGCAAGTGGATCCCACCCCAGCACCTCCCACACTTAACCCCAGGTAGACAGGCAGTCCCATTCCCATTGGGCGGAGTTAGGGGAGGAGGGAAGTCAGACAGTGGAGTTCTAGTTTGCACTGAGCTGCAAAGCAGAGGGGAGCCTCCGAGCAAGAGAAGGAGACTCGCAAGGAAGGGGCCTAGAGAAGATGCCTAGAGAAGAGGCAACCCAGGAAAAGAAAGAGGGAACCCCATATCGGAGTGCCCATACTCTGGTGGGACCCTAGTCTACCTAACGGAGTACTGGCTCCGAGGATACGGTGCAGGGTGTTCAGCCCCTGAGTCGTCCACACCGGTCGTCACGGATCAGTTCACCAACCCTGACACCCTGTCTAAAAAGTGCAGCCTCGCCAGGATCGCCCACCAAAGGTTGAGCCCCTTCAGAGAGAGAGAGGGAGAAGAAGGGATCTCACAGCACCCCAACAGGCCAGGTTTACAAGAGGGCTGTGCCGGGGCAGGTTTTATCAGCAGGACACGGGATTGACAAAAGAATGCCTACTTTGGGATCCGCTGAATGATCTTGCAACCCTCTGTGACTACCCAATCAGCTACCTGATTATAGACTGTTTGTGCTGTAACCTGAACTGCCATCTACACTGGTTTACAGAGTAAAGTACCCGTGTAGAGTGACAAAGCCTCCGTGAGTCTGTTCAACTGTTGCACTGATTCACAGATCATCTCCACATCCAGCACCACCACCACCAGTGCTGGTCTGCCCCAGGGAGTCTGCTCCACCTGCAGGGAGCTGCTCTATCCAAGCTGCAGTACCATCTCCCCCGGAGGTCTGAAGCGGCGCTTTTGCCTATCACCAGAATCTGCAGGTGGCGTCACAACAAACTTTTATTTTTCTTCATTACCATTCCCTAACCCCCTTTTCAGTTGATCACCAAGGCCACGGGTCTGGGCAGACCACCAGTGATATCCCAACTACAGCAGGGCCCAGATACCCGAGTTCCCATACAACCCTGGGTGATTCACATGCTTTGCGGCAATTGTTCAGTACCAGCTGGTGCATTGGAACTAGGTTCAGTTCAGGTCACCGCACTGTGTTGAACAAACCAGTTTGGGTTCAGAATTTGGATACATTAGGTTTCCAAAGCACTGGAGTGAACATCGCTGTGCTCGGGTACAATTGGTGGTTGGCCCAGTGTGAGCCACGTGCAGTGTTTGATAGGCACACACTTAAAAGCACAGTTTTTGGGTGTAGTCTGTCCAAAATAAATTTGAAAACCTCCCACCCCTTGAAATGTTTTACTTATGGCTGGCTGTGTGTGGGCAGAGGACTGAACTGCCAATCAGTGAGTTCCATTGAAGTTTGGGTCAAGTTCGGGGTCACGAACAGTGTGCCAAAAAGTTCAGCTGCATCACCCGAACCTGAACTTCAAAAGGTTCACATCTCTAATTGGATCCAGTACATATTTTTGGCACATTGTTCATCACTACCTTTGCAACTTCTTCTGAACCATGATTTTGTTCTATAACATTTTCATTATACGGTATGAATGGAAATTTTTGTACAACACTTTATACTTATAATCAGTGGCGCACCCAAGGGGGGGGACCTACGTGTCTGGACCCCCCCCCTGGACGGCCCTGAGAAGCTGGGGGGGGGCCCACCGCCGCCCGGTCCCTGACACTGCCGCCACTTCCGCCGCCTGCGCTGCAGCCGAAAATACTTGCATCAGGCTAGGGTCACAATGCAAGTGTGACCCTAGCCTCAGGGGGGCCCCTGAGCACTGCCCCCACAGCCAAGGCCATATCCAGGGGGCAGCTGGGGGGTCATTTTCGGCCTCCTGCAGCACCGGAGGTCTCCCTCCTCCCCCCTCCATGGGAGCCGACAGAGCTGCACAGTGCACACTCTGTGCTTACAGGACCTGTGATGATGTCACATGGAGGGGAGGAGTCAGGGGTCACATGATCAGCTCAGTTTATGCAGGACTCTGCTGTTTTGCCTATCATCATGCTCAATTAGGTGGGTGAAGTTTGTGTGGGGTCAGGAGGGATTTGCAGTGTGAATGTAGCAGAGGCGAGTGTGTACTAGGTGTATGGCAAATAGGTGAAGGTTATGTGTGGGGTCAGGAGGGATTTACAGTGTGAATGTAGCAGAGCCCAGTGGGTACTAGGTGTATGGAGCGGAGCCGCGTGCGTACGAGGTGTATGGAGCAGAGCCGCGTGCGTACGAGGTGTATGGAGTGGAGCCGAGCGTGTACAAGGTGTTCGGAGCAGAGCCGAGTGAGTAAGAGGTGTGTGTATGAGGTGTATGGAGCAGAGCCGCGTGCGTACGAGGTGTACGGAGCAGAGCCGCATGCGTACGAGGTGTACGGAGCAGAGCCGCGTGCGTACGTGGTGTATGGAGCAGAGCCGCGTGCGTACAAGGTGTATGGAGCAGAGCCGCGTGCGTACGAGGTGTACGGAGCAGAGCCGCGTGCGTACGAGGTGTACGGAGCAGAGCCGCGTGCGTACGAGGTGTACGGAGCAGAGCCGCGTGCGTACGTGGTGTATGGAGCAGAGCCGCGTGCGTACGAGGTGTATGGAGCGGAGCCGCGTGCGTACGAGGTGTATGGAGCGGAGCCGAGCGTGTACGAGGTGTATGGAGCGGAGCCGCGTGCGTACGAGGTGTATGGAGCAGAGCCGCGTGCGTACGAGGTGTATGGAGCAGAGCCGCGTGCGTACGAGGTGTATGGAGCAGAGCCGCGTGCGTACGAGGTGTATGGAGCAGAGCCGCGTGCGTACGAGGTGTATGGAGCAGGGCCGCGTGCGTACGAGGTGTATGGAGCAGAGCCGCGTGCGTACGAGGTGTATGGAGCAGAGCCGCGTGCGTACGAGGTGTATGGAGCAGAGCCGCGTGCGTACGAGGTGTACGGAGCAGAGCCGCGTGCGTACGAGGTGTACGGAGCAGAGCCGCGTGCGTACGAGGTGTACGGAGCAGAGCCTCGTGCGTACGAGGTGTACGGAGCAGAGCCGCGTGCGTACCAGGTGTACGGAGCAGAGCCGCGTGTTTACGAGGTGTACGGAGCAGAGCCGCGTGGGTACGAGGTGTACGGAGCAGAGCCGCGTGGGTACGAGGTGTACGGAGCAGAGCCGCGTGTGTATGAGGTGTACGGAGCAGAGCCGCGTGCGTACGAGGTGTACAGAGCGGAGCTGCATGTGTACGAGGTGTATGGAGCAGAGCCGCGTGTGTACGAGGTGTACGGAGCTGAGCCGTGTGTGTACGAGGTGTACGGAGCAGAGCCATGTGTGTACGAGGTGTATGGAGCAGAGCCGCGTGTGTACGACATGTACGGAGCAGAGCCGCGTGTGTACGAGGTATGTGTGCCAGTGGTAGCCCCCGCGGGATTCCGCTCCTATAGTCCCAGCCACCTTTGCCAGCAGCATTCTTCTCCAGAGTCTCTTCTGCCGCTGTCTGCATTCTGCAGCTCAGCATGGAGGGGCACGATGTCATCACTGTGCTGTTATGTGCAGAGCGACCGGAGGAGACCGAAGCGGCGAGAAGAAAGGTGAGGAGAAAGAGAGATCTGGACGGTCAGACACTCCGCTTGGCTGCGGTGCCACCATATGGCAGTGCGGCTCCATTGAGCTGCTTGCATTATTTGTGCGCTTCAGGATGCTTGTGTATATACCAAGCATCCTCAGACGCACAAAAATGCAACATTTTGCATTTGAAGGGTATTTTTAAAAAGGGCAAGGGAATGCAAATGCATTTTAGCCCGCTCCTAACAACGTGTAATATGCTCACTGTCAGGAGCAGCTCTTGCTGGTTTCGGCAGTCACTGTTCCTGTAAGGTTGATTTCACATAGGCGTTTTATTTTAAATGTGGCAGTTGCGGTAAAAAAAAACAGCATCTGCCGCATTTTACGCCTAGCGGCTGCACTTGCTACCCATTTGCGGGCATATATATGTATATATATATATATATATATATATATATATATATATATATATATATATAGTCCGCGATATGTACTAAAGGGGGCCTGCTGAGACCTTTTCGCCCGGGGCCCACAGAAAGGCTAGGGTCACATTTGCGATGTGCCCCTAGCCTGCCGGATTCCGGTATTATCTTAGAACTTTTTCCAGCGCCGCATAGCGTTTCCGCTATGCGGTGCTGGAAACCGCTGCCCTTAGTTACCCGCTGTTTACCTGCACGACCTGTCACACAGGCAGCGGCTCGGAGGGCGTTTTACAGCGCCGCACAGGAAATCGTGTCTGCAACGGTTTCCTGTGCGGCGCTGTAAAACGCCCTCCGAGCCGCTGCCTGTGTGACAGGTCGTGCAGGTAAACAGCGGGTAACTAAGGGCAGCGGTTTCCAGCACCGCATAGCGGAAACGCTATGCGGCGCTGGAAAAAGTTCTAAGATAATACCGGAATCCGGCAGGCTAGGGGCACATCGCAAATGTGACCCTAGCCAAACCTGGAGCCGGCCCTGTATGTATATGTGTGTGTGTGTGTGTGTTTATGTGTTTGTGTGTTTATGTGTGTGCTTGGGGGGTGTATAGAGTTCTTTACATCTCCGTTTCTCCATCCTGTACTTGCCCAGGGAGGGTGTGTGTGTGACTGCTTGTGAGAGGAGGGCTGGGGCTATTGGGCCGGTTTCACATTTGCGTACAGAACGCAGTGTAAGCAAACGCATGCACATTGCATTCCTATGTTTAATATGGGAACGCATAGTACCTGCCTATGGCTGCGTTTGGTTACATTTGGGTTCAGATGCATTTTTTAATAGCACCCTCCGAACACAACATGTTGCATTTTCTGTGCATTCACGGGGCTTATTTTATCAGCAAGTGACCGCAAGTGCACAAAGAATGCATGGAGCTCAATGGATCCGCAGTATCCTCCGCATGACAACGCAGGCAGATACTGCGGATCCATTGAAATCTTCACAGAAATCAGAGGCAGCCACCGGGAGATCAGTGGCGGCTGCCGCTGATCTCCTGGCGGCCACCTCTGATCTCCAGGCCACCGCCAAGACCAACCGCTGATTGGGTGACCGGGCACTATACTATGTGAACGCATGCGGAGAATCCCAGCTGCGTTGACATCAGTATGACTACGTTTGCACCTGCATGTCAGACGCATGCAGACACAAACGCTAGTGTGAAGCCAGCCTTAGGCCCCTTTCACATCAGCGGTTTTCGCTGATTGCAGCAAATGCGGCAGATTTACCGCATCTGCCGCCTAACGGCCGCACTTGCAGTACACTTGTGGCAGGCCCCATGCATTGTCTAAGGGGCTTGCGGCAGGTCCGGAATGTGCGGGATAGCCGCGGTTGTGGCAGATGCGGTTTTTGTCCGGATCCACTGGATCTGGACAAAAACACTGATGTGAAAAAGGCCTTACATTGACTGGGCCAGTGTCTGCTGGTTGTGCTGTAAGTGACACGTCCATCATATAGCCAAGGGAAGAAAGTGATAGCAGCAGAGAAGAGGATAAGAAAACTGTCTGCTGAGGGGAAGAAGCTCTATTCCTCAGCACCCAGCTTTCCCATGCTCCCCTATACTCTATTCCTCAGCTTTCCCATGTTCTGATTTCCATCAGCACCCAGCTTTCCCATGTTCTGATTTCCATCAGCCCCCAACTTGGGAAAGCTGGGTGCTGAGGGAAAGAAGGATAGAAGAGCATGAGAAAGCTGGGACTGAGGAAAGAGGATAGAAGAGCATGGAAAAGCTGGGTGCTGAGGGAAAGAGAATAGAGGAGCATGGGAAAGCTGGGACTGAGGAAAGAAGATAGAGGAGCATGGGAAAGCTGAGTGCTGAGTGAAAGCGGATAGAGGAGCATGGGAAAGCTGGATGCTGAGGGAAAGAAGATAGAGGAGCATGGGAAAGCTGAGTGCTGAGGGAAAGCGGATAGAGGAGCATGGGAAAGCTGGATGCTGAGGGAAAGAAGAAAGAGGAGCATGGGAAAGCTGAGTGCTGAGGGAGAGGATAGAGGAGCATGGGAAAGCTGGATGCTGAGGGAGAGGATAGATGAGCCTGGGAAAGCTGAATGCTGAGGGATAGAAGAGCATGGGAAAGCTGAATGCTGAGGGATAAAGGATACAAGAGCATAGGAAAGCTGAGTGCTGGGGAAAAGGTGTATAGCAGAGCAGGGGGTGGAAAAGGTGGGGGTGCTGAGGGAAACAAGCTCTTTCCCATCCCCTGCTGTGCTATACACCTTTTCCTCTGCACCCAGCTTTCCCATTATATCAGAACAAGTGTCAGCATCATTATCCTGTACCCCAGCGTCAGCGTCATTGTCCTGTACCCTCAGCGTCATTATCCTGTACCCCCAGCATCATTGTCCTGTACCCCCAGCTTAATTGTCCTGTACCCCCAGCGTCATTGTCCTGTACCCCCAGCGTCATTGTCCTGTACCCCCAGCGTCATTGTCCTGTACCCCCAGCGTCAGCGTCATTGTCCTGTACCCCCAGCGTCCGCGTCATTGTCCTGTAACCCCAGCGTCATTGTCCTGTACCCCCAGTGTCATTGTCCTGTAACCCCAGCGTCATTGTCCTGTAACCCCAGCGTCATTGTCCTGTACCCCCAGTGTCATTGTCCTGTACCCCAGCGTCAATTTCCTGTACCCCCAGTGTCATTGTCCTATACCCCAGTGTCATTGTCCTGTACCCCCAGTGTCATTATCCTGTACCCCAGTGTCAGTGTTACTGTTTGGCAAGGGGCCAGGATGGGGGAGATATTTACTGTATGCCATAACGAAAATAAAAAAGCGGAACTGCTGAGCAACCGAGACCGACTGCGCAGCGTCATTAGAAATAAGACCATTTTCGTGCAGTATTAAGCATTAATTAGGTATTCAGATTTACAAAAATCGCTTGGCTTTTAGGGGGGCTTTGCTCCCCCAAACCCCCCCACCGGGGGCTTTGCCCCTTGGAACCCCGCTGGGGGGTGACACCCCCCTTTCAGGGCCGGTGTGTGTTTCTTGGACCCCTACCTTGGGAAATTTCTGGGTGCGCCACTGCTTATAATACTTTCATGTATTCAATATAATTAGTATCATTTGTGGCATTTGAACGTTGAACACAAATCCACTCTAGAGATTATCTGTGTGATCACAGTGCCTGATGTTCAATGTTACAATGCAACGATCGCTATTCAACCATTTCATTCACATTTCTAGTCCTATACAAACACTTGTCTGACATCATTTGCTTGTCATGACTTATGATCACATCGTACAAATGTCATGTCCACTTTGCTTTTTTTATTGTGCTTAGTAAACTGATGCTCTGTGTGATTTTGAAATTTGCAACAATTGTCATAAATATGCGCTTTATTTGCAGATTTTACCTATATTCTTGAATGAGATGATGAAAATCCACAGACGAATATACCATGTGTGGTTTTATTACAACCTGCAACATCAAAATTGTACCAAATACTCATTGTGGGAACTTAGCCTACATGAACTACAAATTTCACAGAACTATACTTTCGGTCCTTTTACTGTCCTGATCCACAATAGACTGAACAAGACCCTATAGTAACCAATAGCCTACGACACATTATTCATGGGGTGGTTTAGTGGACTGAGGCTCACTGCAGGTTGTCGGCTTGCCAGAAGAGGTGGGTCTTCAGGTTCCCTTTGAAGGTTTCCATGGTAGGCAAGAATCTGATGTGTTGGGGCAAAGAGTGCCAGAATATGGAGGAAGCACAGGAGAAATCTTGTATGTGATTGTGGGAAGAAAAGATAAGAGGGAAGGAGAGAATGTGGCACCCCTGTGGGTAAGTTGCCACAGCAACACCTAGTGCAGGGAGGGATTTCCACATCAGGTAAACTTACATACCACACCTTTCACCCCAGACCTGAAGGGGGAGCTCTAGTTGCCGACTTCAGGGAAGGTCCATTATAAATTCAGGCCTGTGGGAGGAGTTAGGCAGTGCAGTTCCAGGGAGGACTGTGAAGACATCCTGGTGAAGAGTGCCATGCAAGGCTTGTGCCAGTGAGGAAGCCTAGCCAGTGTAAGAAACCCTAGAGTGAGGGTCGGAGGCAAGGCGAGGAACAGAGTGGGGGCAGAGGAACCATACGGTTAAACCCAGCAACAGACAGAAGCAAACCGGACTCCAGAGTCCGGGTCTGCACAGGTCCAGTTAGCCCAGCGGAGAGTAGCAGAGGACCAGGGAGACTTCAGGCTCCTGGCAGCACTTGTGGCACAGCAACTACAAAGAGCCAAGGACTGCAGAGGAGTTAGCGGTGCCCAGCAGAAGGTTCATCTTGCCTGCCATACAAGTGAGGAACACAGGAGAGGTCAGGGCCAGGATTCAGTCAGGCCACACAGTACAGAGGAGGCCTCACAACTCATCAGGTGTGGAAAATGTGAAAATGCTGAACTGACAATGTGGCACCCTTGGGAGAGGGTCGGAGGCCAGTGGAGGAAGCAGGGAATTAAAGAAGAGAACAGACCAGGTTTCCCTATAGCTCACCCGAACACCGGAGTCTGACACTGCAAGCATCCACTGCAGCAGTAAAAGCCAGGGAGAACCAGGAGGACCAAAACCCCCTGAGGTAACAGACAAGAGACACTCAAACTGACCAAACACAGGACCAAGGGCCATAGGAGAAATAGGGACCCCGCAGAAGGACCTCATTGTCAGTTTAGAGAAAAGCCTTGAGAGGGAGAAGGAGCGGTGCGTTCAGTCGCAGGCAGGAGTTACCCCAAACCACAGAGCACAGATACAGAGGAGGCCTCACAACTTTCTAAGGCGGAAGTCCCAAGTTGCATTGGGGACCTGGTTATTTCTCTGGACTGTACCTGTTACCCTGTCACCAGTAAAAGGTACCGAAACAAAGATCACTGTGTGTGTGTGCCTGCTTAACTGCCGCCATTCACGGCATTGACTGCAGAGACGCGACTACTACTCCCCTTATCCATTCCCGCTGCCCTGAGGTAAAGCTCCACCTGTGGGGAGCTGTACTACATTGAGCTGCACTTCCATCACCTCAGCGGCTGGCTGCAGCGCTGGTATACCCGTTACCAGGAACTACAGGTGGCGTCACGTTACCAATCCCCTTATCCCCCACCATTCCTGCCATTGAGGGTCCAGGGCACGGGAGCGGGGACCAACCAACCGTGATCCCCTATCAAAGTCGCCATCAGCCCCGGTACCCGAGTACACCCTACCCTGTCGACCACCTCAACAACCCCACCACCTGGACTGTACCCTGGATGATACCTTGCACCAACACCAGTAAAAGGTAAAGAAGCAACTCCAGTGTGAGTGTGTCGATCATTGTGGCCCCTAATCCTGCCCTTAACACAGACTGCACCAGCATCTCCACCTGCAGAGCCACTTCACTGTGTAGAAATCCCCTATTCATCATCCATCTCTGCCCTGGGATCCTGCTCCACTTACGGGGAGCATCACCATCTAGCTGCCCATCCATCATCCCTGGAGGTCTGCAGCAGCGCCGGTATCATTACCAGACACCATGGGTGGCGTCACAAAGACTTTTTTATTTTTTTCTCTTTTTTTTAGCGACCACCAGGGTCACGGGCCCAGGCCCAGGCTGCCCATGACTACCCCTTTAATTAACGCCCGGGACTGGGTACCCCACGGCTCTGGGGTGGGTCAAGAAGGAGATCTTGAAAGTATCGCAGGTTGTGTGTAGGTAGGTACCTGGAGACCATGTCACAGATATATGGAGGGGACAGGTTGTGGGTGGCTTTGTATGTCATAGTTAGGTTTTTGAACAGGAGTCTCTGGGCAATGTGGAGCCAGTGAAGGGCTTGACAGAGAAGAAAGGCTGAGGAATAGCAGGAAGACAGGTGGATAAGTCAAGCAGCAGAGTTTATGATAGATTGTGGGGCGTGCAAGAGTGTTTGAAGGAAGACCAGAGAGTAGGAGTTTGCAGTAGTTGAGACGGGAGACGACACATAAACAATTTGAAAGCAAATGCATCTTTTTATTAATTGGATTGAGCCAAGTTAAACATATGGGTGCAACACGACATAGATGGAGGCACATCCCCAACAACTTGACACAACATCGGTGATACTCTGCACTGCGAATTGTGTAAATTTTCAGTGAAATTACCTTGATGGAGGGTAGGATGCAAAATTTATACACTCCTCACTGAGAATAAATGGTCCATCTTTTAAAAGTCTGGACGAACCCCAAATTTTGTAAAGTTCTGGTGACTCTCTAAAATAAAAAGAATTGCACCACCAGACCTCAGTGTTGGTTAAGATTGATCTTTATAGATCTATACACTTATTGGCTATTTAAGGTACTTCTGATCCTAAAGTTTTCTTTGACCTCATAGGAAATCGTGCCTAACAGATTGCTGAATAAATTAATAAAATAATGAATATATCTCATCCATAAAGAAGCCAATTAAGTAACATTTCAAAAATATTTTAACAGTACAAATTTCCCCACCTGAACCTTGCGTATTTTAGTAAAAGACAAAAAAAAGGAATGTTCCTCTGATAAAACCTTCTGATACCTTCGAACTATCGTAGGGAACTGATTGGCAAATGTCACAAAGTGCTGAGCTGCAGAAATTAAATCTGACCTATTCCTCATGAAATCTGAGATATTTTCATAGATTTGTTTCAAGTCCGTTCTGCATTGTGTGACTGAAGGCCTCAGAAAGGATAGACTCTCCTTTGGTCCAGATCTCCAGAGGGAGTGAATATTTTCCAGAAGAGATTCTTAGTACAGAACTGCTGAGGTTTGGGGTGAATTATCCATGATTAATAAGTTCAGGAGTTCATAGTTTGTTTGACACAAGTCCTCTGGTCAAAGGTGATGTTCTCGAAGGACATCAGGCCTACAGGCATAGTGGTACATGTCTCTAAGGCCTATCATATTCTAGTAATATAATAGAGTATACAAGCAAGGGCTGGACAATAGCAATTCAAGTCATATGTAAGTTATCAGCCTTTCCCCGAAGTCCAGTACTATTCAATTAGCTGGAAAATCTCTTTGTAGGAGACTATTACAGGGTTGGGTATTACAACCAGATGAGAAGAGCGGTTCATGTCCACCTTTTATTTGGCTTAATTCTTTTACAACCAGCCTGAAATGGCTATAACATATTGTAATGTGTAGACTAAAGCCGTTGTGTTCATGAATGAACTTTTTATATTCAAACATGAAAGTTTCTCTTGAGTACGATGGAGTCTGACTCAAGACGGGAAATTGGCAGATGGGATAGGCCATTTGGTTCTCATCTGTTGTCAAAGTCTTTCTCTTTCCCTTGGCTGGGCTTTCCCTAGGTCATCTGACTTTTACATGGGAATGACCCTGTAACCCATTAAAATGGCACATTATACTCATTAGATTAGGCAGCCTTTTATATATTGCATAAAGAATGGATATCAACATGAGACACAAGGAGTCTCCCACGGCTGGGTTAAGACGCAGTAGTGAGGTGAAATTCCTTAAAGCTTCTGTCTTATTTCAGTCATATTGTGAAAATTAGTTATCTTATAGACAAAATGATTTAAAAGCCATCATATAGCTATAGGACGCTGATAGGTTCTGGTGCATAAGCAACCTAATTGGCCACGTTGTCACATAATTGGGGCTGTTTTGTAGAAAGTAGGTCACCAAACAATAAGAAAAGTAGAGGACCGCACTTGTCATTTTTCTACAAACGTTCTTCTAATTCAATCTAGTCACAAGGTAAAAACATCCGGTATAATCTACGGGCGCTTCCAGAGTTAGGAGCAAATTCTCCGTACTTTTTCTAGAGTTCATTACATTTTACAGTATAAAATACAACATGTTTCAGCTAAAAAGTTAAAAAGGATAGCCTTCCTCAGGTACTCTATAGTGCCAATATAATGTTACCACATACAGAACATACCATCATCAAGTACCGAAATAATATGTAGCATCCAATTTAGACTCTCATTAAAGACCCAAATAATGCTTTGATAATATATTTGTCAAATACTACCAGCATACTCCATGTTTTACAACATAAATGAAAAAAGCAGCACTCACTGGGAGTAGAATAGAATCTTCTTTCTCTACCATTTTGCTCCCTTGTGGCACTTCTATGGGTAGAAGCACCACACGGGTGTGAAATGGTTTACCACTGTCCAATGCTTCAAGTCTCCCTCCCTGAATATAATAATAATAATAATAATAATAATAATAATAATAATAGTCACTGTATGTAACTTGCATTCTGCAATAAAGAATATTCTACTCTATCCCCGGTGAGTGGTACTTTTCTTCATATATGTTGGATTGCTATTTGCTTGCTGCACTTGGAGCATGCAAGCCGGGAGGATGTGTGTCCCTTGTGACCATGGGAGGTGTTGGCCACTGCCAAATGTCACCAGTGTTATAAGTATTTCGAGTGGTGCCTGGCTGTATCTCTCTTTATGAACTTTAGACCATGTGTTTGCTGTTGGTGTTCCAGTTGTTATGATTCGCCAACAAATCAAGGCTCTTGAATTAGTGTCTGACTACTTGGTACGGTTTGGCCACAATAATATAATCTCTTCAAAGAGAGTTGACCCTGGTATGACTTTTGCACTGAAGTCCAGGAGCAGGCCTGTGTCTTATGATGCACTTACACCAGTAGATAATTGGCGAACGATAGGGATGGGCGAGTCTACTCGCTAGGACTCGTTACTCTGCGAGTAGTAAGGGACTCGCAGGACTCGGTCCTCTGCGAGTTTCCCAGCGATTACTCGCACAGTAACGAGTCCAAGGCAAATCAATGGCATTCCTAGTTTTGTCAGAGACTCTGACAAAACTAGGATTGCCATTGACTTGCATTGGACTCGTTACTGTGCAAGTAATCGCAGGGAAACTCGCACAGTAACGAGTCCGGCTGTCTGCTCTGTGCCGGGCTCGGGTCCTGCAGGCTGCCGCAGCTCCAGGGTCCTAGAGCCCGCCTGCTCTCCCTGTGTACAGACATGAATGTCTGTGCACAGAGATGATGTAGCAGAGCTGAGATTGTTCTCAGTCTGCTCATTCCCTGTGCATAGACATCTATATCTATGCACAGGGATGTAGCAGAGAGGACATCGCGTTTTGGACTGCGTCGGACGGAAGAGGATTTTTCTAATTAAGGATCGAGTCCCTAATGGCTTTTTTTTTTATTTCTAATAAAAAATTTTCTCTGTGTTGTGTTTTTTTTAACCCTTTATTGGAGATTCTTAGTGGCCGGGTCAAAGTGGCCTGACATTAAGAATCTCGGGCTTAATACCAGCTTGTGTAACAAAGCTGGTATTAACCCCTTTATTACCCAGCGTGCCACCGCCACCAGGGCCGATGGAAGAGCGGGGTTCAGCGCCAGAGGATGGCGCTTCAATGAACGCGCCATCTTCTGGGGCGGCAGCGGGCTGCAATTTGCAGCGGGGGGTGCCCAGAAAGCTTGGCCCTCCCTGCGCTGCGGATTCCAGCCCCCAGCTGCTTAGCTGTACCTGGCTAGACATAGAAATTGCGCGGAGCCCCACGCATTTTTTTTTAATTATTTCATGAAATTCATGAAATAATAAAAAAAAAGGGCTCCCCTATTTTCTTGTGTCTGGCCAGGTACAAATAGGCACCTGGGGGTTGGGGGCAGCCCGTCGCTGCCTGCTTGATCCGGCTGGTTCCAGAAATACGGCGAAGCCCACGTCAAATTTTTTTCTGACAAATCCATAAAACAATGTAAATAAAAAGGGCTGTATCTGTATTAACCCCTGGACCATGGGCGAGGGGTTAATAAAGATGCAGTACCTTTTTTAGGATTGTTTTATTGATTTTTCAGAAAAAAAATGACGTGGGCTTCGCCGTGGGGACAGAACAATTGTATTTTATGTTCTTCTATCCTCATTACTTCGTGTCGGCCTGTGTAACATTGGAGTTGGTGCTTATGGACATCACCTTACCTAGATTCTGCCTCAAGCAGAAAACAAAATCAATTGAGGACATTTGGTCCTATTTCCCACTATGTATTACATAACAATGACATGCTTGGCCTATACAGAACATGTTCTACTGCTTATAGAGTGCTCTCCAACTTGTTATTGACTATTTGTTGCAAAACTCATCAAGGCAACAACAACGATGAGCACACAGTACTCTAGCAACAACTGGAAAGACACTAGTTGGAAACCATTGCTGTTGAGGTATGTAAACTAAGTTTGTAGAGTTTCTGGATGAGGTTAAATGAGGATAGATTATACATTTACAACAATTTGTAATAGAATCCAGCACAAATTACTTCAATATAATCATGGGAAACCAAGCCCAGTGCAATTATCACAAATACATGTTGGAATGGGGGAGGGTAAAAATAGTAATCTGCAAAAAATGTACTTGACTTTCTTATATGCAGAGTTAATAGCATTTTCATTTCCTGCTCCCACATAGCTCTCTCAGTCTGATAGTCATCGGGTCACTCCATCGTGATAGTATATATGGGTCAACATCTCCCCTTATCTGTCTCTTGCTAGATAAAATGGATGCATTGTTTTCCCCGCCGGGCATGTTAAAGGCTTGAGTTCACAGTCAGGGCGGTGGCGTGTGACACAACTCTCTGTCACTTTTTTGACATTTCAGCATATGACAGTGACACATAGAAATTCAGGGATACTGATTGTGAGCTCATAGGGTCAGTGACTTTACTACTGATCATGCACTGCTTGACCTTCATCATCAGAAGACCTTAATACTTATGAGACAGTGTTTGTGCACTTGTATGTGACTTATATAATAGGACTTGATGTAGGCTTTGCACAGGAAGACCATTTCTGACATATCCTCACGACATGACTCAAAATGAAATTCATGAGGGCCTGATGTCCATGACCCGGGAAAGCAATGGTTCTTTTGACCCAGCTATAATGCTGGAACATTAAAATAGTTTTTAAGAAAAAACAATGTGCCCACATTTTTGACCATCAGCCAGGGACCTTTAGATATTTATTGGGTATGACTAAATTTGCTCTGAGGAACATCAAGGTAATGGAATCTACAGTGGAAGGAATTTCTATCACTTCTACTCCCTGTCTCTATTTCTATATTTGATATGAGGATGCATGAACATAGTTGAAGGGATCTCCCATTTGGGACTTCACAAAAGTAAAGAGCTGGTAGCAAACTGGTTGTTCAACATCTGGTGGACATATTCCCTTTGCATATTGCATAGTTACCAATTATTTTAAATATTTGGTAAAGGTAAATGGTTATGAGTGATGAGACAACTTGTTTAATGCAATCTAGTGATTTGTGGACCCAGACATTTTTGTGATTATATTCTGCAGACTCTTCTCCTAAACAGAGTTAGGGCTAGAAATGAGTTAAATTTTCCAATAATTTGGGTTTCTGATGCAGCATTAGATTTCCATTTTAGGTGAAACACAAATTCCTTAACATTGATGTTTGGACTAAAACCAATTTGCTTGTGGCAAAGTATTGAGATTCCTACAGTGATAGTAGTAAATAAGGCAACATTAGACGCCCTGTCATAAGTGACTAATATGCAACATTTGGAATAAATTAGATTGCAAACATGGAATTACATATATCATCTTAAATTACAATATTATAGAGATATAGGGAAACTCTATATGTGGTTTTCAATGATCCAGAATTCTATACAAAAGATTTCATTGGGCAACAACACAATACTATTAATTGTCTGAGGAAACCTTACTGCCTTTTGGTGAAATATCTTGCCACGGGTGTGTCGGAAGCCTTGGATGAGACTGTAGAGGCCATTCGCAGACGGTCCCAGCGTTTGGCCAAACAATCAAAACCCTAAGAAAATGTCTCTGTCGCTTTAAGAGGCATTCCCCTTTTAGTTAAAGTGGAGGTCACTAGGACCCAGCTGATTCCTTACCTTGAGCTGCCTATATATTTCCCTTGACTCCCAGGATGCACTGCTGGTGATAGCTGTTCAGGTGTTCCTGGTTGCATTCTAGCTCAAAGCAGTGTTTCCTGGAGTCTGTTGGTTTGCTGCTTGGATCTGCCCAAGCTAAGTATATATCTTCCCTCTTTGTTTGTTTCCCTTGTGTGTTTCTTTAGTTACTAGCCGGGCTGACTAGTGACTCTCTCCAAACAGATGTCATGAAAGATAAGGATCTAGTATGCCTGATTTTGGAAATGTGATTCTTTTGTTTTTTCAGACATGAGCAGACATCTTAGATGTCAGCAAGGCAAGCTCTCCTGTGTATGGGTGCAGTAAGCTGAGATAGCTACTGACCAAACCTATGGGCAAACCAATTTCATCTAAAATTTATGGGAAAATGTACACTTTTATGAGACTTTAGCTGCATGAAGAGTTGGCAACAAATCTGCCAACTATGGATATAGTCTGGAAGGTCTGTCCTTTTTCCAAAAGCCCTCTGAATGTTCCAAAAAGAGATAACAAGTGGGATAAACACTAATAGAGAATATGAATCTGTCTTGAGGCCCCCAAACACGATAGATGACTGTCGGCTAAACTCTGCTTTGACCAAATATTCAATTGGCAACTCTCTCTCCTACACATAGGAAATCTCATTTGGCCAAGTGCTTTTCTCTGCCAATGGCTTCTCTCTGGGAGCACAAAGTGATTGGAAGTTCAAACTTAGACATGACCAATTGTCATCTTTCCTGACAATCAGTTGGCGGATTGCCCCAAACACAAAATTTCAGCCAAACGCATCGATATTGGTGGGTATTATGTTTGGGGGGCTTAATTGCTATCAACTTATTTAGAAACTCCTTCAAAAGGCTGTTTCATATTTTCATTCTTCTAATGAAGAAGGTCTAAAGCAGTGGTTCTTAACCGGGGTTCGATCAAACCCTAGGGGTCATGCACAGTTCATTTTGTGTACCAGTAAAAAAAATATACGTATGTCTTGAATTTGGAAAAACATCAGATTTGATTTATCACTAAAGAAGGGTTCGGTGAATGTGCATATGAAACTGGTGGGTTCGGTACCTCAAACAAGGTTAAGAACCGCTGGTCTAATGGTGTACTCTAAGGGTACCTTTACACGCCGCAATATTTGGTGGTGATATGAGGCAATCTAACGTGCGCGAGCACGATTTTCATGGTTGCCTCAGATCGCCGATGGCGCCATTGCACGCCGCAATTTCACCCTCAACCTAAGACGATGTGTCGCCCCGGAAATCGCCTCACCCACAGCGGAACCAATCCGGTGGACTTCCCTTGCCGTTTCACACACCGCAATCCCCAAAGGAATGTGGGCGTACATGTTCAGCGTGGCGAGAACATAGGCGTGGCAGACTGGTGTACACTGCGCCCCAAACATGCTGATTGGACAACGCAATAGCTTTATGATTGGGCAGCCTGCGCTGGAAGGCTGGCTAATACATGACACCATTGCCATTGTGTGGTGGTGAATGGACAGCTGTTCAAATATGGTGCGGTGTCAAATGACAGCCAATGGGAACACATTAGCCCACACCAATCATTTCAGACGGGGCGCAGATTCCAGCACGCTGTGGCACGCCTGTGGAAAATTAATAGGTGACGCTGATTCCATCACTATCGCCCGTTCACACGCCAAAAGCTGGGAATCTCGCTTTCAAGATTGCCTCTGATTTTGGAGCATTGCTGTGAAATCAGAACCAGGCGACAGGTGTTTTATCGCCGCCAAATTCCCCAATTACACGCTGCAATTGGGAGGCAATTTGACGGCGATATTTACAGGGCGACATATCGCCGTCAGGATTCCCACCAAATATTGCGGCGTGTAAAGGTATCCTAAGATGGTCCACTATCAACCTATGAACAATCAGTATAAGTCATTCTTCTCTGCATTAAATTTTCCTGTCTGTAATTAGTATAATTTAAAGGTAAAAATCAATATTAGTAAGGTATGTATTACTCATAACCTGTTCCAGTAGGCCCTTATTTAAATATACAGCACCTTAACAGATACATATCTTGACTCTGGTTGCATCCAAAGATGGTTGCAACTATGCATGTTTGTCCTTTTTCTAAAAAACATTCAGACATTTCAAGGGTTACTAACTCACTGCACTCAATTATGGTTAACAAAAAGCCCAGCAGCTTTCCTTCTCCCCGTCAGCACTAAATATTCACCTCCATGGGCGGAAATCAGTCCTGGACCAGAGAGGATAACATTGGTTATAGTTCAGCTTGAATTAATTTACAGGGTTTTGGCAGAAAGGACATATTCCTATTGTGCTTCACCTGCATATAACCTCATTTTCCAGCATTCCCCCAATGTACACCTGTCAGAAGCCATCCTGTATGTGAAATAATAATCTGATAAGAGGGGGAGATAGGAGAATAATTAATTTCGTCTCCATGTTTTCAATTAAGATACAGGAATTGTGAGAAAGCAGCCCAGGCCCGATGTGGAACATACTTTACAGAAAGGAACTTTATCACTAAATTAACTGAAGAGAATTTCTCTCCCCGGTGTGGTGCAGTGTATTAAGTCGGATCATTTCTGCCGTTTCGAAGATTCAGAACACATTTGCAGACAGATTTACTTTGCAGAGTTTATTATGCTTGGTAAGCAGATGGTTGGAACTTGGGAAAATCAATAATTAAGATGAAGTCAATGGGATTTGTTGTGTTAGGAAGGCAGTATGAATGGTAGTCCATTGTACTACTCCATAGTCACTTATTTATTGAAGATTTCTTGACTTAATAATTGATATTTTCAGGAAAGTAGTTAGTAGGTGAAGAGGGTGCAAAAGTAACGCTTGCATTTAGGCCTGGGTGCCTGGTATAGTTATAGCCCGGTATGTCACCTTAACAAATGGTTGCCAGGTCCAAAATAAAAATAGTTGCTTGAATACTCAAAGACCTATTTCAACTACAGTCATGGCCAAGAGTGTTAACACCCTTGAAATTGTTCCAGAAAATGAAGTACCGTATATCTCCTAGAAATATATTGCTATTACACATTTTGTTATAAATGTATATTTCCTTTGTGGGTACTGGAATAACACAATAAAAAGGAGAAAACATGGCAAACTGGACATAATTTCAGACAAAACTCTAAAAATGGGCTGGACAAAATTATAGGAACCCCCAAGTTAATATTTTATTGCACACCTGTTTTAATAAATAAAAACAAATGAGCCATGCACATAGTGAACACGTCTGTAGGACAGTGTTCACACCACCAAAAGACTGAATCACAAAAAACAGTCAAACAAACGTAAAAATGCTCTGTTGTAAAAAAACACAGCAAGGCTGCGTTCACACATTTGCGTATTTTGCTGCGCTTTTTTGCGCGCGCTTTTTGCCGCGTTTTTCGGCCGCGCAAAAAAGCGCAACAAAATACGCAGGGGCTTTCACACACTGCGCTTTCTTTACTCCACAAAGCGCAGTGATGTCACAGAGGGGAGGAAGAATCCTGCTTCCTCCTCCCCTCTGTGACAGCCCCATTAGATTTCACAGTGTATTAATATACACTGTGAAATCTAAATTAAACAGAGGCAAATGTATGTAAAATAAAAAAGAATCAATACTTCACCTCTCCGACGCCTTCTCCCGCTATCCGGTCTCCGGTTCTAAGTGAGAGGTGTACTGACAAGACCTGTGGTGACGTCAGAGGGGGGCGTTCCCGGCGCTGATTGGCTGTTCGCGGTCATGTGATATGTATCACATGACTGCGAGTGCCCGGGAACGCCCCTCTGACATCACCACAGGTCCTGTCAGTACATCTCTCACTTAGAACCGGAGACCGGATAGCGGGAGAAGGCGTTGGACAGGTGAAATATTGATTCTTTTTTATTTTACATACATTTGCCTTTGTTTAATTTAGATTTCACAGTGTATATTAATACACTGTGAAATCTAATGGGCGGCCACAGCTGTCACAGAGGGGAGGAGGAAGCAGGATTCTTCCTCCCCTCTGGGAGAATACGCAGGAGCAGCTGCGTAAACAATTGACATATCAATTGTTTACGGAGCTGCGCTTTCTCCCGGAAAACGCACTGCGTATTTTTGCGCAATGTCTGCACTGCAAAGTGAATTTCACATTCACTTTGCTGGCAGACTAAAGGCACAGTGCGTATTTTGAAAAGCGCGCATAAAAAAGCGCAGCAAAACACGCAATGTGTGAACGTAGCCTAAAAAGCAAGTGCTGCTGAAAAAGTAGTAAAATACAGGGTATTTAGTTGATATGTTTTTTGCAAAAAATGTATACTAAACCGCTCTACCACTTCAAGGTAACCCGTATCAGAGCAGTCGCTATCTGATGTATTTAAAACCTGACCATGTGTATTGGTACCTAAATGAGCAGGATCCAGACAGGTCCAATGTCTGACTTGGACTGAATGCAGATGACGACTTTTTATGTGCTGCAGGGCTCAAGGGGAGGGGTGGGAGACTCCCCAATCTTGCAGAAACAAGAAACAATTTAGACAAAAACAAATGAGCCATGCACACAGTGAACACGTCTGTAGGACAGTGTTCACACCACCAAAAGACTGAATCACAGAAAACACTCAAACAAACGTGTAAAAATACTCTGATGTAAAAAAACACAGTAAAAAGCAAGTGCTGCTGAAAAAGTAGTAAAATACAGAGTATTTAGTTGATACGTTTTTTGCAAAAAATGTATACTAAGCCGCTCTACCACTTCAAGGTAACCCGTATCAGAGCAGTCCCTATCTGATGTATTTAAAACCTAACCATGTGTATTGGTACCTAAATGAGCAGGATCCAGACAGGTCCACTGTCTGACTTGGACTGAATGCAGTTTACATTTTTTGCAATTGCTTTTTACTGTGTTTTTTTTACAACAGAGTATTTTTACACGTTTGTTTGAGTGTTTTTTGTGATTCGGTCTTTTGGTGGTGTGAACACTGTCCTACAGACATGTTCACTGTGTGCATGGCTCATTTGTTTTGGTCTAAATTGTTTCTTGTTTCTGCAAGATTGGGGAGTCTCCCACCTCTCCCCTTGAGCCCTGCACATAAAAAGCCATCATCTGCATTCAGTCCAAGTCAGACATTGGACCTGTCTGGATCCTGCTCATTTAGGTACCAATGCACATGGTCAGGTTTTAAATACATCAGATAGGGACTGCTCTGATATAGGTTACCTTGAAATGGTAGAGCGGCTTAGTATCCATTTTTTTGCAAAAAATGTATCAACTAAATACCCTGTATTTTACTACTTTTTCAGCAGCACTTGCTTTTTACTGTGTTTTTTTACAACAGAGCATTTTTGCATGTTTGTTTGACTGTTTTTTGTGATTCACTTTTTCAATAAATAACTGCATTCAATTGTTAACCATCGGCAAGGTTTTTACACCTCCTTTACAAACTGCTCCAGGTCTCTCATGCTCAAAGGGTGTCTTCTCCAAACAGTAATTTTATGCTCTCTCTATGGGTGTCCATGGGATTTACATCTGGAGTCACTGCTGCCACTTCGGAGCTCTCTAGCGCTTTGTTGCCATCCATCTCTGGGTGCTTCTTGAGGTATGTTTGGGGTCATTGTCCCGCTGGAAGACCCATGACCCAGCCTTCTGACACTGGACACTATGTTGTGATCCAAAATCCTTTGGTAATATTCAGATTTCATGATACCCTGCACAAAGTCAAGACACCCAGTGCCAGAGGCATTAAATCAATCCCAAAACATCTTTGAACCTCAACCATATTTGACTGTAGATACTGTGTTCTTTTCTTTGTAGGCATCATTTCATTTTCAGCTAAAAATCTCTATTTTCAAGGCAATTTGCCAATTCTACTTCAGCGTGTAGTGGAGGCTATCTTATCGAGCATGGAGGAATATGACACACAGCAGTTTGGGTTGAAAGTCAGCACATTCCTAAAGGGGTGAGGTCCCCAATAGGGCTTATTTAGAGGCAAATGCTAATACATGAGTTAATACCACTTCAAAGTCATTGGTTACTTTCTCAATTCTTCACAATGATTGTTCCACAACAATGTCTACTATATGTTGACTGGCTCCATATAATGTCACCATATGATGTCAAGATTTGGCAGGGCAAATGAGGTTACTGCGGGACACAGAAAGTCCCCAAAACCCAGGCAGGGCGTATTGCCCTACGCCTTTATCTAATCTTGACCTGATGGGGCCATGAAGGGACTTGTCATTATGTCGCACTCCGGGGCTGGGGTACTCGGAACCGGGCCCTCTCTTCACTTGCTGGGAAATGTCACGGCAACATTAAATTACCCGCCTCCGTATGCCCAGATGCGGCAATAAAAATGAAGTTAAGAAACAAGGGGAAATAAAGTCCAAGTGCTAAGTCCGTCAGGATTTTATAGAAACTAAAATCATTTTTGTATGCACTAAACCATCAACATATTTACATGACAAGTATACTTTTTTTTTCTTCTTGGAGGCACAGGGCTTAAACATTACTTTAAGAAAAACTTTCCTTACGACTATAAAAGTAGAAAAAAAAGGGTAAAGGTTCTGGAGAAAAATTGAAAAAGCAGTTCACCGAATGGTCCATACTGTCCATAAAGTTCCTTTAACCTTGGTCTTTTGCAGCAATCCGGGTGACTGTCCAAGTTCACATTGTTCATAAACACGAAACACATAATGGGGACATTCTACCAGGATAAATCTAGGGGACTGAAAAGGGAAAACTTTATTTACAGTTTGCAAGTTTGTACCTATCCAGGCTCCAGTGCTACTGCGGCTCTAGTGCTCTGGTCACAGATGAGCACCGCATGTCCTCCCCGTGTGCCTCCTGGCCCGGCGACTCTGGGGTCAGGAGCTCAGCAAGGTCTGGAGCGAGGTCCATATCATCCTCCTAGGATGGGCTGGCATCTCCCGGACTGGGACTAAGAGGAGACAACAAGTCCACGGGGACGAGGGCACCTGCTTCGGCACCATCCTCTGTCTTATCCCTGTCTTCTTGCAAGTAGGCCTGCTACCTCCGGCGGCTCAACTCCTCCATGACTCGCTGCTGGCCAGCCTCTGGGAAACAAGGGGGGGTTGCTCTGCTCCCTGCATTCCGCCATTCCTGTGCCTTTCCAATCCCACGTTGTACCTCTCATGGTGTCGTGGCTTGATTCTCCCTCCTCTCTTCTTGGGCGTCGCCGTTTCTTCTTGTCGTCGGCCATCCTGCCCCCTAGTGGAGTGATGCAGTGGCTGGAGCCGTCCTTCCACTGGTAGCAGGCTGGAAGGGGTGTGGGCAAAAGTTCCTGCTCTGTGCTGGCCTGGTCCATGATGAAGGGCTGTGGCATGCCCTCTGCCAGCAAATGACGTTAGTCTTTTTGTGCTTCCATTACTGAGGCCCAGAAAATAAGTCCACAAACAGTCTCAGGCGCACAAGACCCAGTTTTACCGGGTCAGTTATCCTGTTCATGACACCAAGTTGTTGCACTCCGGGGCAGGAAACTGTTTGTTAACTAAACAAAAAGTTTCGTGTGTCATAGGTTGCAATCCGGTTACCGGATCCAGTTTTGCAGCCTGTGGGAAAAATCATGCAGGCAGCGTCCATCACAGCGTTTCCAAAACAGGATACGGTTTTGTATAATGGGCGACTATGGGAGCTCATCCGGCTACCGCAAGGCACCTGTGCATGGCTGAGGTAGCCGTATTTGTTCATCCCGCAGCAGGGATGAACAAAGGGTTAATGTTAATATAATATGTGGACACCACGTCTCCATGGAGTGTCCACCCTCCCTAGAGACATGTTGTCAATATAGGGTGGCATATGAAGGGTTAAATTGCTTTATTACAGTATCGCCGGCTTTTGTCGGCTTTTACTGTTTTATCAATGAAAGCCGGAAGATCCTCGCTGTAAGGAGGAGATACAGTACGTAATGTGCATGCTGTACATGTCGCTATCCATGGTTCTGAAAGCTTTAACATTAGTTCTATGGCGGTGCACTGCCCATAGAACTAATGGTAAAGCTTTCAGGACCATGGATAGCGGCATGTACAGTATGCACATTACGTACTGTATCTCCTCCTTACGGCAAAGAGCCGCCGGCTGTCATTGATAAAACAGTAAAAGCCGACAAAAGTTGGCAATACTGTAATAAACCAATTTAACCCTTCATATGCCGCCCTATATGGTCAACATATCTCTAGGGAGGGTGGACACTCCATGGAGACATGGTGCCCACATATTATATTAACATTAACCCTTTGTTCATCCCTGCAGCCGCAGGGATGAACAAAGCATCCGGCAACTGGATTGCACATTATGAGCAAACCGGTTGCCGGATCCGGGTTTAGGGACACATTTTGAATACAAAATGTGTCTGAAGGCTCATGAGTTTACCACATCCAGATCTGGATGTGGTAATCGCAATGTGCCTTCCAAATGTGACCCTAGCCTATATTTGGTGTTTGGTAAATATTCATGGCATACTGATAAACTGTTTTAACTCCATAGTTATCAAATCCCTCGCAATGTCATGGAGGCTCCCATAGAAGGGGGAGATGCTCAGGACTGAAAGTATTGTCAACTTTTGTTCTCATGGAGCATCCTGGTAAGTAGTATTCCTTGCAAACTTTTCTGCATGTAATGTAGAAAAATGTTGAGTGAGTTCCTGCACTCAGACACAATGTTAAGCGAATAGATTGGATTGTAGAAATCAGAAAGCTGACAGGTTATATAAAAAAGGTTACATTTCATGTGTTGCAGTCCCGAGCCTTCCAGAGGAGAATTTTGGCAAACATGATTATGTATAATACAAGCTATGATGAGGACTTTTGGTGCAAGGGTAATGCTAACAAACCACTTTTCTTCAGGTAGTTAGATAAAAGATCGGGGGACAAACTTCATTTTTGCTATTTATATAAGAAAACCATTTTATGGCTTTTGTAAATAAGTGGGTGGTACATATAACAGGATTTAATGTCATAGTAAGGCAACCCTTAGCCATATGTCTTGTTAGAACAGACTTGCCAAGTCCATGTGTTACATAGCTGGCCTGGAGATTCATTTGAATGACTGGCATGTAATTCTAAATTTTCCCCACAGATACCATTGCTGGTGGGACTAACCCTGTAGGAACACCAAATAGAGAAGACTTGGTCATGCTATCACGCCTTGAATACCTCTTTCGCTATTTTTTCAGACGTCTGGTGTCCCACAGTGGCTTACTGGCATGAGATCCTTTTAGGTAGGCATTTGACCCACTGGCTACCACTTAATATCACTACACATCAACTGAACTCCTGAGTTACCAGAACCCCCTTTACACCTATAAACTCATCTCAGTAAATGTCTCTAGTTACCAATCTTTTTAATGTGAAGGCCTTTCGTCCTGGCTTTTCCCATCTCACTGAAGTTTTTATTGAAACCACTCACATAGAGCAGGAAATCTATCTAAGAAATTGGATCAGTTGAAAGATGCACAGTAACCTTTTGTCAGCCAGAGAAGAGATTAGATGTGTCTGCTGATCAGGATAAGATACAAGGCGGTCTCGGGCTTTTATCAGATTTCTTCTCCTTTACACGTCAGCTGCGGCCTTTACCGAAAAGAAAAAAGTGGTGGAAGTTTCATGTGAACATCTGTTGCATTGTTTGGTGCGAGGCTCAGTGTTTGTTGTGTTACACATGTTTTCTGTCTAGTGTTCCCCTCCTATTGGATATATGAGTTATCTTCTAACAGCCCCCAATAGACACAATTTTAAGGAGATCCATTTTCAAAGGAAATGTATTTTGGCTTCTCTTTCTTGTCTTTTTAGCTGTGGTCAAAGATAATTGTTACATAAGCATAGCAAAGTGTAATTGGAAAGGACGGACTTTCAGAGGAGCAGCCAAGATTGTAAGTATATCACATTGAGAAAAATGGGTAAGTTTAACCTATTGGTCCCAGATGCAATCCCTGTACCCTTTACCCACTCAACCATCAAAGTTTGCTGTGATGTAAATGGAGGCTTTTGCCCTCCCCCTAGATATCAGTGCTCAAGGGTGAATACAATCTCTAATACTCCTATACTTATGCTACCGCACGGAATAGATTGTCAGATTATCAAATATTTGGAGTTTATGAATAATATACATAATTTATTATGGTAGTAAACTTTAAAGGGGTTGTCCGGTCTAAAATGATAATTCTACAGTCACTCTGTGCACTGTGAGGAATCACTGTTTCTAAACCGGAAACAAACCACAGTTATGCAGTATGCATGTTCCCAGCCACTGTACCCGCAGCCTACCTTCTAGTGGGCGCGTCTTCGCTCAATACAATTGTATGGAGCAAAGGCGCGCCCACTAGACAACCTCACCCACTAGTTGGATGCGCCCGCTACATACAATTGTATTGAGTGAGGCCGCATCCACTACTCTTGTTTTGCCGGCAACATGCATATCGCATAATCCTCACAGCACACAGTGCGGACGCTGGAAGGATTGATAATTCTGCAGTCACACAGTGACTGCAGAATTATCATTTTAGACTGGACAACCCCTTTAAGGAATTAAAATGTCAATATAACATCACAAAATATATTGTGCAAACTAAAATGAAAAATAAAAATAATAACATATTTGGTTTAGAAATCACATACAAATACCTTATTGGGGAATTTACAGATAACAGTAAGATACAGGGTCTCATGTTGAGGTCTCCCATCTTTAACCAGAAAGAAAGGTGTAGTATACGGACAGATCATTCAATTCAATATGATCTGCGTAATGCTTAATTTACCCTGAAGAGGCAGTGCTGGAGAGTTGAACAGTTGCTGGGTTTCCTAATAGATTATAGCATATTGGTGGAGGTTCTCTAAAGAGGATTGTTCAAAGCAGACCACCTTTTTAATGAGATGTTGTCACTTTTCTAATATAGGGTACTCCTTTAAGTAAGGGGTAATGCTGTAAATATGTTTCCATAATGTCAGAAAACTCAACAATATAAGGTGACGTGCACACTTTTAGTATTTGGTGAATTTTTACCTCACTATTTGGAGTTAAAACCAGGAGTGGAAAAATCAGAGGAAATATATAATAGAAACACGTCACCACTTCTGTATTATCACCCACTCCTGGTTTTGGCTACAAATACTGAGGTAAAAAAGTCACCAAATACTGAGGTAAGAAAAAAAAGACCAAATATTGTACTTAATGTGTACATGTGGCCTAAGGGTCCTTTTACAGAGGTAGATAACCTACTATGGGCGCTGATCAGTCATTAATGAATTCAGTCGTCATACACTGACTTTCATTTTCATGGAAAAATGTTAATGTGCGTTGGCCGCAAGGACCGGGGGTTACGGTTACTCGGTAGCCGGGCCGACTGATTCTTTGGGGAGGTCACGGCGGCTGTGGCCCAGCTCTGTGGCCCTGGCCGCGCAATGATGGGGGTTATATACAGGGGAAATTGATAGTCTTTTTATGACGCCACCTGTAGTATTCGGCCAGGGATGGCCGACGCTGCTGATTTGGACCTCTGGGGCAGCTGGTGCGGCAGCCGGAATGTTATCGCTCCCCACAGGTGGAGCGGGGCTCCAGGGATGGTGTGATAGTCTATTAGGATGGTGATGGCCAGGGTCGCGCAGAATAACAGGAGGACACCGGGGTTGCAGTTATTGAATTTTTACCCACAGTTCAGCAGCTCCAGCCTAGCAGGGACACCGTATCCTCCGGGTCTGCATTCCAGTCAACTCCCAGGCAACTTGGGTCCACTCCTCCGAGACACCCTGTTATAAAACTCTCCAGGTTGTCTTCCCGCGCTGGCTACTAACCTTTTGCCCTGCGCCTTCATGCACAGCGTCCCAAGCAGGTGGCCGCGGGCCTTGCCAAGTGACGGGCAATACGTCCTGACCCTACGTCTGGCTACTGTTTTACATAGTGTGTACGGTTACTAGCTACTGGTCTTACAGCTCAGCAGCCTCCGGTTTCCTACCTCAGACATTCAGTGCTGTTGCTAGGTTGGGGTTGGTCCCCTCTTGCAGCCTAGTTCCTCCAGCAACAACCTCGGGGTGGTTGCTGGAATGGGGTCCCTCTGGCCAGGGTTCCATGGTGACCTACCCACTGGTCCCACTCCTCCCCTAGCACTAACCTCAGCTAGAACTCCATTGTCTTAGATGTTCCTCTCAGCTTCACTTTTCCCTCCAACTCAACCTCGACAGTTTGTCCTGTCTCCCACTCTTCCTCTCTGCTTTTCCTACCTTCTGTCCCCACCCCTCTGCCTATTCCCTCCTCCTTCCAGAATATGGGGCTCCTCGTATGAGGTCCCTTCCGCCCCTTCTATCTCCTTGCCAAGAGTCAGGATGGGTGTTGGACGCAGGTGTGTGTGTCTTGGGTTTATTTTCTCTCCTTACCTGGGAGTCAGATACCACACCTATCTCTTAGGTGCAGTACCTCTTTGGCGACCAGCCTGCATGGGTGCCACAAATGTCTGTCATAAGTTAATTTCATTAATCAATCTTAATTTATTTCCCATAAGATATGACCAACAACAAATGAGAGTGGTGTCATTATCGAAAAAAATAATACACAAAGTCTGTGAAAATCTCACTGTATACTTTGTGGATATTTTTGCTCCATTGTTCCTGGATGCTGAGGTCCTACCTTGGACCATAGGTGAGTATAATACAAGTAGAAAACTGGATCAGCACTTCCATTTGGTCGGTTCAATCTTTAAATCTTTTTTTTTCTTGTTAAAAATTCCGGATAAGATTAAAGCACCTGACTTGCTTCTGATTGTTTATAGCCCTTAATCTTTTGGTCTCATTTATCGTTTGATAAATATGCACATTTGGACCCATGGGCGAGAGGTGCCCAGGCAGGAAGCTGATCTGTTACTATGTGAACATAATTTGCCAGGAATGCTGCTTCTCACTGCATGTATATAGGACACGGTTATGTTTTCTTACCTCCCCTGCTCTGTGTTAGAACATTGGACAGCAGTAGTTCTCCTGGCATCTAGACAGGGGTCAATGGGTTCTTCTATATATGTAATAACTCCAAACAACCTCTTGTAGTTACCGTAATTTTTGCCAGGACTCAGTCTCAAGAACTATGACATGGAAGGCAGAAACACTAACAGCAGGTCAGGGATTATACTGTAGAAGAGGAATTTTCTGCCCAAAATCTTCAAAAAAAAAATAAAAAAAATGGACCAGAGCATAAGTCGAATTATGTTCAGTAAGAGCAGGTTCACACTGTGGCCATTCCACAGGCAACACTCAAGAGAAAAATGCAAAATGAGCATATATTCTATGTAACAGTTCATCTTATATTATGGGGTTACTCACTCAGCTTGCTGGTCACAAGGTAGCACCAAGAATGACACTATTTAGTCCTCCATAAACCAGGCAAATAAGCATCGACAGTAGCCTTTCTCTGGCTTTATCATAATAAATATGTCCATAACAATGCTACTGACCCCCGTCAGTCTTCAGACACTGAGTTCAAGTCTGTTACCTCTTCAGAGCTCTGGTTTGCTCCACACGTGGTCTCTCCTCAGCATATCCTGCTCAGCCCTGCAGAACCTGACATGACAGCCCATGTGCCCCAGAATCAGCTGAGATATACCCATGGGAGGTTTGTAGATGGTCATTCCCTTCCATCACTTCTGACCATCCTGTGCACCCGACCCCATAATATTAATAAAAGCTCATGCGACTACAGGTTCCAGAGAAACCATTCCAGGTTTACTCTGTAGCAGGTCAAAACCTCTGCAAAACATACCGGCCATTTACAACATAGCCAGTTAATATGCCCCGTATCCCCTCTTTACCTAAAGCTTGACTGCCCATGTGACCCAGAATCAGTCACAAGATATCAGCTGAGCCACACCCATGGGAGGTATGTGGATGGTCAGTCCCTCCCATCACTTCTGACCATCCTGTGAACCTGGCCCTGTAGTATTAACAAAAGCTTATGGAACTACAGGTTCCAGAAAAACCTTTCCTGGTATACACTGCCACAGGCCAATGCCTCTGCAAAAAAACGGCCATTTATAACATAGCTAGTTGGTGTTCCACACCTGTAATAAAGTACCATATATTGTGTTTTATAAGATGGACCCCAAATTTAGAGAAAGGAAATAGGTGAAAAAAATGTTTTATGTGAAAATGGGGATGCATCCTATAATCCAGTTGTAGTTTACTGGGGGGGAGCAGCATTGTTGGTGCAGGATCACAGGAGTCAGGGTCGGCGCTGCGGGAAGCTGCTGGCGGTGGCAGGAGTTGGGCGATGCTGTGGGCAGTGTGGTAGTTGTCCAATGCTGTGGGTGGTACGGGGCAGAAGCATTCCCATCGGTGCGATGCAAGAGCCATCACGGCAATGCTGCAGGTAGTGAGAGACAGGATCTAATCTTAATCTGCACATGCGCTGCCTTTGGTGCCATTGATCTCCCAGCAGGTGGCTTAAGGAAAAAGGCACCCAGAGGTGGCGCGTGCGCACATTGAGATCTCTGCTCTTCATTGAGCCATGATCTCAATCTATGCATGCGCCACATCCAACGTCATTTCTCTGAAGCTCACACCCCCAACATTTACTTGAACACATGCACCTTGGATGGCTCCTGCCTTGCACCACTGCAGCATTGCCTCTCTCCTGCCACTGCTGGTGGCTTCCATGCAGCAGCAACAATGCCTCCTGTGACCCCGCTCAACAGCACCCCCTCCTCCTCCCATTGGTGAGCTACAAAAATACATTAAATAATAGTAAATACAGTAAATAAGTAAGTAATTGTAGTACTTCTAAATAACATGGGGTGCTTGGTTTACACTATTTGATGAAAGAGGCTAAAAGCCATCTCACCACAGCAAGTTGTAACCATGAGGACAGTCCTACTCTAGTATTAATACCTTACCTTTTGTCAGTGACATCAATGTGAATAAGGGCAGAGATGCACAGTGCCCCGACTGGAGCACCCGCCCATGGGAAGCTATCTAGTTGAATTATTAAGAGAGAGGGACCACTCCCTCATTATTCACATTGATGTCACTGACACAAGGTAAGGTTTTAATTCTATAGTAGGACCATCCCGATTAGTACACCTTGTCGCAGTGGGATAGCTTTTACACTCTTTGATCAGACAATGTTAACAGAGTACTCTATGTAATTAAAATGTACTAGTATTTATTTACTTTAAAATAACATATTTTGTGTTTTTCTCTTGGGTTATGTCTGTGAAATAGAACGTGCTACAATGGTACTTATACCAACTTATGATATAGCTCTTTTTTATTGTATTTATCTCACTCTGTACAAATGGGGTGTTGTCCCTCCCACAGGGCTAGGCAATTCATCTAGTGCATCTCAATGAATTAGAAAATGTCAAAAATCAATGTCATATTGCCATGTTTCAGGGCATTTGTGGGAGCCCTGAAACATGTTGACTAATCAATATAACAGTATATTCACCTTTTGATGTCTCGTGGAATATGGCAGCATGGTTTTTAACCCTTTATCCTCCCTTCTTTAATTTTCTGAGATAATGACCTTTGAGATTTCATTGGCTGTAAGCTATAATCATCAACATGTACAGAAATAAATTAATGGAAGCTATGGCTTGGAACGTGGGAAGGTATAGACTAAAAAAATCTTTCTGGCTTTCTGAACAAGTGCATTGGAATTTCCATTAGCTAAATGATTTAATTACAAATTTTGCAGCAAACACAGGTGCATCTCAATGAATTAGAATATCATCAAAAAATGCATTTCTTTCAGTAATTCAAAAAGAAAGTGAAACACATATATAATATGGAGTCATTGCAAATAGAGTGATCCATTTCAAGTGTTTATTTCTGTAAATGTTGATGATCATTGTAATAAGCCCCTGCACTTTGTGTAACCCCTATCCTGTTGTAGATTGTAAGCCCTTTTGACTCACCGTTGCCGGGTTCTCACGTCTCAGGCGATGCAGCACTTGTCACGGTTCCACGCCTGAGGCTGTGGGGCCCGGTGGTCAGATCAATAGGAGATAAACGGATGGGGATGGTTCTTATTTGTCGTAACGCCACCTGTAGGATTCCGGTGAATGCACCGGCGCTGCTTGGGCCTCCGGGGGATGTGCGGCAGCTTGATGGGATGCTCCCCACAGGATGAGCAGGAGTCCCCGGGAGCTGCACTCGATGGAATACGGCAGCTCAGTTGTTGCTGTGAATTCAGAGTTAATAGCAGAACTGAAGAAAGGCACGGACACCAGCTTCCTCTGTACCGGGTCTTTACTGTAACCGTTAGTGTGATACAGGTTATGCAGTCTTAGGTAACGGACCGGGTGGTCCCAGCGATGACTGGTGTTAGTTCAAAGCTCTACGGTGTTCCTCCTTTATCTGACCTTTTTAGTTTGGTTGCCGGTGTCGCCTTAGTGTACCAGTACAGGGTGCTTGGGAGACTTCTGATCGGTACTTAGCTGAATTAGGCTGTGAGGTCCTGTTTCCCAGTGGTGGGCCCCTGCTGGCAAGACAACTTGGTTGCGGCTGTAGTGAGGGGCTCCTAAGAGCGGTTCCTTCACTCTGGTTTGCTGAGCGGCGGTGGACGTCTGCTCGCCTCGGAACCAGTGATCCGGTGGTTTTGGGCATGGGTATGTTTGAGCCCGTTGAATAGCTGCCCTTGATCCGGTCTGGGTCACCGCTTAATGGTGCCAGCTGGCAAGTGGTTTTCAGGGCTGCACGGCACTGTGCAGAGCCCCGGTGTTCCTTCTCCTCTGTTACTCCAACCTCTCTTAAGTTGCCAACTTCCCCCACACACACTACTCCTTTCACTCCTCCCACCAGGACCTGATTGGCCCTCTCACTCTAGTGTGTTGTGCGGTGTATAGAGCTCTGAGTTTAACCATGTCATCACCGAGACGGAAGATATTACATCTTCAGTCAGGGATGCAATACCTTCCTGTGACGCACTCGTTGCGGGGCGCCACACTTTTGAGCAAGGTCACCTTTATTTTTGCTTTATCTATTGTATTGTATTTTTTACATTTATTCTATGCTTATTGTATTGTTTCCTATTATTGTACTGTATTCTTTCTCTACTGGAATTACTATATTATATTGTGTATTTTCTTACTGTATTGTGTATTTTCGTTTATTAACCACTGTATTGTAAAGTGCTGCGGAATATATTGGCGCTATATAAATAAAGATTTATTATTATTATGATTATACCTTACAGCCAAAGAAGACCCAAAGGTCAATCATTATGTTAGAGAACTAAAGTACTAGATAGAAGATTTCCTGTTTCACGCTTCCGGAGGACAAAGATGGTTGGAGATATTATTCTCAATATCGAATTTATTAGAAGACGTCACTAAGAACAAAGAATTCGTTTCAGCCAGCAACGACCTTCATCAGATTTAATATGTACTTATAGAAATTTTAAAAGGAGAATGTCTTTATAGACATGTTGACTGGTGAGCATCAAGTCTATAAAGACATTATCCTTTTAATATTTCTGTAAGTGCATACAGGGCTTTTTTTGTACCGGAACGGGCTGGTACGCCGTACCGGAAAATCGGTGCGATCCGGTACGACGTACCGGAATATCTGCTGCCTGCCGCCGCCTCCCCATCTGTGCAGCCCAGTATTCCCTCTCGGCCTCTCCTCTGTGGGAGAAATGCGCCGCGCCGCGGAGTAAGCAGCAGCAGGACCTGGCTGCTGTCTGTGTGTCTCCACTGTGGGCGTGGCCGGCTGCGCACTTCCTGCCCGGCGAACACCACTGATGGCAACGGTGCAGTTTCTGCCGGCCAGGGCCAGGACCAGCACTGTCTGCCGGCCGAGTGAGGAGTCAGACTCAACGCTGAGAGCGGACTCCGGAGGAGCGGGCGGGAGCCGGCGGCACAGCACTGTCAGGTGAACAGGCGGCAGAGGAGATGAAGAGAGGACAGTAGAAGGTGCAGTGTGCTGTGCAGCCAGGTTGTGTGTGCAATGTGTGTGTGCAGTGTGTGTGGCTTTGTGTGCAGTGTGTGTGGCTTTGTGTGTGAGTGTGTGGCTTTGTGTGCAGTGTGTGTGCAATGTGTGTGGCTTTGTGTGTGAGTGTGTGGCTTTGTGTGCAGTGTGTGTGCAATGTGTGTGGCTTTGTGTGTGAGTATGTGGCTTTGTGTGCAGTGTGTGTGCAATGTGTGTGGCTGTGTGTGCAGAGACAGAGCAGCCGGGAGGATCACAGTGAGTGTAAAATAAATGTAATGTAAATAAAGATAAAGTTTGCTGCACTGTGCTTGTGATGGGGGCCTCCAGCCTCTGTCTTACTGCCCTCACCCCTCCAGCCTCCGTCCTCCTGGCCTCACCCCTCCAGCCTCCGTCCTCCTGCCCTCACCCCTCCAGCCTCTGTCCTCCTGCCCTCACCTCACCAGCCTCCGTCATCCTGCGCTCACCCCTCCAGCCTCCGTCCTCCTGCCCTCACCCCTCCAGCTTCCGTCATCCTGCGCTCACCCCTCCAGCCTCCGTCCTCCTGCCCTCAACCCTCCAGCCTCCGTCCTCCTGCCCTCACCCCACCAGCCTCCGTCATCCTGCGCTCACCCCTCCAGCCTCCGTCCTCCTGCCCTCACCCCTCCAGCCTCTGTCATCCTGCGCTCACCCCTCCAGCCTCCGTCCTCCTGCTCTCACCCCTCCAGCCTCCGTCATCCTGCGCTCACCCCTCCAGCCTCCGTCCTCCTGACCTCACCCCTCCAGCCTCCGTCCTCCTGTGCTCACCCCTCCAGCCTCCGTCCTCCTGCGCTCACCTCACCAGCCTTCATCCTCCTGTGCTCACCCCTACAGCCTCTGTCCTCCTGCCCTCACCCCACCAGCCTCCGTCATCCTGCGCTCACCCCTCCAAGCCTCCGTCCTCCTGCCCTCACCCCTCCAGCCTCCGTCATCCTGCCCTCACCCCTCCAGCCTCCGTCATCCTGTGCTCACCCCTCCAGCCTCCGTCCTCCTGCCCTCACCCCACCAGCCTCTGTCCTCCTGCCCTCACCCCACCAGCCTCTGTCATCCTGCACTCACCCCTCCAGCCTCCGTCCTCCTGCGCTCACCCCCCCAGCCTTCATCCTGGTCTAACCGCCTGCCCACCATATACTGTGCTGCTAACCACTGGGCCATCATACTTTGCTAACCACAGAGACATCGCGCAGTTCTAACTACTGAGCCACCGTACAATGCTAACCACTGAGCCACCATACAATGCTAACTACTGAGCCACCATACACTGTGCTAACCACTGAGCCACCGTAAAATGCTAACCACTGAGCCACCATATACAGTGCTAACCACTGAGCCACCATATACAGTGCTAACCACTGAGCCACCATATACAGTGCTAACCACTGAGCCACCATACAGTGCTAATTACTGAGCCACCGTATACAGTGCTAACCACTGAGCCACTGTATACAGTGCTAACCACTGAGCCACCATACAGTGCTAACCACCGAGCCACCATACAGTGCTAACCACTGAGCCACCATATACAGTGCTAACCACTGAGCCACCGTACTGCGAGTGTATGCCCCTGTGAGTGTATGCCCCTGTGTGTGTATGCCTCCCCCCTGAAAATAAGACCGGGTGCAACATTCGGAGAAAATATATTAATATATTAAATATATTAATCTCGTCCGGCCCCTGACGGCAGCCCGCCTCCAACCCCGCCCCCCAGGCCCTGCTTCCCCTCGTATCAGGAAATATTTTTTTACAAAAAAAGCACTGAGTGCATATTATATCTAATGAAAATTGTTGCTGGCTGAAACGCGTTAGGTTTTCTTAGTAATGTCTGCTAATAAATTTGATATTGAGAAAAATATGTCATCTCCACCCATCTTTGTCCTCCGGAAGCGCCAAAAAGGGAAATCTATCTACTACAATATTCACATGTGAACCTTGCACCAAGGCTAGCATAGTTCCTGCAATCATGCTGCAGACTGAACGATGACAAAGAGCTGATCCGCTATACGTATTATTTGAGTAAAAATACAAGACATCTACAGGGTGATTGCAAAAATTAAAATTTGTTGCGGAAGATGTACATGGGTGAGTGCCCCTCTGTTTCCTACTGAACCATTGGATAAATCAATATTATATTCACCCTTTGATGTCTCGTGGAAAATGGTAGCGCAGTTATTAAGCCTTCATTCTCTCTATTCTATATGCACCACGCTGGAGACTGCAGTAGCCGTGATATGCTTTTATAGTGGTTGTGACTCTCACAACCACACAAGGTGGAGCCTCTGATACCTATTTAGATAACATTTTATCTCTCAGACCCTTCATCCTCCCAAATCTATATGCATGATACTGAGGACTGCAGTAACCGTGATCTGCTTCTTTAGTGGTTGTGACTCTCACAACCACACAAGGTGAAGCCTCTGATACCTATTTAGGGAATATTTATCTCTCAGACTCTTCATCCTCCTTAGTTTAATTTTCTGAGATAATGACCTTTGAGTTTTCATTGGCTATAAGCCATAATCATCAACATTTACAGAAATAAACACTTGAAATAGATCACTCTGTTTATAATGACTATATAATATATGCGTTTCACTTTATATATTGAATTACTGAAATAAACTTTTAGTTGATATTCCTATTCATTGAGATGCACCTGTAGCTGCCTCTCTTGTATCCGCAGTATGGTCCCACCTTTTTGATGTTCTTTGGTAGAAAATACTGTACATTAATCAAATTTTTACATGTGTTTAATGAATATATTTGTGTGTCTTTATATGTATGTGTATATTTCATGCATGCGTGTCTATACTTGGAAGTGAAATGATGAAGGGGACATATACTGTTTTGCATAGTGGCCCTAGCCTGGCAGTGCCCTGCCCGGTATATAATACACTATGGACTATAACAGAATAAATTATTTAAATTGACTGAAGTGCAATACTCTGATCACATCCTAAACATTTCTAATTACATTGAAACGCATTAGAGGACATTCTTCTTATCTCGGCTTCTTTTTTGTCTTATCGTTCCTCATAAACTAGATAGAAAATGCCATCGGGTAATCATCATTAAGGCTATTAGATAATACTAGACACCATTATCTTCACAATGTCTAACTTGAGGTCATGCAAAAATGAACAGGCTTTTACAAAGTATAATCAATCCTATCCTGTGGTTGAATAGGGGAAGAGATATGGAAGAAAAGATAAGGTGCTCAGGTTTAAATGGAGGGGAAGATTTATCAACCTTTGACCCACCACAAGATCCAGGGGATAGATAATAGAAGCATATGCTGGGTATATTCAATCAAGTTATAATGTTTAAGGTGAAATTACGTTTAGCTGTATTTTACCACATGAATATTTTTCTTGATAATGTTGTCCCTCAGTTTCTTAAAGGGCCTCTCCGGTACTGTGTCTGGCACCCACAGCACAGTGAATCCAGTTACAGTGGGATTTCTAGATGCCCCTAGTACCAGTGCAAAGCAACACGGAGGGGTCAGCACAGAACAGAGGACTCAAGTTGCCTAGCCAAGTGGTACCAGCAGATCACAGAGAGAGAGACGTGAGAAGTCCCAGCAGCTCAGCTAATAGCAGCAGCCAGGAGACACACACACAGTGCAGCACGAGGAAGCTGACGACCCCGAACAGGGTGGGAAGAGAGCTCAGCCCCATTACAGACTCCGTGGACTATAATCTGCAATAACATCAGCAGTAAAGCTTTGGAAAACAGCAAAACTGTGAGTCTGTGTATTGATTGCAACCTTTGCCTTACATTCAGCACAGAGAGCTTCCCCCTGCTACAAGCCTGTCAGCTCTGCATCACCAGGAGAAAAGGAGAATTGCATCAGTGTCTACCAAACGTGAGTGTGTGTCCTTTAACCCTGTCTCCACCATCTATACCCCTTATAGACTATACCATCACTGCCCCGGAGAATACAGTTCTATCCACAGGAACTATACCATCTATGCTGCCACTACATCATCCCCAGACGTTCTGCAGCAGCGACGGCCCCCTTACTGGCCGCATATAGTGGGTGGCGTCACGACTGACATTTCCCCTGTAAATAATCCCCTATTATTGCCGAGTCCGGGACACGGTCCGGACCAAGCCACCTGTGACCTCCCCGGCATCATCCGGTCCGGTACCGACTACCCCCGTCCCGTGGGGCCCGACAAACCTGGCGTCACGAACAGGATCTACCCGGTCCAAAAGAATTGGACCCCGTGCGCCATCTGTACTGTATGTTTGAAAATCCGCCATTTTGGAGCGCGCGGCGCGCGGGAAAGAAAGGGGGCGGTACCTTGCATTGGCGCGAACCCAGCCTCCTCCCTTGGTGCTGACAACATCCGGCGGGGAAGAAGATCCCTGTTTCACCCCGGAACCTCCCATAGACATCCGGACGAAAGCGGAAGACGGAGGGCGGATATTAACTAAGGGGGCCCAAGATGTCGCAGGCCGATGCACAAGATGGCGACGGAGCAGCCGGTGGAGCTGCAGCGCCGGACCCAGCGATAGTACCCGGCGGTGCAGCGGCGCAAGGAACAGCATCCATAATGCCATTCCTGATGCCGTATACTCCAGGGGCAATGTGGCTGCCCCAATACTCCGGTGAGCCTAATACCTTAACTGACTTTATGCAAAAGATTAAAGAGTATTATGTGATGTATCCCCTCACTGAAGCCCAGCGTGTAGGAATGATAATGGGACAACTAACGGGCAATGCACGGCGTGAGGTTGCGTCCTGGCTGGACACAGATAAGGACACTGTAGAGCATCTAGTAGCCAGACTGAAAGCAACGTTTGAATCTGCTGTTGATACCCGGGCTAAGATGAGGTTCTTTGCATGCCACCAGAAACCTAAACAGAGTGCCAGAGACTTTGCCTTGAACCTGCAGGAAGCACTCAAAGCCCTTAAGCTGGCAGAACCTGCTTTAGCCCCGGGAGCTGATAAAATGCTATTTGACCAATTTATAGAGGGCCTCCATTCCCCTTCCCACCGAGGACAGTTAAGCATGATACTGCTGCAGAACCCTGACATGACATTTACTGAGCTGAAAGATAGAGCTATTCGTCTGCAGCAGCTGGAAGAGCCACGGGAATTAACATCTGTGCCTGACACTGCAGCAGCACCTCAGCAGCCGGCAGCGCCAGCGACATCTGCTATGTCAGCGACTGCTGCTGAGGCCGGGGAATATATCTCCAATGCAGCCCTCAATCAAAAGTTAGATGCCCTGACAGACACCGTGATCTCCATGGCCAAGGTCATCAAGGAACTGCGAGAGTCAAAACCTGCACCCAAGCCCAAGATCGAGTTGGCGACCAGCAGAGAGGATGTTCCGTGGATGAGGCCCAGAAGATACCCAGCAGCAAGAGGACGACCCAGCGATCGCTACCAACCGGATGGACAGCCCATTTGCCGCTGTTGCCAGAAATCAGGCCATCTTGCTCGTGAGTGTCCTTTAAACGACGATTCCCTGGGCAGGCGGGCCGCACCCCAGGAATGAACACTCAAGGCCCCTCAGCCTGGTATGACAAATTCGTGGGAGGAAAGCCGGTGATCCCTATTGTGTTGGATGGCATCCCCTATAGTGCCTTGCTGGATACCGGGTCCCAAATAACATCCATCCCACATGTTCTATATAAAGGTACTGGGCTGATTCAGACATTACTAGTGCGCCAGATGACTTTAATTTTGATGTATTTGCTAGTAATGGACAGGTAATACCAAAGGTTGGATTTAGAGAGATGAATATTCAGGTTGGGAAAGCAGAATTGCAGAATCAGGGTATTATAATCATAGATGTTAACCGGCGAGAACGTGAACCCGTGACGCTGATAGGAATGAATGTCATTGAGAAATGTTTTTCCGAAGTGTTAAGTGTTTTGCAGCAAATCGCCGAGACTGCCGGAACTGGAAAACAGAGGCTTCTGCACAAAGAGATCAAAGCCCTGATGTTGAAGCAACAGGTAGAAATCTCCGGAGGTGAGATCGGCAGTGTACGAGTAAGTGATCCAATACCCGTTGTAATTCCTCCCAAAACTGAAATGTTGGTATGGTGCAGAGCCACAATAGGCATCAGAGGGCGAGACTATCAAGCCCTGGTAGAACCCGTGTACTCAGACAGTAGACCCACCATACTCACAGCTAGGGGAGTAGTTGACGTACACCGGGGGAGAGTGCCATTACGCCTATTAAACTGCGGAGATGATGAGATCACGTTACCAAAGTATGCTACCATGGCTAAGTTATACACGGTTGATAACAACTACATCACAGCCGTCGAGCCCTTGAACCCGTCAAGTCAGGCGGATGACAATGGCTCAGGAGAGAAGCTGGAGGATTGGTGCCAAAAGTTGCATGTAGGTACCAGTTCTACACCTCCCCGTCACAAACATGGAGTATACCGGGTAGTGAAGGAATATGAACAAATATTCAGTAAACACCCGTTAGACTTTGGGCAGATTAAAGGGGTAGAGCACACTATATCCACAGGTAATCATCAACCTATAAAAGAGAGGTATAGACCATTACCACCCGCTCACTACCAAACTACCAAAGACATGCTCAGAGAAATGAAATCTGCAGGGTAATAAGAGACAGTTGTAGCCCATGGGCAGCACCTCTAGTGTTAGTTAAAAAGAAGGATGGGACCATGAGAATGTGCGTAGATTACCGGCAGATTAATCGCATCACACATAAGGACGCATACCCATTACCTAGGATTGAGGAGTCATTAGCTGCATTAAAATCTGCTAACTACTTTTCCACCCTTGATCTGACTAGTGGGTACTGGCAGGTTCCTGTGGCCGAGGCCGACAAGGAGAAGACAGCGTTTACTACGCCGATGGGCCTCTGTGAGTTTAATTGTATGCCGTTCGGACTCTGCAACGCACCCGGGACCTTCCAACGCCTGATGGAGAGCTGCCTAGGACACAAGAACTTTGAAACCGTCCTCCTGTACCTAGATGACGTCATAGTCTACTCGAAGACGTATGAGCAACATCTACAAGACCTGGCGGAAGTGTTCGCAGCTTTATCGAAATATGGCATGAAGATCAAGCCATCCAAGTGTCACCTTCTAAAACCAAAGGTACAGTACCTGGGACACGTCGTGAGTTCAGAGGGAGTAGCACCGGATCCTGATAAAGTCACAGTGATAAGGGATTGGCCAAGACCTACAAACGTGAAAGAAGTGAGGCAATTCCTGGGCCTGGTAGGCTACTATAGAAGATTTATCAGAGGATTCACGAAGCTAGCAGCTCCCCTGCAAGACATCCTGGTAGGACAGTCAAGAAAGTCATCCCGTAATCCTCCGTTCCAGTGGAGTGAAGAGAAGGAAGATTCCTTCAACAAGCTGAAAAGTGCACTGACGGGAGAAGAGATTCTGGCATACCCTAATTACCATCAACACTTCATTCTATACACGGATGCCAGCAACGTGGGACTGGGAGCAGTATTGTCACAGAAGCAAGGAGGCAAAGAGAGAGTTATTGCCTTTGCAAGCAGGAAGCTCCGGCCTACAGAAAGAAATCCAGAGAATTACAGCTCCTTCAAGTTAGAACTACTGGCAGTAGTTTGGGCTGTGACGGAACGCTTTAAACAATACTTGGCAGGTGCAGAATTCACCATCTACACGGATAACAACCCGTTGACTCACCTGGATACAGCAAAATTAGGTGCTCTGGAGCAGCGATGGATAGCCTGGCTATCTAACTACAACTTTGTCATCAAATATCGGGCAGGCCGCAAGAATGGGAACGCAGATGCCTTATCCCGGATGCCACACCTGAGAGACGTGGAAGAGGAACCGGAAGAGTTGGAAGAGATTGAACTACCGGCCTTTCATCGTTCAAAGGTAGAAGATTATCAACCCGGCATCTATCAAAGAGAGCAGGAAGTAAACCTCAACCCGTTAAGACACCACGGATGGGCTGATACCCAAGATACTGATCCAGCTGTGAAGCTAGTGAAAGAACTGCTTACGTGACAAGGTGCATACCCAGATCAGAATGCTCCAGCTGAGACTATACAGCTCTGGAAGGAGAGAGGCAAGTTGTTCCTGAATCAAGGGAAGCTCTGCAGAAGGTTCACCAATCCCAAGACACATGAACTGGTCTGGCAGATAATCGTGCCTAAGCAAGACATCCAAATGGTCTTAAGAGCGTACCATGACAGTGCAGGTCATTTCGGATGGAAGAAGTTAGAAGCAATCCTGAGAGAAAGATTTTATTGGGTTGGCATGAGAAGATCAATTGAACGTTGGTGTAGAGCATGTGCCGCATGCAACCTCAGAAGGAAAGATCCACAGAAAGCTCCACTCCAGCCCATAGTAACCAAGCTGCCACTTGAGCTAGTCGCGTTAGACCACGTCAAGTTGTCACCAAGCCGGTCAGGCTATGTCTATGCCTTAACCATCGTGGACCATTACTCACGCTTCTTAGTGGTAGTACCCATCAAAGACTTGACAGCGAAGACGGCAGCAAAAGCATTCCAGACGCATTTCTGTAGACCACATGGTTACCCAGAACAAGTCCTTGCAGACCAAGGTCCAGCTTTTGAATCAGAACTATTCAAGGAATTCTGTAATATGTACGGTTGTAAGAAAATCCACACAACAACGTATCATCCCCAAACAAATGGTTTATGCGAGAAGATGCATCATATCGTAATTGAACTGTTAAAAACCTTACCAGAGTCAGAAAGAAACCAGTGGCCAGATAAATTACCTGACTTAGTAGACCTATACAACCATGTCCCCGTGAGTTCTACAAACTGCACTCCAGCATACCTTATGCGCGCAAGACCCGGTAAGCTACCAATTGATCTAGAAATGGGAATTGAAAAACCAGATACAGAAGTAGAAGAAGCAGATTGGGATACCATACGTCAGAAACAGTATCAACAAGTGCAAGAATGTGTAGAAAGGAACTTACAGCAAGCAAGAGCAAGACAAGAGAAGACTTTTAACAAACATGCTCAAGCAATGCCATTACAAGAAGGTGATCAAGTTCTCAAGAGAAAGAGACGCTCAAACAAACTGGATAATCAGTGGGAAACCGTCCCATACACAGTCTTACCATCTCACCTAGACAATGTTAAAACCTGTTTGATAAGCAAAGATGAAGGAAGAACTTCACAAGTCGTATCTCGTGATCAGCTAAAATTGTGTCCTGAAACATTGAAGACACCTGAAGTCATAGAACCCGTACAGGTCCAACCTATTCAAGAGAAAGAAAAAGAAGAAGTATTCCACACGGTACTAGGAGATTTCCCTAAAGCATGGCCAAATTACCATGGAGCAGTTGTCGTACCAATGATTGCATTCCCTTCAATGGTGGACCCAAAACCAGAACCTGTGTTACCAGAACCTGTGTTACCAGAACCTGTGTTACCAGAACCCGTGTTACCAGAGGAAGACCCAAGACTTGAAGAACTGGAAGTAGAATCCGAAGAGGAAGAACAAATTCCTGGTCCCAGTGAACTTGCCATTCCTGCAGTCAGACCTCCATCTAACATAACACCAAACACCCCAAATAGGTACACGTCCACTCACACTATCAGATTAACTCCACCAACATTGCGCAGATCAGAGCGTAGTACCAAAGTTCAGTTTCCAGCTAGGTACAAAGAGTAAAATGCAGACTTAAATGTGTAATGTAAATATGTTGTTTGAATATAAATTGAATTCAGTGAACAATATAGATAGTTAATGCAACGTTAAAAAGCCCAGTACCTACAGAGACTATCCTGTATGAACTTTGAACTTTTCTTATTTACGTATGGACCATATATACCACGGACTGATTGTGGTAAGAACTCTCTTGTATATATTCATCATCCCGGAGCCATAGACTGAACCCCCGGAAAGACTGCTTTTTGACTTTTTGGACTCTTTGTCACATTTTAGTGATTTTTGTACTTTTTCCCTTTTAAGTCTCTGTCAATATTAATTGTGTTTAACTGTTGTTTACTTGTTTTTCCACAGTCCCGGAGTACTGTATTTAACTAAGGGGAATGTGGCGCCCCATGGGTTAATTTGCCACAATAACACCACATAGGTTCTCTCCCCACTACACACTGACAAACACTAGCACCTCTTGGCCAGGAGGGGGAGCACCACCTGCTCCCTTAAATATTCCTGCTCGTGAGGGAGAGCTCAGTTCAGCTCGGAGCAGGGCTGTGAAGAGCACAAGTTAGTGCAGAACTTAGTGCAGACCTAGTGAGGGTCAGAGGAACAGGAGAACTACAGACTGAAGAACACGTCTGGGAGCTGGAGTGACACCTTCACTCGCCCCAGAAGAACGCACAGAACGGACACCGGATCCGTGTCTGGCACCCACAGCACAGTGAATCCAGGAACAGTGGGATTTCTAGATGCCCCTAGTACCAGTGCAAAGCAACATGGAGGGGTCAGCACAGCACAGAGGACTCAAGTTGCCTAGCCAAGTGGTACCAGCAGAACACAGAGAGAGAGACGTGAAAAGTCCCAGCAGCTCAGCTAATAGCAGCAGCCAGGACACACACACACAGTGCAGCACGAGGAAGCTGACGACCCCGGACAGGGTGGGAAGAGAGCTCATCCCCATGAAAGACTCCGTGGACAATAATCTGCAATAACATCAGCAGTAAAGCTTTGGAAAACAGCAAAACTGTGAGTCTGTGTATTGATTGCAACCTTTGCTCCACATTCAGCACAGAGAGCTTCCCCCTGCTACAAGCCTGTTAGCTCTGCATCACCAGGAGAAAAGGAGAATTGCATCAGTGTCTACCAAACGTGAGTGTGTGTCCTTTAACCCCGTCTCCACCATCTATACCCCTTATAGACTATACCATCACTGCCCCGGGGAATACAGTTCTACCCACAGGAACTATACCATCTATGCTGCCACTACATCATCCCCGGAGGTTCTGCAGCAGCGGCGGCCCCCTTACTGGCCGCATATAGTGGGTGGCGTCACGACTGACAATTCCCCTGTAAATAATCCCCTTTTATTGCCGAGCCCGGGACACGGTCCGGACCAAGCCACCCGTGACTTCCCCGGCACCATCCGGTCCGGTACCGAGTACCCCTGTCCCGAGGGGCCCGACAAAAGCAATGTGTTAAAAATAAAAAAAAATGCTTACCTCTCCGCTGAGTGTCCCGCGATGTGAGGTGTCCACGTCCGATGGCTGAAGGACCTGAATCAGCTGACCGAGCGGCAACCTGATCAGCTGATGTGCCACATGACATGATCAGCCGGTCAGCTGATTAAGGTCCTGCTGCCATCGAAGGTGGATGCCTCGCATCGCGGGACACTTGGCGGAGAGGTAAGCATTTTTTTTTATTTTTTAACACATTGCTTTCTTTAATTTCACTTTACAAAGCATTCACTGATCTCAAGGAGACCAGTCCAGGAAAACACTGCGGGCAGCTGGCAAAAGCAATTAGGGAATTATGAATATGCAAATAGAGTCTGTGGAGCCTCGGTTAGGAGTCTCAAACACATAACTAGCCAGATATCCCTCCAGGGAAGGACCCAGCCAAGGAGTGGCTCCTTGCGGAGAACACCATAACCACCATATTAAGTGTCCCTTTTAGTCAATATCCACCTCTTTTACGAGTTTAGAGATATGACAAGGGAATACCAAGGCCAGGTATCCATCCACAGACAGCTGTTTCGGGGTGTTGCCCTTCATCAGTGTGGAGTAGGATTCTGGCTAGGTGGGAGCAAGGCAGACCAACATCACAAAGCATTCACTGATCTCAGGGAGACCAGTTCAGGAAAACACTGCGGGCAGCTGGCTAAAGCGCTCAACACAGTGAATTCCTAGGCGCATTGCCCCCTGGGAATTATAAATATGCAAATAGAGTCTGTGGAGTCTCGGTTAGGAGTCTCAAACACAGGACTAGCCAGATATCCCTCCAGGGAAGGACCCAGTCAAGGGGTGTCTCCTTGCGGAGAACACCATAACCACCATATTAAGTGTCCCTTTTAGTCAATATCCAGCTCTTTTACGAGTTTAGAGATATGACAAGGGAATACCAAGGCCAGGTATCCATCCACAGACAGCTGTTTCGGGGTGTTGCCCCTCATCAGTGTGGAGTAGGATTCTAGCTAGGTGGGAGCAAGGCAGACCAACATCACAAAGCATTCACTGATCTCAGGGAGACCAGTTCAGGAAAACACTGCGGGCAGCTGGCTAAGGCGCTCAACACAGTGAATTCCTAGGCGCATTGCCCCCTGGGAATTATGAATATGCAAATAGAGTCTGTGGAGCCTTGGTTAGGAGTCTAAAACACAGGACTATTTTTATATTTTTGTATTTTTAATTTCATTTTAGCAGTATATGTATATACACTGCTAAAGTGAAATTACAGGAACAGAGCACTTTTAGTTATCTGAGCATGTTCAGAACACTAAAACCGGATATGGGAAACGATTCTGTTATTTCCCAGATCCGGCGCCCATAGACTCCCATGTTAAGTGTGCCAGATCGCCCCTGATTCGTTTCTGTCTGGTTTGGTCCTTTTTTTTCATCAGAGCCCAAAATTGGAGTATTCTCCGATTTTGGGGCCGGGAAAAAACAGGACAGAAACGAATCTGGGACTGAATTGGCAGAAACAGATGGCCATTTATGGCCAATCCATCACCACAGCGATACATGGGAGGCAAAAACGGATACTATTCTGTCCTTTTCAAAACGGACAGAACAGGATCCCAAATAACGTGGCGTGAAGCCAGCCTTACCAGTTTTTGCTAGGCTATCTGTGAACAGCATAATGTAGTGATAGAAACCTTGATTCCAGACATGTATCACTTACTGGACTATTTGCTGCAGTTTTCATATTAATAAAATCTCTGTTTTATCTGCTGCAGATCTACCATATTTCTGAATGCTGAGCTCTGTATAACTCCACTTCCACCACTGATTGGCAGCTTTCTGTGTACACTCTCATCAGTGGTGGATGCAGGGTTATGTAGAAGCACAGTCTGTGTCTTTTGGTGAGAAAGTGTTAGCCCCTGAAGGTGAAAGGTGTTCACAGGAACTTGAAGAGAAGCCTGCGGTTTCCGTGGGGGAAGTATTTCATTGAAAAGGGGAGCTGTGACGCAGCACAGAACTGGAAAAAGAAGACCTGCTAACAGAAGTCAGATTTTGGCACCAAGAAGACCTAGAAGGAGAATTGCCGCTCCCGCTCCCCCAAGAGAGAATGCCTGTTCCCATTACAAGTACTGCCTGCAAGGAGACAGTGTCTTATCCAGGTGCGTCAGACAACCTACCGCAGAGCTATGTGGTCAAGCCTCGAACATCACTGGTCAACACTCGCAGCAGAGCTGTATGGTCAAGCCGTAGACTCAGCTGGTCAAAACCTAGCACCAGAGGTACAAGGTCAAGTTGCAGACTCCACCGGTCAAGATCCCCTTAGCAGACATATGAGATCAAGCTGCAGATGTCGCTGGGCAAGATCGGAGTTCCAGAGTGGTCCGGGCCCTTACTTCCTCACTGGAATTTGTGCAAGAGGACATGAACAGATTAGTAGGCCAGATTCTCCCTTACTTTCCCTAGTACAGACTTTATTGCAGGTTCTGTTGATGAAATAAGGGGGTTGGGTTACAGTAGAAAGTGACATAAAAGAAAACAAAGACTGTGCAGTAACTAGGACTGACAGAAAGGTCCCCTCTGGGCATGTAAAGAGATGTCTGCTGGGAACTGACTTCTATTCTGTTGAAAGTGATTCTGTTTCGAATTATTGTGAATATTGAACCTGAACAGTAATTGCCTGTTGAAAGTGTTATCTCTAGTCTTGCATTGAAATCTTTACCCCTTCCCCTTTCTTTGTGTAACACTTATTATTAAAACCTTTAGTGACATCTCCACTGTATCATCCATCCCTGTGCGTTGCATTCTGGTTCCTCAGTTTCCATTACACCTAGCTCATGAATATGGAGGACTACATAGCAGCAAGTTTGCTAGTCCAATAGTGATAATTTCCTGCTTATAAAACTTTTGTTTTTTAAAGAGGACCTGTCACTATGCTAAGTAAATGCAGCACTGTCTGCTGCATTCAGGGAAGGGCTCCACCATGTTTGTAGCCCCCCTGAAAGCTGTTAAAAAGACTTTATAAGGTGTACAGATATGGAGTCCGGAGGGACTTACTCAGTAATGAGTTATTGCTGTTGCTGGTATCTCCCCGTCTCCAGCCCTCTCTGCCACCTGCTTTATGTGTCATCGCTGTTGCTGGTGTCCTCCCCGCCTCCAGCCCTCAGGAGGCTGAACAAGAGGAGGTGGCACAGAGAGGGCTGGAGGCGGGGAGGACACCAGCAACAGTGATGATTCATTACTGAGTAAGTCCATCCGGCTCGTTATCTGTACACTTTATAAAGTCTTTTTAACAGCTTACAGGGGGGCTAGAGACATGGGGGACCCCTTCCCTGAATGCAGCAGACACGCTACATTCAGCACTGCGTTCAGTTAGCATAGCTCCAGGGAGGTGACAGGTCCTCTTTAAAGTACAGCAAGTAGCCTAATAAGTGACACATCACTAAAATCAGGGTCTCTTCTATACATTATACCGCTCATTAGGTACAAAAACCTAGTGACAGATTCCCTTTAATGAAATCTTATTGATTTCTAATATGGATGTATCTCATTTTCATAATTGTGCTTATTTTTTTTCCTTGTGTTTCAAATGTAATTAATTTCTGGATTTTGTTGTACAATTAACAAAATAGGATAGAGCTTCAGTCTGGAACTGGGTACAATCACTGTGGGAAAAATGGAATAATATTTCCAAAATTAAAGAGATTAGTTCAAGTCAAATACTACAGTCATTATTTGGTGCAGACTATATTAGACACCACAGCCCATATGCATGAAAACTAGCGTTATGCCAGACTTAATGAAGGCAGCACTGATAAGATGCGCTTTACACACTAGAAGTTATCTGTCTGTTAATGAATTTAGTACATCTTTGACCACTTTCACATCAGCATTTCTTAAAAATTGCGGCAGATCCATCAGATTTACCACCTCTGCCAAATAACAGCCGCACTTGCGGCACACTTGTGGTAAGCCCCATGCATTGTCTATGGCGCTTGCTTTTGGGTGCGGCAAGTGCGGTTCTGCCGGATGCAGCAGATCCGGCACTTGCGGCGGTAAATAAAAAACGCTGCTGACCAGGTTTTTTTTCGCGGCCATAACTGACGGATTTGCCACATCCAACAGAACCGCACTTGCACCCGACCGCAAGCCCCATAGACAATGCATGGGGCTTGCCACAAGTGTGCCGCAAGTGCGGCCGTTATTCGGCAGGTGTGATAAATCTGCCGCAATTTAAAAAAAAAACGCTATTGTGAAAGGGGCCTTATTAATGCTATGTGCCTCTGCCAGAAATTATACTTCAGCCTGGGGCTGCCATACAATTTTGGTACAATTTAATCCACTTTTCTGGTATAAAGTATGATGCATTTTCTTAGGCAGACTTTGCCCTATCCTGCCCCACTTTGGCAGATTTGACATGGAGTGGCCTAAAAACACAAAAAGTCACATGTTTGCCCAAAGGCCACTTCACACACACAGATATCTGAGTCCAATATCTGAACAGATCTCTGGTTTCAGTGAAATCATGGATACATTGCTCCATGTTGTACACAGCCGCAAAATGGAGCAATGTATCCATGATTTCACTGCAACCAGAGATCTGTTCAGATATTGGACTCAGATATCTGTGTGTGTGAAGTGGCCTCAACACATAAGATTTGCTAAAATGTTGCAATATTTTAAGGAGAATTTGCAAGAATTTTGGCAAAAACATGCTGATAAATCATGGCTTAAAAGTTTTGAGTAAATAAAAATATGAATGGCATGAAAGATGCAAGGTGCTGACTTAATATATCGCACATGGCGGTGTCCTAAACCTAAGAAGAGACATCGGGAAGATATTATCAACTTCACTTTAAATTTTGATTTTGAGCTTGAAATTATTTATTTTGGGCCATAATGAAATTAAGTTACTGGAAACTCATAAATTAATGAATAAAATGTTCTGAATTAAAAAAATATAATTCTTAGAAATGTAATGTCTTCAGACTTGTGTGTTTGTTGGGTGGAGCATTCAACCTGATATGGTAAACTGTATTGGTTTTCCAACACCTAAGCTCAAAGACATCAGTAGCCCTTAACAGAAATCTATTATTTATTCTTATTTATTAGCAGTGACGCCCGGGGGGCCCTGCTGCCTGTGCCCCCAGCGACCGCGATAGCACCGGAAGAGGAGCTGAGGGAGGACTGGAAATGGTGCTTTAATGTAACCACACGGTATACATAATAACGAGTACAATAATCATGAACGATACAAGGCACAGACTGGTACAGGAGGAGAGAGGACCCTGCCCGAGAGGGCTCACAGTCTACAAGGGATGGGTGAAGTTAAAGAAGGTGAGGGTAGAGCTGGTAGTGCAGTGGTATAGTGTACTTGGGGTTATTGCAGGTTGTAGGCTTGTCGGAAGAGGTGGGTCTTAAGATTCCTTTTGAAGGTTTCCACAGTTGGCGATCGTCTGATGTGTTGGGGTTGAGCATTCCAGAGCATGGAGGATGCATGGGAGAAGTCTTGTATGTGATTGTGAGAAGAGGAGATAAGAGGTGAGTAGAGAAGGAGATCTTGTGAGGATTGGAGGTTACGTGTAGGTAAGTACCAGGAGACTAAGTCACAGATGTACAGAGGAGACAGGTTTTGGATGGCTTTGTAAGTTATGGTTAGTGTCTTGGTAGAGAGGAGAGGCTTGGAAATAGCGGAGAGATAGGTTGATTAGTTGGGCCGCAGAGTTTAGGATAGATTGGAGAGGTGTGAGAGTGCTAGAAAGGAGTCCAGAGAGAAAAAGATTGCAGATTTTTGGTTAAGAAATGTATGTTTCAGAGAGATATTTTTTAAGTTGAAGTTAGCAGTAGGTGGAAGGGGCTTTGATATATGATTTGAAAGTGAGAGCAGAATTATTCAGGGGCAGCGAGCTTGTAGGACTGAAGAGAGTAGGCATCCGTTGACTTTGATGGATAGGCCTGGTGGAGGGGTCGAGTGAGATGGGGAAAAGATGATAACTTCTGTTTTGTCCATGTTCAGTTTTAGAAATCTAGAAGAAAAGAAGACTTTCTTGCCAGTCATGGCATTTATACATGCTTTATTGAGAAGACCAGACGTCATAATCATCAACGCCTTTCCTAAAGATCCACTAAATAATACTAATAGGGCATGTGGAAAAATCTTGCTTTGGTTAATCAGCATATATCATTGCGCAAACAATAAATAGGAAATCTCTCAGATTTAGAATCTGTCCCCTTATCATTGATCCTGATAAGATGTTCTCTTTAAGGCCACGTGCACACATTGAGTATTTGGTGAGTTTTTTACCTCAGTATTTGTAGCCAAAACCAGGAGTGGCACAATCAGAGAAAAAGTCTAATAGAAAAACGTCACCACTTCTGTATTTTTTACTCTCTTCTTGTTTTGGCTACAAATACTGAGGTAACTTAATCTGGGCACATAACCAAAGGCCACGTGCACACATTGACTATTCGGTGAGGTTTTTTTTACCTCAGAATTTGTAAGCCAAGACCTTATACTTAGGCAAAAACTCAAATACTTAACAGTTCATGTGTTGTTTTTGTGTTTAAATTATATTTTATCTCTTATTCTTTTCATAAAAAAGTACAGTCCCTTGCACTGAAGCTAGAAATTGACTTCTCCTTTTGGAAAGGAGCAGCAGCAGCACAGCATGCACGTCTTCGCTGCATGGGGTCCCAGTAGAGAATAAACTATCTACGACACCCGGTGGAGGGAGTAGAATTCGCTAACACCCCCCCACCTCCACCAGCAGCTTTCTGAGATTATCAATCAAGGTGCCAAGTCATACATTGTTCAAATGGTGTCAAAATTGTGGCAAAATACTTTCCTGGTTAAAAATGCATCAGTGTGGGGGGGATATGAGGGCGGACTGGGGTGAAGCTGTGCCAAATTTTATGACTTATTAAAAAATTGATGAATTAGGCAAAAACATATGGAATCATTCACAAGTCAGAAATCAAAAAAACAGATAGCAAAGCATGTATAAAACAGACTTAAAATAAAGGTGCACTCATGAATTGGGTCCAAACAGAAAAAAAGGCGCAATACACACGAAACAAGACACAAACAGGTGCAAGGATGATGAATCAGAGCCATGGTATTTATTTCATATATCTAGAACCTCCACGAAAGAATGACTAATGCAAATTTGGGTTTAAGGCCTCCTCATACAGAACAAGATCTACATCAAACCTACATCAAAAGCAGTTCTTTTTCTTGCCTTAAGAAATCATGTTCTTTTATATTTCCCTTATTAATCGCTGACAACACCCAATGCCTCTTGTACTTAGTGCGCTCGGCTGCCTAATCTCCTGTGCCGTCTTGTCCTGCACATCCTCACTCTTGTCTGGAATACGTCGATGATTACATTTTACTTCTGTCACAAATTTCTCATAGGCTTCTGTGCACGCTGCAAGTCCCCTGGTGCCTTGAAGCTCCATCTGACTGCTTACCTAACATTATGCCTTTCATTCATCACATCCCTAATTCCTCTCCTCCAAAACAAGTCAAATATCTCCCAAATTCATGTTTTTCTCGCATAGGATAAAACCACATTTTTAATTGATGCCCTTATCATGTCATAACTCGATTGCCATAATCCCGTCCTAATTGTCCTAAGATTCTGCCAGCTGCTCCTCTACAAGACATGGAGTGCCACTCCCAGACTATTTTCTTATTCTCTATATGATTTCCAAATTCCTCTTAGGTTGTTGTCAAGTTTACAACATTTTTTTGATCTTTAGATGTTTCAGTACTTTAATAATTAAAGGGTGTGTAGCACATATCTTGCTTATTAAAATGAGACACTCACCGGTAGTTCTTATAAAATCTACTGAATTGTAGAGATCAATGGTCTGACTGTTTTAGATTGAAAGTGAGGTCGCTATTACATCCAGGGCTGTGGAGTTGGAGTCGTGGAGTCGGAGTCCATTTTTGGTGGAATCAGATTCAGGTAAATTGAGGAGTCGGTAGTTGGAGTCGGATGTTTGGCTTACCGACTTCACAGCTATGGTTGTGGAGTTAGAATAGGTGTCCATTTTGGTGGAGTTGAAGTCGGATCGGATTCTGGGAAATTGGGGAGTTGGATGTGTGGCTTACCGACTCAACAGGCCTGGTTACATCAATGTCTATGGGAACTTCCTCTGGTGATAAGTGGTACTGCAAGGGACAGAAGTACTGTAAATGTCAAATACGATATGACAAGAGACATCACTTTGGATATGACATCACGGCTTAATAACTATATTCATCACTGCCATTCACACCCCTATGGTATTGTTAAATTCACAAATAGACTATTAGTTCTCTAGAGTGACAATATGGTAAAAAAATAGGATTAGGCAATTTGAAAGCATAGCCTTTGGATGTGGGACTAGCTGGTGTTGTCACTTTCTAGCTTCTGCCCAAAAGATATTTTTTTTATGAGAAGAGTAATAAGAAATGGAACTGCAAGAAACCATTAAACATCTTATATATTAGTATAAAGTGTCAAAAAGAAGGAGGAAGGGCAAATTCAGGATGGAAGAAGATAAAAAAAATGCTGCAAGTTTAAATGTCTGACTATGATCAGGCAAAAGAGAGAGGGGAGGAGGACAAGAGGCGCAATAGTGCCCTTATCACTAGACACTAGTTCGTATAGTGGTGAAAAAGACAGTTCACTCACCTACTCCAGTTGTGTGACCCACAACTGGCTTGAAGGCTCATGAATAGTATCCTGATGGCTGCTGCTGGACCTCCACCGACTCCACTCACGTGGAGATGTACCAAGAAATTCAGGGAAGGAAGGTGTGTTCCGGTCCGCGCTGCCAGGTTCATTCACATCAAAGAAAAACCAATAAGCGATGTTTGATCCAATCCTTCTTTTATTCATCGCTTATTGGTTTTTCTTTGATGTGAATGAACCTGGCAGTGCGGACCGGAACACACCTTCCTTCCCTGAATTTCTTGACTATGATCAGGGGCATTTCTACAACAGGTGCAGGGGTTAAAATCAGAGCTGGGCCCTGGAGTCTAGGGGCCCTAAAAGTCCCTTTGCCCTATAGAAAAAGACTAATGCTATTAAAGCTTTGCAATAATTGGGGGCCCCATTGGAGTTTTTGCATTGGGGCCCATGAGCTTCAAGTTACGCCACTCTCTATGATCATATGCAGTAGCCATTGCTTAGTGAATGGGATACATACCACATAAACGGGGATAAATTTAAATGCTCAGCAGCAGCCTCTGAAGCTCCCCATTGATTATATTGATTGGCCAGCAGCTATTTTGCCTGACTTCCCCCAGACTCAGGAGCTCTAGTTCTGCCGAACTCTCCTGTGTTCTCTATGAGACAGCCGGCAACAGACACCTGGCGGCAGCCTCGCTCTCAAACACACAAGGATCAGTAGTATGAAATCAGACATGCCAAATCCTTAAAGAGTAATTATTTTTTTTTCATAAATCATGACATCACCACTTCTGTATTTTTCATCCATTCCTGGTTATGGCTTACAAAAACTGATGTGAAAAACTGATCATTCAAACTGTGGTTCAAGTTCCTTGTTAGAATGGAGTTGTTTGGGACCTTGCTGGGAACTAGGTTTGGATATTTGAGTTCTGAACATCTAATATACGCCGATGAGCAAACTGGTAACAATGCTTTGAATGTTTGACTTTCAGGTTCCATATCGCCCCATTTACTACAGCTTTAAGAATAAGACTACCTTTATTTTGTAGACAATCACCTTGGCTATCTTATACAATAACAATGCAGTGTCATGACAGGAATCTGCATAACTAATAATATGCTAAATAGCTGCTGGTCAAATTTATGTATGAGATAGCCATGATTGACTATAAAATGAAGGTAGTCTCACACTCAAAGCTGTAGTGGATGCTGAGATATGGAGCCTGAAAGTCAAAAGATTAAAACATTGTTATTCTTTTGCTCATAAGTGTAGTTGTGATATTTAGACCAATGATGAACTTGTAATGAGGTGTACAATTCAGATTGTATTATCGAAATTGACAGTGAAATGAGCTGTGCACAGTCCGCCACTGCCCCCTTGTGGACAATTGCTGAAATGACTGCAGAGAAAAAAAAAACAGCTTTGATTGCTGCTCCCCTCCCCCAACAGCCATGTGCTGAGGAGGAGAGAGGGCGGGAGAGTAGTACAGACACAGAGTTGAACAAGAGAACATCTGCCTGTGGATGTGTGTTGAAAGAGGGCTACTTTGCAACACCTTGCCGGAGAAATCACCCCGCAGAAGCCCCTGTGACTGATCCTGGGCCACTGGACTTTGGTGCTGTGACTCTGGCCGCTCTGCAAAACCTTGCCCGCCGAGCACCCGGAGTGCATGTGCAGGGGCCGTGACCGACATAAGGGAGCCATTTGTGCTGCTGTGATCTCCCTTCTGCTGTTGCTCTGTGTGCCCTGAGACTGGGAGAGACAGACTGTTACCTGCAGAAGGAGACCAAAGAAGAAGAGTGAGAAGATCCCCAGGCCTGCTACGTGGGAGCGACATCTTCTTCTGTGATAAGACTGGTACGTGATTTTAGGGAAAGTTAGGGAAAGATACCTTCATTGTTGTGTTTTCTTTTCTTGCTGCGTACCCGGAAGAAGTGAAGATCCAGAGACTCTAATATATACAAGTGTGCATATAGTTCGGTTGACTGTGAGATAAATATGTTTTACAGTAAAGAAATGTTATTATCGGTTAAACCTGAGTATGGGGATTCTGTTGAGAAAGATCATACACACACACCCGCGGCCTTACCACCGGTCGCTACATCTGGCGTAGTCGGCAGGATGTGTGATCAACAGAATCTCCTCCCGGTAGTAGCTTATAACCAGACTTATACTACGGCCTGCAGGTCCATATCCGGTGCTAGCACTCCGAACAGTGACACGGAGGAATTGAAGCAGATAGTAGCAGAGTTGCAGAAACAGATACTGCAGCTACAGCTCAGGCTAGACCAACAGGCGGACAGGCAAGCGAGACAGCAACCCAGTCGGCCTATGGGAAGGTGCTGGACATGCGGCGACCCCCGCCATAGGGCAAACCGTTGTCCGCATCCTCCACCCGTGGTCCGATATACCAGAACCAGCAAGCCATGCCCCACAACAGCAGCCACCTTTAAACTAGACGCCCCAGCCAAAGCGGTTCGCTCGGCAGGGGAGATCAGGGAAAAGGGTGTGAAGAGACAGAGCCAGACCGATAAGCAAGTGCTTGCCACTCGGGTCCAGGGGACGGTGAAGTGGTTTAATGTCCGCGATGGGTATGGCTTCATCAACAGGAATGACACAAAGGATGACGTGTTTGTACATCAGACTGCCATAAAGTGTAACAATCCTCGTAAGTGCCTCCGCAGCGTTGGTGATGGGGAGGTGGTACAGTTTGATGTTGTGAAGGGAGAGAGGGGTACAGAGGCCGCCGACGTCACCGGTCCTGGGGGTGTTCCCGTTAAAGGAAGCAGATTTGCCCCAACCGGCGCCGCTACCGCCGGCGATCCTACTCTCCCCGGGTAGAAAATGTGACTGAGTTTATTGGAGATATTGTGAGCCCTGAACAAGGGAGCGAAGGTGAACGGGGGGATGACGGTTTCCCCCGACAGAGGTCCCTACTCCGCCGGAGAGCAATCCCTATGATATCAACGGCCATCACTGCCTTGGAGCCGATGGTTGTTGACAGGGACTGTCAACCTTTAAGTGGGGGGGTATGTAATGAGGTGTACAATTCAGATTGTATTATCGAAATTGACAGTGAAATGAGCTGTGCACAGTCCGCCACTGCCCCCTTGTGGACAATTGCTGAAATGACTGCAGAGAAAAAAAAAACAGCTTTGATTGCTGCTCCCCTCCCCCAACAGCCATGTGCTGAGGAGGAGAGAGGGCGGGAGAGTAGTACAGACACAGAGTTGAACAAGAGAACATCTGCCTGTGGATGTGTGTTGAAAGAGGGCTACTTTGCAACACCTTGCCGAAGAAATCACCCCGCAGAAGCCCCTGTGACTGATCCTGGGCCACTGGACTTTGGTGCTGTGACTCTGGCCGCTCTGCAAAACCTTGCCCGCCGAGCACCCGGAGTGCATGTGCAGGGGCCGTGACCGACATAAGGGAGCCATTTGTGCTGCTGTGATCTCCCTTCTGCTGTTGCTCTGTGTGCCCTGAGACTGGGAGAGACAGACTGTTACCTGCAGAAGGAGACCAAAGAAGAAGAGTGAGAAGATCCCCAGGCCTGCTACGTGGGAGCGACATCTTCTTCTGTGATAAGACTGGTACGTGATTTTAGGGAAAGTTAGGGAAAGATACCTTCATTGTTGTGTTTTCTTTTCTTGCTGCGTACCCGGAAGAAGTGAAGATCCAGAGACTCTAATATATACAAGTGTGCATATAGTTCGGTTGACTGTGAGATAAATATGTTTTACAGTAAAGAAATGTTATTATCGGTTAAACCTGAGTATGGGGATTCTGTTGAGAAAGATCATACACACACACCCGCGGCCTTACCACCGGTCGCTACAAACTCATGGGATTGCAGAACCCACAAACCACAAACTCATCCCCCTAAACCTAAACAGGTGAAAAAAGAGACAAACTTTAATTGGCAGGAGATGGCCAGGAGGCTTATTCTTAGGGTTACCAAAATAATAAGTACCTTTTAATAAATTAGATAACTCTTTATTACATTATAAAAGTTTATCTGAAGACTTGAATAAACTAAACAACCTAAAAACACCCTAATGTTTCCCTCAAAAGAAAGCCAAACGACAACAATAAAACTTAATACATAAATAGGGGGGCAGGTGGGTGTTTCTTCATCCAGTGCTGACCAACAGATGATGCCAGAAGTCCTTTGAGGGGCTATAAATAGTCCAGGTTCCCGCATTTTTTGTGAACAACCTTGCCCTTCAGTCAGACTGCTCAGCCAATCCCAAGGTTCTCCAGCCTCTGTTACCATACAATGCGGCAAAGCCCCATCACCACCACTTCATGAGGATCCCTCATGAATCTATTAAGGCAACCTAGAGGGTTAGATAAAACCATTATCACATATATTAAACTATATATCATACATCCTTATCCCGCATAACTATCTTGGGGCTCGCAATCCCATGTAGCCCCCTAAGCGCTTCAGGGGCTATTCATGATAAGTAGCGGCATTCACTGCACCACATATCTTACTCCAACAGTGACTGTGGTGGAGGTGTACACCACTCATCTGGCACTCCTGATTTATGAAGAGTCATGCGCCTCTTCATGAGTTAGGAGTGTTCTGACTCAAAAATCACCAAATAGGGCAGAAACTCTGAAAAAAATCACCAAAAATTAGCCAAGTAAAATATCCACTGCACCTAGCAGGAGGCTGCCAACTCCACTGAGAGGTAACACAAGTGTCTAAATACCGATGCTCAATCTCCTTCAACCTAAGCGATGGGGTGGTTGTAGCACCTGCTACCAGCCATGCTAACAGGTAGATGATTGGTGGTATATATAGACACAAGATTACCATTGGGCATCAGTTACACTGGTATATATGATGCGTAGCGTCAGACTGCAGCCTATTGGTCACGCCCATGCTATTAGATCAGGCGGGCTGCTCCGCATAATATACCTGCGTCACAAATGACAGACGCCCCCCAGAGGACTCAGCCACAAACTGCATGAGATAAAAAGGTAAAATAAACACTAAAAGATAAAGATGTGAGGTGTTAGTGGATTTCGTCAAATACGTAAGCTCGTAACCCACGCCAAGGGCCCTCACGCTTACGTGTCCTAACCATATTTCCCAGCCATATGTTTGTTTAGTGAAAGCCCCCATCGCTTAGGTTGCAGGACATTGAGCACCGGTGTTTAAACACTTGTGTTACCTCTCAGTGGAGCTGGCAGCCTCCTGCTAGGTGCAATTAATATTTTACTTGGCTTATTTTCGTTGAGTTTTTTTGTGTTCTGACTCAAGCCCATCTCCTCATCATGATAGGTGTAAACAATGCTGGTCTTGACATATCGGGGACAGTCTTTTAAAAGCAAGACCATTATAAATGCATACTTGGGTGGAAGTTTCAAAAAGTTTTCCTTGTACTTATAGGAACATATTTGAGGTTTTCCAGCCTTTCTGAAAAGTTGTTCTTTCACATGTAGTTCTCCAGATGTTGGAAAACTGCCTGCTTGCGGCCATTAGGACATGCTGGCATTGTTACAACCTAAGCTGAAAAGCTACCAGATGACCACTGATTTGAAATTGTTGACTATATGTTCACCCACAGTCTTTAGCGATAGGGCTTTTTCAAGTCATTATAATCTAAAGGTACATAACACAGCTAAACGGTGGTGTGGAGGTGAAATAGGGTCAGGCAAAGTTTGTATTAAGATGTTTGTGATTAGTGTGTGTTTATAAAAAAATGAGAATTTAGCTGCCTTAAGGGACGTGTAGAAAACTGGTAAGAATTCTAATCAGAGAGAACACAGATGAATATGTTTGGGAAGAAGTCAAATAGTTTCTAGCTGAAACCTTGTCTTTCTTCTCAAGCATAAATTGGAGAAATCCTTGAGGGAATAGAAAGGAGGCCATATTAAGCTAGCTGCCTGTCTCTATTACATAACAAATTTCTATGTGGTTTACTGACAAGTATATAATTGTGAGCCTTGTTTATATTGTGCTATAAAGCATACCCAGTGCCATGCCAGTATAATTTGTTAATGAACATACACAAATGAGGACCCTATGTCCAGGAATGTGCAATACACAAGTCCTCGGAAATAAACAGACATGGGGATATAAGGATTATGTACCACATTGCTGATCAGATTTCAGGAGCAGCCATGGCAAGCTTTTAACGCAAGGAGCTGAAGTTTACTTTGAGAAATTAGTATATTATTGGGCAATTAGTTTGAATTGAAATGCTAGATATATGTACATGTGTATATATAGATTCTTTTAGCAGAAGCCCTTTTATCCATGAGTAAGCCACACCTGGAGATATGTGTGGACTTACTGTCCTACCTTCCATACTCTTGAGATACCTCCTAGTCTGTAGAGCAGGGGTCTCTAACTTGTAGCTCGGGAGCCACATGTGGCTCACGAGTCTGTGATGTGTGGCTCATGTTTGTCTTCCAGCTTAGTGCTTTAGCAACAGGTATAGCAAACAGCTATGAAGAGCAGGTCTATAGATGGGGACTTTGTGAGTAGCTCTACGTAGAAGAGCAGACATGAATGGGGGTAAGGTAGGATCCCATGGATCTTGGTATACTGGTGTGATTTATGTAGAAAAGGTTTGCCTGTCATTATACCAGTACTGGAGGCTCAGGATGGCACTTCTATGAAGGGGGCTGGAGCTAGATGTGGCTCACGGCCCTTATTAAGAGCTTAAAGTGGCTTGTGACCCTCTCTCAGAGCTGAATGTGTCTCTCAAGGTCTATAGACCTCTGTTCTATAGCATTTATTATGTGGATTTACTTGATGTATTTTTGTGGTGCACCACTTTCTACACTGACACTGTGTGCAGAATTATTAGGCAAGTCGTATTGTAGAGGATTATTTTTATTATTGATCAACAACTATGTTCTCAATCAATCCAAAAGACTCATAAATATCGAAGCTTAATATTTTTGGAAGTTGGAATGGATTTTTTTAGATTTGGCTATCTAAGGCTGCTTTCACATCAGCGTTTTTTGCCGATCGCGGCAGATGCGGCAGGTGCGGCCGCGAAAAAAAAACGCCGGCAGCCGCGGGTTTTTTGCAGCCGCACCTGCCGCAAGTGCCGAAACCGCACTTGCCGCACCTGCCGCAAGCCCCCATAGACTTTGTATGGGGCTTGCCGCAACTGTGCCGCAAGTGCAGCGGTTATGCGTTAATCGCGGCAGATGCGTTTTTTTCACCGCATCTGCCGCGAACGGCAAAAACCGCTGATGTGAAAGTACCCTAAGGAGGATATCAGTTTCTGCAGGTTACTATTACTGTGCAGAATTATTAAGCAACTTAATAAAAACAAATAATATTCCCATCTCACTTGTTTATTTTCACCAGGTAAACTAATATAACTGCGCAAAATTTAGAAAAAAACATTTCTGACATGCAAAAACAACCCCCCCAATAAAATTAGTGACCAATATATCCACCTTTCTTTATGATGACACTCAACAGCCTTCCATCCATAGATTCTATCAGTTGCTATGATCTGTTTACGATCAACATTGCGTGCAGCAGCGACCACAGCCTCCCAGACAGGTGTATTGTTTTCCCTCCCTGTAGATCTCACATTTTATGAGGGACCACAGGTTCACTATGAGGTTCAGATCAGGTGAACAAGGGGTTCTTTTAGACCTTTAATGGCCAGCCACGCTGTGGAGTAGTTGTATGCATGTGATGGAACATTGTCCTGCATGAAAATCATGTTTTTCTTGAACGATACCAACTTCTTCCTGTACCACTGCTTGAAGAAGTTGTCTTCCAGAAACTGGCAGTAGGTCTGGGAGTTGATCTTCACCTCATCCTCAACCCGAAAAGGTCCCACAAGTTCATCTTTGATGATACCAGCCCATACCAGTACCCCACTCCCACCTTGCTGGCATCTGAGTTGGAGTGGACCTCTCTGCTGTCACGTTGCCGTTGGACTCAGTGGCTGGTGTTCCTGCCTCGGCCGCTGGGAGGCACTGGATTCCTTCAGCTGATGGTGTCGGTGATAGGAGAGCCATATCCTCATATGGACCTGCTGCTTCGACGTCTGCCTCTGTCAAGGGGCGCTGCCATATTTCTCTTGTGGGTGATGTTGGTTGCAGAAGAGAGGGTCCTGCAGAGGCGACTGATAGGCGCAGCCTACGTTCTTCTGTCAGAAGTGGGGTGGTTGATACCAGTTGTGTATCACCGTCTGGCCTGGTTCTAGGGGCGCTCCGGATGAGATCATCAGGCTGTGAGCTCCAGCCTATGGGAAATGACCACGCCCTTCAAATACCTTGGAGCCTGACTTGCAAGCTGCCAGATATAGTCTTGGTTCTCCAGTGATCTAGTGTGTGTTTGGTTTTGACTGATCTTTGCCTGGATTTTTGACACTGCTTCAGCCTGACGATTTGTTACCTTTGCTGCTCTCCCGGGGTTTGACTCGGGCCTTTGCCTGGATTTTTGACCCTGCTTCGGCCTGACAATTTTGTTCCTTAGCTGCCCTCCTGGTTTGACTCGGACTCCTTACTACGTTTTCGGATCCTGGTTTTTATTCACTTCCTGGCGACCTTCCTGCTTCGGTCCGCTGCTCATCTTAGGCAACTATCTCCTAGGCTCCGCTGTAATTCCAGATCCCTGTGTAGGGGTAAAAGGTCTCGAGGTTTCTTGGGGTGCTGCCTTGCCAGCAGCTCGACCTCACAGCAGGTGTCACTCTCAAGAGCCACTCTCATTTCATCAGTCCATAAAACCTTTGAAAAATCGGTCTTAAGATATTTCTTTGCCTAGTCTTGATGTTTTATCTTATGTTTCTTTTTCAAAGGTGGTTGTTTTTCAGCCGTCCTGAACTGCAGAGATCTACAGCTGAGGTGGGCGAGTCTGTCCATAGGACAATCAGTCGTACACTGATCAAATCTGGACTTTATGGAAGAGTGGCAAGAAGAAAGCCATTTCTCAAAGATATCCATAAAATGTCTCATTTGAAGTTTGCCAGAAGACACCAAACATGTGAAATAAGGTGCCCTGGTCAGATGAAACCAAAATCAAAGTTTTTGGCCACAATGCAAAATGATATGTTTGGCGTAAAAACAACACAGCTCATCACCCTCAAAACACCATCCCCACTGTCAAACATGGTGGTGGCAGCATCATGGTTTGGGCCTGCTTTTCTTCAGCAGGGACAGGGAAGATGGTTAAAATTGATGGGAAAATGAACAGAGCCAAATACAGGGCCATTCTGGAAGAAAACCTGTTGGAGTCTGCAAAAGACCTGAGACTGGGACGGAGATTTATCTTCCAACAAGACAATTATGCCAAACATAAAGCAAAATCTACAATGGAATGGTTCAAAAATAAACGTATCCAGGTGTTAGAATGCCCAAGTCACAGTCCAGACCTGAATCCAATCGAGAATCTGTGGTAAGAGCTGAAAACTGCTGTTCACAAACACTCTCCATCCAACCTCACTGAGCTCCAGCTGTTTTGCAAAGAAGAATGGGCAAGAATTTCAGTCTCTCGATGTGCAAAACTAATAGAGACATACCCCAAGAGACTTGCAGCTGTAATCACAGCAAAAGGTGGTGCTACAAAGTGTTAACTTAAGGGGCCGAATATAATTGCACGCCCAATTTTCAGTTTTTTATTTGTTAAAAAAGTTTAAAATATCCAATAAATTTCATTCCACTTCACGATTGTGCCCCACTTGTTGTTGATTCTTCACAGAAAAATTAGAATTTCTATCTTTATGTTTGAAGCCTGAAATGTGGCAAAAGGTTGAAAAGTTCAAGGGGCCAAATACGTTCACAAGGCTCTGTATATTGTAATCAATAAAGGCTGCGGTGGCCATATATTTCCATGTCCACTGAGTGTTGTTTTATTTGTTAAAGCCGTAGAGACTTTACAGTACCCTACCGATCATGAGGCTAATGTGTGGCAACATCTTCCTTAAATTCAGTAGAGACTACCTGTCCCTCTTCTTTCATGCCTTTGGGAGTTGAGTTGAGTGCTGCTTTCTCAGTTCTTTTCTACATATTCCATATACGTTATCAGACTGTTCATCTGATGGAAGAGGAGGACCTGTCAGGTACTTATGGCATATCCTGGGTAGAAGTCAGAACCAGTCTGGGATTGCAGACTGCTTAGAAGTGATGTCAGTGAGGAATGTGATTTACAGTGTTTTTATATATGCTATTATGTATATTTTAGTATACCATTGTATAATATGAGGTTTTTATGTCATCTACTGAAATTAGTGTAAAACCAGAAATATGCGGAAAATTCAGCCATTAAATAAAACCAATTCAGCCTCTTTATTCTGTTTTATTTTGGATCGGATGAAAACCACACTATCTTTCCCTGTGGCATCCTTTATTAAGAAGGGGGCCTTTGTGTAACAATTCAATTGCAATGTATGGCATAGATTGTACCCTGGATCCTAGAACACAATAGGTCCCCTTTAATGTCCCACAAGACAGTGCACAACCGATCCCAACTCATAGAAATATTTATGGCATGGAATTTGCAAATTTGTGTGTCTGTTGCCAAATGACCTTTTGTGCAGAGACATAGAGCGACTCATTGATCTCTTATTTCCTATAAAGAACCACTACTACCCCTATAATAAGCCTGGCCTGTCTGTATACCTTGTGCTGTCTCGATGAAATAACCAGTGCAAGTGCGACCTTTGCCCTGCACACTCAGCATTCATTTCCTCTCAAACCCTTGTTGTTCTGCAACTGTCCATAACAATATATTTCTATAAAGGCTTCTTTTACTCATAGACACATTTTATGGTTTGGGGCAACAGACTGAGGTTATATGGAGTATTACAGGAAAACCACCTCAAGGCAGATCTGTAACCAGTTTTCACAAAACAAACTGCATATTTTATTAAATAGATCTCTTTGACCTAATAAGGCAGGTGTACTTACTTTCAAAATGAAATAATTGTTGTCTATTAATTTCTGGAATGTGAACTTCAGTTCCTTAGTGTCCTTCCTCTTTGCTGCTGCTGCTGCTGCTGAAATCTCCCACTGTTCAGTACATGCTGTAACTTTCAGGCTGGGAGGGTGGAGCTCTAATACACAGACTCATAATTTTATAATTTTAATATCAGGATTATAGAGCCTTTCAGAAATGGATTATCAAAGTAAGTACAGCCGCCTCATCAAGTCAGAGTGTATGATTTTTACATTCTGAAATCTAGTTACAGATAAGCATTGATATCTATGGCAAAGTCGCCATAAGGGTGACGACCGTCCACTGCAAAGGCTGAAATGCTGGTAAGGCAGTACCCCAAGAAACTCCGAGACCCTTTACCCGTATGCAGGGATATGGAATTACAGCAGAACTCGGGAGGTAGCTGCCTATAGGTGAGCAGCAGACCGGAGCAGGGAGGTCACCAGGAAGGGACAAGGCTAGGAGATCAGGGAATAGACAAAGTCAGGATCCAAAAGCGTGATCAGAAGGCAGCGTCAAAAACCAGGAGGGCAGCAAAAGTACAAAATCATCAAGCAGAAGAAGGGTCAAAATCCAGGCAAAGGTCTAGATCACTGGGAAAACCCAGAATATATTTGGTGGTTTGCAGGACAGGCTCCAAGGTATTTGAAGGGTGCGGTTCACTCTCATGGGCTGGAGCTCACTGTGGCGCCCCTGCGGGTATGCGCCACAGAGTGGTATTGCATCTAACATCTATATGTAATATATTGTAAGTTGCTAGGTTAGGATTTAATGCTTATGGAGTCTATTTTTAGCACTCACTTAGGACCGCACCACTTAGAGTAGGGGGAACTGTAATATAGTAGGTTCCACAGGTGGTGGGCGGAGCTTAGGATAGAGTTAGAGTGACAGTTAAGAATTTACCTCAGACGGCTTGGGAAGGCAGACTGTGTGGTCATGCCTGGCGGCTCAGCTGAGTAGAGGGTACCCCATCTTTATGAGGGGGCCCAGGACAGATGGCAACGGACCAAGACTGGTAGGAACCAGCTGGTCATGTTGAGGGTTCACAGGTGACACGGACAACCGAGGCAGCCAGGAGTTCAGCCCTGACTGCGAAGCCGACGAGCTGCAGGCCCAACAGGACCGGGTTGCTGACAGCCCCACAAGGTACCTCATCCCTCATGCCCAAAAGACGGTCCTACACTAGTGAGGAAAGACTGAAACCCGGTGTCAAGTGGGAAACTTGTGCGTTCCTGCTGTTCCCATTTGGACCGGTAATAGTCAATTTAAGCCTACTAGACACAGACTGCAGGACTGGCGGGTGAGCTCTTCAAAGGTGGGAAAGACAGAAAGATCTAGAAAGAGAATAGAAACCCTGAAAGACAGAGAAAGAACATCTAAAGACTCCTTAAGAGAAATCCTGAGTTGGTAACAGCACCCTAAACCAAACTGTACCGTGTATTGTTATGCCATCAGCCGGTACCGAGTAAAGCAAAGTTAAACAAGAATTGGTTTCTGTTATTCTTCCTGCCGCAGCTCAAAGGACGTAACATCATCAACATCTACAGCAGAGGGTAAGAACTGCACCACCATTTACCATCACTGTCCTCCCTCACCGTCTCATTACCATCATAGCTGCCCTGAGGTAAAGCTCCACCTGTGGGGAGCTGTACCACACACTGCTGCCCCCTCCATCACCTCAGCGGCCGGCTGGCAGCGCCGGTACCACCTTACCGGACTCTACAGGTGGCGTCACGTTCCCCTGTAAATAACCCCCGTTTACCCCCACCGTTTACCAACAACACCTGGTATAATTGTTCGCCAGGGCACGGCACCGGGGATACCGACCACCCGTGACATCCCACACAGAAGCCCCGGTGACCGAGTACCTCATGCACCCCAGCTCTGGTTGAAACAAATTGGCGTCACGAACAGGACGAGCCAGCCTGGTATCTACCAGGTGAAGTGTGCCTCAACAACTTTATTACTGTTTAACTGTGTGGATTATAAAAACTGAGCCGAGCCGCCATTACACCGCCTCAGCAATTCAAACTGCGTCACTACAGCAGGAGAAAGAGCGGGAAGATAAACCCCGCCCCCTCCGCTCTGCCGAGGAGTGACGAAGGCACTGGCGGGCTCCGGAAAAGCCCGAAGGACTTGCCCGCAGTAACTTCGTGGTGGGCGGGCTTAAATGTGCATAAAGAACTATGTGCCGGCCCAGGGGCGTGCTTCGGCCCTCAACAAACATGGGCCATTCAAGAGGCGTCAAAAAGTCTCCCCGCCCCATTGCTCTCAATCAACCAAGGGGGCGGGTCGAGCACCGTAACGGAGGATCCAGCGAGTATGGAGCCCGGAAGAGAGGAGACTGCCGAACCGGGAAGCCTTATCCAGTTCTCAGCAGAGCCCGACCTGACTGGGGAGGGGGAGGAGGACCGAGAGGAAGGAACAGCCGGCGGCGCAGAGGAGGCCGGGCCCCGCGAGCTATGGAGGGTCACGGTACCAGCACCAACAACAACGGGCAGAGGAAGGAGAGCAGCGTCCTGCACCGATGACAGCGGACATACATGGCAACCGGTAGGCCGTCCCTGGTTTACCCACCTTGAACCCGACGATGAGGCTGAACGACATCGACGACGCGAGGCCTGGTATGCAAATGAAGACCCGCCAAGCTCGCGTCATGGCCCGTAATCCGCCCCACTGCCCCTAGACTAACGTAAACGGGGGGTGGTCACTACTTTTAATCTTAGTACCGGGTATGGGTTTGCCAAGGAGGAGAGCCTTTATCAGGAAGTCCATGTCGGTCGGAGGAATGTAAAAGAACACCTACTGCAGGGCCACCCAGACGGGACCTATAATTGTTAAAGTGCAATTGTTATTTTTATTGTTTTAATTTTTGCAGTACAGGAATGCTAATGTATGCAAAGATTTTCTTTTATTTTCAATCCTGATGACAATAATCAGAGACATGTTACCTGGTCCCCGTTGGACCGACAAGCACTAGACTATAGTCAGAGTTTACAAAAGTTAAAGTAACGTTACAAGAAGTGAGCCTCCTGCAAAGGAAGAATATAAGTGAACATAAAGTTTTATTTTTATTATATGTTTGAAAGTTACCCGGTTAACCAGTTAATAGAAATGTTCAATGTTATATGTAAAATGCATTTTTGTATTTCAGGTTTGGTTTGACACCGCGCGACGGGTGTGTTTCACCAAGGGGGTGTGTGGCGCCCCTGCGGGTATGCGCCACAGAGTGGTATTGCATCTAACATCTATATGTAATATATTGTAAGTTGCTAGGTTAGGATTTAATGCTTATGGAGTCTATTTTTAGCACTCACTTAGGACCGCACCACTTAGAGTAGGGGGAACTGTAATATAGTAGGTTCCACAGGTGGTGGGCGGAGCTTAGGATAGAGTTAGAGTGACAGTTAAGAATTTACCTCAGACGGCTTGGGAAGGCAGACTGTGTGGTCATGCCTGGCGGCTCAGCTGAGTAGAGGGTACCCCATCTTTATGAGGGGGCCCAGGACAGATGGCAACGGACCAAGACTGGTAGGAACCAGCTGGTCATGTTGAGGGTTCACAGGTGACACGGACAACCGAGGCAGCCAGGAGTTCAGCCCTGACTGCGAAGCCGACGAGCTGCAGGCCCAACAGGACCGGGTTGCTGACAGCCCCACAAGGTACCTCATCCCTCATGCCCAAAAGACGGTCCTACACTAGTGAGGAAAGACTGAAACCCGGTGTCAAGTGGGAAACTTGTGCGTTCCTGCTGTTCCCATTTGGACCGGTAATAGTCAATTTAAGCCTACTAGACACAGACTGCAGGACTGGCGGGTGAGCTCTTCAAAGGTGGGAAAGACAGAAAGATCTAGAAAGAGAATAGAAACCCTGAAAGACAGAGAAAGAACATCTAAAGACTTCTTAAGAGAAATCCTGAGTTGGTAACAGCACCCTAAACCAAACTGTACCGTGTATTGTTATGCCATCAGCCGGTACCGAGTAAAGCAAAGTTAAACAAGAATTGGTTTCTGTTATTCTTCCTGCCGCAGCTCAAAGGACGTAACATCATCAACATCTACAGCAGAGGGTAAGAACTGCACCACCATTTACCATCACTGTCCTCCCTCACCGTCTCATTACCATCATAGCTGCCCTGAGGTAAAGCTCCACCTGTGGGGAGCTGTACCACACACTGCTGCCCCCTCCATCACCTCAGCGGCCGGCTGGCAGCGCCGGTACCACCTTACCGGACTCTACAGGTGGCGTCACGTTCCCCTGTAAATAACCCCCGTTTACCCCCACCGTTTACCAACAACACCTGGTATAGTTGTTCGCCAGGGCACGGCACCGGGGATACCGACCACCCGTGACATCCCACACAGAAGCCCCGGTGACCGAGTACCCCACGCACCCCAGCTCTGGTTGAAACATCACAGCCTGAGAACCCCTACAAATAGGCCAGATGGTGATGCATGACTTGTACCAACCACCCCACGTCCGATAGAAAAACGAACCTGACGCCTACCAGATGCTTCTGCAAGGACCTCTCTCCTTTCACCAGCATCACCCACAGGAGGAGCATGGTGATGCCCAGCGACAGAAGCAGGAAACAAAGGAGCAGGTCCCGATGAAGACATGGTCCCTTTATCACCGGAGCCACTAGCCGAAGGAATCTGGCGCCGCCTAGTGGCTGGGGCAGGGATAACAGTCACCGAGTCCGACGGCGAAGTGACAATAAGTTACCGTAATGGTACATTTACACGCGGCCACAGGAAGGTAGGAACAGGCAGGCATCGGACACAATTGTGCCTGTTGCCTTGAAAAGACCACGATGTGGCTGCGTGTAATTCAGGACTTTCCTTCCTTCAGGGAAGACACAGGAAGGAAAGTCCTGAATTGCACGCAGCCACATCGTGGTCTTTTCAAGGCAGCAGGCACAATTTTGTCCGATGCCTGCCTGTTCCTACCTTCCTGTGGCCGCGTGCAGTGGCGTAACTATCGCGGTCGCAGGGGGGGCCCCGTGACCCATGCTGACAGCCGGCCGCCGCGACAGCGCCGGCTGGAGAGGAGGGAGGATGGGAAGTGAGAGAAAGCTCACTACCTGCTGCTCTGCCCGCCCCTCCTCTCCTCCTCACTGTGTACCGCGGGACAGGAGTACAGCGGCCACGGTGAGTGCAACTGGCAGCGGACAAACACCGCCAGCATCCCCCCGGTCCTCATGTGATGGGGGGGAGAAGCTGAAAAATCTCCAACAGAACCCCCCCCCGGTCCTCTCATGGGGGGCCCGGGGGCAGATCTTGCATCGGGGCCTGGGGCAAGCTAGTTACACCACTGGCCGCGTGTAAAGGTACCTTAAGTGTATTTAGGCATAGTGATTTCAATTAGTCAATGCTCCAACTGTATAGCAAGTTGTGTGGAGCTCGTTGTCTGGTCTTTATTACACAAGCTGATGAACAGTGATGAGGACAGAACAACTACTAATACCCGTCTCCCTACAGTTTCATGGTATGAGCAGCACATTGCATTTTTACATGGGGTGATGTGCTGCAGTTAACATTTTTCTTGGGATGACATTAACAATCTGGCTACATTATACCGTGAAGTACCCCAGAGAGGGAAACATTATACCAGGAAGGAGGACAGAATGGTGGAAATTATTACAGGTCTTATGGGGCCGTCAATATATTGTGCAATCGTACGAGCGATATCCATTTTTTAAGATCGTCTGAGCGATGTTCAATGATCGCAACACAGCAGTCAGACGGGAAGACTTTCTTCCAAGCAACTGTCCGATCAGACACTGGAACGATCGCAAGTGCGATGCTGCGACCAATTCTGGCAGTCTGACAAGATTAGCTGCATTGCACGTGATCATCAAACTGGTCACATGCGTTGATGTGCAAAAGACAATGAACGATCATCGCTAGGTTTTAGGTCAGGATCTAAACCATGCAACCTGCGATCACGCGACTAATCGCTGGTCAGAGCGCGCTGTCACACGCTGCAATGTGGATTGAGCGTCGTGTCTGCGATGGAAAATTTTGAGCGCATGTGCGATATATTGACGCATGTGATGGCCCCATTAGGACGGAGGACATTATTATAGGATTTGGCCCTGGATGGAGAACATTATGCTTAGAAGGGGCTCAGGTCACTGGACATTATGCCAGGTAAAAGCGGAGGATGGGAGACATCATTATATGGGGCAAACACATACAGTATGTCTTTATAGGATCTAGAATGCTACAAGTGAACATACTTCTGACCAACATGCAGGTGGGAGTCTAGGATTAAACATTGCTGATGTCATCCTCTCCCACCCCTCAAATTGTTATAAGACCTATCAGGGCTGTGGAGTCGTTGACCATTTTAGTGGAGTCAGAGTTGGTATAAAATGGATCGGCTCCATCTCCTAAAATATATTATAAATTGGGTACAGTAGTTCAATGCAGAATGTGCTGAATATTATTACGAATTATTATTATGTTCTAGCTAAATATCTTGATTATTGTATCATAATAATGATTAAAGCCTGGTGGTCACAGTGTACTACAATATGTTTCTCACTTAAACATGTGCCATGCATGAGGGAGGTGGAGCTGAATTTGTGCAGTCGGAGTTGGAGTTGTGGAGTCGAAGTCAGGGAAATTGAGGAGTTGGAGTCGGAGGTTTGGCACATTAACTCCACAGCGTCTATCATTAGGGACTTATAATGAATAGTGGGGGGAGGACAAAGGCTAAGTGCAAACATTCATGATTTGCAGCTGAGAATTCAGCTGCAAATTTCGATGTGTTGGCAGGAAAAACACTGCCTACAATGATTTTTTGCCATGTTTTTCACGTGTTTCTGTTACATTTTTCCCCCCAATCATTAGTGTGGGTGAAATATGCTGCAAAAAACACTGCAAGATTTCAATCAGCTTCAAATCTTGCGTCTATATCCTAAGCTCCCTGACATACCTATACAGGTCCTTCCACCATTGCCGCTTGTGCCTAGGCCCTCCCTTACCCTGGACTCACCCTGGTAAGTGTGTAGGCCAGTGAGGACACTAGTCTCACCACTGCAATAATACAATACAAGGTAAGGGAGACAGAGAGAGGGAAAACAGACACAACAAGAATAAACTCCAAAACTCCACAATTGCAGCAAGACACAACACACCTTGTGACAGCTTAATGTGTTCACAATAAAAATGATTTTGACCAGGGGTAACAGAATTACATGTAGATAAAGGTCATATGCATTAATAAACAATACAAGGTGTTGCTATTTTTTTAAGATAATACAAAGCAGGATAAATTGCCTTCCATATAAATATAGCTTATGAATATATAATATATGACACATCAGTGGAGGGCAGCATTCACACACACTATATCAGTGGCATATGATTTGGTAATGGTATAGCGGTGTAGTGGAGTATATGCTAGTGAACACATTTAAATAGCAGGGAAAGCGTGGGGTGGGGGGGTGATTGCACTGTTCAATGCTGTGTTCAGGAGGAAAGCAATTTCATGCTGACTCCACAGTAAACACTTCAGATGCTACATTGGGAATAAATCTTTTGTCATCATATAAAGAGACATCTGGTTTTCCAGAGCAACGGGAACGTCATTGCGAGCTCTCCGGAAGTCTGCCTTTCTTGTACACGTATAACTGCTTTATATGTCTCTATTCATGCAAACAAATATATTTCTAAATACACAATGATTTGCATGTATTAAAATGCACAGATGCCACCCAGAACAGATATATACACATGATATAAACCCGCAAACAAAATATACTCATGCAGAACAGCCGAAGAACAGGTACCACGTCGGGTAGTGAATGGAATAATAGATGCAAATTTGTTACAATATGGGGCGTAATCACCGGGGTCGCAGGGGTCGTGGCTGCGACCAGGACCGGGGCTAGATGGGTCCAGTGACCCCAGAACCTGCTTCAGCTGGATCTGTGACCTTGCCGAGGATGCAGATCCAGCTGAAATGCATTGCAGTGCAGAGACCCATCATGGCCCTGTACTGTGATACATGTTGTCGGCACACACACAGTGACTATGAGCCGTTGGAAGTGCAACGACAGGAGCCCGCAGATGAGAGGAATGTCACTGTTAGGCGTGGTTTCCCTGTACCTGCACTCTGATCTCAGCTGCCAGCCCCTGTGCACTGGCTTTGGGAGGACACTGGGCGATGTGGGAACGGAGGGAAGGTGAGTGCAATGTTGTTATTTTTACTTATGCGTTATTGACAGAGCAGGGACACATGTACAAGGATGGGGACCATTTAAACCAGGATGGGGACATATATACAAGAAGGACCATATATTCCAGGAAGGGGACACAAGGAGGACCATATATACCAGGAAGGGGACACAAGGAGGACCATATATATCAGGAAGGGTACACAAGGAGGACCATATATACCAGGAAGGGGACACAAGGAGGACCATATATACCAGGAAGGGGACATATATACACAAGGAGAACCGTATATACCTGGAAGGGGACATATATACATGAGGAGGACCATATATAAAAGAAGGAGGACCATATGTGACACACCCACTCCAGGGCCGAGGGTATTCGGAAACCGGCCAGCAGTTGTTCTTCTCGGTTCTTTTCACGGGGATGGACAGGGCAGAGACCCTGGCAGTGTCATTTAAAAAAGGGGTTTTGACAGAGATGACAGGGAAAAGGGGTATTCATCATACCACCTGCGGTGCGCGGCCATGAGCGGCCGCCGCTGCTTTAGAACCTCTGGGAACGCTGAAGCTAAGTATTCCTATTTGCATTATATTCTAGGGCAGTTATTGCTATAATACATTTTATCATTTTACTTGTATTAGCTATGCAGTTCGGCCGCTCATTGCACTCATGAATTGCACATTTAGTGTCAGTGTTGCAGCAGATATCTCCTATTCCTTTGGGAACGATAACCGACAGCTTAGATGGTTTCACTCCCCGCAGGTAGAACATGGTCCCCAGGGCAGCGGGAATAAGTCAGTTCGTACCTTGACAGATGTTGGTTAGGTTATCAGCACCCCGGTGTTTCATGCAGCCTTTGCGGTCAGTGGTCGCCGCTAAGAAAAGAAAACAACAGCCGTTTCGCTACCACAAGTGGAGCTTCAACAGGTACAATCCTCCAAAGTGTGCACCGGAGGGCTGCCTGGACGCTGCGTGGAATACAGGATCCTGCAGGGACTGCGGAGTGGTAATCTATGACTGACAGCACCCGAGCACCGGAGGGTTGTGCTGGCCACACTTCAGAAATGTGAGTCAACCTCCATAATCCTTAAATGGCAGACGTTTGGGACCACCAGAAGTCTTCCTAGACCTGGCCTTCCAGCCTAACTGAGCAATCGTGGGAGAAGAGCCTTGGTGAGAGAGATAAGAAAAACCCCAAGATCACTGTAGCTGAGCTCAAGAGATGCAGTAGGGAGATGAGAGAAAGTTCCACAAAGTCAACTATCACTGCAGTCCTCCACCAGTTGGGCCTTTATGGCAGAGCGGTCTGACGGAAGCCTCTCTTCAATGCAAGGTATATTAAAGCCCGCAAAAAAACACATGAAGGACCCCGAGACTATGAGTAATAAGATTCTCTGGTCTGATGAGATGAAGATAGAACATTTTGGTGATCATTCTAAGCAGTATGTGTGGAGAAAACCAGGCACTGCTCATCACCTGCCCAATACAATACCAACAGTGAAACATGGTGGTGGCAGCATCATGCTATGAGGGTGTATTTTAGCTGTAGGGACAGGACGACCAGTTGCAACTGAAAGAAACATGAATGTGGCGAAGTACAGAGAAATCCTGGATGAAAACCTTTTCCAGAGTGCTCTGGACCTCAGACTTGGCCAAAGGTTCACCTTCCAACAAGACAATGACCGTTAGCTCACAGCTAAAATAACAAAGGAGTTGCTTCAGAACAACTCTGTGGCCATTATTGACTGGCCCAGCCAAAGTCCTGACCTAAACCCAATTGAGTATCTCTGGAGAGACCTGAAAATGGCTGTCCACCAACATTCACCATCCAACCTGACAGAACTGGAGAGGATCTGTGAGGAAAAATGGCAGAGGATCCCCAAATCCAGGTGTGAAACACTTGTTGCATCATTCCTAAGAAGACTCATGGCTGTAGTAGCTCAAAGGTGCTTCTACTCAATACAGAGCAAAGGGTCTGAATACTTATAACCATGTGATATTTCAGTTTTTCTTTTTTAATAAATATGCACAAGTATCTACATTTCGGGTTTTTTCAGTCAAGATGGGGTGAAGAGTGTACATTAATGAGAAAAAAAATTAACTTTTTTGAATTTACCAAATGGTTGCAATAAAACCAAGAGTGAAAATTTTAAAGGGGTCTGAATATTGTTCGCAGCAGATTATTCAGGATACTCTCCAAGAGTGTGACAACAGAGCTTCTTTATTAAGCAATAAACAAGAACAAATGTGATAAGCTTAATGTATCAGGAATAAAACATAACTTATGTGTCTCAGGCTCTGTGCAGCATCTGCAGCTGCCTCTTCTCTCATACACGGACACAGGAAACTGGATACAGTCACATGCTCTTCCTGTGTGAGCCTCTGGGAGTTTTTTTTTGTTCTAACTTTATCCACAACATACAAACCTAGCAACTAAACACTCATATACAGGAATGGAGTTGTTGCCTAAACATATTCCAACAAATTCTTTCCATACCCACTGTGCAAGGGCTCATACATCTGACCAACGAGTGTATGTGTGTGTTTGTGCTTGTGTGTGTATGTGTGGTGGGGGGCAGGTCTAAATATCGCACCAGGGCCCATCTGACTCGAGTTATGTCACTGATGATATTAGTACTCATCGATATAACTGGCATTGGAAAGACAACTGCTCCTATCATCTCTGATTAAATCGGGACACTATCCTCAAATATAGTAGCCATTCAGTCTTTTGTTGTATGATGCCCCTATGCAGATCCTTCTAATGTCCCCCTCCCTATAGAGAGTGTACAACAGCCGGGGATATTAGATGCACCAAGTCATATGTGCCCACTGCAAGAAATAAAATGATCAATTCAATTGTTAACGCCATGCTAGAAATAAATATTACCACTATACAGTGATTAATGTGGCGCCCTGCTCTCGCAGGTAGCCACAGACGTCGCTAATGCACATTTGGGTTTCCATAGCAGGTACCTACTACATGCAACACCTTCCACCCCGGCACAGTAGGGGGAGCTCTACTCACCACCTTTAGGTGAGATCACCTATAAATACTGCTGCTGGGGGAGGAGTTAGTCAGAGTGTGCAGACGCTAGGAGAGCTGCGAAGACGTCCTGGTGGACGGTGCCGCGTTTAGGCCCGAACCAGTGACCCGGAGTGGTCCTTCTGATGTCCCGCCAGCCTAAGTGGGGACAGAAGGCAAGGAGTAGACAGCCTAAAGGGAGCGAGGAACTTGAGGGAGTTCGCCCCAAAGAAGTACCGGACATTGGGGATCCGCACCTGTGGGATACTCCAGGACCACAGAGAACCCCGTCACACAGTGGAGGCTTCAGCCACCCAGTCCCCCTGTGGGTCAAGAGAGGGAGCCAGACACAGCAGTGTTCCACCGCAGCGATCAGAGAGGGTAACCCGGAGACCGCACAGGAGGAGAGACAGACATCAGAGTCAGGAAAAGAGAGGAGGCAAGTCTGGCTGCATGCAGGCTGAGCTTCAATCACTACAAAAGAACAGAGGAGGCCTTATACCCACTAGCTGTGGAGACCCACTGTGCAACCTGGTCACCTGTCAGTGCCCTGGACGTCTCTACCTGCCTACCATCAGTAAAAGGTAAAAGAGACTTCTACAGTGTGCGTGTGTCATTTCTCTCCATCCCAGTGCCCCTCATAGACTGCTCCAACACTCCCTGTCCCAACTACAGCTCCACTACAAGCTGCCCCTTCACACAACGCTGCCCCGGAGGTCCAGCCCTACCTGTAGAGGACTTTACCACACTAGCTGCACTACCATTTACCTCCGGTGGACTGTGACGGCGCTGGTGACCCATCACCAGAGACTACAGGTGGCGTCACGACAAACTGTATATTTTTTTTTAAGATATCCTCAGGACACGGGATCAGGCGCGGCCACCGCTCCCCATAACACAGCTAACCCATTGCAGCCTGATATCCGAGTACCCCAAAGCCTGGGCTCGACATTAACCCTTACCCTTATAATGTTTCTGAACAGAACACACTATAAATAGGCCAATATTAGGGTCATATAGTGTAGATATCAAATCTATACTGAAGCTCTCTGTATTTAACTATACATGCACTGTATTTTATCAAAAAGACCAGAGACTCGCAGTTCACATCTCCTCTGACTCTGGGTATTCAATTTTTATGTCATTTTTATCTGATTTAAATCATCATTAATACTTCCCCAAGTTATGACTTACAGTAGATGAAATAAGTATTGAACTTGTCACAAATTTTCTAAGTAAATATATTTCTAAAGGTACTATTGGCATGAATTTCTCACCAGATGTCAACAACAAAGCATCCAATCCACACAGACAAATAAATAAAATCATATATGTCGTTACATACGGTACTTAAGTTTTGTGAAATAATGAGAAATGACAAAGGGAAAAATTATTGAACACATGAAGAAAAAGAAGTGCAAAGAGGCATGGAAAGTCACAACACCAACTAAAATCTATTAGTAGATAAAACAATCCTGTCACTTAGTGAAAAATAACATCAGGTGGTTCAACTGATGGCTTATAAAAGGGTGTTTCATTACGAAGGTGTCATGGCTCAGTTTGGGGATTTAATCGGGTCACCTTCTGTTTCTTGATCAGTTCCTCTAGCTGCTGGACTATTGCCTTTTCTTCCCTGTCCAAATGCTGATGGTTTCTATTTTCTTTGTTTCCCCTTCTTCTATAGGTTTCTCAGGTTTTTCTGTTGTGGTATGCCTACTGATTCACCCCCAGGGCCGTGGGGTACTCAGAACCGGGCTGGTTCGGTCTTTTGGGGGACGCACGGGGGCTGCGACCCGGCTCTGTGGCCCTACAGAGTCGCTAAAAATGTCGGGTAATTGATTTAGGGATAATGGATTGTGACGCCACCTGCGGTATTCGGTTATTTGGGCCGACGCTGTCAGATGGGACCACTGGGGATGATGAATGGGCAGCTATGGTGGTATCGCTCCACACAGGTGGAGTGTATCCCCAGGGCAACCGAGAAAGTCTATGGCATTGGAAGGCTGTTGGCATGCAGGACGGAGGGCGCGAAGTAACAGACAGACTCACGGTTGTTGTTTCCTCAGGTCCTTTACTGATGGTATTGGTGCAGGCCGGGACTCTGACAGGTGATGTTACTTGTAGTCCGTGCAACCTGGAAGCAACTCGGGTTCTCCTCACCCTGCAAGGCCTCCCTGCTGCACTCATTCAGCGGGTCCCTGCTGCTGCCTAAAGCTGAACTGTGGCCCTCTCTCTTCCTGCATTGTGCCGGTATGGCAGGCAGCTTGAGCCCTTCTCCAGCCCCACTTCCCTGGAGGCTGCTCATGGACTCTCTATACTGCTTTGCCTGTAGACAATGTGGTGTGGCTGGGGGACTTGGAATCCCCCACCTTCCGGTATTGGCTGCTGGTACGTTAGATTGTGCACAGCCTCGGACACCAGTGTCCGGTTCTGGCACTTTGCACTGGGGTGAGCTCAACAACGCTCCACTCCACAAGCTTCCCTCGACTTCCTTAGACCCTCGCTTACGAGTCCCTCAAGCTAGGTTTCAGTTACCCTGGGACAAACTTAGCACTGCTCAAGTCCACAGGATGTCTTCCTCAAGTACTGCTCCGTACTGAACTAACTAACTCTGCCCCAGACCAGAATTTATAGGGGGGCTGCCCTGAACCCGGGTTTAGAGCTCCTCCTTCAGGCATGGAGGCAGAAAAGGTGTTGTGTGCTTGGCTGACCTGGTGTGGATACCCTTTGTTGCTCCCAGGTATGACACTAACCCCCAAGGGCGGCAATGACATTGTGGCATCCGGACTTTAGGGTGCCACACTACCACATTCTAGATTTTGTTATATATGTTCACCTCTCACCTTACTTCCTTGCTGGTTATATCTTTGTGTGGATTTATCACTAAAAATTCTGACCCTTCAGTTTAAAGTCAACTCCAGCTGAGTGCCTGCTGTGTGTGGGTTTTGTATTCCTTCCCAGCTCCTCTTCCTTGTACCTTATTTCAGTTTATCTCACTCAGGCTTTGTGTTTGTTCCTGCACACCTTTCTCTCCCCTTATTGGCAATGTGTGGTTGCCTCCTCTCAGGTGCTTCAGGAGGCGCAAGCAACCCTTTGACGGCCTTTTAGTAAGCTAGGTTCGAAGTGGTGCTTTTAGTTGGGCGGCTCGAGTCTTTTGCCTGTACAGGGACCAATGGAGTGCAGTTGCTTCTTCCCACATTTTCATTATCATATGTGTAAATGTGTTAGGTGCCAAAGACAAGGTGCCACACAAGAAGAATTTCTAAGCTTCTCAAGGCTGTAGTGAGCACTGCTGGGGACATAATCCAGAAGTGAAAAGAACATAATTTCACCATAAACTGGCCTTATCCTGCAGTACATCACTCCTCTTATTTATCTACACCTACATCCTGCAGTGTATCGCTCATCTCCTTTATGCATCCTGTAATACATCACTTCTCTGCTCTATCTACAGCCCCATCCTGCAATACATCCCTCCTCTTATCTATACAACAGTGTTCAAAATAATAGCAGTGCAATATGAGTGACCAGATTATTCACTGTTTTTGGTATAAATGATATTACCACACATCAAACAATTTACCAGTTCTTGCAGTAGATTATATGAAAACCAACAGACTCAGCATTCATGATCTGCATGTTTTTGAGTCTGTGTATTTGAATAATTAATTGAAAGGGGATGTGTTCAAAATAATAGCAGTGTGGAGTTCAATTAGTGAGGTCAATCATTCTGTGAAGAAACAGGTGTGAATCAGGTGGCCCTTATTTAAGGGTGAAGCCAGCACAGGTTATACATGCATTTCTCCTTGAAATCCTGAGAAATATGGGTTGTTCGAGACATTGTTCAGAAGAACCATCAGACAAAAGTGTTTTGTAGTCACTTTTGGAGCGCTACATGCAGTGACCAATAGTCCAGATGTACACAAACCTTTTTATTATTAATAACGTTAGCCATTATGTGTTTCAACGGCGTACCGCAGTCTTCCTCAGGTGAAGTTCATCTGAACTTCTGAAGTTCACCTGAGGAAGACGGCGGTATGCCGTTGAAACGCATAGTGGCTAACTTTATTAATAATAAAAAGGTTTGTGTACATCTGGACTACTGGTCACTGCATGTAGTGCTCCAAAAGTGACTACAAAACACTATTGTCTGATGATTTGGCTCCCCCTGGAGGGAATGTGGCTGGAGCAGCTCCCATGCGGTGCCCGACTTCCAGTCTGAAGGACCTGACGTCATTAACCAGCTGATCAGTGAGCACACGTGACCGGAAAACATTCCCTGTTGGCTGCTTGAGATCGAAGATCGGAGACCACGCTTAACCCCTTGGTTGTGTGAGGCTTGCACAACCATAACAGGTGAGCAAGATTGCCCCCACCTGTAAATATTTCCCACTAGACCACCAGGTAATGCTCAATTGCACCTCTCTCTCCTTTTGTTTTTCATTGTTCAGAAGAACAGCATACATTGATTAAAAAGTTGATTGGAGAGAGTAAAGCTTATAAAGAAGTGCAGACAATGATAGACTGTCCAGCTAAAATGATCTCCAATGCTTTAAAATTGAAAGCAAAACCAGAGAACGGTGGAAGAAAATGGAAGACTACCATTTGAATGGATGGAAGAGTAGCCAGAATGGCAAAGGCTCAGTCAATGATCAATCCAGGATGATCAAAGACAGTCTCAAGTTACCTGTGAGGACTGTGATAGTTAGAAGACGCCTGTGTGAAGCTGATCTGTTAGAAAGAAATACACGCAAAGTCTCACTGTTAAAAAAAAAGACATTTACTGAATCGGATACAATTTGCCTAAGAACACATCAACTGGCTTAAAGGGAAATGGAGAAACATTCACTGATGAAAGTAAAGTTGTTCTTTTTGGGTCCAAGAGCTGAATTCAAGCCACCGTACATTCTGGACAGTGAAGCGTCGTGGTGCAAGTAAATATATATATAAATATATATATATATTTCTCTTACTATGGTGTCAGGCCTATTTACTACATACCAGGAATCACGGACCAGTTTCCATATATAAAAATACTTAGAGAGGCCATGTTGCCTTAAGCTGAAAAGGATATACCCTTGAAATGTGTAATGGGTGTTTCAACAAGACAATGACCAGTAAATGAGCAAAATCTTGGTTTCAGGCCAGCAAAATTGAGGTTATGGAGTGCCCAGCCCAATCCCTGGAACATCCGATAGAACATTGGGGCGTGACCACAAAAATGCTGTTTCTGAGGCAAAGTCAACAAATGCAAGTAAATTCTGGGATGTAGTCAAAGCATCCTGGGCTGGAATAACAGTTGATAGGCACCAGAAGTTGGTTGACTCTATGGAACATAGATGTGAAAGAGTTCCTAAAAACTGTGGTTAGACTACAAATTATTAGGTTAATGATTCATAGGAATGCTAAATCCTTACAAAAAAAGTACATATTTTGAGTTTGTAAAGGCAAATGCAGACACTGATATTTTTTTGAAGAGCCCATTGTTTATTTTTATTATTTTCTGTAATGTAGCTAAAAATTATATGCATTTCTCTTCATGTTTTTATTTAGAAGATAATGTGCAATGTTTTCAATGCATGGAAAAAAACTATTATAAAGATTTTGAGCTTAACTCAACGTTTTTGAACACACTGCTATTATTTTGAACACAACTGTATATAGCTTCACCCTGCAGTATATCATTCATCTCTTCTATATATAGTACCAAACTGCAATATATAATTTCTTTTATCTATATATATTGTCCCATCCTGTAGTATATCACTCCTTTCGTCTATATATTGCCCCATCCTCCAGTACCTTATTTATCTATGTGCAAAATTATCTTTCTGAATTTTACTCCTCTCCTCTATATATTGCCTAATCCTGCAGTACTTCCATCTTCCCCTCTATATAAAACCCCATGCTCCAGTGCATTACTCTTCACATGTAAATACAGCCCCATCCTGCAGTACATTATTCCTCCATATACAGCCTTATCCTGCAGTACATCCCTCTTCTCCTCTATATACTGCCCTATCCTGCAGTGCATCACTCTTCTTTATTTACAGCCCTATCCTGCAGTGCATCCCTCTTCTCTATATACAGCCCTATCCTGCAGTGCATCCCTCTTCTCTATATACAGCCCTATCCTGCAGTGCATCCCTCTTCTCTATATACAGCCCTATCCTGCAGTGCATCCCTCTTCTCTATATACAGCCCTATCCTGCAGTGCATCTCTCTTCTCCTCTATAAACCGCCCTATCCTGCAGTGCATTACTCTTCACATGTAAATACAGCCCCATCCTGCAGTACATTATTCCTCCATATCCAGCCCTATCCTGCAGTACATCCCTCTTCTCCTCTATATACTGCCCTATCCTGCAGTGCATCCCTCTTCTCTATATACAGCTCTATCCTGCAGAGCACCCCTCTTCTCCTTTATATACAGCCCTATCCTGCAGTACATCACTCTTCTACTTTACTTATACGTATAGCTGAAGTTGGGATATACCTCCAACCTGTTGGGATAGTTCCTCAAATTCTGGAAAGGCCTGCTGGATTCTAGATTGTTGGTATGAAAGACGCCATTTTATATATAGCACGTGGTGTTTCGGAGCCATGTTACAGATTCTGTATATTTGTAATCCGATATTTTGGCCATAACATGAAAGCCACTGATAGTAGCAACTCCTATGCTTGTGAACCAAAGGCCTCCAAGCACATTAGGTTAATGTCGGCTGAACCCACCTATATCAACGAGTTTGCCAAATGGTCTAACAGGTGCGTCAGCCATCTAATATTGTCTATATATTGACTCATTCTCCAGTACCTCATTTATCTATACACAATATTATCTTTCAGAATGTCATTCCTCTCCTCTATATATTGCCTAATCCTGCAGTACTTCCCTCTTCCCCTCTGTATAAAACCCCATACTCCAGTGCATCACTCTTCACATGTAAATACAGCCCCATCCTGCAGTGCATCCTTCCTCTCCTCTATGTACAGCCCTATCCTGCAGTGCATCCCTCTTCTCCTCTATATACAGACCTATCATGCAGTGCATCCTTCTTCTCCTCTATATACAGCCCTATCCTGCAGTACATCACTCTTCTACTTTACTTATATGTATAGCTGAAGTTGGGATATACCTCTGACCTGTCAGGATAGTTCCTCATATTCTGTGGGATGTGCTTTCTGCATTATTGGCCAGTGGCAAAAAGCATATCCCACAATCGAAATATTCAAAACACCACCACTAATGTGCAAACGCAGACCTCCAAATATAAAGGATGCAATGGTCAAAGCGGATGTTGGCAGTGCCAACAAACTGCCCAGACAAATGTTTCTAGATACCTAAAGAAAGGAAACTTTCCCCTGTTTCTATTGCCCATCCTGCTCAAACATCATAAAAGGTGACCACTTTACTCACCCACGTACTGGGAAGTCATACCCCATCAGGAGTTTCCATACCTGTAACTCCATCTGCCCACGTGGCCTTCTCTATGTGGGAGATACCACACAAGATGTGAAAGACCACATAACAAGCAACAAATCCAAAATCCGCTGCGGTAAAAATTGGTTCCCGATACCCCACCATTTCAATGAAGCCAGACACTCTATATCTCAATTGAGGTACCAGGTTATCCAGCAAGTACACAGACAAAGACGGGCCTAAACAGGGAAATAAAGTGGTCTGTCTAGTGTGATCCCATTAAGCAATTTTTTTCTTTATACCATTTCCAGATGAACTAAGGAGACACAAGTCTTCCTCCTCCCTCACCGTTTCTATTTCCTATAGTCGTGCACTCGTGGATGGTAAGAGTATGTTTAGAACCTTACTATATCCATTATAGATTATGTATAGAGTTACCTTATAGTGTATCGCCTAGTGGGGTTGGGACCCCCTGTACCTTTAATTGTGCTTTTTTCTCACAGGTCACGTTTGAAGATCTCTAAAAGGTACCTTCACACACAGCAATATTGCTAGGCATTTTCACTGACAATTTTCTGGTTGCAGTGAAATCATGGACACATTGTTCCATTTGTACACAGAAACAAGATAGAACAATGTGTCCATGATTTCACTGCAACCAGAAAATTGCCAGTGAAATTGCCTAGCAATATTGCTGTGTGTGCAGGTACCTTAATATATGAAAAAATCACCATGAAATAATTGCTTAGTGGCTGTTGATTACAGCCACCTAAAACCATTGTTTAAGTGTTGATCAAATTTACACTATGCCTTACAGGGCACAAATTGTCGTATGAAGACTTGATATTTGACATCTATATCCTATTGTCCTAACTTCCGACGTAGATCTCTTTCTTAATCTCTCTATATTCTTTAACAAGACCAATCTATTCAAATCTTCATCCATCCCCAGTGTTCCCAATCACCAGAAACCTAAATAACCACTTTGTTGAAAGACTGCCATGACACCACTACGCTCCCCGAGCGGCAGACATTAACGCTGGCCCCTCACATACGTCACTAGTCACGTGACATGGTCTCCCAGCAATGGAACGACTCACAGTGCAGTAAGCAGGCGCGGGCCTGCGTTTCACCAAATCACACGGTGCATGCGCCAGCATCCCCCCCGCACTTCCTGGTCTTGCAGCTAAATAGCTGTGGCCCCATACAGCCTGTGCACATCACAGGAACCCCCAGGAAAAGCGAAAATGAAATAGAAGGTAGTGTACTATACTTTCCTAATTATATAACCTAATTGTAGCTTAGATGGCTGGATTTACAGATATATTAAAGATCTCTCACTGGGAGATGCTCTGGCTTAACTTTTGGGTTCATATAGAATCCTAGATGAGGGCAGTGACATAATAAAAAATTGCTGTGGGCTCTGCCATATTTTCTATTGCCAGCCAAGGTAACCCAGACAGCTGGGGGCTGGAATTCTCAGCATGGTGAGGCCCATGCCGCCTGGACCCCACCCTCCCAGGTTAAAGTTGCAGCCAGCAGCCGCCCCAGAGTTGGCGCCTCTATGAGAGATGCCAAAATTGGAGGTTGCCCCACTCTTCCAGCTGCCATGTAGCGTTGGCAGACTGGGTAGCAGAGGGGTTGATGTCATCTTTTTTTTTGGCAGCTGATATCAAGCCGTGTTGCTAATGTCAGCAATACTATCAGTAAAGGGAGAAAAAAATACACAGAGAAATGTTTTATGGCATTGTTCACACTCAATTTGCGTTTTTTTTAGCACTCTTAAAAGCACTTGCGTTTTTTTAAGAGTGCTAAAAAATGTCCCTTGTGTGTCTGAAAGGATTTGCCACGTTTTTGGACTTAGTCATTTTTTCACCAAAAACGCAGGCAAGAACGCAAGCGTTAACGCAGGGTGCATAAATGTGCCTTTTAAAAACGCATGTGTTTCCCATAGGGCCCCCATGTTAAAAAAACGCATGTGCGTTTTTTCAACATGGGCCCCTATGGGAAACGCATGCGTTTTTGAATGGCACTAAAAGGTACTAATGTGCCATGCGTTTTTGCATGCGTTTCCCATAGTGCCCCATGTTAAAAAAACGCATGCGTTTTTGGAAAAACGCACATGCGTTTTTTTACAGCACCCAAAAACGCTGCATGCAGCGTTTTTTGGACTAGGGGTAAAAAACGCAAATGTAGCTGAAAAACGCAGCTACACTCAAATGTACCCTGCGTTAACGCACCTGCGTTTTTTTTTAACAGCCCAAAAACGCAGAGATTGTCAAAAAACGCATGTGTGTGAACATGGCCTATTACATACAAAATAGACAGAGACACCTCATTATCCACTTTATTAGCTCCCACCAAGTTCCCCTCCGACATAGGCCATGTTCACACACATGCGTTTTTTTGACCATCTCTGCGTTTTTGGGCTGTTAAAAAAAACGCAGGTGCGTTAACGCAGGGTACATTTGAGTGTAGCTGCGTTTTTCAGCTCCATTTGCGTTTTTTACCCCTAGTCCAAAACACGCTGCATGCAGCGTTTTTGGGTGCTGTAAAAAAACGCATGTGCGTTTTTCCAAAAACGCATGCGTTTTTTTAACATGGGGCCCTATGGGAAACGCATGCAAAAACGCATGGCACATTAGTACCTTTTAGTGCCATTCAAAAACGCATGAGTTTCCCATAGGGGCCCATGTTGAAAAAACGCAAATGCGTTTTTTTTAACATGGGGGCCCTATGGGAAACACATGCGTTTTAAAAGGCACATTTATGCACCCTGCGTTAACGCTTGCGTTTTTGCCTGCGTTTTTGGTGAAAAAATGACTAAGGCTAGGGTCACATCTGCGTTTTGTTTTATAAATCCTGATCCGGTTTGGAGCTTTCAAAAAGCTCCAAACCGGACCAGGAAACGCTCCTCATAGGAGCCTATGCAAAACACCGGATGGCTTCACAAGCCATCCGGTGGCCGGATCCGGCACTGCTGCCTGCGTTTTAAATCATGCAGGCAGCAGTTTTCGCAGCGTTTCTGGGACCGCACTGCGGTAACCGGATGGCTCAGGATGTGTAATCCTGAGCCATCCGGTAACTGCATAGTTTGCGGATCCCGGCTATTGCCGGGATCAGCAAACTGTCCTCTGCCTATTCAAGAGTTAAATGTAGTAAGTAAAGTACTGTTTGAGGTCTGTAGGGGGGGCTAAGACCCCCCTACAGACCAGCCGCCCACTCCGGTGGGCTTCTACTACAATTTCCTATGGCTCGGGGCTCGGATGAGCCCCGTGCATGTCTCCAAACCTCCCGCCCCCCCCGTATCACTATACAGGGGTGCCTGCACCCCTCTTGTATAGCGATTCCTGCATGTGGCCCTACAGTTAGAATACAGAACACATGTAAGCTCATACTTACATGTCATCGTCGGCAGTGTAGTGTGAAATCCCTGGGCGGGGCTGTTTGCTGCAGCCTCCGCCCCCTCATTCCTTATGGCCGCCCCCTCTGTGCCTCATCCAGTGATGTGAGGGCGGCCACGTCATGAAAGGGGCGGGGCTAACCGCGGCACATATTTAGCCCCGCCCCTTTCATGACGTGGCCGCCCTCACATCACTGGATGAGGCACAGAGGGGGCGGCCATAAGGAATGAGGGGGCGGAGGCTGCAGCAAACAGCCCCGCCCAGGGATTTCACACTACTCTGCCGACGATGACATGTAAGTATGAGCTTACATGTGTTCTGTATTCTAACTGTAGGGCCACATGCAGGAATCGCTATACAAGAGGGGTGCAGGCACCCCTGTATAGTGATACGGGGGGCGGGAGGTTTGGAGACATGCACGGGGCTCATCCGAGCCCCGAGCCATAGGAAATTGTAGTAGAAGCCCACCGGAGTGGGCGGCTGGTCTGTAGGGGGGTCTTAGCCCCCCCTACAGACCTCAAACAGTACTTTACTTACTACATTTAACTCTTGAATAGGCAGAGGACAGTTTGCTGATCCCGGCAATAGCCGGGATCCGCAAACTATGCAGTTACCGGATGGCTCAGGATTACACATCCTGAGCCATCCGGTTACCGCAGTGCAGTATTCTGCACACATTTTTGACCAAAAATGTGTGTGACCGGAATTGCATTCACCGCATCCGGATCCGGATGCGGTGAATGCAATTCATGTTTGCAATGTGACCCTACCCTAAGTCCAAAAACGTGGCAAATCCTTTCAGACACACAAGGGACATTTTTTAGCACTCTTAAAAAAACGCAAATTGTGTGTGAACATAGCCATAATCCTGTAATCTTGCAGTGGGGCAGTGTGATGTATCACGCGACCACCAACTTTGTGTACCTTAGTGTCCAAAGATGGTGTCCGCGTGTGTATGTGTGCATGTATGCTTGCTGCATATGTGTGTATGCGTATGTGTGTGCGTGTATGTATGCACATGTGCATGTATGCATATGTGTGCATGTGTGTGCGTGTATGTGTCTGTATGTTTGTGCATATTTGTGTATGTGCATGTGTGTATATATGTATCTGCATGTATGTGGGTGTGTATGTCCATGTGTGTATATGCATGTGAGAGTACATTCGTGTTTGTGTGAATGCGTGTTTGTGTAAGCATGTGTGTGCATACTTCTGTGTGTGTTTACGTGTAAGTTTGTGCACGTGTGTATCTGTGTGTGAGGGAACATTATACTGTGTGTATGCGTGTTTGTGTGTATGCACGTGTGTATGCGTATTTGTGTGTATGTTCGTGTATGTAGGCATGCATATAAGCAAGTTTGTGTGTATGTGTGTATTTGTCTGTATGTGCGTGCTTGCGTATTTGTGTATATGCATGTTTGTATGTATGCGTGTATGTGTGTGCATGTGTATATGCGTGTTTGTGTGTATGTGTCTGTGTATGCGCAAGTGTGTTTATGTACATCTGTGTATCTGCGTGTGTGTGGGGACATTATACTGTGTGCATGTGTTTGTATGTTTGTGCTTGCATGTGTGTGTGCATGTGTGGACATTATACTAAATGCATGTTTGTGAGTGCGTGTGTATCTGTGTGTATATGCACGGGTGTGTGTTTGTGTCTATGGGGATATTATACTGTGTGTATGCGTGTGTATGTTTGTGCGTATGTGTGTATGTATGTGCTTGTGTGTGTATGTGCATATCTGTGTGTATGTTTATGTGCGTGTGTGTGTATGAGTATGTGTGTGTGTGGGAACCTTATACTGTATGTGTTTGTGTGTATGAGTGTGCTTGCTTGTGTGGATGTGCATGAATGTGTATGTGCATGTAGGAACATGATACTGTGTGTGCATGCATGTTTGTATGTGCGTGCATGTATGTGTGTATGTATGCACGGGCATGTATGTGCTTGTGCATGTGTGTGATTGCATGTGTATGTGCGTGCATGTACATGTGTGTATGAGTATGCGTGTGTGGGGGGACATTATACTGTGTGTATGCATATTTGTGTGTATATGTGTGCTTGCATGTGTGTATGTGCATGCATGTGTATGTGCATTTGGGAACATGATACGGTGTGTGCATGTATGTTTGTATGTGCATGTATGTATGTGTGTATCTACATGTGTATATCTGCGTGTGTGTATGCACGGGCATGTGAGGGGCCATTATACTGTGTGTGTATGCGTGTGCACATGTGTGTTTGTGTGTATGTGTGCTTGCATGTGTGTATGTGCGTGCATATAAATGTGTGTGGGGACATTACACTGTGTATGTGTGTTTGTGTGAGAGCGTATATGTGTATCTGCATGTATATATATATGCATGTATGTATGCTTGTGTATGTGGGGACATTATACTCTGTATATGTGTCTGAGTATGCATGTGTTTGTGTGTAAGTGCGTGAATGTGTAAGGGCATGTGTGGACATTATACTGTGTGTATATGAATGCATGTTTATTTGTGTATATATGTAAGCACATGTATGTATGTGTGTGTACATGCAGGTCTGTAGTGTGTGTGTGGTGTGTGTCCTGTCAGTGCCTGCCCACCCACCTCTGTGCAGTCACAGGCTGCAGGAAAGATGGCGGTTTGCGGTCTGTGCTGGAGATGGGGTGCGGCACCACCAGAGGGCGCCTGCACCTCATCTCCAGCACAGGCTGCAAACTGCGGACTTTCCTGACGGCTGAGACTGCATGGAGATGGGTGGGCAGGCACCGGCGGGATCCGGTGGCAGAAGGTCCTAGCGGAATTCCGGCGGTGATCTGTCGGCTGGTCCTGGCGGAGGTCCAGCGACAGTTCCTGGCAGCGATCCGGCGGGGGGTCTTGGCAGGGGTCCGGCGGGGTGTCCCGGCGGTGTCCAGCTGGTGGTACTGCGCAAGGGCCTGGTACCACGAGCGTATACCATATTGAAATACCCCTCACTTGGGTATTCCAATATGGCGGTCGGCGTACTTCTGTGGCGGCGCGCTGGATTGTGGGTTCGAGGACATCCAGACGGAAGTGGATGATGGACAATTTTATCTAAGTATATATTAGATATAGGAACTACCCCTCATGCATAATATTATACCATTGCTGAGAGAGAACTTTAACCTTATGGTACATAGTACATAGTTCCAGGGGTACACCATACTCCTCTGCTAACCATGGAGTGCCACCCTAACCAACTATCATTGCTTCTATCTTAGGCTGCTAGGCATACCATCCGCCTACATCTATCCTTGGATAGCTTTTAAAATACAATATAAAAGTAAATATATAGTATGGACTTAATATAGAAGACCCTTTCCCCATAAATTGAAATTAACAAATCTCTTTGAATATACAACAAAAACAAACAGAAGACTACCCTTTCTACGAGGGGACTACCTATCGAATGGTAAGCTATGTTTAAGTATCCCTTATCCTACTCTATCTCTCACCTTTCTTTTTCATGCTCAGCACTCGTGTTCCTTTGACATCCGTACCTGTTCTAAATAACATCTACTTATTTTTTGACTCCTCCGCCTAACATTTCCTTTGCCTTTATGCTGTCCTCAGGATAATATTTTACATTCTATGACAAACATAGGATAAATGTAGCAAGTGACACCGTTATACTTGCATAATGGTATTATCTGTCTGTAAATATGTATAATATTCCTTTTCTTTTTATGCTCCACATACAGAGCCTACACTGTATTTACTTATATTGTTTTATCTTTGTTCTATTTTGTAGCAATTGTCGTGAAAATGGTCTTTAATAGGTCGAAACGCGTTGACATCTCGAGGTTGCTCTGTTAAAATGAAATAAAGACATTTTCTTGCATTCAAACAAGGAGTGTGCAATTGAATTTTTACTTTTTGTTGGATTGGCTGATAACAGAGATCAGTAGGACGATAGCTTGTATTCCAAGTTCTAAAAAATCGTTTATAATTTTTATTTGTTTATCTAGTTATCTAGTGCTATTATTCCATAGCACTTTACATACATTTACAACACCATCTCCATTGGGGCTCACAATCTAAATATCTTATCATTATGTCTGTGGGAGGAACCTTGATAACCCAGAGGAAGCCCATGCAAACACGAGAAGTACATACAAACTCTTTGCAAATGATGTCCTTGGTGGCAATTGAAACCTGGAACCCAGTGCTGCAAGGCTGCAGTGCTAACCACTGAGCCAACGTGCCAACTGTCCTGTGGATTTTAATTCATTCTCCACTCAGGTCTTATTCCCCACTATTGATAAGTCTTAGTCTGCACAGAAATGTGTATCGAGAATCAGTAGCAGTTTATAAGACTCCTCCGGCCACCATGTACGTATATGTTATGCAGAAGGGCGATGACACTTCAGTCGTGCCCTAGTTTAGTGAACGGGATGATGCACATTGTCTTGCTTCCTCTGTTTTGTTCTCTTTGGCATTATATTACATGTAAGAACTTTCAGGGATTCTTTTCAATAATAATACAATCTGTCCACGCTCTTTATAGCTTTATTATGGTGAGTATTACATCCCATAGCGCTCAAACAATGAGCTCAACAAAACCCATATTCATCACAGAGACCATTCAGACATCTGAAACAGTGATTTTCATTAAAAAAAAGTTATTTTAGGATTCTGCTGAATAGTCTGAAAAAAGTCTGTGGTTTTCATTGCCCTTTGGATTAAACAATGGCCGATTACGGTTTGAAAACACATAACATATTGTTGATAATTTGTTTCTATTGGTTTCCCCAGAATGCATTTCTCCTGTGATCAGGGGATAAATTAGGAACTTTTGCTGATCCTATTTGGAGCAAATATAAGTTGTATAGAGGTTTTATTGAGACTTAAAGGGGTTGTCCACCCCTTCTCATTTCCAATGTTCACCCCCATAAAAATAAAAAAGCAACGGGTGCTGTGGTTCCAGCGATGTACAAACTCATGTTCTTGGGGCCCACGTAACATTGTTATGACATGCGATCCCACGACCACTCAGCACCGGCTTCCTTCTCACCGCCTTCGGATAAAGGAGCAATTAACAAGAAGTAAAAGCTGCGGCTTGCTGCTCAATTCCCGTTGAGCTCTCCTGTGCTTGAAGGCGTGGCTAGACAAGCTGGTGGTGACTGGTTGCAGAGTTCGTGTATCATAACAATCTCATGTGGGCCCTGGCAATGCAACTTCTGACATTGCTAGAACTGCGCCAGCACCGGAGGTGAGTATAGGCTTTTTTATTTTATGAGGGTGCTCATGAGGAATGAGAAGGGGTTGTGCTCTTTAAAGGAATTGTCTAAGACTAACAACATGCTGATAACCTAAGCGTATCAGATTGGTGGGAGCCTGACACCCTGTACCCCCACGATAAACTGTTTTTACTTCGGTGTTGACTGGATGTAAACAATGTGTTGAGCCTAAATAGCACAGCTAACCTATACCTGGGTCATCAATATGTTAGCTCCGGTTAACCCATTTAAGGAGGTTGTATTAATGTGGTGCCCCACTGGTCAATGCGCCACAGTAGGTGTACTGCACCCATAACAGAATGTGCAGTATTCCAGTCATTGTGGAGCGTAACGTCAACCTGAGGCTCTTATCCCAGCATCCATTCACCTAGCATGGGGGACCAATTAGAAACCCATTACCAGGTTAACCGGTCCCGGTGGGAGGTGTGTCAGGGTAGAAGGAGCAAGAACCACTCAGAGAGTTAGTTAGTGTGTGTTGGAGTAGTCTAGTTGAAAGAACAAGTCCTACAGGGACCCCCAGGGAGGGCGCCCAAAAAGGAGCGGCGACCCAGACAGAAGGAGGAGACCCAGTGCTGGATCTGCTACAGCCCGGGGGAATCCTAGTCCACAACGGAGAAGTGGCTCTGGGTCGCGGTGCACGAGTCTATCCCTGAGCCATCAACACCGGTAGGTTGTGGGACTATCTAATAGCCCCGACTCCCCCGTCCAGAACGTGCAGCCTCACCAGGATCACTAAACATGGTTGAGCCCCTTAGAAGGAAAGAAGGGTACCTCATAGCACCCGACAGGCCTGGTAGACAAATGGGCTGTGCAGGGCAGCGCAAGGAAGTAAGGAGGCGCAAGGAAAGTAACAAGACAGTAAAAGAAAGCAGAAGGTACTCTCTGGGAGCCTCAAAGAGATGTTATTCTCCTCAGTGACTACCCGGCCAGCTACCCGCTAAAGAACTGTGTAACTGTGAACCTTATCCATGCACTTTTACAAGTAAACACCCATACAGAGTCCATAAGCCTCCAGTTCTTATTCCAGCAAGCTGCCTCACAGAGCTGCTACCACTACAACCAGCACAGCAGCTACACTGCCCCAGGGATCCCGCTCCGCCTGCAGGGAGCTGAACCATCGAGCTGCATTACCATCATCCCCGGCGGTCTGACAGCGGTGCTGGTGAGCATTACCAGAACTGCAGGTGGCGTCACGATATATATATTCTTTTTATCCGCTTTTTATTTTATTTACAATTGACTACCAGGGCTACGGGTCCGGGCAGGCCACCAGTGACATCCCCCCAACTCCACGCCCGGGTACCGAGTTTCCATAGACCCCTGGGTGAATCATTAACAATAATTAAATACCCTCATCACCAGTTCACAGTTAATACGGTACATGTATCCTTGCATGGGTTTCAACTTCTAGGATGCCAATCATGCTGAAGATGGGTGTACCAAAAGTCCACTGTTTGAATGGAGTGGTAATATGCATGCTCTATTTACATCTATAGAGTGGTACACCATCACAGGATAGATGATTAATGTATTTAGGCAGGCATCCGGTTTAAATATTGATGGCCTATTTTCAGACTTGGCCATTACTGTTTGATTGGAGCCAGTTGATCTCCTAGCAGGGGCGTAACTACAACAGGTGTAGGGGTTGCGATCGCACCCGGGCCCTGCAGCCTAGGGGGGCCCCAAAAGTCCCTTTGGCCCATAGAAAAAAGACTAATACTATTAAAGATTTGCAATAATTGGGGGCCCCGTTGGTGCTTTTGCATCAGGGCCCCAGGACCTGAAGTTACGCCACTGTCTCCTATTTAAACCCAAAATCAGTAGATTGAGGTTTTCTTTGTCTTCACTGACTGTGTACACAGCCACAGCACCACACACGGCTGTGGCTGCACCTGGTACTGCGGCACAGTCCTATTTTCTAATCGTTTTTCACTTGTCTTAAAAGGTTATTCCAATTTCAGCAAATGTTATGAAATTATGAAAATCAAAGGATGGATAGACATGTTATGAAATTGTCATGGATTTGTCTCACCCTGGGGAAACCATGGCCAGTCTGGAATCAGAAAATCACAACGTCTAATTGATCACAACTGGTATTTGAGTGAATCTACGTTCTTTTAGTGCTCTAGAAGTTAAGGACTCTTTCCTATCTGACTGTTCTTTGTAGTCTTAGGCTGGCTTCACATTAGCGTTTGTGTCTGCATGCTGATGGCATGCAGACACAAACGCAGTGCAAAGCAGGGCCTAAAGATGTGTCCGCAGCGGAGAATGTCCGCCTGCGGACACATCACTGTGGAGCGCAGCAGCCAATCAGCGGTGTCCGGGGGCAGAGATCAGCACCGGAGATCTCCGCCTCCCGGCCGCCGGTAAGCTCCGGGACATGTCGGCGGGGAGAACAGCTGATCTGACAGCTGTTTGAATCTTCCCGCGCCGACACCGAGAGGAGATGTCGGCGCGGGAAGATTCAAACAGTTGTCAGATCAGGTGTTCTCCCCGCCAACATCGCTAGCAGATTACCAGCGGCGGGGAGGAAGAGGACAGCAGTGGCTCAGCTGATCTCCCGGTGGCCGTCGGTGAGCTCCTGTGACATCACCGGCGGCCACCAGGAGATTTTTCAATGGGTCCGCAGCGTTCTCCTGCGCTGTCAAGCGCTGAACACTGCGGACCCATTGAAGACAATGCAGGTTTTATGCGCTTGGGGGCGCTTGCCGATTTTCCAAGCTCCCCGAGCGCACAAAAAAATGCAACTGGCTGCGTCCCGGGTGCGGATGCTGGACACCGGAAGGAGCAGATATCGTCCGCATCCGCACCCGAACGCAGCAAACGCAAGCACTATGCGTTCCTATGTTAAACATAGGAACGCAGTGCGCATGCGTTTGACTGCGTATGGGAACGCAGCAATATGCTGCCTTCCCATACGCAAATGTGAAGCCAGCCTTAATCTCAGGTGCAAACTTTTGTGACCACACCCCTCAGCTATAAATAGTCATGTGTCTTACCATCTGATACAGGTTATAGAATCCCTTTCTATGCTGAACACTTTGGAAGGATTCTGTCTCTAGAAGGAGCTGAGGAGTTATGATTATTGCAGCTCTGGAGTTTGGCTGCATTGAAGAGGTTTGGAGTGTTTTACTGTCTGTCTATTTCCCTCTGTCTGTCTCGCTTTCCTTTGTGTTTTATTATTGTAGAGGTGAGACTAGTGTACTAGTCAGCCTTTACACTAGCCAGGGTGAGTTCAGGGCCAGCAAGGGCCTAGGCTTGTAATGGTCATGGGGGGAAGGACCCGTATAGGGACATTAAGGGTGCATAGGGCACAGACTTAGGTGAGTGCCAGCCAGGAGGTGACCCATATCCTTACCACCCAGGCCTTCCTTCTGCACTATCTCCATTGTCACCCCCTTGTTGCGCACACACCAGGCATCCGTACGCTCCAGCATGACAGACATGCAGATGGGGGAAAACTGGAAACAACCTTTTAAAAAAATACTAATTTGTTCAGTATCCAATGTAATGCTGAAATTAGGACTAGTGTCACATTCCCTCGTGAAAGTCTCTTCATGGCGTTGCCATCATGGTCTTGTCAGATTTGAAGAATACTGTAGTGTAAGTGAAATTAGATGTCACATACCAAGCCTAAGGGTACCGTCACACTTGGCGATGCACTAGCGAACCCGACAGCGATCCAACCTGCCGGGATCGCTGGTGCATCGCTGTCGGGATCGCTGGTGAGATGTCAAACTGTAAAGGTACCGTCACACGCCGCCATATCGCTGGCGAGAACGCTGGCATGCTTGGATGGTGCTTTTTTATGCCGCATCTGCGGCGATTGGTGGGTGATACTGCGTTCCGATTGACTGGCCGTGTCCGAGGCGCCTTACTTGATGACCCGTGCATTCACGCAAGGCTGTCTAATGGGAACGCAGTTCCGTCCACCAATCGCAGTGATAGGGGCGCGGTGAAACACATTCTAGCACGCCTCTATTGAAACAGTATGGCCACATCGCTGCTACGATTGTGGCGTGTGACGCGGCGATGTGTGAAGGGAAGATCGCTTCCGGTCTTCTGCAGGCGATTTCCGGGACGCAGGATCGCCGAAGATCGCACGCTAGATAGCTATGTGTGACAGTTCCACAGCGATGTGAAAAAAGTGCCCGAAACGTGCACACTTACATCAAATCGCCGGCGATATGGAAGCCATATGGCGGCGTGTGATGGTAACTTAAGATCTCACCAGCGACGCAGCAACAATCCGGAATGATACGGAAGTCGTTGGGACTCTGTTTCTCAGACCTGTAGTATTGAGATAGTTGGTTGTTGTCCTTGTCAAACACAGCGATGCATGTTGCCCAGTGGGAGCCCGACGACCAAATAATGCTCCAGAACGGTTTGTAACGAGCAGTGATCTCACAGCAGGGGCCTGGTCGCTGCTACATGTCACACAAAGCGAGATCGCTAGCGAGGTCGCTGTTGCGTCACCAAATTTGTGACTTAACAGCGATCTCGCTAGCGATCTCGCTTAGTGTGACGGGGGCTTAAGCTATCAAATTGTGTTTACACTAACCATCAAGAGGCGTCTGCACAGCATTGGGCTATCAGCCAGTTGTCTATTTATAGGTGTTCCATTGACATCATGTCACCGCTTTCATAACCTATCATGCAGAACAAGAGGAATGTGGGGGATAAATTGCGGCTCTATCTTCTACAGAGATGAGTCCCATTTTTGTCTTTGAAGCAATGATAGCCACAGATTGGTTTGGTGGCCATTTGGGCAATGCCATGAAGAGGACTACATGAAAGAGTGTGAACGTTTCCCAGGAAATGTTTGTCAATTCGACAACACCAAGCCATATGTTGCTTGTGATACTGGGAGCAGCTTTTGTGACCTAAACGTTCTACCATGGCCTGCAGCGTCTCTGGACTTGTCTCCTATTAAGCACATCTGAAATGTCACTGGTTGGTAATTGGAGAAGGAATTGCTAGCAGTGGATCTTGATGATTTAAGTGGCTAAGTGCACTCGGGTGACAGAATGTTCCTCAGACAGCCTATAATATCCTCATTCATGGCAGCCAAAGTGCATGTATTTCTGCATATTGCACTTATACTCTATACTACATAAATCAAGATGTTTTGAAAATATTGTTTCCATTTTTTTCACAATTTGCATATCATTAACATATCTACTGCTATGATTTCCATAATTCCACAACTTTTTCTTTATGTAGTTTTATTGTACTTTATGTCTCATTTCATGGCAGTTTTAAGATCTCTGCTTGATGTGATTAAAAAACTGTATTGGAAAAAAATTATACATTTTCATTATCCAAAAAAATAAGATTTACTTGCTGAAAAGAGAATGCCCCAAGGAAAATATAAAGAACATCTCTCCTTCAGGAGGACCCATAATGTGTATGCGTTACACAGCCAGACTATTGATTTAATTGAGATCAGTGTAATGTCTTATTTTCCCTGTGGGGGCGCTGCAGGTAAATATATATTTGCCTTTTTTAATAATTCCCAAATTGCCTCTTCTTTTACCCATGTCAGTTCTCTTCATTTTCTCACTCCTCTTTCGTCTTCTGCACATCTCCAGACCGGCAGCCTTTAGAGATTACTGTGTCTGAACTGTAAAGTCGGTTTTAGATATATATCATATCAAAATCTTATTTCACAGCTCAAATAACAAATACATAGTAGGCAGAGGAGCTGAGGGCGTTAGTGGTAAGCCATAGCACATCGCTCTCATTAGAGGGTCTGCTCTCCAGGCCTTATATCAGGGGCTGCTGTATGGGATCACCATGTTTCCTTATCACTACTATGATGATCTATGTGGAGGCCCTACAGTCCCAGAGCAAGCAAAACTGATTTACTTTTCTCCAAAGAAAATATGTTCACTCAATATCTGGTGTTCCTTCATCTACGTGGCAGGCTGGCTGTCCAACTCCAGAAGACTCGGAGAAATTATGGCACATTTGCCTCTTTGGGTTATAATGGTCTTTACTTAATATAATATAATCTATTATATATATACTGTATTAGTGATTTAGTACATAGAAGACATGTGGGTGTTTTCCTTGTACGTCATCCTTTTATCCTGTAATCCTTCAGCTCTCTGATCCGCTGCTTTCAGACTTTAATTTCCAATCTACTCTATAATTGCCGTAGGCATTTTCGTGTCGGCCCCCGAAATCGCCGTGGCTATGTCACGCTGTGACGTCACCACGCGCGAGCAATGGCCGCGAAGCGGCCATTGCGAGTCGCTGGCCGAAAATAGAACCAGAGGCCCGGCCACAAAGTTAGCGATTTACCGCTGAGGTAGCGCGAGCAATGGCCGCGAGGCCATTGCGAGTCGCTACCTCAGCCACCGCACCTGCCGCAAGTCTCTCTATACTTAGCCTGCGCGAGCAATGGCCGCGAGGCCATTGCGAGTCGCTGGCTTTGAGAGTTTGCACAGAATAGCCTCCAGCTACTCGCAAAGCCTCACTCAATGGCTTTGCGAGTCTGCTTCACTTGCAATGTCCGGGACACTCTCTCCCAGCCCCCCACCCGGGTCCTCCTGTGTCATGCCCGCGCTCCCCCCGGTCCTCCTGTGTCATGCCCGCGCTCCCCCGGGTCCTCCTGTGTCATGCCCGCGCTCCCCCCGGGTCCTCCTGTGTCATGCCCGCGCTCCCCCCGGTCCTCCTGTGTCATGCCCGCGCTCCCCCCGGTCCTCCTGTGTCATGCCCGCGCTCCCCCCGGGTCCTCCTGTGTCCTGCCCGCGCTCCCCCCGGTCCTCCTGTGTCATGCCCGCGCTCCCCCCGGTCCTCCTGTGTCATGCCCGCGCTCCCCCCGGTCCTCCTGTGTCATGCCCGCGCTCCCCCCGGTCCTCCTGTGTCATGCCCGCGCTCCCCCCGGTCCTCCTGTGTCATGCCCGCGCTCCCCCCGGTCCTCCTGTGTCATGCCCGCGCTCCCCCGGGTCCTCCTGTGTCCTGCCCGCGCTCCCCCGGGTCCTCCTGTGTCATGCCCGCGCTCCCCCCGGGTCCTCCTGTGTCATGCCCGCGCTCCCCCCGGTCCTCCTGTGTCATGCCCGCGCTCCCCCCGGGTCCTCCTGTGTCATGCCCGCGCTCCCCCCGGGTCCTCCTGTGTCATGCCCGCGCTCCCCCCGGGTCCTCCTGTGTCCTGCCCGCGCTCCCCCCGGTCCTCCTGTGTCATGCCCGCGCTCCCCCCGGTCCTCCTGTGTCCTGCCCGCGCTCCCCCCGGTCCTCCTGTGTCCTGCCCGCGCTCCCCCCGGGTCCTCCTGTGTCCTGCCCGCGCTCCCCCCGGTCCTCCTGTGTCATGCCCGCGCTCCCCCCGGGTCCTCCTGTGTCATGCCCGCGCTCCCCCCGGGTCCTCCTGTGTCATGCCCGCGCTCCCCCCGGGCTCCTCCTGCGCGTCCCTGGGCCCGGCCTGCCCCCCCCCCGGTCCTCCTGTGTCCTGCCCGCGCTCCCCCCGGTCCTCCTGTGTCCTGCCCGCGCTCCCCCCGGTCCTCCTGTGTCATGCCCGCGCTCCCCCCGGGTCCTCCTGTGTCATGCCCGCGCTCCCCCCGGTCCTCCTGTGTCCTGCCCGCGCTCCCCCCGGGTCCTCCTGTGTCTGCCGCGCCCCCCGCTCGTCACCCCCCGGTCCTCCTGTGTCATGCCCGCGCTCCCCCCGGTCCTCCTGTGTCATGCCCGCGCTCCCCCCGGTCCTCCTGTGTCATGCCCGCGCTCCCCCCGGTCCTCCTGTGTCATGCCCGCGCTCCCCCCGGTCCTCCTGTGTCATGCCCGCGCTCCCCCCGGTCCTCCTGTGTCATGCCCGCGCTCCCCCCGGTCCTCCTGTGTCATGCCCGCGCTCCCCCCGGTCCTCCTGTGTCATGCCCGCGCTCCCCCCGGTCCTCCTGCCCTCTCTGCTTCTCGCGGGGCCCCCCTTGCTCCCGCTGCCCAGGGCCGCACCATCCATCCGTCCATGCCAGGGGGAGCGGCTGTGCAGAAGCAGCCGCCGCTTCCTGCCTGCCGCGCTGCGCCGGGAGCGGCAAGTTTAAGAGCTGTGTGCATGATGTATGTGTGTGATGTGTGCATGATGTATGTGTGTGATGTGTGCATGATGTATGTGTGTGATGTGTGCATGATGTATGTGTGTGATGTGTGCATGATGTATGTGTGTGATGTGTGCATGATGTATGTGTGTGATGTGTGCATGATGCATGTGTGTGCTGTGTGCATGATGCATGTGTGTCCTGTCTGCATGATGTATGTGTGTCCTGTGTGCATGATGTATGTGTGTCGTGTGTGCATGATGTATGTGTGTCCTGTGTGCATGATGCATGCGTGTCCTGTGTGCATGATGTATGCGTGTCCTGTGTGCATGGTGTATGTGTGTCCTGTGTGCATGATGCATGTGTGTCCTGTGTGCATGATGCATGTGTGTGCTGTGTCCATGATGCATGTGTGTGCTGTGTCCATGATGCATGTGTGTGCTGTGTCCATGATGCATGTGTGTGCTGTGTCCATGATGCATGTGTGTGCTGTGTGCATGATGCATGTGTGTCCTGTGTGCATGGTGCATGTGTGTCCTGTGTGCATGGTGCATGTGTGTCCTGTGTGCATGGTGCATGTGTGTCCTGTGTGCATGGTGTATGTGTGTGCTGTGTGCATGATGCATGTGTGTGCTGTGTGCATGATGCATGTGTGTGCTGTGTGCATGATGCATGTGTGTGCTGTGTCCATGATGCATGTGTGTGCTGTGTCCATGATGCATGTGTGTGATGTGTCCATGATGCATGTGTGTGCTGTGTGCATGATGCATGTGTGTGCTGTGTGCATGATGCATGTGTGTGCTGTGTCCATGATGCATGTGTGTGCTGTGTCCATGATGCATGTGTGTGCTGTGTGCATGATGCATGTGTGTCCTGTGTGCATGATGCATGTGTGTCCTGTGTGCATGATGCATGTGTGTCCTGTGTGCATGATGCATGTGTGTCCTGTGTGCATGATGCATGTGTGTCCTGTGTGCATGATGCATGTGTGTCCTGTGTGCATGATACATGTGCTTGAAGGTATGCTGTGTGCATGATGCATGTGCGTCCAGGTGTGCTATGTACATGATGCATGTGTGTGCAAGTGTGCTCGCTCCATCCTGCCCCCCCCCATCCTGCTCCTCCGGCTCCATCCTTCCTCGCTCACTCCATCCTGCCCTGCTCACTCCATCCTGCCCCCCCGCCACCATCCTGCTCCTCCGGCTCTATCCTGCCCTGCTCACTCCATCCTGCCCCGCTCCCCACTATCTAACCCTACCCCCCCTGCCACCATCCTTCTCCGCCTACATCCTGCCCGCTCCCTCCATCCTGCCCCCCCCTCCGCCTCCATCCTGCCCCGCCCCCCGGCTCCATCCTGCACACCTGCCATCCTGCCCCCCGACACAATCCCGCCACTCCCCCCCCCCGGCACCATCGTCACATACTGACAAAGCCACGGCGATTTCGGGGTCCGACACGATTTTGCCTACGGCAATTATAGAGTAAATATATATATATATATATATATATATATATATATATATATACAGGACAGGGGTTATGGCACTCTGCAGTATATCTACTCTATAATTGCCGTAGGCATTTTCGTGTCGGACCCCGAAAACGCCGTGGCTTTGTCACTAAGTGACGTCACCACGAGCGAGCAATGGCCGCGAGGCGGCCATTGCGAGTCGCTGGCCGAAAATAGAACCAGAGGCTCGGCCACAAACTTAGCGATTTACCACTGAGGTAGCGCGAGCAATGGCCGCGAGGCCATTGCGAGTCGCTACCTCAGCCGCCGCACCTGCCGCAAGTCCCCCTATACTTTCTATATGCTCTTAATACTGTTATTAATGCTCATAATACTGCTAATAATGCTATTAATACTGCTATTACTGCTAATAATAATGCTATTGCTAATATTATTGCTATTGATGATGCGATTATTTATTTAAAAATCTTTAAAAAAACAATAAACATATTCTAGACACCCGATGCATTTGCATCGGGCTCACAGCTAGTTATATATATAAAATGCTCCAACTTTATGTAGAACTAAATTTATGTTGTGGTTTTTATTTTGCATCCTAGTTATTTTGGAATACATACTTGCAATGAGGTGAGTTACCTATCCTTCCTTTAGTGAACTAGGAGAGAGTATGAAACCTTTTAGGGCGTATACTCATGATCAAGGAACTTGCTGTTGTGACCAAAATGCTGTATTGTACAGTAGCGGTACAGTGGATGGGATTTGAAGAAATCCCATCCTCACTATACTTCACCCGACTGCAGTGTTATTTCAGCTTCGGTGCGGGTTGCCGGCATTCCACATCCCCTTAGCATGTTAATTTCATGCTGCGGAGTTGGAAGTGGTCACATCAGCTGCATGAAGGGAGAAGCCGCACTACACCTGTCGTACACTAGGGACCTGGGTACCCGAGACCGGGGTGTACTGTCTCTGGGGGGTTTCAAGGTGCTGGACCCTGTCCCGTTGTCCCAGATGCAGCAAGTAAAGGGAGTATTTATAGGGGATTTTGTTGTGACGCCACCCGGGATATGTGGTCTGTAGGACCACCGCTGCCATATTCCTGCTGGGAACGGTGATGAGGGGCAGTGTGGATGGTAAGCCCTCCTCGGGTAGGGCCGAGGGTCCCCGGGGCAGGTGTAGTGGTGATGGAGGGGCCTGGTGAGGGATTGTGCTCTGTGCAAGACACTTACTTCGCTGATGCAGCTTCTCCAGCCAGTGTGCATGGACGACAGTCTGTGGCTCCTCAGTTGGGAGTCTGCTGCAACACTGGAAAGAAGCAGTCTCAGGCAATGGTGAGCTTACCAGGTACTTTACTTAAGGTTCTTTAGCAGCAGTTCACAACAGTTTACAAGTTACAGTTCTTTCAGCTCTTTCAAGTTACAGTTCTCACACTTTAGCACTGCTCCGGATAACTGGGTTTCTGCAGCTCAGGCAGCTATTCTGCGTTGCTTCCCTCAAGTCCTTTCAGGCCCTTATCTCTCTCTGTCTCCTCACTCACGGGTTTGGTCTGGCCGTCGCAGGCTTTTGTGTGATGATTCCCTCTCTGTTAGGGTACCTTTACACGCCGCAACCGCGGCGAGAAATATTGACGGCGATATGTCGCCCTGCGACAATTGCCGTCAAAATCCCTCCCAATTGCGGCGTGTAATTAGGGAATTTGGCGGCGATTTGTTGCCTCGCCACAGTCACCTGATTTCAGAGCCAGGTATGGTTGTGGGTAGGGATGAGCGAGTACTGCAATATTCAGGGACGCTATACTCTCAACGAGTAGGTCCCAGTACTCGGTACTTGTGAGTATAGCGAGTCCGATTACTTTCGCAGTGCATCTATAGATACACTGCAAAAGTACCCTAAAAGTGAATAAATGTTGTTAAAAATAATAAAATTACATACTCACCTGTCTGACGCCTGCATTGGGACCAGCAAAGAAGACCCCAGGACCGTCCCAGAAGACCTGCAATCACTGGACGACAAGGACCTGTTACTTCCAGCCAATCAGATGGCCGGAAGCGATCTGGCCAATCAGATGGTGAGACGTCACAACCACGTGATCACTAGCGGCCACCTGATTGGCCAGATTGCAAGGTCCTGGCAGTACAACTAGGACCATGCAATCTGGGGAATCAGGTGGCTGCTAGCGATCACGTGGTTGTGACGTCTCACCATCTGATTGGCCAGATCGCTACCGGCCATCTGATTGGCTGGAAGTCACAGGTTCTTGTCGTCCAGTGATCGCAGGTCTTCTGCGACGGTCCCGGGGTCTTCTTTGCCAGTCCTGCTGCAGGCGTCGAACAGGTGAGTATGTAATTATATTATTTTTAACAACTTTTATTCACTTTTAGGGTACTTTCGCAGTGTATCTATAGATACACTGCGAAAGTGAATGGACTACTCGCTACTCCCGAGTAATCATAAGATACTCGGAGAGTAGCGAGTACCCGAATACTCACTCATCCCTAGTTGTGGGATCACCAGGCTCCCTCTTTCTCATTGTTGGGTGTCTCTGTTCATTTTTGGCTTCTTTCCTCTCGCCTCTGGCTATTGAGCAAGCTTTCTCTCCTAGGAATATAGCTTCTAGGATTCTGCGTCCTCCAGGGAACCCTTCCTCCTAGGAAACTGCCTCAAACTGTGTGTTCCCGGGTTTTTATTGTTGGTCTTTCCACCCACTTGTTCAGTGCTGCTCTATGCTCCACCCACACTACTCTTAACCCCTGCTGCCCCTTGCCTAACCTAGAGTCCTAGGCGTAGGGTGGGTGTGTGTACCTATCTGGATGTTTTTCAGTCAACCATCTCTACCTTACCAGGCTGCAGTTCACGCTTTGGACGCCCTGGGGACCACACACCCAATGCAGACGGTTAATACAGGGTGGCTGCGGTCTCCCTATGTGCATTGGCGGGGCCCTGCAGATCTGGAGACACTGCATCCAAGACGCAGTGCCTCCGGATCATGTGCACATAGCCTTAAAGGTTGCCTGTTCTAGTTCCTGTAAATGGATTTATTCATCATCCAATAATTTGGAAGTCACTTATTTTTCTTTTTTGTCTATGTTAACGATTTGTGCACCAAATTCTTCAACATGGCCCAAACAGTTCATGAATGTTGTGCTAATGAAAAATTCTCGAAATTTGCAATTGCTGGGGATCCCTTTACCGTGGTCCCGAGATCCAGGCACAATGGAGCTGAGATTAAATGGCGAACTGCTGCTCCATTTATGATCAAACACTGCTCCATTCAGCCAGGTTTTGGGGTACTGGACGTCATGGTTGTTGGCCCCACGGTGATTAGAAAGTTATGCTATATCGAGTGAGAAGGGATAACTTTGAAACTTAAGAATACCCCTTTACCATGTTTTGTAACTTTGTAGTGCAAAAAGTCACATGATCTACTAAATTATTGCAAAAATTGAGCCAAAATTTCAGCTGTACATAAAATCACTCCAGGGATGTTGCTGGAGTCAATTTATGAAAGATTTTGCAACTTTTTGAAAATTTGCAAATGATGAATCATGCAAAATATTTGGTAATCATAAACTAGGTCTAAAGTGAAGCTACCAATACGCTCTACATAGCTTTTGAAATAAAGCTCATAGACTGGCAGCTACTCCTTCTGCCTCCACCATCAATATTTCAGCTTCAGCACCATCTCCCAAGTTTAAATGGGAATCAGGAATACTCCTATGTTAGACCCAGGGGTGTAACTACATTAGGTGCAGGGGTTGCAATCGCACCCAGGCTCTGGAGTCTAGGGGGCCCTAAAAGTCTCTTTGGCTCATAAAAAAGACTAATGCTATTAAAGATTGGGGGCTACGTTTGAGCTTTTACATCAGGGCCCATGTGCTTCAAGGTACGCCACTGGTTAGACTCCTTTCATAGGACAAAGCATCTGCATTATGAAATCCAACATATCTTCCTCTTTTCCTACATCTGTCTAGAAAGTGTTGGGACATACCATACAGAAAGTCCCATAGGATCTGGAGACTTTGGCTGAATAGCGTCCAATGTATATAGGCATCTTTACAGCATCAGGTTACCAGACATTGTGTAAGAGGATGTCAGGTTTTGACCTTTTTATTAATTTGTAGAATAGGAAATAGTACTGTGCGTGCACTAATAAATGAATTTAATTCTCTGCTTACAAACCATTCTTCTATCAATGCAGGTTGCAGCAGCTCCTGTCTCCGCAGTATGGCCCATTTATTATTCCTGTGCAATGCATCATGGGCTAATTGTAAGGATTAAACATGGCATCAGTCATGTGATTCCGGCATTCTGGCCACATGACACTATTAATGACTGACTATATATATTTTTAATTAATAATGACACATTGCTATTTTCCTTGACCCCTAATTTTTTTTTACCTGCATAGGGGTCCACAATTTTTTTTTCCACACCTTCACTATCTGTACAGAATGATTCACTTGCCACAGTATCGCGTATGCAGTATCATAAGATTTAAGTCAAATTAATCTAATTGATCATATGTTTAGCATTTGATATTTGCACTGGTGCAGAATTTCCAACAGTCCCCCCTTCAATGTGCCAATGATAAAGGTCTTTGGCCCCCAGGGCCTTGGTGTAACTGTTCCCTCTGCACCCCCTATAGCTATACCCATTGGATTCCCAAAGATTTCACAGCATGGTTGTTAAAACCTGCTGAGATTTCAGTTGTTACAGCCTGTAAATGCAGTTACCTGGTGAAAGCTATTAGCTGGGGAAAGTTATAGTAATGTGTGTACTAATGGAGCCCCAAGGGACCTCAACATTCACTATGATCATCGAATCTTCGAAATGTAAGATCACGTGTCCCCGATCAGTGGGCTGCCTGCCAATGTCATTTGTACTGAAAGGCAGAGGTAAGAACATGGAAGCCCAGATGGTCACATCTGGTTCTAGTCGACAGGATCATTCAGCTGCCAGCTGAGGCTGAGATTATCAAACAATATCCCCAAATTAAAGTTATATTTTCTTAAAAGAACCCTTAATTCTTGATCGTTTGCTGGCCAGAAGCTTAAAAATTCATAACATATGGAATAAGTCAAACTTTTTCCTAAATAAGAAATAACTGAGGCTGAGTTGCAATACCAGACCCGACAATGGTCAAGAGTGCCATTATTTTTGAAAACCATCATATTTTACTTATACAAACCTTTTAGGTTCTTCTCTTGTCTAAGACCATTAGATTCTACAGGAAGAAAAGAAAATTCCCCAATCATCACTATTGGTTTTCGCTTGGCAGAAGTTAAAATTATGATCTGCCTCATGAATTTATAACCTGTTTTACAAGTGTAAAGTTTATACTGTCAGAATGGCTTTCGGGCAAGAAAACACCTGTTTCAACCCTTCTTCATGAACTTTAGTAATCATCACTGAACCGGATGATGGACATAGGTTTAAGAGGTTGTCCACTACTTGGACAACCCCTTCTCATTCCCCATGTGCTCCCCCATAAAAATTAAGAAGCCTACTCGTGTTCCCGGGGCTCACGTGACATTGTTTTGACATGCGAGACCTGACAATGTCAGATGGGACTTGGGAAAGCGAGTTCCGACATCCCAGGAATCATTCCGGCAACGGAGGTGAGTATATAGGCTTTTTTATTTTTATGGGCGCGCACATGGAGATGGAGAAGGGGTTGTTCAGTTATTAAACCCTTATTATTACCTCTTGCACACAAACTCCCCCTAAAATTAGGGAAGGGCTGCAAAGCCAGACGTTAAAAAACTGATTTTAATCAGTCTACGGCTCTGCCTATTTGAGTCAACATTTTACATGGGTTGATGTGTGACTTTGGAGTGCAACCCCAATTTTTAGAGTTTTTAGAATAAAAGAGGGATAGATTAAAAATACAGTAGATGACATATATATTAAATAGATAAATAGAAATAAATGTAGCAGAAAAATTATTATTTTCTGTAGGCTCCTTCTGTTGTTCCATCAGCTTTTGTTTACCAGGAATGGCAAGGTAGCAGCTGAAGTCATTGTCTGTATAAGTTGGCTCGCTATAGACATTTTGCATTGTCGTTAGGTCACTTTACACCTACACATCATTAACCTATTAGCAGGAAAAAAAAAGAAACAAAAAAAAAACACAAGTTAACCTGCTGTGCCCTTTGTGGTTTGAACATCTGCAGTTTAAAAAACCATCCATATTAAAGGATTAGTGCCTCCCACTACACGTCTACAGAAATGCCGTATACATATGTAGAGCAGGCAGTCATACACCTTGTCCTCATTAGAGGCACACAGGTCATGGCCTGTGCAGTGCGTCTGGAGGAGAGATCACTGACTGATGAAATATTCCTGTCCCCAGTCACCTTGCCTGCAAATTTTATAACAGTTTTCCTACAGTTCTAGCATATTCTGCTCACATCACCTTCCCATATTGCTCTTAATTTATTGTTGGAAATTCAATCTCTAGTTTAGGTGACTTTGGACATTTGGGAATGACAGCAAGTTGGTCTTCTGCAGCACCACCACAGGAGAAACAAAGTATTACATAGAGCACACTAAAATATTCAGGCTATTCTGGGTCCTTCGAAGAGAGATGACATTTTCAGATGCTTTTTCTACTTGGTGGATTTATATATGAGACCCCTCTATTAAATTACAATGTCTCATAGGATATTTGTCTGTAAGTGTGGTTTTTAAGTGTGCTGCAGAAATATTCCAGACATAACCCATAGGGTGACCAGTCTGCTGACTGTATCTACAACTTTACTTTCCCTCTATTACTCTCACCATGCTTACTTATGCCCTGATAATTATTGCCCCACTGGTCCTTACTCTCCCAATCCTGGACCTCCACAGCTAATATTCCCCATTATTTCTCCCTTCTATCATTTCACATTCGCTAGAACCAACCGCAATCTTTTAAACATAAAACCCATTCCCCTTACCCAAACTCCACCATTCCCTTTCTCCGGAGTGCTCTTTAATGCCCGTTCCATCTGCAATAAACCCCACTTCATTCATGACCTCTTTACCTTTCACAGCCTATCCTTCCTGGGCCTCACTGAAATATGGCTGATACCCTCCGACACGACCTCCCTTGGTGTGCTGTGTTATGGTGGCCTTCACTTGATCCACACACTTTGCCCTGGCAACAAACATGGTGAAGAAGTAAGTCTTTTCCTTTCTAACAACTGTGCCTTTAACCCATTTCCCCTCCACCCTCCCTTATCCTCTCATCTTTTGAAGTGCACTCTGTCCATTTCTACTCTCCCTCCAACCTCCAAGTGGCCATCATATATCGACCCCCAGGCCCAGTCACTGCCTTTATTGACCACCTGGGTTGTACACTTTCTCTTGCTGACATTCACACCATCATTATGGATGACTACACATCCCAACTGACACCGGCCAGTAAGCAGCCTTCAAACTACTGTCACTTGCTTCATTATTCGGCCTTACTTAGCGATCCTCCATAGCCACCAACACAGATGGACATACACTAGATCTCACCTTCATCTGCCTCTGCTCCCTATCTAGTCTCACTACTTCACCTCTCCCCCTTTCTGACCACCTCACGTTCCCATTCCTGTCCTCTTCACCTGCCCACAAATCCAACTACTAGCACATCCTCATAGATCATAGAAAACACACACATCTTGACACACACTCACTGACTTTCTCCATATTTTGCTGTCCTTCATATTCTTACTCCACAACACAGACAGCGCAGCTTTCTACAATTCTACACTCACATCAACTATTGACTCAGTCATCCCGCTCATGCATGCCAGAGCACAGCGAATCAATAGACAACCCTGGCACACCAATATCATTGAAAAGCTTCCGCCAGTGTTTAGAGTTGCTCAGCGTCACTGGAAGAAAACACATCTAAAAGAAGACTTCACAGCATTCAAACAAGCAACACTCATATTCAAGTTGGCCTTCACCTCCATTAAACAGGCTTAACATTTTTAACTCCCTGCACTGCCCCCCCCGACCTCCCACATCTCTGCAGAAGACTTTGCCATACACTTCAACATGAAGATTGATCAGATCAGACAAGCCTTTACTGCTCAACCATCACAGCCCCTATGTATATCAGACCACTGCCCCCTCTCACTAATCTTCCTCCCCTTCATCACAGAAGGAAAACTTACTCACCTCATCTCAGTCCTCACCACTTGTGCACTGGATCCCATCCCATCACACCTCCTCCGCAAACTCACCACCATGCTTATCCTCGCCCTAACCCATCTAGAATCAAAGAAATTAGATTCAAAGATATTAATACTAGAATCGATTGATTTCTTAGTATGAACAATACTAGTTGGTCCTACTAAGAAATCAATCAATTCCAATATCTTTGAATCTAATTTTATCACTACATGTAGCTCTGATAATATGCAAATTAGACAGAATCTGGAAATACATTGGCATGTACTGAAGAATGATCCCATAATAGATCCACTATTACCACTATTAATGAAAATTTTAGGAGAGCCCCTACCCTTCACAATATCGTAGCTCCCAGTAGACTTAGAATGGGTATTTCTGAGGTGCGCCTTGTATCAATACATGCAAAAAACAGGTTCATTTAGTTGTGGTTCCACTAAATTCCTCTGCTGTAAGATTTTAACTCATGAGAAAACAAGTTTTAGCCCATCACATAACTCTTCTGTTTCTTTTGACATCGAACACTATCTGGAGTGTTCATCAGAATATGTGATTTATCTGATTGAGTGTATTTGTGGTAAAGAGTACATGGAGAGAACAACCCAAGCACTTCATGACAGGCTTAACTCCCATCGTTATAACATGAAGAAGGATTTTTGTTCTTCACACATCAATATTATAGTTCATTTCTGGGTAAAAGATTTTTAATATTTTATAATCATGTATTTTTATTCTTAGTATTATGATATAACTATTTTTACCAAATTGCATTTTAGTTATCTGTGACCTGTAACATTAAAAACAAAATTTCTTCTATACTTTTTATTAATATTTAAATTAATGTTCATATTATATATAATGCAATTTCCATTATACAATCATATGGGCCTTTCAGGAGTAATATAATCTACACATCTATATCTATCACAATAAATGACATCACACTTTGCCCTGTACCTGAAGTCCACTGCCTCAGAGTAACCCTTGACTCTGCCTTATCCTTCAAACCTCACATCCAAGCTCTCGCCACCTCCTGCCGCCTCCAATTCAAAAATACTTACAGAATCCGTCCCTTCCTCAACCCTCAATCTACTAAACTACTAGTGCATGCCCTCATCATCTCCCGTCTCAACTACTGCAACCTCCTCCTCTGTGGCCTCCCTGCTAACACTCTTGCACCTCTCCAGTCTGTCCTTAGCTCTTCTGTCCGACTAATCCACCTCTCTCCTCGCTACTCCTACGCTTCTCCCTTCTGCAAATCTCTTCACTGGTCCCCAATTTCTGATGTATACAGTTCAAACTACTCCTGGTTCCACACTTGCGGTTTTTCAAATCAGGCAAGATCAGGTTTGTCAGCAAAATACAGATCTTTTTAGGATCCAGTTTTTTCCCATTCACTTTAATGCTGTCAGGTAGAAACCTGAAGCAACAGGATGCCGTACACCATTAAAGTGAATGGGAATAAGCTGGATCATGACAGGATCTGTATTTTGCTGGAAAACCTGATCTTGCCTGATTTAAAAAAAAAACAAACAAACTGATGTGTGAAACTAGCCTAACATGTACTTACAAAACTGCCTACAATCTGTCTCCCCTGTGTATTTCTGAACTAATCCCCCGATAGCATTCAAATTATAATCTTTGATCCTCCCAAGTCCTCCTTCTCTCCTCAATGCTCATAAGTTTCTTATCCAATCGTCTGCCAGACTTCTCCTGTGCATCCACCCTCCTTTGGAATTATGTGCCCCAACACATCCAATTGTCCCCTACATTTCGAACTTTCAAGTGGAACTTGAAAACCCATCTCGTCAGAACAGCTTACAGCATGCAATTACCCCACTGACACCGGAGATGGCGCTTTACCACCACCACAGGTGCAGGCTCTTTACCACCACCAGAGCTGGCTCTTCACCACCAACACCAGAACTTGCGCTCCACCACCACCACCGGAGTTAGCACATCCCCACCACCACCGGAGATGCAAAAAACCCCAAAAAACAACCTAGTGTCTCCCTCCCCATTATGCAGTAGTCTGTAAGTCCACTAGGGCAGGGTCCTTTCCCCTCTGTACCAGTTTGCCACTGTTAGTTTGTTTATTGTATTTATCATTTGAATTTTATATGTAACCCTTTCTCATGTACAGCACTATGGATTCTAAACCAACCAATGCCTTAGTGTTCACCAGAATAGATCAGAACCCTAAAACTGAACTGCTCCCAAGGGTCACAATAACAAGAGTGCATATTACAATGTCTAATAGTTACAGGCTATCCTTCTAGGCAGGGTTGTCAACTTAATTTTTTGCTATTTCTGCACTGCACAGTTTATCAAAAAATCACAGACGAACAATATTTTAGTGACACATTAGAAAACCATAATGCATTCTTTTGATTACGATACATATCTTGATTCCGATATGAAGACATCTAATTGCATTCTCTGTAAACTGTAAAATGATGAAAATTACAATCAAAATAATCTGTATATGTTTCTTCAGGTTGAAAAAAAATATGGATGCTTTAATTTTTTTTACAGATAGGGCAAAAAAGTGTCCTTTTTTACACTTTACTGGAATCTCTGGAAAGTTGTCAATCCAGTCTCCAGGACTCTTACCTAATGTAAGAATTGAGGTATGTACCTAATCTGAGAGGAGTATAAAGTAGAGACCCTGATTCCATTGATGTGTCAATCAAGCTGCTTGCTGTAGTCTTGATCAAATCACTGTTTTATTACCAGATAATCAGTAATATATCTGTAGAGGACTAGTAACCCTGTTGTCATGTAGTCAAACATATTCACAAGCTCTGTATAACCATGCGGCCATCACTTATTAGCGATGTTCTGCCTATTCAGAATGTACATAGATAACTGCCAATCAGTGGTGTGGGTAGGGTTATACAGTCATGGCCAAAAGTTTTGAGAATGATACAAATATTAATTTTAACAAAGTCTACTGCTTCAGTTTTTCTAATGGCAATTTGCATATACTCCAGAATGTCATAAAGAGTGATCAGCTTAACAGCAATTACTTGCTAAGTCAATATTTGCCTAGAAAATGAACTTTAACCCCCAAAACACATTTCAACATCATTGCAGTCCTGCCTTAAAAGGAGCAGTTAACATCGTTTTAGTGATTGTTCCATTAACACAGGTGTGGGTGTTGATGAGGACAGGGCTGGCGAACAATCAGTCATGATTAAGTAAGAATGACACCACTGGACACTTTAAAAGGAGGCTGGTGCTTGGTATCATTGTTTCTCTTCAGTTAACCATGGTTATCTCTAAAGAAACACGTGCAGCCATCATTGCACTGCACAAAAATGGCCTAACAGGGAAGAGTATCGCAGCTAGAAAGATTGCACCTCAGTCAACAATCTATCGCATCATCAAGAACTTCAAGGAGAGAGCTTCCATTGTTGTCAAAAAGACTCCAGGGCGCCCAAGAAAGACCAGCAAGCGCCAGGACCGTATCTTAAAACTCTTTCAGCTGTGGGATCGGACTACCAGCAGTGCCGAGCTTGCTCAGGAATGGCAGCAGGGTGGTGTGAGTGCTTCTGCACGCACTGTGAGGCAGAGACTCTTTGAGCAAGGCCTGGTTTCAAGGAGGGCAGCAAAGAAGCCACTTCTCTCCAGAAAAAGCAGGGACCGACTGATATTCTGCAAAAGGTACAGGGAGTGGACTGCTGAGGACTGGGGTAAAGTCATTTTCTCTGATGAATCCCCTTTTTGATTGTTTGGGACATCTGAAAAACAGCTTATTCGGAGAAGAAGAGGTGAGCGCTACCACCAGTCTTGTCTCATGCCAACTGTAAAGCATCCTGAAACCATTCATGTGTGGGGTTGCTTCTCAGCCAAGGGAATCGGCTCACTCACAGTCTTGCCTAAAAACACAGCCATGAATAAAGAATGGTACCAGAATGTCCTCCAAGAGCACCTTCTCCCAACCGTCCAAGAGCAGTTTGGCGCCCAACAATGGCTTTTCCAGCATGATGGAGCACCTTGCCATAAAGCAAAGGTGATAACTAAATGGCTCAGGGAACAAAACATAGAGATTTTGGGTCCATGGCCTGGAAACTCCCCAGATCTTAATCCCATTGAGAACTTGTGGTCAATCATCAAGAGACGGGTGGACAAACAAAAACCAACAAATTCTGCCAAAATGCAAGCATTGATTATGGAAGAATGGACTGCTATCAGTCAGGATTTGGTCCAGAAGTTGATTGAGAGCAGCCAGGGAGAATTGCAGAGGTCCTGAAGAAGAAGGGTCAACACTGCAAATATTGACTTGCTGCATTAACTCATTCTGTCAATATAACCTTTTGGTACTCATAATATGATTGCAATTATATTTCTGTATGTGATATAAACATCAGACAAACACAAATAAAAACCAGAGGGCAGCAAAATATCATTTTGGTGTCATTCTCAAAACTTTTGGCCATGACTATACAAGGTTCAGCATTCAGAAAAAGGGTACATTTTCTGCAGATATAATGGATTTTATCAAGACTGCTACAAGAAACCCAGTAAAAGACACATCACTATAATCAGGGATTCTGCCTCTACATCATGCTGCTCCTACATGGGAGGGACATTGGTGCAGCAAGGATGGTGATTGATGTCACTCTATCAAAAACAATCCCATATCATTTGCATAAGCATAACTGTGACGCTAAGTGTCTAAAGATACGTGGGATCGATATGATTAGGGTGGCAATCTGAAGAGAGTACTTGCACAGTGCCAAACTAGATGGATTGCCACCCTTAATACCGTTGGCCCTCACGGACTCAATGAGTCCTTGTCCTTTGCGCCACACTTGTAATTTGATTGGTTACTGTCAGTGATGTGTATTTCTTTCTTTTTTTCTATTCTTTTCTCCTTTTTGCTGAGGTTTTGGGTTTATACTAATTGTTCCCTTTTTTATTGTATTACCTTATAGGGATAATCTCATTAATATTGGACCCATTAATTGATACCCTGCTTGTGCTTATTATGGATCACCAAGTCTGCTACATCATTTATTAGTTCATGCAAGCTTTCACTAATCTGGTTGTGTGGCACCTCGGGTATTTCCGGCACTCAACACTGCACTTCGTTGATCTCTGGCAGAGCGGAGGGGCGGGGCTTATCTTCGCACTCTTTTTATGCCCGCTCTGTGATGCAGTTAATTTCTGTGGTGGAGTAATGGCGGCCCGATTTTACATTTAACAAAACAGTCAATAAAGTCTATTTTAAGCACACAGTAACCGGTTTTAGCGGGCTCGGGATCCTGTTCGTGATGCCAGAAATTGAGTCGGTCGACAGGGAGGGGGTACTCGGATACCGGGACAGATGGTCACTTTGATGGGGGATCACAGCTGATCAGTTCCCGGTTCCGTGTCCTGGACCCTCAATGGCGGAGATGGTGGGGGATGATGATGATGGATGGGGGAATGGTAACGTGACACCACCTGTGGTACCTGGTAATGTGGATACCAGCGCTGCAGCCAGCCGCTGAGGTGATGGAGGTGCAGCTCAGAGTAGTCTAGCTCCCTACAGGTGAAGCTTCACCTCAGGGCAGTGGGGTGGATGAGGGGAGTAGTAGTGGTGGTTCTGCGGTGAACGCTGCAGGCTGCGGCGGTGAAGTAGGCACACACACACAATATTCTGTGCTTCGGTATCTTTTTTTTTACTGATGTCCGGTAAAAGTTATGGTCCAGAAGAGTAGCCAGGTTCTCAGTGCATTTTGGGACTTTCACCTTGGAGAGTTGTGAGGCCTCTTCTGTCACTGTATGCGGTGGTTGGGGTAAGTGTGGCACCCCTGCTGGGGATTGCCACAGAACCCACCGGTGCAAGGAGGGATTTACACTTTGGTACACACAGCACACAACACCTTCCACCCCAGACCTAGAGGGGGAGCTCTACTGGCTGCCTTAATCCAGATCTCCTATAAAAGATTCAGGCCTGAGGGGAGGAGTCAGTTAATTTCAGTTCAGTTCCAGTTAATCTGCAGTGAGCAGAGGAGAGAGCAGAGTGAAGGAGCTGGTCGCTGGGATCAAGTCAGGCCCAGGACCAGGGAACACTGACCCAGCTGTGTTGCACCCTAGGGAGAGGGTCGGAGGCCAGTAGAGGAAGTAGAAGAAAAGAAGAAGGTAACAGACCAAGTTTCCCTTTAGCTCACCCGGACACCATGGTGAACCCGCGGTCACGTGACTGTGACATCACCAAAGTTCCTGAACAGCAGAGGAAGACCTCTGCTGACACCGGGAGCCTGCGGGCGCCACCGGAAACCTGCAGGAAGACGGCGGGAGACGGCGGGGGCTCGGGGGGAGGTGAGCATAAACTTTTTTTTTTTTTTATTCCGGAGGACAGGGGAAAAGAGGGGGAGCACTGGGGGACGCGAGGGGGCCACACAGGGGACGTGAGGGGGCCACACAGGGGACAAGAAGGGGGACACACAGGGGACAAGAAGGGGGACACACAGGGGACAAGAAGGGGGACACACAGGGGTGAAGAGGGGGAAACAGAGGGGGGAACACAGGGGAGATGAGGGGGACACAGGGGAGAACAGCTGACAGGTCTGATGACAGCAACTGATCCTGCAGATGTCGGATCGGATGCCTATTTGGCATCCGACTGCAGGGATCAGTTTATATCCGATGCTGTCCGATTTATATCGGACAGCATCGGATTTTTAAAAATCGTAATGTGAAAGTAGCCTTAGGCTGGTTTCACACTACGATTTTGTTAAATCCGATGCTGTCCAATAAAAATCGGACAGCATCGGATCCGATTTAGCCCCCATGTTCTCCAATGGGGATCGGATGTGCACTTAATGGCATCCGATTTGCATCCGATCCGATTCTGTCCGATTCTGTCCGATTTTTTTCAGGAGCCAAAATCGGAGACTGCTCCTATTTTGGTATCCGATTCAAAAATCGGATCGCATCGGATCCGATGTGATCCGATGAGATCCGGTTAAAATAATATGGGAGTCTATGGGAGATCGGATCGGATGGAAAATCGGATCTGATATCGGATCCGATTTTCTGTATTGAGCATGCTCAATACCCTAGACCACTCCCAAAACCTCCTACAGCCATTTAAATCGGAATTTGATAAAAAATCGGATCGATGGCATCGGATGACATCCGATTTTGAACATCCGATGCTGTCCGATTTTCATCGGACAGCTTCAGGAATGACAAAATCGTAGTGTGAAGGTAGCCTAAACACCTCTCCCATAGACTTTAAACCTGCTTCCAAAGACCCTGCAAAAGTGAAAGGGAAAGCTGTATAACCCTGATGATAACTTACGTAACCAGGTGCTGCAGCTAACCAAAAATATACTATTTACTAAAACTCTTGAAAGCCATGCCTGGGGCACCACCACCAAGCAAAATCCAACTAGCTGATTGCCCTGAGGATGTCTCAGGGATGAGGAGGAGGAAGAACAAGTCGCCCCATTCTGGGGACCAACAAGTCGCCCGTTCAGGGGGACCAACAAGTCATCAGTTTAGGGGACTAGCGCACCATTCCAACGCAGAGCCAGCGACTACACGGATTCTTCAGGACAACCCATCTGTTTACGCTGCGACAAACCAGGCCACTTTGCAAGAGGATATCCTTTAAACCCGAGATTCCTGGGCCCGAGGGCCAACCCCCAGGAGTAGGACGACCGGGCCCCTATTATTGGCGTAATTGGTACGTGGGAGGCCGTCCGTACCTCAACATTACGCTAGATGGAATCCCCACATCGGCCCTACTGGACACCGGGTCACAGGTTACAACCATCCCACATATCCTTTACAAACAATTTTGGTCTGATACTGATCTTAGACCCCCAAACCCTAACTTTGTTATTCTTGCAGCTAATGGACAACCACAGAATCAGATGGGGTTCAGAGAAGTGACAATAAAGCTGGGGAAGGTGGAGTTAAAAGGCCAAGGGTTATGTGTGGTAGAAGATAATCCTGATGAGAAATACCCCTACATGGTAATTGGTACTAATGTGATTGAAAACTGCCTTGGAGAAGTGTTGTTTTTACTCTGACAGACTGCTGTGACTGCTGGTTATGGGTGGATGAGAGTCATCCAAAGAGAAATCCGAGCCCTCATCCATAAGTAACAGGTAAATCTGTCTGGGGGAGAGATTGGCAGTGTGCGGGTAACAGACCCATTTCCCATTGTGTTACCACCGAAAAGTGAAATGATGATATGGTGTCGAGCAGCAATAGGTCTCAGAGGAGAGGAATACCAGGCAGTTGTAGAGCCGGTGTATTCGGAGCATAGACCTACACTACTGCCAGCCAAAGGGGTGGTGGATGTACACAGGAGAAGAGAACCAATCCGTGTATTAAATTGTGGGGAAGAGGAAGCAAAACTACCCCGGTATGCTACTGTAGCAAAGCTGTACACTGCCTGTAACAACAACATACAGGCAGTAGAGCCCATTTCCCCGTCAAACCAGGCAGAAGATACCAACTCCAAAGGACAGCTGGAGGAGTGGTGTCAGCAGTTGCACGTAGGAACTTCCCACCAGAAACACAGAGTCTACCGGGTAGCAGAAGAGTTCGAACAGATATTCAGTAAGCATCCATTAGATTTTGGGAGGATTAAAGGGGTACACCATCGCATACTTCCAGGAGATCATCCCCCAATTAAATTGAGACACAGACCCATTCCACCAAATCACTACCAGTATGCCAAAGAGATGCTGTGGGACATGAAGGAAGCCGGGGTTATAAGAAGATAGTTGTAGTCCCCGGGCAGCCCCCTTAGTCCTAGTCAGAAAGAGAAGGATGGCACGATGAGGATGTGTGTGGATTACAGGGAAGTAAATAAGATCACTCACAAGGATGCTTACCCGTTACCCTGAATAGAGGAGCCTCTTGCTGCATTAAAAACTGCTAATTATTTCTCCACATTAGATCTCACTAGTGGGTATTGGCAGGTCTCCATTGCAGAAGAAGACCGAGAGAGAACTGCATTCACAACACCAATGTGCCTATGCAAATTCAACAGCATGCCATTCGGGTTATGTAATGCACCGGGAACGGGAATGTTTCAAAGACTCATGGAATGTTGCCTGGAACACCGGAGCTTCGAGACGGTGCTCTTACACCTGGACGACATCATCGTGTATTCTAAAACCTAAGAAGAACATCTGGAACACCTGGCGGAGGTATTTACAGGTCTAGCAAAGTACGGAATGAAGCTCAAACCATCTAAATGACACCTGCTGAAACCAAGTCCAATACCTCGGGCATGTGGTCAGTGCAGATGGAGTAGCACCAGACCCGGAAAAAGTGACAGCTATCCAGGACTGGCAGAGACCAACCACCGTCAGCGAGGTACGTCAACTCTTAGGTTTGGTGGGGTACTACAGAAGATTCATAAAGTGCTACACAAAGATGGCAGCGCCCTTACAAGATCTTCTGGTAGGCCAATCTAAGAAGAGAAGGTCTGCAGAGCCACTATTAGAATAGGGAAAGGAACAAGAAGACTCCTTCCAACAGATGAAGCAGGCTCTGACTGGTGAGGAAATCGTGGCTTATCCCGATTATAACCTACCATTCGTCCTCTACACCGGCGCAAGCAATGTAGGCCTGGGAGCGGTACTGTCTCAGATACAAGATGGCAAGGAAAGAGTAATTGCCTACGCCAGCAGAAAACTGCGACCCACCGAGAGGAACCCGGAAAACTACAGTTCCTTTAAGTTGGAGTTTCTGGCCTTGGTCTGGGCTTTAAGCATTACCTGGCAGCTTCAGAATTTACTGTCTTCACAGATAATAACCCGCTAACACACCTGGATACCGTGAAGCTTGGTGCATTGGAACAACGCTGGATGGCCCGACTATCGAACTATGACTTTACCATCAAGTACCGGGCAGGCCGTAACAATGCAAATGCTGATGCCGTCTCCAGAAATCCTCCAGTACGTTTGCAAGGACTTGAAGAAGAGGAAGATGACTTGGAGGAAATAGCACTTCCAGCCTTCCATAAAGTAGAAAGTGGAAAATGACTGAAGATCACATCTACCAAAACCGACAGAATGTTGCACTAAATCCGTTGCCTCATTATGGATGAAAAGAGACTCAAGACAGTGATCTGGCAGTGAGCCTAGTGAAGAGGCTGGTAACCCAACCGGATTCCCAACTTGAAAAGAATGCTCCACCAGAGGCCCAATACCTGTGGAAAGAACGAAGCAGGTTATTCATCTATCAAGGTCAATTGTGCAGACGGTATATCAATCCAAGAACACATGACATGGTATGGCAAATTGTGGTTCCAATAGAGATGTCCAAATGGTGTTGGAAGTGTACCATGATGGAGCAGGACACTTTGGATGGAGAAAACTGGAAATATTGTTACGGGAGAGATTCTATTGGATCGGCATGAGGTCTAACATAGAGAAATGGTGGACCATACTCATTAAGAAGAAAAGACCGTAACAGCCAGAAAGCACCTCTCCAGCCTATCATCACTAAACAGCCATTAGAACTGGTAGCCTTAGATTACGTCAAACTTACACCCAGCAGATCGGGTTATAGCTATGCTCTTACCATGGAGGACCACTATTCCAGATTCCTTGTGGTAGCTAAGGTAAAAGACTTAACAGCTCAAACAGCAGCAAGAACCTTTCAAGCCTATTTCTGTAGACCACACTGTTACCCAGAACAGGTTTTGACAGACCAAGTTCCTGCCTTTGAAGCGGAAGTATTTCAAGAGTTCTGTAACTTATACGGATGCAAGAAAATTCGTACCACGCCTTACCATCCCCAAACCAACGGAATGTGCGAAAAGATGAATCACGTGGTAATAGAATTGTTGAAAACTCTGCCCTTAGGGTACCGTCACACGTGGTGATCTCCCGGGCGATTCCATAGGCGATGCACGTGCACGCGCACGCATTTACACGGGGCGAAAACTTAGGCGACGCTCGGGCGACAACTCGACCGGAAATTGCCTGAGCATCGCCAAAGGCCCAGGGGCGATCAAGTCGCTGGTCGCCGCTTCCGCGTCACACAGAGCCACCACATTAGCGATGTGGCCGTAATCAGTATCTCGGAGATAGGCGTTAACATAATGCTGTGTGACGCCTTGAAGACGTGTGATTGGTTCCAAACAAACACCAATCATTATTTAATGTGTCCTTGTTGTTGTACTTTATAGACAACTCTCGTGTGTTGTGTCGCGGATTATTACTAAACGCATTGGCATTGCCAACAAGGCAAAACACGACGCTCGCGCATTGTACAGTGAATTTTTACAGCGCTTTTAGGTTATGGTTTAGGTTATAAACATATACAGATTGACAACGCTCGGGTGAATGAACGCACGGGAGATGTGTCACATGTTGACAGGGGCCCAGAAGCGCCGCATGAGCTACAGTATAATAAATGTAATCTTGGACGTCCTGTCATGCAGGACGCCTGCAACTACAGGGCTCATGCAGCTTTTATTTTAGATGTTATTGCAATTGCATTCTGTTAACATACATTTGTGGCAGCACATCTCTGAACTTTTAGCACACAGCCGCAAACACAGAGGCGACATCTATATACAGTATGTACGCTCCTGGGTGAGACACCTTTGAACATCATCAAATATGGTGCTGAGGAACAAGGCAACCAATCGTAACGCTCGAGCTGCCACCAATCCACGCACACCCCCAGAGCTACTAAATACGCCCAGAAACACCTACCAGAATGGTATAGGCGATGTGTGCTATTGCCTTTGACATCGCTCATGAGATGTTACACAGGGCGATCAGCACACATCGCCCAAGAATGGTCGCCTGGTTTCACAGCACTGATGTGAAACCAGGCGACCACTCAGACGTGTCGCTGTCGCCCATTTACATTAGGCAACGCATTGGTGATATCGCCGGCGACAGGCCACGCCTCGGCGTCGCCTATGGAATCGCCTGGGAGATCGCCACGTGTGACGGTACCCTTAGAAGAGCGAAACAGATGGCCAGAGAAGTTACCAGACCTTGTTGACATCTACAACAACATATCAGTAGCTCAACAAATTGTATTCCTGCATACCTCATGAGAGCAAGACCAGGAAAATTGCCAGCCATGATCCACCATCCAAGTAGTCAGTCCCGGTATCTGAGTACCCCACCCCCACCCTGTCGACCACCTCATAAGCTCTGCCTGTAACTGAACTTGCCACTCTTTCTCCCTTTCAGGGTAACATAGTAACATAGTTTTTAAGGTTGAAGGAAGACTTTAAGTCCATCTAGTTCAACCCATAGCCTAACATGTTGATCCAGAGGAAGGCAAAAAAAACCCCATGTGGCAACACTAAGCTCCACATTGGGGGAAAAAAATTCCTTCCTGACTCCAGATACGGCAATCAGACTAATTCCCTGGATCAACGCCCTATCAAAGAATCTAGTATATATAACTGGTAATATTATAATTTTCAAGAAAGGCATCCAGGCCCTTCTTAAATGTTAGTAGTGACTCACTCATTACAACATCATGTGGCAGAGAGTTCCATAGTCTCACTGCTCTTACAGTAAAGAATCCGCGTCTGTGATTATGATTAAACCTTCTTTCCTCCAGACGTAGAGGATGCCCCCTTGTCCCAGTCTCAGGCCTAAGAGTAAAGAGATCATTAGAAAGGTCTCTGTACTGTCCCCTCATATATTTATACATTATTATAAGATCACCCCTAAGCCTTCGCTTTTCCAAGCTAAATAACCCCAAGTTTAATAACCTGTCTTGGTATTGCAGACCCCTTAGTCCTCTAATGACTTTTGTCGCTCTTCTCTGGACCCGCTCTAGTTCCGCTATGTCTTTCTTATACACCGGAGACCAGAATTGTACACAGTATTCTAAGTGTGGTCGCACTAGTGACTTGTATAGAGGTAAAATTATGTTCTCCTCATGAGCATCTATGCCTCTTTTAATGCATCCCATTATTTTATTTGCCTTTGCAGCAGCAGCCTGACACTGGCCACTAAATGTGAGTTTGTCATCTACCCATACACCCAGGTCTTTTTCAGTGACAGTTTTGCCTAGTGTTTTACAATTAAGCACAAAATTATACCTTTTGTTTCCTCTGCCCAAGTGCATGACTTTACATTTATCCCCATTAAAGCTCATTTGCCATTTATCAGCCCAAGCTTCTAGTTTACATAAATCCTCCTGTAATATAAAATTGTCCTCGTCTGTATTGATTACCCTGCAGAGTTTAGTGTCATCTGCAAATATTGAGATTCTACTCTGTATGCCCCCTACAAGGTCATTAATAAATATATTAAATAGAAGCGGGCCCAACACTGACCCCTGTGGTACCCCACTGTTAACTGTGACCCATTCTGAGTGTGTTCCATTAATAACCACCCTTTGTTTCCTATCACTAAGCCAGTTCTTAACCCACTTACACATATTTTCCCCTATCCCCATTGCCCTCATTTTATGTATCAACCTTTTGTGTGGCACCGTATCAAAAGCTTTTGAAAAGTCCATATACACCACATCCACTGCATTTCCTTGGTCCAGTCCAGAACTTACTTCTTCATAGAAGCTTATCAGATTAGTTTGACAGGAACGGTCCCTCGTAAAACCATGTTGATAATGGGTCATGAGGTTATTTTTGTTCAGATACTCCAGTATAGCATCTCTTAGAAAACCTTCTAGGATTTTACCCACAGTAGAGGTTAAGCTTACTGGCCTATAATTTCCAAGTTCAGTTTTTGTCCCCTTTTTGAATATTGGCACCACATTTGCTATACGCCAGTCCTGTGGTACAGACCCTGTTATTATGGAATCTTTAAATATTAAAAATAATGGTCTATCTATGACAGTACTTAATTCCTGCAGCACTCTGGGGTGTATCCCATCCGGGCCCGGTGATTTGTCACTACTATTCCATAACTGACAATGAGGACCTTGCTGCGGGATCCCTATTCTCCTCTTGGGCCCCTGGTCCTATACTTGGTCAGGTTTTGGTGTCTCACTTGCTGTAGCTTCAGGAGGACTAGATCCTCCTGGTCTGTCTGGGCTTTCCTTGCTACAATAGATTACTAGTAGAATCAGACTCCGGTGTCCGGGTGGGCTAAAGGGAAACGTGGTATGTTCCCTTCTTCCTTTCTCCTACTTCCTCCACTGGCCTTTGACCCTCTCCCTAGGGTGCTGCACAGCTGGTCACTGTCCCCTGGTTCTGGGCCTGGCTTGGTTGCAGCAACCAGTTCCTTCCTGTTCCTTCTCCTTGGCTGTCTGACTGAAACAAACTGCTCCCTTCACTGCTCAGGGCAGACTAACTGACTTCTCCCTTCAGGGCTGGATCCTTATAGGGAAACTTGCTTAAGGCAGCAAGTAGAGCTCCCCCTCCAGGTCTGGGGTGGAAGGTGTTGAGTGCTGTGTGTACCAAGGTGTATGTCTCTCCTTGCACCGGTGGGTCCTTTGGCAATCCCCAGCAGGGGTGCCACAGTTGTGAGGTGACCGTGGGGGTGCAACTTACTTCTCACAGCTGTGCTTTGGATCTCTCAGCTTTGCAACCTTTCAGATGCTGGTATCTGTAACCATGGATGCTCAATAAAAACTCTCACACAAGTTTCAAGTTCAACCGGGTACTTTACTCACTGCTTTTGCTCTTGTTTTGCACAGTCTCAGTTTTCCTGCAGTGAGCGGTACTGGCAGCCAATTCAGCAGGGTACCGGCCCTGTAACAGTGGTTGGTTGCTATACGCCCCGGCCACAGATTAACCGGTGCGGTGAAGGACCTTTATTCCCAGAACCGAACAGACTGTCACACCAAAGGAAAGGTCTCATATAGGACTAGGGATCCAAGGGAAGGATGCCCAGAAAAGTCTGCGGCTGCTAGCACTGAGGTAGTGAGCAGTCCTGAAGAGACCCGAAAGGCTTTAAGAAGGGGGGGTGCTTTTGGTGATCCTTCTGAACTGCTGTATTGGCTACCGGTACCACTCACTGCAGAAAAACTGAGACTGTGCAAAACAAGAGCAAAAGCAGTGAGTAAAGAACCCGATTGAATTTGTAACTTGTGTGAGAGTTTTTGTTGAGCATCCATGGTTACAGATACCAGCATCTGAGAGGTTACAAAGCTGAGAGATCCAAAGCACAGGTGTGAGAAGTAAGTTTCACCCCCACGGTCACCTCACAACAACCCTACAATAGACTATTATCACCAGCCCAGCGAATAAACCAGCCCTGCCTGTGGAGGGCTCATCACTTTGCTGCATCACATCACCATCCCCCGGAGCTGAGACAAGCAGTGGCGGTCACATCTGGCCACATACCATGGGTGGCGTCACAGTGACAAATAAACTTTAATTTTATTTTCCCCTTTTTTAGATTTTTCCCCTTTTAATTGTAGTCCCTCCAGGGCCATGGAACTGGTTCACGGCCACTAGCGTAACATACCCCTGTGACCAGACAGCAGGGACCAGTCCTGAGTAACCCACGGACCTGGTGGGCAATGCAAAAATTATGACAAAGAAACAAAACTACACCTGTATTTTATGTTTACTTACAGTTTGCCTTTCTGTACTCACCCATGTTTCTTGTAAAATGGTGAAAAGTGTATGATTTGTGGTGTTCTGTGCAGTTGGAGCGGCCCTGTCATTGAACACGCTGCACCGGTGGGCCGGGCGCTCCCCTGTGTAGCTGTGGCATCATTCTGGGGATTTGCGCATGCACGGGAGCAATGGTGACGTGTCCCCGCTACTGCGTATATGTGTGATATCCTGTACTCCGGCAGCAGCAGAAAGTAAGCGTGGTAACACGGTGCATGCTCGCCGCAACTATGGTGACAGGCGCAAGCATTGGTGCCGATTAGAGCAGGGCATGATATAAAAGGGACCATGGCTGGAAAAGGCAGAGTACCAGAACCTACATCTCCCCTGAAGAAACCTGTGTTTATACAGGTGAAACATGTTGGGCAGTTCCATGTCCTTCTTTTCTCATCCTGATTGTTGGCTCATATTAACCCCTTGGACTTTGCTCACTTAGTATGTTCAACCCAGTACTTGATACAATGTGTGCAATATGTCTCTGTATATACCTATAACTATATTTTGCACATGGTTAATATGCACTTGCACATTTGAAACTGCGGTCATTGTACTTATCATTACTGATAGGTCCATACTCTGCAAAGGGTTTCTAGCATAGGGATTTACACGCGGCATAAGGATTAATTCCCCATTTTCTTCTAATATTCTGTGTATAACTGTTATCACAGCTTTGATGTAACCTTGTTTGCTTTGTATTCTTTGACCATTGCATGGGTTCTTTTCCATACTATGTGGACATGTTGAAATACACTTGTATTATATGGTGCTGAGCCTCCCAGTTTTGGATAACATTTCTCTGTTTTTCCCCACACCATCTTGTTTTTACGTTTTGCACAATAACACTTGAATTTATTTGCATGCTACTTAAGACTCTGTATATGTTCAAAAATGTTTATAAGCATGCTCTTTAGGGTTATTCCATCGCGGGATAATTGCATATTTTAAAAAGATGCCGTATATGTTAACCATCATGCTGCTCCTAGTTTGGGTAGCAAATAGAAATGAACGATGTTCGATTCGAAATGTTCGCCAATCTCAAATTTGAACTGTTTTGGGCGGTGTTCGAGTCATTAGACGAATGCAAACAATTTGCTTCAAATTCGGCAGTTCAAGGTTATGTTCAATAACGCATCAATCACCAAATGCTTAACCCTAAACCTAACCTTAATGCTGTTAATGAATGTTAATATCCTGTTTCAGTGTATAGTGTGCGGCGTGGGGGTGGGGGGGTTAGATCAGTGCTGCTGAAATAATGCAGATCTCTATTTTTTTCCCTCCTAACTGCATATACATACTCTCGAGTTCAGTCCTTGTCCTGGATCTGTGCCTTGCTCGTGCCGTCTGGCTCCTCACTCCACATCCAGTCTCTTTAGGTCTGTGTCTTGCTCGTGCCATCTGGCTCCTCACTCCACATCCAGTCTCTTTAGGTCTGTGTCTTGGAAAGATGCCGAGCACCACTCTCAGGTACTTAGATCGAATCCAGCGGGGCGGGCTGCGGCCTCTTTCTAGCAGCACACCCGAACACCCTGCTCTCTCCAACACACGAGGACATTGTCCTCTCTTCCCTTCAGGAGACCCCACCTATCCATCTCCTGGACTGTTCCATGTTACTCTCAGCAGCAGGGGTTTTGTGTCTGCTATCCTTTGGCAGCAGGTGGCAGTATAACACAAGGAAGAGTCCACAAAGCAGTCCTTTAACCATATATATAAATGTTAACAGGTCTTACAGGTAGGTGGTAAAGCAACAGTAACATCTGCTGAAGAAAGACCATCTTCCAGCCAAAGTAAGATGTCTACTTATTTCCGTGGACAATCTGATGTGATCCCTGTCTTACGGACACGACCATCGATACCTATTGTAGATGAGGCACAAAAAAAGCAGGTGCTTGAATGCATTTCAAGTGCTCCATCAAGTGGCCTCTCCTCCACCTCAATTTCAACATCCCAAACCCTCCAGTCCTCTGAGGTGTCACCCCAATCGCACTTGCTTCCTCCCATCTCCCAAGTCTCCAGTCGCCCTACTGAGTATGGGGTAACAGAGACGGTTGAGTCTACAGAGCTGTTCAGTCATACTATAGCCTGGGAATCAGAGGTCTTCTCCGAAGCAGCAGTGAGTCCAAATGAGGAAATGATCAGCACTGATGCCCAGAAGCTTTGTGAGTCAGATCTAGGACCAGATGAAGAAGGTTCTGAGCATAATGTAGACCCTCATTCCCAAATTGTAACAACTCTTAGTGGAGACAATGAGGAAGATGCTGATGAGACTCAGATACCTGACTGGACCGACAACTTAACTTTTCGGTCAGGGCAGGAAGAGGTTGTCTCTGAGGACGAGGGGTGTGATAACACAAAGGGTGATGATGAGGTTGGAGATCCCACAGTCAGCCAGTCGATGAGGTCAGCAGAGGAGGTGGAGGAGAATGCTAGTGTCGACGAGGTTAGGTTGCGCCTTCCTGGACAGAGACAGAGTACTGGAAGCACGTCAACAACAGCATCCGCAGCCACAACTCTGCCTCTGAGCACAAGTTGTGGTGGCTCTGCAGGTCGCATGGGCTCTAAGCCTTGCCTAGCCTGGGCCTTTTTTGACATCGCCAAGGATCACTCAACTCATGGGATCTGTAAGATTTGTCACCAATCTCCGAGTAGAGGCCAAAAACTCAATAGTTTGAGTACTTCATGCATCAACCGTCACATGAAGCACAAGTGGCAGTGGGAAACTCACTGTGCTACAATGCGGGCTAGCGGGCGGGCCAACCACCGTCTGCCCCATCAAATGCATCCGCGTGCTCTACATCCTCTGTGACTGTGGGGACAGCTGTCACTCATGCTTTTGGACGCAGATCTTCCACCTCTTTACCTGCAACAGGCAGTGTGATTGCCAGGTCGTCACTTGTTATTGAAGTGGAAACTGCTGCTGGTGTTGAGCTCTCTCAGACATCGAGAGCACCACCTTTGGATGAAGGCAACATTATATCTGCACCTCCCTCACAGACCAGCAGTTTGCTGGGGACACCCTACTCAACCCCGTCTCAGCACAGCAGCCAGTCGTCCGTCCCTCAGATGTGGACAAGTAAAAGACCATTATTCCTAGCCATGACAAAGCTAAGCGGTTGAATTTCACCATCTGCAAGCTGTTGGCTACAGAAATTTTGCCTTTCCGCCTGGTGGACACATAGGATTTTAGAGACCTTATGTCCATTGCAGTGCCCCAGTACCAGATGCCCAGACACCACTACTTCTCCAAGAAGGATGTGCCTGTGCTACACCAGCATGTCGCAGACAACATCACCACTTCTTTGAGAAACTCTGTGTGTGACAGGGTGCATTTCACCACAGACACTTGGACCAGTAAGTAAGGACAGGGGTGTTACATGTTGGTGACTGGGCACTGGGTAACTATGGTGAGAGCTAGAGAGGGGTCTGCTGTACAAGTCTTGCCCTCCCCACGAGTTGTGTATCAATCCTCAGTACATAGCAGTTCCTCCACTGCTTCTGCCTCCTCAACCTTGTCTCGGTCCTCCACCTGCGCCCAAACCTGTCTGGTAATGCCACCCACATTGTAACTGTGCACAAGGAATCCAGCAATCCTTACTATGCTGGCAGCACGGCTCAACGCCATCAGGCGGTCTTTACCTTGAAATATCTGGGAAATGTAAGTCACACAGCTGAGGAGTTGTGGTCAGCTCTGGAGACCGAGTTTCAGCAATGGTTGTCTCCACTCAACCTGCAGCCAGGGAAGGCTGTGTGCGACAATGCTGCAAATCTGGGTTCGGAGCTTCGCCGGGGCAATGTGACACTTGTGACCTTGTATGGCTCACGTGTTCAACCTGGTTGTTGAGCAATTTTTAACACACTATCCCAGCCTAGATGGGCTTCTACAGAGGGCACGGTCGCTGTGTGCTCACTTCCGGCATTCGCATCCCGCAGCTCAACGACTAGAATCGCTCCAGAAATCTTTCGGCCTACCGGATCACCGTCTGAAATGCGATGTGCCGACACGCTGGAATTCCATTCTGCACATGTTACAGCAACTGTGGCAGCACCACCGAGCCCTGGTGCAATACATTATGACGTATAGCCTGGACCAACAAGATCCAGAGGTGGGGCAGATCGCGCTGCTGGAGTGGTCTCAGATCAAGGACCTATGCACCCTTCTGCAAATGGCGACGAAGATGTTAAGCATTGACGATGCCATTAGCAGCATGACTATTCCTGTCATCTACATGCTGGAGCACACTTTAAACAGTATTCGGAGTCAGGTGGTGGGACAAGAGGAGGTGGAAGAAGTACAGGAAGAGTCCCATGCAGAAGGGATAACAAGATCACCAAGGTGCTCACGGTCAGCAGCACCAAGATGGCAGGCATGGCAGGGTCAGGGAGATGGATTAGCGAGGGCGCATGGTAGCAGCCAAACTGTTGAAGAAGGTGCAGGAGCCCAGGAAGAAATGGAGGACGAACTGGCGATGGGCATGGAAGACTCAGCAGATGAGGGAGACCTTGATGACATTTCTGTTGTGCAAGGTTGGGGGGAGAGAGCAGAGGAAGGAAGCATGATTCTCACCTCGCCGCCACCAACACAACAAGGACTTGGTCCTCCTGGATGCGCAAGACACATGAGCGCCTTGTTGCTGCACTACCTGCAACATGACCCTCGGATTGTCTGAATTAGAAGTAATGCTGACTACTTGGTTGCCACACTCTTAGATCCCGGTACAAGACAAAATTTGTGAAATAATTCCTGCCATAGAAAGGGACGCACGCATGCAGCAGTATCAGCAGAAGCTGTCACACAATCTTACATCGGCTTTTCCACAAAACACCAGTGGTACACAGAGTGAATCTCACAAGAGTATCTCCAAGTGAACATCGATGCCATGACTGTGGAACTGGACCCTTGCTCATTTTGGGCTTCCAATCTGGAAAAATGGCCTGAGCTGAGCAAGATAAACAAGTCATAGATCCGTAAGGACTTTTCTACCCCTGTGTCATCCTGGGGAGACTAAAGGTTTGTAGATTTTTGAATGTGCTGCATGACAGTCAGCAACAATTTTAAGCTTACAACTGTGGGGCAATTGCTGCCACTCAAGTTTTTTTCGGAATTTTTTGGAAAAAATGGAGACTCTTGCTGGAGTCCCCTTGCTGTGTTTTACATGATTTTAGAAGGGCATGACATGCCTATATCTGTGTCTCCTCCTTTTACTCGTCCACCTCTTTTCTTTTTGCATTTTTATATGTACTTGTCACTTTTCCATGTGTTTGTTGTGTCTTCTGAGCAGTTTGTCACCTTTTAAACCGATACCTTAGAAGGTGTTTTCTATGTGTTTGTATATGTTTGTGTTTGCCTGCCATTGTTTTCAATGGTATTCGATGGTGTTCGACGGTGTTCGATGAAGATTCAACGAACACACCCCCAATCCGACAAATCAAATCGAATTCAAACACTAGGGTGGTGGCTCATCTCTAGTAGCAAAACCCTGGTGACAAATTAACTTTAACTCCCAATCAGATGATCAGATAGGTCATAAATAGTGATGGGCGAATCCTAAATTACTCGGAATCGCTTGACTCTAGCGAGTCCGAGCCCAGGACTCGCTACTCGTTGCGAGTCTAGCGAGTCCAATGTTAATGAATGGGGAAGCGAGTAATAGCGAGTAGTGTGAGATTTACAAATCGCAGATGTGTCTCGGAAGCTTCAGCCTGAAGCAATCCTAGTTGTGTCATTTATTTGCATTGCTAGTTTACTTTGTAAGTAATCGCTGACTCGCACAGATAAGATCCTGTCTTCTCTGTGTTCTGGCTGCCCCAGCTCCAGGGTCCTAGAGCCCGCCTGCTGCCTGATGTAGCAGAGCTGAGATTGTTCTCAGTCTGCTCATTCCCTGTGTACAGACATGAATGTCTGTGCACAGAGATGATGTAGCAGAGCTGAGATTGTTCTCAGTCTGCTCATTCCCTGTGTACAGACATGAATGTCTGTGCACAGAGATGATGTAGCAGAGCTGAGATTGTTCTCAGTCTGCTTATTCCCTGTGCATAGACATCTATATTTATGCACAGGGGATGTAGCAGAGAGGACATCGCGTTTTGGACTGCGTCGGACGGAAGAGGATTTTTTTAATTAAAGATGGAGTCCCTAATGGCTTTTTTTTTAATTTCTAATAAAAATTTTTCCTTGTGTTGTGTTTTTTTTAAAACAATTTAATAGAAATTCATGGCGGTCATGTCTAATATTGGCGTGACCGCCATAAATTTCGGGCTTAGGGCCAGCTGATAATACAAAGCTGGCCCTAACCTCTTTATTACCCAGCGTGCCATCGCTACCAGGGCCGCTGGAAGAGCGGGGTTCAGCGCCAGAGGATGGCGCTTCAATGAACGCGCCATCTTCTGGGGCGGCTGCGGGCTGCAATTTGCAGCGGGGGGTGCCCAGAAAGCTTGGGCATCCCTGCGCTGCGGATTCCAGCCCCCAGCTGCTTAGCTGTACCTGGCTAGACATAGAAATTGCGCGGAGCCCCACGCATTTTTTTTTATCTATTTCATGAAATTCTGAGATTCTGACTCTGAGACTCTGAGACTCTGACTCTGAAATTCATGAAATAATTAAAAAAAATGTGTGGGGCTCCGCGCAATTTCTATGTCTAGCCAGGTACAGCTAAGCAGCTGGGGGCTGGAATCCGCAGCGCAGGGATGCCCAAGCTTTCTGGGCACCCCCCGCTGCAAATTGCAGCCCGCAGCCGCCCCAGAAGATGGCGCGTTCATTGAAGCGCCATCCTCTGGCGCTGAACCCCGCTCTTCCAGCGGCCCTGGTAGCGGTGGCACGCTGGGTAATAAAGAGGTTAGGGCCAGCTTTGTATTATCAGCTGGCCCTAAGCCCGAAATTTATGGCGGTCACGCCAATATTAGACATGACCACCATGAATTTCTATTAAATTGTTTTAAAAAAAACACAACACAAGGAAAATTTTTTATTAGAAATAAAAAAAAAAGCCATTAGGGACTCCATCTTTAATTAAAAAAATCCTCTTCCGTCCGACGCAGTCCAAAACGCGATGTCCTCTCTGCTACATCCCCTGTGCATAAATATAGATGTCTATGCACAGGGAATAAGCAGACTGAGAACAATCTCAGCTCTGCTACATCATCTCTGTGCACAGACATTCATGTCTGTACACAGGGAACGAGCAGATTGAGAACAATCTCAGCACTGCTACATCATCTCTGTGCACAGACATTCATGTCTGTACACAGGGAATGAGCAGACTGAGAACAATCTCAGCACTGCTACATCATCTCTGTGCACAGACATTCATGTCTGTACACAGGGAATGAGCAGACTGAGAACAATCTCAGCACTGCTACATCAGGCAGCAGGCGGGCTCTAGGACCCTGGAGCTGCACAGAGAAGACAGCTGGACTGGCTCGCAAAGAAACAGCAGTTATCTGCGAGTTTCCCTGCTATCACTGGCACAGTAGCCAGTGATTACTCGCGAGTCTAATGCAAACAATGGCAATCCTAGTTTTGTCAGCGTTTCTGACAAAACTAGGATTGATATTGATTTGCATTGGACTCGTGCGAGTAATCACTGGGAAACTCGCAGAGTACCGAGTCCTGCGAGTCCCTTACTACTCGCCGAGTAACGAGTCCTAGCGAGTAGATTCGCCCATCCCTAATGTGTATTAATAAAAACATCATCCTCATCATCATCATGTCTTAGTTTAAAATGTGACCGTAGGGACTGTCCACCCTGGCAGATGACCGCAGATGCCATGTCCAACACCTGAGTTTCTTCTACTTTATATCTATCATTTCTGCTGAGAATCCCTGACCTTAGTGGGAAGAGGGAAAGAAGCTGTGAAGATGCAGATGTTGTGCCAACTGTTCTGATTTATGATTATGTTCATTCTCGTTCTACCCAAAGATGGACATCACAATGAGATATAAAGCTTCTTGGATGACTTGTAAGGAGGGATTCCATTCACAGCAGGTTATATTGGCAGAACATAGTGATAATAAAACTGCATGTGTGCGGGAACTAAAAACTCAAATGATACCTATTCCTTAGATATGAGAATCAAGCATTTAACAGACTATTTTGACTAAAAGGAGTGGTATAAGATTATAAACTCATTATAAACCCATTACTTCTCTGTGAACACAGGGGTGAACATATCATTGGGGAAAACTGTGCAGCTGAACAGGGACCCAAGATGTTAGGGGGTCACCTCCACCTCCAAAGTACGGTAATTGAACTTGTGTATTATGATGAGCTAATGTTCTGCAAAGGGTCAACAAGCTGGACATAGGCGCTGAAGCGCCTTCTTCCCTTTAAGCGACATTGTGAACAAGACCCAAACGGACCGAAATATTTTTCTTTTGCTGTAATTGTCCTGAACCTTACTTTGTGTCACCACAAGTCTGTATTGTAAATAAAACTCTACACTTTTTGCATCTCTCAAGTGCGGTGAACTTTTCTATTGATTATTTATGGGATCTCACATCTCGTCGACCAGCACATCAACACATTGATTGAGTGTACGACAATTATAACTTGCTCCCTAGTAATCCATACTCTACGGAAGCCTGGATAGATCATAATTGATGATGATGCAAAAGCCTGCAGTGATGTGTTACTAGAGAAGTACGGTAATTCTCAGGAATGGAAAGGTTAAGTAGATACTTCATATTTATGTAGTGGTTTGTTCTATCACGACCATCTCTGTTCCAGTTTAGTTAGTATATTCACCAAGTACAAAGGAAGAGATTAATAATATGAGGGATAATTACCAGTACTAGCCAAGTGACATCGACATGATCTCGATGGGCTTAAAAACTAAAAGAAAGTGCTTTTAGTGGATCTGAACCTACACAAGAATCTATACTGGGGAGGGTGAGATACTCTGCAGATCTTTATAGAGGTCATGGTCAATATTCTGCAAATTGTCAGAGAAAGTAAAGAGGAGGTTCTACAAAGCCAAAGACTATCAGATGGGACAAGTTGACAGATCAATACGTTCATTACTTCTGTGCGAGCTCATTGACTTGTGGTTTTACACTCCTAACCTGCTCCACTTATTACCTAAAGCGGGATCCATAGAGCAAAGTGCTGCAGATAGCATAATTCAGCTGAGCCTGACAGGTACTTTCAGCACAGCACTAGTAAAGATTTTATTCCCTGACATTGACACCCCTTCCACTCCCACCATTATACCATCCGCCTCTGAAATGGCTCGTCGTTCTCTTCCATCCTTCATAGTCATAATATATCACTTACAGGATCCACCTACTTGTCATGGTCTTTTTTTAGCTGCTTGTACCTTTAATTGGTATTATCTATTCTGCTAAATTACTATTTCTGGAATGTCTGAACAAGTCTTTCTCATCTCGATACTGAAAGCCCCCAATCACTCATTTTGGAAGCTGTGTTTTACAGTGACTGTCTACACTGGAAAACCATTTTTCAGGTGAATTAGCATAAAATGTGAAACTTCCAGAGCAGTGGTTCTTAACCGGAGGTCGATCGAACCCCAGGGGTATGGTGTGTCAGTCTCAGGGTTTCAGCGGAGCCTCCGCCACGGAGGTCAACACACTCCTGACGGCTGCATGTAGATTTATCACTAAAGAAGGGTTCGGTGAATGTGCATATGAAACTGGTGGGTTGGGTACCTCAAACAAGGTTAAGAACCACTGTTCTAGAGGCTAACAATGAACTCTGGTGGTTCCTGTTGGCCCTGCAGTGATAACATCACCTACATAGCTGATGTGAATCACTGGCCTCAGCCATTATGTGCCATACATGGAAATGTCACTGCTAAGGCCTGCAATTGAATGAATAAATGTGGGATAGAAAGTGCAATAGGGACTTATCTGATAAAAATCGGTGACAGGTAAGCTGACGTGAAACTGCTCACCTTAGAGGGTTGTGTCACACACAACCAGTATAAAAGGCTCCAAACAGCTGCTGCAGTATCCACAAGCCGAAGCAATAGTAGAAGAAATAGAGGAAATATGTGGAATCCAACTGCTGTACAGTCGACCCTATATCAAGGAAATTGGTGAATTCAAGTCAATTATTCAACGTATTCCTCACTCCTTCATTAGGACAACCACCAATTGGTTGATTGTACAGTAGCACAGTTGGATTCCACATATTTACTTTATTTTTTCTACTAAGGCCTGCAATTGGCTGTTGCTATCATGTGAATGATGAACGTCATGTGACCGATGCAGGAGTGTTAGGGAACCCTGGAGCAGTGGAGGATTTTATAGGTACTGTAATTAATGGGCTTAATCCCTAGTATCAAACACTTTAGATGCTGTGATTGCTATTTGCTTTAGGCTGGCTTCACACTGCGGGTTGGATCCGATCCGAGGCTGTCCGTGTAAACCGGACAGGCCCGTACCGGTTTTTGGCCCCATAGTAGCCTATGGGGCCGGATAGAAGGCGGATGGCAGGTCTCTGCCATCCGGTTTCTATCTGTCTGGGATGATCCGGGAGAATTCAGTATTCTCTCACGGACACAAAAACGCTGCTTGCAGCGTTTTTGTGTCCGAGAGGAGAATGTCTCCTCTAATTGGCAATTCCCGGATTGCCCTAGATTGCCCCGGCTTCGCCCGGATCCTCCCAGATCCGGGGCAATCCAGCTCTCCCTGACATGGGAGCCTATGGGGCCGGATTGCACTGGTCTGGGAGAATCCAGGATCGGACACCTGTGGCTGGATGCCGCAGTTGTTTCAGGACCGCGGCTAGCTCCTTGCCAGCCACGGTCCTGATTCATCAGTGGCGGCAGTTACGTGCGGGTGCACACCGGACCAGAGGGCATATTAGCCCTCTGGTTCTGTGTGTTGATCCGATCCGGGGCTGTCAGGTTCACCCTGACAGCCTCGGATCGGATCTGACCCGCAATGTGAAGCCAGCTTTAGCATCTAAGAGTATAATAATTGGAGACCAACTTTATTAATCTTTAATCAGTACCCAATACCTAAGGCAGCTAGCATAACCTGTTATTTTCACCCACATTATTATCAATGCTCAAATATATGAGGCCCTCTTATGTGACAATTGACGTGATGACACCACACCTGACAGCTTTTGAAAAAACATCAAACCTTCTGAGATCACGTGATTTCTCCTTTATCTGGAGCAAAGAGGGAATCTTTGATAATGGAAATTAATCAGTAAGTGCTCATTAAGACATTTTTGTTCTTGTACAAGTAAAATAGTTTGAGTTTCACCAAGGAATTGGCTCAAAATTTAATTAGATTTTCATCAGAGTGTCATGTGAGTCAGTGGATGGGATACAAGGGCTGTCCAATTTTTTCGGAACCTCTAAACTTGCATTACGAATTTTAACACTCGGGTCAATATTGGAGATGCCTCTACGATCTTGGGCAGACCACTTAGTCCTCAAAAGAAATTATGCGTGTGGATGACCCGATGGTCTATCCTAGGTGCAAGTCCTATATGTGAAATATACACAAAAAATGGACATCTGAATGAACCATTACAGATATTGAAAATAAAGTACAACAAGAGGGCGCTTTTGTGTGAATCTGTATTACAATAGATAAAATGCACACGGTGAATACCACTTACTTATGGAGGTTGTGCTATCCAGGCATAATGCTGTCATCAAATATCCACCGATTGCTTAGGGCACGGGTGGGGAACCTCTTTCTGCCGGGAGTCATTTGAAAATTTCTACCATCCTTCGGGGGCCACACAAAATTATCGACTTGAAAATTACCCACTATATCTGGTTGAACAATCACCTCACCCTACTGCGGTGGCTGGGGCTGCTTCTGTTTGGCGGGGTTGTGATGTTAGGTGATATTGATCATGGGCTTTTCAACTGCTTTCCCATACTTGCTAGAGCCCGAGACATCAAATGATAGGCTGGGAGCATATACGTCTCTGGGGAGGCTGAGGCTGGGGCATAGAGATCACTGGGAAGCTGGATTTAAAGGGCAGGAAGTTGGCAAACCGCATCTGCCTACCCGAGCATAGTGGTCCCCAGGAATCTACCCGAGGGACGCACAAAAGGTCATCAAGGACCGCATGTGGCCCTGGGACCCGAGGTTCCCCACCCCTGGCTTAGGGAATGAGTTGTTGCCACGATGATATGCAGACCACGCTCCTCTACACTGCTCACCCCTCAGGACAGACTGTGGAAGAAACCAGTGGCTGCTTTCCCACTTCCATGTTCCTCCGCCACACCACCAGTGCAGACATTCTGCACTGGCTTCCCGATGTTGAGCAGCTGGTGATACAACTCTCAAGAGTCCAGGATTACTGCTGATGCACCTCCGCCAGCTCCCAGATTGGGAGTAATTAATCAGGTATGAATAAGAAAATATTGTGCGGTATTAGGGTGCTGCTAATTACTGGACTACAGGGATATCACAACAGTAAAAGGAATTTATTATATCATTCACTATGTGTTTCCTGGATGCTCTGTCCCCTTTCTCTCAGGTATTGAAGCAGTAGTGTTCACAGGCGGCTAGATACTAGTCATCTCGGGCAGTAGTAAATTTTGTGCCATTCCCCTTAGCTGAGGAGTTACCATCTTGATATGAAGTACGAATTGTTATGCTTTTTGTCTGTAATTCTATAAACAATATTAGCGTTCTTCGGCTGGCACACATCTTCAAATTTTAGGCTACTAGATTACGTTTCAGTGACCTCTGCTACAGGAAGCATGGGTCAATATCTGCAACCGGTTGTGTCAACTGGCCTGTGTATATCCATTTTCATGCTAGTATTGGAGCTGAACTAATTTTAAGAATAATTTAATAATGTTTAAGGATTGTTTTCTAAAGCCCGTGGGCGTCAAATAACTGTTACAGTGAAATTATAAATGGACCATAGTCTGAGCTCTTTACTTCTGCTACCCTGACCTTGTTATTTTAGCTAGAATACTGATAATATGGACTTTTAGACATCACAATCATTTATTAATACTAACCTATGGGATATAATGGAATAAAATGTTACATTTTGTCCATTACCACCCTGTATTTTATACAGAATCTCACAGTTTTGTGATCTGCCTATTATATTTCAGATGTTTTCTGGACATCATCTTCTGCCAGGTAGTCTATTTATTTGATTTTTGTTACTCTAAATGGGTCCAAACCTCGGTGGTCAGGAGTTTACTGATATACTTAAAATCAACTGCCAACACTAGGGGGAGCTTCGGAACTTACTGTATACTAATTTGCTCATGACGCAGACACAGGACTCCATCATTGTGATCAATGGGCATCCAAGCAGCAGCTGTTGGTCGTTTGGTTGAATTGTGGGCAAATATTCAGCAATGTAAGGTAGTAACTCTAATCAATACCGCTTCTACTCCATAAATGTATCATGACTAAAGCATCAATTCATCATTTGTGTTATTTTGAGTAATTTTTTTTTCCGTTGACCTTTTTTATTCTTGCTTTTTCAAGATGGTGCGCATCTTTAACCCTTATTGTGACTTTTTAGTACAAAAATTGCTAGCATTTAGAAATTCATCTGGAGGGGAGTACATTTGCAATAATATTTGTTTACTTTTTTGAAAAGTTGCACATGATGAATAAGGCTAAAACATCTGAAAAGCTAAAACAATGACTACAATTGCAAACTAAAAAAACCCAAACACATATGAGTTTGGCCGGCAGGGAATGGGTTGCTCTGATACCGGGACGGTGGCTTCGGTGGGGATCACGGCTGGTCGGTCCTGGTTCCATGCCCTGGGCACTCATTGGCTGATGGGGGTGATGATGATGGGGATTATACGTGATGCCACATGTGGTACCTGGTAATCAGTTACCAGCGCTGCTGCCAGGCGCTGAGGTGATGGTGTGGTGTAGCAGAGGTAGTACTGCTCCCCACAGGCAGAGCTTTTCCTCAGCGCGGTGAGATGAATGAGGGGAGTTTTAGTCCCCACTCCCTGTGGTGCTGCAGAGACCCTTCGGGCGATGGGTAAATAAAGCCAGACACCAAATTAGCTCAACAGTTCCTTTACTGGTACCAGTTGGATAAGGTACACGGTACAGTCCTTCCGGCTCTCCACTCCGGGTATTATAACCACAGGTTCCAGGGTTCACCACAGAGACCGCCAGAGGTGTCGTTCAATTCTCCTTCTTGGTCTCTATGTACAATGGCTATCTGCCCATGCTGTAGTCTGGTCACCAGTCCCCTGGTCTGTTGCCTTAAGTCTCTGTTATCTCTTGGTATCTTGGACCTAGCTATGGGACTGAGGTTAGGCTCCTTGGTGGGTGTTGTTACTCCCTTGTCAAGGCCCACAACGTGCTGGTCTGCAGTTAGGGGTAAACCAGATCAAACCGCCTTGGCTCCAGTTTCATCGGTGTGACCAGGGCACTCCAGGTGGCTCTTACCAGACCTGGAGTGTCCCCTTCTTGACTGGGTCACCCCCGCTACATCCACATGCGTACAAATCATACATGGCAGTGAATTGGGTGCGCACGGGGTGCACACGGCAATCTGCACCTGAGCGCATACACCCGCGTCCCCATGTTAAACATAGGAACTTGCGGTGTATGCGCTCAGCTTGTGGTCGCCCTCTGCAGAACGCTGTGGAGGGGGACGCAAGTGTGAAGGCAGCCTAACCTATACCTGTCTATTGACTGTCTCTAATACTTTCCTTTCCCGCTAACACTTTAACCATGCTTACTTATGCCCTAACAGTAATTGCTCCCCTAATCTTTTCCCTCTTTCACTATCCCCAAACTCCATCACTCCCATCACAAATATTTATCTCCCCATCCCTCTTACCTCCCCACCTGAGCTCCTCTGCTGACTTGCTTCTCAATCTCACACCCCTCCTGCAGAAACACAAAACAAGCTGACCAATTTCATTCTCACACCTACTTGCCCTCTCTTTGCTGCCGCTATCCGCTGGCTACATATCTCCCAAACCAAGACCTCCACATCCAACTTTCCCCACTATTCCTCCCTCCTATCACCCCACACCTGCAAGAAACAGCCGCAATCTCCTAAATAAAAACCTATTTCCCTGACCCCCCCTCCACCACCACTCTCTCTGGAGTGCTCTGGAATGCCCGTTCCATCTGTCATAAACTCCACTTCATTCATGAACTCTTTACCTTTTGTAGACTCTCTTTCCTGGGCCTCACAGAAACATGGCTGACAACCTCCGACATAGCTTCCCCTGCTGCGCTGTGTTATGGCGGACTTTATTTCTCCCACACACCTCACACTGGCAACAAACAGGGTGGAGGAGCGGGTCTTGTCCCCTCTAGCAACTGCACCTTCAATGCAATTCTTCCTCCCTCCCTCATCTTTTGAAGGGCACTCTGTCCATATCTACTCTCCTTCAAACCTACAAATGGCCGTCATTTATCGACCACCAGGCCACTGCCTTCTTTGACCAATTCTCCATCTGGCTCCTATACTTTCTCTCTGCTGACATTCCCACCATCATAATGAGCGACTTCAACATCCCCATTGACACCCACCGGTCAACAGCCTCCAAATTGCTGTCACTTGCCTCATCCTTTGGCCTCTCTCAATGGTCCTCCACAACCACCCACACAGACGGACACTCACTAGACCTCATCTTCACCCGCCTCTGCTCCCTAACGAAACCCACAACCTTCCCTCTCCCCCTCTCTGACCACCATCTACTTACCTTCTCATCCTTGTGCTCCTCACCTGCCACCCATGTCCACCAACTCACACACTCTCGCAGAAACCTCACATGTCTTGATGCTCACACACTCTCCAACGCCATTTTACCGCTATCATCTATATCCTCACTCCACGACACAGATAATGCCACAGCTTTCTACAATTCTACACTTACAGCAGCTATTGATGCAGTTGCACCTCTTGTTCATAGAAGAACATGACAAACCAACAGACAACCCTGGCACACAGACTCCACTAAAAATCTGCAGCGAGCGTCTAGGGTTGCAGAGCGGCGCTGGAAGAAAACACATTCACAGGAAGACTACACAGCATTCAAACAAGCACTTCTCAAATTCAAGTCAGCACTCACCACCACTAAACAGAACTACTTCCTTACCCTCATAGTTCTAACCTTGGACAGGGGCGTGTTACGTTGTCAGTATGGTGATGGACAGTTCAGCCATCTAATCAGAGGCAGGGGCAGGCTGAGCTTTGTGTATGATGATAGACAGTTCAGATATCCAATCAGTGCAGGGCATGCGAGGTTTCCTCTATCTGTCTCCTGTTTGGAGTGATTACCTAGCTATTAAGCTACCTCTCTGCCTTCAATTCCTGTCAGTTGTAGCTTTACCTTGCTGGTGTCTGTGTGCCTTGAGTTCCTGAGCTCAGTCTGATCTATTGTATACTTGATCTAGGACCTTGCTTCTGACAATCCATAGCCTCTTTGTCTTGATCTGCTACCTTCCTGGAATTTGGACCTCAGACGATGACCAGACCATTTCTTTGTCTCACTCCTTTATTTATTACTTGCCCTCCTGGTATCTGACAACAAGACCTATTGACTACCCAGCCTCACAGCTAGCCCTTGAGTAGTGACTAGTCTCACCAAACACCTATGAAAATCTGATCCCAAATACTGGTAAAAGTTGGTCCATTTTTTGAATACAAGAAAAATTACTGATGTCCAAATAAGACCAAATACATACTCTCTGGGGGTCACCGCAGGGGCTTCACATTCTGCCATGCCTGAGGACAAAAGATCTCATTGTCTGGTTCACAAAGACTGGGAGACTCCACAACATCACAGAATACATTCCTTTTTGCTGCTGATCTCAAAATATGAATCTCTCTCTTGTCTGAAGCGCTATATTACAAGGACTACATGCTGCTTTCTACTATCAGAACAATGGTAGCTGACCCTTCTGGATCCACTTGTGGTGAAAACCACACTCTCTACCACTTCCTGGCACCACCTCACATTTGACAATTCCTTACTGCATTGCCAGTTTGGGCCTTCACTAATGCCAGGCTCCTCCACCTCCTGACAATAGTGTTAGCAAGTGTTACTCCGTATAGTGATATATAATTTGCTGGTTCAGTAAATATGTTTGAATATAGTGAAATAAATGTTCTGCAAATTGGGATAGTATAGCAGTTACCATTCCCATCTGACGCCAGTCCTGACCTCTGGGAAGGCACATGTTCTACACAAATTATATCTATGTGTGGCGCCCCGCAACGAGTGCGTCACAGGAGGGTACTGCACCTGTGGCGCCCCGCAACGAGTGCGTCACAAGGGAGTATTGCAGCCGCAATATTCTCTTGACAAAGCAGTGCAATAGTTAACTCTGAGATCCAACCCAACATACAACACCTAGAACAGAGGACCAATCCTAGGTCCTGGTGGGTGGAGTGTTAGGGTAGTGAAGTAGAACACACAGTAGTCTAGAGCAGTCTAGTGAATAGTCTAGAACCTGAAGAGAGCAGACTAGAACTTGGAGAGGAGCGGGGCTCCGCACCCCGTGCGGGCCCCTGGGCCGTCACCGGTCGGGTGTCAGCACCTGAGGCCTTAACCACCGGGAATGGGCATAGCTACACGGGTTCCCAAAAGACTCCCGTGCCCACAACTCACAGCCGGTTCACTGGTACCGAAGCTGGCAGCAGTTCACCTCTGTCACGCGAACCAGCCCCGTGGAGGAGCAGCTTTATAGGAGCACCCCACCACCAGCCAGTTTCCAGTCGTCTAACCAGCGGTGTACCCACTGAGGGACCCAAGGCTCCCCAAAGAATCCAGAACGTACATCATGGATAGGGCATTGAAGCAGCCTCCCCGTACCCGACCTGGTATTCCTGGGCGACGCTGGCACAAGAACAAGAGAAGCTAAGGAGGTAGAAAGGAGGTACACTGCGGATCTCTGAGGAGCACTATCACTGCTGAGTCCACCCGGTCTTCTACTCAACCACTGTAAGCCATGTACTGCCTGCTGGTTACAGTAAAGAACCGTTGCAGAGACTAACTGTGTCCGTGTCTCCTTATGAACTGTCCGTCATGAACTAAAGGTAACCGCAGCTGCCGCACAACATCTTGAGCAGCTCCATCCCCCGGGGATCACCGCTCAGCCTGTGGGGAGCGTAACATCTTGCTGCTGTCCATCACCCCGGGAGGTTCCGCAGCGTCGGTAGCCCTTACCGAATCTACTCATAGGTGGCGTCACGAAGAAAACAAATTAAAACCCCTTTAATCTGTTCCCGTAAGACGACCTCAATTTTGATCTGCACTACACCGGGCCCCACTACCGGCAGGCGCGGTCCACCCGTGACAAGGAAGGAGAAGAATCGCCTGTATCAACCGGAGTCAGCCGGCCACGGTGAGTCAGAATTTGGCGTCACGAACAGGATACGAGCAGGCCCGTTACCCAACGGGTATATTGTGCTTAAACTGGACTTTATTGTCTACAATTGGACTTTGTTCGTCCCTAAAAGAACTTTCCCGCCTTTACACCATTGGGTCAAGATGGCGCCCAAGATGGCGTTCCCGCCACAAGAAGCCGCCACGTGAAGCCCAGGAGTGAGTCAACCCCCTCCTCACTGTGGGAGGGCTAAGGACAAAAGGCGCCAAACTCTTTGTCCGCCCTGATTGCTCGAATCAACCATGGGGGCGGACCCCAGAGACTTTTCCCACGATTGGACTACGAAAGCCCAGAGGAGATGGGAGTGTCATACATAGACACACAGACGGAATTCTTCACCAGCTCTACCAGAACGTCTTACCGGTTGATCGGGTGTGGTTTCCCTCCAAAGAAGAATGGCCAGCATGAGACTCCAAGACCTGATGCGGGAGGTCGAGGCGGAGGCCAGAGCAGCCATCAGCCAACCGGGTCCGGATCCTGCCCTTACCATAGATGGCAGTCCCGACTTCTGGCTAGAGGCTCTACAAGACCTCCGGGTGCGGTTACTAGAGACAGTGGAATGGACGATCCGTAGCTGGAGCGCGACCCTAGGCAGACGACTACACCATGCGATGCAGCAGAGCCGACCGGGTGCAGCTTCTCCAAGCCCAGACGACGTCACCAGCTTCTCGACCGCCTCACCCTCGCCTACCACCTGTCCTGCTCCGTCACCTGAGCCAATAGACTGTGTCATTCCGGTGGAGGCCGCAACTCGACCCGTTCCAGCGACCAACATCGCAACCGATTCCGTTCTTGAGCCGGAGCTCATAACACGCTCCATGGAAGAATTAGATCTCTACCAGGTTCCCACTGAGGAACCCGCGACATGTTTCACCACTGCAGAGACTGTCGCCTGTTTTATCCCCGTACCGGAGGCTTCCTTTGCCATTGCCGAGGCCTACCGGGTAACCGGGATTGAAACACCTTTACCTGCGGAAACAGATGAAGAGGCAGGCAGCCTGGAAGCCCTGCAGGACGTCCCTACGGAAGGATCCGCAGCACCACCGCCCTGTTGTACAACGGAACAAGCTTCAACATCTCTCATCATCGAGCAGCCTGATGTGGTCATCAAGGAAGAGGTCGGAGAGGATGACGACGAGACCCACAGCACCGCTGAGGATTTCGACACCGGGTTCGCTTGGGGAGACAACAAAGAACTTCCTTCCGGGCACACAGCTCGGGTACACTGGTCGGGTGCACTGCCGACACCTTCCCCTGTGCCGTTCCACCGGGTTCCGATACAGACAGCCCGCCAAGTTCAAGCTTCCCGCCAAACCACCAGCTCCATTACTCATCTTTACACCCCGAGCCGTAACGACGGAGATGTACGCCAGAGACGACGAGAGGAGTGGCAAGCCCGAGAACGCGCCAACATGGAGGCCCGTGCCGAGGCTCGCCGCCAGCCGCCGCTGCCTGATGAACTCCGCCGTGAAGGTAGAATTTCCACCTTTAACTTACATACCGGGTGGGGGTTCGCTTGGGAGGTGGGTTTGAATGAGGAGGTGTTTGTGGGGCGCCGGGACGTTGAGTCAAACTTGCCAAGAGGACATCCCGATCGCGACCTATACCGGGGCGATATTATCACCTACGAGCGCTATGCTTGTGCAGATGGGTGGTTCGCTACCCGGGTGCGCCATCGTTCTCAGAGCCAGTGACTTTAAAACTTGAACTTCATCAATGACTCTGTTACCGTTAATCATTGACTGTGTGATCTTGCGGCTACAGCCTGGACTCTAGTTAAAGTACAGCCGACCGCCCGCCGGGTCCGCACAAAGTGATTACCTGTTTCTTTGCTTATATCACCAAAGCATATCTTTACCTGTTTTTCTATTTTAATAAAAGTGTGTCATATATGTATAAAAATGTAAAAACCTCTGTAATGTGAGTAGTTTGACGCTTGGGGACAAGCTGATTTAACCAAGGGGGAGTGTGGCGCCCCGCAACGAGTGCGTCACAAGGGAGTATTGCAGCCGCAATATTCTCTTGACAAAGCAGTGCAATAGTTAACTCTGAGATCCAACCCAACATACAACACCTAGAACAGAGGACCAATCCTAGGTTCTGGTGGGTGGAGTGTTAGGGTAGTGAAGTAGAACACACAGTAGTCTAGAGCAGTCTAGTGAATAGTCTAGAACCTGAAGAGAGCAGACTAGAACTTGGAGAGGAGCGGGGGCTCCGCACCCCGTGCGGGCCCCTGGGCCGTCACCGGTCGGGTGTCAGCACCTGAGGCCTTAACCACCGGGAATGGGCATAGCTACACGGGTTCCCAAAAGACTCCCGTGCCCACAACTCACAGCCGGTTCACTGGTACCGAAGCTGGCAGCAGTTCACCTCTGTCACGCGAACCAGCCCCGTGGAGGAGCAGCTTTATAGGAGCACCCCACCACCAGCCAGTTTCCAGTCGTCTAACCAGCGGTGTACCCACTGAGGGACCCAAGGCTCCCCAAAGAATCCAGAACGTACATCATGGATAGGGCATTGAAGCAGCCTCCCCGTACCCGACCTGGTATTCCTGGGCGACGCTGGCACAAGAACAAGAGAAGCTAAGGAGGTAGAAAGGAGGTACACTGCGGATCTCTGAGGAGCACTATCACTGCTGAGTCCACCCGGTCTTCTACTCAACCACTGTAAGCCATGTACTGCCTGCTGGTTACAGTAAAGAACCGTTGCAGAGACTAACTGTGTCCGTGTCTCCTTATGAACTGTCCGTCATGAACTAAAGGTAACCGCAGCTGCCGCACAACATCTTGAGCAGCTCCATCCCCCGGGGATCACCGCTCAGCCTGTGGGGAGCGTAACATCTTGCTGCTGTCCATCACCCCGGGAGGTTCCGCAGCGTCGGTAGCCCTTACCGAATCTACTCATAGGTGGCGTCACGAAGAAAACAAATTAAAACCCCTTTAATCTGTTCCCGTAAGACGACCTCAATTTTGATCTGCACTACACCGGGCCCCACTACCGGCAGGCGCGGTCCACCCGTGACAAGGAAGGAGAAGAATCGCCTGTATCAACCGGAGTCAGCCGGCCACGGTGAGTCACACCCTTGACTGAAGGTGCCGTATTCTCCGTCTCAGTGATGAATAGGTTAATCCCAAGGCTCCATGTACCACATGCAACATCTAGAGGCAGAGGACCATTTAGAGACCCGTTTCCTGGGCAACCGGTCCTGGTGGGAGGAGAGTTAGATGCATAGCAGTGGGGAAAGAGTAGAACAGAGTTAGAAAGTGGGAGAGACAGGAAGAAGAACCAAGTTGTGACAGAACGGCTAACAGGGAGGGCACCAGGAGCTGGTGACCGAGAAGTGAAGGGGGCCAAGAGAACCAGTAACGGGCGAAAGACGACCTGAGCCCAGTCCAACCCGGAGTACCGTTTCCGAGGTGGTGCAGATGCTCTATCGCTGTGCCACAGAACCGGAGTGATTGAGGGTTTCATAGGAGCGCAATACACAAACTTCCATCACCGCAGCTGTACCAGGAGGGGTACCCACCATTGGGGTTCAAGAATCTATCGGGAGTTGCCAGGCGAACGGCTTGGGTTGCTGTTAGAAGATCCCCAGTATCCTGACCTGGTATATTAAGAGCAGCGACGAGAGAGGGACATTCAGCATATCGAAAGTCACTGTGGAGCCTCGGAGGGAGACTATTCATCACCGTTACCTAGCAGTGAAAGCTGTATTGCCTGTTAACTGTGAAAGAACTCAGTAAACACCCGTGCAGAGGAGCCCCGTGTCCGAGCTTTATTTCAGGACTGTACTAACTTCTTCATCCATAGCAATAACCGAGCTGCCCTATTACACCATCGCAGCTTCTGACCCCAGGGACTCCTGCTCATCCTGTAGGGAGCGGATCCATCTAGCTGCCGCCCATCACCCTGGAGGCCAAAGCAGCGCCGGTGCCATCACCGGACCCCTACAGGTGGCGTCACGAAACAGTAACTCTATTTTTATTCTATCATCTTACTTCAACCCTTTATTGACCACCGGGCCTCCACAGCCTCAGGCACAGCACCGTGACCACAGCCAGCGCCTGAGACCTGGGAACCCGGCCTACGGTGAGTCATGTGTACTTTGTATAAGCAAGGAATTATAAGAAAAAAAGTTTGCATAATATTCTTTTGTCTCCATATCCTTCCCCGCTCCACCCTTTCTTGTGTTCCATATTACAATCATCGGTAATATAATATTTTCCAGCTCCTTTTCATTAATGAAAACCTTTGAGGCAAATATTTCCCTGGTATTAGTCCTGTTTATCTAATTCTTCCTTTTTTTTAATTAATGAATTAGCCTAATTCATTGAATCTAACCACAAACTCACTTTTGGGGTCAAGAAAGATAATTTTCAGTGGAATGCACTTAATCTCCGACCTTGAGGTATTTTCCAGCTGTTAGCTCATTTTTGTTTGTCCCTCCCCCTTCTCATTGATACCTAGTTAGAAATATCTCAACTCGGGAAGCAAAAATTTCAGAATTTGGTTGTTTGGGGTTAGGACACACACAGTACCACTCCTGCCCATAGGATGTATCTGGTATTGCAGACTGGAGTCAATGGAGTGGCCATCAACATTTCTTTTAATCCTGGGTAATCCCTTTAATCGCATGAATATCTTTAACTGCCATATTTCAGTGTAGTGTGTGCTGTATAATATTATTATAGGTTTCATATACAGTAAAGCTGAAAAAGGCCATATTGACCATCATACCATGCAAATTAAAGCTGAAGAGGAAAGTCTAGAATAAGTATGTAAGGCCTATCTCCAGCAGAATAAATGTGATGCTAGTCACTACAAAAGCTAGGTTGTGTGGGGCAGCGCCTGGATTGCAAGTCAGGAAACACGTGGAGCCCGGTAGTAGTTCAAACAGGACCCGGTTTTATTGCTGATACACACAGCGTTGGCACAGTCTGCCGGAATCCGGGTCGCAGCCGGGTACACAGGATACAGTTCATATAAAGTAACCCGGGTCCTTCAGGCCAAAGGCCTCCGTTATGGGTCACCCCGAGTTCCCCTAGCCCTCCTGGGCTAGGCCGTGTTAGTATAGCACACGGCCCCCTGGAACTCTAGACCTCTCCTGTCTATCTCTGCTGCTGCAGCTAAGGCACAATTCTGTGTACAAGGGGCCCCGCCCTGCCTCCTGCTCAGGCTTTTAACTCCGTGTCTCCTTCCGGGACCTTGCAAGACCCGGAGCGGAGGGTAGCGGACCGTCCCTTTCTCTCACACCCTACACCGGGCTCAATACGTGACAGTGCGCATTCTGGGGGAGACATAGCGCCCCTCGCATATGATCCCCCTCACTGTCTCACATACTCCCCCCTCGGTTTAAACTTGTGGGGTTGAACCCCAGCCAACAAACAGGGTGCCCGGGACAGGGCATCCGCATTACCCTGCAACTTGCCAGCCCGCTGCTCCACCGTAAAACGGAAGTTTTGGAGGGACAGGAACCACCGGGTGACCCGAGCGTTCCGTTCTTTGGCATTTCGCATCCAGACCAAGGGAGCGTGATCCGTAACCAACCGAAACTGTCACCCGAGCAAATAATAACGTAGGGACTCCAAGGCCCATTTAACAGCCAAGCACTGCTTCTCCACTACGCTATAATTCTTTTCCGCCGGGGACAATTTCCGGCTTAAGTAAGTGCCATGATGCTCGATTCCGCCCACTTCTTGCGGCAGCACAGCCCCCAGCCCCAGCTCCGAGGCGTCTGTTTGTACAACGAAGGCCTTTGTGAAGTTAGGACTGATGAGGACGGGCTGTCCGTATAAGGCCAACTTCATGGACTGAAAGGCCGCCTCTGCTTGGGGATTCCAACGCACCAAAGCAGGTTTCTTCCCTTTTAACAGGTTGGACAGGGCCGCCGTTCGCCCAGCAAAACTGGGTATGAAGCGTCGGTAGTACCCAACTATGCCGAGGAACGCCCTCACCTGTTTGGTAGACACTGGTCAGGGCCAATTTTGAATGGCCTCGATTTTGTTTATTTGGGGTTTGATAACCCCTCGCCCGATCACATACCCCAGGTACCGGCCTCCTCGAGCCCCATGGCGCATTTTTTTGGATTTGCCGTCAGGCCTGCTGCCCTGAGCGAATCCACCACGGCCTGAACCTGGGATAAGTGGGTATGCCAATCCGGACTAAAGATGATGATATCATCTAGGTAGGCAGACGCGTACTTCCGATGAGGTTCTAACACTATGTCCATGAGCCGCTGGAATGTGGCCGGGGCTCCATGCAACCCAAAAGGCAACACGACGTAGTGATAGAGACCTTCCGGAGTAACAAAGGCGGTTTTTTCCTTGGCCGACTCTGTTAGTGGCACCTGCCAGTACCCTTTTGTCAGATCGAGCGTTGTGAAGTACTGGGCTTGCCCCAGTCTTTCAATCAACTCGTCCACATGGGGCATGGGATATAAATCAAACTTAGACACTTCGTTCAGCTTCCGGAAATCGTTGCTGAACCACAACGATCCGTCCGGCTTTGGAATGAGCACTATGGGACTAGCCCATTTGCTCCGGGATTCTTCTATCACGCCTAACTTAAGCATGTGTTTAACTTCGGCCGCGATGGCTTGCCGTTTGGCCTCGGGTACCCGGTACGGTTTCACTCGCACTTTAACCCGGGGTTCAGTGACAATGTCATGTTGAATGACCGAAGTGCGCCCGGGCAGGTCAGAGAACACATCGGGATACTGCTGTACCAACTTTCGAGCCTCCCGTCGTTGGGCCTTAGTGAGGGTGTCGCTTATTTGCACCCCTTCTGTATCCCTTGTGGCCGAAGGGAAAGGGTCTCCGGTTGCATCGGATGCCTCCATGATCAGGCACTCCCGGTCTTTCCACGCTTTAAGCAAATTTACGTGGTATAGCTACACGGGTTTCCTTTTCCCGGGCTGGTATACCTTGTAATTGACCTCCCCTACTTTTTCCCGGATTTCATAGGGCCCTTGCCATTTGGCCAATAATTTGCTTTCCGTTTTGGGCACTAAGACCAATACCCGGTCCCCCACCTCAAAGGTCCTAACGGTGGCCCGTGTATTATACCTGCGGCTTTGAGCTCCTTGGGCATCCATTAGGTGCTCTTTTACAATAGGCCGGACCACTGTGATCCGGTCCTGCATTTTCGCCACGTGGTCGATCACGCTCCTATAGGGTGTGGGATCCTGTTCCCACGTCTCTTTGGCAACATCCAATAGCCCTTTAGGATGCCGGCCGTACAACAGTTCAAAGGGGGAAAACCCCGTAGACGACTGTGGTACCTCCCGGATGGCGAACATTAGATAGGGCAATAACATGTCCCAATCCTTTCCATCCTTTGCTACCACTTTTTTTAGCATGGACTTCAGGGTTTTATTAAACCGCTCAACTAACCCGTCGGTCTGGGGATGATACACCGAGGTGCGCAGCTGTTTTATGTTGAGCAGTTTACACAGTTCCCGGGTCACTTTGGACATAAAAGGAGTCCCCTGATCCGTGAGGATTTCCTTAGGTAGTCCTAGGCGACAGAACATAGCAAACAGCTCCCGGGCAATCAGCTTCGCCGAGGTGTGGCGTAACGGAATCGCCTCCGGGTACCGGGTGGCGTAGTCGACAACCACGAGTATATGTTGGTGGCCTCGTGCTGACTTCACTATGGGCCCCACCAAATCCATTGCGATCCGTTCAAAAGGTTCCTCTATAACGGGTAGAGGTACCAATGGACTACGGAAGGTGGCAATGGGTGTGGTCAGCTGACATTCCGGGCAGGAGTCACAGTACCTCTGGACGTCCGCATACACGCCCGGCCAGAAGAACCTCCGCAAGATGCGTTCTTGCGTTTTTTTAGCCCCAAGGTGGCCCCCTAGCAGGTGGGAGTGGGCCATCTCTAGGACCGCCCGGCGGTGTGGCTGCGGCACTACCAGTTGGTCCACGACCTCATCCTTGATTTTGTCCACCCTATAGAGTAACTCCCGGTTAATCACCATGCATGGAAATACATTCTCTGCCCCCGGCTGCTGAGCTACCCCGTTTACTTCTGTTACCCTTTCTCGGGCCCTGGTCAGTGTGGGGTCCTGTAGCTGGGCTCCCCGGGATACTTCCAACTCTGGAAGCGGTGGGGTCTCCTCGACCTCTCCTGCCAATACGTCTAGCGGGAACCTATTGGGGTGACACTCTAGCCCTATGTTGGCGACCCCTACGGCAGGTGACCCGGTCTCAGGGTCGTTGGGTTCAGCACCCTGATTCCCTGGCATCAGGGGAGGGTTACTCCTCCTTTCCCATAAGGACCAAAACAATGGTAAGTCTCTTCCCAGCACAGTCCCGTAGGGTAGAGAGGTTACCACTCCAACCACGTGGGTCACCTCTCCACATGGAGTGGATAGAGTCACCTCCGTGGTTGGATACTCGCGTAGGTCCCCGTGTATACACCGGACCCTGATCAATCCCCCAGTGAGTTGCAACCCGGGGATTAAGGACGCCCGAACCAGCGTCACCAAACTGCCGGAGTCCAAGAGAGCTTCCGCTCTGTGTCCATTAATGAGCACCGGGCACAGATGTGGTTCCGTTAGGGGATCCACCACATCTGCGGTGAACACGGGGCTGGCATACATCGAGAGCCGGCGTGTGAACCCGCAGTCCATGGGTTCCGCTGTTAGGGGCAATAGGCAGCCACATGTCCCGGTCCTTTGCACCGCCAGCACCACGTAGCAGTTGCAGAGCTGGGCCGGAAGCTCCTTCTTAGGGAGCCTGGTCTCCTGCTAGCCCCGTTCTGGGGTATCCTCTCAGCGGGTACGTTTTTAGGAGAGCTCCCTGGGGATGGACGTACAACTTTACCCGGCTCCGGAGGCCGGCGTAACTGCCGCAGTGGGGCAGAGTCCCGTATGAACTCCTGGGTGGCTGTATATCGCTCTATCAAGCTAACCACCTGGTCCAAGGTACCCGGGTCCCCTTGCCCCACCCAACGCTGTATCGCAACCGGCAGAGTCCGTATCAGCCGGTCGACCACCACCCTTTCCACCATCTGTCCCGGAGTCAAGCTCTCAGGCTGGAGCCACCGTTTCACCAACTGCAACAAGTCATACGCCTGGGAGCGAGCCGGCTTGGACTCCACGTAGGACCAGGAAAACACCCGTTGGGCTCGGACATAAGTATTGACCCCCAGTCTAGCAAGGATCTCACCTTTGAGTCTGGCATAGTCCTGTGCATCCTCCCAACTGAGGTCTGTGTAGGCCTTTTGGGCGTCGCCCATCAGGAATGGCGCCACCACTTCAGCCCACTGAGCGGGACGGAGGCCTTCTCGCTCTGCGGTGCGCTCGTAGACTGTGAGGAAGGCTTCTACGTCGTCCTCTGGACTCAGCTTCCGCAGTGCCGACCGGACCCGGTCCCGGGCCTCACGTCGCTCCAGGGGAGCCGCTGTTGGTGGGTCTCGTAAGGCCGCAATTTGCTGCAGGAGCAGTTCATTCGTTTTCTGCTGTTGTAGAAACTGCTCCTGTTGTCGCAACTGCTGCTGCTCCTGCTGTTGGAGCTGCTGCTCCTCGTGTCGCTGCTGCTGTTGTTGTTGCCGCTGCTGGGTAAGTACCAGCTGCCTTAGGATTTCCTCCATATCAGCGGCAGGCCTGAACTGTAGCGTGGCCGGCTTAAGTATGGACATGCAATTCGTGGTTCAGGCTGCCCGCATTCTCCACCATATGTGGGGCAGCGCCTGGATTGCAAGTCAGGAAACACGTGGAGCCCGGTAGTAGTTCAAACAGGACCCGGTTTTATTGCTGATACACACAGCGTTGGCACAGTCTGCCGGAATCCGGGTCGCAGCCGGGTACACAGGATACAGTTCATATAAAGTAACCCGGGTCCTTCAGGCCAAAGGCCTCCGTTATGGGTCACCCCGAGTTCCCCTAGCCCTCCTGGGCTAGGCCGTGTTAGTATAGCACATGGCCCCCTGGAACTCTAGACCTCTCCTGTCTATCTCTGCTGCTGCAGCTAAGGCACAATTCTGTGTACAAGGGGCCCCGCCCTGCCTCCTGCTCAGGCTTTTAACTCCGTGTCTCCTTCCGGGACCTTGCAAGACCCGGAGCGGAGGGTAGCGGACCGTCCCTTTCTCTCACACCCTACACCGGGCTCAATACGTGACAGTGCGCATTCTGGGGGAGACATAGCGCCCCTCGCATATGATCACCCGCACTGTCTCACAGTTGTGACACATTATAAAGCCAGTTACTACTTAAACTAGGAGTTGCGACACAGTCACTACTTACAGGAATGGAGACAACAGAGACGTCAGGAAATTTGAGGTCAGTTTCAGGAGAATTTGCAGTATTCAGGGAGTAAATAAAGAAGGAGTTATTTAATGGTCCAGGGTCAGGTTTTCAAGGATGTCACGAACAGGATTCAGGGATTAAACAGAGGTTTATCCATGTCATGCTCCAGGGATCAAAATACCAGGTGAATAATGATAAGTATTGGCAAAAGAATCACCAAGCAACAGTCCGGGTCAGATACCAGAGATCAGATCTGGCGCAACACTTCAGACAACTGACAGCATTCTAGGAGAGGCTTGTCAGCTAAGTAACAGAGTAATCCCTGGAAGTGGGAACCCCTGAGCAACTCAACCCCTCCCAGAACCAGAATGGAAGACTGCTCTGAAGATCAGTATACTGACAGCTCAACAAACACAGGTAGCAGTAACAGGATAACTACAATAGTGTCCCAGATGTGCTGAACAGTCGGAATAGTGACACTAACTACAGAAGGTACAAGTGTTACAGTTATATCCAATTGTGAGGCACGAGGGTGCCTTTGCCAATATAAAAATGCCCTTATTATTAGTTGGGCGCCTTGACTGAGATATTGCATTGGGGCCCACAATTGTCAAATTACTGGACTGCCAACTTGTAGTAGGCCAAGATATGTTGGTGATGAGCCCCAGGGCCGTGGGGTACTCGGAACGGGTTGTTAAGCAGTTCTGGGGAGTCACAGGGGTCGAGAACCGGCTTCTGTAACCCTGGGTTAAGTTGTTAAGGGAGTTTTTGGCTTGGTAGGGAAGAAGGTGATGAAAGGGAGAGTTATTCATGACGCCACCCTTGGTTTGTGGCTATTAGGTGCCACCGCTGCTGCAGAACCTCCGGGGATGATGGACAGACAGCTGGGATGGAGCGGCTCCCCATGGGCGGAGCAGATCCCTGGGGCAGTGGCTGTGGCAAGGGTATATGGTGCAGGATGGCGGGAGCATAGCAACAGACAGAGTCATGGTTTCCTAGTTCCTCAGTCTTTTTACTGGTGTAACTGGAATACCAACAGGTGATGGTATGCGGAGTCCTTTCACCTGAAAGTAACTCAGGGTTCTCCTCACCCAACAGGTTCTGATGCCTTATTGCTACACCTTGTTAGCAGGTCCCTGCTGCTTAAGCTGAAATGGTGGCCCTCTCTCTCTCCTGCTTGGTGCCTGTATGGCAGGCAGCTCGAGTCCCTTCTCTAGCCCCAAGTCTCAGGTGGCTGTTCCTGGGCTCTTTACGCTGCTTTGCCTCCGGGCACAGGGTGGCTGGGGAACTTGGAATTCCCCACCTTCCGGTATTGGCTGCTGGGTCATTAGGCCCTGCACAGCCTCAGACTCCGGTGTCCGTTTCTGTGGCGCTTCTCTGGTGTGAGCACGACACCACTCTGCTCCCCAGGCTCTCTCTTCAATTTCCTCAGACCAATGACTTGGGTCCCTCACGCTAGACTGCGCTGTCCTGTGATGAGCTTAGATCTGCTCCTAGTCCACAGGATGTCTTCCTCAGCCTTCCTAGGAGCTGAACTGACTAACTCCACCCCAGACCAGAATTTATAAGGGAGCTCACCCTGAACCCGGGTCTTGGTCTCCCCCTTCAGTCCTGAATGCAGAAATGTGTTGTGTGTAGTTTCTGTCTGGTGTGCATACCCTCTATTGCTCTCAAGCATGACACTAACACCCAAGGGCGATAATGACACTGTGGCACTTGGACCCTAGGGTGCTACACTGGCAATCTCCATTTTTTTGTCATCAAACAGAAAAGTGGGATCATATGGGTGAGGGTTCCCTGTTCAGACACAATTTTATGAGCCAGGGCTGACAGTTTGGCAGTCTCAAAACATTTATTAACCATCCATTGAAATGGTCGCCAAGTAATAGAAAATTTCCACTATAGCAGCTGCTGCCGAGGGGCTGGCTGGCTGACCCAGTCTTTTCCCAGCCAAATCATCTCAGATGACACAAGTATGATATAGTGACGGCTACGTTTTTGGGAACAGATGTTCGGAAGTTTAGTTGCCATTGCTACTAGGGATTTGTAAAGCTGTACTACTAAAGTCATTAGTTGATTGGAGTCGATACTATACAGCTTCATTTTGTGGATTTATATAATTCCATACAGATTAAAGGAAAGGGGTTGCCTGCTCTGGATAATCCTTTTTTTCTGATCAAAGGGGGCTCCAGTGCTTGGACATTTAGAAAATAGCTGGAATCTGTAACTGGGCAACAAAGAATTGTCTTCTCAGCAATGCCTCCACAGGCCACATGAGGTATTACACAGTGCCTATTGAACTGAATGACCTGTGCATCAGTCATGCTCCTAGTAGCCCTGACCACAGTGAAACCGATATTAGTCTGTTCATTTTTAAAAAAAAAAACTACTTCAAATCTCAGAGAGAGAGAAGAATTTGGGAATACAAATTGATAATGACCTTTGACACATTCCAAGCAGGATTAAATGTTTTACATGGATTCATGCGTTTTTATATAACATGAAAGGGCATTTGGGGATATCAGATTCATGCATTTTTAAATAAAATGAAAGGACATTTGGAGATATCACATCTTGTAACAGACTGAAGTTAGAGCACAGTGAACTTTTGACACTTCTTATGTGAACCGTCTCGTTTCGATTTATTGCCCTCTACAACTCACTGAGGAATCTTCAGGTCTCCACAGGCCACTAATCAAAGAACAATTATACAATGGGCTCCTCTTATCTTAGAATTTTTACTTTATTTTCCCAGCTCCTCTCCCCCTCCCTAGCCTGACTCTGCTTTATGTCACCTGTTGTATTTACTACAGCATCTAACCCTGCTTTTGTGTATATGTATGTGTCTCCAGAATTTGTGTCATTACCAGCCTGACGAAGGGGCCACAGTGTCTTGAAAGCTTGCTATGCTTACCATCTTTTCAGTTAGCCATTAAAAGGTATCAACCACTGAGGACTCTCAGATTGCAATATTTTCCTAGTACTTACTGCTCTTCTTTCTGTGTAATATATAAAAGATATAAAGACTCTAATTAGGCTTTTGAAAATAGTTTTTTTTATTAAACCAGACAACCCCTTTAATTTCATGAGTAATTCTCCCCCGAGCAGCTGGAAACGCAATGCTGAAATCCACCAAATAGTGATTAAAAGGAACGATGAAAGGAAACGACAACATTTTGGAAGTATTAAAACTTTTGTGACGCATTTTTCCTCTTTTTAACTAGATTCATGCAGATTACTGACATGAAGGAATTGCATTACATTAAAACATCTTATAACATCCTACCTTATTACAACCATCGCAGATCATCCCGACACAAGAACATCGAATGCGCAGGATTTATGGGGGACGGCATAATCTTGGCGGAGTTTTAATTAAAATGAAGGAAAATTATGGTTTGCCGGCAATATTTCAGTGATTCTTACATATTTTAGTGTTGGGAATCCCAAAATTCAATTACAAAGTTGACATCTTTGAAATACTGAATATTTTTCCAAAGTTACTTTCCTGAGGTGTAATGGAAATTGTTAAAATATTCATGAAGCCAACCTTGAACATGCCATGAGGTGTAAGATGTTTTTATAGTATTGATTATAGGGTTACTCCTGCAACTTGAATGGACCTGATTATTTTTGCAATTGGTTTTCCTTAAAAATGTTGCACCATTTGCTTCCCATAGTCTCCTTGTTGCAATGTACATTTGTTGGCTGCAGAATGAGTTAACTGAGAAGTCATCAGTGAGCTTGTTCTAGTGGGAGAGTTTATAATTTGTGTTAAGCGAGCACTACCATGTTTTAGCGCCCAGCACTCGTAATGAAACATTGAGTGCTCATATGGACATGACTCAAGTAGTCGAGCATAATGGAAGTCAATGGGGAACTCCAGAAGAGTTCCCGAAAAAATGCTTGACTTCCCCATTGACATGCATTATACTTGGGTACTTGAGTCGCACCCATCCAAACATCCAACTGCTCATTACGAGTACGATGCACCAGAGCATAGTAGTACTCAATCGTCACTATAAGCTGCCTCTTCTGAACCCTTTGCAATTGATTTATGACTAAAGGACAATTGAGCTGAACCTTGTGGTCATAAATCAGCTGAAAGAAGCTCAAAGAAAGTAAGATAAGAGTTATTACTGTAACTCTCTTGTTAGAACAGGCTCACTGACGGGTTCTTAGTTAACTCATTCTGCATCCAGCAAGAAACAATGCAACATAGAAGGGATAAAAGGCAAATGGTGCAATGTTTTTAATGAATCCCAATAGTAAAAATGATGTTTAGCCAAAAATATATATATTCAAGTAAAAAGCCCCAGTTGATCAGCACTTGTTAATGGGTCAAAAATCCATGTTTAAGGCCTGTTTCACACCGCCTTTTTTGCAATCCGGGTGTATGCAGATAAAGCATGTGTTCCCCCGGATTCCACCGATCCACCCATAATTATGCAACTGGGTGCACCAGCCCCATTTTTATCACTGATCTGGGCTCACGGATCAGTTATAATACCAGTGCAGGAGCAGACAGTTGCTTCCGGCTCTGTACCTTCTTTTCCTAGGTCTGGCTCTAAATGACACTCCCTAGGCATCCGGAGTCTGCTGGATCCGAGTTACATAGAGCCCTATTTTAATTCATCCTGCATTGCCCCTGATCTGGATGGCCACGGTTTTTGACAGGGAGACCAATAATGCACCAAGTTGTGAGTCGGTCGACAGGGTAGGGGGTACTCGGATCCCGGGACAGGGGGTTACTTCGATGGGAATCACGGCTGGTCGGTTCCCGGTTCCGTGCCCTGGACCCTCAGTGGTGGGGTTGGGGTGATGATGATGGGGGAGTTGTAACGTGACGCCACCTGTGGTACCTGGTAATAGGGTTACCAGCGCTGCGGCCGGCCGCTGAGGTGATGAAAATGCAGCTTTGGCAGTACAGCTCCCCACAGACGGAGCTTTACCCCATGGTAGCGGGGTTGATGAGAGGAGTAGTAGTCCTTACCTCGATGATGTTGTAGAAGTCCTCCGGGCGGCGGATGGAAGGAGACCAGACACCAGATCTGCTCAAACAGTCCTTTACTTACAACAGATGGAAAAGGGTACACCATACAGTCTGGTTTAACGGGAATTGTAGCCGCAGATTTTGGAGGATTTTTCCAGAGTCTGACAGTGGTGCCCTTAATATTGCGTTCCTGGTCCTGTTACTCTCTCTGTGCTTCCCCCTCTAGAGTCAAGTCTTTAGTCCTCAGGGTCTGTTACCGAAAGTCTCTTACTTATATATAGATAAAACTGTGCAGCTTTTAAATCACAGTCATGCACTCCCAGACTTTATCTTGAAACTCCAGCTCTACCCTAGACCACCAGGGATGGAATTTTTTAACCCCATGGTTATCATTAACATCATTGATTAAAATGAACCCTGCAATTGACACGCCCACCAGGACCTTGGGGTACTCGGGACCAAGTCGGGAGTTCTTTGGGGACGTCACAGGGTCGTCACCCAGTTCCATGGCACTGGTTGTGTCAATAAAAAGGGGAATAATTTATGGGAAATAAATTAATGACGCCACCCGTGGGTTTCGGCAATGGAGATGGATGACCAACGCTGCAATCTGATCCTCTGGAGCCATTGATAATGCAACTAAGGTGGTTGTGCTCTCCAGTAGTAGAGCAAGGCCCCAGGGCAGTTGATACAAGTGTCGTTCTGTGATAGCGATGCGGGAAATAACTTAGAGGACACAGTTGGATGCAGTCTTTAGGTTTTACTCCCTGTGCATGTCTCCTGGTGTTTCCGGCAATCCGCGAGGTGCTGTGTTCTCCGGGTTAGGGCTCCATCCAACTCTCGGGTAATGTGGTGATACTTTATCTGAACCCCATTCTTAGGTTCCTTTCTCAGGTCGACTCCTTGCCCTGGCTCTCACCCTCCAGCCCCGTGCCTCACACTCAATGTCCCAATCCAGCAGCCCCGGGTCCTGACGGGTGATGTTTTCTTAGTTCCCTTCACCCTCCCCGGCTACCTTTCCGGTGAATAAGCATGGAGTTGGACTGCGGCACAAGAAGATACCTTGTTCCCCGGTTTGCTATTAAGTCCTTCAGTCACTCTACTAGTCTGGGGCCGGTTAGCCCTATGCAGCCCGGTCCCTCCACCCAACTCTGATCCCCATTGGCGTAGATACGGGCACCACGTGTGGATCACTCACTTCCCGTGCTCCTGGGAAACCTTCTGTCCCTCCAGAGCCTCTCACTGGCTCCTCTGTCAGTCAGTTCCCTTTCTCTGTCCTGGGATGAGCTCCAACTGGCTGCAGTACCCAGGACCTTGGTCACACATGTCTACTCATGACCGTATCTTCTCTTCTCTCCCTTGTGCTCTCTTCTCTCTACTTCCTGGTGCTCCCCTCTTCTACTTCCTCCACCCACACCATCTACCTGTTTCTCCTCTTCCAGTCTGGGATGGGACCGTGCCCGAACCCCGGGATCTGGGTTGTGTTGTGTTGGATGTGGGTGTTTGGGTGCCAGACAGTCTCCCCTCCTTACCTGAGAGTGGTGTACCACACCTCTGGCTGAGGTGCAGTACCTCTGTGGTGACTGGACCCTCAGGGGCGCCACACAAACACCAAATATTATTTGGGCATTACACTGCTGCATTACGTGAGCTCTTTCGAGCACTAAATGAAAGGATTACGTGAATGATGTATTGGAGCATTATATACATACAACTTTACTACTCTTTAAAATGTAATTTAAAGGATTCTTTCCATTCTGGTAAATGGGTATTGTTGGATAGTGCTTGTAAGTACAAGCAATTTTGCAATATACGGCTTATTAAAATTTGTAGCTGCTGTTGAGATAACACTATTTTTTGTTTGCAGCTCGTTGACTCGGAGAATGACCAACACTGGTAAACAGCAAAACGTGTTTTGTTGGTTACCACTAGTTTGAAGGCGGCTACTATTTTAAAAGTCCTCTGTCTGTTACCTATTATTCCCAAAAAGCTTCATCACAGGGTTAAAGAGAAACTCCGGGGAGATAAAATAAAAAATTCTGGAATGTCCAAGCCCTCCTACATGATGAAGCTGAGCTGTCCACAGCAGTCCTAGGATCTCTAAATTGCTTATGAATCAATAAAATAATATCTGCTCATCAGCTCTCACCCCTCCCTCAGGGAACAGAGGAATTCAGCCTCATGCAGCAGCAGAGATCAGGAGGTTTGTCGGGGGTGTGGACCCTAGGGGCTCCAGGGTCATCTTACATTCCCGTCCCCTCATACTTCTGCATGGGCAGGGGGCATGTTAGGGGGCATGGCAGTGGGCATGGCCTCTGGCCCCATGGTCACACTACAATCCTGCCCCTGATATACATAGTAACATAGTTTTTATGGTTGAAGGAAGACTTTAAGTCCTTTCTAGTTCAACCCATAAAACATCCTATGTAATATACAAACCTTGGTGTTCTCCCTTCAAATAACAATCATGTCACCAATCAGATATTAATACATGCTGTGATCTTATGCTGTGCAATGATATGATGGTGCATAATGTGTACTGTCATGTATCAAGCTAGGAGCAGAGGCGTAGCACTACATTGATTGATTCAGCACTTCCGTGGTCTCCCCTCCACCATATCAACTTGGTTGTTTCGTGTCCCCTGAAAGGTTAGCACTATGCGTGACTGAATTTCTCTGTCCCCGAAAGGAGGGGTGAGTTTTGAGGAACAGATATGATTTTATTGATTTTTAACCGGTCTATAGATCCTAAAACTGTAGTGTCCAGCTCTGCTTCATCATGTAGGAGGGCAGCTACTGTACAAAAATGTTTTATCCCCTCGGAGTTCCCTTTTAGCTAGCCGACAACGGTGGTCGGTCTCCCAGGCAACAAGCTGTAAACAAAAATGTTAATATCTCAAGAACGTCTATAAATTGTAATAAGCAATTGATTACAAAAGTGCATGCTTTTACAAGGCAATTCATCAAGAATGTCAGTTTATGAAGAGTGGAATAACCCTTTACGATGCAGCTGATCACCATGACAGGATAAGATGTGAACTACACTGAGGTAACTTTCTTGTCTACAATACATGTACATGAACCTTCTTTTTCCTCACGTCAAGTTTTTATTTCCTTAAGCCTTAGATGACAGGCATTTCCCAAAATGACAGATGGTCATTGTCACCCCACGGCCCTGCCAGGAGGCCAAGACACAATCAGAAATAGGATTTTTTTTTAATAGTGACAGCAGATGCCCACATGGTTCCTCCAGACATAAAGAAGGCTCGGGGTTTTAGGTTGCATCCGTAAGGAAGGGAAGGGCCAAATAATAAGACCGAGCATTCAGGCCTTACAAACGAAGATGGATCTCTTATGAAGGCCAGAAGCGGCTGCTCAGAAACCCAAGCTTTAAATATCACTGCTTGTCACTGGATATCCTTAATGTGATATCCTACAGAGCCGCACTCTCTTCTGTCTCTGTGTCCGAACAATCTCCTTAATCTCAGCACAGGAAACCTGAGAAGTCGTCTCTGGAGCAGAACAAACCGGCATTACCTATCCTGATGTGTGCAAAATGGATATTTATGAATTTCTACTGCTAAATGGGTCCAGGAACAATATTCCCCCAGAGCTCCTGTGCATTAGGCCTGGATTATTTCAGGCTGTGTCAGGACAGATTTAAGGGCTGATTTTTAACATGGGAGGTTTTCACGTCTTTTTGTGTGATTACATAAAGGTCACAAACCTCGGCCGGCAGCCACCCTAGTTGTCTACCCAAATAAACACTGCAGCCGGGCTTATCCATCAACAGTGGACACCCCGTGTGCGCAATGATTTTCTAAACATTGTACATGGGCCTGTGATTTTATAAGGGAGAAAGTTTATTTTCACCTGTGAAGGTTGAGTAAGAGCACACGGACAAGGTTTATGGTGCACAGTACACCGCCATGACACCAATAGGAGTTGACATATTCATTAAGGGATGCTCTATGACATATTACATGCGAAATCCTAAAAAAAATTGCTTGGCTGTTCATGAATTAAAATATATGGCAACAGCGCCACACCATTTCACAGGTTATCAGCGGTATCACCAAAATAGAGCTCAGTTCTAATACCAGGCACAATGCATTGAAAGGTATCGCAAGCAGCCATGTTTTCCTTATCCTGGACAGCCCCTTTTATCTCCAAACCAGATATATAGTTAGTCTCTTTTCATGCTAGATCTACTGGTGGTGTCAATCAAATGTTACATTTGGATTCCCTGCAACAAATTTTGTTTAAATAATTCATGACCAGACACTTTCCCCCATTCATGACAAGGGCCAATTTTATTTTTCATATTTAAAGGAAATCTGTCAGCAGGTTTTTCCTGCACACTCTCAGAACAACATGGTGTTGACAAAGAGATTCTAAATCCAATGATGTATCTCTTCTCTGGGTGAAGCAGTTGTGACACAAGCAGAGTTTTTACATTTAGCTATACAGCTGAGCTGAGAAATATGCCCCTGTCCAAACCAGGCTCTGTGTACAATGTCTACAGACAGTGAGGTGCTAATCACAGAAGCGGGTGTCAAACAGAAATGATAAGGTCCTGTTGCTAAAATAATAATTGCAAGTTAATATCACATACCTTGATAAGAGAGGAATTGCTGCCATCTGTGTCTTAATCCCTACAACTCTCCAATTAGGATGTGAATTCCCTTAAATTAAAGATGAAATTCTGCACTTATTGATTACATAACTGTATCTTGAATATGTTTTGGTGAACAGCTAAAATGCCAAAACTTGTGTGTGACTATCCAAATATTTCTAGAACTGACTGTATGTAACCAGCACTGAGCATGTCTTTCTCACAGCTCAGGTTTTGGTGCAATGTATAAGCAATCTATTGTAAGCAGCATAAACCTCTCTCCTGGACTCCGGGCTGAGACTGCACAACCTCCAGACTGTATGAGCACTGATAAGACAGGCGAGATATCAGCTTCTGAAGAAATATTCTTCTCACTGACAAGCAAAGATCTTGGATTGGTGAGATGTCTATTTTGATTTTTGATTTTCATATTCGGAAATATATGAGAATTAATGATTCTCTCAAACTTTCAGTGAGATTATTCCTCATACTTGAATTAGTTAACTTTTATAATGGCCATGTTTATATAAGATTTATGATTACAATATTAGATATGACAGCATATAAAAGCATCGAGTGCACAATATAAACAGTCACTGCTACAAAATATATTGAAACCTTCAACATTATGAGGAAATGTACTAATCAGGAAGAAGACAGATTTCCTCTGATGATCTAATAGAAGTGAGTGGCTACTAGTCACAGAGTGGCGTTCTGCAGTATTGTTGTCCTCCTATGTACACTGTGTAATAATCCCAGAAATATTTCTTCATCCCTTTACATCTGCCACATGGCTTCTATTTCAGGTTCCAGTTTCTGAGTGTAAATGTACCCGTAGATATTAAGAAATTGTGGTTTCTGATCATTGAATGTAAAATCTTTGTACATGCCCTCATCCTCTCCTGCCTTGAATACTGCAACATCCTCCTCTGTGGCCTCCCCGCTAACACTATTGCATCTCTACGGCCTGTCCTTAAATCTGCTGCCCAACGAAAGTACCTATCTCCTCGCTACTCCCCTGTTTGTGCCCTTTGCAAATCCTTTCATTGGCTCCCAATTCCCCAACAAATCCAGTCCAAACTACTCACACTGATTTACAAAAACCTTCCATACTTTATTCCATCTGTATATCTCTGAACTAATCTGCCACTATCTTCCCGCTCGTAATCTTCAGTCTTCCCAAGACCTCCTCCTCTGCTCCACACTTATTTGTTCCTCATCCAATCACCTTCATAGATTTCTTCTGAATGTGTCCCAACCTCTGGAATTCCGTGCCCCAACACGTCCGATTATCCACCACCCTCGGATCCTGATGCCGAATATATATATATATGTCTAATTTTTAAAGCAGCAGGCCCCCGACTGCGATGGTAATCCATCAACACTCTATACCACCTCACTATGGATGTCCGAAATGGCACTCCCTCAGGATTTGCCGTGACATTTGGGGGGTTAATGGCAGCAATCCTAATTGCTGCTATACAGAGACATAATTGGCATTTGTCAGCACTGAACCCTGTTCTATCCATCCACACCTTATATGAGCTGTACCTGTATGGCAGATGTTGGGAAAGGATTAGATCTACAACACTGAAAGCACGGCCACAAGGAGGAATTGAACTTCATGCCATCTTCACTGATGCATGGGTGTTAGTGCCGGGACATGATCACAGCAAATCACGGTTACTGAAGCCGCATTGGCTGCACCTCTATGACTGAAAGCTGGAGATTGCCAGAGGAATAAAGTTAATTTTCTCCCAGCAGTGAGGCTTTCAGTTCGACGAACACATAGCTGCAGAATGCTATCAACCTTTGGACCAGTATGCAGTAACCTCTTCAGCTCCCTCTAGTGGTGGCTCCCTACTGCCAGAATTTTATTCTAGTATCTGATTTCTGTGAAGGTTATTTGGAGTTCTGTATCAGAAAAACAAAACATGTTTATAAGAAATGCAGGGCTGAATATTGGTCCTAAAAATGCTATCCTGATAATATATTTACTTTCAGTCTGAAGTAATACTGCTACACTGTGGTCTGCGCTCATATACTTGTGGTACATGCTGTGCTCTCTTCTTGTTGGAAGATCTTGCCTATGTTAAAGAGTATCAATCCTTGATGCATCCAGGAATACCCTCTGTAAGTTGGCACTGATCTAGGGCATCAGAAATGGCTGGCAGCACTGTGAGATCTTCCTGGCATCTGACAATTATAACAGTTATAAAGTTGGCAAGAGAAGAACCCATAAAATATGTCAGTCAGATGTGGAAGAATATACTTTAATGATGGGGAGGATTTCACAATTGGTAGGATGACGCTTCTTGTGGTTGTTTACTCTTGATTAAAAAGATTGTGTATCCAAAATGTCTCTGCCAAGAACACCCGTCCTCATCACAGATAGGGCGCGCTCATGTACGAACATGCGAGAACACATGCTTAATAATACCATGTAGACAGAATGTCTGCTTCCACCAACACATGACTCAGGCTTCTGGACTAGAACAACATACTGAGGGCTGTCGTTCCATCTGCACGGAATCATGTGTAATTGTGCAATAATGAAGATTAGGTCAGGACTCAACAATTGCTCCATTTCTGACTATGTCCTGGTCATATGATGTCTTGTAGATGGGTGATAAGTTGTCATTGAGGGCAACCCCTTTACTTATATTCAGCTGTGCTATTTGGACACAGTTCTTAATCATTGATTGAATCTTATAAGGTTTTACCTTCAGTCTCATTGCATTAGATATAAAAAATCCGGCCTCTCACCATGCAAGTCTATCCTTAACATTTGTGAGAATGGCTTGTCCCAAAGAGATCACTAATACCAGTGTGTTCCTGTTATTTGAGCCTCTGGTGACACAAATCAATTCATGACATTTATTCCATAATTCCTCTGACACTAGCATCAATACAAAAAATGTGCACAGGGTGTATGGGGGGTTGTCACATGTGGCTAAACTGCAACATGTAAGTCTGACATCACCAAGCACAATACGCAAGCATCAGATGGAGTGATGTAAAGCAAAGTACAGACTCTGGAGCAGTTACTTCTACATAAGAAAGCTGCTCTGTCTGGCAGATTGGGTTTGGCAAATCAATGTTCGTCGATGACCAGCACTCCACTAGAGTCTATGTTGATGGTGCAGTTGGGAAGGATCAATTGACCCACAATATCAGAGAAGATAAACCCAAGCACACATTCAGGTTTTTTTGCTGAAGGTGATTTATTTCATAAATCGGTGAAAAAAGGTGACCGGCAGGACAGATAACGTTTCGGCCTAAGCATAGGCCTTGATCACATAGTCACTGCTGAGGTTATTAGGAGATCACAGAACCGGGGAGTTCGTGTCGGTAAGGATTAGTAATATCTGTGCTTTTATGGCCCAAAATGGAACCTGTGTTTAGGTATATGGATGTAGACCTGTATGTCATCCGTGGTTGAATAGGATATAATCAATATCCAAAGTGGGAATGCTGAAGCAGCACCGGGTCCCGATTATGATGAACAGGTCATCCAATACCTGGTTCAGATAATACCTTACAAGGATCCTATCCCCTTTTAGTGAAATCCTTTTTCAAGTCTGAGTTTTTTTACGGGTCCAAGTAAATGGTAAGATAGTACTTCACGAATTGGTGTCAGTGGGTGCCAGCACGTCCAGTGCCTTGCCACACAGTGCCCCAATGCAGCAGCCACGGGTCCTGTCGGGCGACCGGTACCAAGTCCCCTGACAAAAGTATGGCTACCTTCTCGACGGATGTGTCGGGAGTCGGCCACAGATCCTCTAGATCTCATGGCCTCCAGTTCCGTGGTTGAAGCATGGAGTCTCCTCGCCACCTTCAGGGCCGGTCCCCTGGTTCCCAACTTGCCCTTCCGTTTCACTTCAGATTCGGGAACACGGGTGGATCACTCACTGCCCATGCCTCTAGGACTTCCTCTGTCTCTCTGCAGTCTGCTGTTGCGGGACCCAGTATGTGCCTCATTTTTGCTCAAGTCCTCTGGGTCCTTCTCCTTTTACTGACTAACCTACTGCTCTCCACTTCCTGTTGTCTTTCCCTTTTATCTACTCCCCTACTTCCTGACTGCTTCCCTATTAACTTCCCACCCTCCACCTCTCTCCCCATCGTTCCGCTCATTACCTGGGTCCTCCCCCTATTGGGTCCGCCTGCCGTCCTCGGGACCGGGTGTATTGGGTGCATTTGTGGGTGTCTTAACTTACCATCCCATTTACTGAGGACAGGAATACCACACCCGTGGATTGGGTGCAGTACCCCTCTGTGGCAACCAGACCGCACGGGCGCCACATATCCTTTATTGAGATCTGAATACACCTTGAATGCTCTGGTGGGCCCACGGAACTCCAAGTCTGACACTGTATCTTCAAGAACTACAGTAATTAACCATTTGAGACTGGGAAATATTTCTGGGCCATTAACACAATGGTCATCGCTCAGATCCAACAACCTTGATCATATAATAGTAAACGTATCCGCCTCTCTGATATATATGTGTATATATATATATATATATATATATATACCTCCTTCACATATCAGCCTGTTCTATACCGAATCTTCTATTCTCCTTCCCAGAATATTCAGATCAGCCAAACCGCACAGCTGCATCATGCAAAGGGAGTGAATCACGTGGCCACATTGTGCAGCAAATGATGTTCTTGGCTCGTAGTCAACATCCGTTTTGAGTTAGCAAATTGGCGATCCATTCCTCACGGGTTAATAACGCACTCCTGCATTTCTTTTGTTCACACGTCTGCAGTTATAAAACCATATAATAAAAAATTCAGAAGCGAAGGCCGCTGTGCGCACAGCGTTGTCAATAAAACCTGCAGAATCCTGTCTCTAATGTACATTAAGAGAGAATTATACTATAGTTTCAACTTGTTCAATGCGAAAACTATTACACTGAAGATGCAGCCTGCTCCATTTGGCACGAGCCCTGTTTATAATATTATATTATTAATGCTGCTGCAGTGTTAAATCTCTGCTGAGGTTGCAACCTTATCTAGAAGATACACATTGCCCCACACCGCTAAAATGACATAAATGCCGCCATAAAGTCACAGAAGGAGGGGGATATTGATTTAACTGTTTTCTGGTATGTAAAGCAAATTCTAACATTTCTTTATAATCTGAGTTCCGCAACAAAGGTGCTATTAAGTCCAATGTAGAAAGAGATCTAATGGGCTAATGCAGGTTTTGAAATTATATTCTACATAATATAATAATAATTATTCATTTATATAGCGATGTTAATTCCATAGCCCTTTATATTAAGCAGCAACAATGTCCGCATTGGGGCTCACAATCTAAATTCCCTATCGGTAGGTCCTTGGAATGTCAGAGGAATCTGGAGAACCTGGAGAATACCCACGCAAACATGAGGAGAAGAGACAAACTCCTAAAGGTACCATCACACACGGCAATATTGCTAGGCAATTTCACTGGCAATTTGCTGGTTGCAGTGAAATCATGGACACATTGTTCTATTTTGTTGCCGTGTACAAATGGAACAATGTGTCCATGATTTCACTGCAACCAGCAAATTTCCAGTGAAATTGCCTAGCAATATTGCCCTGTGTGATGGTACCTTTACAGATGTTATCATTGGTGGGAATTGAACCCTCCAGGACTAGAGATGAGCCACCAACCCGGTGTTCGAATTCGATTAGATTCATCGAATTTGATGTGTGTTCGTCGAATGTTCGTCGAACACTGTCGAACTCCATTGAAAACAATGGCATGCAAACACAAACACATACAAACACATAGAAAACACCTTCTAAGGTGTCCAAAAGGTGACAAACTACTGAAAACACACAACAAACACATGGAAAAGTGACAAGTACATATATAAATGCGAAAAGAAAAGAAATGGACGTGTAAAAGGAGGAGACACAGATATAGGCATGTCAAGCCCCTCTAATATCCGTTTTTACTCCAGTATTTGTAAGGCATCATGCAGACGAGTATTTGGTGAGTTTTACTTCAGTATCTGTAAGGCCACATTCAGACAATGAGTATTTTGTGAGTATTACTTCAGTATCTGTAAGGCCACATTCAGACGAAGAGTATTTGGTGAGTTTGGCTGGCTTCACACTGCAGTTTTTTCACTGATCAGTGTCCATCCACTTTGTGTGCCAAAACCCGGAGAGGAACCAGGAGAGGAACTTGCAGAGAAAAAATATAATTGAAAGATTGACACCTATTCTGATTTTTGGAGACACTCCTCGTTTTGGTACACAAACTGGATGGACACTGATTAGTGAAAAAAACTGCAGTGTGAAGCTAGCCTTTAACTTCAGTATTTGTAAGGCCATGTTCAAAAGATGAGTATGGCTAGGGTCACATTAGCGTTGTACCACTAGCCTGCCGGATTCCGGTATTATCTTAGAATTTTTTCCAGCACCGCATAGCGTTACCGCTATGCGGTGCTGGAAAACGCTGCCCTTAGTTACCCGATGTGTACCTTCACGACCTGTCATACAGGCAGCGGCTCGGAGTGCGCTTTACAGCGCCGCACAGGAAACGTTGCAGACACGGTTTCCTGTGCGGCGCTGTAAATCGCACTCCGAGCCGCTGCCTGTATGACAGGTCGTGAAGGTACACATCGGGTAACTAAGGGCAGCGTTTTCCAGCACCGCATAGCGGTAACGCTATGCGGTGCTGGAAAAATTTCTAAGTTGAAACCGGAATCCGGCAGGCTAGGGTCAAAGCGCAAATGTGACCCTGGCCTATTTGATGAGTTTAACTTCAGTATTTGTAAGGCCATGTTCAAAAGATGAGTATTTGATGAGTTTAACTTCAGTATCTGTAAGGCCACGTTCAGACGATGAGTATTTGGTGAGTTTTACTTCAGTATCTGTAATGGTACCTTTACACGCCGCCACGGCAGGCTGGATACATCGCGCTACAGGCTACAAATGTAGCTTGTAGCGTCAATGTAGCCCGTCGTAGCGGCGTCTGAAGACGCGACGCTACAGCCGGCGACAGATACATCTGTTTATGGGCTCTGCTCGAAAACAGATGGCTATATCGCCGATGGTAGCGAGCTGTATCGGCGTGTAAAGAAGCAACGGAAGGGAACTCTGGACACCCGGGGCTGTAGCTGCAATGTAGCTAAGGCGTGACCTCGGCTCCATGTTACCGCGCCCCATGTGCGATCATTGGTGGAAGCTGCTGCATGACGATTGGTAGTCGCTGCATAGGGAGGCATATTTAAGGAGCTGACGAGTCACACTACACAATCGCTCGAGCGTACTGTATTACTCAGCCTCCTGCGATGCCTGCCCAATCAGGATGTTATTGCTTCGTCCTATCAGCGTACGGAAGTCTTGTAATCCACAATTGGAGCACGCCTATGTGCTGTCCCTGCTGCACCAGGTCCGCCCATAGTAGCTGGTTGTAGCGGTGTGTAAATGAGCAACAGCTGGCTACTTGAGACACCCGGCGATGTAGCTAGCGATAGATGTAGCGTGGCGTAGCGCACCTTGTGGCGGCGTGTAAAGAGGGTGCGTTGACCGTTTGTAGCCGTTTGAGCGTGCTCGTGCACGTGAAGTAGCGCGATGTATCCAGCCTGCCGTGGCGGCGTGTAAAGGTACCCTAAGAGTACCTTTACACGCCGCAACTATTCCTGGCGATCAGAGGCAACCGAACGTGCGCGTGCACATTTTTGACGGTTGCCTTCGAATGCCAAAGGCGCATTTACACGCCACAATTGCGCCCTCAACCGAAGGTGATGTGTCGTCCCGGAAGTTCCCACACCAACATTGGGAAACATCCGGTTGACTCATGACGACGCTTCACACGCCGCAATCCCCAAAGGAATGTGGGCGTACATGATCAGCGCTGCAAGAACATAGGCGTGACAGACTATATTCCGCGCCCCAAACACGCTGATTAGACAACGCAATAGTGTCATGATTGGCCAGTCTGCGCAGGAAGGCTGGCTAATACATGACGCCATTGCAATTGTGTAGTGTGAATGGACAGCTCTTCAAATATGTCGCCCTGTGAAGGGACAGCCAATGGAAACACAGTAGCCCCCACCAATTATCGCTGATGGGGCGCGGTATCCAGCACGCTGTGGCACGCCTCTAGGAAATCACTAGGCGATGCAGATTCCATCCCTATCACCCGTTCACACGACAAAACCAGGGCAATTCACCTTCAGGGTTGCCTCTGGTTTTTGAACAATGCTCTGAAACCGCAACCGGGAGCAACTTTCAAAATCACCATTGCGTTGCCCAATTACACGCCGCAATTTCATAGCAATTTCAGGGCAACGGTGACAGAACTCCCTATTGTCTCTCAGTTGCTACACTGTAGTTGCGGCGTGTAAAGGTACCCTAAGGCCATGTTCAGACGAGGAGTACTTGGTGAGTTTTACTTCAGTGTCTGTAAGGCCACGTTCAGACGATGAGTATTTGGTGAGTTTAACTTCAGTATCTGTAAGGTCATGTTCAGACGATGAGTATTTGGTGATGTTTTTCCTCACAATCTGTAAGGCCATGTTCAGACAATGAGTATTTGGTGAGTTTTACTTCAGTATCTGTAAGGCTATGTTCAGACGAGGAGTACTTGGTGAGTTTTACTTCAGTATCTGTAAGGGCATGTTCAGGCAAGGAGTACTTGGTGAGTTTTACTTCAGTATCTGTAAGGCCACGTTCAGACGATGAGTATTTGGTGAGGTAAAGCTGTGGCACCCCAGGGGTTAATGTGCCACAGTAACATCAAAAGGGTTCACCCCCCCACACAGCATTTAACACTGCACTAGCGCCTCTAGGCCAGAAGGGGATCTAAAGAAGCTCCCCTATATATTCTGGTGTAGAGAGGAAGTAGTTGGTTCAGTTCCTAGGAGAACTGAGGAAGAGGGACTGTGGTGTAAAGGAGCTGCCTTAGGTTTCTCCACAGTCTGCTATTCAATTCCAGGCCTAGCTAGGGTCTGAGTAGAGGTAGTTTAGAGAACAGGAGAACACATCTGGGAGGTTGAGTTACCTCATAACTCACCCCAGAGGAGCGCAAAGACCGGATACCGGATCCGAAACTGTGACTGACACAAGCAGCACAGTAAACACCGGACTAATGGAGGTTATAGATCTACACTGTACCTCAGCGAAGCAACACGGCGGGGTCAGAAACACACGGAAAGATTCAAGTTGCCTAGCAAAGGGTACCTGTGAGGAGAGACAAGGCCGGCAGCCTAGCTAAAGCGGCAGCAGGGCCATACACAGCGCAGGAGTGGGAAGCCAAGGACCCGGTCAGGGTGGGAGCAACCCGGCCCCAGTACAGACTCCGTGGACAGTACTCTGCTTAACAACAACTGCAGTTAAGATGTGGAAAACTACAAAACCGTGAGTCTGTGTGATCCTTGTGCTCAAATCCTACGTTCCCTCACAAGCAGCTATCATCTCCACCACTACCCCTACTCAGCATCAATCATAGACTATTACCACCACTGCCCCGGGGAACCAGGCTCTATCTGCGGAGAGCCGTTACATCACCGGCTGCTAAACATCATCCCCGGAGGTTCTGCAGCAGCAGTGGTCACCCTGACCACAACCCATGGGTGGCGTCACGACTAACTCCCCTGTAAATACCTCCAACCTTTCTTGTGGGCTCGGGACACGGTCCGGACCAAGGACTGCCGTGATACCCCCTGTGATACCCCAGTCCGGTACCGAGTAATCCATCCCAGTGGGCTCCACAAGGCCACATTCAGACGATGAGTATTTGGTGATGTTCTTCCTCACTATCTATAAGGCCATGTTCAGACGAGGTGTACTTGGTGAGTTTTACTTCAGTATCTGTAAGGCCAAATTCAGACAATGAGTATTTGGTGAGTTTAACTTCAGTACAGAGGACAGGACAGAGACTAGCAAGCATGGGGGACCCGTAGGAGAGGGTCTGAGGAAGGAGAGAAGCTGGCCTGAGGAGTGGAGCCAGTCATCGGTTCAACCTAGAGCAGAGCACCAGAAACGGACATCTGAGTCTGAGGTTGTGAGTTTATTCCAGGCCCAGCAGCCAAAACCGGAGGACAGGAGATTCCACATCTCCTGGCTACAGCAAAGCACCTGGAATCACAGCAGCATCAGAGAGCTCAGGGCCAGTTGCCGGAGGAGTGGTGCCCGGGAAAGGCTCAAGCTGCCTGCTATACGGGTGAGAAACTTAAGAGCAGGAAGAGAGGGTCACAGCTTAGCTACAGGCAGCCAGGACCAGCAAGGATTAGCGCAGCAAGGAGGCCTCAGAACTCACCGGGTGAGGAGGACCCTAAATTGCTTCCAGGCCACCCGGATTCCCAACATCTCTTGTGGACGGTACCCTGGTTTAAACCTGCTACTACCAGTAAAGGTAAAGGAGATGATGAACTGTTTGTCTGTTGGTTATTTCACTCCCTCAGTCCTGCACCCCCAACGACCTACCACTGCTATAGACTTTACCAATTACTCTGGGAACCGCTCTACCGGTGAGGAGCGATATCACCGTAGCTGCAAAACCATCATCCCCAGAGGTCCCGCACAGCAGTGTTAGCCCCAATACTACAGCTGAACACCACGGGTGGTGTCATGAAAACTATCCCTAAATTACTACCCCCAGAACTTTTAAGTTGATACCCAGGGTCAAAGAGCCCGGTCTCGACCCCTGTAACTCCCCAGAAGCATCAAAGCCCAGTTCCGCGTACCCCTGGGGGATATCAATTTCCCAGGACCTACAATGGGGGATTATATTAAGTGGGTCCTCCGTCTTCTTTGCTTTTAGGGATCCCACTGGACCTTTAACAGCCAATTGTAAAGACGTTATTTATAGTATTTAAATAGTAGCTATTTTATATTTTGTAACGTTCAAGTATGAGTGCCTCTGAAAAAGGGATGAAAAGTTTTATTCTTACTTGTTAGAATTAATTTCTAAAAATTTTTGCATGTCTTAACACCAGTTATTTTTGTTTTGTTCCAGTCCAAGGACATGCTGAGTTTAAGGAGTGGAATGTGGTGCCCCTGCGGATCCAGTGAACACAGGGGTACTGCACCCCAGCCAGAGGTGTAGTACTCCACTCTCGGGTAAGGAAGGGACACTGACCGGTATCCAGACACCCAGGCCAACACAACACCACTCCAGGTCAGGGTTAGGGCAAGATTGCTCATGAGGGAGAGCACAGTCCCTGATCCTGTCTGGAGGAACCAAAGTAGAAGGGATGGGTGGAGAACAGAGTTTAGGGAAGTATCTAGGAGGCAGTGAAGCAAGAGAGGACACACGTTAGTGACGTAGGACACGTGACGGCCAATATAAAAGGACGGTTGAAACATCTAGAAGACAGTTGGTGAGTGGCTGGCAAGAGCTGAAGGAGTCTGTGAGGGCCAGAGTGTCTGTCAGAAAGGGACAACATCTAGAAAGAGACATCCTGGGGACTGGAGCCAGTGGAGCTTGTGCAAAGACTTGGGAGAAGCAAGACCGGACAGAGAAGAGAGAGAGGGTGCGCCAGAAGACGGAAGAGGTCATGGGGGCCGGGTAGTGAGCAATCCACCTGGGGATGCCCGCATCCACAATGACTGAAACCATGTGGAGGGACCAGGCTGCAGAGTAGGTGTACCAGGCCCAAAAGTAGTGGAGAACAACCAGGCACAGCAAGCGACCCGGAGGCTGCAGTATCTCCAAGTGCCACAGCCGAAACTGCACACACCCGCCGAAAAGGTGGCCATGTAGGGTCAAGGGACAAGCACTGAAACAACCCCACAAAGGCCTACAGCCACTGGCTTGGGGCACTGTGTGTGAAGAGCAGGGCAGGAGGGCAAAGCAAGTGCAGAAGAAGAGACGACCGTGAAAGGACAGTAAAAGGGGCTATCGGTTGAGTGCCACCACATTACCCGGGAGTTAGCTAGATCCCCTTCTCCACCTCCAAGGACTCAGTGCTCCACGGGTTGTTGCAACGGTGTTGACTGCTGTAACCGGGAATGAGAAAGCTGTGAGTAAACATCTTGAGACTGCACCCCGCTGTGTCTGTGACTTTCTTGCTGCGCTATCAGCCCTGCACTGGAACATCATCACCAACTCACTTAGTAACATCTGCTCCCCTTGGGTCAGCCCTACCCGTGGAGTGCTTTCCCGCCAAGCTGTCTTGTCTCCGACTCCAGAGAAACTGTGTAACAGCAGCATCCACCACTAGCTGCAACCCGTGGGTGACATCACATGAACAAGCATTACCAGGTCTAGTAACCCTTTCCTGAGAAGCCACCTTCCTTCATCACCAATTTCCGAAGCAGAGTTCCCTTCACATTTTGATTGACTGCTCCAGGGCCACGGACCGGGTCACACAACCGTGACATCCCCAGCCATGACACCGTCAGGACCCAGCTCCGAGTACCTCACGGCCCCCACGGGGCGAGTCATGGGCTAATCCCAACACTCAACTATTACTTCACTATCTGTTCCTGGCAAAACTCTCTTACCAACGTCCTACACATAACAATGCGATACATTACCAAAACATCCTATATATTAGTTTCATACATCTTAGCTTATACCTTACATCACTATACATTCTACCTATAATACTGCTGCACCTTATACATTATACCACAAATTATACCTTATACTTATTACATCCATTACAGAGATAAACATAACTATGCATTTTACATATCAATACATTACATTACAGTTCACCTTATACATCATATATAAAAACGCATGACACAATATCCCAATATAACAGGGCGATTGTTGTCTTCAGGGAAGAATACGACCACCAGTTCGCCTCCTTACACCTAGAGTGAACCATAGTGATGGCTCAGTGATGCCTACAATGAACCAGTGAATGGTGTTGGTTTGGTGATGCTCAGGGGCTGCTTTGATTTCTGTGGCACTGTGCGTCATTGGACCTTTCCAACAGGACAATAATCAGAGCATACTTCAAAGTCCTTAGTTTCAGGGTTCGCTCACACTTGTGTATAAAAAAAAATTGATCCCATTCTCATGCAGAAAAATTGGACAAGTAAAATCTATTTGGTTTTCCATATGTCATGTGAGTGCTATGAGAGTGTGCGATTTTTTTCTCGTGTAGCATCCGTATACAATGTGTTATTTTTTCTCAGCTGCTATTGTTCTACAATCACTTACGGGACCATTTACAGTGGTCTATGCTACAAAATGGTAAAGTATCTGTATAAGTCTGATGGAATAGATTTTGATGGATTTGATGATCCATGTGGCATCCTTTTTATTTCTCACACCCATTGACTTACATGGCCAAGTCTCAGCTGTTTTATGTGACCATACGCAGCATGCTTCAATTTTTTTTTTCTTGGATCTATTACAGCTGAGGAAAAACTCGCAGATCAGCAATGCCTCATTGAATAGGATGGAAAAAAATTGCATTGCACTCATCTGTTTTATTTGTCAGTGTGAGTGAGCCCTCAGAAGAAGTCCTGGGAGATTCAGGAGTGGTGGTCACCAGCGCCGGACTGGGGTGTCTGGGGCCCACCAGGGAAATTGACTCCAGGGGCCCATCCATTCTTCAGCTATATGCAAGTACCTGTTATCCGTTATACCTATTATAGTGGAGCATGGACTGTAAAACACCGGCGAGTCCCGCACATCACTGTGCGCTCACCATTACTTCGATGTACAATTACTGTAGTTTGCATTAAAGAGATTTTTTGGTGAAAACAAGTAATCAGCAATGGACAGGTTAGGTTAGGAAGGTGATCACTTATTTATTAGTGGAATCCGCACCGTCAGAAGAATGTGGCACTTTGAGCATTTGGTGAGTTTTTTACCTCAGTATTTGTAAGACAAAACCAGGAGTGGAGCAATCAGAGGTAATTTTTATGCATTTTTCACCCTCTCCTGGTTTTGTCTTATTAATACTGAGGTGAAAATCTCACCAAATGCTCAACTTGCTTTCTCTGGCGAACCTCAATAACTGCATCTCTGCTGCTGTGTCACAGGACAGGAGGGGTTAAACATCCAAGTATTTAATATCTATTGGAAATAAAGAAGTTTTCCCTTATTGATATCAGATAAAACAAATGACCGACCACAATCCACTCTACCAAGACCAATATTACCAGATAGAAATCAGAAATACCACCACCCATGACCAAAGCACATAATACCACCACATAGTGATCAAATGCTACCACATACAAGGTATAAATACTGTCACACCATGAGACCACATATTAGCACTATATAGTGACCAAATAATACCACATACAAGGGACAAATACTGTCATGTCATGACCAAAGCACATAATGCCACCACAGTGACAAATAATACTAAATTAATAAAAATGTAAAAAAGCTCTGTATATTGGGTCAGTGTACAAGTAATACAGTGATCACCAATCACAATACACAGAAGCACCACCAGGGGCCTGGCAGCAACAGGCGCCACCAGGGGTCCAGCAGCACCAGGCACCACCAGGGGCCCGGCAGCACCTGGCAACACCAGGAGCTCAGAAGCACCAGGCACCACCAGGGCTCGGCAGCACCATGCACCACCAGGGGCCCGGCAGCACCAGTCACCACCAAGGGGGCGGGGCTTGGGGGCAGGGCCATCATGACCCGGGACTCACAGGGGTTCTCCCGATCCTCTGGTGGGCCAGTCCACCCCTGGTGGTCACAGTCGCTTGACTTGAGCCTTACAGAAAATCTTTAGAAAATCTTAAAGAGAGAGGTTGTATCACAATGCAATTCAATAATATTAGTGACCTGGAGGACATTGCTCAAATGGAATGGGCTACAATTTCTCAGGAATGCTATACATTTGCAAAAAAATATAACAGTCAAAGTTTGTAGGGTAGTTTTAATCACATCTGTACCATTTCTAATGCAAAACAGGGCAGAAGGCCCTCTGGTCCTATTAGAAAACAGTCCAGATGCACCTTGGCACCCTATTAAATTATAAACCATTTACTTCCAGCCAATGAAGAAATTAAGTATGTTCTGCATCCATTCCATAGTCAACTGTTTAACCACTCCTCATACCTTATAACTAAAATGATTCCAATAGAGTTTGATGAAAATCCACAATAATGCATTGCAGAAATCATATCACATGGTATAGCATAACCAATCAGGAAGGACTATCAAAGCCTGTATAAAAGCAAAGGCAACGAATGCAGTAGCCATTTTGTGGTGAATGTGGAAAGAGAGAGGACATCACAGTGAAGAGAAATCCATAATACAGTGGAACCTTGGATTACGAGCATAATTCGTTCCGGGAATCTATTTATATAATCGGCAGTTTGGGATTTGGGCGTTGTAGCCGAATCCCAAAATGCTTTGCGCCATCGCGAGCCGCAGATTCTGCCCGCAAACGGCCACTACAACGCACCGCCCGCCCGCCCCCCGCAAACGCCCGCTACACGCACCGGTTGGCACCCCCGCTTCCCTGCCGCCAGGGCCGCACCGTCCATTCCACAGTGTGACCCAGCAGCCAGGGGGAGCGGCTTTAGACAACGGCACCCCCCGCAACCACCACCGCCCGCCTTCATCACAGACGCTGCCCCGCTTCCTACGCCGCCAGGGCCGCACCATCCATTCCACAGTGCGAGCCCTCAGGCAGCAGACAGGGGAAGCGGCTTTACACAACGGCCCGCCTCAACCAGCACCGCCTGCCTTCATGACACACGGTGCCCGCCCCAGCTTCCCACAGGTAACATGGCAGCGGCGGCAGCGCACTGGCATTGCAGCCGGCAAGCCCGGCGGGGCTGCAGTCTGCTATCACCCCACGCTCCTCAAATAACCTTACAGGGGCGCCGGGGTACCATGGCGCCACACTGTCATTCCAGCCGCCTGTATACTCTGCTATCCACAGAGTCGCCTGTATACTCTGCTACCCACAAGCCGCCTGTATACTCTGCTACCCACAGAGCCGCCTCTATACTCTGCTACCCACACAGCCGCCTGTATACTCTGCTACCCACACACCGTCCGCACAGCCCTGTATACTCTGCTACCCACACAGCCGCCTGTATACTCTGCTACCCACACAGCCGCCTGTATACTCTGCTACCCCACAGCGCCTGATACTCTGCTACTACACAGCTACTCTGCTACCCACACAGCCGCCTGTATACTCTGCTACCCACACAGCCGCCTGTATACTCTGCTACCCACACAGCCTATACTGACCCCAAGCGCCCTATACTCTGCTACCACACAAGCCCCTCTATCCTCTACCACAGAGCCGCTCTATACTCTGCTACCCACAAGCCGCCTCTATACTCTGCTACCCACAAGCCCCTCTATACTCTGCTACCCACAAGCCGCCTCTATACTCTGCTACCCACACAGCCGCCTCTATACTCTGCTACCACAGCCCTTATCGCACCCACGAGCCCCTCTATACTCTGCTACCACAGAGCCGCCTCTATACTCTGCTACCCACAGACCGCTCTATACTCTGCTACCACAGAGCCGCCTCTATACTCTGCTACACAGCGCCTCTAACTCTCTACCACAGAGCCGCCTCTATATCTGCTACCCACAGAGCCGCCTTATACTCTGCTACCACAGAGCCGCCTTATACTCTGCTACCACACAGTCTAATGCCAGCCTCTATACTCTGCTACCCACAGAGCCGCCTCTATATACCCGTCTGCTACCCACAGAGCCGCCTCTATAGTCTGCTACCCACAAGCCGCCTTTATATCTGCTACCCACAGAGCCGCCTGTATACTCTGCTACCACAGAGCCACCTGTATACTCTGCTACCCACAGAGCGCCTGTATACTCTGCTACACACAGAGCCACCTCTATACTCTGCTACACACAGAGCCGCCTCTATACTCTGCTACACACAGAGCCGCCTCTATAATTCTGCTACACACAGAGCCGCCTGTATAATCTGCTAACACAGAGCGACGTATACTCTGCTAAAAGATTATACTCTGCTAACACACAGAGCCGCCTTATACTCTGCTCCAGGCGTCCATCAACTCGTACCGCACAGAGCTCGCCTGTATAATCTGCTACCCGCAGAGCGTCTATATACTCTGCTACCCACAGACCCGCCTGTATACTCTGCTACCCACTGACCCCCTGTATGCACAAATTCATTTCACCGCGCTCCCGATGCAATTGAATCGGGCCTTTTTACTAGTGTGCTTATAATCAAATCACTGGTATATCAAAGCAAATTTTACCATAACAAATAATTGAAATGCAGATGATTCGTTCCATAATCCAAAAATATCTATTGTATTCATATAAAATTATTATAGCTCTGCAATTAATTGCAGTTCTATGATATATACAGTATACATATGTATAGGAAGTTAATCAGTTATAGTACCTAAAGTTGGTTTAGTAGCGGCGTCACACATGTACAGTATCAAGAATGGAGGCTCCATGTTCAGAGTGCGGTGAACACGCTTCACCTGTTTTTTTTTTCAGTTGTTTATATGGAGTAATAAGGGGAGATATAGGGAGGTTGTATAGAGTAATAGGGGGAGATATAGGGATGTTATATGGAATACTAGGAGGAGATATAGGGAGGTTATATGGAGTAATAGGAGGAGATATAAGGAGGTTGTATAGAGTAATAGGGGGAGATATAGGGAGGTTATATGGGGTACTAGGAGGAGATATAGTGAGGTTATATGGTGTAATAGGAAGACATATAGAGGAGGTTATAAGGAGTAACAGGAGGTTTTATAGAGTAATAGGAGGAGATATTCAGGAGCTGATACGGAGTAATAGGAAGAGATATAGGGAGTTTATATGGAGTAATAGGAGGAGATATAGGGAGGTTATATGGAGTAATAGGAGGAGATATAGGGAGATTATACGGAGTAATAGGAGGAGATATAGGTCGATTATATAGAGTAATAGGAGGAGATATAGGGAGGTTATATGGAGTAATAGGAGGAAATAAAGGGAGCCTATATGGCATTATAGGAAGAGATATAGCGGAGGTTATTTGGAGTAATAACAGCAGATATAGGATTGTTATATGGAGTAATAGGAGGAGATATAGGGTTATTATATGGAGTAATAGGAGGATATATAGGGAGGTTATGTGGAATAATAAATGGAAATTTAAAGGGAGAGGTCATATAAAATAATAGTAGTAACAGTTTTTTTGGATCAGTATGACGCGTTATACTTAGTTTTATTATTATTGTTAATATTTAAAGAAACAAGTCCCTGGTGTCCCCACTTACTGCATATAACTCTCTTACCTCATTTATCTTTTCTTACAATAAGCAAATCATGGATTAAGTGAACGTTTTCCACTTTAAGCACATAATCCTCCTATAGCCTCTAAATACTTAATAACACAGAGTAATTACATTGATAATCGTATCACATGTTATAGCACAACCAATCAGGAAGGACACTCAGACCCTGTATAAAAGCAAAGGCAACGAATGCAGTAGCCATTTTGTGGTGAATGTGGAAAGAGAGAGGACATCACAGTGTGGAGAGAAATCCATAATACAGCGGAACCTTGGATCACGAGCATAATTTGTTCTGGGAATGTGCTTATAATCAAAACATTCTTATATCAAAGCAAATTTTCCTATAAGAAATCATTGATATGCAGATGATTCCTTCCACAACCCAAACATATCTACTGTATTCATATAAAATTATTACAGTTTTGCAATTAATTGCAGTTTTATGGTATATGCGGTATACATATGTACAGGAAGTTAATTAGTTACAGTACCTAAAGTAGTTGGTTTAGTAGCAGCGACACACAAGTACATTATCAAGTATGGAGGCTCCGTGTACAGAGTACATTGAACATGCAAAGGTTGGAACTGAGGGAAAGACTGTGATTGATGGCTTATGTGTATACGCTAGAAGCGGTGAGTATTACTAGTACTGTACTGTATCTGCACAGGGAGGGAGGTACAGTGCTGTAGAGGAGTGGGGTGAGCTCCTACTGTACTGTATCTGTTCAGGGAGGGAGGTACAGTACTGTATAGGAGTGGGGAGAGCTCCTACTGTACTGTATCTGTGCAGGGAGGGAGGTCCAGTATTGTAGAGGAGTGGGGAGAGCTCCTACTGTACTGTATCTGTTCAGGGAGAGAGGTACAGTACTGTATAGGAGTGGGGAGAGCTCCTACTGTACTGTATCTGTGCAGGGAGGGGGGTATAGTACTGTAGAGGAGTGGGGAGAGCTCCTACTGTACTGTATCTGCACAGGGAGGGAGGTACAGTGCTGTAGAGGAGTGGGGTGAGCTCCTACTGTACTGTATCTGTTCAGGGTGGGAGGTACAGTACTGTATAGGAGTGGGGAGAGCTCCTACTGTACTGTATCTGTGCAGGGAGGGAGGTACAGTACTGTAGAGGAGTGGGGAGAGCTCCTACTGTACTGTATCTGTTCAGGGAGAGAGGTACAGTACTGTATAGGAGTGGGGAGAGCTTACATTTTGCTCTTATTCCAAATCTTGCTCTTATACCAAGTTACAATTTTTTTTTTAAATGTTAGCTTGTCTTGCAAAACCCTTACAAACCAAGTTACTTGTAATCCAAGGTTCCACTGTACACTAAATAAACATTACAGATAATGTGTGTGATAGCACAGCAATGAAGAACAGTTACCATCCATGAAGCCATAGCCATATACCATATATTGAGGTCACTTTGATACTCCTAATGTTATGTTTGTGTTATAGAGCTTAAAATAAATTTGGATATATAGTACTCTTGCAAGACCTCAGATTATCACTCATGTGAATTGAATTTCAAAATATTCACTCACTAGCTGGGTGCCCGATGCACATGCATCGGGATTCTAGCAGAGCGAGTCTCTGACTCGCAATGGCCGCTTCGCGGCCAATGCTTCGCGCTGCTAGGGCGACTCGCATGCCCGCTGCGCGGGCATAGCGAGTCGCCTTAGAACTGCTCGCAATGGCCGCTGCGCGGCCAGTGCTTCGGGCGTATCCACATGACCACGCTGACTCGCAGCGTGAGCGGACTCAAAAGGGGCAAAAAACCCATTCGTGATTATATAATAGATCTCTAGAATATAATCTTGAGTTCCTTTTTAAATTAAAATGTATTACTAATGGCCGCTTTACACGTCCCGACATCGTCCCGATATTGTATAAAACGGCATGGGAGCGCGCACATTTTTGGCAGAAATCCAAGATCGCATAGGAGATGTCACACAGCGCGATATCGGCAGGCAACACAACTGCGATGTATACGCCCCCTTGTACGAGTGACCTAGGGAACGACCATTTAACATGGGAGAGAATAGGGGAAGTTCTGCTCCAAATTGTTGTTGGGCTGTCACACAGCACGATCCTGCCAGATCGTCCATCCAATATCGGGCAGTTGGAGAGCCTGCACAATTCCCCAACGATATCGTATTGCCATCGTTCTTGCATCGAATTTAGGTGTAGATAGAAGACAACTTTATAAATACATATCTATTAATGTCAAATATGAATGGATAGCTATGTGCATACCAGTAAGATTGACATGGGCCATACCCCATGCATTGTAGTTCATTGTCAAATTTCATGGTTAATTTATTGTGGTCAGGTTGGGCTCTCCCATTAAAAATTGACTGTTGGGGGTATATAAAGCACACTAAATGTGTCTGATCACCACATGGTGGTTGTATTTAGGAAGCTTTAATAGAGCGTTCTGTGTTGAGGTGTCATTTAAGGGTATTAGCGATACCCCATTACAGTACCGATGACCATCAGTATTATTACCAAAACCTGCAAGAGTTAATGTTTACTATTCCACTTCAGGTGTTTTAAGTAAGGGCATGCACAGTCTTAGAAGTTTATAGGTAATTTAACTTGCGGGATTGTTGCATGGCAGGCTACCCTATGACTCCTATAAAAATCTATTTGGAGGCTGTTTCTAATAAACATTAAAGCATTTTCTCATGCCCCTGCAGTCCTATACTCTTCTACTCATTAATCCTAATTGTGCCAGGTTTTTCTAACAAACAACATAAAAGTCCCATTTAAAAGAAGCTGGATAAAGTTTTTGGTTTAATAAACACAATACGTATGCTTAGATTTGCCTAACCGTGAGAAAAAATGTGGAAGTTTAGTGCGTCGAGCCGTCAGTTACAAATGATGGTAAATTCATTGTTACTGAATGTGCCGCCCAGCTTAGGGGACCGGGATACCCGGCGCAGGGTCCCTTTCCTTGGGGGAGTCACTGGTGGCTAAACCCAGGCCGTGGCCCCAGGCTGGCACACTCCTAAAAGGGGGTATTTACAGGGGATTTAGAAGTTTATATAATTTATAAAGTTTGTAGATGTTATTGTCGTGACGCCACCCAGAATAATGTGGCTATATATGGCCACCGCTGCCTTGTACTGGCCAGGGGATGATGGTGAGAGGCAGCTGAGATGGTATAGCCCTTTTCCGGGTAGGGCTGTAGGGTCCCCTGGACAGGTGATGTTAAAGTTAATGATGGATGAAGATGGAAGTATGGTGAGGAGATGTTAAGGACACAGACACTTACTTGATTCACAGCAAATTCTCTCAGCGGTGATGGTCCCAATCCTGGATAGATGGTAGCTGTTAAATCAGAGGCTGAGGCACAGATGAGGTTTAACTGGTTTACTTTCAACCAAACTATAATACAACAAGTCCCGTGTCCGGAGTCTGCAATAGGGGTTCAGTTGCTCAGGCCCCACCGGGTCCTTTACCTCCTGCTTGCGCTGTCTATGTGGCCCTGCTGCCGTGTGTGAACTTGCTGCTGGCCCAAATCTGTCCTCTCTGGGTCCCACTCAACAGGCAACTTGAGTCCTTTGTCTCTCTCTGCTTACCCCCTCCGGGAGTACTGCTGAACTCTTAGTATGTTGCTGTGTCTGGCCCTGTGAAGCTTGTTGTTACCTCACGTTTTTCCGGTTGCTGTATTGTATATAACTAATGCAGCCACGGATCCGGTATCCGTATCTGCGCTTTTTATCTAGGGTAGATAATGATGCTACCCGATTCTGAAAGTGTTCCTCTTATCAGTTTTCTCCTCCTCAGACCGATGGCTTGGCCCTGGAAATTGTCAGCCAGTCCTCAGGAACTCAATGCAGCTCCTGTCACTCTGAGCTCGTGGCTCCAACTGTCTGAAAATTTACCTCAAACCAGTGTTTTATCTCTAGGGAAGTCTCTGGTGTCTCTGGAGCTCCCCCTACTGGCCAAAGGTGGTAGTGCAGTGGCATGGCTTTCTAAGTGAGTGCAACTATTATGATCTTATACTGTGGCTAATACCCGCAGGGGCGCCACATTCCCCCTTAGTTAAGAACAGTACTCCGGGACTGTGGGACAATAAACATAAGATATAACAGATAATATCTACAGAGTCTTAAAAAAAAATAAAAAGTTACAAAAACCACTCAAGTTTAAAAAATAGAGTCTTGTAAAAAGTCACTTCAAATAGCGTCCATTAATACAGCTCTGTCCTTGAGGGCTATTTATTTGTTAGGAAAGGCACTGCAATTAGCGTCCATTTTTCCAACAAAGTTTATGAATAATTTAAGAATGTTCAAAAAACAGTCTTTCCGGAGCTTTAATTTACCGCCTCCGGGCTGATAAATGAAGAAAAGAGTTCAAGAATATGCAAGTAGTTCATACAGAATAGTCTCTGCAGGTACTGAGCTTTTTTTTAACGTTACATCTAATAACTACTAATTAACAACTAAATATCTATTTACATTTGGTAGTCTGCATATCTTGCTGGTAATTGACCCTGAGTACTACGCTGTGATCTGCGTAACGCTTGTGTACTGGGTGTACTCAATGTGATGGTGTGAGTGGACGTATACCTAGTAAGTACTTCTGGTTCTGCTAGGGATAATTCCACATTTGTGGGATTGGCAATTCCACCGTGTCCAGGGCTATTATTACTAGGAATTTGTTCTTCCTGTCTTGGAACTTCTTGTGGTACAGGGTCTGCTTCTAATTCTATTGGTCTTGGGGCTTCTGGTATTACAGGCTCTGGTGTTTGATAGAAGGCCATCATGGGAACTACTACTGCACCATTGTAGGTTGGCCAGGTTTTAGGAAAGTCTCCTAGATAGGTGTGATATACTCCATCTTCTTCTTTTTCTTTAACAAGTTGAACCGGTACTGGTTGAATAACTTCTGGTTCAAGTTGAATGACTTCTTTTTCTTTCAATGTCTCTGGACATAGTTTTAGATTGTCTCTTGACATTAGTACTGATGTTAATCCACCATCTTTACTTATAAGACACATTTTAGGATTGTTCACTCTCATTGGTAAAACTGTATATGGGACGGATTCCCACTGATTGTCCAGTTTATTAGTGCGACGGTTTCTCTTGAGCACTTGATCACCAGGTTTTAATGGGGTTGCTAGAGCATTCTGGTTGAAGTATTGCTCTTGTCTTTCTCTAGTTTTCTGGAGATTCCTTTCTACGCATTCTTGCACTTGGCGATACTGTTGTTGGCGTAGGGAGTCCCAGTTGGAATCCTGCACTTCTGCGTCAGGTTTTACGATGCCCATTTCTAGATCTATTGGTAGCTTGCCAGGTCTTGCACGCATAAGGTAAGCTGGGGTACAGTTTGTGGAGCTTACCGGGACATTGTTATAGAGGTCTACCAAGTCAGGCAATTTCTCTGGCCATAGGTTTCTCTCCGTCTCTGGTAAAGTCTTTAAGAGATCGATTACAATATGGTTCATTTTTTCGCATAAGCCATTTGTTTGCGGATGATAGGCTGTTGTACGGATCTTCTTGCAGCCATACATATTGCAAAATTCTCTGAAGATCTCGGATTCAAATGCTGTACCTTGGTCTGCAAGTACTTGTTCCGGATATCCATGAGGTCTGCAAAAGTATGTCTGGAACGCCTTAGCTGCTGTCTTTGCAGTGAGATCTTTCACGGGCACTACTACCAGGAAGCGTGAGTAATGGTCCACGATGGTTAAAGCATAGACATAGCCGGACCGGCTTGGTGTCAATTTCACGTGGTCTATTGCTACGAGCTCAAGTGGTTGCTTGGTAACTATAGGCTGGAGTGGTGCTCTTTGGTTTTTTAGATCTTTTCTTCTGAGGTTGCACGGACCACAGTTTCTGCACCATTCTTCAATTGATCTTCTCATTCCAACCCAGTAGAATCTTTCTCTTAAAAGTACTTCTAGCTTTTTCCACCCGAAGTGACCAGCACCATTGTGATAAGCTTCTAGGACCATTTTTACATCTTGTTTAGGCACAATGATCTGCCATACTAGCTCATGCGTCTTTGGATTGGTATATCTTCTGCACAGCTTTCCTTGGTACAGGAACATTTTGCCTCTCTCTTTCCAGAGTTGATGTGTCTCTTTCGGTGCATTTTCATTGGGATACGCACTTTGCTCAGTCAGCAGTTCTTTCACCAACTTCACAGCTGGATTGCTGTCTTGAGTGTCAGCCCATCTGTGGTGTGCTAATGGGTTGAGATTCACTTGTTGATGTTTCTGGTAGGCACTGGATTGATACTGTCCTACCTTGGGACGATGGAAGGCGGGTAGTTCAATTTCTTCAAGTTCTACCGGTTCTTCTTCCACGTCTCTCAACTGCGGCATCCGGGATAAGGCGTCTGCATTTCCATTCTTTCGGCCTGCTCTATACTTGATCACGAAGTTGTAATTAGACAGCCGGGCTATCCATCGCTGTTCCAGCGCACCTAGCTTGGCTGTATCCAGGTGGGTCAATGGGTTGTTATCAGTATAGACGGTGAATTCTGCAGCTGCCAAGTAGTGTTTGAAACGCTCAGTCACAGCCCAGACTACTGCCAGTAGTTCTAACTTGAAGGAGCTGTAATTTTCAGGATTTCTTTCAGTAGGCCGGAGCTTTCTACTTGCAAAGGCGATGACTTTCTCCTTGCCTCCTTGCTTCTGAGATAGTACTGCTCCCAGTCCCACATTACTGGCATCTGTGTAAAGGATGAAAGGTTGATGGTAATCGGGGTATGCCAGAACTTCTTCTCCGGTCAATGCCTTCTTCAACTTTTCAAAGGAATCTTCCCTCTCATCACTCCACTGGAAAGGAGGATTGCGGTTTGAAGGCTTCTTCGACTGCCCTACCAGGATGTCTTGTAGAGGTGCTGCTAGCTTGGTGAACCCTTGGATGAATCTACGATAGTAGCCCACCAGTCCCAGGAATTGCCTCACCTGTTTCACGCTGGTAGGTCTTGGCCAATCCCTTATTGCGGTTACTTTCTCGGGATCCGGTGCTACTCCTTCTGAACTTACAACGTGTCCCAGGTATTGTACCTTTGGCTTTAGAAGGTGACATTTTGATGGCTTGAGCTTCATACCATACCGGGATAAGGCTTCGAACACTTCTGCCAGATCTTGTAGATGTTGTTCGTAAGTCTTTGAGTAGACTATTACATCATCTAGGTACAGAAGGACGGTTTCAAAGTTCTTGTGTCCGAGACAGCATTCCATCAATCGCTGAAAGGTACCGGGTGCGTTGCAGAGTCCGAACGGCATACAATTAAATTCACAGAGACCCATTGGTGTGGTAAATGCTGTCTTCTCTTTATCTTCCTCAGCCACAGGGACTTGCCAATACCCACTTGTTAAGTCTAAGGTGGAAAAATAGTTAGCAGATCTTAAAGCGGCTAATGACTCTTCAATTCTAGGTAAGGGGTAGGCGTCTTTATGGGTAATGTGATTAATCTGCCGGTAGTCTACGCACATTCTCATGGTTCCGTCTTTCTTTTTAACTATTACCAGAGGGGCTGCCCAGGGGCTACAACTGTCTCTTATTACCCCGGCCTGTTTCATTTCCCTCAGCATGTCTTTAGCACATTGATAATGAGCGGGCGGTATGGGTCTATATCTCTCTTTTATTGGTGGGTGGTTACCGGTAGGAATTGTATGTTCTACCCCTTTAATCTGTCCGAAGTCTAATGGGTGTTTACTGAAGACCCGTTCATATTCTTCTACTAGTCGGTACACCCCTTGTTTTTGGTGGGTAGGTGTTGAATCTGTACCTATATGCAGCTGCTGACACCAATCTTCTAATTCTCCACTTGAACCATTGTCGTCCGCCTGACATGACGGATTCAAGGGCCCAATGGCTATGATGGCATTGTTGTCAACAGTGTATAGCTTGGCCATGGTAGCGTACCTTGGTAAAGTGACCTCTTCCTCTCCACAATTCAAAAGACGTATGGGTACTCTTCCCCTGTGTACCTCGACTATTCCTCTAGCCGTTAATATCGTGGGTCTACTATCAGTGTACACAGGCTCTACCAAGGCTTGGTAATCTCGTCCTTTAATACCAATGGCTGCTCTACACCATACCAGCATTTCAGTTTTTGGAGGTATTACTATAGGAGTTGGGTCACTTACCCTGACACTGCCGATTTCTCCACCTGCAACCTCTACTTGTTGCTTCAGCACCAATGCTTTTATCTCTCTCCGGAGAATTCTCTGCTGGCAGGATTGGGCAGTTTCCGCAAATTGCTGTAAAATAGTAATAACCTCGGAAAAACAATTTTCTAAAACATTCATACCTACCAATACAAAAGGTTCCCGTCGGTTAACATCAACAATTATGATACCCTGATTTTTTAATTCTGCTCTACCAATCTTAATGGTCATCTCTCTAAATCCTACTTGCGGTACCAATTTTCCATTACTAGCATATATACTTAGCTCAACATTAGATGGTCTTTTATCAATGTCTGAATCTGCCCAGTACCTCTTATAAAGGATATGTGGTATAGATGAAATCTGGGAACCAGTGTCCAACAAGGCATTGAGGGGAATACCGTCCAGCACGATGGGGATAATGGGACGTCCTCCGACGTACTTATCGTGCCAGGATGTTGGGCCTTGAAAGTTCACTCCTGCGAAGCGGCCCGCATTCCCAGGGGATCCTTGTTTAAATCACAATTGGGGGCGATGTGGCCTGGCTTCCGGCAACGACGGCAAATAGGCTGTCCATCCGGCTGGTAACGGTCGTTGGGTCGTCCTCTCCACGCTGGGTATCTCTGGGGTCTCATCCAGGGAATATCCTCTTTGCGGTTCGCCAACTCCATCTTGGATGTAGTCTGTGATTCTCTCATTTCCTGCATGGTTTTAGCCATTGAGGTGACAATGTCTGTTAGAGAGTCAAGCTTTTGCTGGAAAGCATCATTAACACTGGCCTCCAGGGGCTTAACTGATGTCACTGGCACTCTCTGTTGTTGAGGGGTTTCTGTAATGGATTGCTCAGGATCCTGATCCCAAAGTGCCTCTGCCTGCTGGAGACGAATAGCGCTCTCCTTTAACTGGGCAAATGTCACTTCAGGGTCCTTGAAAGTCAGCATACTCGCATGCCCTCGATGAGAAGGGGTTAATAGTCCCTCAATGAATTGATCTTTTAGCAATTTATCAGCGCCAGTGTTAAACATTGGTTCAGCCAGTGTAAGCGCTTTAAGGGCCTCCTGTAAATTCAGGGCAAAGTCTCTCACACTCTCATTGGCCTTTTGTTTGCAATTGAAGAATTTGGTCTTTGCTTTGCTACCAGCAGTAGTTTCAAATACTGCCTTTAATCCAGCTAGAATATGCTCAGCAGTGTCTTTTAGATCAGCGGACCATGCTGTGACTTCTCGCTTGGCATTACCACTTAACTGTGCCATCAGCAAACCGACACGCTGAGCTTCTGCCATTGGAAACATGTTTAAATAGGCCAGCAGTTTTTCTTTAAAATCATCAAAAGTATTAGGCTTACCTTCATACACTGGAAGCCATGGAGCACCTGGGGTGTATGGCATCAACATCGGCATAATGGGCGCTGCACCTTGCGCCGCTGTGCTGCCGAGCGCTCTGTTCTGTGATTCAGCTGCATTTGTGTCGCCGAGTGTTTCGGCGTCTCCGTGCTGCGACATGTTGCGCCCCCTTAGTTAATCCGGACCCTTCCGGTCCTCTGCTTCCGTCGGGATGGCGTATAATCGTTCCGCTGTGCAGCAGGATTGGTTTTCCCCTTTTGCCGACGTCAGAGCTCTCAGCTTGGTACCGCCCACAAAGACACGCCACCTGCTGCTTCTGCTCGCCGTGAGCTCAGTAATGGCGGAATCTGAAATTTTTCAGTCAGATCAGAGCTCAGGGCTATGACACAGTTCAAATAGCAGTCTCGTGCTGTGGCAGTTATGAGGTAATTAGTGATGATGCAATTTTACCTCAGAGGCTGGCGGCCATTTTGTTTCAATGTTAGTCAATGGGGAAAAGTCTATTTCAATGGTTTCCAATGGGAAAATCACTTTTTGATAAAAAAGTCAATTTTTCTCGGATTTTCTCACAATTTTCGGCATTAATCACGGCACACAGTACCCGATTTAACCAGGCACGGTAAATCCTGTTCGTGACGCCAAAGAGAGATGTGCCGCCCAGCTTAGGGGACCGGGATACCCGGCGCAGGGTCCCTTTCCTTGGGGGAGTCACTGGTGGCTAAACCCAGGCCGTGGCCCCAGGCTGGCACACTCCTAAAAGGGGGTATTTACAGGGGATTTAGAAGTTTATATAATTTATAAAGTTTGTAGATGTTATTGTCGTGACGCCACCCAGAATAATGTGGCTATATATGGCCACCGCTGCCTTGTACTGGCCAGGGGATGATGGTGAGAGGCAGCTGAGATGGTATAGCCCTTTTCCGGGTAGGGCTGTAGGGTCCCCTGGACAGGTGATGTTAAAGTTAATGATGGATGAAGATGGAAGTATGGTGAGGAGATGTTAAGGACACAGACACTTACTTGATTCACAGCAAATTCTCTCAGCGGTGATGGTCCCAATCCTGGATAGATGGTAGCTGTTAAATCAGAGGCTGAGGCACAGATGAGGTTTAACTGGTTTACTTTCAACCAAACTATAATACAACAAGTCCCGTGTCCGGAGTCTGCAATAGGGGTTCAGTTGCTCAGGCCCCACCGGGTCCTTTACCTCCTGCTTGCGCTGTCTATGTGGCCCTGCTGCCGTGTGTGAACTTGCTGCTGGCCCAAATCTGTCCTCTCTGGGTCCCACTCAACAGGCAACTTGAGTCCTTTGTCTCTCTCTGCTTACCCCCTCCGGGAGTACTGCTGAACTCTTAGTATGTTGCTGTGTCTGGCCCTGTGAAGCTTGTTGTTACCTCACGTTTTTCCGGTTGCTGTATTGTATATAACTAATGCAGCCACGGATCCGGTATCCGTATCTGCGCTTTTTATCTAGGGTAGATAATGATGCTACCCGATTCTGAAAGTGTTCCTCTTATCAGTTTTCTCCTCCTCAGACCGATGGCTTGGCCCTGGAAATTGTCAGCCAGTCCTCAGGAACTCAATGCAGCTCCTGTCACTCTGAGCTCGTGGCTCCAACTGTCTGAAAATTTACCTCAAACCAGTGTTTTATCTCTAGGGAAGTCTCTGGTGTCTCTGGAGCTCCCCCTACTGGCCAAAGGTGGTAGTGCAGTGGCATGGCTTTCTAAGTGAGTGCAACTATTATGATCTTATACTGTGGCTAATACCCGCAGGGGCGCCACATGAACATAATAGCTTCTATTTATCTTATTAGACATGTTCTGATGGATAAAATAAGGATTGTGGATAAGTAAAAAGTTTCTATTTCAATGTGTCGGTATACTGTATGTGTATTTTTCGGGCAATCTGTTGTAACAAGTAGTTTGTCACACACTTAAAAGGGATTTCCAAATGTATTATTTACTTACGTATATTGCATTATCATTTTTCCAGCAGTTTACAGATGTCATCATCACTGTCCCCATTGCGGCTCACAAGCTAAATTCCCCATCAGTATGTCTATGAAGTGAGAGAAGAAACTGGAGTGCCCAAAGGAAACCCACATAAACACAGGGAGAACGTACAAGCTCCTTGCAGAACTTATACATGATGGGATTTGAACCCAGCACAACAACATTTTGTGCAGACCCTTTGTCAGAAAGTCTTTAAATTATAAGTTCATTTCTATTAAACTTTAAAGAGAACCTGTTAACAGGTTGTTCCCATATAAAGTTATTAACGGCCAGCACCTTTACACCAGCATTCTGTAATGCTGTATACGGTATATGTCCTTAATCTGCTCTGCAAGGCAAATCAAATAGCCTTTACTATACACACTTACGGCGTGGTCCGGTTTGATGGGCATCATTGGTCTTGATCTTGGACCTCCTCTTTTCTTAAAATTGCTATCCTGCCCTGCTTTTTGTGGATGTCGCACCCTATGTCATGCTCCATGCCAGCACTCTTTGACTATTCCCCGTCCATGCGCACTACTATTTTGCTTTGCTTTCGGCAGGGCAGAGAGAAGTATGCATGCACAGGAGCGTGATATATGAGGGCTCTACCCTACTTTATATAGTGAAAACCTGGTGACAGGTTCCGTTTAATTAATCCCAGTAAAAGGGCAGTTACTGGCACTGAATGTTCTCCAGGCTGTTTCTGGAAGATGATGTAAGGGAATTAGTCCATCATCAATGCAGAAAGTTTACCTTTACATACTGCTTGTGACATGCATGCTGATGCACAGGGCACAGGTGGCAGGGCAGCCTTTTTGTGTGTTAAACCTGCATACTATATGCGTCTCTCAAACATCCTGCTCATACTTCAAAATGGTGGAGAGTCGAGCCGGCAGGGAAGGGGTTACTCGGACGGTGGCTTCGGTGGGAATCACGGCTGGTCGGGTCCCGGTTCCGTTCCCTGGACACTCAATGGCTGATGGGGGTGATGATTGGGGGATTATACGTGATGCCACTTGTGGTGTCTGGTAATCGGTTACCAGCACTGCAGCCGGGTGCTGAGGTGATGGTGTGGTGCCGCAGAGGTGGTACAGTGTGGTGCCCTGCCAAACAGGCGCCACAGAGGGGTACTGCACCCGTAAAAGAGGTGCATATACTCCAGCTGCAGGTGGACTCTAGGATGGTTGGTGGAACACATAACCAGCACTCCCACACTAGATTACACAGTGGGAGGTTACCTGGGAGGGAATAAGATCACCTCTAGGGAAAACAAGGAGGTCTTTGGCCCTTTGGTCTTGCGCCCTTAGGTCTCTGCCTCTGAGTTTGGGGCCTGCTACGTCACTCGGCTGAGGGACCAGGAGAGATGGAAGAAGAAGAGAGGGGTTAAGACAGAAAGCTTCTCCAGGCGCAGACAGACTAAGGTAAAAGGAACTTGAGGAAGTTTATCCCAAATCGCTTACCGGGCACCGGAGCCCGCACCTGTGGGATATTATAGGACCACAGAGAATTCAAAGTCCCATGGAGTCTACAATTCTCCCGGGCACCTGAGCAGACCAAAAGAGGGAACCAGGCACCGCTGAAGGAGCAGGCGGCCAGCCACCAGAGGGTTACCCAAAGGCGGCAAGGGTGAAAGAAAGAGTGGAGGTCAGGCTGATTTCAAGTCACCGGGCTTCATACTACACTGGACAGCAGGAAGGAACAGACGGGGTTAGAGCACGAAGGCACACACTAAGGGCTCCACCATACCACCTGGGATCTACTTGCAGCACCCGTAGATACCTGTTCTAATAAGATCTTAAATGCTGAACTGTGAACTGTAACCAATGCTGCGAAAAGTTTCCAGTAAAATACCCGGAGAGAAGTGAACTTGACTGTGCTGCATTTCCTTAGTGAATGAACTTGTTCCCCTACAGAAAAGCTGCCCCAGGGGTCCAGTTCTACCAGTGGAGGACTTTGCCAGACTAGCCGCATTTCCAACTACCTCCGGCGGACTGTGGCGGCGCTGGTGGCATCTCACCAGAAACTACAGGTGGCGTCACGACAAAACTGTATATAGCATCCCCTGTAAATAATTTCCCTTTTTAAAAGAATAGTCCCCCAGGACACGGGATCAGGCGCGGCCACCACTCCCCGTTACACGGCAATGCTTCCGTGGAGCCTGATACCCGAATACCTCAAAGCCAGGGGCTCGACAACAGCTCCCCACAGGCAGAGCTTTTCCTCAGCATGGCGGTATGGATGAGGGGAGTTATAGTTGCGATCCTGCTGTAATTGCTGCAGGCGGCGGCGGGGAATCAGGCTCACACACAGACACAACAGTCTCTGTTTCAGTACCTTTTACTGGTGTCACTGTGCAGGTATGGTCCAATATGGTAACCAGGTGGCTGGTGCGGTTTGGGATGTCCACCTTAGAGAGTTGTGTATGCGATGAATTGGGTAGATCTGTCTGAATCTAGATCTGCCGCTCTCTTCTCCTCAGGATGCTCCTTCCACAGCTGCCGGTGAGGACCTTCTCTTGGGATCCCTATTCTTTCCTTGGGGTCCCCAGTCCTAAGCTGGTCGCGTTTGTGCACCGTGCTTCCTGAGCTTCAGGGGGAACTAGATCCTGCTGGTTCCTCCGGCGTGTCTCTGCCACAAGTGGTTAATGGCAGGCACGGACTCCATTGTCCGGGTGAACTATGAGGGTAATGTTCCCTTTGTTCCCGTTATTTTCTTCCTGTGCTCTCACTAGCCTCCGTCCCTTTCTCTAGAGTGCTGCACAGCTGGGTCGGTCCTTTCTAGTTCTGGGCCTAATCCCAGCAACCAGCTCCTCTAGGCTGTTCAGTCCTAGCTCACTTACTGACTTAACTGAACAACTCTCCTGCACTAACTACTCCCTCAGACCTGAACCTTTATAGGGGATTAAGGGCAGCCAGTGTAGCTCCCCCTCCAGGCTTGGGGAGGGAAGTGTTGGGTGCTGTGTGTGCCAATGTGTACATCTTTCCTTACACTGGTAGGTCCTGTGGCAATCCCTGCAGGGATGCCACAGTGGTATGTAAAGATAGCGGTAAGCTAAATGGAAGCACACTTCTATATACTAGACTAGAGTAAGACTAATTTGCCTACTCTCCTGAAACATCCGGGATGCTTCCAGAAGAATGTCACACCTTACGGGTTCTAAAAATAGTTGGTAAAATTCCCAGGAGCCATCCATAACTTCTGAAACCTTCAGAAATATCCAGGAAAGCAGTACTTCTGGACGTTCCTTTCTGTTACATATTGAGAAGATGTGGAAGAGGCATGGAGGAGGTATGAACAAGACATGGGCTGAAGTCAGTTTTCTATTGGAAGAGCATCCATAAAAGTTGGCAAGTATGGAATACGGGATGTGGCAGGTGTGCAGTTAGCAGGAAAGTCAAGGTCACATAGTCAGGTGCTGGTTCTTCATGATGGTGCCAACAAACCATTTTTAGATATCCAGCGTAAGAACTTAATCTTTGCCTTATGCGATAGAAAGCCGATCTACAACTCTGGGTGGTGTCATAAATGATAAGTAGTGGTTACTGAAGATTCTTTTAAAGCACAATGTCCATAAAAAGCCTTTCTGTACATTGTCTGATACTCATATTGAGATCGAGCCAACAGTCACACAGCGATCACCTGAGTAGTACGTAATGAATAATAAGAAATTGCTTGCTTGGTCAGTAAATATCCGGAGAAGTAGAGAACGTGTTTATTGAATGTAGCACCTTCATGGTCAGAAGTCATAGATTTTCAAGTAGGAACGTAATTAATTCCATGTCTCCTGTCCAGTTCTTATATGATCGAATCACATTCAGGTCATATTATAACAATGCTTGAAAGCTCAATGACCTTTATTAATTGCTGCATCAAATTGGGTTTGAGACCTGACTTTTAATTGTACGTCCAACCATCTGATTTCATGTTTAGGCTATAAAAAAAAACAACTAAATACTGAGCTAAAGCAAAAATTAGTCTACATGCAGAATGTAAGCATGTTCATATTAGCCACTAAACAGACAAAGCCTGAGAAAAAAACTGTATGAAAAAATACCCTGTAATAAATAAATAAGTAAAAAGCAAGTGCTAATAAATAACAGGGTACTCAGTAAATACATTTTTGCAAAAAGATAACAAGCCATCCCACCATGTCAAGGTGTACCCATTTTGGGAAAGTATCTCTCTCTTTCTAATTTTAAAACTTTTCCTTTAATGTGAACAAAGGTAAAGAGTGACCTGGGTCTCAGAATGAAAACACACAGCAATGGGAAGCAATATAACTGCTCAGCTCAGTGGGGGGGGGGTCAATACCTATTCTTGTAATGATTCAGTTCATGGAAGGAAATCCAGAGTGTGTGGAGGGCGCTCCCATTAGCAGGAAATCCAGCTTGCTTCTTATTTTTTTATTTTTTTTATTTCATCAATATTTAAAAAAGTTAAAAAATCCAGTTTTTAGCAGCTAAATACAACGCGTTTTGGCTGAACTTTCTATACACATCAGCCTTCCTCAGGTATAATTATACTTGAGGAAGGCTGATGTGTATCGAACGTTCAGCCGAAACGCGTTGTATTTAGCTGCTAATGATAAGGTAAACTGGATTTTTTTACTTTTTTTTAAATATTGATGAAATATAAAACATTTTTAAAAAATAAGAAGCAAGCTGGATTTCCTGCTAATGGAGCGCCCTCCACACACTCTGGATTTCCTTCCATGAACTGAATCATTACGGCCACAAGGCTAAGTGAGCCGATCGTCCAGGACAGGGCTGCAAACCTAACAGGGAATAAAGACCAAGTCTGGTCAGATGAGCCTGCTCCAAGACCATATAAAGGTGAGCGCTTATAATCTTGATAACATTTAGAACTACTGATACGCTACACTCAGATCTGCGCCCCCTCTTTTTTTCCTTGTTGTCTCCCACCATTCATAGATACTCCATAGCCTTGGGGATCACTGTTTAAGTTATTCTTGTACTCAATACATGAGAATGAAAAAAAACTTAGCTTCAGCTCAGTTTTTTTTCAGTTTTTTATATGGAGTAATAGGAGGAGATATAGGGAGGATATATGGAATAATAGGAGGAAATATAGGGAGGTTATATGGAATAATAGGAGGAGATATAGGAGGTTATATGGAATAATAGGAGGAAATATAGGGAGGTTATATGGAGTAATAAAGAGGAGATATAGGGAGGATATATGGAATAATAGGAGGCGATATAGGGAGGTTATATGGAGTAATAAGAGGAGGTATAAGGAAGTTATATGGAGTAACAGGAGGAGATATAGGGAGGATATATGGAATAATAGGAGGAGATATAGGGAGGTTATATGGAGTAATAAGAGGAGATATAAGGAGGTTATATGGAGTAATAGGAGGAGTTATAGGGAGGTTATACAGAGTAATAGGAGAAGATATAGGGGAAGTTATATGGAGTAATAGGAAAAGATATAGGGGAAGTTATATGGAGTAATAGGAGATATAGGGGAGGTTATAAGGAGTAATAAGAGGAGATATAGGGAGGTTATACAGAGTAATAGTAGGAGATATATGGAGGTTATATGGAGTAATAGGAGAAGATATAGGGGAAGTTATATGGAGTAATATGAGGAGGTATAGGGGAGGTTATATGGAGAAATAGGGAGGTTATATGAAGTAATAGGAGGAGTTATAGGGAGGTTATATGGAGTAATAGGAGGAAATATATGGAGGATATATGGAGTAATAGGAAGAGATATTGGGGGCTGATATGGAGTAATAGGATGAGACATATGGAGGTTATATAATGTAATAGGAAGGGATATAGAGGAGGTGGTATGGAGTAATAGGAGGAGATGTAGGGAGGTTATATGGAGTAATAGGAGGAGACAAAGGAAGCCTATATGGCGTAATAGGAGAAGATATACAGTAGAGGAGGTTATTTGGAGTAATAGGAGGAGATACAGGGTTATTATATGGAGTAATAGGAGGAGAGATACAGTAGAGGAGGTTATTTGGAGTAATAGGAGGAGATACAGGGTTATTATATGGAGTAATAGGAGGAGATATAGGGAGGTTATTTGGAGTAATAGAAGAAGATATAGGGAGGTTATATAGAGTAATAGGAGGAGATATAGAGAGGTTATTTGGAGTAATAGGAGGAGATACAGGGTTATTATATGGAGTAATAGGAGGAGATATAGGGAGGTTATTTGGAGTAATAGGAGGAGATATAGGGAGGTTATATAGAGTAATAGGAGGAGATATAGGGAGGTTATATGGAGTAATAGAGGGAGATATAGGGAGGTTATATAGAGTAATAGGAGGAGATACAGGGTTATTATATGGAGTAATAGGAGGAGAGATACAGTAGAGGAGGTTATTTGGAGTAATTGGAGGAGATACAGGGTTATTATATGGAGTAATAGGAGGAGATATAGGGAGGTTATTTGGAGTAATAGAAGAAGATATAGGGAGGTTATATAGAGTAATAGGAGGAGATATAGGGAGGTTATTTGGAGTAATAGGAGGAGATACAGGGTTATTATATGGAGTAATCTGAGGAGATATACAGTAGAGGAGGTTATATGGAGTAATAGGAGGAGATACAGGGTTATATGGAGTAATAGGAGGAGATATACAGTAGAGGAGGTTAATAGGAGTAATAGGAGGAGATACAGGGTTATTATATGGAGTAATAGTAGGAGATATAGGGAGGTTATTTGGAGTAATAGGAGGAGATACAGGGTTATTATATGGAGTAGTAGCAGCAGATATAGGGAGGTTATGTGGAATAATAAATAGAAATTTAAAGGGAGAGGTCATATAAAATAATAGTAGTAACAGTTTTTTTGGATCAGTATGGTGCGTTATACTTAGTTTTATTATTATTGTTAATATTTAAAGAAACAAGTCCCTGGTGTCCCCACTTACTGCACATAACTCTCTTACCTCATTTATCATTTCTTACAATAAGCAAATCATGGATTAAATGAATGTTTCCCACTTTAAGCACATAATCCTCCTATAACCTCTAAATACTTAATAACACAGAGTAATTACATTGTTAACCTTTTAATGTGTGTAGCAGGATATTAGCCACATTCCTGAATATTTGCATCCCTTGGATGTGGCACTGAATGCCATGGACTGGCTACGTCTACCATTTCAGTTGAAAGAAATCTGTGACTTGACGTTTCTTATTTGCAGACTTGGCACATGTTTAAACATTTATATTTTGTAGATTTTTGGTTTCAGTAGGTGCAGGAGGAGCTTGTAATTGAAAGCATTTAATAATGTGAAAAATCTACAGGAGCCTTGATGTAGTAAACCACAATCAGCTCATTGGAAATAACCAGACACATTTTTTTCTAGTAATCCCTAATGATTGCCATCATATTGTCTCGATTTACTCAGAACATTTTGTATGTGAATGTTTTGGGTTATTAGAATAAGGGGATTACCACCGCAAGGTGTCTCAGGTATCATCAGACCCAATGCTCTCCAATATTCACACCTCCGCACCATAAACACAATGTTGGAGAACAAGTGAATCAAAATCTCTTGGACGCACTATGATGAATGTTTTGGCGTAGTGAATGGCACCTAAGCCCTTTCTTGTTTGGAAATTTGGGTTTTATAGCTTATGGAGCCCAATTAAGAGTTTTTGTACAATAAATGAAGCCTATATAGCTTTTGCAAAGATCCTCAATAAAGCGGCCCGTGTTTGTGTGGCACACTGCGATACAGGGAGCCACAGAAACACCTAGTTCAAGGAGCGATTTCCACATCTGGTACACCTCACACATACAACACCTTACACCCCAGGCCTGTAGGGGGAGCCCCACTTGCTGCCCTTAGGCAAGATCCCCTAAATATACAGGTGCTGGGGGTGGAGTTAGTCAGTCCGTGCAGTACAGAGCAGTACTGTGAAGAGAGCAGTTTCAGTCAGGACTGTGAAGAGCCTTAGTCAGTGTGAGGTACCCGAGAGTGAGGGACAAAGGCAAGGCGAGGAACAGAGCAACGGGAGCAGAGGAGCCATACCAGCTCATCCCAAGAATTAACCTGGACACCAAAGTTCGTGTCTGCCAGGGAGAGTTTAGCCTAGCAGAAAATACTCGTACACTGAAGAGACTCCAGTCTCCCGGGCACCCGGAGCGTCTTTAACACGAGAACCAGGAACTGCAGGAGAATAGCTGGATCCAACAGAGGGTTCTCAGTGCAGTCAACACGGGTGAGAGACACAGAGGCCCGGCCAGGTTTCACACAGGTCAGGGCTTCAACGCAAGTAAGACAGGGACAAGGAGGCCTTACAAATCACTTACTGTGGAAATCATGAAGTGCTTCGTGACCACATGGAGTGTACCCTGGACAGTGCTGGTTTAACATCAGTAAAGGTACGGAAACCTAACCCCAGTGTGCTTGTCAGTTCTTACATCCCTGATCCTGTCCAATACAGAGACTGCAGAGACATCCCGCCTGCAGAGCCACCTCCCTGTGCCAAATCCTATTCCCACATCACTGCCCCTGGGTTCCCGCTCCACACCATCAGGCTGCCCATCCATCATCCCCGGAGGTCTGCAGCAGCGTCGGTACAATCACCAGACACCATAGGTGGCGTCACAAATTATTTTATTTTGTTTTATTTTTACAACCCCCTTTTTAAGCGACCACCAGGGCCATGCCCCCGGGCACCGACCACCGTTGACAGCACCCACAACTAAATGCCCGGGATCCGAGTACCCCGGCCCTGGGGCGGGTCAGTTGATGACAGAGATGAGATCGTGGAAAGCTATTAGGCCGGCTTCACACTAGCGGCGTGGCCAGATCAGGGTGAAAACGGATTCATCTGGATCTGGCTGTACATCCACAAACGCATCTCACTGCAGCTGCTGGATGCCTTATCCAGCCTGGGAGAGGGTGAGGGAAAATGTATGAAAATGTATTGTGTACATGTACAGTATATAATATATGAGCATCTGTATATGAGTTGCATGAATGGTTTAAAATCACTACTTTATTACAATCATTGTTAGAAGTTCCATCTGCTTTTGCCAGTGCTGCAGGACTTATCAACACACAGAACTGTCACAATTGGCGTAGGTGTGCGATTTGTAACAACTCTCAGCATTTGTTATGATTGTACTGAGCACCTGAAAAAAGTAAAGGAACCATACAAATGGTTTGATTAATTTCACCTTAAGACGTGCTTTAAAGGTACCGTTACACACAGAGATATATTGCTTGCAACTTACTGGTTGCAGTGAAATCATGGACACATTGTTCCATTTTGTACATGGCAACAAGATGGAACAATGTGTCCATGATTTCACTGCAACCAGTGAGTTGCAAACAATACATCTCTGTGTGTAACGATACCTTAAGATGTCCTCTACCCCAATCATTTAAATTGATTTTCTTAGATTTTCCATGCTATTTCCTATTAACAAGGTATGCAGTTGAGTGTTACCACTAGGAAGGTCCCTAGCCTAAACCAAACAACTATTTTACCGGGCAACCCAAAACATTCAATCTCCTATTGAAGATTTATTATGTTAACTTGTTAATATTCAAACTTCCAATTTTGTTGTGCATGCCGGATGTCTACCCAGATGGCACTCATAAAATGGCCAATTTACCCGTAAATTAACCACACTCTACCCACTTCGGGGTGATACTTCTCATCATCTGTATTCTACGCTCAGTCTAAACTACATTTTACATCGAGAACCATTTGTATTGTTGGCACGAACTTCAATCCTTTTGTTTTTACTGGTTTCTGATAATGGATGTGCGTGCTTTGATCCAGGAGTGATTGCAAGTTCAGATATGGTCCCAGTAGACATATCCTCATTTGCTTTGAGGTATTCCTAAGGGGCACAATGAAAAAAACTGTAGACAGCCTAAACCTATAACACAGAAACTAAATTGTCTACAGTCTCAAGCAAAATGCTGGTGTCAATGTCATTATCATGACTGCAAAGGTTCTAAAATCACTATGTCCTCCTACATCTCCCACAGATAGGGATGCAACGAATTATGTGGAGTGCTATTATATTGCCAGTTTTGATTTTTTATGTTTCGTTTAGTCACATATGCTTTTACTCTCTGGATGACCTTTTGCCTAGGTGACAAGTCTTATCTCAATGGCCATGTCTGCTTTGTTCTATTCATTTCTTTCAGTCACATGCAACTTCTCTCATTCTCATGTTCTCTATGGTTTAACTTCCCTTCATATTCCCCCATTTGATATCCTGTTCAGCTACCCCCCTTTTCGAGTAGCTGCCCACCCAGCACTCACCAGCAATGTGCATCAGCATAGGCAGCTGCCCCCCTCCCATGGGATGCTCATCAAGTCCCCCTGCACACAATAATTAGTGTCATTAGAAGAAGAAACCGTGGGGACAAGAAAGAGGTGGCGTCAGTGAACGAGGCTCGTCTCTTGCCCTTTGATAATTGAACATTGGTCCTGATGAATGAGAAGCTTAATGGGAAATAGGAATGTTATTCATTTACATTAGTGAAGGGGATGGTGAAATGTAAGGGTGGGCATGTATTCACTCCAGAGGCTTTGATTTCTGCTGTAGTATTCTCTTTGCGATAAGGCTTAAGATTTTCCCTGGTAATTTACCGGCAGCCCTTAAGTCCCTTAATTAACCCTCTTAAAGAAACAAAATTACTGCATACAAGAAAGTCAGAGAAGGAACATCGACAAAAATCTTGCATTATGGATAAAGCAGACCATGATGTTGATATTTGGCAGGTGACCATCAAAGCACTTGCCACCTTCTGGACTAAAGAAAATGACTTTGAAAAGATAGATGTTAACCAACTGGACTATACATATTATGACCAATGATAATGCCTCTAAGCGTGCTATAGAATATGACATAAGTAAATAAAATAGATAACTATCAGATTTAGTATAAAGTCCTGACCATGCCTGAAGATGGTGACATTTATATGAGGACTCTGATCAAAATCACAGCATGTATGACCTTGAAATGTCATTTAACCAAGTTAACATTCTTATTAGAATACAAGTATGGTAAAGGAGTTGTCTGGTCTAAATCCACAAATCTGTGCTCACTCTTAGGCTGGCTTCACACCACGGCAAGATCCAATCCGGGGCTGTCCAGTGTAAACCAGACAGCCCCGGACCGAATTTTGGCTCCATAGTATCCTATGGGGCGAATGGAGCCGGATGGCAGAGAGCTGCCATCCGGTTTCCATCTCTCCCGAAGAATCCAGGAGAATTCGGACTTTACTCGCCAGAGACAAAAACGTTGCTTGCAACGTTTTTGTGTCCGGGGAGAAAAATCTCCCCAAATTGACGTATCCTGGATTCTCCTGGATTCCCCCGGATCCTCCTGGATCTGGGGCAATCCGGCGCTCCCTAACATGGGAACCTATGGGGTTGGACTGCCCCGTTCCGGGAGGATCCGGGAACCGGACACCTGCAGCTGCACACCGCTGTTGTTTCAGGACCGCGGCTAGCTCCCTGCGAGCCGCAGTCCTGATTCATCAGCAGCTGCGTGCGGCTGCACACCGGACCGGAGGGCATATTAGCCTTCCAGTTCTGTGTGCTGATCCGGTCCGGGGCTGTCAGGTTTGTCCCTGACTGCCCCGGATCGGATATCGCTGTGGTGTAAAGCCTCCCTTATGTGACTGTTGTCTGTGAGAATTGTTCGGTGCCAGAGTCGTGAACGACGGTCACCGGTTGTGAGTATGTGATACGCAGACTCTCAACCAGAATCTACCTAGACTGTTTCCAGCACTTAATATTCAAGTGAATTGCATTAGGCTGGAAACAGTCTAATTGATTCTGGCTGTGAGTATGCATGAGTATGACATTCTTGCAGCGAAATGATAGCCGTTCCCGGGTCTAACACCAGAAAATCCTCACAGCACACAGTGCACTTGTGCTGCAGACTTGTGAATTTAGAGCAGACAACCCTTTTAAGAGTTGTGGGAATTCGGTATGATGATGATGTATGGTCATCATTACACTCTAGTAGTTGACCTTCTAGATAGTTAAGATAATACATAGTTGGAAAGCTTTTGCAACTAGACTGAACAACAGAAATGTACTCTCTTTTTTACCACCTTTATCACCCATATTTAATTGACATATACGGTTAAAAAAAAGGTAGTCTACTCCTTTGTAAAGTAATAAGCAGAGCCAAAGAAGCCAGCAAAAAAAGCAAATTAGGCAAAAACCCAGACAAAAACCACCCAAAATGCTTTGTCAATCAATAAGCGGAGATGTTTGTAGTCCAGCTTCCACTATTGGGAGTAGTTAGGAGTCGTTAAAGGGATGTTTAATTTAAAAAATCCAAGTTAATTGAACCGTTAAAACAATAAAGCAATAGCTCACGCGTTTCAGGCATTGGTTGTGTCCAAAACTCATAAGCTATTGCTTATTTTTTTTAACATGTTTCAAAAAACTTGAATTCACTTCAATTACTCCTAATTACTCCCAATAGCAGAAGCTGGATAACCTCTATCTTTGATTGTCTCTCCTAGGATCCGGCCCAGATTTCCTATCCGTGCACCTCTGTGTCTCTGAGGAACATACATACTAGGGTTGGTCAGCTCACCTCAACTCTTATATGTTTTTAAATCAATAAAGGGACCATTACTCTTGGGTTCTTCTGAGACAAGCAGCCAAGATAAGCTTTGTGCCTAAATGTGGCCACACACTTCCAAGAGCTGTTGGACAAACACTTGTTCAATCAACAGCTTTTCCTAGCGAACTTCCCATACCTTTGGTTAGGCCAAGTTGCATTTGTTTTTGGATAGTGGATTAAGCTGCAGCCAGACAGGTTGGGCATGTTATCTCTCTTGAAAACCAAGGATGGGGCAAGTTTCAATTTTAACACGCAAATCCTTTTTGTTTGCATCAAATGCTTTGCATCCAGATTTGAAGAAATCTGCAGGCTTGCTCGACATATGCTTGATTTGCAGATTACAATATGGCTAACATAAGCAGAATTATAGTACTCCATATAGTATTTCACATGCTCTTCATGTAAACTACACAACTCAAAAGGCTATGCAGAAGGAATGGGAACCTAGAAAAAAAAACACTGCGTCTAATTGTTTTCTTGGCCAGACGTCTTTTACCATTATAATACAAGCTTTTAATTGATTCCAGTGTCAAAATCAAATTCAAGTGTATGTAAGAGTGTTTCTTTGACAGTTCTTCACTTTCTACCTCCTTAGACCACAGACAATAAATGTTGGGCAGAATTTGCCCTACAATAGTTGTTCTCCACATTATTAAATGTCATGGATGTCCCTTACACCAAAATTTAGGAGTAAGCCAAAAAGGCCTAAAGTCATTTCCCTCCTATGAAAACATCCCCTTGCCCAGTTAGCTAACTTTTTACAAATATGGCTGACAGTTATGGCGGCAGACCTTGTGATTTTAATTAAAAACATGACACAAGAGGGAAATTCGTAAATTGGCATAGATCCTTTTTATACACTCTGTTACCATAAAGAAATAGCAAACCACTTGTAAAAGATCACATTACCCTTTGAAAACATCATAAAACAAGTCAATTGGGTATATGAAAAGCGAGAAATGTGCTGATCAATAATTCAACCTTTCTGCAGTCTCTCTGGCAGTTTGGTCCATGTGAAAGGAAAGTCAATATTATAGGCAACGATATGGAACAAAACAATAGTAATTTGAATCTTGGCAAATATAGAGAGAAAAAATCCAGCTCACCTGTCCATAAGAGTATGCTGGAAAAAAAGTTCCAAATAGGTTCATCGACATGAAAAGAATCCAGCACTTCTTAAAAATAAACATTTATTTCTTCCGCTTAAATATTAAAAATAGACTCAAACAGAGTAAATGTCTAACATGTAATATAGTTTACGCGTTTCAAGGTAAAGCACCTCTTAGGCTGCCTTCAGATTTGCAGATGCCTCCGCAGCGTTTTGCGGAGGCATCTGCAAGCATCTGCATGCAGACGGCATCCCCTATGTTTATAATGGAGTGCACGGTGGTCTGCAGATGCTTGCAGACCGCCGTGCGCACCCATTCACTCCTATATGTGATCTGTGCGCAGGCGGATGCCTGCGTACAGATCACACACTCTCGTCCGCACCAGGGACGCGACATGTTGCGTCCCTGGTGCGGGCGAGAGTGTGTGATTTGTGCGCAGGCTTCCACCTGCGCACAGATCACATGTAGGTGTGAATGGGTGTGCACGGCGGTCTGCAAGCATCTGCAGACCACCGTGCGCTCCATTATAAACATAGGGGATGCAGTCTGCATGCAGATGCTTGCAGATGCCTCCGCAAAACACTGCGGAGGCATCTGCAAATCTGAAGGCAGCCTTACTCATAAAATGATTAGGAGACACTGCGCCTTGAAATGTGTCATTCAAATCTTCCCTGTTTAGAGGTAGAGATGACATTTTTGAACTAAAACTAAAGTATAGGCTTCATAGTGATAAGTTATCCACAATGCCATTCTATACAAAGAACTAGTTAGGCCTTAAATGATTGCTCATGTCTGTAGAGACACGAGGGTTAGTGGGTCTTTAGAAAGACTGCATGGACCAGGGCTCATCTCACTGAACGCCCAAACGCCTTCCCTGTTGGCAGAATACTATTCAGACAACAGAGGGTGAGGGAACCACAAAATGGTAAGACTTTATTAGATCAGCAACAGTCAAAGGCAAATAACACATACCCAACAAGAACACAAGATGGTACAAGCAACAGAGTCTCACCCTTCCGCTGGATCACCAGGGATTAGAATCATCATGCCTTCAGGGCCTCCAGGGCCAACTACCACAGTCCAGCAGCACCCCGCTTCTGGCAGGCACCCACTGAGAAGGGATAACGGCAACTGAGCAGAGCAAAGTATATTGCCAAGTGACTGAATTGTCCCAGCCTGGGTTCTTCAAGCATTTCTTTGATTGTCTGGCTGGATCTTTGGATACTAGGCTGAAGTCCTGAATAAAATATTCCTCCAGCAGGATCCTTGAATCTTAGGCTGAAGTCTTGTAGAAAATGAAAAACATGGTGACAGGATCAAGTCCTTTTCATTCTTCCCAACTCCTGTTTCAGGGTATTGTCTTCTTACAGTATTGGTGGGATAAGACTATTCTCTCATTGGTCAGCGGTTTGACCCAACTCCATAATTTGCCTCTGAATAATGTAGATGATTGGCTGAGGTAATCGACATTTAGCTAGCAATCCAAAAGTTCAGGCAAATTGGTCAAATGCTTTGTCATCACTGTAACTTCCTCCAAAAACAGTGTCATACCTACCCACAGGTTGTGCGTGTAAATGCTGCTCTGCCCCATTCACTTGATCTGCAATATTAGATGCAAAGAAGATTTTCATGAAAGGGATTATTTTTACAAAATCCAATTTATGCTACATAAACAAATATTTCGGCAGCCTGTTAACAGGGCACCGTAATCAGGAAATGAGTATTAATAAAGCTCGTTCACGAATATCTTGCAGGGTAAATGTTCCATATGGCACATACAGTTGCATTTGAAATAATAGCAGTGAGTTCAAAAACATGAGTTAAACCCACAATCTTTATAATAGGTTTTATTTCCATGCATTGGTAACGTTGCACGCTGTTTTCTAAATCAAAATATGAAGAGAAATGTATATCATTTTTAACTAGTTTACAGAAAATAACAAAAAATTAACAATGGGCTGTTCAAAAAATAGCAGTGTATGCATTTGTCTTTACAAACTCAACATAGGTGCTGTTCTTTATTTAGGATTTAGCATTCCTGTGAATCACTGACTTACTATTTAGTTGTATAACCACAGTTTTTTAGTCAACCAACTTCTGGTGCCTGTCAACTGTTAATCCAGCCCAAGATATTTTGACTACATCCCACAATTTATTTTCATTTGTTGGCTTTGCCAGTAGTTGACTTAATCCTTCTTATTACTCTTCTTAAATATTGCTACTACGTCATCCATTCTCCAATCCTGTGAAGCAGACGGTGCATCGGGGTGGGCTCCCCAGGATACAGCAAAACTGTGAACAAGGAAAATGGCTAAACACCAAGCATGCAGAAGGAACTCTTTACTAAAGAACTCTGAGAACATGCTTTTCCAAAAACACAAGAAAAATCCCAAATAATTCACATATACCCAGTCGATATTGACCAGGACCACTGTGCTACACAACTCAATAGGCCCAGATGTAGCCACTACTTTACTATAGTTTGCCTAGCAGTACATCCGCCTGGCGCGGTAGCCAAGAATTTTATTTACTGTAAAGGAGTAATCAAATGGATATCAAGGATGGCCTATTGGTGGTGTAGGCACCGGTCCTGAAACAAGAGAGTCTAAAAAGATGATTTATCAACTACTGAGCTCAACTCTCTCAATATCCTTGGATGAATGACATGGAAACGTTTTCTATAATTAATTTGCTAAGACACAGCCATACTTCTACTTGCATTCACTTTGTTATATTGGCTGGAAACCCTTGATTTCTGCCTTGCAGAATGATACCTGGTACAGGCAGCTCACTGATGAATATGAATGAAAATACATGTTTAATTAGTTACATTGCTATGATCATTTTTAAAGGACAAATGACATCATAAATAAAAAAAAAATCATAAATCTAAAAAATTTTTGGATGTATTTTAATGTCATTGGTGATTTGTTGTTCTATAGGTAGCTTGATTTCTTTTTTACATTTCCTATTGTAAAAGAGAACTCCTATTATATATACTCCTGAATCCTATTCCTGACTTCTTGGCCTTCTAGGTTTTGAATCACCTTTGTTTTGTTTTATTATACTTTGTACTGCCTAATTTAACTATAATAGTTTCTTCTTATTCCAAGCCATTTTATTACCATAGGGTATGATAAGTATTCCACAGGATTCTAGTAATATATCTCTAAGCATGCTACATTTATGTTTGTTATCCCTAGGTACCAAAACATGATCCAAGTCTACAAGAATAAGCTCTTCCCTTAGTTCAGTGACTCCAGCTCTCCTAAAGTTCCAGGTTGTGCTGTTTCCCGTTTCTAATGTTTTGTCCATATTACTTTGAAACTTACCATATTAACTTCGCTGCTGCCCAAATGCTTCCGAACCTGTAGAACTGATTTGGTATGTGGTCTATTCGACAGGACCAGCAGTTTATCTCCCCTGGTTGGTTCATCAAACAACTGGTGTTCCGGGCAAGAGACAATTGCTTACAGGTCTACTTTTTAGTGATTCCTTGTGCATATAACGATAACCTATTGGACCTTTAGAATAGATCATCAATATCAGATAGGTGGAGTCCAACAACCTGATGTAACTAGGGCTGTGAAGTCGGAGTCACAGTTGTGGAGTTGGTGTCCCTTTTGGTGTAGTCAGAGTCAGATTCAGGGAAATTGAGGAATCGGAGTCAGATGTTTTGCTTACTGGCTTCACAGCCATGGTTGCAGAGTCGGAATCCTGAAGTTGGAGTCATAGTCCATTTTGGTGGTGTTAGAGTCGGATTCAAGGAAATTGAGAAGTTGGAGGCAGATGTTTAGCTTATCGAGTTCACAGCCCTGAATGGAACAATAGTTAGCTCCTTTGACAGATGGATGTGAACAATGAATGCAGCTGTACTGTGCTGCTCAATTCAGTGTGCAGCTAGATTGATCATCAATATCAGATGTCAGGATAATCCTTTTAAGGCGGCCGTCAGACGCTTCAATATCTTGAACGATATTGTAAGTGATCACATGCACGCGCGATCGCTTACAATATCGCTCACATCGCTGGTGAGATGTCACACAGACAGACTCACCAGCGATGTTGGCCAGCGGGATCGCTGGTAACTATGGTACACATCGGGTTACTAGGCGCCGCGCGGCGCTTAGTAACCCAACGTTTACCATAGATACCATCTCCCAGCATAGGCTCAGCCGCTGGGAGATTGTTCATCGTGGTGTCACACACCACGATGAAGCAAATTGAACAAGCGATGTTCGCTAGATATGAGCTCCTGCTCTCATATCTGCGATCTAACGATCAAGCGATTTTACATTGTAAAATCGCTTGATCGCACGAAACGATGCACAAATGATATCGCTTAAGCGATCAAAAAGCAGATCGCTTAAACGATATCGTTCAAGATATTGAAGCGTCTGACGGCCGCCTAAGAATTATTTGTGATAAACTTTAGTAACATGTGATTAGGGTTGTCCTCAACTGGTCCTTCTATATCCTCCTATCCTCCAATGGTCCTCCTGGATGGACCCTATTGTCCTATCAGCACCCAATGTAGAATCTTCAAGTGACTTTATACATCGTAAACATGATCTTCTGAAGATTGATGGTTTTGTCCAAGTTCCAAATATTGTATCACTAATTGCAATTATCTATTCGATTTCACGCTATCTTTATTTATTCTGTGACCATAAATCATAAAGTATTTGAAAGCAAAGATCAGCGCTGCCTACAGGTAAAGTGTTAGGATCAGCTGTCTCAGCACTCACTAAAAGGGGCATTAATCCTACTCATTCAGGCATTGTATCTGGAAGGAGGTTTCTGTTAAATATAGAATCCATTATGTCTACATTAGAGGATGCACGGGGCCTGGTGTTAATACAGAGCAAGATTAATTCCCATGTCGTATGGAAGATGAGCCTACTGAGAGGATGCAGTGGACAATAAGAGCTGCAAGGAGAGGTCCTGCATTATATGGTGAATTGGTATTACTTAATGTTCATTAGTTCATCTGCTTGAAATGGTTTGGCCCTTTAAATGCTCATCAGAGTTTCATCTATAATGTCCTATATGGCTGGACACATTGCTTAGTGGTTCAGAATTTGTATAATGGATCCATCTGCATATGTTTAGTAAATCTGTCATTGACTTCATCTGACAGGTGCCTAATTATCAAAAATGATGGATTATTGGACAATCAGAAGGTATATACAATATAACAGAGCTCATAGAAGTGTAGAATATCTTCTATCTATCTATCTATCTATCTATCTATCTATCTATCTATCTATCTATCTATCTATCTATCTATCATGCAAAGCACTATCCCCAGTGACTCTATACCCCTTCTGAGCCCCCAAGATATGTCTCTCATTCCTTTAACATTTATCACCAACTTTCCTTTGAACGTTCGTTCTTGCCCCAGAGAAATACCACCTGAAACGCGTCAGCTTATGTTACTTCAAAGCTGATACTTTCATGTCAAATGTTTACATTATGTGCCATATGGACTTTATGGACTTTTAATATCTCACTATTACAAATATCCCCCCCGGAACTGCCAAGTCTTATTAATACTGGTATAGGCAGGTTACATATCTGAACTTGCCCTACCCATAGTGGGTGATCTATGGATTGTATTTCACATTCCACTCCCCCCATCACTCCTTCCTCTAGCTTTCAGGTCTACATCCCAGCACACAAGGATTTGGTTTCTATCTGAACAGATCAATCAATACTATGACAGTTTCCTAACTCTATTGAAGGAAAATTGAAACCAATTATTAGCAAAGTCTATATAGGGGGCGGAGGGGAAGCCATATGTAGGCAGACAACGTATATTCATTATTTTTTTATTACTCTAAGTGGATAGGTAGAGGAGGAATGACCACAACAGTCACTAGACTTTATCCAGTTCAGGGGAGTTTATGAAAGTCCAGCTACATTCAAAAAATAGATTTATGAACAGGATTGTAATTCAATTAATATTTAAACTGTATACCCATTTGTGCACCCCCTATACACACACACACATACAAACATATTGTGATATATTGTATGTATTTGTGTGTATACAGTGCCTACAAGTAGTATTCAACCCCTGCAGATTTAGCTGGTTGACACATGCGGAATTAACTTGGCATTGTCACATTTGGACTGTAGATCAGCCTGGAAGTGGGAAATGCACTGCAGCCAAAAATATTTTTTTATTTATTTTTTTTTTTTTTTTAAAGCGTTAAAAGTTAATTCATAGGGTCATTTATTATTCAACCCCTCAAACCACCAGCATTCTGTTTGGTCCCCCTAAAGTATTAAGAAGTAGTTCAGGCACAAAGAACAATGAGCTTCACATGTGTGGATTAGTTATCTCTTTTCTGACTATTTAAGACCCTCCCCAAACTTGTGAACAGCACTCATACATGGTCAACATGGGAAAGACAAAGGAGCATTCCAAGGCCATCAGAGACAAGATCGTGGAGGGTCACAAGGCTGGCAAGGGGTACAAAACCCTTTCCAAGGAGTTGGGCCTACCTGTCTCCACTGTTGGGAGCATCATCCGGAAGTGGAAGGCTTATGGAACTACTGTTAGCCTTCCACGGCCTGGACAGCCTTTGAAAGTTTCCTCCCGTGCCGAGGCCAGGCTTGTACGAAGAGTCAAGGCTACCCCAAGGACAACAAGGAAGGAGGTCCGGGAAGATCTCATGGCAGTGGGGACATTGGTTTCAGTCAATACCATAAGTAACGTACTCCACCACAATGGTCTCCGTTCCAGACGAGCCCGTAAGGTACCTTTACTTTCAAAGCGTCATGTCAAGGCTCGTCTACAGTTTGCTCATGATCACTTGGAGGACTGTGAGACAGACTGGTTCAAGGTTCTATGGTCTGATGAGACCAAGATTGAGATCTTTGGTGCCAACCACACACGTGACGTTTGGAGACTGGATGGCACTGCATACGACCCCAAGAATACCATCCCTACAGTCAAGCATGGTGGTGGTAGCATCATGCTGTGGGGCTGTTTCTCAGCCAAGGGGCCTGGCCATCTGGTCCGCATCCATGGGAAGATGGATAGCACGGCCTACCTGGAGATTTTGGCCAAGAACCTCCGCTCCTCCATCAAGGATCTTAAGATGGGTCGTAATTTGATCTTCCAACAAAACAACGACCCAAAGCACACAGCCAAGAAAACCAAGGCCTGGTTCAAGAGGGAAAAAATCAAGGTGATGGAGTGGCCTAGTCAGTCTCCTGACCTTAACCCAATTGAAAACTTGTGGAAGGAGCTCAAGATTAAGGTCCACATGAGACACCCAAAGAACCCAGATAACTTGGAGAAGATCTGCATGGAGGAGTGGGCCAAGATAACTCCAGAGACATGTGCCGGCCTGATCAGGTCTTATAAAAGGTGATTATTAGCTGTAATTGCAAACAAGGGTTGTTCCACAAAATATTAAACCTAGAGGTTGAATAATAATTGACCCACACTTTTGTGTTTAAAATTTATTAAAATTCAACTGAGCAACATAACTTTTTGGTTTGTAAGATTTATGCTTCTGTTAATAAATTCTACTCTCGTTTGCAGTTTGAAGGCTCTAACATATTTGTATCTTATCACACCACCTAAATTTGCGGGGGGTTGAATACTACTTGTAGGCACTGTATATATAAACAATACACAGAATATTACAAAAGTTAGTACACCTCTCTCATTTTTGTAAATATTTTAGTATATCTTATCATAGGACAACATTGAAGGGATGACACTATGATAAAGCAGTCAGTGTACAGCTTGTATAGTGTGAATTTAGTGTGCCCTTTAAATAACTCGCAAACCACTGGAAAGGAAAGACAGGCGCAAATAGGGTCTTATCAACATTAAAATGTCGGTGAAATATGGTCAAACCACTCAACTTGTGAGCTTATGTAAGACACAACCACTAACAAGCACCCCGCTGCTGCGATCCACCCAAGTGCGAAATACCACGTGTAGATAGGGAACAGGTGGATAGAGGTCCGCGCTGATCGGTGAACTATAAATGTACAAATTGGTCCAATTCAGTCAAAGGTTTTTATTGAGCTTCAAAGCGTTTAGTGCAAAATAATAAAATCACATGAGTACATGTGCAAATAGTAAGATACAAAATAGTGCAAAAAAATAGGATTGAAGGCAGGAGCCAAGAGTCTTATTACCATAAGTTATAGGCACAAATACCGTATATACTCGTGTATAAGCCGAGTTTTTCAGCCCAAAAATTGGACTGAAAAGTCACCCCCTCGGCTTATACACGGGTCAATACGGTAATCCTATGGTGTCCGGGTGCTGGAGAGGCTGGAGGAGGCGGGGGGAGGCTGCTGAATGAGCGGCCCGTCACGTGGGGCCGCTCATTAGATATGCACGGCTCCCCCCGCCCATCACAGTGGCAGGGGGAGCCGTGCATACAACCCCCCAGTGTATACAGACAGACCCCCCCAGTGGCACTAGTCCCCCATCATAAGAACAGCCCCCCCCGCTTTGCAGAGCCACCCCGCTTTGCAGAGCCCCCCCCGCTTTGCAGAGCCCCCCCGCTGCATAATCTTACCATCCAGGGTCTTCTTCACCGGAGGTCCTGCAGTCATCATTGCGCGCTGTGTTGTGGTCTCACGTGACCCGGCGCGGTGACGTCATTCCACTGCGACCGCCGGGTCACAGGAGACCGGGAACACAGCGCGCGAGGATGGACTGCAGGACCTCCGGTGAAGAAGACCCTGGATGGTAAGATTATGCAGCGGGGGGGCTCTGCAAAGCGGGGGGGCTCTGCAAAGTGTGGGGGGCTGTTCTTATGATGGGGGGCTAGTGCCACTGGGGGGGTCTGTCTGTATACACTGGGGGGGCTGCTGTAGATACACCTGGGGCTGCTGCTGTAAACTACCCCTGGGAAGGCTGCTGCTGTATACTACCCCTGGGAAGGCTGCTGCTGTATACTACCCCTGGGAAGGCTGCTGCTGTATACTACCCCTGGGAAGGCTGCTGCTGTATACTACCCCTGGGAAGGCTGCTGCTGTATACTACCCCCCTGGGAAGGCTGCTGCTGTATACTACCCCCCTGGGAAGGCTGCTGCTGTATACTACCCCCTGGGAAGGCTGCTGCTGTATACTACCCCTGGGAAGGCTGCTGCTGTATACTACCACTGGGAAGGCTGCTGCTGTATACTACCACTGGGAAGGCTGCTGTAACACTGCTGGGGCCTGTATATACCACTGGGGAGGCTGCTGTATACTACACTGCTGGGGGCTGTATACCTGTGCTGGGGTCCACCCTCGGCTTATACACGAGTCACTAGGTTTTCCCAGATTTTGGGGGCAAAAGTAGGGGGGTTGGCTTATACACGGGTCGGCTTATACACGAGTATATACGGTAATTGCAAATAGATAGATAAATAATGGCCAAAATCTGGCAACAGGGGCTATGACAAATATATTCAAATAGGTGCATATACACTCAAATTTAGTAACATATGATCCTATTCAAGGAATCCATGTACAGTATAGACAATTTCCGCTATAGATATATTCATAAAATTGTCAGAATAATGTATTGCACAAACCCCGATAAAAACGTGGAGTGCCGAAAAGAATGAACTTCAGAAAAAGAAATAGCAAAATACTGTATTAGCATGCAAATATGCGGCACAATGGTGAAATACCCAAAGGAGGCACTACTCTGCTAAAGAGTTACTAAAAGTACTGATCCTATTGTATTACAATCATATATGTAAGCATTGTGGTTGCAGGCACAAAAGATCTAGTGGCAAATGCCCAGGACTAAAATGGTCCAGTGTAAATAAGACAAGAATCTCACCTCCATGCCTATTTTTTGTACTATTCTTCTACCTTACTATTTGCACACATAATTATGTTTCTCCGTATACAGAATAAGGAAACAAAAAGACAGATGGCACAGAGATCTAAACGCAGCGTCTTCAATTAATTTGGTGCAAAGTGTGTAATATTATTATTATTATTATTTATAGAGCGCCATTGATTCCATAGTGCTGTACATGAAAAAGGGTTACATACAAACAAGTTAAAAATACCCTGCCCTTGCGGGCTTACATTCTACAGGGCAATGGGGAGGGAGACAGTAAGTTGGGTCTGCCCTGGTGTTGGTGGAGCGCCAGGTCAAGTGAGTGAGTGGTGTCATTGTGGTCATTGCAGGCTGTAGGCCGTTCTGAAGAGATGGGTTTCCAGGTTCTGCTTGAAGGTTCCGAGTGTGGAGGACAGTCAGACGTTTTGGGGTGCAGAATTCCAGAGGATGGGGAATGCTCGGGCAAAGTCTTGCAGGTGGTTAGATGAGGAACGTACAAGTCAATGTTAGTGGTTTGAATTGGATACGCTGGTGAATTAGAAACCAGTGCAGGGATCTGCAAAGGGGAGAAGTGGAGGAGCAATGAAGAGAAAGGTGACTTAGTCAGGCAGCAAAGAGGATATGAATGTAGTGAAGTAAATCTGTATAGTGGTGGTGAGTGCTGACTTGCATTTGAGAAGTGCTTGTTTGAATGCTGTGTAGGCGTCTTGTGAATGTGTTTTTTGTCAGTGCCACTCAGCAACCCTAGACTCTCGCCACAGCTTTTTAGTGATGTTTGTGTGCCAGGGTTGTCTGTTGATTCATCGTGTTCTGCTGTGAGCGAGAGGGGCAACTGCATCAATCGCTGCTCTGAGTGTAGAATTGTAGAAAATTGTGGCGTTATCTGTATTGTGGAGTGAGGACATGGAGGACAGTGGTAGAATAGAGTCAGAGAGTATGTGAGTGTGAACATCTGTGAGGTTTCTGCGAGGGTGTGTGAGTTCTCGGACATGGGTGACAGGTGAGGAGGACAAGGATGAGAAGGTAAATACATGGTGGTCAACCAGGGGGAAGGGGGATATTGTGGGGTTATTTAGGGAGCAGAGGCAGGAGAAGATGAGGTCTAGTGTATGTCTGTCTGTGTGGGTAGGTACGGAGGACCATTGAGAGAGGCCAAAGGATGAAGCAAGTGACAGGAGCTTGGAGGCTGTTGGCTGGTTGGTATCAATGGGGATGTTGAAGTCACCCATGATGATGGTGGGAATGTCAACAGAGAGAAAGTGAAGAAGCCAGATGGAGAATTGGTCAAATAACGCAGTGGTTGAGCCTGGTGGTCGATTAATGACAGCCACTTGGAGGTTGGAGGGAGAGTAGATACGAACATAGTTCACTTTGAAGGATGAGAGGATAAGGGAGGGAGGAGGAAGAATTGAGTTGAAGGTGCAGTTGCTTGAAAGGAGAAGACCCACTCCTCCGCCATATTTGTTGCCAGTGCGAGGTGTGGGAAAGAAATGAAGTCCGCCATAGCACAGCGCAGCAGGGGAGACCATGTTGGAGGGTGTCAGCCATGTTTCTGTGAGGCCCAGGAAGGAAAGCTTGCGAGAGGTAAAGAGATCGTGAGTGAAGTGGAGTTTATTACAGATGGAACTGGCATTCCAGAGCGCTTCAGGGAGAGGGGGCAGTGAAGAGGGGGTCAGTGGAATGGGTTTAAGTATTGCACTCACCTATTAGTAGCCTTTTAGTTTTTACATATTGATCCTTAAGGATTTCTATAGTAGATTCCTTCCACCGTCCATCTGCTGCACCTTCCTGGCAGCTGCTGAGAGCCCCGCCGGAGCTATCGTGGGTAGGTAATAGGTTCAAGAAATTCTTCCAGGTCCAGTGCGCTCCCAGTAATCAGTGGTACACTAATGTTATTTTCAGGGTAATCTTTATTTTTGCACACATACAATGCGTTTCTACATAGACAGTTTTCATCAGGTATATTTTAATAATAAGTCGAAACGTGTTGTATGTGTGCAAAAATAAAGATTAACCAGGAAATAACATTATTGTACCACCGATTACTGGGAGCGCACTGGACCTGGAAGAATTTCTTAAAACCAGACATAATCATGTGATTTTTGTGTGTTTCCTGTAATATGTATCCCTTATGTATGATGTACAGTATATACTTTCCTTTTTCCCACCAATCCCCAATTTATTTTGCACATTAATAAAGATTTATTGCTTTTTTGCACCTAATCATTACATGTTATTGTGCTAATCTTTATGCAGCATGACTCAATGATTAATTTTAACATTGTCATTCTACTGAGTAACAGCAAGGAATTCTTGTGGACCTGGCATGATCATAGAGTACAGTATTTTTTGGCCTTTAGGACACATCGGACTATAAGAAGCAACTAAGATTTAGAGGAGGAAAATAGTAAAAAAATTGAAGCAAAAAATGTGTTCATGACGCACTGTTATGACGGGTGGATCTACTGCTCACACTGTTATGGGGATAATGTCCCCCAATTCTGTACTAATGTCCTCCATCTGGGCCCCTTCCATATATATATGTCCCCCATCTTGTTATATATGTCCTTCATCCTGGTATATACTAGTGCATCAAATATCATCAAAAAGTTAATTTATTTCAGTAATTCAATACATAAAGTGAAACCCATATATTATATAGAGTCATTACAAACAGAGTGATCTATTTCCAGTATTTATTTCTGTAAATGTTATTGAAAACTCAAAGGATGAAAATACTATTGATTTATCAGTCAATGTGTTTTAGGGCTCCCAGGAACACCCTGCAAAATGGCAATAATTACATATATTCTAATTCATTGAGATGCACTAGTAGGTTTCCTATACTTGTCAAATCCTGGCATATATGGCCCTCATCCTGCGCCCATCCTGGTATATATGTCCCCATCCTAGTGACCCTGAACCTGGACCTATCCTGGTATATATGGTCTCACCCTGTTATATATGGCCCTCATCCTGGGTACAACCTGGTATATATGGCCTCTATCACGGAACCATCCTGATTGTCATGGCTCCATCATGGGCCCATCCTGGTGTATACGGCTCCCATCTCGCTGCACACATAAAAAAATAAACTACTAACCTTCCCTCTGCTCCCTCGGTGCACAGTGTCCTATTCTGATGCCGGCAACTGACTTCAGCGTGTAAGAGGGGAAGCACATAACGTCACTCCCATTCACTCTTACTAACACCGAAATCAGTTCCATGGCTTCTTCAAGTTACCTTTCAGAGGAAGAAAATACATAGAGTGATACTATCAAACTCAGCCTCATCTCATCTTCTCAGTGTGAATTGGGTGATAATGATGAGTAGGAGGCTGAGTAAGAAGTGGGGAACAGAAGATTCTTGCCTTCACTACAGAGGGTACTAGCCACACCAGCTTCATCCCATCTGTTCAGCATGGCTGTTCTGAATAGGAGGAGAGGGAGGATGTGGAGATGAAGAGTCCTCTATCAGGTGGGGACAGGCATGTATTGCCTGTTGGGAGTCTGGCACACATGGCTGAATTTATGTCCTGCTGCCTTTCCTGTGACCACCTGCATTATATGCATTTTGGCCAATACTGATTACTAGTCATTCACCCTTCTCAACCTACGATAAAGGGAGACCTTTCCATCTCTCATTACCACTGTGGAGAGGGCTAGTAAAATATTGCAATACCAAAAGCCTTTGGTTGAACAATTGGTACAAAAATCCTAGAGGTTAGTTCTTTGGACAATCAGGGAAGAGAGATAAAGGAGACACACACCAGGTCCAACAGAGGCAGAGGAACACTATCAAAGGTCTGGTACAGTTTAATTAGACTCTCCCAACGTCAATGCCCTGATGCATGGGGTGCTGTGACATGAAGGGAAACGTTTTTGAAGATACTGAAAGAGCACTTAGCCAACGGTACCAGCATCCTTCGTGTTTCCTCTCTGCAGTACAACTACACTGTGCGCAGAATTATTAGGCAAATGACTATTTTGACCACATGATACTTTTTATACATGTTGTCCTACTGCAAGCTGTATAGGCTTGAGAGCCAACTACCAATTAAGTAAATCAGGTGATGTGCATCTCTGTAATGAGGAGGGGTGTGGTCTTATGACATCAACACCCTATGAGGTATGCTTAATTATTTGGCAAATGCCTTTCCTTAGGCAAAATGGGTCAGAAGAGAGATTTGACGGGCTCTGAAAAGTCCAAAATCGTGAGATGTCTCGCAGAGGGATGCAGCAGTCTTGAAATTGCTAAACTTTTGAAGCGTGATTACCAAACAATCAAGCGTTTCACGGCAAAAAGCCAACAGGGTTGCAAGAAGTGTGTTGGGCTAAAAAGGCGGAAAATACCTGCCCATGAATTGAGGAAAATCAAGCGTGAAGCTGCCAAGATGCCATTTGCCACCAGTTTTGCAATATTTCAGAGCTGCAACGTTACTGGAGTATCAAAAATCACAAGGTGTGCCATACTCAGGGACATGGCCAAGGTAAGAAAGGCTGAAAAACGACCACCTTTGAACAAGAAACATAAGATAAAACGTCAAGACTGGGCCAAGAAATATCTTCAGACTGATTTTTCAAAGGTTTCATGGACTGGTGAAATGAGAGTGACTCTTGATGGGCCAGATGGATGGGTCAGAGGCTCGAACAGTAAAGGGCAGAGAGCACCACTCCGACTCAGACGGCAGCAAGTTGGAGGTTGGTTATTAGGAATGGGCTGGTATCATCAAAGAGGAACTTGTGGGACGATTTCGAGTTGAGGATAGAGTGAAGCTCAACTCCCAGACCTACTGCCAGTTTCTGGCAGACAACTTCTTCAAGCAGTGGTACAGGAAGAAGTCAGTATCGTTCAAGAAAAGCATGATTTTCATGCAGGACAATGATCCATCACATGCATCCAACTACTCCACAGCGTGGCTGGCCAGCAAAGGTCTAAAAGAAGAAAAAATATTCATATGGCCCCCTTGTTCACCTGATCTGAACCCCATAGAGAACCTGTGGTCCCTCATAAAATGTGAGGTCTACAGGGAGGGAATACAGTACACTTCTCGGAACAGTGTCTGGGAGAATGTGGTGGCTGCTGCACGCAATGTTGATCGTAAACAGATCAAGCAACTAACAGAATCTATGAATGGAAGGCTGCTGAGTGTCATCATAAAGAAAGGTGGATATATTGGTCACTAATTTTTTGGGGTTTTGTTTTTGCATGTCAGAAATGTTTATTTCTAAATTTTGTGCAGTGAAAATAAACATGTGAGATGGGAATATATGTGGTTTTTATTAAGTTGCCTAATAATTCTGCACAGTAATAGTTACCTGCACAAACAGATATCCTCCTAAGATAGCCAAATCTAAAAAAAAAACACTCCCTACTTCCAAAAATATTAAGCTTTGATATTTGAGTCTTTTAGGTTGATTGAGAACATAGTTGTTGATCAGTAATAAAAATAATCCTCTAAAAGACAACTTGCCTAATAATTCTGCACACAGTGTATTGGGTATCCAAGCTGGAGACAAGGCATGAACAGTCTCTCCACACTTTGAGGTCTTGACCTGCCCTGCCCCTAGCGTTTTGTTAAAGCTGGTTTTTAGTGCTGCATAATAACTGATTGTCGCATTTGTCTGTCACCTGACAATGCTGACAGGCTGACTCTTATCAAAATAAACAAGGCCTAGATCGTCCCAGACGTCTCAATACCAACGGATGACAGCAGTGGAAGGTAAAGCCAATTCAAATGTTCCTTATTTTTAAGGTGTATTCCTATGCACCCCTTCCCGCCCAAAAAAGCAAATATAGTACATGGTTTATTCTTTTTCTTGTCCTCCGCCACATCAACAGGTTCATCATGTAGGCCTCCCTCTTAATTCCTCCAGGGTGTGTATGATGCTCTCTTTCATAATTTTTTCAACCCTTGCACTTAGTGCATAGGCTCTCCCAGTGTAGGAGTACCCCTCTTTAAAATTGGCAACAAAATGTTTTCAGAGACTTTCCTCTTTGTGTCTTGCAGTGTCTATTGCAGTCACTCTTTTTAATTTTTGGCAACCCTTGAACTTAGTGCATAGGCTTTCCCACTCTAGGAGCTTCCTGGTTACATTGCATTTCCTTCTTATGATTTCTAGCAGCCCTTGCACTTAGTTCATAGGCTTTATGAGTCTAGAAGTCCCACTACATAACAATTTTAACTGAATCTTTATGAAGCCCTCCTTTATGTCTAATACAGGCAGGGGTGCATCAAGCACTCCTACCGCCTGAGCCAAAACTGATGAGCGAGGGCGGGGTGGGGTGTTGCTATCGCATCCCGCCGCAAGTGAGGAGCGGGGGTGGGAGGGGTGGGGCGTGCTGTCAGTTACCCTGCCGCAAGTGAGGAGCCCGCCAGGAAGGAAGTGGCTGTGTGGGGACAGCGCCGCCCCCTTCTACACTGCTGCTCCCCCCGCCTGCTTACCGCCTGAGTATGAGGGCTCACACTGTCCAATGGATGGTGCGGCCCTGAATACAGGGTGTATCAGAGTCCTTCCTTCAAATTATTGGCAGTTCTTGCATTGTCCACAAAGGCATTGTGAGTTTCAGAGTTCCTCCTTCATAAATTAAACGGGATGTGTCTGACCATGTCACAAACACTACATGCACAGATAAGTTACAAACAGGAGAAACAAATGAGCTTAATTGCTTACAAAAGTTTACTTATTTATTAGAGGAACAAACAATATAGAGAGGTGATCTTTAAAATTGCACAGCAGAGATCACTGGTACATGATTATTTATAAGCCAACAGGGTTTTGCATATAATAACAAGATGGTAGGCAGTATTACATATCAATTCATAGTTGTCTGCAGGGTAGGTATAACAGGATAGTTATTTACACATCAACATCAATACATTAGTTTAGCCCAAACCCTGCAGTAACAGAGGGACAAAGCCTAAATTGCCTTACATCAATAAAGTGCATCCCAAAGGCAGATAGTAACAACATACCCAATGAAAGTGCGTAGTGCAGTGAGAAGAGGGAATCCCCCTTGTGCCGGACCCCAAACGCACGTATCGCGTATTTACATAACAGTGCTTCGTCAGTGGGAGTACCGGGGCCCCCACAGTGACGCTCTTATATACCCCTTACAACACCTGTATCGGTGTAATGCACAGATAAGGTAGTAAAATGTTAAAATTACATTTAATGGTGACTAGCGTTGGGTTTAGTTTTATTTCCCCATCTATAAAGTAATTTAGTGTAGTCATAGGTGACAGGGAAATACGCTGAGATATGGTCCAGCTATTAAGGGGTGGAGGAAACATTTTCTTTTCTTTTTAATTTTGCCTTATATGCACAAGTCATTATACAGGAAAGAATGTTTCCTAACATTGTATATTGTAAAATCCATTGTATCTTCTGGTTTGTATGTTTTAATGTTAGTCCATAAAAGTGGAGTACTACTCTGACAACATTGTTCCCAGCAGTGACCTGGGAGTCAGAGATGCATCCAGATGTCTTCCCCATGCTGTTCCCATTCCATTTGAGCACTGTTCCCCCTGCCCTCTTGGTAGTTTCTCCCGGAAATATTATTGAGTTTCCCATAGACTTCCATTATACTTGTTACTCAAATCAAGCTCAATCAAGCGTCCGACCTGCACGATTTGAGTATCAAGCACTCGAGGATTTTAGTGCTCACTCATCACTAATGTTGAATTCTTCAGTATCTCCATATATGTTTCACACTGTAGCTTCTTGATCATCACGGAGTGAACTAATTAACCTAATCTGGCTCATTCTTACCTTACTCAGTTTCCAATAGCTTATCATACTCAATGCAGTCAAAAGTCTTGGTAAAATCATTGATGAACAGGTCTTTTCTATGATCCGCCTCAAGTTTGAAATGTGATTGGGCATCAGGAATTTTTCTATCAAAGAAGTTAGCCAAATACTTCTGAATGATCTTTAGAAGCACCTTGCTGGCATGGAGGATACGGGCAATTTTTCTATGCTGTCACCTTTTTTTGGCAGTGAGATGAAAACTGATATTTTCCAGTCATTTGGCCATGTGAAGGTCCTCCCAATCTTCTGGTATAGTGTGGTCAGTGCAGCTCTGGGGACTGGCCTCAGCATCTCTGCTGGTATGCCATCAATGCCAGTGGCTTTGTTAAAGCTGCTTCAATACCCAATTGCAAAATATAAAGGGAGGGGACAAGAGGCGCAATAGTGCCCTATCACTAGTGACACTAGTATGTAATGGTGGTGCTGTGTGGCCGCTCACCTGATCCAGTTGTGGTCCCCACAACTGGTTTGACTGCGTTTAGGAATCAATGTTCCAAGCTGCTGCAGGACCTCCACCTACCACTGGATCGTGGTATGTTCCAAGAGAAATGAGGAAGACGCCGGGTTGTGGCGTTGAAACGCGTTGGAATAAGGAATAAAGAGGATGAAAGTTTGCTGGGCTCTTTGGTGAGTTTTTAATCCAGAAGCAGCGCGGACCGCGACACACCATCACTCCCATCATTTCTCAATACCCAATTGACTCAGTTTTCCAATGGGTTTTATTCTCTAAGCACCAGTGTTCTTCATGATGGTCGGTGCAGGCACTGACATATACAGTTAGGGCCAGAAATATTTGGACAGTGACACAATTTTCGCGAGTTGGGCTCTGCATGCCACCACATTGGATTTGAAATGAAACCTCTACAACAGAATTCAAGTGCAGATTGTAACGTTTAATTTGAAGGGTTGAACAAAAATATCTGATAGAAAATGTAGGAATTGTACACATTTCTTTACAAACACTCCACATTTTAGGAGGTCAAAAGTAATTGGACAAATAAACATAACCCAAACAAAATATTTTTATTTTCAATATTTTGTTGCGAATCCTTTGGAGGCAATCACTGCCTTAAGTCTGGAACCCATGGACATCACCAAACGCTGGGTTTCCTCCTTCTTAATGCTTTGCCAGGCCTTTACAGCCGCAGCCTTCAGGTCTTGCTTGTTTGTGGGTCTTTTCGTCTTAAGTCTGGATTTGAGCAAGTGAAATGCATGCTCAATTGGGTTAAGATCTGGTGATTGACTTGGCCATTGCAGAATGTTCCACTTTTTTGCACTCATGAACTCCTGGGTAGCTTTGGCTGTATGCTTGGGGTCATTGTCCATCTGTACTATGAAGCGCCGTCCAATCAACTTTGCAGCATTTGGCTGAATCTGGGCTGAAAGTATATCCCGGTACACTTCAGAATTCATCCGGCTACTCTTGTCTGCTGTTATGTCATCAATAAACACAAGTGACCCAGTGCCATTGAAAGCCATGCATGCCCATGCCATCACGTTGCCTCCACCATGTTTCACAGAGGATGTGGTGTGCCTTGGATCATGTGCCGTTCCCTTTCTTCTCCAAACTTTTTTCTTCCCATCATTCTGGTACAGGTTGATCTTTGTCTCATCTGTCCATAGAATACTTTTCCAGAACTGAGCTGGCTTCTTGAGGTGTTTTTCAGCAAATTTAACTCTGGCCTGTCTATTTTTGGAATTGATGAATGGTTTGCATCTAGATGTGAACCTTTTGTATTTACTGTCATGGAGTCTTCTCTTTACTGTTGACTTAGAGACAGATAGACCTACTTCACTGAGAGTGTTCTGGACTTCAGTTGATGTTGTGAACGGGTTCTTCTTCACCAAATAAAGTATGCGCCGATCATCCACCACTGTTGTCATCCGTGGACGCCCAGGCCTTTTAGAGTTCCCAAGCTCACCAGTCAATTCCTTTTTTCTCAGAATGTACCCAACTGTTGATTTTGCTACTCCAAGCATGTCTGCTATCTCTCTGATGGATTTTTTCTTTTTTTTCAGCCTCAGGATGTTCTGCTTCACCTCAATTGAGAGTTCCTTTGACCGCATGTTGTCTGGTCACAGCAACAGCTTCCAAATGCAAAACCACACACCTGGAATCCACCCCTGACCTTTTAACTACTTCATTGATTACAGGTTAACGAGGGAGACGCCTTCAGAGTTAATTGCAGCCCTTAGAGTCCAATGTCCAATTACTTTTGGCCCCTTGAAAAAGAGGAGGCTATGCATTACAGAGCTATAATTCCTAAACCCTTCCTCCGATTTGGATGTGGAAACTCTCATATTGCAGCTGGGAGTGTGCACTTTCAGCCCATATTATATATATAATTGTATTTCTGAACATGTTTTTGTAAACAGCTAAAATAACAAAACTTGTGTCACTGTCCAAATATTTCTGGCCCTAACTGTAAAATAGATTACTTATGAATATTTTAAATCTATGTTTAATGTTTTCCTGGTTACTGATTTCATTTCCACTATAATTTTAGGTGGTTATCTGGCATGCTACAAATGGCTTTTTCACTTATTTTACCATGGGCTTAGAAATACTCAATGTCTGTCTTTCATGTATATCTTGTTGCTTAAACGTAGAGAATAGTTAAATTCAGTGATTGCTCTCTTATCAGGATGGACATGATCCATGATTTTATGGGCTAGGGCACCAAGTCTTTTCCCGACCTTTAGCACTGAGCCAGCAGACCCAACACAGTTGGTATGTCATTTGTTGGCACCCTCCTGGCACTTTGAGCTGGCTGTAAAAAGGTACTACAGAAAATGTAGTATATGTAAAACTAAATCTCTGTTTGGAGCTCACAAAACCCTGCTTGTTTACTGGTAATGCCTTCATTAGGCATCATGAATGATGAATGCATTATCTCAGTAGTCACTTGGCACGATGCAAACATCACCATTGTTATGCCTCAAGAGGATAGAATAGCATTTGGTTTTACATTTGATTATGAGAAATGAGAACCAATTACATATATATATATATATTGTGATAGGGCGACTCGCTTACAGGCATCAGGAAGCAACAAGAGGCAGCGTCTTCACAAATTATAGGCCAAAACGGTTTATTCACTCCATCAACCGATCACAAAACAAATGTGAAACTAGCTGCCTTAAGTGCAGGCCAAAACAAATGGAAAGGAACAGTCTTTTATAGCGCACCATCTCAGGTGTCGCCTACCTGCGTTCACACAGATTGGTAAGTCACCAGCATCCAGCTTCGCCTGGAGACTGCACATGCACACAGAAAAATACCCCGTGCTGAACACCAGGCTCCAGTTTATGGCCTGTAACCACACCCAGTGGTGAGGTATGTGGGTCCTGGACCCACCCATCTCTCACAGAACCCATAAGCCGGACCCATGTGCAAAAAGTGAAAAACTCCCAGTGCAGACGTGCACTAGAGAAAAATACTCCAGCTTATGTCACAGATAACATGCATCTCTGCGACACATACTTCTTGTCGATTATGCGACCCCTTGCTACCTCACACAATATATCTAATATATAAAAGCCAAAGGCACTTCCATCACTTTGTCCACACTTCCGTCACTTTGTCCGCACTTCCGTCACTTTATCTGGAGCTCTACACCCATTGAGGGTGAGGCAAGATGGCGGCCGTAAGCGGGAGCGGGACACACACACACACACACTCTGCTTTACTTACCACCGGCCCTGCGTCCGCCACCTGGATCCTCAGTCGACGTGTCGACGCCCCCGAACTACTGGGTCCAATATGGCATCCGGGAAGTCTCGCGAGACTTCCCGGATGCCATATTGAATCCAGTCGTCCAGGGGCGGCAACATACTTTGTCCAAGATGGCGTCTGGGAAGTCTCGCGAGACTTCCCGTACGCCATATTGGATCCAGACGTCCGGGGGCGGCGACATGTCGACTGAGGATCCAGGCGGCGGGGAAGACGCAGGGCCGGTGGTAAGTATAGCAGAGTGTGTGTGTGTGTGTGTATGTGTGTATGTGTGTGTATGTATGTATGTGTGTGTGTGCGCTGACCACTCTGCCCACGGCACTGGGCTGACCACTCTGCCTACAGCACTGTGCTGACCACTCTGCCCACGGTGCTGCTCTGACCACTCTGCCCACAGCGCTGCGCTGACCACTCTGCCCACGATGCTGCGCTGACCACTCTGTCCATGGCGCTGTGCTGACCACTCTGCCGACAGCGCTGCGCTGATCACTCTGCCCACGGCTCTGCGCTGACCACTCTGCCCACGGCACTGCGCTGACCACTCTGCCCACGGCACTGCGCTGACCACTCTGCCCACAGCACTGCGCTGACCACTCTGCCCACGGCACTGCGCTCACCACTCTGCCCACAGCACTGCGCTCACCACTCTGCCCACGGCACTGCGCTCACCACTCTGCCCACGGCACTGCGCTCACCACTCTGCCCACGGCACTGCGCTCACCACTCTGCCCACGGCACTGCGCTCACCACTCTGCCCACGGCACTGCGCTCACCACTCTGCCCACGGCACTGCACTCACCACTCTGCCCACGGCACTGCACTCACCACTCTGCCCACGGCACTGCACTCACCACTCTGCCCACGGCACTGCGCTCACCACTCTGGCCACGGAACTGCGCTCACCACTCTGCCCATGGCACTGCGCTCAGCACTCTGCCCACGGCACTGCGCTCACCACTCTGCCCACGGCACTGCGCTCACCACTCTGGCCACGGCACTGCGCTCACCACTCTGGCCACGGCACTGCGCTCACCACTCTGCCCACGGAACTGCGCTCACCTCTCTGCCCATGGCACTGCACTGACCACTCTGCCCAGGGCACTGCGCTCACCACTCTGCCCACAGCACTGCGCACACAACTCTGCCCATGGCACTGCGCTCACCACTCTGCCCACGGCACTGTGCTGACCACTTTCACCGCACTCACTGCTAACCACTGAGCCACCGTGCAGTGCTAACCACTGAGCCACCGCGCTGTGCTAACCACTGAGCCACCGCGCAGTGCTAACCACTGAGCCACCGCGCAGTGCTAACCACTGAGCCACAGCGCAGTGCTAACCACTGAGCCACCGTATACTCTGCTACCCACAGAGCTGCCTAAATACTCTGCTACCCACAAAGCCGCCTGTATACACACAATTCATTTCACCGCACTCCCGTAACTATTAGTAAATAAACTATATATGGATTCTAGACTACCTGATTCTTTAGAATCGGGCCGCCATCTAATATATATATACATATATATATATATATATAACTAGAAAAAGTTCTCTGCAGCACTCAGCTACTACCAATGACGTACAATTGCTAACAAGCTATATGTATATGAGAAAAATCTTATCTTTTTCTTTCTGAAGTACTTGGTACATACATTGCTGTAATGGGACAAAATGCCGGATTGCCCGCCCTGCCAAACAGGAATCACCAGGAAACAAGGAGTTAACTGGGCAGATGTTTCTTTATTCTATCCTCCGCGTATCAGAGCCTCTATCCGAGCTCCTTCCTCAGGTGGCTAGTAGCTGGAGCCACTTCTCTCAAAGGTCAGTTTCAAGCCCCCTGACCGCAGTTTTTTTCGCAACCGCACCTGCCGCAAGTGCCAAAACCGCACTTGCCGCACCTGCCGCAAGTCCGCCTATACCTTGTATGGCGTTTACCGCAACCGCGCCGCAACCGTGCCGCAAGTGCAGCCGGTATGCGGTAATCGCAGCAGATGCGGTTTTTTCACCGCATCTGCCGCAATTTGAAAAAAACGCTGATGTGAAAGGGCCCTAAGTTAGCGGTTTTACATTTTTTTTTTACGTTTTTACATTTTTATCATCTGTTATGTCATATTGGCAAAATATATAAAGCAAAATTATGGAGTGTACAGAAGATTTAACATAGACGTTTTGTTTTTTAAATAAAGTAAGTAAATGTATACAGTCATATGAAAAAGTTTGGGCACCCCTCTTAATCTTACTCTTTTTTTTTTTAATTGTTTTTTTGCAACAGCTATTTCAGTGTGATATATGTAATAAGTGATGGACACAGTAATATTTCAGGTTTGAAATGAGGTTTATTGCACTTACCAAAAATGTGAAATATGCATTATTTCAAAATTTGACAGGTGCCAAACTATGGGCACCCTTCTGATTTTCATGATTTGAATACTCCTAACTACTTTTTACTGACTTACTGAAGCACTAAATTGGTATGGTAACCTCATTGAGCTTTGTACTTCATAGCCCGGAGTATCCAATCATTAGAAAAGCTATTTCAGGTGTCCACTTGCAAGTTGTTCTCCTAGTTGCATCTTCTCTGAGGAGTGGCATCATGGGCTCCTCAAAACAGCTCTCAAATGATCTGAAAAAAAAGATTGTTCAACATAGTTGTTCAGGGGAAGGATACAAAAAGTTGTCTCAGAGATTTAACCTGTCAGTTTCCACTGTGAGGAACATAGTAAGGAAATGGAAGACCACAGGGACAGTTCTTGTAAAGGTCAGAAGTGGCAGGCCAACAAAAATATCAGAAAGGCAGAGAAGAAGAATGGTGAGAACAGTCAAGAACAATCCACAGACCACCTCCAAAGACCTGCAGCATCATCTTGCTGCGGATGGTGTCACTGTGCATCGGTCAACAATACAGCGCACACTGCACAAGGAGAAGCTGTATGGGAGAGTGATGCGAAAGAAGCCGTTTCTGCATGCACGCCACAAACAAAGTCGGCTGAGGTATGCAAAAGCACATTTGGACAAGCCAGTTTCATTTTGGAAGAAGGTCCTGTGGACTGATGAAACAAAGATTGAGTTGTTTGGTCATACAACAAGGCGTTATGCATGGCGCCACAAAAACACAGCATTCCAAGAAAAACACTTGCTACCCAGTGTCAAATTTGGGGGAGGGTCCATCTTGCTCTGGGGCTGTGTGGCCAATGACGGCATCGGGAATCTTGTTAAAGTTGAGGGTCGCATGGATTCCACTCAGTATCAGCAGATTCTTGAGAATAATGTTCAAGAATCAGTGTCAAAGTTGAAGTTACGCCGGGGATGGATCTTTCAGCAAGACAATGATCCAAAACGCTCCAAATCTACTCAGGCATTCATGCAGAGGAACAATTACAATGTTCTGGAATGGCCATCCCAGTCCCCAGACCTGAATATCATTGAACATCTATGGGATGTTTTGAAGAGGGCTGTCCATGCTCGGCGACCATCAAACTTAACTGAACTGGAATTGTTTTGTAAAGAGGAATGGTCAAAAATACCTTCATCCATGATCCATGAACTCATTAACAGCTACAGGAAGCGACTAGAGGCTGTTATTTTTGCAAAAGGTGGATCTACTAAATATTAATGTGACTTTTCTGTTGAGGTGCCCATACTTTTGCACCTGTCTATTTTTTAAATAATGCATATTTCACATTTTCGGTTAGTACAATAAACCTCATTTCAATCCTCAAATATTACTGTGTCCATCAGTTATTACATATATCACACTGAAATAGCTGTTGCCAAAAACCAATTTTAAACAAAAAAAAAAAAAGAGTAAGATTAAGAGGGGAGCCCAAACTTTTTCATATGACTGTATTGAATTTAGAGCACAAACAGCATTAAAGACACAGGACTTTCCTAAAAATAAGAGCAATCTAAGGGAAACTCGTGAATGTTTTGTCTGTAAAAGACCCAGTCACCTTAAAGCAGACTGCAGAATTTGGAAAGCAAGAATGAGTCAGCTTAAAAAGCAGAACAGTGATCAACAGGTAAAAACAGCTGTAAAGGAAAAGTCTGCATGTGTTGAAGCTGCATTTAATACCAGAACAGGCTCATCTGCAAAGCATATATGGTGTATAGACTCTGGTGCTAGCAGCCATATGACGAATAACAAGGATTTCTTCACTGACCTTGCTGAAAGCAAGTCAGAATAGGTCATCTTAGCTAATGGTCACTATATGACTTCAGAAGGAGTAGGAGATGGCTACCTTCACTGTCCAGTTTCCTCAGCACAAAGCAGAAAGATCCCAGTAAAGGATGTTCTCTATGTTCTCAATCTTGAAAGCAATCTTCTGTCAGTAAAGAAGCTTACGCAAAAAGGGAATGTAGTTTCTTTTAAAGACAACATCTGCATTATATCAAAGAAGGAAAAATCCAAAATGAACTTTATCAGCTAAAATGCAAAGAAAGAGTGTACAGTGCTAGACAAGATCTGCATAAGAACTGCATCCATGTATGGCACAGATGTCTTGGGCACAGAGACCTAGAAGCAGTAAGGAAGCTATGTCAACTTACAAATGGTGTTGAAATCAAGCAATGTAGTCAAATGATGAAGTGCACTAGCTGTCTTAGGCTAGGGTCACACTGGCGTTGTGGATGCGTTTTTTCCATGTATTTTTCACACTTGTCTTTTGTGAAAAATGCATGCAAAAATGCATCCATAGGCACCAATGCAAAAAACGCATGGCCAAAGTGCCACGCGTTTTTTTTGGATGTGTTTTTTGGCTCAGCACCAAAACACCTTGCATGCTGTGTTTTTTGGTGCTTTTTGGTGATTTTCAAAAACGGATGCGTTTTTGTAACATGGGGCCCTATGGGAAACACATGCAAAAACGCATGGCACTAAATGGTACCATGGGTTTTTGCAGGCTGCTCCAGACCTAACAGCTAAAACCCAGCCCAAAAACGCAGACTGCCAAAAACATCCTCAAAAACGCAGCGAAGTGTGACCCTAGCCTTGAAGGGAAATTGTCCAGAAAATCCTTTCCTAAAGTAAGCACCACTAGATCTGCACAACCACTGGATTTGATACACAAATGTTTGCAGTCCAATGAGTGTTTAAACTCCAAGCAAGAAGAGATATTTCCTCACATACATTGATGACTACTCCAGATATACAGTCGCCTACCTACTTCACAGTAAGGATGAAGTTCCACAGAAGTTTGAAGAATATCTTGCCGTAGTGTTTAACAAATTTGGAAGATAATGGGACTGAATATACAAGTGTTAAGGTGCAAACCATTTTGAAAAATAAAGGAATCGTGTTCCAGACTACCTTCCCATACAACCCAGAACAGAATGGCATTGCAGAAAGAAAGAACCGCACTCTCTGTGAAAGTGGAAATAGTATGTTGTTCGATGTGAATCTACCTACAACGTATTGGGGAGAAGCCATCATGACAGCTTGCTATCTTCAAAACAGACTGCCAAGTAAAGACGCAAATAAAACTCCATATGAGCTAAGGAACTGCGAGAAGCCTAACCTGAAGAACCTCAAAATATTTGGACGCAAAATGTTGGTGTATGTTCCCAAAGAAAAACCTTCCAAGTGGGAATCACATGAAAAACAAGGAGTCCTGGTGGGCTATAGCGATACTCAAAAGGGATACAGAATCCTGTACTCAGAGACCAACACAGTAACAATCAGCAGAGACATAGTGATTGATGAGAACTCTGTTTTGTTCAAATTCCAGTCATTCAAGCCAAGAAACAAGAACAAGAATCTCAATCACCAAACCCAGTCACTGAAAAGAAAATACTGAAGTCTGGTAAGCTCTGAAGCCAGCAAGCAAGAGTCAGAATAACCAAGTCAACCTCCAGTCAGGAGATCAGAAAGACCAAACAAAGGTATTCCAGCTAGACTCCTTTCTTATATGCTCAGAACACTTCTGGAACCAGAGCCACAGTCATGGCAAGAAATGCAAAAACTGCCGGTCTATGAGAAGGAGAAGTTGATAAATGCCACTAATGAAGAGATGGAGTCCCTTCACCAACTCCAAACATGGGAGCTTATGGAGCTACCACAAGGAAAAAGAGCTCTCAGAAGCCAAAGAATCATCAAAACTACAGTAATCAGAATTACAGACAAGCAGTGGGGCATTTCTGTATATGAGGACAACCAAAGGATGTATTAAACTTGCCAGCAGTGAGACTAAGTATATTGACGTTAAACATCACCCCTTACGGGGCGTAGTGGAACGTGGTGTATTAGAGTTTGTTTATTGCGAGTTTGACAAGATGTTAGCTGATGGTATAACAAAACCATTGCCAAGAGCCAAGTTTGAGGACTTCAGAACTGCAATGGGACTAACAGGATATGTAGTTGTTGAGTGGGGGTGTTGGAATATGTTTAGTGCAACAACTCCAATCCTGTATGTGTAAGTGTTCTATTTCTAGGTTTGTGCATTGTCTGTAAAGTTAGATAAAAAAAACAATCCCTGAAGCTCACACACAGGAAACACCATATGACTGTACCGGTGCTGCACAGAGACACTAAAGGTATCGTCATACGCCGCAATCTTGCCTGGAGATCTGAAAGGCGATGTGTAGCCCCGGCGAAATCGACGTGAAATTGCCTCAAGGTTGCGGCGTGTGATTGGGCGATTTCGCGGCGATAAATCGCCCATCGGCCGTCGCCTGATTCCTGAACAGTGCTCAGTAATCAGGCGTAATCAGCAAGGCGATATTTTCATGTCTTGGCATGTGACAGGGCGATAGTGATGGAAAGAGCGCTTTCTCTGATTTCCCGTAGGCGTGCCTCAGCGTGTTGTAGTCCGCGCCCCATCTGAGATGATTGGTGTGGGCTACTGTGTTCCCATTGGCTGTCAGTTGATACCGCCCCATATTTGAAGAGCTGTCCGTTCAGCACCACACACATCTTCAGCTACGCAACCGTCCGCAAACTCAGTGCAATTACGCGTGCCATTGAATAGCACAAGCTATGTTGTCCGCGTGTATTAAGTTGCGCTGTGTGGAGTATAGTGCCACACATGACAACTCAGATGTTGGGATACACATCGTAGATAGGTGCCATGGGCCACGCACTACAATCACCCTACATGTGAATTTGGTGATGCTGCTGAGTACATTCTACTGCTCCCACTCCGCGAATTTCCACACACATGGAGAATGCAATGGTGTTTGTGGCGATGTAGGTACACTTCAGTACACAAACGCAAACATGTGTGCACACACATAGTTCAGCCATGGCAGCTCTGCCATGGCGTGGACCAATGCAGGCACATATGTCCATAGTGTTGTTTGCTGCTTACTGCCATCACCTACAGACGCTCACATAGGCATTCTTAGTGTAATCCACTGTATTGCACAAGACTGCTCCTGTGTGACACTTTGGCGCCTCGAAAGTGTGTTGCAGGAGCCACAATTGACGACACGAGTGTGTATTTGTGACAAACTACGATAGACAATGGCGTCATGTATTATCCAGCCTTCCAGAGAGGGCTGACCAATTGTAACGTTGTGTTGTCCAATGAGCGTGTATGGGGCGCGGTGTAAACCACCGTGGCACACCATGGCACGGTGTAAACCACGTGGCACGCCTCGCCTCGCTGAACATGTACGCACACATTGCCTTTGAGATTGCGGTGTGTGAAGCGGCGACTGAATGAGGCAAGATTGGTTCCGCTGTAGGTGAGGCGATTTCCGGAGCGATACATCGCCTTAGGTTCCGGGCGAAATTGCGGTGTGTGACGCCGACATCGACAATCTGAGGCGACCACGAAAAATGTGAGCGCGCACATCATATCGCCACACATCTCCAGGCGAGATTGCGGCGTGTGACAGTACCTTTAGGCTTTGTGGAATCAGGAATATACATATCCTATCATATCTGTACTTGTTTATTGCTCATTAAAGCTCCGTTCTGTTGTCAACACGCTTTCAAAGTGTCCTGAATGATATGCTGCCAACAATGGTACATTTTTACATAGAATGGACATTTAGGTCCCATTTCATCATTTGAAATTCATTAAAGTCCCCTATCTTTTTTGTCTTCTGGTATTAGAAGCTCTTTCTGGCATCTACTGTAATTCAGCAAAATGATGCAAAGTAAAAAATAAGCTTTCCTTCTGCCTTGAACTGTTTTTTTTGCTATTTTGGCAACTAAAGATGTACCCAAGTTGCGGACTCAGAAATTCACCAGGGGGCAAGGAATGGAGTCCAAATTTTACATCATTTTAAAGATTTTCAATTAATGAAATGGGCTAAAACATCTGGATTTGTTAGACTCTTCCCACAAAGTGGAAAAAAATATAAAATAGACTAAAAAAGGGACAAATAGAATAATGAATTGGGAGCAAACATAAGAGGTGCAAAACATACACAATTTGGAAAAAACAGGTGCAAAAGCAATGATGAACAGGGCCTAAGAGTCCAATGTTTTGAAGCCTTTTCTTCTATTTCAGAATACAGAATGGAATCCAACTTCTCGACAATTCATCACAAAGTATCAATTCTTTTTATGTTTCTATATTCTTCCATCCTAATATAAACCTGCCTCAAAGAATGAAAGTCCACAGATGATAGAAAAGTACAGATGGTGCACTGAATCTTAAAAATACATTTGGAGAACAGAAGGAAAAATGTTAAATATTTCCCAACAAAAATTTTATTTTGGAACACGTTCAAAATAAACATTAATATAATTAGACTTAAAATATATATATTCTATGCATGACCTCAATAAAGAACATGAATGCATGGTCTCTGAATGGTTTTGCAAGATAATACTCAGCGTGTATTTAGAAAACCAACATAAATGTAGAATCGTAATTAAACATAGGAGAAAACCATTAACGCTCATATAAAGAAAACATACTGAAAAACTGTGCAAACACCAACCCTACGTGTGCCAAAATGTTCTAAAGAGTTGTAGTGTCACGCGTGAAGCAGATGAGGGGAATGAGAAGGAGAGGATAATGGACAAGGGCGACTGGGAGGCTAGTCTGGCACTGGACTTGGGGTCCCTGACTAGCCCTGTTCCCGAAGGTACCTCTGAAGGTGAGGATGTTCGGGCCACCTCCCTCTGTCTCAAAACCTCAACCTGCCCTCAGATAAGAACCCCTACTTCCAGCCACGAACCAGGAAAAGGACACCTCTCCAAGTGAAGGGGATAGCAGCTGCTCCAGCAGCATGTCTGCACAACACAGGTCCTAGATGAAAAATTAACTCAATCTGCGACATCTGGTGGAGGGAAGCAGAACTACTTAAGGGGACACTGTCACCAGGTGTTTGCCATCTCATCTGACAGCAGCATAATGTAGAAACAGAGACCCTGATTCCAGCGATGTATCTCTTACTGGGCTGCTCAGTGTAGTTTTCATAAAATCACTGTTCAATCAGTTGGAGAGTAACATTGTATGACTATTCAAATAGTCCAGCTTAGTTATTCAGTGCTAAATCTAAAGCAGAGAAAACAGTAATTTTATCAAAATGACAGCAAGCAGGTCAGTAAGTGACACATCGCTGCAATCAGGGTCTCTATCTCTACATTATGCTGCTATCAGATGGGATTGCAAAAACCTGGTGACAGTGTCCCTTTAAGGCTGAGGTGGTGGAGTGCAAAAATTTCAGTCACACCCCTCCACCTACACCTGAGCTATGACTCACTCCCCACCAGCAGAGCTGCCCACCACACATTCAGCAACTGCAGCTTCAATAGCAACCCTGACTGAGCCAAGGAAAAAAAAAACTCTGTTTAAACAGCAGCAGAACTCTAGGACTGCAAAGGCAGTCAATACGTGACAGGTACTATGCATATCAATTATAACCTATGGGGCTGCTCACATGTCTAGGTTTGCAAATGCACCATGTGTCCATGTAAAAAATACAGAAATAAGTCATTTTGTTTCCAGCAATGCAGATAGATGACAAGGGCCAATACAAGTCTATAGGTCTGTGAAACACGTACAGTACATGGATGACATCAGTGAGCCATTAGTTTGCTTTATGAGTCTAAGGGCCCTTTCACATCAGCGTTTTTTGAAATTTGCGGCAGATGCGGTGAAAAAACCGCATCTGCCGCAATTACCGCATACCGGCTGCACTTGCGGCGCGGTTGCGGTAAACGCCATGCAAAGTATAGGCGTACTTGCGGCAGGTGCGGCAAGTGCGCTTTTGCACCTGCGGCAGGTGCGGCCGCGAAAAAAAAAACGCGGTCAGCCGCGGTCTTTTTCGCGGCCGCACCTGCCGCAAGTGCAAAACCGCACTTGCCGCACCTGCCGCAAGTACGCCTATACTTTGCATGGCGTTTACCGCAACCGCGCCGCAAGTGCAGCCGGTATGCGGTAATTGCGGCAGATGCGGTTTTTTCACCGCATCTGCCGCAAATTTCAAAAAACGCTGATGTGAAAGGGCCCTAACATTGACAGTGTAGGAAAAGCTTTGTAATATTTTCTTTAGCCATACCAGAAAAACACAGATGGCACATGGATGAGACATTACTGTCCACTGATTGAAAACACTGATGACTCCGGTACCAGTTTTACGTTTAGATTTTTTATGTGCACGTGTGAAGGCCTCACACAGAGCCTGCTGATGGGGATTTATGGGGGTCTCGATTGGGAATGTTGCACTGGTGGCAAGAGTTAGTAAGCACATGTCAAAAATAAGTGAAGGTACACACTATTTTGGTAGTAGTTTCCCATGGTGTTGTCAGCCAGGAGCAACAGTGCCACTGCAAGTGTGGATATTACTTTGTAGGTCAAGAGCACCAAATTAAATATTGGCCACAGGTAAAAGAAAGTCTACCTTAAAACATAGTCTAGCAGTTGGTTAAATGCACGTTTGGAGGACAGCTATCTCTCCCTACCCCCCAGGAGTGGACATTGGACAATGGAGAATTGAAGCCCCTGTAAAGGCCCAGACTCACATAACGACGCATCAGCGATCCCAATAACGATGTGCAGAGATTGCTGGTGCGTCGTTTACAAACTGCTGGTATGTTGTCAAACAGGCATCTTACCAGCGATGTGATTAACGACGCACTAGCGATCAAGAATTATACTGAGGTCGTTAGGAATTGTCACTCCATAGCGTAGCATTGAGATCGTTGGTTATTGTCCCTGTCAAACACAACGATGTAGCGCTCCCAGCGGGAGCACAACGACGCAGGAATGACCCAGAGCAGTGTGTAACGATCAACGATCTCACAGCAGGGGCCAGATTGTTGGTGCGTGTCACACAGAACGACATCGCTATTGGGTCACGAAATCCATGACGCAACAGCGATCTCGTTAGCGATCTCTTTATGTGTGACAGGGCCTTATGAGGCCAAGGGACCCACTAAGAGGTTTTCCATGACGAGTCAATGGGCTTCACACAGTCAGAATATTAAATTAAGAACCTCATGTTCAGTTTTATAAATATTTGCATAACAGCACTAGATCAATGTATGATTTGGGGATGTAACATAGTAACATAGTTTTTAAGGTTGAAGGAAGACTTTAAGTCCATCTAGTTCAACCCATAGCCTAACATGTTGATCCAGAGGAAGGCAAAAAAAAAACATGTGGCAACACTAAGCTCCACATTGGGGGAAAAAATTCCTTCCCGACTCCAGGTACGGCAATCAGACTAATTCCCTGGATCAACGCCCTATCAAAGAATCTAGTATGTATAACTGGTAATATTATAGTTTTCAAGAAAGGCATCCAGGCCCTTCTTAAATGTTAGTAGTGAGTCACTCATTACAACATCATGTGGCACAGAGTTCCATATTCTCACTGCTCTTACAGTAAAGAATCCGCGTCTGTGATTATGATTAAACCTTCTTTCCTCCAGACGTAGAGGATGCCCCCTTGTCCCAGTCTCAGGCCTAAGAGTAAAGAGATCATTAGAAAGTTCTCTGTACTGTCCCCTCATATATTTATACATTATTATAAGATCACCCCTAAGCCTTCGTTTTTCCAAGCTAAATAACCCCAAGTTTAATAACCTGTCTTGGTATTGCAGACCCCTTAGTCCTCTAATGACTTTTTTCGCTCTTCTCTGGACCCGCTCTAGTTCAGCTATGTCTTTCTTATACACCGGAGACCAGAATTGTACATAGTATTCTAAGTGTGGTCGCACTAGTGACTTGTATAGAGGTAAAATTATGTTCTCCTCATGAGCATCTATGCCTCTTTCAATGCATCCCATTATTTTATTTGCCTTTGCAGCAGCTGCCTGACACTGGCCACTAAATGTGAGTTTGTCATCTACCCATACACCCAGGTCTTTTTCAGTGACAGTTTTGCCCAGTGTTTTACAATTAAGCACATAATTATACCTTTTGTTTCCTCTGCCCAAGTGCATGACTTTACATTTATCCCCATTAAAGCTCATTTGCCATTTAGCAGCCCAAGCTTCTAGTTTACATAAATCCTCCTGTAATATAAAATTGTCCTCCTCTGTATTGATTACCCTGCAGAGTTTAGTGTCATCCGCAAATATTGAGATTCTACTTTGTATGCCCCCTACAAGGTCATTAATAAATATATTAAATAGAAGCGGGCCCAACACTGACCCCTGTGGTACCCCACTGTTAACTGTGACCCATTCTGAGTGTGTTCCATTAATAACCACCCTTTGTTTCCTATCACTAAGCCAGTTCTTAACCCACTTACACATATTTTCCCCTATCCCCATTGCCCTCATTTTATGTATCAACCTTTTGTGTGGCACCGTATCAAAAGCTTTTGAAAAGTCCATATACACCACATCCACTGCATTTCCTTGGTCCAGTCCAGAACTTACTTCTTCATAGAAGCTTATTAGATTAGTTTGACAGGAACGGTCCCTCGTAAAACCATGTTGATAATGGGTCATGAGGTTATTTTTCTTCAGATACTCCAGTATAGCATCTCTTAGAAAACCCTCTAGGATTTTACCCACAGTAGAGGTTAAGCTTACTGGCCTATAATTTCCAAGTTCAGTTTTTGTCCCCTTTTTGAATATTGGCACCACATTTGCTATACGCCAGTCCTGTGGTACAGACCCTGTTATTATGGAATCTTTAAATATTAAAAATAATGGTCTATCTATGACAGTACTTAATTCCTGCAGCACTCTGGGGTGTATCCCATCCGGGCCCGGGGATTTGTCAATTTTAGTGATTTTTAGACGATGCCGTACTTCCTCTTGGGTTAAGCAGGTGACATTTAATTGAGAATTTTTGTTATCACTGATCATATTGTCTGTCATGGGATTTTCTTGTGTAAATACTGTTGAAAAAAAGTCATTTAGCATATTGGCTTTTTCATCATCCTCATCCACCATTTCACCCAGACTATTTTTAAAGGGGCCAACACCATCAATTTTTAGTTTCTTACTATTTATGTAGTTAAAAAATATTTTGGGATTCTTTTTACTTTCTCTGGCAATGAGTCTCTCTGTCTCAAGCTTTGCTGCCTTGATTTGCTTTTTACAAATGTTATTTAATTTTCTGTATTTATTTAATGCCTCATCACTACCTACTTGCTTTAATTCCCTAAATGCTTTCTTTTTGTCACATATTGCACCTCTTACCGCTTTATTTAGCCATAGTGGTTTCCTCCTATTTCTAGCATGCTTATTCCCATAGGGTATATATTGTGCACAGGTCCTATTCAGGATGTTAATAAACATCTCCCATTTGTGTTGTGTACTTTTATGTCTCAGGACATCGTCCCAGTTTATTGCACTAAGATCATCTCTCAACTGTTGGAAATTTGCCTTCCTGAAGTTTAGTGTCCTTGTAGCCCCTCTACTACACGTCTTAGTAAATGATACTTGAAAGCTTATTAAGTTATGATCACTATTACCCAAGTGACCTCCAACCCGTATATTTGATATGCGGTCCGGCCTGTTGGTTAATATTAGGTCCAGCAGTGCCCCCCTTCTTGTTGGGTCCTGAACCAGTTGTGAAAGGTAATTGTCTCTCATAGTTTTCAAAAACTTATTACCCTTGCTGGAACTGCAGATTTCTGATCCCCAATGTATTTCAGGGTAGTTGAAGTCCCCCATAATAATGACTTCTCCCTGAGTCGCTGCTTCATCTATTTGCTTTATGAGGATATTCTCCTCCACTTCCATTATTGTTGGGGACTTATAACAAACCCCTATCAGTAATTTATTATTTTTTCCCCCTCCCCTTATCTCCACCCACAGGGACTCTACATTTCCATTAGATTCACCTATATTATCACGCAGGATGGGTTTTAAGGATGATTTTACGTATAAAAATACACCACCTCCTCACCTATTTGTGCGGTCATTTCTGAACAGACAATAGCCCTGTAAATTAACAGCCCAGTCATGGCTCTCGTCCAGCCATGTCTCCGATATCCCCACCATGTCATAATTATTTTCCAACAAAATCAATTCTAATTCCTCCATTTTGTTGGTGAGGCTTCTGGCATTAGTGTACATGCACTTTATGCATCTCTCTTTACCTCTATTCCTTCCTACTAGATTGACTGTTCTAACCCCATCCCCCATGCCACCCCCAATTTTATTACTTGTGCCCAGGTTACTATTTACACTATCTTCCCCTCCTATACAATGAATACCCTCCCCCCCAATCCCTAGTTTAAACACTCCTCCAACCTTCTAGCCATTTTCTCCCCAGCACAGCTGCACCCTCCCCATTGAGGTGCAGCCCGTCCCTAGCATAGAACCTGTAGCCAACAGAGAAGTCGGCCCAGTTCTCCAGGAACCCAAACCCCTCCTTCCTACACCAATTCCTGAGCCACTTATTTATCTCCCTAATCTCCCTTTGCCTCTCTGGTGTGGCACGTGGTACAGGCAGTATTTCAGAGAATACTACCTTGGAGGTCCTTGCCTTAAGCTTGCAGCCTAATTCCTTGAAATCATCTTTAAGGACCTTCCACCTACTTCTAACTTTGTCATTTGTGCCAATGTGCACCATGACCGCTGGGTCCTCACCAGCCCCTCCCAGTAATCTGTCAACCCGGTCAGCGATGTGCCGGACTCGAGCGCCAGGTAGGCAGCACACTGTTCGACGATCCCTGTCTTTGTGACAGATTGCCCTATCTATTCCCCTAATAATTGAGTCCCCCACTACCAGCACCTGTCTGGCCTGCCCTTCTCTCCTGTTTTCCCCCTTACTGGAGCAGACACTCCTCTGGCTTTCAGAGGTCATGCCCTGCTGCAGCAGTGCTATCCCTGAACTCACACCTCCCTCATCTGCCAACATAGCAAATTTATTGGGGTGTGCCAGATCAGGGCTAGCCTCCCTGGCACCCTTCCCTCTACCCCACCTTCTAACTGTCACCCAGCTGACTACCTCACGGTCCTGCAGCTCCATACTACCATCCTCTCCCACATCTATCCCATTGAGCAGCTGTTCAGTGAGCAGCAGACTCCTTTCCATATTGTCTATGGATCTCAGCGTTGTCAGTTGTTCATTTAGATCCAGTATCTGGGCTTCCAAATGCACAACGTACTCACATCTCACACAGCAGTATGCACCCTCGACCGGCTGGTCAAGGAATGCATACATGTGGCAAGATGTACACTGGATGGCATTGCCAATCATGGAGCTCATTTCCTAATGGGGATTGTACCAGACAGAAATGATAAGTAAAAAGAAATGCAAAGTATTAATTAAATACAATCAGCAATTCAGTAAGTTCTCCCTTCCAAATTCCCTTAATCCAAAGTCACTGAATCACAAGTCACACACTTACTTCTGTCGTACTTGCTCTGTCACACTCAGCTCGCCACACTCGCTAGAAAATCAGATTTAAAGCTTTTTTTTTTTTTTTCTTTTCCCTTAGCAGAAAATCAGCCTACAGCTCAGTGTACTTCCAAAGGAATGTGTGGTCCATGTCTTTCTCTATAGCTATGTAATTCATTAAAATGCACAATTTCACCGTCTTTGGAGTCGAAAGTAGGCCCCCTTTCTTATTGCGTACTTGTGCGACTGCACTGGTTGCAGCCTACACATGAACATTTGGCTTGGCTAAGCTCTAATATGATTTAAATGAGAAGTCTGGAGTATGCTGTGACTTCTTTTCTCATAGAGCAAAAGGAATGAACAATTGAATTCTTCTAAGTCCCTACTTCACTCATCTGGAGGCTCACATTGGATGATTGAACCAATTCCACAAAAAAACAGCCACGTTTTTTATTAGTTTAATCCAATGTAAATTGGGGCTTTTACCCCTTGTGATACCTATTATTGAGAGACCCTTTAATAGCATAATTCTTGAAGTGATCTCCAGTATTACCAGTTCTCAAGAACTTTTCTTCAGGGCATAAATCTTGCACCATTTCTGGATGGTTTCTTGTTTCAGAAGATCAGAGCACTCCTGTGACTAAGAAGCTGCAATAGCTGTGAACATTATCGATAGGGAACTTTTAGACCCTTAAGTGTAAAATTAATGGTGTTTATGGTGGGTGTACTTTTTTTTTTTTTTTAAAGAGAAACCAACCATTTTCAATCATAGCATTGGTCATATAATTCTACTTCCTAAGAAATGCCTGGCTAAGGAATTTATTATAGAAAAAGTAAGTGGAGCTGAGGTGATAGATGCATAGAAACGTGATACCCAATACTCCATTAAAGCTGTTACTGGTTTACTGTAAAACTCCCTGGTGCCAAATACATTGTTAATGGCAGTTTCTTGTTCTTCTATGAAAATTAACTCTTGAGAAGTTGAAGAGATGGAGCTGAAACCTGAAGGTTACCCAATTAACAAATACTTGTCTTAGCATGACCAATTGAGAATTGAAGACCTTTTTAACTAACCTTAGCCAACCTTTTAGATGACTACTCCAAACTTCAGTAATATATGGTTGACAAAAGCGGCTTCAAAGAAGATTGCCAATGTGCGGTATACAGTTTGCCCAAATGTAGGTTTTTACCATCATTAGTAAGTACATAAAATCATGCACACAGCAGTGCAATTTCCATAGAATAAAGGTGGTAGTGGTATGGGTCACACTAAAGAGATCAGTGTATATGGGCATATCATTACTAAAAGTCAACTTCATGTCAGCTAGATTTTCCACAGTTACCTGTAAATGACAACAGTATAAACTAGAGACAATTAGAGTTGTCCATAAACAGTGTATTAAATTAGAATAAAATATTGACATTTTTAAACTCCCTCTATTTGCTCTATTCTTCTATTGTGGTTTTTGTCTGAATAAAGAAGCCAGTAGGAATGAAACGTGTACATAATAAAGATCTTATCTTATCTTTAATTATTGAGCCTGAAGATCCATTTTTCCAGCAGTACAACCTATTAACAGTGTATAATCCTCTTTCTTCATATTTGCAGAAAGTATATTCTTCAGCTGGACCCAGGGCCGCACCGTCCATTGGACAAGGTGAGCCCTGTCATTCAGGCGGCAGCCGGCAGGGGGAGCGGCAGTGCAGAAGGGGGCGGCGCCTCATGCACGCAGCCTCCCCCTGTCATGGCGCCGGCCGCTCACCCCGCGCGCACCGCAGGTAAGCGGCGCGACCCGGGGAGAGGGACAGAAGGGGCGGCAGAGCGCCCACGGCTCAACAGCACCCCCCCCCCCGGTACTCACGGCCGCGGCCGGAATGACTGCCGGTGCCGCGGCTCAGGCGGCTCAGGCGGCAGAGGGGCGGCAGTGCTGGGCTCCACCAGCACCCCCCACCCCCCCCGTAATCGGTGCCGCGGCTCAGGCGGCAGAGGGGCTTGGTGCACCCCTGGCTGGACCCCAACAAAATCTTTACAGGAGTTGTGCCAAAGGCCACCCTCCACCACGAGCAAAATACATCGTGCTTAGTCAATATTTTTAAAAAAGTTATCGCCCTATGTGCACTTTTATATCCCATCACTAGTACTCCTTTGTCGTGAAGTAGAGGTATTTAGAGTTGTCCATACACAATGCATTCATGTTGGATGAACCCTCAGATTGCCACAGAACAAGCTATCCATTTAAAGCATATTGAGGTTCTCCCTCTCTTCCAGGTGGCAAATTTTGGGTAAGGAAGTTTAAGACATGTTGGGTTTCAACATTAACAGCGAGTTTGTTTCTCCACTGGAGTGGTACTTTAAATGTAAGCACCTTGACTGTGTTCTTATGCTCACTGCGAGGCGCAATCAAACTTTTCCAGCATGGATGGCTAGTTGCATCAATTTTATTGTTCACAAGTTGAAGGAGGAAGGGATGTACCAGAATATCCCTTCCAGCCTGTGTTCATAGACCATATTGCAATGAGGCTACATTATCCTTTAATGTCGTGAATCTTGTTGGGGATTGTGAGCCTTTTGTTCCTCCCTCCATGGGGGTCTCCTGAATACACACCTTTGCACACTGGCCGGAGACTTCATTGAACTTCTTTTACTTTTAAATTGAATGTATTTGATGGTTAGGGTAGTTGGATGTGCTTGTATTTGCTCAACTAGATTGCTGATTCCAAGAAGAAGACACTTGTATGGAGGGGAGGTCAATTGGCGCTGTGAACTGGAAGAGAAAGGATCAGTGCAGAGGTCAGGTTCTGAGCTTATGAATGAACTATGGAGTTGGGAGTTGGATACATGTGCCATGGTTGTGATCTACTGTCAGGATTTAAGGATCTGTCCTAAGAACTATTGTAGAGCTGGATACATGTGCTACAGTCCTAATAGCCAATGTCTGGAGGAACTTAAGGACTATTGTTGTCAGCTGGTTTAGGATCATTGAATTGTTAACATTTAGGCTAGGGCCACACTTGGGAGGCTGCATCCAGTAACTGGATGCATTACTGGATCCAGTTTTTCCCCTTGTCTGTTTTGAGGCATTTTTACTGGATCAGGTATTGGATCAGGTACCGGATGGTACCTATATGTACCATCCGGTACTGGATCAGGTTCCCATGTTAAAAAAAACTGATCAGGTTTTGCTAAAAGGCCAAAAAACTATGCAAGAGTTCTGGGATCAAAGGTGTGTTGCAGTCCGCGCTGCCCGATCGTCCAAAGGATCACAAGGGAAACAATGTTCCAAACGAAATTCTCTTTATTCTTATAAACCGACGCGTTGAGGACCTGAGGACGGTGCCAGGATTGGGCGCCGAAACGCGTCGGTTTATAAGAATAAAGAGAATTTCGTTTGGAACATTGTTTCCCTTGTGATCCTTTGGACGATCGGGCAGCGCGGACTGCAACACACCTTTGATCCCAGAACTCTTGAAGTACCCACGGTCCCGTGGAGGTGGAGGTCCAGCAGCAGCCTGCATTACTAAAACCAACGCTCTTATTCCAGTTGTGGGATTCACAACTGGACCAGGTTAGTGCAAACCTGTTTATACCGTTTAGTCCCTAATCTATGCCAAATGATAGGGCACTATTGCGCCTCTGTTGTCTCCCCTTGTATTTTATATAGTTTTAAAAAACTATGCAGACCTATTAAAACCTGACTTGGATCCAGTAGACGGATTGCACTTTGGCAAACAATTGTCAACATTAGAGTTTATGGGTCAGGTACCTGATCTGGTTTTCAGGATGAAAAACTGGATCCAGTAACTGGATTGCAAACTGAAATGTGATCTTGCCTTACTTGGAGTTGCAGAAA